>BRKX01000005.1:17515000-20015000 GCA_026008535.1 Perilla frutescens
TTGTTTTCAGTTGAAAATTATGATAACTGGAGCAGGAGAATGAAGGCGCATCTTTGTTCAATTCATGAAAATATGTGGGAAGTCATCGAAGACGGTCTAATCATCATCATGATGGACAATGACGCTCACATAGTTGATATCAATCAACCGGCAAGGATTCCGAAGCCAACTAATCTTCTCACCAGTGAAGAGAAGAAGTTAAAAAATCTAGAGTTCATTGCTCAAGCTGCACTATTTCAAACTCTAGATGAAGATCATATGAAGGATACAAAGATTAGGTTTTGGACTGTTGCGGAATTATCCGATTTCTATTTATTTATTTCCTTTTTAGATTAGGTTTTGACTTTTAGGGTTTTTTATTTTGCCCACCTATATAAGGGCTTGCATTTTTTTTCAGTAGACGGGTTTTTTGATATTAAATTTGAGAATTCTCTCTGGAGATTTTTATTGAACCGTGTGTCGTGTTCATTCGACTTATCAAACAGTAGATCACAACTATTTGTGGCGTCTTCAATTTTCATCCAAGGTTCTTATTTCCAATCATAGCTGGGTTATAGGTTTTATATACCTATAGTTCGTCCGGGTCGAGGATTCCGTCTCTGGCAATCTGATACAAGTCCTGGGGTTGCAGAATCGCATCAAGTGGTATCAAAGCTTCGGCTTTGTATCAGGTTTCATCTATCCGTAATTTTAATTCTTTTATTAGATTTAATTTTTGTCCTGTAATTCTCGCCTTTAAAAAAAAAAGAATAGAAGTCAACGACGCTGATAAGAAAAAAAAACAAAAAAGAGTAAAAAGGCGGGAAAATTTTCTGCATTTTCGTTACGTTTTATTTGGTTGTCTGGGTTCTCGAGGGCTTCTATATCATCCGTAGAAAAGTCGAAAATTTTTCATGAAATTTTAAAAATTTTTGAATTTTTGATAGTGAATTTTGGGCAATTTTATGGTGTTGATATACGTTGTTTGGGAAGCTATATTTTGGTGTTTGGAGTAGATTGAGCATTGTTGGTGGAAGTGTTTAAAAAAAAAGGACGAAAAAAAAATGTCCAAAACTGCAGGAACGGGAGGTGATGTAGACAAGGAAATTGATCCTAAAAACATGATGGAGGCCATACAACAACAACTGGGAAAGCTATTTAAGACCGAGATGGTTGCATTGACAAAAAGGCTTGACAACATGGAAGCTTCAATACAAGAGCAGACTGACCGTGGTGATAGAGGAGGAGGAGGTCGAGGAGCTCGAGTGGAGGCTAGACGTTATCCACATGTAGAGAGGGAGAGAAGGAAGTACTATGAAACCGAGTCTGAATATTATGATGAAGATGATCGATACTCGGCTAGTGGGGGATGGAGAGATAGGAGGAAGCAGAATCGGGTGGATAATCATCTGGGTAATATCAAGATGAACATTCCTTCCTTTCAGGGGAAGAATGATCCAGCCCTATACTTAGAGTGGGAGCAGAGAGTCGAGATGATATTCGACTGCCATGAATATTCCGAGTTGAAGAAGGTCCAGTTAGCAGCTGTTGAGTTCTCTGATTATGTTATCGTGTGGTGGGATCAGTTGAGAGCCATTAGGCGGCATAATGGAGAGCGGCCAATAGAGTATTGGGAAGACATGAAGGCAATTATGAGGCGACATTTTGTGCCTAGCTATTATTACCGGGAGCTGCACAACAAGTTGCAAAACTTGAGGCAAGGTGCAAGCAGCGTTGATGAGTATTTTAAAAAGATGGAGATATCAATGATCCGAGCAAATGTGGAGGAAGATAGGGAGGCCACAATGGCTCGCTTTCTAGCCGGTCTACATAGAGAAATCCGAGAAGTAGTAGAATTGCAGCACTATGTGGAGTTGGAAGATATGGTACACATGGCCATCAAGGTAGAAGACCAAATCAAGAGAAGGGGCAGCTATAGCCGTTCAAATTCCTCAACTTGGAAATCAAACACTGGTACTTCATCCTGGAAGTTGAACTAAGGGAGTAAGGAAGATTAGAGGCTACCGACTAAGCCAAATGTTGAAGCACCCACCAAGGAATCCAGTTCCAGAAATCGGTATATTAAGTGCGTCAAATGTCAAGGAAGAGGACACATAGCCAATCAGTGTCTGAATCAAAGGGTGATGTTGCTGCAGGATAATGGAGAAATTGTAACTGATGAGGAAGAAATTGATCCTGAGATGCCGGCGTTGGAGGAAGAAAGTGGTGAAGAGTATGTGGCACCACCAGCACTCACGTTGGTCATAAGGAAGTCACTGAGTCTGCACACCAAATGTGTGGAGGAAGAGCAGCGGGAGAATCTGTTTCTTACTAGATGCCACATCCATGATAAGGTATGTAGTGTGATAATAGATGGCGGAAGTTGTACTAATGTGGCTAGTGTGGTTTTGGGGATGAAGTTAGGTCTACCTGTCCTAAAGCATCTAAAGCCATATAAGTTACAGTGGTTGAATGACAGTGGGGAAACCAAGGTGAACAAGCAAGTGAGGGTGCCGTTCCGGATTGGAAAATACGAAGATAAGGTATTGTGTGATGTGGTACCAATGCAGGCGGGGCATTTATTGTTGGGACGTCCGTGGCAGTATGACAGACGTGTGGAGCATGATGGTTTCTCAAACAAATATTCCTTTGTGTACAAGCAGCGGACAGTGACACTTGTTCCTTTGACACCATCTCAAGTATTTGAGGATCAAGTAGCACTGCAAAAAGAGGCGGACCAAATGAAGACAAAAGGGGAACAATCGAAGGGAGAAAGGAGTGGGCGAGATTTCATACACCATTCATGTTTTGCCCGACCAAGCCAATTCCAAGGGAATCAAGAGACCGAGATGCATAATAATCTTACACATCCTGTTTTCTGTAATATTGTGTCTTTACAGGTTGAAAAGGGAGTTTTCTTTGAGTTGTCACTAAAGAAATTGGTGGAACTTCCAAAACAATCAAGGATACCGATGGTAGATATATGGTCGAGAAAGGTGAAGTGGCGAGCTCGTGTTGATGAAGATTTAGATTTGAGGACAAATCCTTTTCAAGAGAAGGGGAATGATACGATCCTGGATAGGGTGCCGATGATCGAGTTCGAGCGTTCGGGAAGGCTGGCGCGAGTGGCAGCGCGAGACCTGGCGCGAGTGAACCAGTCGCGCCAGAGACGTGTTTGGGTTTGGGCTGAGCGCGAGTCACAGCGCGAGTGGTGGCGCGGGTGAGCAGGTCGCGCCCTCGACGTGTCCCGCACTGAGCCTGACGCGAGCTACAGCGCAACCAGGGGTGCGAGTGGGCCTAAGTCGCGCATATTTGGAGTGTTGCGGAATTATCCGATTTCTATTTATTTATTTCCTTTTTAGATTAGGTTTTGACTTTTAGGGTTGTTTTATTTTGCCCACCTGTATAAGGGCTTGCATTATTTTTCAGTAGACGGGTTTTTTGATATTAAATTTGAGAATTCTCTCTGGAGATTTTTATTGAACCATGTGTCGTGTTCATTCGACTTATCAAACAGTTGATCACAACTATTTGTGGCGTCTTCGATTTTAATCCAAGGTTCTTATTTCCAATCATAGCTAGGTTATAGGTTTTATATACCTATAGTTCATCCGTGTTGAGAAGTTCGGGTGGAGGATTCCGTCTCTGGCAATCTAATACAAGTCCTGGGGTTTCAGAATCGCATCAACTTACCAACCAGCTGAACGAGTAGCTGAACCATTCAGAAGCGGCAACCGAAATCTTGGAGAATGTTTTCATTGCCATAAACAAGGACATTACAGGTTTGAATGTCTAGAACTTCCTGAAGACAAGAAAGCCAAGGTGAGGAGAAGCTTCTTCAAAAGAAAAGCAATGGTTGCAAACCTTGAGAATGCCGTGCTGGATGATTCAGATTATCCTTCTGGAATTAATTTTGACGGCTACAGCTCAGATGATGAAGCGCTATTCTGCCTCATGGCTGACAATGATGAAGAGGTTGTACAGCTGATTCTCAAACCTCCTTTTATCATATAAATGAAGCAACTGTCTCTAGTAATGAACTTGATATGAAACTTATGATGCTAGAAGACCAATTAGCTTCAATCTTATGTTTGCATGTTGAACTGAAAGATGAAAATAATGAACTGAGAAATAAGGTTAGGA
This sequence comes from Perilla frutescens, assembly GCA_026008535.1. Taxonomy (NCBI): domain Eukaryota; kingdom Viridiplantae; phylum Streptophyta; class Magnoliopsida; order Lamiales; family Lamiaceae; genus Perilla; species Perilla frutescens. The sequence continues at coordinate 17,519,123 of BRKX01000005.1, forward strand.
AACTGAGCATTGATCATGAAAGATTAAATTATCTTGAATCTCAGCTTATCGAATTTGAGAAATTGAAACCGAGAAATGCTAATCTAGAGGCTGAAAACCAAAAACTCAAGCAAGAGATCCTTGAAAAAGAAAAGGTAAATTTGAAGTTCAAAAAGGGATCTCAAACTCTAGATGAAATATTAACCCATCAAAGAACTGGAACTGGCAGCTCAGGACTCGGATATAGCAAATTCACTGCTTTAGAAAGGGAAAAGCAGTTGCCCAACCCAGTGACTAGGGAATCCTAAAAGGGTTCACTAGATCTCATGATCGGTTAGCTGAGTCAACTAAAGGAAAAGGAATATTGAAAAGTCCTCAAACTCAGCCTAGACAATTTGGTCAGTTTTACCAAACAAAAACACCAGGCCAACTGAAGTCCAATTTCCAGCGAAGATCATCAGTTCACTCAAGCCAATCTACTCGTTCAAAACCTCCAGTTCAACAAAGATCATCATACCAACAAAGAATGTCCCCAAGATAAACTGATAATTCAGCCCTCTTTAGAAAGAAAGATCAGTTTGGATCTCAAGCCTATCCTACTAAGAAGTTCAATTAGAACACCTATAGGAGAGATCGAAGAAACCAGTTTGAGCCTTACCATCATTATAATGATTACCTAGATTCTAGAAATGAGCCAAAAAGGTTCATTCCAATAAACTAGAAACATACAAAACACTGGTCTGATCACAGAACTCAAAGGTCTCAAGACCAAAGCATTTTAGTTGAATTATTTTATCCAACTAACTCTCAACGCAGCTATCACTCAACCGATTCAAATAAGAATAGAAGAGTTGAGAAAAAATATAAACAGATCAGGCGGTCCAAATCAGTTGGATCTCTGAATGATAAAAAGCCAAAAGTTTGGTAAATTTGGATTCCAAAAAGCTTGATGAATCAACAAGGACCCGATATAAAACGGGTCCCTAAATGCTAATCCTTTCCTTACAGGACAAGAGCATCCTATCTATGAAGAAAGCAAAAGACATTTGGTATCTAGATAGCGGGTGCTCCAAGCACATGACCGGAGATAGAGAAGATCTCGACGGTTATGAAGAAATTAAAGGCCCACTTGTCACATTTGGAGATAATTCCAAAAGCCGAACCATTGGAGAAGGGTTTGTAGTCAAGGAAAAAGTAGTAGTGAATGGAGTCTCCCACGTGGATGGACTGAAACACAAACTACTAAGCATCAGCCCGCTGTGTGATAATGGCTACTCAGTTGACTTCACCAAAAACTCCTGCAACATAAGAGACAAGTCAACTGGAGTAATTCTGCTAACTGGCATCAGGAGAGGAAACATGTACATTGTTGACTGGTCAACCGGCTACTCAGAAGCCTGCTTCCTTTCAAAAGGATCAATTGAAGCATGCTGGCTATGGCATCGACGACTGAATCACCTCAACTTCAAAACAATCAACTACCTAGCCAAGAAAGAGCTAGTTGAGGGGCTTCCCAAGGAAATATACAAAAGACAAGTGTATGTGGACCATGTCAAAAAGGGAAGCAGGTGAAGTCATCCTTCAAGAAGAAGAGTCACCCACCAGGAACAACTGATTGTCTTCAACTGCTACATATGGATTTATTTGGTCCAGTTAGACCACAAACTCCAAAGGGTAAAAGATTCACTCTTGTAGTAGTTGATGATTTCTCAAGATATACATGGGTGGAATTCTTGAGGAGCAAAGATGAAACTTATGACAAGCTAACGGCGCTGATCAGAAGATTATAAACTGAGAAAGAAAGATCAGTTCAAAGGATTCGCTCCGAGAATGGAACTGAATTTGTGAATCAATACATGATCAGTTTTCTCAACCAGCTTAGAATCATTCATGAACACTCAGCTACAAGAACTCCACAACAGAACGGTGTAGCCGAACGGCGTAACCAAACACTCAAAGAAGCAACTCGAGCAATGATAGCTAATGCCAACATAGCTGAAGGATACTAGGCTGAAGCAGTCAACACAACTTGCCACACTCAAAATCGAAGTGCCATTGTTGCAGCCCATGACAAGACACCTTATGAACTGTACAAAGGTCGTAAGCCTTCTATCTCATACTTTAAAATATTTGGCTGTAAATGTTATATTCATAATAATGGTAAGACTCAATTGAAAGGTTTTAGTGCTAAAGCTGATGAGGGTATATTCCTTGGGTATAACTCACCTCACGCACAAGCTTACAGAGTGTTCAATAAACGAACTCTTGTTGTGGAAATAACATGTCATGTGGTATTTGATGAATTTGCTAATGAGTACAGGAACAAAGAAAGAATAGACACATCAGTTCAAGTACTACCTAGTGAAACTGAGAACTCGCAGGACTGTGTAGATCAAATTGTTCCAGAGCAGTTTGAAGTTTTACTAGAAGAAGGCAATGAAACTGACACAATACTAGTTGAGAACAACTTGGTTAATGAATACACAAATCGTGCTGAGACCACAAACCCCACAACTGAAACAGGGAGAAGAACTAATGAAAATGCTGAACCAGCTGATGAAAGAGCGACTGATGACGTCACCACAGAAGAGCCAGCTGAGGACCCAGCTGAAGATACCTTGCCCAAATGGCTTGGAAGCCACCCAACTAACAAGATAGTTGGTGATCCAAGAAGTAGAGTCCAGACAAGACGTTCAACTGAGCATGTATTATTCACATGCTTCATATCTCAAACTGAACCAGCAAATATCAATGAAGCCTTAGAAGACTTTGACTGGATCATAGATATGCAAGAAGAACTAAACCAGTTCACAAGAAATGACGTATGGTTTTTGTTGATAGGCCAAAAACCGAAAAGGTCATTGGTACAAAATGGGTCTTTCGCAACAAACTGGATGAACAAGGAGTGATCACAAGGAACAAGGCTAGACTGGTAGCCAAAGGATACTCACAAAGTGAAGGGATCGACTTTGATTAGACAGTCGCGCCAGTTGCAAGATTGGAAGCCATCAGACTGTTCCTAGCCTATGCAGCGCATTTCAACTTCACAGTCTACCAGATGGATGTCAAGAGTGCTTTTCTTCAAGGAATGCTCAAGGAGGACGTATATGTCGAGCAACCACCAGGATTTGAAATTGGTGATCAAGTCTTCAAACGAAAGAAAGCCCTATATGGACTGAAGCAAGCTCCTATAGCGTGGTATGAAACTTTAACAACATTTTTGCTGAAAAATGGGTTTCAAAAAGGAGTCATTAATCGAACTCTATTCCGGATAGAATGATCAACTGAGATCTTAATGGTTCAAACTTATAATATGGATGACATAATTTTTAGATCAAAAAGTAAAGATCTATGCACACGATTCGCTCAACTGATGCAAAGCGAATTTGAGATGAGCATGATGGGAGAAATGACATTCTTCCTAGGAATCCAAGTGAATCAGCTGAAAGATGGAATCTTTATTAGCCAGGCAAAGTACACCAAGGAGCTAGTCAAAAAGTTTGGAGTAAGCAAAGAAAAAACTCTCAAGATTCCTGTGAACACATCAGTTCAGCTAACTCTCGATGAAGAATGAGAATCAGTTAGCCAAACATATTACATAGGAATCATTGGGTCGCTACTTTACTTAACAGCTAGCCGGCCAGACATCTCTTATTCAGTCGGACTATGCGCACGGCTTCAAGCTAATCCAAAGAAGAGCCACCTCGAAGCAGCTAAGAGGATTATCAAATATCTCAAAGGAACCATAAATCTTGGACTATGGTATCCCAGAGATGACAATTTGAGCCTAATTGGTTATTCAGACTCAGACTTTGGTGGATGCAAAATCGACAGAAAAAGTACCAGTGGAACATGTCAGTTTATAGGAAGCAAACTGATATCCTGGTTTAGCAAGAAGCAGTACTTAGTTGCCATGTCAACAACTGAAGCAGAATATGTAGCTGCTGGAAGTTGCTGTGTGCAGATACTCTGGATGAAGCAACAGTTGAAGGACTACAAAGTTGAAACTGAAGAAGTGCCTATCTACTGTGACAAAAATAGTGCAATTGCGATATCTCAGAATCCAGTTCTGCATTCAAGAACCAAGCACATTGACATAAGGCATCACTTCATCAGAGATCACATCGAGAAGAAAGGCATATGCATCAAATATGTCAACACTGAGAAACAGATAGCTGACATCTTCACAAAACCATTACCTGAAGCAAGGTTTATGGAGCTATGCATACAGTTGTGACTGCTGGAGCTAGCATGACAGGATGAAGATGATAAACTAGAGGAAAAAGGCCAAGGGACCACTCCAGCTAAAGAGAGAAATTGAATCTAAAAGGTGAGAAACTGATCAGTTGGCCAGTTGGCCACAAAAGCCATCAGTTTGAAGTAAAGGCAAGAAGCTGCTAAGAGAAAAGTAAACTGGAGATGATCAGTTTACCCCATCAGTTCAACTAAATCATCAGTTCAGTCGCCCAAACTGATGATCCAGTCAGTTATGCAGAACACACAAGCTGCAAATTGATCAAACTGATGAAGGAGCACTAGGAACTGGAGTCAAATCAAAAGGAGATGTCAATTCAAAGACCAACTAAAGGAGAACAGCTGAACTGGGAAGCAGCTGAACAAAGGTCTAAACGGTCAAGACCAATTCCGAACTGATGAAAAGACATCTCAGTTGAAACTGATCAACAAAAGGATCATCAGTTACAGTGGAAGCCAACTGATGACGTAATCAGTTTCAAGCCAAGGAGAAACTGCTAGAGAGAAAAAGATAAGTTCAAATTTCAATATTAGAAACGGTAAAAACACGTGTCACTCAAATATTACCATTGAACTTTCTCTCTCCTCTTTCATTTATCCCCGACGGACAGAATCGAAAGGCTAATCGACGGGTCGATTGAGTTAATCCGACCGTTGAATATTGGGCATACCAAACGTCACAACCGTTGGATGAAGCCCAATTTCTCTATATAAATAAGGCGGCTGAATTCTCAAGATAACCTTTCCGATTTTTACTGAAGACTTATCCTTTTCTATCCATATATCATCTCCTTCCATAGCTCAAAGCCTTCCAGATTATCTTCTCACCCCCAAAATAACATCTTCATAAATCATGACTCTTCTATCAAACAATCCTCATCGAAGGAAGTTCAATTTCAAAATCACCAGAGAAGACTTAATAATCTTCTGCAAAGATCTATATCATGACAAGATACTTAGCAGAGACAACTTCAGAAAATTCTCCAACATTCCCAGCTATTGTGAAGGAATCATTCAGTCAATTGAAAATTCTGGGCTGAAGAAATTTACTGAGGGTATACCCGCTCAGACATACCCGGAGGCAGTTGCCGAGTTTTTTCTCAAGTCAACAAGCACAGAGAACTCTCTGGAATTTAAAACAGAGGTTCGAGGGGAAGAAATCACAATCACTCCATCAGTGTTAAAAAGGGTATTTGATCTCCCAGATGAAGGAGATAATGTTGAAGAAATAGAAGTTGATGCCAAAGACTGCTACGACAGATGGGCAACAATTCAGTTTGAGGGAAAATATCACATCAACCATTCTGTGTTCAACTTTGGAAAAGAATTTCAAGTACTAGCAGCAGTGGCTGCGAGGATGATGATAGCATCATGTGAAGATCAATCCAGCATGTCAGAAATAAAGTACAGAATTAGCAATGCAATCTTGGAAGAAAAGAGAGTCAACTGGTCTCTATACTTCTTTCAACAGTTAAAGGAGCTTGTAGACAATGTGGAAACTGGAACCAAAGGCTCAGGGCGCTTTCCACAAAAGACGAACTTTCTCAATAGAGTAAGCTCCATCTTGGAGCATCTTCTTCCTGATGAGATGATTAAGGAGACCCATCTTCAACAGATTGATCCTGACGACTTTATCCTCAGAATAAATACAACTGCTCTACCTCCACTAACGATCAGGGAATCACAACTAAAATTGAGGCAGAAACTAATCCCATCTACTCCAATAACAAGGGGTAAAGGAAAAGCTACAATGGTGGAGTCAGAGGTTCAATCAAACTCTGACTCAGATGATATCTTTCACATGATTCAGGGATACAAGTCATCAATCGAAGGAGATAATAAAAAGGACTCTAGAAAGGGTCAAACTGAGCAGAAAGCAGCTTCACCAACTCAATCTGAAACAATTGATAAACCAACTGCTAATTATCAAGAGATTGGAGAGCATCAGCTGGATGCAGATCAAGAGATTGGAGAGCATCAGCTGGATGCAGATCAAGAGATTGGAGAGCATCAGCTGGAAGCAGATCAAGAGATTGAAGAGCATCAGCTGGATGCAGATCAAAAGATTGGAGAGCATCAGCTGAAGGCAGAAAGGACTCAACGAAGTATCAAACAAACAATGAAGCAGCAATTAAGCAAGGCGTCAAAACAATTCAAGAAAGTGATTGAAAACATGAAAGCCCAGGTAAAGCTGCTCTCTGAATCAATCCTACAGCTGGAAGCACACACTAGAACAGAAAGCTCAGAGGAAGTCTCCTCTAATGAGGACATGCCAGACAGATCCAGATTGGCTAAGAAAAGGAAAACTGATCACAAGACGGACTAAACGGCTGATCAAGTTAAAACCTGATTAGAAAAGCCCTAAGTGTACTTCTTGTTAATCAGTTTGTAATTATATCTTTTGATATATTTATAAAAGTTCTTTTTATTTCAAATAAATGTTAAGCCTCACATTTATTTTGAAATTTTGACCGTTGCAAAATAATGACACGTGTGAAAGTCATTAATTGCCAACGACCAAAAGAGACCAGAGGCTAGTACTATTCCAACCAACAGATCCATAAGCCTGTCTCAACACTCATAAACAGCCTTTCTCTTTCAAACCTCTCAAAAAGTCCCCTCCTTCTACAATCTCTAAAACTCTCTCCCAAAAGATCTTAAATTCCCAAAGTCTCAGCCAACCTCAAAGATGGCCGAATTATCCAGATCATCAAATTCCTTCAAAGAACAACTTATGAGAGATAAATTTCTTGATAGGAAGAAATTTCAATTGATTCTAAATGAATCAAATAACCCACTCCTTCTGTCCAATCTTCACAAGACAGAAATTATTTACTACCTGGAAGCACCACCAAAGTTCTTTAGACATTATTTGGTGAGTGAATTTTTACTTCAAGCAAAATTATCTGCAGATGGAAAGATAGTGTCATCAGTAATTCAAGGACGACCGCTTCAAATCACTGAAAGGACAATTGCAAAAGTGTTCCAACTCTCACAGGAAGGTCCATCCGTTCAATATTTAAAAGAATCTGCAGAATTGTACTGGCGAAAATGGAAAGCTTCAACCTGCGACAAGCAATTCAGTTTTACAACCGCTAAAACTGACCTGAAGCCCGAGTATGGAGTTCTACTTGACATATCGAACAAGATGATGTTCGGGGCCATTGGAAGCCTGAGTCAACTCACCCAAGAGAGATACAAGGTTATGATTCACCTTACTGAAGGACGACAAACGAACTGGGCAGAATTTGTCTTCCAACAATTCAAGCATCAAGTCATCAAGGCCTCTGACTCAAAGAACTCTGGTAAATTTGAGTCCAAGGTTGGACTTGTTCTAAGAATGAGTAAAATTCTTGAAGACCTGCTGAAGCTTCTAAATGATGAGTCACTACCAGTTCTTATCTCTGACTAGATTTCCAAGAAAGGAACTGCTCATCTTTAGTCGCTAAAGAAAAAGAGAAAAGCCAAGGCCAAGACAGGCAACCACTCATCGAGCAACTCAACTGCCAACGCCGTTCAGTCTCCAAAATTAAAGAATGGATCACCAGTTGACTCCCAGGTTTGCTCTGATCCAGATGAGCTTATTCCATTCATTGGAATCCCTCATCCAAACTACGGAGCGGACTTCTTCAGAAATACATGCCCTCCTCTCCAGCTGACTGAAGAGAATATTCACACTTTTTATAGTGGTGAATATGCAGTCAAAAGTGCACAAAAGGAAGTGGCCAATCTCCTTCTCAATCACTTTGCCTTTGTTGTACAACGTGACCAAGAGTTGTTCAAACAACTCCACCGGTATTTCTATTGGTATAACTGGAGACATTCTATGTCCATCCAGTCTCATTTTCTGCTAACTGTCTTTCACGGCATGAGCTATTGACAGCGAGAAGAAACTTGGAGCATCAAATGGATAGGTTCATCAAATCTATTTCCTCCAACCATTGTGCAAGTCCAGCACATCATGCGTCACCGGATTGTCAACAAGATTCCAGCCACCGCCTTATTAGCAGAAATCAAGACCAGCATCGTGCCCTAAGCAGTTGGAACTACTGATCAACCAGTCAACTGCCCAACTGGCTCGCTTTGTCAAAAACTGAACTTTGATAATCTATCAAGTCAGTCAGCTGAGCCCTCACGACAAACTCCACCGGTCGTTGACAGGATAGAACCACATCTATCACAAACTAAAGTTGTGGCTACCTAGAAGAATCCAAGGCGTGCTGACGAGAGCGATAGTGATGATGAAGACACTGCCACATCACCAAGCCTCCTATCCAAAAGCTATGTCACTCCACTGCTCACATCTAGCTCAAAAGGCATGCAATTGCCTATGAAAAATGATCAGTTTCGATCATCGTCAGAGGGAACTTCCCAATCTTTTAGTCAAAGGATGAAAAATTCATCAGTTGCCATCCAGCTTCATCTTCACCAAGCCCGGAGAACTGCAAGGCCTGAACTGCCAAAGACCACAACTGCATCCCAAAGAAACAGTGCAGCCAGTCCAGCTAGGCCTTTCAAGAAGCGGAAACTGTCTACTGAGAGCCAAGCAATTGATCAAACCAACTGATCAATTCAGTTCAAATATAGCTTCCACTTCAGCCAGTTCTTGAGCGACAACTGAGAAGCAAGCCTTAACTGATCATCCAACCGTCAAAGCCGTCAAATCAGTTGGACTGTATCCCAACTAAATCAGGATAAGTTTTTATTTTTCAAAGCTTATCATAATTACATTATTTACCATTGTGATTATAAAATTTCTTATATTATACTCAAACGGTTACAATTTGAAAATAACTAGAACGCAAATCAATTTTAGAAAAGATATTAGAATCAGATAATTCATCAGGCATGTCATCTAATCTAGGGATAGGGAATCGATACTTCACTGTTATTTTGTTGATGGCGCGACAGTCCACGCACATTCTCCACTCGTTCTTTTTTGGCACTAGAATGACTGGAACTGCACAGGGGCTCATCGACTCTCGAATCTGCTTCTTCTCAAGCAGCTCTTTCACTTCTCTATCAATTTCCTTAGTCTCTTCAAGGGATGTCCGGTATGCTGGTCGATTTGGCAAGACGGTGTCGGGCTGGAAATCGATCTGGTGCTCGATCTCACAAACTGGAGGTAATCCACTTGGAATCTCTTCCCGGAACACATCCGCGAACTCCTCCATAAGTGGCTAAACAACACTAGGCAAAGAAATATCATTAATAGCACTGGTCTTATAAGATAGAAGAACAAAAGGTAAACCTATGTTTAATGCTTTTTCTACGCCTTTCACTGAAATAAACAAGCTGCGGTCTGGATCTTTCTTTGCAGCTGATCCAAATGAATTCCCATGCACAAAGGAATCTTTAGAGGGTGTTTTAGAGATGCCTTGGCCGTAGAAGAATGAGTGGTGGCCTTGGTGAAGGATTCAGCCGAATGGGAACCATCGGCGGTGATTCGGGTTACGGCTGCGGCCTCCTTTGCTCTCTCAGCCCTAAACCTCTCTTACATGAGTCTTTGATCCTCAGCAATGGCCTTAGGGGTCAGCGGCTTCAATGTAGTTGTTCGTCCATCTCTCTTCATGGTGTATGTATTTGCAAAGCCATCATGAACCGGTTGTCTGTCAAACTGCCATGGTCTTCTTAACAATATATGCGCTGCATCCATAGGAATATCATCACAAACAATAAAGTCAGAAAATCGACCAATAGAGAATGAGACACTTACCTGGGCCGTTACTTTGATCTCTCCTCGATCCGTAAGCCACTGCAACTTGTACGACTTCGGATGCTTGATGGTGGTTAGTGCCAACTTGTGAACTGCATACTGGCTTATGGCGTTGATCACACTCCCACTGTCTATTATCATCGAGCAAGTCTGGTCTTGGATAGCAACACATGTGAAAATATGTTCTCACATTGATCCGGCTGCTCTTCTTCACGATTGATGCTCAGACTGCGTATAGACACAAGACTAACATGAGGAAGCTCGGGTTCCTCTTTATCCGAGTTAAATAGAAGCATCTCTGGCTCTTTTTTGGCGTGAACTGCAGGCTGCTTCTCATCTTCACTGGCTTATTTGATCTCATTTTGTTTGATGATGAACAGAATGCGCCGGTTCGGACATTGATTCTGAAAATGGTCCCAACCTTGACACTTGTGGCACTGAATGTCTCTAGCTCAATTCTAGCTCGTATTGGATGCTAGACTGGGTGGATAGGGCTGTGTATAGGTCAGCTGTGCAGGGAGTGCAGGTGTAGACTCGGGTTTACGGCTGGACTGCGGGGTAGAACGGTCGAAACGCTGCTCAGGTGGTCCGAAATTACCTCGGGGTCGAGTAAGCTCATTAGAAGGGGTAGAAGGTAATGCGGAATTCATACCTTTACTCCATGAAGGTCGAACAGGGGCTGAAATGTGGTGCGATATCCGTCATTCCTCTCTGAGCTATCTCTCCATAATTGATGAGTAATGCACCATCTGTTCTATACTTGTGAAGTTCTTGAGTTCAACTTCACATGTGATGTCAGGATTCATGCCTTCAATGTACCGAATGATGGTAGCAGTTAAGGTCTCTTATTTCCTAACTCAGTTCAGGGCGGTCTCAAGCTCCTTGTGGTATTCTTCAACTGATCGTGTCCCTTGCTTGATCCGGGTGAGCTTCTTCTCGAGCTCTCTCTCTCTCTCTCATACTGTACTGGAATGAACCTGCCACATAGTAATCCTTTCATCTCTTCCCAAGTATCGATGGGTGGATATCTCTCACATCAGCATCGCTCCTGCTGCATCTCCCACCATGAGGCTGCGTAGTCTCTAAACTTTAACGATACTAACTTGACCTTTTTCTGCTCAGGAAAGTCATAGCAGTCGAAAATCTTCTCAACCTTACGTTCCCAATCCAAGTACAGATCAGGATCGTGAAGGCCTTCAAACTCTGGGATGCTTGTTTTGATGTTGTTCAACAAGTTATCGGGATCTGCACATCGGGGTGCTTGTCTGTAGGGCAGACGTGGTCGGTTACATCTCTGATACGGATTGTACTCAACCTCTAATTCCTCTGCAAAGTCACCATAATCTTCTGCAGCATCACGATCATATGGATCATTAAACTGCACTGGGAGTTGGCAACGCTGAGCTTGTGGTACTCTAGCATTCGCCCTAGCTGGGTCGGCTACATGAACTTCTGGCTGACGAGCTACTTCAGGCTAATGAACTACTGCTGGGTGTCAAGCTGCTCCTTCTAGCTGGATAGGTTGGCCTTGAACTGGTGGTGGTATAGGAATTCGAGCAGCAATAAGCTTGAGTTGTGCCATTATCTTGGCCAACGAACTATCTAGCTTATGCTCCAGTTCTTGATGGTGGTACTGGGCATCCCATGGCTGCGGCATCGATGAAGCCGCATCTGTATGAGAACTAGATGAAGCGCGTGCCTTATCATGCGTCTTATTATAACTGTCTCTGGATTCCATGTGTACCTGCAAACAATGAACAAACATGAAAGAAAAACAAAGTGTAGGACCTCACAATTCCTCACAATCACTCGTATTTTCTCTCTGTATTTTACCCCTCGTGTATACTCTCAAGTATGTAGTGGTGCTCGTGTGATAGGTGTGTATATGGTGGTGTTAATCGACTCTTCCGTTGCTTGAGATCGGCTTCTCTCGAACTTCTAGGGGCGATTTCACCTTGAAGCTGATGGAATTTGGCCAAAAAAGCACTTATGTCACAGCATACTTGTGAGTTTGGTTCGTCTTGTCGAGACATTTTCGGAATGGTATCGTGGAGAAAAATCAGAGCTTGGGAGCAGGAATAGTAGGGAGAAAATGAAAACCGGAAAACAGGGTATGTTAGGGTAAAAGGAAGGAAAGAAAGGAAAGAAAAGAAGAATGAAGGAAAGAAAAGGATTTGGATATGTGTACCACTAGTGTGACACAATCTAAATACCTTAATTAGACTAGACTCTAAATGGAAAATACCAAATTAAAATGCAACTCAATTGGAAATTACCAACTAACGAACTATACTATAAGGAAAGTTCCCAAAACTAAAATAAGGCTCACAAGGAAGTTACCAACTATGACTAGAACTAAAAGGAAAGAACTAAAAATAAAATCGAACTCAAAAGGTAAATAAAAAATCAAATTGGATTTTCTTCTTTTTTTTCGGATTTTCTCTTCTTCTTTTTTATCCGTTTTTTTTATTCGGTCTCTCTTTCTTTTTTTTTCTTTTTTTTTTACCGTAAATTTTTTTTTAACTTTCAGTTTTTTTTAACCGATCTTTTTTTTATGAACACTAATTATTACAACTCGATAGGCACGTCAACTGTTGATATGTCTTGAATCTACCGCTTCGCTGAGCTGGACCGGGGTCTCTCTGCCCGATCAGCGAGTTAGGGGGTCAAGGAGGGGCGATGTCCCCCTTCCTTGGGGGTCCGGGGGGCGGAGACGCCCCTGGGCCAACGGTATGCAGTTTTGGGCTTTAAGCCCAAAATTGATGTCTTATCTCAGTACTATATATATGGTCTTTGAGATCTGTAATCTGTAACCTAGCCGCATAATAAAATTTGTTCTCATCTCTGCCCGTGGACGTAGTCAAATTGGTGAACCACGTAAATCTGTGTCTACTTTATGTTTTCTGTTTGTTTTATGCTCAATAATCCTATTCTATCACAACAAACTGGTGTCAAGAGTCTTGTCGTTTCAATCAGGGATTTCTGCACTGTTAGGGTTTTTTAAGCCGATCAAGAATGTCTGCTTTCAATGTAAAGGTTGACAAATTCACCGGGAGAAATAGTTTTGGTTTATGGCAGATCAAGATGCGATCTCTGCTGAAGCAGCAGGGTTTGTGGGCGCCGCTATCTAGAAAGAAGAAATCTGAGGATGTAGATGAAGAAGAGTGGAATACCTAAGAAGAAAAGGTCCACTCGACTATCATGCTATGTCTGTCTGACGATGTTATCATTGAAGTTTCTGATCAGGAAACTACCGATGGTCTTTGGAAGAAGTTAGAGAGCCTCTATATGACGAAGTCTCTGACCAACAAGTTGCTTCTGAAACAACGTCTGTTCCGTTTACGCATGTAGGAAGGTACCCACCTTCGGGATCATATAGACAAATTAAACAAAATTTTGTTAGATTTGCGTAATATTGAAGTTAAAGTAGAAGATGAGGACGCTACTTTAATTCTATTAGTATCTTTGCCTGAATCGTATGAGAATTTTGTTGAATCATTTATTACTGGGAAAGATACTTTATCTCTGGAAGATGTTCGATCTGCCCTCCACAGAAGAGAAGATCGTCAATAGGCAACTGGCCCAGCCATATAAAATTAGGCATCGGGGTTGTTTGTGGGTCAAGGACAAAAGAAATCTGGGAAGAAAAATGGGAAGTCGAACCATAAAGGTTCAAACGGTCCTAACCCCAAAGACATCTGCAATTACTGTAAAGAACCCGGGCACTGAAGAATGATTGTCCTAAGAAGAAGAGGAAGCAGGAGAAGAAAGAGGGTGTCGGCGGTTCTGCAGCTGTGGCAGAAATTGATACGAATTCTAAAGAAGATCTGGCTTTGGTTGCAGCTGGACGTCACATCGTAATGATGTGTGGGTTCTTGATTCTGGGGCATCATACCACATTTGTCCTTACTTCATTCATTTTTTTTCTTTTTGTTTCTAGGGATGGTTCATTATTCAGATACGAGTATCTCCGAGAAACAATACTTAGTGATCACAGATGATGACCAACAGCCCGTGAAGAGAGGTACTCGTCTGCGCGCCCGTGAGCCACTTATCGGGAACTATGCATGTGAATGGCATAAGCTTACGAATCCATTCCACAAGCCTCATTGGTGTCACGAGGTCTCCTTAACGAAAATGATGAGGGCGTGGGCTCTTCAATCAGCTCATCATCAACAAGGCGACGGAGTTGACTTCTTTCCATTTCTAGGGCGCCAAATAGCAGAGGGTAAAGCGAAGTGGCACGACAAAGTCAAATTTCTCGGAGAATCCCGTCATTTTGGAGGGTATTGGGAATGGATTGAGGACGTGCTCAGCCGTTGCAGTGATAAACTCCATGATGCAGGTATGTACGACCCTGTCTACGCTTCTCTCTTCACGTATGATCAAAATACCGAGGTCATCAAAGCCTTTTGTGAAGCATGGTGCCCCTTGACCAATACTTTGCTGACTTCCTCTGGCGAGTTATCCATCTCTTTATGGGACTTGCATGTGACATCCGGTATTCCTTTAACCGAAATTCTTTACAACGAGATGGTGCCCCGGACGGATGAACTTACTGGAGTTAACAAGAGGGGCAAGCTATTCATTCCCGCGAGCTGTAGGGATTTGTTCCATGCCTATCACCTCCTCAGAAAGGGAGAAGATAAAGCCTTGTATCATTCCGTATCAATTGAGAGATGGGTCGAGTTCTGGTCGAGACGGAAATCAAGGTATCGACCACCTCCACCTCGCAACGAAAAGAAGAGTCAACGCCCCAAATCAATGCACAATCCTTTCGGAGAAATCAAGGATCGCAAAGAATGGACTATTTCTGAAAGGGCTCAATTTACAGAGCTTGGAGTTAAAGAGAAGCATCAAGATGTGACGTATTTGGCCGCCCATCTCACATGTTGGCTTTGCAGTTTTGTCCTTCTTAAGGGCGATGGTAGTTTGATCCGGCCAAGCATCTTCTAGATAGCCAGTGTCATGGCAAGTGGTAGAAGGGTATCTCTTGATGTACCGGTGTTAGCGAGCATTTACAACGGGCTGGACAAGATCTCGAGCTTTGCTAATCCGCCTCAGGGTCACTTAGCATTTCCCATCCATTTCATCAACGGTTGGATGGCATGCTACTTTTGGACTCATTTTAGTCTTGAAGGAAAGCCGGATGCCCCTAGGATGGTTCGGTATTCGGGAGAAGGAGGAGCTAGATTCTTTGATCCGACTGAGGCTCGCAAGAGGGTTCATAAAACGGAGCTTGTTCCTTGGCACTGCCTTATGCCTTCTAGAACCTAGGATTTCATGTTTATTGATAATGAGAACGCCAGCGACTTGGATGGTGGATTTTTCATGGCTATCCACTCCAACTTTCTACCTAGGAGGATAGATGACCATTTCATTGTCGAGCCTTACAACCCGCATCGCTTTAGTCAGCAATTCGGTTACCATCAGATGGTTCCAGGGGTTCTTACTAAGGATGTTCGGGAGGCCTCTTTGGCGGGTGGCCTCAGGTACTGGCGCATTTGTTTACTGCGCAAGTCTATGGCAAGAGCATGATTTCCGTCTCCGTCTCCGAATCTAAGAAAGTCTCCTGATGCGGAATATAAAAAGTGGTGGGATCGAGTTTTTGAAAACTTCTTGGATAGGAATGTTGAGCTTCTAGCTCATCCTAAGCCAGATGGCCTCCTACCAGGCCAAAGGGAAGTGGAAGGAGCCAATCCTTCTAGCAAGGGTAAGAGAAAGGTAGATTTGCAAGTGCCACAGCTTATGATGAAGCAAGGTCGGTCTCCTCGGAGCTTGATGAGGTTTCTGCACAGCATTATAAGGAAGTCAACGACAGTATTTGTGCCACTAAAGTCAAGGAGGAGGAAAAGACTCATGAGATTGATTCTGTTCGAGAAGAGCTCGCTAGCTTAGAGAAGCGGAAGAAGGATTTGACTATGTCCTTGAAAGAGCATGTGGGGTCTCGCCTAGCTCTCCAGAATGAGATTCATGGGCATGAAGAAGAGCTTTCTAAGATCAGAGGTTCTTTCGATGGCAGGGCGGAGAAGAAATTGAAGAGTTTGAAGTCTTCATTGGAGCACGCCAAGAAAGCTTTGGAGGATCAAGACCCCTTTATCTAGGGCTTTGTTTGGACTTTTTTGTTTTCTTTTTTCTTTTAGTTGCCATCTATATTTTGGTTGTTCCTTGTAACGAATATCTTTATCCTTATGCTTTCTTTTGAGACATGTTTGAACTTGTGCACTTTTGGTTTTTCTCTTCCTTTTTAGTGTCGTAGCCTTTTTTGTTATAACTATATAACGTAAAAGACATAACACAAATCGTAGAACATGACTGAACTTAGAAAACATCTAAGCTGCCTACGTACCCATGAGAGGGATCAAGTCAAAATGTAGTTCAAATGAAAAAATACTTTTTTTTGGAGGGGGTGCCGTACACAGTTTATACTCATGCGGGCCAGGAATGACTATTTATTTAACCACTATATAGACAAAGTGGAGTAAATAACAGTTTAACTACATAAATTTTACCATTTTGATAGGATAAATAATAGTTTAATAACATAAATTTAACTTTTGGTGTTTACCGTACACAGTTTATACTCATGCGGGTCAGGAGTGACGTGCAGTTTAGGCTTATGCGTCATGGAGCATTTTCTTTCTCTTTTTTTGTGTTTTTTCATTCTTCTTTTTTTTTCTTTTCTCTTTTTTTTCTTTTTTTTTTACATTTTTTTTCTTTTTTTTTCTTCTTTTCTCTTTTAGGGATAGTAACGCTACAATAATTTCCCATTTATCGGGCCAACCCTCACATGGTCTTCAGAGATCAATTTATAAGTGCCATTTGTGTACACTTTTGTGACGACATACGGACCGTCCCATCTAGGGATGAACTTGTTTCCAACACGGTGGGTGGTGACGATTAGCCTTCTCATTGCCATCACCAGATCCCTGACTTGGAAAGAATGTGGTCGTACCTTTTTATTGAAGGTTCTTGAGAGGCAAGCTTGATAACACTCGAGTCTTTGCTGTGCTTCCAGCCTTTTCTCATCTAAAGATTCCAGTTCTTCAAGGCGCAATCGTGCATTTTCTTCTTCAGTTAAACCTTCTTGGATTGTGATCCTCAAAGATGGGATTTGTTGTTCGAGGAAAATGATAGCTTCCACACCATATACCAGCGAATACGGAGTTGCTTGAGTAGGAGTCCGATGAGTGGTCCTGTATGCCCACAATGCTTCTCCAATTCTTTCATGTCAATCACGCTTCGACTTTCCGACCACCTTTTTGAGCAAATTGCACAGGGTCTTGTTGAATGCTTCAGCGAGTCCGTTGGCGGTGGCATTGTACATTGACGATTTTCTTTGTTTGAACCCAAACTTCTCGCACAAATTATCTATCAAGGCGTTGCTGAATAGATTTCCTTTATCAGTGATGATGTATCGAGGGATTCCATAGCGATAGATTATATTGCCTTTGATGAAATCAGCCATATATTTTTTCTTTACCTCTATCAAAGGGATAGCCTCAGCCCACTTGGAAAAGTAGCCAGTTGCTGCCAGGATATATAAATGCCCCCCTGAAGACTTAGTCATTGGTCCGACAACATCCATACCCCAGGCATCAAATGGCCATGAAGCAATAGTAGGATGCAAGGGCTCTGGTGGTTGATGGATGAGATTTGCATGAAATTGGCATGGTTGTCACCTTTTGCATAGTCCATGCAATCCTTTACCATTGTCGGCCAGTAGTAGCCCATTCTTTTGATACGAAAGTGTAGCTTCGGACCAGATTGATGGGCCCCACAAATGCCAGAATGTGCTTCCTCAATGGCTTATGCTACTTCTTCATCGCTTAAGCATCTTAAGAAGACTCCATCAAATGAGTGTCTGTAAAGTGTTCCTTTGAAATAGATGAAGCGAGTAGCGCAACGTCGAATATCAATTCTTTGGCGTTGGTCACTTGAAAGCCTATCATATTTTAGATAATCGACAAATGGTTGTCTCCAGTCTTCTGTATCAATTTCATATACCTCAATGGCATTGTTAGCTTATCCTTCATCATCATCCTCTTTAAAGATGGGTGGTATAACCCAACTTTTGCAGATCGGTATATGAACTTCATTGCTAGCCATGGCTATTATAGAAGCGAGTTTGGCAAGTGCATCTGCTTGTTTGTTATCCTTTCTGAGAACGTGCTCGAGTTCCACATCTCCCAGCCATCCAATCATCCTTTGAGCGTACTCGACGTAAGGCACTAACTCCGGCTTCTTGACTTCATATGTCCCAAGTAGTTGATTGATTACTAGCTTGGAGTCTCCATACACCTTGATCTGAAACCTCTTGGTTTCCATTGCCATTTCCAACCCAAGGATCAGTGCTTGATACTCGGCGACATTGTTGGAGCAGTTTTCAATTAAAGTGAAGGAATATGGCAACACTTCTCCTTCAGACGTTATGAACACCACTCCGGCACTAGCTCCATCTTTATGAGATGCGCCATCAAAATACATCTTCTAAGGAGGTAATACTTCAATGGCAAGGACATCTTCATCAGGAAGGTCATCACTCAACTCCCATTCAGTAGGGATGGGATGAACAGCCAAGAAATCAGCTAATACTTGTCCCTTCACAGCCTTTTGAGGAACATAGATGATTTCAAATTGTTGAAGCTAAAGATACCATCGTGCCAGCTGATCAGATAGAACTGGTCGTGTCATCACATACTTTAATGGGTTTACTTTTGAGATCAAACGAACCGTGTGAGCTTGAAAGTAGTGGTTCAACTTCTGAATCGAGAAAATTAGTGCTAAACACAACTTCTCGATTAGAGAATAATTCACTTCATTAGGTGTCATCATTCTACTCAGGTAATACAGAGCGTTCTTCTTTCCATTTTCATTCTCTTGAGCCAGTAACGCCCCGACAGGACGTTCTTGAGCAGCAATATATAAAATCAGCGGCTGACATGCAACTGGTGTGACTAATACTGGAGCTTTCATCAAATAATCTTTGATACTTTTGAAAGTGTTGCGGCGTGACTCGTCCCATTCAAACGGGACTCCTTTCTTCATGATTCGACTGAAAGGTTGACATCGCCCTGCTAAGTTTGAGATGAACCTTCGCAAGTATGCTAACTTTCCTTGTAAACTTTTAAGATCATGAATATTGTGGGGCTTGGGAATTTTTAGTAATGCATCAATTTTTGCTTGCTCAATCTCTATTCCTTGATGGCGAACAATGAAGCCAAGGAACTTTCCCGACTTTACCCCAAATGCACATTTTAAGAGGTTCATCTTAAGCTGATATCTTCTCAAAAATTCAAAAACCATTCGTAGATCTTGCAAGTGACTATTTCGTTCTCTTGACTTCACCACTACGTCGTCTATGTAGCACTCAATATTTTTATGGAGCATGTCATCAAAGATTCTTTGCATGGCCCTTTGATATGTGGCACCAGCGTTCTTTAGCCTGAATGGCATCACTTTGTAACAGTATATGCCCTTTGGGGTATGGAAAGCTATCATTTCTTCATCCCTTGGAGACATACGGATCTGATTGTAACCCGATAATCCATCCATGAATGATAGTGCCTCATGTCCAGTTGTAGCATCAATCATCAATTCAGCAATTGGTAGTGAAAAGTCATCTTTAGGACATGCTTTATTCAAGTCCCTAAAGTCGACACAAACTCGAATCTGCCCGTTCTTCTTTCTAACAGGAACAATGCTCGAGATCCATGTAGGATACTTGACTTCTCTAATAAATCCAACCTCAATAAGTTTGTTCACCTCGGCTTCGATTAGCGGAACCAAGTCAGGTCGAAACCTGACTTGACTTCTCTAATAAATCCAACCTCAATAAGTTTGTTCACCTCGGCTTCGATTAGCGGAACCAAGTCAGGTCGAAACCTACGTTGTGCTTGCTTGATTGGACGTGCCCCTTTCTTGATGGATAGGTGGTGGACAACTACCTTAGGATCTAATCCTGGCATTTCTTTATAAGACCATGCGAATACATCTTTGAATTCTCTCAATAATCCAACATAAGATTCCTCTTCTTCTGTGGTCAGTAGCGCACTGATGTAACTTGGTCGGGGGTCATCGGTACTTCCCAAGTTAACCTCTTTTAGCTCATCCACCGTAGTTTTGACCCCTTCTCCAAGCTGTGGGGGAGCTTCTTCGGCATCTTCTTCTTCAATCTCGGTCCCTTCGTCTAAGGTGATGTGGTGTGACGATGCGGTTTCTTCATCTGCTTCCTTAAAACTCACAAATTTTATGCATGTTCTCATTCTTTCTTCTCTTCGCATCACTTGAACTAGCTGCATTGTGCCACTCCTTTCATTGATGAAGCCATTTCTTATCAAAATGAGTATTTCTTGAAGTGCGGGACTTTGAGCTGTCTGAGGGACTGGATCGTGAATGTAGAATGACGAAGCGACACTCTCCCTATCATCTTCAATGTTGGCAGTTTTCGTTAAAATAACGGCTTTCATCTCAGCTTGTAACTCTTTTCCGCATATTATGGTTAATGTGGTTTATTTCCTTTTGCAGGGAGGGGCCGCACTTTTCATTTGTCTCTCATTCACAATTTTGGCCTTGGCAAAATTCAACTTCTAACAACCCGTCAGTTCACTCTTCAATTTCTTGCCAAGTCTTTTAAATACGGATACTCGGGGAGTCCTTCCCTTATTTTTAGGTTTGTTTCCAAGCCTTTCAAACACGGACACTCGAGCTTCATCTTCAGAAATATGATTGGCATTGGCTCTTTTGATTACAATTCGGACAGGGTGTTGCGATGTGAATCCCAATCCTGCTTTGGGATTTTGAGCAGCATATCCACCATTTTTCGAGCATTTCTAAGTGGTATCGCGTTCGCCTCCTTTTTGCCTGTCGTCTTTTGAGGGATGTTCTTTTACTTTTTGGTCATATCCAGCTTTGAGAAGTAGTGGAAATGCCTTTGGACTAAAATTTTGAGGAATTGTATGTTCTGAGAGTTCTCCATGCTCGATCAAACTTCCTTGCACTGGCCGGACAAATCCTTCAAGTGGTGGAGGAAGGGGCTTCTTTGCATTAATTTTAGTTAACGGTATTGTCAGCCTTCCCAAGGATTCCTCTTTGATGAGAGGTGTTTCGTTTTTACTTTTTTAGACCTCATCATTGTCTGTAGCATTTAACGACTTTTTGCTTGGAAGACAATACTTTGCGTCTGCAAAGTATGATTCTGACACCGTAAAAGGCTTATTATCACAAACCACCTTCTTCACACTACCGCATTGACAATATTTGAAGCACTGGTGCAATGTGGAAGGGACAACTCTATTTTTATGCAGCCATGGCCGTCCAAGAAGCATGTTATAGGATGTCTTTGCATCTATCACATGGAATAATGTTGTTGAAGCCATGTCGTCCACCAGTAGGTCCAATCTCATTGAGCCGAGAGCCCTTTGCCCTTCGTGGTTAAAGCCTTGGATCATCAGTCGACTAGTTGAAAGCTCATTAGTTGAGATTCCTAATTTCTTCAAAGTGCGCAAAGGCAAGATATTGACCGCGGATCCCCCATCAATGAGTATCCTATTCAACTTCTATTCACGAGCATAACCACTGATGAATAGAGGTCGATTGTGAGGGTCAGAACCAAGCTCCAAATCTTCATCAGTGAAGGTTATGCATTCGTCAACGACTGCAAATATTTTAATTACAAGAATCTATCAAGAACAATTTTACTACTTGCAAGACCTGGAAGTTAAAAGTAAAAGTTTTCATCTTAAGGTGGTGATGTAAATATATAATAATATTAATCAACCAAAATGTTAATATAATTTTCTCCTAAAGACAATATATATATATATATATATATATATATATATATATATATATATATATATATTATTGATTAACTAATGTACGCGGTGTGAGTTTGGTAAATAATTTTCTCAAAAAGATGAAATCCTAGGGCATTAAAATATTTAACAATTTTTTAACAAATGCTGTAAGACTTATGATTATGTACTTATGTCATTATTTTGATGGTTTTGTTTAGGTCTGGAGCTATTATTGTATGATTTTCGTTGAAATATGTCAAAATCCGTAACATATTTTCTTTACAGATGAATTAAAAAAAAGTTAAAACATATTATATGCAATTTAAATATAATAACCACCGAATTTTACCTGAGTGGAGTAGAAGCATCAATCCCTACTTCTGCCAAGATTTCAGGTCTTTTGGTTTTCGCAAATTGCAATTGTCCGGCTCAATGCAAAATATTTGAGAATACATAATTGTTCTAAAAAATTGTTCTAAAGCAAGGGAAACCATAGCCGATGCATTGAATTTGATGGTGGTCAGACTAAAATTTGTGATAAACTCATTGATTTGTCAATGACAGTCCAAGTTTCAAGATTTTTTCAAATATATAGTGTTGTACAAGGTTTTACAATTGAAAATATTTTGTGAAGATGGAAAATAATATGCCGGAAAAAAAAAAATTTAAATGTAAAGATAAAAATTTAATCGGCGATGAAAGTGGGGACGCGACACAGGTTGGGTTATGGAGAAATGGTGTATTACTGAAGTCGTGGAAGCAATATTTTGACTTTAAATGATTTTTGTCGTAGTAATGGACCATAATTTTTAGTCTTTAATTTTGTTAAATCAAGTTAAGGAGCTTTATTGTATTGGGTTTAACTATTGAGTTCTACTTTTGTAATTTAATCTCTCTATATTCGATGCATTAATGAGATATGTATATAATTTTATTTGTCATAATTTTTAATTATGAAAAAATTAAAAAAATATCATAACATAAAAAAATTAATTACAACTATTGTGAATTATATATATTTTTATATTTATTATTAATGGTCATTGAGATTAATTGATAACAAAAAAGGGAAAAATGATCATTTAAATTTAATTTTGAAATTCAAATTAGACTTGAATTACAAAAAAATTACATGAATTGCTACATTATGTAATATTATTTTTTATTTTCAAAATATACATGTGAAACTTTTAATAAATGATTCATAATTAATAATAAAATATTCTTTATAGACTTGATATTAGTAATACAAAAATAGTTTCCAAAATTAGAAATGAGTTTTGATGGAAAAACTATTTATACCAACGATTTTAAAAGATGCGCCCACTAAATTGACATGGTTGTACTATTTTAACAATTGAACAAAAATATACATTATATGGATGTATGTGTATTATTTTAAACTATATTATGATACTAAAAGTATCCCACATTCAAATTTATTTACAATAGTCATAATTTTTAATTTTATACATTCATCTATATTTTATAAATTTTAACACTTAAATATTAACATATATTCACCGTGCAACGCACGGGTAACACACTAGTCTTTAAAGATGAAGCAATCTTGTATAGGGTGCCCAACCAGACGATGGTACTTGCAGTACTTCGGATCATCAGTTCGTCCTGATTCTTTGGGTCGCTTCATTTCTGGTAATTCAATGAGTTTTTCTTGGAGCAAGTCTTCGAAGATTCCAGGAACATCTAAGTCTAAGAAGGGGTATTCTCTCTGCTGCATTTCCTTTAGAGTAAACTTCATTTGTACTCTTTCTGGCGGACTGCTGTTTTTCTCCTTAGTCTCTTCCTTTTTTTGGAATTTGATGGGCATCGCTTTCACCGCCATGGATTCCTTCTTCGGGCTTTTATCAATTGGCTTGCCCCCTTTCTTGAATTCTTGTTTCTCTTTTGGCTTTCGGGACTCTTGAATCGGTGGTTCTTTAATTCCACTGGCGGCCATGCTTAATTCCATATCGTGAGCTCTTATAGCCAAGTCTTCAAACGTCCTTGGTTGGATCCCTTTAAGGATATACTGAAGGCCCCATCACATTCCTTGAATGCACATCTTAATAGCGGAAGTCTCGGACAAGCGGTCTTTGCAATTGAGGCATAGATTTCTCCATCTGTTGATGTAGTCGATGACAGGTTCTTCATCCCACTGACGAGTGTTTGTGAGTTCTACCATGCTTACCGTTCTTCTTGTACTGTAGAAGCGGTTGAGAAACTCATATTCCAACTGCCCCAAACTGTCGATCCAGTTGGGCTCTAAGTCCGTGTACCAGTCAAATGCATTTCCTTTGAGTGAACGAACAAATTATTTCACCAAACAATCCCCATAGGTTCCAGTGTTGTTGTACGTTTCAACGAAATGAGCAATGTGCTACCTAGGATTGCCCTTTCCGTCGAATTGTGTAAACTTGGGAGGTTGATAGCATGGATGCATCTTCAGATCATCTATCCTTTGAGTGTATGGCTTGGAATAAATTGAGGATGACTTAGAGCCTCTATAGAACTTGCTCTTGATGGTCCATTCGATAAACTCTTTTAGCTGATTGATTTGAATGAATCCATCGTCGGAGACTTGGAAACCTTTGGACGCAAATGTTTCCTCCTTGTTTGTTTGTTGCTTCGCAAGTGTTGCTTCATCACCATTTTCATCATTCACCTCATCATTTGCACGACTCGCTTCACCCTTTTCTCTCTTGACCTTTGAGATCTCATCGTCTTGATGTTGCATACGTTTGTGAAGTCCTTCGATGAGTTTAGTTATATTTGCGAGCTGATCCTCTACAGTAGAGTCATTTGCCATCATGACAGCTGCTTCGAGCGAGTCACTTGCTTGTGACAGGAAACCGCTTTCCTTTCCTTCATTGATTCCCACAAAATGAGGTTCTTCTTCCTCAACAGTAGTCATCTTCAATGCTTGCAGCAGACTCCGAAGTATTTGAGATGTTAGACATCTTCAAATTTTGGATATAAGGAAGAGAATAGATGAGAGTAGAGTCGTCCCACTGGGCATGCCAGAATTTGTAACACAAATTCTGAGTATTTAAATTAATAAACACGTGAAAAGCGTACAAAGAAAATATTTCGGATTGAAATTACAATTTGTGGTTCGATTCTCTATCTAAATCTTCTGATTATTCTCTTCAAAATTTCTTCTTCATGTTCTTCAAGAACTTCAAGGTGGATTTGCCTCTTCAATCTTCAGGAACTTGATATTTTGAGGTTTACAACGTCGATTCGAAGGATTCTCATCTTGATTCCGAATCAAACGTAGTTTTTAAGATGATTTGTTGAAGAACGCTTTGAATCTTCAAGTTGTTCTTGAGGATTCGAAGTTGATAACGCCGATCGGAGGGCCGAGCACCTTAGATCTGGATCGAACGTCGAATTTGGGATGATTTTGATGAGGAATGCAAAGAACGTCTTGAATCTCCAACTTGAACGCCTTGAAGATTGAAGAGAGCTTTTTCTCACGAATCATTCTCCAAACTTGAGCTCTTGAAGTTGTGTGGTTTCCTTAGGCCAAGCCCTCTATTTATAGGAAAATGAGGGTACATTTAGGGCTTAGGTGGCGTCATTTCATTAGTGTATTCATTAGGGCTTATATGGCATAATTTCATTGGTGCCTTGTACCCTTTGTGATTCTCTACAACAACGTGGCCATTTCTTGTGTGAGCTCGTCATGTGTCGTATTTCTATTGGTAGAGATTTTTCCACATATTAAATACCAATTTATTTATTTAATTTAGGAATTAAAATTCCAAAAATATAAATAAATAATATAATTTGGATATTTCGATTGTTTAATTTCCACGTGTCACCATTTGATTGGTGATAAAAATTTAATCGCTTACAGCAAGATAGTTAATTTATTAACTATTGAAGATCAAGATCGCACCATGGAGAATTAATCTTGAACAGATGAAGATGAAGAGCTCAAGTGCATGTGTGCATGTGCATGTATTCAACGTGCAAGTGTGCAACGTGTAGCATCAAAGTTTCGGCCCTAATTAATTTAAATAAGGGGTTATTTTATTTTAGACTATAGTGTTATTTTTATTTAATTAGACTATAGTCAAAATTAGATTTTATTTAATATATTTTGGTATATTTTCGGTCATAGAGTCCAAGAGTCATAGGTTTGACTAGAATTTTAATTAAGGGAAGTTTTTACCTTAAATAGAATTCTAGTTTAGGAAATTCCCTAGTCTAGTTGGATCTCTTTTGGATCCACTAATTTTCGGCCATATTTACACTAATTCTCGGCCCCCCTAGTTCTTATAAATAGCTGATCATTGTTACATTGATACTTTAGACTTTATTTGAATTATCAAGCTTTGCTTTCAACATTTTCTCAACCCCTTTTAATCTTTGTGAGTTTTGATTTTAAAATTCATATTCTTGGAGTTAGCAACTTTAAGTCTTATTCAAGGGTATTACTTAATCCACTTGAGGGATTAACCGGTATTCGCTATCCGAAGATCAACTTAGAGATTTCAACATTGGATATGTTCGAGATTCAAGGACGCTATCGAGTTGTGATTCACCACAACATCACCACTCGTCCAACACCATCATCAACGTCGACCACCTCTCCATCAACGTCCATCTTCACGGCAGCCACAAGACCAAGATTCCTTTACCGTTCATTTTATCCGTAAGTTCGTTACATCTCTATCATATCCTATCTTCTCCAAACCATTCTTCACAACCATCACACACGAAAACCTACATAATTTCTAGCCCTACAATCGCCACTTTTCAGCCCTCTTTCCATTGTTTTTGTGTTACATAGTCGTGTCATTTTTCTAGGTATTTCTAGTTGTCTAGATTGTCTAAATTTCGTTGTTTATCGAGTCGGATTGAAGCCCTTCAATTAGTTGACGTGTTTCGTATCCAGAAGTCTTCCGTTATGTATTCTTTCAATTCGTCCTAGCATAGTTGGGTCGTATCAGAAACACATCCAAATAGATACTACCTTATCTATATCTTTCCTTTCGTTATCAAGCTTTATTTCATCCTAATATTTCTCCACCATCCTTATCCTTCCCCATAACATTAATTTTCGTCCATAACCCTCTAGTGGATCAAAAATTACTCCCTACACCACTGTGTGCACTATACACCATCCGGTTCATACATCCGTACACCAAATGCACCCATACACCGACTCCATACACCATTCCAATCGGTCTACCTACACCGGATAGCCGTTCCACATACACCAACTTGCTCGTTCCATACTCCACACCACCAACACCTACCGTGCACTTGATCTACTAGTTCGAGCTGAAGAGAAGACCGAGAGGAGCTGATCAACAGTATTGAATTTTGATCAATACCACCATCACCACACACACACGTGCACCCATATTTGAGTGCTATACACGAGGGGTAAAAATCAGAGAGAAAATATGAGTGATTGTGAGGTTGTGAGGACCATTCCTTGTTTTCTTTCACGATTGTTCATTTTGCAGGTACAATGAAGAGAGATACCAATACAGAATCATCGACTCCACCGTCTAAGGAGCCGAGGTCGCCAAACACACTTGAGGACCAGTCCTACTCGTCTAATCCCACATGGGATCTAAAGTATAACTTCAAAGCCTTGTCCAAACACTCTGAGTGATAGAATCGTCTACTGAGAGACGAACTTGGCAATCTAGTAGCCGAGTTACAAGTGGAGCTTGCGAAGCTCAGAACATAGTCGACCACGTCCCAAACGGTCCAAGAAGAATCTGCGAGGCAACTCGAGCCTCAAGAAAATGCAGCAACGCAATCCGAGCCTCAACAAAATGTAACGAGGCAACCCGAGCCTCAAGGAGTAGCAGTTGGCCCACGCCACCCACAAAGGGCCGCACAGAGACCACCAGCTATGCATGTATTCAAGAGAGATGATGACTACGGATACAAGTCCAGTGCAGCCAGTGAGTATGAATCTGATTTCATACCACCGCAACAGGGAAATCTCCGTGATCGACCCCGAGCACCTTACAGACGTGCATTCCGCATCGAGAGACCAAGATTTGAGGATGCTGACATAGTAAGCAACATCAAAACCACCATTCTGTAGTTTGAAGGGTTACACGATCCAGATGTATACCTTGATTGGGAAAGGAAGGTCGACAAGATCTTCGAATGCTACGAGTTTCATAAAATGGAGAAAGTGCAGCTCGCATCCCTTAAATTTAAGGGGTATGTTGCGACTTAGTGGGAGAATCAGCAAGCCAGACGGCGCCGTGATCGATATCCACCTAAGACGTCATGTGAGGATATTTTATACCAGTGCACTATGAGAGGGAGCTAGAAAAGAAGCTGAATCGGATAAAGTAAGGCACCCAATCGATTGAGGAGTATCACAAGGAACTCGAGACCGCATTGAATCGAGTTAGAAAGGAGGAGACACTTGATGCAACTATAATCCGGTATATTGAAGGAATGAACCCGGATATAGCTTGTGAAGTCGAATTAAGAGACTTCTCTAGCATCGAGGAAATGGTACACTATGCATCAATAGTCGAAAGACAACTGAGAGATGACCAACGTAGATCGATGCACAATGCAGCTCCTACACGACAGCCTTGGAGCCGCAATCCATCCAGTGTGACACCAACTAAAGCCACACGACCCAAAGGTCCTCTAGATCAGCCCACTCAACATTTTGATCGCACTGCACCGTAGACTGACCATAGACCCAAGTCTACACTACCTAACCAGCCACGGCCGCCATTTACATGGCTAAACCAAGCAGTGATGACGCCTAATATAGCCCTTGCATGTGCTCGTGACATCCAGTGTCACAAATGTCAAGGATGGGGACACTTTCAAGCCCAGTGTCCAAACAGACGAGTTCTATTCTTATCTAAATAGAATGAACTCGAATCAGCTAGTGAAGATGAGCTGGAGTATGCTACAGGTGACACCACCACTAAAGAGGTACAGAATGATGATACAGAGCCAGTGGAAGTCAATCCGGATGCGCTTATTGTCAGCCTTGTGACAAAATCTGGAGTTTAAGCATCAATCGGACTGAGGAACATGATCATCAATGGAAGAACATATTCTACACCCGTGCGACGATCAAGGGTCACACGTGTTCCATGATTATTAACAGTGGTAGTGTTATAAATGCCATCAGTCAATATGCAGTCAATAAACTCGCCCTAACCAAACAGAAACATCCCAAGCCATACAGACTGCAATGGCTAACAGAAAGAGGTGAGCTACGCATGGTCTACAATCCCAATTGGCATATTTTCTGACTCAGTTTTATGTGATGTCATCTCTATGGATGTAGCGCACTTGTTGTTGGGTAGACCTTGGCAGTTTAACAGGTGTGCAGTTCATGATGGACGTCTGAACACGTACACCGTGAAAAGCAATGGCCGAACTAGCATTTTGAAGCCATTGGCCCCGAAAGCAGTTGCAGAGGATCAGTAACGAATACAAGAGAGGTTTAAAGAAGAGAAGAAGAAGCAGACAGCCATAGCCACCACCACTAAGGCCACCGCCGCCGCCACGAGTTCCACCGCCACCGAGTAGCCCCTTACCACCGCCGGACAACCCCCTTCCACCGTCCCTTCATCCATCAAACAACTTTTTTCCGACTCCTTGGTGAAAAACAAAGCTTCTGGATTAGCTGCAAAGAAGTCTAATTCGCGCAGCTTATTTATTTCAGTTAAAGGAGTTGAGAAATCTATTAAAGCAGGTTTGCCACTCATCTTACTTACTTATAAGGATAGTGCTACTAACGATACTTGTTTGCCTAGTGTTGTGCAGCCCCTATTAGATGAGTTTAGCGACATTTTTCCGGAGGAGATCCCGAGTGGTTTGCCGCTGATTCGAGGAATTGAGCATCAAATCGACTTCTAGCCCGGAGCCGTGCTTCTAAACCGACCAACTTATCGTACTAGCCCTGATGAGATTAAAGAGATCAATTGACAAGTCAAGGAGTTGCTGGAAAATAAATAAATCCGTGAGTCTCTTAGCCGATGTGCCGTACTAGTCATTTTGGTGCCGAAGAAGAATAACGAATGGTGCATATGCATGGATTTCCGAGTGATATGAGCATGATAAGCATCAATAAATCAAATCCAACAATGCCATTAAAAGGTTCTAAGATTGTCGTGTTGTTCAAGATTAAAGATTGGAGATCAAGATTTGAAGAAGATCAAAGCATGAAGAACACAAGTGTTTTGAAGAAACGAGTTAATGAGCAGCCTACGCATCAAAGATTGATTAAG
This sequence comes from Perilla frutescens, assembly GCA_026008535.1. NCBI lineage: Eukaryota > Viridiplantae > Streptophyta > Magnoliopsida > Lamiales > Lamiaceae > Perilla > Perilla frutescens. The sequence continues at coordinate 17,549,119 of BRKX01000005.1, forward strand.
TTTACGTCCATTAATGATGAAGAAGCTTGTTCGAGAGCTTAGGAAGAAGAACGAGTCAATTTGGACGTGTTAGGATCCCAGATATTTTCATCATTTTTTTGTATTTCTTTGGTACTTGTTGGTTGTATTTGGATAGATGAACAATAAAGTTTGTAACTTGATTGTTTTGGTGAAGTACAATTAGGAGGGATCTGAGAAGAAGTAGAGACGAGGAGAAGAGAGAGAAGTTTAGAGAGAGAAATTAAGAGAGAAGCTGAATACTTTTTTTCTTCCTTCATTTCTAGTGGTTATAGGGTTTAATACATGGATATGGACCTCACAAATGGGCCTAATGGAATTGCATAAAAATAAAATCATATGGGCTGCCATACATATGCCCAATTAACTTGAAGAGTTAATTAACTTAGACTTTAATATTAGTTCTTATTCGGTTGCTAGATTGAACTGAGATGTGGATCTATCAATGAAGATCAACAGTCTAAAATGAAATCCCCTTCTTTACCAAAAATGCCAAAATACCAAGATCCAATTCCAACCGCAACAGGAGCTAAAATGGAGTCTTGCATCTCATTTTTCCAACATAACCCCGGTTCCACCATAGATGGTCTCCTCAATTCAGGTTGTCATCATCTCCAATCTTTCCATTCGACTCAATTACCTCTTTGGCAGACTCTAGGTACACAACAGACGTGTGCATGGAAAGTTGCATGGAAAATAGTGGATCTCAAATTTTCATGGGAGAAGGGCAGGGGACCGGTGCGCTACTTAGGGGAAGGGGGAAGGGGTTGTTGAATAGAAGCAATCAAAGAAATTGGGTTAGTGCACGTAAAATTTAGGCAGCATAACCTCTATAACTAGATCAAACCACGCTTTTAAAGCATCTATAATGACTCAAACCAGATACCATGACTCTTAGGATGAACTCAAGAAAGAATAACCAAGGCAAAATTCAATGTAAATAATATCAGTTCAAAGGTTAACTATTAATAGGTTATGCATGAAAAAGGCCAGACTGATGTCTGTCCAAATACATGAAGTAAAGAGATGCCAGGCTCCAGCCTGTCAGGAACGGAAAGTAAACGGGATTCGGAGAACTAAACACTCCGTAACAATAAAGAAAATGGGATTCAGAGAACCGAATACTCCATAACAATAAAGAAAATAAGATTCGGAGAACCGAACACTCCATAGCAGTAAAGAAAATAGGATCCGGAGAACCGAACACTCCGTAACAGTAAAGAAAATGGGATTCGGAGAACCGAACACTCCATAACAGTACAGAAAACAGGATTCAGAGAACCAAATACTCCATAGCAGTAAAGAAAACGGGATTTGGAGAACTGAATACTCCGTAACAGTAATCAGAGTAAGCGGAAAAGAATGCAGTGCCTTTATTCAAACTCAAAAAGAAGCATGTTCTCAGTTAGACTCCATAGCGGAAAAGAAAACAAATACATCAAACGTAGCCCTTCAGCCTTAGCACAGCCGTCCACCATCCCGTAGCTCATCCTGAAAATATTTGAAAAGATTTTTGGGGATGAGTACTAATGCACTCAGTGGGTACTTTTGAGAAAAACCTTCAAAATCATTTTATAAAACAGAATATCCAATCATATTTTAAGCATATCATGGAAAGCTTTTAAAACAGAAAATTTGTGAATTTCATGTATACAAAATCATTTTAGTTCCATCATTGCGCGCCACTCTCCCCTAGAACGCTTACGGTGAGTCGGTTCGTGTACACAACTCGGCTGCTTAAGGTTGGACACTGTCCTGTTTGCTTGGGGCTCGATATCGTGAACCATTGCAGTTTCGTCACAAAAAATAGTAGTAAGACTTACATGAGTCAGGAGAGCACATTAAATACAGTAATGAGTTGGATATTCAATCACATTTATTTTATAAATATCATGGCTTAATAACCCAAAATACATTTTATATAATAAAAACCCACCTGGAAATCAGATGTGAATAGCTAGATCTAGATTCTGGTTCCAGTCTCAACTAGAGGTCTCCTTCTTCTGACCCTACAAGATTATCTTGCAACTTAGTTTCGATAAAAAGTTATCCTTAGGTCAAAATCTAACATTTCTTAGCTATGAAGTAAATATTATAATATCTACTATCTTAATACGCAGCACCCGGGCCATCAAAATATTTTCACTATTAAGGGAACTTTACTCTGGGCATTTTTATAAAGAAAAACCCTTTTGAAAGTTTTGGCATACGGGGTGGTCAAACCCGTATACTAAAATTAATTTGGTACAAATAAATTCATACCGCAAGATCCGCCCATTGGAGAAATATGAAACTTTAAATAAAAATACTATATTTTGACACAGAACAACTTTTGAGCTTAAAAATACGATAGGGCTATCCATGAAGGATAGATCTAAAAAAAAACTACAATTGAATAATCGGATACCCAAAATATACCTGAAATACGATAGGGTTATCCTCATCTAAAGTTTGAAATAGTGTAGCTTGAGCAACGAACTCTAGATTCTTCAACTTCTTCTCTTCACTGGTGAGAAGATTAGTTGGCTTTGGGATCCTTGTTGGTTGATTGATATCAACTATGTGAGCATCATTGTCCATCATCATGATGATTGGACCATCTTCTATAACTTCCCACATATTCTCATGAATCGAGCAGAGATGCGCCTTCATTCGCCTGCTCCAATTATCATAATTCTCAACTGAAAATAAAGGTAGCTTATGGTTTCCCATAGCTGGAAATGTTAGCACAGATAAGTAGATCTGATTAAGTTGATTCGCAGAAACGGCTGATCCTTAGAATCAACCACTCTGATACCACTTGTTGGTCCCGGGCGAGTCGATATCAGTTTAGAGGGGGGGTGAATAAACTGATTAAAACTTTTACTTTATTTGCGGAATAATAAGGGCCCTTGACTCGCTTAGAAACTTATCTATGCACAGTTAGAGTAAGTACTTTAGACAGCTTGAGTGCAGATTGTGTGAGCTTGTGTACAGTTCAAAGATATGCAAGTAATCAAAATAGTACAGCACACATATGATTTATAGAGGTTTGAAGTCTCAAACTCCTACGTCCTCTCTTCCTTCCGCAGAAGGGCAACTTCACTATATAACTTGAGTTTCTTTACAAATTACACAATGAAGGACAGTTGGCTGAACCTAGTAACTGCTTGCTACCTCAGCGGGTCGACGGCTCACACTTGAAGTCCCTAACTGCTCGCTAGGAAGGTAGGTGCTATTGACGTCTTTACAAGGTTTTAGATCTCTTTCGATCTTCACGATGTTAGTCTTGAACAGGGGGTATCAACTAATGTGCTCCTTCAATTGAGCTAGATGGTTGATCGTTGAATTGCTGAAACTGAGAAGGCTGCCCTGGCTGGTTTATCAACAGCTGGTTGAATATTTTGACTCTTTGAATTCTTCTTCTCAGTTGGACTCTCGCAGTTTTTAGCAAATGCTGAACTTGATCTAGGAGGTAGAAAGAAAGCTCTGCTTGAATGAAGGTTTCAAGAATAAGTATTGCGAAAAGTCTGGGAGGCAAGAGTTATTTAAAACTTTGATTCACTCGTCTTTTATAGAGGAGTGAATTTATGACCGTTAAGTTCCATTGATTGATGGCTCTGTTGGTTCATCAATGGCAGATGGTCTTTATTGATCGCTGGAGCTTTTGAAGTAGCCGTTGTTTTGCCAATCGATCTTCATTGGATATTTAATTCGAGGATCTCCGGTGAAGCATTTATTCCAAGATTCGCCGGTTGAGAAATAACTCTAGGGTTCTCTAGCTGGGAGTTCTGAGCTTTGGTTTTAGCAAGTTTGAGTTCCAGTTGGCAGTTCTGAACTTGTTTGTTTAGTTCGGCTATTACTCCAACTGGCAGTTCTGAGCTTGTCAGCTCAGTTTGGCTATTGCTCCAGTTGGCAGTTCTGAGCTTGTCAGCTCAATTTGGCTATTGCTCTAGTTGGCAGTTCTGAGCTTGTCAGCTTAGTTTGGCTATTGCTCCAGTTGACAGTTCTGAGCTTGTCAGCTCAGTTTAGCTATTGCTCCAGTTGGCAGTTCTGAGCTTGTCAGCTCAGTTCGACTATTGCTCCAGTTGGCAGTTCTGAGCTTGTCAGCTCAGTTTGGTTATTGCTCTAATTGGCAGTTCTGAGCTTGTCAGCTCAGTTTGACTAATCATTCTCAAGCTCTCTTGTCAACCTGATTGATCATAGGCTAGCTGACTTCAGTTCTGGCCTTTAGCTGATTTGTCTAATCACTTTAGTTTGGCCATCAGTTGGATGCTTCCAGTGTTTCATTTTAAACTGATCTCGTATCAGTTCCTTCAGTCTAGTCGATTCTTTTCTCCCTCAGCTCAGCTGACTTAGCTGTCAGTTTGTTTCAACTGGTTCGACTCTTCGAATCCTCAGCTGAATTGAGTTCTGACTGGTTGGCGTATCCTCACAGCTAGTAGACCATACTTCTAGTTTGGTTGACTTTCAGCTTTAATCGAGTTCCTCTTTGATGCTCTGGATTGGTCAGCTCAGATCTACAGCTTGAATTTTAGTTAGTTTTTCATAAATAGTTTTGACATTCATCAAAACCTTTTCTAGAGGTTCCTTGATAGTTTTTCCTAACAATTTTCCCCTTTTTGATGATGTCAAAACCTTGTCAATGATGATGGAAAAACAGCAAATGTTCGTTTGATAGACATGTTGTAGTTTGCTTAGGCAAGTTCTTGAACTAGAACATTAGAGCATGAAATTCAAGTATCAGAGCATTCAAAATTCATGTATCAGAGCATTCAAAGCATACTTTCTTTTTAGTCATGCTTTAATTTTGAGTAATTAGTGCATGATTGTCTGAGTATCAGAGCAGCGCACAATGCTTGATATTAAAGAAAGTTGAAGCATAAATTCAAGTATTAGAGTATATTCTCATTTAAGGCATGTATCAGGGCAAGCATAAAGTATGGATCAAATGATTTCCTGAAAGCAAGTTAGAACTACTTATCTTCTTTGATTACTTCGTCTCTTCATACTTGATTCTCCTCTTTCTTGATCTCCAAATTTTCTCCAAGCTTCCTCCTGAAGCTGAGCTTCCCCCTCATGATGTATTTCTCTTTGGATCTGATCCCAAAGAGTTAAGTTTTCATCATCATCATACTTTCCATCTTCCCCCTTTTTGGCATCATCCAAAAGGGTAGGTTGTTGTGGATCGTATGATGGGATTGAAAGGTTTGGCAAGAAGGTGAAGGCAGTTGCCAAGTTATCATTATGGAGTGAGGGAACTGAAGGAATGGGCATGGGCGAGGAGAACCATGCATAGGCTTCTTCAGTTGTCATGAACTGACCACGATCAGTGTTTTGAGAGAGTTCTTACTCTCTGAAGTCCATGGAGGCCAAGCTGGTGAAGATCTCATATGTTGTAGTGATTGGTAGATCTTCGAGGAATGGGATGCAGGAGGAGTTGGCCGGTTCATTTTCGGAAAGAGGAGCGTCAGCTGGTACACTAAGCTGGATTCTTTTGATCATCGAATCCATTATCTCCGAGAGCATTGGCGGTGAGCAGAGTGGATAGTTTATCCAATGTCTACTCCATTATCCTTCGTTGATCTAGAAGAGGGATCCACGAGTGCTGATGAGGTAGAACATTGTGGACTCATCGAGTTAGAATTGCCAGATGTGGTACTGGAGGTACCGTTTCAGTTGCTCGAGTAACAAGGGATCAGTGCCCTCAATGAGACTGAAGCAGCTTCTTAGCTGATGGTCTAGAACTGCCTCAAACTCATCCTCAATTGAGTCGCAATGGACTAAGGTTTGAGGTTGTGAACTGGCTGGTATTGTAGACTGATCACTCAGTCTAGAGAGGGGCTCATTCTCAATCATTAGCTGCCTTTCTTCTGTGGAGCTGGCATGGGCGACCACCGGTTGCATTCCACGACTTGAGTCGGGTATTCCTGGTTGGTGGGATCTCTTTGAGATTGGATGGAAGTAGATGGTAGGGAGCATGTCCCTTCGTTTGATCGGTTCACCAGTTTGAATGATCTCATCAAACTGGCTTAGAATGATGTGGCTTATGCGACTCATAAACCTAACTTTTTCTCGGAACAAGCCAGTTGAAAGATCATATTCAGCTCGCTCAAAATTTTCTCATAGTTGAGCAAGAATAAAGGAGGCCCAATCGGCTTTACACCCGAAGTAGAGAGCGGCCGTTAGATGGGCTTTGAGGTCCGAGAATTGGACTGTCTCAAAGTTCCCATGCAGGATATGACCGGTGATATCCAGAAGTTAGATGATCTAGTTGGGCAGGCTTTCCTTTAGCCTGTGTGAGTAGCATAATGGTGTACGTGAGGATGTTTCCAAAGACCCCACAGTGCATATTTGCACGGCAGTTCCAGTTCCATCACGTCTGGGCCTTCGCCGGGGAGGAGAAGTGTAGACATTATCATTTCTTTTGTCACCATGATCTCTTTGTTCTGGACAGTAGAGATGATGTTGTTGCCAGAGATGGTTGCATTGTATTAGAACTCTGTAACATGGGAAGGTATATTCTTGACTGGCACGATTGTCAAGAATGGCAGCAATACAGTTTCCTCCAATGGCTGATAAATTCTTTGAAAGTTGTCTGAGCCGAGATGTGCGTTAAGAAACTCTAGATTAAGAGTCTTATCTGTTGGTCCCGGGCGAGTCAATATCAGTTTAGAGGGGGGGTGAATAAACTGATTCAAAAACTTTTACTTTAGATGCGGAAAACAGGGCCCTATGACTTGCTTGATGAAACTTATTTATGCACAAATTTGATAGTCAGTTGAGACAGTTTAAGTGCAGCTCGTGTGATGTTGTGTGCAGTTAGAGATATGCAATGAATAATATAGTACAACACACAAGAGATTTATAGAGGTTCGAAGTCTTCAAACTTCTACGTCATCTCTTCCTTCCGCAGAAGGGCAACTTCACTATATAACTTGAGTTTCTTTACAAATTATACAATGAAGGATAGTTGGCTGAACCTGGTAACTGCTCGCTACCTCAGTTGGTCGACGACTCACACTTGAAGTCCCTAATTGCTCGCTAGGAAGGTAGGTGCTATTGTCATCTTTACAAGGTTTTAGATATCTTTCGATCTTCAAGAGATTAGTCTTGAACAAGGGAGTATCAACTGATATGCTCCTTTTATTGAGCGGAGTAGTTGATCATTGAATAGCTGGAACTGAGAAGTTTGCCCTGGCTGGATCGTCAACAGCTGGCTGGATGTCTTGATTCAGTGAATTCTTCTTCTCAGTTTGACTTTCGCAGTTTCTATCAAACGTTGCACTAGAGCTTGAGTGGGAGGGAGAAAGAAAAGCTCTTAGCTTGTTAGCAAGGTGTTATGGTTGCGAAGAGTATGTGAAAAGTATTTTGAACTTTGATTCACCCGTCTTTTATAGAGGAGTGATTTTATGACCGTTGAGCTCCATTGTCCATTTGATCAGAGGCTCTGTTGGCTCATCAATGGCAGGTGGTCATTAATGATCGCTTGGATCATTTGGTTGAAGAAGCCGTTACTCTGCCACTCGATCTTCATTAAATTTCAGGATCTTTGAAGGAGCATTTATTCCAAGATACGCTGATTTAAGCAATATACTCCAGGAGTCTTCTAGCTTCAGCTCCACCATAGGCTCCATTCCTCTTCTCATCTCCAGAAACTCATTCCATGAAAGGCTAGTAATGATAGAAACTGTTCTGACTAGTATACATGCCTCCATAAAAACCAGTGGATGTACCTGGTTAAGGTGTGGAAGAGCTCCTCATGGCCAGTTAGCTCATGGGCAAAATGTTTAGCCATGTGCTTCTGCGTGGTTTCATCAGCCCATTTCTTCACAGACTCTCCTTGGGAGTAGGCTCTTATATTTCCTTCGACTTGAGCCATTGGTGGGCAGGTCAGTTGAAAATAATCAGCTTCGGCTCCATTGTGAGGGATCCCTCTTGCAGGGATGATATCTTCTGGACTGTCGCATGGAGCTGTATCTTCAATAGTTAAGTTTGGTGGAATTGTTGGATCTAGTATAGGACTTGATCATTTTCTCCTTCTAGACTGAGAAGGCAATATTCTTCTCCTTCTAGACTGAGAAGGCAATATTCTTCAAATATGTTGCTCAGGGACTCAGCTGTTACAACAATAGTGTGTCCTCTTACTTCCGATCTAATTTCCCTAGAATTCAAGGATCCGTCTGAATTTAAGTAAAATTCAGCAACTGGCTTGAAGTAGATTCGAGCTTATCACAGAAAGCTTTAGAGTCTTCTCCGGATTGATGAAAATTGAATCTTCTGCGTGATGGATTTAGAGCCATGATTCTTCGAGAAAGATTAACTTGTGAAACTGAGGAATTGATCTTTCAAGATTGAACAAGTTTTTGACGAGAAGTAGATAGAAGGCCAGTAGCTTTGTGGTAACTTTTGAGAGTTCTTCGGAAGAGTTTCGAGAATTAAGGAATCAAAGATGCTTGAATTCTTTACTGCGCTTTGAGGATGGTAAAAGTCACAATGAATATTCAGCCATCCCTTTTAAAGAGTATGAGAGGGTTCATCCAATGGTTGTGACACTTGGTCTCCCTAAATTCAACAGTCGGATTGGATTAATCGACCCGTCGATTGGCTTTTCAATTCTATCCGTTGGGGAGAGAGGAGGAGAGAGAAGGACGATTCAACGGTAACATTTGGATGACACGTGTTTTTACCATTTCCACTAATGAGATTTTTGAACTTATCTCTTCTCTTCAGCAGTTTCTCCTTGGCTTGAGAACTGATTACGTCATCAGTTGGGTATGACCGTAACTGATGGTTTTTCTATTGATCAGTTCCAACTGGGATATCTTCTCATCAGTTCCTTACTGATCTTAACTGCTCAGATCTTCATTTAGTTGCTTCTCAGTTCAGCTGTTCTCCTTCAGCTGCTCTTTGAACTGATATCTCCTTTTGAGTTTACTTCAGTTCCTATGACTTCTTCTTCAGTTTGATCAATTTGCAACTTGTAAGTTCTGTATAACTGACTGGATTATCAGTATGAGCGACTGAACTGATGATTCAGTTGATCTGATGGGGTAAACTGATCATTTCCAGTTTGCTTATTTCTCAGTAGCTTCTTGCATATACTTCAAACTGATGGATTATGTGGCGAACTGATCAGTTTTTCGTCTTTTTGACTCAGTTTCTCTCTTCAGCTGGAGTGGTTCCTTGGCCTTTTTCTTCCAGTTCATTATCTTCATCTTGTGATGCTAGCTCCAGCAGTCCCAACTGTATGCATAGCTCCATAAACATTGCTTCAGGCAACGGTTTGGTGAAGATGTCGGCTATCTGCTTCTCAGTATTGACATATTTGATGCATATGTCTTTCTTCTCGATGTGATCTCTGATGAAGTGGTGCCTTATGTCGATGCGCTTAGTTCTTGAATGTAGAACTGGATTCTGAGATATCGCAATTGCACTATTGTTGTCACAGAAGATAGGCACTTCTTCAATTTCAACTTTGTAATCCTTCAACTGTTGCTTCATCCAGAGCATTGGAGCACAGCAGATTCCAACAGCTACATACTCTGCTTCATTTGTTGACGTGGCAACTGAGTGCTGCTTCTTGCTAAACCAGGATATCAGTTTGCTTCTAAGAAACTGACATGTTCCACTGGTGCTTTTTCTGTCAATCTTGCATCAACCAAAGTCTGAGTCTGAATATCCAATTAAACTCAAACTGTCATCTCTGGGATACCATAATCCAAGATTTATGGTTCCTTTAAGATATTTGATGATTCTCTTAGCTGCTTCAAGATGAGTTTTATTTCGATTGGCTTGAAACCGTGCACATAGACCGACTGAATATGAGATGTCTAGCCGGCTGGCTGTTAAGTAAAGTAAGGACCCAATGATTCATCTGTAGTAAGTTTGGCTAACTGATTCTCCTTCTGCATCAAGAGTTAGCTGAACTGATGTGTTCATTGGAACCTTGAGAGTTTTTCCTTTACTTACTCCAAACTTCTTGACTAGTTCCTTGGTGTACTTCGCCTGGCTGATATGAATTCCATCTTTTAGCTGCTTCACTTGGAGTCCAAGGAAGAATGTCATTTCTCCCATCATGCTCATCTCAAATTCACTTTGCATCAGTTGAGCGAACCGTGTGCATAGATCTTTACTCTTTAATCCAAAGATTATGTCATCCACATAAATTTGAACCATTAAGATCTCAGTTGATCATTCTATTCTTAATAGAGTTCGATCAATGACTCCTTTTTTAAACCCATTTTTCAGCAATAATGTTGTTAGAGTTTCATACCACGCTCTTGGAGCTTGCTTCAGTCTGTAGAGAGCCTTTTTCAGTTTGAAGACTTGATCACTAATTTCAAAGCCTGGCGGTTGCTCGACATATACGTCACCCTTGAGCATTCCTTGAAGAAAAGCACTCTTGACATCCATTTGGTAGACTGTGAAGTTAAAGTGAGCTGCATAGGCTAGGAACAGTCTGATGGCTTCCAATCTTGCAACTGGCGCAAATGTCTCATGAAAGTCGATCCCTTCACTTTGTGAGTAACCTTTGGCTACAAGTCTACCCTTGTTCCTTGTGATCACTCCTTATTCATCCAGTTTGTTGCGAAAAACCCATTTTGTGCCAATGACCTTCTGGGTTTTCGGTCTGTCAACAAGAAACCATACGTCATTTTGTGTGAACTGATTCAGTTCTTCCTGCATAACCATGATCCAGTCTGAATCTACTAAGGCTTTGTTGACGTTTGCTGGTTTAGTTTGAGAGATGAAGCATGTGAATAAGGCATGCTCGGTTGATCCTCTGGTTTGAACTTGACTTCTTGGAACACCAACTATCTTGTCAGTTAGATGGCTTCGGAGCCACTTGGGCAGCATGGCTTCAGCTGAGTCTCCAGCTGGCTCTTCTGTGATGACGTCGTCAGTTCCTTGTTCATCAGTAGGTTCGGCATTCTTATCATTTCTTCCCCCTGCTTCATTTGTGGGGTTTGCGGTCTCAGCACGATTTGTGTCTTCATTGACCAAGTTGTTCTCAACTGGCTTAGTACCAGTTTCATTGCCTTCTTCTAATGAAACTTCAAATCGTTCTGGAACAATGTTATCTACATAGTCCTGCGAATTTTCAGTTTCACTAGGTAGTACTTGAACTGATGTGTCTATAGTTTCTTTGTTCCTGTACTCATTAGCAAATTCATCAAATACCACATGACATGTTATTTCCACAACAAGAGTTCATTTATTGAACACTCTTTAAGCTTGTGCATGAGGAGAGTTATACCTAAGAAATGTACCCTCATTAGCTTTAGCACTAAAAGCTTTCAATTGAGTCTTGCCATTGTTGTGAATATATCATTTACAGCCAAATATTTTAAAATATGAGATAGAAGGCTTACGACCCTTGTACAGTTCATAAGGTGTCTTGTCATGGGCTGCTACAATGGCACTTCGATTTTGAGTATGGCAAGCTGTGTTGACTGCTTCAGCCCAGTACCCTTCAGCTATGTTGGCATCAGCTATCATCGCTCGAGCTGCTTCCTTTAGTGTTCGGTTGCGCCTTTCAGCTACACGGTTTTGTTGTGGAGTTCTTGCAGTTGAATGTTCATGAGTAATCCCAAGCTGGTTGAGGAAGCTAATCATATGTTGATTCACAAATTCAGCTCTATTGTCGGAATGAATCCTTTGAACTAATCTTTCCTTTTCAGTTTGTAGTCTTCTGATCAGTGTCGTGAGCTTGTCATATGTTTCATCATTGCTCCTCAAAAATTCCACCCATGTATATCTTGAGTAATCATCAACTACTACAAGAGTGAATCTTTTGCCTTTTGGAGTTTGAGGTCTAACTGGACCAAACAAATCCATGTGCAGTAGTTGAAGACAGTCAGTTGTTCCTGGAGGATGATTCTTATTCTTGAAAGATGACTTCACTTGCTTCCCTTTTTGACATGGTCCGCATACACCTGTTTTCTTGTATATCTCCTTGGGAAGCCCTTAAACTAGCTCTTTCTTTGCTAGGTAGTTGATTGTTTTGAAGTTGAGGCGGTTCAATCGTCGATGCCATAGCCAGCTTGCTTCAGTTGATCCTTTTGAGAGAAAGCAAGCTTCTGAGTAGCCGGTTGACCAGTCAACAATGTACATGTTGCCTCTTTTGATGCTGATTAGCAAGATTACTCCAGTTGACTTGTCTCTTATGTTGCAGGAGTTTTTGGTAAAGTCAACTGAGTAGCCATTGTCGCACAACTGACTGTTGCTGAGTAATTTATGTTTTTGGAATTGTCTCCAAATGTGACGAGTGGACCTTTGATTTCTTCATAATCGTCGAGACCTTTTCTATCTCCGTTCATGTGCTTGGAGCACCCGCTATCTAGATACCAAATGTCTTTGGTTTTCTACATAGATAGGATGCTCTTGTCCTGCAGAGAAAAGGATTAGCATTTAGGGACCCGTTTCATATCGGGTCCTTTTTGATACATTAAATCTTTTGGAATCCAGACTTGCCAAACTTTTGGCTACTTATCATTCAAGAAGTCAACTGATTTGGATCGTTTCATCAGTTTTGACTCTCTTTCAACTCTCCTTGAGTCGGTTGAATGGTACCTGCGTTGAAAGTTAGTGGGATAAAACAATTCAACTAGCACACAATTGTTTTGAGATTTTTGGGCTCTTCTATCAGGCCAATGCCATGTGTGTTTCCAGTTTATTGGAATGAACCTTTTTGGTTCATTTCTGGAATCTAGATAATCATTATAATGATGATAAGGCTCAAACTGGTTTATTTGATCTCTCCTATAGGTGTTCTGATTGAACTTCTTAGCAGGGTAGGCTTAAGATCTAAACTGGTCTTTCTTTTCATAGTGGACTGATCTGCCAGTTTACCTTGAGGGCTTTTTATACTGAACTGGTGGCCTTTGTTGGACTGGAGACTTTGGACGAGTGGATTGACTTGAGTGAACTTAAGGTCTTGACTAGGAACTAGGCTTTAGCTAACCGGGTGTTTTAGATTGGTAGAACTGACCAAACTTTTTAGGTTGGGTCTGGGGATTTTTCAATATTCCATTTCCTTTGTTTGACTCAGCTGGCTGATCCTGAGATCTCGTGAACCCTTTTAGGATACGCTTGTCACTAGGTTGAGCAACTGCTTTTCCATTTTCTAGAGCAGTGAACTTGCTATATCCTAGCCCTGAGCTGCCAATTCCAGTTCTTTGATGACTGAGTATTTCATCTAGAGTCTGAGATCCCTTTTTAAACTTTAGGTTTACCTTTTCTTTTTCAAGGATCTCTTGCTTGAGTTTTTTATTTTCTTCCTCTAGATCAGCAGTTCTCAGTTTCAATTTCTCAAATTCTTTAAACTGAGATTCAAAATAATTTAATCTTTTATGATCAATGCTCAGTTTCCTGACTTTGTTCCTCAGTTCATCATTTTCATCTTTCAGTTCAACATGCAAACAGGAGATTGAAGCTAATTGGTCTTCTAGCATCATGAGTTTCATATCAAGTTCATTACTAGAGACAGTTGCTTCATTTATATGATAAAAGGAGGTTTGAGAATCAGTTGTACTAACCTCTTCATCATTGTCGGCCATGAGGCAGAATAGTGCTTCATTATCTGAGTTGTAGCCGTCAGAATCGATTCCAGATGGGTAGTCTAAATCGTCCATTACGGCATTCTTAAGATTTGCAACCATTGCTTTTCTTTTGAAGAAGTTTCTCCTCACCTTGGCTTTCTTGTCTTCAGGAAGTTCTAGACATTCAAACCTGTAATGTCCTTGTTTATGACAATGAAAACACTCTCCAAGATTGCGATTGCCACTCCTGAATGGTTCAGCTGGCCATTCAGCTGGTTGGTAGGTTTTTTCAACTTTTCGGACTTCATCAGTTTGAGGTGAAACTGATTATTTATCCCGAGCTCTCTTCAACTTTTCTAACAACTTGGTGACTGATTGAATCTGATCATTGATGTCATCAGTTAGATTCTCCTTCTTTTCAGTTGCCTCCCTTTTTCGTTCAGTTGAAGATCCGCCTTGATTTTCTTTGGTTAGTGAGCTCCTAGGTCGGAAGTTGTTTCTTCCTCGAGCGTCTCTAAACCTGGTCCTTTCGTCATAGAAAGTACGATGTGGACGCTTCTCTTTTTCGGTTTAGACTCTACTCATGAGCTTTAAGAGAACTAAATAATTCCCTTGGAGTGATGCTGTTTAGGTTTCTTGACTCCTTAGTAGCGATCACTTTCATATCGCATTCGTCAGTGAGATTATCCAGTATTTTGGAATTCATCTCTGAATTAGGATAACTTCTTCCGAGGTTGTTCATCTCACTGATGATGCCTAGAAATCTAGTTTCAAGGCTTGAGATAGACTCTTCTACCTGCATTTTGAAGGATTCATACCTGTCAACTGCCAATTGGAGCTTGTTTCATTTTAGGGCTTCGGACTCTCTACAAAGATCTGCTAGTAGGTCCCATATCTCTTTGGCAATTGTGCAATTCTTGATATCCTTCATATGATCTTCATCTAGAGTTTGGAATAATGCAACTTGAGCAACGAACTCTAGATTCTTCAACTTTTTCTCTTCACTAGTGAGAAGATTAATTGGCTTCGGGATCCTTGCCGTTTGATTGATATCAACTATGTGAGCATCATTGTCCATCATGATGATGATTGGGCCTTCTTCAATGACTTCCCACATATTCTCATGAATTGAGCAGAGATGCGCCTTCATTCTCCTGCCCCAATTATCATAGTTCTCAACTAAAAATATAGGTAGCTTATGGTTTCTCATAGCTAGAATGTTAACACAGATAAGTAGATCTGATTCAGCTGATTTGCAGAAACGACTGATCCTTAGAATCAACCGCTCTGATACCACTTGTTAGTCCCGGGTGAGTCAATATCAGTTTAGAGGGGGGGTGAATAAACTGATTCAAAAACTTTTACTTTAGATGTGGAAAACAGGGCCCTATGACTCGCTTGATGAAACTTATTTATGCACAAATTTGATAGTCGGTTGAGACAGTTTAAGTGCAACTTGTGTGATGTTGTGTGCAGTTAGAGATATACAATGAACAATGTAGTACAGCACACAAGAGATTTATAGAGGTTCGAAGTCTTCAAACTTCTACGTCCTATCTTCCTTCCGCAGAAGGGCAACTTCACTATATAACTTGAGTTTCTTTACAAATTATACAATGAAGGACAGTTGGCTGAACCTAGTAACTGCTCGCTACCTCAGCTGATCGATGGCTCACACTTGAAGTCCCTAACTGCTCGCTAGGAAGGTAGGTGCTATTGTCGTCTTTACAAGGTTTTATATCTCTTTCGATCTTCAAAAGGTTAGTCTTGAACAAGGGGGTATCAACTGATGTGCTCCTTTGAATGAGCTGAGTAGTTGATCGTTGAATAGCTGGAACTAAGAAGGTTGCCTTGGCTGGATCGTCAACAGCTGGCTGGATGTCTTGATTCAGTGAATTCTTCTTCTCAGTTTGACTTTCGCAGTTTCTATCTAACGTTGCACTTGAGCTTAAGTGGGAGGGAGAAAGAAAAGCTCTTAGCTTGTTAGCAAGGTGTTATGGTTGCGAAGAGTATGCGAAAAGTATTTAGAACTTTGATTCACCCGTCTTTTATAGAGTAGTGATTTTATGACCGTTGAGCTCCATTGTCCATTTGATCAGAGACTCTGTTGGCTCATCAATGGAAGGTGGTCATTAATGATCGCTTGGATCATTTGGTTGAAGTAGCCGTTACTCTGCCACTCGATCTTTATTAAATTTCAGGATCTTTGAAGGAGCATTTATTCCAAGATACGCTGATTTAAGCAATATACTCCAGGAGTCTTCTGGCTTTAGCTCTCTTGGCAGTTCGGAATTTCAGCTAGCAAATTTGAATATCTCAGCTCAGTTACATTATCATCCCAGCTGGCAGTTCTGAGCTTTGTCAGCTAAGTCTGGTTGTCGCTCCAGTTGGCAGTGCTGGGCTTGTCAGCTGAGATTGGCCATTGCTCCAGTTGGCAGTTCTGGGCTTGTCAGCTGAGATTTGCCATTGCTCCAGTTGGCAGTTCTGGGCTTGTCAGCTGAGATTGGCCATTGCTCCAGTTCGCAGTTCTGGGCTTGTCAGCTGAGATTGGCCATTGCTCCAGTTGGATACTGCCAGTCACTGGCATAAACTGACATTCTATCAGTTTCTTAAGTCTTTGGTCAAATTCTTTCTCCCTCAATTCAGCTGACTCGGTTGTCAGCTTGCTTTGACTGGTATGATTTCTCAGCCAAGTTGAACTTTAAACTGGATGACGTGTCTTTCAATTTGGGTCATCCTTCAGATCGGTTGACATTAACTCTTCTAGAGTTCCTCTTTGATGATGCCCTCCTGGGCTGGTCAGCTTCGATCTACAGCTTGAGCTTTGGTCAGTTTTTCACAAATAATTTTGACATATCATCAAAACCTGATCTAGGGGTTCCTTGATAGTGTTTCCTAACATTATCTTTCTTTAGCTTCTTTATAAGCAGATTGACATCTACCATCTGAAATGAAGGCTTCATTTCTGCAAAGAGAAGGTGTTGTTAGACATGTAAGTTTGTTGAGAGAGTGATGTTGCAGATGATCAAAGCAAGCATGATAGAGAATTTGCAGATGATCGGAGTCTTCATCTCCTTGCATAAATATATTCAGCTTTGCATGGATTGATCTAGGACACTCGATTGCTTCTCTTAGCTGATCAGCTGTCCAATTTGATGGATGATTAGCTGAATTAATGATGCATGCATCACAGCCGTTCGATTGTGAAGTAGCTTTATGATCATGTGGCTGAGATGGAATTATTTTGAAAATGGGGTAGTTGCCATAAATAGTAAAATATTTTCTGCAGATTTTGCTATTTATATCTCATTAGAAAAATATATTTCGGTTTTCTTCTTTGAAGAGATTACTTAATATCGATGCAGAGATATTAATGGCAACTTGTGAGAAAGAACCCTATTTTCAAATTGTAGCCGTTGAATATAATATAAGAAATTTTATAATCACAACGGTAACAATTTAATTATAATAAGCTTGAGAGGATTAGAAAAACTTATCCGGAGTCAGTTGGGATACAGTCCAACTGATTAGTTTGACGATTCAGCAGTTGGATGATCAGTTTCATCTTGTTGCCAGTCATCGCTGATGAGCTGACTGAAGCTCTAACTTATCTGAACCGATCAGTTCGTTAGGTCAACTGCTTGACTTGCTTGAGTAAGTTTTCTCTTTTTGAAAGGCCGGGCTGGACTAGTTCCACTGCTTCCTTTGGAGCAGTTTGATCGCTTAGACATTGATACAGATCCAGTTCTGTTCTTTGGTAGTGTGGGCCTTGCTGTCTTCCTGGCTTGGTGAAACTGTTGAATAGCAACTGATGAGTTTTTCATCCTTTGGTTGAGGGATTGTGAAGTTCCCTTTGGCGACGATCTGAACTGATCTTTTTCCATAATCAACTCCACGCCTTTTGAGTTAGATGTGAGTAGGGGAGTGACGTTGCTCTTGGATAGAAGACTTGGTGATGTGGCAGTATCCTCATCATCACTGTCGCTCTCATCATGCCTTGGATTCTTCTGAGGAGCCACGACTTCAGTATGTGATAAGTGTGCTTCTATCCTCATTGCGGCAGTTGGAGTTCTTCGTGATGGCTCAGCTGACTGACTTGATAAATTATCAAAGTTCAGTTTACGGCAAAGTGAGCCAGTTGGGTAGTTGACTGATTGATTTGCAACCACAGCTCCTTGAGGCATGATGCTGGTTTTGAATTCAGCTAACAAGGCAGTTGCTGGAATTTTGTTGACAAGCCAGTGATTCATGATGTGCTGAACTTGCACAATGGTTGGAAGGAATGGATTTGATAATCCTATCCATTTAATGCTCCAAGTTTCTTCACGTTGCCAGTAGCTCATGCCATGAAAGGCAGTTAGCAAAAAGTGAGACTGGATGGACATCGAATGTCTCCAGTTGTACCAATAGAAATACCGGTGGAGTTGTTTGAACAACTCTTGGTCACGTTGTGCAACGAAAGCACAATGAGTGATAAGGAGATTGGTCACTTCCTTTTGTGCACCTTTGATAGCATATTTACCACTATAGAAAGTGTGAATATTTTCTTCAATCAGCTGGAGAGGAGGGCATGTGCTTCTGAAATAGTCCGCTCCATAGTTTGGATGAGGGATTCCAATAAATAGAATAAGCTCATCTAGATCAGAGCAAACGTGGAAATCAACTGGTGATCCGTTCTTTGATCTTGGAGAATGAACGGCATTGGCAGTTGAGTGGCTTGAGGTGCTGTTTCTCGTCCTGGCCTTTGTTCTTCGTTTCTTTCTTAGTGACTGAAGATGAGCAGTTCCCTTTTTGAGAATCCAGTCAGAGATGAGGACTGGTAGTGATTCATCATTTGGAAGCTTCAGCAGGTCTTCAAGCATTTTGCTCATTCTTAGAACAAGTCCTACCTTGGACTCAAATTTACCAGAGTTCTTTGAGTCAGAGGCCTTGGTGACTTGATGCTTGAATTGTTGGAAGACGAATTCTACCCAGTTTGTTTGTCGCCCTTCAGCCAGGTGAATCATAACCTTGTATCTCTCTTGGGTGAGTTGACTCAGGCTTCCAATCGCTCCGAACATCATCTTGTTTGTTATATCGAGTAGAACGCCATACTCGGGCTTCAGGTCAGTTTTAGCAGTTGTAAAACTGAATTGCTTGTTGCAGGTTGAAGCTTTCCATTCTCTCCAGTATGACTCTACAGATTCCTTTAGTTCTTGTACTAATGAGCCTTCTTGTGGAAGCTCGAACACTTCTGCAATTGTTCTTTCAGTGATTTGGAGTAGCCGTCCTTGAATCACTGATGATACTGTCTTTCCATCTGCAGACAACTTTGCGTGAAGCAAAAACTCACTCACCAAATTCTACTCACCAAATTCTGTCTAAAGAACTTTGGTGGTGTTTCTAGGTAGTGAAGAATTCCTGTTTTGTGAAGATTTGACAGAAGGATTGGATTGTTTGATTCATTTAGAATCATTTGAAATTTCTTCCTATCAAGGAATTTGTCTCTCATAAGTTGCTCTTTGAAGGAGTTTAGAGATCTGGATAATTCAGCCATCTTTGTGATTGGCTGAGATTTTGAGGAATTTCAAGAGCTTTGAGAGAGAGAATTTTTGAAAGTGAAGGAGGAGTATTTTTAAGAGGCTTGAAAGAGAGGGCTTTTTATGAGTGTTTGGGCAGGCTCATAGATCTAATGGTTGAAATGGCACTAGCCCCTGGCCTCTTTTGGTCGTTGGCATTTAATCACTTTGAAACATGTCATTGTTTTGCAACGGTCAAAATGTTTAAATAAATGCGAAGTTCGACATTTATTTGAAAATAAAAAGATAATCTTTTTATATATGAAAAATAGATAAGGACAAACTGAATTACAAGAAGTAGACTAAGGGCTTTCTAATCAGTTTGAACTTGATCAGCCACTAGTCCTTCTTGTGATCAGTTTTCCTCCTTTTGGCAAGCGGTTCTGTGGCGTCATCTTCCTCATCCTCATCGCTACTTGATGACTCAGTTCCAGCTGTCTAAAGTCTTGGATGTGCTTGCAACCGCTGGATTTGCTCTGTGTGTAGTTTAACCTGTTGCTGCAGGCTGTGGATCAGTTCCACATAGTAAGCAGGAAGCTGAACTGTAGAACTGCTTGGTTGAGCATGGAACTGAACTGCTCTTGAGTCAGCTCCTTCGCCTGCTTCAGTTCCAATTAGTTCCTCATAAGGAACTATGTGGGATTGCTCAGCCTTCTCCATACTAATTGATTCATCATAGCTCGGCTCTGGTGGAGTTTTCGGTGCAGCAGCTTGGGCTTTATGTTGAAGAGCCCTTTGAACTGGATCAAAGTACGCAGTTATGACTTGCGTACCTTGGTAGGTAGATTGATCATCCTTTTGAGTTGTCTGATCAGCTGACTCATCAGACTTAGCCGGCTCTGCTACTGTAGTAGTGAGAGGAATTGTTGAGGGAGCTCTTTCATCAGCAGTTGGCTCTTGGGGAGGAGCGATTTGGTGTTCAATTGACTCCTCCAACTTTTGAGCCTTCTCAGCTGACTCTTCTGACTCTTCAAGAATGAGATTGATCTCTACTTCAGCTAAGTAAGGAGATCTCTCAGTATGGAGTTCTCTTGCTACTTCATCAATGAGATCATCTACTGGGATGGATACTTGATTTCCTTTTGTAGGTGATTCGGATGGTTGTCCAGACTGATGGCTTTGAGATTTCTTCATTAATTCATTGAAAATCCATTTGTGTTGAACATGGGAGTGCATCCATCTTTCCCGTTCTTTTTCTATAGTGATGACGAGCAGTTTTAAGCTTTGAAGTTTGCACAGTTCATCAAACATATCTTTCATCGAGCCTTCTGAAGGATTTGAGCATTGTTTTCTCAACTGTATCTGCCTTATAAGATGTTTGCCCTGTGTGATTTCGGCATTCTCACTGTCCCTCCACCATAGACTCCATTCTTCTTCTCGCTTCCAGAAGCTCATTCCATGGAAAGCAAGTAATGAGAGGAAGGGCTCCGATGGATACACGTGTCTCCATAAAAACCAGTAGATGTACCTGGTCAAAGTGTGGAAGAGTTCTTCATGACCAGTTAGTTCATGCGCGTAGTGTTGAGCCATATGTTTCTGTGTGGTCTCATCAGCCCATTTCTTCACAGATTCTCCTTTCGAGTAGGCTCTTATGTTCCCTTCAACTTGAGCCATTGGGGGCATGTTAATTAAAAGTAATCTGCCCCAGCTCCGTCGTGAGGAATCTCTCTTGCAGGAATGATGTCTTCTGGGTTTTCACAGGGAGCTATATCTTCTATGGTTAGATTTGGCGAAACCGTTGGATTTGGAATATGGCTTGATTTCTTTCTCTTCTTGGATTGAGTAAGTGAGATTCTTCTCCTTTTTGTTTGATCAGCTTGCTTCTTCTTAGGAGCTGATCTGGTAGCTGTTTGTCTGGCTGATTGTCCAACAATATCAGCTCTAGTTGCAACTGAGCTTTGTTGCCTGATGGATGATCTCAATTGAGCTGATGTGCCGGTTCCAACTGCAATGGAGCTTGACTCAGTTTGCTGTTTCAGTGTCAAGGAACCGACTGGGGACTTATATCTCTGAGCCAGAGGAATGTCATCCTGAAATGTACTAGTAACTTACTTCTTTCCCTTGCCTTCAGCTGTAGTCTTCTTCCTTTTTGGCTGGTCAGCTTGCTCAAGATCGATTTCCACAATTTTAAGCGGCTTTTAGATGAAATCATTGCTGACTATGCTTTTGAATTTTGTCTCTTCAGTTATCCAGGAGAACTGTTTCTCCAAAATTATGCTGACCCGACTGACGTACCTAATTCTTTGTGGGAATTTTTTATTATCCCAGCTGCTTTCAATGATATCAACATATCTCTTCAATTTATCAAAAAAATATTGTGCCCGGTTGATCTCTATTCGGTTGTAGATGGCGGCGTAGATCTTGTATTTTGTTTCTGACATTTCAGATTGACTGCCGGTTGTCCCTACTATAATTTTTGAGGCGATGGCAGCGAGCACCTGATATTCATCTTGAAACTTTGAGATGAGATGATTGCTTTTATACGGTTGAGTTTTTCCTTCCTTTTTCCAGAAATCATAAGCTTCTTGGAAATTGATTTGAACTTCTTCCAGCTTGAGTCCTTTGTTGGGTAAATCGAACATGTTGCTTAGAGATTCAGCTGTCACGATGATCTCATGTCCTCTTACTTCAGATTTGATCTCCTTGGGATTTGAGGAACCATTTAAATTTAGGAAAAATTCAGCAACTGGTTCTGGATAAATGCGTTCTAGAAAATCTTCTAGAAAAGTCTTCAGCTTGGCTTGAGAGAGCTTTTCGATGATTATTTCACTCAGAGAGGAGGCATTACAAGCTTGAATGAATCCAGCTGGATTGAAGAACTTATCTCTGTCGAGTTTTTCACAGAACACTGTGGAGTCTTCTCCAGATTGGTGAAAGTTGAATCTCTTGGAAATACGACTGGTGGAGTTTTTAGCCTTGATAATTTGAAGAAAGGTCTTTAATAAAGAGATTGATCTGAAAAGTGAGGAATTGTTCTTCGAAGGTTGAAGAATTTTACTTTTGATCAGAGAAGAGAGAGAGATAAGTCGGCAGTGAAATGTAAAGTTTATCTCGAATATTCAGCCGACTTATTTATATAGAGAGATGAGGCTCATCCAACGATTGAGACGTTTTGAATGCCTGTAATTCGACGGTTGGATTGATTCAATCGACCCGTCGATAGGCCTTTCAATTCTATCCATTGGAGATAAATGTGGGGAGAGAGAGAGTTCAACGGTAATATTTAAGTGACACGTGTTTTTACCGTATCTATTATTGAAAATTTTGAACTTATCTTTTCTCTCTAGCTGTTTCTTCTTGGCTTTGAAACTAATTATGTCATTAGTTGGTTTCGACTGTAGCTGATGATCTCCATGTTGATCAGTTCCAACGGAGATATTTGCTCATCAGTTCCTCACTTCCTCAACTGCTTAAACTCTTGATTCAGTTGTTTCTCAGTTCAGCTGATCCTTTAGCTCTGCTGCTTTCCTTTAGTTGGTTCTTGAACTGATGTCTTCTTGTAGAGTTGAAGCCAGTTCCTTTCATTTCTCCTCAGTTTGATGATTTTGCAGCTGGTATGCTTTGCTTGACTGACTGGATCATCAGTTGAGACCATTTGACTAACTCTTCCTTGCTCCTTGCCTCAGTTTGAGCAAATGAACTGATGATTCAGTTGAGCTGATGAGTTAGGCTGATCAGCTTCTGTTTACTTTCTTTGCACAGGTTCTTGCTTCATTTCAAACTGATAGCTTATGTGTCCAACTGATCAGTTTAACGACTTTTTCTGTTATGAACTACTCATTCGGATGAGTTGAAGCCTTTCGGTTCAGTTTCTCTCTTCAGCTGGAATGGTTTCTTGGCCTTTTTCTTCCAGTTGATCATGTTCATCCTTTGATACTAGCTCAAGTAGCCCTAGTTGTATGCATAGCTCCATAAACCTAGCATCAGGCAATGGTTTGGTGAAGATGCCAGCTATCTGCTTCTCCGTGTTGACATATTTGATGCATATGTCCTTCTTCTCGATGTGATCTCTGATGAAGTGATGTCTTATGTCAATGTGCTTAGTTCTTGAATGCAGAACTGGATTCTGAGATATTGCAATTACACTATTGTTGTCACAGAATATAGGTACTTCTTCAGTTTCGACTTTGTAGTCCTTCAACTGTTGCTTCATCCAGAGTATCTGAGCACAGCAGCTTCCCGCAGCTACATATTCTGCTTTAGTTGTTGACGTGGCAACTGATTGCTACTTCTTGCTGAACCAGGATATCAGTTTGCTTCCAAGAAACTGACATATTCCGCTGGTGCTTTTTCTGTCGATCTTGCATCCACCAAAGTCTGAATCTAAATAACCAATTAGACTCAAACTGTCATCTCTGGGATACCATATTCCAAGATTTATAGTTCCTTTGAGATATTTGATAATCCTCTTTGCTGCTTCAAGGTGGCTTTTCTTTGGATTGGCTTGAAACCGTGCACATAGACCGACTGAATAGGAGATGTCTGGTCGACTAGCTGTTAGATAAAGTAGCGACCCAATGATTCCTCTATAATATGTTTGGCTAACTGACTCTTCTTCTTCATCAAGAGTTAGCTGAACTGAAGTATTCATAGGAATCTTGAGAGTTTTTCCTTTATTAACTCCAAACTTCTTGACTAGCTCCTTAGTGTACTTGGCCTGGCTGATAAAGATCCCATCTTTCAGCTGCTTCACTTGGAGTCCTAGGAAAAATATCATTTCTCCCATCATGCTCATCTCAAATTCGCTTTGCATCAGTTGAGCGAATCGTGTGCATAGATCTTTGCTTTTTGATCCAAAAATTATGTCATCCACATAAATTTGAACCATTAAGATCTCGTTTGATCATTCTATTCGGAATAGAGTTCGATCAATGACTCCCTTATGAAACCCATTTTTTAGCAAGAATGTTGTGAGAGTTTCATACCATGCTCTAGGAGCTTGTTTCAATCCATAGAGGGTCTTCTTCAGCTTGAAGACTTGATCCCCAATTTCAAATCCTGGCGGTTGCTCGACATACACGTCTTCTTTGAGCATTCCTTGAAGAAAAACACTCTTGACATCCATTTGATAGACTGTGAAGGTGAAGTGAGCTGCATAGGCTAGGAACAGTCTGATGGCTTCCAATCGTGTAACTGGTGCGATTGTCTCATCAAAGTCGATCCCATCAAATACCACATGACATGTTATTTCCACAACAAGAGTTCGTTTATTGAACACTCTGTAAGCTTGTGCATGAGGTGAATTATACCCAAGTAATATTCCTTCATCAACTTTAGCACTGAAAGCTTTCAGTTGAGTCTTGCCATTGTTGTGAATATAACATTTACAGCCAAATACTTTAAAATATGAGATGGAAGGCTTACGACCCTTATACAGCTCATAGGGTGTTTTGCCATGTGCGGCGAAGATTGCACATCGATTTTAAGTGTGGCAAGCTGTGTTGACTGCTTCAGCCTAATATCCTTCAGCTATGTTGGCATCAACTATCATTGCTCGAGCTGCTTCTTTAAGCGTTCGGTTTCACCGTTCAGATACACTGTTTTGTTGTGGAGTTCTTGCAGCTAAGTATTCATAAGTGATTCCAAGTTTGCTGAGAAAACTGATCATTTGTTGATTCCAAATTCGGTTCCATTGTCGGAGCGAATCCTTTGAACTGATCTTTTTTTTCAGTTTGTAGCCTTCTGATCAGCGCCGTTAGCTTGTCGTAAGTTTCATCTTTGCTTCTCAAGAATTCCACCCACGTATATCTTGAGAAATCATCCACTACTACAAGAGTGAATCTTTTGCCTTTTGGTGTCTGTGGTCTGACTGGACTAAACAGATCCATATGTAGCAGTTGGAGGCAATCAGTTGTTCCTGGTGGATGAGTCCTATTCTTGAAGAATGACTTCACTTGCTTCCCTTTTTGGCATGGTCCACACACACCTATTTTCTTATATATCTCCTTGAGAAGCCCCTCAACTAGCTCTTTCTTGGCTAGGTAGTTGATTGTTTTGAAGTTGAGGTGGTTCAGTCATCGATGCCATAGCCAGCTTGCTTCAGTTGATCCCTTTGAAAGAAAGCAAGCTTCTGAGTAGCCGGTTGACCAGTCAACAATATACATGTTGCCTCTCCTTATGCCAGTGAGAATAATTACTCCAGTTGACTTGTCTCTTATGTTGTAGGAGTGTTTGGTGAAGTCAACTGAGTAGCCATTGTCGAACAGCTGGCTGATGCTGAGTAGTTTGTGTTTTAGTCCATCCACATGGGAGACTCCATTTACTACAACTTTTCCTTTGATCACAAACCCTTCTCCAATGGTTCAGCTTTTGGAGTTGTCTCCAAATATGATAAGTGGACCTTTGACTTTTTCATAACCGTCGAGATCTTCTCTGTCTCCGATCATGTGCTTGGAGCACCCGCTATCTATATACCAGATATCTTTGGTTTTCTTCATAGATATGACGCTCTTCTCCTATAAAAACAAGGATTAGCATTTAGGGACCCGTTTCATATCGGGTCCTTGTTGATACATCAAGCTCTTTGGAATCCAAACTTGCCAAACTTTCGGCTTTTTATCATTCAGAGATCTAACTGATTTGGATCGCCTGATCAGTTTAGATTTTCTCTCAACTCTTCTATTCTGAGTTGAATCAGTTGAATGGTACCTGCGTTGAGAGTTAGTTGGATAAAATAGTTCAACTAAAATGCTTTGGTCTTCAGACTTTTGAGTTCTATGATCAGGCCAGTGCCTTGTATATTTCTAGTTTATTGGATTGAACCCTTTTGGTTCATTTCTGGAATCCGGCCAGGTACTCGTTATAGTAATGGTAGGGTTCAAACGAGTTTCTTTGATCTCTCCTATAGGTGTTCTGATTGAACTTCTTGGTAGGATAGGCTTGAGATCTAAACTGATTTTTCTTTCTAAAGTGAGCTGATCTATCAATTTGTCTTGGGGGCATTCTGTGTTGAGCTGGTGGTCTTTGTTGAACTGAAGGCTTTGAATGAATGGATTGGTTTGAGTGAACTGTTCGTCTTGGCTGGAATTTTAGCTTCAGTTGACCTGGTATTTTTGGTTGGGAGAACTGACTGAATTGTCTGGGCTGAGTTTGAGGATTTCTCAATATTCCTTTGCCTTTAGTTGGCTCAGCTGGCTGATCATGAATTGACTTGGTAAATCCTTTTAGGATTCCTTTATCACTAGGTTGAGCAATTGCCTTTCCTTTTTCTAAGGCATTGAACTTGCTATATCCTAGCTCTGTGCTGCTGGTTCCAGTTCTTTGATGATTTAATATATCATTTAGAGTTTGAGATCCCTTTTTGAACTTAAGAGTTACTTTTTCTCTCTCATGGATCTCTTGCTTGAGTTTTTGATTCTCAGCTTCAAGGTCAACAGTTCTTAGTTTCAACTTTTCAAATTCCACAAACTGAGACTCAAGATAATTCATTCTTTCATGATCAATGCTCAGTTTTCTAACTCTATTTCTCAGTTCATCATTTTCATCTTTCAATTCAACATGCAAGCAGGATATTGAAGCTAATTGATCTTCTAACATCATAAGTTTCATATCAAGTTCATTGCTAGAGACAGTTGCTTCATTAATATGATAGAATGAGGTTTGAGAATCAGCTATACTAACCTCTTCATCATTGTCAGCCATGAGGCAAAATAGCGCTTCATCATCTGAGCTGTAGCCGTTAGAATTAATTCCAGATGGATAGTCTGAATCGTCTGGCACGGCATTCTCGTAGTTTGCAACCATTGCTTTCCTTTTGAAGAAGCTTCTCCTCACTTTGGCTTTCTTGTCTTCAGGGAGTTCTGGACATTCATATCTGTAATGTCCTTGTTTGTGACAATGAAAACATTCTCCTAGATTTCGATTGCCACCCCTAAACGGTTCAGTTGATCGTTCAGCTAGTTGATGAGTTCTCTCATCTTTTAGGATTTTATCAGTTTGAGATGGAACTGATTGTTTATCCCGAACTCTCTTCAGTTTTTCTAACAACCTGGTAACTGACTAGATTTGATCATTGATGTCTTCAGTCAAGTTTTCATTCCTTTCGGTTGTTTCTCTTTTTCGTTCGGATAAAGATCCGCCTTGATTTTCTCTGGCTGGTGAGCTCCTGGGCCGGAATTTGTTCCTTCCTTGAGTGTCTCTGAACCGGTTTCTTTCACCATAAAAGGCTGCATCTTGAGCTGATGATGTTGATGCTTCCTTCTTCCGGTTTAGACTGTACTCATGAGCTTTGAGAGAACCAAATAGTTCTCTGGGAGTGATGCTATTTAGATTTCTTGATTCTTTTGTAGCTATCACTTTCATGTCTCATTCTTCAGTGAGATTATCCAAAACTTTGGAATTTATCTCAGAATTGGGATAACTTCTCCCAAGGCTGGTCATCTCACTGATGATGCCTAGAAATCTGGTTTCAAGGCTTAAGATGGACTCTTCTGGATGCATTTTAAAGGATCCATATCTGTCAACTGCTAGTTGGAGCTTGTTTCCTTTGATGGCTTCGGATTCTTGGCATAGATCAGCTAGTAAGTTCCATATCTCCTTGGCAGTTATGCAGTTCTTTGTGTCCTTCATCCTGTCCTCATCTAGAGTTTAAAATAGTACAGCTTGAGCAACGAACTCTAGATTCTTTAACTTCTTCTCTTCACTGGTGAGAAGATTAGTTGGCTTTGGGATCCTTGCTGGTTGATTGATATCAACTATGTGAGCATCATTGTCCATCATGATGATGATTGGACCATCTTCTATAACTTCCCACATATTCTCATTAATCGAGCAGAGATGCGCCTTCATTCGCTTGCTCCAATTATCATAATTCTCAACTGAAAACAAAGGTAGCTTATCGTTTCCCATAGCTGAAAATGTTAGCACAGATAAGTAGATCTGATTCAGTTGATCGGTAGAAACGGTTGATCCTTAGAATCAACCACTCTGATACCACTTGTTGGTCTTGGGCGAGTCGATATCAGTTTAGAGGGGGGGTGAATAAACTGATTAAAACTTTTGCTTTAATTGCGGAATAATAAGGGCCCTTGACTCGCTTACAAACTTACCTATGCACAGTTAAAGTAAGTACTTTGGACAGCTTGAGTACAGATTGTGTGAGCTTGTGTACAGTTCAAAGATATGCAAGTAATCAAAATAGTACAGCACACAAATGATTTATAGAGGTTCAAAGTCTCAAACGCCTACATCCTCTCTTCCTTCCGTAGAAGGGCAACTTCACTATATAACATCAGTTTCTTTACAAATTACACAATGAAGGACAATTGGCTGAACCTGGTAACTGCTCGCTACCTCAGCGGGTCGACGGCTCACACTTGAAGTCCCTAACTGCTCACTAGGAAGGTAGGTGATATTGACGTCTTTACAAGGTTTTAGATCTCTTTCGATCTTCAAGAGGTTAGTCTTGAACAGGGGGTATCAGCTAATGTGCTCCTTCAATTGAGCTGGATAGTTGATCATTGAATTGCTGAAACTGAGAAGGCTGCCCTGGCTAGTTTATCAACAGTTGGCTGAATGTTTTGACTCTTTGAATTCTTCTTCTCGGTTGGACTCTCGCAGTTTTTAGCAAATGCTGAACTTGAGCTAGGAGGTAGAAAGAAAGCTCTGCTTGAATGAAGGTTTCAAGAATAAGTATTGCGAAAAGTCTGGGAGGCAAGAGTTATTTAAAACTTTAATTCACTCGTCTTTTATAGAGGAGTGAATTTATGACCATTGAGTTCCATTGATCGATGGCTCTGTTGGTTCATCAATGACAGATGGTCTTTATTGATCGCTGGAGCTTTTGAAGTAGTCGTTGCTTTGCCAATCGATCTTCATTGGATATTTAATTCCAGGATCTCCGTTGAAGTATTTTTTCCAAGATTCACTGGTTGAGAAATAACTCCAGGGTTCTCTGGCTAGCAGTTCTGAGCTTTGGTTTTAGCAATTTTGAGTTCCAGTTGGCAGTTCTGAACTTGTTTGTTTAGTTCGGCTATTACTCCAGCTGGCAGTTCTGAGCTTGTCAGCTCAGTTTGGCTATTGCTCCAGTTGTCAGTTCTAAGCTTGTCAGCTCAGTTCGGCTATTGCTCCAGTTGGCAGTTCTGAGCTTGTCAGCTCAGTTTGGCTATTGCTCCAGTTGGCAGTTCTGAGCTTGTCAGCTCAGTTTGGCTATTGCTCCAGTTGGCAGTTCTGAGCTTTGGTTTTAGCAATTTTGAGTTCCAGTTGGCAGTTCTGAACTTGTTTGTTTAGTTCGGCTATTACTCCAGCTGGCAGTTCTGAGCTTGTCAGCTCAGTTTGGCTATTGCTCCAGTTGTCAGTTCTAAGCTTGTCAGCTCAGTTCGGCTATTGCTCCAGTTGGCAGTTCTGAGCTTGTCAGCTCAGTTTGGCTATTGCTCCAGTTGGCAGTTCTGAGCTTGTCAGCTCAGTTTGGCTATTGCTCCAGTTGGCAGTTCTGAGCTTGTCTGCTCAGTTTGACTAATCATTCTCAAGAATATTTCAGGATATTACATTCTACCCTCCTTAATAAAAATTTCGTCCCGAAATGTCTAACTTACCAGAGGGTAACATAAGTTGAATAAAACCTTCTAAAATATTTCGGGGTATTACATTCTACCCTCCTTAATAAAAATTTCGTCCCGAAATTTGCGCACCTCTATAGGGTAAATCAGGGTATAACTCTTTGATTCTACTTTCAAGCTCTCATGTAGCTTCCTTGCTCCTATGATTATTCCATAAGACTTTCACGAGTGATATCTATTTGTTCTAGTCAATCTGTTCTTTATAATCATTCATCAGATTCTCGGTTGAACCAAAATCTAGATGTTGCAGACATTCCATTAAAACCACAGGCGAACCACAGCTTTTCTGTGAACCCTCTTTCATGTAGGATTGATGGCCTTGCCGTGAACCCTCTTTCATGTAGGACTTAAGAATAGCCTCTAGTCTTTCTTCATAGAAGAAATCCTTGTTCAGGACAACTCTTCATTCTTTATAACGTGTTTAAGATCCAACTTACACTTCCTTTACATTAAGACATCAATCACGTTATGAACCTTAGCTAGAATCGGCAATATGACTAGTTTATAAGCTATCTCATCATTCCTATCTAAAATACTATTTATCTCGAGTCGTAAATCTTACTAAGACGTATACTCTGCCTTGGTCCACTTTAACTTAATGCACATAACTCTTCATATGTTCTTCTCTGCATCTTTCTTTGAATATTCTTTAGCATCATCCTTTAAGTCGAGAAAAGAGAGAGAGAGAGAGAGAATAGATATCGATCCACCAGAATCAAAGCATATTATCTCGATCATCATATACGTCACCTCGAACTTAAGACATTCAGTCTCGAACTTGTCCTTGCTCCTTGATCAGAAACGTATCGAGACAGGTGCAGCGAGAGCGGATCTATCTATTGCGATTCTTCATAGACATTCAAAATTCTCCCAACATGCTCCTCAAATGCATATTCATGTAAACCTCATTTCATAAGAATCCATATAACTCAAGTCATCTAAAAGAATATATTTATCCATTCTAAGTTCTTTATACGTTTAAGACTACAAGGCACTACATAATTGTTACCACCGTCTTAGTCAATCTGTTCTTTATAATCATTCATCAGATTGTTGAACTGAAATCTAGATGTTGCAGACATTCCATTAAAACCATAGGCGAACCACGGCCTTGCCGTGAACCCTGTTTCATGTAGGATTCAATCCAAACATGACATAACACATTCTTTTGAAATTTCACATCATAACAAATTGACATATTTTAGTGGAACCAATCCATAGGGGCTCACAATCTTGAACGTGGAAAAACACTTAATCAATCTATGTTCCACAATAATCTTAAAATCATCAACTTAAAATCCATTCTATGTGAATAAATCACAACTAGCTATGTTCATCTACATTCTCAATCAAATCATTCCATGTTCACATTCCATCTGCATAAGCATTCTGGGTTCCCATAACTTTAACATTCTCACATTACAATCACTTCCACATTTTCACATTTCTAATCATAGGGCATTGATTACTATCATCACACTTTCTTTCAAAACATATCATAAACATATATAGTCCTATTAAAATATCATATTTCATTTCAAACATAATGGACATATAATCCCATTCAAAATAATTATTCAATACCATCTGGGCATAAAGTCCTACAATTTTACTATCATGGACAAGAGTCCCTTTCATTCATAACCATCATCACATGGGCACATAGTCCCAAAATGATACAATTATCCTTTCGAAACCATCATTGGTGTGACTTTTCATAAATACCATCAATGTGGAGAATGGTCCATATCCACATTTCTTTTTTTTTTAAATCAGTAAATATCATTGAATTTCAAAAAATATTTTAACTCACGTACGTTTCTTTTTGAAGCAGATGAGTGCGGTGTATGCGACGTGCTAGGGCTATCAGATAATCAATTAAGAGACTACACTGAGAACTAGACTCAATCAACAATATAATAGGCCTGTAGAGTTGCAACCTGCTCTGATACCACTCTGTAATGCCCCGATCCTAGGAGAAGGGTAGGGGACCAGTGTGCTACTTGGGGGAAGGGGGAAGGGGTTGTTGAACAGAAGCAATCAAAGAAATTTGGTTAGTGCCCTAAAAATTTAGGCAGCATAACCTCTATAACTAGATGAAACCATGCTTTTAAAGCATCTATAATGACTAAAATCAGATACCATGACTCTTAGGATTAACTAAAGAAAGAATAACCAAGGCAAACTTCAATGTAAATAATAACAGTTCAAAGGTTAACTGTTAATAGCTTAGGCATGAAAAAGGCCAGACTGATGTCTGTCCAAGTACATGAAGTAAAGAGATGCCAGGCTCCTATCTGTCAGGAATGGAAAGTAAACGGGATTCGGAGAACTGAACACTCCATAATAATAAAGAAAATGGGATTCGGAGAACCGAACACTCCATAACAGTAAAGAAAATGAGATTCAGAGAACCGAACACTCCATAATAGTAAAGAAAATGGGATTCGGAGAATCGAACACTCCGTAACAGTAAAGAAAATGGGATTCGGAGAACCGAACACTCCATAACAGTAAAGAAAATGGGATTTGGAGAACCGAACACTCTATAACAGTAAACAAACGGGATTCGGATAACCGAACACTCCGTAACAGTAATCAAAGTAAGTGGAAAAGAACGTAGTGCATTTATTCAGACTCAAAAGGAAACATGTTCTCAGTTAGACTCTATAGCGGAAAACGAAACATATACATCAAAAGATAGCCCTTCAGCCTTAGCACAGCCATCCACCATCCCGCAGCTCATCCTGAAAATATTTGAAAAAAATTTTGGGCGTGAGTACTAATGCACTCAGTGGGTACTTTTGAGAAAAACCTTCACAATCATTTTATAAAACAGAATATCCAATCATATTTTAAGCATATCATGGAAAGCTTTTAAAACAGAAAATTTGTGAATTCTATGTATACAAAATCATTTTAGTTCCATCATTGCGCGCCACTCTCCCCTAGAACGCTTACGGTGAGTCGGTTCGTGTACACAACTCGACTGCTTAAGGTTGGACACTGTCCTGTTTGCTTGGGGCTTGATATCGTGAACCATTGAAGTTTCGTCGCCAAAAATAGTAGTAAGACTTATATGAGTCAGGAGAGCACATTAAATACAGTAATGAGTTGGATATTCAATGACATTTATTTTATAAATATCATGGCTTAATAACCCAAAATACATTTTATATAATAAAAACCCACCTGGCAATCAGATCTGAATAGCTAGATCTAGATTCTGGTTCCGGTCTCAACTAGAAGTCTCATTCTTCTGAGCCTACAAGATTATCTTGCAACTTAATTTCGATAAAAAGCTATCATTAGGTCAAAATCTAACCTTTCTTTTTTATGAAGTAAATATTATAATATCTACTATCTTAATACGCAGCACCCGGGCCATCAAAATATTTTGACTCTTAAGGGAACTTTACTCAGGCATTTTTATAAAGAAAAACCCTTTTGAAAGTTTTGGCATACGGGGTGGTTAAACCCGTATCCTAAAATTAATTCGGTATAAATAAATTTATACCGCAAGATTCACCCATTGGAAAAATATGAAACTTTAAATAAAAATACTATATTTTGACACGGAACAACTTTTAAGCTTAAAAATACGATAGGGCTATCCATGAAGGATAGATCTGAAAAAGACTACAATTTAATAATCGGATACCCAAAATATACCCGAAATTAAAAAGTGACAACATGAAAAATGTATATAAATACACATAGAACATTAAACCCTAAAGACACTTTTGATTTGGTGACCTAAAAGAGTCCCTGCTTTGAGGGGGTGGTGGTGACTTTTGGCGGCGGTCATGACGGCTTTCCATCATGATCGTCCGCCGTGTCATCATTTCAATCACGTATTCATGATCTACGTGTTGACACCTTCAAAATGACTATTTCATAAATGAAATCGGAAACTAGAGTCGTACCTTCTCTGGAAGCTACTCGGCGTTTCGATTTTGAAAATGAATGAAAAATTAAACCTTAGGCTCCTATTTATAGAGGAAAAATAAATATGATAATAACGAATAAAAGAAAGAGGATAATGATGGAATAGGATAATGATGGAAAAAAATAGGATAATTACGAATAGGATAATATTTTGAAAAAAAAATTGGATAATGACGGATGTGCCTTAGTTATCCAAATCTATTACCTTTCACCCTAAAATTGTGTCAAGTGTTCATTGAAACTCGGAATTGGAAAATTCAAAGTTTGGCACGATGCTTGAAACATTTTCTATCAACTCGAAAAAGAATCAAAACATTTTTTTAAAGCAATTTTTGACCAAATTAAATTTAACGGATTTTTCTGGCAGCGATTTTCCTTTATTTGAGCCATTTAAGGACCCAACTTATTTTCCAACTTACCAGAGGGTAACATAAGTTGAATAAAATCTTCTAAAATATTTCGGGGTATTACACTACATTATGCACGTATCATCATCATCCATAGTCCACAAAACAGTCCAAGTCCATCCCATAATTCGTTCATCGTCTATACATGCTCAATTCGCCCTAAATAACACATATCCTAAATCTGCCAAATTTTGTACCTTTAAGTATTTATTTGATTGTGTTATAACTTAGTTGAGTCATATTTCTAAATATCTTAGGTGTCTAGAGTATAATCGAGTCTTATTTTCCTTGTTAGTCATTTATTTGTGTCTTGTTATCTGTCGGATTGAA
Organism: Perilla frutescens; assembly: GCA_026008535.1. NCBI lineage: Eukaryota > Viridiplantae > Streptophyta > Magnoliopsida > Lamiales > Lamiaceae > Perilla > Perilla frutescens. The sequence goes on from BRKX01000005.1 coordinate 17,583,459, forward strand.
TCCTTCATTCACCTGATGTGTTTCGATCTAAAATTCTACTGCGCGTTTTCTCTCGGTGTTGAACATCATACCGGGATCTTATCATTTCGCATCAGAGCCACATCAGCTCTGCTGGTCTTGGTTCAATCCGATGTGTTGTCCTACGTGTCAATATTGTCCTACGTGTCATTAAGTTGTAATTTTCATATTCATTGGAAAAAAAAAAAAGAGCATAGGCAGATCGCCTACTGCAAAAAAAAAAAAAAAAAAAAAAAAAAAAAAAAAAAACTGATCAGATTTTTGAATTTCTTCCTTCTTTCCTGCTTGGTTTAGACTTCCCTCATCCATATTAGATATTTTAGGTTATTTAGATTGTGTCCACACTTGTGAAACACATCCAAATAGATACTATTTTTCTATATCTTTTCTTTCCTTATACATTCTGATACGATATCAATGGGGGTGCCAATGAACGAGTTCACAAGTCCGATCGCATTGCGCAGAGGAGGCTCGAACGCACAAGCGGCCAGACCCAAATGGGTCCAGGCGGCGTGACCCGAGTGGGTCTAAGACGGCGCGACCAACTCGTCCGCGCCGGGAGGCGCAACCGTGTCACGTCCATGTCCGTACAGTTTCAGATTTTTTTCTGTTTTGGACTCTGTTTTATTTCCCATTCAGTTTAGAACTTAATTAGGGTTTTGATATGACCCGGACAATTAATCTAGGACGATCTAGAGACGTAGCAGAAGACTTCTGGATACGAAACACGTCAGCGAATGAAGGGTTTCAATCCGACTCAACAATATGAAATAAACAAGCTAATCTAGACAATTATGACACGACTATGTAACACAATACCAAAATACTAAAGGTGATGGAATGGGTGTATATAGCTGGAAATTAGGTGTAGTAATCGTGTATGGGCTTGTGAAGAATGGCTTGGGGTAGATAGGATATGATATGGATAGAACGAACTTACGGTTAGATGGAATTTGAGTAGAACTCGATCACGATCTTGTGGACTTGAAGGAGGCATGCGTTTGGGGCTGGATGGGCATCGTTGATTGATGATGGATGGTTGGTGATTGTTGATGTGAATCACAACCCGATAGCCTCCTTGAATCTCAATGTATCCAAGGTTGAAATCTCTTAGTTGATCTTCGATTAGCGAATACCGATTAATCCCTCAAGTGGATTAAGCAAGTCCCTTGAATAAGACTTAAAGTTGCTAGCTCTAAGAATATTGTTTTGTATCTAAAACAACAAACGAATAAAAGATAGCTTGAGACACAATTGTATGCAAAAGCAAAATTCTTCAATAATGTCTAAAGTAACAATGTAACATGGTTCCCCTATTTATAGGCCTAAGGGGAACGAAAATATGCATCAAAAAAGGCTTAAAAACTGATCCAACAGGGATCTCTAACTACACTAGGAAGTTCCCTAAACTACAATTCTATTCAAGGTAGAAAATTGCCTTAACTACAATTCTAGTCAAACCTATTTAAATATGGACGAAAATTACACCAAAAATTAAATAAAAATCTGAACTAAACTATAGTCTAAATTAAATAAATAAATACTATAGTCCAAATAAAATTAATCCCCTTAATTAATTTATCAAGGGCCGAAACTGCTCGGTATGGGCATACCGACGGGTACACGCGCATTCCAAGTCTTGATCTTCACTTCTTCATGTTTTGTTCTTCAAACCTTGATCTCCAATCTTTAATTACTAGCAAAGTAACAATTTTGGAGTTGCTCTCAACTTCTTTGCCATCTTCGAACTTCTTACATACAAATGCTTGGAAAGATCCTTGCAATTGTATTGCTCGAAGTCGTGTAATTGAACCACATATTTGCAGCTTCGGATTAAGTTCTTCAAAGCTTTTCATGGACATATCATTCCCCTCCTTTTGAAAAGAATTCGTCCTCGAATTCAAGTCTCCGGGATCAAAGACGAACACGAACTCACCATCGAACTCTTTTTGCACAAACTGCATAAAACACATCTTCATGAACATGAACGAGAACATTCCACTTGTGTTAATCATCCGAAACTCTAGCATAGATTTCCTCAGCATGGTATTCACGTTCAAACTTAGTGGTACATCAACTTCCAATGGAACATCTTCAACAGCCTGTAAAATATAGGCATCACAAGAAAACGGTAGACAAAAAATGTTAGAACTCGATGGATCTGCCATGCTAGCTTGTTTGAGCTCTTCATGATCTTGAACCATTGCCTCACGGATATCATTCTCCTTTTCATAACAAGGTTGTATGGCCAACAACTTCTCAACTACTTCGGCTTCCTCAACTGCGGCAATGATCTCCAAATTTGCAATTTGTAGTTTTTCCTCCATACAATCTTGAGGATCGGTCATCTCTATGGACAAAATTTCCATTGTAAACTCTACAGGAACTATGTCTTCTATACTTGTCTTATCCAGATTAGTAATTTCCAGAATGGGCACCTCTTCATTGACATGAATGGAAACCGACTCCTCTTGATTACAATCGTCTTGAACTAACTCCTCCAAAACTGGTACCTCTACATTCGATGTTTCTTTAATATCTATTTCGCTTAGATTCTTCAACTATCTCATCTTCTAAGCACATAGAAACAGACGGTAATGAGATAAAAGGTACGTCAACGAAGTCTAGAATTGGTACCTTGGAAGTACAATCATCATGGGTGGCAACGCTCGACTCTACTTGAACCTCCTCTTTTGACTTCATCTCTAGTTCCTCTAGCCATTTTTCTATCCGGATGGTGTATTCCACCAAGTCCTCCAACTCGTCGAAGTGGTACAATGCTACTCTTTCACGAATTGCCCTTCGTAGACCAGCTAGAAATCTATCCATGGTATCTTCTGGATATTCTTCTACATCAGCTCGTCTCATAGCTTCAATCATTTTATTGTAGTAGTCATTTACACTTCGATCTCTTTGCCTAAGCTTATGTAGCTTTTCCTCCAACTCCCATTGGTAGTGGTCTGGAATGAAGCATTTTTGCATCAAATCTTTCAACTCACGCCATGTGTCGATAGGTGGAAGGTGGTCTTGGTGGCACCGGTTCTGCTGGAATCCCCACCTTGTTGCTGCGTAGCCTTTGAACTTCAACGAAACTAGCTGTACTTTCTTTGGTTCGGGAAAGTCGTAGCACTCAAAGATTTTGTCTACTCTTTGTTCCCAATCAAGGTAAGCATCGGAATCATGTAGACCTTCAAACTCAGGGATGATCATGTTGTTGTTGCGGTAGAGATGATGAGAATTTGGTGTATATGGTGTGCGGGTGTACGGAGTATAAGTGGTGTATGGTGTATAGGCCATGGGAAGCATGGGTGCATGTGTGTATATAGGTATGTGTGTCGTGTATGTGTGTGACAAGAGTGGTATGTTGGTCTAATGATCGAGTATCAAGTATAGTAGGGTGTGGACGTGTGGTTTGGTAGGATGGAAGGAATTAGGATGTATATTGAAGTTCCAAATAGGATTGGGAATCCAAGAATAAATCCTAAGGGATAGAAAGAACTTACAGTTAGACGGAATTTGAGTAGAACTCGATCACAATCTTCTGGACTTAAAGGAGGCGTGCGTTTGGGGTTGGATGGGCGTCGTCGATTGATGATGGATGGTTGGTGATTGTTGATGTGAATCACAACCCGATAGCCTCCTTGAATCTCGAACGTATCCAAGGTTGAAATCTCTAAGTTAATCTTCGATTAGTGAATACCGGTTAATCCCTCAAGTGGATTAAGCAATGCCCTTAAATAAGACTTAAAGTTGCTAGCTCTAAGAATATTATTTTGTATCTAAAACAACAAACGAATAAAAGATAGGTTGAGACACAATTGTATGGAAAAGCAAAATTCTTCAATAATGTCTAAAGTAACAATGTAACATGGTTCCCCTATTTATAGACCTAAGAGGAACGAAAATATGCATCAAAAAAGGCTTAAAAACTGATCCAAAAGGGATCTCTAACTATACTAGGAAGTTCCCTAAACTAGAATTCTATTCAAGGTAGGAAATTGCCTTAAATACAATTGTAGTCAAACCTATTTAAATATGAACGAAAATTACACCAAAAATTAAATAAAAATCTGAACTAAACTATAGTATAAATTAAATAAATAAATACTATAGTCTAAATAAAATTAATCCCCTTAATTAAATTATCAAGGGCCGAAACTGCTCGGTATGGGCAGACCGATGGGTACACGCGCATTCCAAGTCTTGATCTTCACTTCTTCATGTTTTGTTCTTCAAACCCTTATCTCCAATCTTTAATTACTAGCAAAGTAACAATTTTGGAGTTGCTCTCAACTTCTTTGTCATCTTCGAACTTCTTACATACAAATGCTTGGAAATACCCTTGCAATTCTATTACTCGAAGTCGTGTAATTGAACCACATATTTGCAGCTTTGGATTAAGTTCTTCAAGGCTTTTCGTGGACATATCAGGTTTTCTTTATGTTGCCCACCTATATAAGGGCTTGCATTATATTTCATTAGATAGCTTTTTTATTATATTGAATATTGATTTTCTCTATGGAGATTTCCATTGAACCGTGTGTCGTGTTCAACAAACCCCGACTTATCAAACAGCTGTTCATATCTGTTTGTGGCGTCTTCACTATAATCCAAAGTTCGTGTTTCCAATTGTCTGCGGGTTGCAGATCAACATCTGTGGTTCAACGTCATTGTGAGGCTAGGGCTTTGGATTTCCATCCTATCCTGTGGAACCAAATACAGTCCTGGGAATACAACCGCTATCATCGTCGTCGTACCGGCGAGGATCGCATCAAGTGGTATCAAAGCTTCGGCTTTGTATCAGGTTCCATTTATCCTTTAATTTCTATATTTAATTTTTTTTGTTCTTGATTTAAAAAAAAGGAGACCCTGATAAAAAAAAGAGAAAAACAGCAAAAGTCGAAAATCAGCAAATAAAAAAATGAAGTTGATCTAAAGAAAAAAGGAAAAAAAAATTCATTGAGTTTTGTTTTGAATTTCTCGCTGGAAATTTCGTTGAGTTTTGTGGTGTTGATATAACTTGCTGGGGAGTGCTGTTTTGGAGTTTGGAGTGTATTGAGGGAGAGTATTGTTGGTGTTGAAAAAAAAAACGTGAAAAAAAAGAGAAAAAAAGAAAAGAAGAAAGAAGAAAAGAAGAGATGATTGATTCTGCTGGTTATGGAGGTAGAAAATATTATAGAGATGAATGTGAGAAGTATTGGCAAACAGACGCTCCACTGTTTCGAGGTACAAGTGATCCCGAGTTGTACCTAGAGTGGGAAAGGCAGATTGAACTATTTTTTTTTACTGTCGCGATTATCCTGAGCGGAGGAAGGTCAAGATTGCTGTTAGTGGATTCTGTGATGAAGTGCTTACCTGGTGGAATCAGTTTTATTCCATGAGGCGACGTATTGGAGAGCCAATTGATACTTGGCAGGTGATGAAGATAGTGCTGAGAAGGCGTCACGTGTCTTACTCTTATCAATGGGAGCTGGAGGATATGGTGCAGGGAGCAATCAAAGTGGAGAAACAGCTTAGGCGGAGGGATGATAATACTACACCTACAAAATCCTCTACATGGAATTTTGATTGGTGTGCTATCACAAGCGTGCTAGAGTCGGGTTTAGAGATGGCGACCTCCTACAATTCAGACATTTGCAATGGAGAAAACGCGATTGTTGAAGATGTTGATAGTCCGGAGGGGCTCGTTGAGGAAGATTCAAATGTGGGGGAGACAACCATAGATGATTCAGTTTCTAAAGCTTGTGAGGTTGAAGAAGCAACTCCAGAACAGTTAATTTCGATTGATGTTGACGAGCCAAAGCTAGAGCCAGTTAATGGAAAGCAGCCAGAAGTGGAAGAAATAAATTCTAACATTTGTCATCCACGAGTTTCCTGTGATGTTTTTGTCTTACATGTTGATGTATATGTACTGCCAAACATAAAAGTGTAATACTCCGAAATTTTTTTAGAAGGTTTTATTCAACTTATGTTACCCTCTGGTAAGTTAGAAAATAAGTTGGGTCCTTAAAGGATTCAAATAAAGGAAAAATCGCAGCTAGAAAAATCTGTTAAATTAATTTTGGTCAAAAATTGCTTTAAAAATATGTTTTGATATTTTTCTCGGGTTGATAGAAAACATTCCAAGGATCGTGCCAAACTTTGAATTTTCCAATTCTGAGTTCAAATGAACTCTTGGCACAATTTTAAGCAAAAAAAGTAATAGATTTGGATAACTAAGGTACATCTGTCATTATCTAATTTCTTTTTCGAAATATTATCCTATTCGTAATTATCCTATTCCATCATTATCCTCTTTCTTTTATTCGTTATTATCCTATTTATTTTTCCTCTATAAATAGGAGCCTGAGGTTTCATTTTTTATTCATTTTCAAAATCGAAACGCCGAGCAGCTTTCAGAGAAGGTACGACTCTAGTTTCCTATTTCAATTCTGAAATAGTCATTTTGAAGGTGTCAATGTGTAGATCACCAATACGTGATTGAAATGATGACACAACGGACGATCACGATGGAAAACCATCGTGACCGCCGCCAAAAGTCGCCACCACCCTCTCAAATCGGTGACTCTTTCGGGTCGCCGGATCAAAAAGTGTCTTTAGGGTTTCATGTTCTATGTATATTTATATATATTTTCCATGGTGTCACTTTTTAATTTCGGGTATATTCTGGGTATCCGATTATTAAATTGTAGTCTTTTTCAGATATATCCTTCATAGATAACCCTATCATATTTTTAAGTTCAAAAGTTATTTCGTGTCAAAATATAGTATTTTTATTTAAAGTTTCATATTTTTCCAATAGGCAGATCTTGCGGTATGAATTTATTTGTACCGAGTTAATTTTAGGATACGGGTTTGACCACCCCGTATGCCAAAACTTCCAAAAGAGTTTTTCTTTATAAAAATGCTCTGAGTAATGTTTCCTTAAGAGTCAAAATATTTTGATGACCCGGGTGCTGCGTATTAAGATAGTAGATATTATAATATTTACTTCATAGCTAAGAAAGGTTAGATTTTGACCTAATGGTAGTCTTTCATCAAAACTAAGTTGCTGGATAATCTTGTAGGCACAGAAGAAGGAGACTTCTAGTTGAGACCAGAATCAGAATCTAGATCTAGCTATTCCAGATCTGATTTCTAGGTGGATTTTTATTATATAAAAATATATTTCAGGTTATTAAGCCCTGATATTTATAAATTGAATGTGATTGAATATCCAACTCATGACTGTATTTGATGTGCTCTCCTTACTCATGTAAGTCTTATTACTGCTTTTGGTGATGAAACTACAATGGTTCACGATATTGAGCCACAAGCAAACAGGGCAGTGTCCAACCTTAAGCAACCGGGTTGTGTACATGAACCGACTCACCGTAAGCGTTCTAGGGGAGAGTGGCGCGCAATGATGGAACTAAAATGATTTAGTATACATGGAATTCACAAATTTTTTGATTTTAAATTTTTCCATGATATGCTTAAAATATGATTGGATATTCTGTTTTATAAAATGATTGTGAAGCTTTTCTCAAAGGTACCTACTGAGTGCATTAGTACTCACGCCCAAATCTTTTCAAAATTTTTTTAAGATGAGCTGCGGGATGGTAGACGGTGGTGCTAAGGCTGAAGGGCTATCTTTTGATGTATATATTTCTTTTATGTCTGGAGTTTAATTGAGAACATGGTTACCTTTTGAGTCTGAATAAATGCACTGCATTCTTGTCCGCTTACTCTGATTATTATTATGGAGTGTTCGGTTCTTCGAATCCTATTTTCTTTACTGTTATGGAGTGTTCGGTTCTCCGAATCTCATTTTCTTTACCGTTATGGAGTGTTCGGTTCTCCGAATCCCATTTTTCTTACTGTTATGGAGTGTTCGGTTCTCCGAATCCTATTTTCTTTATTGTTACGGAGTGTTCGGTTCTCCAAATCCCATTTACTTTCCATTCCTGACAGGCAAAAAAAAGTCTGGCATTTATTTACTTTCCTTATTCAGACAGGCACAAGCCTGACTTTACATTACTTTACATGTCAAGGCAAAAGTCTGGCTTTATATTGCTTTCACGACAGACGAAAGTTTGGCATCTCTTTACTTCATGTATGTGGACAGACATCCGTCTGGCCTTTTTCATGCCTAACCTATTAACAGTTAACATTTGAACTGTTATAATTTACATTGAAGTTTGCTTTCTTAGGTTCATTCTAAGAGTCATGGTATCTAATTTCAGTCATTTGATACGTTTTAAAAGCATGGATTGATCCATTTATAGAGGTTATGCTGCCCAAATTTTTGGGGCACTAACTCTATTTCTGTGATTGCTTCTGTTCAACAACCCCTTCCCCCTTCCCCCAAGTAGCGCACCGGTCCCCTGCCCTTCTCCCGGGACCGGGGCGTTACAAAAAGTGTCACCAGATTTATTATTGAATCCTATGAACATGCATTCTATGGTGTTGAAGTGGCGTCCGTTTGGCCCAGGCTGGATGATCTTGAAGATGTCTCTAATACAGCCTGTGGTGGAATATTTTGATGATTGGTTCATGTTCGTTTTTTATCCAAGAGGAGGTACAGATTTGAGGACAAATCCTTTTCAAGAGAAGGGGAGTGATACGATATCAAAGGGGGTGCCGATGAACGAGTTCACAAGTCCGATCGCATCGCGCAGAGGAGACTCGAACGCACAGGCGGCCAGACCCAAGTGGGTCCAGGTGGCGCGACCCGAGTGGGTCTAAGACGGTGCAACAAACTCGTCCACACCGGGAGGCGCGACCGTGTCGCGTCCATGTCCGTACAGTTTTAGATTTTTTTCTGTTTTGGACTCTATTTTATTTCCCATTTAGTTTAAAACTTAATTAGGATTTTCTTTATGTTGCCCACCTATATAAGGGCTTGCATTATATTTCATTAGACAGCTTTTTTATGATATTGAATATTGATTTTCTCTGCGGAGATTTCCATTGAACCATGTGTCGTGTTCAACAAACCCCGACTTATCAAACAGCCATTCATATCTGTTTGTGGCGTCTTCACTATAATCCAAAGTTTGTGTTTCCAATTGTCTGCGGGTTGCGGATCAACATCTGTGGTTCAACGTCGTTGTGAGGCTAGGGTTTCGGATTTCCATCATATCCTGTGGAACCAGATACAGTCCTGGGAATACAACCGCTATCATTGTCGTCGTGCCGGTGAGGATCGCATCAATCTTCGTATAATAGCCTTTATAACCATTCAACAGAGTAGTAAATTGTTTCTCAAGGACTTGATAAGTCCCCCTGACGTAGATCAATTGATCGAACAGGGTTATAAGCTTCGTGTTCTTTATTTGCTTAAGTTTTTTGAATTCTGACCTTACATGTTCACAACAATGTTCAAGTACATGATGATGAACATGACCGCACAGTTTATGTAACTTCAGCCTCCATCATGTTTTTAGGATCAAAGTCCTTGGCCACCTCGCCTGACGTACCTGTAGTTTTGGACATTTTTTTTCGTCCTCTTTTTTAACTACTACCAATAATTCTCAATCCACTCCAAACCACCAAACTAAAGCTTTTCAACAATATATATCAATACCAAGAAAAACACCCAAAATTTCACTGAAAAATTTAAAAATTTCAAAATTTACCGAAATTTTTTTAACTTTTCTACGGACGATATATATGCTCTTAGGAACCCAGATAACCAAACAAAACGTAAAAAAATGCAGAAATTTTTCCCATCTTTTTACTCTTTTTTTAATCAGTACCGCTGATTTTCTACTCTTTTTTTTAAAGGCCAGAATTACAGAAAAATCAAATCAGATAAAAGACTTAAAATTTATGGATAGATGGAACATGATACAAAGCCGAAGCTCTGATACCATTTGATGTAATTCTAGAACCCCAGGACTTGTATCAGATTGCCAGAGAACGAAATCCTCGACCCGAACTTCACAACACGGACGAACTATAGGTATATGAAACCTATAACCCAATGATGATTGGAAATAAGAACCTCAGATAAAAATGAAGACGCCACAAATAGTTGTGATGTACTGTTTGATAAGTCGGGGTTGAACACGACACACGGTTCAATAAAAATCTCCAGAGAGAATTCTCAAATTTAATATATCAAAAGTTGTTTAATCAAATATAATGCAAGCCCTTATATAGGTGGGAAAATAAAACAAACCCTAAATTAAAATCCCACTTAAACTAGTAAATAAAACAAAGCAAAAAGTTATAAATTCAGAACCGTCCGTATAGGCGTGACACGGGCTCGGTCGAGCCGCATTCGGTCAGGTCACGCCTCAGAGGTGTGAGTGCGGGTCGCGCCACGTCTGTCACCGGGCCGCACCTCCCTTGGTGGTTTTCTTCCCTCTGAATCAACACGCAGTCGCGCCATGCCTGTGTCCAGGTCGCGCCTCAGTCGCACCTGGACTGTACTCGGGTCGCGCCTTCTATACTTTCGAGCCCTCTTTGTGCGAACCTCTCGAACATGCAAACCGATCATTGGCACCCCATCCAGGGTTGTATTAATGGACCACCTTCTCAGCTGATCATCACCATTGATAGAGCTTAAGTTCGGATCCTTAACTGCAGCCATAGATCTACTATTTTTTCCCGCATAATGTTGTAGTATAAATAGAACAAAACCACATTCTCTGTACTGTAACTTTTGAGAACAATTGGAATAAAATTCAAATGAGATATTTTCTCTGATATGCTTCAATCACGATTTTATCATGGTATCAGAGCTGGATCTAGCTGATTTTTTATTTTTTATCTCCGATACACACAATTGTGTTCTTCTTTGCTATTGATTCTTCAATTTCTGATCGATCATGATGAAGAAAAATACTCAATTCTCAAGGCAACAAGCACGTGATGAGGAGCTAGGATTTATGGTTAATAATCCACTCAGACGAGGTAACTGCAGTGGAACTGATAATGTGCGAAGGAATCCTGCATCCTCTGAAGTTGATTCAACGCCGCAGATGAACAACACCAATAGTAATGTTGATCATGTAGATGGATTACAATTGGGATACACGAAGGTGGAAACCACAAATAATCGATCCCTGGCTCTGAGAATCCAGGTATGAATCTCACCTCGGATTTTCTCAATGGGAATAATTTTCATGGTTAGTGTCATTCTATCAAACGAGGATTATTGTCTAGAAATAAATTGCGAATTATTGATGGATCCTTACCTGAACCTAGAAGAGACTCAATGGATTACATGCAATGGTTTTTTTTTGTCAGAATAACACCCCTAGAAGGGGTATGGCATTCAGCACCATGCCCAGCCTGTATATATAAAACTCAAATCATCTCGTACAAAGTCATAGGTGAAATGTGTCCCAAAAGTGAACACATCTATAACCAAGTACTCGAACTAGAAACAAAATAACAGCTAAAAGGGGATGCATCCACAGACCGGATGCTAACCCCAAAACCCAAATGAAATACATAAACTGAAGCACAACCCAAGATGGACTATAACTCCAAACAAAAACAAATAAGATACAAATACAAAACACAAATGTGGAACATCATCATCTAACTATATCTAAAATGAAAGTTGGGATAACCCAACTGATCCATCCTCACTAAGGAGAAAAAATATCGAGGAGCAGAAGATGAATCATAAAAGATAAGTGTAGAGGTCTGAACCCAGCGACCTGCCAAATAGTCAGCAGTCCGGTTCTCCTCACGATGGATGTGGGAAAACTGAACATGTCGTCCATGACATAATAAATGAATAGACATCAATGTCTGCCGAATCACAGCTGAACCGGATCGGCCCAACTCCAACACCGACACCACTGAAGCAGCATCTATCTCAATCCAAAAATGATCGGAATACTGTACAGCGAGTGTCAGTCCATGCAGCAGAGCCTAGAACTCCGTATCGAAACTCGATGCTATCCGAAGAGGCAAACAGAAACCTGCCAAAAGTGCACCCGTGTAATCCCTAACCAAACCACCACCACTTGCCGCCATCTGAAAATCAGTCAAAAAGGATCCATCCGTGTTGAGCTTCATCCACGGTGCCTCAGGAGGCCGCCATGACACCATCCGAGACCAGAGAGACCTCGGAACAGGGTCAGAGATAGGCACGAAATGCACCTGCGGAAATCAGCCCAACTAATGCTGGGGAAGGAGCTTCCCGGCCGAAACCAAAAGTCGGAGATGACGCTTAACCTGCCAAACAATGTGAGAAACAAGGACAGGAACCCCGCGATGTTTGCGGCTATTCCTTTCTATCCAAAGAAACTAAAAAGCAAGGCAAGGAAGCAAGAAGTTGATGTGCTTCGGAGTTGATTATATTGTGTTCAACTGGATTTGTAATTCTATAATCAAAGAAATTGCTCATGGTTTTCAAAACCTAGAGACATCACACCAGTTATAGGATGAGTTACAGAGGCGCTTTGGAAAGAGGAATGGGCCTCACATATATAAATTGCGACGGGAAATAGCTACATACAGCCAACATTCTCAAAGTGTTATAATATATTTTAATAACTTGACAGCCCTATGGGATGATTTAGCTCTACTAAAAAATTCTAGATCATGCACTTGTGAGGCACAAGAGAATATTAAGGCCGATCTAGAGGAATAACATCTCATGCAATTTCTGATGGGGTTGGATGATTGTTATGAAACTATAAGGCACTAAATTCTGATCATAAACCCCTTGCCTAGCCTCAGTGAAGCTTATTCTATGATTTTATAGGTGGAGGAACAAATTAAGGTCACTAATCAATTAACTGAGGGACTGGAACATAGTGCATTATATAGCTCACAAAAAGGGGGATATAGATGATATTCTTTCAAGAAGAGGCTTACTAAAGAGGAGAAGAGTAAACTGAGATGTGACCACTGTGGGGGCATAGGTCATGTTAAGGTAGACTGTTTTGATATTGTAGGGGTTCCAGATTGGTATAGAAAGTTTAACGCAGATAGAAATAAAGAAATAGGTAATTATGCTTTACAGCAAGAGGAAGAAAACTGTAGTCTAGATTCAGACTTAACAAAGATTGGGAAAGTAGGAGATCCTAGTAAAAATACTCTTAGTGGTATGAGTCAACTCATTCAATTAGAATTGGCTAGATACTTATCATAGTTAATTCAGAAAGGAAGCAAAGGGGAGATCCCAGCAGAAGGTTCTGCTAATCTAGCTAATATGGGAGAGGTGGATTTGGGCTCCTCACCTATTGCTTTTAAAGGGCATTATGCCTTTGGGGCACCTACAGAATTGGAGAAGACAGATTCGATTGTAGATTCTGGTGCCAGTCACCATATCTGCCATAATCTTGGCTTGCTAACTGATATGAAGAGATTAAGATACCCCTTACAAATATTCATCCCATATGGGAACAGTGTAAGGGTTTTCCTTACAGGAACTGCAAGAATAAACAAGAATCTGGTGCTGACAAATGTGCTCTTTGCATTTCAATTTACACACAACCTACTTTCTGTAGGACAACTGACTAAAGATTTAGATGGGAAGGTGCAATTTTTGGTCTCCCATTGCATAGTGCAAAAGAGGGCAGATGACCATGTATTAGGTATTTGTAAGTTGAAGAGATCAGTATATGTCTTCTCACAAGATCATTGTTCAGGAACAAGGGCATACTCAGCCTCTGCAGGAATGGATGTCATGAAGTTACATGAGGTTCTAGGTCATCCATCAGCTACAACTATGGAACACCTACCTCAATGCTAAAAAAGATTGAGAAGGGAAGATTTGGAGGCTCTCAAAGCATGTGAAGTATGGTCTCAAGCTAGGTAGCAAAGGAATCATTTTCCTTTACTGCATAGGAGAAGTGAGAAATTGTTTGATATTGTTCACATGTATGTCTGGGGTCCATGTAAAGAAGAAAATGTGACAGGCACTTCATTCTTCTTGATTGTTGTTGAAGATCACAGTAGAACAACTTGGACCTTCTTATTCAAATCAAAAATACAAGTGTGGAACCTTATTAAGAGTTTCATCCATATGGTACATACTCAGTTTGAGCAAAAAATAAGAAATATCAGGACAGACAATGGAAGGAAATTCATCAATCACAATGTGTAGATGCTCTTGCAGGAGCATGGCATATATCATCAAAGGACATGCTCTTACTCACCACAGCAAAATGGGCTGGTGGAAAGAAAACATAAATTTTTGTTACAAGTGGCATGAGCTTTAATGTTCCACAACAAGCTGCCATCTAATTTCTGGCCATATTCTATCCTTCATGCCACATGGCTTATAAATAGGCTACCTTCTGTTGTGTTGGAGTGGATTTCACCTTATGAGGTGTTATTTGGAAAGGCTCCACAAATAGATCAACTGCAGCATTTTGGTTGTTTAGCATATATGGGAAATATACTGCCTTCAAAAACAAAGTTTGATCCCAGGAGCAGGAAATATGTTTTCTAAGGTATTCACCGCATAACAAAGGATACATTCTCTATGATTTGGTGAGTCTAAAAATATATATCAGTAGGGATATTGTTTTTATTCCCACAAAATTTCCTCTGCAAGGGTCTCAGATTCCTCTCTTGCCCTTTGAAAGTTTTGATTTACCTACACCTACAGCACCTATGAGTGATGTTGCTTGTTCAGAAATGTTTGTTCCTCATAATCATCCAGAAAATGAGGCTCAGATTTATCATGACAGTGAGCCTTTAGTTCAACCTTCTTCATCTGATTCCTCTACTACTGAGAGTTATAGTGATCCTCCTACTGATATTGTTCCAGTACTTAGAAGAAGTACTCGAGCTTGCTATCCCCCTCCTTACTTGAGAGATTACATTTTGTAATTCTACTAGTATTTCTGAGATCTCATATCCTAATCTCAGTCTTACTTCTCAAACATTTCCTCACTACATTTCACCAGTTTTTTCTCCTAAATATACTGCTTTCTTGATGAATGTCCAGACTATCAAGGAACCTGCAAGCTATTCAGAAGCTTGTCAAGCACCTGAGTGGATTGCAGCTATGGAAAAGGAATTGGCAGCACTGGAAGAAAATCAAACATGGCAGATTGTTTCACTACCTGCATGAAGGAAAGACTGCCATAGGCTCCAAATGGATTTTTAAGGTGAAATTGAATTCAGATGGCACTATAGAGCGCTATAAGGCACGTTTAGTTGCAAAGGGGTATAATCAATCCTTTGGAATTGATTACCATGAAGTTTTTTCCCATGTTGCTAAGATGGTAACAGTGAGACTATTTTTTGCTTTGGCAACACAATTTTCATGGCATTTGCATCAGATAGACATGAATAACGCTTTCTTACATGGCCACCTATCTCATGAAATATATATGGACTTACCATAGGGATACACTAAAGGGAAGGAAGGTGAATTCTGCAAGCTTGTAAAGAGCTTATATGGGTTGAAGCAAGCCTTTAGAGAGTGGAATCATGAATTGGGTAAGCATCTCATCTCACTTGGGTTTACTCAATCTCCTAGTGATAACTGCTTTTATCTAAAAGGTTCAGGGCCTTCATTCATTGCTATACTAGTTTATGTAGATGATATCCTACTCCTTGGGCCATCTCTTGACTTGATTACTACTGTTAAAGAGTCATTGCACCTTGCTTTTACTATAAAAGATTTAGGGGAGGCAAAGTTTTTCCTAGGAATGGAGATAGCTTGTTCATCTTCAGGCACATTCCTATGTCAATGAAAATACATCTTAGATCTCTTGGATTCAGTTGGATTGAGTGGCAGCCGACCAGTTAGTACACCTTTTCCAACTGGTCTTACTCTCCAAAGCTCAGGAGATCTCCTGGAAAATTCAGATTCATATAGGAGACTGGTAGGAAAGTTTTTATATCTCAATCTCAAGCGTCCAGACCTATCTTATGCAGTGCAGCAATTAAGCCAATATGTCAATTCTCCCACGTTAGATCACTGACATGCTGCACTTCATGTCCTTCGTTACTTAAAAGGTACACCTTCTCTTGGTCTCTTATACACATCTTTCCCAACGTTTGAACTCAAAGCTCATTGCAACGCCGATTGGGGCTCGTGCTTTAACACCCGGCGGTCCCTTACTTGATATTGCATCTCCTTAGGGTCTTGCTTGGTGTCTTGGAAGTGTAAGAAATAGGACATTGTGTCCTTGTCCACTGCAGAAGCGAAGTATCGTAGTCTAAGCTACACTACGTGTGAGCTTCTTTGGTTATCTTTTATGCTCCGAGATTTCTCTATTCCTCTTACCCTGCCGATTCCAGTGTATTGTGATAATAAAGCTGCAATTCAGATTTCACAAAACCAAGTCTATCATGAGCGCATTAAGCATCTAGACATTGATTGCCATTTTGCACGAACATACTTTCATTGTGGCTTCATTCTTCCCTCTTACGTTCCCTCTGTTACATACCATGTTTCAGGTTGCTACTATCCAGCCTCCGTCTTGGTGACCTCCACCGCGTCGGGTCTGCAGGGGGCTGTTAAAAGTGTTATCAAAGGCAACACAGCTCATGTATATTTGCTGCGGAGCTCTCTCCTCTTGCCTGCATGCATGCATGCACATGCCTCATGTTAATGAAAGGGAGTATGGACCACCTTCTCAGCTGATCATCACCGTTGATAGAGCTTGAGTGTGGATACTTAACTGCAGCCGTAGATCTACTATTTTTTCCCGCTCAATGTTGTAGTATAAATAGAACAAACCCACATTCTCTGTACTGTAACTTTTGAGAACAATTGGAATAAAATTCAAATGAGATATTTTCTTTGATATGCTTCAATCACGATTTTATCATGTTGAGATGAAGTCTCACGCCTGAAGATGAGGTGGTCGACAAATTGCTCCAACTACTATAGAGTTTAATTTTAGTGACTTTAGTTAGTGGTACAACTTTTCACGGGTTCTTGACAGATTGCTCACTCTGTTCAACAATTCAAAATTATGAATAAAGAATACTCTCTAAATTCAACTTTTTTTTTTCCTTCTCTCTCTACCAATTTCCTTTTGATTTCAATTTGTTGAGTGATTCTTTAGTTTTTGAAGTACATAAATTCTTTAAGAATCTGATTGTTTAATTACCTCTTTGAAGTATCCATATCGCATATATGCAGTTTCTCAAATTCCTTGAAAATTCTTTAAGAATCTGATTGTTTAATCATGTCTATGCTTTATGAAGCCTCCGAAGGTGTGAATTACATTAGAAGTTCAGCAATGTTGGAATTTAAGGATTCAGAACCACAACTTGCAGGTTCTAGCATAAAGTGATGCCTCGTATACATATTTTATCAAAATGCAGACAGTGACTACTCCATTGATCGGATCAAATTTTTTGTTGCACTTCTTTGTATTTCACTATCAAATTTATGATTTTAATAGCATTTATTATAAAATAAAAAATAAATTATGACAAAAATAGCCATAGTCAACATTTGTAAAAAAATGAATTAAAACAATTATTAATAGTAATTATGAAAGTATAACTTAAAAAACTAAAAAATTTTAAAAATACTTATAAACTCTGATTGTGTTGGATGAATCCTAATTAACCATTGTAAAATTAAACTAATGGGAAAAAATATTTGATTGAAGATCTATTTCTTCTACAACTATCACCAACGCCGATCATCTTCCATGTCAGCCGCCAATCATCAAACGTTCGTTTCACCATCAGCCACCAATCTGTTGTACCATCATCATTATCAAGTAAGTTTCCTCTTCGTTGAACCGATTCCATAGCCCAAAATTGAGCCATAATTCATCCATCCATAAATCTGCCCAAAATATTCCCTCACCTATTGTTATTGTGTTTTATTTAGTTTGTGTGTCACTATCTAGGTGTCTAAAGAGTCTATTATTTCGAATCTAAAGTCCAGCCATAAATCGAGTCAAATTCAGTTCAAGTCTTCCGCTAATTCGAGTCATATATTGAGTTCTGGTATTATATTGAACCCTTACTTAGTCCGTCGTGTGTTCCGTTTTTTAGTCTGCATACTTTGATATTCTTTCACGTTATTAAGCATGACGGAATCACATCACATTTAAACATTTTACACTTATCAATGTTTAATTGCGTTAATCGGTGTTTAACGTTTGGCTCTCTGAATGATCGCATGCATTAATATTTTTAAAAATACTACAGGAGATAACGTGTGATTTGATTTGGTATGAAAGTATCTTATATATACTACGCACTCAATAACTAAAAAAATGTATAATTTTATCTTATTAATTAGTATTGCCAAATTTTTGTGAGTGAACTTCTTTCATGAAATTTAATTGCATGAATATGATAACAAAAATCAATAGGAGGGATTAAGTGGGATGCAAAAATAAAAAAGATAACAACAAAAAAATTAATTTATTATTTGAAAATTAAATATTAAAAAATTATATTACATCCTAATTGAGTAAGATGAACCCTAAGTATAAAATTATGGTAAGCATAAGAAATTGAAAATCATGAAAAAATTTAAAAAATTGTTAAGTTCATTTTGGTTGTATCAGTGACTTTTTTTGTCCCAAATTTAATTTTTTCGACATTTTTTTTTGTCATAAATGATAATATTTCGGTATTTTAAGTCCTTAAATTTAATGACTGTTAAATTTTGGGATAAAAATACATCGCAAAATATTATTTAGGAAGAAAAGGTAGGAAAAATTAAAATTGGAGCCAAAAAAAAATGACTATTAAATTTTGGGATAAAAATACATCATAAAATATTATTTGGGAAGAAAACGTAGGAAAAATCAAACTTGAGGCAAAAAAAAAAATATATAGTTTGAAACTAAAAGTGTGTAAACTATATTCTAATGACATCTCTCAAAATATATATATATATAGGGTTGGATTCTAGAAGGAACCATACTCCATGTGAGAACCGAGAACCAATCTCAGCCACAGATTTCGTCTATTTGGACGATCAGGATCTGTTCCAAAATTAAAAAAAATGCGGTGGCATAATTGTAATAACGTCCAACTTCGCTGCCTCTGAATCTTAGTAAGGGTAAAATCGAAAATTTCAATGTATATGTGATTCACGCGTATATTTTTCAATTTATGGTTTTAGCATTGTTATTTCCTATTTTAGCATTGTCATGACTTATTTTAGCACCAGCATGACCCTTGTTTAGCATGACTACTTCTACTTAATCTAATCTTTTTTTCCTTCTCTTGCCTTATCACCTGCAGAAGATCGATCGATCATGCATATATAAAACTAATAAAACAAGATTTCACATAATATTCTTGAATAAAAGTAGCAATTACCTAGTGGAATTTCATTTCCAAGACAGCTGTAGATTGAATCTATCCATCCCATGCCACTGATTCTTCTACTTGTGACTGCAACAAGCAACGAAAACCTACAGACATTGACTTCTTCTTCTTTAGCTGATCTACCTACCTCCTCCCACCTCCCTAAACAAGAGTTGCACTCAACTGAGTTCTTACACCCTTCATCTAAACTAGTCTGCAGTCCAATTCCTTGCTCGTTAACCATATCTTTCACCGAGTAATCAGAGCACCCTCTCTATTTGTCTTTAATGGTATATAGTATTAGTAGATGGATATTTTATAGTAACTGACACAATTTCTTATTCTTGTGAATATTTTGGTATTAGCACTGGTAATTGAAGTTTTAGACTTGTCATTCCTTTTTTAGCACTGGTATTTGAATTCTAAAGTTTGAGCACTTTTATAAAGTATTTTAGCACTAGTAGTTTCTACTTTAGCAATTACGTTTTCTTGTTTAGCACTGTTGTTACACACCTGCTAGAAATAATAAAACCCTTATTAGCAATGTAAAAAATGAAATATCAGCTATGTCATTCCTTTTTTAGCACTAGTATTTGAATTCTGAAGTTTTAGCACTGCATTTTGACTTTTAGCCCTTACAAATCCCTTTTTAGCACCGCTACCACTACCAAAAAAACGCTCATAGATAACGGATTTTATCCGTTATCTATGTGAAAAAAGCTCTGTTACGTATACTGGTGTTATCTATGCTGCGCTCATACATAACGGAATAATATCCGTTATCTATGTTATTAAACATAACGGTTGTAGCAACAAACATGACATCGGATATTACGTTATTTATAACTCTCATACATAACGGTTTCTTCCGTTATGAAAGTTTAATTATCTCCGTTATCTATGAACGTTTACATAACGGTTTGTTTTTCATACATAACACTCTTCATTGTGTGATCTATTACTGTTATATATAACGGTTTTACTGTTATGAAAATTCTTTTTTCTCCGTTATCTATGCACTTTTAAATAACGGTTTCTTTTTCATACATAACACTCTTCATTGCGTGATCTATTACTGTTATATATAACGGTTTGTACCGTTATGAAAAATCATTTTTCTCCGTTATGAAATATACCACATGGATTAATACATAATGTTGTTTGTAGTTTAGATAACACTTTTTTTACGTTATGTATGTTTTGATACATAACAGATTTTTACCGTTATTAAATATTTTTAGTTTTGGTTATCTTTAGGCATTATACATAACGGTCTTATAGTTTCACTGCCGTTATGTATATTTTCATTAAGTACCGTTATGTATGCCTGCTACAAATTTTATATAGATTTTTAGCAATTAAAATAATTCTAAAACAATAAAAATAACTAAAATTACCATAAATCATCATACGTCTAATTCAAAAAATATTCATACATTCATCCAAATAGATTCAATATTCTAAACATGTTTATATAGTAATAGTGTCAAAAGAAAGATAACATATTTATCCAAGAAATCAAAAATCATGTTTGCCTGCAGCTGCTGCATCCATATATGTATATCTGCATATCTGCACACATGAGAGAGTTATAGGTTACAGTGACTGCTCAACCCCCTCTCTACGGCACAAAACCAGAACTCATGAGTTCATGAGATCTCTCATTATATTTCACACTACTAAATAAAAAGAGAAATTAAAGAGGGGGAAATGCATAAAAAGTAGTATAATCAGAGCAGTATAAATCATGCAGACCTACACTCACCCTCTTTATTAATTGCATACAACCCAATCTCAAGCAAATAAAATAAGTAACAAATCTCACTAGCTAGGCATTTAAGTACCCTTTATTGAACTAAATTACTAGCTTCTCTCCACAACAACATTTAAGTATGACTATGCTAATATTGATATTGATAATTTCATCAAGGAGCTATTAGCTAGCTAGGCACTTTGCAAGACTAAGTTTGTGCTTCCTAGTGTTACCACACTTTGCACAAGGACAAGACAGTCTACTAGCATCGCACCCCCTCTCTACTGCGAACTTTAAGAAAGCATCAACTCCAATCTCATACTCATCTGATAATCTATTCTTAGACATCCATGATTTATCCATCCTAATTTATGTGTTTACTCTTTCATACATGTCAAGATCAAAACACAAGATATAATTCAATTCATTAAATTATAATTAATAATGCTAAATAATTAAATTTAAGAAATTAAGCTAAAAAGGTATTTCTACTTGAGAATAGATTGAAGGACGCTCAAAGCTTGCTAAAAGAATCAAGCACTAGAGTACACGAGCTCGAGGCATTATCAAAGTAATAATCTGAAAGGTGGAAGAAGAAAGAACAACTTTACCAAATATTCACAGAATTTCAGCTTGGTGCACTACGTGTATGCTATTCTAAAATATTATCATTACATATCCCTTATAAGTAACTTCATCCATATCTCTCATATATTAGCCAACCATTTGTTCAGGAACTAAAATTTGCGTCTCAGTCAATACAGCAAGAGATTGGAAAAACAGAGAAAGCTACTTGGAAGAATTCAGTAACTTAGGTAGTTCTACCTTTTGAGACAGATTTCAGATATATTTTTTTCATGTACTATATGGAAACTGGCCTGACATGATATAATAGGTTCGAAAATCAAGATTCTAAGCGATGCAAAAATGAACTATTATCCAGTCCTAGCTGAAAATCAAAAGCTGCACAATGAGTTGCAGGAGCTTAAAGGTACTACATTATAATTGAGATGTTTCTTTTTTACATAAATGCCCAAACTGCTGTATTTCATCATGCTTTTATTTAAATAGGAAATATTAGGGTAGCCACAATGAGTGTCTAGTGGAAATCTATCTGATCCTGAATCTTTCTTCAGTTTAGTTTTAGACATTTATGATGACAGACAGCATGCTAGCTTGATTAGTTGAGGTGAAAGGAAATAGACCAGTAGTTGATGATCTATAAGCAAATCTTCAACAATGCAAATAAACACATTGCTGATAGAAGGATGTTCGTGATGGTGAGATCATGTCAGCCAAACATACAGATGTACATACACAATCTCAACTTCAACATAACTGGACGCAGTCACAAGTTACAAGTAAAACATCCACAAATTTAAAACAATACATTGATTACTCCATTAGTACCAATTCAAGAAAAGGTGATTGTGTTTGGGAGTTCTTACCGGAAGCTTTTCTAACTCAGGAGTCTGACAAAGTACTTCTACATCACGTAATTTTCCAAAGTAGAAATCTCTTTCCTTTTCCAAGAGATCGACAGAAAGCTTGAGATCGGTATTCTGAAATTGTGTAACCCATCAACATAAGAAAAACATAAAAGTTTAGAAAAGTGGTGTGGTAAAACTATATTTACAAGGTCCCTACTCCCTAGAACTAAAATAAATAGCAGAAGACTTCCGATAAACATTATTTGGTTAAGAAGTTCCATGTAGCTACAAAAATGCAAAGAGGTGGCTACAAAAACTCTAGATTGCCCTATGCAGACAAAAAAGTAATTGTGGATCATTATACCGAGCAAGAATATGAATGTCCAGAACAGATGAGACTGGCAGAAAAAGGTCACACGAAGATACTCCCCATTTATAAATAGTAAATTGAAGGTACAAAAACTGAAGCTAATAAGGCCGCCAGGCACATTCTAGAAAATAACATATGAAAAAAAGTCCAGCAGTATAACCTCCTGAAAGGGAAATTAATATATATAACTGAGAATCAAATATCGCATGAAAAATAACTCAGAATCGTCGACCACTTTATGAAGGAGTTCATAAATTATAAATTCATACTATTGAAGTTTGTAAGCTTACAGGATATTTTCCTAAAATAAACAACTCCGTGATATAAATTTTGATAAGCTTAATGTAACCACATCTTAATAAATCTATCATGAGAGATTTTCTATAATTTTCTATTTTAAACTGAAATTGCAAATTATTAAAACAAATTAAAGAAAAAATAGATGAGTAATAATTTTGCTACGCATATAGATGGGATTTGTAGCATCAAAGGTGATTGATAATTAACTAAATCACACTAGTCAAAAGTCGCCGTGACTGAGTGATTATGACTTCAAACTTCTTTTTACAGCTTTTGTTTCTCATTAATGAAATGCAATTAAGTGGTTTAAGTGGTTTATTTTTTAAAAAAAATAGTACTTCTATTTAGTTATAACAATCAACTCTTTTATTGCCTAAAGGGTATTATACAAAACATTCTCACTATACCCTGCAAATATTTACAACCTCTGGACCTAATCAACAATTTATATGTCATCAAACTATTTTAAATGTGTATGACTTCACTTACATTCAATTTAAGTTGCTCTTTTTTCGATGTTTATGCTTAATACAAAAGTGTTTTTTGGGAGCTCTTTTACTGCCACTAACGCGTACTTATTTGATAGATATCCTTATGGTCATGAGGAGCTTGCTATTTGTGAGGATATAGATCAGGTACTTAAAAGTATTTTTCTTCAGATACTCTCTCTGGAAGAGTTTATGTTTTCCTTTAATAATTTTTTTTGAGGGTGCTTTTCTAGCTGTCATCTATAAGTGGTTGATTTTCATTTTCATTTAGTAAATGAATGAGAGAACATGAGAGAACTATATAGACTCGTGCACACAATACTAAGATGCACACAGTGTAATGCTTACATATTTCTGGAAGCTAATTACATTACAATACTGCAAAAGGAGCAAAATATTGAAGACTTGACAAAGCAGCAAGGAGTAATTCACAATCACAAAGAGACAATCAATATAGTTGTAAGAACAAAACTGAGAAAAATAGAAAAGTTCAAACCTTTCAATGACTGATTACTGAATGAACTGTTAAAACCCCAATCATCACATTGCGAGCTGCGCCCAGTTCGCTGTCTGTTTCACACTCAAAAATTAGAAGCTAATTAACAAAAGGAAGCAACAGAGTCTGAAATTAGGTGCCCAATTTCACACGGAGAGATAGATAGAGAAACAGATTGCTAATGAAAACTCAAATCAAGAGACGTGAATCCAGGTTCGCATACATGGATTTCTAGGTGTTGGCGATCAAACAATTAGAGAGAGAAGAAAAGAAAAATAACAAAATAAATAAAAATCTGAAAACATAAAATACCCTGCAATGAGATGGTATCCATCCTCAAACAAAATCCCTAATTTAAAGAAAATTACAGTAGAATGTAAATCAAATAAAATCCCTAATTTAAAGAAAAAACATCATTTTAAGATCTCGAAACAAATAGATATGCCAATTCAGTTGTAGTTATAAGAATGCATTTGCGTAAATGAACACACAATCAAACATAATTCCAAGCAAACTGAGAGACATACCATTTGCTATGACTAACATACCAAAGCTGAGCTCCCTCAATTGCAACAGCACACTTACCTTCTTTCTAATTATTATCTTTTCTTTACATTGGGTGAATGTGAATGTGAATTGTGAATCAATCAATTCATTTCATTCACTTGTATGGTTAGTATGTATGCACTGCCAACAAGGGATCAACTGCTTCTCAAGCTAAATGAAACCGGTACGTTCAAATTATAAGCATTTTTTTGAGGGTACTATACTTTACTATCCAATTGCTTCAAATTTATCATTCCATTTGTGATAGAGAACTCAGTTGAGAAGGAAATGATCAGATACATAAATGCGTCGCTTCCAGTGATCGAGTACATTGATAAGCTCTACATTTCCAGACATATCAACTTGGATTGGTGAGATTGTTCCACTCTCCAGATTTATATATATTCTTAGGCTTTAGGCTCTACTACAGGAATACACTTTAAATTAGAGATCCCTAACGATGTTGTGGTCTTAACAATTCCTAGCAATGTAGTTTTGTTTTCTGTAGGCCCAAAGTTACATATTCAACATTAATCTCTCTCTCTCTCTCTCTCTCTCTCTCTCTCTCTCTCTCTCTCTCTCTCTCTCTCTCTCCCTACGTATTTTGGGTTCAACTGATAACGTGAATGCCAGCCGCCAAACACAGATTCATAAAACAAAGCCGTGCATAATGAACAATACACATATTTAGTCTATGGAAAATGGAAATTAAATACGATAATGTATTGAGCATGAAGAGGAAGCAGATTATTCAGGCTCTTGAAGGCATACTGTGCAAATAAATTTCAAACTAATCTTCTTTGCTACAAGAAAATTATTCAAATAAGAAACATCCCCATCCAAACACAATGCATCAGAAAATTATAAAATTCGATACCTTGTGAAAAAATTATAAAACACAACAGCACTTGATTAGACAATCCAGATTTCTATCTTCACCTAAAACACCCAGCCTCACAATTATTAAGTACGAAATGGAGTCATCTAAATATTTGCATCAATTCACTTTCAAAAGCTCATTTCTAAATTTAACAAATTGCAAAACCAAAAAAAAATAAAAAAAAATCCACTAGCAATCTAAAATAGCGCAGCAACGAGCAAATAGCAAGTAGCAAAGAAAAAATATGAAGATAAAAAGAAAAAATTCAAAACAACTTCAAGCACACACAACACGACAACGGAATCACCAACACTTCAAATATAAGGGATTTTGTTCCTTACTGACGCAAAATTGAGTGAGAAATCAGAGGCACCATAAACATAAATATACCAAAAACGGAAGAACACAAGCAGCAAAACAGTAAAACGATGAAGAAAATATATTAATACCTAAAAAATTAGTGAAAATCGCAGTTTATTCCAGTTCCCCCAAATCAAAAAAAGAACTCCTTTAGGCTATATTTTGAATGACAATTGGCAACAACGAGATGGGAAAGGGCAACGACGGCGAGGTACGGCAATGCTGAGACAAGGCAACGACGAGGGGTATCAACAGCAAAGGGGGGAAAGAAGATGAGGGAAAATTTTTGATAGAATTTGACTAGGGCTTTTCACTGAAACTCTCGCGAATTAAGAAAGGGGGAATGTGAATTTTTTCTAAGTCCCGCTTGAATTGAGATTTGGGCGAAGGGCTTTTCTTTTTCTGCTCTTTGTTCTGCTGAATTTGAATTTGGGAGAAGGGGCTTTTCAATTTTGATCCTTTGTTCTCCAGGTTTAAACGTCAATTTCGATCCTTTTCTTTGGTGTCTTTGTTACAATTTTTTCTAATAAAAATATACTTATTATTTTTATGATATATCAAATGGTTTGGTGGGAAATAAGGGTGGGAAATAGCCGCGCGAAAGTTAAAAAATTTTCAATGTAAATAATTTTAAATTAAAAAGAATAATAGATATACATAACAGATATTCATAACGGTAAATTTTACCGTTATATAATATGTTTAAACATAACACAATACATAACGGTACCAAATGAGCGTTATAATTGTGAACAATATGTAACACTCACAGATAACGCAAGACTCGAAAACGTTATATATGATTGGAGATAACACTTCTCTCATAACGGATTTTTCAAATATCCGTTATTTATACCAAAAATGCGCTCATAGATAACGGATTTTTAAAATATCCGTTATGTATGAAGTGTTATGTATGAGAGTTTTTTTGGTAGTGTACTATCATATAAGACTACCAGGTTTGTCTAGTTAAAATTTAGATTCACAATTATGAGTTTCCAGCAGTTTTATGCGACATTTACCACTGGTAATTGAGTTTTTAGCACTTGTCATTCCTTTTTTTAGCACTGGTATTTGAATTCTGACATTTTAGCACTTTTATAAAGTATTTTAGCACTTGTAGTTTCTACTTTAGCACGTATGTTTCCTTGTTTAGCACTGTTGTTAGACACCTGCTAGAAATATTAAAACCCTTATTAGCAATGTAAAAAATGAAATATCAGCTATGACATTCCTTTTTCAGCACTAGTATTTGAATTCTGAAGTTTTAACACTAGCATTTTGACTTTTAGCACTTACAAATCATTTTTTAGCACTGTCATTTTCTATTTTAGCACTGTCATGGTCTTTTTTAGCATGGCTCTTAGGTTTTAGAACTGTCATTTTCTATTTTAGCATTGTCATGACTTATTTTAGCATGGCTCTTTTAGGGTTTTAGCACTGTCATGAATTATTTTAGTACTTCGATTATGTTTTTAGCATTTTTATTTTCACCACTCTACAACAATTAATTGTAAATTATCTAAATTCAAATGCATGTTCCCTAAAACCATCATGAACTCCACCACCGACTCCGGCGGCTTCCTCGGTTCCCAAAACATCGGCGGCTTCAGCTATGGCATCGGCGTCTCCTTGGGCATCCTCCTCCTTATCACCACCATCACACTGGCCTCCTACTCTTGCACCCGGAACAGCATCGCCAACTTCATCCTCCCCCAGCGGATGAGTCCCTGCCCGCCGCCGCCGCACCACCACGATCACGTGGTGGAGTCCGGCGAATTTATGAGGATAAAGTGATTAGTTAGGATGGCGTCAAACTGAAGAAACTCGGGATCCTGGCCCAGCTCAATTAGAGATCCTTCACTTTCTCCTCAGATCTGATTTGTATTCAAAAATAATAGATTTCATAAATTACGAAAATACTCTCAGTTCATTAAAAAGTCACTATAATTACAGTAATGTCACCGCGTTTTTTAATCTTGGAGTGCATCTTGGCCGTCCAAATAGGCGAGATCTGTGACTGAAATTGGTTCTCAATTCTCACAAAAGGGTGTAGTTCTCACATGATCTCATCTCTATCTCTATATATATATATATATATATATATATATATATATATATATATATTCTAATGACATCAAAACTAAAATTAACCCATTTTTTTAACTACAGTACGGAATTACATACGGTGAATTGACGGAAGATAGCAGGACGTGTTATGGCTTTACTCCAACATTGATTTTGGTCACACGTTTCCCTCTAAAAACGTAATTAATTATGTGGTAACAACAAACAAATAAATGAATAAAATAAAATAAAAATTGAAGTGTAAAATGGGAAGTGTCATCTGAGCCAGAGAAAAGAAAGAAAGAAAAAAGCAAGTGATGATGAAAATTATAATATTTTAGAGAGGGAACATGTTGGGGAACGAGTCATTTAAACAATTTGTACTAATCAATGTTTAATTACGTTAATTGGTGTTTAACGTTTGCCTCGATCTCTGAATGATCACATGCATTATTCTTTTAATATGTGTGGAATCTTAGTTTGTAAATATTAATTTTATACGGTCTGATTTTAGAAGTCATGTGAAAGGATTCATCAGCCTCTATTATCTTATATGCGTGAGTGGTGCCGGATTTAGTAGATGATGAAATCATCTGGTTCAAATTAAATGTGTCAACAGTCAACATTAAAATTGTGGCAAGTTCATGTAATACCCCAAATCTAATAATAGAGGCCTAATGAATTTTTCAGAGCCCAAATGCTTAAGTTGTATCCATTTTTATTAAAATGCCCAAATGGTGGGCTTTCTAGCCCAATTATGATTTTAATTATTTACGGTCCAATTATTATCCGATCGAGATGAACGAATATGTTAGATGATAGTGCTCGTCGATATGAATCCATAAAACTTGGTTTCACTAATATTGGAATTCAATTGACCAAGATACGATTTTTTTCACTAATTTAAATTCTAATTAGGGTTTATTTAAGAGGGAGTATAAATACCCCCAATACCACTTTGAGCCTCATTTTTACCTTTTTCACATTTCCCTCAAAGGGCTCTACTCCTCCCCTCGCCACCACCACCTCCACCGCCGGCCACCATCGCCGCCGGTCGCTGCCGCCTCTTCCACCACCGAAAAATTTTTTCGGTAAAATTTTTAACATGCAATACCATTTTTAGATTCCCCTTCCTCTCCTCTTTCATTTTCTATGATTATTTTTAAGAGATTTAGAGATTTAGACTTCCTATTTTTGGATCTAAGAAAGGATTGAACCCTAGCCTTGAAAACTCTCATTTCTTTCTATGTATTGCATCCCATTTTCGATTTTATGTATTTCATAATGGATTTACGGGCTGTTTTGATTACATGTTTTTAAATATAATTTTAATCTTAATTTTTAGTGTTTTTGGTGTTCTTGAACATTTTGCAAGTTGATTGGGTTGATGAAGAATGAATGAAAATAGATGTTGGTGTGTGTGTGTGTTTAGTGTGTGTGGGTGTGTGCGTGTGTTGATGGGTGTGCGTGCGTGAGTTTTGTTTTGTTTTTTTATGTTTTTTTTAGTTAATCCTAGTTATTTAATGCTATTTATAATATTGATAATATAATTAAAAAGTTTGGAAATGTTTATCAAAAATTGATCTTATTCTAATGAATATGTCTCTACAATTAAATTACAAAGGCTACGGATCAATCTTTATTAGTAGCAATTTAATTTTAATTAAAGCATATGTTTATGACACATTAATTGTAAATCTTGGTATATATTTTAAAGATTCAATTATAGCCTAATGAATAATCATTTAATTTTATGTGCAAATTTCTAAGGTTCAAATATGTTTGAAGTAGTTTATTATTTTCATTAATTCATGTATTTTCTAAGTTATTAAATTTAAAACATGATGTAATTTTCAAAAATGATATATTGTTTAATGATTGGAGTCTTGATTTAATAACGATAGGTCTAGTATTTGAATCTTATGAAATACATTTTTTAGACCCATTTCTAATGTTATACAACATTATTTAATTAAAAACATACTTTAAATTTTGAAAATTAGCTATGGTCTAATGGTTGAAATCTTGTTTCTTTAAGTATAGGTCAAGAGTTCGAAATTGCTTAATTACAGTTTTTAACTCATTTTTACCTTTATTTTATCTAAGATGATTCTTATAATTTTCGAAATTTGTGTTTAGCTGAATGGGTGGAGTCCTTTTCGAAATTTGTGTTTAGCTGAATGGGTGGAGTCCAGATTGTCGTTTGAGAGGTCTAGGGTTCAAAACCCTTTTGAACAATTTTATTTATGGATTTTTATTCCAATATGATTCTGCACTATATATAAATAAAAATTTGTTATAATTTTCGAAAATGGCCTTTGGCCCAATGATTACATTCTGGATTTTATTATGATAGGTCTAAGGTTCAAATCCTTTGGAATGCATTTTATTTATTTTTATTCCTAGTTCATTCTGAACTTCATATAATTAAAACTATTAATCAATTTTCGAAAATGATGTTTAGTTCAATGGTGAGAGTTCAGATTTTGAAAATGATGTTTAGTTCAATGGTGAGAGTTCAGATTTTATGCTAGAGGTCCAAGGTTCAATCCAATTTAATGTATTTTAGAATTCTCTTTTTACTCAAGCATTTATGAGTGTATTTAATTAAAGCAGTTTAATTAATGTTGTATAAATTCTTCTAATTCTCTTTTTACTCAAGCATTATGAGTGTATTTAATTAAAGCAGTTTAATTAATGTTGTATAAATTCTTTTAGCCTAGTGGTTAAGTGATTATTATTTCACTTATATTTTTTGGTCAAGGATTCAAGTCCTCTTGACTACAAAATCATATTATATTTTTATCTTATTTTTATTTGGTCTATTTTACTTAATTTAGATTAAATTCGAAATTAAGCGTATGATATAATAAATCAATATCTTCATATTAATATATTATGATCATTTAAATCTTAAAGTAAGTTTTATAATTTTTCCCTATGAATTTAAGGCATCTATTTGTATGATCGAGGACTCCGATATATTTTAAGTTAGGATCCGTTCAACCTTTAGGCGTCATCAGGGTATGCTCTTACTTTAGGGACTCGTTCCCTAGATCCCTATTTACGTTATAGTATATGTTTAGAAGATTAATATGTTATTAAGACATAGTCCTTATTTATAGATCCTAATCCGAGACTCGTTTAGGACGACGATTAAGGTTATTCATATATTTAAGCATAAGGTCCTAATCCGACAGCAGGCTTAGGACGAGAAGCCGTGAATAAAGCTTCAACTAATTTAGCTATAAGGTGGGTTTACTTACTAAAATGCTTTCGAAAATATATTTAAACTTTCGTTCGCTATGAAAAATAATTTATGCTTATGTTGCTCAATGTGGATTGACACGACTCATATGAGGAATTCCGAATATGGCACTCCGGTGCAATTACTTATGAATATGTTCATGTTATGAATATGTTATAGTTTATTGAGCGTATGATTTATGACATGTCAAATATGGATTTATGGATATTCTTATTGTAAATTATTAGACGAATGTATGAGTATTCCCACGGAGTATTTTCTGGCACTCAGCCCCACTATTTAAAAATATTTTCAGGTAATTAATGATGGCAGGTGGCAGACGTGGACTAATGGGGACATCTTGTATGGTTGACCAAATTTTAGTTTTTATATTTTGACTTTATGTTAGCTGTGGTCAACAAATATGATTATTTATGCTTCCGCTATATGTTTATAGATTATTTAAATATTTTATGGACGCGTGTAAGCGTCGTGGCCTTGTTGGCGTATTTTGAATGTCGAATAATGAATATTTAACTAGTCAAGGGTGAACATATTTTTAATTGGTTATTCAAAATGTATGATTTTAAAATGATCGGTTGGTTGAAAAGTTTTATCTTATGTGATTGGTTATTGAATAGTAAACGCCTATGAGCGTGGAATTTCTTAATATTTTAAACAAAGTGTTGTCTGAATTTTTATGATTCGAGAAAATGATTTATGTTAGTTTGTGAAAATTTTATTGTGATTTTCTTTCATCGTGTGTGTCCCGTTAGCGCACTGGGCCTCCAGATTTGGGGCGCTACAGTTTAATAATATTTTTTATAAAAATAAAATTTAGAGTTAAAGGTCCCGTAACCCCTTGACTGTTCTTCAAGGTTCACATTACTCAATCATTGACTATTTCAATTATTAACAAATAATTGAAATATTAACAAATACACACTAACACACATTTTTCTTACACACTAAGATTTTTTTTACATATTTTTACACACAATATTTCAATTAATCAAAATTGCAAAAAATTAATAAATTATGGTTAATAATAATAAAATAATAAATACCCACAAATTTATATAATAAATTAATTAACACATAATAATAATAATGATAATATATGAAAAATTTAATATGTATAATATATATATATATATTGAGATAATTTATAGAATTATTTTAATCTAAAAACTAACATTCACGTATTTCAATTCTCCTCAATATGTGTGTAATCATCGAATCATCGAATTTCAATATTATTGTTACTATGTGTTAAATTATCTCAATACACACACACACACACACACACACACACACACACACACACACGTGTGCGTGTGTTATAAATACGAATTTTTTTCATATTATTGTTACTACGTGTTAGTTGTTTTAGTAATAAATTTTTGGGTATTTATTATTTATTAATTATTAACCATAATTTATTAATTTGTTGCAATTTGGGTTAATTGTAAAATTGTGTATAAAAATATGTGAAAAATTTTAGTGTGTGAGAAAAATGTGTGTTAGTGTATGTTTGTTAATGATGGTAAATTTTCCATCTATAGAAGGGGCAATATGAATCATTTTAGAAAGTCGAATGGCTAAATGGACCAAATAGTCATCAGCCTTGTAGAATAGGTCAAAGAGATTATGTAACCTTAACCCTAATTTTTTTTATATTATAACTAATTCTAATTAATATTTATTGCTAAAAATTGTGATTATTTTTAAAAATTATATACACTAAGTTTGAATAATTAACCCCCAAAATCAATTATATTAAGTAAAAAGATAAAAGATAAATACTAAAAAATAATTATAAATCCTAATTGGGTGGAATAAATAATTAATAATAATGTAAATTTATATTAAATCAAAAGAAATTAAAATTGAAGAAAAATAAATGATTTTGATTTTTAGTACACAGTTGACACACATAATTTTAGAGTAGAGAATATCATGTGGAATTAGTGGTACGATGAATTGAAGAAGGACAATGAATTAATGTTGTTTATTTCAGTCGATTAGTAAATTTGGTAAGTTCTCACTCATAATAAATGATATTTATCATTATATCAATACAAAATTTATAGATAAAAACTTGTATGAGACTGTCTAACGGGTCTCTTACGTTAGATGGGTCAAATAATACATAAACCCTCCCAAAACCCGCTTCCACGCGCCTACGCAGATTTTTGTTTTTTTCTTTTTCTTCCGGCAGCGCCCAGTTTTTCTTTTTCTTCTTTCTTCTTCTTTTTTTTCTTTTCTTTCTTCTCATTTTCTTCGTTTCTTTTTTCTTTTTTTTGTTTTAATAATTATTGTATATATTTATTTCAAAAAACTTCATTTAAAAAAAGTATCATTAGTTATAAGGTAAAGTATCATTATCTATGATATGAAGTATTAGTAACTCTGAGGTTAATTAAACATTAATTATCAAACCAATAACAAGATGTATCAGTAACATTAGCTATGAAATGAAGTATCATTAACTATGAAGTTAAGCATCATTAGATATAAATTTGGCAAAATATCATTAATTATTAAGTGAAGTATCATTAGATATATATATATCTGGTGAAGTATCATTAACTGTGATGTGAAGTATCATTAATTATGGATGAAGTATCATTAACTCGGAAGTGGATTATAATATGATATTATTGATGATTAAACATTAATTATCAAATCAAAAATAGATAAATGTGATTAACTATGAGTGGAGTATCATTAACTCAAGTATTATTATTTATGAGGTGAAGTATCATTAACTCACATATGAGTATCATTATTTATGGGTTGAAGTATCATTACCTGTGAAGTGGAGTCTTATTACTATGGAAAAAAATATCACTAATTGCAGAAGAAATTATCACTAATTAGAAACAAAAGTATGACTAATTGCAGAAGAAAGTATCATTAATTAGAAAGAAAGGTATCATTTCAAACATAATCTCAAATTGAGATAAATATCATTAACTATTAAGTAAAGTATTATTAGATATATATCTGGTGAAGTATCATTAACTGTGTGTGAAGTATCATTAATTATGGATGAATTATCATTAACTCGGAAGTGTATTATAATATGATATTATTAATGATTAAACATTAATTATCGAATCAAAATAGATAAATGTCATTAACTATGAGTGGAGTATCATTATTTATGAGGTGAAGTATCATTAACTCACATATGAGTATCATTATTTATGAGTTGAAGTATCATTACCTGTGAAGTGAAGTCTCATTACTATGGAAAAAAGTATCACTAATTGCAGAAGAAAGTATCACTAATTAGAAATAAAAGTATCACTAATTACAGAAGAAAGTATCACTAATTAGAAAGAAAAGTATCAGTTCAAACATAATCTCAAATTAGAAAGAAAAGTATCACTAATTGCAGAAGAAAGTATCACTAATTAGAAATAAAAGTATCACTAATTACAGAAGAAAATATCACTAATTAGAAAGAAAAGTATCAGTTCAAACATAATCTCAAATTAAGATAAATATCATTAACTATTGTAATGAAGTATCATTAGATATATATCTGGTGAAGTATCATTAATTGTGATGTGAAGTATAATTAATTATGGATGAAGTATCATTAACAATAGACACTTTGCTTGGAGTTCTTTTGAATTGAATTACATAAATATATATATATATATATATATATGATGCAAGTAAACAAATAAATTCAACATTGTATTATAACTGCTCATTACATTAGTGATAATTTATCTCATAATTAATGATACTTGACTTCATAGCTAATAACACTTCTATGTTGTTGGTAATCATTGATAATTTTTCATTTTTAAGAAATATAATTATTTACATGTCTCATTGAAGCATTTTTTGAAACACCACGTTTACACACTATTTGGTTAATAAAAATGCAACACTTTTTTACCAATCATCATCATCAACAACAAAATATAGAGCATTTAGAATTTTATATGTGAATGAAGTCTCTATTATTTTATAACTCTCCAAAATCATTACAAGAAGTACACACAAACACAACTTTTAACTCTTCGTAAGAAGCATGAATTGGAGTCATAATTTAAAAAAAAAGAGATGAGATGTGTGTGCGTGTGAAAGAGAGGGAGGGAGAGAGAGTTTCTTGGTGGGCAGGAAAGCAGCCGAAAAAAAAAAAAAGAGTTAGACCGTTAAAAAAAAGAAGAAGAAATTAAAAATTGAATATCAAAGAAAAGAAGGGAAGGGGGGAGACCATTAAAAAATAAAAAAGAAAAGGAAAAAGGAGGGAAAATCACTTTGTTGGATCAAATAATATCCGTCTAATGCAAGTGATCCGTTAGACCGTCTAACACAAGTGTGCCCCAAATTTATATTATTCTTGTTTCAGTTTTTAGGACACAATTCCATATTTATATGGTTTAGACAATAGATATCTCAAGATCGAACTTATACCTTCTCGATTCTAGTTTTAGAGTTACGAAATGAAATTATCTGTTATACTTTGTGAAACATTCTATACTACAAATTTAAATTTTTATTTTTTTTGTTGCTTTTTTTTTTTCTCTAATTTCAATTGATTGTACTTTAGTTTATTCTAAAACTTGATAATTAGGGTTCATTTTTCAATTTGGGAAATATACCCACATAAAGTTAAAAAAAAAAAAAGATTACCCACAAAATTTTAAAGCTGCTTATTTTACTCACACTAAGAAAAATAGCCTTAAGTTACTATTTTTTAAAATAATTTTCAAATTATTTTGAATTTTAAAAATAAAATCCTTCTCCACTCTCCTATCTCGTCTGGAATAGAGCTGAGGAAAAATGTCGTCACACCGGAATACCGTCAGATTTTATGCTAGAGGTATAAGGTTCAATCCACTTTAATGTATTTTATAATCCTCTTTTTACTCAAGTATTTATGAGTGTACTTAATTAAAGTAGTTTAATTAATGTTATATAAATTTTTCTAGCCTAGTGGTTAAGTGCTTATTATTTCACTTATATTTTGGTCAAGTGTTCAAGCCCTCTTGACTACATAATCATATTATATTTTTACCTTATTTTTATTTGGTCTATTTTGCTTAATTTAGATTAAATTCAAAATTAAGTGTATGATATAATAAATCAATATTTCCATATTAATATTCTATGATCCTTTAAATCTTAAATTAAGTTTTATAATTTTTCCCTATGAATTTAAGCCATTTATTTGTATGATCAAGGACTCCGATATATTTTAAGCTAGGATCCCGTTCAACTTTTAGGCGACGTCAGGGTACGCTCTTACTTTAGGGACTCGTTCCCTAGATCCTTATTTACGTTATGGTATATGTTTAGAAGATTAATATGTTATTAAGACATAGTTCTTATGTATAGGTCCTAACCTGAGACTCGTTTAGGACGATGATTAAGGCGATTCATATATTTAAGCATAATGTCCTAATCCGACAGCTGGCTTCGGATGAGAATTTATGAATAAAGCTACAGCTAATCTAGCTATAAGGTGGGTTTACTTACTAAAATGCTTTCGAAAATATATTTAAACTTCCGTCCGCTATGAAAAGTGATTTATGCTTATATTGCTCAATGTGGATTGACACGACTCATATGAGGAATTCCGAATATGGCACTCCGGTGCAATTACTTATGAATATGTTCATGTTATGAATATGTTATAGTTTATATGTGATCACATTAGGGTTGGTCTCCACTATGTCTATTGAGCGTATGATTTATGACATGTTAAATATGGATTTATGGATATTCTTATTACAAATTATTGGACGAATGTATGAGTTTTCTCACGGAGTGTTTTCTGGCACTCAGCCCCACTATTTAAAAATATTTTCAGGTAATTGATGACGGCAGATGGCGGACGTGAACTAATAGGGACATCTTGTATGGTTGACCATATTTTAATTTTTGAAATATTGACTTTGTTTAATTGTGGTCGACAAATATGATTATATATGCTTTCGCTGTATGTTTATGGATTATTTAAATATTTTATGGACGCATGTGATCGTCGTGGCCTTGTTGGCATAATTTGAATGTTGAATATTGGATTTTTGACTAGTCAAGGTTGAACATGTTTTAATTGGTGGTTCGAAAGGTGTGATTTTAAAATGATAGGTTGGTTGAAAAGTCTTATCTTATATGATTGGTTGTTGAATGGTAAACGCCTATGGGTGTGGAATTTATTAATATTTTAAACGAAGTGTTGTCCAAATTTTTATAATTCGAGAAAATGATTTATGTTAGTTTGCAAAAATTTTATTGTGATTTTATTTTATCGTGTGTGTTCCCGTTAGCGCACTGGGCCTCCGGGTTCGGGGCGCTACATATGGTATCAGAGAGGGTCTACGAATCTGTAAGCCTGCAGAGTGATTTTGAAATGTTTTGAAATATTATTTACAAAAAAAATAAAAAAAATTATTACTTACCTATGGTCCCATGTCCACGCCACGCCTCGCCCAATTAGGTACAAATTTTATGAGAGTATATCTTTATTGAGCAAAGTATATTTTAGGCAAACTTATATTATGTTTGAGAAATTATGATAAAGAAAATGCTTGATTACAAGGTATTTCAAGCCTAAGTTATTGGAAATCTATTGATTTGCCTTATTATGAAAATGTTTTATCCAAATACCTATGATATGATCCCACTATAGGATGAACCTAGATGGACTGGCATAATTAAATTGCCTGTAAGTTTTCACTTGCTTAGTGAACTATGTTGGACTATTTATGCAGTACACGATATATTTTGACAACTATAGCTATGACTAGGAATCGGATAACCTTTACTATATTTATTCGATCGAGATAATTCGACGAGCTAGAGGATGACACCAGTGAAGATGCTCCTACATGACGAAAAGTTCAACTTGAGCTACAGACGACCTTACTCTATTCTATCGATAGTTAATTACATAGTATGAGTACTTTGATTAGATCCAAGTACGTTGTAAATTAGATGAACTGTGGAACTCCTAATGATAAGTATTGACCTAGTATGCGACACTTTATGTAAGCATAACTATGATGACGCCGTGTACGATATATGAACAACTGCATATAAATTGCGATGCAATTTCTTACGATTATGAAATGTTGTTTTTATGAGGTACCGATTGAGAACTATACGTAGTCTCACTATATTTTACGGACTAATTATATTTTGTCAGGACGTGCGCGTAATGCATTTACCCACTAAGTATCCCGGATTGAATTTAGAAACGACTAAGATATGAGTTTCATGGTACTTATGAAATAAGAAAGAGTTATTCTCTCCAGGCGGGAATAAAGAAGAATGAGTTCAACTCTACATGATGCTGATCAGAATCGATCTTGACGAATGCAATGCTTCATGATATACGTTAAGTGCTAAGAACTACGTTAAATAACTATAAGCTCAAAACAATATGTCAGTAGATTGAAACTCAGCCAATATAATATGAATCGAACATGTAACGAGACGTTATAAGCTAGATCAACAAACTATTTTAATGATACGACCGTTAATTTTCCACAATCATGGTGAACCTAAAGAAGAAGAAGAAGAAGAAGAAGAAGAAGAAGAAGAAGAAGAAGAAGAAGAAGAAGTATGTAGTACGATATGTGTTGGAATATATTTAATTTTCCATGATAGTTATCTTAAGGTGAAGGTGCACGTGATATAATTAATCAAATGCTTTGTTGTTACCCTGAGAATGGATTGACTTAAAGATAATCGTGAAGTAATATGATGTTGCGTGAATGAAATAATGCTCCAAACACTGAAGGAAGAAGATTTCACTTTTTACGAATCAAAATAAGTGCTATGGTACTCAATATATTATCTATGAAGGCAATGAAGGCGATTAAGAAGAAAGAATGTCAGGTTTTGATAGAAAATTTGACAGGCGACATGACGAATGGAAGAGTTAATCATCGAAGTAGTATTGCAATGGAATAATAAGGTTGAAATAATCAATATGATGGAGATTATGGGGAGTTCACATCAACAAATGAGTATTTCTCCACAAGCTCGCAAATAATTTTGTTCATCGAAAGAAAGAGAATATGACAATGGCTAATACGAATGAAAAGAGGAAAAATATTGAAGGTTTTGTATCCGCAAAATACAAATAAGAAAAATTATATTTCATTCATAAGGAATAATGGTGAGTTGGAATGAAAAACGTTACAAATAAGTTCATATTCGAGAAAACTACTAATGAATGATATAAGTTACATTATGCTAGATTTTGGCTTTCATAACAAGAAGACCTTTATGTGCTGCAAAAGAAGGATTTCAATATTATTTTGGGAACAACTTAGATAGAGTTATCCATCCAATGATTAAGTGATATGGGTAAAAATATAGGATTTCTAAATCTAGGAGAATAAGAGCTACACTTCATGAAGTAAAAGACAAGTACATCAATGCGAGTACGAACAACAAAGAAGACTTTAGAGATGACTATGAAGATATAATGCTAAGTATTCTTAGTGAGCTTAGGAAGAAAGAAGATCGGTAATGTATGATAAATGATGTACCGTCGTAAACAAGCTTAAGGATGTAATTTTGAAGATTTCTCCCCTAAATTGAAGAGTGGATTGCACTATAGATCTTGTACCGATAATTGCGTTCGTGTCAAAGGCACTATAAAGAGTGACATCAAAGTAATCACAAGAATGAAAGTACGACTATACGAATTTCTAGACCAAAGATTTATAAGGTCAAGTATAATACCGAAACTACATCAATATTGTATGCTATGAAAACTACTATATTATTTCGAATGTTATTGGCGAACAAGAGTTGAGCATATTAACAAGTAAATCCAAATATTAGCTATCTAGGATTGGCGATCTACACGACTAATTGAAAGAGGTGAGTGTTTCATCCAAGATTATCTTGAGATCCAGATGCTAGCAGTTATATTCCTGAGGAAGATATGCACAAGATTCATTTTTTTAGACTCGTTGTGATCATTATGAGTTCGTAGTTATGTATTTTGATTTAAGCAATGCTTCCATAGTATTCATGGACTTTATGGACCAATAGTTTAACCCATGTAGAGCGATTTGGTACTTATAATTATTGATGATGCTATAGATTATGTTAGAAACAACAACCAACTTAAGACACATCTAAAGATAATGTTGGAAACTTTATAAAGGAAGAGACTATATGTTAAGTTGACAAATAAGTACCTTAATGAAGTCAGATTTCAGGGTCATATAGTAATAACTTGATGAATCAAGATGGAGTCATCTATGGTAGAAAAGGAATTTGGTGATGAGGAATCATTAACCAACGTGAATGAGATTATTAGTATTGTAAGGTTATACGTGTTATACATAGGGCTCATTGAAGGATTCTCCAAAATTTTAGTAACCATGATTTTGCTGTTAAGGATCAGTAAATGTTTCACTAGATAAAGGGTGTGAAGAGATTGATTTAAGAGCTCAAGAAGAGATTAGTCACCACCTCAATGTGAACTATGTTGGAAGGATATAAAGGAATTGTCATCTACAGTAATGTTTCAAAAATATAATTATGATACGTGTTTGTACTGGTGAAAGTGTTAAGTGATTGCATCTACATCTCAACAATTGAGATCACATGAGACTATATGAAATATGATTTAGAGTTTGATATCGTAGTTTACGCATTAAGAATTCAGATGCTTGACCTGCACGATAATATACGCAAGATCTATGTTGATCGAATAGTTTAAATGTATTTATTCGAAGAAAGAGTTCTACATGATGCATGGGAACTATTGAAGTTAGTGAGGACTACGATCACATTATCATATGTCATGTAGTAAATATGGATATTGTAGCAAACGCTTAAGTCGAAAGATCCAAGAAACGTCTAATTGCATAATAAACTAACAAGGATAATTGCTCGAGGATATTATGGGATTGAAGATCGAAGTGGTAGTACCACCAAGCAAAATGAAAGTAAGAACGATGAGAAATATGAGAGCTAGTTTACGAAGTCGAATCATAAAGGCTCAACCATAATATGCTTAGAAGACTTCATAAATTCTGAACTTGAAATAAGAACACATTTTGATGAGCTTTATTATTGGATTATCCCAGATGATTTTTGTAGGTCACGTTTGCAGTACGGATAATTATGGATAAACTGAATGAGTCAACACACATTTACGAGGCACATATCGAAGAGATTGTAAGATTATTATAAATTCATATTATTGATACTAGTATACCCTGCTACAAGTCCCACGTATGTTCAAGAAGAAAGTTACGAGATATTATGGATAAGGAATCGATCTTAGTATGTTTTTTCACTCTCGTACGATTAATCAGAAATGATAGCACGCACGTGTGAGTGTATGTTAAAAATTACATTATGGATCAAGGTGAAGACTGGAAGGAATGTTTACTAACGATATAATTAGCTTTTAGAAATAGCTACCAAGGAGCTATTGAAATGATATCATTTAAGGCATGTACCGTTTGAATTGAAATGATATCTGCTTGAGATTTGAAAATGGGAGCATGCTTACATTAAGTGATGTGCCTCAATTGAAATTTAATTTGTTATCTGTGTCCAAAATTGCTGATAAGATGCTTGATGGTTCTGTGAATTCTTTGAGATTCAAATTTGAGAAAGATTCAGTGCTTTATTTTATTGCTCCCCGAAAGGGTGATTTGTATGTTGTCCATGTTGAGTCTGTGCCTCTGCCTGTTGTTAATGTGATTCAAGAAGATAAGACTGCATTATGGCATGCTAGACTAAGACATATGAGCAATAAAGGTCTTGCAATTTTGCATAAAAATAGTGCATTTGGCAAAGATAAAGTGTCTGCTATTCCTTTCTATGAACTGTGTGTTATGGGCAAGCATCATAAAACTCCTTTACCTGTCACCATGCCTTATCCTATGAAGCATGTTAGTTCTGAAATTCTTGAATATTTGCATGCGGATGTTTGGGGCCCATCCAAAGAGCCCACCCATGGTGGAAATAGTTTTTTCCTGTCTATTATTGATGATTTCTAGAGGAAAACATGGGTGTTTTTAATGATAAACAAATCTGATGTGTTTATGTGTTTTTCTAAGTGGGCTGCTGAAATTCAAAATCAAACTAAAAAGAAAATTAGATGCATCAGAACTGATAATGGGCTTGAATTCTGAAATAATTCTATGGATAATTGGTGTTTTGATCAAGGTATTAAAAGGCTTAAAACTGTGCCTTACACTCCACAACAAAATGGAGTGGCAGAGAGAATAAATAGAACTCTCCTTGAGAGAGTTATGAGCTTACTTGTTACCTCTGGTCTATCTAAACGTTTTTGGGGTGAAGCTCTCATGACTGTTACTTATTTGATTAATAGATCTCCATCTGTGCCCCTACTTGGTAAAATGCCTGAAGTTGTCTTCTTGAATAAGCATGTTTGTTTGTCTAATTTGAGAGTCTTTGGGTGTGCTGCATATGTTCATAAAAAAATGAGCAAACTTGATCTTAGATCTAGGAAGTGTGTGTTTCTAGGATATCCTGAAGGTGTGAAAGGGTATAGATTATGGGATAGAAGTGTGTCTGGATTTAAAACATGTGTTAGTCGTGATGTTATATTCAATGAACATGATTTTCCCTGTCTACATGAATCCTTACCTTATGTTGCTCCAACTGAGGTGGAGAATTTGAAACGATTGGATAATAATTTGTTTGATTTTATGCCTGCTCCTCCTGTTGCTCCAAGTGAGGTGGAGGATAAGGTGGAGAATGTGACTCCTATGCCGTCTGAATCTGAAAATGTGTCTAATGATTTATCTGTCACTGAGCATGAGTCTGATAATCATAATGTGGATGATTCTGTATCTGAGCATGAGGCTAATGATGAGCCTATTAATAATATGCATGTGTTTGATTCTGAATCTAGTTCTAGCTCTGAGAATGAACCTGAGACTATTCCTGAACCTGAGAATTTGAACAATTATCAACTTGCTAGAGATAGAGTAAGAAGGAATGTGAGGTTAACTGCTAAATATGATGATTATAATCTGTCTTTATATGTATTTAATGTATTTAGCAATGTTGATCAATTTGAGCATAGAACTTATAATGAAGCTGTCAAATCTGATGAATCTGATAAATGGCTTGCTGCAATGAATAGTGAAATAAAATCTTTGCATGACAATAATACTTGGATACTTGTTAAAAAGTCTGATGATTGTTCTATTGTTGAATGCAAATGGTTATTTAAAATCAAGCATGAAATTGATAATGTGAGGTATAAAGCAAGATTAGTAGCAAAAGGTTTTACACAAAAGGAAGGAGTTGATTATAATGAGATATTTGCTCCTGTTGTTAAGTTTACTACTGTGCGAATAATGCTTGCTCTTGTTGCTCACTTTAGCTGGGAACTTAAGCAAATGGACGTTACTACTGCTTTCTTGCATGGTAAACTTGAAAACAATATTTATATGAAATATCCCGAGGGCTTTGTTGATAAAAACAAACCTGAGCATGTGTGTCTGCTAAGAAGTCCCTATATGGTTTGAAACAATCCCCTAGGCAGTGGAATATTAAGTTTGATCAGTGCATGAAAAGCATGAACTTTACTCGTTCCAAATTTGATCATTACTTATATTTTATGGAGACTGATACTCCCATGTTTTTGTTATTATATGTGGATGATATGTTGTTCATTAGTCCTTGCATTAAAACTGTGAAATATGTTCAAAATGCTTTTGTGATAATTTCGATATGAAAGACCTAGGTGATGCTAGGAAGATTCTCGGCATGAACATTGATAGAAATAAAGCAAAATCCACTCTTGTGTTGCATCAATCTGCTTATGTGGAACAAGTTCTCAAGAAATTTAATATGGAAGATTGTAAGCCTGTTAACGTGCCTCTTGCTTCACATTTTGTGTTAAGTAAGGATCAGTCCCCAAAGACTGACTCTGAAATGTTTGAAATGCAAAATGTGCCTTATGCCAATGCTATTGGCTCTGTGATGTACTTGATGATTAGCACGAGGCCTGATATTGCATATGTCGTGTCTTGTTTGAGTAGATACATGGCCAATCCTGGTTTACCTCACTGGGAAGCACTTAAGTGGCTTCTCAGGTATTTAAAATCCACTATGAAGAGTGGTCTGACTTTTGGCCAGTCAGCAAATGGTGTGAAATATGTTGGTTATGTGAATTCAAACTATGCAAATGATAGAGATAATAGGAGCACAACATCTTATGTGTTTACTTTGTGTGATTCGTGCATTAGTTGGAAATCTCAGCTTCAATCAATCGTTGCTTTATCTACAACTGAATCTGAATATATTGCTGCAACTGAAGCTATGAAAGAGGCTATATGGTTAAATGGTGTATTGTCTGAGATTAAATTTATTGATGATAAGCCTATGGTCTATTCTGACAGTCAATCTGCTATTCAACCGTGCAAAGATCTTGTGTTTCATGATC
This sequence comes from Perilla frutescens, assembly GCA_026008535.1. Classification (NCBI taxonomy): domain Eukaryota; kingdom Viridiplantae; phylum Streptophyta; class Magnoliopsida; order Lamiales; family Lamiaceae; genus Perilla; species Perilla frutescens. The sequence goes on from BRKX01000005.1 coordinate 17,628,055, forward strand.
GTACTAAGCATATTGATGTTAGATTCCATTTTATTCGAGATGTTGTTGAAAAAGGGGAAGTGTTGCTTGATAAGATCCCCTCTGAATTTAACCCTGCGGATATGGGCACTAAGTGCCTTCCAGTTGCAAAGCTAATGTCCTGCAAGAGATCACTGAACTTTGATCTTGGTTAAATTCTTTTATGAAAAACTTTATGTGATGGTATTCTAGTTTTGTGGCTGGATACCTTATTTGTTCTATGTGTTTTCTCTACTTGTTTTTGTGTGTTGGTTAGCCTTTCCCGTTGGTACTGTGCTAGGTTGCATGTCAGTCAAGGATAGTCATCAATTGACTTAAGATGATTTGCAAAAGGGTTGGTCTCTAGTGTTGAGATTGAGTTCTAATACGCATAGTAGTGTTCTCTCTCTCTCTCTCTTGTCTTGTCTTCATGATAGAAGAGAGTAAAAATAGGCGATGATGATATCCATGTTAAGGTGTGCGGTGTTTTCTTCCTTGGCGACTTAATGATCAGTGGGCCAAAGGTGGAAATGTGGAGATTTTTTAGCCCAATGATCTATTAAATGGGCTTTGTAATTTAATTATAGGCCCAATCTCCCTAATCAGCCCAAAACACCTAATTAAGCCCTAAACCCTTTCTTCTCTTCGCTTAAATCATCTCCGCACCGCTCAAATTGAAATTAAGCTTGAGAGAGAATCATAGTTGTGTGGGCTCTGCTATTCCCATACACAATTCATCGCCGGATTCCTGTTCATCGGTCTCCTGATTGGCGTTGAGATTGCAAGCTTCGTGAGAGAGAAAGCATTATTGATTTGAGCCTTCCAACTTTTGGCCGCAACCCATTCGTGGCCTGGTCTTAATTGTGCTCGTTTGAGCATTTGTGTTGCCGGAAGTTGAAGTCGCCGCCTTTGGATCCTGAGCCATTAATTTTTACTCAATTCTCCTATTTTCTTATATTCTATACATATATATTTCTTGTTCTTAATTTTACAGTCATATATAGATATATATATATATATATTACTTGGAATAGGTACATACATATTCATATTCATATATCTACATTTAGGGAGAATCTGCATTCGTCGTTCTTTAAATTGATTAACTTCTCCTATTTTCTGAAATTATAACAGCACGGGTAGAGATCGTCGGAGAAGACACGGCTATGTGCTGCTGTTGTTCAAATCGCCGGAGAAGACGACCGGCGCTTCTACTCGACTGCCGGAATCTGCCCGCTGCTGTACTGTGATCGAAGAAGGGCTACACTTCGTCGGTAAAAGGCTGTGAATGACGCTGACTCGACTACAGCAGAGCGAACCTTGCTGCTGCATTATCTACGTGCTCATCGCCGGAGAAAACCACCGGACCTGCTGCTGAACTGAAGTGTGATGTCCTCTACCCGAGAAGACCTCCGGTGCTGCTGCAGCCGACCGGCATCTCTGTTTGACTGCCTAAATCTCTGCCAAAGTACTACAGTCTGCCAGAGGTAGATCAATGTTGCTGCTACAGTGAACATTGAAGGCAGAGTTGCTGTTCTTGCATCTGCGAAGAAAAAAGCCAAGTTGCTGCAATAAAACTGAAGACAACAACGTTTGTGTGGCTGACATGACGAGTCGGGAACCAAGACGGTGGACCCTGACAGGGCACGGATACCCCACAACTGAGAAAACAAATAATAATATTAATTAATAATTTTAAATGAATAACATGAAGTGTTTCACAAGTGCAGGAGATACTTTCATAATAATAATCAAATTAAAGCAACCTCATAACTTTGTTGGCCTATCAGAATCTACTATGAGTTATATGATTGGGCACAATAAAAAATCCACATCACTATTAATTTTTCCTTCAAAAATAATAATCACAATATTTATCATCACTCTAGTTCTCACACAAATATATATACACATCAATCATACTATTCTCACACACATACATACACAGAAACACACAGAGTTGAGTGAAAAACAGTCGGAAAATGGAAGGAAGAAGTCTTCTCCGCTACAGCTTCTTCCTCTTCTTCACACTCCTACTCATACTCTTCACTCTCTCTAACCTCCCATCTCCGCCGCCGCACCAGGCGGAGATGCTAGACTGCGCCGCTCACTCCTCCTGGTGCACCTCCAAGAACCGTATCCAATCCAAGAAACCCGACTTCCTCCACAAACCCACAAACCCCTCTCCCCGCCACCACTCCGCCGCCGTCCCTCGCCACCCTCTCGACCCCCTCACCGTGACGGAGCTCAACAGGGTCCAAAAGATAATCCAGAACCACGATTTCTTCAGAAACAAAGCCTACGCACTTCACTCCGTCGTTCTCGAAGAGCCGGAGAAGCAGGTGGTGCTCCGGTGGAAGAAGGGTGAGTCGCTGCCGCCGCGGAAGGCCGCCATCGTGGCGCGTGTGGGTGGGGCGTCGCTCGTGCTGACGGTGGACCTGAGCTCCGGCGACGTTGTCCGCCATGAGATGGGCCAGGTGTCGGGTTACCCGACCATGACGGTGGAGGACATGACATCGGCGACGTGGGCCCCGCTTGCCAGCGCCGAGTTCAATCGGACGGTGGTGGAGCGCGGCGTGGATTTGGCGGACCTCGCTTGCCTCCCTATTTCCACTGGATGGTTTGGTAAGTGCCCAATTTTATTACGTCTCAATTTAATTTCTCTCTTTTGTAGTATTTGCATTTTATTTAATAAACTATAATGTCATTTATTAGTTAGCTTGTGAATTTTTTTGGTGATAAAAGTTATATTCAAGCCTTATAAGAACGATAATAATATTTGGAAAATAAAAGGTGGCTGTTTATTTGTCCTTGTTATATACTATATTGATAAAGTAGTAAGGTGAATACTCACACGTCAAATTCGCGATTTGATATTTTCGGATATGATGTCCTTTGATTTTTCTTATGTAAAAACATATTTTCCAACATTTTTAGTTAAGTTTAAGCCACAAGCTAAGATATTCCACTAAAACTTTAAAAGAATGATTGAATAGGTTGGTCAATGAATTTTACGGTTTGATTTTGCAACACAGTGTATAGTGTTATTTGCATAAAAATTAGAGCGTTTACGCAATTTTACAATTATAATGTGACCTTGTAATTAATTGATGCAAATAGCATATCATATTTAATGATTTTTTTAATTATAACATAATCAACTTTTCTCACCAAATTAAATACTTAAATTCATATCCATATGGGTCTGTCCATTTTCTTTACATGGTACACACGTGGAGCGTACCTGTGTAAATTGGTTAATTATATCGGACTAAATTGCTTGAAAAGTAATTGCAAAACTAAGTAAAGGTTTGTGTGAATTTGGTTAGTAATATTGCAAAAGTAATTAAAGGTTGGTGTTTTATTTACAACAATTACAAGATTATGTTGTAGATGCAAAATGATCTAAATATTATGATTTTTAATGGAAGTAATCATAGTTTATATCAAAAGGGTCACAACCTGTACGATCATTGTGTTAACATAATACATTTATGATGGTCATAATTGCGAGTCTCTAAATTTTATATTAATTATCTTTACAAAAGTGTGATTTGGTTGATGAATGTGATTAATTTAATTACTAGGCAAAAGTGAGGAGAATAGAAGGTTGATCAAAGTCCAATGCTACTCCTTGAAAGACACTGCAAACTTCTACATGAGGCCAATTGAAGGCCTAACAGTTCTAGTCGATCTAGACACCAACGAAGTAATAGAAATCACTGATAAAGGGAAAAACATACCCATACCAAATGCAGCCAACACAGACTACCGTTTCACAGCTCAAAATTCGCACCAAAGGCTAATCAATCCCATATCTCTCGAGCAACCAAAAGGTCCAAGTTTCACCGTGGAAGATAATCATTTGGTCAAGTGGGCAAACTGGGAATTCCACCTCAAACCCGACCCCAGGGCAGGCGTGATCATCTCGCAAGCCATGGTCCGTGACCCGTGGACTGGCGAGATGAGGAATGTGATGTACAAAGGGCTCACTTCAGAGCTCTTCGTACCTTACATGGACCCTACTGATGCTTGGTACTTCAAGACTTACATGGATGCAGGGGAATACGGGTTCGGGTTGCAGGCCATGCCCCTCGACCCGCTCAACGACTGCCCTAGGAATGCCTATTACATGGATGGTGTGTTTGCAGCGGCGGATGGGACCCCGTATGTTAGGTCTAGTATGGTGTGTGTGTTCGAGAGCTATGCCGGGGATGTCGCGTGGAGGCACTCCGAGAGCCCCATCACTGGCATGGAGGTATTGCCTTTGTAATCACTTTTGATTTTTTGATCGAAACAGAGTGCTCTGTTTCTGGTTTGATGCTTTATGTTTTCGTTGCAGATTCGGGAAGTGAGGCCGAAGGTGACGTTGGTGGTGAGGATGGCGGCCTCCGTCGCCAACTATGACTACATCATCGATTGGGAGTTCCAAACCGATGGACTAATTAGAATCAAGGTAAGTAGAAGTGTGCGTGTGTGTGTATATGTCACTATTTTTTGTTGTTGGTTTTCTTATCAATCCTTTTCACAAGTTGGAATATACACTCATCGTCATCTTGCATTTTGTGTATGCTGCCAAAATATTTAGACTATTTGATTAGTAATGGGCCATGATGAATATACTTTGATATAGACTACTTCACTTTTCCATGAACAAGGGGGGGATAATATTGAAAAAGACAAAAGTGGCTACTTTTAAGTCACAAAAATCTATCAAAATTATAGTTATACATGGTAAAGATCTTGCTTTGCATAACTTTTTAAGAGAGCATTGAGAAATAGTGGTGCTTGTGTTTGTCATTGCACTAGGTTGGCCTAAGTGGAATACTGATGATAAAAGGCACAACTTATTCCAACACGAACCAAGTAAACAATCAAGAGGACTTATATGGAACACTCTTGTCTGAAAACGTCATCGGAGTTATCCACGATCACTACATCACATTCTATCTCGACATGGATGTCGATGGCTCGAACAATTCGTTCGTGAAAGTCAATCTCCAACGGGAATACGCCTCACCCACAGAGTCGCCTAGAATGAGCTACTTGAAAGCTGTGAGAAAAGTGGCCAAGACAGAGAAAGATGCTCAAGTAAAGATCCAACTCTACGATCCATCTGAATTCCACGTCATGAATCCAACGAAGAAGACGAGGGTGGGGAACCCTGTCGGGTACAAGGTTGTGCCCGGTGGCACTGCAGCCAATCTGCTTGATCTCAACGACCCTCCACAAACACGAGGCGCCTTCACCAACAACCAAATTTGGGTCACGCCTTACAACGCGTCCGAGCAATGGGCGGGCGGGCTGTTTGTGTACCAGAGCCATGGTGATGACACCCTCCAAGTGTGGTCTAACAGGTATGTGCATATATAATATAACAAACTGCATTGTGAGAAAAATGCTCGGTTCTAGGCCCTTTTTCGTGTTTTTTTCTTACTGTTTCGTTCAAATTGTTAATGCAGGGACAGAGCAATAGATAACAAGGATATTGTGGTGTGGTACACATTAGGGTTCCATCATGTTCCATGTCAAGAAGACTTTCCGATAATGCCGACGGTGTCGTCGAGCTTCGATCTGAAGCCTGTGAATTTCTTTGAGAGCAATCCGATTCTTAACATTCCTCCAAACTTTGAGAATGATCTTCCAGTTTGCAAAGCTGATGCATCAGCTTAGGCCATCTATTCTGAGCCTTGTTTTGTTGTATATAGCCATATAGGTCAATTTGAATCTGGCAGAATTGAATAAAACACTCTTTTTTAAGTTAAAAAACTGCAATACTTGGAAAACCAAACTAGTGGTGACAATTTAAATATTTCATTTTGGACCCACTGTATTCCATCTGCAATTTCAATATTATTAGTATAAAAAGGGCTCCATCGAAAATGATTTGGAAAACAGGATCTTGCTTTGATACGACCTGGACAAATAATTTAGGACGAATCTAGAGACGTAGCGGAAGACTTCTGGATACGAAACACGTCAGCGAATGAAGGGTTTCAATTCGACTCAACTAGACGAATAAAACAAACAAATCTAGACAAATAAAATACATAGACGATGACACAAACTAGGTAACACGATACCAAGGAAAGAGGGGCTGAAAAGGGACGGATATGGGCTGGAAATTATGGGAGTCAATCGTGTGTGAAGGCTTGTGAAGAATGGTTTGGGTAGATAGGATATGTTAGAGATGAATCGAACTTACGTGTAGATGAAACGGGTAGAACTCGAACTCGTCTTGTGGAAGAGACTCGATCGATTGGTGGCTGGACGGTTACGGACGTGGATGACTTGATGGAAGTCGTCGTTTGGTGTAGATGGATGATGATTCGTTGAGGTGAATCACAACCCGATAGCCTCCTTGAATCTCGAACGTACCCAAGGATGAAATCTCCAAGTTGATCTTAATTCGGATAGCGAATACCGGTTAATCCCTCAAGTGGATTAAGCAATATCCTTGAATAAGACTCAAAGTTGCTAGCTCCAAGAATATGAATTTTAAATTAAAACTCACAAAGATTTAAAAGGGGTTGAGACAATATTGAAATCAAAGCTTAATTAATCAAATATAGTCTAAAGTATCAATGTAACAATGATCCCCTATTTATAAGCACTAAGGGGGACGAAATTTAGCATCAAAAAGGCTTAAAAATTGATCCAAAAGTGATCTCTAACTATACTAGGAAGTTCCATAAACTAGAATTCTATTCAAGGTAGGAAATTGCCTTAAATACAATTCTAGTCAACCTTGACTATAATATGGACGAATATTACATTAAATTAAATAAAAATTTGAACTAAACTATAGACTAACATAATTAAATAAATACTATAGTGTAAATAAAATTCAGCCCCTTAATTAAATAACTAAGGGACGAAAATCTGATCCACATGCACACACGATCACGTCGACTTCTTCAATACATGCACACGTGCACTTCTTCACTTCATCTTCACGTATTATTCTTCAAACCTTGATCTCTAATCTTTGATTGTTAACAAGGTAACAATCTTGGGGCTGCATTTAACTTCTTCTAATTCTTCAAACTTCTTGCGAATAATTGATTGGAAACAACCTTGCAATTTCTTGGCTCGAAATCGTGTAATTGAACCTCTAAATGGCAGCTCCGGATTTAGTTCTTCAAGGCCTTGCATGGCTTCATCATTCCCCTCCTCTTGAAAAGAATTTGTCCTCAAATTCAATTCTTCGGGATCAAAGACGAACACGAACTGATCATCGAACTCCTTTTGCACAAGCTGCATAAAACACATCTTCATGAACGTACACATCAACTTTGTGTCAAATGGCCGAAACTCTAGCTCCATAGTTCGCCTTGACATGGCATTCACGATCAAATCTGGTGGTATATCAACTTCCAATGGAATTTCTTCAACAACCTGTAAAATAAAAACATCACAAGGAAACGGTTGACAAAAAATGTTAGAACTGGACAGCTCCTCCATGCTTGCTTGTTCGAGCACTTCAAGATCTTCAACCATTGTCTCAAGGATATCATTCTCCTTTTTATAACAAGGTTGTATCTCCAACAACTCTTTAACTTCTTCAACTGCAGTAATGATCTCCATTTCTTCTTCTTCTTCACTCAAAGATTGATCCGACTCTTCTAGATCAAGTTCTTCAACAACCTTCTCTTCTTCTACAACATTCTCACAAGTAGCAACATCGATCGGTTCTTCAATAGGTGCATCAAATGAAATTGTTACCTCGAAAGTAGAATCTTCTTTGATGATAACGATCATAGATGGTAACTCAACGTGGATCTCTTCTTGAATGTCGTGAGCTTGGTTTGGCATATCCATGACCGGCTGAACTGGTGATGCAGGTCGTGTAGGTGGCACATAGGTACATAGAAACTCCTCGAATGACTCAGGTTCGCTCCAACGAAACGGGGCTGTTTGGCGATGAGCTCTAGGTGACAACTCTACATTTGACTCTACTTGAACCTCTTCTTTTGACTTCATCTCTAGTTTTTCTAGCCATTTTTCTATCTGGATGGCGTATTCCACCATGTCTTCCAACTCGTCGAAGCGGTACAATGCTACTCTTTCACGGATTGCCCTTCGTAGACCAGCTAGAAATCTATCCATGGTGTCTTCTGGATATTCTTCTACATCAGATCGTCTCATGGCTTCAATCATTTTGTTGTAGTAGTCATTTACACTTCGATCTCTTTGTCTAAGCTTGTATAGCTTTTCTTCCAACTCCCATTGGTAGTGGTCTGGAATGAAGCGTTTCCGCATCAAATCTTTCAACTCACGCCATGTGTCGATAGGTGGAAGGCGATCTCGGTGGCACTGGTTCTGCTGGAATTCCCACCATATTGCTGCGTAGCCTTTAAACTTTGACGAAATTAGCTGCACTTTCTTTTTCTCGGGGAAGTCATAGCACTTAAAAAGTTTGTCTACTTTGCGTTCCCAATCCAAATAGATGTCGGGATAGTATAGACCTTCGAACTCAGGTATGATCATGTTGTTGTTGCGGTAGAGATGGTGAGAATTTGGTGTATATGGTGTATGGGCATACGGAGTATGAGTGGTGTATGGTGTATGGACCGGATGGTACATGGGTGCATATGTGTATGGTCCGGATGGTGTATATGAGTGTGAACAGATGATATATGTGGAATAAGATGAATTTTCGATCCTCTTGATGATGGTGGATGAAAATTTGTAGTTATGGGAGAGTTTATGGAGGGTTGGAATGAATTAGGATGGAAGAAAGCTAGAAAAGGAAAGAATTAGATGTATTTTTGAAGTTCCCAAATAGAATAGGAATTCAAAAATAAATCCCAAAGGTAGAAGGAAAGAAATAGGAAGGAAAAGGAAAGAAGGATTAGGTAATTTGGAAAGTGTTACACAATTGTGACACAATCTAAATATCCTAATTGAACTAGACTCTAAAAAGAAATAACCAAAAATAAATTACAACTCAAAAGGAAACTACCAAAATAAAAATAAAACTTGGAAGGAAAGTTCCAAAAATAAAATAAGACTCTAAAGGAAATTACCAACTAAAGAATTATCCTAGATGGAAATTACCAAAATTGAAATAAAACTCACAAGGTAAGTCCCAAATATAGAACTTGACTAAAAGGAAAGTACCAAAATAAATCAAGACTCAAATGGTAACACAATGAATATTCCTCTTTTTTTTAAAAAAATTTTCGGATTTCTCTTTTTTTATCCGAATTTTTTTTTGTTCGACGGCTTTTTTTTCTTTTTTTTGTCGATGCCTTATTTTTTTTCAATAGATAACTATGTTATTACAACTCGATAAAATAAAAATAAAATAACAAGACACGTACGATGACACGTAAGATAAAATTGACACGTCGGATTGAACCACGACCAGCAAAGCTGACGTGGCTCTGATGCCAAATTCATGATACGACCCGGACAAATAATCTAGGACAAATCTAGAGATGTAGCGGAAGACTTCTCGATACGAAACACATCAGCGAATGAAGGGTTTCAATCCGATTCAACTAGATGAATAAAACAAACAAATCTAGATAAATAAAATACATAGACGATGACACAAACTAGGTAACACGATACCAAGGAAAGAGGGGCTGAAAAGGGATGGATATGGGTTGGAAATTAGGAGTAAATCGTGTGTGAAGGCTTGTGAAGAATGGTTTGGGTAGATAGGATATGTTAGAGATGAATCGATCTTACGTGTAGATGAAACGGGTAGAACTCGAACTCGTCTTGTGGAAGAGACTCGATCGATTGGTGGTTGGACAGTTACGGACGTGGATGACTTGATGGAAGTCGTCGTTTGGTGTAGATGGATGATGATTCGTTGAGGTGAATCACAACCCGATAGCCTCCTTGAATCTCGAACGTACCTAAGGATGAAATCTCCAAGTTGATCTTCGGATAGCGAATACCGGTTAATCCCTCAAGTGGATTAAGCAATATCCTTGAATAAGACTCAAAGTTGCTAGCTCCAAGAATATGAATTTTAAATCAAAACTCACAAAGATTTAAAAGGGGTTGAGACAATATTGAAAGCAAAGCTTAATTAATCAAATATAGTCTAAAGTATCAATGTAACAATGATCCCCTATTTATAAGCACTAAGGGAGACGAAATTTAGCATAAAAAAGGCTTAAAAATTGATCCAAAAGTGATCTCTAACTATACTAGGAAGTTCCTTAAACTAGAATTCTATTCAAGGTAGGAAATTGCTTTAAATACAATTCTAGTTAACCTTGACTATAATATGGACGAATATTACATTAAATTAAATAAAAATCTGAACTAAACTATAGTCAAACATAATTAAATAAATACTATAGTGTAAATAAAATTCAACCCCTTAATTAAATAACTAAGGGATGAAAATCTGATCCACATGCACACACGATCACGTCGACTTCTTCAACACATGCACACGTGCTCTTCTTCACTTCATCTTCATGTATTATTCTTCAAACCTTGATCTCCAATCTTTGATTGTTAACAAGGTAACAATCTTGGGGCTGCATTTAACTTCTTATAATTCTTCAAACTTCTTGCGAATAATTGCTTGGAAACAACTTTGCAATTTCTTGGCTCGAAATCGTGTAATTGAACCTCTAAACGGCAGCTCCGGATTTAGTTCTTCAAGGCCTTTCATGGCTTCATCATGCTTGGACTATATGGTGAAGCATTAGATGATGATAGTCTGCGAAATATTAACGTTCCCCCATGTGCAAATGAACGCTTCTGCAAGTAACTTTGTGCAAGACTTCCTCGTACGTACATAATTAAAATTAAGATAAATTATCATTTATATTTTAAACTATTTCATTTTTTCAAACATATGCCAAACTAATACTTTTGTCAATAAAATATCTAAATTACATATTTAAAAATTAATCAAATCTATTCTCATATATATTTTTCGATCGAATATTACCTTATATTTTGGTGAAATAGTTGGGATTCTTCTTATGTTGTAGTCAAATTGAATGTCTATGACATAATATTTTTATTTTAAGTTTTTTTATCACATCGTTAGACTTAATTATGGCCATAAAATTCATTTGAAATTAGATTTGATTAGTTTTTTTATAGCTTAGATATTCAAATAATAAAAGTGTTAGATTGAGATAAATTTGATAAAATAGAAATAGTTTGAGATATAAATGATAGTCTACTCTTAAAATTATTAATCTGTATTCTTTTTTTCTTCAATTTCAATTTTTTGTAGTTAAGTTTATTGTAGGCAAAACACTATTTTGGGTCCCCGTACTTACTAATTTTTTCGGATTAAATCCCTCTACTTTATTTGGTTAAAATCGAGTTCTTGACTTCTTGTAATATCGATTTGAATAAAATCAGGTCATTCTTGATGCGAATCCGACCCAGGACTGTATCTGGTTCCAACGGGATAGAATGGAAATCTCAAACTCAAATCTCACACTGCAGATGAACCGACAATCACGAATAATCTCGACTCAACTGTGATTGGAAACCCAAACTCTTATTTGTACATGTAACTAGTTGCATGGATATGATTCAGGTATTATTATATATTTTAAAGTTTTAAATCATTTCATTGTATTTTTTCTAATGTTATTATTTTTTAATAGATGTTGAAGACCTTGATGATGAGATCGATCTTGAAGTTGAAGAAGATTCAAATGTTGTTGACTTAATGAAAGAGTGTACTTCAACTATTTGAACTGATGTACTTTTAATTTGTTAAATTGATGTAGTTCAAGGATATTCGTACTCTTCTTTTCATTGTCTGCTCATTTCTTTCTTCGAATACTCATTGTCTTTGACATTAATGACATATTTTGTTTGCCTTTTTTTTCATTTATTTGTGTGTTTAAGTATTTATACATGTTGATTCATATGAATTACTATATTCTAGAGAAACATAATCTATTAGAGATTTAAGACGTTTCAGCAAAAACATCAAATGCAAATCATGAATTTTGTTCACTTCTAGCAGATTTTCACTCCTTTTAGGGCATATTTATGGTAGAAAAACATAATTTCTAAGAGAACCAAACCTATGCTCTAATCTCTTGCTACTTTTGAGTAGCTATAAAAAACAAAGAAGAATTACTTTCGGTGAAGTACGTAAAACAAGAGAGCACTAGCTGTTAGAAAAATTCAATCCACTTAGGGCATGCAATAATCCAGATTCATCCCCTAAGTTCATTAACTCGATGATGATAAATCGAGATATAACTTATAGTGGAAGCGTACCTGAATTCATAATTCTTGAATATCGAATTCTTGATGTGGTGTGGATCTTCCAAACGATCGGCACCTTAAGGTTTGCTGTAGAGAAGTCTGTCCCTATATGCTCTATAATAATCTGTCCACTCTGTACTCTCTCATTCACAACCAAGAACTTAATATCAATATTCTTTGACTTACTAGAGCTTATGTTATTATTGGAATACATCACTGTTGAGTTATTGTCACAATACAACTTTAGTGGTCTTACTACATTCTCAAAAATGCGCAGCCTAGTGACAAACTTTCACAGCCATATTCCATGATTAGATGCCTTAAAACATGCTACAAATTCAGCCATCATGGTAGAAGATGCTACAAGTGTCTGCTTAGCACTTCTCCAAGAAATGGCTCCCCCAGCCAATAAGAAAATGTAGCCTGAAGTAGATCTCCTACTATTTTGGCATCCAGCAAAATCAGAATCAGATTACCCGATGATCTCCAAATGATCTAATTTTCTGTATGTGAGCATGTAATCCTTTGTTCTCTGTAAGTACCTCATAACCTGTTTGGGTGCTTTTCAATGATCCATACCAGGGTTACTTAAATATATACCCAACATACTAACAACAAAAGCTATGTCAGGTCTTGTGCATACTTGAGCATACATTAGACTCCCAACAGCCGAGGCATAAGGAATCTTCTACATTTCCTTAATTTCCAGATCACCTTTTGGGTACTAATTAAGACTGAACTTGTCTCCTTTAGCTATAGGGGTATCACATGGTTTGCAGTTCAGCATGCCAAACCTTTGCAACACTTTCTCAATATACGTCTTTTGTGATAATCCAAGAATACCCTGAGAATGATCTCGATGTATTTGGATTCTCAATACAAAACAAGTTTCCCCAAGATCTTTCATCTCAAAATTCTTTGATAGAAATTTCTTGGTATCGTGCAGCATGATAGATTCATTGGTGGCAAGCAGAATGTCATCCACATACAAAATTAGAAAAATACACTTACTCCAACTGAACTTGTGATATACACAATCACCAGCAACATTAGTCTCAAAGCCAAACGAGACTACTACTTGATGAAACTTGTGGTTCCACTGACGAGAAGCCTGTTTGAGCCCATAGATTGATTTCTTTAACTTACAAACCATAAACTTTGGATCTCTGGACACAAAGTTTTCTGGTTGTACCATATAGATTCTCTCATCAATCTCACCATTGAGATATGTCGTTTTTACATCTATCTGATGCAACTCAAGATCAAAATATGCAACTAACGCTCGAATAAACCGGAGAGAAAGTTTTTTTAAAATCAATGTCTTCTCTTTGAGTAAAGCCTTTAGCCACAAGACGAGCCTTTATATCTTTCCACATTACCCTTTGAATCCCTTTTGGTTTTAAAAATTCATTTACAACCAATGGGCTTAGCACTTGCAGGTAATGAGATAAGATCCCAAACTTGATTGTCTTGCATTGACTTGTACTCCTCATTCATGTCATCAATCCACTTTTGAGAGTTTGGATCATTCATGGCTTGATGAAAATTGATAGGATCATTTTCCAACATTCTACTATTTTTCTCACTTTTTAGGAGATATACTTCATAATCATCCGGAATAGCATTTCTCCTATGTCTCATGGACCTTCTTAATGGCATTAGTTCTTGAAGTTGTTGAGGTTGTTTTTCTTGAATTATTGTCGCCCTAAGTGGGAAGATTTTCAATATTATCTTATCGAGGTTCAAAATCTACTTCTCAAATAATAACAAGAATAGAAGTCTGAAAATCATCAGAAGTAGCAGTAGGAGTAGAGACTGACACCTTCTCAAAAGTAATATCTCACTTCTCGACTAATAACAGGAATAGAAGCCTGAAAATCATCAAAAGTAGCAGTAGGAGTCGAGGCCGACACCTCCTGAGAAGTAATATCTCTAACCTTATTTTTCCTCCCAAACTCAACATCCTCAAAGAATACTGCATTTTCCATCTAAAAACTTATTTTTCTAGTGGGATCATAAAATTTGAAACCTTTTAACTTTTCTAAATAACCAATAAAGTAGCTGCTTATTATTTTGGAGTCCAGTTTCTTTTCATTTGTCTTGTAAGACCTAGCCTCAACTGGTCATCCCCAAATGTGAAAGTGCTTTAGACTAGGTTTTTGTCCCTTCCAAAGCTCAAAAGGTATTTTTGCAGGTGCTTTAGTTGGTACTCTATTGAGAATATAAGCTGCAGTTTTCAATGCCTCTCCCCAAAGTGATATTGGTAAAGATAAATGACTAATCATACTCTTAGCCATATCATTTAGAGTACGATTTCATCTTTCAGAAACACCATTCATGTAAGGCGTTCCCGACATAGTGTACTGTAGGACGATTCCACATTCCTCTAAGAAGATAGCAAAAGGACCTGGACGTTGTTCGTCTGAGCTATCAGATCTACCATAGTACTCACCACCATGGTCAGATCATACAACTTTAATTCTTTTGTTGAGTTGATTCTCTACTTCAGCTTTAAAAATTTTGAACTTGTCTAGGGCCTCATATTTCTCATAAATTAGATATAGGTACCCAAATCGTGAGTAATCATCTATAAATGATACAGAATAAAGTTGACCATTCCAAGAAGCCGTAGGGAATGGTCCACAAATATCCGTATGTATCAATTGTAAGACGTTTGTAGTTCTATTGGCACCTAATCTCTTTATTTTAGTCGGTTTTCCTTTAATACACTCAATACAAATATCGAGATCCGAAAAATCAAGTGTATCTAAAATACCATCTGATACAAGCCTCTCAATTCTGGTTTTTGAGATATGACCCAAATGCTTATGCCATAAATTTGCTGAATTTTCATTATTAAATTTTCACTTAGTACCTCTATGATGCGATCCTCGCCGGCACATGACAAAGAAAGCTGTAGAACTTCCCAGGACTTGTATCAGTTTCGCCGAATTGGATGGATGGATCCAACCCCTAGCCTCACAATGATATTGAACCACGAACTAGTCAAATTCGTAACCCGCGATCAATTGAAAACACGAACTTGGATTTGATGTAGACGCCACAAGCGGAGATGATGAACCCGTTTGATAAGTCGAAATTGAATCTCACAAATATTATGAAATTCTGATAAAAGTTCTCCAGAGAAAAAATAAACTCACAAGTTTATAATTGAATTCAATAATGGTCTAATGAATAATGTTTACAAAGGATCCCTATTTATAATGTAGGGATTGACGAAATTATGAAGGAAAAGGAAACAAAAAATCTGATCCAAAAAGAAATCCTCACTAGACTAGGAAACTGCCTAAACTAGAATCCTATTCAAGGTAGGAATCTGCCTTAAATAAATCCTAGTCAAACTATGACTCTTAATGACCGAAAATTAAGAAATAAAAATAAATAAAAATCTGACTTAGACTATAGTCTAAATTAAATAAAATAAATACTATAGTCTAATAAATCAACCCCTTAATTAAAATATTAAGGACCGATATTACTCCAAGTCAGTATGGGCATACTGACTGTCGCGCAGTATGGGCATACCGACTATTTTTTCATCTTCATGCAATGCACTCCAACGACAACCCTTGATAACCTTGTGCCGATATCAACACATTCCAGCTTGGTTCCCCCTCCTTGGCTCCTTCCATGGTTCTCCTTGACGCCTCTTGTTCCCAAACCTCTTGTATGAACCCGTTGAGGCTCTACTTGAACCTCTCAGCTCGCGATCGCGTCACGGGTCCTTTCAGGCACCCCATCCAGGATCCTATCACTCTAGATTCAACATGCAATGATTCATTATAAGAAGTAATAATATCGAACACATAGAGATTGTTATAAGCACTTAATGAACCAGTACCAAGCACATTGGAATTTAAAGAAAAACTGAACTGACAATTCCCAAATGAACAAGAAAAATCATATCTGTCCAATAAGGAAATAGAAATGAAATTTCGTCTAAAAGACGATACAATAAAAGTGTCTTTCATATCCAAAAAGAAACCAATTCATAATAACAATCTAAAATGCCCTATTACCTCCACTTCTACTGACTTGCCATCTCCCACATAGATGTATCTTTCACCATCAATTGACTTTCGGTAGCTCAGGCAACCCTGCATTGAAACACTTATATAAGTAGTAGCACGAGAATCTAACCACCAAGTGTTACCAGGTACTAAAGCTAAATTAACTTCAGAACAGACCAAAGTAAGAAATGTACCTTTCTTTATGCGCCAAGCGCGATATTTGGGACATTCCTTCTTTTGGTGTCCAGGTTTGTGACAAAAGAAACAGTCATCCGAATTTTCTATTTTCTGTTTCTTTTGTACTGGACCCTTATCTTTAGCAGCTTTCTCAACCTCCTTAGCTCTTTTGCCCTTATCTTTGGAAGTACTAGCCAGCTGAGCTATCTCAGCTCTTTCTTGCTTCAATATTTTTTCTTGCTTGCACACAGTATGAAATGAGCTCATTAAGAGTCCATTTCTTCTTTTGACAATTATAACTGACCTAAACTGACTGAACTGTGGAGGAAGCAATATCAACACTAAATGCACGAGTAAGTCCTCAGACACCTCAAGCTTTAGTGCATTTAATTTTGAAGCAATATGAGACATCTGCATGATGTACTCCATTATGTTTCCATTGCCCTTATACTTTAGTGAGATCAAGTTAGCTAAAAGCGTACTTGTCTCGGCCTTATTGTTTTTCAAAAAATACTTTTTAATTTCTACAAGATACTCTCTAGCAGTAATAATTTTCTCAGAGGCAATGCCTCAAAAGGCTTCTAGAACACTGTGCTTAATGATCATAAGACTAATGCGATTCGAGTGATCCCACTTCTCAAAGTTCCGCTTTTCATCCGCAGAACTTGCATCATTCAGAGAAGCGTGTTTGTTAACTCTTAGCGAATAGTCTAGATCCATTCAACCCAAAATGATCATAATATTTTCTTTCCAATCCTTAAAGTTTGACACGTTGAGCATAGGAATGTTGTTGGTGTTAGCAGAAATAAAAGTAGCAGACATCATAGCTGAATATAGAACAAAAAACCAAAATTAACTTTCATGCTCACATTAAATTGTATAATCAATATCAAATTCAAATAAGTTGATAACATCTTGAGGCACCAAGCACAACATTAATATCAAGTCTGTGGACAGTAATATTAATTTGTAAGTGGATACCTCCGTGTGGTGATCAAATACTAACAATAAATCATGTCGAACAATAGTCTTCCTATGGGCCAACATATTATTCACATGGACAACTTTATAATTGTCACGCATTTATCATTACAGGTATTTGTGTATTTTGGCCAGATATTATCCATCGATAAATCTACACAGAGAGCTCACTATGGCGACTTTATATTTCAATAAACCCACTTTAAATATTAGACAAATTAATAAGGAACATGAGATGTACCAAACTAATTTAAAATTTTGATTGATTATTAAACTTTAATTCAGGAAAAATGGCCAAATTGTCAAAATTAGCTTCGACAGCCATATATAGATACTGAAAATTTGAAATTAACTTCAAGTTTAGCGCATAATTCATGAAAAAAGTAATTTCCAGAATTACGATTAATTCTGACATGCTAGTAGAACATAATAGTATCATTAATCCAATTATATCAGTGATAACAGACTATTTGCAGGGCACCAGAATATGATATTCTAAATAATATACAACCTAAACTTCAACAGCAATACACGCAGACCATGTAATTAAGACTACAATGAAATATAAACCAAAATAATGAGTGTTCTCGATATGCATGAATGCAACTATGAACTCATGAAATTAATTTATATTAGTGTCATCATTATGCACTAAGTTTGTTTGGGGGAGATATGTTCGATAATGTGTTTGTAGGCATGTTTCTTAAGTTAAAGTACTGATTCCGCTATGCAAGTAATGAAGAACAGTTGGCAAATTGTTCCCTCTGATGTTCCCGACATACCCATAAATAGTTTAACTATGGCAGTTTTCATGTTTGAAAGATCTTGCGCTGATCCGATTCGGGAGGTCAAGATACGATCGTTTGACTGTCTTTTGGTGTAGATACCTTGCTGAAAATAACCCTACTTATTAAGAAAAACATCTACACACGTTTGGGAAGATCACAAACCATTATTCACTTACCATATTACCAGTGATTGAAGATCGACGTTAATCTAATGAGTGAAGTTATAAGAAGACCGATTCATTACAGCAATCGGTGTCGACTTAATTAAGTTCACCCCCAACTTATTAGATTCTCTATATTGAGTGTTTGAGAGTTGTTAGTTTGTGATTTCTTGTAATAGCTAGAAGTTGTTCCCTAAACTGTTCAACGTGATAGTCTAGCATTTGAGTATTTTGAGTGAAACACGTGAGGGGTTTTATTAATCTATTTTATACACAATCTCGGGAGAGATTGCAAGTTGAAGTCGTGGGTAGCTAGAGAGAGTCTAGTGTCATGATTGTGAGGGGATCTCATAGCTTTTGTTCAGTGAAAGAGTTCGTGAAGAAGAACGGGTGACATAATGAGGGAGTCATGTATGTATAAGATCCTAAATACACTTCATGAAGGAGTAGTGAACGAATCTTCAAGTTTGGGCGAAGTCCTCCCAGAGTAGGTTGATTAACCGAACTGGGTTACCAATCTCGTGCGTTATTTATTGCTCTTTATTTACTGTTCTTACACATGTTCCCAACACATCTAAGAACACTTGTGTGCAGTACATACGTTTCACACATATTGCACGAATTGAGTTATTTCAATTGGCACCAGAGCGGGTCACCATTTATATAGGTGTGATCTTGGGTTATTAATCCGTATTTTTGTGTTTGTTTTGCCGAGATGGACACAATGAAAGAAGGAGCATCGACAGTGTGACCTCCGTTCCTTGATGATAATAATTATGCCTACTGGAAAGCCAGAATGACTACGTTCATTCATTCGATTGATGAACGTGCCTGGAAGATGGTGAATGAAGGCTGGATAGAAAGATGAAAAAGAAAAAACTGTTATGAAGCCTGAAGAAGAGTGGGATAATGATGACTACCAGGTTATGGGGATGAATGCTAAAGCCATGAATGCAATTTTCTCGGCTGTTGACATGAATGTCTTCAAACTTATCTCTACGTGTGACAAAGCTAAGGATGCGTGAGACATGCTACAGAGCAGTTATGAAGGAACAAGCAGTGTTCGTGCCTCACGGATGCAATTACTCACCACAGGATTCGAGAATCTTAGGATGGATGAGGCTGAAAATCTTGCTGATTTCAATGCCAAAATCTGTGACATTGCAAATGAAAGCTTTGCTCTTGGAGATGTCATTTCTGAAGAAAAACTTGTTCGAAAATTTCTTCACTCCCTGCCCAAAAGATTCACCTACAAAGTCACGGCTATTGAGGAAGCCATAGACGTGAGCAAGATAAAGCTGCAAGAATTGATGGGGTCCTTGCGAACCTTTGAAATGGGTCTAATAGAAGAAGAGAATGTACAAAAGAAAAGCATTGCTTTTCTGGCAGGTTCCAGTGCTAATGTTCTCAACAATGTTCCTGATAAAGCTGATCTTATAGAATCTATTGCTATGCTTTCAAAAAACTTTTCCAGGTTTACAAGACATTTTGAGAAGTCCTCTCAAAATAATTCTGCCAAGAACTGGTTCTCTAAACCATGAAAAGTGAAGGATGATGATTTCAATGAAGAAAAACCTAAAAAGGTGAAATGTAGAGAATGCGGTGGCTTTGGTCATTACCAAGCTGAGTGTGCTAACACTCTTAAAAGAAAGAACAAGTCCTACAGTTCTACCTTAAGTGAGATCGATGATCCTGATGAAAGTGGAAGTGATGAAGAATGTGTAAGTAATCATATTGCTTTCATGACACATTCTGTCAAGGAGTTTATATCTGAATCTGTTCCTAACAACAAAGATGAAAAAATATTAGAATGCAGTGACGATAAAGAATTCACTAAAGAATCAGCTATGAAGGTGTATAAAAAGTTGCATTCTAGTTGGATCATGGTGGTAGAAGTCAATAAGGACCTGCTTAAAGAGAACTCTGACCTCACCAAAGAAAGAGATGATCTCTTTTTCAGATTAAAGAAGCTGGAAGATGAACTGTCACAGTCCAGGAACGGTTCTCAAGCACAGAATAGCGAACTTTAGCACCTAAAGAAGCTTGTTAAAATGATGAACTCAGAATCATCTCAACTGGATGAAATGCTCTCCAAAGAAAAAAGCCCTCAGGATCATACTGGGCTTGGATATAATGGCAGTCAGACCTATGATAGATACTACGAAGGACAAACATCTGGAACAAAAGAGTCTACAGTTCCAGAATCAAAGGTTGAATCGAAGAACAAGCATCATCGAAAGAAGTCTCCTCAAAAGACACGTGTTGTGTGTCATTATTGTGAAAAACCTGGTCACATTCGACCTCATTGCAGAAACTATATCAACGATCTTAGAAGAATGAGAAGAAGAGTGGTGTCTCAATCAGATCAGTTCTCCAGAGGAAACAACGGCAGTAACAGATCGAGGAACAACCATAGAAACTATATGGTTCATACTGTTCTCAATATTCATGCCAAGAGCAGTTGGTATTTCGACAGTGGATGCTCACATCACATGACCGGAGATGCAAACATGTTGAACAATATTCAAAAGGATTGTTTATATCAATTTGTCACCTTTGGAGACGGTGTCAAAGGAAGAGTGCTTGGGCATGGTCAATTAAACGTTCATGGAATGCCCAACCTAGATGATGTGTTGCTTATGGATGGACTAAAGGCTAATTTAATTAGCATTAGTCAGTTGTGCGACCAAGGTCTCTTTGTGCATTTTACAAGAGATAAGTGTCTGGTCAAGGATAAAGAAAGTGTTCTCCTGATGGATGAGAACAAATCACGAGACAATTGTTACCTTCTTAACATGAAGGAAACCTACTTCAGATCTTAGCTTAGTGAAGCAAATCTATGGCATGAAAAGCTTGGCCATATCAGTTATCGAAATCTCCAGAGACTTATGAAAACTGAAGCTGCGATTGGTGTTCCAAGCTTGAATATTGATCGAGGAAAGGTGTGCGGTCCTTGATAAGTTGGAAAACATATCCATATCTCTCATAAGTCTGTTAAGAAGATCACCACTTCAAATGCCTTGAAACTATTGCACATGTACCTGAGGGGGCCTGTTCAAATCGAAAGTATTGGACGGAAGAATTTCATCTTTGTTTGTGTAGATGACTACACCAGATTTTGGGTTGAGTTCCTAAGAGACAAGGCAGAGACTTTTGAGATGTTCAAAAAACTGTGTCTCAAGCTTAAAGTAGAGAAAGGAACTAACGTGGTAAGAATAAGAAGTGATCATGGTCGTGAATTTGAGAATGCATTCTTCAAATTGTTATGTGAAGAAAAAGGGTATTGGTCAAGAGTTTTCAGCACCGAAAACACCTCAACAAAATGGTGTTTTTGAGAGGAAAAATCGAACTCTTTAAGAAATAAGTCGAGTCATGATGAAGGCCAAATCTGTTCCTAACAACCTTTGGGCCGAGGCAATGAACACGGCTTGCCATGTTATTAATCAGGTGTACTTCAGACCCAAGACAAGAATTACTCCCTATGAGCTGTGGAAAGGGAAGAAGCCGAATGTAAAGTACTTTCACATCTTTGGAAGTATTTGTTACATGTTGAGAGATTGAGAGTATCTTGGCAAGTTTGATGCCAAAGGAGATGAATGCATTTTTCTTGGATATTCAAGAAATAGCCGTGCCTACCGTGTTTTCAACAAAAGAACCAAAACTGTCATGGAATCAATTAATATCGTTGTTGATGATCTGGAAGAACTTGCTGCCCAGATTGATGATGAAAGCCTTGATGTTACTATCCATGTTCCCGCATCTGTGCCGGACAGTTCTGAAAATAGTGACTTGACTCAATCAAGGCCTGAGAAATAGGATGTCTATAAACCATCAAAAGGAGTCCAGAAGAATCATTCTATATCGGATATCATTGGTGAAATGAGTAAATGGGTTCGAACAAGAGGAGTTCATAAGAACTATCATGAACTAATTACCAATGTGTGTTACACATCTACCATCGAGCCCAAGAATGTTAAAGAGGCCTTGAAGGATGATCGATGGATCCATGCCATGCAAGAAGAACTCTTGCAATTTGAAAGAAATGAAGTGTGGGATCTTGTTCCACGACCTAAAGATGTCAATGTGATAGACACAAAGTGGATCTTCAAAAATGAGACCGATGATGAGGTTCAAGGAGAGCCTCAATGGATTCATGCGAGAGGTCTGGAACCAAGAGTCGCATAAGCGACCCGTGGAAGGAGAAGTACCCGAGCCCAAGTGGAAGACAGTGATCTCGAGCTGCGGAATAGACTGGCATGAGCTACAGCACGAGCCAGGATGTGAGCAACTGGTCACGCCGTTTGGCGCGAGCTACAGCGCGGGAGGACACGCGAGTGAACCCGGTCGCGCCCAACTGGGGCGTGTCCGGAATTGCGCGATTATTATGTTTTATTTCCTAGTTTGTGTAGGATTTTATTTACGGCTTAGTTAGTTTTGGACCAACTATATAAGACCCTGTTCTCTCATTATTTCAACAATAACTTTGATATTAAATTTAAAACGTGAGTTTTCACCTTTTCTCTCTGAGAGAATTATCCGAGTTTCACAACACAACGTGAGATTCAAATTGTTAGTTTTGTATACTGAAAGACTTGTCTTTGTATACTTTTCTGATGATATGATGATATGAAATGAAAGTTATTGCAGTCACTGTTTGCATTTAGATTATGTTCTATAATTCTTTTATGCAATGTTCCATATACTTACATTGTAGATGATATGGTGTGGGGAGTCACACGGTAAGATCATATCATTAGAACCTTGTAATGTATTAAAGAGCTCACAGCTTAGATGGTCCTGAACACACCATCGGTACACCGTAGAATAATCTGATAAGTTAGTTTATCTTGACTAACTGATTATTCTAGTACACTCGTTAGTGTATTGAGGAGGATCGCGATAGGATACTATTCTCTGTCTCTGACCCAGTTACTGAGAGAATAAAGATCCACAGAGTTCGGGTTCTGAACTCATGTGATATTGGCAAGCATATGTGTGCGTTGTTTATTACTTTGATTTATCAATGGGTGAGATCTTTTCGTAGATCAAATTCGATATCTTGGGTAATGACAATGTATAGATGATGTCTCGAGCAGTATGCATGAGCACTGTGTCCTGGTGCGCCAGGTTGATGATGTTCTCTTGAGGAAGCACAAGTTCATGTTGAAACCCTGCAGGTGGAATTTATTCCGTACATGAATAAAGCTTGTGTGGTACTACTCAAGGTTTTAGATGTTAATTAATTATAGCTGTCAGAGGCTTACATAATTAATTAATGAACATTATATCTTAAACACGGGGAATGGCTGGACTAAAGGAGAAAGCATATTCATAAATATGTATTAAATTGGTAGGTCAGTTTTACTTCTTTAGTGGAATAAAAGTAAAACTTAATTTATTTAATTATATCCTAGGTTTATTGGATATTGGATATTAAATAAATTAGTGGGCCAATTTAATATTCTTCTAGATCCCTGTTGTAGCCCAATTGACTGATAGTGGACTGGATATTGAACTTGAGATAGAGGCCCAAGCCCAGTAGGGTTGGAACATGAAATTTCGCCCCTCCCTATATATAAGGGGAGGGGGGCACGAAATTTTCATGATATTATTCATAGACAATCAGCCCCTCTTTGTCTCTCAAAGTTATCCACAGATTTCACAACTTTATCTAGTAGATTTCAGCCTACTCTGAATCTAGATACAGTCCGGGAATACAACAGAAGATCTTGGAGTAGAATTTGTGATGCACGATTTTGAGGTCATAGGTGGCGCCATTACTGTGCTCATTCAACAGCAAGATTAGATCTTTAATCTTGTCCATAGACCGTCTATCGATTTGTAAGTAGATTCGTTTTCTATGTCTTCCGCTTTATTAGAATCGAATCTGCTTTGCATGCCTTTTGTATAGACTGTGATAAACATGCATATTACATAAAATTATGATTTGCATGAACACGGATTAATGAACAACCAAATGGTCCTGCGGTGGTTTAATTCAAAAAACCCCAACAACTGGTATCAGAGCGGGTTTTGGCACTGTTCTAGGATTAATCCTGGCATAATTTCGAATTGCATGATTAAATTTGATGATAAATTTATGGTGTTTAAATTTTCAGATTTAATTGGCTATGTATTTCAATTTTATGGTATTCAAAACTTGGAAGAATTTGAGATGTAAAAATCAAGAATTCTAGTTTTGATGGCACTTGAATTTTCGGTCACTATGGATTAAATTTGGGATGATATTTGATGTTCTTCAAATTTCCATATTTAATACTCATAGGGGTCGAAAATTTGGAGATCAAATTTTCGAATTTGATGTGTTAAAAATTCCCTAATTTGTGTGTTAAAATTTTCGATACCTAGGAAATAAATTTGGATAGATTTTTGATCAAGATCAAAATTTCCAGATTTGTTTGTGGTATGGTTCGAATTTTTTGTTGGTTAGAATTGGATTTGGTGATTTTTGATGTATATCAAAGATTGCCTAATTCTAATCTAGATAGGTTTGAAATTAGAATTTTAAATTTGGTAATTTTTGAAGTGGATCAAAATTTCCAGATTTTCATTCTTGAAAATTTCGAAACCTATAGCTATATAATTTGGAATAGTTTTTTGATTAATGTCAAAATTTCCAAATGAGAAATATAGTGTAATTTTCGATTTTTAATAAATTAATTTGGAGAAGATTTTGATGAAAATCAAATTTCCAGATTTATTTATTAATGTTGATCGAAAATTTGGTTGTTGGATTAAAGATTTGATGTTATTTGATGTATATCTTAATTTACCTAATTTTAATCTAGATAGATTTGAAAATAGAATTTTAAATTTGGAAGAATTTGAAATGGATCAAATTTCCAGATTTATTATTTAGATATTTTCGAAAATCTATGTAATTAAAATTGGATAAGGTGATTTTGGATATATACAAATAATTATCAAAATCCAATTGTGATAAGAATTTAATTTTGGATAGAGTTTGGAAGATTTTGGATTGGAATCAAATCTCCAAACCTTATCCTTAAAGATTTAGATTCTTATGGATAATATTTGGATTAGATTTTTGATTTATATCAATATATCCAATTATTATTTAATTAGGGTGGTTAGAATATATTAAATAAATTTGGTGGATAATTATAAATAATTTCCAGATTTATTTAAGTGATATTTTCGAAACATACAAGATTTAAATTGGTGGATAATTATTTTAATTTCCAATTTTTATCTTGTGGATAATATCGAATTAATTAATTTAATTAATTGCAAAATTCGATTATTATTTAATATTCATGCATAGATATCATATGTTATTTTATGTGGATCATATAATACATGATTGTTAGTTTTGTAGACTGTGTTTGTTTGCAGGTTTACCAACTATCATGGCTCCTTTATTTTATGTGATGTATGTTTATGTTGAATGAATGTTGGCCGTATGCCGGTTTGGCTACGTGATTTTAATCCATGAGAAAATCCATGGATTAGGTCTAGGTTTTATTTTACGTTGTTTTAATGTAATAGATATAAAGCTGTTAGACGAGTTTTTGAGTTGTAATTTTTATTCTAGCAATATTAGATTTTTCCTTTTGGAATAGATAGTCTGTATTGAATAAAGATCGGAGATCAACTCAAAAGAAGGAAAGTGGTTCAGCACCAAAAAGGAAGGTTCACCGGTTCACGTCCCGAAACCCTAAATGGAGCTAGGATTTTCGGCGAGGCGCGGTGAAGGGGCGGCGGTTCCTAGCTGTTTCGGAGCTGA
Source organism: Perilla frutescens (assembly GCA_026008535.1). Classification (NCBI taxonomy): domain Eukaryota; kingdom Viridiplantae; phylum Streptophyta; class Magnoliopsida; order Lamiales; family Lamiaceae; genus Perilla; species Perilla frutescens. Next base: position 17,654,177 of record BRKX01000005.1, read on the forward strand.
CTTTCCAGTTTTATCTCATCAATCAACATGAGATATAAGCCATGATAGTTGGAATATTACTGTTGCTTATTATGTTGAAGCATGCAATGGATGTTTATCATTTAATGTGATGTTTGCATGTTCGATAATGGGATAAAATGAAACCTCAAACATAAATAACTAAGTGGGAGAGATTCATACCAAAGTATGTAGAAATCTCATACGGTCTCCATGAAAATCTGGTTTAATTGAGAAGTGATGGGCATGCGCGTTGACATCGGTCTTCCTCCATATCGGATGTGTCATATCACAGATTTCTCTAGAAATTAAATCTCCTAAATGGATAGCTGTAGAACACTATTAGGACTAACTGACTCCTCCATCTGGAGCGGTCAAATTCGAGTAGTGATCTTGGTGCGAAGATAATGGTGTGCACACTTAGATGTAATTTATTGATAAACGTCCACACGATCGTGGCTTATCAGTTAGACGATTACATGATTGTGTTAATTATCCGGCTATTAATTTGCTTGTTGTAAGGAAACTCAACTGGAGGCAAATTAAAGGTTTAACCTATTTAAAGATGTTTTTTATAAACGTCCATACTATCGTGGCTTGTAAAAGACATTTTTAAAGTGTCGGTGGAAAAGTATATAATTTTTATGAAGCTTTCGATTATATACTGTTTATCCTAAACGTGTTTTCTGACTGTACTGCATGTTTAATTTCAGTTATTTCATATCATCAATGGCACTCTCCAATCTGTCCTCAATCCTCAAAGAAAACAAACTTGTCGGTGAAAACTACAATGACTAGATTCGTAACCTTAACTTGGTTCTTGTTGCTGAGGGACACAAGTTTGTGCTTGAAGAGGTTTGTCCTCAGACGCCAGATGAGGGTTCTGACGAAGCCCAAAAGGTTGCATATGATAAGTGGCTTAGGTCTAATGAGATAGCGCGCTGTTACATCTTGGCATCTATGTCAAGTGTGTTGCAACATCAGCATGAGCCTATGAAAACCGCTTATGATATCATGTACAACCTTAGGCAGCTATTCGGTCATCAGAACCGCTCGGCACGCCATTTGGCAATGAAGAAACTAATGGATGCGAGAATTTCTGACTCCACACCTGTTAGGGATCACGTTCTCATGATGATGGGGTATTTATCTGAGATCGAGACCTTAGGTGGAGAACTAGATGGCGATTCTCAAATCAACATTGTTCTTCATAGCTTGTCTTCGAAGTTTGAGCAGTTCAGGCTGAATTTTAACATGATTAAAAGGGATGTCAGCCTGACTGAACTACTCATAGATCTTCAGGCGGCTGAATTGCTCCAAAAGAGCAATCCTGAGGCCCACATAGCTGAAAAAGGAGCGTCTTCTTCTGGTGGAAAAAGGAAGAAGAGAAACGCACCTAAGAAGGCTGCAGATGAGGCGCCTAAGGTGAAGAAGCCAAAGGCAAAGATTCCTCCCGAGGAATTCAAGTCGAAGACTAAGTGCTTCAAGTGCGGCCAACCAGGTCACTGGAAGGCGGCGTGTCCTAACAAGAAGAAGAAGAGAGGTACATCTCACACTCTGGTTGTGGAAACATGTTTAGCAACTTATTCTACCCAGTCATGGGTAGTAGATACTAGAGCTACTGATCATGTTTGCATGTCTTTACAGGGGTTCCTGGTAAAAAAGACAGCTGAGTGAGGACGAGATCACCGTCTACATGGGCAATGCTATGAGAGTGGCGGCTGTTGCAGTGGGAGACGTTGTTTTACCTTTCAGTAGTGATAGAACTTTGGTTTTGAAAGATTGTCTTTATGTGCCTGGTTTTAGGCGAAACTTGATTTCAGTTTCTAAATTGATTATGGATGGATATTCTGTTTCTTTTGATAACAAAGTAGTTATCTTTAGTGGTAAATATTTTATCTGTTCTGGCACATTGGATGGACACTTATACTTTCTTAAACCAATTGAAAACACTACGCAAAGACAACTGTTGAATACATCGATCACAAACCCTAACAAGAGAAAAGAACCTTCGGAATTGAATCAAACCTATCTTTGGCATCTAAGGCTAGGTCATATTAACCTTAAGAGGATACAAAGGCTTGTAAATGATGGACCATTGTCTTCTTTGGTATTGGAATAGTTTCCTTTGTGTGAATCCTGTTTGGAAGGTAAAATGACCAAGCGTCATTTCCAGTCAAAAGGAAATAGATCCGAAGGGCTATTAGATTTGATTCACTCTGACCTATGTGGCCCTATGTCAGTTCAAGCTCGAGGAGGGTTCGAGTATTTCATCACTCTCATTGATGATTACTCTAGATACGGTTATATCTACCTGTTACGTCGCAAGTCTGAATGCTTTGAGAAATTCAAAGAGTTTAAGGCGGAAGCGGAGAAATGAACAGGCAGAAGTATCAAGTCACTACGTTCTGATCGTGGTGGCGAGTACCTCTCAAGAGAATTTAGGGATTACATGGCAGAGAGTGGGATTACATCCCAGATGACTGCGCCTGGAACGCCACAGCAGAATGGCGTGGCGGAAAGAAGGAATCGTACATTATTAGAGATGGTTAGATCGATGATGAGTTATTCTGAGTTGCCTATTTCGTTTTGGGGATATGCCATGGAAACAGCAGCCTATATTCTTAACTTGGTTCCATCGAAATCAGTTCCTGCTACACCTACAAAACTATGGACTGGACGAAAGCCCAGTTTGAACCATATTCGGATTTGGGGTAGCCCAGCACACGTGTTGGACAAGGAAGCTGATAAGCTGGCTCCTCGTACTGATGTAAGGCTGTTCGTTGGATATCCTAGAGGAACGAAAGGTGGTTTGTTTTATAGTCCTAAGGATCAGAAGATCATTGTTAGCACCAATGCTCGATTCTTAGAGGAAGACTATGTCATAAACCACAAACCAAGGAGTCACATCATCCTTGAGGAGTTAAGGGGAGGATCAAATCCTACACCAGTTGTACAAGAAGAGGAACCACCAAACACTGCACAACGTGTCACAAAAGTACAGGAACTGCCTCGTCGCAGTGGGAGGGTTGTACGCCAACCTGACAGATTCATTAGTCTGGGAGAGGCTTCAGATTTTCCAGAGGGTCTCAATGAATTGGATCCCAGGACCTATGACGAGGCAATTCGAGATAAAGATGCAGATTCTTGGAAAACTGCAATGGAGTCTGATATTGGATCTATGGATCACAATCAAGTCTGGGAACTTATAGAACCACTAGATGGGGTAAAACCCATTGGCTGTAAGTGGGTCTACAAGTGCAAGAGAGGATCTGATGGGAAGGTTGAAACCTTCAAAGCTAGATTGGTGGCAAAAGGGTATACTCAAAAAGAAGGGATCGATTATGAGGAAACCTTTTCGCCGGTAGCCATGCTTAAGTCAATCCGGATTCTCTTGTCTATTGCCGCTCATTTGGATTATGAGATCTGACAGATGGATGTCAAGACAGCTTTCCTAAACGGAAGTCTTGAGGAAAACATTCACATGAAACAACCAGAGGGATTCATTGCTAAAGGCCAAAAGCACTTGGTGTGTAAGCTTAAGAGATCCATTTATGGACTTAAGCAGGCATCGAGGTCTTGGAACATCCGATTTGACGAGGTTATCCAGTCATATGGATTCGTGCAAAGTCCAGATGAGAGCTGTGTGTACAAGAAATGTGACGGAAATGTGGTGGCATTCCTCGTACTTTATGTTGATGACATCTTGCTTATTGGAAACAGTAAGAAGGCGTTATCAAACATTAGGGTGTGGTTGTCCGAGCAGTTCGATATGAAGGATCTGGGTGAAGCCGGACATGTCCTTGGCATCAAGATCATTCGTGATCGCCAGAAAAGGATGTTATGTCTGTCCCAGGCGACTTATATTGATACAGTGCTAGCTAGATTTGGCATGTAAGATTCCAAGAAAGGTTTTATACCTTACAGGCATGGAATTCATCTATCCAAGGAAATGTGTCCCCAAACACAGTCTAAGATAGAGGAAATGAAGAAAGTACCATATGCTTCGACTGTGGGAAGTTTGATGTATGTCATGCTATGCACTAGGCCTGATATATGCTATGCTGTTGGCATGGTAAGCAGATATCAGTCTAACCCTGGACAAGGTCACTGGACTGCGGTCAAAAACATTCTCAAGTACCTTAAACGGACTCGAGACTACATGTTGGTTTTCTGCTCTGATAGTCTAGTACCTTTGGGTTACACGGACTCAGATTTTCAATCCGACAAAGATCAGAGTAAGTCTACCTCGGGCTATGTATTTACATTAGGAGGTGGAGCCATCGCATGGAGGAGCATTAAGCAGAAATGCATTGCGGATTCCACCATGGAAGCTGAGTATGTAGCTGCCTCTGAGGCTGCAAAAGAGGCTGTCTGGCTCCGCGGGTTCCTAGTGGGCTTGGGCGTGGTTCCTGATTTGCCTAAGACTATCACGATATATTGTGATAACTCTGGTGCAGTGGCAAATTCGAAGGAACCCAAAGCCCACAAGGCAAGTAAACACATAGAGAGAAAGTACCATCTTATACGAGAAATCGTTAAGAGAGGAGACGTGGCGGTGGTCAAGATTGCATCTGAGGACAACCTGGCTGATCCATTCACGAAGAGCCTGGCGGCTAAGACCTTTGATGGTCACATGGAGAAAATGGGAGTGAGATGCAGACCCGGTAGCGCAGTTTGAGTTGATAGTTTTAGATTGGAGAGTTTGCCAGTTAGTTATTATGCTTGAAAGATATGCTTCAAGTATAAATGGGAGATTGTTAGTTTTGTATACTGGAAGACTTGTCTTTGTATACTTTTCTGATGATATGATGATATGAAATGAAAGTTATTGCAGTCACTGTTTGCATTTAGATTATGTTCTATAATTGTTTTATGCAATGTTCCATATACTTACATTGTAGATGATATGGTGTGGGGAGTCACACGGTAAGATCATATCATTAGAACCTTGTAATGTATTAAAGAGCTCACGACTTAGATGGTCCTGAACATACCATCGGTACACCGTAGAATAATCTGATAAGTTAGTTTATCTTAACTAACTGATTATTCTAGTACACTCGTTAGTGTATTGAGGAGGATCACGATAGGATACTATTCTCTGTCTCTGACCCAGTTACTGAGAGAATAAAGATCCACAGAGTTCGGGTTCTGAACTCATGTGATATTGACGAGCATATGTGTGCGTTGTTTATTACTTTGATTTATCAATGGGTGAGATCTTTTCGTAGATCAAATTCGATATCTTGGGTAATGACAATGTATACATGATGTCTCGAGCAGTATGCATGAGCACTGTGTCCTGGTGCGCCAGGTTGATGATGTTCTCTTGAGGAAGCACAAGTTCATGTTGAAACCCTGCAGGTGGAATTTATTCCGTACATGAATAAAGCTTGTGTGGTACTACTCAAGGTTTTAGATGTTAATTAATTATAGCTGTCAGAGGCTTACATAATTAATTAATGAACATTATATCTTAAACACGGGGAATGGCTGGACTAAAGGAGTAAGCATATTCATAAATATGTATTAAATTGGTAGGTCAGTTTTACTTCTTTAGTGGAATAAAAGTAAAACTTAATTTATTTAATTATATCCTAGGTTTATTGGATATTGGATATTAAATAAATTAGTGGGCCAATTTAATATTCTTCTAGATCCCTGTTGTAGCCCAATTGACTGATAGTGGACTGGATATTGAACTTGAGATAGAGGCCCAAGCCCAGTAGGGTTGGAACATGAAATTTCGCCCCTCCCTATATATAAGGGGAGGGGGGCACGAATTTTTCATGATATTATTCATAGACAATCAGCCCCTCTTTGTCTCTCAAAGTTATCCACAGATTTCACAACTCTATCTAGTAGATTTCAGCCTACTCTGAATCTAGATACAGTCCGGGAATACAACAGAAGATCTTGAAGTAGAATTTGTGGTGCACGATTTTGAGGTCATAGGTGGCGCCATTACTGTGCTCATTCAACAGCAAGATTAGCTCTTTAATCTTGTCCACAGACCGTCTATCGATTTGTAAGTAGATTCGTTTTCTATGTCTTCCGCTTTATTAGAATCGAATCTGCTTTGCATGTCTTTTGTATAGACTGTGATAAACATGCATGTTACATAAAATTATGATTTGCATGAACACGGATTAATGAACAACCAAATGGTCCTGCGGTGGTTTAATTCAAAAAACCCCAACACAAATGACTTATCAAACAGATTCACATCCCCGTTTGTGGCATCCATACAATCCGAGTTCGTGTTTCCAATTGATTGAGGGTCACGGAATTCATTCAAATTCGTGGTTCAATTTCATTGTGAGGCTAGGGTTTGGATTTTCATCCCCAATTGTTCATGTAACCTTATACTTCTGGAAAAACAACGCAATCGTCATCGTCTTGCCGGCGAGGATCGCATCAGATGAGGAGGGGAACATAACCAGGAACAAGGCTAGACTGGTTACCCAAGGATATTCCCAAGTTGAGAGAATTGATTTTGACGAAATATTTGCTCCCATTACAAGGCTTGGGTCTGTTCATTTGTTACTTGCCATGGCTACTTGGATGAAGTTCAAACTATATCAAATGGACATGAAAAGTGCCTTCTTAAATGGGTACTTATTGGGAGATATTTTTGTTAGCTAACCCAAAGGCTTTGAAGACCCTCATCACCCTGAATTTGTGTACAAGTTGAAGAAAGCACTTTACGGTTTCAAACAAGCCCCGCGTGCTTGGTATGAACGACTAACCAAGTTCCTTCTTGAGGAAGGTTATGTTCATGGTGGAGCTTATCGAACTCTCTTTGTCAAAAGAGAAAAATCTAATATGATCATCATTCAGATCTATGTCGATGATATTGTCTTTGGATCTGTCTCAAACAGTATGGTGGATAAATTTGTCAAGCACATGACATCTGAATTTAAGATGAGTCTGGTAGGTGAATTAACCTACTTTTTGGGGCTTCAAGTGAAGTAAAAAGATGATGAAATCTTTGTTTCTCAAACAAAGTATGCAAAAAACTTGATCAACAAGTTTGGAGTAGAGAGTTGCAGTATGACGAGAACACCCATGGGAACATATCTGAAGTTATCAAAAGATAAATTGGGTGTATCTACTGAACAAACCTTGTACCATAGTATGATAGGTAGTCTGCTATACCTGACTGCAAGTCGCCCGGATATTTGCTATCATGTTGGAGTATGCGCTCGATACCAATCCAATCCTAAAGAAAGCCATCTGAAGTCTGTCAATAACATAATCAAGTACATAAAAGGTACTGCAGAGTTGGGACTATGGTTTTTCTATGATACAAACCCTAGCTTGGTAGGGTTTTGTGATGCTGATTGGGCTGGATGTACTGAAGATCGGAAGAGTACTTCAGGAGGATGTTTCTTTCTTGGAAACAACATGGTTTTATGGTTCAACAAGAAACAGAATTCCATTTAATATATTGCTGCTGGAAGCTGCTGCACCTAACTCTTGTAGATGAAGCAAATGCTTCTTGACTATGGTGTGCCACAGTCTGTGCTTACCATATTCTGTGACAACATGAGTGCCATAAATATTTCTAAGAATCCTGTTCAGCACTCTCGAACGAAGCACATAGACATTCATCACCACTTCATTCGAGAATTGGTAGAAGATGGATCCCTTGTCATTGAGCATGTTGCAATAGATGCTCAACTTGCTGGTATTTTCACTAAGGCACTTGAAAGTGGAAGGTTTGGGACACTTCGATCCTCATTGGGTCTTTGTGTTCTCTGAACTTCTCATTTGTAAGAAGTATCTCTGTACAGTCTTGGTCAGTGATGTATGTACAGAGAAAACAAAGTGACCAAGTGTTTCATGGTCTTGTGTGATGTGTGCCTCCATGTGTACCTAAAAGATACAAGAACAGTTTGTAGCAGTTACTTTTTAACTATAACGACTAGTGGGCCCTCGATTTTCATGCCCAACTTGTTTCCACTTTCTGAGGACGTGCAGAGTGGATTTGATAAGGGAAATGTTCCCTAATTATGGAAATTAATCTAATTATTTCCTTATTTAAATTTTGGCTCTTGGAGAATTGTCAAAATCACTTGTGTTCTCCACATCTGTTCCCGCTGCCGTCATTATGTCTGTGCCCACAAAAGTCCCTGCATCTGTGCCCTGTGATGCTTCTGAGTTATCTGCAACTCTCTCTAAGTCAGTTTCTGTGACAGTTCCGGAACCCCGAGCTCAATCTAGGGTTTCCGATGTTTCTTCCTTGCCCCCGTTGGTGGAGTCCGCATCACTAGAATTGACGATTGCCATTGCTACCTGTCTTGATCCCTCTTCCATTGAAGAGTTTGCTACATCAATTGTTACAATGACTTTTGTTTCTATACCAGCGTCTGTCGCTGACTTTTGCTTCTGTGCCAGTGTCTGTCGCTGCCATAACCGCCCCAATGGATACTCCGGTGGTTACGATCCAAGTTCCATTGGAAAAAGCCTTGCCAAAGGCATCTGAAGCTGTTGCTCCCACTCTCGCTCAATCTGAAGAAGTGAGAATTGAAGTTGATGATATCATGGAGGAAGATGTTGCTGTTGAGGAAAATGTTTCATCACCTGATGCTGGATCTGTTCCACCTCTTTTGGAACAAGGAGGGAAGTCTTCCATATCTCGTGGTGTGAAGCGCAAGCTTCAATTGCTTGATGTACAAGAGGATGTGTTAAACAGTGCAGACTCTGAATCAGTTTAATTGCCTCTGATGTTGCTAGAACCGGAGTGGTTGAGCTGTTGTTTGATTTAATGCTTGAAAAATCTGTCTATGCTATGCCTTTATTTGTAAAGGCTGTGGTGCATGAATTTTATGCCAATCTGTCCAAGTCCATCTGTGATGTGAATTCTACACATGTTTTTTTTGTTTATGTGCGTGGACATTGGTGTGCCTGCAGTGATAAATGAGTATCTGGGCTGTGAGCACTCTACTGTTCCTAAGTTTATCCCAAACATGAATGATATGGTAGATGAATTGACTGGAGGTAGCCGTTTGGTGTGGCCAAAAGGAAGGTCCTTGTTGGCATATGACTTCAGTGTGAAGTATTCAATACTTCACAAGATTGCAGTGAAGAACTGGCTTCCAACCCGGCATTGTTCTTCTATTGGTAAGGTGTTGTGCGTCTTGTTGTTTAAGGTTGGAACACATGTAGTGTTCAACCTTGCCCAGCTGATCTTTGATCAAGTGTGTGCCTATGCTGAGTACAAGAGGAACCAGCAGCCCATTGGTTACCCAAGGATGATTTTTAGCATCCTATCTTCACAGCATGATGTTGTGACCTCGGAAGACATCTATGAGCCTGAGGAGCTCCCTCTCTTGATCAGCCATAAGTTGTTTTCTGTGCAGTTTACTCGTGATATCCCATCTGTTGATCCAGAAGCCAGTGTTACTAAAGATGTGCCACCATCTGTGCCTCCCAGACTAGCGCCCAGATCCTCTGTCAATGCCGTATTCTTTGAATGACACATTCAGATCCTCTGTTTAGACACATTCAAATACTCGTAAGGCCTTGTGGGCATATTACTGCATGAATAGGTTTTTGCCGATTTTTGTTCTTCTTCTAAGTGATCGTGAGTTTAATATGACTAATGTAGCTGATCACTCTTTAGTTGTAGATGGCACAACAAGGTTAATTGGATTAGTGAATCGTGACTGCGTGTTGATCCAAACGATAACTGGGAAATCGGTGGGTTGTTGTAGGCACACGAGGAATTAATAAATACAACAAATTTGGGTTCGTCTATGGCCCAAGACTACCTATTCATTTACATCTTTTAGGGGAATCGGGAGGTGGGTGATATGTTAGAGGTTTAATCGACGATGAATCACTTTTAAATTTATTCTGAAAGGATAAATAAAAAGATGGAGCGAGGAATCCGGTCTTCATAACTGAGTGACTTAATTATGCAGAAAGATCGGTGTGCCCATGATCGGGTGAATAAAGTTTAAACTGAATTCTAGTTCAAATTTCGGAAACTCTTATTATTTTATATCCCCTTTAGTTACTTTTGCAGATTTACATTCCAATACAGTGACAACATAATCCAAACCCCCTTGTGATTGGTGACCTGAAAGTAAAATCGAATCGGCTCTCTGTGGAATCGCTCCTTACTCATAGCTAGCTACGCTCGTTGTTAGCATAGGAGAACAAATTTATTTTGAACGCAAAATGACCGCGTATCACAAGTGCAACAAATATTGTCTCACATAGTATTTATATACGGTGGGTGGATAATGCTAGTACTTTTACAACTCCGACCATTCACATCTAAAATAATATTTTCTAAAATATTTTAATTATCAATATGCACAATAATCCAATTTAAACATTTGAAAATAAATAAATAAATATGTATTTTAAGAAATTATTAAAATGATTTACATTAAATTATAAATAAATTTTACGTATATAAATATTTAAATTAAAAAAAGTCGTCAATCCATACGTAAATTGCAATTAAGATAATAATTTAAAACATTTTTTAATATACAAAAAGACTCGAAATTGTAGCATAATGCTGTGCGAACCCTAATGGAACATGATGCTATATAACTGCAGCCGCCACCGCTCAATTCTCTTTTTTAGTTCTGCATCTCCGCCGAGAACAACCCAACTGCAAGCACTTAGCTTCAACGATGGCTACTCAAATGAGCAAAAAGCGAAAGGTATGTATATAAATGTATATATAGGCGTGTGTGAGTGTGCTGAGATTTAAAATGAACGCATTCGGAGCTGGTTTAATCTTGCTGTGATTTACAGTTTGTGGCTGATGGAGTGTTCTTCGCTGAGTTAAACGAGGTGCTGACGCGAGAGCTGGCGGAGGATGGCTACTCCGGAGTCGAGGTCAGAGTCACCCCCATGCGAACCGAGATCATAATTAGGGCGACTCGCACCCAAAATGTTCTCGGTAAAAAAAAGTGATTTCTGTATGGACTTATTTTAACACTGAATTATTTCGTTTCTCTGTTGATTTTGCTGGTTTATTTTTTATTTGAGATAGTGTAATATGGATGGACATCTGTTGATTATTCTCTGGTATAATTGCAATCGGTGATGGTTTATTTGATTTTCTGTAGCTTTTGTTAGTGTTAGGCTTGTTGACATCTTCAATTGCTGATTGCTTCTCTATGCAGTTGCAATAAGTATTTTGTTTTCTTTTCATTAGGCGAGAAGGGGAGAAGAATTCGAGAGCTGACTTCTGTTGTTCAAAAGAGGTTCAAGTTCCCAGAAAATAGTGTTGAGCTTTATGCTGAGAAAGTTAACAACAGAGGTTTATGTGCAATAGCGCAGGCAGAGTCGTTGCGTTATAAGCTTCTCGGAGGACTTGCAGTCAGAAGGTTGGCCTCAAATTCTTTAATTCTTTATTTATTCAAACATACCCTTGTAACACTGTTCTCTATCCAAAATTAAAGTGTATGTGCCTCTCTACTTGCACTAGTTTATTGGAGTTTCTGTGCAGTACACACCTGAAAACACAGCATGTTCGCCCCTCACAATTCTTTATGTAGCATTGGCTTTGCTTATTTCTTTATCCAAATTTATTTGGGCGAAAATAGCCGATGCTTACATTGATTGGATGGAGTTAGGTTGGCTTCTTTACGGATTAGTGTGATGGGGTTTTCGACATACTCCTACAACTCTGCTGAAAGTTTATACATAAAGTTTTTTTAAGTCTTGGGAAATACGTTTTTCTTTTCCTTTGTCTTTTGAAGTGCATGTGACTAAATTTTTACTAATGTGTTCCCTTATGATGACTAAACATTGATTTTATTCATCCCTTCAATCAACATATGGGTTGAGAGCATCTGCATCGATGCTCATAGTGAACAACTGAAGCTAGTCTAGCTCGCTTGATTTTTCATTGGAGTTTAGTATAAGTTGGTCCACCAGTATCTAGGCTTTGTGAGTGGATCTTGACAATAGTTTTCTGATGAATGGTTATATCTTATCCTCTTGTAGTTATCTGCTCGATTCAATCATTTTCTTTGTGGCCAGCATTGATACTAATATCCTCCTTCCCAATGTATAGTGGTTGAAGTGGCTTTCTCACCAATGCTTATAGAAACTATTTTGGAGTTTGTCAGGCTTCATGGACTCCTTTATGTTTATGGAGTTTGGAATACTCTCCAACATCTTGCATCTTAATGCTTCTCTGTTGCTAAGTTTCTGCATTCAACTAAAGTATATGGTTTCTTACATCCTGCTATCAGTAGTTGTTAGGTTTGGGTGGTTTTCAGGTTGGCAAAGAGAGCAGGTTGAGGGTGGGGGTTATTTTTACCTTTATTTTGAGAAAGGGCGATATGTTTGGATTTCATGACATTTCTCTAGTCTAATCTAATCAATATCTTTTTCATCTTCAGAGCCTGCTACGGTGTTCTACGTTTTGTCATGGAGAATGGTGCTAAGGGTTGTGAGGTCTGAAAAATAATTCTGCTGTTTTTCTGCCATATCAGCATACATTTGTTTGTCAACCTTGATTTCCAATTTGTGCATATGCAAACATGCAGGTAATTGTTAGTGGAAAGCTTAGGGCGCAGCGTGCAAAGGCAATGAAATTCAAAGACGGATACATGATATCATCAGGCCATCCCGTCAAAGAGTACATTGACTCTGCGGTGAGGCATGTTCTCCTTAGACAGGTAAAGTTACGCCCGCCTTTTCTTTATTTATGGCTTCAATTCTCAAATATTTCTGCTTCGCTCATTTAAGCGAGACCTATAGTTCCCATTGAAACTGGCTATCACTTGACCTTCTTAAAGCCAATCTCACTTGTTTATGAAATTTGTGTAGGGTGTTCTTGGCATCAAGGTTAAGATCATGCTCGATTGGGATCCGAAGGGGAAGGTGGGTCCGGTGACCCCCTTGCCTGATCTTGTGACTATCCATCCACCCAAGGAAGAGGAGTTTTATGCAGCTCCGCCAGTTGCTGCTGCTATTGCTGCTGCACCTGATGTAGAGGTTGCAGTGTTTTAAATGTTTTTGTTTCTTCTGGCAGTACTGCTTTTTTTCTATTTTTCCCCTTAATTGAATGCGGGGTTTCTGGGCATTTGAGCTTTCGCTGCCTTGGCTGTTTGTAATCAGGTATTTTGTTTGACTGAAGAATTAAGATAATTCTGGCTCGCAATTTTCTTGCAATTAAGGTATTACTATGTTGTTATGTATGGTTTTTTTTTTCCTTTATTCTCGACTCTTGAGGCTTTAGATGTCTGTTTGCGATATGGATGAAATGATGAGGCTTTATATGTCTGTTTTCTTGAGAATTCTTTAATCATAATTTGGCGGGTGGGAGTGGGACTGAGGTCGGGCTAAAATTTTAATAATAATAATAATAATAATAATAATAATAATAATAATAATAATAATAGATGATTTCTTTAGAAAGCATATATATATTTATGTGTGTGTGTGTATGTATATTTTTAATTTGACCGCTGGAATGGTATTAGAATTGCTCGACTACTGTAGGAAATGCCCACTGGAGTATTCGGGATTTGTTGAAGCGTGTGATATACCAAAATTTTTAAATCTAATTCAAATATTTTGAGAAAAACTAGAAAAATATTGGCACATTCTCCACAGAGCCCCAAGTGATATTCGAAAAGTGGTACAATGAACTGATTTTATGCTTTTCTACATGTATAAAACGATTTTTCTTTTCCATGAACTATGTTGTTTAAAAAAGCGTTGTAAGCACTCATCTTCGACTTTAATTAATACATCGTAATACATAATAGATTGAAAAATTGGGATAAAAAATTGAGTACCTTTCTCCGGATTTCAAACTGCTCGAAGCCTTTCTTAATGCCATTACTTTTTTCCCTCTTCATATCGTTCGCAAGCTTCATCGATCTTTTCTCTTCAATGGAGCTCTGCAACAGTAAATTCATCTGAATTTTTGTAGATCTAAATATTCTAAAGTATGGTTTGGGGAGAAATTCTTGTACGCATGTTGGGGTAGTGACACATTTGTCACAATAGATATATTGGGACACTTCCATGTGTTCTAATAAATCTATTAGGACACATGGAAGTGTCCCAATACATCTATTATGATAGATGTGGTAGTGTGTGTTAGTGCGTACAAGAATTTCCCATGATTTGGGTGTGCTGTTTCAATTTTAGAGAAATTGAAAGTCAAATCGATGATCACCTGCAATGATTTAGGCACAAAAGGTCAGTGTGTACATTTAACCGATTTGTTCCTATTTTACCCTTATGATTTTGTGGGGGATTTTGATTGTTGCCTTAATTACGAGATTGCCATTAGGATTTTGTTAGATTTTGGACCGTACAGATCAAACCAATCCATGGTGGAGAACTGGAGATTGGTTTCTAGATTCCAACGGAGTATTTATAATGTAAATCAATTCTAGTTTGAGAACTTAACAAAAATTAAAGGTTCAGAAGGGGCAGTGTCTGTTCTGTAATATTTGATAAGTTTTACAATGGGAGCATTAACGCAATTCAATAATGCTTATAAAAAAAGCATTGAGTAGCTAATAAAAAGATCATTAGCATTATATGAAGCATTACTGTCATGTTAATGAAACATTATCATAATGTTAATGAAAATTTTCTCATATTGTTAACGAAAATTAAATTCTAAAAAGTAAGTATGAACTCTAATTGGATGGAATAAACTTTAATTCGGATGTAATAAACTCCAACAATCTAAAAAATGGAATTGAATACTAAGAAATAATTATAATCCTCATTGGATAGAATAAATGATAAGGACATCCATAGCAATGAGGATCTAAACCCGGAGCTACAATTCAAAGGCCCCGTCACTCGATCAAGAGCTAAGAAGTTACAAGATTATTTGCAAGCAACAATTAGGAAGAAGCTCGAAGAAGAAGACGGCGTGCAAGGGAACTTGAATTTGATGACCTTGTTGATATTGGAAGATGGAGATCAAGACATGGAGTGCAATACATGAAGTGCACGTGTGCATGTGTCGCGGCCGTGTGTTGGCAAGAGCAAGAAATAATCGGCCCTTAGTAATTTAATTAAGGGGATTGATTTATTAGACTATAGTATTTAATTTATTTAATTTAGACTATAGTAAATCAGATTTTATTTCATTATTTGGTAGTAATTTTCGGCCATTATGATAGTTAGTCATATGTTTGACTAGAATTTTAATTAAGGGAAATTTCTACCTTAAATAGAATTCTAGTTTAGGCAATTTCCTAGTCCAATTAGACTTATTTTTGGACCTTATATTTTCGGCCTCTTTAGCATAGATTTTCGGTCATTGTAACACTTATAAATAGGTGTTCCATGTGACATTGATACTTTAGACTTTATTTGAATTATCAAGCTTTGCTTTTAATATTGTCTCAACCCCATTTAAATCTTTTAACTCTATAATTCACATTGAGGAATTGTCGGGAACTCGCTACTTGAAGATCAACTTAAAGAATTTGGCCTTGTGTACGTTCGAGATTCAAGGCAACTTTCGGGTTGTGATTCGTTCTACCTCATCACCAACCATCCAGCCGCCTTCGACGCCATCCACCAACCACCGTCGTCCATATCAACGTCATTCCACAAGTCCATAGTTCGAGTATCAAGCCATTCCATTGTCGGGAACTCGCTACTTGAAGATCAACTTAAAGAATTTGGCCTTGTGTACGTTCGAGATTCAAGGCAACTTTCGGGTTGTGATTCGTTCTACCTCATCACCAACCGTCCAGCTGCCTTCGATGCCATCCACCAACCACCATCGTCCATATCAACGTCATTCCACAAGTCCATATTTCGAGTATCAAGCCATTCCATTGTCGGGAACTCGCTACTTGAAGATCAACTTAAAGAATTTGGCCTTGTGTACGTTCGAGATTCAAGGCAACTTTCGGGTTGTGATTCGTTCTACCTCATCACCAACCGTCCAGCCGCCTTCGATGCCATCCACCAACCACCATCGTCCATATCAACGTCATTCCACAAGTCCATAGTTCGAGTATCAAGCCATTCCAAGCCGTTCCAGATCAGATTTGCCTATACGTGTTCTTCACGACGTTTGGAGCACATATATTGTAAGTTTATCCAATCTCTATCATATCCTATCTACCCTAGCCATTCTTCACCTTAACTTCACACACGAAATCCTAGCCTCATTCCCAATCAACTCGCCCTCCAAAACAGCCCGTTAATTTGGATTTGTGTTTAATTTGTGTGTCGTAGTCTAGGTATTTTGTTTAGTTCTAGTCGTCTAGTTCATACCGTTGTTAGTGGTTTATTATTCCGCATATTTTTAGTTTATTATTGAGTCTTAGAAGTCATAGAACCCTTACATGTTGATGTGCGTTCGATCCTTAGTTCGGGTCACATCATAAAAGTGGTATCAAAGCCACGTCGGCTTTGGTTTGTGTCTTTATTTTATCGTTGAGTTTGTTCGAGTTGTAATTTATTTTCCCATATTGTTCATAGCAAAAAAAAAGAGATCGTATAAAAAAAAGAACTATAAAAAAAAAGAAGGAAAGCATCGGATAAAAAAAAAATCCGATTTAAAAAAAAAAAAAAAGAATATTCATTGTTTCCTTTTGTGTTTCTTTAATTTTGGTACTATTCTATAGTTGGTAATTACCTTGTGAGTCTTTTCTTATTTTTGGTAATTTCCTTCTAGTATAGTTCTATAGTTGGTACTTTCCATTAGAGTCTTATTTTATTTTTGGGACTTCCCTTCCAAGTCCTATTTCTTTTTGGTAACTTCCTTTAGAGTTATATTTTATTTTTGGTTCTTTCTTTCTAGAGTCTAGGCTAATTAAGGTATTTAGATTGTGTCACATAGATTGATACACATCCAAATCACTCTAATTCCTTTTTAATTCTTTCTTTCCTTATCCTACTTGATTCTTTCCTTTCTTCTACCTAGATTTATTCTTGGATTTCCTAATCTAATTGGAACTTCAATAATTAATCTAATTCCTTCCTTTTACACATAATACTCGACCACCACCCTAATTTACCATACTTGACCATCACCCTACTACACCATACTCGACCACCGCCCCAGATACACACCAAATTCCTCCTTGTTCTAAGAGTAGCATTCCCATTCCATACCCAGTGTAATTAAGTTGTTTCCGCGAATACAAACTTTTGAGAGCCGATTCTCCTAAGCAATTTGACCAGCCTATATATACACGACTTATCACACACTGTGCACTCATATATTTGAGTGATACACAAGTGGTAAAATCAAGAGTGAAAACAAAAGAGTAAACGTGAGATTGTGAGGATCCTTCCTTGTTTTCCTTTACGTTTGTTCGTTTTGTAGGTACCATGAACAAAGGCAAGAACGAAGCCACCGCTTCAACACCGCCCATAGCAAAGAACGAAGCCACTGCTTCGACACATCCCACAGATGACCCAAAATTGTCAACTACACCAGATGAACTGTCTTACTCAACTGATTGGGACCCGAAGTACCAGTTTGAAGCTATGTCAAAGTACTTCCTGCGCCAGAATCAATTGATAAAGGATGAGTTCGGGAATCAAGTAGCCGAGCTAACTGAGCAGATCAAGAAAATCACAGCTCAGTCGACTACAACACTAGTAGTCCAACAACTCCAGCAAAGAGCCGCCCTGAGGCAGCCCGCTTTCCAAGAAAACGTTGGAAACAACGCATTCGAACCCGAGTTCGATGCAACAGGTGGAAATGAAACCGACTTCAATCCACCTTGGCAAGAAAATCGCCAGGATCGTAATAGAGCACCTGTCAGAAAAGTAGTTCGCTATGAAAGGCCCAGAAATGGAGATGGAGATGGTTTGCTCAACAACATCAAAACCAGCATCCCCGAATTTGAAGGAATACACGACCCTGATCTTTACTTAGATTGGGAGCGCAAGGTAGACAAGATCTTCACATGCTATGACTTTTCAGAAATCAAGAAAGTCCAATTAGCAGCCTTGGAGTTTAGAGGCTACGCAGCCGCATGGTGGGAGATGCAACAAGAGAGGCGACGCAGAGAGAGATATTCACCTGTTGATTCATGGGAAGAAATGAAAGGCTTCCTATGAGGAAGATTCATTCCAATGCATTATGAGAGAGAGCTTGAAAAGAAGCTCAACAAGATCAAGCAAGACACCCGTTCCATTGAAGAATACCACAAAGAGTTGGAGACTGCCTTGAACCGAGTCGGAAAAGAGGAGTCCTTAAATGCTACCATCATCAGGTACATTGAAGGCATGAATCCTGACATTGCATGTGAAGTCGAACTCAGAGACTTCACGAGTATAGATGACATGGTGCACTACGCATCAATTGTGGAAAGACAGCTTCGAGAGGGCCACCGTCGATCTCATCAAACTTCAGCCCCTACACGGCCTCCTTGGAACAAAGGTACACATTCCACATCATCTTCTACTCCTTCTACTGAGTCCACACTACCCCGAGGTCAGTCCGGACCACCTGAACGGTGTTTCGACTGTTCTACATCGCAGCCCAACCGTAGACCCGAGTCTACACTGGCGCCACCTGCAAGTCCACTATTCCAACGGCCTAATCAGCCCAATGTGACGCCAAATGCAGCCCCCAGTTTAGGCCGTGACATTTAGTGTCATAAGTGCCAAGGTTGGGGTCATTTTCAGAATCAGTGTCCAAACTGGTGTGTTCTGTTTCTCAATGAACAGAATGGACTTGAGTCAGCCAGTGAAGACAAAGAAGAGCCCAAAACCGACGCCCCAGCTACAGTCGACGCCCCTGAAGTCGAACAAGAAGAAGAGGAACACGAGTTACCACCTGTCAGTCTTGTTTCCATCCACAGTCTGAATATCAATCGTTAAGATGAAGAGCAATCCCAGCGTGAGAACATCTTTTACACACGGGTTTCTATCCAGGTTCAGACATGTGCAATGATCATAGACAGCGGTAGCGTAATCAATTCAATCAGTCAGTATGCTGTCGATAAGTTAGCCCTCACCACTACAAATTATCCAAAGCCCTACAAGCTGCAATGGCTTACAGATCGTGGATCCATTC
Organism: Perilla frutescens; assembly: GCA_026008535.1. Taxonomy (NCBI): domain Eukaryota; kingdom Viridiplantae; phylum Streptophyta; class Magnoliopsida; order Lamiales; family Lamiaceae; genus Perilla; species Perilla frutescens. The sequence continues at coordinate 17,673,186 of BRKX01000005.1, forward strand.
GTGTAACAGGTCAGGTACACGTCTCTTTCTCTGTCAATCATTTTTCTGACACTGTTTTGTGCGATGTTATTCCCATGGAAGCAGCACATATACTTTTAGGAAGACCGTGGTAGTTCGACAGACGAGCTATTCATGACGGACTTGCGAACACTTACACGATCACACAAGATGGTCGAACAATAGTGTTAAAGCCACTACCTCCCAAGGCTATTGCAGAGGATCAAGAAAGGATGCAAGAGATGTTTAAGCAAGAATGGGCCAAAACAGCCGCAGCCGCCGCCCAAACTGCCGCTGTGAACAGTACCACTTCGGCCGCCCCTTTACCACCGGCCCCTACTGTCCCTTCGACCAATACAACCCCTACATTGGCTTCCAAATATTCCTTGGTTCGTGGAAAGGCATTCGGATCAGCCCCAAACAAAGAGAAGAATCAATCTCTGTTTATCTCTGTTAAAGGCGTAGAAAAAGCACTGAAAGCAGGTTTTTCTTTTGTTCTTTTATCTTGTAAGAACAGTGCTACTAATGATGTTTCTATGTCTAGTGATGTGCAACCTCTCATGGAGGAGTTCACGGACGTGTTCCCGGAAGAGATTCCAAGTGGATTACCTCCAGTTCGTGGGATTGAGCACCAGATTGACTTTGTGCCTGACGCCGTCCTTCCAAACAGACCGGCGTACCGCACTTCACCCGAGGAGAAGAAGGAGATCGACTTCCAAGTCAAAGAGCTGCTGGAGAAGAAGCAGATCCGAGAGTCGATGAGCCCTTGTGCAATTCCAGTCATCTTAGTGCCAGAGAAGAACAATGAATAGAGGATGTGCATGGACTGCCGTGCCATCAAAAAAATCATGGTTAAGTACATATTTCCTATCCGTAGACTTGATGATATGCTAGATGAGTTGAGTGGTTCGAATTTATTTTCTAAAATTGATCTGAGGTCTGGCTATTTTCAAGTTAGAATGCATGACGGGGATGAGTGGAAAACTGCGTTTAAAACAAAGCATGGTCTATATGAGTGGTTAGTTATGCCATTTGGTCTCACTAATGCACCGAGCACTTTCATGAGATTGATGAACCATGTTTTACGTGACGTGATTGGTAAATTTGTGGTTGTCTACTTTGATGATATATTGATTTACAGTCATGATGCACAGACACACTTAGAACACCTTAGGCGTGTGTTTACTCTATTGCGTGATGCAAAATTGTATGGAAATTTGTCTAAGTGTTCATTTTGTATCGATGAAGTCATTTTTCTAGGCTTTGTCGTCAGTTCACGAGGTATTGAGGTTGACCGTTCCAAAATCAAGGCGATTGAGGAATGGTTAACGCCCAAGAACGCCTCTGAGGTCCGATCCTTTCATGGATTGGCTGGGTTTTACCGTCGTTTTGTACGGGATTTCTCCAGTATAGCCGTCCCTCTTACTGAGCTAAGTAAGAAGGACCGAAAATTTGAGTGGGGTAAACAACAAGAGCATGCTTTTAATACCTTGAAATCATTATTGTGTTCTGCTCCTGTTCTTTGTTTACCTGATTTTACTAAGACTTTTGAGATCGAGTGTGATGCTTCGGGCATAGGTATTGGTGCAGTTTTGATGCAAGATCGCAGACCCGTAGCATACTTCAATGAGAAGCTGAATGGCGCCTCCCTTAGGTATTCCACGTACGATGAGGAACTCTACACTTTGAAGCGTGCGTTGGACACATGACAGCACTATCTCTAGCCTAAGGAGTTCGTCATCTACACGGATCATGAAAGCTTGAAGCACCTGAAAGGGCAAAACAATCTGAACAAGAGACATGCGAGATGGGTTGAGTTCATCGAATCCTTCCCGTATGTTATCAAGTACAAGAAAGGCGAAGACAATGTGGTCGCCGACGCCGTGTCTAGAAGGTACGCTCTTTCGAACTTGATGCATGCCAAGATGCTAGGTTTTGAGTCAATTAAGTCACTTTACATGCATGATGAGTATTTCAGCCCCATTTTTGCGTCGTATAGTGCTAAGCCTAGGTCTTTTGATGGTTTTTATGTGGATGATGGTTTTCTGTTCAAAGAGTCGAAGTTGTGCATCCCGGATTGTTCTATGTGTGAGCTATTAGTGTTAGAATTGCATGCGGGGGGTTTGATGGGTCACTTTGGTGTGCATAAGACATTAAACTTGCTGCATGAACACTTCTTTTGGCCGCATATGCGTAGGGATGTAGAGAATGTGTGTAGTCGTTGCATTACTTGTCGTCAAGCCAAATCCACTTCATACCCTTTTGGACTCTACACGCCATTACCCGCCCCTACAGCCCCTTGGATTGATATTTCGATGGATTTCATCTTGGGTTTGCCTAGGTCTAGGTCGGGTAAAGATTCAGTCTTTGTTGTAGTTGATCGGTTCTCCAAAATGGCTCATTTCATTACATGTAGGAAAACTGATGATGCTGTTTACATTACCAATTTGTTCTTTGTTCATGTTGTTCGATTGCATGGAATTCCTCGTACTATTGTTAGTGATAGGGATTCTAAGTTTTTAGGACATTTTTGGTGTGTTTTGTGGGGAAAGTTAGGTACTAAGTTATTGTTTTCTACTGCATATCATCCACAAATCGATGGTCAAACTGAGGTTGTGAATCGTACATTAGGAGCTTTACTTAGGTCTCTAATTAAGAATAATTTGAAGTCATGGGAAGAGTGTCAACCTTATGCTGAATTTGCTTATAATCGTGTAGTTCATTCTTCTACTAACATGTCTCCATTTGAGGTAGTTTATGGATTTAATCCACTAACTCCTACTGATTTGCTTCCTTTACCCGTTGAGCATCTAACGAGTGTTAAAGGTATGAATAGAGCTGATTTTATCTGAGAGATGCATGAGAAGGTACGTGCCCGGATTGAGCACCAAGGCTCGAGAATAGCCGCCGCACGCAACACGAGATGCAAATGTGTCATCTTTCAGCCTGGAGATCATGTTTGGATTCATCTCAGTCGTGGCCGCTTTCCCAATCTGAGGAAGTCTAAGTTGTCGCCTAGAGGAGACGGTCATTTCACCGTCCTGAGTCGTGTCAATGACAATGCATACCGCATTGATCTCCTAGGTGAGTACAAGTGTTCATCTACTTTTAATGTTGCTGATTTGTCTCCTTTTATTGCAGATGAATTCGACCATGATGAGGATCCAAATTCGAGGACGAATTCTCTTCAGCAAGGGGGGAATGATGAGGACATCCATAGCAATGAGGATCTAAATCCGGAGCTACAATTTAAAGGCCCCATCACTTGACTAAGAGCTAAGAAGTTACAAGATTATTTGCAAGCAATAATTAGGAAGAAGCTCGAAGAAGAAGACGGCGTGCAAGGGAGCTTGAACTTGATGACCTTGTTGATATTGGAAGATGGAGATCAAGACATGGAGTACAATACATGAAGTGCACGTGTGCATGTGTGGCGGCCGTGTGTTGGCAAGAGCAAGAAATAATCGGCCCTTAGTAATTTAATTAAGGGGATTGATTTATTAGACTATAGTATTTAATTTATTTAATTTAGACTATAGTAAATCAGATTTTATTTCATTATTTGGTAGTAATTTTCGGCCATTATGATAGTTAGTCATATGTTTGACTAGAATTTTAATTAAGAGAAATTTCTACCTTAAATAGAATTCTAGTTTAGGCAATTTCCTAGTCCAATTAGACTTCTTTTTGGACCTTATATTTTCGGACTCATTAGCATAGATTTTCGGTCATTGTAACACTTATAAATAGGTGTTCCATGTGACATTGATACTTTAGACTTTATTTGAATTATCAAGCTTTGCTTTCAATATTGTCTCAACCCCATTTAAATCTTTGTGAGTTTTGATTGAAAATTCATACTCTTGGAATTAGCAACTCTAGGTTTTATTCAAAGGAAAATCTATAATTCACATTGAGGAATTGTCGGGAACTCGCTACTTGAAGATCAACTTAAAGAATTTGGCCTTGTGTACGTTCGAGATTCAAGGCAACTTTCGGGTTGTGATTCGTTCTACCTCATCACCAACCGTCCAACCACTTTCGACGCCATCCACCAACCACCGTCGTCCATATCAACCCTTACGTGTCGACGTGCATTCGATCCTTAGTTCGGGTCACATCAATAAATCATAATAACAATATAAATGTACTATATTAGCATTATGATATTGCTTTATCAGCACTACAAATAAACTAAGCATATGACAATGCTACATTAGCATAATGAAAGAACCCTAATTGGATGAAATAAATCCTAATTAATCCAATCTAATCGGATTAAATAAATAATAATAATAATTAATTAATAACTAAAATCAAATTTAAATCATAAAAAAATTATAAACCCTAATTGGACTGAATATACTCTAATTAGAATGTAATTATGTAATAAATCATAATAACAATATAAGTTCGCGTACTATGCTAACATTATGATAATGTTTCGTTAGCACAGTGAATACAATATGTCAGCATATAACAAATGCTTCGTTAGTTTGCGTGAACATAAAGTTCATGGAGTATTATTAAAATCTAGCGAAATCATTTTCACCCTCGATACACGTGAAAATATATTTTTTGTATTTTTCGTCCATCTTTATTAGCATAAACATATCCATGACTATTCTTGACTGAAAGAGCATGAAAAGTGCTTTAATTTGGTGAATTATGTGTGCTAATTCGATTAGAAACGAATAAATTATGATCGTTTAAAGTTTTTTAAGCTTTTTTTAAAGGTAATGAGATCATCAGGTTGGACAATTATATCCCTCCTTTTTTTTCCGTGACCTTGACATTAAATCTCAACCACTTGATCTTTTAGTTGAATGATATAAGATGAATTTCTAATTCTCACACCAGGAAAATATATATTTTTTATCAACTCCTTTTATACATGTAACTACTCCACATAAATGATTCCCACAATTCATCCTTCTCGACTAATGCCCACGACCAATCACCAATTGAGTGCTTTTTCTCAAGCCCATTCAAAACATCACTCACAAATGCATCTTTGGTTGTTTTGATATAATCATCAAAATCATCACCAATACCCTTATCCTTAAATTTTTGCTGAACCCGTCTGGAGTTTGTTTGTTTCATCGGAGGATCCTACTAGTAGGATTTCAGAATCCTATGATTTTTATTTAGATTGAATTCGGACCCTTTAAGATTCAACCCAGTCACTAAAGTATACTCCTTTCGACTAAATCTCAGATTTTTATTGTGGATTCGAAACCATGTCTCACTAACACCACTGTTGTCTATTTTCACAATCTCACGTGACATAACATAATGCACGATTTTGTTGCATCTTTCAAGAGCAGTTGGAAGTGAAAAGAAATGCCCAAACTAAGACTTTGAAAATGTAGCAAGAACCTCCTCACCATGCCCAAGCAACACATTTTTAATATCTATCAGCTCACCCACATGATCATGATTACTTAATTCTATAACTATTACCTATCATACTCGCTCTTTTCCATTTCCATCATGTTGGAAAAAAGCTAGCTAGGATCATTTGAATGTGTTATTGTTTGACTAAAAATATTTTGATAAAAAATGACACCGAATCTAAACTCATGTGCAGCGGAAAACTGAGATTATCGGATTACCTTGAAATTGGACAGACACCGTTGAGAAGATGTAGTTATAAAATCTGTAGCTCCTTTATTCTTCATGTTATCCACTCCACGATCTTCAGTTGTATGTCCCAACCTCGATCTAGACGTCATGTGGGTGACGATCCTCTAGACCTTGTAGAAGCTTGGAGATGCAGAACCCGACCTTATTGATGATCAAAAATTTCCAACTTTCGGAAGAGCTAATTTTTCAAAAATATTAACTATGGTGGCTAGGGTTTTTTATCTCCCTTCATAAGGTATATATATGGCTACAACAGGGATCTAGAAGGAGATTATGGTTGGGCCTCTAATAGGCCTTAAATTCTCTATGTCCGGCCCGAACATAACTTAAGCCCATTAGTATTAATTTAGTTCACTAAAGAATTAATATTGCACTACCACACCAATTCTATAATTACGAATATAACTCATTTGACTCAATTAATTCTCATGTTTAAGATATTGAATGTCTATTAATTAAATTGAGGATATGTCCATTTTTATCTCCAATTCATGGTTTTTAACCTATATATAAAAGCTCTCATTTTAATACACGACAGAGGATGCCTCATACTATATTTTTACACTTAGAATACACCAAGAGAGAGGAAAAGAAGACAGAGGTTTTCCGTCTACTCAAGAAAAGTCAACAAGTTTGCTAGAGATGGAGTGCTACTGCAGAAGGGACAAGACTACTGGATTACTCCGTGTCTTTCGGTTCTTTTATCAGTTCTATCATGAACACTTATACTCTAGCTTCATTGTTTATTTAATTATGTCTAGCTAATTTCATAGCTAGGTTTTAGGGATTGGGTGTTATGAATTTTATAATATGATTTAATTACTTTCTTCATGCTATCTCTTATGGTTTGATTTCTATGCATTTATTTATATCTTGTATGGATGCTTGATCACCATTTATGCATATTAGTCATTAATTTGAAGTACTTACCAGAGAAGAATTAATGATGGAAAGATAGAAATCAAATTATGTGTGCTTGGAAGGACCGACCAAGTGAACAAGTATCACATAGGGTTGAATAGATCTTCGTGTGCTATATTGATAGTAATGACATGTGTGAAAAACTGACCGTAGTGAAGTGTATGCTCATTATATCTATGTTATGGTTTATGCCTTTAAAAGCAATCTGATAACGAACTAGTGATCCCCCACCATTGATAGATTAAAGACATAAGTCGGGTTGACATTGTTAATGAATATTGATAATTGATATAATAATCCAGTTTCCCAAAAGCCTAGGTTTCGTTTATTTGTTTAATCTCAGTATTTTATTTCCTTGCATTTATTTTATGCTATTTTATTTTATTCTCTTTTTACCTGTGTACTCAATGCCTAGATATTAATTAGGTGATTGTGTTTAAGAACCTGAAAGTAGCAGTCCTTGTGGCAAACGATACTCTTGCTCACCTAAGTATTACAATAATGTCGTGCACTTGTGATTCGATTATTTATTAATAAATAGCGTGTCAGAACCCTAATAAATCTGCAATACACTAGCATTGTGATAATTCTTTGTTAGCACAGTAACTATATTATGTTAGGATATGACAAATGCTTCGTTAGCATACAATTTCATAATGTTGATGAAGTATTATTATAAGATAACGAAAACATTTACAACCTAAGCATGCGTAAATATTTATCGTCCATACTTTTCATCTAACACATGATCTTCTGGCATCTTAAATGAAAGAGCACGAAGAGAGGTTTAGTTTGATAATTTTTTTTTTGTCAATTAGGTTAAAAATGAGCAAGTTATGGCCGTTTAAAATTTTTAAATATTTTTTAATTGTTGACATCATCTATTTTAAAGATTTAGAGGAAAATAACCACCATTTCTTTATTTTTTGAATTGTTATTTACAAAATTGTCATCACCTATTGTATTGAATCTCAATCATTAGATCATTTAATTGGAGGGTATATATGTGCTCCTAGTTCTCATACTAGGAAAAATGTTGGTATATTGTCAAGTCCATATTCTCTCGTATTTTTGTGTCTTTTTCTCATTCTTTTGTACTTTGTTTTTTTTTCTTTTTTGAGTCGGAAAGAGCTAGTATGGGCACAAGGGGGGCATGAGGCAGCTAAATCACATCTAGAGGGCATTTGAATGCCAATGATACCAAAGATTGACAACAACTTCTCAATGGGAAGCTCTATCTCGAGCCTGGCAGAAATGCCCACAATTCCAGCATGGCTGAAAAAGAAGTTTGCGATCGTGTCCATAACAAATCCAGAGTGATTGACAGGAGAAGGAGAGGAGACTGGGCACAAGAATGACAATTACCAGTTGGAGCAGGAGCAGTGCACTCTAGCCGCCGAAGGAAAGAATAGCTTATAAGAAAAGTGTGATCATATCTTCCAGATTCTAGAAGGTGGATCGGCTAATTAAGTAAGGTTGAATGTTGGCGATCTAGGGCACGACGAGTACAGAATTTGCGAGACAGATCTTCTAAATAAAGGAAGAATATGCCAAATATGGAAAGTCTTGGGTACAACAACTGCAAAATGAGCTGAAGATCCCCTGTCCTGTGGGGAAAGTTACCTTGTGTTTTGTACTCCTATATAAGTAGTTTTTATGGCAGAGGTTGAACAACATACAACAACACAATCAACACTTGAACACACATACAACATTCGTACAACAACACTTCAAAGACTCATACAACAACACATGCAAGACACAATCGAAACATTCTTACCACAACACTTATAATTTATTTTTGCTTTTAATATCATTTTGCTTTTCTGCATTCCTGTCTCGGGCCTTATGCCCGCAAGCATTTAGAATTTCAACTTTTTATGTACTTAAATCCAGCGTTGGTGTTGGATCATTTGCTATTTAACCAAGTAAGTTTTTCGTTTAATTTATGTCTTTATTTACTTATATTTATTGTTGTTCTAAGTCTAGCATGAGCGGCCAGACTCGTTATTCCGGATTGAACAAAAATAAGAACTTAATGAACACATAAGAACCGTGAGGCTTATGGAAATAAACTGGGTGAATTTGGTTCCGTCGTGTAATAATTTTCTTTATTGCATTAAAGTGGGCTAAGCTAGTTCATCATGGTTGATCACTCGTTAATTAGAATTGTGTTCACTACTTCCATAAATGGTCAATGAATCGTAGCTGTGTGTTAGTTATAAAGGGATGAGATATATCACTGGTACTGAGGGCATCTGAGAGATCAGTGTCTAGGTAAATCTGCATCTGTCTAGGGCATAAAGATGCCATGTTGTTTACAATCATATGAGAGATCAGGGTTTGGGAAATAGGTTAGGGATTAGGGGATGAAAGAGTGACCTCTAGTCTACACAGAAAGGATAGATTGGGTACGTTGAGAGAGATCCGATACCTTTAACTAGATAATTAAATTTACATAAGTAATCAGCGTGCCCATGATCGATCAAGTATTTGTTAAGTTCAAATCTATGCTATAATCTGGAATACGTTACTATTAATATTTTTCTTTCTTTTATTTTGTTATTTTTACTTTACAGTATTTACATTAAGAAGTACGGAGACCACAACAACCCTCAAAACTTTGGAATATCAACATTAGAAGATAGAGTTCACAGCTCCTCGTGGGATCGACCTTTACTCTTGTTGCTAGCTACACCTGCAGTGGACATAAGGATAAGTCTCTCTAGAGATTTATTATGACCACGAAATGACCACACGTCAGAATTGGCGCCGTTTCCAGGGAGCTAATTCTAGAAATTCTATTTTCCCAACTTGTTAGCTTGTGCCCTCCGTGATTCTGATGGGAAACATCGCCAATTCTGATGGCCAGGCTAACAATTTGGGAAAATAGAATTTCTAGAATCAACTCCTCGGTAACGGTACCAATTCTGACGCACGGTCATTTCACGGTCATAATAAATCTCTAGAGAGACTTATCCTTATGCCCATTGCAAGCGTAGCTAGCAACGAGAGTTAGGGTCAATGCCACAAGGAGCTATGAACTCTATCTTCCAATGTCACTATTCTAAAGTTTTGGGAGCCCACATACATGTGATGAAAGGCAAGCGTCGTGCCCATGACAATAACTAGGGCGCTGACTGAGAGGCAACCCAGGTTCTTTTTATTTTCTGCAATTTATTTATTTCCTTTTAAGTATTTATTCTTTGCCTTGTTAGACTAGGAATTGGATTTTACGGCTGGATTTTGTTTTGAAGTATTTTAGGTAAGAAATTTTGGTGAATTTTTCGTGGAAGGAAATAATCTAGTAAAAATGGACACTTTCCAAGTTGGAGGGCATAAGATAAGGAAAGATCGAGGATCCAGGGATTTGTCCGCCCCCGTGGGCACAACATAGACCCTGAATAGAAAAACCCTAGAGGCCCAAAAGTTTCTGACGGGCCTATTACATCAATCCTAATCGAGTGGCTAGGGTTAATCGGTGGATACTTAACTACCCCCTCTTCTCCTCAAAATTCACTCACCATTTTTTACCCAAATTCAAAAAATTACAGATCTCTCTCTCTAAAACTCCCTCTCTTTCTCTCTCTCAAACACCCAAACCACGATCACCATAGTCCTCAAAACTCGCGCCTCCAAGTCCTCAAAGAAGAAGATAGAGTTCACCCCCTCTACTTCATCGGAAAGTACCAAAGACACCACCACAGATGCCACTATACCACCAAAGCCACCTAGCACCGTCGCCGTTGAGGTCCAACCTTTCACCACCGTAGAGCAATCTTCATCACCAGTTCCCACCCAAGAATCCGAGAAAGCTGATGAGCCCTCTCTGAAGCTAGAATAGCCATTATGAAAAGATGCAGACTTGAATGAAAATGGCTAGGCATGCAAGGGGCATTTCTTAATGTCAAACTAAGAAGTTAACAAAATGAAAAAGGAAAAACCAATCACAATTGCTAATTTTTTGAGTAGAAAAAAGACAATCTCAATGATCATCTTGATCAAAGGTTAAGATCGAGCGACGGGATGAAGATTCAAATTTAGGTTATAAAGACCACTTATTAGATGAAGCCTATAAAAGACGATGGTCTCACACTTGATGTAGGGATTTTTATCGAGAGAGAGATATCTAGAGATGATGTTCGGAGAGAAGAAATTTGAACGTAAAACAAAGCGTATAGACAAGGCTGAAGATGCAGATAGGAACGATGTTTGAAGAAAAGTCTTCAAACATTTAGTCATGTCGGACTCAATTTAAGTTTTGAGTATAGTTGTTGCTATATAGTTGTGTAGGTTTCTAAAAGTGTCAGTTTGTATAATCTTAGGAGATTTACAGCACCAAATCCCTACCAATTATAGCACATAAGCTCTTATTAGGAAACTGTGAATTGTCAAGTGTGTATAATAATAGTAAAGAAAACTGAGCATTGTAAGTATGGGTTGCTGAGTTGAAATAACACCTAAGGCCTTAGTGAAACCCTGTGAGTTGAGAGATATTTATACTTGAAATAGAGTTATATCTCCTGCAGCAGCAGTTGAAGTGTTGCAAGTGTGAGCAGTAATCTATGAAGTGCATAGTGATTACCTTCTAGTTTCTTGAAGAGAGGAAGTAGAGTTAGTTTAAGACTCGAAGATCTTTTTAATACGTTCTTTTTAACTGCTTTACTTAATTGCTTTATATATTGAGTTATTGTTTAAGTTGTCTAAGTGCTTAATTAATTGCTTTAAATCAACATATTTTCAACTGAGCGAAACTAGCTTAGTTTCAAACTAAGATGAGATGTTAGTACGTGAAAATCCAACTAAAACTTTAACTCCAATTGAGAACTTACTTCTGCAAGTCAGTCCACAACTTTGATCACATTTTAAGTGAATTGGTCCTAATTATTCAACCCGCCCCCCTAATCACTTGAGTATTTTTGGGATTCTCCCTTCCTAAAATTAGTTTTTAGTAAATAAATACAAAAAAAAGTTGATATTTTTTTTTGTATAATATCCATTTTATTTTATCATAATTGAACTTGCACTTTTGTGAATTCATTTGTAACATACCAAAATCAATTATGGAGTCCCAATGATTTTTCTAGAGGCCAAATATTTAAGTTGAGTTCATTTTATTATAAGGGCCCAAATGATGGGCTTTCTAGCCCAACATGATTTTAATTATTTACGGCCCAATTAATATTGTTGAGATGAGACGAATGAATATTGTAGATGATAGTGTTCATTGATACGAAGAACTTGATTTCATCTACGTTGGACTTCAGTTGACCAAGTTATGATTTAATCCTTGATTTAATTGCATTTATGGTTAAATTAAGAAGAGGTGTCTCATTCATCCCACTTTCCAGTTCATTTTGAGAATCCCTCTTTCGGTCAACCCCCAACCCCTCTCTTCTCTCTCCATCTTGCCTCCCCCTCCTCTCCGCCGCCGGTGCTGCTATCATTGATGCTGGAGTCGCCGATCGGAATATTTTCTGACGAGTTCCATTTTAACATGCAATTATATTTTTTAGATTCTCCTTCTTTTCATCTTTCCTATTCTTCTCTTATTTTTGAGAGATTTTGAGGTTTTTAAATTTCGAATTTTCGGATCTAAGAATGAGTTAAATTCTAGCCTTTCAATACCTCATTTCTTTTTTTATTTTTCAACTTTATTTTCAATTTTAGTATGTATATATTTATGGGCTGTTTTGGATTATTTATTTTTAAGTATGTTTTTCATTTTATTTTTTGTGTTCTTAGTGTACTTGAACACTTTAGGAGTTGATTGGTTTGATGATAAAATGAATAGAAAAAATTAAATTTTAATGTGTGTATGTGTTGAATCCGTGAGTGTGTGCATGTGTGTTTTGGGAGTGTGTTTTTATGTGTGCATGTGTGTTATTTATTTTACTATTTCAAGGATATCCGACATTATTTATAAAGAGCATATGTTAATTATTCCATAAGGTTGTTTAGTTCAATGGTTGATGTTTAATATGATATTAAAAGGGTTAATGTTCGAATTTATTGCAATTAATATCTTTCTGTTTCAACCTTAATTCATTGAAATCAGTTTATAAGTTTCAAAAGTAGCATCTAGCCTAATAGATATGTCTCATATTTATTTATTGCAAATAATATATTTATGTTTTAATCTTAATTAATTAAAATCAATTTATAAGTTTTGAAAATGGCACCTAGCCTAATGAATATGCTATAGATTTATTAATAAGAGGTTAAGAGTTTGAAATCCCTTAATTATAGTTATTAACTCAAATGATTTTGAACCTTATATAATTTATTACATCTAATCATTTTTTAAAATGGAATTTATTTATCTGGTTGGAGTCCAAATTGTTATTTGAGAGGTTTATGGCTCGAATCTTGTTGAAATAATATTTATTATTTTTATTCATTTTTAACATAAGATTATTTTCAACATTATATAAATAATAATGAGCTTATTTTTTTTGAAAACAAGGCTTGGCCAAGTGGTTATGTTGTTCTAAATTTCATTATGCTAGGCGTAGTGTTTAAAACCTTTGGAACGCTGCATTTTTATTCAAAAATCATTCTGTACTTTATATATAAATAATGATATATTTTTTTAATTTTCTAAAAGTGTGTTTGGCCTAATGGTTGGAGTTTAAAAGTTCTGCTAGAGGTCTAAGTTCAAATCCCTTTAATTTATTTTATGATTATCTTTTATTCAAGTATTTATGAGTGTATTTAATTAAAGCAGTTTCACGTGTTCTAAAAGTATTTTTTTACTTTAATGTATTTTTTTAATTTCTAAAAGTATGTTACATAAATCCTTCTAGGCTAGTGGTGAAGTTCTTATTATTTCACGTGTTCAACCTCTCCTGGCTACAAAATTATATTATATTTTGACTTTATTTTTTATTTTGTCTATTTTACTTAGTTTAAATTAAATTGGAAATTAAGTATATGATACAATAAATCAATATTTCAATACTATTCTATGATCCTTTAAATCTTAAATTAAATATTATAATTTTCCTCTATGAATTTAAGGCATTTATTTGCACGATCGAGGACTTCGATATATTTTAAGTTGGGATCCCATGCGACCTTTAAACGACATCAAGTTATGCTCTTTTTTAGAGACTCAATCCCTAGGCCCTTAAGTTATGTTATAATATATGTTTAGAACATTAATATATTTCTAAGACATTGTTCTTACGTATAGGTCCTAACCGAGTCATGCTTAGGACGAGCAGTAGATGATTAAGGCCACACTTATATTTAAGCATAAGATCCTAATCCGTGATAGCTGGCTTAGGACGAAATGTCGGGAATAAAGGTACAACTAATTTAGCTATAAGGTGGGTTACTTACCGAAACACTTTAAAAAATAAATTTAAACTTTCGTCCATTTATAAAAATGCTTTATATTTATGTTTCTCAATGTGGATTTGATATGACTCATATGAGAATTTCTATTATGGCACTTCGTTGTAATTACTTATGAACATATTTACGTACGAATATGATATGATATGTGATCATATGTGGACTTATCACTTATGGATATTCTTATTCCAAATTGTTGGACGAATATATGATTATGCCAATTAAGTATTTTCTAGCACTTAATCCCATTATCTAAAATATTTTCAGGTAATTAATGGCGGTAGGTGGTGGATATGGACTAATGGGAACATCTTGTATAGTTGACCATATTTTAGTTTTTGAAATATTGACTCTGTTTTAATTCTAGTCAACAAATATGATTATTTATGCTTCCATTGTATCTTTATGGATTATTTAAATATTTTATGGATACGTGTGATCGTCGTGACCTTGCTGGCATATTTTGAATATTGAATAATGGATTTTTGACTAGTCATAAATGAGATGTACAAATAAAAAGAAAAAAAAGACCCAAATCTTAAAAGTGCCAGAAATCTCAAGTCGATAACTAAGGAGACCGGAACCTCATCAAAACCCAAATGAAAAACCCGGAGTGGGCAAAACCATTTGAAAAAAAGAGTACCCCTCTATACAAAATAAAAATAATCCATACCACAAAAATCCTACCTCATAGCATCTAAAATACAAGGAATATCATTAAACCAAACACCCGGAGGTACAATAGGGGCAGCCAATAAATCAGCCACCATGTTACCCTCTCAATAAACATGAGATACATAAAAATGAATAGTACTAATGTAGTCTAAAACATGCCGCCAACGAGCCTTCAACATCCACATCACCTGCAAACTCCGAGAAGAAAACGTTGAAACCACATAAACTGAGTCAGCCTCAAGCCAAATAAAGGCAATATCCATCCGCTGTGCTTACTCAAGAGCGAAAATGATAGCCAAAAGCTCAGCCAAGAATGCAAAACCGACTCCCTCATTAGTGTGAAAACAACACATAACATTGCTATCAGAACTTTGAAAGACCCCTTCAGTCGCCATACACCCCGGAGCTCCAATAGCCGACCCATCCGTATTGATCTTGATCCAACCACAAGGTGGGGGACGCCACCTAACCGAGATAACCCGTTTAGGAGGAGAAACACGAGGTTCAACCTTGAGATTCCACAACCTTAATAAATTCAACACATCATTCAACATAGACCTACGAAATCCTCGAGTATATGAAAGCTCACAAAAAGCAACTCTAACCATTGAAATAAGAATGAGCGGAGTAATTATAAATCTTCATATATCACATTATTTTGAAACATCTAACAGTCTAAACAATGGAAATAACTGTCACCTTCCAAAGAACCAAAATCTGAGAGCTAAACGAGCACTGCATAAACAGAACATATGCTTCATGAATTGAAGCAGCTTCAATCGGTTCTATCTGGAATTTATCAAATGCCCACTGCTAAACAATAGCAACCAACGAGCAATGCTAAAACAAATGATCTAACGTCTCCAATGCTCCTCTGCACATAACACACATACCAGGACCAATAAAGCCATGCAATATGTCAAAAGTCGACAAAAGAGAGAGAATCAATCTCCAATTAGTTATTGAGCGATGCACAAGAATGGATGAAGACCAAAGCCATTTACCCCACTTAACAGTTGGAAAGTGTTCACGTATATGCAGGCAAACTAGTTTGGCCGTAACAAAGCCATGAAGAGATTTCGTCCAGACACGCTCATCCTTGCCCAAAACAATTTTCACCTATAAAATATCCTCGACCACATCCGGGAAAGCGCTAAGTAACGATTGAGTGAAGGTCTAGATTCTCTTAACTAAGAAATCCCTGACTTTGTCCACAAACCCCCCATGCAAATGTAAATGAATCCTCAATCGATCAACAATAACATATCCCAACAAGTTATCATGCTAGAAATGCACTGTAAAGCCATCACCAACAATGTAGTGAGAGTCCCGAACCAAATCTTGGGCGAAAGGATAAACTCCAGGCCATATGGAGGAGAAAGCCACTCATTTACTTTGGCAGAAATCTCGATCTAAAAACAAACATATCATGCATTTTTGATGTGATAACTCTCCATGCAAGTTTCATAAGTACCCCTTTGTTCAACTCCTTAAAAGAAGAGACACCGAGACCACCTTCTTCAGGAATGGCACAAGTACGAGCCCAACTAATAGCCATAAAAGAATGAACATGTTTATCACCTTTTCAAAGAAAATTAGAAGCTGCCCGGTCCAAATCCTACACTAGAGAGATAGACCAACGATACACCATCGTCGAATGTATGGCCGAACTCGTAATAACAGCCTTAATCAAACATAAAAGACCCATAATAAATAGAGCTTTGGCACTCTATCTATCAAATTTAGCCTGAATCTTATCTGCCAAAGGCTGAAGATGACTGAGCTTCGGAACACCCGCAAAGATTGGCACTCCAAGATAAGAAGTGGGGAATAAACCAACCATGAACCCAAGTTGAGAAACAATAGTAGCCTTGACCGACGCCCGAACCCCTCGACCATAAAATATATGAGATTTGGTTCTACTAATGTCTTAACATTTCTTTTAGAAGCTTGGCAGAAAAGATACACATCACCCACATATATTATATGCGTGGGAAATAAGATTCCTCTCCCATAAGACATGGTAGCAATTTTTTATTATCCACATCACGCAAAATCAAATAACTAAGCACTTCATCTGCAATGCCAAAAAGAAGAGGCGAAAGAGGGTTACCCTATCTAACGCCTTGAGAGCATTTAAAATATCCAGCCAGGGAACCATTAACCAAAATAGACAACCGAGCCAAGGCTAAGATATTAGCAATCCATTTACAAAATTTTAACGGAAAACCAAACAGTTTGAGAACCCGATTCAAAAATTTCCACTGGACAGTATCAAATACTTTATTATATCCACTTTAATGGCCATATTACGTCCTTCATGAGTTCTATTCAACGTGTTAACACCCTCAGATGTAAGTAGGATGGCCTCATGAATTTGTCTACCATGAATAAACCCATATTGGTGTTTATTAACTAATGTCGCCGCGACCAAATTCAACCTTGTAGCTAAAATCTTAGTAAAAATCTTAAAAAAGAAGTTACTTAAAGCAATGAGACAATAGTCTTCAACACGCATAGCCTCATCCTTCTTAGGAATGAGTACCAAAAAACTCAAATTTAAACCAGGAGGAACCACACCATATTCAAAAAATTCCCAAACCATTTTGACAACATCAGAAGCAATAATCTCCCAAGTTGTATGATAAAACATACCCGTGAAACCATCTAGACTAGCAGCACTGTTTGCATCAAGAAAGAAGACGACAACCTTAATCTCATTCGAGGAAGGATTAGAAATAAGAGCTTGCGCTTGATTTTCCGACACCAAAGAAGAAAGAAGGTAATCAATTAAATCCAGATCCATGTTATTCTCCCCCGAGCCTATGAAGAGCTTCTCAAAATAACTAACCACATGATCAGTAATTCTCTTTTGGTCCTTAACAATCTCATCCTCAATACACATCACCGCAATAGAAGCCTTAGCCCGTCTCACTCGAATACTGTCATTGAAGAATTTTGTATTTCTATCTCCATCGTTAAGCCAATCAATATGACTTTGTTGCTGCAAATGAGAAGATTTGACAAGTAAATTAGCATTAATTTCCACTTGGAGATCAATTTTCTCATTAATTTTGGCATCAGTACATCCATGCAAAGAAATATCCTCCTGAATGTCCGCCAACTTCTTTTCCAACATCGATATCTTGACATTAAAATTCCTCAACACTTATACATTCCAACCTTTGAGAGCTTGCTTGAGATGTCTCAGTTTTTGCATGACCAACCAAATTTTACTCAAGCAATCAACTGGTTCCGTCCAAGAAGTATGAACCAAACTTAAAAAAGAATCGTTACGTACTCACATATTCCATAATCTGAAAGGTCTTGGTCCCGAATTTTAAAGAGCTTTACAAATCACCACTAGAGGAGAGTGATTAGAGCATATTCGAGGAAGAAGAGTAGCTGTGATCGTAGATAAAAAGAATCATTACGTACTCACATATTCCATAATCTGAAAGGTCTTGGTCCCGAATTTTAAAGAGCTTTACAAATCACCACTAGAGGAGAGTGATTAGAGCATATTCGAGGAAGAAGAGTAGCTGTGATGGTAGACAAAAGAGCTTGAAAATCATCCGAAATAAGAGCTCGATCAATTTTACTTTCACAATGTTCCGGAAAAAATATCAACTTGACCAAGAGTAAGATAAACCCCTAGACACGATCTCCGTGATACCCATATCTCCAATGAAGTTGTTAAAATCCAAACAGGCCTGTAGAGGGGGTCTGGAAGAAGTGTGATGTTCATGAGCTTCCCTAACCGCATTGAAATCGCCAAGAATGATAAAACATCCAGTAAGACTTCTAAGATCCTCTCATAATTGTCGACGCGTAAAAAAGAATAGTTACGTACTCACATATTCCATAATCTGAAAGGTCTTGGTCCCGAATTTTAAAGAGCTTTACAAATCACCACTAGAGGAGAGTGATTAGAGCATATTCGAGGAAGAAGAGTAGCTGTGATAGTAGACAAAAGAGCTTGAAAATCATCCGAAATAAGAGCTCGATCAATTTTACTTTCACAATGTTCCGGAAAAAATATCAACTTGACCAAGAGTAAGATAAACCCTTAGACACGATCTCCGTGATACCCATATCTCCAATGAAGTTGTTAAAATCCAAACAGGCCTGTAGAGGGGGTCTGGAAGAAGTGTGATGTTCATGAGCTTCCCTAACCGCATTGAAATCGCCAAGAATGATAAAACATCCAGTAAGACTTCTAAGATCCTCTCATAATTGTCGACGCTGTACATAGGAAGAGGATCCATGCACCACATCCACCATTCCATTAAAATTCTGAAAAGAATTCTTAATCAACACGCATTGAGCTGAAGAAAACCACCAAGGCCTCCACATGAAAAGTAACAAAAATCCAAATATTAGATCACCCAGTGCGAACATTTTGAAAGAGGGAAACCAAACCCATTAAATGCCAATAAGAAGTAGAAACGTTCTCGAACTGAGTATGAGGCTCTATAATACCAAGCAAATCAAGTTTAAAAACCTGAATATGTTTCCTAAGAATATTTCCAGAAACCTCCATGAAGATTCCATAAATATTCCAGGTTATAATATTCATTGAGTACTCAAAGAATCACGCGAGGGAGCTGGCTCACTCGCATTCTGATCCAAACCGTGAGATTGAAAAACTGACTCCATATGTTGTAAAGCCTCCGTATTTGGTTCAGAGACAACATTGGGAGCAAAGGACTCTTCATGAACAGTAGGTGTAACAGCCCAGTCCAAAGAGGGGGATTAATTAATGGGGATGATGTGTTAATTAAGGAGATTAATGATTAAGCAAAAGATTAACAAAGAAGGGTTTACGAATAGGGACATGCTTCCGAAAGATAGATGATAATTCTTGAAATCACTTGATCAAAAAGAGTTATACTTTGCAAAATGCAATGAATGGGATAAGGCAAAATAATCAAATATGAACAAGTATAGACCCATTCATAGGTCAAAGTGATTAAACATGATGAACCCGAGATAAGCATAGAACCGGACTTCAAGATGTCTAGAGAGCCGGATTAAAGTTTGACGTTGCAGAGCTGATGTTGGATGTGTGTCCTTGTTTATTTTAATTAGTTATTTTAATTATTTGAAGTATTTATTTTAGTTTTGGATTTTATTTAATTAGCAGTCCAATTTATCACAACCTGTTTAGGTGATATTGGACCCAGTAGTAGTTTTAATTAGCCCAGTTCAAATTCTAGGCCCAAGACACTTTAATTTTCGCTCCTTAGGTTAATTATTAGGGGATTTTCATTCTTGATGTTTCTCAGACTTTATTGAATGAAAAACAATGCTTTTACGCTATTCTCTTGTCTCACACAACATCGGTTCTTCTGGTAGAGTTGGTTTTGGCGATTCCAGACTTGAAATCATCCATCTCGTTCATGATATCTCGTAGTATCCGGGTAAGACAGCTATTGAAAATTGCTCCATAGGCGTGTTTCGGATTCTCGTCGATCCGGGGTTCATTTCGGGTAAGTTTCACCTATCCTTTTCATTTTTCTTCATCATCGATCCTTCCACCATCACCACAGCCACCACCCACGTCCATAACACTCCCATATCATCATTAACACCCTCAAAATCGTCCCACTTCAGATTGAAACCCGGATTCATCGATTTAGGTCTAAAAATCCTAAATCGGTTCAGAAACTTCCAACCATTCGATCTCTTAAACCACTTGGCCAAATTAGCTGAATTTTGGATATGTTTTGAATATCTATAGATTGTTCCTTGTGTTAAAATTTGAGCTCAATCCGAGGTCGTTTGCATAGGTTTCTATTCATGTCTTTAATTTAGGGTTTTACAGGTTATTTGGGTTGTTTTGTGTTTAATTCTTGTTGAATTCGAATTCCTTGATTTAGTACAATATATTGAGGTTATTAATTTGTTATTGTTCAGTTGTATTTAGATTGAATCCTTCCTTTAGTTGTCGTGTGTTCGATTCTAAACTTCCGCATCGTATTGGTTACATCAAAACAAAACCAACATGCTCAAGCCTTTTCATAGGAGGAAAGGAAATATAATTCACGAAGCATGGATATAACTTAATAGACACCAATATATATATATATATATAATCATGTCTTGGAGGTGTTAATAGAATCTCGAATAAAATAACAAGTCTAGAGATAAAATGTATCAGAGTAGTAGAATTCATAGTGGGTTCAAATACTTATATTATCACAAAAAGAACTCAGCAGCCAACCCACATCCACAGCCACCAACATCCTCAGTATCTCAACCTGAAAAAAAATTTGAAAAAGGAGGGCGTGAGCACTAATGTACTCAGTGGGATTTTAAAGAAAAATCCTTAATAAAACTTTAGAAATATCCAATCAACAACTAGCAGTATATGGAGAGCAAAACGCGAAAGCCCTCTCCATATCTGCAAAACCTTTTCTTTTTCCTTCGGGCCCTTCCTGGCTCAAACCTGATGTCTACTGTACCCTTAGGCATGCCTTAGGATAAGAGATGGGTTACCTCAAATACCCTACTGAGTAATCCATCATTCCTTAGCCTTACTAGCATAATCAGGCCTAGATTAAACATCTAGCACTAATCCTTTAATCAAGCATGATTTCAAATCCTACAAGGTATTTATCACTACCCTAGAGGGCAATACTCGACTATATAATCCTTAGCAAAATATCAACATTTAATCACAAGATCATGATCGTATATAAACACTTATTGCAACAAATAGGCAATTATCATTATCTCATGCTAAGCATATATCATACTTAAATATTTCTAACAAGTCTAAACATGCTCGAGAGCTTAATCAACAAATATAACTTCTTTTCCTTCCTTCTTTTGTACAGAGATCAATCAGGCAGAGCAAAATATTTTATTGGATATTTCATTTGTCCTAACATACTTCTAGATCTTATTAGCTCAAACTTTAGATGAGTATAGTATTACCCACCTCGATCACTGGGCGAAAGATGAAGCAACGAGCAGTAAGTCCTTTTCTCAGTCTTCTTAGGGTTCACCTCTTCCTACAAAAGCCGATTATCGACTTAGCGATCTATACAAAGATCCTAAACTCTAACTAAGACTTAAATTGAAATTAAACCCTTCTATCCTTAACTAAGACTTAAATACAGTTTGCATGACTTATAATTTGATAAAATACGAGAATTTAAGATTGGAAGAGCCCTTTTAAAATTCAAAACTTGGCGAAAACAGACTCGAAAAGGGGACACCAGTGCCGATGGAGAGGGCTAGTGCCAGCGGTACAACAATCAACACATCCCGTACCGGCGGGGCACCCAGCACCGGTGGGGCACTCCGCGACTGTGGGTGTCCCTTATCGTGAGGGTACCCTAGCGCCCACTCGGTTTTCCGCCATGGCGGACCTAGATTTCTGTGATTTCTTTCTGGGTTTTGAAGAACTGGATGAACATTTCGACGAACACGAAGAACACTTTAACACTTAAAATAAAATGAGTATGCTTGATCAATTAAAATCAACATTATAACAACATACATGCTATTAACTCGAAAAATAACGACGAGAATCGAAATACAAAACTTAAACAGATTTGAACAGAATTAACGAAATAAACGATAACAACACCAAAATAATAATAATAACGAAGAACAGAAATGAAATGCAGAATTAAAAAGAATGAAAAATAAATAGGATCCGAGGTTGACAAAAAGAATGAATGGAGTCGAGTGCGTTGAAGGAAGGTGGCTATCTCGGCGTCTCGTCGAGTCATAGCTGCGGCAGAGCCGCCTACTATATCCCTATGGCGCCTCTATCACCTTCCTCCATTACATTTCTCCCCCATCACCCCACTCATTGCTTCAGAGGAACAGTCACGAAGAATGTCCCTCGCTCGACTCGAAGCCTCTTCTCTCAACTCTCTCTCTCTCGATTTTGAGAAATGAAGATGGACAGTGTGAAATGAAGTGAAGATGTAATAACCCGAAATATTTTAGAAGGTTTTATTCAACTTATGTTACCCTCTGGTAAGTTAGAAAATAAGTTGGGTCCTTAAATGATTCAAATAAAGGAAAATCGCAGGCAGGAAAATCTGTCAAATTTTGTTTTGGTCAAAAATTATTTTAAAAATATGTTCTAATATTTTTCTCGGGTTGATAGAAAAAATTTCGAGCATCGTGCCAAACTTTGAATTTTCTAATTTCGAGATGAAATGAACTCTTGGCACAACTTTAAGTTGAAAAATAATAAGTTTAATAGAAAAAGGCACATCCGTCATTATCTAATTTCTTTTTTTAAATATTATCTTATTCGTAATTATCATATTATTTTTCCATCATTATCCTCTTTCTTTTATTCATTATTATCCTATTTATTTTTCCTCTATAAATAGGAGCTTAAGGTTTCATTTTTCATTCATTTTCAAAATCAAAACGCCGAGCAGTTTCCAGAGAATGTGCAACTCTAGTTTCCTATTTCAATTTAGAAATAGTCATTTTGAAGGTGTCAATTCGTAGATCATGAATACATGATTAAAATGATGACACGAAGGATGATCACGATGGAAAATCATCGTGACCGCCGTCAATTTCTCGGAGAAGGTACTTTCTGCGATTCTGGTCATTCAGACCGATGAATTTAGAAATTTCAAGTTCTAAATATGATTGTATTTCGGTTATCTTTAATTCTACCGATTCCGATTTTTGATGTTGTGAGTTTTCGGTATTTTTTCCCGTTTTCATTTTATGTAAATCTCAGATCTACTCTTCCTGGATAGTCGTATTAGAAATCTTCTTTTTATAAATAGTCTTTGATCATTTGGATCTTGTAGTTAACTGGAATAGATTTTTGATTTCTCCTCGTTTGAAATCCGGATCCGAATATTATATTATAAATCTGCACAGTTCGAATTTATGTTCTAGCCATCCGATCTTTGATCTGATTACACCATTAAAATCCTTATTTTCTGAACTATCAAAATACTTTGAGCGAAAGTCCGATGAGTACTGACGCGTGGCCGCAGACGGTGATCCGTTTCGTGTTGAAATGAATTTAATATGATTTTTCGAAGTTAATGTCTCATATTCAAAAATTGCATTTTAGTTGAAATTGCTTCAAAATGTTTGTTAGATCCGTCCTAGCAAAAAGGTTCCTTTAGCATTTATTCTCTATGGTAGATTCCCTACTTAGCTACAGATTCCAATTTTGTCCAGGCGGATTTTTGAGTTTACCCAATTATTTAAATAGTGTATTTAAATTCATATCTTTTTCATATGTCGTTTGAAAATCATGAAATTTTCATACTTGCATTGTTATACGTGAAGTATGTTGTCAATTAAATTTGGTAAATTTCTGAAAGCCGGAAAGACTTGTAGATTAAATTTGATCAGAATCGAGTAAAATGGCAAGTGGTCGACCTCCACCTTTTCCAAATATTTTTCGACGACATTACTCGAAAATATTCGCTGAATTTAATTCCCTAAAGTGTTGAGTTGAGAATGAAATCCTAATATTGCGCATTGTAGTCCGAAGCTGTTTTATTAATTTAGAATATTCGTATTACATTTAGTTTAGCTTAGAAACAAAAAAAAAATCATGTATCTATCCTAAGTTGAATCTTACCTTATGTTATAGTTTCAAGGCCTAGCATGATGCTAATAGGTAGTTTCTTCTTTGTAGGCCCGAACCCGAGACCCATACTTAATTAGGATTTGCAAGAAACGTGTAAAGCTTCAGCTACTATTAGCTAACCAGGTAGGCTACTATAATATCTTTGTAAATTATATATTTTGAGTTATTAAGCTCTGTTTTATTAAAATTTCATATGTGACTATCTGTGTTAAATACTTTACGTGCTACTGTATGTTGTCGGAGTCTCATAAACCAGCGCTGTGTCACTGTGAGTAGCTACAGTATACATGCATTATTTGTCCTGCCCTACTCCTTATCGGTGAGACTAAAATGAAACACTTATTGGTTATACTCTTTGGGTATACTATGACCATACACAACGTTATGCGCTGGTGATGTAGTTCGTGTTGCGGACAGTGACGGTTATACTCTTAAGCGCTTCACGATAAAATGTTTTGGTGAACTTAGGTTGCTTCCAACTTTTAAACCTCCTAAGCTTCACTACCTGCACACACACAGATAGATTACTTTTACAAACTGATTTGCATAACTTAAATTGTGAGAACTTGCCCACTAAGTGCATTAGTACTCAGCCCAAATCTTTTCAAACATTTTCAGGTCAGTAGGTTGGAGCTTGGAGGTGACGAGGCTGAGATAGGTGCTATTATGATTTACATATTTTTCCGTTGTCTCTTTTTGTTAGTATTCTGTTAAGAATTGAGCTTCCGCACTTATGGTATTCTTTTACTAAATGCTAAGAACTCTGATCTTGGTATTTTGTTGATACGATTCTGCTTCTCTGATTCTGAACATTTATTGACTTCCTAGTTAACATGTATCATATGCTTAACTATATAATTATTCCAAGGGGAGAAAGCCCGTCTTTTGTTATGTCTATTTGATCATTCATTTTGGCCTATGGAAGGGCTTCATTTGTTCAGCATATTGGTGTCTATTTCTTTTGTCGACCTATGAATGGGTCTATTGATTGTTGGTATCTGGTTATTTGTTTCCGTTTGTTCTATGAAATGGCTTATTGAATTGTTACAACTTCCATTCTTCTCTTATAAGTCGTTATAAAGGGGGTTCACTCTAGTTACAGAGGTTATGCTGTCTAATTTTCCGGAAGGCATAACCTATCTTTGGCATACTTGGTTGTTAAATTTTATTCCAAACACTAATCCTTTTTGGATTAACACTCCGTCATTAATTTAATTACCCCATTTCTTTCTCGCTTCGTAACTCCCACCCCCGCAGCATCCATTTCCACGATCTTTCGGGATCGGGGCGCTACAAAGTGGTATCAGAGCAGGTTTACAACTCTGCAGACCTGCTGGGTCTTATTTCGTCTCTCATTGAAATTCCATGTGATATTATATAAGCCCTCAGCTCATCACTCACGCAACAGCCTAAAAGGTAAGCATATTTTTATGCATATTTTTAGTTTTTAAAAGTTTACATTAATGCTGAAATGTTATGTTTGTCTGAAAACGAAAGATTAAGATTGGCCATGTTGATGGGAATTCCTCGAAAGATTGATTTTTATGCTAATTGCATACTCTAATTAACTGCGCCGATGGCGTACTCTGTTGCTATGATGATAGCATACTGGTTTTGAAATATGTTTGTGAGCAGACTGGTTTCTGTCAAAAAACTATGTTGATTACATATATGTATGAACTTGTTTATCTATGCCTTGTGCATACTTATGATGTTGGGAACGTGCAGAATGCATGCTGTAAACTGTCAAGCTGAAAAGTGTTTAATGTATATACTCTAGAATGAGTACGAGAACTTGAAATCTTGATAAGGTAAGATTAACTTAGCCTATAGTTGTTGAACTCAGGCTGAACTTATAAACACTTATGAGATTTCTAAGAACATAGTTTGACTAAGAAAATATTTCATTTTGATGACTTAACATAAACTTACGGCTCAAAATAACTGCCACATGTATATCACGATGAGCGGATTATGAGATTTCGTATGTATACCAAGAAAGATATGGATTCGGTGTTTGAGTTCGTTGGCGAAATAACCTACTCTATGGGGGTTAACATCTGGTTAGAAGAAGTCTTTCAGATTGAGCTGTGTTAAAGCTGACCAAGAATTTGCGTTGTTACTAGGAAGATGGACACATTAAGGAATAAAATATTTTGAAAAAAAACGTAAGTCAACGATCTATGTGGAGACTATGAATTTTTCTGGGTAGATATGTTAGAGGATGATGGCTGCTATAAACAAGGTTCAACATCAGAATTGTCACCTGAGCGAAATATTGAGGTAGACCGATCACCGCCTTTTATACCTCCATGTGGAGATGAGGTTATAAAGCTTTAACTTTGAACTAAAAGCAAAGAAATGAGTAATCGATTTATAGGCCAGTTATCAAATTACGGATCTATTGCAAGTTCGAGGAATCCCTATGCAAGCTTTCAGCTTAAGAGTCATGTTTAAAGATCCAGTTGCTGTTTCGGAGAGTGAATGTAGATTCGTTCTCCCAGATAAAAGTTATTCGATTCAGTAGATAGCCAATTGAGGCCAAGACCTGTTTCATGTTTAGGATTTGTCGCTTATTTTAGATCGATTTTTAGAATAAAGGTAAAGATTGCCGTTACAATTGCAACCAAAATAATTAGAAGACATGTCAGTCAGGTGTTCTATTGAGCTCCCAAGAGACATTAAATTCAAACTATTGTGAGTCCAGGAGGTATCATAGATCAAGTTGTTTTCTCGTATCCTTCCGATGGGTAGGAAGTGATCCCTAGATATCACTTTCCCAGCCAGGCGCGACCAATTTAAAGTCTAGTCAGACTTACCTATTTCATAGCAACCTCTTAAAGATGAAAGTGCAAGATGCTCCAGAAAGAAAAAGAACCCGAGGAAGATTGTCAAGATGATAGATCTAATGGTTGGTAGATCAAGAGCGTCAGTATGATAGGAAGGTTTAACAAATTTATTTGTTCATTCCCATCGATCACCCTTCGATAACCTCATTTTATTTAAAACTTCTCGATCAAATCCTCTTAGATAACTTGTAATCTTTTGATGATGCTCCTTTGATCATCAAGAAATCAGTAATAGCACTTCCTTGATAGGCTATACTGACACCTTTATGAAAAAAAAAAATTCAAGCACGGTTCTCAGCTCTTAAGCGTTAATTTTCTTTTGTTATTCCCATATATCTTTGTAAAATGCGAGAACCCTTCGAGTTATAAATCCTCTAATAAGGAAATATTTTTGGAATAAATAATCTAGTGTTATATCTCTTTCACCTTTTGAACTTGTTAAAGATTATTGATCAGATAAAGTCCTCACTCCGAGGCGTTCGTTTCTTTTAACTTCCACTTATAGAACTCGAGTGTGGAACCGCAAATAGAAGAGAGAGCTTATAGAAATATTCCCTTAGGTGTATCATCGGGAGAACAAGTGATAGTATTCCATAGTGGGAAATGGAACCGAAGCAATGGTCAATTAGTGCTCTCCAAAGTCAAAAGTGCATTTAAGACGATCCAATGGATGTCAGCGAGTAAGTTTTGAGCTTACAATTAAAGCCTAGATGTGCGATCTTTATCCATGCGAGTGACAGTGATCACCAGGGGAAGCTGGATAGTCGGACTACTATTTTAAAGAAAAGAGAAGAGTATAATGAGGAAAATAAGACTAAGTTGCATCGGAAATACGATTCAAGCACGCTTCAAGAAGACGTAAACATCGAATCTCAAGATTTCAAGGAAGAAGCTAAAACACACTTCGAACCTGATAGAATTTGTAATCCAACCGTCCAAGAGCGTGCTCATTCGAATCATGGGGAGATTATTTGAAATCGTTGTATCGTGATAGCTCTCATAAAGGATAGAGAAAGGTGGTGAACGTTAACGTTTAGGCTTTCTGAAAGATAAATCAACGTGGAAAAGAAGAGCGAGTATAGACTCTTCAACGAAGTATTTAACCAAGAAGAAAGCGGGAAGAGGGCTAAAATTTGAGAATCAACCTAAAAAAATAGGAAACCCTTATCAGTTCTAGGCAGCAAGCACAAAAATTGAGGTTTTGAACCCTGAGAATATACGTTAATTCTTCTTCTCAAGATATGGAAATTTCGGGACGAAATTTATTTAAGGGGGTAGAATGTAATACCCCGAAATATTTTAGAAGATTTTATTCAACTTATGTTACCCTCTCGTAAGTTACAAAATAAGTTGGGTCCTTAAATGATTCAAATAAAGGAAAATCGCAGGCAGAAAAATCTGTCAAATTTTGTTTTGGTCAAAAATTGCTTTAAAAATATGTTCTAATATTTTTCTCGGGTTGATAGAAAAAATTTCGAGCATCGTGCCAAACTTTGAATTTTCTAATTTCGAGATGAAATGAACTCTTGGCACAACTTTAAGTTGAAAAATAATAAATTTAATAGAAAAAAGCACATCCGTCATTATCCAATTTCTTTTTTAAAATATTATCTTATTCGTAATTATCCTATTCTTTTTCCATCATTATCCTCTTTCTTTTATTCATTATTATCCTATTTATTTTTCCTCTATAAATAGGAGCTTAAGGTTTCATTTTTCATTCATTTTCAAAATCGAAACGCCGAGCAACTTCCAGAGAATGTACAACTCTAGTTTCCTATTTCAATTCTGAAAATGTACAACTCTAGTTTCCTATTTCAATTCTGAAATAGTCATTTTGAAGGTGTCAACGCGTAGATCACGAATACATGATTGAAATGATGACACGAAGGATGATCACGATGGAAAATCGTCGTGATCGCCGCCAATTCCTCGGAGAAGGTACTTTCTCCGATTCTGGTCATTTGGACCGATGAATTTAGAAATTTCAAGTTCTAAATATGCTTGTATTTCGGTTATCTTTAATTCTACCGATTTTGATTTTTGATGTTGTGAGTTTTCGGTATTTTTTTCCGTTTTCATTTTATGTAAATCTCAGATCTACTCTTCTTGGATAGTCGTATTAGAAATCTTCTTTTTATAAATAGTCTTTGATCATTTGGATCTTGTAGTTAACTGGAATAGATTTTTGATTTCTCGTCATTTGAAATCCGGATCCGAATATTATATTATAAATCTGCCCAGTTCGAATTTATGTTCTAGCCGTCCGATCTTTGATCTGATTACACCATTAAACTCCTTATATTTTGAACTATCAAAAATTGTACTTTTGAGCGAAATTCCGATGAGTATCGAGCCCGATACATTTTCAGCTAAAATCTGTGACGGGAATTTCCGCCAGCCAGCTTTTCGGCCGATTTCCGACCGGTGTGGCCGGAATTAGCCTTTGATCCCTTATGACCGATTGTGGTAGCCGCCGAGGTTGACGCGTGGCCCCAGACGGTACTCCGTTTCGTGTTGAAATGAATTTAATATGATTTTTCGAAGTTAATGTCTCATATTCAAAAATTACATTTTAGTTGAAATTACTTCAAAATGTTTGTTAGATCCGTCCTAGCAAAAAGGTTCCTTCACCATTTATTCTCTATGGTAGATTCTCTACTTAGCTACAGATTCCAATTTTGTCCAGGCGGATTTTTGAGTTCACCCAATTATTTAAATCGTGTATTTAAATTCATATCTTTTTTATGTGTCATCTGAAAATCATGAAATTTTCATACTTGCATTGTTATACGTGAAGTATGTTGTCAATTAAATTTGGTAAATTTCTGAAAGCCGGAAAGACTTGTAGATTAAATTTGATCAGAATCGAGTAAAATGGCAAGTGGTCGACCTCCACCTTTTCCAAATATTTTTGGACGGCTTTACTCGAAAATATTCGCTGAATTTAATTCCCTAAAGTGTTGAGTTGAGAATGAAATCCTAATATTGCGCATTGTAGTCCGAAGCCGTTTTATTAATTTAGAATATTCGTATTACATTTAGTTTAGCTTAGAAACAAAAAAAATCATGCATCTATCCTAAGTTGAAGCTTACCTTATGTTATAGTTTCAAGGCCTGGCATGATGCTTATAGGTAGTTTCTTCTTTGTAGGCCCGAACCAGAGACCCATACTTAATTAGGATTTGCAAGACACGTGTAAAGCTTCAGCTACTATTAGCTAACCAGGTGGGCTACTATACTATCTTTGTAAATTGTATCTTTTGAGTTATTAAGCTCTGCTTTGTTAAAATTTCATATGTGACTATCTGTGTTAAATACTTTACGTGCTACTGTATGTTGTTGGAGTCTCATAAACCAGCGCTGTGTCACTGTGAGTAGCTACAGTATGCATGCATTATTTGTCCTGCCCTACTCCTTATCGGTGAGACTAAGATGAAACACTTATTGGTTATACTCTTTGGGTATACTATGGCCATACTCAACGTTATGCGCTGGTGATGTAGTTCGGGTTGCGGGCAGTGACGGTTATACTCTTAAGATCTTCGCGATAAAATGTTTTGGTGAACTTAGGTTGCTTCCAACTTTTAAACCTCCTAAGCTTCACTACCTGCACCGACACAGATAGATTACTTTTACAAAATGATTTGCATAACTTAAATTGTGAGAATTTGCCCACTGAGTGCATTAGTACTCAGCCCAAATCTTTTCAATCATTTTCATGTCAGTAGGCTGGAGCGTGGAGATGACGAGGTTGAGATAGGGGCTATTATGATTTACATATTTTTCCGTTGTCTCTTTTTGTTAGTATTCTGTTAAGAATTGAGCTTCCGTACTTATGGTATTCTTTTACTAAATGCTAAGAACTCTGATCTTGGTATTTTGTTGATACGATTCTGCTTCTCTGATTCTGAACATTTATTGACTTCCTAGTTAACATGTATGATATGCTTAGCTATATAATTATTCCAAGGGGAGGAAGCCCGTCTTTCGTTATGTCTATTTGATCATTCATTTTGGCCTATGGAAGAGCTTCATTTGTTCAGCATATTGGTGTCTATTTCTTTTGTCGACCTATGAATGGGTCTATTGATTATTGGTATCTGGTTATTTGTTTCCGTTTGTTCTATGATAGGGCTTATTGAATTGTTACAGCTTCCATTCTTCTTTTATAAGCCGTTATAAAGGGGGTTCACTCTAGTTACAGAGGTTTTGCTGTCTAATTTTCCGGAAGGCATAACCTATCTTTGGCATACTTGGTTGTTAAATTTCATTAATTTAATTACCCCATTTCTTTCCCGCTTCGTAACTCCTACCTCCGTGGCGTCCATTTCCACGATCTTTCGGGATCGGGGTGCTACAGAAGAGGGGGATTCTATTTATAGGAAAAAGTGATGGCTTCTGGGGAAAGCCATTCCAGTAGAAGAATACTCCTAAAGTAATTTCGGGCTCGGTTAAAAGTTGCTTTATTCGATGTCGAGGTCCAAACGACCTCAGACATGAAATCTGAAAATACCGTGAGAATCATTTGCTCGAGTACTATTGAACCAAACTGACTCAAGATGAAGAAGAGATCGTCTGAAGAGAAACGAGAAAAGATTATATTTTCAAAAATTACTTCCCATAAGATAGGCTTGACAGAACGAGTCTCGAATCAATGAGGAGGATTTCATAAATTTCTCAAAATACGAACGCACCCGGAAATTATTATTCATTTGCTTTCTTAATACCATTTTCATCACCGGGGCTTCAAATGACCTCGGATTAAAATTCTGAAAATACCAAGACACTCCTTAGGCCGAAACCTTTCCAACATGACCAAAATCGGTCATAACAAAGTTAAGATCAAAATTTTCAAAAGACGTTTTCATGAAAAATAACCCCTAAAGTCGTGACGTACATCTCACTTTCCTTAAACCTTATTAAAATCTCTTCCTTAATCTCTTAATTGCACTTAAGAATTCTCAAATACTTATTTGAAAATCTGGGGCGTTACATTATACCCCCTTCAAGAAATTTCATCCTGAAATTTACTGACCTTGATTAGGAACATCCGGATACTTTTTCAATAGCTCCGATTCTAGTTCCCAGGTTGCTTCCTCCGAACCATGATGGTTCCAGATCACTTTGACCAGACTGATCTCCTTGTTTGTTAGCTTCTGGATCTTTTGATCCACAATGGCTTGAGGTTTCTTCTCATATACTAAGTCCTCATTCAGGACTATCTTTTACTTACCAATCACATGTTTTGGATCAAGCACGTACTTTCTCAACATTGAGACATGAAAGACATCATGAACATCACTCAGGTTGGGCGGTAAGGCCAACCTATTAGCTATCTCATTAACTTTCTCTAAGATTTCAAAAGGTCCAATGAATCTGGGCCTTAGCTTGTTCCGTTTGCCATAACGGATTACTCCTTTAGACGAAGATACTTTTAAAAATACTTTGTCTCCAACGTTGAAACTTAGCTCCATCCTTCTTTGGTCTGCATAAGCCTTCTGCCTAACTTGGGCTTCTTGAATTCGTTGACGAATTAACTCGATATTCTAGACCACTTTCTGGACCATCTCAGGTCCAAATATCATTCTCTCTCCAACCTCATCCCAGTACAGGGGCGATCTACACTTCTTTGCTTACAGGACTTCATAAGTAGCCATGCCGATTGATGATTGGTAGCTGTTGTTGTACACAAACTCTACCAACGGGAGTAACTCCTCCCAACTGCTTCCTTGGTCAATGACCACTCCTCTAAGCATGTCTTCCAATATTTGAATAATCCTTTCAGACTGGCCATCCATTTGAGGATGATAAGCCGTGCTGAAATTAAGCTTCGATCCCATGGCTTTTTGTAGACTCTTCCAGAATCTTGACGTAAATCTTGTGTCATGATCAAATGTGATCGAGACCGGCACTCCATGCAAATGTAAAAATTTCTTAATGTACGTCTGGGCTAATTGATCTAGCCCATCTGTCATCTTAACAATGATAAAATGAGCTGCTTTCGACAATCAATCCACGATTACCCATATAGCGGTATTGCCCCGCTTAGACTTTGGCAATCATACCACAAAGTCTATATTAATATGATCCCACTTCCATTCAAGAATTTCTAAGGGTTGCAGCAGTCCAGAGGGTTTCTGATGAAGAGCTTTCATCTGCTGGCAATTCAAACACCTTTCTACAAAGGCGGCTACTTCCCTTTTCATGTTATTCCAACAGAAGTTTCTCTGGAGATCTTGATATATCTTGGTGCTCCCAGGATGAGTTGTGTATGGCGTTTCATGCGCTTCACGCATGATCTCTTCCTTCAATTCTTCCTTATCTAGTACGCATAACCTTCATTTGAAAAAGTGAGCATTGTCATCTGCTTCCGTGAAGTCTTGCGGATTATCGGACCGTGCTTCTAGCTTTTTCTTCTCGAGGAATTCATCTCATCTTTGAGCTTCGACCATTCTTTACATCAGGTTAGGCTGAGCGACTATCGTGGCAATCTGAGCTTCGATAGATTCAGGTGGTGTTAGCACCTCTATTCTCAATTTCTCGAACTCCTTACGAAGTTCTTTCTCACTCCGAATAAGTCCTAATTCTGCATTCTACGTTCGACTTAGGGCATCTGCTACCATGTTTGCCTTGTCAAAATGGTAATGGATTGTGCAGTCATAATTCTTTATGAGTTCTAACCACCTTCTTTGCCTTATATTGAGATCCTTTTGCTCGAAGAAATACTTCAAACTCTTGTGATCTGAGTAGATCTCGCACTTAGCTCCATAGAGATAGTGCCTCCAAATCTTCAGCGCGTGGACAATCACTGCTAACTCCAAATCATGCGTGGAGTAATTCTACTCGTGATTCTTAAGCTGTCGCAAAGAATAAGCAATCACCTTTCCTCTTTGCATCAGCACGTATCCTAATCCTTTCTTTGACGCATTCACGTAGACCACGAAATCTTCATTCCCTTCCGGAATGGCTAACACTGGTGCTGAGGTCAACTTCTTCTTCAAGGTTTAGAAACTTTCTTCATACTCTGGCGTCCATTTGAACTTGGAGTCCTTCTTCAGTGGGCGCGTCATGGGCTTAGATATCATCGAGAATCCTTCGATGAATCTGCGATAATATCCAGCGAGTCCTAAAAAAGTCCTTATCTTGTTCACACTCTTCAGAGATTTCCAATTACTTATCATTTCGATCTTGGCTGGATCCACCTTGATTCCTTCAGCTGATACTATGTGTCTTAAAAACATAACCTCTTTAAGCCAAAACTCACATTTGCTAAACTTAGCGTAAAGCCTTTCCTTTCTTAACGTCTCCAGCATGACTCTTAGGTGCTATTGGTGCTCCAACTCGTCCTTTGAATAGATGAGGATGTCATCTATGAAGACCAGCATGAACTTATCCAAATATGAGTGAAATACCCGGTTCATTAGATCCATAAACACTGTTGGGGCATTGGTCAATCCAAATGGCATTACTATAAACTCATAGTGCCCATAGCGAGTCCTAATAGTAGTTTTGGAGATATCTTCCCTTCGAATCTTCAGCTGATGATACCCGGATCTCAAATCTATCTTGGAGAAAACACTTGCCCCCTTAAGCTGATCGAAAAGATCATCTATTCTTGGGAGAGGGTATTGATTCTTGATGGTCAGCTTATTCAGTTCTCTATAGTCGATGCACATTCTCAATATGCCATCCTTCTTCTTCACAAACAAAATTGGAGCTCCCCAAGGTGACACACTAGGTTGGATAAAACCTAGGTCTAGTAACTCTTGCAATTGAACCTTGAGTTCTTGTAATTTCTCAGGCGCCATTCTGTAGAGGGCTTTCGATATTGGTGCCGCTCCTGGTTCCAAATCAATGATGAACTGTACTTGTCTATCTGGGGGTAGTCCTGATAGGTCTTTTGGGACTATTCTCTTATGACGGGAACGTCTTCAATGGCAATCTCTTCTTCTTTCCCTACTAGATTAACCAAGAACGCTTGACAATTATCCTTCCTCATCATCTTGGCGGCCTTCAAAGTGGAGATAACTGGGACTTTAGTTCCTAGCCTTAATCTGTAGATCTTCACCTCAGGTTTCTCGAGTGATCGAAACACCACTTCCCTCTCAGGACAGTTAATAGTGGCATAAGATGAGGTTAACCAATCCATTCCCAGGATCATATCGAAATCCTGAATCTTTATCACATAAAAATTTGACTTAAAAGTTTCTTCTTCTATGTTCAGTTCTAGGTTAGAGCACACCTTCCTAGACAACATTGATTTTCCAGAGGGGATACTTATCTCAAGAGCATTCTCAATGTTCTTAGGTTTTATCCTTAATTTCTTACAAGCAGACTCAACTATAAACAAATGCGATACTTCGGTATTGAAAAGAACTAAAACCAGCATACCGAATAGGGTAATCATACTTGCCAGATTACCTGGGGCCCTAGTAGCTTGCTGCTGATTGAGAGCATAAGTACGGGCTTGCTGAGGTGGCCTTTGTCCTGGATTAGGCCTTTGATCCCTTCCTTGGTTCGGCCTGGGGTTCATTCCCGACCTTTATCCTTGAGGTCCTCCTTGCTGTGGCCTTTAATGGTTCCAGGGGAATTAGCATTGCGGCTGTTGGTACTGGGGTTGTTGTGGCAGTTGTGGTCGTCTATCAACTCCTTTAGGGCATTCCCTCATGAAGTGCCCCTCTTCTCCACAGTTGTAACACCTAGTTTGATTCATCCGACAAGCTTCAGGGTGTGTCCTTCCACACTTTGGACATACTCTCAATCCAGGGGTGAAGTCAAGGTGATATCGAAGCACCCCTGATTTCTTATTTTGCCATTGAGATCTCTTTCCTCTATCATCTCTTATTACTCCTTCCTATTTCCTTTTCCCTTTTGGGTCATTGGTTGGCTGAGGAGTTGATATCTTCTCATGAGGGAGTATTGCTTCAATGCTTAAAGTCTTTGCCAACATTCGAGCATAAGATAGGTTCTCTTGTCCAGCAAGGGCTACGCCAATCTCGGGTCTAAGTACTTTCTTAAACTTATGCGCTTTCTTCCCGTCTGAGTCCACTAGGTGTGGAGCATGCCTTGACAGCTGGTTGAATTCCCGATCATACTCAGTTACCCTCTTCCTTCCTTGCTTGAGGTTCCAAAACTCCATTTTCTTGTTCTCATGATAGCATTCTGGAATGTACTTTTGGTACTAGTTGTGCTTGAAATCTTCCCAACCATATTCTGCCCATTACTCTGGAGTTAGAGTCCTTCTAACGGATTCCCACCAGTAATCCGCATCATCAGTGAGCATGAAGAGGGAACATCTGAGTTTTTCTTCTTCGGAACAAGCGATAAAGTTGAAAATTCTCTCTAAGTACGAACCCATTTTTCAGCATCCATCGGGTCTCCTAAACCATTGAAAGATAGAGGGTTGTGTTTAAGAAACACGTTTTCAGCTCTTGGGCCCGGATTGGGTACTTGCTCATTTCCTTGCTTGTTCTCTCTTTCTTCTTCGACCTGTCTTCTTCTTGGCGGCATTCTAAAGAACTAATTATTAGTGACACTCGATATTCACGCATAAAGCATAAATGCCTCTTGATAAGGTCTTGAATTAACTTGGAAAAACTCATGCAAAATAGGAATTTAACAACATCGAGAATACGGGAAAATTGCGTCCTTAAGAGGACTTTGTCATCAACTATAATATTAAAAGATTAAGTTACATCTGCGATAGGGCAGTCTTTTGAAAATACCGCCACTATCAGAGTCTTATAGGTTAATATAGAATAACATTTAGATAAGCAGAGAAATAGACTAAACATCGAGGCGTCCTAACATCTACGCCTTACATCTTTTTCTAAAAGCTTAGCTACGTGTTGGACCCTTTCCTTTCCCTTTGCAAGGTGACACCACCTCCTCTTTGCCTTCTTCCTCTAGCTTTTCTTCCTCATCTTCATCTTCCTCCAGATCCACAAACTTCCTCATGCTTCCTTCGGAGAACTGATGGGGCATACATTGTCCCAAGTTTGGAGGTGCAAACATCTGATACACAGGGGGCCACTGGTACACTTGAGAAGTGCAGGAAAATAGGGACTCGGGATGATTTACGACTTGGACATTTGAGCGTCCTGATTTTGAGATTTCTGCAGTATGGGGGCGAGATACCTGGGTTCCAGGGGGACTGTTGATGGTAGCCCTTTGAAGTTCCAGCTCCACCACCAGAGAGGGGTTTTGTTCGGCAGCCTGCTGCTCTGTAAGAGTATTCACTTGACCATATTCTGTCACCCAACGAGCTCTCAGGGCTCAGGAGAATTCAGTCAAGTTCCTGACCTCATCATACGTCTTGGGATCATGGGTGATGGTGCTCTGTAGGATGCGATACATCGTGGGTCTCCAGGCGGGAGGTGTTCACACATGCGAATGCATGTCTCCAGATGGGACACGCTTCCCGATGCTCCTCCATAGCCATTTACCCAAGACTATTTCTCCAAGTACCTCGCCATAAAGGATAATAATTGCTCATTACCGTCCCAAGTCTCCCTTCTGAACCTCTTGATCCTCTTTTGCACAGGGTGAAAAAGAGGCACACTCTTCCTAGCTGTCAACCGACGCTTAACCATCTGAAAACAGGTAGCTTAATCAATCTATATCATTTAAGGGAGACCTAAGGTTCTCTTGAGTGCACACTATAGTCTAGATTCAGACTATTCTTTCTTGCCTTGCATGCATATAAATCTTAAAGCAGTAGACATTCATTAAAAACTTTGGTGCCTATAATCTTCTTCTTAAATCGAAACATTTACCTTTTTTTTAGACAAAATTTGAGAATGAATTAAACCTTTGAATTGAGTAAGAACTCTTTTTCACAAACTTTTCATTTCAGAAATTAAACCTTTGAATTGAGTAAGAACTCTTTTTCACAAACTTTTCATTTCAGAAATTATCTTACCCGAACACCTTTTACTCTGAATTTCATTCTCACGGATTTTCCTTTATCCATACAAGGATATAAAAGTAACTTCCTTAGCTTGCTCAAATCTTTCCTTTCCTATATTCCAAAAATCACGAATCAAAATCTTACACTACCATACCTCAATTTTTGATTGAAGATACGAGGGTGATGGCGAGCTGTGGGTTGCTACTTTAGCTACCATAGAATAATTCATATGCAAATAAACACTTAACTCATTTACAAAGAGACAGGTCTGCAGAGTTGCAAGCCTGCTCTAATACAATCCTTCCTTTCTTGTTTAACCTTGCTAGCATAATCAAGCCTAGAGAAAATATCTAGGACTAATCGTTCAATCATCATCATGATCTCATAGCTTATAAGGGATATAATCCTTCTTTCCTTAGCCTTACTAGCATAATCAGGCATAGAGTAAACATTTAGGACTAATCCTTTAATCAAGCATGCTTTCAAAGCCTATAAGGGATTTATCACTACCCTAGAAGGCAATACTCAACTATATAATCCTTAGAAAAATATCAACATTCAATCACAAAATTATGATCGTATATAAACACTTATTGCAACAAATAGGCAATTATCATTATCTCATACTAAGCATATATCATACTTTAATATTTCTAACAAGTCTAAACATGTTCGAGAGCTCAATCAACAAATATAACTTCATTTCCATTCTTTTTTTGTACATAGATCAATCAGGCAGAGCAAAACATTTTATTGGATATTTCATTTGTCCTAACATGCTTCTAGAGCTTATTAGCTCAAACTTTAGATGAGTATAGTATTAGCCACCTCAATCACTGGGCGGAAGACTAAGCAACGAGCTGTAAGTCCTTTCCCAGGTATCCTCGGGGTTCACCTCTTCCTACAAAAGCTGATTATCGACTTAGCGATCTATACGAAGATCCTAAACTCTAATGAAGACTTAAATCAAAATTAAACCCTTATATCCGTAACTAAGACTTAAATACAGATTGCACGACTTAGAATTTGATAAAATACGAGAATTTAAGATTGGAAGAACCCTTTTAAAATTCAAAACTTGCCGAAAACAGACTCGAAAAGGGGACATCAACGCCGGTGGAGAGGGCCAACACCGGCAGCCCAACAATCAACACGCTCCGCATCGATGGGGCACCTAGTGCGAGCGTACCCCACGCCGGTGAGGCACTCCGTGACCGTGGGTGTCCCTTGTCGTGGAGGTATCCCAGCGTCCGCTGGGTTTCCCGCCGCGGCGGACTTGGATTTCTATGATTTCTTTCTGGGTTTTGAAAAACTAGATGAACATTTTGACGAACACGAAGAACATTTGAACACTTAAAATAAAACGAGCAGGCTTGATCAATTAAAATCGACACTATAACTACATGCATGTTATTAACTCGAAAAATAACGATGAGAATCGAAATATAAAACTTAAACGGATTTGAATGGAATTAACGAAATAAATGATAACAATGCCAAAATAATAACAATAATGAAGAATGAAAATGAAATGCGGAATTTAAAAGAATGAAAAAGAAATAGGATCCGAGGTCGACGAAAAGAATGAATGAAGTCGAGTGCGTCGAAGGAAGGTGGCTAGCTCAGAGTCTCGTCGAGTCGCAGCTGCGGCAGAGCTGCCCACTGTATCCCGACTGCGCCCCTATCACCTTCTCCCACCCCATTTCTCCCCCGCCACCTTGCTCATCATCTCGGAGGAACAATCACGAAGAATGTCCTTCGCTCGACTCGAAGCCTCCTCTCTCAACTCTCTCTCTTTCTCGATTTTGAGAAATGAAGATGAATGGTGTGAAATGAAATGAAGGGGGGGGGCTTCTATTTATAGGAAAAAGTGATGGCTTCTGGGAAAAGCCATTGCAGTAGAAGAATACTGCTAAAGTAATTCCGGGCTCGGTTAAAAGTTGCTTTTTTCGATGTCGAGGTCAAAATGACCTTAGACACGAAATTCAAAAATACCGAGAGACTCATTTGCTCGAGTACTATTGAATCAACCTGACTCAGGATGAAGAAGAGATCTTCTAAAGAGAAACGAGAAAAGATTCTCTTTTCAAAAATTACTTTTACTATTCATTCAGACTGGCAGATTTTGCTCCCGAGCGTTTGATTGACCTCAGAATGGCAATCCATGAATGCGAATGGATTCCTTAGGTCATTTCCTATAAGTTAGGCTTAACAAAACGAGTCTAAGATCAATGAGGACAATTTTGTAAATTTCTCAAAACACGAACGCACGCGGACATTACTATTCATTTGCTTTCTTAATACCATTTTCATCACCGGGGCCTCAAATGACCTCAGATTAAAATTCTGAAAATACCGACACACTCCTTAGGTTGAAACCCCAACAAGACCAAAATCGGTTATAACAAAGTTAGGATCAAAGTTTTCGAAAGACGTTTTCATAAAAAATGACCCCTAAAATCGTGACTTACATCTGACTTCCCTTAAATCTTATTAAAATCTTTTCCTTAATCTCTTAATTACACTTAAGAATTCTCAAATCCTTATTTGAATATCTGGGGCATTACAGGAGGGTTCACCGAGTCTCCATCCTTCTGACGAATCCGTCCAGAGTGTCTCAACTCATTTAGTGGAACATTCCCACGCTTTTTGTATACCCTTTTTGGAACCCCCTCATGCTCAATTTTCTCCTGAGAATTCTTCTCTTCACAAATCTCAGTCTGAGACAACGAGCTATTCACCTGCATCCTATTCAACCATTCAACATTATTCTTAGACAACACAATAGGATTATGCAATTCAGAGATCCCATCCATAACATTCACATTGACCACGACAACACCCTCTTCATGCATCACCATTTCCACAGCATGCTGCTCAGGTTCCTCATTCTTAGTCTTGAAGCATTCCGCCCATCGTGAATTTCTTTCCTTTTTATTTCCATAATCCAAAGTTGCATGTTTAGCTTGAGGCTCGAAAGTAACCCTTGTCTCATCATCCACCTCCTTACTAATATTAGGAACAGTTCTAGAGCCCAAATCATTCTCAACAGGACTTGTAATTTGTTGGGGTTTTTTCGAATTAAACCACCGCAGGACCATTTGGTTGTTCATTAATCCATGTTCATGCAAATCATAATTTTATGTAACATGCATGTTTATCACAGTCTAATCAAAAAGCATGCGAAGCAGATTCGAATCTAATAAAGCGGAAGACATAGAAACGAATCTACTTACAAATCGATAGACGGTCTGTGGACAAGATTAAAGATCTAATCTTGCTGTTGAATGAGCATAGTAATGGCGCCACCTATGAGCTCAAAATCGTGCACCACATTATTCCACTCCAAGATCTTCTATTATATTCCCGGACTGTATCTAGATTCAGAGTGGGCTGAAATCTACTAGATAGAATTGTGAAATCTATGGATAACTTTGAGAGACTAAGAGGGGCTGATTTCCTATGAATAAAATCATAAAATTTCGTGCCCCCCCCTTATATATAGGGAGGGGCGAAATTTCATGTTCCAGCCCTAATGGGCTTGGGCGCCTCTATCTCAAGTTCAATATCCAGTCCACTATCAGTCAATTGGGCTACAACAGGGATCTAGAAGAATATTAAATTGGCCCACTAATTTATTTAATATCCAATATCCAATAAACCTAGGATATAATTAAATAAATTAAGTTTTACTTTTATTCCACTAAAGAAGTAAAACTGACCTACCAATTTAATACATATTTACGAATATGCTTTCTCCTTTAGTCCAGCCATTCCC
This sequence comes from Perilla frutescens, assembly GCA_026008535.1. Lineage (NCBI taxonomy): Eukaryota > Viridiplantae > Streptophyta > Magnoliopsida > Lamiales > Lamiaceae > Perilla > Perilla frutescens. The sequence goes on from BRKX01000005.1 coordinate 17,714,924, forward strand.
CGTGTTTAAGATATAATGTTCATTAATTAATTATGTAAGCCTCTGATAGCTATAATTAATTAACATCTAAAACCTTGAGTAGTACCACACAAGCTTTATTCATGTACGGAATAAATTCCACCTGCAGGGTTTCAACATGAACTTGTGCTTCCTCAAGAGAACATCATCAACCTGGCGCACCAGGACACAGTGCTCATGCATACTGCTCGAGACATCATGTATACATTGTCATTACCCAAGATATCGAATTTGATCTACGAAAAGATCTCACCCATTGATAAATCAAAGTAATAAACAACGCACACATATGCTCGCCAATATCACATTAGTTCAGAACCCGAACTCTGTGGATCTTTATTCTCTCAGTAACTGGGTCAGAGACAGAGAATAGTATCCTATCGTGATCCTCCTCAATACACTAACGAGTGTACTAGAATAATCAGTTAGTCAAGATAAACTAACTTATCAGATTATTCTACAGTGTACCGATGGTGTGTTTAGGACCATCTAAGCCGTGAGCTCTTTAATACATTACAAGGTTCTAATGATATGATTTCACCGTGTGACTCCCCACACCATATCATCTACAATGTAAGTATATGGAACATTGCATAAAACAATTATAAAACATAATCTAAATGCAAGCAGTGACTGCAATAACTTTCATTTAATATCATCATATCATCAGAAAAGTATACAAAGACAAGTCTTCCAGTATACAAAACTAACAATCTCCCACTTATACTTGAAGCATGTCTTTCAAGCATAATAACTAACTGGCAAACTCTCCAATCTAAAACTATCAACTCAAACTGCGCTACCGGGTCTGCATCTCACTCCCATTTTCTCCACGTGACCATCAAAGGTCTTAGCCGTCAGGCTCTTCGTGAATGGATCAGCCAGGTTGTCCTCAGATGCAATCTTGACCACCGCCACGTCTCCTCTCTTAACGATTTCTCGTATAAGATGGTACTTTCTCTCTATGTGTTTACTTGCCTTGTGGGCTCTGGGTTCCTTCGAATTTGCCACTGCACCAGAGTTATCACAGTATATCGTGATAGTCTTAGGGAAATCAGGAACCACGCCCAAGCCCACTAGGAACCCGCGGAGCCAGACAGCCTCTTTTGCAGCCTCAGAGGCAGCTACATACTCAGCTTCCATGGTGGAATCCGCAATGCATTTCTGCTTAATGCTCCTCCATGCGATGGCTCCACCTCCTAATGTAAACACATAGCCCGAGGTAGACTTACTCTGATCTTTGTCGGATTGAAAATCTGAGTCCGTGTAACCCAAAGGTACTAGACTATCAGAGCGGAAAACCAACATGTAGTCTCGAGTCCGTTTAAGGTACTTGAGAATGTTTTTGACCGCAGTCCAGTGACCTTGTCCAGGGTTAGACTGATATCTGCTTATCATGCCAACAACATAGCATATATCAGGCCTAGTGCATAACATGGCATACATCAAACTTCCCACAGCCGAAGCATATGGTACTTTCTTCATTTCCTCTATCTCAGACTGTGTTTGGAGACACATTTCCTTGGATAGATGAATTCCATGCCTGTAAGGTATAAAACCTTTCTTGGAATCTTGCATGCCAAATCTAGCTAGCACTGTATCGATATAAGTCACCTGGGACAGACATAACATCCTTTTCTGGCGATCACGAATGATCTTGATGCCAAGGACATGTCCGGCTTCACCCAGATCCTTCATATCGAACTGCTCGGACAACCACACCCTAATGTTTGATAACGCCTTCTTACTGTTTCCAATAAGCAAGATGTCATCAACATAAAGTATGAGGAATGCCACCACGTTTCCGTCACATTTCTTGTACACACAACTCTCATGCGGACTTTGTACGAATCCATATGACTGGATAACCTCGTCAAATCGGATGTTCCAAGACCTCGATGCCTACTTAAGTCCATAAATGGATCTCTTAAGCTTACACACCAAGTGCTCTTGGCCTTTAGCAATGAATCCCTCTAGTTGTTTCATGTGAATGTTTTCCTCAAGACTTCCGTTTAGGAAAGCTGTCTTGACATCCATTTGCCAAATCTCATAATTCAAATGAGCGGCAATAGACAAGAGAATCCGGATTGACTTAAGCATGGCTACCGGCGAAAAGGTTTCCTCATAATCGATCCCTTCTTTTTGAGTATACCCTTTTACCACCAATCTAGCTTTGAAGGTTTCAACCTTCCCATCAGATCCTCTCTTGCGCTTGTAGACCCACTTACAGCTAATGGGTTTTACCCCATCTAGTGGTTTTACAAGTTCCCAGACTTGATTGTGATCCATAGATCCAATCTCAGACTCCATTGCAGTTTTCCAAGAATCTGCATCTTTATCTCGAATTGCCTCGTCATTGGTCCTGGGATCCAATTCATTGAGACCCTCTGGGAAATCTGAAGCCTCTCCCAGACCAATGAATCTGTCAGGTTGGCGTACAACCCTCCCACTGCGACGAGGCAGTTCCTGTACTTCTGTGACACGTTGTGCAGTGTTTGGTGGTTCCTCTTCTTGTACAACTGGTGTAGGATTCGATCCTCCCCTTAACTCCTCAAGGATGATGTGACTCCTTGGTTTGTGGTTTATGACATAGTCTTCCTCTAAGAATCGAGCATTGGTGCTAACAATGATCTTCTGATCCTTAGGACTATAAAACAAACCACCTTTCGTTCCTCTAGGATATCCAACGAACAGCCTTACATCAGTACAAGGAGCCAGCTTATCAGCTTCCTTGTCCAACACGTGTGCTGGGCTACCCCAAATCCGAATATGGTTCAAACTGGGCTTTCGTCCAGTCCATAGTTCTGTAGGTGTAGCAGGAACTGATTTCGATGGAACCAAGTTAAGAATATAGGCTGCTGTTTCCAGGGCATATCCCCAAAATGAAATAGGCAACTCAGAATAACTCATCATCGATCTAACCATCTCTAACAATGTACGATTCCTTCTTTCCGCCACGCCATTCTTCTGTGGCGTTCCAGGCGCAGTCAACTGGGATGTAATCCCACTCTCTGCCATGTAATCCCTAAATTCGCTTGAGAGGTACTCGCCACCACGATCAGAATGTAGTGACTTGATACTTCTGCCTGTTCGTTTCTCCGCTTCCGCCTTAAACTCTTTGAATTTCTCAAAGCATTCAGACTTGCGACGTAACAGGTAGATATAACCGTATCTAGAGTAATCATCAATGAGAGTGATAAAATACTCGAACCCTCCTCGAGCTTGAACTGACATAGGGCCACATAGGTCAGATTGAATCAAATCTAATAGCCCTTCGGATCTATTTCCTTTTGACTGGAAAGGACGCTTGGTCATTTTACCTTCCAAACAGGATTCACACAAAGGAAACGATTCCAGTACCAAAGAAGACAATGGTCCATCATTTACAAGCCTTTGTATCCTCTTAAGGTTAATATGACCTAGCCTTAGATGCTAAAGATAGGTTTGATTCAATTCCGAATGTTCTTTTCTCTTGTTAGGATTTGTGATCGATGTATTCAACAGTTGTCTTTGCGTAGTGTTTTCAATTGGTTTAAGAAAGTATAAGTGTCCATCCAATGTGCCAGAATAGATAAAATGTTTACCACTAAAGATAACTACTTTGTTATCAAAAGAAACAGAATATCCATCCATAATCAATTTAGAAACTGAAATCAAGTTTCGCCTAAAACCAGGCACATAAAGACAATCTTTCAAAACCAAAGTTCTATCACTACTGAAAGGTAAAACAACGTCTCCCACTGCAACAGCCGCCACTCTCGTAGCATTGCCCATGTAGACAGTGATCTTGTCCTCACTCAGCTGTCTTTTTTACCAAGAACCCCTGTAAAGACATGCAAACATGATCAGTAGCTCCAGTATCTACTACCAATGACTGGGTAGAACAAGTTGCTAAACATGTTTCCACAACCAGAGTGTGATATGTACCTCTCTTCTTCTTCTTGTTAGGACACGCCGCCTTCCAGTGACCTGGTTGGCCGCACTTGAAGCACTTAGTCTTCGACTTGAATTCCTCGGGAAGAATCTTTGCCTTTGGCTTCTTCACCTTAGGCGCCTCATCTGCAGCCTTCTTAGGTGCGTTTCTCTTCTTCCTTTTTCCACCAGAAGAAGACGCTCCTTTTTCAGCTATGTGGGCCTCAGGATTGCTCTTTTGGAGCAATTCAGCCGCCTGAAGATCTATGAGTAGTTCAGTCAGGCTGACATCCCTTTTAATCATGTTAAAATTCAGCCTGAACTGCTCAAACTTTGAAGACAAGCTATGAAGAACAATGTCGATTTGAGAATCGCCATCTAGTTCTCCACCCAAGTTTCTTCATTGCCAAATGGCGTGCCGAGCGGTTCTGATGACCGAATAGCTGCCTAAGGTTGTACATGATATCATAAGCGGTTTTCATAGGCTCATGCTGATGTTGCAACACACTTGACATAGATGCCAAGATGTAACAACGCGCTATCTCATTAGACCTAAGCCACTTATCATATGCAACCTTTTGGGCTTCGTCAGAACCCTCATCTGGCGTCTGAGGACAAACCTCTTCAAGCACAAACTTGTGTCCCTCAGCAACAAGAACCAAGTTAAGGTTACGAATCCAGTCATTGTAATTTTCACCGACAAGTTTGTTTTCTTTGAGGATTGAGGACAGATTGGAGAGTGCCATTGATGATATGAAATAACTGAAATTAAATATGCAGTACAGTCAGAAAACACGTTTAGGATAAACAGTATATAATCGAAAGCCTCATTAAAATTATATACTTTTCCACCGACACTTTAAAAATGTCTTTTACAAGCCACGATAGTGTGGACGTTTATAAAAAACATCTTTAAATAGGTTAAACCTTTAATTTGCCTCCAGTTGAGTTTCCTTACAACAAGCAAATTAATAGCCGGATAATTAACACGGTCATGTAATCATCTAACTGATAAGCCACGATCGTGTGGACGTTTATCAATAAATTACATCTAAGTGTGCACACCATTATCTTCGCACCAAGATCACTACTCGAATTTAACCGCTCCAGATGGAGGAGTCAGTTAGTCCTAATAGTGTTCTACAGCTATCCATTTAGGAGATTTAATTTCTAGAGAAATCTGTGATATGACACATCCGATATGGAGGAAGACCGATGTCAACGCGCATGCCCATCACTTCTCAATTAAACCAGATTTTCATGGAGACCGTATGAGATTTCTACATACTTTGGTATGAATCTCTTCCACTTAGTTATTTATGTTTGAGGTTTCATTTTATCCCATTATCGAACATGCAAACATCACATTAAATGATAAACATCCATTGCATGCTTCAACATAATAAGCAACAGTAATATTCCAACTATCATGGCTTATATCTCATGTTGATTGATGAGATAAAACTGGAAAGTCAGCTCCGAAACAGCTAGGAACCGCCACCCCTTCACCGCGCCTCGCCGAAAATCCTAGCTCCATTTAGGGTTTCGGGACGTGAACCGGTGAACCTTCCTTTTTGGTGCTGAACCACTTTCCTTCTTTTGAGTTGATCTCCGATCTTTATTCAATACAGACTATCTATTCCAAAAGGAAAAATCTAATATTGATAGAATAAAAATTACAACTCAAAAACTCGTCTAACAGCTTTATATCTATTACATTAAAACAACGTAAAATAAAACCTAGACCTAATCCATGGATTTTCTCATGGATTAAAATCACGTAGCCAAACCGGCATACGGCCAACATTCATTCAACATAAACATACATCACATAAAATAAAGGAGCCATGATAGTTGGTAAACCTGTAAACAAACACAGTCTACAAAACCAACAATCATGTATTATATGATCCACATAAAATAACATATGATATCTATGCATGAATATTAAATAATAATCAAATTTTGCAATTAATTAAATTAATTAATTCGATATTATCCACAAGATAAAAATTGGAAATTAAAATAATTATCCACCAATTTAAATCTTGTATATTTCGAAAATATCACTTAAATAAATCTGGAAATTATTTATAATTATCCACCAAATTTATTTAATATATTCTAACCACCCTAATTAAATAATAATTGGATATATTGATATAAATCAAAAATCTAATCCAAATATTATCCATAAGAATCTAAATCTTTAAGGATAAGGTTTGGAGATTTGATTCCAATCCAAAATCTTCCAAAATCTATCCAAAATTAAATTCTTATCACAATTGGATTTTGATAATTATTTGTATATATCCAAAATCACCTTATCCAATTTTAATTACATAGATTTTCGAAAATATCTAAATAATAAATCTGGAAATTTGATCCATTTCAAATTCTTCCAAATTTAAAATTCTATTTTCAAATCTATCTAGATTAAAATTAGGTAAATTAAGATATACATCAAATAACATCAAATCTTTAATCCAACAACCAAATTTTCGATCAACATTAATAAATAAATCTGGAAATTTGATTTTCATCAAAATCTTCTCCAAATTAATTTATTAAAAATCGAAAATTACACTATATTTCTCATTTGGAAATTTTGACATTAATCAAAAAACTATTCCAAATTATATAGCTATAGGTTTCGAAATTTTCAAGAATGAAAATCTGGAAATTTTGATCCACTTCAAAAATTACCAAATTTAAAATTCTAATTTCAAACCTATCTAGATTAGAATTAGGCAATCTTTGATATACATCAAAAATCACCAAATCCAATTCTAACCAACAAAAAATTCGAACCATACCACAAACAAATCTGGAAATTTTGATCTTGATCAAAAATCTATCCAAATTTATTTCCTAGGTATCGAAAATTTTAACACACAAATCAGGGAATTTTTAACACATCAAATTCGAAAATTTGATCTCCAAATTTTCGACCCCTATGAGAATTAAATCTGGAAATTTGAAGAACATCAAATATCATCCCAAATTTAATCCATAGTGACCGAAAATTCAAGTGCCTGCAAAACTAGAATTCTTGATTTTTACATCTCAAATTCTTCCAAGTTTTGAATACCATAAAATCGAAATACATAGCCAATTAAATCTGAAAATTTAAACACCATAAATTTATCATCAAATTCAATCATGCAATTCGAAATTATGCCCGGATTAATCCTAGAACAGTGCCAAAACCCGCTCTGATACCAGTTGTTGGGGTTTTTTCGAATTAAACCACCGCAGGACCATTTGGTTGTTCATTAATCCATGTTCATGCAAATCATAATTTTATGTAACATGCATGTTTATCAAAGTCTAATAAAAAAGCATGCAAAGCAGATTCGAATCTAATAAAGCAGAAGACATAGAAACGAATCTACTTACAAATCGATAGACGGTCTGTGGACAAGATTAAAGATCTAATCTTGCTGTTGAATGAGCACAGTAATGGCGCCACCTATGAGCTCAAAATCGTGCACCACAGTATTCCACTCAAAGATCTTCTGTTGTATTCCCGGACTGTATCTAGATTCAGAGTGGGCTGAAATCTACTAGATAGAATTGTGAAATCTATGGATAACTTTGAGAGACTAAGAGGGGCTGATTTCCTATGAATAAAATCATAAAATTTCGTGCCCCCCCTCCCCTTATATATAGGGAGGGGCGAAATTTCATGTTCCAGCCCTAATGGGCTTGGGCCTCTATCTCAAGTTCAATATCCAGTCCACTATCAGTCAATTGGACTACAACAGGGATCTAGAAGAATATTAAATTGGCCCACTAATTTATTTAATATCCAATATCCAATAAACCTAGGATATAATTAAATAAATTAAGTTTTACTTTTATTCCACTAAAGAAGTAAAACTGACCTACCAATTTAATACATATTTACGAATATACTTTCTCCTTTAGTCCAGCCATTCCCCGTGTTTAAGATATAATGTTCATTAATTAATTATGTAAGCCTCTGACAGCTATAATTAATTAACATCTAAAACCTTGAGTAGTACCACACAAGATTTATTCATGTACGGAATAAATTCCACCTGCAGGGTTTCAACATGAACTTGTGCTTCCTCAAGAGAACATCATCAACCTGGCGCACCAGGACACAGTGCTCATGCATACTGCTCGAGATATCATGTATACATTGTCATTACCCAAGATATCGAATTTGATCTAGGAAAAGATCTCACCCATTGATAAATCAAAGTAATAAACAACGCACACATATGCTCGCCAATATCACATTAGTTCAGAACCCGAACTCTGTGGATCTTTATTCTCTCAGTAACTGGGTCAAAGACAGAGAATAGTATCCTATCGTGATCCTCCTCAATACACTAACGAATGTACTAGAATAATCAGTTAGTCAAGATAAACTAACTTATCAGATTATTCTACGGTGTACCGATGGTGTGTTTAGGACCATCTAAGCCGTGAGCTCTTTAATACATTACAAGGTTCTAATGATATGATCTTACCGTGTGACTCCCCACACCATATCATCTACAATGTAAGTATATGGAACATTGCATAAAACAATTATAGAACATAATCTAAATGCAAACAGTGACTGCAATAACTTTCATTTCATATCATCATATCATCAGAAAAGTATACAAAGACAAGTCTTCCAGTATACAAAACTAACATAATTTGCATGAGAACATCAAATGCATTCGCAATAGGAACAACCACCCTATCACCTTGATTTTGAGACTGATGAACCTCCTCCCTTGCACCATCAGTACCTGCCTTCTGGTTATCCTTGCCAAAGGCTTTGACCACCCATTCCTTAGTGGATTTCAATGGTTATCTCTTTTTCAGATTATCCCCAGCAGCTTGATCACCCTTAACCAGACCTGCTTTCTGCGGCTCTTTAGTCGGTTTCATCAATTTACGGTACTTACTTATAGAGTGAGCAACAATTTAACATTCATTCCAAAAAAGGGGAAGATTCTCATAATGCAAATCAATATAAAATGAAGAATCACCCCTATCAATCATAACCAAGGCCTGCAATACCTACGCCATGTCAATTTCGATAAGAACTCGAGCATAATGCCCCACAACACCATGCAAAGTGTTTCCATCAATTTTCAATGGAGTTCCCACCGAGCGAGCTATCCCCACCAACACCTCTGCATGCCAATACTCTATAGGGGGATTATAGAGGCGAACCCAAACCTAAGCTAAAGTCGAATTGATCTTATATGGGGTAAAATCAGTAACCCAATCTCTGATTTTCAAGAAACCGGGTTGTAAATTCCATGAATGGAGCTACCGTGCCTTTAATTGATTCGCGGCACATGAAAACTGCATGGTGAAAAAACCCTTACCTAACGAAATTAGCTGCTAATATTGCGTTGCATTCCAAAGCTTCTGGAGACGAGGCTTAAGTTCCATGGCAGATTAGGGTTTATTGCCTTTAAGCATAATCAAATGCCCAATTAATGAGAATTGAAATTTCACGAGCTGTTCGCGATAAAGATCATCCGAAATAGAGACATAATTAAATTCACCTCGCTTAACCGGCTGTATATGTGACATGGATGTTACGAACACATCCGAATGTCTATCTGGAGTAGACGAGGCCCCCGCGGCTACGTAAGAAGGGCCATGCTTCAGGGATGGCGATGATGATGGATTAATCGTGATATTAGGGTTCGCGAAATTAGGGTTCGAACAATCTGTGGCTGTTTTCTCTAATTCTCGTGAGGATGGATTAGAGTTATTGTTATCCAAGGATCGTGAGGATTCCTTGGACAGATTCAAGTCACCGAAGGCCAGCTGATTCATCGAAAAAGACAACATAAAATTAACGCGGACGATAGAGAATAGAGGAGAGAGAAGAGAGCATTTTTTATTTTTTTTTCTTTTTTTATTTTATTATTATTTTTTTTGGATTTGTGACTAGTCAATGTTGAACATATTTTTAATTGGTTGTTCAAAAGGTATTATTTAAAAATGATAGGTTGGTTGAAAATTATTATCTTGTGTGATTGATTGTTGAATCTTGAATGTTAAACGCCTATGAGCGTGGAATTTGTTAAAATTCTAAATGAAGTGCTGTCCAAATTTTTATAATTCCATAAAATGATGTAAGTTAGTTTGCGAAAATTTTATTGTGATTTTCTTTTCTAGTGTGTGCATTTGTTAGCACCCTGGGCCTCCAGGTTCGGGGTGCTACAATATTTTACTAAACATTTTTCATGTATTGTTCATACATTTCCCCAATAAATTTCAATCACAAAATTACACACTCAATAATAATAAAATAATATATATTTTACGAATGAATATATGTTTCTAATGTTTTAGGCCTAGATTTAATTAAAGGGAAATTAAAGGCGTGCGTGCGGGGGTACGGGCACGCAAGGGGCGTGCGCGCGCGCTGGGTGGGGACGGGCGCACGCGGGGTGGGATGGGAGCACAGGGGCCCACCTGCGCACGCGCGCTGGGCGGGAATGGGCGCGCAGGGACATGCGCCTGCGCGGGAGACGAGCGAACGCTGGGTGTGGACGGGCGCGGGGGACGTGCACGAAGAGGCTTGCACGCGCACGCGGGGGATGGGCACGGGCGTACGCGCACCAACGCACTGGACTCAGTGCGCAGGTGCGCGCGCAAGGGTATTATGACAAAGTTGGACAAAATAATAATATTTTAAAAAAAGTAGCTAAATTTTTTTTTTCTAGATGGCTACTTTGCCATATTGTCACTTTTGAAACTTGTGCAGAACGTTTTGTGTTTGTGAAAATAGAGATAAAGGGGTTAAATCTTTGTCGCAAAATTCGCACTAGGTGCTAGCTAGCTGGCCCCTTGCTAGCCATGCCGAAAAAAGTGTGTTAGGTTAATTATTTCTTAGAGTTATATTTTAGTAGTTGAACAAGGATAGTTAAAACTGACGCGTCTGAACAAGTACTTATCCACTGTACTGTTTATTAATTTATGTTTTATATCTGTCTTTTCAATATAAATAACAATATGAGATTAAATATTATAAAAAACTAAAAATACCTAAGCTCTGTCTAGACCTTCACTACTTAGCGAGTTCTACAATCTTGGATCATATAACAACATCGACTATTAATTTTCAAAGCCTACACTACCCCGTCTTGATTATTTAAAACAAGTGGCCCCTTGACTTTTAAAATTAACTCACATTGCACCTCATGGAGAATAAAAAATTAACACCAATAACAATATTAAACAGGATGCACAAAGCCAGCATTTTTTTAGGGAGCTATTATTTTTTAATATAATTTTTTTCATTAGTCAAATAGATATATTTAAATACAAAATATTACAACATAAAAAACACAATTTTAATCTATACTAATATAAAAAGTGACTTATCTTACAATTTTGAGTTTACCTATTGTATCCCAATTATATATTTTTATTTAAGGGCAATAATGTAATCTTGAATTTACCTATTATGTATTTATTATAATATATTTTAAATATAATATAATAAATGTCTTATCTTACAATTTTGAGTTTACCTATTGTATCCTTATTATATATTTTTATTTAAGGGAAATAATGAAATCTTGAATTTACCTATTCTATATTTATTATAATATATTTTAAATATAATATAATCTAATCTAATATTATATTATTATTATTACCATTCTAATTATATCACTTAAACTATTAATCATGATATTGATCCAGCTCAATAATTTCAGAATATTTAATTTGAAAACTTAAAGTTTCAAGTAAAGTCACGTGAATTAAAAAAAAAAAAAAAATTATTCCATATCCTTGATATAAATTAAAATTCCTAAACATTGTAAACCATGCACATGTAAATCAAAAGAAAATCCTAATTAAAATCACGTTTTAGTTTAAAGGCAATATTAATTGTATACCAAAATGAAGAAATTGATAAATTTATAATTTGATACAATTTTTAATACAAAATATTTCATATTTTTAATTAATAAATTAAGTTATTCATTTAATCAAATTCACAAACTGCTATTATAATATTCTCAAAAATATAATAACGAAGGCGTTAAATACACATATTGATAGACAACATAATATAATAAGATTGTGCTTTCTTTACGTCATTTATTTATTTTTGTTAGTAATATTAGATATAATCCCCATTGATATTAGTGTATAATCTACAATATATGTATATATATATAATCTACTATATAAAAAGAGTATTGCAAATTTTAATTTGCCTATTATATCCATATAATCATATAATATATTTACATATACATTTTACTAAGAAAAAAAAGTCAATATTTTTTTATTGACAATAAAAGAAACCATTTGGATCAAAATCGGTGCTTGCATTGAATATAATATATGGTAGCTTTTAAAACATTATTATTTTATCTCCATTATATTAAAATATATATTTAATTTCGAATGATGTCATGTGTGTGCATATTTTTATTTCTTTCATTCACATATTCTAATTTAATATAAAATTCTAGATAATTCATTAATATCCTTAATTCCTTATATACCGATTAGATATGAAATTAATTAATCATAAGTATTTTTCCCATGTATTCATGTAAAAAAAATCTTGATTTTTTATATGAGGAATTAAATTCTTTTAACATCAATTTGTGAATGTTGAATTTTTACATTGTGATTGTTGAACATACAAATAAAAATGGTGTTAGTATTGAAATTTTTAAAAATCATGTCGAATTTCAAAATATGTCAAATATAGTAATTTATTTGGAAATTATATATCCCTATAATTTATTCAATGATGTGAAATCTATAATATGAATATTGGTGAACTAAGACAGATATAAAAAATACAAAAATATATGCATTTACAAATAGTAATGATTTTGAAGTTACATAAACTGTGCAATCATGTTCATCATGCATGTGTGCATTGTTGTGAACATTCAAGGTCAGAATAGATAAATTGAAAGCAAATAAATGACACGAGGTTGGTAACCCTGTTCAATCAACTGATCTACGTCACGGGGACTTTACAAGTCCGTGAGAAACAATTCACTACTCCGTTGAATGGTTACAAAGGCTATTACACGAAGACCTCCCGTCACTCGACCCCTTTCCCACCCACTACAACTTCTTTCGATGAACTGAATTGTGAGCTCCTCTCACAACCTAGAATCCCTCTAGTTCCCACAGAAAATCTCTCTCGAGACTCATCTAAGTGTGTATGAAATAGATTCAAACACAGACTAGAAAAAAGATCAAAAGATCAACTCTGGTCTAATAATACCGAATACCTAATGCTTTAATCGTGAAGTCTTTTAGACTCTCTAAATCAGTTTTGCGTATTTGTGTATGTACATGTACTAAACTAGTCTGATTCTCAGGCTATTTATAGACGAAAGACATAGCCTTAACAAGGTAATCAAAAGTCCTAATTTGACTAATTCAGTAAGGAAACTTTTCTTAATAGAATCGAACAATTCTAGTTTAAAATCCTTCTTTGAATAGAACTCCTACTTTCCTTCATTGATCTTCATCACGAACAAGACAACTTCTATTCTAAAATGTCCATCTTGACTCTGCAGCTTCAGCTCTTTGAATCTAGCATGGCACGTCTCTTGTAAACTCTCTGGACAACTATGTACATGATCATGTTCAAGAATATGATTAAGTACATTTATCGATCTTCAATCAGATTAACAGTGGAATGTTCACAGTAATGTCTAGAACATGTTATTCGAACATGAATAACCAAAACATTTTATGTTCTTTTGATATTGTCATACAGATGATGACAATCTCAAACACTTGAGTGCAGATGGCACTAACAATCTCCCCTTTGTCTTTATCTGGTGGCAAATCAACTCCATGTTTTAAAAGAACACGATCCTTGAACTGAAGGACCATGTACCATAAAACGTACTTGAATGTTCCTGTGAACATCATATGATTCAGCTGTTTTTTACTTTCTTATCAGCTTATATCTGCTCTGCTATATTATTTTTTTTATCATCTTTTTATCTCTTAATAGCAGTTTTAATTATTTTAGCAGATTAGAATCATATAGGGAAGATAAAAATTATATTCAATATCAAAAGGATATTACAATCATAACAAAAACAACATATCTTGCAAAACATGGATGCAAGATAATTAGAACAGAAACATTAAATGAAATTATATTTTCTTTACTCCCCCTATTTGCCACTGAGAAAGGCAATGGAGTAAAATCAGAAACTACTCAGATTTGTCAGAAGCTTGCTCATCTCCTTCTTCTTCAGATCCTTCTTCAGCATCATCATATTCTGTCTCTTCACCCTTGTTAGCCTCTTCTTTTTCATCAGCCTCTTGCTCCTCTTCATTAGCCTCTTGTTCCTCCTCTGTAAATTGTTCTTGTTCTGCTTCAGCTTCCTTTTCCTCTTCTATAGATTATACTTCACTTTTCTTTGGAGGCGATGGAGATTCCTTCTGAGTAGCAGCTGCTGCAGTACTTGCAAGCTTGTGCAAGTTACAGACATTTTTAGGTACACCTGCTATTGGAGATGCTTATTCTTCTTCTGATGAAAGTTCAACAATCAGAGCCTTAATCTTCATCTTCTCAGAAGTATGCTCAGAAAATCAAGCGAGCATGAAACTTCAGGCTTCTTTCCAGAAACATCAGCACAATACTCTTTGGTGAAGATTTCTCTGTAGTAGCATCACTCCCTTTCTTTGATACTATGAACTACTTGAACTGGAGACACATGTGATGATCTCCTATTTCAGGAGCAACCTTGATCACCAGAGGCTTTTTGAGTGGAATGACACGATCATTCTTTGTAGAAATATTTTTCTTTTGTTGCTTTATGATGCAATAAATCAGAGAAGGATAGCACAAGGGTCCTTTCACTACTGTAGACTCTGCACTGCTTACAAGCTTCCCCAAAACAAATTCACCATAGTTAAACTTCTTTCTAGTTCCTAGGTGATACAAAAAATTTCCTTAGGCTTGTGTAACTGCAGCTCTGTGCTTTGTTGGCATCCAGTTGTGAATCTAAATTCTGAACAAGGCTCCATACTTGTGTGACAGCTTGGATGTAGGAATTATCTGAGGATGGGATGGCCATTTTGTGTAGATGTCCTGGGTCAGTTCTTCACCATCCATCCCCCAGTCATCTATCTCCTTATACTCCCCCCTCAATGTTGCATCCTAGAAACTCATTGATGAGTTTTGGTGAGAAATTCAGCATCTCCTTTCTGAAAAAACCTTGTGAAAATCTTCAGATTTAGGATCATCAATGACATTGGTTAGGTTGCAGTAGAATTCTAAAACAACCATTATAACAAACTCGTGCACCTTCTGTACTGTTCCAAGCAAACTAGCATCTTCCAGCAGTGTATACACCCCAGTAACTAGTAGTGTATCCTTATCCACCTTCTTTTTAGAGATCATAGACCTCTACTTCACTTTCTCCCACAACTCAGCATGCTTTATAGATCGAAAAAGAGCATGTTTAGAGATACCTGGTAGATGAATGATCTGTTTGTGAATTTCAGAATCATGTTTACTTGAATGTGAGTGAACATCTTCAGGTACATCTCTGTGTGGAACAACTTTCTTATCCTTCTTGGAAGGGCTAGCAGGTTCAACAACTTTCCTCTTCTTTGTCGATGCAGCAGTAGATGGTGGAATGGCAGATGCCCGACTTCTAGTCACTGGAGTTTTCTAAACAAGTTGCACAATGGCAGTGGAGGCCTTCTTTCGTGGAGTATTCTTCTTCACTGGTGACCTGGTGAATGGATCATACTGGGCAGAGACAAGTAGCTTCTCTTGTTATGGAATAGATGTCTTTTCAGCAGATTCAGATGATGAACTCTGAGCATCTTCTTTTTCAGTAGGTTCTGCAACTAAAGGTCTCTTGATGACATTTTCCTTGCCATTTGCAATGGCAGCATCAATTGCCTTCATCTTTAAACTTAAGGGAATATCATCTTCCCTATCATCATCACCTTCAGTAGGAAAATGTTGATTTGAGAACTTCTGCATGACACTTACAGGAGTTGATGTCTCTGCAGTACGCTTCTCAGCATTATGTTCCTTGGCATGACCAGGAACATCTATAGGCACAACTGGATCATCAATAGTCGATCTATTCTCTTTCTGAAGGGCTTGGGTAGCAGGTGCTGTGATGACTTTCTTTGTAGAAGGGGTTGCAATCTTCTTTAATTTCTTGACTGTAGTTCACTTTGTTCTTACCTTCTTTGCAGTAGACTTCTTATTTACATCATATGATCATGTTGCTTCTTTCAACAAATCTTGGGTTGTAAGACTTTGAGTTTTTTATTTCTTTGTAGAAGAAACAACTTCTTGTTTTTCTGTCTCTAAGTCTTCTTTTTCTTTTTCTTCTCCGTAGAATGTTTCGATAAATTCATCAGTATCCTTGCTGGATGATTCATCATGGAGCGTCATCTGAACAGGCTTCTTGTAAGATGATTCTCCTCGAATCTGTTTATCGAACTCATTTTCTTCATAAAACTGGTCCTAAGGTTTGGAATATGTCACTTTTCCATACCTCATTCTGGCCTTAACTACTTTCTTAGGATGGACGAGTTTTCTTTTTGGAGCCATTGAAAACAATTGGGTATTTTTCAAGAATGATCAATGAAAAAACAATGGCAGAATGATGGGATAATCTCAGAGAAATGAGAAGATTAAAAGAGAGAAGGGTTTATGATTTCGGAAATTTGAAGCAAATATGCAATCTCTCTAAATGGTTAAACATATATATAAGAGGGTACTCCGTTCAATGTGAGACTTAGGTTTCCATTAGACTAAGAATCTGGAAAGAGATCTCGGAAAATCAGAGATGACAATCGCAAGTCAGAACTAGCCGTTGACAATGATGTACTTAGGATTTTGAAAATTGTTCATGTACATCTGGGAGAACATTAATGGGAATATTCAGTCCCTTTGTGTAGGAATGGCTCTTTCCTGCTGAGTGTGAAATATACACACTCATACCCCTCTTCTTGGTTTTACTGAACCAAGCACACCCCAAGAGATGCTCTAAGTTTCTCAAATCGAGCAGCATCCAATCCCTTGGTGAAAAGATCAACCAGTTGATCTTCAGTCTTCACATGTTCAATTTTCAGTACTTCTTATTTAACTAGCTCTCTGATGAAGTGATGTCTGATGTCAATGTGTTTTGTCCTTGAATGTTGCACTGGATTCTTAGATATATTGATAGCACTCATATTGTCACAATACAGAATGGGTGTATCATGAGCAACTTCATAATCCTTCATCATCCGCATCTTCCAAATAATCTGAGTAGAACTGCTTTCTACTGCAATGTATTCAGCTTCTGCTGTAGATAAAGATATGCAGTTCTGCTTCTTACTGAACCAAGAAACAACATTATTTCCTAAAAAGAAACAAGCACCTGATGTGCTTTTCCTGTCATCTGGAGACCCTGCCCAATCAACATCACAGTATGCAGTAATACTTGAATTTGTATCAGAAGTATACCACAATCCATAGTCTGTAGTTCAATTGATGTACTTGATGATGTTCTTAACAGCCTTCATGTGACTCTCCTTAGGACAAGACTGATATATGGCACACACTTCCACACTGTATGCTATATCTAGTCTGCTTGCTGTGAGATAAAGAAGACTTCCAATCATGCTTCTATATAAAGTCCGATCAACTTCAACTCCTGCATCATCTTTTCCAATCTTGACTGTAGTACTGATAACAATCTTTTTATACTTAGAATTCTCCAGTTCAAACTTTTTTACCAAGTTTCTGGTATACTTGGACTGAGAGATGAATATACCTTCTTCTGACTACTTAATTTGAAGTCCAAGAAAGTATTTCAGATCTCCAACTAGGATCATTTCAAACTCAGTTTCCATGTCCCTGATAAAGTCCTTGACCATCTTATCAGACATTGAGCCAAACACTATATCATCCACATATACTTGAACCACACTTACTTGTGACTTCTCCTTTCTAATAAATAGTGTTCTGTCTTATCCTCCTCTGTTGTATCCTTTGCTAACCAGGTATGTAGCCAGTCTTTCATACCATGCCCGAGGAGCCTGTTTCAAACCATATAGGGCTTTTTTAAGTTTGAAGACATACTCTGGATGATGTAGATCTTTAAATCCTTTAGGCTGATCTACAAACACATCATTCTTCAGAAATCCATTTAGAAATGCACTCTTGACATCCATCTGGTACAGTTTGAACTTTATTATGCAGGCCATGGCTAGAAGAAGTCTGACTAATTCTATCATCATGACTGGAGCAAATATCTCATCAAAATCAATCCCTTCAATCTGAGAATATCCTTAACCAACCAGTCTGGCTTTATTCCTTGTAATATTCCTAGCTTCATCAGTTTTGTTCTTGAATATCTACTTAGTTTTAACTATGTTGACTCCTCAGGTTTCTGCACAAGATCCCAAACATCATTTTTTATGAACTGTAGAAGTTCTTCCTGCATGGCCTCAATCCAGTAGTCATCTATGAGAGCGTCTTGAACATTTTTAGGTTCAATCTTGGATGTGAAATAGACATTGGATATTTCATCATGCATCATTTTTCTTAGTCTGCTTCTGGTTATGCTCCCTTCATGAATATCTCCAATAACTTCTGAAGTTGGATGATCCTTGATGATTTGTCATGAAGGCTTCCTTTGCTTCACTTCTTGTTCTTCAGTTTCTTTATCAGTATCATCATGTTCTTCAGAATATTCAAAGACATTTGTGTGAACATCTTCTTCAGAGGTGTTGACAGCATCGATTTGATCATCAAATCTGTCATTAACTGATTCTATTACATCTTTTGTCTCCTTGTTGTAAATCCTATATGATTTGATGTTTCTGGAGTATCCAACAAACATCTCTTCAACTCCACTGTTGTTCATCTTGCTGAGATACTCTCTATCATTGAGTATATAACATGTGGTGCCAAACACATGGAAGTACCTCACTGTAGGTTTCTTTTCATTCTAGAGCTCATATGGTGTTGTGAAAGTACCTGGTCTGAGATGAACTCTATTGTTGATATGGCATGCAATATTGATGGCTTCTACCTAGAACATAGCAGCAACTCCTTTAGCAGCAATCATGGTTCTTGCCATCTCTTGAAGAGTTATGTTCTTCCTTTCAACAACTCCATTCTATTGAGGAGTTTTAGGGGTTGAGTACCCATGACTAATTCCATTCTTACAGCAGAATTTGTCAAAGTACTGATTCTCAAACTTCTTGCGATGATCGCTTCTGATTTTTATAATGTGTTGATCCTTCTCAACTGTGATCTTGCAAGCTAGTTTCTTGAATGCCATGAAAGCTTCACTCTTGTCTCTGAGAAAGTCTACCCATGTAAACCTTAAGAAATCATCAATGCAAACAAGAACATACTTCTTTCCTCCATAGATTTCCACACCCATAGGCCCCATTAGATCCATATGAATTAGATCTAAAATCCTTTTAGAAGTTCTGTCCTGAACTTCTTTATGCTGAGATCTGGACTGCTTCCCAATCTGACATGGACCACATACTTTATCTCTGTTAATTCTGATCTGAGGGAGTCCTCTGACAACCTTTTTGCTGATGATCCTCTGGAGATTCCTGAAGTTGATGTGTCCAAGTTTCTGATGCCAGATCTCTGACTCTTCAATAGATAGTAGTCATCAAGGAATGTGGCCTTTTTTTTCACAATAACGGTAGATAATTCCTTTCATGTTGCCATTAAAATCAGTCATCTTCTTGTTAATGTTCTTCTGGATGTAATGAACATTCTTTTGTACATGCACTGGCTGGCTTGTACTTTCTTTGACAGACACTGTCTTGGACTGTCCACCACTGTATCCAAGACTTGGATGACTCTTTCCTAAATGTCCTGGAGTAGTAGGAATCTTATCAAGATTCTTAGTATCATTGTTCAGCATGTTGACATTCTTTTTGATGGATTTGAGTTTTACAGACAACTCTTCAATCAGATTCTTTTGCTGTTGAATTATGACCTTCTGTTCAGCAACAGATCTGATCAATTCCTCCTTTTCTTTGAGAAGATCCTTGTTGTGAGATTGTAGAGTCTTGTTGATCTCAGCAACTTCTAGCTATTTTTCATACATCTCCTTATATGTCTTGACAAATTCTTCATGGATGAAGTCTTCATTGTCTGAATCTTTATCTTCTGCAAGTTTGAATAGATCCTGGAATTCTGAGATTTTTACTATAAAAGTAAGAGTATTCTCATCTGAATCACTACTGCTTCCATCAGAATCATTGTCACTGAGAGAAACATTATAATTCTTTTTTTTTTTCAGAGTATTTACACACTCAGCTTGAATATGTCCAAAACCATCACATTCTCTACATTGGATTCCTCTTCTTGGATTTCAAGGTTGAAACTCTTTCTGTTTACTTCTAGAGTTTATGTCTTGCTGAGAATTACTAGATGATTGTCTTCTGTTGTTGGACCTTCTGAAAGACTGGTTGTTTACTCTTTTTGACATTCGACTGAAGTTTTTAGTGATTAATACCACATTGTTCATTGTGTCTGAATCAAGTACAGTTTTTTATTTGTATATATATTCAGGTACATCCTCAGAGACTTCAGTTTTAAGAGCAATACCTCTCTTCTTTGAGCTGCAATCTTCATCTTCCAGGTTAATCTCAAATGTCCTAAATTTAGAAATTCTAAAAAATTAGAAATAAGGCTATGCCATCCTAAGGTGTTCCTAAATAGATGCATCTTATCAACGTCTATGAATGATAAATCATAGATCGAACCGCCGAATAGGAAAAATTGGGTGCTATCATATAGCTTTGTATCGGCTAAGTTCATGAGTTGGAGATAAGCGGACTCGAACCGCTGACATCTGAAAGAAAAATCATTATCGAGTGTCCAAGACCATACATATTGGTGGATAAAACTGCTATTTATTTGTTGAATAGACAGATTAGTTGAAAAAATCATGACTATACTTAACAATAAAATACTTGAAAAAGCCCACACACGACGTTGCTATCCACGATTCTGCTATTTATTAGAATCATTTTACTATGATCCCATCAGCTCATCTAGCCTCATACTCTTGATATCCTTGGCTTCTTCAATTGCAGCAACTTTGTAAGCAAACTTTCTTGGAAGAGATCCGAGAACCTTCCTTACAAGTTTCTCATTGCTGATAGGTTCACCAAGAGCAAAACTCTCATTTGAAATGCATCTCATTATGACATTAAACTCACCCATGGACTCAGTATCCTCCATTCTGAGACTTTCAAACTTTAAAGTAAGATTTTGAAGTCTTGACAGCCTCACTGAACTAGTTCCTTCAAAGGTGGTTTCCAGAATATCCCATGCAGCTTTGGCAGTCTCACAGGTTGAGATAAGACTGAATGTTTCAAGATCCACTGTAGAGAATATTGCATTAAGAGTTTTAGAGTTGACATTGTACCAGTTCTTTTGCGGCATAGTCCACTCTCCTTCTTCAATTTCCATATGCTTTCATTCCTTTGAAACAGTTGGATTTTCCTATCCTTTAGTGATGCTTTTCTATGCAAGCTCATCTATTGATCTCAGAAACGCCCTCATCCTTGTTTTCCAGTAAGGATAGTTGTTGCCTTCAAGGAATGGTGGTCTGATCATAGATCTTTCTTCTTTGATTGAACTCATGGCTGAATTCCAACCAAAACCTTCATGCAAATATGTACTTTTCAGGACTCTTTTCGCATTAAAACCAAAGGCGACTCGCTCTGGTACCAATTGAAGTTATATAAACTGTGCGTCATGTTCATCATCATGTACATGTACATTGTTGTGAAAATTCAAGGTCAAAATAGATAAATTGAAAGCAAGTAAATGGCACGAGGTTGGTAACCCTATTCGATCAATTGATCTACGTAAAGGGGACTTCACAAGTCCGTGAGAAACAATTCACTACTCCGTTGTATCGTTCCAAAGGCTATTACACAAAGACCTCCTGTCACTCGACCCCTTTCCTACTCACTACAACTTCTTTCGATGAACTAAATTGTGAGCTCCCCTCACAACCTAAAATCCATCTAGTTAATTCTCACTGAAAATCTCTCCCGAGACTCCTCTAAGTGTGTATGAAGTAGATTCAAACACAGAGATTAATATATCCAAGTCTTAGCAGGATTTGCACAAAGAAACGATTCTAGGACTAGTGAGACTAATGGACCATTATTTATCAAACTTTGAATCCTCTTAAGAATAATATATCTAAGTCTTAGATGCCAAAGATAGGTTTGATTCCTTTGCGAAGATTCTTTCCTTTTATTGAGGTTGATCAATGTATTCAATAGTTATTTTGTAGTGTTAAGCATAGATTTTAGTGTATTTAAAGATGGCCATCCAATGTGCCAGAATAGATAAAATGTTTCCCAACCATGATAACAATCTAGTTATCAAAAGTAACAAAATATCAATCCAAAACCAAGATAGAAATAGAAACCAAGTTTCTAAATTCTAGCACATACAAACAATCCTTTTAAAGACTAAAATCTATCACTACTAAAGGTATGTCTATGTCTCCCACTGTAATAGCCGCCATTTTACCATAGTATTGCACATGTACATAGTGATCTCATCTTCACTCAAACGAGTGAGAGATACCTTTCCTTTTTGAGATGACACACAGACTTATAATGTCTCAGCTGATTGTACTTGAAGCACATATCCTTTGGACTTAAAGTCCTTTTGAAGTAACTATGTTATTTTCTTCATTGCCCTACACGCTTCCTTTAGTTGAGATGCATTCCTCTTCTTACCCGAAGATGCATTTCTCTCAGCCATTTGCGCTTCTGTGATAATTTTCACTAGCATTTCAGCTGTCTGAAGATCATCAAGCATTTCTGATAGATTCTTTATCATGCTAAAGTTCGAAAAGAACTTTTTAAACTTCAGGGATAGACTAACAAACACCATGTCGATCTAAGACTCAGCGTCTTGTACACCATCCACGGTTTCCATCTCCGATAAGTAGCTTATCATCCTAGAATGTAATCCCTTGTAGGAATAGAAATCGACCATCTTGGTGTTTATCAGATTTTCTATGGCAATGATCTTTGCTGTAATTCTGATGTCTGGAGAATTTCTTGAGATTACACCATAAGAGGTTCTCAATTCTTCATCAAATTCACAACCGGTTTCTTATGACATTCCTTATCAAGTACAATTTAAACCTTCAGCCGTTTAAGACAATGTTTTAAGTTCCGAATCCAGTCTTTAGTAATTCACCGATATTAAACTTTTAAGAATAGAAGACAAGTTGGAGAGTGCCATGATAATATAGAATAGCAGAAAAGTAACATGCAGTACAATCACACCATTTAGGATACTAAACATATAATTGAAATCCTCAAAAATAATTATATGCATATCCACCGACATTTTAAAAATGTTTCTTATAAGCCACGTTAGTGTGGACGTTTATAAAATTCATTTTTAAACAGGTTATTAACCTCTAATTTACCTCCAGTCAAGTTTCCTTATGACAAGTAAATTAATAGTCGGAAAATATTCCCGGCCATGTAATCTTCTAATTAATAAGCCACGTTAGTGTGGACGTTTATTAATAAATTACACCTAAGTGTGAACACCATCATCTTCACCCCAAGGGCACTGGTTCGAACAAATTGCTCTAGTTGGAGGAGTCAATTTATTCTAACAGTGTCCTACAGTTATCCATTAAGAGGTTTAATTTCTAGAGAGTCCAGTGATATGACACATCCGTTAGGGAGGATGGCCTATTGTCAACGCGCATGCCCATCACTTCTCAATTAAACCAGATTAATGGAGACCGATTGAGATTTTTACATACTTTGGTATGAATCTCTCCCACTTAGTTATTTATACTTGAGGTTTTCATTTTTATCCCATTAGCATGCAAGATCATCACATAAAATGATAAACATCCACGACATGCATCCACACAACATTATAAGCATAATAATTTAAACCAATTATCATGGCATATTTCTCATGTTGTATTCATTAGATAATCTTGGAAAATTAGCTCCGGAAATCTGGACGTCATCCGCGCCGCCACTAAGCGTCTCGCCAAAACCCTAACATCGATTTAGGGTTTCGGGACATGTCCGGGATGTCGTCCTTCCTTGATTGGGGCTGCTCCATTTTCCTTTCTTGAGAAGAATCCCTTTCCTTATCTAATTCTATAAGGATTTCTATTGGTAATTTAAATCTTATCCTATCATATTTGAATAAATTCAAAGATATCAATTACCTTATCCAAATCCACTAGGATAAAGTAATCATTATCTTAAATATTCAATTTCCATATGATAAAGATTTTAATTATGGAAAATCCTAATATGTCTAGAATAATAAAGGAATAAAAAGATACAACTCAAGACACATGGAATTTCAAAAATTCCATCTAAATACTCTAACATTTATTTTTCCTATTACATTAAACCAACGTAATAAAATAAATTCTAGTCTAATCCATGGATTTTCTCATGGATAAAAACATCGTAGCCAAACCGGCATACAACCATCAACAACCATTCATTCAACATAAATTAAATCATCACATCACATAAATTAAAAAGCCATGATAGTTGGTATCACCTGCAAACAAAAACCGTCTACATATAACAACTATCAAATTTTAAGTGATAAACATAAAATTGCATATGATATCCATACATGATCATTTTCGAAAATTATCTTCAATTTAAAAATTGAAATTTTTGAAAATACTATAAGATTAAATTTGGAAATTTTAAAATTAATTAAAATATCCCACCAAATTAAATCTTATACATTCGAAATTATCCTAAGATAAAATATGGAAATTTTCAAAATAAATAAAAAATTCCTCCAAATTAAATCTTATAATTTCGAATAATACACTAAGACAAAATTTAGAAATTAATTATAATTTTCCACCAAATTCAATCTGAAAATTTTGATATTTATCAAAAACCTTTTCCAAATAAAATTCCTTACTTTTCGAAAATCCCTAAAATAATTAAATCTGAAAATTTTGATATTAATCAAAAATCTATTCCAAATTAAATACCTTAGTATTTTCGGTCATTCCCTAATTAAAATTAATAATTTGGAATTTTGATATTAGTCAAAATCCTTTCCAAATTATATACTAGGTATCAAAATTACTAGAATAAAAATATGGAAGTTTGATCCTCTTCAAACACTTACCATATTTAAAATTCTATTTTGAAACCTACTTGGATTAGAATTTGGTAACTTTTGATATACATCAAAAATTACTTCTCTAATTCTAATCCCCATAATTTTCGAACCCCATTAGGATTAAATTTGAAAATTTTGATATTTATCAAAATTCTATTCCTAAATTAAATCCTAACTATCGAAAATTACAAAAAAACCAATTAGGGAATTAACTCCACAATTCTCGTGCATGGCAATTTATTTGGAATGCAATTTAATTTTATCAAAGATAAAAATACCAAATCACAATTCATCATGAACGAAAAAAAACAATTAGGGAATTTATTCATCAATTTTCGATCATACTAACCAAGAATTCGGAAAGGAATCAAATACACCAAATTCTCAATCATCATGGCAATTGGATAGTGGGAAATTTCATCTTAGATGAAACATCATCCCAATTCTAACATCCCACGATCAAAAATTAATACTAAGATTAAAATTAGGATCATAACAATCCTTAACTACTTTAATCTCAAATTTTCGAAAATTTCATTAGAATTAAATCTGGAAATTTTGACATACATCAAAATCTCTTCCCAAATTTAATACTAAAATTTCGAAAATAATCTTGGAAATAAAACTAGAAATTTTCGAACACTACAAAAATTTCTTCCAATTTTATTCTCCAATAATTCGAACATGAAGAACTATTAAATCTGAAAATTTAAACACCTTAAATTCATCTACAGATTTAAACAAAAAAATTGAATTATACATAGAATTAATTCAAGAGCAGAGCCAAAACCTGCTCTGATACCTATTGTTGGGGTTTTCTCGAATTGTACCCCACATGATCTATTTGGATGTCATTAATTCCAACTCATGTAAATCATAATTTTATGTGTGATATTAATTACCCTATGTTGAATTAACATGCAAATTTCAATTTCGAATCTATTGCAGCGGAATAAAATAGAATCTATCGAAACGGTACTTACAAACGTTGTCGGGTTGCTCACGGGATTAAAGGTCTAAT
Source organism: Perilla frutescens (assembly GCA_026008535.1). NCBI lineage: Eukaryota > Viridiplantae > Streptophyta > Magnoliopsida > Lamiales > Lamiaceae > Perilla > Perilla frutescens. The sequence continues at coordinate 17,741,047 of BRKX01000005.1, forward strand.
CCTATTGTTGATGGAGAACACATGATCATCGTGAATCTTCATGGTGTTCGAAACACACAGCTCCAATATTCTACTTCTTGATCTTGCGCTGTATTCCCAGACCTTGTTTAGATGCAGGGTGGGCTGCAGACTACTAAACGGTTGTAGAAACTCTAGGAATCAAGAAAGCACTTATAGGGGCTGTATTAGAGTGTATTTTTCATTATTAATTTCGTGGCCCCCCTCCCTTATTATAGGGGAGGGGACGAAAATTAACTCTCCAAACCCTATTGGGCTTGGGCCTCCAACTCTTGTTCTATTCCCAGTCCACTTAGGTCATATTGGGCTACAACAGGGATCTAGAAGAATATTAAATTGGCCTACTAATTTATTTAATTTCTAATATCCAATAAACTTAGGATATAATTAAATAAATTAAGTATTATTTTTATTCCACTAAAGAAATAATACTGACCTACCAATTTAATACATATTTACGAATATGCTTTCTTCTTTAATTCAACAATTCCCCATGTTTAAGATATAATGTCCATTAATTAATTATTTAAGCTTCTGACAACTATAATTAATTAATATCTTGTTTCTTGAGTAGTACCGCACGATTTCCGTATCATGTAAAGAATAAATTAATATTCTGCCTGCAGGGCTTCCCATGATCTACGTGCTTCCTCAAGAGGACATCATCAACCTGGCGCACCAGGACACGGTGCTCATGCATATTGCACGACACATCATGTATACACTGTTATTACCCAAGATATCGAGTTTATTGACCGACAAAAGGATCTCACCCATTGATAAGTTAAAGTAACAAACAATGCACACATATGCTCATCAATAAAACATGAGTTCAGAACCCGAACTGTGTGGATCTTTATTTTCTCACTTAAGGTCAGAATAGAGAACAATATCCTATCGTGATCCTCCTCAATACACAAGCCAATGTATACAAAAGGATATCGAGTTAATTGACGCACCAGGACACGGTGCTCATGCATATTGCACGACACATCATGTATACACTGTTATTACCCAAGATATCAAGTTTATTGACCGACAAAAGGATCTTACCCATTGATAAGTTAAAGTAACAAACAATGAACACATATGCTCATCAATAAAACATGAGTTCAGAACCCGAACTGTGTGGATCTTTATTTTCTCACTTAAGGTCAGAATAGAGAACAATATCCTATCGTGATCCTCCTCACGACACATCATGTATACACTGTTATTACCCAAGATATCGAGTTTATTGACCAACAAAAGGATCTCACCCATTGATAAGTTAAAGTAACAAACAATGCACACATATGCTCATCAATAAAACATGAGTTCAGAACCCGAACTGTGTGGATCTTTATTTTCTCACTTAAGGTCAGAATAGAGAACAATATCCTATCGTGATCCTCCTCAATACACAAGCCAATGTACTAGAGTAATCAGTTAGTCAAGATAAACTAACTATCAGATTATTGTACGGTGTACCGATGGTGGGTTCAGGACCATCTAAGCCGTGAGCCTTTTAATACATTGCAAGGAATCCGATGATATGATCTCTACCATGTGTTGACCCACACCATATCATCTACAATGCAAGTATATGGAACCATGCATATAAATATATAACAATAAATATATACACAAACAGTGAATGCAATTATTATTCAATCTATATTATCTTAATATTATTTATTGTATATAAAGACAAGCTTTCCAGTATACAAAACCAACACATACCATCACTAATATATTTTTATGTTGCTAATTTCTTTGTTTAGAATCATCACTGAATTCTATTTTTATAAATGACTATTTACTTATATAATTGGGACAAAAAATATATCAGAATCAAAGAGAAGAATTGGCAGAAGAGAGACAGCAGCAAGACAAAGGGAAGGGTTTAGCTGTTGAGATCCCTGAGACAGAGAGATGCAGTTCAAAAAATCCAGTAAGCATTCACTAATAATATAATTTAGCATTTTTCATTCATTGTTTAACATTGTCATTAAGTTTACTAATAATCTTGAGAAAAAAATTACAATATTGTAAAATTATTGCTAAATGAGGCAATCAAAAGACACAGAGAAGAGGCAGACAGTGATATGACCACGGAGCCAGCTGAAACACCCAGAGTCAGCAAGAAAAAGGTGTTTACCACATAATAATACCAATATGATAACTTATATTGTTAATAGGTTTTTTACTTTCTAATTAACATCTAAAAATATACAGAAGGCAGTGATCCAAACAAGCACAGTCTTCACAAGGTCCAGAGCAACATTGAAGCAACCTGAACATTTTACAAACCTTGTGGACGCAAGAGAGACACTGACAGCTTCTGAGTGTGAGCTGCACTACTGGGCAATGGAAAACAAAAGTGATGATGAAAGGTACTTTTATAATACATTATTATTAATATAAATAAAAGTTATCAGTGTTATTTTGTTCTGTCAGACTATACTTTACACTAAAAAAAGAATTTTATTCAATATAAGGGAGACTGTTTTGTATTCTTATGAGTGGGGAAAGATGAGGAGAGATGAGATGCTGAGTTTGAACAAAAACACATACATCAGTTCGGCTGTTATTGATGTATGGAGTAGCATATTGGACCATGCTCAAGCAAAGCTTCTTGAACAAAAGACTCCCAGGAGATTTTTCCTAACAACCAACGTTTTTGTAAGTGAAGAATTTCATAGTTACTATTTTCTAATTAACTCACTTTATTATGTTTTAAACAACACTACACATTCATGTTCAAAATTCTTCATTTGTCTTTATAGAACTACACGGTTGTTGCGCCTTCAAAAGAATGGAATGACCAGAAGGTATCAAAGCTGTTTGTTGACAACATACTCCATGAACTGAACACATATCCACATGTCGAAGTAGATAAGACGGACATGGTACGTATTCATTATTAAAATTAGAAAAAGTCATCATGATAGTAACTAAAATGTACACAATTTTTTTTTGCAGTTTTTTTTCCCGATATTGCAATCAGAACACTTCTACATTATTGTCATTGATACAAGAAGAATGGTGGCTGAGATCATTGACAATTCCAATACCATGGAAGGAGAGCAGGATGACCCACTATTCAAATATGAGCATGTCCCTGCAAGACTCGTAAGAAAAAATATGTATTTATTGATTTTTTCACTAGTGAAACAAAATTAACAAAGACACATTAAATTCAAAAAATAAAAATGAACTAACTTTAATCATAAATTTCAGATCAAGCTCTTCGTTTTCTTCTTGAAGACAGCTGGCTTTCAAAAACTAACAAAAGAAGTGACTGAAAATATCAAGAGCATGAACCGTCTTCAAATGCCATGGAGAACTTCAACAAACAACACTGATTGTGGGGTCTTTGTAATGCGTCATATGAAGACGTATATGGGAGGTGTTGTGAAGAATTGGAAGAGTGGAATAAGAGCAAAAATCAGATGCAGCTGAGATACTTAAGGATCAAGTATTGCACTGCCATTCTTACTGCAGAATGTAACATCCACAGGCAGAGGAACATCAGAGAAGCAAGACTCTATTTCCAAGCATCTTCAAAAGACAACCCAATCAATATTGAAAACCTTTACCTAGAAGATGATAATGAATGAACAACTCAAATATATGTAACAAATTCTATAACTACTTGGACAACTTTTAAATTTCCTATTTTTGTATTATGGCAATGTTTATGGATTAGTATAATTATTTGAAATTTTATGTCAAAAGTTTCAGAGTTTTGTATGCTAAAATTGTGAGTAACAGTGCTAAAATTAAAACTAGCGGATGCTAAAACTTCTACACACACTGCTAAAGTAGAACACATCAGTGCTAAAAAATAAACTAACAGTGCTGAACAAGCAAATATCAATCCTAAAATAGAAAGAATCATTCTAATGCTAAGACAAATAATGCTAGCATCAATCACAATTACACAATTTAAAATTTTAATATATAACTGTAAACCATGATAGCATAGTCAAAGTTTCAGAGCTTTATATGCTAAAACTGTGAGTAACATGCTAAAATTAAAACTATAACTTTCATTCTATATCTTGGTTGTACACATTAAAATCCAAATTCACTTTTCTCAATTCTCATACAAATCAAAATTGCAGGTGCTAAAAAATCTACATACACTGCTAAAGTAGAACCCACCAGTGCTAAAATACAAACTAGCAGTGCTAAAATATCAATCCTAAAATATAAAAAATCATTCTAATGTTAAGACAAATAATGCTAACATAAATCCCAATTACACAATTTAAAATTTTAATATATAACTGTAAATTTTGTATTTATTTATCGACACTATATATTTGAAGAAAATACATAATTTTTTTTCCAAATAAACAAAGTATAAAAACTTCCACACATGCGGCTAATATAGAATGTACTAGTGCTAAACTACAAACTACTAGTGCTAAAATAAAACCTACCACTGCTAAAATATGAAATATCAATGCTAAAGTATAACCTATAGAAAATACAAAAACCTTTTTTTTTTCCAAATAAAAAAAAAATTAAAACTGATAATAAAAAAAAAGAAAATAATAATAATAAAACTCGCTCTGAAAAAAAAGGTAAAAACCCACCATCTATTCAATTCTCAATACTTAACTTCTGCAAAACACACACACACACACACAAACGCAGACACTTTTCATTCCAAAACTTCAAACAAAGACAGAAACGAATAGGGTTTTATGAGCGATTAGATTCAAAAACATCAAACACAAAATATCGATATGGAAAAATCACAAAGCATTGAGAAGTTAAAAACTGGTGAAACAATTTACAAAAGAAGGAAGAAAAAAAATGAGAGCCGAAGCGACTCTTCAACAAAGAAGAGAAAAAATGAAGAGATGGAGAGCGAACAAGGTATGCAATACATTCTTCTTCCATCATCATAAAAATAAAGTAATGTGTGTTTCAGTTTTGTTGTAACAAAAAAAAAATTGTGTTCGTATATACGAAACCCTGATAAAATTTCATATATCACGAAATAAACACTTACAAAATCTAAATATATGAAAATTGTTATCGTTTACTAAAAATAATCACATGTATATGAAATCAAATATTTGGAATGCATATGCATTGTACAAACTATGTTCCATGTCATGATTTCCTTTTAATGACATAAACATTAATATCGTAAATGATTTCTGTGTTAACATGTAGCATCACTATATTAGAGAATGAATTAATTATAATGTTACTGACATATTAGAAAATAGCATCAAGGAGATCTACTCTTAGCATAAGACTTCTTATCTTTATAATGATAATAATTAAATGTTATTTTTTCAAAACGCATAATACAAGCTCTAGCTACCTGGATGGAGACAAGAACCAAAGAGCAGAAGAAGCCAATAGAGAAGCTGATGTTACCATACAGAATAAGATTTGTTGATACAAAGGAAGTACTTGACAGGCAACAACAAGAGATATTCTTCTGGGTTATGCAGAATGATTCAGAAAGTAGGTATATAACTTATGCTATGCAAAAATACTTCATAAAAAATCATATTGTATACTGGTACATGATTGCCTTTCTATTTATATTGAATTGAATTATCAGTGAACAAGTCTTGTATGATGACAAATGAGTCAACCTTGCACGGATTGATATGCGGACGATGGCTGCAAATGAATACATCAGTTCACTTGTTCTGGATGTTTGGAGCACCGTACTGAATCATAATGAAAGAATGCGAGACCCATCCTCTAAACTAAGATTTTTCTACACCACACAACCTTGATTAAGTGTATACTTGAGAAGAACTCCATATAAAGTTCTTAAAGTGCACTCAATATAATTAAAAATTGTTCTTCTTGCAGAGCTTCACTGTAGTTGATGCACCATCTGCGTGGGATACTTCCAAAAGATGTGCTTCTTTCATTGATAAAATAAAATTTGAGATCGAATGCTACCCATGGGTATCTTTGGGCAATGTTGATCTGGTATGCAAATTATTTTTACTCATCTTGACATTGTTTACACCCCTTTACAAATTTACATTATTAATGCAAATACTAAGTTTGTTAACACATGCAACAATTATAACATAAAGGATAGTGACAAAGGATGGAATTATCTTCACATTTACTCAGTTTTTAGCACTATAGATGAAATTTTTGAGAGCAAAATATTGTGCTGCAATCATAACTGCAGACAGTAACATACTAAAGGATGAACATGTGAGAGCGGCAAATCTATTCTACAGACAATCATCTACCCAAGGGGGAATTGTAGTAGACCCTACAAAAATGAAAACAATGAGCTGACTTGTTGCAGAAGTGGATACAATATTTGTGTTTTGATAGTATATAGTATAAGTGGATGAATATTTTGTGTTTTGATAGTATATAGTATAAATGGATGAATATTTCTGTATTAATGATACAATATTTTTGTTTTGATAGTATATAGTATAAGTGAATGAATATTTTGTAGTAACTGACACAATTTCTTATTCTTGTCAATATTTTAGTATAAGTACTGGTAATTGAGGTTTTAGCACTTGCATTTTCTTTTTTAGCACTAGTTGCGTAATCATTTCAAATTCTGAGTTTCAGCTATTTTAGCACTTACAAATCCTTTTTAGCACTTGCCATTCCTTTTTTAGCGCTAGTATTTGAATTATAGATTTGAAATTCTACTTTAGCACTAATGGTTCATACTTTAGCGCTTATGTTTCCTTGTTTAGCACTGAAAGTTTTCTTGTATTAATGTATATGTTACATTTCCCCGGACGCATATATTCAAAAGTTGAAATGATGGATCTAAACTAGTTGTGGGAAAAAAATACCAACAATAATGAAAAAATAAAAAGAAGTTTGAATGGTTTTGGCGCAAACATATGAAAAAAGGAAAAGAGGTGAAAGAGCCAACTCTATGAAATATATGACACAATGACTTGTAAGGAAAACAAAGGAAAATATTATGGTACAACCTAATATTGTGGAATCTAAAATTTAAAAAGCATTAAAACTTTTAGCACTTACAAATCCTTTTTTAGCACTTCACATTAAATTTTTAGCACTAGTATTTGAATCCTAGATTTTAAATTCTACTTTAGCACTGAAACTTTGAATTTTAGCACAGATGGTTTGTTCTTTAGCACTTACGTTTCCTTGTTTACCACTGATGTTACACACCTGCTAGAAATATTAAAACCTTTATTAGCAATTCAAAAAATGAAACACCATCTATACCTATTTAGCATTACAAGAAAGAATATTGTTATCATTAATAAAAAAAAGTACAAAAAATAAAATAAAATGTATCTACTTCTTCCCATAATTCCTAGAATCATGATTGGCTTTTTTCCCATACTTCTTGCAGGTCCTTAAATGTTTCTTTGCGCGTTCAGCTCTCGGCTCTTCTTTTGATTTTATACGACTTGCACTGCCTTTTGTCTTCACAAGCTCAGGTGAATGCACCTCAACTTCACTAGGTACACACAATCCATAAAAATCAGAAAATAATCTACTCTTCTTTGACATAGTATCGTCTTCAATGTCACCAGATGAAAACCCTCCCTTAACTCGCGTAAACTTTGCAACAACAAAGACATCTTTGCAGTGTCACCTTCAGCAACAAAAAGACATGCATAAAACTCAGAAATTAATTGGTTTGTAACAATTTTGTTCTCCTCCAACAAAAAACACTGATCACCCAACAATGCACATGCTTCATTAATAAGTGAAGACTTCATCTAACGAGACACAACGTATTTAAGAGGTATCGACTCCAATTTCAAATCTTTGAATAGAGTGAATATGTGGCAGCACAGGATCTCATCCCTCACAAATTTCAAATAGCTGCATATAGTGGAATCCTTAACCTTGTTGTGAAAAACCTTATTTGTAGCACCAAAACCATCCTTCACTTCTAGCATCGCAACTGAATCATTTTCTGAAATATTACAAACATGACAGACATAACATGCATCTTCAATCTCCTTCTGAACCTCATAGAACTTATTCCTAGTATAAACAGCGGCATCATGTTTCTCAAATGTGAATGGGGTCTTCAACTGAGGAATTGACGACTCATCAACGCTGTCCAAGTAGGCTTGTGCATGTCTCTGAGTATCAAGTGTGCTATCAAAGTTCATCAAAAACTCAACAAGGTTTAACTTTGATCTAAGAAATCTCAAATAAAACTTGTTCACACTCTCTTAAATTGAGGTAGTCCTGCACAGCCCACTCATCGGTAAATCCCTAAAATATGCAGGCACCCAATCTTCATGAATATCATACAATGACTTGAACCAACTATCGTCTGCCAATCCAAATTCAACCATAATTTCCTTCCATATCAACTCAAAATCTGTGATGTTTATACAATTAGACCACACAATACTATTTAACCTCTTTCTGAATGCCTCGTTCTTTCTGATATGCGCAGGCAACTTATCTGGAACTTTAAACATAAAATGCCACATACACAATCGATGTCCAGTATCGGGAAGTACCTGTGTAACAGTTCAGTCCCTTAGGCGGTCATTTTGATGGGGATGGGGTGTTAGGCGTAAAAGCCGAAGAAAATAGGTAGATTTATTAGAAATCCATGGGGGTGTTTTTAGAATTAAACTAAGTTAGCGTCTCGAAAACTTAGGCAACTTAACTTTATGATTAGGAAGAACTTATCATTTTCAATGAATCAAAGGGGTCAAAGGATTCAATCGAGTCAATGCAATGCCAAATCATAGGCTAACTGAAATTTAAACATAATCCAAAGGCAAACAGATAGGAATTTGACTCTTTAAATAATCAAGACCTCATCATAGGTCACATCAACTAAGACCCATAAATAGGTCAGAGTCAAATATTTCTTATTGTCCTATTCATAGGACGGATCAATAAAACAACCTAAGATTAACTGGAAACAAGCAGAATCATGCTTGAAAGAAAAGCCCCTTCATAGGCGAATAATAATGACAAGCATACAAGTCTCAATCACAAGTCAACTGAAGATGAATAGATACCAGAATGCTCAACAAGTATGACTATTCAAATAACTCGGAATCAACAAGGGCATAAACGGGTATGTCAAAAGAGCATGCTTCTAATTCTCAAAACTTTATTGATAACACGAATAATAGCAATTAATACATGCTATTATCAAGAATCAAGTTACATTAATCAAGACTAGATACCAATATCAGAGTACTTAGCAGAAACTTAGCGGAACAAACTACTGTAACCATATAGAGCAACAAACTTGAAATCTCAGACAACCCCACCAACAGCACATCACCGGTCTCAGCATCTCAACCTGAAAACATTTGAAAAAGAGAGTGTGAGCACTAATGTACTCAGTGGGGCATTATGAGAAAACTCTTTAATAAACTTTGGAATATCGAATTATAAACTGGCGGCATATGGAGAGCAAAATGCGAAAGCCCTCTCAATACCCGCAAAACCTTTTACTTCCTTTCTTGGTGCCTTTCCTGGCTCAAACCTGTTGTCTACTATACCCTGAGGCATGCCTTGGGATAAGAGAGGGGTTACCTCAAGTATCCTTCTGAGTATGCCAGTGGGCTACCCAGCAGTGACTCCCTTTACTTTCAAGTGTTCAACTCGGTGACTCGAAGGTCACGACATGATAATGAAATTAAATTGTTCTTTGAGCTCGATAACCTACTTACAATAGAAGCTATATCCTTCCTTAAATTCCTTCTTTACTTAACCTTAACCTTCATTCCTTAACCTTCCTTACTTACTTGACTTAGCTAGCAATACCAAGCCTAGAGCAATCGTCTAAGGCTGATTCTTTAATTGAGCATGATCTCGGCCTATAAGGGATTTATAACTTATCCTAAAAGGCAATATACTTAGCTACATAAGCTTTAGCAAAATCCAACATTCCAATACGGGGAAATGAACGCGGATAAATATCATTTGCAATTAAAGCAATTCTAGATCCCATGCTAGCATCAATTGTATTTAAACAATTCTAGTATATCTAAACATACTTGAGAGCTCACTTAACTTATAATAACTTACTTTACTTTATCAAACTCAAATAACAATTTAACAAAATCATGCATATAACTTCCTTTCTTTCATTTCCTTTCCTTGTACAGAGACTAATCAGGCATAGTATACAATATTTTAATTGGATATTCATCTTGCCCTATCATGCCTCTAGATCTTAATAGCTCAAACCTTATACTTGGTTTAGAACCACCCACCTCGATGACGAGCACCTCGTTAATGAGCACGTGGATGAAACAACGAGCTGAAAATCTTTCATCGGGTCTCCTCAGGGTTTACCTCTTCTTATGAAAGTTGATCAATGACTTAGCGGCCCTATTCGAGATCCTAACAAGAAATCAAAATGATATCTAAACGCTTGCCCCTTAACTATAACTTAAAATATGAGAATTTAAATAATTTTAAATGCTCGAAATTACCGAAAAGGGACGGAAACTATGATTCGAACAGTCGAGATTTTGGATGATCAGCCACTTCTATGTCATAGATCTTCGAAAGGGCTTCGAGTTGAGTACTCATGGGCCTCGTGGTTCCAGCCGAGGCGAAAGTTATGGCCTCCGGACAAAAGCGTGCCGAAACTGCCGCAGCAGCCCCGCGCTCGCGCGGCCCGCGCGCTCGCGCACCACCGCACGCCCTCGCGCCACTCAGGCCGAGAGGGCACCCCCACGACCGCGGGAGCCCCCGTGACCACGGGATCCTCCGCGACCGTGCCACCTGGGTGATTTCCATTGGCGGAAACTCCTCCGCTCTCGACTCGCCAAACAAAACTCGACGTCTCGGAGGTGCACTCACGAAGAGTGCTCCTCACTCGACTTAAGAAATAGGGGTTTGGGAAATGAGAAATGAGCAAGGATTTGTGAAGGGGGCCTTTCCTATTTATAGGAAAAAGTGTGGCTTCCAAGGGAAGCCACTCCAGTGCAGAAACACTGCAAAAGTTGCACCGGGTTCGGTTAAAAGATGCTTTATTCGATGTTGAGGTTCAAATGACCTTTGACACGAAATATAATAATACCGGGATGTTTGTTGGCTCGAGTACTATTGTACCAACTTGACACGGGGTAAAGAACGAGTAATCTTGAAGGAAAACGAGAAAAGATTCTATTTTTAAAAAATAAAGTTACTATTCCACACAAGGGACAAATAAAATTCCCGAGTGCTCGATTGACCTCAGAATGGAAATCCGGGAATGCCAACAGGTTCCTTGAGAAATTCCCTATATGGTAGGCTTGAAAAAACAAGGCTCGGGTTAACACACGAGATTTCACAAATTTCTAACGATCACGCTCTTATGGAAAAACACTATTCATAACTTCCTTAAACGCGTTTTAAATCACCAGGAACTTAAATGACTTCAGATTCAAAATCTGAAAGCACCGGCATGCTCCTTGGGTCAACGCCTTTCAAACATGCCCAAAATCGACTATAACTGAGCTCGAATCGAAATTCTCGAAAAGATGATTTAGCGAAAAATAACTCCTAAAATCGCGGTTTAGAACCGAAACATCCTTATCTAGGCTCTAATTAATTTTTTTTAATTTTCTAAATAGGCTCTAAAAATCTGGGATGTTACAGACTACACCCCTTAAAAAAAATTTGTCCTGAAATTTACTTCCCCTCAAACGGAGATCTGGATACCTCTTCAAGAATCTACAGCCTTTCTGGAACGACGTAGGTTCGAAATCTTTACTATACGGGTAAGAATAACCTAAGTCATTCCTTAAAAAAATAGTCCTCATGCAGGACTAGTACTTCTATAATCATTCTTCTTTTCTTCCTCAAAGCCTTAGCATCTTCTATCTTTTCTTCCTTATGAAATCTCTTGAAATATCGCTTTACACGAGCTCCTTATAATCTTACATTCGAGCGGACCTCTAGAAACTATTCGAGCAACGAAATAAATAAAAGAAAAAAATTCGCTAAGCTTGCTTCTCGAGCACGGGCAATCTCAACGAATCCATCCTTCTTTTATATTGCTTTGCTTTGCTTTTGCTTCTGACTTTACTTCACGCAGCTTTGAGAAACTTTAACGAACTCGAACTAAACGATAAACTCGAATTAATTGGGCACCTCCTTCGATGGTTCCTTGCACGCTCTATCACATTTGAAAACTCGCTTTATCTTCATCTTCAACTTCTTGAGGTTCGACTTCTTCATCTCCTTGGGGCGTACTTCGTGATATTTCTCGATCTTAAATTCTCATCGTAGTCATCTCTTTTCCTCAATGCGGTATTCTAACTTCATGGCTCCTGCTGGTGATCACCATCTCTTGCAGGCGTAACGATCGTATATCTAGAATTTAATGCACGCTTGGAACTTACTTGCCGACATTCCTTAGATCACCTCTAACGCAACGAGCTGAGAAATTTTCTTAGAAATGCGCGTCCTAAACTTAGACAATACTATCTGGCACTTACTTGGATTCTACTTCCTACTAGGAAATACTATCTCTTATTCCTCCAACCCTGACTAGAAGGAATACAACTATAGCTCTCTACTCTATTCCAAGATCCACACTCGAATACTATGAGTGGGAGCAAAATAACGAATGCCTCTGAGTTAGGGCTTTACCTTGATCAACAATTCTTTAAAAAACTTAAAAACTGGAAGAGATATAACAATAGGTTATATATGCCAAAAAAATATTGCCTTTTTAGAGGACTTATAAACTTGAAGGGTTCTTGCATATAACAAAGATATGGAAGAAATCAACGGTTAGCAACTGGAAACCGTGCTGAAAGATTTTCACAAAGGCGTCAATATAGCCTAACAAGGAAGTGCTATTACTAATTCTTGATGATCAAAGAGGTATCATCCAAAAGATTTCAAATTATGCAAGAGGATAAAATCAACGAATCCCAAATGGTACAAATGAAGAATTTCAATTGATATGAAGCTATTGAAGGGCAATTGATTCAATTAACAAGAGAATGAATCGATTCCAAAAGAGAATGAATAAATCGATTCCATTCACACGAGAATGAATAAATAGATTCAACAAAACTTCTATCATACTGAAACTCTCAATCTACCGAATAATAGGTCTATCTTCTTAACGATCTTCTTCGGGTTCTTAACTTCTTTCTTGATCGTCATGCATCTTCTTCTTCTTTACGAGGTTGCTATGAATAGCACGAGTCAACGGGACTCAAATGGCTGCGCTTGGCCGGGAAAGCTATATCCGGGGATCTTTTCCTATCAATCGAAAATGATACGACTAAGCGACTTAATCTATGGATCCTCCTAGACTCAATACAACTTGACTTCAACATCTTTTAGAAGCTCGGTAGAACACCGATATATCTTCAAACTCTCTTGGCTATAGTCATAACGACAATCTCCATCTTCATTAATGGCTTAAAGTAATCGATAACTCTGGGCATTTGAACGCGTCGTGGACTTGAACGTCTTTCCTTTGAATCAACGAGCTTCTATCAAAGAAAACAAATCTTCATTCCTTGCAAACACGATTGGGTCTTCAAACGGTACTTCTCTTGAGTTGAAAGCTCGTGTAGGGATTCCTCGAACTTGCATTAGAACCGCAATCTAGTAACTTGCCTTTAACTTGACTACTTCTCTTCTTGCTTTTGGCTCTAACTTCATAACCTTACTCTCGCTTCTGCTATCGGAACCCCTTTAACCTTCTCACGAACATCCTTGCGATAAAATTGTTCTTTCGAACAACTTTACTTGACTTAGCTCCTTAAGAGGGAACTTACTCAATATAGGTTCTTAAGAGAACCGAAAGGAAATCCTAGAATTCTCCTTAATTCAAGCTTGCTATAGTCTATGTTCTAACTATATTCTCTATACCTCACTTATCCTCAAATCCTTTCCTTATGGGCAGTAGATGAGCCTTTTATCAAAAGAAGATTTTTAAGACAACTTTCAAACTTTACGACTAAAAAATTTTGACGATCCAAAACGACCGATATAGTTTGAGTATCTGCAGAAAATAATATTCTGAAAAGATTTGCTGCTTGCTCGAGTCCTTAATGACTCAAAATTCTTTAAAAGCATAGATCTAGAACTTACTTCAACAAGTTACACTTTAAACTTTGGCAACACCAAAAAATTTATTTCATAAAGAAATAATGTTCGATTTTCAAAATCGATTAACCTTGCCTTTGCTTAAAACTTTTCTCCTTATCCTGTACTTTCAAAAAGTTATACCAAATATAATCAAAATACTTTAACTCAATCGTACCTTAACTTTATTGAAGATGCGAGGGTGATGATGAGCTAGGGGTTGCCGATTAATACCTTTGAATAATTCAATATTCACATAGAACTCAATCAAACTTTAAGAAGAGATAGGTCTGCAGATTTGCAAACCTGCTCTGATACCATCTATAACAGCCCGGTCCCTTAGTCGGTCATTTTTATCGGGACGGGGTGTTAGGCGTAAAAGCCGAAGAAAATAGGTAGATTAATAGGAAATCCAGGGGGGTGTTTTTAGAATTAAATTAAGTTAGCGCTGTTGGGGTTTTTTCGAATTAAACTACCGCAGGATCATTTGGTTGTTCATTAATCCGTGTTCATGCAAATCATAATTTTATATAACATGCATGTTTATCACAGTCTAATCAAAAAGCATGCAAAGCAGATTCGAATCTAATAAAGCGGAAGACATAGAAACGAATCTACTTACAAATCGATAGACGGTCTGTAGACAAGATTAAAGATCTAATCTTGCTGTTGAATGAGCACAGTAATGGCGCCACCTATGACCTCAAAATCGTGCACCACAGTATTCCACTCTAAGATCTTCTGTTGTATTCCCGGACTGTATCTAGATTCAGAGTGGGCTGAAATCTACTAGATAGAATTGTGAAATCTATGGATAACTTTGAGAGACTAAGATGGGCTGATTTCCTATGAATAATATCATCAAAATTTCATCCCCCCTCCCCTTATATATAGGGAGGGGCGAAATTTCATGTTCCAGTCCTAATGGGCTTGGGCCTCTATCTCAAGTTCAATATCCAGTCCACTATCAGTCAATTGGGCTACAACAGGGATCTAGAAGAATATTAAATTGGCCCACTAATTTATTTAATATCCAATATCCAATAAACCTAGGATATAATTAAATAAATTAAGTTTTACTTTTATTCCACTAAAGAAGTAAAACTGACCTACCAATTTAATACATATTTACGAATATGCTTTCTCCTTTAGTCCAGCCATTCCCCGTGTTTAAGATATAATGTTCATTAATTAATTATGTAAGCCTCTGACAGCTATAATTAATTAACATCTAAAACCTTGAGTAGTACCACACAAGCTTTATTCATGTATGGAATAAATTCCACCTGCAGGGTTTCAACATGAACTTGTGCTTCCTCAAGAGAACATCATCAACCTGGGGCACCAGGACACAGTGCTCATGCATACTGCTCGAGACATCATGTATACATTGTCATTACCCAAGATATCGAATTTGATCTACGAAAAGATCTCACCCATTGATAAATCAAAGTAATAAACAACGCACACATATGCTCGCCAATATCACATGAGTTCAGAACCCGAACTCTGTGGATCGTTATTCTCTCAGTAACTGGGTCAGAGACAGAGAATAGTATCCTATCGTGATCCTCCTCAATACACTAACTAGTGTACTAGAATAATCAGTTAGTCAAGATAAACTAACTTATCAGATTATTCTACGGTGTACCGATGGTGTGTTCAGGACCATCTAAACCGTGAGCTCTTTAATACATTACAAGGTTCTAATGATATGATCTTACCGTGTGACTCCCCATACCATATCATCTACAATGTAAGTATATGGAACATTGCATAAAACAATTATAGAACATAATCTAAATGCAAATAGTGACTGCAATAACTTTCATTTCATATCATCATATCATCAGAAAAATATACAAAGACAAGTCTTCCAGTATAAAAAACTAACAATCTCCCACTTATACTTGAAGCATGTCTTTCAAGCATAATAACTAACTGGCAAAATCTCCAATCTAAAACTATCAACTCAAACTGCGCTACCGGGTCTGCATCTCACTCCCATTTTCTCCACGTGACCATCAAAGGTCTTAGCCGCCTGGCTCTTCGTGAATGGATCAGCCAGGTTGTCCTCAGATGCAATCTTGACCACCGCCACATCTCCTCTCTTAACGATTTCTCGTATAAGATGGTACTTTCTCTCTATGTGTTACTTGCCTTGTGGGCTCTGGGT
This sequence comes from Perilla frutescens, assembly GCA_026008535.1. NCBI lineage: Eukaryota > Viridiplantae > Streptophyta > Magnoliopsida > Lamiales > Lamiaceae > Perilla > Perilla frutescens. The sequence continues at coordinate 17,757,269 of BRKX01000005.1, forward strand.
TCCTTCGAATTTCCCACTGCACCAGAGTTATCACAGTATATCGTGATAGTCTTAGGCAAATCAGGAACCACGCCCAAGCCCACTAGGAACCCGCGGAGCCAGACAACCTCTTTTGCAGCCTCAGAGGCAGCTACATACTCAGCTTCCATGGTGGAATCCGCAATGCATTTCTGCTTAATGCTCCTCCATGCGATGGCTCCACTTCCTAATGTAAACACATAGCCCGAGGTAGACTTACTCTGATCTTTGTCGGATTGAAAATCTGAGTCCGTGTAACCCAAAGGTACTAGACTATCAAAGCGGAAAACCAACATGTAGTCTCGAGTCCGTTTAAGGTACTTGAGAATGTTTTTGACCGCAGTCCAGTGACCTTGTCCAGGGTTAGACTGATATCTGCTTACCATGCCAACGGCATAGCATATATCAGGCCTAGTGCATAGCATAGCGTACATTAAACTTCCCACAGCCGAAGCATATGGTACTTTCTTCATTTCCTCTATCTCAGACTGTGTTTGGGGACACATTTCCTTGGATAGATGAATTCCATGCCTGTAAGGTATAAAACCTTTCTTGGAATCTTGCATGCCAAATCTAGCTAGCACTGTATCGATATAAGTCACCTGAGATAGACATAACATCCTTTTCTGGCGATCACGAATGATCTTGATGCCAAGGACATGTCCGGCTTCACCCAGATCCTTCATATCGAACTGCTCGGACAACCACACCCTAATGTTTGACAATGCCTTCTTACTGTTTCCAATAAGCAAGATGTCATCAACATAAAGTACGAGGAATGCCACGACGTTTCCGTCACATTTCTTGTACACACAGCTCTCATCCGGACTTTGCACGAATCCATATGACTGGATAAGCTCGTCAAATCGGATGTTCCAAGACCTTGATGCCTGCTTAAGTCCATAAATGGATCTCTTAAGCTTACACACCAAGTGCTCTTGTCCTTTAGCAATGAATCCCTCTGGTTGTTTCATGTGAATGTTTTCCTCAAGACTTCCGTTTAGGAAAGCCGTCTTGACATCCATCTGCCAGATCTCATAATCCAAATGAGCGGCAATAGACAAGAGAATCCGGATTGACTTAAGCATGGCTACCGGTGAAAAGGTTTCCTCATAATCGATCCCTTCTTTCTGAGTATACCCTTTTGCCACCAATCTAGCTTTGAAGGTTTCAACCTTCCCATCAGATCCTCTCTTGCGCTTGTAGACCCACTTACAGCCAATGGGTTTTACCCCATCTAGTGGTTCTACAAGTTCCCAGACTTGATTGTGATCCATAGATCCAATCTCAGACTCCATTGCAGTTTTCCAAGAATCTGCATCTTTATCTCGAATTGCCTCGTCATAGGTCCTGGGATCCAATTCATTGAGACCCTCTGGGAAATCTGAAGCCTCTCACAGACCAATGAATCTATCAGGTTGGCATACAACCCTCCCACTGCGACGAGGCAGTTCCTGTACTTCTGTGACACGTTGTGCAGTGTTTGGTGGTTCCTCTTCTTGTACAACTGGTGTAGGATTCGATCCACCCCTTAACTCCTCAAGGATGATCTGACTCCTTAGTTTGTGGTTTATGACATAGTCTTTCTCTAAGAATCGAGCATTGGTGCTAACAATGATCTTCTGATCCTTAGGACTATAAAATAAACCACCTTTCATTCCTATAGGATATCCAACGAACGGCCTTACATCAGTACGAGGAGCCAGCTTATCAGCTTCCTTGTCCAATATGTGTGCTGGGCTACCCCAAATCCGAATATGGTTCAAACTGGGCTTTCGTCCAGTCCATAGTTCTGTGGGTGTAGCAGGAACTGATTTCGATGGAACCAAGTTAAGAATATAAGCTGCTGTTTCCAGGGCATATCCCCAGAATGAAATAGGCAACTCAGAATAACTCATCATCGATCTAACCATCTCTAACAATGTACGATTCCTTCTTTCCGCCACGCCATTCTGCTGTGGCGTTCCAGGCGCTGTCAACTGGGATGTAATCCCACTCTCTGCCATGTACTCCCTAAATTCACTTGAGAGGTACTCGCCACCACGATCAGAACGTAGTGACTTGATACTTTTGTCTGTTCGTTTCTCCGCTTCCGCCTTAAACTCTTTGAATTTCTCAAAGCATTCAGACTTGCGACGTAACAGATAGATATAACCGTATCTAGAGTAATCATCAATGAGAGTGATGAAATACTCGAACCCTCCTCGAGCTTGAACTGACATAGGGCCGCATAGGTCAGAGTGAATCAAATCTAATAGCCCTTCGGATCTATTTCCTTTTGACTGGAAAGGACGCTTGGTCATTTTACCTTCCAAACAGGATTCACACAAAGGAAACGATTCCAGTACCAAAGAAGACAATGGTCCATCGTTTACAAGCCTTTGTATCCTCTTAAGGTTAATATGACCTAGCCTTAGATGCCAAAGATAGGTTTGATTCAATTCCGAAGGTTCTTTTCTCTTGTTAGGGTTTATGATCGATGTATTCAATAGTTGTCTTTGCGTAGTGTTTTCAGTTGGTTTAAGAAAGTATAAGTGTCCATCCAATGTGCCAGAACAGATAAAATGTTTACCACTAAAGATAACTACTTTGTTATAAAAAGAAACAGAATATCCATCCATAATCAATTTAGAAACTGAAATCAAGTTTCGCCTAAAACCAGACACATAAAGACAATCTTTCAAAACCAAAGTTCTATCACTACTGAAAGGTAAAACAACATCTCCCACTGCAACAGCTGCCACTCTCGTAGCATTGCCCATATAGACGGTGATCTCGTCCTCACCCAGCTGTCTTTTTACCAGGAACCCCTGTAAAGACATGCAAATATGATCAGTAGCTCCAGTATCTACTACCCATGACTGGGTAGAACAAGTTGCTAAACATGTTTCCACAACCAGAGTGTGAGATGTACCTCTCTTCTTCTTCTTGTTAGGACACGCCGCTTTCCAGTGACCTGGTTGGCCGCACTTGAAGCACTTAGTCTTCGACTTGAATTCCTCGGGAGGAATCTTTGCATTTGGCTTCTTCACCTTAGGCGCCTCATCTGCAGCCTTCTTAGGTGCGTTTGTCTTCTTCCTTTTTCCACCAGAAGAAGACGCTCCTTTTTCAGCTATGTGAGCCTCAGGATTGCTCTTTTGGAGCAATTCAGCTGCCTGAAGATCTATGAGTAGTTCAGTCAGGCTGACATCCCTTTTAATCATGTTAAAATTCAGCCTGAACTGCTCAAACTTCGAAGACAAGCTATGAAGAACAATGTCGATTTGAGAATCGCCATCTAGCTCTCCACCCAAGGTCTCGATCTCAGATAAATACCCCATCATCATGAGAACGTGATCCCTAACAGGTGTGGAGTCAGACATTCTCGCATCCATTAGCTTCTTCATTGCCAAATGGCGTGCCGAGCGGTTCTGATGACCGAATAGCTGCCTAAGGTTGTACATGATATCATAAGCGGTTTTCATAGGCTCATGCTGATGTTGCAACACACTTGACATAGATCCCAAGATGTAACAGCGCGCTATCTCATTAGACCTAAGCCACTTATCATATGCAACCTTTTGGGCTTCGTCAGAACCCTCATCTGGCGTCTGAGGACAAACCTCTTCAAGCACAAACTTGTGTCCCTCAGCAACAAGAACTAAGTTAAGGTTACGAAGCCAGTCATTGTAGTTTTCACCGACAAGTTTGTTTTCTTTGAGGATTGAGGACAGATTGGAGAGTGCCATTGATGATATGAAATAACTGAAATTAAACATGCAGTACAGTCACATAACAAGTTTAGGCTAAACAGTATATAATTGAAAGCCTCATAAAAATTATATACTTTTCCACCGACACTTTAAAAATATCTTTTATAAGCTACGATAGTGTGGACGTTTATAAAAAACATCTTTAAATAGGTTAAACCTTTAATTTGCCTCCAGTTGAGTTTCCTTACAACAAGCAAATTAATAGCCGGATAATTAACACGGTCATGTAATCTTCTACCTGATAAGCCACGATCGTGTGGACGTTTATCAATAAATTACATCTAAGTGTGCACACCATTATCTTCACACCAAGATCACTACTCGAACTTAACCGCTCCAGATGGAGGAGTCAGTTAGTCATAATAGTGTTCTACAGCTATCCATTTAGGAGATTTAATTTCTAGAGAAATCTGTGATATGACACATCCGATATGGAGGAAGACCGATGTCAACGCGCATGCCCATCACTTCTCAATTAAACCAGATTTTCATGGAGACCGTATGAGATTTCTACATACTTTGGTATGAATCTCTTCCACTTAGTTATTTATGTTTGAGGTTTCATTTTATCCCATTATCGAACATGCAAACATCACATTAAATGATAAACATCCATTGCATGCTTCAACATAATAAGCAACAGTAATATTCCAACTATCATGGCTTATATCTCATGTTGATTGATGAGATAAAACTGGAAAGTCAGCTCCGAAACAGCTAGGAACCGCCACCCCTTCACCGCGCCTCGCCGAAAATCCTAGCTCCATTTAGGGTTTCGGGACGTGAACCGGTGAACCTTCCTTTTTGGTGCTGAACCACTTTCCTTCTTTTGAGTTGATCTCCGATCTTTATTCAATACAGACTATCTATTCCAAAAGGAAAAATCTAATATTGCTAGAATAAAAATTACAACTCAAAACTCGTCTAACAGCTTTATATCTATTACATTAAAACAACGTAAAATAAAACCTAGACCTAATCCATGGATTTTCTCATGGATTAAAATCACGTAGCCAAACCGGCATACGGCCAACATTCATTCAACATAAACATACGTCACATAAAATAAAGGAGCCATGATAGTTGGTAAACCTGCAAACAAACACAGTCTATAAAAACCAACAATCATGTATTATATGATCCACATAAAATAACATATGATATCTATGCATGAATATTAAATAATAATCGAATTTTACAATTAATTAAATTAATTAATTCGATATTATCCACAAGATAAAAATTGGAAATTAAAATAATTATCCACCAATTTTAATCTTGTTATTTTCGAAAATATCACTTAAATAAATCTGGAAATTATTAATAATTATCCACCAAATTTATTTAATATTTTCAAGCCACCCTAATTAAATAATAATTGGATATATTGATATAAATCAAAAATCTAATCCAAATATTATCCATAAGAATCTAAATCTTCAAAGGATAAAGTTTGGAGATTTGATTCCAATCCAAAATCTTCCAAAACTTATCCAAATTTAAAATCTTATCACAATTGGATTTTGATAATTATTTGTATATATCCAAAAAACCACCTTATCCAATTTTAATACATAGATTTCGAAAATATCTAAATAATAAATCTGGAAATTTGATCCATTTCAAATTCTTCCAAATTTAAAATTCTATTTTCAAATCTATCTAGATTAAAATTAGGTAAATTAAGATATACATCAAATAACATCAAATCTTTAATCCAACAACCAAATTTTCGATCAACATTAATAAATAAATCTGGAAATTTGATTTTCATCAAAATCTTCTCCAAATTAATTTATTAAAAATCGAAAATTACACTATATTTCTCATTTGGAAATTTTGACATTAATCAAAAAACTATTCCAAATTATATAGCTATAGGTTTCGAAATTTTCAAGAATGAAAATCTGGAAATTTTGATCCACTTCAAAAATTACCAAATTTAAAATTCTAATTTCAAACCTATCTAGATTAGAATTAGGCAATCTTTGATATACATAAAAAATTACCAAATCCAATTCTAACCAACAAAAAATTCGAACCATACCACAAACAAATCTGGAAATTTTGATCTTGATCAAAAATCTATCCAAATTTATTTCCTAGGTATCGAAAATTTTAACACACAAATTAGGGAATTTTTAACACATCAAATTCGAAAATTTGATCTCCAAATTTTCGACCCCTATGAGAATTAAATCTGAAAATTTGAAGAACATCAAATATCATCCCAAATTTAATCCATAGTGACCGAAAATTCAAGTGCCATCAAAACTAGAATTCTTGATTTTTACATCTCAAATTCTTCCAAGTTTTGAATACCATAAAATCGAAATACATAGCCAATTAAATCTGAAAATTTAAACACCATAAATTTATCATCAAATTTAATCATGCAATTCGAAATTATGCCCGGATTAATCCTAGAACAGTGCCAAAACCCGCTCTGATGCCAGTTGTTGGGGTTTTCTAGAATTAAACCACCGCAGGATCATTTGGTTGTTCATTAATCCGTGTTCATGCAAATCATAATTTTATGTAACACGCATGTTTATCATAGTCTAATCAAAAAGCATGCAAAGTAGATTCGAATCTAATAAAGCGGAAGACATAGAAACGAATCTACTTACAAATTGATAGACGGTCTGTGGACAAGATTAAAGATCTAATCTTGCTGTTGAATGAGCACAGTAATGGCGCCACCTATGACCTCAAAATCGTGCACCACAGTATTCCACTCCAAGATCTTCTGTTGTATTCCCGGACTGTATCTAGATTCAGAGTGGGCTGAAATCTACTAGATAGAATTGTAAAATCTATGGATAACTTTGAGAGACTAAGAGGGGCTGATTTCCTATGAATAATATCATCAAAATTTCATCCCTCCTCCCCTTATATATAGGGAGGGGCGAAATTTCATGTTCCGGCCTTAATGGGCTTGGGCCTCTATCTCAAGTTCAATATCCAGTCCACTATCAGTCAATTGGGCTACAACAGGGATCTAGAAGAATATTAAATTGGCCCACTAATTTATTTAATATCCAATATCCAATAAACCTAGGATATAATTAAATAAATTAAGTTTTACTTTTATTCCACTAAAGAAGTAAAACTGACCTACCAATTTAATACACATTTACGAATATGCTTTCTCCTTTAGTCCAGCCATTCCCTATGTTTAAGATATAATGTTCATTAATTAATTATGTAAGCCTCTGACAGCTATAATTAATTAACATCTAAAACCTTGAGTAGTACCACACAAGCTTTATTCATGTACGGAATAAATTCCACCTGCAGGGTTTCAACATGAACTTGTGCTTCCTCAAGAGAACATCATCAACTTGGGGCACCAGGACACAGTGCTCATGCATACTGCTCGAGACATCATGTATACATTGTCATTACCCAAGATATCGAATTTGATCTACGAAAAGATCTCACCCATTGATAAATCAAAGTAATAAACAACGCACACATATACTCGCCAATATCGAATGAGTTCAGAACCCGAACTCTGTGGATCTTTATTCTCTCAGTAACTGGGTCAGAGACAGAGAATAGTATCCTATCGTGATCCTCCTCAATACACTAACTAGTGTACTAGAATAATCAGTTAGTCAAGATAAACTAACTTATCAAATTATTCTACGGTGTACCGATTGTGTGTTCAGGACCATCTAAGCCGTGAGCTCTTTAATACATTACAAGGTTCTAATGATATGATCTTACCGTGTGACTCCCCACACCATATCATCTACAATGTAAGTATATGGAATATTGCATAAAACAATTATAGAACATAATCTAAATGCAAACAGTGACTGCAATAACTTTCATTTCATATCATCATATCATCAGAAAAGTATACAAAGACAAGTCTTCCAGTATACAAAACTAACAAGCGCCTCAAAAACTTAGGCAACTTAACTTTATGATTAGGAAGAACTTATCGTTTTCAATAAATCAAAGGGGTCAAAGGATTCAATCGAGTCAAAGAAATGCCAAATCACAGGCCAACCGAAATTTAAACAGAATCTAAAGACAAACATATAGGAATTTTAATCTTTAAATAATTAAGACCTCATCATAGGTCACATCAACTAAGACCCATAAATAGGTCGGAGTCAAATATATCTTATTACCCTATTCATAGGACGGATCAAGAAAATAACTTAAGATTAACTAGAAACAAGCAGAATCATGCTTAAAAGAAAAGCCCCTTTATAGGCGAACAATAATAACAAGCATGCAAGTCTCAATCACAAGTCAACTGAAGATAAATAGATACCAGAATTCTCAACAAGTATGACTATTCAAATAACTCGGAATCAACAAGGGTATAAACGAGTATGTCAAAAGAGCATGCTTCTAATTCTCAAAACTTTATTGATAACACGAATCATAGCAATTAATACATGCTATTATTAAGAATCAAGTTACATTAATCGAGACTAGATACAATATCAGAGTACTTAGCAGAAACTTAGCGGAACAAACTAATGTAACCATATAGAGCAACAAACTTGAAACCTCAGACAACCCCATCAGCAGCACATCACTGGCCTCAGCATCTCAACCTAAAAACATTTGAAAAAGAGGGTGTGAGCACTAATGTACTCAGTGAGGTTTTATGAGAAAACTCTTTAATAAACTTTGGAATATCCAATTATAAACTGGTGGCATATGGAGAGCAAAATGTGAAAGCCCTCTCCATACCCGCAAAACCTTTATTTCCTTTCTTGGCGCCTTTCCTGGCTCAAACTTGTGTCTATTGTACCCTGAGGCATGCCTTGGGATAAGAGAGGGGTTACCTCAAGTATCCTTCGGAGTATGCGAGGGGGTTACCCAGCAGTGACTCCCTTTACTTTTAAATGTTCAACTCGGTGGCTCAAAGGTCACGGTATGATAATGCAATTAAACTATTCTTTGAGCTTGATAACCTACTTACAACAGAAGCTATATCCTTCCTTAAATTCCTTCTTTACTTAACCTTAACCTTCCTTCCTAAACCTTCCTTACTTACTTGACTTAGCTAGCAATACCAAGCCTAGAGCTATCGTCTAAGGCTAATTCTTTAATTGAGCACGATCTCGGCCTATAAGGGATTTATAACTTACCCTAAAAGGCAATACTTAGCTACATAAGCTTTAGCAAAATCCAAAATTCCAATACGGGGAAATGAACGCGGATAAATATCGATTGCAATTAAAGCAATTCTAGATCCCATGCTAGCATCAATTGTATTTAAACAATTCTAGCATATCTAAACATACTTGAGAGCTCACTTAAGTTATAATAACTTACTTTACTTTATTAAACTCAAATAACAATTTAACAATATCATGCATATAACTTCCTTTCTTTCCTTGTACAGAGACTAATCAGGCAGAGCATAAAATATTTTAATTGGATATTCATCTTGTCCTATCATGCTTCTAGAGCTTAATAGCTCAAACCTTATACTTGGTTTAGAACCACCTACCTCTATGACGAGCACCTCGATAACGTACACATGGATGAAATAACGAGCTGAAAATCCTTCCTCAGGCTAATTCAGGATTTACCTCTTCTCGGAGGTGCACTCACGAAGAGTGCTCCTCGCTTGACTTAAGAAATGGGGGTTTGAGAAATGAGAAATGAGAAAGGATTTGTGAAGGGGGCCTCTCCTATTTATAGGAAAAAGTGTGACTTCTAAGGAAATCCATTCCACTGCAGAAACACTGCAAAAGTGGCACCGGGTTCGGTTAAAAGATGCTTTATTCGATGTTGAGGTTCAAATGACCTCAGACACAAAATCAAAAAATATCGGGATGTTCATTGGCTCGAGTACTATTGAACCAACTTCACTCGGGGTAAAGAATGAGTCATCTTGAAGGAAAATGAGAAAAGATTATCTTTTCAAAAAATAAAGTTACTATTCCACACAAGGGACAAATAAAATTTCCGAGTGCTTGATTGACCTCAGAATGAAAATCCAGGAATGCCAACGGATTTCTTGAGAAATTTCCTATAGGGTAGGCTTGAAAAAACAAGGCTCGGGTCAACACACGAGATTTCGTAAATTTCTAACTATCATACTCTTATGGAAAAACAGTATTCATAACTTCTTTAAAGGCATTTTAAATTACCGGGAACTTAAACGACTTCAGATTCAAAATTTGAAAGCACCGGCATGCTCCTTGGGTCAACGCCTTTCAAACATGCCCAAAATCAGCTATAACTGAGCTCGGATCGAAATTCTCGAAAAGACGATTTAGCAAAAAATAACTCCTAAAATCGCGGTTTAGAACCGAAACATCCTTATCTAGGCTCTAATTAATTTTTTTAATTTTCTAAATAGGCTCTGAAAATCTGGGATGTTACAACCTGTCTTACAACAACCTTCAATCCAAGATCCTGATCAGTGATTACTAGGCTAGGAGAACCACCCATACAGTCCTTGAATTTCTGAAGAACTCATGAATAAGATTCAGCATCCTCACTCGACATTAAAGCAGCACCAAAGGTCACAAGCTTCCCATGATTGTCCTTCCCGATGAAGGGTGCAAAAATCATTGAATACCTACAATAATATAAAAATTCACAAACCTCTGTTATTATCATGTCTTTATCATTGTATATAAAAGATTACAAATGATAACACTATCACCTAACAAATATTCAAACATTATGCAATAATGCTAAAAAAGGAAATGCAAGTGCTAAAATATACACTACAAGTGCTAAAAAAGGAATTGCAAGTGCTAAATAGAAAAATATCAGTGCTAAACCACCAGAATGCTAAAGCTAATAGAACAGCAAGTCTAAACAATATAGCACACTAACCTGTTAGTCCTATATGTTGCATCAAACGACACAACATCCTCGAATAGAGAAAAGTTCCTTATTGATATAGGATCAGCCCAAAACACACACCTCAACTGATCATCCTTGTTAACTTCATAATCAAATGTGAAAGCAGAGCAGAGTTCATGCCTTTTGGACATTTTATCCAACATCATTTGCGCATCTACACCCACAACATATGCCTTGAGATCTCGACTGAAGTTTATGAAATCAACTGTTGTAATGCCTATATTTGAATATCCACCAACAACTTCTTTACATAATCTAAATGTTGTCACATGTCCAATGTTTACCCTTGCACAATTTAAAATAAACATTTGATGTGAATGATCTATATTCCTATTCAGATTCATAAACTCTCTGTGTGTATCCGTAACAAGAGAATGTGTATGTCTTTCTTCAAATAATCCAACACTGTACCCATCACAACCAATATACTTCAAACCAATCCTAGCCATACAGCAATTCCTCTTCAACACACGACGTCTCTTTTTCTTTGAAGATTCACCAAAATTAACAGATGTGTTCTTAACTCCCTCACAGCTACACAGAACATACTTCCAAATTATAGTACCATCTTTAGACCTCTTTATAGTAGACAGACGAGTATCAAATCCACACGATGATGCATACACCTTATAAATGTTATACCATCATCTAAAGTAGGGAAAGTCTTGCCCAATGCAGGCTTCAAAGACGGTTCACATTCAGGTGTGTGAAATTCAGAAAACACGGGTGAAATCTCCAAATTGGAAGAAGCACAATCTGCACATTTATAACATATTCTAAGATCGTGATATAAAATTTCACAGTGCTGCTAAACTAGCTTACAACAGTGCTAAAATAGTTCACAGTAGTGCTAAAATAGGTTACAACAATGCTAAAATATTTCACAGTAGTGCTAAAGTGTAATACCCCAAAATTTTATTATCTGAATTTAATTAGAAATATACATCTAATAGTTAGACATCCAAAACTCTTTGGTATTAAAAATATATATATAGCATATGCTAGCCACAAGGATAATCTAGGGAAGAAAATAGACCCTTAATTTTTATTTTTTTAAAGGTAAGTATGCTTGTTGAGTAGGTTAAAGATACTTTGATGCATTCTTGTATTTTTATTCGGAACCCTAGATTCCGATTTAGTTTGATTAATTATATATTTATTTATTGAATGCAAATAGATTTAGTGTGATTTTTATTCTCACACAAGTATAAATGTATAACTTCAAAATATATATATATATATATATATATACCATCTAGCTATTTATGTAGTTAAAAAAAACATTATATATATATATATATCACATTAGGATTTTGGACTAGATTGCTTGCAAGTGGCTTTACCTACGTGTCATTAAATTAGGCTATGTGTCCCTAGGATAGATGTTTATTGATGAGTCATTCTTTTATCTAGATAGTTAATAATAATAATAATAATAATAATAAAAAGATTAGCAAATGCTCAAAAGGTATATAAATTCTTGCGTATAATTTTCTTTCCTCAGAATACATATCCTAACAAAAGTAAAAAAAAACTAATATATATATATTAATTATATAAGATCCGGCTCAAGGTAATCTTTCTTTTATTTTCTTTCTTTCTTAGTTTAATTTCATAAAATTCAAATCGCAGATTAGGATTGCAAAATGTCTAATTTGTATTCAAATATAAAATTTAAATCCTGCAATTTATATTTATAGCATATAATTATTATTTTCCTAGATAATTAATGCCAATTTTATTTAAGTTAATTAGCCACGAATCATGTATTAGAATTTGGAACTCTTGTGTTTTATAGCATGAGACCATTCATTAGAGCTTGATATTACTTAATTTTAACAACTTCCAATTTTTCCTAAATGATGTAGTAATTGGTTTATGGATGAGTACTGTGGTATATGAAGAGTAGAATATAGCTTTAGTTAATTCTTAAGTTGGTTTATTAGTTAATTTTTTAACTATATATATGTATATATAATAGTTAACTAATATTAATAATGATAACAATATAAACTACATAATTGATCGCGAATAACAATGATAGTCAATCTAGCTTTACTAATTTCTAATTGTCTATGGATACGAATTTGGTAGATTAAATTTAAGAATTTTTAATAAAATACTAGTGTTTATGCATTAGTTAAATTATATGCAAATGATTTTTTTAGATAATGATTTCATTAATACCGATACCCTCCTAGTGATGTTTGAACTTAGAAATATTTACTGTTACATTATCATGACATTCTAATTAGTCAAGTTGAGTTTTAAAACTCGAAAGTTATTAAAATAAAATAATGTTGTTTAATAGAAAATTTAAAAGAGAGTTTAGGGATTAAATTTTAATAAGGGGCTTTAGTTAAACTAAGCCAAAATTGGTTATTGTAGGTTCACATGAAGCAACAAGAATCAAGTAGAATCAATCCGAAAATTTGAAAGCTTATCTATTACCCAGGTGGGCTACTATATCTTTGCAAATTGTATCTTTCGAGTTATTAAGCTCTTCTTTGTTAAAATTGCATATGTGACTACCTGTGTTAAATATTTACGTGCTATTGTATGTTGTCGGAGTCTCATATACCAGTGTTGTGTCAATGTGAGTAGCTACAATATGCATGCATCATTTGTCATGCCCTACTCCTTGTCGATGAGACTAAAATGAAACACTTATTGATTATACTCATTGGGTATACTTTGGCCATACTTAACTTTACGCGTTGGTGATGTAGTATGGGTTGCGGGCAGTGACTGGTTATACTCTTAAGCGCTTCACGATAAAATGTTTTGGTGAACTTAAGTTGCTTTAAATTTTAAAATCTCCTAAGCTTCATTACCTGCATGAACACAGATATATTACTTTAACAAAATGATTTGCATAACTTGAATTGTAAAAACTTACCCACTGAGTGCACTAGTACTCAACCCAAATATTTTCAAATATTTTTCAGGTCAGTAGGCTGGCGTGTGGATGTGACGATGCTGAGAGATGGACTTTTGTTATTTACGTGTTTTCCATTGTCTCTTTTTGCTAAGTATTCTGTTGATAATGAAGTTTCAGCGCTTGTAATATCCTTTTGTTAAACACTAAGAGCTCTGATCTTGGTGTTATGAATGGGTATATATTATTATATAGCATGTGTTGACTATTCTGAGTCTTCTGTTAAGATTTTGTTAATTAGGTTAGCCCAATTCTTTCCCGCTTCTTAATTCCAACCCCCATGGCGTCCATTTCCACGGTCTTTCAGGACCGGGGCACTACAGAGTGGTATCAGAGCAGGTCTTGCAACTCTGCAAACCTGTTGGGTCAAATTATTTTATTTTTCTTTTTCATTAAATTCCCGTGTGATATTATAAAAGTCCTTAGCTCGTCACTCACGCAACAGCTAAAAGGTACGCATATTTTTATGCGATTTTTAGATTTTAAAAGTTTACATTAATTGGTGAAATGTTAAGTTTGTATGGAAATGAAAGATTGTGACTTGCCATGTTGGCGGGAATGCCTTGAAAGATTGAGTCTTACACTGATTACTTACTGGTTTTGAGAATGAAATATGCCTGTGGGCGTACAGGATTTTGTGTTAAACCATGCTGATTCTATTGTATACATGTGAGGAATTTTTTTATCTATGCTTTAGGTATACTTATGAATGATTGGCATATATTGATTGCACACATTGATAGTTGATTTGTGTTTGATGTTTGTACTCTAGATGAGTACTTTGACTTGGAATTTGAGAATTTAAGATGAACTTAGCCTGTAGTTGTTGAACTTAGGCTGAACTTGTAAGAATTTGTGAAAATGTTTGAACGTAGACTGATTGAGAAATTGTGCTAATTAGATGGCAGGATGGCAGGTGAGACCTCGAAAGAGGTGTTATACTCGTGTTACAATGGATGAGTGGATTGAGAGGCTCTATGTATGTATTTGTAGACCAGGGGAGTATGTGCCAGAGTTCACCGGACGTTTTGTGACTTTATGGATGACTGTCTCAGGTATCGGTGGTATTACAAAGGTAGAGGCTATGGCGAGATATATTATCCTTAACTATTGAAAAGAAGGTTGATTCGAGTACAAACAAGCCTCACATGAAGAGCTTGTTTATTTTAGTGAAAGAAGTTCATAAAGCCGTCAAAGCAGGTATGTCTCTTGTCCTACTCACATTTAAGAGCAGTGCTACTAATGATTGTTTACATAGTGATGTGCAGCCCTTACTTGACGAGTTCAAGGACGTTTTTCCCGAGGAGATACCCAGCGGACTTCCACCAGTGCGAAGAATCGAGCATCAGATCGATTTCATCCCCGGAGTTGTGCTACCCAACCGACCAGCCTATAGGACGTCTCCCGACGAGACTAAGAAGATTGATAGGCAAGTCAAAGAGCTGTTGGAGAAGTAAATCCGTTAAAGCCTCAGCCCGTGCGTCATTCCAGTGATCTTAGTGCCAAAGAAGAACAACCAACGGCGTATGTGCATGGATTGTAGAGAAATCAACAAAATCACAGTAAAGTATCATTTTTCCATCCCTAGATTAGATGATATGCTTGATGAGTTGTCTGGTTTGCGTGTCTTTTCTAAAATTAATTTGCGTTCAGGTTACTTTCAAGTACGTATGCAAGAAGGTGATGAATGGAAAACTGCATTTAAAACAAAGCATGGTTTATATGAATGGCTTGTTATGCCTTTTGGTCTCACAAATGCACCAAGCACATTTATGCGTCTGATGAATCATGTTTTGTATGAAGTGATTGGAAAGTATGTTGTTGTGTATTTTGATGACATTCTAATTTATAGTGACACAATACACACACATATGAAGCACTTTAGACACGTGTTCGAGCTTCTTAGAGATTCAAAATTATATGGTAATCTGTCTAAGTGTTCTTTTTGCATGAACGAAGTCATATTTCTAGGATTTGTTGTAAGTGAGCGTGGTATAGAAGTAGACCGTTCCAAAATCAAGGCGATTGAGGAATGGCCAACTCCTAAATCCGCAAGTGATGTGCGATCTTTCCATGGCCTTGCTGGATTTTATCGTCACTTTGTGCGTGATTTCTCTAGCCATGTTACACCGCTTACTGAGTTAAGCAAGAAAGATCAAAAATTTGAATGGGGTCCTGTTCAAGAGCATGCGTTTAACACTTTGAAATCCTGTTTATGTAATGCGCATTGTCCAGAAAGTACGCTCTCTTGAACCTTATGCATGCTATGATGTTAGGATTTGATACAATTAAGGAACTGTATTCGAGTGATGATCATTTTGCACCGATCTATGCTACTTGTTGCACTAAGTCTCAATCATTTGATGGTTATTTCATGCATGATGGGATTTTTATTCAAGGGTCCGCAGTTGTGTATTCCTAAGTCTTCTATTGTGTGAGTTGTTAGTTGTAGAGTCGAATGCGGGAGGTTTAATGGGTCACTTTAGTTCGTCTAAGACGTTAAACTTCCTGCATGAATATTTTTTTTTGCCACGTATGAAGCGTGATGTTGAGAATGTGTGTAGTAGATGCATTACATGTAGAAAGTCAAAATCTACCTCATATATATTCAGTCTTTACACGCCTCTACCAGCCCTATCTTCCTCGTGGATTGATTTATCTATGGATTTCATACTAGGATTGCCACGGTCTAGGTCTGGTCGACATTCTATATTTGTTGTAGTTGATAGGTTTTCCAAGATGTCTCATTTCATTGCATATAGGAAAACTGATGATACTGTACACATTGCCAACTTGTCCTTTATTCATGTTGTGCGATTACATGGAATACCTAGAACTATTGTTAGCGATAGGGATTCTAAGTTTTTGGCTCATTTTTGGCATGTACTATGGGGTAAGCTAGGTACCAAGTTGTTATTCTCTACTGCATGTCATCCGCAAACTGATGGACAAACTAAGGTAGTTAATCGCACTTTAGGTACTTTGCTGCGTTCTTTAGTTAAAAACAACTTGAAATCATGGAAAGATTGTTTGCCATATGCTGAATTTGCTTACAATGGAGTTGTGCATTCATCTACTAATATGTGCCCATTCGAGGTTGTTTATGGTTTTAATCCGCTAACGCCTACTGATCTTTTGTCTTTACCTGTTGAGCATCTAACAAGTATTAAAGGTACAAGAAAAGCTGATCAAGTGAAGGAGATACATGATAGAGTATGTGCGCGTATTGAAGCAGTTAGCGCACGCAATGCAGTCCAAAAGAACAAACGGCGCAAGCCGTTGATTTTCCAGCACAGAAATCACGTTTGGATTGATCTGAGTCCTGGATGGTTTTCTAATCTGAGGAAATCAAAATTGATTCCTAGAGGAGATGGACCGTTCACCGTGTTGAGTTGAGTCAATGACAATGCATATCGCATTGATTTACCCGGTGAGTATAAGTGTTCATCTACATTTAATGTTGCTGACTTATCTTCCTTTTCTACAGATGATGAGTTCGATGATGAAGAGTTCAAGAATTCGAGGACGAATCCTTTTTAGCAGGGAGGAATGATGAGGTCGAGCAAGGTAAAGAACAAGATGATCCGGAGCTGCAATTCAAAGTTCCTATAATGCGTTTACGAGCAAAGAAGTTGCAAGCTTATTTACAAGCTTCTATTCATCGTAAATTCGAGTTGCATGAAGAAGAGATAAAGAGCAGCCTGAGATGGGTCACCATGTTGTCCATTGATGAAGAAGAAGGAAGCATGAAGATGTGAGAAGAAGAATGCCGTCATTTGGACGTGTGCATGAAAAGTAATACGCATTTGTATGGGAAATCGGGAGATGTTGTTTTTCATGCAAAGGTGGTGGATATTTCAAACATAGCTTGGACGAGCCAAACCAGCCCAAGCCGTGTTTTGGAGGTCCATTATGGGGTGAATTTCAAGCCCAAAACCACTTTGGGATTTATCCTTATCTAGTTACATTTAGTTAGATTTTTCTTATCTTATTTTTGGTATCTTTTGATTCTTTTCTTAAAAAACAGATTTTGGATAAGGAAACAATCCTAGTTAGATTAGTACTAGTATTTTTCGGTCTTATCATGTTAATTAGGCTTTTAATTTTCGTCCCCCCTATGTTAGTATAAATAGGGCTACCATGTGACACTTTAAAAGTTAGACAATTGCACGAGTTTGAGATTTATTCCTTCCTTTTGTCTCCCGATCCTTTGGTTGATCATTTATACACAAACCATTCTATTATTCTAGCAAATCAATAGTCTTATTTAAGTTCTTTAGGGTATTCATCAAGTACTTAGGATAATTTCTATTCGGAGAAGTTAGACGTGCGCGTTCGAGTTATCAACACGTGTTCGCCGAATCTATCCAATCCACAACACCTCAATACCACCGCCAATACCATCACCACCGCCGCCATCCGCCGTCCACACCACCGATTTCCAGCCCCCACAAGCCGTACCAAGTATCTACATTGAGTCCTAGTTCGTGTCTTCATATTCTAGTAAGTTTTGTTTTAATTCGAGTCGGATTGTATCCATTGTTTTTAGCTGACGTAGTTCGAGTCCTTAAAGTGTTCCGCCTGCGTTTTCTTCGGGTCTGGGATTCATTGTCTGGGTCACATCAGATTTTGATCATGTTTGAAAGGCGTTGACCCAAGGAGCATGCCGGTGCTTTCGAATTTTAAATCTGAAGTCGTTTGAGTTCCCGGTGATTTATAACGCGTTTAAAGAAGTTAGGAATAGTGTTTTTCCGTAAGAGCGTGATCGTTAGAAATTTGCGAAATCTCGTGTGTTGACCCGAGCCATATTTTTTCAAGCCTACCCTATATAAAATTTCTCAAGGAATCCATTGGCGTTCCCAGATTTTAATTCTGAGATCAATCGAATGCTCGGAAATTTTATTTGTCCCTTGTGGGGAATAGTAACTTTATTTTTGAAAAAAAGAATCTTTTTTCGTTTTCCTTCAAGATGGCTTGTTCTTTATCCCGAGTCAAGTTGGTTCAATATTACTCGAGCCAACGAACCTCCCGGTATTTTCAGATTTTGTGAACAAGGTCATTTGGACCTCGCCACCAAATAAAGCACCTTTTAACCGAACTCGGAATTTCTTAAGCAGTATTGTTGCACTGCAGAAGCTTCTTGGGGAAGCTTTATTTTTAGCTATAAATAGAACCCCTCCCTCTTTCATTTTCCTTGCTCATTTTCATTTCTTCACCCCTCCCCATTTCTTGAGAGAGGAATTCTTGAGAGTCGAGAGTCGAGCGAGGAGCACTCTTCGTGAGTGTACCTCCGAGATGACGAGTTGTGTTGGGCGAGTCGAGAGCAGAGGAGTGGAGGAGGAGTTGCCGCCGCCGGGAATCACCCAAGAACCGCGCTCACGGGGGATCCCACGGTCACAGGGGATCCCGCGGTTGCGGGGGTGCCTTCTCGGCTAGAGTGGCGCGTGGGCGTGCGGTGGTGCGCGGGCGCGGGGAGGCTGGGGCAGCTGGTTCGGCAGGGTTTCGTCCAAAGGCCATAACTTTTGCCTCGATTGAAAACACAAGGCCCATGAGTACTCAAATGGAAGCTCTTTCGAAGATCTATGATGTAACAGTGGCCAATAGTCCATAATCGAGATCATTCGAGTCATATTTTCCGTCCCATTTTCGGTAATTTTGAGCATTTAAAATTGTTTAAATTCTCATGTTTTAAGTCATAGTTAAGGTGATGCGATCATCACCGGCAAGATGACGACGATAGCGTTGTTTTCCCAGGAGTATCAGGTTACATGAACAATTGGGGTTGAAAATCCAAACCCTAGCCTCACAATGAATTGGAACCACGAATTTGATTGAATCCGCGACCCTCGATCAATTGGAAACACGAACTCGGATTGTATGGATGACGCCGCAAACGGGGATTTCAACCCGTTTGATAAGTCGTTTGAATCTCACGTTATGTTGTGAAACTCGGATAATTCTCTCAGAGAGAAAAAGTGAAAACTCACGTTTAAATTTAATATCAAAGTTGTCTTCAAAATAATGAGAGACAAGGTCTTATATAGTTGGTCCAAAACATCAAGCCCTAAAATAAAATCCTACACAAACTAGGGAACAAAACAAGCCAAAATTCAGAACCGCCCGTACAGGCGCGACACGGGCTCGGTCGCGCCGCCTTCGGTCGGGTCGCGCCTCGGTGGACGCGAGTGAGGTCGCGCTGTGTCTAACCTCGGGCCGCACCTCCCTAGGTGTTTTTCACCCCTCTGCATCGACGCCCGATCGCGCCGTGCCTTTCCCTGGGTCGCGCCCCCTTTGTGCTCGGGTCGCGCCGCTCCTCGATTCCACACTCACATGTGATCTTCGTCCTCCAATGACGCTCAGCTTCAACCCCTTCGACAGGTCTTCTTGATGCCTCATGGGTCCAGACTCCTCGTATAAATCCACTGAGACTCTCCTTGAATCTCTTAGCTCGGGATCGTGTAACTGGCCCTTCCGGTACTTTGATTAGATCGGACATGTCCTCGGCTTGGGTCGTATCATTCCCCTCCTCTTGAAAAGGATTTGTCCTCAAATCCAGCTCGTCACCTACATCAAAAGGACTTAAATCAACAACATTAAATGATCAACTTACTTTATACTCACCTGGTAAGTCCAACTTGTATGCATTATCACTGATGCATTCCACAACTTGGAATGGTCCGTCTCCTCTAGGATGTAACTTAGAACACCTTTGAGCCGGGAATCTCTATTTTCTCATGTGTAACCAAACCCATTCGCTAGGTTCGAACACTACTATCTTTCACCCCTTGTTGGCTTTCTCGGCATACTGCTCAGTCCGTCTCTCAATGTTTGCTCTAGTTCTTTCATGAATATGTCTCACAAAATCAACTTTCTTTTTCCCATCAAGATTAGTATATTCATGCACAGGCAAAGGAATTAAATCCAATGGAGTTAAAGGATTAAACCCATATGCAACCTCAAATGGTGAAAACTGAGATGCAGAATGCACATACCTATTATATGCAAATTCAACATGTGGCAAACATTCCTCCTAAGTTTTGATGTTCTTTTTAATTAGAGCCCTTAACAATGTAGATAAAGTCCTATTTACTACTTCTGTTTGACCATCTGTTTGTGGGTGACAAGTAGTAAAAAACAATAACTTAGTCCCTAACTTACACCACAATGTCTTCCAGAAATAACTTAAGAACTTAGCATCTCTATCAGAAATAATTATCTTAGGCATACCATGTAAACGCACAACTTCCCTAAAGAATAAATCAGCAATGTAGGAATCATCATTTGTTTTAGAACATGCA
Source organism: Perilla frutescens (assembly GCA_026008535.1). Lineage (NCBI taxonomy): Eukaryota > Viridiplantae > Streptophyta > Magnoliopsida > Lamiales > Lamiaceae > Perilla > Perilla frutescens. The sequence continues at coordinate 17,778,133 of BRKX01000005.1, forward strand.
ATAAAATGTGCCATCTTAGAAAATCAATCAACAACCACAAAAATAGAATCATGACCACGTTTACTCCTAGGCAATCCTAACACAAAATCCATAGATATATCTATCCAAGGTGATGTAGGAATAGGCAAAGGCATGTATAAACCATGTGGTTGGACTCTAGACTTGGCTTGTCTACATGTAACACACTTAGCAAACAAACGTTCCACATCACGTTTCATATGAGGCCAGAAGAAATGCTCATTCAAAACAGCTAAAGTCTTAGCTATCCCAAAATGTCCCATTACACCATCACCATGTGACTCCAACAGTAAAAGCTCACACATGGAACAATTAGGCACACATAACTTATTTTCTCTAAACAAATATCCGTCATACCTATAAAATTTACCATCTCCAGATTCTTCACATGCAACATATACATCCTTAAAATCATCATCATCATCAATGTACATGCTCTTAACGTACTCAAAACATGGCAACTTAGCATCTAAAGTAGATATTAAGGCGTACCTCCTTGATAGTGCGTCAGCTACTACATTCTCCTTCCTCTGCTTATACTTGATGACGTATGGAAACGTCTCAACAAACTCCATCCAACAGGCATGTCTTTTGTTCAACTTATGTTGCCCCTTTAAATGCTTCAATGATTGATGGTGAGTGTAGATCACGAACTCTTTTGGCCATAGATAATGCTGCCACGTTTGCAATGCCCGAACTAGTGCATACAACTCCTTGTCATACGTCAGATAGTTTGCGGTGGCGCCGCCAAGTTTCTCACTGAAGTAGGCAATGGGCCAAATTTCTTGCATCAACACTGCACCAATTCCAACACCAGAAGCATCACATTCTATCTCAAAAGTTTTAGAAAAGTTTGGAAGAGATAGTACCGGTGCATGTGTCAACTTCTCTTTAAGCGTTTGAAATACGTTTTCTTGCGCATCTCCCCAATGGAATTCCACATTCTCCTTGATCACTTCGGTCATGGGTGCTGTGATACTACTGAAATGTGGAACAAAACGTCGATAGAAGCTCGCAAGCCCATGAAAACTTCGAACCTCTCCCACACTTGTTGGCGTCGGCCATTCTTGGATGGCACGAACCTTCTCTTCGTCCACCTGTACTCCGTCTGCACTAAAAATAAAACCAAGAAACACAACCTTATCCATACAAAAGGTGCATTTCTTTAGGTTAGCATACAATTGTTCTTTCCTCAAAGCTTGCAAAACGAATTTCAAATGTTCAACATGGTCCTCTTCATTCTTGCTATATATCCAAATGTCGTCAAAATAAACCACAACAAATCTTCCTATAAAAGCACGCAAAACATGGTTCATAAGACGCATAAATGTACTTGGAGCATTTGTTAAACCAAACGGCATAACTAACCATTCATACAATCTTAATTTTGTAATGAATGCCATTTTCCACTCATCCCCTTCCTTGATGCGAATTTGATGGTACCTACTTCTTAAGTCTATCTTAGAGAATATGTGTGCACCATATAATTCGTCTAACATGTCATCTAAACGGGGAATGGGATGTCGATACTTTACCGTAATGTTGTTGACGGCTCGACAGTCGACACACATCCATAGGGATGAATCCTTCTTTGGCACGAGCAAAACTGGACTCGCACATAGACTCAAACTCTCCCTCACTTGTCCTTTCTCCTATAGCTCTTGCATTTGACGTTCTAGCTCTTTTGTCTCCTCGGGGTTGCTCCGATAGGCCGGTCGGTTTGGCAATGTGGCGCCGGGCACGAAATCAATTTGGTGCTCGACTCCTCTAATTGGTGGCAAACCCGGTAGCATCTCTTCGGGAAACACATCCTTGAATTCCTGCAAAAGAGATACAATAGAACTAGGCAAAGATGGGTCAAATTAGTTAGTACTCATTAAGACATCTCTGCGGATCATCAAGTACATTGGCTTCTCATTTTGCACAGCCCTTTTGACATCGCTAGCTGTGGCAAAACAAGCGTGTTGGATCACCTCCTTTCCAGCGTTGGCCTCATTTCCTTTCTTCCTCATGGTATCGGCCTCCTCTTGTAGCTTCACTTGGTCCTCATACACTTGGGATGGTGTTAGAGGAGCTAATGTCACCGTCTTCTTGTTAAGTACGAAAAAGTACTTATTTGTGAAGCCATCATGTTTCACCCTCCTATCGAATTGCCATGGACGTCCTAGCAAAATGTGTCCCGCTTATATTGGCACAACGTCGCACAACACTTCATCCTCATGCTTGCCAATCCGAAATGGCACTTGAACTTGCTTGTACACCTTGGTTTCTCCACTGTCGTTCAACCATTGCAGCTTGTATCACTTAGGGTGCTTGAGAACCGACAATCCTAATTTTGTCACCATCACAACACTTGCAACATTAGTACAACTACCACCATTAATAATCATACTACATACCTTATCCTTGATGTGGCATCGGGTATGGAATATGTTCTCCCTTTGTTCCTCGTCGACGCTCTTGGTGTGCAAGCTTAGAGACTTGTGTGCAACCAAAATGAGGGCATTGGGTGCTGCGTACTCCTCATCCTCACTCGACTCGGACAATCTCGGCATCTCCGGATCAACTTCTTCTTCATCCGTCACAATCTCACCATTGTCCTTCAAAATCATCACACGTCGGTTTGGGCATTGGTTGGCTATGTGACCTCTACCTTGATATTTAAAACACTTAATGTCTCGGTTTCGATTACCCAACGAGTCTTGATTACTCGATCCTGTCACTGTAGGTGCCTTGGTCTTTGGCTTAGTGAACGGTTGCTTCTCATCCTTCTTCCCTTGATTCGAAGCCTTCCACGGGGTTGCATTGGAATTTGAGTTCGACTTCCATGTAGAAGAACTCGCTCGATTGTTGGTACCCCTCCTCTTGATTTGGTTCTCAACTTTTATGGCCATTTGCACCATGTCCTCCATCTCCACATAATGCTGCAACTCCACCACTTCTCGGATCTCTCTATGTAAACCGGCTAGAAAGCGAGCCATTGTGGCCTCCCTATCTTCCTCCACATTTGCTCGGGTTATTGAAACCTCCATCTCCTTGAAGTATTCATCTACACTATTCGTACCTTGTCTCAAGTTTTGTAACTTGTTGTATAGCTCCCGGTAGTAATAGCTTGGCACGAATCTCTTCCTCATCACCACCTTCATCTCTCCCCATGTCTCTATTGGGTGTTCTAGATTACGCCGTCTTTTGGATATCAACAGATCCCACCATACGATGGCATAGTCTGAGAACTCTACAGCTGCCAACTTTACCTTCTTGAGCTCGGAATAGTTGTAACAGTCGAACATCATCTCTATTTTGCGCTCCCATTCAAGGTACAATGCGGGATCATTTTTACCTTGGAACGAAGGCACATTCATTTTGATGTTGCCGAGGTCTTCATCTTCTCGATTCTTTGCTTTTCCATGTTTTCTTCCTCCAGTAGTTGAATATCTATCCTCCTCCTCTGAATCTCCCACCTTAGTGTCGTAGTAATCCGCCCTTTGTCTCTCCACGGGGGGTAGTGTCGAGCCTCTATCCGGGTTCCTTATCCGCCTCTTCCTCCTTTACCACCACGGTTCTCTTGTAGATCTTGTTGGGATTGCTCCTGTAATGAACTCTCCACTTTCTTGAGTCTCTCATTCAACGTTTCCATCTCAGTCTTGAACAACTTCGTTAGATGTTGTTGAATGGTCTGCACTGTATTCTTCCGATCAAATGTAGTGTGCGTCTCATCACTCGATCCTGCGGCCTTGTCTTTAATACCTGCACCTTTGTTAGACATGTCGACTTTTTTTTTTATCGACTCTCTCTTTTTTTTTGGAACGATTTTTTTTTTCATCCTTTTTTTTTTAAACTCAATGAACAAAAAAAAATTTGAAGCTGAACAATGAAACGAAAAAAATGAAATGAACAACAAAACAAAGAAATCCTACAAAAAGTCTAGCTCTCAACCTCGCGTGTTTACTCTCGTGTATCACTCAAACGACTCTTTTCACTCTAATAATCTCACACACTCTTGCCTTTTACCACTCGATTTCTCTCCAAAGAAAATTAAACTAGAACACAATCACACAATGAAATCCCAAAAGACCTATCACAAATTCCCCCAAACTATGTGCCGGAAAAAAATTTCGAAAATTTGAAAGTTTTCAAAAAAAATTTCGACTTCTCCCCAGGCAATATACGCGTCTCCAACAACCCAAATATCACAATCAAATGTAACGAAAACACCAAAAATTTTCCCGCCTTTTTACTTTTTTTTGTTCAGCGTCTCTTTTCTCTCTCTTTTTTTTTGCTGACTTGACTTTTTTTTTTAATAGGCGAGAAATTAAAATTCAGAAATTAAAGGGATAAATTGGAACCTAATACAAAGCCGAAGCTCTGATACCACTTGATGCGATCCTCACCGGCAAGACAACGATGATAGCGTTGTTTTCCCAGGAGTATTAGGTTACACGAACAATTGGGGTTGAAAATCTAAACCCTAGTCTCACAATGAATTTGAACCACGAAATTGATTGAATCCACGACCCTCGATCAATTGGAAACATGAACTCGGATTGTATGGATGACGCCACAAACAGGGATGTGAACCTGTTTGATAAGTCGTTTGAATCTCACGTTGTGTTGTGAAACTCGGATAATTCTCTCAGAGAGAAAAAGTGAAAACTCACGTTTAAATTTAATATCAAAATTGTCTTCAAAATAATGAGAGACAAGGTCTTATATAGTTGGTCCAAAACATCAAGCCCTAAAATAAAATCCTAAACAAACTAGGGAACAAAACAAGCCAAAATTCAGAACCGCCCTTACAGGCGCAACACGGGCTCGGTCGGGTCGCACCTCGGTGGGCACGAGTGAGGTCGCGCCGTGTCTGTCCTCGGGCCGCACCTCCCTAGGTGTTTTTCACCCATCTGCATTGACGCCCGATTGCGCCATACCTGTCCCCGGGTCGTACCTGGGTCGCGCCTCCTCTGTGCTCGGGTCGCACCGCTCATCCATCCACACTCACATGTGATCTTTGTCCTCCAATGACGCTCAGCTTCAACCCCTTCGACAGGTCTTCTTGACGCCTCTTGGGTCCAGACTCCTCGTATAAATCCACTAAGACTCTCCTTGAATCTCTTAGCTCGGGATCGTGTAACTGGCCCTTCCGGTACTTTGATTGGATCAGACATCTCCTTGGCTTGGGTCGTATCATAAGGGTCAAGGGTTTAGATATCATTTCAATGTCTTATTAGGATCTCGAATAAGGTTTCAAGTCATTCATCGACTTTCCTAAGAGGAGGTGAATCCTGAGGAGGCCCGATGAAGGATTTTTCGGCTCATTACTTCGTCCACGTGCTCGTGATCGAGATGCCCGCCATCGACGTGGGTAATTCTAAACTAAATATATGGTTTAAGCTAGTAAGCTCTAAAAGCATGTTAAGGCAAGGGAAATATCCAATAAAAGTATTTTATGCTATGCCTGGTTCGTCTCTGTGCAAAGTCAACAAAAGAAAGTAAAGGAAGTTATATGCATAATATTGTTGAATTGTTACTTGAGTTTGAGAAAGTAATGGAAGTTATTATAACTTAAGTGAGCTCTTAAGCATGTTTAGATATGCTAGAATTCTTTAAATACAATTTATGCTAGCATGAGATCTTAAAATTGCTTTTAGTTGCAATCTATGTTTATCCGGGTTCATTTCCTCGTATTGGAATGTTGGATTTTTCTAAAGCTTATTTAGCTACATATTGTGTTTTAGGGTAAGTTATAAATCCCTTATAGGCCAAGAACATGCTTAATTAAAGAATTAGCCTTAGACGATTGCTCTAGGCTTGGTATTGCTAGCTAAGTCAAGTAAGTAAGGAATGTTAAGGTTAAGTAAGGAGAAATTTAAGAAAGGATAAAGTTTCTGTTGTAAGCAGGTTATCGAGCTTAAAGAGCAGTTTATTTGCATTATTATGCCGTGACCTTCAAGTCACCGAGTTGAACATTGGAAAGTAAAGGGAGTCACTGCTGGGTAACCCCCTCGCATACTCGAGTCACTGCTGGGTAATCCCCTCGCATACTCAGAAGGATACTTGAGGTAACCCTTCTCTTATCCCAAGGCATACCTTAAGGTGCAGTAGACAACAGGTTTGAGCCAAGTAAAGGTTCCAGAAAAGGAAGAAAAAGGTTTTGCGGATATGGAGAGGGCTTTTTTGTTTTACTCTCCATATACCGCCAATTATTAATTGGATATTTCTAAAGTTTATCAAGAGTTTTCTCATAAAACCCCAATGAGTACATTAGTGCTCACACCCTCTTTTTCAAATATTTTCAGGTTGAGATGTTGAGGCCGGTGATGTGCTGCTAGTGGGGTTGTCTGAGTTGTATGAGTTCCCAACTTTGTTACTCTGTATGATTATATGATTTTCTTCTGCTCAGTATCTGCTAAGTAATCTGATATTAGTGTTTAGTCTCGATATATGTAACTTGATTCTTGATAATAACATATTTTAAATAATATAAATCCTAGTTATCAATAAAGTCTTTGAAGCATATTCTTTTGACATACCAGTTGTTCCTTTATTGATTCCGAGTTATTTGAGAAGTCCTATTGTTGAACATATTGGTATCTGTTCATTTTCAGTTGACTTGTAAATAAGTTTTACATGCTTGTTGTTGTTGTTCGCCTGTGAAGGGGCCTTTCTTTCCAAGCATGATTCTGCTCATCTCTAGTTAGTCTTAAGTTGTATTTCTTACTTTCGTCCTATAGATTGGACATTATGATTTACTTAACTCCGACCTATTCATGGGTCGTAGCTGTTGTGACCTATGAAGAGGTCTTGTTTATTCTGAGAGTCAAATTCTTATCTGCTGGTCATTGGATTCTATTTAAAATTTCGATTGGCCTAAGATATGGCGTTCCTTTGACTCGATTGAATCCTTTGACCCCTTTGACCCTTATTGATTCGTTGAAAAAGATAGTTTTTCCAAGTCATAAAGTTAAGTTGCCTAAGTTTTTGAGGAGCTAACTTAGTTCGATTCTAAAAATACCCCTCCTGGATTTCCAATTTTTCGTGTTATTTTACGCACAACAACCCCGTCCCCATCCTCGGTACCGGGTTGTTACAAGGAGGCTATCGGATTGTGATTCACATTGACGTTACCATCTTTTGTAGCAACGCCCATGACGTCATTCATCATCATCAACGTCCGCTGCCTTCAAGTCCACAAGATCGAATTCGAATTCTTTAACCATTCCATCAATCGTAAGGTCGTTCTAATCATAACATATCCTATCTACCCCAAGCCATTCTTCACAAACCATACACATTCCTACCTCTTAAATCACTCAAACCTTTCGGCCATTACCTTGGTATTTTGGATTATTTATGTTTCATAGTTTGTGTCATTGTCTAGGTATTTTAATTGTCTACATTAGTTCGTTTAGTAGAGTCGGATTGAAACCCTTCTTAGTTGACGTATTTCGTATCCAGAAGTCTTCCACTACATCTCTAGATCGTCTTAGATTAATTGTCCGGATGGTATCATATCCCAAAAAGTTTTGACAGAAATAATTCTCACTTAATAGAATAACATTAGTTTAATTTTGTGATCATATGTCGTCACAAAAGAAAGATTCATAGATAATGGTATCAATTTCAATAAAAATAGACAATGGTTGTTTTCAGAACCATTGTCTATGTTGTCATAGACAACAGTTTTGTGGTAATTCATTGTCCTTCAATCACTATGACACTATACAGCGATTCTTAAAAAATTTGTTGTCTTTTTATTTAGACAAAAAGTTTTGGCTAGACTGTTGTCGGTTTGTGTCGATATTAGACAACAGTTTACTATGACCGTTGTCGCTTTTCAATTAATTTTGATTTTTTTATTACAACATTACTGTTTAACCTGCTCACTGAAAAACTCCCCAAAAATCATTGCTAAATTAGTTAAACAATGAATAATTAAAACTCAACAATAGGTCATTTCATACTTAACTAAAAAGTAACAGAAGATAATATAACTCACATCCAATGTAAGCATCATTTCATTTAAATGGAATTCAGCCAAAGCTAATACATTCACAAAAAAGAAACCTTCTTCAACAACATGATTGAATTGTGACTGGGCATCTTAGGAACAAATCATACAAGTGAACTCACAAGAAGATGCCTTGTGATAATTGGAAGGCTATCTCTGCACAAGCTCATTTGTTGATGTCTTCCTATGTATTTTCTTCAGTAAGATATCTTTGTGCTTTCGTGTAGTAGCAAGGGACTTATTCCTGGATAATTGAACCACATAACAGAAAATCACAATGTGAAGGAAACCATAAATGATAAATGTTTAGATACTGCATTGAAGGTAAAAAAGAACAGTAGGAAAAGGGAAAATGAAGAGGGGGAGTACCGCAAATGAATGGCTCAGGTCATATAAACTTTTAAATACCTATAAATGGTTATTTGAACAATTAGATGCAGTTTCTTGTATTATATTATGTTGTTTAAGTTAAACCCAAATTTGTAAGGTTTCTCGTGTGAACCTCTAAAGGCAAAAATATGAACAATTTAATAAGTTCCTTAATCAGCAGTTTTAAAGACCTTATGCATAAAAGCGTTGTGTATTGTTATATTATCATATACTTTATCACAGATACTCTTAGATGACTAAGCAGCAGATAGGTTTAAAACAAACGAATAGAAATTTATATTCTAAGACCGTAACTGACATTTGCATTCACCATGTAATAGAAACTTGAATTGTATAATACCATCTTATTAAGTTATGATAGAATGAATAGAGTAATATGAAGGTGTAGAAACAACTGACAACTAATTTAACTGAAGTTTATCTGCAAGCTTCTTGCATATAACAAAACAACCTAGGAACACAAAAAATTATTTCTAGATTTACTAAAAAGACTTGAGGTCTATATTTCAATGTCATTAATGCACACCTTTCCTTTTTGATCAAGCACAAAAGAAAGTAACTCTATTTAATTCCCATAATTCAACAACTATTCGCCAGAAAGTCATAGTATTGTCGCTTCCAGTTCTCATTCATATAATTATAAATGCTTCATTTTTTCATTCTTATAAATCTTTTAAAATAGACTTTGCTTAAAGCAATTCATGCAACTACAACATGCTGCAAAGTCAAATGATACACCGAAACTATTAACAAATGCAAGAGTCCAAATATAAAATGGAAATGAGTACTTTCTCAATATTTTTGTCCAGATGCAGACAACTTCTTTCACTATTGCAATCATCTAAAATATCATTTTTTTCTCCCCTATCAGCAAATGCCCTCTCATCATCCTTCATTTCTGAGTTGACACCTTTACCATTCACAGAAAAATATTAGAAGAACTAGTATCCCCTACAAGGTTATTTACTTTGCCATTACTTTGTTATTTGAAGTCCATTAATTGTTGTTTCCTCAACTTTCCTTTTCTCTTCCTCGATCTTTTTATTTTTTTCATGCTTCTTGCTCCTTTAGTTGTTTAAACTTTGAAATTTTGAACAAAATAAAAAAAATGTGAAGTGACTAAAACAAGTTGGGGATTAAATAAAATGTCATATGTTTAACCTTCACCCGGATGAAGCCTTTCTAGTGTCAGTTTCTCTTATTTCTTAACTACCTTATTGACTGGTCGTGTTTCAGAGATCGACTTCAGAATTTGGGTTAACTCTTTTTCTATAATGTTACCAATTGTTTACTTGAGAGGAATTTTCGCAACACCCAATTTCCGCAGCCATGCTTGAAGAGACCTTCCATTAACAATACCTTGATTTCAAAGTTAGAAGCCCAATTATAACTAAAAGCTTTAGCATAACATATTGAATAAAAGTTTTGGCATAACATATTAAATGAAAGCCCTATTAATTCTTTAAAACAAGCAAAAGAGGAATAGAAGAGGGAACATACGATGTTGGGGCACATCTTACCTCGTCGACTACATTAGAAAGAGCTCTATAAAGCCCAATCCATATTGTTATAGTGGCAAGTGCAGAAAGACATCCTAAATCAAATAGAAACAAAGGTGAGACTCGTGACTTTAACTATAGATTACTTAATGTTGAATGTTGAGTAGCTTAATTAACAGTGGATAAAGATTTTGAAATGTTGCACATTCTTAAAAATGGCTAATAAAAGGAATGAATAACTGATCCATGAAACAAAGGAGTCCAGTCCAATCACCTCATTGAGTTTATCAAGTTTTTTCTTTCTCAAGCATAGCATAAAAGAAAGCAGGATCCGTAAATTCGTTTCAGCTTCTTCTTGCTTCGTTTTACTTTTTTTCTCTAAAAAAAGAGATATGAGGATCTCGAGATCCTTAACTGGAGCTTCACATGCCAGTCAATATATCATATTAAAGTCATAATTTAACTGAAGATATGCAAGAATAGGATAAATAATAAAAGTCTGAAAAAAATAAGATTTCCCATACTTAGATGGACAATCAAGATGGTAACAATAGGGAATATGAGCTGATATCGGAACACTAGAATAGAATACTAACTGTAACAACCTAAGTTTTCCAAAATTGTTAAAAACCTTCTGGAAAAAGAAGCACTGAATTTCAACTATTTCAAACAATTTGCATTTTTGACTAGGGATTTTGAACAGCACCATAAAGATATTTCTTGTGTTAATTTAAGGAAGCAAGAATAACTACCAATATATACATTTATTCAGTAACTGGACTCTTTTCAGATAGGATATGGGATGTCAATATAACATGATAGGACATCTAGATGATTGAAAAGTGATAATTATAGTTTTAACAAGAGATTTTGTGTGCTTCTATCGACAAGAAGATACTATCACACTGGTAAACAACATTGCTATTAGAAATGGATCTTATCCTTAGTTTAAAAAAGCACAAGGCACACCGAGGTGCAAAACTAGCCCCGGAGCCTAGGCGCAAAAGTGCAGACGGGGAGCGAGCTTTTCGCAGGCAAGGCGCATCAAAACTAAAAAAAATATAATATATTCACTTATACTATATTCTCTACCCAAAATATCATATCACTTATAAATTAACAAAAAATCACACAAATGCAACAATTAATCTTGCAATGCAACATATGAAAGTCTTAAAATTCAAACAAAATAAATCCAAAGTCTTAATGTATGAGCATTGAGCAAGAGCAAATCAAGTGATCAAATTAACATCATAAAATTCATCATCTCTATCTCTTTTATCATCTTTGTGTTCACCAATGTCCTCCTCCTCCTCCTCCTCCTCCTCCTCCATCTCCATCTCCATTTCTGCCCCAAAGTCCTCAAGCACACCCTCAATCTCATCAACGAGTCTTCTTGGATTTGATGCAGCAACACCTTTTTCTTTATCGACTCTAGATAATGATGTTATTGTCTTTGTTGTCTTCGATGCTCCTCTAGTACCATAAGCAGACTCATTGGCTCCCGTGGCTCTACTAACCACATTCCATGTCAAGTCATCATCATCAAACACAAGATCCTCCACCTCATTAGAATTGTCCTCATTTATCTTCCCAATTAACCATTCATTGCTTTCATCAATCTCATCCAATAGAATAGGATCTATGGTATCTTTCCTCTCGTATCAGCATTGCAAATTTTGATTATACTTCACATAAACTAAGTCATTTAGCTAAGTTTGCGCTAATCGATTCCTCTTCTTGGTATGGAGCTATAAAATAATATTATAAATTAAGTTAACATAACAAATTATATATTCAAAATTTTAAATTAAAATAAAGTGAATCTTAACTTACATGTTGGAAGACACCCTAATTCCTCTCACATCCGGTAGCACTACAAGTGAGGTTGAGTACTTTTATGGAAAATAATTGAGGATGGGACTTGAAGATCTATAACAAGACCACCAATCCACTATTAAGTGTTTAACAATTTAAAATTTTAGAATATAAAATATTACCTAGTGATTTGGCCTTCCTATGTCTGATTGCCATTGCATTGTCAAATAGACCACTTGCATTCTTGTAGGCATCTAACTCAAACATGATCTTGTCTTGATTCTTAAGATCGGGACTCAACTTTTCGATGCAATCATACAAGCCTTTCTCAACTTCTACACAACTAACTTGCTCAGGATTTGCATAATAAAACTTCAGATTTAAGAAATATCTAGCAGCATGCAATGGTTGATGAAGTTGGCGCTCCCACCTCCTATCAATGAACTCAAATGCTTCTTTGTAATGTTCTTCATTCATGGAAAAACTCTTAGCAATAGCCTCTTTGGCTCTATCCATAGCTTCATAGATATACCCCATAGTGGGCTTCCTTTCACCATCAACCATTCGAAGTACTTTGACGAGAGAACCTACCAACTTCAAAGCATACAAAACATTCCTCCAAAAAATGTCTTCTGAGATATAAGTTGCTATCTTCTTTCCTCCCACATCTCTTTGCCACTTCGAACTTCTCCATTCTTCAGAAGTGACCATCTTCCTTAAGTTGTTCTTCTGCTTGTGATATTTAGCAAGAGTGATAAAAGAAGTAACAAATCTTGTAACTGCCAGCCGATGCAAATTTCTTTGGCTTGTGAATCTCCTCATCATGTTTACAAGAGATACATGGTTAGAGATATAACCATTCATGAAGATGCACTTCTTGAGGGCATTCTTGATCTTTGGAAGTTTTCAAATATCCTCTAACATCAAGTCCAAACAATGTGCGGTGCATGGAGTCTAAAAAAGATGTTTTCTTTCAGTCATAAGAATTTTTCCTAACGAAGAAATGAAAATAAAATTAGTCTATTATATAAATAAGAAAATAATGAATAAGAAAATAACGAAAAAGAATATAATTTCCTACCCGCTTTCACATAGTTGGATGCATTATCAGTCACCACTTGAACAATATTTGATTCTCCAACTTCCTTAATAATGTCATTAAACATTTTTAACAAAGTGTAAGCATCTTTCATAATGTTAGAAGCGTCAATTGATAAGATTCTTATCAGCAAATAACTGACTCGGTCAGGTGCATGGCGAAGTTGTTCTAAATGAGTAGTAGTTTTAGCTATTTGATGAGCAGAAGTCTTCATCAATAACTACAAAACTAAGTACACCACATCATTAGCTTAAATCAGACACTCCACATTGTAAGACCAGGGAAAGAGTACCTAATTTCATATAACAAACACATGCAACTTTTGAGATAAGTAAAAGAAATAGTAAGTTCTGGGAATTTATTGTTTCAAGACTTATCTAAGAACTTAATCGCACTCCTTAATTTTAAATTGAGGTCGTCATTTCAAAAGTGGATGTCCCAAGACATGCTTATAGACGCCATATCTTTATGTGTCTCCTCCCCAACCCACAATGATGAAAAGAAAAGGAACCTGAACCCCCCCTCCCCACAAAAACACAAATATAACTCTTAACTTCCAGCCTTATCATTTATTTCCTATTCTTTGCTAAAAATATTGACTGAAGGGGCTATACGTGTTTCTCATTCTTAACACATTTCTTTCTTCTCATTGCTAAATCTTTCATGAATTAACATGTTATTCATTCCAATATTAGGTTCACAAATATTCCCAACAACCAGTAAGTGGTATCACCTATTCTAGAGAACAGATAATGGGCACATAATACCTATTAACATACAGAAATTGATAACACATATATAGAATATCTCTAGCAATGCTCATGTGTAACAGAGAAACAGATATTCTATCCAAAATAAAAAAAATTGTGCCAGCTTAAATAACAACTTACATAATTCATTTGTCAAGATCTCCTCATTGAATCGTAAAATCCTTAATAACATGGTGGAATGAGGAACCTCTGTAACCAAATTCCTTTTCCTCTGTTCAAAACATTCATGGAATTTCAATCCTTATATTACAGATAGGGAAAATGACTAAAAAAACACTCAAATTCTAACAGATAATTTCGAAGAAAATTTTCCTTTAGCAATTGTTCGATGATTAGCTAAAATTCAGAAATGTAAATGTAGGAATGTGAACTTGGATGAATTCTAGGGCTCGTGAATTGAGGGAAAAATTTGAGTGAATTAAGAGATGATCAACCAACCGCGCTGGAGTACACCGACGACTGTGGCAACATTGGAATGAACTTGGTGGCAGCACGAGGCATAGCTCACGGAGCCACGGTGCATTAGAGACAATGATGAGATACTCTCTAACGTGGAAGATGTCGTGAGCCTCATGAGGAGAACGGTAGGAAAAGTCATTGGTAGGCATTCGACGGTTTGACGGAGGTGGCGCTTGAACGCGGTGGACTGTGACAGGTGCATCAACGGCAGTGGTTGGGTTCTTTACTGAGTTTCAGATACATGTGAGAGTCAAAGTGTGTTTAGGTGAGAACCGTGAGATTCATTAATAATAAATTTAAAAAAATCATTTATAGACAACGGATTACTAAGGGACAGTTGTCTATAATTATATGTTATATACTTATACAAGATGACAAGTCGTCCCAATTACTCCACATGTAATTTAAAAGAAATTAATTTTTTTATAATACAAATATTAGTAACGATAATGACATCTCAACTAATAAAAAATTAAATAAGACAACATGTCGTTACAAAATATGAAATTATTTGTGATGACATATTGTTGCATTTAGTTGTTGTAACAATAATATATGTGAAAAAATGTGAAACTTAAAAGAGATAACATGTCGTCACTTAAGATTTGTTATTAGCGACGACATTTGTCGTCTCTAATAATTTTGTGCCTAAAGGCAATTTTTGTTGTAGTGACTACTCTCTCCTTTTCACAATAAGTGTCATCTTAGCACTTTAATTTTGTTTTACAAAAAGTGTCATTCTACATGATCGATGTAAAAATTTCAAATTTTTCTCATATTTACCTTCATTTAATGCATTCAAACAATTATGTTTAATTCATTTAATGTATTCACATAAGGGTGTATAATGTAATTTTATTATCTAATTAATATTTTTATTAATATGTGTGCATTTATTCATAATGATATTTATTTAGAAATGGAGGGAGCATATGAGAAGATTATCCATCAAATTAAAAAAAATTGAACCTTCGATTTTTTTTTTCCACAATTGCTGCAGAGAATCCAACATTCTTATTATCGAACAAAACAGAGTATAGATTAAGATTTTCAGAGTTCAATGATTTGATTGGGTCATAAACATTTATACAGGTAATTGATACATTAACTTCTTTCTTCATTTCCAAACATCATAAATATGCCGCAATTGATTGACTCAGACAACAATTGTTTGCTTAGCCTTTTTACCTTATAGGATTCCACTATGAAGACGTTGTTTATTTTGTTCCCTTGTTGGATTCATTGAAAACTCCCATAAAATGTCTGACAGCTGCGTAGGAAAATCGTTGAGATACCAATAACATAAGATCTAAGATGTAGCTGCCGGAGGTTGAAGGGATGGTTTGGAAGACAAAGTCATGTGTTGAATGAGTCATTATTGAAAAATTAAGACTGCGAATGAAAATTGTGATGAATGAAAATTGGAAAATCACAAAGACTTAGGGATTTGATACTCCCCCGTCCCGATTATATAGTCTCTATTACTATTTTGGGGTGTTTCAATTATATAATCTCATTACTATAAGTAGCATTAATTTTAATAGTAATGTACAAATGCACCATTATTGATTATTGAAAACTAAAAAACTAATAACTCAAAGTTTGAAAGTCATAAATATTAAATTAAGGGTATTATTGAAAGTTTAGCTTTAATAAATTGTTTTCATAAATATTTTTAATTTACGTGCGAGGAGAAATGAGACTATATAATCGGGACGGAGGGAGTGAATTTTATTAGATATCTATTAAACTAAAAAAAAAAAGATAAGACGAATGTCCTCCATTCCTTAAATGAATATAAACACCCATTAAAAAAAATCTAACCGTACATCTAATAAGATCTAATGACTAGGAACGATCCACAATTTACACATTAGGAGAGTGTTTATAAATGATCCATGATCTAATGACTAGGAGCGATCCACAATTTACACATTAGAAGAGTGTTTACAAATGATCCATTCTGTCTATAATGCGTGTGTGTAGATATATATCGTGGATCAAACCTCGAGTCTCTTACATATAATTTGCTATTTTTTTTTCTTTGTTTGGTATGTTACATTTGATGTTTAATTTGTTTTATTTTAGTGCTAATATCTCTATTATGTTTTACTACTTTTGTATAGGACTGTAAACTGTAACATCCCACATTTACGTGATTTAAATTATTTAATTATTTAATTTTTTTAAATTGATTTTAAATTTATTTGATAATGATCGATATAATTAGACGGACTTGAGGGAGTCCGACATTGCGCCCCTAGTATAGAAAAGAAAATTTAGAACTTAAACTTGGACCTTAGAATTATTTTGTGAGCTTGATAAATATTTTCATATTTATTTCTTATGTTCTTTTGAAATGTAAAGAATTTATTTATTTATTTAAGGATAAATATGAGACTAAAATAAAAATAGTATCTTTATTCTTATCTTTCAAATTTATCTTTAACATTAAGTAATTTTACAAAACAAATCACCACTTTATCCTTAACGTCATCCAAATAATTTTCAAAGAAGGAAGAGAGAGAGTGATGTGTCACAAGGTGAGATTTCTAAAAGTGATTAGTAAGATATTTTTTTTAGATAAATGTGATGTTAAAAATAAGGATATTAGCTTTAAAGCTTATATTATAATCTTATACTTATCCTTATGGAATTCCTATGCCTAACCTAGAAACTTCCTTCTTCTATTTATTTACAAAAGTAAACATCTCACTTCCCAATACTCCAACTCTCGACTATATCACAAAGATCATTCACTCAATCTCTCTCACTCTTCGTCTCTCTCTCTCATTCCTTTATATCCCCAAGTTCAAATAAAAGAGACCTCCACACACATACACCTACTCATCTCTCTGGTGATCTCTACTCCAAGCAAGGTAATCATCTATTCATATTTCTTTTCTTATTTATTGATGTTCCATGGTATGGATAGATGATGAATTATGCTGGGAATTATTTTGGGAAATTGAAAGATTTCTTCTTTTATGTTTTTTGAATTTTGGGACAACACACATATCCTCATTTAAAATCAAAAATCTGATTTTGTTGAGAAATTTCTAGGCACCCATACCTTTCTATACTTGTAGATGTATGCCTTAGCTTTCATATGGAACTTGAATCAAGTCATTTAAAGCTTTGTAGAGGAAGTTATGTCCATTCTACCGAAGTTCGTCATTTTTTCCAAACAGATTTTCTCTACCCAAGTAACTCGACATTTTCGACCCTTTATCGATGAAATCTGGAAATGCTTATTTCATGAACAGTTTTAGATATATGTCTTGGGTTTTTTAGAACTTGAATCTTCTTTATTTGGAGTTTTATTTTGTGACATATGATTTATTTACTAAAACTGCTACACAGGGGAGTGTAACTCGCAAGAAGTTTTGAATTTGTGTTTTGAAATATATTAGAATTTGATTAGCCATATTTCCTTTTCGAATCATTATTAGGCCTTAATATTTTTAATTCAAATTGTTTTAAATTCCAGAATGTCTTTCTAATTTTAGATTAATATTTAAGTTTGATTTTCAGATTGTTGTTCTTCTAGTTACGTTCAGATTTTATAAAAATAGATTAATTTTCAGATTTAAACCGTGAGTTTTTTAGAGCTCATGAGTTACCGAGAAACATTTATGATTTTGGATTTAACTTTTAGTTACTTTCAATCACTATTAGGCATGAAAATATAATTTTAATCTAATTGTTTCAAGCTTCAGAAAGTTTATATTAATGGTTAAGTTCAATGTTCAGATTTATTTAGTTAAGAATAATTAGAAATGGCCCTTATAAGATTTATTTTATTAACTAGGTGCGGCGCAATTAGGACCCTCATCCACTGCGTGATTCTCTACTCGATTTTACGTACTCTATACTCTCAGGTGGGTGAAATTATTATCTTTGAATAAAAGTATATTTTATATGCTCTTTAAGTCCAAAATATTTTTAATCCAACTTAAATTGTCGTGGATGGAATGTGGATAGTGTTTTATACGCATCAAATCATAATAGCATTTTATAAGCACAGAAGCGTTTTGTACGCACCAGAATATGTCCTGTGCACAGCTCAAGATGTATTCTAGATCAGAAGAAGAGTAGCCTAAATCCATTATTCATGCGATTCAAATTCAGTTGGATAAATAGAAAGAAATGTGCATGATCCCCCACTGATATGACCCGGAATAAGGATCGAACGCACGTCGACATGTAAGGGTTCTATGACTTCTAACGATTCGATAATAAACTAAGAATATGCGGAATAATAAATGACTAACAACGGGATGAACTAGACAACTAGAACTAAACAAAATACCTAGACTACGACACACAATTTGATAACTCAAAATCCAAACAATGGGCTGTTATGGATGGGCGATTTGGGCTGGAATAAAGATGGGAATTCGTGTGTGATGTTAAGGTGAAGAATGGCTAGGGTAGGTAGGATATGATAGAGATTGGATAAACTTACGATATATGTGCTCCAAACATCGTGAAGAACACGTATAGGAAAATCTGATCCAGAACGGCTTGCGACGACTTGAGACTCGAACTATGAACTCCTTGGATGATGTTGAGATGTGCGTCGATGTTGATGGATGTCGTCGAAGGCGGCTGGACGGTTGAAGATTGGTAGATGTGAATCACAACCCGAAAGTTGTCTTGAATATCAAACATACACAAGGCCAAATTCTTTAAGTTGATCTTCAAGTAGCGAGTTCCCGACAATTCCTCAATGTGAATTATAGAGTTCCCTTTAAATAAAACCTAGAGTTGCTAATTCTAAGAGTATGAATTTTCAATCAAAACTCACAAAGATTTAAACGGGGTTGAGACAATATTTAAGGCAAAGCTTGATAATTCAAATAAAGTCTAAAGTATCAATGTCACATGGAACCTCTATTTATAATAGAGGCAGGGCCGAAAATAATGTTGTTATGGCCGAAAATTATAGACTCCAAATAGATAAAACTAGAACGAGAAAATTGCATAAACTAAAATTCTATTTAAGGTAGAAATTTGCCTTAATTAAAATTCTAGTCAAACCTATGACTTGTTGACTATATGACTGAAAATTACCCAAATAAATTAAATAAAATCTGACCTACTATAGTCCCAAATTAAATAAAATAAATACTATAGTCTAATAAATCAATCACCTTAATTAAATATCAAGGGCCGATTATTCTTGCTCCACTCGAGCTGATCTTCACACGCACATGTACACGCCAATACATACACACATGCACAACCTCTTCATCATGTATTGCACTCCATGTCTTGATCTCCATCTTCCAACATTAACAAGGTCATCAACCTCGAGCTCCCTTGCACGTCGTCTTCTTCTTCGAGCTTCTTCCTAATTGTTACTTGCAAATACTCTTGTAATTTCTTAGCTCTTAGTCGAGTGACGGGACCTTTGAATTGTAGCTCCGGGTTTAGATCATCATTGCTATGGTTGTCCTCATCATTCCGCCCCTGCTGAAGAGAATTCGTCCTCGAATTTGGTTCCTCATCATGGTCGAATTCCTCTACAATAAAAGGAGACAAATCAGCGACATTAAAAGTAAACGAACACTTGTACTCACCTGGGAGATCAATGCGGTATGCATTGTCATTAACACGGCTCAAAACGGTGAAGGGTCCGTCTCCTCGAGGCAACAACTTAGACTTCCTCAGATTTGGAAAATGGCCGAGACTCAAATGAATCCAAACACGATCTCCGGGCTGGAAGATGACACGTTTACGCCTCGTGTTGCATGCGGTGGCTATTCTCGAGCCTTGGTGCTCAATCCGTGCACGTACCTTCTCATGCATCTCTCGAATAAATTCAGCTCTATTTATACCTTTAACACTCGTTAGATGCTCAACGGGTAAAGAAAGTAAATCAGTAGGAGTTAATGGATATAATCCATAAACTACCTCAAAGGGAGACATGTTAGTAGAAGAATGAACTACACGATTATAAGCAAATTCAGCATAAGGTAGACACTCTTCCCATGACTTCAAATTGTTCTTAATTAGAGACCTAAGTGAAGCTCTTAATGTATGATTCACAGCCTCAGTTTGACCATCGGTTTGTGGATGACATGCAGTAGAAAACAATAACTTAGTACCTAATTTTCCCCACAAAACATGCCAAAAATGTCCTAAAAACTTAGAATCCCTATCACTAACAATAGTACGAGGAATCCCATGCAATCGAACAACATGAATAAAAAACAAATTGGCAATGTAAACAGCATCGTCGGTTTTCCTACATGTAATGAAATGGGCTATTTTGGAGAACCGATCAACTACAACAAAGACTGAATCTTTACCCGACCTAGACCTAGGCAAACCCAAGATGAAATTCATTGAAATATCAATGCAAGGGGCTGTAGGAGCGGGTAATGGCATGTAGAGTCCAAAAGGGTGTGAAGTGGATTTGGCTTGACGACAAGTAATGCAATGACTACACACATTCTCTACATCCCTACGCATATGCGGCCAAAAGAAGTGTTCATGAAGCAAGTTTAAGGTCTTATGCATACCAAAGTGACCCATCAAACCCCCGCATGCTATTCTAACACCAAAAGCTCATGCAAAGAACAATCCGGGATACATAACTTCGACTCTTTGAACAGAAAACCATCATGCACATAAAAACTATCAAAAGACCTAGGCTTAGCACTACACGACGCAAAAATAACGCTGAAATACTCATCATGCGTGTAAAGTGACTTAATGGACTCAAAACCTAGCATCTTGGCATGCATCAAGTTCAAAAGAGCGTACCTTCTAGATAGGGCGTCGGCGACCACATTGTCTTCGCCTTTCTTGTACTTGATAACATACGAGAAGGATTCGATGAACTCAACCCATCTCGCATGTCTCTTGTTCAAATTATTTTACCCTTTCAGGTGTTTCAAGCTTTCATGATCCGTGTGGATGACGAACTCTGTAGGCCAGAGATAGTGCTGCCATATGTCCAACGCACGCTTCAAAGCGTAGAGCTCTTTATCATGTGTGGAGTACCTAAGAGAGGTGTCATTCAGCTTCTCACTGAAGTATGCGACAGGTCTGCGATCATGCATCAAAACTGCACCAATATCTATGCCCGAAGCATCACACTCGATCTCAAAAGTCTTAGTAAAATCAGGTAAACAAAGAACAGGAGTAGAACACAACAAAGAATTCAAGCTGTTAAAAGCATGCTCTTGTTGCTTATTCCACTCAAATTTTCGGTCCTTCTTACTTGGCTCAGTAAGAGGGGCGGCTATGCTGGAGAAATCCCGTACAAAACAATGATAAAATCCAGCCAATCTATGAAAGGATCGAACCTCAGAGGCATTTTTAGGTGTTGGCCATTCCTCAATCGATTTGATTTTGAAACGGTCAACCTCAATACCTCGTGAACTAATGACAAAGCCTAGAAAAATGACCTCAATGATACAAAATGAACACTTAGACAAATTTCCATACAATTTTGCATCATGCAATAGAGTAAACACACGCCTAAGATGTTCTAAGTGCGTCTGTACATCGTGACTGTAAATCAATATATCATCAAAGTAGACAACCAAAAATTTACCAATCACGTCACATAAAACATGGTTCATCAATGTCATGAAAGTGCTCGGTGCATTAGTGAGACCAAAAGGCATAACTAACCACTCATATAAACCATGCTTTATTTTAAACGCAGTTTTCCACTCAT
The DNA here is from genome assembly GCA_026008535.1 of Perilla frutescens. Lineage (NCBI taxonomy): Eukaryota > Viridiplantae > Streptophyta > Magnoliopsida > Lamiales > Lamiaceae > Perilla > Perilla frutescens. The sequence goes on from BRKX01000005.1 coordinate 17,799,887, forward strand.
CCCCTTCATGCATTCTAACTTGAAAATAGCCAGACCTCAAATCAATCTTAGAGAACAAGTTTGAACCACTCAATTCATCTAGCATATCATCAAGTCTAGGGATAGGAAATATGTACTTAACTGTGATTTTGTTGATGGCGCGGCAGTCCATGCACATCCTACATTCGTTGTTTTTCTTTGGCACAAAGATGACCGGGACTACACAAGGGCTCATTGACTCTCAGATCTGCTTCTTCTCCAACAGCTCTTTGACTTGGCGGTCGATCTTCTTCATTTCTTCAGGCAAGGTGCGGTACGCCGGTCTGTTTAGAAGGACGGTGCTGGGCACGAAGTCAATCTGATGCTCGATCCCACGAACTGGAGGTAATCCACTTAGAATCTCTTCCGGGAACACATCCGTGAACTCCTCTATGAGTGGCTGCACATCACTAGGCAAAGAAACATCATTAGGAGCACTGTTCTTACAAGATAAAAGAACAAAAGGTAAACCTACTTTCAGTGCTTTTTCTACGCCTTTAACAGAGATAAACAGAGATTGATTCTTCTCTTTGTTTGGGGCTGATCCGGATGCCTTTCCATGAGCCAAGGAATCATTGGAAGGCAATGTAGGGGTCGGTGATGAAGGGGCGGCCAAAGTGATGCTGTTCACAGTGGCGGTTCGGGCGGTGACTGTGGCTGTTTTGGCCCGTTCTTGCTTAAACCTCTCTTGCATCCTTTCTTGATCCTCTGCAATAGCCTTGGGAGGTAATAGCTTCAACATTATGGTTCGACCATCTTGAGTGATCGTGTAAGTGTTCATGAGTCCGTCATGAATAGCTCATCTGTCGAACTGCCATGGTTTTCCTAAAAGTATGTGCGTTGCTTTCATGGGAATAACATCGCACTAAACGGTCTCAGAAAAACAATTGACAGAGAAAGCGACGTGTACCTGACCTGTTATACGAATGGATCCACGATCTGTAAGCCATTGTAGCTTGTAGGGCTTTGGATGCTTTGTAGTGGTGAGGGCTAACTTATCGATAGCATACTGACTGATGGCATTGATTACGATACCGCTGTCTATGATCATCGCACATGTCTGACCCTAGATAGCAACCCATGTGATACGACCCAACTATGCTAGGACAAATCAAAAGGATACGTAGTGGAAGACTTCTATGAGTCGAAACAGGTCAACTATTGAAGGGAACAATCCGACACAAAATACGACTAATCTAGACAATTAAAATACCTATAATTATGACACGAACTATGTAACACCCATGATGGTAAGGGGGCTGAATAGGGACATGTATGTAGGCTGAATTGGAGAGGGTTCTCGTGTGTGACGTTTGGTGAAGAATGGTTTGGAGAAGGTAGGATATGATAGGGATCAAACGAACTTACGGATAAATGGAACGGAATGGAATTGAACTCGAACTCATGGCTTGCAAGGTGACAGACGTTGGTGGCTGTTTGGAAGACGTCAACAACGTGGGATGGTTGATGATGTTGTGTTGAATCACAATCCGATAGCCTCCTTGAATCTCGAACGTATACAAGGTTGAAATCTCCAAGTTGCTCTTCGATAGCGAATACCGGTTAATCCCTCTAGTGGATTAAGCAATACCCTTGAGTAAGACTTAAAGTTACTAGCTCTAAGAATGAATATTTTCGTGTGAAAGTATCCAAAAGACGTAATAGATTTGAGACACAATTGTATGCAAAAGCAATTTAATTCAACAATGTCTAAAGTATCAATGTGATAAGAGACACCTATTTATAAGTGTTATAGGGCCGAAAAATAGATGCGATATGGCCGAAAATATTAGGATCCAAAAGTGATCCAACTAGACTAGGAAATTCCCTAAACTAGGATTCTATTTAAGGTAGTTTCTTCCCTTAATTAAAATTCTAGTCAAACATATGACCATGTGACATAATGACCGAAAATTGCTACCAAATTAATTAAATAAATATGATTTTGACTATAGTCTAATTAAATAAAATAACTACTATAGTCTAGATAAAATCAACCCCATAATTAATTACTATAGGGCCGAAACTTCTTCTTCAAGTTGCAAACATGAATGTTGACTTCCATGCAACACCATGCATACGTGCACTTGCTCTTCATCTTCATCTCTTCAAGATTAATTATCCATGGTGTGTGCTTGATCTTCAATAGTTAATACATTAACTATTTTGGAATTTCTTCTCTCGATTTCTTCATCTCCAATCTCGAGCTTTCTTCGAATCAACACTTGCAAGTAAGCTTGCAACTTCTTAGCTCTTAATCTTGTGATTGGTCCTCGAAATTGCAACTCCGGGTCTTGATCTTCATTGTTGCTCATAGCTTCATCATTCCCCTCATGCTGAAAAGAATTCGTCCTTGAATTTGGATCATCGTCTTGATCGAATTCATTTGCATCAAAGGGAGATAAATCAGCAACATTAAACATTGAAGAACATTTATACTCACCAGGTAGATCAATGCGGTATGCATTGTCATTGACATGGCTTAGGACGGTGAAAGGACCATCTCCTCTTGGTGACAACTTTGATTTCCTATGATTGGGAAATCATTCGGGGCTCAAATGAATCCAAACATGATCACCGGACTGGAATACAACACGTTTGCGACGTGTGTTTCGGGCGGCGGCGGTTTGAGTACCTTTGTGCTCGATTCGGGCTCGGACTTTCTCATGCATCTCCTTGATAAGATCAGCTCTCTTCAATCCTTTAACACTTGTTAGATACTCAACAGGTAAAGGAATCAAATCATTAGGTGTTTGTGGATTAAAACTATAAACAACCTCAAATGGAGACATGTTAGTAGAAGAATGAATAACACGATTGTAAGCAAACTCAGCATAAGGTAAACATTCTTCCCATGACTTCACATTATTCTTAATCAACAATCTAAGCAGAGTTCCTAAATTACGATTCACAACCTCAGAGTGACCATCGGTTTGTGGATGACATGCAGTAGAAAACAATAGCTTAGTACATAGCTTTCCCCATAAAAATTGCCAAAAATGTCCTAAAAACTTGGAATCCCTATCACTAACAATAGTTCTAGGAATACCATGCAATCTAACAATATGTATGAAGAACAAATTGGCTATGTGAACATCATCATCAGTTTTCCTACATGCAATGAAATGCGCCATTTTGGAAAACCTATCAACTACCACAAACACAGAATCTTTACCCGATCTAGACCTAGGTAAACCCAAAATAAAATCTATAGATAAATCAATCCAAGGGCTAGATGGAGCAGGTAAAGGCGTGTACAATCCAAAAGGGTGTGAAGTAGACTTGGACTTATGACAAGTAACACATCTACTACACATGCATTCAACATCACGTTTCATATGCGGCCAAAAGAAATGCTCATGCAACAAGGATAATGTCTTATGCACACGAAAATGTCCCATTAATCCTCCCGCATGCGATTCTAAAATAAGTAGCTCACGCATAGAACAAGTAGAAATGCATAACTTAGACTCTCTAAACAAGAATCCATCATGCACATAGAAACCATCAAAAGACTTAGACAAAGTCGAACACTTAGCATAAATAGGACCAAAATAATCGTCCACTTCATACAAGGCCTTTAATAATTCAAATCCAAGCATCTTAGCATGCATTAGGGTAAGCAATGCGTACCTTCTAGAGAGGGCGTCGGCAACGACGTTGTCTTCTCCTTTCTTGTACTTGATGACGTATAGAAACGACTCGATGAACTCGACCCATCTCGCATGACGCTTGTTTAAATTGCTTTGACCTTTCAAGTGATTCAAGCTCTCATGATCCGTGTGAATGACGAACTCCTTGGGCCACAAATAGTGCTGCCATGTATCCAATGCACACTTCAAAGCATAGAGCTCTTTATCATACGTCGAATACCTCAAGGCGGCGCCATTGAGCTTCTCACTGAAGTACGCCACGGGCCATTTTTCCAGCATCAAAACAGCACTAATACCTATCCCGGAGGCATCACACTCGATCTCAAAAGTTTTGGAAAAATCAGGTAAACATAAAACAGGAGCAGAACATAGCAAAGACTTCAAAGTGTTAAACGCATGCTCTTGTGGTTTACCCCATTCAAACTTGCGCTCCTTCTTACTTAGCTCAGTAAGAGGGGAGGCTATGCTGGAAAAGTCCCGTACAAAACGACGGTAAAATCCAGCTAATCCATGAAAGGATCGAACTTCAGAGGCATTTTTGGGTGTTGGCCATTCCTCAATCACCTTGATTTTGGAACGATCAACCTCAATACCTCTACAACTTACAACAAAGCCTAAGAATACTACTTCATTCAAGGAAAAAGAACACTTAGACATGTTACCATACAAATGAGCATCTCTCAAAAGCATAAATACACGCCTAAGGTGATCTAGGTGCGCCTGTGCACTGTGACTGTATATCAGGATATCATCAAAGTAAACAACTACATATTTCCCAATAACATCACGTAAAACATGGTTCATCAATCTCATAAATGTGCTTGGTGCATTTGTGAGACCAAAGGGCATAACCAACCATTCATATAGACCATGCTTAGTCTTAAAAGTTGTTTTCCATTCATCTTCTTCATGCATGCGAACTTGAAAATAACCAGATCTTAAATCAATTTTAGAAAATATTTTAGACCCACTTAATTTATCTATCATATCATCAAGTCTAGGAATAGAAAAACGGTACTTAACTGTTATTTTGTTGATGGCACTGCAGTGCATGCACATTCTCCATTCGTTGTTCTTCTTTGGCACTAGAATCACTGGAACTGCGCATGGGCTCATCGACTCTCTGATTTGCTTCTTCTCCAAAAGCTCCTTAACTTGGCGGTTTATCTCCTTTGTTTCTTCAGGGGATGTGCGATATGCTGGACGGTTCGGAAAGACGGCTCCAGGCAAGAAATCAATCTGGTGCTCGATCCCATGAACTGGAGGTAATCCACTTGGAATCTCTTCCGGGAAGACGTCCTCAAACTCTCTCATAAGGGGCTGCATATCACTAGGCAAAGAAACATCATTAGTAGCACTGTTCTTACAAGTTAAAAGAACTAAAGGCAAACCTACTTTAATAGCTTTTTCAATGCCCTTAATTGTGCAAAACAGGGCTCAATTCTTCTCTTGTGGTAAAGGGGCTGCATTCACGCCTTTTCCATGATCAACGGGGCTGGAAAGAGGTGGTGAAGGGGCTGCAATTTACGTGGAGGATAAAGGGGGCGGCGGTGTTGAAGTCTTGGCCGGAGGAGAGCCGTTGGTGGCGGTCGTTCGGATGGCTGCAGCTGCGGTCTTCTTTCGCTCTTCTTTGAACCTTGCTCGCATGATTTCTTGCTCTTCTTGAACGGATTTGGGTGTTAACGGCTTTAGTATGGTAGTTCGGCCATCTCTCTTGATTGTGTAGGTGTTCGCGAGCCCGTCGTGTACAGCTTGTCTATCGAATTGTCATGGTCTCCCTAAGAGTATGTGAGCTGCATCCATAGGAATAACATCACACAATACAGTGTCAAAATAACAACCAATGGAAAAGGATACATGTACCTGACCGGTTACACGAACTGTGCCTCGATCGGTTAGCCATTGCAAATGGTATGGATTTGGATGCTCCACTGTTGTAAATCCAAGCTTGTTGACTGCATACTGGCTCACTTTATTGATTACACTACCACTATCAATGATCATCACGCAAGTCTTGCCTTCAATAGAAACTCTTGTCTAGAAGATATTTTCTCACTGCGATTGTTGCTCTTCTTCTCGGTTTATGTTCAGACTGCGGATGGAAATCAAACTGACATGAGAAATCTCAAGTTCCTCTTCTTCGAACTCATTCTGGACATCTCCTTCAGGTATGGCATCGGTCTTGGACGGTTCATCATCTTTACTGGCTGATTCGAGCTCATTCTGATCCGTGATGATTAGAACTCGTCGGTTTGGGCACTGGTTCTGAAAATTGCCCCAACCTTGGCATTTATGGCACTGAACATCTCTGGCTCTATTGGGGGCTGAAGTTGGCGCCAGATTGGGCTGATTTGGCCATGTGAAGTTCGGCCTGGATTGAGCTGGGGGCGTAGGATCGGTCCTACGGCTTGGCGGTGGTGTAGAACGGTTAAAACGCCGTTCGGGTGGTCCGGGCTGGCCTCGGGGTCATGTAGGATCATTAGAAGGAGTAGAAGATGATGTGGAATGTGTACCTTTGTTCCAAGCAGGTCGAGTAGGGGCTAAAGTCTGATGAGATCGACGACGGCCTTCTCGAAGCTGTCTTTCCACAATTGATGTGTAGTGCACCATATCATCTATACTCATGAAGTCTCTGAGCTCGACTTCACATGCGATGTCGGCATTCATGCCTTCAATGTACCTGATGATGGTAGCATTTAAGGACTCCTCTTTTCCGACTCGGTTCAAGGCGGTTCCAACTCTTTGTGCTATTCTTCAATCGAACGAGTGCCTTGCTTGATTTTGTTGAGCTTCTTTTTGAGCTCTCTCTGATAATGCACTGGAATGAATCTTCCTCGTATGAAGCCTTTCATCTCTTTCCATGAGTTAATGGGTGGATATCTCTCTCTTCGTCGCCTTTCTTGCTACATTTTCCACCATGAGGCTGCGTAGCCTCTAAACTCCAATGCTGCTAACTGCACCTTTTTGATCTCCGAAAAGTCGTAGCAGTTGAAGATCTTATCCACTTTCCGCTCCGAATCTAGGTACAGATCAGGATCATGTCTGCCTTCAAATTCTGGAATGCTCGTCTTGTTGTTGTTGAGCAAACCATCTCCATCTCCATATCTGGGTCTTTCATAATGAACTGCTTGCATGACGGGTGCTCTTTGCTGATTCTGGTGATGGGCTTGCCATGGTGGATTGAAGTCGGCTTCATATCCACCTGCTGCATCGAACTCAGGTCCATTGGCATTGTTTCCAACGTTTTCTTGGACAGCTGGTTGCCTCCGGGTGGCTCTTTGCTGGGGCTGTTGGACTGCTAGAGACGTAGTCGACTGGGCGGTGAGTTTCTTGATCTGCTCAGTTAGCTCGGTGTAATGCCCCAAACTACTCCGTTTGGCCACGTCACTTAACATACAATTTACATACATATTTTGTGTTTATTTTAATATGAGCGGAAGCTTAGGTCAAATATGATAATATACATAGCATGATGAGGTAAGGCATCATAATTTTTCAATATAAATTTTGTCCTATTAAGCATGCAATCACCTAACCTATCGGGCTCATAGGTTTACGCAACCCGCCCGTCTAGCACCCTAAATTAACAAACATAATAAAGGGGTTCATCAACATAATTCGCACATAGAAGGCTCCAAGGTCAAATGACCCACCTTTAAGTTGTTCTACATAATATCAAGTTATATATACATCATGGCCTACAAAAGATCGGGCTATTCCCATCCCCAATAATCATCGATCATAAGGCAAAAAGAGTGATCAATGTAATAATAACAATAATAATATGAGTGCTATCAAAAGAAGAGCATGCAAAAGATAAACACAAGCTTGTGGGGTTCTCTTGTGTTCACAACGCTCCTACTCCGGCCTCGACTCCTCAACCTGAAATTCATTGAATGAATGAGGTGAGTATTTAACAACATACTCAGTGGGGAACACTGTAAACAGTTATAGCTAATTGCACAAGTGAAATTATAACATATGGACTTTTCATTTCTTTGTGGAGACTAGTCTCAACCCCGTAGGGTCTAAACATCATGATGCCCCCGTTAATGAACATCTTTATCCCTGTAGGGATGCCCGCAGACATCCTACCCCCCAGGGAGGACATTAACGAGTCTATTATCGATCCCGAAGGATCTCTGCCCCGAAGGGTCTCTTTATCGACCCCGAAGGATCTCTTTCATTCACCGGTCCGAAGACCCTTCATACATATACAATCAAAGCACAACAATAACTATAAACTTACACGTGTTCATAGTTTAGAGTTACCCCACCTTAAAAGACGCTTTTGAATCCTTTTAACCTTGAATACTCCTTTGCCGTGCACAAGTTGTCCTCCTCGAGCCACAACACGTCACCTAGCACCCTTCAATTCTCTTTTCATTTTAGACGTCGAGTTATTTAATTAACTCATAATTTAGACCAAACTCATATTATACTTTGCTTTAAAGTCTTCAAACATTTTCACATACACAACCAAGTATATACAAGCTCATACTATGATTTTGGACTCGAAATACACACTAAAACTCTTTGAAGCATTTGATCGTACACATTACGGGCACACATTTAAACCACATGCTCATGGCTCATTTTAAGTCCTTTAGACCCAACATTTCAAATACAAACACCTTCATCCTAGGGCTCTAACATACATGAAACTCAACCCCATACAACCCTCACAACATCTCCAAACGATTATCAACAAAACAAGGGAAAATAAGGGTAAAAGTTCAAACCCTAACAACAACGAACCATAGGAATCCAATATAACTTCACATATAGCTTCAAGGAGGTAAATAAACCATATGTTTAAGATGTCAAGGCAAGAGGATCAACAAAATCGAAGAACCCTAATTTTGGGTAACAAACCCTAGGTCCAAATCAACAAAAAATGAGCTTAATCATCAAGAGAAAAGTGGTGTTAGATTACCTTAGATGATGGATAATGATGGTGGAATCCCCTTCCAAAAGTTGAAGGATTTCTTGAGAGAGAGGTGGAGGAAATCGCCCAAGGAGAGAAATGAAATGAAGATGAAAAGAGATAAGTGTTGTATTTATAGGTAGGTGAGTCCCCAGACCCGCGCGACCGCGCGCCTCCCGCGACAGCGCGAGGGGGTTCTCGGCCCAGGCACCCCGCGAGCGCGCAGCCTCCGCGGGCGCGCGTCCCTCGCCAGCCCCGCGGGCGCGCAGTCTCGCGCGACCGCTCACGGCCCCACGGGCGCGCACCTCCCCGCGAGCGCGCAACATGCCAAAGTCATCCCCCTTATTTTAAATGACTCCCGGACTAAAAGCAGCGAGACCCCCGATCAACTCAGCGTTAGGGTGTTCAAGGTTTTGGCAAACAAAATTAAATGCAATAACACTCATTCCTAATCATATAACTCGACACTTTTAACATTAAATATTAACATGTATTATACACTTAGTATAATACCACCGTACTATGACGTATTGGCTCGAGTAAGACAACCTGCAATAAAACAACGGCATGACATACAAACATACTCACATGATTAATATTCAACAATATTAATTCGAAATCATTTACTAAAATTATAATTTATAATTTAGCAAAAGGGTTGGGGTATCACACTCGGCTACTTGGATCCCTAACTCATCCTTTATGAACTGATTCTGGCGTATAAAGTACTTTGACATGGCTTCAAACTGGTACTTCGGGTCCCATTCAATCAAATAAGACAGTTCATCTGGTGTATGGGGTGACTTCGAGTCATCTATGGGAGGTGTTGAAGCAGTGGCTTCATTCTTGTCTTTGAGTGGTGTTGAAGTGATGGCTTCGTTCTTGCCTTTATCCATGGTACCTACAAGACAAACAAACGTAAAGGAAAAACAAGGATGGATCCTCACAATCTCACGTTCACTTGTTTATTTTCACTTTTGATTTTACCTCTCGTGTTTGCACTCAAGTGTATGGGTGATGTGTGTGAGTCGTGTATATGGAAGGTGAGAGATAGAACTTCTTGTCAAATATCGAGGGTAGAGACTAATTGCACGAAGGTTAGACGACTATTGCTATCTAGGATCAACGGATGATGTATGATGAGGCTATGTAAGTGGCGTGTGGGATATGATGTGGCAAGGGGTGGGGACGTGTAGGTCTAGGTGGCGTGGGGTGGGGTGGTGTCGAGTGGGGTAGGGTGGATTGGGGTTAGATGGATCCCCAAGGGTAGAAGGAAAGAAGTAGGAAGGGAGAGGAAAGAAATATTAGAGAATTTGGAAAGTGTTACTCAATTGTGACACAATCTAAATATCCTAATTGAACTAGACTCTAAAAGGAATGAACCAAAATTGAATTACAACTCAAAAGGAAACTACCAAAATAAAATTGAACTTGAAAGGAAAGTTCCAAAAATAAATTAAAACTCAAAAGGAAATTACCAACTAAGGAACTTATCCTAGAAAGAAATTACTAAAATTAAAATAATCTCACAAGGTAAGTCCCAAATATAGAACTTGACTAAAAGGAAAGTACCAAAATAAATCAGGACTCAATTGGTAACACAATGAATATACCTCTTTTCATTTTTTTTTGTCGATCTTTTCTTTTTTTTGATCACCTTTTTCTCTTTTTTTCTTTTTTTTTTAAATTTGGTTGCTTTTTTTTAATGAACAACTATGCTATTAAACTCGATAAAATAAAAAAAAATAAAGAAGACACGTAAGGCGACACATAGGATAAAAATGACACGTCGGATTAAACCACGACCAGCAGAGCTGACGTGGCTCTGATGCCAAATTTATGATATGACCCAACTATGCTAGGATGAATCAAAAGGATACATAGCGGAAGACTTCTATGAATCAAAACACGTCAACTATTGAAGGGAACAATCCGACACAAAATACGGCTAATCTTGACAATTAAAATACCTAGAATTATGACACGAACTATGTAACACCAATGAGGGTAAAGGGGCTGAATAGGGACATGTATGTAGGCTGAATTGGAGAGGGTTCTCGTGTGTGAGGTTTGGTGAAGAATGGTTTGGAGAAGGTAGGATATGATAGGGATCAAACGAACTTACGGATAAATGGAACGGAATGGAATTGAACTCAAACTCGTGGCTTGCAAGGTGGCGGACGTTGGTGGCTGCTTGGAAGACGTCGACGGCATGGGATGGTTGATGATGTGTTGAATCACAACCCAATAGCCTCCTTGAATCTTGAACGTATCCAAGGTTGAAATCTCCAAGTTGCTCTTCGATAGCGAATGCCGGTTAATCCCTCTAGTGGATTAAGCAATACCCTTAAGTGAGACTTAAAGTTGCTAGCTCCAAGAATGAATATTTTTGTGTGAAAGTATCCAAAAGACGTAATAGATTTGAGACACAATTGTATGCAAAAGCAATTTAATTCAACAATGTCTAAAGTATCAATGTGACAAGAGGCACCTATTTATAAGTCTTATAGGGCCGAAAAATAGATGCTATATGGACGAAAATATTAGGATCCAAAAGTGATCCAACTAGACTAGGAAATTCCCTAAACTAGAATTCTATTTAAGGTAGTTTCTTCCCTTAATTAAAATTCTAGTCAAACCTATGACCATGTGACATAATGACCGAAAATTGCTACCAAATTAATTAAATAAATCTGATTTTGACTATAGTATAATTAAATAAAATAACTACTATAGTCTAGATAAAATCAACCCCATAATTAATTACTATAGAGCCGAAACTTCTTCTTCAAATTGCACACATGCACGTTGACTTCCATGCAACACCATGCACACATGCACTTGTTCTTCATCTTCATCTCTTCAAGATTAATTCTCCATGTTATGTGCTTGATCTTCAATAGTTAATACATTAACTATCTTGGAATTGCTTTTTTCGATTTCTTCATCTCTAATCTCGAGCTTTCTTCGAATCAACACTTGCAAGTAAGCTTGCAAATTCTTAGCTCTTGATCTTGTGATTGGTCCTCAAAATTGCAACTCCCGGTCTTGATCTTCATTGTTTCTCATGGCTTCATCACCGTGTGTAAAAGATGTTCTCACGTTGGGATTGTTCTTCATCTTCACGATTGATATTCAGACTGCGGATGGAAACAAAACTGACAGGAGATAACTCGGGTTCCTCATCTTCTTGCTCGACTTTAGGGACATCGACTGTAGCTGGGGCGTCAGTTTTGGGCTCTTCTTCGTCTTCACTGCCTGACTCGAGTCCATTCTGTTCATTGAGGAACAGAACACGCCGGTTTGGACACTGATTCTGAAAATGAGCCCAACCTTGGCATTTATGACACTGAATGTCACGACCTCGACTAGGGGCTGCATTTGACGTCACATTGGGCTTATTAGGCCGTTGGAATGGTGGCCTTGCAGGTGGCACTGGTGTAGACTCGGGTCGATGGCTGGGCTGCGGTGCGGAACGGTCAAAATGTCGTTCGGGTGGTCCGGATTAACCTCGGGGTCGTGTGGACTCAGTAGAAGGGGTAGAAGATAATGTGGAATGTGTACCTTTGTTCCAAGGAGGCCATGTATGGGCTGAAGTATGATGAGATTGACAGCGGCCTTCTTGAAGCTGTCTTTCCACAATTGATGCGTAGTGTACCATGTCATCTATGCTCGTGAAGTCTCTGAGCTCGACTTCACATGCAATGTGGGGATTCATACCTTCAATGTACCTGATGATGGAAGCATTTAAGGACTCTTCTTTTTCGACTCGGGTCAAGGCGGTCTCTAACTCTTTGTGGTATTCTTCAATGGAACGGGTGCCTTGTTTGATCTTGTTGAACTTCTTTTCAAACTCTCTCTCATAATGCACTGGAATGAATCTTCCTCGTAGGAAGCCTTTCATTTCTTCCCATGTATCAACAGGCGGATATCTCTCTCTGCGTCGCCTCTCTTGTTGCATTTTCCACCATGAGGCTGCGTAGCCTCTAAACTCCAATGCTGCTAACTGGACTTTCTGGATCTCTGGAAAGTCATAGCATGCGAAGATCTTGTGTACCTTGCACTTCCAATCTAAGTAAAGATCAGGTTCGTGTATTCCTTCAAATTCAGGGATGCTTGTTTTGATGTTGTTGAACAAACCATCTCCATGTCCATTTGTGGGCCTTTCATAGCGAACTGCTTGTCTGACAGGGGCTCTGGGAGGATCTTGGCGATTTGCTAGCCATGGTAGATTGAAGTCGGCTTCGTTTCCACCTACTGCATCGAACTCGGGTTCGAATGCGTTGTTTCCAGCGTTTTTTTAAAAAACGGGCTGCCTCGGGGCGGCTCTTTGCTGGGGTTTTTGGACTACTAAGGTTGTAGTCAACTAAGCTGTGAGTTTCTTGATCTTCTTAGTTAGCTCGGCTACTTGGTTCCCGAACTCATCATTTATCAATTGATTTTGGCGCAGGAAGTACTTTCACATAGCCTCAAAATGGTACTTCGGGTCCCAATCAGTTGAGTAAGACAATTCATCTGGTGTAGTTGATGATTTTGGGTTATCTATGGGAGGTGTCGAAGCTGTGGCTTCGTTCTTTTCTATAGGCGGTGTTGAAGCGGGAACATAGTTCTTGCCTTTGTCCATGGTACCTATAAAATGAACAAACGTAAAGGAAAACAAAGAAGGGTCCTCACAACCTCACGTTTTGTAACACCCCAGAATTTCGATTAAGGTTTAGAGGATTCTTAATGATAATTAAGAAGTTAAGGAAGAAATTTAATTAAGGTCAATTGAGGTCAGATGTCAGTCACGACTTTAAGGGTCAGTTTTCGTGAAAATCATCTTTTCGGAAAATTTGATCTTAGTTCTTTTATGGCCATTCGTGGTCTCGTTAGAAAGGTTTTAACTCAAGGAGTATGCCAATGTTTTCAGATTTCAATTCTGAAGTCAATTGAGTTCCCGGTGATGAAAAGCGTATTTAAAGGATGAATGAATAGTAACTTTTGCGTACGTTCGTGTTTTGAGAAATTTATGAAATGCTCCTCGTTGATCCGAGTCTAGTTCTGTCAGGCCCCACTTATGGGAAATGACCCAAGGATTCCGTTGGCGTTCACGGATTATCATTCTGAGGTCAATCGAACGCTCGGGAGCAAAATCTGTCAGTCTGAGTGAATAGTAAAAAGTAATTCCAAAAAGGGAATCTTTGCTCGTCTTTCTTCAGACGATCCCGTCTTATTCACGAATTAAGTTGGTTCACTAGTATTCGAGCCAACGAGTCTCTCGATATTTTTAGATTTCGTGTCTGAGGTCATTTGGACCTCGACATCGAATAAAGCAGCTTTTAACCGAACCCGGGGTAACTTTTGCAGTATTCTTGCACTGAAGTGGCTTCCCTTGGAAGCCAAAGCTTTTCCTATAAATAAAGCATCACCCCTTTCCCTTTTTCCACACCAATTTCACCCATTCCTCATTTCTAGAGAATGGGAAAGCTTGTGAGAGCCGAGAAAGTTCTGTCGAAGTAAAAAGTGTTCTTCGTGAGTGTTCTACAAGACGACGAGCAGAGTGGCATGGAAGGGATACGGTGAGAGAAGGTGCTAGGGGCGCCGTTGGGTTGTAGCGGGCGGCTCTGCCGCCGTTGCAACTCGAAGAGACGCCGAGCTAGCCACCTTCCTTCGACGCACCTAACCCCGTCCATTCTTGTTCATCGGTCTCAATCCCCATTTCTTTTTCTGTCTTTAAATTCCGCATTTACTTTCCGTTCTTTACGTTCTTCGCGTTTTCATTATTGCTCGTTTACCTTCCGTCTAAGTTATATTTCAATTTTTATTGAAGTTCCAAGTTAATAACGTTTACGTTATATTTCTCGCCTTATTCCTGTCGTTATTATTCTTGAGATAAGCCCCGTTTATTCCGTTTAAATTTCGTTCAAGCTATATTTAGAGATTTCATCGTTATTCTAAATATTTAAAGAGGATTATCGTGTTTATACCGTTATAATGCCAAAATTGTTTTTAAGTTAAGGCATGTTATTGCATGATAAATTCAAGTACGTTGTTTTTAAGAAATTTTGGGTTAATTGTTCTTCGTGTTCTTCGTGTTCCTCGAAGGAATCAAGGAACACGAAGAACTCAGTTGAAGATCGCCCAGGAAGAGAGAGAAACCAGGTCCCGCGACCGCGGGGGGGTGCGCGGCCGCGCGACATCCCCCTCGGCCCAAAACCCCGCGGGCGTGGAGGGTGCGCGGGCGCGCGGGGTGCCGCCGGCGCTCGATGCCCCCCCATTTCGTCCGACGCTGGTTCTTCCATCTTTTCGAGTTTTTCTTCGAGTCATGTTTTTCCAAGTTATTTTCAAGTTAAATTTTAGAGAAGCAATCAAGATATTCTCAATTTATTTCGAGTAATCTATTCAAGTTCTTTTCCGTCTAAAAAATTGGGAAATCAAGTCGAGATGTTCCTTAAATCAATTCTTCTCGAAATTCATAAAGTCGTAAAGTCGTGCAATCTGTAAATAAATCTTAGATTTTAGTCTTCGAGTAAAATGTCATTATTTCTCGCTTTAGATAGTCGATTTCTTCAAAGGAGGTCGCTAAGTCAATGATTCGACTTTTGTAGGAGGAAGTGAGCCTCATAGGAAACCGGAGAAGGATCTTCAACTCGTTGCTTCATCTTCTGTCCAGTAATCAAGGTGGGTAAATCTATACTCATCTAAAGTTTGAGCTAATAAGCTCTAGAAGTATATAGGGCAAATGAAATATCCAATAAAGCATTTTTACTCTGCCTGATCGATCTCTGTACAAGGAAGGAAGGAAAGAAAGATATTATGTTCTAATTAAGCTCTTGAGCATGTTTAGAAATGCTAGAAATATTAAAGTATGTTATGCTTAGCATGTCATGTTTAGAATAGTCTTTAGTTGAAATTCGTATTCATTTACGTTCATCTCCTTGTATTGAATGTTTATATTGTGTTAAGGCTCGTAAGTTAAGAATTAAGGATTGCCTTGTTAGGGTAGCGTTATATCCCTTATAGGCTAAGATTATGCTTTATTAAAGGACTAGCCCTTAGACGTTGCTCTAAGATTGGTTTTGCTAGCAAGATGAAGGAAGAAAGGAACTTAACTTTTCGCCTAAGCAGAAATTGAGCTCACAACTTTAGATGGAGTCACTGCTGGGTTAATTTCCTCGCAAACTCGTTTGGATATTTGAGGTAACCCCTCTTCTATCCCATGGCATGCCTAAGGGTACAGTTGACATCAGGTTTGAGCCAAGGTTGGGCCCAAAAGTAAAGAAAAGGTTTTGCGGATATGGAGAGGGCGTTTGCGTTTTGCTCTCCATATACCGCTAGTTCATTGTTGGATATTTCTCAAGTTATTAAAGAAGCTTTCATTAAAAACCCACTGAGTACATTAGTGCTGACGCCCTCTTTTTCAAATGTTTTCAGGTTGAGATGCCGAGGATGATGGTGGCTGTGGATGTGGGTTGGCTGCCAGGATTGTTTTGCTATTATATAAGTTTCTTTAAAATCCCATTATGTGTTCTGCTACTCTGATTAACTCTTTCTAAATTCCGTTCAAGGTTCTATTTGATAATTCGAGACTCTAAGAATATTTCCAGACGATTACATATATATAAGACGCATATTAAGTTTATTTCCACTTTCCGAGTATGTTTTTCTTTCGCCTATAAAAGAGCCTATGTTTGTTGGTATGTAATTAGTTAGCCGTTTTATTCCGCTAAAGCATGTTTCCTTCTTCATCAAGTAAACCCGAGTATCATCAACTATCTTCAAAGCGTACCTTTATTCTTAAACTTCTTCGTTAATCTTCTGACTTTACTCGTTAAATCCCTTAATAACACCCCGTCCCCATTCGTTAATCCCTATCTCGGGACCGGGCTATTACAGATGGTATCAGAGCAGGCTTGCAACTCTGCAGACCTGTCTCTTGGTTTAAGTTAAAGCTAAGTGTTTATGTGCATATGAATTGCTTCTTGATAAGTTATAGCAGCAACCCACAGCTCGCCATCACCCTCGTATCTTCAACAAAAATCGAGGTATGATAGTATAGAGATTTTAGATTTTGAATTCATAATTTTTGACTATCGAAAACGAAGAGATTTGAGCAAGCATGCCTCTTTTATGGATAAGGGGAAAAACCTTGATAATGAAATTCCAAGTAAAAAGTATTCGGGTAAAATGATTTCCTGAGGAAAAAGGTTTGTGAAATAAGTTCTTGATCACAAAGAAAAGTGTTTAAAAACTTATTTTTAAACATATGTCTTAACAAAAGATAAAAGTTTCGAAGAAGAGTTCTAGATTTAAAAGAAAAGGGTTGATTCATTCTCGAATTTTTGTTTTAAATGAAAAGGTAAAGTTTATGATCAAAGACTTGGGCACCAAAATTTTTGTAAAAGTCAACTGCAAAAAGGATCTATGCATGCAAGATAAGTAGTCTGAATCTAAACGATAGCATGATCTCAGGAGAACCATATGTCTCCCTTTTATAATCTAGACTGATTAAGCTTCATATTTCTAGATGGTTAAGCGTCGTTCGATTGCTAGGAATAATGTGCCTCTTTTCCGCCCTGTTCAAGAAATGAACGACTTTGGAGGAACGCCAGGAAAGGTATCCGACTTGGAAACATGCATCCGCATGTGTGAGCAAGCACTGGCCGCTGAGAGGCCAGCAATGTACCGCATTCTGCAAAGCACCATCACCCGTAATCCCGAGACGCATGCTGTAATCGGGAACCTGACAGAATTTTCTTCAGCTTTGATGGCTCTTTGGGAGTTAAAGTATGGCCACGTGAATGCTCTAGCCGAGCAAAATCCCTCATTCGTGATGGAACCAGAACTGCTAAGGGCGACTCTGAACAATCCCCTTGAATTTCAAGCACCGTGCCCTCGAGCTGAAGGAACCTTAAAAGTAAGACCCTTGATCGTCCAGAACATCGAGTCTTTGTCTTCCAGAATGCACCAGTGGGCCCCTGCCTATCAACCAGTTGCCCCTCAAAGTCTGGGACAGCGAATGCCCCATCAGCTCCCCGAAGGAAGCTTAAAGAAATTCAAGTTCGAGGTACCAGAGACAAATGAAGATAAGGAAGAAGGGGACCCAGCATATAGTTAAGCTTTAGAAGTAGGCAAATGAGGCATTGTTGTTAGAACACCTTGCTGACCTGTTGTCCGTTTATCCACTTTAATCCAGATCTTATTCTGAAAATGTATTAACCAACCTTTTAGATTTTGATAGCAGTAGTAGTTCTCCAAGGGTAGCCCTATTTTCGGATGTAACTAAGAACCTCTTTCTTATTTATGCCAAAAGTCCTCTTATGAGGCAATTTTCCCGCTTTGCTTGATCTATCCTACGTAATCTAAAGACCTTACCGAAAGGTATTTTATTTTGCTTCGTGCAAATTCGAGCGAGCATCGCTAATATGTAGAATTCTTTAGAATGTCGTCGAGAAGACATCAAGCTGAGAAAACGAGGCCGCAAGCAAGCAAGTCCTAAACCGCAACTCAAGATCCAAGAATGTGTTTCTCAAACACAACCTTTCCATTCTAATAGTTTAGGAGACCCGATGGGAGTCAAGAAATGGGTTATTCCTTAGAAGTGAATTTTCAATTTTATAGTCTGATCGGAAGATGAAGAATTAGGTTGTGCTCTTTTATGAATACGAACTGCGGGTAGGAATCCGTTTGAAGGATGATAAATTTGAGGCAGTAAGCGTAGTATGATTGGGAAGGTTTCAAGTACGAGTCATATCAGAAGTATATCCCGAACTGTTCATAAGGCAAAGGAGGTAGAGATCTGGAGCTAGAAGCAAGGAAAGAAGACGTTGTCAACGTACGAACAAGAGTTCAACCAGTTATCAAGGCATAACCCGCATTGGTGGTTTCAGACGAGAACAAAACGCATATAGATCAGGTCGATTGTTGTATCCCTTCTAATAGGTGAAAGTGATTCCCGTATGTCACCTTTTCCAGCCAAGTGTAGCTAATTGAAAGCCAACTGACTCATGCTATTTCATAGCAACCTAGTAAAGAAGAAGATACGTGAAGATCAAGGAAAGAAAGAGAAAGAACCTGAAGAAGATCGTTAAGCAGATAGACCTAAAAGTGGTAGATTAAAAGTTTCAGTAAGATAAGAAGTTTTGATGAGTCTATTCATTCATTCTCGTATCAATTAAAACAATCACCTTTCAACAGCTTCATATTAATTAAATTTCTTCAATATCGTTTTGGACAAATTATAATCTTTTGATGATACTTCTTTAATCATCCAGAATCAATGATATCATTCCCTTGTTAAAGTTATGTTGACGCCTTTGTAAATATTCAGTACAGTTCTCAATTGTTAATGATCGATTGTCTCTCATACGTTTGCTACACGTAAAAACCCCTTTTTAGTTTATAAGTCCTCTGAAAAGGTAATGTTTTTAGTATAAGTAACCCATGTTATATCTCTTCCAGCTTTTGGAACTTGTTAAAGAATTATTGATCAAAATAAAGTCCTCACTCAGAGGCAATCATTTTGTTTTCCTCCCACTCATAGAGCTTGAGTATGGATCCTTGATTAGAGCAGAGAGTATAAAGCAATATTCCTTTGGAAGAATAAGAGGGAGTAGTCCTAATAGGAAGAAGAATCCAAGTATGATAGTTAGTGCCCTTCTAGTAGGACGCGAACCTCTAAAAGTGATTTTTCAGCTCGTCCAGTATTAAGAGGCAATCTGAGGAATGACATCAAATAAGTTCTGAGCATACGTTCAAGGTCCAGTCATGTGATCTTTATGCCTGCAAGTGATGGTAATCCCCAGAAGAGGCTATAAAGTCAGAATACCGTTGAAAAGCGATTGCGACGAAGAAAGAGGAAGGAGAGTTTGCAATAGAAGGCGTTTCAGGCGCAAGAAAATTTTGAAGATGTATTTCCAAAAGGAGCTATTAGAACTACCACCATATAGGCAAGTGGAATCCACTATCGGTTTACGACCAGGAGCTGCACCAGTCGAAAGCCCCTTACAGAGTGGCGCTTAAGAAGTCGCAAGAACTCAAGGTTCAAATGCAAGAGTTATTAGACCTAGGTTTTATCCAACCTAGTGTGTCGCCTTGGAAAGTTCCAATCTTGTTCGTGAAGCAGAAGGATGGCACATTGAGAATGTGCATCAACTATAGAAAGCTTAATAAGCTGACCATCAAGAATCGATACCCTCACCCAAGAATAGATGATCTCTTTGATCAAGCTTAAGGGAGCAAGTGTCTTCTCAAAGATAGACTTAAGATTTGGAAATCATCAGCCGAAGATCTGAAAGGAGAATATTCCTAATACTACTTTTAGGACTCGCTTTGGGCATTACGAGTTTGTGGTAATGCTGTTCGGATTGACCAACGCCCCACAGTGTTCATGGATTTAATGAACCGGGTTTTTACCCGTATCTAGATAAGTTCGCGCTAGTTTTCATAGATGATATCCTCATCTATTCGAAGGATGAAGAGGAGCATCAAGAGCACCTAAGGGTGGTGCTGAGGAGAAAGGCTTTACGCTAAGTTTAGTATGTGTGAGTTTTGGCTTAAAGAAGTTATGTTTCTAGGTCATATGGTTTCAGTAGAAGGAATCAAGTAGATCCAACTAAGATTGAGGCTGCAAGCAACTCGAAGTCTCCAAGGAACGTGAATGAGATAGGAAGTTTTCTAGGACTTGCGGGATTCTATCGTAGATTCATCAAAGAATTCTCGTCAATAGCTAAGGCTATGACGCGAGTGTTGAGAAAAGACTTCAAGTTTAGGTAGACACCCGAGTGCGAGGAAAGTTTCAAGAAAGAAAATGTTAACCACAAGCCCGATGATTGGCCATTTCGGAAGAAATGAAGATTTCATGGTTTATGCTTATGCGTCGAGAAAAGGATTAGGATGCGTGCTGAAGAAGAGAGGAAAGGTGATCGCTTATGCTTCGAGGCAGCTTAAGAATCACAAGTAGAACTACCTCACGCATGATTTAGAACCAGCAACGGTTGTTTTTGCGCTAAAGATCTGGAGGCACAATCTCTACAGAACCAAGTGTAAGACTCTTCTCAAGATCACAAAAGTCTAAAGTATTTCTTCAAGCAAGAGGATCTTAGCATAAGGCAGAGAAGATGGCTAGGACTTGTAAAGGATTACGACCGCACGACTCGCTACCACCCAGGTAAGGCAAATGTGGTAGTTGATGCCCTAAGTAGGAAGGAGAAGGGAGAGTTGGAACTCGCTCAAGTTAAGAAGAAGCTTTGATAGGAATTCAAGAAGTTAAGAATCGAGGTGCTAACACCATCTGTAATCAATTAAGCGCAAATCGCCGCGATAGTCGCTCATTCCGACCCGAGACAAAGGATAGTTAAGGTTTGGAAATGAAATGAGTTTCTCGAGAAGAAAAGCCTAGAAGCACGATTAGATAGCATGCAAGACTTCGCAGAAGCCGCCGATAAAACGCTTTTATTCAAAGGAAAGCTTTGTGTGCCAAGCAAGAAAGAACTAAAAGAGGAAATCATGTGCAAGGCACATGACAAGCCACATACAGCACATCCCAGAAGCACCAAGATATATCAAGACCTCAAAAAGAACTTCTAGCAGTATAACATGAAAAGAAAAGTAGCCGCCTTCGTAGAAAGGTGTTGATCTATCAACAAGTGGAGCCTTGCATCAAAAACCTTCTGGTTGCTCCAACCCATAGAAATTCTTGAATGGAAGTAGGATCATAGTAGTATAGACTTTGTGGTAGGATTACCAAAGTCTAAGTGGTGGAATACCGCTATTTGGGTAATCATGAAACGATTATCGAAAGCAACACCTCTCATTGCTATTATCATGACAGATGGGCTAGATCAATTAGCACAGATGTATGATAGGAAATTTGTGTATATTGCACGATGTTCCGGTCTCGATTATATCGGATCGTGATACGAGATTTACGTCAAGATTTTGGAGGAGACTACAAAAGGCAATGAGATCAAAGCTCAATTTCAGCATGGCATTTCATCCTCAGATGAATGGCCAGTCCGAGAGGACTATTTAGATTCTAGAAGACATGCCTAGAGGAGTAGTCATCGATCAAAGAAGCAGCTGGGAGGAGCTACTGCAATTGGTAAAGGTTGCGTACAACAACAGCTACCAGTCATCGATCAACATGGCCCTTATGAAGCCCGAATCAGAAGGAAGTATAGATCACCCTTGTATTGGGACGAAGTTAGAGAGAGAAGGATACTTGGACCTGAAATGATCCCGGAAGCGGACCAGAAGATCGAGCCTGTTCATCAGCAAATCAAGGAAATTCAAGATAGACAGAAGGTTTACATAGCCGAAAGAGGAACGAAACTAAGATTCAACATTGAAGATAGTATTCTCGTAAAATGTCTCCGTCAAAAGAGTGGTTCGTTTTGTCAAACGAAACAAGTAAAGGCCCATATTTATTGGACCTTTCGAGAATTAGAAAAAGTGAATTAAGTAGCCTACAGGTTGGCCTTACCACCCAACCTGAGTGATGTTCATAAGGTCTTTTCTTGTCTCATTGTTGAGAAAGTACGTGTTTAAGGCATGTGATTTGCAAGGAAGAGATAGTCCTGAATGAGGACTTAACCTATGAAGAGAAGCCCCAGACCTTTGCGAGTTAAAAGATCCAGATGTCAAGGAACAAGGAGATCAATCTTGTAAAGATGATTTGGAACCTTCATGGTTCAGAGGCAGCAACATGGGAGCTCGAATCTGAGCTACTCAAAAAGTACCCTGATATCGTTTATCATGGTTAGTAAATTTCGGGACGAAATTTCTTTAAGGGGCGTAGGATGTAACACCCCAGAATTTTGATTAAGGTTTAGAGGATTCTTAATGATAATTAAGAAGTTAAGGAAGAAATTTAATTAAGGTTAATTGAGGTCAGATGTCAGTCACGACTTTAAGGGTCAGTTTTCGTGAAAATCATCTTTTCGGAAAATTTGATCTTAATTCTTTTATGGCCATTCGTGGTCTCGTTAGAAAGGTTTTAACTCAAGGAGTATGACAATGTTTTTGGATTTCAATTCTGAAGTCAATTGAGTTCCCGGTGATGAAAAGCGTATTTAAAGGATGAATTAATAGTAAATTTTGCGTACGTTCGTGTTTTGAGAAATTTACGAAATCCTCCTCGTTGATCCGAGTCTAGTTCTGTCAGGCCCCTCTTATGGGAAATGACCCAAGGATTCCATTGGCGTTCACGGATTACCATTCTGAGGTCAATCGAACGCTCGGGAGCAAAATCTGTCAGTCTGAGTGAATAGTAAAAAGTAATTCCAAAAAGGGAATCTTTGCTCGTCTTTCTTCAGACGACCCCGTCTTATTCACGAATCAAGTTGGTTCACTAGTATTCGAGCCAACAAGTCTCCTGGTATTTTTAGATTTCTTGTCTGAGGTCATTTGGACCTCGACATCGAATAAAGCAGCTTTTAACCGAACCCGGGATAACTTTTGCAGTATTCTTGCACTGAAGTGGCTTCCCTTGGAAGCCAAAGCTTTTCCTATAAATAAAGCATCACCCCTTTCACTTTTTCCACACCAATTTCACCCATTCCTCATTTCTAGAGACTGGGAAAGCTTGTGAGAGCCGAGAAAGTTCTGTCGAAGTAAAAAACGTTCTTCGTGAGTGTTCTGCAAGATGACGAGCAGAGTGGCGTGGAAGGGATGCGGTGAAGGAAGGTGCTAGGGGCGCCGTTGGGTTGTAGCGGGCGGCTCTGCCGCCGTTGTAACTCGACGAGACGCTGAGCTAGCCACCTTCCTTCGACGCACCTAACCCCGTCCATTCTTGTTCGTCGGTCTTGATCCCCATTTCTTTTTCCGTCTTTAAATTCCACATTTACTTTCCGTTCTTTACGTTCTTCGCGTTTTCATTATTGCTCGTTTACCTTCCGTCTAAGTTATATTTCAGTTTTTATTGAAGTTCCAAGTTAATAACGTTTACGTTACATTTCTCGCATCATTCATGTCATTATTATTCTTGAGATAAGCCCCGTTTATTCCGTTTAAATTCCGTTCAAGCTATATTTAGAGATTTCGTCGTTATTCTAAATATTTAAAGAGGATTATCGTGTTTATACCGTTATAATGCCAAAATTCTTTTTAAGTTAAGGCATGTAATTGCATGATAAATTCAAGTACGTTGTTTTTAAGAAATTTCGGGTTAAGTGTTCTTCGTGTTCGTCGAAGGAATCAAGGAACACAAAGAACCCAGTTGAAGATCGCCCAGGAAGAGAGAGAAACCAGGTCCCGCGACCGCGGGGGGGTGCGCGGCCGCGCGACATCCTCCTCGGCCCAGAACCCCGCGGGTGCGGAGGGTGCGCGTGCGCGGGGGCTGCGCGGGCGCGCGGGGTGCCACCGGCGCGCGATGCCCCCCGTGTCGTCCGACGCTGGTTCTTCCATCTTTTCGAGTTTTTCTTCGAGTCATATTTTTCCAAGTTATTTTCAAGTTAAATTTTAGAGAAGCAATCAAGATATTCTCAATTTATTTCGAGTAATCTATTGAAGTTCTTTTCCGTCTAAAAAATTGGGAAATTAAGTCGAGATGTTCTTTAAATCAATTCTTCTCGAAATTCATAAAGTCGTAAAGTCGTGCAATCTGTAAATAAATCTTAGATTTTAGTCTTCGAGTAAAATGTCATTATTTCTCGCTTTAGATAGTCGATTTCTTCAAAGGAGGTCGCTAAGTCGATGATTCGACTTTTGTAGGAGGAAGTGAGCCTCATAGGAAATCGGAGAAGGATCTTCAGCTCGTTGCTTCATCTTCTGTCCAGTAATCAAGATGGGTAAATCTATACTCATCTAAAGTTTGAGCTAATAAGCTCTAGAAGTATATAGGGCAAATGAAATATCCAATAAAGCATTTTTGCTCTGCCTGATCGATCTCTGTACAAGGAAGGAAGGAAAGAAAGATATTATGTTCTAATTAAGCTCTTGAGCATGTTTAGAAATGCTAGAAATATTAAAGTATGTTATGCTTAGCATGTCATGTTTAGAATAGTCTTTAGTTGAAATTCGTATTCATTTACGTTCATCTCCTTGTATTGAATGTTTATATTGTGTTAAGGCTCGTAAGTTAAGAATTAAGGATTGCCTTGTTAGGGTAGCGTTAAATCCCTTATAGGCTAAGATTATGCTTTATTAAAGGACTGGCCCTTAGACGTTGCTCTAAGATTGGTTTTGCTAGCAAGATGAAGGAAGAAAGGAACTTAGCTTTTCGCCTAAGCAGAAATTGAGCTCACAACTTAGATGGAGTCACTGCTGGGTTAATTTCCTCGCAAACTCGTTTGGATATTTGAGGTAACCCCTCTTCTATCCCATGGCATGCCTAAGGGTACGGTTGACATCAGGTTTGAGCCAAGGTTGGGCCCAAAAGTAAAGAAAAGGTTTTGCGGATATGGAGAGTGCTTTTGCGTTTTGCTCTCCATATACTGCCAGTTCATTGTTCGATATTTCTCAAGTTATTAAAGAAGCTTTCATTAAAAACCCACTGAGTACATTAGTGCTGACGCCCTCTTTTTCAAATGTTTTCAGGTTGAGATGCCGAGGATGATGGTGGCTGTGGATGTGGCTTGGCTGCCAGGATTGTTTTGCTATTATATAAGTTTCTTTAAAATCCCATTATGTGTTCTGCTACTCTGATTAACTCTTTCTAAATTCCGTTCAAGGTTCTATTATGATTATTCGAGATTCTAAGAATATTTCCAGACGATTACATATATATAAGACGCATATTAAGTTTATTTCCACTTTCCGAGTATGTTTTCATTTCACCTATAAAAGAGGTTATGCTTGTTGGTATCTAATTAGTTAGTTGTTTTATTCCGCTAAAGCATGTTTCCTTCTTAATCAAGTAAACCCGAGTATCATCAACTATCTTCAAAGTGTACCTTTATTCTTAAACTTCGTTAATCTTCGGACTTTACTCGTTAAATCCCTTAATAACACCCCGTCCCCATTCGTTAATCCCTATCTCGGGACCGGGCTGTTACACATTTCTCTCATTTGTTTTCACTCTTGATTTTACCACTCGTGTATCTCTCAATATATGGGTGCACAGTGTGTGATAAGTCGTGTATATGGGCTGATCAAAATTCTTAAGAGAATCGACTCTCAAAGGTTGTATTCACGGAAACAGCTTAATTACACTAGGATGGGAATGGGTATGCTACTTTTGTAACAAGGATGAAATTTGGTGATGTGTAATGAACAAGTATGATGGTGTGTATGGTGTGTAATGGTCGAGTATAGTGATGTATGAGGGTTGTCGTGTATTAGGTGGAATTAGATTAATTATTGAAGTTCCAATTAGATTAGGAAATCCAAGAATAAATCTAGGTAGAAATAAGGAAAGAATCAAATAGGATAAGGTAAGAAGGAACAAGGAATGAATTAGGGTGATTTGGATGTGTATCAATCTATGTGACACAATCTAAATATCTTAATTAGCCTAGACTCTAGAAAGAAAGAACCAAAAATAAAATATAACTGTAAGGAAGTTATCAAAAAGAAATAGGACTTGGAAGGGAAGTCCCAAAAATAAAATAAGACTCTAATGGAAAGTACCGACTATAGAACTATACTAGAAGGAAATTACCAACTATAGAGTAGTACCAAAAGAAAGGTACCAAAATTAAAGAAACACAAAAGGAAACAATGAATATACTTTTTTTTTAATTTCGGATCCTCTTTTTTTTTCCGATAATTTTTTTTTTGATCATTTCTTTTTTTTATACGATCTTCCTTTTTTTTGCTATGAATGATGGAAAATAAATTACAACTCGAACATATTCAACGATAAAATAAAGACATGAACCACAAACCAAAGTCGATGTGGCTTTGATACCACTTTTATGATGTGATCCGGAATAAGGATCGAATGCACGTCGACACGTAAAGGTTCTATGACTTCTAACGACTCGATAATAAAATAAGAATATGAGGAATAATAAATGACTAAAAACGGGACGAACTAGACGACTAAAACTAAACAAAATACCTAGACTACGACACACAATTTGATAACACAAAATCCAAACGATGGGCTATTATGGATGGGCGATTTGGGCTGGAATAAAGATGGGAATTCGTGTGTGATGTTAAGGTGAAGAATGGCTAGGGTAGGTAGGATATGATAGAGATTGGATAAACTTACGATATATGTGCTCCAAACGTCGTGAAGAACACGTATAGGCAAATATAATCCGGAACGGCTTGGGACGACTTGAGACTCGAACTATGAACTCCTTGGATGATGTTGAGATGGGCGTCGATGTTGATGGATGTCTTCAAAAGCAGCTGGACGGTTGATGATTGGTAGATGCGAATCACAACCCGAAAGTTGCCTTAAATCTCGAACGTACACAAGGCCAAATTCTTTAAGTTGATCTTCAAGTAGCGAGTTCCCGACAATTCCTCAATGTGAATTATAGAGTTCCCTTTGAATAAAACCTAGAGTTGCTAATTTTAAGAGTATGAATTTTCAATCAAAACTCACAAAGATTTAAACGGGGTTGAGACAATATTGAAGGCAAAGCTTGATAATTCAAATAAAGTCTAGAGTATCAATGTCGCATGGAACCTCTATTTATAATAGAGGGAGGGTCGAAAATAATGTCGTTATGGCTGAAAATCATAGACTCCAAATAGATAAAACTAGAACTAGGAAATTGCCTAAACTAGAATTCTATTTAAGGTAGAAATTTGCCTTCATTAAAATTCTAGTCAAACCTATGACTTGTTGACTATATGACCGAAAATTACCCAAATAAATTAAATAAAATCTGACCTACTATAGTCCCAAATAAAATAAAATAAATACTATAGTCTAATAAATCAATCCCCTTAATTAAATATCAAGGGCCGATTATTATTGCTCCACTCAAGCTGATCTTCACACGCACATGTACACGCCAACACATGCACACGTGCACAACCTCTTCATCATGTATTGCACTCCATGTCTTGATCTCCATCTTCCAACATTAACAAGGTCATCAACCTCGAGCTCCCTTGCACGCCGTCTTCTTCTTTGAGCTTCTTCCTAATTGTTGCTTGCAAATACTCTTGTAATTTCTTAGCTCTTAGTCGAGTGGCGGGACCTTTGAATTGCAGCTTCGGGTTTAGATCTTCATTACTATGGATGTCCTCATCACCCACCACTGAGTACGTTTTAAGAGTACTCATCCCGATATTTTTAATGTTTTCACGTCAGTGAGGTTGGAGTATCGTGAAGGAAACGGGGTGGACATTCTTTTTATACTTGGGTTGATTAGTTTGATCTTTTGACCATGTTACCTGAAGTTAGTTATTTTGAACCAAATATTTTATGACGAATAACTTTAATTTAACCCAAGTTAATAGTCCAATATTATGAATTTATCTATGACTTGAATATAAGTTTTATATTGTAAATTATAAGTTCTTTCTTTGAAATGAACTATGATCTTTATTGGAAACTATCTTTGAAATACAAGTATTTTTGAACTAAGTATGTATTTTAAAGATTACATTATGGATTATTTTCCTACAAAAATTCAAGAATACATATTTTAAATGTTTAAAAAAAATTACTTGAACTATTATTATTGTAATCGTTTTCCGCTTTAAAGAATAGTAAGGGTAACATTTTGAATTAAAGAATTTAGGATGTTACATAAACGAACCGAATTGAGCCGAACACTCTGATGATCGAGCTCGGCTCGTTAAAGAATATTTAAGCTCGGGCTCGGCTCAAACTCGAATAAAGCTTTTTCCTCTTGTTCAAGTTTGGCTCGATAAATATTTTTCATGTTTGAACTCGGTTCGAGCTCGACTCGTGAACTGCTCGAAAATTTACTAAATGAGCCTGAGCTCGAATGCTCGAAACAAAGCTCGTTTAATTTACATATTCGAGCTCAAACTTGAAAAAAAACAGCTTATTTTATTTACCCGTTTGAAATATTTATAATATTCATGAACATGTTCGATTAAGCTCGAGTTCGAACATGTTTGCGAGCTGGCCGAGCTGAATACCACTCTGTTCGAGCTCGACTCGATAATTTTATCGAGCTCAATTCGAGGCTCGAGCTCGGCTTGTTTAGAAAACAAATGAATTTTGAGCGAGTTTTTTTCGAGTCGAATTACGAATAGCTCATGAGCGGCTCTGTTCATTTACAACCCTACTTTTGTATGTCACAATTATTGCTTAGTATTTTTTTTTTTTTGCTAATATCCCTATGAATTATCCCACGAATTGAAACCCAACATTTAACCAACAACAAATTAAATGCTAGGATTAGTTCCTTGTTGATGATGTTGGTACACACCATAACCACCCTATATCTATAAACGTTACTCGTACACACACACACACACACCGCACTCCCACTCTCACACCAACATGGAAGGGAACAGCTTCCTCCGCCGTCTCTTCCTCATCTCTACCGTCGCCTCCGTCACGCTCCTCCTAACCTTCATCACCTTCCCCCGCCCCAACAAACCCGAGTGCGCCTCCAACTCTGCATGGTGCACCGCCAAGAACCGATCCCTCCGCCACCCTACCACCGCCGCGGCGCTCCACCACGACCACACCGCCGACGTGCCCCACCACCCCCTCGACCCGCTCACCATCCAGGAGATGAACGGAGTGCACAAGGCCATCAAGTCATTCTTCTCCGGCAAGGTCTACTCCATCCACTCGCTGGTCCTCGAGGAGCCCGACAAACAGGTGGTGCGGCGTTGGCGGAAGGAGGTGGACCCCCTGCCGCCGCGGATGGCCTCCGTCATCGCACGCTCCGCTGGGAAGAACTACATCATGACGGTGGACGTGGAGAGCGGCGAGATCACGCAGCACGACGCCACCCACATCTCCGGTTTCCCTCTTGTGACGTTTGAAGAAATGCTTAGTGCGATTTATGCGCCGTTTTCGAACGCTGATTTCAACCGTACGATTCTTGCGAGGGGCGTTGATCTTGCTGATGTTGCTTGCTTGCCCTTTTCGCCCGGGTGGTTTGGTATGAACTCAAAAATTTAATTTTTACTGTTACTTTTTATTTATTAGCAGTTTTTTTATATATATAAAAAAAAATATTTCATTTTTTGTTGCCAACTTATGATTTTGGGATTTTGCAAAAGAATCTTTCTAATATGAATTGGTTCGGCAAAATTGGTATGAGGACCACTAAAAGTGGCCTTTTGAAAACTTTGGTTGGGAGTATTTGAAATAATATTTGTTTTTTTATACATAGAAGAAGCTAGCTGAGTGTGCTATTTATTTCGGATAACTTTTATTTGGATTTATGTTTAAAGATAGGGATGAGAAACTAAAGTGTACCAACATAAAAATTACATAGTTTTTATAATATTTTTCATAAAAAATAAAGCTTATTATATTATAACTAATCCTAATTAATATTTATTGGTAAGAATTGAAAATTTTAAAAATTATATACCCTGAGTTTAAAATAATCAACCCTAAAAATCAATTATATTAACGAAAAAAATTAAATATTAAAAAATATTTATAAACCATAATTGGGTGGAATAAACTCTAAATAATAATATAAAATACTAAACCATAAGAAATTAAAATTGAAGAAAAAAATGGAAAAGAAACTTATAATTTTAATGTTTGATACACGGTTGGTAGGACTAAAGGATCTCCTGTAGTTAAGATATTAATATTTGAAAATTCATATTAATACTTTATACTTGTCCCGAACTTTTTACTTTTTAGATAGGTCGCGATTTATTTATTTTAGACCCCCTATGACACTCTACTATATTCCCTGTGCCAAATTTATATATATATTTTTTATTTTTTTAAATTTTTATTTTCAATTTATTATAATTTAATTTAAGTTTAAAGTTTCATTTAAGATTTTTCCTTTCCCAATTAAGTTATATTAAAAAAATAAACTTTGATACATGGGGTGTAACACAAACTTACATAGAGGATCTGACCCGTAATTTAAAACGGCATCATTATGGAATACTTGACTTTTCTCAATTTTTAGATATTTTTATTTTGTTGCTTAATTTATATAGTATAACTACAACTGCACAACATCTTGAATCATATGTAACATTAAGTATATATTTTGCTTTGTGCATGTTTCACAATTTCTTTGTCTATTAATTTTAATCCAATTGCAATATATTGTATTTTTATTTAATTTTACAATTATTAATTATGGCCGATTATAATTAGAATTTATTTTTTTTAATTCAAACACATAAAGGTAAGATTTTTCAAGAATAAGGAAATTTTATTGGACTCTCATGTTATAGAGAAGAATCATAAATCTAAATTTAAATATCTTAAATATATAGTATGAATACTTGCTGTCAACATTTCTAAAGCCTACGAAAAATATCAAGTTGTTTTTAGTGCTTGCTCTAAATTCAATGGCGTCGGTTAGGTCGAAAACGACAACGCCTTGCCTATGAAATTGATTGTTTCATACTTAATTATTTGACGTCTGACTATGCGTGCCATGTCCGTTTTCTTTTTTTCTTTTTCCTTTTTTTTTTTGGTTTAACCTTTATCCTTGAAAAGGACTAATATATACCATTTCTAAAAAAAAGAAAAAACTAAGACCAAAAATCGCTTATATTATCATCCAAAAACAAAAACCATAAAATTGACTTTTTTTCGTTCCAAAAACAAAAGATAATCAATCATGGCAATGTCTCTACTGTTGTTTTTCTTGCGTTAATTAATTATATGCCAAAACTACGTATGTGTACAAACTTTGTCGAATCAATCTAGTAGTGATGTTAGTTACTTCAACAAAATTAATGACCAGGTAAGGCTGAAGATGGAAGAAGATTGGTTAAATTGGAATGCTTCTCAATGAAAGACACTGCAAACTTCTACATGAGGCCAATTGAAGGGTTAATCATCGTCACTGATTTGGACACATTGCAAGTGGTCGAGATTGTGGACAGAGGCAAGCACATCCCAATCCCCAAAGCCGAAGGCACGGACTACCGATTAGACGTCGAAAACGGGCCGATCATCAAGCTCCCCAACCCCGTTTCCATGGAGCAGCCCGGCGGCCCTAACTTTGTCATAGAAGACGAGCATTTGGTCAAGTGGGCTAACTGGGAGTTCCACTTGAAGCCCGACCCGAGAGCCGGGGTCGTGATCTCTCGAGCTAGGGTTAGTGATCCAGAGAGTGGGGTGATGAGGGATGTCATGTATCAAGGGTTCGCATCGGAATTGTTTGTGCCGTACATGGACCCTGAGGAAGCATGGTACTTCAAGACTTACATGGATGCCGGTGAATATGGGTTCGGGCTTCAAGCCCTGGCCCTCGAGCCGTTGAACGATTGCCCGAGGAATGCTGAGTATATGGATGCGGTTTTTGCAGCTTCCGATGGAACTCCTTTTGTTAGATCGAGCATGGTTTGCATATTCGAGCGCTATGCGGGAGATGCTGTGTGGCGACACACCGAGATCCCGATTACCGAGCAATTGGTATGACGACGAGACTATGATCGATCTAGATTATATATGTGCGTGTGTGTGTGTGTGGTGTGTGATTGTGAAGAAGCTAAGATTGATTTTGTTTGTTGTTAATTTGATACAATTGGTGTAGATTCGAGAAGCTAGGCCAAAGATTTCACTTGTGGTGAGAATGGTAGCGTCCCTCGCCAACTATGACTATGTTGTGGACTGGGAGTTCCATGCTGATGGGCTAATTCATGTCAAGGTTAGTGATATATCAACCCCTTCAATATCAAGAGAAGTAAATATCAATGAACATGTGCAACGTAACGCACGGGGTATCTGTGTTGGTTTACTAAAGTAATTATAAATATGAGGCCTAATTAAAAATTTGGTAAATTAGGCATATGTGGTTGTCATTGTCATAGGATGTGACGAAAATTAACTAGGGTTTCAGTTTCAATATTAATCAATCAAATTAATGTCGTTTCTTGGTAGCTAGCGAGTCTAATCACATGCTAATATCTACCTAAGAAGATATTTTATAACTGCATTAATGAAGAAATAGTCGCACAAAATTAAAATATCTTATAGTTTGTTAGATGACGTTGAGTTTCTATCCTAATCAAATGCAGGTCTCACTCACAGGCATAGTGATCGTGAAAGGCACCACATACGTGAACATGAACCAAGTGAACCAAAACGAAGATCTCTACGGCACCCTCTTGTCCGAGAACATCGTCGGCGTCGTCCACGACCACTTCGTCAATTTCTACCTCGACATGGACGTTGACGGCTCCGACAACTCGTTCGTCAACGTCCATCTCCAACGGGAATATACCGACGGAAAATTCCCACGAAAGAGCTTCATGAAAGTGAACAAGACCGTCGCCAAGACTGAGAAAGAGGCGCAGATAAAGATGAAGCTAACCGATCCATCCGAATATCACGTCGTCAATCCAAACAAGATGTCGAGAGTCGGCAACCCTGCCGGATATAAGGTGGTCGCCGCCGGCACCGCCGCCAGCCTGCTCGACCCCGATGATGCTCCTCAGAGGAGGAGCGCATTCACCAATAATCAGATTTGGGTGACGCCGTACAACAAGAGCGAGCGGTGGTCCGGTGGCTTGTTTGCCTACCAGAGCCACGGCGAGGATACGCTTCAAGTGTGGTCCGATAGGTAATAAACGTGACACGAGATGTAATATGAAAATGTAATGGGGAATTAATCTCATGCATGATGAATTTTGTGGTGGAATTTTATGCAGGGATCGGGCGATTGAGAATAAGGACATCGTGTTGTGGTACACATTGGGGTTCCATCATGTCCCGTGCCAAGAAGATTACCCGATCATGCCTGCCGTGTCGTCGGGTTTCGACCTCAAGCCGGTGAATTTCTTTTCGAGGAATCCGGTGCTGAGAATCGCGCCGTATGTCGAAAATGAGCTGCCGGTTTGCAAGGATGCGGCTTCTGCTTGAGAATATATAGAGAGAGAAGGGTTAAAACTAGACATATATATGTCTTATAGCAGCATGAAATATTTCGATTCGTGTTTCTTGTAGTTTAAGATTTACATTATTGTATACAATTGGATTGAAGAAGGAATTGAAAATGTGGTGTTCTGATCTTAAAATGATTATCTTAATGTGATGAGACTTTCTATTTCAAATTTGGTATTTCAACCCGTGTTTCATAATTAAATTTATAAATTTTTCTTTCATTTATTTCGTCAATTTTAATTTATTATGTTTTAGTTTAATTTTATGATTTTTTTAGGGTTCATCCACCCAATTAGGGTTTATAATTATTTTTTAATATTTAATTTTCAAAGAATGATTATTATGGTTGATTATTTTTAAAATATGATTTCTAATTTTTTAAATTTCAATCTTTTGTTGATAAATGTGACTAGATCGATTATGTTACAATTAATTTTTATTTTTGTAATATTTATTATTAAACTTGTAAATTTAATCATGGAATACGGGGTGGACACCAAATGTGAAATAGAGTTTGATGCCTCAGAACGAAATTCAAGTCCAATCATTTATTTACGGCCCAATTATTGTAACGAGTCGTTTTATTTTAAAAATAGACAAGCATGAGACTTTTGAGCCCACCTTGAGCCCATCCGTAAATATGTTTATTTCCGGCCTAATAACTCGGGCTATTTCAAAATTAATGTTGATCCCATTTTATTTTAGCTAAAGTCCATTTATTTTGAGTCCATTTGATTTTATATTGAGACCCAAAAATAAAAATAAACAAATAAGCCCAATAAATATAATTTTTATATGTGCGTGTGTGTGTCTATATATATATATATATATATAGGGGTGGGGTTATATAAAAATAACCCATTGTGTGAGAAATAAGAATACATCTCACACCACACATCCATCAAAAATCAAAGGTCCAAATTTGATGAAAAAGGCGGTGACAATTTTGTAATATCTGAAAATTTTTTCGCGCGGGGGTATTACTGTAATTTGGTAATTCTTATAAAAATTGCGGAGGATTTGATAACAGGTCGTTATGCTAACGAAGTATTATCATAATGCTAACGAAGCATTATAGTTATGCTAATTAAAGTTTTCAAATATTGTTGGCGAAAAAAATATTCTAAAAATTAATTATAAACCTAATTCGATTTAATAAACCCTAATTAAATGGAAAAAATCATAATTGGATGAAATAAACATTGATTGGATGTGGTAAACCCTAAATGAGTTGAAAGAAATCATAATAATAATAATATATTTGTACTACGTTAGCATTATAGTTTTGGTTCGTCAACATTGCGAATACACTATGTTAGCATATGACAATACTCTATCAACATACGTTATAAATTATAATTGGATAGGATAAACCATAATAATCAATTAAGAAATATAAACAAAAAATTAAATTTCAAAAGAATAATGATAATTAGATGGAATAAACCATAATCGATATTAAATAAACCATAATTGAGATTTAATAAACCCTAATAAATTTATACTATGTTAGCATTATGATAATTCTTTGTTAGCACATCGAATATATTATGTTAGCATATGACAAATGCTTCATTAGCATACGGTCATATGTTATCATAATGCTGACGAAGAATTATTATATGCTAACGAAAGTATTTACAACCTGGGCACGCGTAAATTTTTATTTTTTTTATTTTTCGTTCATATTTTTTCATCCAAACATAGTCTTTCGACATCTTAAATGAAAGAGCATGAAGAGATCTTTAATTTGATATATTTTTTGTGCATTGGATTAAAAACGAGGAAGTTATGGTCGATTAAAGTTTTTAAGATTTTTTTTTAATTGCTGACATCATCAATTTTAATGGATTTGGACGAAAATAGCCCCCCTTCCTTATTTTTTGCCCTATTATTTACGAAATTGCCACCTTAAATCTCAACCATTGGATCATTAAATTGGATGGTGTAAGATGTGTTCTCATTTCTCACACCAATAAGGTGTTCTCATATGAACCATATCCTATATATATATATATATATATATATATAGGATCATGTGAGAACTAGACATCCATGTGAGAACTGAGAACCGATCTCAGCCACAAATTGCTCTGATTTGGACGGCCAAGATCCGTCTCAAAATTAAAAAAATCGCGGTGGCATTATTGTAATATCAGCTATTTTTTAATGAACCAAGGGTATTTTTGTAATTTATTAATTCTGTTATATTTGGAAAGAATGTATTTCGGTATGCAATTCATTTTCCATACGAAATCTCTTTCCTTGTATATATCAAATTCCTTTGTGCTTATATAATCGAAATTTCAGTTGATTCTCTTCGAATTTTATTCAACTGAATCGGTGTTCACGCGATTTTTTGTTGGAGTTTGTGTTATTCACTGTTATTTGACGAAGATGCCGGGTAAAAAAGTTTTTTCTGTAATTTTACTGCGATTTTTTTATACGTTTGTTTGACAAGGTTTACGAGAAGCTTATTTTGAATTTTTGACGATCAACATGTGTTTTTAGGGTTGTGTATTATGTGATTTGATTTTCTGTATATATGTAGAGTTATTAGCATCACAATACGAATTATTAGAATATGAATTTAGTTTTTATCATTATAAAAATGATTGAGTATTATAAGAGTATCTTGTTAATAGAGTATTTGTACGATGAATGCAGAATTTCGAATAACAAATGAGTATTATAAATAATATTTTCTTAACATGTAGTTTAGCACTACTGTGAACTTTTTTAGCATTGTTGTAACGTATTTTAGCACTACTGTGAACTATATTAGCACTGCTTTTAGGTTGACGAAGCTTACTAAGCTGTTATTTTGAATTCTTGACGATGAGCATGTGTTTTTAATGCTTCATATTGTGTGTTTTCATTTTCTGTATATTTATTAGCATCAGAATATGAATTATTAGCCATGCAAAAAGTAAATTTTGGTCAGACATTTGCTATACGAAGTGAAGTCATACTGTTTATGTAGCGCCCCAATCCCGAAAGACTGTGGAAATGGACGCCACGGGGGTGAGAATTAAGAAGCGAGAAAGAAATGGGTTAATTTAATTAAGGGTAAATTGGCTTAAAATACACGAACTTTGGGGTCATTTTGGTTTTTCACATAGTTTCAATAACACGAACTTAACCTCTTTTTGGTTTTTCACATGATTTTTAAATTCCGGCAAGTTGAATCTGACGTGGCAGCTGGAACTGCCACGTGGCAGTCGGAGATGTCACGTGTACATCTACGTGGATATCAAATTACCTTAAAATAAACAAACTTTCGACTGATTTTGGTTTTTCACACAAATTAAAAAATATCAATTTTAGTTTTTTTTTTGTGTAATATAGAAAATTCATCGATTATTACTATAGAGTTGTTATAGTAGACATTGTGAAATATTTTGAATTTTCTTAGTTGACGCAATATATAAAATTTAGGTTCGAAAAATTTAAATAAAATAACTATCTGACCTTTTTAGTTCTCTATTTGAAGAAAAATTTAAAAAATATGACTTAAGCTAGTGTAATGGTATACATAATTGAATTCTGAATACAACAACCATCAAATCATAAAAAGTGGTTAATGACATATCGTATATATTGATGAATAATATTACACAATTAATTAATTAAGTTTACAAATAAATTGATCACGTAGTAACTAAATATTAATTTTTCATATATGTTTAATAGCATATTTTGATATAACTTTATATGTTAGATAATCTCAAATTATATCAGAAGATGCTATTATACATATATGAAAAATTAATATGTAGTTACTACGTGATCAATTTATTTGTAAACTCAATTAATTAATTGTGTAATATTATTCATCAACATATACGATACGTCATTGACCACTTTTTATGACTTGATGATTGTTGTATTCAGAATTCAATTATGTATACCATTACACTAGCTTAAGTCATATTATTTAAATTTTTCTTCAAATTGAACACTAAAAAGGTCCGATAGTTATTTTATTTATTTTTTTCGAACCTAAATTTTATATATTGCATCAACTAACAAAATTCAAAATATTTCACAATGTCTACTACAACAACTCTATAGTAATAATCCATGAATTTTCTGTATTACACAAAAAAAGCAAAAAAAAAACTGAAATTGATATTTTTTAATTTGTGTGAAAAACCAAAATCAGTCGAAAGTTGATATCCACGTAGATGTACGCATGGCATCTCTGACTGCCACGTGGCATCTCCGACTGCCACGTGCAGTTCTGGCTGCCACGTCAGATTCCACTTGCCGAAATTTGAAAATCATGTAAAAAACCAAACAGAGGTTAAGTTCGTGTTATTGAAACTACATTTTTAAAATCGTGTGAAAAACCAAAATGACCCCAAAGTTCGTGTATTTTATGCCAATTTACCCTTTAATTAATGATGGGGTGTTAATCCAAAAAGGATTAATATTTGGATTAAAATTTAATAACTGAGTATGCCAAAGATAGGTTATGTCTTCCGGAAAATTTGACAGCATAACCTCTGTAACTAGAGCGAATCCCCGTTTATAACGACTTATAAGAGAAGAATGAAAGATGTAACAATTCAATAAGCCCTTTCATAGGCCAAATGGAAACAAATAAACAAATACCAACAATCAATAGACCTATTCATAGGTCGACAAAAGAAATAGACACCAATATGCTGAACAAATGAAGCCCTTCTATAGGCCAAAATGAATAATCAAATAGACATAACGAAAGACGGGGCTTCCTCCCCTAAGAATAATTATATAGTTAAGCATATGAGACATGTTTACTTAGGAGGTTAACAAATGTTCAGAATCTGAGAAACAGAATTACATCAACAAAATAACAAGATCAGAGTTCTTAGCATTTAGCAAAAGAATATCATAAGTGCAGAAGCTCAATTCTTAACAGAATACTAACAAAAAGAGACAACGGAAAAATATGTAAATCATAATAGCCCATATCTCAGTCTCGTCACGTCCACGCTCCAGCCTACTGATCTGAAAATATTTGAAAAGATTTGGGCTGAGTACTAATGCACTCAGTGGGCAAGTTCTCACAATTTAAGTTATGCAAATTATTTTGTAAAAGTAATCTAACTGTGTCCATGCAGGTAGTGAAGCTTAGGAGGTTTAAAAGTTGGAAGTAACCTAAGTTCACCATAAGATTTTATCGTGAAGCGCTTAAGAGTATAACCAGTCACTGCCCGCAACCCGTACTACATCACCACGCGTAAAGTTGGGTATGACCAAGTATACCCAATGAGTATAACCAATAACTGTTTCATTTTAGTCTCACCGAAAAGGAGTAGGGCATGACGAATAATGCATGCATATTGTAGCTACTCACATTGGCACGTCGCTGGTATATGAGATTCCGACAACATACAGTAGCACGTAAATATTTAACACAGATAGTCACATATGCAATTTTAACAAAGCAGAGCTTAATAACTCGAAATATACAATTTGCAAAGATATAGTAGTATAACCCACCTGGTTAGCTAATAGTAGCTGAAGCTTTACACGTGTCTTGCAAATCATAATTAAGTATGGGTCTCGAGTTCGGGCCTACAAAGGAGAAACTACCTATTAGCATCATGCTAGCCCTTGAAACTATAACATAAGGTAAGCTTCAACTTAGGATTGATACATGATTTTTTTCTAGGCTAAACTAAATGTAATACGAATATTCTAAACTAATAAAACGGCTTCGGATTACAATGCTTAACATTAGGATTTCATTCTCAACTCAACACTTTAGGGAATTAAATTCAGCGAATATTTTCGAGTAAATCTGATGTGACCCGGACAATGAATTCAAGACACGAGATATACACAAGCGGAAGACTCAAAGACTCGAACAACATCAGCTAGAACGAAGGATACAATCTGACTCAAAATAAAGAAAATAGAACTTCAACTAATGCGAACAATAGACTCGAATAACTTGTTGAATTAAACTAGATACCTAAAGAACCCTAGACTATGACCAAAACCAAGTAAAACACAGTAGTAAACTCCAAAGGAAAAAGACGAACACGATAGAAGGGAAAAAGACTCGATTAGAACTTAGAACTTACTAGGGAAACGAACGATGAATTAAATCACGAAGAGGAATTGAAGGTCAGCTCGTGGATGGCTCGCGGACGGCGGTGATGGTGGCAGAAGTCGTCGGTAGAGGTGGAGTTGGCGGCGGTGTTGTTGGTCGAAGGATAGGCTAGGATCGGCGAACCCGTGTTGTAAACCCGAACGCGCACGTCTAAATTCTCCGGATAGCAATTCTTTCAAGTACTCGTTGTACCCTAAAGAACTTGAATAAGACTATTGATTTGCTAGAATAATAGAATGTTTGTAAATTTGATCAACCTAAGGATCGTAAGACAAATGGAGGAAAACTCTTAAAATCTTTCAATTGTCTAAATTAAAAATAACATAGAGTATGCCTATATATACTAGTGCTATGGACGAAATTGTAAGGCCTTTAGACATGATATGGCCGATCCTATAGGAGTCCTAGTTAAACTAAGATTGTTTCCTTAATTAAAAACTGTTTTTAAGGATAAAATCCAAAATTACCAAAAATAAGATAATAAAATCTAAACTAGATAAAGATAAATTCCAAATAGATTTGGGCCTTGTAATCTCGCCATATTGGTGATAAGATCGAGTATGGCAAAGAGGAGGATGATCCGGAGCTGCAATTCAAAGGTCCTATGACGCGTTTACGAGCAAAGAAGTTGCAAGCTTATTTACAAGCTTCATTAAGGCGTAAATTCGAACTACAAGAAGAAGAGATGAAGAGCAGCCCGAGATTGGTCAACATGCTATCATTTGATGATGAAGAAGGAAGCATGAAGACGCGAGAAGAAGAATGACGCCATTTGGACGTGTGCATGAAGAGTTATACGTGTTTGCATGGAAAACCGGGAGATACTGTTTTCATGCAAAGGTGGCAAGAGTTATTATCAACATGGGCCACAAATTAGTTTAATTAATTGCAGCCCAATGTTGTATAAATCAAGTCCAAATAGGCGAGAGATTTGAAGCCCAAGTCAATTTGGGATTTATCCTTATCTAGTTAGATTTTTATTATCTTATTTTTGGTATCTTTTGATTTTATCCTAGTTTGACTAGAACTAGTAATTTTCAGTTTTTATATAGTTAATTAGGTCTAGATTTTCGTCCCCTATGTTATTATAAATAGGGCTATCATGTGATATTAAAAAATTAGACAATTGCAAGAGTTTAAGATATTTTCCTTCTTTTGTCTTAAGATCCTTTAGTTGATCAACAATACAAACATTCAGATTTGTTATTTAATTTTCGATCTTTTGTTTATTGTTTTAGATTTGTTTCCATACTAGATAGATACTTGAGGATTTTTAGATTGTGTTCACACTTGGTCAAACACATCCAAAAGACTCCTACCTTATATACTAGATTTATTACCTTGTTTAGATTTATTCCATCCTCATCCATATCTAATCAAGATCCTCCACCATTATCCGCCTGAAATTTTCGATCCTATACCCTATAGTGTTTGAAATTTTCAGCTCTTTCATACCTACACCCGGTGCACCTTATACACCACATAGTCCATACACCCCTACACCCATACACCCGTACACCCATAAATGCATACACCCATACACCCGTGGTCTACATACACCAAAATCAGCAGATTTACCTAACCACATGCCTACTTCTACTCTTAGTAACCTTCCGTCTTGATTCTATCCGTTGGAGCTTGAAGAAGACCCAGATGAGCTAGTCAAGAGAAGCTGCTATTTTCGATCAACCCACCCCCATATTTTCACTCCACACGTGCACCACTTCACTTCGAGAGATAAACACGAGTGGAAAAATCAAGAGTGATATACATGAGAGATTGTGAGGAACTGTGAGGTCCTACTTTACTTTTTCTTCACGTTTGTTCATTTTGCAGGTACAATGAAGAAAGGTACACATACCGAATCATCCACTCCACCACCTAAGGAGCCCCGGTCACCAAACACACCTGGTGAACAGTCCTACTCATCTGAAGCCCCGTGGGATGCCAAGTACAATTATGAAGCTCTAGAAAAACACTTTGAGCGACAGAATCGTCTACTGAGAGACAAACTTCGCAACCAAGTAGCTGAATTGCAAGAGGAGCTTGCAAGACTCAGAACCCAGTCGACCGTGTCCCAAACGGTCCAAGGAGAACCTGAGAGGCAACCCGAGCCTCAAGGCGATGCAGCGAGGTAACCTGAGCCTCAAATCAATGCAGCGAGGTAACCTGAGCCTAAAAAAGATACAGAGAGGCGACACGAGCCTCAAACTGAGGCAACTGGCCGACACCAACAACAGAGGAATGCCCCAAGGCCGTCCCCTGTACAACAAGATGTTCCAAGACCGCCCCCTGAATCGGCTTTCGAAGAAGATTCCTACGCAGCCAGTGGTTATGAAGCTGATTACACACCACCGAGGCAGGGAAACCACTATGATCGACCTCGAGGTCCCCATAGGCATGCAAATCACGACAATTATGAAGATGGTAGGCTCAACAACATAAATACGAGTATACCAGAGTTTGAAGGCCTTCACGAGCCCGATATCTACTTAAATTGGGAGCGTAAGGTAGAAAAGATCTTTGCATGCTATGACTTCTCAGAATTCAAGAAGGTACAGCTCACATGCTTGGAATTTAGAGGCTATGCAGCCTAATGGTGGGAAATGCAACAGGAGAGAAGGTGTAGAAATCACAATTAACCAATCGATACTTGGAAAGAAATGAAAGGATTGATGCGAGGGTGCTTCATTCCAGTTCATTATGAGAGAGAATTTGAGAAGAAGCTCAACCAGATCAAATAAGGCACCAGATCAATTGAAGAATACCACAAGGAGTTGGAGACTGCCTTGAATAGAGTCGGGAAACAGGAGACCTTAAATGCTACCATTATTCGGTACATTGAAGGTATGAATACTGATATTTCTTGTGAAGTCGAGCTCAGAGACTTCAACAGCATAGAAAGGATGGTGCAGTACGCATCAATCGTGGAAAAGCAGCTGAGAGAGGGCCGCCGTCATTCTCACTACAATGCAGCCCCTACACGGCCTTTTTGGAGTAAAGGTACATATTCCACATCACCTTCTACTCCTTCTACTGATTCAACACAACCAAGAGGTCAATCCGGACCACCCGAACGGCGTTTCGACCATTCTACACAGCAGTCCAGCCGTAGACCTGAGTCTACGCCACCTTTTCAACCACGGCCGACAACTACTCAGCCAACACAAGGTGTGACACCCTCTAATGCAGCCCCTAGTCGAGTTCGTGACATTCTGTAACACCCCGAAAATTGGATATTTAGAATTTATTTAAGAATTTTATTTAGGTAATTAATATTAAAAATTTACGCCCGTGATATAAAAGAACACGCCAAGAGAATTATTTTGAGATCAGAAATCGTTTACATTTAATTTTATTTGATCTTCAGGGGATTCATTTTATTAAACAAATTGTACCCAATTTATTTATTACTAAGTTAATTAAGTTCATATTAATTTAATCATCATGTTTAAAGTTTGATTTCAATTTTAAATTTTAAGCCCATTTTTGGGTGAAATTCGAAATGATCCGCCAAGAAGCCCCCTCCAATGTCTATACCTTTTAAGTTATAAAATTTTAAATACCTTAATATATATATCTATATATACGCAATATTGAATTGAAAAAATAAATAGAATAACTATCCTACTTCACTTTCACCACCTAAGCTCCTAAGCTAATTAACTTGTAAGGTTTACACATATCATTGCTAGAGTCCAGCTGTTGGATTATCAAAGGAAAAGAAAAGAAAAAGGGGAAAGAAGGGAGAGGAAGCGAAGCACAGAGAAGATAGTGAGCAGAAAATTGAGAGAGAGAGAGAGAGAGAGAGAGAGTAG
This sequence comes from Perilla frutescens, assembly GCA_026008535.1. Classification (NCBI taxonomy): domain Eukaryota; kingdom Viridiplantae; phylum Streptophyta; class Magnoliopsida; order Lamiales; family Lamiaceae; genus Perilla; species Perilla frutescens. The sequence continues at coordinate 17,843,325 of BRKX01000005.1, forward strand.
GGTTGAGAGAGGAGGGGAAGCAGCTGGCAGGAGGTTGCCGAACCTTCCACCGGCGCCGGAGCAGCAGCAGCAGGTCGCCGGAGTAGCAGCAGAAGTCGAAGCGTTGGCGAGCAGCCCGCAGCAGCAGCTGCGAAGCTCACACCGCCTGCCGCCTTCGTCGTCATCGTACTGGTCCATTTCTCGTCCTTTTTAGCTCAAATTTTAGTATGTCGTGTATCTTTATGTGCTCTACGTTTCGTCTTTTGATTTCGTTGCCATCCGATGGCCGGAAACCGGCGAAATAGCCGAAAAACATGCATAAATAAAAGAACCGATCTGCCCCTATTTTGTTAAATTCAGGCCCTTTCGGCTCCTCAAATTGAAAAAATTTGTTCATGAAAGTTGCTGTAAATAATAATTCCTATTTGCCCGTCGAATTTCGTAATTTTTGGATGAGTTCTGAAAAATCTCGATTATTTAATTTTAGCAGTTATTTTTGTACCGGGAGCATGTGTTATTGAAAAATTCTAAAATTCTCATTCTATAGTCTGGACATATATATGATCGATGGTCCTTGAATATTTTCATAATTTTTGAACGGTTAAAAAGTGTTGTGGTACAAATCTGATAAAAATCGATTAAAATGGTCAACTATGTAAAGAGACCTCTCTCAAATCGGTTGGTCCCAGTAAATCAAGAATAATATTTTGAAATTTATTTCCTTCTTTGTCGGAATTATTCGAGGTCTCTAGAGTCGCGCAATTTATTTCTGATGAGAATAGAATTAAATAATAGCTCGAATTATAGTAGATTAATTCCCGAAAATACAGCGATTATTCTGAGTCGAAGATCAACCCTTGTAGGACCTACAGAGCCTGCTAAGATTAATGAAACCATTTTCGAAGTTGTTGTGCTGCCATGTGCTCGTCATCTAGGTGGGTTATATATCTTTCTCAAATTATGTTCAGCTAATAAGCTCAACTGTTTAACAATTGTGAAGCATGAATATCTGTATCAAAATGATTTGTCTCACTATTCACATTCGCAAGTATCCTACGAAAACATTGAGTGCTTAACTAGACTCGAGTTCGGATCCTTAAAGCTTTGGGACCGTATACACTATCCTTTATTAGACAACTGGGCTGGAGGACGTGTATATAAGTTAAGACACTGTAGGAAGGGACAGTTGAGATAGAGCGTGCAAGTAAGATTAAAAGAAGCTTTGTATACATGGAATGCTTTTGAGATTTGAAACCTTTCCATTGTTATACTTGTGTGGATACGATATTCATATTTATAAAATGTTTGTGAACTGTTTATCAAAATCTGCCCACTAGGTACGCTAGCTAGTACTCAACCCAAATCTTTTCTAAATATTTTCAGGTTGAGAGGCAGGCCGGAAGATGACGGAGCTGGGGCGAGGGCTTACTTATTGTTATATGATTGCTCTTTTTGTGTTGTTCAGAACTCTTAGATATTTTAAATCAATTAAGTGCTTACAAATAATTTTACTTGAATTGTGCTCCGCGCTTGTTCCGTTCACTCTGATACAGCTTGTGTTCAATTGTTTGAAGCATGTTATGATTTCAACATTATGCTATAATGTTCCTTTACAATTGATTGGTGGGATAAGTTCCCTTTGATGATTGGTAATTTATTCAGGTTCTTTCTAAACGCCTTAGTGCGTGGTTCTATTACAGTTACAGAGGTTATGTTGCCCAAATTTCTGGGGAATATAACTTATTCTTGTCTCAAAGCTATTTCATTTAATTATCTTTATGCAACAACCCCTTCCCCCTTTCCCTTAGTAACGCACCGGTCCCTTGTCACTATTCTTCCGGGATCGGGGCGTTACAGATTGGTATCAGAGCGAGTTTGCAACTCTGTAGACCTGCAACATTATTCTTTGAATCTGAAATTATATCTATTCTCTTCCACTATTTGTTCAGCAGCCCTCAGCACGTCATCTTCGTCGCCCTCAACAAAAGGTACATAAGTATTTTAAAAATTGACATACATGAGAGTGCAGTTTATCACACTAAATATTTTTCCAGGTTTCACAGTCAGATATCGTGATTCATTTATGAAAGCTATTTTTAGGTTTCATGATCAAAAATCGTGATTCGTTCTATTCAGGTTTCATGACCAGAGATCATGATTCAAAAGCTATTTTCAGGTTTCATGATGAGAGATCATGATTCTATTACCAGGTTTCATGATAAGAGGTCATGATTCTTATATTACCAGGTTTCATGATAAGAGGTCATGATTCTTATATTAGCAGGTTTCATGATAAGAGGTCATGATTCTTATATTATCAGGTTTCATGATGAGAGGTCATGATTCTTACATTTTAAGGTTTCACGATTTGATATCATGATTCGTTTATTGAAAAATATTTTCAGATTTCATTATCCATTATCGTGATTAATTTTAAAAATATTTTACACGTTTCTTGCTTATATTTCATGATTCATCATTTGATCAGGAATTATTTCGAGGTTTCATAATAAAAGGTTGTGATTCATTTACAAGAGAGTTATTTCCAAGTTTCGCGATAAAGTATTATGGTTCGAACTTATTTAAGGTTTCATTACATGAGTTCATGAATCATCTAAAGTTATTCAGAGATGTTGAGATATCCTGATTTTGATTTTGACCAAAAGGTGGAAATAATTGAAAGAGAATATAATCTTTAAGTGATGAGAATGAGTTGTGAATGACCTTTAGACTGAACATAGCAAAGAACGTAGACTATAGTAGTTTGAACCTAGGGTTGACTTTCAAGTTATCTTATTGTTCTTGAGAACCTAGACTAATTAAACGGTTTCATTCGTATGTTTAGAGTGATTTAGATTTCCCGAGAGTAAAGTAAGCATGTCGATACCTTTGAGAAGCATATAGAGCTAATTTTAGCGTTGGACCGTTAAGGATTCAAGACGATGGTAATGATTAACAGATCATATTTTTACACTTGCTTAGCAACATAAGGGACAAGTTTGAGGTAGGATCATGTGGAGTTCGCAATGATTATATTTACAAATAGTCACAAGGATAGACAAATGGAGAGTACATGAAATATGGGAGGCTATCAGAAGATTCGAAAAGAGACCTTGGCGTAATATTATATCTCGAGCATTGCTACATGGGAAATTTTGAGGACGAAATTTATTTAAGGGGAGGAGAATTGTAAGACCCCGAAAATTGTATATTTAGAATTTATTTAAGAATTTTATTTAGGTAATTAATATTAAAAATTTATGCCTGTGATATAAAAGAACACGTCAAGAGAATTATTTTGAGATCAGAAATCGTTTACATTTAATTTTATTTGATCTTCAGGGGATTCATTTTATTAAACAAATTGTACCCAATTTATTTATTACTAAGTTAATTAAGTTCATATTAATTTTAATCATCATGTTTAAAGTTTAATCTCAATTTTAAATTTTAAGCCCATTTTTGGGTGAAATTCGAAATGATCCGCCAAGAAGCCCCCTCCAATGTCTATACATTTTAAGTTATAAAATTTTAAATACATTAATATATATATATATATATACGTAATATTGAATTGAAAAAAAAATAGAATAACTATCCTACTTCACTTTTACCACCTAAGCTCCTAAGCTAATTAACTTGTAAGGTTTACACGTATCATTGCTAGAGTCCAGCTGTTGGATTATCAAAGGAAAAGAAAAGAAAAGAAAAGGGGGAAAAAAGGGAGAGGAAGCGAAGCAGAGAGAAGAGAGTGAGCAGAAAATTGAAAGAGAGAGAGAGAGAGAAAGAGAGAGATAGAGAGAGAGAGAGAGAATAGGGTTGAGAGAGGAGGGGAAGCAGCTGGCACGAGGTTGCCGAACCTTCCACCGGCGTCGGAGCAGCAGCAGCAGGTCGTCGGAGTAGCAGCAAGAGTTGAAGCGTTGACGAGCAGCCCGCAACTGCAGCTGCGAAGCTGATATGACCCGGCTATGCTAGGATGAATCTTGAGAATACATAGTGGAAGACTTCTATGAATCGAAACACGTCAACTAATGAAGGGTTCCAATCCGACTCAATAAACAACGGAAATTAGACAATCTAGACAACTAAAATACCTAGAAAAATGACACTAACTATGTAACACAAAACCAAAGGTTAAAGGGGCTGTATAGGGACAAATTATAGGCTGGATTTTGGATGGAATTTCGTGTGTGAAAGCTTGGTGAAGAATGGTTTGGGTAGATAGGATATGTTAGGGATGAAACGAACTTACGGATAAAACGGAACGGTGGAGGAATCTTGAACTCGAACACGAACTTGTGGGCTGAATTAAGGCGTGCGTTGATGGAGTATGGATGGTGTCGATTATGGTTGATGGATGATGATTCGTTGATGTGAATCACAACCCGATAGCCTCCTTGAATCTCGAACTTACCCAAGGATGAAATCTCTAAGTTGCTCTTCAAAAGCGAATACCGGTTAATCCCTCAAGTGGATTAAGAATATCCTTGAATAAGACTTAAAGTTGCTAGCTCCAAGAATATGAATTTTAAATCAAAACTCACAAAGATTTAAAAGGGGGTTGAGACAATATTGAAAACAAAGCTTAATAATTCAAATAAAGTCTAAAGTATGAATGTAACAATGGTCCCCTATTTATAAGCTATGGGGAACGAAAATAGTAATGTTAAAAGGCCTAAAAATTGATCCAAAAAGGATCTCTAACTATACTAGGAAGATACCTAAACTAGAATTCTATTCAAGGTAGGAAATTGCCTTAAATACAATTCTAGTCAACCTTGACTATAATATGGACGAAAATTACATTAAATTAAATAAAAATATGAACTAAACTATAGACTGACAAAATTAAATAAATACTATAGTCTAAATAAAATTCAACAAGGCCGGAACTACTCGGTATGGGCATACCGACCGAAACTAGTCGGTTTGGGCATACCGACGGATTTACGCACTTCAACTCTTCATGTATTATTCTTCAAACCTTGATCTCCAATCTTTGATTGTTAACAAGGTAAAAATCTTGGGGCTACATTTAACTTCTTCTAATTCTTCAAACTTCTTGCGAATAATTACTTGGAAACAACCTTGCAATTTCTTGGCTCGAAATCGTGTAATTGAACCTCTAAATGGCTGCTCCGGATTTAGTTCTTCAAGGCCTTGCATGGCTTCATCAGAAGCTGACACCGCCTGCCGCCTTCGACGTCATCGTATTGGTCCATTTCTTATCCTTTTTAGCTCAAATTTTAGTATGTCGTGTATCTTTATGTGCTCTATGTTTCACAGTCAGATATCATGATTCATTTATGAAAGCCATTTTTAGGTTTCATGATCAAAAATCGTGATTCGTTCTATTCAGGTTTCATGACCAGAGATCATGATTCAAAAGCTATTTTCAGGTTTGATAATGAGAGATCATGATTCTATTACCAGGTTTCATGATAAGAGGTCATGATTCTTATATTATCAGGTTTCATGATGAGAGGTCATGATTCGTACATTTTAAGGTTTCATGATTTGATATCATTATTCGTTTATTGAAAAATATTTTCAGATTTCATTATCCATTATCGTGATTAATTTTAAAAATATTTTACACGTTTCTTGCTTATATTTCATGATTCATCATTTGGTCAGGAATTATTTCGAGGTTTCAGCATTATGCTATAATGTTCCTTTACAATTGATTGGTGGGATAAGTTTCCTTTGATGATTGGTAATTTATTCAGGTTCTTTCTAAATGCCTGAGTGCGTGGTTCTATTACAGTTACAGAGGTTATGTTGCCCAAATTTCTGAGGAATATAAATTATTCCTGTCTCAAAGCTATTTCATTTAATTATCTTTATGTAACAACCCCTTCCCCCTTTCCCCTAGTAACGCACCGGTCCCTTGTCACTATTCTTCCGGGATCGGGGCGTTACACATTCAGTGTCACAAGTGTCAAGGTTGGGGCCACTTTCAAGCTCAATGTCCGAACCGGCGAGTTCTATACTTAACGGAGTCAAACGAAGTTGAATCAGTCGGTGAGGATGAAAGAGAGCCAGTGGGCAACAAAGACGCCTGAGAGTGATGCCAAACATGAAGACATCGATCTGGAGGTTCAGCAAGTCAGTTTGGTCACAATCCGGAGTTTAAGCATCATTCGAGAAGAGGAACAAGCACACCAATGGGAGAACATCTTCTACACTTGTGCAGTGATCAAGGGACAATCCGACCATCGGATAGCCCCTTGCCATTGCCCCTACCCCTTCCAAACCACCTCATTCGGACTCCTTAACTGTGGAAAAGAAGATTGATTCGAGTACTAGTAAGCTTCACATGCAGAGCTTCTTTATTTTAGTGAAAGGAGTTCATAAAGCCGTCAAAGCAGGTATGCCTCTTGTCCTACTCACATTTAAGAGCAGTGCTACTAATGATTGTTTGCCTAGTGATGTACAGCCCTTACTTGATGAGTTCAAGGACGTTTTTTCTGAGGAAATACCCGGCGGACTTCCACCAGTTCGAGGGATCGAACATCAGATCAATTTCATCCCCGGAGTAGTGCTACCCAACCGAACAGCTTATAGGATGTCTCCCGATGAGACTAAGAAGATTGATAGGCAAGTCAAAGAGCTGTTGGAGAAGAAGCAAATCTGTGAAAACCTCAGCCCGTGCGTCGTTCCAGTGATTCTAGTGCCAAAGAAGAACAATGAATGGCGTATGTGCATGGATTGCAAAGCAATCAACAAAATCATGGTAAAGTATTATTTTCCCATCCCTAGATTAGATGATATGCTTGATGAGTTATCTGGTTCGCGTGTCTTTTCTAAACTTGATTTGCGTTCTGGTTACTTTCAAGTTCGTATGCATGAAGGCGATGAATGGAAAACTGCATTTAAAATAAAGCATAGTTTGTATGAATGGCTTTTTATGCCTTTTGGTCTCACCAATGCACCAAGCATGTTTATGCGTCTCATGAATCATGTTTTGTATGAAGTTATTGGTAAATATGTTGTTGTGTATTTTGATGACATTCTGATCTATAGTGGCACAATACACACACATATGCAGCACCTTAGACACATTTTTTAGTTACTTAGAGAGTTGAAGCTATATGGTAACTTGTCTAAGTGTTCTTTTTACATGAATGAAGTCGTTTTTCTAGGTTTTGTTGTGAGTGAGCGTGGTATAGAAGTAGACCATTCCAAAATCAAAGCGATTGAGGAATGGCTAACTCTTAAATCCGCAACTGATGTGCGATCTTTCCACGACCTTGCTGGCTTTTATCGTCGCTTTGTGCACAATTTCTCCAGCATTGCTGCGCCGCTTACGGAGTTAAGAAAGAAAGATCAAAAGTTTGAATGGGGTCCTGTTCAAGAGCATGCGTTTAACACTTTGAAATCTTGTTTGTGTAATGCGCATGTTCTTGCTCTTCCGGACTTTAATAAAAATTTTGAAATTGAATGTGATGCCTCAGGCAAAGGGATTGGTGCTGTTTTGATGCAAGAACGGTGTCCAGTCGCCTATTTCAGTGAGAAGCTCCACGATGCAGCCCTTCATTATTCCACCTATGACAAGGAGCTGTACGCACTCAAGAGAGCTTTAGAGACGTGGCAGCACTATTTATGGCCTAAAGAGTTCATGATTCATACGGATCACGAGAGTTTGAAACATTTGAAAGGCCAACAAAATCTGATCAAGCGTCACACATGATTGGTAGAGTTTATCGAGTCCTTTCTGTACGTCAAAAAAGGTGCAGGAAACATTATAGCTGATGCGTTGTCATGAAGGTACGTTCTCTTGAACCTTATGCATGCTAAGATGTTGGGATTTTATGCAATTAAGGAGTTTGCGTGTGATGAGTTTTTCGCACCTATATATGTTGCATGTTGCTCAAAATCTCGATCATATGATGGATTTTTTGTGCATGAGGGTTTTCTTTTCAAGGGTTCATAGTTATGCATACCTAAGTCTTCTATGTGTGAGTTGTTAGTATTGGAATCGCATGCGGGTGGTTTAATGGGTCACTTTGGTGTGTCTAAGATGTTAAACTTGCTGCATGAACATTTTTTTTGGCTATGTATGAAGCATGATGTTGAGAATGTGTGTAGTAGATGCATTACATGTAGAAATTCGAAATCTACCTCTCACTCATTCGGTCTTTACACTCCTCTACCAGCCCCGTCTTCCTCGTGGATTGATTTATCTATGGATTTCATACTAGGATTGCCATGGTCTAGGTCTAGTGGAGATTCTATCTTTGTTGTAGTTGATAGGTTTTCCAAGATGGCTCATTTCATTGCATGTAGGAAAACTGATGATGTTGTACACATTGCCAACTTGTTCTTTATTCATGTTGTGCGTTTACATAGAATACCTAGAACTATTGTTAGTGGTAGGGATTTTAAGTTCTTGGCATATTTTTGGTGTGTACTTTGGGGTAAGCTAGGTACCAAGTTACTTTTCTCTACTGCATGTCATCCTCAAACGGATGGTCAAACTAAAGTCGTGAATAGAACTTTAGGTACTTTGCTGCATTCTTTAGTTAAAAACAACTTGAAATCATGGAAAGATTTTTGCCATATGCTGAATTTGCTTACAATTGAGTTGTGCATTCATCTACCAACATGTCTCCATTTGAAGATGTTTATGGTTTTAATCCGTTAACGCCTACTGATCTTTTACCTTTACCTATTGAGCATCTTAAAAGTGTTAAAGGTACCCGAAGAGTGAAACAAGTGAAAGAGATGCATGAGAAAGTACATGCGCAATTTGAAGCCGTTGGCGCTCGCACTGTTGTTCAAAAGAACAAACGGTGCAAACCGATGATTTTTCAGCCCGAAGATCGCGTTTGGATTCATCTGAGTCCTGAATGGTTTTCTAATCTGAGGAAATCAAAATTGATGCCAAGAGGAGATGGACTGGTCACCGTGTTGAGTCGAGTCAATGACAATGCATATCGCATTGATTAACCCGGTGAGTATAAGTGTTCATCTACATTCAATGTTGCTGACTTATCTCTCTTTTCTGCAGATGATGAGTTCGATGATGAAGAGTCCGAGAATTTAAGGACGAATTCTTTTCAGTAAGGGGGAATGATGAGATCGAGTATCAATTATGGCAAAGAAGAGGATGATCCAGAGCTGCAATTCAAAGGTCCTATGACGCGTTTATGAGCAAAGAAGTTGCAAGCTTATTTACAAGCTTCATTAAGACGTAAATTCGAACTACAAGAAGAAAAGATGAAGGGTAGCCTAATATTGGTCAACATGCTATCGTTTGATGATGAAGAAGGAAGCATGAAGACGTGAGAAGAAGAATGACGCCATTTGGACGTGTGCATGAAGAGTTATGCGCGTTTGCATGGGAAACCGGGAGATACTGTTTCTCATGCAAAGGTGGCAAGATTTATTATCAACATGGGCCACAAATTAATTTAATTAATTGCAGCCCAATGTCATTTAAATCAAGTCCAAATAGGTGAGAGATTTGAAGCCCAAGTCAATTTGGGATTTATCCTTATCTAGTTAGATTTTTGTTATCTTATTTTTGGTATCTTTTGATTTTATCCTAGTTTGACTAGAACTAGTAATTTTCGGTTTTTATCTAGTTAATTAGGTCTAGATTTTCGTCCCCTATGTTATTATAAATAGGGCTATCATGTGACATTAAAAATTTAGACAATTGCAAGAGTTTAAGATATTTTCCTCCTTTTGTCTCAAGATCCTTTGGTTGATCAACAATACAAACATTCTATTGTTCTAGCAAATCATTAGTCTTATTCAAATTCTTTGGGATATTTCGAGTACTTAGGAGAATTTCTATCCGGAGAAGTTAGACGTGCGCATTCGGGTTTACAACACGGGTTCGCCGATCCTAGCCTATCCTACACTACTCTTCGCCGCCGCCAACACCACCTCAACCGCCGAATTCCGCCGCCACCACTGCCAATTTCCAGCCATTCACAAGTAATTCCAAGTGTCTTCATCGAGTCCTCATCATCGTTTAATTCCTTGTCGTATTCCTAGTAACTTCTATCTTTAATTTGAGTCGGATTGCATCCATAGTTTTTAGCTGACGTTGTTCGAGTCCTAAAGTCTTCCACCTGTGTGTTCTTCATGTCTTGGATTCATTGTCCGGGTCACATCAATTGGACTCCAAACACACGATTTGGGCTGAATAATTCGTGGCCCATGTTGTGATTAATTCTTGCCACCTTTGCATGAAAACAGTCATCTCTCGGATTCCCCTGCAAACGTGTTGAACTCTTCATGCACATGTCCAAATGGCGTCCCTTTTCTTTTCACGTCTTCATACTTCCTTCTTCTTCATCAAATGATAGCATGTTGACCAATCTCGGGCTGCTCTTCATCTCTTCTTCTTCAAGTTCGAATTTACGCCGAATTGGAACTTGTAAATAAGATTGCAACTTCTTTGTTCGCAAACGCGTCACTGGACCTTTGAATTGCAGCTCCGGATCATATTCTTCTTTTCCAAGCTTGATCTCATCATTCTCCCCCTGCTGAAAAGAATTCGTCCTTGAATTCTCGGACTCTTCATCATTGAACTCATCATCTGCAGTAAAGGGAGATAAGTCAGCAACATTGAATACAGATGAACACTTATACTCACCGGGTAAATCAATGCGATATGCATTGTCATTGAATCGACTCAACACGGTGAATGGTCCATCTCCTCTAGGCATTAACTTCGATTTTCATAGGTTTGGAAACCGTCCAGGACTCAGATGAATCCAAACGCGATCTCCGGGCTGGAAAATCATTGGTTTGCACCGTTTGTTCTTTTGAACAGCCGTGCGTGCGCGAACAGCCTCAATGCGTGCACGTACCTTCTCATGCATCTCCTTCACTTGTTCCGCTCTTCTTATACCTTTAATACTTGCTAGATGCTCAACAGGTAAAGGCAAAAGATCAGTAGGCGTTAGCGGATTAAAACCATAAACAACTTCAAATGGAGACATGTTAGTAGATGAATGCACAACTCGATTGTAAGCAAATTCAGCATATGGCAAACAATCTTTCCATGATTTCAAGTTGTTTTAAACCAAAGAACGCAGCAAAGTACCGAAAGTTCTATTCACGACTTCAGTTTGACGATCCATTTGAGGATGACATGCAGTAGAGAAAAGCAACTTGGTACCTAGCTTACCCCAAAGTAAACGCCAAAAATGTGCTAAGAACTTAGAATTCCTATCACTAACAATAGTTCTAGGTATTTCATGTAAACGCACAACATGAATAAAGAACAGATTGGTAATGTGTACAGCATCATCGGTTTTCCTACATGCAATAAAATGAGCCATGTTGGAAAACCTATCAACTACAACAAATATGAAATCTCGACCAGACCTAGACCATGGCAAACCAAGTATGAAATCCATTGATAAATCAATCCACGGAGAAGACGAGGCTGGTAGAGGCGTGTAAAGACCAAAATGAAGGGAAGTAGATTTCGACTTCCTACATGTAATGCATCTACTACACACATTTTCAATATCATGCTTCATACGTGGCCAAAAGAAATGTTCATGCAGCAAGTTTAACGTCTTAGACACACCAAAGGGACCCATTAAACCTCCCGCATGCGACTCTAAAACTAACAACTCACGCATAGAAGACTTAGGTATGCATAATTGTGATCCCTTAAATAGGAAACCCTCATGCACGAAAAAACCATTATGTGATCAAGATTTTGAGCAACAAGTAGCATATATCGGCGCGAAATAAGCATCACTAGAATACAGCTCCTTAATTTCATCAAATCCTAGCATCTTAGCATGCATAAGCTTCAAGAGAATGTACCTTCGCGACAACGCATCAGCAATGACTTTTTCAGCGCCCTTTTTGTACTTGATAACATACGGAAAGGACTCGATGAACTCGACCCAACGTGCGTGCCACTTGTTCAGATTTTGTTGACCTTTCAAATGCTTCAAACTCTCGTGATCCGTGTGAATCATGAACTCTTCAGGCCACAAATAGTGCTGCCACGTCTCTAAAGCTTGCTTGAGTGCGTACAGCTCCTTGTCATAGGTGGAATAATGAAGGGCTGGATCGTGGAGTTTGTCACTGAAATAGGTGACTAGACGCCATTCCTGCATCAAAACAGCACCAATCCCTTTGCCCGAGGCATCACATTCAATCTCAAAAGTTTTATTAAAGTCCAGAAGAAAAAGAACATGCGCATTACACAAACAGGATTTCAAATTATTAAACGCATGCTCTTGAATAGGACCCCATTCAAACTTTCGATCTTTCTTGCTTAACTACATAAGTGGCGCAGCTATGCTAGAGAAATCGCGCACAAAGTGATGATAAAAGCCAGCAAGACCGTGGAAAGATCGGACATCAGTTGCGGATTTAGGAGTCAGCCATTCCTCAATCGCTTTGATTTTGGAACGGTCTACTTCTATACCACGGTCACTCACAACAAAGCCTAGAAAAATGACTTCGTTCATGCAAAAAGAACACTTAGACAAGTTGCCATATAGTTTCGATTCCCTAAGTAATTTGAACACATGTCTAAAGTACTGCATATGTGTGTGTGTCGTGTCACTATATATCAGAATGTCATCAAAATACACAACAACATATTTACCAATAACTTCACGCAAAACATGATTCATGAGATGCATAAACGTGCTTGGTTCATTGGTGATACCAAAAGGCATAACAATCCATTCATACAAACCATGTTTTGTTTTAAATGCAGTTTTCCATTCATCGCCTTCATGCATACGAACTGGAAAGTAACCAGAACGCAAATCAATTTTGGAAAAGACACGCGAACCAGACTACTCATCAAGCATATCATCTAATCTAGAGATGGGAAAATTATATTTTACCATGATTTTGTTGATTGCTCGACAATCCATGCACATACGCCATTCGTTGTTCTTCGTTGGAACTAAAATCACTAGAACGGCGCACGGACTGAAACTTTCACGGATTTGTTTCTTTTCCAACAGCTCTTTGACTTGCCTATCAATCTCTTTAGTCTCGTCGCGAGATGTCCTATAGGCTGGTCAGTTAGGTAACACTGCTCCGGGGATGAAATCGATCTGATGTTCGATCCCTGGAACTGGTGGAAGTCCGTCGGGTATCTCTTCAGGGAAAATGTCCTTGAACTCGTCAAGTAAGGGCTGCACATCAGTAGGCAAACAATCATTAGTAGTACTACTCTTAAATGTGATTAGGACAAGAGGCATACTGCTTTGACGGCTTTCTGAACTCATTTTCCTGAAATAAACAAGCTCTTGATGTGAGGCTTGCTAGAATTCGAACCACTCTTCTTTTCCATAGTTAAGGAGTCCGAATGAGGTGGTTTGGAGGAGGTAGGGGCAGCGGTAGTGGGCTGTCTGATGGTGGAGGTTGCGGTCACGGCCTTCGGGGCCCGTTTTGCTGCTGCCTGTTTCTCCTTCTCCTCTTTGAACCTCTCTTGCATGCACTGCTGATCCATAGCAATGACTTTAGGTGGTAATGGCCTTAATGTGCTGGTTTGGCCATCAATGTCAACGGTATAGGTGTTTAGTCGTCCGTCGTGGACAACATGTTGATCATACTGCGAAGGTCTGCCTAACAACAAGTGTGCCATATCCATAGGGATAACGTCGCACAAGACAGTGTCAAAAAACTTATTGATTGAGAATGAGACACTTACCTGGTGAACCATGCGAATCTCGCATCTATTTGTAAGCCACTACAATCCGTAGTGCTTCGCGTGCTGTTGAATGAGTAGACCAAGTTTTTCCACTACATATTGACTGATGGCATTGATCACGCTGCCACTATCAATAATCATTGAACACATATGATCCTTGATCACTGCACGGGTATAGAAGATGTTTTCCCGTTGGTGTTCTTGTTCCTCTTCTCGAATGATGCTTAAACTCCGGATTGTGACCAAACTGACTTGTTGAACTTCCAGATCAATATCTTCATGCTTAACATCATTCTCATCATTCTTTTCAAGTGTGGCGTCGCCCACTGGCTCTTCTTCCTCCTCACTGGCTGATTCGACTTCGTTTGACTCTGTCAAATATAGAACTCGCCGGTTCGGACATTGAGCCTGAAAGTGGCCCCAACCTTGACACTTGTGACACTGAATGTCATGAGCTCGACTCGGGGCTGCAGTAGGGGGCATCGCACCTTGGTTTGGCCGAGTAGGGTTCGGCCGGGGTAGAGTAGACTCGGGTCTACGGCTGGACTGCAGTATAGAACGGTCGAAACACCATTCGGGTGGTCCGGATTGACCTCGGGGTCGTGTGGACTCAGTAGAAGGAGTTGAAGGTGGTGTGGAATGTGTACCTTTATTCCAAGAAGGCCGTGTAGGGACTGCATTATAGTGTGATCGATGGCGGCCTTCTCTCAGCTGCTTTTCCACGATTGATGCGTACTGCACCATCCTTTCTACACTGTTGAAGTCTCTGAGTTCGACTTCACAAGAAATATCAGGATGCATACCTTCAATGTATCGAATGATGGTCGCATTTAAGGTCTCCTATTCCCAACTCTGTTCAAGGCAGTTTCCAACTCTTTGTGGTATTCTTCAATTGATCAGGTGCCTTGTTTGATCCGGTTGAGCTTTTTCTCGAGCTCTTTCTCATAGTGGACTGGAATGAAGCGGCCTCGCATCAATCCTTTCATCTTTTCCCAAGTGTCAATGGGTGGATTTCGATTCCTGCGCCTCTTTTCCTGCTGCATCTCCCACCATGAGGCTGCGTAACCTCTAAATTCCAAACATGCTAGCTGCACCTTTTTGATCTCTGAACAATCATAGCATGCAAAGATCTTCTCTACCTTACACTCCTAATCTAAGTAGATATCGGGGTTGTGAAGGCCTTTAAACTCTGGGATGCTCGTCTTGATGTTGTTGAACCTACCATCTTCATAAGTGTCGGCGCGAGTTGCATGCCTATGAGGTGCTTGGGGTCGATCATTGTGATTTTCCCACCTCTGTGGTGTGAAATCTACTTCATACCCACTGGCTGCATCGGACTCGTGTCCATAGTCATCATCTTCCTCGAATGCCCGCATAGGGGACGGCCTTGGGACATCTCTCTGCTATTGCCATCGGCCAGCTGCTCCTGCTTGAGGCTCGGGTTGCCTCACTGCATTTACTTGAGGCTCAGGTTGCCTCGCTGCATTTATTTGAGGCTCGGGTTGCCTTGCTACATTTACTTAAGGCTCGAGTTGCCTCTCTGTATTTTCTTGAGGCTCGGGTTCCCTTGCAGGTTCTCCTTGGACCGTTTAGGATGTGGTTGACTGTGTTTTGAGCCTTGCAAGATCCTCTTGGAATTCAGCTACTTGGTTGCCAAGTTCGTCTCTCAGTAGATGATTCTGTTGTTCAAAGTGTTTGGCTAGAGCTTCATAATTGTATTTGGCATCCCACGGTGTATTAGATGAGTAGGACTGGTCGTCGGGTGTGTTTAGCGACCGTGGCTCCTTAGGTGGTGGAGTTGATGATTCTGTATTGGTACCTTTCTTCATTATACCTGCAAAATGAACAAACATGAAGAAAAAGTAAAGTGGGACCTCACAATTCCTCACAAGCTCTCGTGTATGTCACTCTTGATTTTTCCACTCGTATTTATCTCTCAAATAGATATGGTGCACCTGTGGAGTGATTATAGGGGTGGGTGGATTAAAAACAACTGCTTCTCTTGACTAGCTCTTTGGGTCTTCTTCAAGCTCCAACGGATAGAATCAAGCCCGAAGGTTGCTAAGAGTAGAAGTAGGCATGTGGTGTAGGTAAAACTGCTGATTGGTGTATGTAGACCATGGGTGTATGGGTGTGCGGGTGTATGGGTGTACGGGTGTGTGGGTGTACAGGTGTACGGACTATGTTGTGTATAAGGTGCACCGGGTGTAGGTGTGTATGAACTGAAAATTTCGAACCTTAGATGGTGTAGGAATAGAGATTTTCGGTGGATAGGTATGGAGGATCTTGACTTGGATATGGATTGCGATGGAAGAAATCTAAACAATGTAAGAAATCTAGCATATAAGGTAGGAGTCTTTTGGATGTGTTTCACCAAGTGTGGACACAATCTAAAATCCCTAAGTACCTATCTAGTATGGAAACAAATCTATCTAGACTAGGAAAGCCACAAAAAATGAAATTAACAAGAATTAAAAATATAATTTTTTTTAATCAGTGCCTCTTTCTTTTTTAATTAGCCGATGGCTTTTCTTTTCTAATCAAGTTTTAACTTGATCAGCCATTTAGTCCTTCTTGTGATCAGTTTTCCTTTTCTTAGCCAGCGGTTCATGAAGATCCTCTTCTCCATCCTCATCACTGCTTTCTGACTCCGTTTCAGCTGACTGGAGCCTTGGATGGGTTTGCAGCTGCTTGATCTGCTCAGTGTGCAGTTTAACCTGTTGCTGTAGAGTGTGGATCAGCTCTTCATAATATGGAGGGAGCTGGACTATTGAACTGCTTAGCTGAGTGATGAACTGAACTGCTCTGGAGTCCACTTCCTCTCCTGCTTCAGTTCCAACAAGTTCCTCGCAAGGAACTGTCTGAGAGTGGTCTTCTTTCTCCATACTGATAGACTCATCATAGCTTGCCTCTGGTGGTGTTTCTGGTGCGGTAGCTAGGGCTTCAGCTTGAAAAGCCCTTTGAACTGGATCAAAGTACATAGTTAGTGCTAGTGTACCTTGATAGACAGGTTGTTCATCCATTTGAGCAGTCTTTTCCAGTTGGCTGGTCAGACTCAGCTGGCTCTGGAGTTGTGTCTTGAGGAGGAGTAGTTTGAGGTTCAATTGGCTCCTCAGGCAGTTCAGTCTCTTCAGTTGTCTTCCGTGGCTCTCCATCACATGGAAGATCAGGTATAGTAGGAGATTTGAGCAGTTCCTCAAACTCCTGATCGCTGATTGTTTGTTTGTCAACTGGTTGCACCTCAGGAGAATCATCAAGAAGGTCGATGATACTGACATCCAGTTGAGGGGATTCCTCGAATGTTAACTGCCTAGCTACGGATGCTATGACAGTTCACTTTGGGATGTGAGCTGCAACAGTCCCAGCCCCTTGTTGACTGCTTTGAGCTTCTTCGTTGAACTAGTTCTGCACCTCCCGAAGCTGTTGCTACCTGAGTTTTAACACTTCATTGAGTAACCAATGTTATTGAACTTGAGGATTTTTCAATTGTTGCTGCTCAGCTTGAGTTTGCAGATGTGGCAATCTGATGTTGGCCCAGTTTAGTAGATCATTCATTACTTCCAACAATGTTTGTTGTTCTGGGTGTGGATGGTTCCTTCGAATGGCAAGCATTCTTTTCAAGGTGATGACTGGATTTTGTTCTGGAGTTTCCTGTCCAGCCCATTGCATGCTCTACTTTTCTTCCCTTCTCCAGAAGCTCATCCCGTGTAGAGCAGTTAGGAGAAAATGGACTTCAGAATTGAAGCAATGTCTCCAAAGGTACCAATAAACATACCTCGTTAGGGCTGCATACAGGGCGGCAATACCAATCATATCTTCAATAAAATTTTCAGTAATGAATTTCTACACTTGTTCGTCAGCCCAACATTTGACGATTTCAGGTCTTGATAGAGCTCTTATATTTTCTTCGGTCTCTCCCATCGGGGGGCACGCAGTTCTGAAGAAATCTGCCCCTGAGTCCTTTGGAGGAATTCCCCTATCAGGCACAATATCATCTCCTTCAATTGGTGCTACATCAAACACCTTAATATTGTGAGGAGGCAGTTTCGGAGGGGGTGGAGGCCCTGATTTCTTCTTCTTTCCTTTTGGTTGAACTGCTGCAGATTTCTTCTTTGTCTTGCTAGTTCTTTCCTTGAGCTGAACTGGCTTGGTTGGGATCTTTTCTTCAGGTGAATCAATAGATGATCCACAGCGAACTTCGTAGTTGCTTAGCTTTAATTGAGCTTCCCAACATATGGCTTATTGGGAGATTATCGTCTGAGTCGAAGCCCTCTTGAGGCATTTCAACAGCAATTTCTTTGTCTTTTCTTTTTGCAGGCTCCTCTGCTTTCTTTGAAATGGCAGCAGTTGACTGACTGCTCCTGATGTTTATGGATTTTGCAGCTGGCTGCCTTCTGGTTGTTGCTGGTATAAAATCCAATTTGCCGATCATCAGCGTGTCGGTTTCTTCTATCATGTAGTCACAACTGCTTTCCAATATGATGTTGATTCTGCTTGGATAACACATCTTTTAATGGAATTCTGTTGGTGACCAGTTCTTCTCCACAATATCAATGTACTTCTTTATTTGCTCGAAGAAATATTGAGCCCAGTTGACATTGATGCCTCTAATGATCGCTGCACATATTTTGTACTTGTGCTCCGACATTTCTGAGTGGCTTCCAGTTGTTCCAGTGATCATTCTAGCAGCAACTGATGCTAGAACCCTGTATTCTTCTTGAAAAAGAGACATGAGTGTACTGCTCTTGTATGGATCTGCACATTCCTTCCTCTTCCACTGACGGTAGGATTCCTCTTGATCCACTTCAACATCTTGCAATCTTGTTCCAGTAGATGGCAGTTTAAATAGTCTTTCGAGCAGTTCTGGAGTTACGATCAGTTCAACTCCTTGAACTTCAGTCTCTATTCTGTCATTGTAGCCTTTTGAGTTTCAGTAAAACTCAACCACAACCTCTGGATAAATCTTTGATGGGTACTCTTCTGTGAAGCTTTTCAGGCCACTTTGCTCTATCTTCGTGATCAGTGAGTTGCAAAGATCGGAATCTCAACATTTTTCTGTATAAGCCCCTATATCCAGGAACTTGTCTCTGTAGAGATTCATTTGGAATCCTCGTGAAGATTCACCAGATCTTTTAATGTCGAACTTTCATCGAACAGTTGGTGCGCGTCTGTCAGCTATGGAGTTTTTTGGATAAATGATTCAGGAAGGGTAAATTGGCTTTGACTGAGTTTAGGAACTGAATGATTTCACTTTCGTAAAATTTGCAGAATAGTTTCAAGAATTGAAGGATGAGAGATGCTTTAACTCTTTACTGTGTTTGAGATTGGTAAAAGTGAAAATGAAAGTTCAGCCATCCCTTTTATAGAAAATGATGACATTCATCCAATGGTTGTGACGCTTGGTATGCCCAATATTCAACGGTCGGATTAACTCAATCGACCCGTCGATTGGCCTTTCGATTATGTCCGTTGGGGATAAATGAAGGAGAGAGAAAAAGTTCAACGGTAATATTTGAGTGACATGTGTTTTTACCGTTTCTAATATTGAAATTTGAACTTATCTTTTCTCTTTAGAAGCTTCTCCTTGGCTTGAAACTGATTACGTCATCAGTTGGCTTCCACTATAACTGATGATCCTTTTGTTGATCAGTTTCAGCTGAGATGTCTTTTCATCAGTTCGGAATTGGTCTTGACCGTTTAGACCTTTGTTCAGCTGCTTCCCAGTTCAGCTGTTCTCCTTCAGTTGGTCTTTGAACTGACATCTCCTTTTGGTTTGACTCCAGTTCCTAGTACTCCTTCATCAGTTTGATCAATTTGTAGTTTTTGTGTTCTGCATAACTGACTGGATCATCAGTTTGAACGACTGAACTGATGATTTAGTTGAACTAATGGAGTAAACTGATCATCTCCAGTTTACTTTTCTCTTAGCAGCTTCTTGTCTTTACTTCAAACTGATGGCTTTTGTGGCCAACTGATCAGTTTCTCGCCTTTTTGATTCAGTTTCTCTCTTTAGCTGGAGTGGTCCCTTGGCCTTCTTCCTTCAGTTTATCATCTTCATCTTGTGATGCTAGCTCCAGCAGTCCCAACTGTATGCATAGCTCCATAAAACTTGTTTCAGGTAATGGTTTGGTGAAGATGTCAGCTATCTTCTTCTCAGTGTTGACATATTTGATGCATATGTCTTTCTTCTCGATGTGATCTCTGATAAAGTGATGCCTTATGTCAATGTGCTTGGTTCTTGAATGCAGAACTGGATTCTGAGATATCGCAATTGCACTATTGTTGTCATAGTAGATAGGCACTTCTTCAGTTTCAACTTTGTAGTCCTTCAACTGTTGCTTCATCCAGAGTATCTGCGCATAGCAACTTCCAGCAGCTACATATTCTACTTCAGTTGTTGACGTGGCAACTGAGTGCTGCTTCTTCCTAAACCAGGATATCAGTTTGCTTCCCAGAAACTGACATGTTCCACTGGTACTTTTTCTGTCAATTTTGCATCCACCAAAGTCTAAGTCTGAATAACCAATTAGACTTAAACTGTCATCTCTGGGATACCATAGTCCAAGATTTATGGTTCCTTTGAGATATTTGATAATTCTCTTAGCTGCTTCGAGGTGGCTCTTCTTTGGATTAGCTTGAAACCGTGCACATAGTCCGACTGAATAAGAGATGTCTGGCCGGCTAGCTGTTAAGTAGAATAGCGACCCAATGATTCCTCTGTAATATGTTTGGCTAACTGATTCTCCTTCTTCATCGAGAGTTAGCTGAACTGATGTGTTCATAGGAATCTTGAGAGTTTTTCCTTTGCTTACTCCAAACTTTTTAACTAGCTCCTTGGTGTACTTTGCCTGGCTGATAAAGATTCCATCTTTTAGCTGCTTCACTTGGAGTCCTAGGAAGAATGTCATTTCTCCCATCATGCTCATCTCAAATTCGCTTTGTATCAGTTGAGCGAATCGTGTGCATAGATCTTTGCTTTTTGATCCAAAAATTATGTCATCCACATAAATTTGAACAATTAAGATCTCAGTTGATCGTTCTATTCAGAATAAAGTTCGATCAATGACTCGCTTTTGAAACCCATTTTTCAGTAAAAATATTGTTAGAGTTTCGTACCACGCTCTAGGAGCTTGCTTCAGTCCATATAGGGCTTTCTTCAGTTTGAAGACTTGATCACCAATTTCAAATCCTGGCGGTTGCTCAACATAAATCTCCTCCTTGAGCATTCCTTGAAGAAAAGCACTCTTGACATCCATCTGGTAGACTGTGAAGTTGAAGTATGCTGCATAGGCTAGGAACAGTCTAATGGCTTCCAATCTTGCAACTGGCGTGAATGTCTCATCAAAGTCGATCCCTTCACTTTGTGAGTATCCTTTGGCTACTAGTCTAGCGTTGTTCCTTGTGATTACTCCTTGTTCATCCAGTTTGTTGCGAAAGATCCATTTTGTACCAATGATCTTTTGGGTTTTTGGCCTATCAACAAGAAACCATACATCATTTCGTGTGAACTGGTTCAGTTCTTCTTGCATAGCTATGATCCAGTCAGAGTCTTCTAAGGCTTCTTTGACATTTGCTGGTTCAGTTTAAGATATGAAGTATGTAAATAGTGCATGCTCAGTTGAACTTCTGGTCTGGACTCTACTTCTTAGATCACCAACTATCTTGTTAGTTGGATGGCTACGGAGCCATTTGGGCAAGGTACCTTTAGCTGGGTCCTAAGCTGGCTCTTATGTGGTGACATCATCAGTCGCTCTTTCATCAACTGGTTCAGCATTTTAATCAGTTCTTCCCCCTGTTTCAGTTGTGGGGTTTGTGGTCTCAGCACGATTTGTGTCTTCATTGACCAAGTTGTTCTCAACTGGTATTGTGCCAGTTTCATTACCTTCTTCTATTAAAACTTCAAACCGCTTTGGAACTATGTGATCTACATAGTCCTGCGAGTTCTTAGTTTCACTAGGTAGTACTTGAACTGATGTGTCTATTATTTCTTTATTCCTATACTCATTA
The DNA here is from genome assembly GCA_026008535.1 of Perilla frutescens. Lineage (NCBI taxonomy): Eukaryota > Viridiplantae > Streptophyta > Magnoliopsida > Lamiales > Lamiaceae > Perilla > Perilla frutescens. The sequence continues at coordinate 17,864,971 of BRKX01000005.1, forward strand.
GCAAATTCATCAAATACCACATGACATGTTATTTTCACAACAAGAGTTCGTTTATTGAACACTCTGTAAGCTTGTGCGTGAGGTGAGTTATACCAAAGATATATACCCTCATCAGCTTTAGCACTAAAAGCTTTTAATTGAGTCTTGCCATTGTTGTGAATATAGCATTTACAGCCAAATATTTTAAAGTATGAGATAGAAGGCTTATGACCCTTGTACAGTTCATAAGGTATCTTTTCATGGGCTGCTACAATGGAACTTCGATTTTGAGTATGGCAGGCTGTGTTGACTGCTTCAGCCCAGTACCCTTCAGCTATGTTGGCATCAGCTATCATTGCTCGAGCTGCTTCTTTGAGTGTTCGGTTATGCCGTTCGGCTACACCATTCTGTTGTGGAGTTCTTACAGCTGAATGTTCATGAATGATTCCAAGCTGGTTGAGGAAACTGATCATGTGTTGATTCACAAATTCAGTTCCATTGTCGGAGCGAATCCTTTGAACTGATCTTTCCTTCTTAGTTTGTAATCTTCTGATCAGCGCTGTTAGCTTGTCATAAGTTTCATCTTTGCTCCTCAAGAATTCCACCCATGTATATCTTGAGAAATCATCAACTACTACGAGAGTGAATCTTTTGCCCTTTGGAGTTTGTGGTCTAACTGGACCAAACAAATCCATATGTAGCAGTTGAAGACAATCAGTTGTTCCTGGTGGGTGACTCTTATTCTTGAAGGATGACTTCACCTGCTTTCCTTTTTGACATGGTCCGGATACACCTGTCTTCTTGTATATTTCTTTGATTATTTTGAAGTTGAGGTGATTCAGTTGTCGATGCCATAACCAGCTTGCTTCAGTTGATCCTTTTGAAAGGAAGCAAGCTTCTGAGTAGCCGGTTGACCAGTCAACAATGTACATGTTGCCTCTCCTGATACCAGTTAGTAGAATTACTCCAGTTGACTTGTCTCTTATGTTGCAGGTGTTTTTGGTGAAGTCAACTGAGTAGCCATTATCACACAAGTGGCTGATGCTTAGTAGTTTGTGTTTAAGTCCATCCATGTGGGAGACTCCATTCACTACTACTTTTCCCTTGACTACGAACCCTTCTCCAATGGTTCGGCTTTTGGAGTTGTCTCCAAATGTGACAAGTGGGCCTTTGATTTCTTCATAACCGTCGAGATCTTCTCTGTCTCCGGTCATGTGCTTGGAGCACCCGCTATCTAGATATCAGATGTCTTTGGCTTTCTTCGTAGATAGGATGCTCTTGTCCTGCAAGGAAAGGAGTAGCATTTAGGGACCCATTTTCTATCGGGTCCTTGTTGATTCATCAAGCTTTTTAGAATCCAGACTTGCCAAACTTTTGGCTTCTTATCATTCAGAGATTCAACTGACTTGGATCGCCTGATCTGTTTATATTTTTTCTAAACTCTTCTATTCTGATTTGAATCAGTTAAGTGATACCTGCGTTGAGAGTTAGTTGGATAAAACAATTCAACTAAAACGCTTTGGTCTTGAGACCTTTGAGTTCTGTGATCAGACAAGTGTTTTGTATGTTTCCATTTTATTGGAATAACCTTTTTGGCTCATTTCTGGAATCTAGATAATCATTATAATGATGATAAGGTTGAAACTGGTTTATTTGATCTCTCCTATAGGTGTTCTAATTGAACTTCTTAGTAGGATAGGCTTGAGATCCAAACTGATCTTTCTTTCTAAAGGGGACTGATCTATCAGTTTGTCTTCGGGACATTCTTTGTTGGTATGATGATATTTGTTGAACTGGAGGTTTTGAACGAGTAGATTGGTTTGAGTGAACTGATGATCTTGGCTGGAAATTGGACTTCAGTTGACCTGGTGTTTTTGTTTGGTGAAACTAACCAAATTGTCTAGGCTGAGTTTGAGGACTTTTCAATATTCCCTTTCCTTTAGTTGACTCAGCTAGCTGATCATGAGATCTAGTGAACCCTTTTAGGATTCCCTTGTCACTGGGTTGGGCAACTGCTTTTCCCTTTTCTAAAGCAGTGAATTTGCTATATCCTAGCCCTGAGCTGCCAGTTTCAGTTCTTTGATGGCTTAATATTTCATCTAGAGTTTGAGATCCCTTTTTGAACTTCAGATTTACCTTTTCTTTTTCTAGGATCTCTTGCTTGAGTTTTTGGTTTTCAGTCTCTAGATTAGCATTTCTCAGTTTCAATTTCTCAAATTCGATAAGCTGAGATTCAAGATAATTTAATCTTTCATGATCAATGCTCAGTTTCCTAACCTTATTTCTCAGTTCATCATTTTCATCTTTCAGTTCAACATGCAAACATGAAATTGAAGCTAATTGGTCTTCTAGCATCATAAGTTTCATATCAAGTTCATTACTAGAGACAGTTGCTTCATTTATATGATAAAAGGAGGTTTGAGAATCAGCTGTACTAACCTCTTCATCATTGTCAGCCATGAGGCAGAATAGCGCTTCATCATCTGAGCTATAGCCGTCAGAATCGATTCCAGATGGATAGTCTGAATCATCCAGCACGGCATTCTCAAGATTTGCAACCATTGCTTTTCTTTTGAAGAAGCTTCTCCTCACATTGGCTTTCTTGTCTTCAGGAAGTTCTGGACATTCAAACCTGTAATGTCCTTGTTTATGGCAATGAAAACATTCTCCAAGATTTCGGTTACCACTTCTGAATGGTTCAGCTGCTCGTTCAGCTGGTTGGTAAGTTTTCTCAACTTTTGGAATTTCATCAGTTTGAGGTGAGACAGATTGTTTATCCCGAACTCTCTTCAATTTTTCTAGTAACCTGGTGACCGATTGGATTTGCTCATTGATGTCATCAGTTAGGTTCTCCTTTTTTTTGTTGCTTCTCTTTTTCATTCAGTTGAAGATCCGCCTTGGTTTTCTTTGGCTGGTGAGCTCCTAGGTCTGAAGTTGTTTCTTTCTTGAGTATCTCTAAACCTTGTCCTCTCGCCGTAGAAAGCTGCGTCTTGAGTTGACGATGTCGATGCTTCCTTTTTCTAGTTTAGACTGTACTCATGAGCTTTGAGAGAACCAAATAGTTCCCTAGGAGTGATGCTATTTAGATTTCTTGATTCATTTGTAGTTATCACTTTCATATCCCATTCTTTAGTAAGATTATCCAATATCTTGGAATTCATCTCAGAATTGGGATAAATCCTTCCGAGGTTGTTCATCTCACTGATGATGCCTAGAAATCTAGTTTCAAGGCTTGAGATGGACTCTTCTGCCTACATTTTGAAAGATTCATACCTGTCAACTGCCAATTGGAGTTTGTTTCCTTTTATGGCTTCGGACTCTCTGGAAAGATCTGCGAGTAGGTCCCATATTTCCTTGGCAGTTGTGTAGTTCTTTGTATCCTTCATATGATCTTCATCTAGAGTTTGAAATAGTGCGGCTTGAGCAACGAACTCTAGATTTTTTAACTTCTTCTCTTCACTGGTGAGAAGATTAGTTGGCTTCGGAATCCTTGCCGGTTGATTGATATCAACTATGTGAGCGTTATTGTCCATCATGATGATGATTGAGTTCCCACATATTTTCATGAATTGAGCAGAGATGCGCCTTCATTCTCCTGCTCCAGTTATCATAATTTTCAACTGAAAACAAAGGTAGCTTATGGTTTCCCATAGCTGAAATGTTAGCACAGATAAGTAGATCTTATTCAGTTGATCTGCAGAAATAACTGATCCTTAGAATCAACCACTCTGATACCACTTGTTGGTCCCGGGCGAGTCAATATCAGTTTAGAGGGGGGGTGAATAAACTGATAATTTTTTTTACTTTGAGTGCGGAATAACAGGGCCCTTTGACTCGCTTAATGAAACTTATCTATGCACAGACTTAATGAACAATTAAGACAGTTTAAGTGCAACTTGTGTGAGATTGTGTGCAGTTCAAAGATATGCAATAACCAGAATGGTACTGCACACAAGTAATTTATAGAGGTTCGAAGTCTCAAACTTCTACGTCCTCTCTTCCTTCCGCAGAAGGGCAACTTCACTATATAACTTGAGTTTCTTTACAAATTATACGATGGACAGTTGGCTGAACCTGGTAACTGCTTACTACCTCAGCAGGTCGATGACTCACACTTGAAGTCCCTAACTGCTCGCTAGGAACGTAGGTGCTATTGTCATCTTTACAAGGTTTTAGATCTCTTTCGATCTTCAAGAGGTTAGTCTTGAACAGGGGTTATCAACTGATGTGCTCCTTCAATTGAGCTGAGTAGTCGATCGTTGTGTAGCTGAAACTGAGAAGACTGCCCTGGCTGGATTGTCAACATGATGTGACCCAAGATTAGGATCGAACGCACGTTGACAAGTAAGGGTTTAATGACTCAAAAGACTAATGGAAATATGCGGAATAACGTAATCAAAATAACGGACAAACTAGACGACTAGAACTAAACAAAATACCTAGAATTATGACACACAAAATAACATAATATCCAACGACAAGGGGGCTGTTTTGGACGGCTATAATTAAGGTAAGGATGAGGGTATTTCGATGATGGTGAATAGGTTTAGAAGGCTAGAGTAGATAGGGTATGTTAGAGTTGTATTGAACTTACGGTTTAAACGGAACGATGATGATCTTGGCTCCATCTTGTTGGACTCGAAGGGGAGCTGATTTTAAAATGGACGTACGGTGATGATGAATAACGTCGAGTATGGTTGGATGAAGGATGAATCGTAGATGCGAATCACAACCCGAAAGTTGCCTTGAATCTCGACGACACAAGGCCAAGTTCTTTAAGTTGATCTTCAAGTAGCGAGTCTCCGGCGATCCCTCGAACATGGACGACGAATTCCCTTTGTAAAACCTAGAATTGCTAGTTCTAAGAGTATGAATTTAATATCTAAACTCACAAAGATTTAATTGGGATGAGACAATATTGAAGCAAAGTTTAATTAATCAAATAAAGTCTAAAGTATGAATATCACATGGATCCCCTATTTATAACAATAAAAGGGACGAAAATAATGCTAAAGGACCGAAAATATTGGAGTCTAAATAGATCTCCAATTGGACTAGAAAAATTCCTAAACTAGAATTCTATTTAAGGTAGTTTCTTACCTTAATTAAAATTCTAGTCAAACCTATGACTCTTTGACTCCATAACCGAAAATTACTCTAATTAAATTAAATAAAACTAATTTGGACTATAGTCTAATTAAATAAAATAAATACTATAGTCTAAAATAAAATAACTACTAGAATAAAACATCAAGGCCGAAACTTGGTCTCTTCTTCACTCTCGGCCGTAGCTTCTCCAACATGCACACATGCACAACATCATGTAGTGTTCTCCATGTCTTGATCTCCATCTTCCAATGTCAACAAGATCATCAACTTCGAGCTACTTTGCACGCCGTCTTCTTCTTCGAGTTTCTTACGAATTGTTGCTTGCAAATACTATTGTAACTTCTTAGCTCTTAGTCGAGTGACGGGACCCTTGAATTGTAACTCCGGGTTGAGATCCTCATTGCTATGGGTGTTCTCATCATTCTCCCCGTGCTGAAAAGAATTCGTCCTCGAATTTGTATCCTCATCATGGTCGAATTCATCTGTAAGAAAAGGAGGCAAATCAGCAACATTAAACGTAGAAGAACACTTATACTCACCTGGGAGATCAATGCGGTATGCATTATCATTAACACGGCTTAGAACGGTGAAGGGACTATCTCCACGGGGCGACAACTTTGATTTCCTCAAGTTCGGGAATTGGCCAGGACTCAAGTGAACCCAAACACGATCTCCGGGCTGGAATATCACACATTTGCGCCTTGTGTTGCATGCGGCGGTAATCCTCGAGCCTTGGTACTCAATCCGGGCACATACCTTCTCATGCATCTCTCGAATAAAATCAGCTCTCTTCATACCTTTAACACTCGTTAGATGCTCAACGGGTAAATGAAGCAAATCAGTAGGAGTTAGTGGATTAAATCCATAAACTACCTCAAAAGGAGACATGTTAGTAGAAGAATGCACTACACGATTATAAGCAAACTCAGTATATGGTAAACATTCTTCCCATAACTTCAAGTTATTCTTAATTAAAGACCTACGTAAAGCTCCTAATGTACGATTCACAACCTCAGTTTGACCATCGGTTTGTGGATGACATGCAGTAGAAAACAATAACTTAGTACCTAATTTTCCCCACAAAACACGCCAGAAATGTCCTAAAAACTTAGAATCCCTATCACTAACAATAGTACGAGGAATTCCATGCAAACGAACAATATGAACAAAGAACAAGTTGGCAATGTAAACAACATCATCAGTTTTCCTACATGCAATGAAATGAGCCATTTTGGAAAACCTATCAACTACAACAAAGACAGAATCCTTACCCGACCTAGACCTAGGCAATCCTAAGATGAAATCTATAGAAATATCGATCCATGGAGCTGAAGGGACGGGTAGGGGCGTGTATAGTCCAAAGGGGTGTGAAGTGGATTTGGCTTGACGGCAAGTAATGCAATGACTACACACATTCTCTACATCCTTAATGTCTTTTGCGGCCAAAAGAAGTGTTCATGCAGCAAGTTTAATGTGTTATGCATACCAAAGTGACCCATTAAACCCCCCGCATGCGATTCTAACACTAATAGCTCACGCATAGAACAATCAGGAATGCATAACTTCGACTCTTTGAACAGAAAACCATCATGCACATAAAAACCATCTAAAGACCTAGGTTTCAAACTACATGAAGCATATATGGGGCTGAAATAAGCATCATGCGAGTACAATGACTTAATGGACTCAAAACCTAGCATCTTAGCATGCATTAAGTTCAAAAGAGCGTACCTTCTTGATAGGGCGTCGGTGACGACATTATCTTTGCCTTTCTTGTACTTGATAACATACGGAAAAGACTCGATGAACTCAACCCATCTCGCATGTCTCTTTCTCAGATTGTTTTGCCCTTTCAAGTGCTTCAAGCTTTCATGATCCGTGTGGATGACGAACTCCTTAGGCCAGAGGTAGTGCTGCCATGTGTCCAACGCACGCTTCAAAGCGTAGAGCTCCTTATCATACGTGGAATACTTAAGGGAGGCGCCATTCAACTTCTTATTGAAGTATGCTATGGGTCTACGATACTACATCAAAACTGCACCAATACCTATGCCCGAAGCATCACACTCGATCTCAAAAGTCTTAGTAAAATCAGGTAAACAAAGAACAGGAGCTGAACATAATAAAGACTTCAAAGTATTAAAAGCATGCTAAAAGCATGCTCTTGTTGTTTACCCCACTTAAATTTCTGGTCCTTCTTACTTAGCTCAGTAAGAGGGGTGGCTATACTGGAGAAATCCCGTACAAAACGACGGTAAAACCCAGCTAATCCATGAAAGGATCGAACCTCAGAGGCGTTCTTTGGTGTTAGCCAATTCCTCAATCGCCTTGATTTTGGAATGGTCAACCTCAATACCTCGTGAACTAACGACAAAGCCTAGAAATACGACTTCATCCATGCAAAACGAACACTTAGACAAGTTTCCATACAACTTAGCATCACGTAATAAGCAAAATACACGCCTAAGGTGTTCTATGTGCGCCTGTGCACTGTGACTGTAAATCAGAATATCATCAAAGTATACAACCACGAATTTACCAATCACATCACGCAAAACATGGTTCATCAACCTCATAAACGTGCTTGGTGCATTAGTGAGACCAAAAGGCATAACTAACCACTCATATAAACCATGCTTTGTTTTAAACACAGTTTTCCATTCATCCACTTCATGCATTCCAACTTGAAAATAACCAAATCTTAAATCTATCTTAGAAAACACATTAGAACCACTTAATTCATCTAGCATATCATCAAGTCTAGGGATAGAAAATCTGTACTTAACTGTTATCTTATTGATGGCGCGGCAATCCATGCACATCTTCCATTCGTTGTTTTTCTTTAGCACTAGGATGACTAGAACTGCACAAGGGCTCATCGACTCTCGGATTTGCTTCTTCTCTAGCAACTCCTTCACTTGACGGTTGATCTCCTTTGTCTCCTTGGGTGAGGTGCGGTACGCCGGTCAGTTAGGCAGGACGGCGTCGGGTACGAAGTCGATCTGGTGCTCGATCCCACGAACTGGAGGTAATCCACTTGGAATCTCTTCCGGGAACACGTCCGCGAACTCCTCCATAAGTGGCTGCACATCACAAGGCAAAGAAACACCATTAGTAGCACTGTTCTTATAAGATAAAAGTACGAAAGGTAAACCTTCTTTTAGTGCTTTCTCTACGCCTTTAACTGAGATGAACAGGGACCGATTCTTCTCTTTGCTTCGGGCTGATCCAGATGCCTTTCCATTAGCTAAGGAATCATTGGAAGGCGTCTTAGGGGCTGCATTGGTCGAAGAAGGTGTAGAATTCGGCACTGGGGTGGCGGCCGAAGTGGTCCGGACGGTGGTTGCTGCTTGCTTTGCCCGTTCTTATTTGAATCTCTCTTGCATCCTTTCTTGATCATTTGCAATGGCTTTAGGGGTGAGTGGCTTTAAAACAGTGGTGCGGCTGTCTCTAGTGATCGAATAGGTGTTGGCTAAACCATCGTGAACCGCTTTTCTGTCGAATTGCCACGGTCTTCCTAAAAGTATGTGGGCTGCTTCCATGGGGATAACATCACACAAAACAGTGTCAGAATAACGACCTTTAGTAAATGAAATGTGTACCTGACCTGTAACTCGAATAGATCCGTGATCTGTGAGCCACTGGAGCTTGTAGGGCTTCGGATGCTTTGTGGTGGTGAGGGCAAGCTTATCAACGGCATACTGACTGATTACATTGATCACACTCCCACTGTCTATAATCATCGCGCATGTCTGATCTTTGATGGCAACTCGAGTGTAAAAGATGTTCTCTCACTGCGATTGTTCTTCGTCTTCACGATTGATGTTCAGACTGCGGATTGAAACTAGACTGACATGAGGTAATTTGGATACCTCATCATCTGGCTTGAGTTCAGGGATGTCGACTGCTTCAGGGGCGGCGGCCTGAGGCTCCTCTTCATCTTCACTGGCTGATTCAAGTCCATTCTGTTCATTGAGGAACAGAACACGCCGGTTTGGACACTGATTCTGAAAATGACCCCAACCTTGGCATTTGTGACACTGGATGTCATGGGCTCGACTAGGGGCTGAATTCGGCGTTGTATTGAGCTAATTGGGGCATTGGAATGGTGGCCGTGGTGTAGACTCAGGTCTACGGCTGGCTTGCGGTGTAGAACGGTCGAAACGCCGTTCCGGGGGTCCAGATTGACCTCGGGGTCATGTAGACTTAGAAGAAGGGGTAGAAGGTGATGTGGAAGGCGTACCTTTACTCCACAATTGGCGAATTGGGACTGAAGACTGACTGGATCGACGGTGGCCTTCTCGCAGCTGCTTTTCCACAATTGATGCGTACTGCACCATTCTCTCTATACTGGTGAATTCTTTGAGCTCTACTTCACATGCAATATCGGGATTCATACTTTCAATGTACCGAATGATGGTAGCATTTAAGATCTCCTCCTTCTCGACTCGGTTCAAGGTAGTCTCGAGATCCTTGTGGTATTCTTCAATCGAACGTGTGCCTTGTTTGATCCGGTTGAGCTTCTTCTCAAGCTCTCTTTCATAGTGGAATGGAATAAAGTGTCCACGCATGAATCCTTTCATCTCTTCCTAATTGTCGATGGGTAGATTTCGATTTCTGCGTCTTCTTTCTTGCTGCATCTCCCACCAAGTGGCTGCGTAGCCTCTGAACTCCAAACATGCTAATTGCACCTTTTTTAGCCTCAGTGAAATCATAGCATACGAAAATCTTCTCTACCTTACGTTCCCAATCTTGGTAGACATCGGGATTGTGAAGGCCTTCAAACTCCGGAATGCTCGTTTTAATGTTGTTGAGCATTCGGTCTTCTCCATAATCATCATTATAGTTCCCACGCCTTTGACGGTGCCCACGATCTGGAGTATCATATCCGGCATCAGTATTCTCATGAAAGTACTCCTCTTTTGGCTTATTTTGACGCTCATTGCGTCTAGCGGGTCCTCGAACAGCTTGTGTAATGGTTGGAGTGGTTTTAGTGAGTTCAAAGGCATGCACTAAGTCATCAAGCTTGTCGGAAAGCGCCTGCTGCTGTCTTTGGAAGTGCTTTGAAAACGCTTCAAAGTGGTATTTTGCATCCCACGGTGCGGTTGGTTCTGAGGAAGACTTCATGGGTGCTTTGGATGGATCTTTGGATGGGCCCAAAGGTGGCAAAGTCGACTGAGGGTCGACGGGTGGAGTCGAGGTCGACTCGGATCGTGTACCTTTCTTCATGATACCTACAAAATGAACAAACGTAAAGGAAAATAAGGTAGGACCTCACAATCTCGCATTCACTCTTTTGTTTTCACTCTTGATTTTACCACTCATGTTTCACTCAATATATGGGTGCACAGTGTGTGAAAATCATGTATATGAAGTAGGAAAACCGGTTATTTTATGCTAAGGAAAGACGGGAGTGCTACTCTCGGATCACGGATGAATTTGGAGTGTATGGATGAGATACGAGTTGGGTATGCATGGTAAGGGTTGCCGATTTGTGTAGGTAGAGTGTAGGTGGTGGTCGAATGGATTGGAGTAGGAAAGGAAAGAAATAGAAGGGATAAGGAAAGAAGAAAGAGATAAGGTAATTGGGTGATTTGGATATGTATCAATCTATGAGACACAATCTAAATACCTTAATTAGCCTAGACTCTAGAAGGAATGAACCAAAAATAAAATATAACTCTTAAGGAAGTTACCAAAAAGAAAATAGAACTTGTATGGAAAGTTCCAAAAATAAAATCACTCTAGATGGAAACTACCAAAAATAAGAAAAGAATCACTAGGTAATTACCAACTATAAACTAGTACCAAAAGGAAAGTACCAAAATTAAAATTGAACTCAAAAGGAAACAATGAATATTCTTTTTTTTTTTAAAACAATAAACAATACGAAATTTAAATTACAACTCGAACAATACTCAACGAAAATTAAAGACACAAACCACGAACCAAAGCCGACGTGGCTTTGATACCACTTTTATGATGTGACCCAAGATTAGGATCGAATGCACGTCGACAAGTAAGGGTTTAATGACTCAAAAGACTAATGGAAATATACGGAATAACGTAATCAAAATAACGGACAAACTAGACGACTAGAACTAAACAAAATACCTAGAATTATGACACACAAAATAACACAATATCCAACGACAAGGGGGCTGTTTTGGACGGCTAGGATTAAGGTAAGGATGAGGGTATTTCGATGATGGTGAATAGGTTTAGAAGGCTAGAGTAGATAGGGTATGTTAGAGTTGTATTGAACTTACGGTTTGAACGGAACGACGATGATCTTGGCTCGATCTTGTTGGACTCGAAGGGGGGCTGATTTGAACATGGACGTACGGTAATGATGAATGACGTCGAGTATTGTTGGATGAAGGATGAATCGTAGATGCGAATCACAACCCGAAAGTTGCCTTGAATCTCGACGTACACAAGGCCAAATTCCTCGAACGTGGACGACGAATTCCCTTTGTAAAACCTAGAATTGCATCTAAGAGTATGAATTTAATATCTAAACTCACAAAGATTTAATGGAGATGAGACAATATTGAAGCAAAGCTTAATTAATCAAATAACGTCTAAAGTATGAATGTCACATGGATCCCCTATTTATAACAATAAAAGGGATGAAAATAATGCGAAAGGACCGAAAATATTGGAGTCCAAATAGATCTCCAATTGCACTAGGAAAATTCCTAAACTAGAATTCTATTTAAGGTAGTTTCTTCCCTTAATTAAAATTCTAGTCAAACCTATGACTCTTTGACTCCATAACCGAAAATTACTCTAATTAAATTAAATAAAACTAATTTGGACTATAGTCTAATTAAACAAAATAAATACTATAGTCTAAAATAAAATAACTACTAGAATAAAACATCAAGGCCGAAACTTGGTCTCTTCTTCACTCTCGGCCGTAGCTTCTCCAACATGCACACATGCACAACATCATGTAGTGTTCTCCATGTCTTGATCTCCATCTTCCAATGTCAACAAGATCATCAACTTCGAGCTACTTTGCACGCCGTCTTCTTCTTCGAGCTTCTTACGAATTGTTGCTTGCAAATACTCTTGTAACTTCTTAGCTCTTAGTCGAGTGACGGGACCCTTGAATTGTAACTCCGGGTTTAGATCCTCGTTACTATGGATGTCCTCATCACAACCGCTGGCTGATTATCTTGACTCTTGTGAATTTCTTCTTCTCAGTAAAACTCTCGCAGTTTCTATTAAATGCTGAACTTGAGCTTGAGTGAGAGAGAGAAAGAAAAGCTCTTGCTTGTATATGCGAAAGTTGTGGAGGTGAAGGATTCTTCTTGGTTCTGCTTGAGAGAGTTGAGAGTTCTTGGCATTCAGCTCTCCTTTTTTTAAACTCTGATTCACTCGCCTTTTATAGAGGAGTGGTTTTATGACCGTTGAGTTCCATTGTCCATTGATCGGTGGTCTTGTTGGCTCATCAATGCAGAATGATCGCTTGGAGCTTTTGGTTTGAAGTAGTCATTACTCTGCCAATCGATCTTCATTGGATATTTAATTCTAGGATATTTGTTGAAGCATTTACTTCAAGATTCGGCAGTTTGAGCAATAACTTCCAAGGTTCTCTGGCTTCAATTTTCTTGGCAGCTTTGAGTTCCAGTTGACAGTTCTGGACTTGTCAGCTGAGTTTGACTATTGCTCCAGTTGGCAGTTTTAAGCTCGTCAGTTGAGTTTGGCTGTTGCTCCAGCTGGCAGTTTTAAGCTCATCAGCTGAGTTTGGCTGTTGCTCCAGTTGGCAGTTTTAAGCTCATCAGCTGAGTTTGGCTGTTGCTCCAGTTGACAGTTTTAAGCTCATCAGCTGAGTTTGGCTGTTGCTCCAGTTGGCAGTTTTAAGCTCATCATCTGAGTTTGACTGTTGCTCCAGTTGTTCATCAGTTGGATACTTTCTGTCTTCAGTCTGAACTGATCTCTTATCAGTTCCCTTAGTTCACTCTTTTCTTCCTCAGCTTAACTGACTCAGTTGTCAGTTTGTTTCAACTGTTCAACATCTTGACTTCTCAGTTCAGTGGACTTCTGACATATCCTTCAGCTTGCTGACCATACTCTTGATTGGTTGACTTTTATTTTGCTTGATATCCTTTTTGATGATGCCCTGGATTGATCAGCTCCGATCTGCAGCTTGACTTTCAGTCAGTTTTTCACAAATAATTTTGTCATCTTATCAAAACCTAATCTAGGGGTTCCTTGATAGTTTTTCCTAACATCTTCATCTCTTCTTATTCAAATTCGAATTTACGCCGAATTGAAGCTTGTAAATGAGCTTGCAACTTCTTTGCTCGCAAACGCGTCACTGGACCTTTGGAATTGCAGCTCCGGATCATCTTCTTCTTTGTCATGCTCAATCTCATCAAAATCCGTCCAAAAATATTTGGAAAAGGTGGAGGTCGGTAACTTGCCATTTTACTCGATTCTGATCAAATTTAATCTACAAGCCTTTCCGGCTTTCAAAAAATTACCAAATTTAATTGACAACATACTTCGCATATGAAAATGCAAGTGTGAAAATTTCATGATTTTCAGACGACACATGAAAAAGATACAAATTTAAATACACGATTTGAATAATTTGGTAAACATTGTTTGTTTTGATTTTCTGTATATCTGTAGATTTATTAGCATGACAATATGAATTATTAGCTATGCAAAAAGTAAATTTTGGTTAGACAGTTACTATATCAAGTCAAGTCATACTGTTTATTAAAATTTTATTATTTTTATGTTGTTATGAGAACAATCTGTAAATATAATTGTCATGTGTGTTCATTTTATATTTTTGTCATGCAGTTTAAATCATGTATAGAGGAATATACATATTATGCTAAAGAAATCATTTTCTTTCCCATGTGGATAAATGAGAATTTATCCAAATAATCAGTTTAAATTATATCCTTGACTTAACATGTACTTTATGTAGCGCCCCGATCCCGAAACACCGTGGAAATGGACGCCACGGGGGTTGGAATTAAGAAACGGGAAAGAAAGGGGATAACCCGATTAACAAAATCTCAACAGAAGACTTAGAATAGTCAAACATGCTATATAATAATATATACCTATTCATAACACCAAGATCAGAACTCTTAGTGTTTAATAAAAGGATATTACAAGCGCGGAAACTTCATTATCAACAGAATACTTAACAAAAAGAGATAATGGGAAAACACGTAAATAACAAAAGCCCATCTCTCAGCATCGTCACATCCACGCGCCAGCCTACTGACCTGAAAAATATTTAAAAATATTTGGGCTGAGTACTAGTGCACTCAGTGGTTAAATTTTTACAATTCAAGCTATGCAAATCATTTTGTTAAAGTAATCTATCTGTGTTCATGCAGGTAGTGAAGCTTAGGAGATTTTAAAATTTAAAGCAACCTAAGTTCACCAAAATATTTTATCGTGAAGCGCTTAAGAGTATAACCAGTCACTGCCCGCAACCTGTACTACATCACCAACGCGTAAAGTTGAGTATGGCCAAAGTATACCCAATGAGTATAATCAATAAGTGTTTCATTTTAGTCTCACCGACAAGGAGTAGGGCATGACAAATAATGCATGCATACTATAGCTACTCACATTGACACAGCGCTGGTATATGAGACTCTGACAACATACAGTAGCTCGTAAATATTTAACACAGATAGTCACATATGCAATTTTAACAAAGCAGAGCTTAATAACTCGAAAGATACAATTTGCAAAGATATAGTAACCCACCTGGGTAATAGATAAAGTTTCAAATTTCCGGATTGATTCTACTTGATTCCTGTTGCTTCGTCTGAGCCTATAACAACCAATTTTAGCTTAGTTTAACTAAAACCCCTTATTAAAATTTAATCCCTAAACTCCCTTTTAAATTTTTTGTTAAACAACCTTATTTTATTCTAATAACTTTCGAGTTTTAAAACTCAATTTGACTAATTAGAATGTCATGATAATGTAACAGTAAATATTTCTAAGTTCAAACAATAATAGGAGGGTACCGGTATTAATGAAATCATTATCTATTATCATTTGCATATAATTAACTAATGCATAAACACTAGTATTTTATTAAAAATTCTTTAATTTAATCTACCAAATTCGTATCCATAGACAATTAGAAATTAGTATAGCTAGATTGACTATCATTGTTATTCACGATGAATTATGTAGTTTATATTGTTATCATTATTAATATTAGTTAACTATTATATATACATATATATAGTTACAAAATTAACTAATAAACCAACTTAAGAATTAACTAAAGCTATATTCTACTCTTCGTATACCACATTACTCATCCATTAACCAATTAATACATCATTTAGGAAAAATTGGAAGTTGTTAAAATTAAGTAATATCAAGCTCTAATGAATGGTCTCATGCTATAAAACACAGTAGTTCCAAATTCTAATACATGATTCGTGGCTAATTAACTTAAATAAAATTGGCATTAATTATCTAGGAAAATAATAATTATATGCTATAAATATAAATTGCAGGATTTAAATTTTATATTTGAATACAAATTAGACATTTTGCAATCCTAATCTACGATTTGAATTTTATGAAATTAAACTAAGAAAGAAAGAAAATAAAAGAAAGATTACCTTGAGCCGGATCTTATATAATTAATATATATATTAGTTTTTTTTTTACTTTTGTTAGGAAATGTATTCTGAGGAAAGCAAATTATACGCAATAATTTAAATACCTTTTGAGCATTTGCTAATCTTTTTATTATTATTATTATTATCATTATTAATTATCTAGATAAAAGAATGACTCATCAATAAACATCTATCCTCGGGACACATAGCCTAATTTAATGACACGTAGGTAAAGCCACTTGCAGGCAATCTAATCCAAAATCCTAATGTGATATATATATATATATATATATATATAATGTTTTTTTAACTACATAAATAGCTAGATGGTATATATATATATATTGAAGTTATACGTTTATACTTGTGTGAGAATAAAAATCACACTAAATCTATTTGCATTCAATAAATAAATATATAATTAATCGAACTAAATCGGAATCTAGGGTTCCGAATAAAAATACAAGAACGCATCAAAGTATCTTTAACCTACTCAACAAGCATACTTACCTTTAAAAAAATAAAAATTAAGGGTCTATTTTCTTCCCTAGATTATCCTTATGGTTAGCATATGCTATATATATATATATATTTTTTTTTTTTTTAATACCAAAGAGTTTTGGATGTCTAACTATTAGATGTATATTCCAAATTAAATTTAGATAATGAAATTTTGGGGTATTACACTGATACGACCCGGACTCTAGGAACGAACACACGTCGATACACGTAAGTTTTTGTGTCTTTCTATGACTCAAATAATCAAATTAAAATATGCGGAAGAAAACGGACTAAACTAGACGACTAGAACTAAATAAAAATATCTAAACTATGACACACAAAATAACACAAATCCAAAGGAATTAAGGGCTGTTATGGGCGAGAATATGGATGGAATGGATGAGGATATTTCAATGGTATTGGATGGGTTTAGAATGGCTAGAGTAGATAGGGTATGATAGAGTTGAAACGGACTTACGGATTGAACGAGATGTTGAATGATTGGAACACGATCTTGAGGATGATGGTTGAGATGGACGACGGTGGATGGTGGTGGCGTCGAAGGTGGCTGGACGGCGGCGGTGGTTGTGATGTGAATTCCAACCCGAAAGTTGCCTTGAATCTCGAACGTACCCAAGGCCAAATTCTTTAAGTTGTTCTTCGATAGCGAGTTTCCGACGATCCCTCGAACGTGGACGGCGAATTCCCTTTGTAAAACTCAGAGTTGCTAAATCTAAGAGTATGAATTTAATTATCTAAACTCACAAAGATCAAAAGGGGAGAGACGATATTGAAAGCAAAGGCTTAATAATCAAATATAGTCTAAAGTAACAATGAAGCATGGATCCCCTATGTATAAGTATAGGAGGATCGAAAATCCTAGCTATAATGGACGAAAATAAAGAGTCCAAATTGATCTAGAATTGGACTTGGAAGTTTTCCTAAACTAGAATTCTATTTAAGGTAGTTTCTTCCCTTAATTAAAATTCTAGTCAAACCTATGACTTGGACTAATCATAACCGAAAATTATCCTAAATAATTAAATAAAATCTGATCTATACTATAGTATAATTAAATAAAATAAATACTATAGTCTAAAATAAAATAACATCTAGAATAAAATAGCTAAGGACCGAAAATTGGTCTTCTTCAACTTGGCCGATTCTTCTCCATTCTTCATGCACATGCACATCTTCATGTTGTGTTCTCCATGTCTTGATCTCCATCTTCCAAGGTCAATAAGTTCATCATCTTCAAGCTTCCTTGCACACCGTCTTCTTCTTCAAGCTTCTTGCGAATTGTAGCTTGCAAATAATCTTGCAACTTCTTAGCTCTTAATCTTGTGACGGGTCCTTTGAATTGAAGCTCTTCATTGACTTCCTCATTGCTATGGATGTCCTCATCATACACTCTTCCCCCCTTAAAAGAATTTCTTCCCGAAATTCACGTACCTTCGAACAACTCAGGATATTGCTGTCTCATTTTGCTTTCTAGTTCCCACGTTGCTTCAGTTTGATCATGATGATTCCATTGCACAAGCACTAATGGAATTTTCTTGCTTCTTAGGACTTGAAATTTTCTATCAAGAATTTCGTGGGGTTTTTCCTCGTACGTTATATCGGAACGTAGAACTAACTCACTTTCTTTGACAACGTGTTCTGGGTCAAACGCGTATTTCATAAGCATTGAAACATGATATACATCTCTGGCGAAAGAGCTAATCAGTAAGAAACCTCACCAATTCTTTCTAGTAACTCGAATGGACCAATAAATCTTGGTCTCAGTTTGCCTTGTTTTCCGAATCTCACAATACTCCGTGTTGGAGATACCTTTAAGAAGACCTTTTCACCAACTTGGAATTGTAGGTTTGTCCTGTGCTTATCTGCATAAGCCTTATGTCTGTCTTGTGCTTCTTTCATTCTTGCTTGAATTTGGTCGATCGTCTTGACAGTGGTTTGCACAATCTTTGGACCCAAAATTTTTCTTTCTCCAACTTCATCCTAATATAGGGGCGATCTGCATTTACGACCATACAAGGCTTCATATGGTGCCATTTTTATAGTTGATTGGTAGCTGTTGTTATAAGCGAACTCCACCAAGGGTAAAACGTCTTCCCAACTTGTGTTTCCGTCCAACACAACTCCTCGTAGCATGTCCTCCAGAATTTGTATCGTCCTCTCTGATTGACCATATGTTTGAGGATGAAAAGAAGTGCTGAAGTTCAGCTTCGTTCTCATTACTTCTTGAAGACTCTTCCAAAACCTTGATGCGAAGTGAGTATCACGATCTGACGTGATAGAAACTGGAATTCCATGTAGTCGAACAATCTCCTTCACATAAATCTGTGCCAACTTGCTTAATTCCGTTGTTGTTTTGATCGGCACGAAATGTGCTAATTTGGTCAATCGATCTACGATGACCCACACTGATGAATTTCCTTTCACTGATCGCGGTAAGCCTACCACAAAATCCATCGTTATATGCTCCCATTTCCACTCTGGAATTTCCAACGGCTGTAATAATCTCGAAGGTCGTTGATGTACCGCTTTCACTTGCTGGCATGTTAAACACCTCTCCACAAATGTGGCTATCTCCCTTTTTCATATTATTCCACCAGAAATATTATTTCAGGTCCTTGTATAGCTTTGTGCTGCCTGGATGTGCCATGTAGGGAGTATTATGAGCTTCTCTCATAATTTTTTACTTCAGTGTGTCGTCACTGGGAACACATAATCTGTCACGGAACATCAAAGCTCTGTCATTATCTTCCCTAAATTCTAATTAGTTCGTCCGCTTTGACTTTTTGTCTTATCTTTTCTAATCGCTCATCTTTTTGCTGAGCTTCTATGATTATCGACCGTAGTTCTGGTTTAGCTACCACTGCGGCTATCACACTTGCTGTAGAGCTTGGTGCAAATACCAACTCTAATTCCATCTTTTCTATTTCTCTCACAAGTTTCTCCTTATTTGTAAGCAGACATCCCATCACTCCTTGTTTCTTTCTGCTCAATACATCGGCTACTACATTTACTTTCCCGGGATGGTAGTGTATTGTACAGTCATAATCTTTCACTAACTCTAACCATCTTCTCTGCCTCATATTAGGTTCTTTCTGTTCGAAGATATACCTCAAACTCTTATGGTCAGTGTAAATCTCGCATTTCACCCCATAAAGATAATATCTCCAAATCTTGAGTGCATGTATGATGGTGGCAAGCTCCAAATTGTGGGTTGGGTAGTTCAGTTCATGAGGTCTTAATTGTCGTGAAGCATATGCTACCACCTTCCCATTTTGCATCAGCACGCATCCTAAACTCAATTTAGACACGTCAGTGTATATCACGAATCCTTCTACTCCTTCTGGCAAAGTTAAGACTGATGCAGTTGTTAATCTTGTCTTTAGTTCCTGGAAACTCTGTTCACACGCATCAGTCCACTCAAACTTGACCTTCTTCCTCAAAAGTTGTGTCATTGGCCTTGCTATATTTGAAAAATCTCCAATGAACTTCCTGTAATATCCTGCTAAACCGAGAAAACTTCTTATCTCATGAATGTTGGTTGGTGATTTCCACCTCTTCACTGCCTCAACCTTTGTAGGATCTACCTTGATCCCCTCTGCTGACACAATGTCTCCGAAGAACATTACTTCATTTAGCCAAAATCCACACTTGCCGAATTTGGCATATAACTTTTCTCTCCTTAGTGTTTCTAGCACTAATCTCAAGTATTTCTCGTGTTCTTCTTCATTTCTTGAGTAGATCAGTATGTCCTCAATAAAGACCAACACAAACTTATCCAAATATTCATGGAAAACCCAATTCATTAAATCCATAAAGACTACAGGTGCATTAGTTAACCCAAAGGGTAACACTAGAAATTCATAGTGACCATATCTTGTTTGAAATGCAGTCTTGGGTATGTCAACTTTTCTTACTTTAACTTGGTGATACCTAGAACGTAGATCAATTTTAGAAAAGACTTTTGCCCCTGATAATTGATCGAAGAGATCATCTATACTCGGAAGTGGATACTTGTTCTTCACTGTGATCTTGTTCAGTTCATGATAGTCAATGCACATTCTCATAGTACCATCTTTCTTTTTAACGAACAAGATCGGTGCTCCCCAGGGTGATACACTAGGTCTTATAAAACCTAATTCCAATAGTTCCTCCAATTGCACCTTCAACTCTTGTAACTCATTTGGTGCTAAATGATATGGGGCTTTGGATACCGGTGCTGCTCCCGGTTCTAAGTATATTGTGAACTCTACTTGTCTGCCTGGCGGCAAACAAGGCAAATCATTTGGAAATACTTCTTTATATTCCCGTACCATTGGTACCTGACCCACTGTTAAACCTTCTTCTTTCTTGCTTACAAGGTTTGCTAGAAACGCTTGACAATCTCCTTTCTATAATAACTTTATAGCTTTCAATGCTGAAATGATGGGAATTATATTTCCCATTTTTGCTCCATTAAACTTCACCTCTTCCTCGCCTAGTTTCTGAAATATTATCTCTCTCTCGTGGCAGTGTATTGTTGCACTTTCCTTTGTCAGCTAATCCATCCCAAATATAATGTCAAAGTCTCGCATCTCAAGATCATATAGATCAGTTATGAAATTCTTTTCACCTACTACCAAGTTTAAGTTCTTACAAACACAATCGGCAAAAAGTGTTCGTCCTGAGGGAATGCTTACTGCTAAGGTTTCTCATGCTACTTATAGCTCTAGATTAAGATGTTTACATATATCTCTAGATATAAAGGAATGTGAAGCTCCAGTATGAAATAAAGCAAGTATAGGTATATTGCACAAACTAATCATACTTGCCAAATTTCCAGGGTTCCCAGCTGCCTCTTGCTGGTTGAGAGCATACACTCTAGCTTGTTGTGGTGCACGAGGACCTTGATTCTGATTTTACTGAGATCTGGGATTACCTCTATTGTTGTTATTATTCCCCCGACCTCCTTTACCTTGTGGTCTCGTATTTCTCATGTTCTGTCAGAACTGTGGCCTCTGCTGCTACTGTTCTTATGCTCCAGTATTTTGTTAGCATTTATTAGCATAATGACCATGTCGACCACAATGATAGCATCGGACACATGGCCCAAAGTGATATCTATTACAAGTTGCACACAACGGTGAATTCCCTTGATAGCCCTGAGATTTTGGTGCAACATTCACTTGCCCTGCAGGCCTTGGTCCAAAGTTCTTTCCTCCTTGATAGTTATGCTGAACATTCTTCCCTTGATAACCTCGTTGTGGTCCATCCCACTTCCATTTTCCCTTCTGATCCCCAGCTACTGGTTGAGATGCTAAAGTCTTTGATGTTTCTTGCATTGCCTCAATACTAAGTGCCCAACTCAGTATTTGACCGTAGTTTGGTTTATCCTTTCCGATCAGTGCAGTGTCTATTTCCGGTTTCAAACCCATGCGAAATTTTTCAATCCTCTTTTCTTCTGTGTCTATTATTTGTGGTCCGTATCGAGATAACCTGTTAAACTACAAATCATATTCTGCCACTGATCTGCTTCCCTGTTTGAGATTCCAGAACTCATTAGCGTTCTGATGTTGATAATGTGCCGGTATATACTTTTGATACAAGATTATCTTAAAGTTCTCCCATGTGAGCACTTCCCAATCTACATCAGATATTGTCCTAGGAACTGACTCCCACCAGAAATCTGCATCATCAACAAGTTGATACAGAGCACAGGCCACCATTTCTTTATCACTACAATGCAAAAACCCAAATATCTTTTCAAGTGCTCGAACCCAACATTCGGCTATGAGTGGATCCCCTTCTGCATTGAAAGTTGGGGGATTATGGCGTCTGAACTCCATTTTAATTTGTGGTCCCTGACCCTGCGGGTTATTCGGTACTTCCGGTACCGCCAAGTTCACATTTCTTGGTCTTCCTCTTGGCATTCTGCAACTAGTCAAATCTCCAATCGATCAACACTTGCGTAAAGATTCGTAAAAGGAAATGAAAATAATAAACACACATCTCGTAAAGAAAATGAAATGTAAATATGCAAAGGTTTCCAAAAATTATATACACAACGTATATATAAATCTAAAAGATATCCTAAAATGGAACTTTTATATAAAAAAGTAGAGTACCACACATACATCATCTATACATCAAAAATATAATATACCGTCTAGTCCACTAAGTCAAAAAGAGGCTAACTACCAAATGCCTCATATCGGAATAGTCTTATAACAACGACAATATTTCCGACTAACGAAAGGTACTGAGCTAATGATAGAACAAAATGTCAACATCAGTATATACTGGACTACTCAAACTACTACTACGACTATACATCTATCTATGGAGATGGCTGAATGTACCAATGCCCAAGACACCCCTCTGCATCGAAATCACATCGAAAGTGGAGCATCGTACTTGTAGATCCATCAGTTACTTCCATCGGCTCCTCATCTGGATCCTCCTCCTCCTCCTCTGCGATGGGCTCTAACTGGGTCCTGGATGGACCAGGCTCATCATCATGCGATCCTATAGTGATAAGTGGCGACTTTGGTACAGGTGGTACTGAACGATCCATCTCAATCATCCTCTCAGCTGGTAAGTGTTGGTTTTGTATACTAGAAGACCTATCTTTTGTATACATTATTGATGATGATTTTATGATGATATAAAATGAATACAATTCCAGTCACTGCTTGTATTTAAATTGTTATATTTACATACATGTTCACTATACTTACATTGTAGATGATATGGTGTGGGTAAACACACGGTTAAATCATATAATCGGTTCCTTGTAATGTATTAAAAAACTCACGGTCTAGATAGTACTGAACCTGCTATCGGTACGCCGTAGAATAATCTGATAGTTAGTTCGTCTTGACTAATTGACTATTCTAATACACGGTTAAGTATATTGAGGAGGATCTACTTAGGATTCTATTCTCTATTCTGACCTAAATGAGAGAATAAGAATCCACAGAGTTCAGGTTCTTAACCCCTATACGTAGGCGGATATATACGTGTAGTGTTTGTAGCTTTGATTTATTAAAGGGTGAGATTCTTTCATAGGATCAATAATCTCGATATCTTGGGTTATGACATTTACACTTATGATGGGTCGTGCAATATCTAGGGGCACCGTGTCCTGGTGCGCCAGGATGATGGTGTCCCCTTGAGGAAATGCAAGTTCATGCTGAAATCCTGCAGGTGGAATTTATTCCGTGCATGAGTAAAGCTTGTGTGGTACTACTCAAGGAAAAGATATTAATTAATTATAGTTGTCAGAAGCTTACATAATTAATTAATGGGCATTATATCTTAAACATGGGGAATGACTGGACTAAAGGAGCAAAGCATATTCAGAAATATATATTAAATTGGTAGGTCAGTATTATTTCTTTAGTGGAATAAAAATAATACTTAATTTATTTAATTACATCCTATGTTTATTGAATATTAGATATTAAATAAATTAATGGGCCAATTTAATATTCTTCTAGATCCCTGTTGTAGCCCAAAAAGAGACTGAATTGGATTGGAGATAGAACAAGAGATAGAGATAGAATTCCAGTTCCACTGGGACACTAATTTCGTCCACCCCCTTATACATAAGACGGTGGAGTGCATGAAATTAATGTCATAAAATATCAACCCTCTCGTGTTCTCTTGACCTCCACAGATTTCATACCGATCTAGTAGATTTCAGCCCACCCTGAAACTAGGTTCAGTCTGGAAATACAACAGAAGATCAAGGAGTGGAATAGCATCAAGGAGCGTCTATTATCATTCATACAACAGCAAGATTAGACCTTTAATCTTGTCCTCAACCCGTCGTTTAATTTGTAAGTCGTTTTTCGGTATTCTATGTTTCCGCTTTAATAGAATCGAAAACCGGATTTGCATGTTAATTAAACTCCATTAATTAAAACATATGTGCTACATAAAATTATGATCTACATGACATTAGGATCAATGAACATCCAATTAGATCCTGCGGTGGTTCAATTCGAAAAAACCCCAACAACTGGTATTAGAGCGGGTTTTGGCACTATTTTAGATTTAATCCTAGGATTAATTCAGAAAATATGTATAAATTTGATGAAATATTTATGTTGCTTAAATTTTCAGATTTATATGTTCATATTTTCGAATTGGTTGTGTTCAAAACTTGGATGAATTTTTGATGGTGTTTCGAAATTTCTAGTTTTGGATGGATTGTAATTTTCGGTCATATCTTAATTAGATTTGGAAAAGATTTTTGATTTATCAAAATTTCCAGAATTAATTAGATGTGTGTTTCAAAAATTGGAGCATCAAATTTTCAAAAATTTGATGTATAATTTCCCTAATTTTTGGTATTAAATTTTCGGTCATTGTTAAATAAATTTGGAGAAGATTTTGATGAAAATTAAATTTTCAGATTTATTTAATGGTATGTTTCGAAAATTTGGAATGTTGTATTTAGATTTGATATTGTTTGATGTATATCTTAATTTACCTAATTTTAATATAGATAGATTTGAAAATAGATTTTTAAATTTGGAAGAATTTGAAGTGGATCAAATTTTCAGATTTATTAATCTAGTAATTTTTGAAAATCTATGTATTAGAATTGGATAAGGTGATTTTGGATATATATGAATAACTATCAAAATCCAATTGTGATAAGAATTTAATTTTGGATAGGTTTTGGAAGATTTTGAAGTGGATCAAATCTTCAAACCTTATCCTTAAAGATTTAGATTCTTATGGATAATATTTGGATTAGAATTTTGATTTATATCAAGATATCCTTAATTAGGGCGGTTTGAAAATATTAAATAAATTTGGTGGATAATTTTAAATAATTTCCATATTTATTTTAGTTATATTTTCGAAAATAACAAGTTTAAAATTGGTGGATAATTATTTTAATTTCTAATTTTTATTTTGTGGATAATATCGAATTAATTAATTTTATTAATTGTGAAATTTGAATATTTTTTTTAATAATGTCATGTGTGGATATCATACGTTATTTTATGCTAATCATGTAATTGTGATTGTTGGATTTGTAGACTGACTTGTTTGCAGGGTTACCGACTATCATGGCTCCTTAATTATGTGATGTATGTTTTAATTTATGTTGGATGTATGATGGGACGTATGCCGGTTTGGCTACGTGATTTTAATCCATGAGAAAATCCATGGATTAGGTCTAGGTTTTATTTTATGTTGTTTTAATGTAATAGAAATAAAACTATTAGACCAAGTTATTGAGTTGTAATTTTATTCTAGATATATTAGTTTTTTCCTTTAAGGAATAGATATTCTATATTGAATAAAGTTTGAAGATCAACTCAAAGAAGGAGAGTAGTACAGCTCGAGAAAGGAAGTATCACTGATTCACGTCCCGAAATCCTAATTGGAGCCAGGATTTTCGGCGAGGCGCAGTGATAAGGGCGGCAGCCATGCCCGAGGTTCCGGAGCTGACTTTCCAGTTTTATCTCATTCAACAACATGAGATATAAGCCATGATAGTTGGTTTTTATTATTATTGCTTATTATTTTGTTTGAAGCATGCAATGGTGTTTTATCCTTTTATGTGATGTTTGCATGTTTTACAATGGGATAAAATGAAACCTCAATCTTAAATAACTAAGTGGGAGAGATTCATACCACAGTATGTAGAAATCTCAAATGGTCTCCATTAATCTGGTTTAATTGAGATGTGATTGACATGTGAGTTTACAATAGGTCTTCCTCCATAACGGATGTGTCATATCACTGATATCTCTAGAAATTAAACATCTTTATCAAGATAGTTGTAGAACACTACTAGAACAAACTGACTCCTCCAACTGGACCAGGGAGTTCGAAATAGTGGACTTGGTGCTAAGATGATGGTGTTCACACTTAGGTGTAATTTATTAATAAACATCCACACTAACGTGGCTTATTAATTGGAAGGTTACATGACCGTGGTTATCTCCGACTATTAATTTACTTGTCATTACGAAATTTGACTGGATGTAAATTAAAGGTGGTTTTACCTGTTTAAAGATGAATTTTATAAACGTCCACACTAACGTGGCTTATAAGAAACATTTTTAAAATGTCAGTGGATTACATATAATTTTTTAAGGTATACGATTATATGTGAATATCCTAAAGTTTGTGACTATACTGCATGTTTTTTTTAGTTATTCTATATCATCATGGCACTCTCCAACCTGTCCTCTATTCTCAAAGAAAACAAGTTAATCGGTGAAAATTACAATGAATGGATTCGAAACCTTAATCTTGTTCTCACTACGGAAGGACACAAATTCGTACTTGAAGAGGTATGTCCTAAAAAGCCAGATGAGGGTTGTGACGAAGCCCAAAAGGTTGCATATGATAAGTGGGTTAGGTCTAATGAGCTAGCGCGCTGTTACATTCTGGCATCCATGTCGAATGTGTTGGAACATCAGCATGAACCTATGAAAACCGCTTATGATATCATGTACAATCTTAGGCAGCTCTTCGGTCATCAGAACCGCTCGGCACGCCATTTGGCAATGAAGAAGCTAATGGATGCGAGAATGTCTGACTCCACACCTGTTAGGGATCACGTTCTCACGATGATGGGGTATCTGGCTGAGATCGAGACCTTGGGTGGAGAGCTAGATGGCGATTCTCAAATCAATATTGTTCTTCATAGCTTGTCCTTGAGGTTTGAGCAGTTCAGGCTGAACTTTAACATGATTAAAAGGGATGTCAGCCTGACTGAACTGCTCATGGATCTTCAGGCGGCTGAGTTACTTCAAAAAGGAAATCCGGAGGCACACCTAGCTGAAAATAGGGCATCTTCTTCCGGTACTAAAAGGAAGAAGAAGAACGCACCCAAGAAAGCTGCAGAGGGGGTGCCTAAGGTGAAGAAGTTCAAGACTAAGATTCCTCCCGAGGAATTTAAGTCAAAGACAAAGTGTTTCAAGTGCGGCCAACCACGTCACTGGAAGGCAGATTGTCCTAATAAAAAGAAGAAGAAGGGTACATCTCAATCTCTCATTGTTGAAATATGTTTAGCTACTTGTTCTACTCAGTCATGGGTAGTAGATATTGGAGCTACTGATCATGTTTACATGTCTTTACAAGGGTTCCTGGCCAAAAGACAATTGAGTGATGGAGAGATTTCAGTCTACATGGGCAATGCTACGAAAGTGGTGGCAGTTGCAGTGGAAGACGTAACCTTATCTTTTAGTAGTGATAGGATTTTAGTTTTAAAGGATTGCCTTTATGTGCCTGGTTTTAGGCGAAACTTGATTTCAGTTTCTAAACTTTTTATGGATGGATATTCTATTTCTTTTGATAACAAGGTTGTTATCTTTAGTGATAAACATTTTATCTGTTCTGACACATTGGATCGGCATCTTTATTTACTTAATCCTATGCAAAACACTACGCAAATGCATTTACTGAATACATCGGTCATAAACCCTAACAAATGAAAAGAACCTTCAGAAATGAATCAAACCTATCTTTGGCATCTTAGGCTCGGCCATATTAACCTTAAACGGATACAAAGACTAGTAAACGATGGGCCCTTATCTTCATTGGTCCTAGAATCGTTCCCTTTGTGTGAATCCTGTTTGGAAGGTAAAATGACCAAGCGACCCTTTAAGGATAAAGGGAATAGATCTGAAGAGGTACTAGATTTGATTCACTCTGACTTAGGTGGCCCTATGTCAGTTCAGACACGAGGAGGGTATGAGTATTTCATCACATTCATTGATGATTACTCAAGGTATGGATACATATACCTGTGACGCCGCAAGTCAGAATCCTTTAAGACTTTCAAAGAATTCAGAGCGGGAGTGGAAAAACATATGGGTAAAAGTATCAAATCACTACGGTCTGATCGTGGTGGTGAGTACCTCTCGAATGAATTTAGGGACTACTTAGCAGAGAATGGGATTTCATCCCAGTTGACTGCACCGGAAACGCCACAGCAGAATGGCGTGGCAGAGAGAAGGAACATAACATTGTTAGAGATGGTTAGATCGATGATGAGCTATTCAGATCTGCCTATTTCATTCTGGGGATATGCCCTTGAAATGGCAACCTATATTCTTAATGTGGTTCCATCAAAATCGGTCCCATCTACGCCCACAGAACTTTGGACTGGACGAAAGCCCAGTCTTGGATATTTTTGGATTTGGGGTAGTCCAGCACATGTGCTGGATAAGGAAGCTAATAAGCTGGCACCGCTTACAGATGTTAGACTATTTGTAGGATATCCCAAAGGAACGAAAGGTGGTTTATTTTATAGTCCTAAGGATCATAAGATCATTGTGAGTACCAAAAAATCACAAGCCAAGAAGTGGGAGGGTTGTACGCCAACCTGACAAAGGAAGACTATGTAATAAATCACAAGCCAAGAAGTGAGATAGTACTCGAGGAACTTCGAAGGAAAAATTCGAATCTGACACCAATAGTACAAGAAGAGGAACCACAAATTACTGCACAACGTGTCATAGAAGTACAGGAACTGCTTTGTCACAGTGGGAGGGTTGTATGCCAACCTGACAGATTCATTGGTTTGGGTGAATCTTCAGATTTCCCTGAAGGACTAAATGAATTGGATCCCAGGACCTACGACGAAGCGAACCAAGATAAAGATGCAGATTCTTGGAAAATTGCAATGGAGTCTGAGATTGGATCTATGGATCACAATCAAGTCTGGGAGCTTGTAGAACCACAAGATAGGGTAAAACCCATTGGGTGTAAGTGGGTTTACAAACACAAGAGAGGAGCTGACGGGAAGGTTGAAATCTTCAAGGCAAGATTGGTGGTGAAAGGGTACACTCAGAAAGAAGGGATCGATTATGAGGAAATCTTTTCGCCGGTAGCCATGCTTAAGTCAATCCGGATTCTCTTGTCTATTGCCGCTCATTTGGATTATGAGATTTGGCAGATGGATGTCAAGACGGCTTTCCTGAATGGAAGTCTTGAGGAAAATATCCACATGAAGGAACCAGAGGGTTTCATTGCTAAAGGCCAAGAGCACTTAGTGTGCAAGCTTAAGAGATCCATTTATGGACTTAAGCAGGCGTCAAGGTCTTGGAACATCCGGTTTGACTTAAGAAGCCGGACACGTCCTTGGCATCAAGATAATTCGAGATCGCCAGAAAAGGATGTTGTGCTTATCCCAGGCGACATATATCGACACAGTAATAGCTAGGTTTAAGATGCAGGATTCCAAGAAAGGTTTTATACCTTTTAGGCATGGAATTCATCTATCCAAGGAGATGTGTCCCCACACGCAGGCTGTGATAGATGAGATGAAGGGCGTTCCATATGCTTCGGCTGTGGGAAGCCTCATGTATGCTATGCTATGCACTAGACCTAATATATGCTATACAGTCGACATGGTAAACAGATATCGGTCTAACCCTGGACAAGGTCACTGGACTGTGGTTAAGAATATACTCAAGTACCTGAAAAGGACTCGAGATTATATGCTGGTATGCCGCTCTGATAGTCTAGTGCCTTTGGGTTACACGGACTCAGATTTTCAATCCGATAAAAATCAGAGTAAATCTACCTCAGGCTATGTGTTTACCTTGGGAGGCGGAGCCATTGCATGGAGGAGCATAAAGTAGAAATGCATTGTGGATTCCACCATGGAGATCGAATATGTAGCTGCCTCTGAGGCTGTAAAAGAGGCCGTCTGGCTCAAGAGCTTCTTGTTGGACTTGAGTGTGGTACCTGATTTGCCTAAGAGTATCACGGTATATTGTGATAACTCGGGTGCAGTGGCAAATTCGAAGGAACCCAAAGCCCATAAGGCAAGTAAACACATAGAGAGAAAGTACCATCTTATATGAGAAATCGTTAAGAGAGGAGATGTGGCAGTGGTCAAGATTGCATCTAAGGACAATTTAGCAGATCCATTCACGAAGAGCCTTCCAGCTAAAACCTTCTACGGTCACGTGGAGAAAATGGGAGTCAGATGCAGACCCGGGGTTGCCATTTGAGATTTTAGTTAGAGATGGAGAGTTTGCCAGTTTGTTTTATATTTGAAAGACATGTTTCAAGTATAAGTGAGAGATTGTTGGTTTTGTATACTAGAAGACCTGTCTTTTGTATACATTATTGATGATGGTTTTATGATGATATAGAATGAATACAATTGCAGTCACTGTTTGCATTTAAATTGTTATATTTACATGCATATTCACTATGCTTGCATTGTAGATGATATGGTGTGGGTGAACACACGGTTAGATCATATCATCGGTTCCTTGTAATGTATTAAAAGGCTCACGGTCTAGATAGTACTGAACCTGCTATCGGTACGCCGTAGAATAATCTGATAGTTAGCTTGTCTTGACTAACTAATTATTCTAATACATGGTCAAGTATATTGAGGAGGATCTACTTAGGATTCAATTCTCTATTCTGACCTAAATGAGAGAATAAGAATCCACAAAGTTCAGGTTCTTAACCCTATATGTTGGCGGACATATATGTGTAGTGTGTGCAGCTTTGATTTATCAAAGGGTGAGATTATTTCATAGGATCAATAATCTCGATATCTTGGGTTGTGACATTTACAATTATGATGGGTCGTGCAATATGTAGGGGCACTGTATCCTGGTGCGCGAGGTTGATGGTGCCCCCTTGAGGAAATGCAAGTTCATGCTGAAACCCTGCAGGTGGAATTTATTCCGTGCATGAGTAAAGCTTGTGTGGTACTACTCAAGAAAAATATATTAATTAATTATAGTTGTCAGAAGCTTACATAATTAATTAATGGGCATTATATCTTAAACATGGGGAATGGCTGGACTAAAGGAGCAAAGCATATTCAGAAATATGTATTAAATTGGTAGGTCAGTATTATTTCTTTAGTGGAATAAAAATAATAATTAATTTATTTAATTATATCGTAAGTTTATTGAATATGGGATATTAAATAAATTAATGGGCCAATTTAATATTCTTCTAGATCCTTATTGTAGCCCAAAAAGAGACTGAATTGGATTGGAGATAGAACAAGAGATAGAGATAGAATTGGACTACCTCCAGCCTGGAGACCATGGGCTGCAAGAGTTGGTGATATTTTCTCAGAGAGATCTCCGCCTACTTTTGCAGAGAAAGTCTATTTCTCGAGATTCTTCACGTATGTACTATGGACTTAGGCAGATAGATGATGTGTGGCTCCACAATTGCCCATAGTGGATGAGGATATGGATATGTTTAGAGTACCATTTACATCGGTCTTACTGTTGGGGTTTTTTCGAATTGATCCACCGCAGGATCTAATTGGATGTTCATTAATCCTAATGTCATGTAGATCATAATTTTATGTAGCACATATGTTTTAATTAACCGAGTTTACTTAACATATAAATCTGGTTTTCGATTCTACTAAAGTGGAAACATAGAATACTGAAAAACGACTTACAAATTAAACGACAGGTTGAGGACAAGATTAAAGGTCTAATCTTGCTGTTGTATGAATGATAATAGGCGCCCCTTGATGCTATTCCACTCCTTAATCTTCTGTTGTATTCCCGGACTGAATCTAATTTCAGGGTATGCTGAAATCTACTAGATCGGTATGGAATCTGTGGAGGTCAAGAGAACACGAGAGGGCTGATATTTTATGACATTAATTTTGTGCCCTCCACCCTCTTATTTATAAGGGGGTAGACGAAATTAGTGTCCCGGAAGTGGCGACGGGAAGGGGTTATTTGGTCTTAGGAACAGTCGCCGTGGCCTTCGGGGTCCGTTTTGCGGCTGCTTGCTTCGCCTTTTCCTCTTTGAACCTCTCTTGCATGCGTTGCTGATCCATAGCAACATCTTTAGGTAATAATGGCCTTAGGGTACTAGTTCGGCCATCAATGTCGACTTTAGGTGTTCAAACATCCGTCGTGTACAACACGTCGATCATACTGCCAAGGTCTGCCTAACAATAAGTGTGCCGCATCCATAGGGATAACGTCGCACAAAATAGTGTCAAAAAACTTATTGATTGAGAATGAGACACTTACCTGGTGAACCACGCGTATCTCGCCTTTATCTGTAAGCCATTACAATCTGTAAGGCTTTGCATGTTGTTGAACGGGTAGACCAAGCTTTTCCACTGCATATTGACTGATGGCATTGATCACACTGCCACTGTCCATAATCATAGAACACGTGTGACCCTTGATCACTGCACGGGTGTAGAACATGTTGTCCCTTTAGTATTCTTCTTCTTCTTCTCGAATGATGCTTAAACTCCGGATTGTAACCAAACTGACTTGCTGAACCTCCGGATCGATGTCTTCATGTGTGGTATCATTCTCGATGTTTTCTTAAAGTGTAGCATTGCCCACGGGCTCTTTTTCATCCTCACTGGCTGATTCGACTTCATTTAACTCCGTTAAGTATAGAACTCGCCAGTTCGGACATTGAGCTTGGAAATGGACCCAACCTTGACAATTATGACACTGGATGTCACGAGCTCGATTAGGGGCTGCATTAGGGGGCGTTGCAGCTTGATTTAGCTGTGTAGGGGTTGACCTAGACTGATTGGGCAGTGTAGACTCGGGTCTACGGCTGGACTGCGGTGTAGAACGGTCGAAACGCCGTTCGGGTGGTCCGGATGGACCTCTTGATCGTGTAGAATCAGTAGAAGGGGTAGAAAATGATGTGGAATGTGTACCTTTATTCCAAGAAGGCCGTGTAGGGGCTGCATTGTAGTGGAAATGACGGCGGCCCTCTCTCAGCTACTTTTCCATGATCGATGCGTACTGCACCATTCTTTCTACACTGGTGAAGTCTCTGAGTTCGACTTCACAAGCAATGTCAAGATTTATACCTTCAATGTACCGAATGATGGTAGCATTTAAGGTTTCCTGCTTCCCGACTCTGTTCAAGACAGTCTCTAACTCTTTATGGTATTCTTCAATCGATCTGGTGCCTTGTTTGAGTCGGTTGAGCTTCTTCTCAAGCTCTCTCTCATAATAAATTGGAATGAAGCGACCTCGCATCAAATCCTTCATTTCTTCCCAAGTGTCGATTGGTGGGTTGTGGTTTCTGCGCCTTCTTTCTTGATGCATTTCCCACCACGAGGCTGCGTAGCCTCTAAATTCTAAGCATGCGAGCTGCACCTTCTTGAACTCCAAGAAGTCGTAGCATGCAAAGATCCTTTCTACCTTACGCTCCCAATCTAAGTAGATATCGGGGTCATGAAGACCTTCATACTCGGGTATACTCGTCTTGATGTTGTTGAGCCTACCATCTTTATAGTTGTCTTGGTGTGCACGCCTATGAGGACCTCGGGGTCGATCATGGCGGTTTTTTCGCCCTTGTGGTTTGTAATCAGCTTCATAATCAATGGCTGCATAGGAATCATACCTGTAATTATAGGCTTCTTCAAAGGCAGGGGGTGGCCTTTGAATGTCTTGCTGGACTGGTAGCGGCCTGTTGACGGTTTTCTGCTGCTGGCATCAGCCAGGGTTCTCTACTTGAGGCTCGGGTCACCTCTCTGCATCATTTTCAGTCTCAGGATGCCTTGCTGCATTGATTTGAGGCTCAGGTTGCCTCGTTGCATCGCCTTGAGGCTCGGATTGCCTCTCAGGTTCTCCTAGGACCGTTTGAGACGTGGTCGACTGGGTTCTGAGCCTTGCAAGCTCTTCTTGCAATTCAGTTACTTAGTTGCCAAACTTGTTGTTTAGTATTTATTTGTGTTGTTTTATTGCATAATTTCGCAAATTCTATAAGTTATTTTCTAGTTTCTTGTTCTCGTTTATTTCGTGTTTTCGTATGAATTTCTTCACTGGTTGCTTTCATGGTTGATTATGCCAAGTTTTGAAAAACTTGAGCTTTTGATCGGAAAATCTCGATTTTTAGGTTCTAAGGTAGCGTGGAGCGAAGATTGGCTAGAAAAGATAAACCCGTATGGAAAAGTGAACCCCGCGGCCGCGCAACTTCCGGTGCCCAAGACCCCGTGGCCGCGCGAGTCCCGCGACCGCGCGAGGATGCTCTCGGCGCAGGCACCCCGCGGGCGCGGGAGCCCTGCGAGCGCGCGACTTTCTTGAACCCCGCGGACACGCGGCGCCGTGCGGGCGCGTGGGCTAGTGCTTTCCTCTCGATCGGTGCCTTATTTGCACTTGTTTTTCCCATTCCCTCTTGGAATCTTGGACCAAAATGAATGCCCTTCATCATCCATTCTTTTTGCATGGGGACTTTAGAGCTTTGGGTCAACCTAATCTAAATACTAGGGAAGTAGGTATTAATTGAACCTAACCCTAGCTTTGTGGACTTTTTCTCCACAAAATCCTCCTCCCAAATCTCTCACAATTAATGTCCATCACCATCACCTTACCACCACCTTTCCTCTCTCCTCTCACCAATCATCTCACCATAGCCTCTCTCTCTCCCTTACGATCTCTCCTCTCTCTCTTATGAATTTAGATTTTGGGGATCAAAAAGGGCGGACACCATCATTCATTGGACACACTTGAATTCACTCTCAATCACTCCATCATCTTCTCCAACACACCACCTCATTTTCTCTCTACACACACAATACACACACAAAATCTCTACACACCATTTCTCACCATTTTTCACCATCACCACTACCATTCAAGAGAGGAGGAAGACAGGAAGACAAGAGGAGGAAAGCAGACTAAGGAAGAGGAGGAAGAACAAGAAGAACTCGACTTCGAGCTATCCGCGGAAGCTAAGCTCATTTGGAAGGTTTTCCTTGTGGTATTTTCTTTCTAGTTCTTGGATGATTTGTAGGGTTTTGTCCCAAACTTGTGAAAAACATTGAATATTGTAGAAGTTTTTGTTATTTGCATTTGGTTATGAGATGACATCCTCTTATGATATTTGTGTTGTTTTGAGCATGTTTAGTGGCTAATCTCTCTATTAGGGGGTAGATGATCGATGTGGTTTTGATCTATGCTTGTTCTCGTTGATTGTTGTTGTTGGAATCGTGCTTTTTCATGTTTAGGTAATTGATCACTACTTGAACATTGATAGGATTTAGAGGAGTCTTCATTGTGAATCTAAATCCGGAAATTGGTTCCTTCGACGTTAGGTGCATGGGGTTCCTAAGCCTAATATATTAATCTTGCATGTATGGTATAGCTAAGAGAGGTTTAACGGATAGACGGTGATAGGAATTGAAGTTAAACTAATTGGAAGGGTCTATCATATTTGTGAGAATAGCATTATCAACTTGACTTAATCATAGTGATAAAACCATTGAGAGAATCTAGACCTTAATACCTTAATCAAACTTGTTTCCGCTAATCTCGTTTTAATTCGTGTTTTTGCATTTAATCACCTTGTCTTATTGTCTATTTCAAATTTGTAGCATAATCCTCATCGAACCCCTTGTTAGAATGTTTAGATTTTATTTTAGTTATTTTGTCGAAAGCATGTGTAGCCTATAGATAGTTCTTTCACATAAAATTTTCCTTGAGAGATTGACTCGGGTTAAGCTCATCGCTTCTACAATTGACCCCGTCCAATTGCGGGTGTGGTCCTAAGTAGTGTGTAGTGAGCATAAATCGGAAATTATAAGTGTAAATTTGGACCTAAACAAATTTTGACGCCGTTGCCGGGAAAGGCTTTTGAGAATTGTATTTTTGGTGCTATGTTTGCTTTTGTGTTGTTTTGAAATCGTGAACTTGTCGTTGAAGTGCTTGTGTTGTTTGTGTAAATTTATTTTTGTGTTTATGTCCTTTTGTTGGGCTTTGATATCTCTTTCCGCAAGGTACGTTTGATGTCCGTTTCGTTTGTGTTTGTGTATGCTAGGGAAGCGAAGCCTCAATCGGAGACTAGCCCCCGTGTTTGACGACATCCATAGACCGAGGAGATTTGACGTGTTCGAGTGGAAAAGAGAGATGGAAGCTAATCCTTTTAACAACCCCGATAATGCCAATGCCAATGCCAATGCGGCTAGGAATATGAGAGACTTTGCTCATCCTGTGATTGGGGCGTCGACTTCTAGCATAGTTTTTGGTGAAGCCGCAAGGAACTACGAGTTGAAGAACATCCATTTTAGCTAACTTCCCTCATTCTACGGGATGCCAGACGAAGATGCTTTGAACTTCATCCGAGAGTTCTATTCCGTCGTTCAAACCTTTCCTCTACAAGGTTTGAATGAAGATCAATTAAAGATGAGGTGTTTCCCTTACACCTTGAAAGATCGAGCCAAGACGTGGTTCATGTCACTACCGGCCAACTCATTGGCCAATTGGAACGCTGTCTATGAGAAGTTCATGGCCAAGTACTACTCCAATTAAAAGACCCAAGACTTGAGAGCTCAAATTGTTACTTTTACCCAATCTCCGGGTGAATCGTTTCACGAAGTTTGGGATCGATTTCGAGGTCTCCAACAACAATGCCCACACCACCATCTCGCACCCGAGTTGCTCAACCAATTCTTTCTATGACGGACTTTCACAAAATTTCCAATATATGGTGGACAATGCATCGGGAGGAGACATTGGAGGACGCACCGCCAAAGAAGTCTCCAACATCTATGAGACCATGGCCACTACTTCTGAACAGAAGAGTGCTAGGGGGAAAAGAGCTTCCATCAATGAAGCTAACCCTAGTTATGACGTGACAAAGCAACTTGCCGAGTTGACAAGGCAAGTAGAGATGCTTAGAACTTCCGAGTGACCACCCCAACAAGTAATGACCATTGAAACTTGTGGGATTTGTGGAGAGTATGGCCATGGAGCCAACTTGTGCCAAAGATCGATCAAGCCGGAGTCAAGCGAAGAGGCTCATTTCCATGCTCTTCAAGAGCAAGTGAATGCTCTACAAGGCTTCCAACCGCGCCAACAATACAATCCCTACTCTCAAACATACAATCCGGGGTGGAGAAATCATCCGAATTTCTCTTGGAAACAACCTCAACAACCTCCTCAACCACAACAACAACCACCGCCACCTCAACAAGCCGGAGGAGGTCAATCTCCACCTTGTCCAAGGCCGCAACAATATCCAGCCCATCCAAACCAACCGCCTAGGCCGACATTGCAAGACACATTGCAATCCTTCATTCAAGCCACACAACAAAGATTTGAATCCGTTGAGGCTTCCGTGAAGAGGATTGAGACCCAAGTGGGGCAAATAGCCGGGACCGTTGGAGAATTGGCCAAGCAAGCCAAGCCGAGCAAGTTGCCAAGCCAACCGGAGCAAGCTCAAGCCATTACCGTTCTTCGAGGAGGAAAGGTGATCTATAATAAGGTTGGAGAACCGAGTCCAACTGAGGAGGTTGGAAAAGAAGGGGAGGCTCCTCAACAACAACACAAGGAGCCCGACAAGAAGAGTGAAGAAGTGAAGAAGCCCACTCTCCACAAGGCTTCCAATCCCTACAATCCTCCAATTCCATTTCCAAGCCGGTTGAAGAATGAGAAGCAAGACACTCAATTCCAAGAGTTTTACAAGCTCCTTTCAAAGGTGAATATCAACCTTCCACTCCTTGATGTTATTCGAAATGTGCCGGCCTATGTCAAGTTCTTCAATGAACTAGCTTCCAAAAAGAGGAGGTTTGTGGAGGACGAGAAGATTGAAGTGTCCGAAGTGGCAAGTGCAATCCTACAACATCAACTCCCACCAAAGCTCTGTGATCCAGGTAGTTTTACTCCTAAAATTGCTTTGGGAAATGGCAAAGAAGCATGTGGTATGCTAGATCTAGGAGCCGGAATTAATTTGATGCCTTACTCTATTTATAAACAATTAGAGTTAGGTGAATTGAAACCAACTAGAATGTGTCTACAATTAGCGGATAGGTCCGTGAGATATCCTAGGGGAATAATAGAGGACATTCTAGTTAAGGTTGGTGATTTGATAATACCGGTTGATTTTGTTGTTTTGGATGTGGGAGATGTTAAGGAAACGGGTAAAGAACACACGCTTCTCCTAGGTAGACCTTTTATGGCTACAACTAACACTTTGATTGATGTTAAAAATGGAACATTAAAAATGTCGGTGTTAGGAGAAACGGTGTCTTTTTCCGTACATGAAACCAAGACTATTCCCGTCTCCTCATTTGAGAAAAATTGTTCTTACATAGATGCTATTGATGTCTTGGCCGAGGAGGTTTTCTTGCAGGAAATAGGTGCTCCGTGGAGAAGTGAAATCTCGTCCGAGGAGCTTGCTATGGACGAAGCCTACCTCAAGTGTGGGGGAGACGAGTGGAATGCCGAAGAAATGGAGATCTTGCTTAGAGAAGGCATGTGTCTAATGCAAGTCATGGCCTCAACCGAAGAGGAAGTGAAGCCTACTCCCGAGCTCGAGCTCAAGGAGCTCTCATCTCATCTCAAATACGTCTACGTCGACGATGAAGAGAAGAAGCCCGTGATCATCTTTTCCGGGCTAGAAAAAGATGAAGAGGACCTCTTAGTAGCCGTACTAAAGAGGAACAAGCAAGCCATTGGATGGAGTATTTCCGACATTAAAGGCATTAGCCCCTCTACGTGTATGCATCGCATCATTCTAGAGGAAGGGGCTAAGCCGGTTCGTGAAGGGCAAAGGAGGCTCAACCCCGTGCTAATGGAAGTCGTAAAAAGAAGATTCTTAAGCTCCTAGTGGAAGGGATCATTTATCCCATAGCCGAAGTGAATGGGTCAGCCCGGTCCATGTGATGCTAAAGAAAGGAGGGATAACGGTCGTTGAGAATGACAAGGGAGAACATGTGGCTACTCGAACCACCACCGGGTGGAGAATGTGCATTGACTACCGAAATCTCAATGCCGCCACAAGAAAAGACCATTTTCCCCTTCCTTTCATTGATCAAATACTTGATAAACTAGCCGGTCATAGTTTTTATTGCTTTCTTGACGGTTTATCGGGTTATTTTTAGGTGGCCATAGCGCCGGAGGACCAAGCAAAGACCGCATTCACATGCCCGTTTGGTACGTTTGCGTGTCGAAGGATGCCATTTGGACTATGCAATGCACCGGGCACTTTCCAAAGGTGTATGTTCTCCATCTTCTTCGAAATGATTGGAGACTTCATTGAGGTATTCATGGATGACTTTTCAGTTTTTGGATCCTCATTTTCCGATTGTTTAGAGAAATTGCGCTATCTGGATTGGAATTTGTTGAAGTTGCTGAAAATGGATAATAAAGTGGAGAAATATATGAAAGTGCTCACGTTGGATAAATTTGCTAAAATGAAGTATGTTGGCTTGAAACCATTGTGCCTTGAGTTTTTAGTTACCTTCAAGCTTGATAATGTGAATTCGAAGATTAGCTTCCGTATGCTTGGACAGGAATTTGAAGTAACCTTGGCCAAAATGAAAGCATATTTCGGGTTTTCGACAACTAGGCCATGTGATAAGCCTTTAGACTTCGACACTGCTACCGCCTGGCAAGAGCTCACAGGGTTCAATAATTGGGATTCGCAAGGAAAACCTACCGGCTTCATTAGGGACCCTGCCCTTGCAATCATGCACAAGTTCCTTGCATACTCCATTTCAGGCAAGGAACAAGCCAACAAAGTCAACGCCACTGAGGTGTATCTTCTTTGGTGTGCCCTCCACAACAC
This sequence comes from Perilla frutescens, assembly GCA_026008535.1. Lineage (NCBI taxonomy): Eukaryota > Viridiplantae > Streptophyta > Magnoliopsida > Lamiales > Lamiaceae > Perilla > Perilla frutescens. The sequence continues at coordinate 17,904,723 of BRKX01000005.1, forward strand.
AAAGATCTGCCCGTCCTATTTCATTTGGAACGTAATTCAGCAGATGACGAGACGCAGAAAGATGCATCCCTCCTTTTGTGCATTTATCACCGCTCTGGCTGTGAAGCTTGGTTTGATTCCCGACCATGGTTCTCTCCCTGACGGACAAAGCAAGATCCGAGATCTCATGATCACTATGGAAGGGCTCAAGCGAGCTCAGATTGTCTTGGATAATAGAAGACTGGTTCCTCACACTCAGCGGCCCTGTGTCTCAAACTTTATGAATGCTCAGATTGCGGCCCTTCGACGTGATAGAGAAGCCAGTTCTTCATCCGCCCCCCGGGGCGATGATGATGATGATGATGAGGCCGAGCAGGAAGGAGGAGAGAATGAGGAAGATCAGGAAGGAGAAGAGAATGAAGAAGGAGAAGGAGAAGCCCAAGGAGGAGAGGATAATGAGCAAGAGGGCCGAGCCCAATTCCAGCCGCAGCCTTATCCCTCGATGATGCCCCCACATAGGTATCAGGCTGATTAGAGGTCCTTCCAAGACCATTTTGACACCTCTATGGGCCAGTTTCAGCAGAGCTTCCAGCAATCTTATGCGGACTCTATGGGCCAGTTTCAGCAGAGCTTCCAGCAATCTTATGCGGACTCTATGGGCCAATTTCGCCAGCATTTGGATACATCCATGGGCCAGTTCCAGCAGACTTACAGTTAGACTATGGGGCAGTTTCAGGAGAGATTTGATGCCTCAATGGACGAGTTTCACCAAGAGCTGGGGTCCCTTCGCCAGGATGTGGGAGATTTGAGTCAGAGTGTCTTTGGCCACCTTGACAGCCACGATGAGAGGATGACGGCTCTCGAGCAAAGCTGGAACAATTGGATGCTCTCCTATCCTTACCCGCAGCCTCCACAGCCACCTTATGAGCCACCACCATGTTTTTGTGTTTCTTTCATGTTTTCTCGTGTTAGTGTGCGTGTTTTATTGTTTTTCATTTACTCTTTTATTTGTCGTTCGTTGTATTTTTCGTATGTTTGTAGAAACCAGCGCCTGTTGCCGGTCTTCTACACCTTGTGATGTTTTCCTCTCCCTTAGACTCCTATTGCATTGTGTTTCATACATTAAGGACAATGCATGTTTTAAATGTGGGGGAGTAGTGCTTATTATGTTATGTTATGATGTGGATTGTGATTGTTCATGTGATGTTTTTATTTTAATTTATTATGTTGATTGTGTTGATTTTGTTATTAAGGTTGTTATTCTAGTTATATAGGTATGTGGTAATTCTCCCGCTTAGTTCTTATTTTGTTTTGTCCGACCGTCAAAATTTGAACAATTTTAAATATGAATCTTCAAGGATTTATCTTCAAGTCGATCATAATTTGTGAATTGTTCGTGGTTTCACTCGTAAACATTATTTATCTTTGAATGCGATCGCATAATTGATGATTAATGTTGAAAGATTTTGTTCTCGAAGGTTTGGGAAGCATACCTAGTCTTTTTCATGAAAATTACTCCCTTTAATCATGTATCCTTGTATGATATAAAAAAAAAGAGAAAAGAAAAGGGAAAAATAAGGATCTGTACTCCTCTAGTTGATTTATACGACTATGAGTATGGGAAACCACACAAGGAAACTAGGGATTTCCTCCTTACGATTTTCACCTTGTGAACTTTGATCCATATCCCTATGATCTTGTTTAAATAAAGGGGATTGCACTCCGGATTCTACTCCTCTCGTGTGTTTGTCAACCTTTTTGCATATGCATGATGAGTATGGGAAACCACATTGGGAAGCTCATCTTATCTCGATGATTTTACCTAATGACTATTGTCCTATGTTGCAATCCCTTGTGTTTTTGGTAGTTCGTTCTTAATAAATTTGGTTTTGATTTGTGGGGAAGTAACTTAATGAAAAATTGAGCTAATGTATTTTTCTTAGACTTGAGAGAATAAGCTATTCACTTGATTCGATATTGTGTTCACATTCTTGGATAATGATCGTTTTTGTGGGAACCATGCAATTTGTCAATAATTCATGATCACCTTGCGAGTACTTCCTTCTTGCTTCATATTTTTAATTTCTTATTTGCTTGAGGACAAGCAAAAAACTGAGTGTGGGGGAATTGTTTAGTATTTATTTGTGTTGTTTTATTGCATAATTTCGCATATTCTATAAGTTATTTTCTAGTTTATTGTTCTCATTTATTTCGTGTTTTCATGTGAATTTCTTCACTGGTTGCTTTCATGGTTGATTATGCCAAGTTTTGAAAAACTTGAGCTTTTGTTCGAAAAATCTCGATTTTTAGGTACTAAGGTAGCGTGGAGCGAAGATTGGCCGGAAAAGATAAACCCGTATGGAAAAGTGAACCCCGCAGCTGCGCAACTTTCGGTGCCCAAGACCCCGCGGCCGCGCGAGTCCCGCGACCGCGCGAGGATGCTCTCGGCGCAGGCACCCCGCGGGCGCGGGAGCCCTGCGAGCGCGCGACTTTCTTGAACCCCGCGGACACGCGGCACCGTGCGGGCGCGTGGGCTAGTGCTTTCCTCTCGATCGGTGCCTTATTTGCACTTGTTTTTCCCGTTCCCTCTTGGCATCTTGGACCAAAATGAATGCCTTTCATCATCCATTCCTTTTGCATAGGGATTTTAGAGCTTTGGGTCAACCTAATCTAAATACTAGGGAAGTAGGTATTAATTGAACCTAACCCTAGCTTTGTGGACATTTTCTCCACAAAATCCTGCTCCCAAATCTCTCACAATTAATGTCCATCACCATCACCTTACCACCACCTTTCCTCTCTCCTCTCACCAATCATCTCACCATAGCCTCTCTCTCTCCCTTACGATCTCTCCTCTCTCTCTTATGAATTTAGATTTTGGGGATCAAAAAGGGGGGACACCATCATTCATTGGACACACTTGAATTCACACTCAATCACTCCATCATCTTCTCCAACACACCACCTCATTTTCTCTCTACACACACAATACATACACAAAATTTCTACACACCATTTCTCACCATTTTTCACCATCACCACTACCATTCAAGAGAGGAGGAAGAGAGGAAGACAAGAGGAAAGTAGACTAAGGAAGAGGAGGAAGAACAAGAAGAACTCGACTTCGAGCTATCCGCGGAAGCTAAGCTCGTTTGGAAGGTTTTCCTTGTGGTATTTTCTTTCTAGTTCTCGGATGATTTGTAGGGGTTTGTCCCAAACTTGTGAAAGACATTGAATATTGTAGAAGCTTTTGTTATTTTCATTTGGTTATGAGATGACATCCTCTTATGATATTTGTGTGGTTTTGAGCATGTTTAGTGGCTAATCTCTCTATTAGGGGGTAGATGATCGATGTGGTTGTGATCTATGCTTGTTCTCGTTGATTGTTGTTGTTGGAATCGTGCTTTTTCATGTTTAGATAATTGATCACTACTTGAACATTGATAGGATTTAGATGAGTCTTGATTGTGAATCTAAATCCGGAAATTGGTTCCTTCGACGTTAGGCGCATGGGGTTCCTAAGCCTAATATGTTAATCTTGCATGTATGGTATAGCTGAGAGAGGTTTAACGGATAGACGGTGACAGAAATTAAAGTTAAACTAATTGGAAGGTTCTATCATATTTGAGAGAATAGCATTATCAACTTGACTTAAGCATAGTGATAAAACCATTAAGAGAATCTACACCCTAATACCTTAATCAAACTTATGGATGGATATTCTGTTTCTTTTGATAACAAAGTAGTTATCTTTAGTGGTAAACACTTTATCTGTTCTGGCACATTGGAGGGACACTTATACTTTCTTAAACCAACTGAAAACACTACGCAAAGACAACTATTGAATACATCGATCATAAACCCTAACAAAAGAAAAGAACCTTCGGAATTGAATCAAACCTATCTTTGGCATCTAAGGCTAGGTCATATTAACCTTAAGAGGATACAAAGCCTTGTAAACGATGGACCATTGTCTTCTTTGGTACTGGAATCGTTTCCTTTATGTGAATCCTGTTTGGAAGGTAAAATGACCAAAGCGTCCTTTCCAGTCAAAAGGAAATAGATCCGAAGGGCTATTAGATTTGATTCACTCTGACCTATGCGGCCCTATGTCAGTTCAAGCTCGAGGAGGGTTCGAATATTTCATCACTCTCATTGATGATTACTCTAGATACGGTTATATCTACCTGTTACGTCACAAGTCTGAATGCTTTGAGAAATTTAAAGAGTTTAAGGCGAAAGCGGAGAAACGAATAGGCAGAAGTATCAAGTCACTACGTTCTGATCGTGGTGGCGAGTACCTCTCAAGCGAATTTAGGGATTACATGGCAGAGAGTGGGATTACATCCCAGTTGACTACGCCTGGAACGCCACAGCAGAATGGCGTGGCGGAAAGAAGGAATCGTACATTGTTAGAGATGGTTAGATCGATGATGAGTTATTCTGAGTTGCCCATTTCGTTCTGGGGATATGCCCTGGAAACGGCAGCTTATATTCTTAACTTGGTTCCATCGAAATCAGTTTCTGCTACACCCACAGAACTGTGGACTGGATGAAAGCCCAGTTTGAACCATATTCGGATTTGGGGTAGCCCAGCACACGTGTTGGACAAGGAAGCTGATAAGCTGGCTCCTCGTACTGATGTAAGGCTGTTCGTTGGATATCCTAGAGGAACGAAAGGTGGTTTATTTTATAGTCCTAAGGATCAGAAGATCATTGTTAGCACCAATGCTCGATTCTTAGAGGAAGACTATGTCATAAACCACAAACCAAGGAGTCATATTATCCTTGAGGAGTTAAGGGGAGGATCGAATCCTACACCGGTTGTACAAGAAGAGGAACCACCAAACACTGCACAACGTGTCACAGAAGTACAGGAACTGCCTCGTCGCAGTGGGAGGGTTGTACGCCAACCTGATAGATTCATTGGTCTGGGAGAGGCTTCAGATTTCCCAGAGGGTCTCAATGAATTGGATCCCAGGACCTATGACGAGGCAATTCGAGATAAAGATGCAGATTCTTGGAAAACTGCAATGGAGTCTGAGATTGGATCTATGGATCACAATCAAGTCTGGGAACTTGTAGAACCACTAGATGGGGTAAAACCCATTGGCTGTAAGTGGGTCTACAAGCGCAAGAGAGGATCTGATGGGAAGGTTGAAACCTTCAAAGCTAGATTGGTGGCAAAAGGGTATACTCAGAAAGAAGGGATCGATTATGAGGAAACCTTTTCGCCGGTAGCCATGCTTAAGTCAATCCGGATTCTCTTGTCTATTGCCGCTCATTTGGATTATGAGATCTGGCAGATGGATGTTAAGACAGCTTTCCTAAACGGAAGTCTTGAGGAAAATATTCACATGAAACAACCAGAGGGATTCATTGCTAAGGGCCAAGAGCACTTGGTGTGTAAGCTTAAGAGATCCATTTATGGACTTAAGCAGGCATCGAGGTCTTGGAACATCCGATTTGATGAGGTTATCCAGTCATATGGATTCGTGCAAAGTCCGGATGAGAGCTGTGTGTACAAGAAATGTGACGGAAACGTGGTGGCATTCCTTGTACTTTATGTTGATGACATCTTGCTTATTGGAAATAGTAAGAAGGCGTTGTCAAACATTAGGGTGTGGTTGTCCGAGCAGTTCGATATGAAGGATCTGGGTGAAGCCGGACATGTCCTTGGCATCAAGATCATTCGTGATCGCCAGAAAAGGATGTTATGTCTGTCTCAGGCGACTTATATCGATACAGTGCTAGCTAGATTTGGCATGCAAGATTCCAAGAAAGGTTTTATACCTTACAGGCATGGAATTCATCTATCCAAGGAAATGTGTCCCCAAACACAGTCTGAGATAGAGGAAATGAAGAAAGTACCATATGCTTCGGCTGTGGGAAGTTTGATGTATGCTATGCTATGCACTAGGCCTGATATATGCTATGCCGTTGGCATGGTAAGCAAATATCAATCTAACCCTGGACAAGGTCACTGGACTGCGGTCAAAAACATTCTCAAGTACCTTAAACGGACTCGAGACTACATGTTGGTTTTCCGCTCTGATAGTGTAGTACCTTTGGGTTACACGGACTCAGATTTTCAATCCGACAAAGATCAGAGTAAGTCTACCTCGGGCTATGTGTTTACATTAGGAGGTGGAGCCATCGCATAGAGGAGCATTAAGCAGAAATGCATTGCGGATTCCACCATGGAAGCTGAGTATGTAGCTGTCTCTGAGGCTGCAAAAGAGGCTGTCTGGCTCCGCGGGTTCCTAGTGGGCTTGGGCGTGGTTCCTGATTTTCCTAAGACTATCATGATATACTGTGATAACTCTGGTGCAGTGGCAAATTCGAAGGAACCCAGAGCCCACAAGGCAAGTAAACACATAGTGAGAAAGTACCATCTTATACGAGAAATCGTTAAGAGAGAAGACGTGGCGGTGGTCAAGATTGCATCTGAGGACAACCTGGCTGATCCATTCACGAAGAGCCTGGTGGCTAAGACCTTTCATGGTCACGTGGAGAAAATGGGAGTGAGATGCAGACCCGGTAGCGCAGTTTGAGTTAATAGTTTTAGATTGGAGAGTTTACCAGTTAGTTATTATGCTTGAAAGACATGCTTCAAGTATAAGTGGGAGATTGTTGGTTTTGTATAATGGAAGACTTGTCTTTGTATACTTTTCTGATGATATGATGATATGAAATGAAAGTTATTGCAGTCACTGTTTGCATTTAGATTATGTTCTATAATTATTTTATGCAATGTTCCATATACTTACATTGTAGATGATATGGTGTGGGGAGTCACACGGTAAGATCATATCATTAGAACCTTGTAATGTATTAAAGAGCTCACGGCTTAGATGGTCTTGAACACACTATCGGTATACCGTAGAATAATCTGATAAGTTGGTTTATCTTGACTAACTGATTATTCTAGTACATTCGTTAGTGTATTGAGGAGGATCACGTAGGATACTATTCTCTGTCTCTGACCCAGTTACTGAGAGAATAAAGATCCACAAAGTTCGGGTTCTGAACTTATGTGATATTGGCGAGCATATGTGTGCGTTGTTTATTACTTTGATTTATCAATGGGTGAGATCTTTTCGTAGATCGAATTCGATATCTTGGGTAATAACAATGTATACATGATGTCTCGAGCAGTATGCATGAGCACCGTATCCTGGTGCGCCAGGTTGATGATGTTCTCTTGAGGAAGCACAAGTTCATGTTGAAACCCTGCAGGTGGAATTTATTCCGTACATGAATAAAGCTTGTGTGGTACTACTCAAGGTTTTAGATGTTAATTAATTATAGCTGTCAGAGGCTTACATAATTAATTAATGAACATTATATCTTAAACACGGGGAATGGCTGGACTAAAGGAGAAAACATATTCGTAAATATGTATTAAATTGGTAGGTCAGTTTTACTTCTTTAGTGGAATAAAAGTAAAACTTAATTTATTTAATTATATTCTAGGTTTATTGGATATTGGATATTAAATAAATTAGTGGGCCAATTTAATATTCTTCTAGATCCCTGTTGTAGCCCAATTGACTGATAGTGGACTGGATATTGAACTTGAGATAGAGGCCCAAGCCCATTAGGGTTGGAACATGAAATTTCGCCCCTCCCTATATATAAGGGGAGGGGGGGCATAAAATTTTATGAATTTATTCATAGGAAATCAGCCCCTCTTAGTCTCTCAAAGTTATCCATAGATTTCACAATTCTATCTAGTAGATTTCAGCCCACTCTGAATCTAGATACAGTCCGGGAATACAACAGAAGATCTTGGAGTGGAATACTGTGGTGCACGATTTTGAGCTCATAGGTGGCGCCATTACTGTGCTCATTCAACAGCAAGATTAGATCTTTAATCTTGTCCACAGACCGTCTATCGATTTGTAAGTAGATTCGTTTCTATGTCTTCCGCTTTATTAGATTCGAATCTGCTTTGCATGCTTTTTGATTAGACTGTGATAAACATGCATGTTACATAAAATTATGATTTGCATGAACATGGATTAATGAACAACCAAATGGTCCTGCGGTGGTTTAATTCGAAAAAACCCCAACACGTATGGAGTGAAAATTTGGGGGTGGGTTGATCGAAAAATTTAGCAGCTTCTCTTGACTAGCTCCTCTGGGTCTTTTTCAAGCTCCAACGGATAGAATCAAGCCGAAAGGTTGCTAACAGTAGAAATAGGCGTGTGGAATGAGTATTTCAGGTGGTTGGTGTATGTGGACCACGGGTATATGGGTGTATGGGTGTATGGACTATGTGGTGTATAAGGTGAACCGGGTGTAGGTGTGTGAAGACTAAGAATTTTGAACCCTAGATGTGGTGGGGATCGAAAATTATGGTGGAAAAGGATGAAAGATCTTGATTAGATGTGCATTAGGATGGAATCAATCTAAACAAGGAAAGAAATCTAGTAGATAAGGTAGAAGACTTTTGGATGTGATTGACCAATGTGAACACAATCTAAGAATCCATAAATATCTATCTAGTATGGAAACAATATCCAAAACAAGGAATTAAAATCGAAAATTAAATACACAATCTGATTTTTTTTTTATCAGCGACTTTTTTTTTATTTTTTTTTTGATTGCCGATGCCTTTTGCTCTTTTTTTCAATGAATAACAATCAGATTACAACCCGAAACAATACAAAAAATTAAAGACACGTAATAAAGATAAATGACACGTAGACGACACGTCGGATTGAACCACGACCAGCAGAGCTGACGTGGTTCTGATGCCAAATTTATGATATGACCTGGACAATGAATCCCATACACGAAGAACACACAGACGGAAGACTTTAAGGACTCGAACTACGTCAGCTAAAAATAATGGATACAATCCGACTCGAATTAAAACAAAACTTACTAGAATATGAAGACACGAACTAAGACTCGATGTAGACACTTGGTACGGCTTGTGGGGGCTGGAACTCGGCGGTGTGGATGGTGAATGGCGGCGGTGGTGATGGTATTGGCGGCGGTATTGAGGTGTTGTGGATTGGATAGATTCGGCGAACCCGTGTTGATAACTCGAACACGCACGTCTAACTTCTCCGGATAGCAATTCTCCCAAGTACTTGATGAATACCCTGAAGAACTTAAAATAAGACTATTGATTTGCTAGAACAATATAATGGTTTGTGTATAAATGATCAACCAAAGGATCGGGAGACAAAGGGGAGGAATAAATCTCAAACTCATGCAATTGTCTAACTTTTAAAGTGTCACATGGTAGCCCTATTTATACTAACATAGGGGGGACGAAAATTAAAGGCCTAATTAACATGATATGGCAAAAAAATACTAGTACTAATCTAACTAGGATTGTTTCCTTATCCAAAATCTGTTTTTAAGGAAAGAATCAAAAGATACCAAAAATAAGATAAGAAAAATCTAACTAAAACTAACTGGATAAGGATAAATCCCAAAGTGGTTTTGGGCTTGAAATCCACGCCATAATGGACCTCCAAAACACGACTTGGGCTGGTTTGGCTCGTCCAAGCTATATTCGAAATATCCACCACCTTTGCATGAAAAACAGCATCTCCCGATTTCCCATGCAAACGCGTATAACTTTTCATGCACACGTCCAAATGGCGTCATTCTTCTTCTCACGTCTTCATGCTTCATTCTTCTTCATCAATGGACAACATGGTGATCCATCTCGGGCTGCTCTTCATCTCTTCTTCATGCAACTCAAATTTAGGACGAATAGAAGCTGGTAAATAAGATTGCATCTTCTTTGCTCGTAAACGCGTCATAGGACCTTTGAATTGCAGCTCCGGATCATCTTGTTCTTTGCCTTGCTCGACCTCATCAAAATCGATTATAACTGAGCTCAGATCAAAATTCTCAAAAAGACGATTTCACAAAAAATAACTCCTAAAATCGCGGCTGACATCTGACCTCACTTAAACCTTAATAAAATTTCTTTCTTAAATCATACTTAAGAAATCCTTTAATCTTCTTATGAAATCTCTCTCAAAATGTCGTTTTATACGAGCTCCCTATGATCTTGAGTTCGAGCGGCCCCTTAAAAGCTATTCGGATCATGAAAGAAATAAAATAAAAATTTGCCAAACTTACTCCTCATCTATGGGTGATGTCAACGAGTCCATCCTTCCTTTATCTTGCTTGAATTTACTTTTGTTTCTAACTTTACTCCTCGTAGCTTTGAGAAACTTCAACGAACTCAAACTAAATGACAAACTCGAATTAATCGAGCACCTCCTTCGATGGTTCCTTGCACGCTCTACCAGGTTTGAAAACGCACTTTATCTTCATCTTTAACTTCTTGAGGTTTGACTTCTTCATCTTCTTAGGGCGTACTTCGTGATGCGCTCCAAACTTAAATTCTCGATGCAACTTCATCGCAGTCGTCTCTTTTCCTCAAAGTAATCGTCTGACTTCGTGGTTCCTGCTGGCGGTCACCATCGCTTGCAGGCGTAATGATCGCATGTCTAAATTTTAACTGAGAAATCAGCTAAGAAATGCAACCAGCTGAGAAATCATCTTCAAATGCAACCAACTGAGAAATCATCTTAGAAAATGCGCTTCCTAACTTCGGAAAATACTATATGGTGCTTGCTTGGATTCTACTTCCTACTAGGAAATACTATCTCTTATTCCTCCGACCCTAACTAAAAGGAATACAGCTATATACTCTCTATTCAAATGAAGGGTCCACACTCGTGTTCTATCAGTGGGATCAAAATAAACAAATACCTCTGAGTGAGGACTTTATCTTGGTCAATAATTCTTTGACAGGGCCAAAATCTAGAAAGAATATAATACTTGGTTATATATGCCAAAAACATTACCTTTTCAGAGGACTTATAAACTTGAAGGATTCTTGCACATAACAAAGATATGGAAGAAATCAACAGTTAGCAACTGAAAATTGTGCTGAAATATTTTCATAAAGGTGTCAGCATAGCCAAACAAGGAAATGCCATTGCTAATTCTTGATGATCAAAGAAGTATCATCCAAAAAGATTGCAAATTATCCAAGAGGATATAATCAAGGAATTTCAAATGGTACAAATGAAGAATTTCAAATGATATGAAGTTGTTGAAAGGCAATTGATTCAATTAACAAGAGAATAAATCGATTTCAAAAGAGAATGAAAAAATCAATTCTATTGACACGAGAATGAATAAATAGACTCATCAAAACTTCCTATCATAATAAAACTCTCAATCTATCGAAAACTAGGTCTATCTTCGTAACGATCTTTTTCGGGTTCTCCTTCCTTCTTTCTTGAGCTTCATGCACCTTGTTTTTTTTATGAGGTTGCTACGAAATAGCATGAGTCGGCTGGACTTTGCACTGGTTGGAAAAGCGACGTCTCGGGAATTACTTCCTATCTATCAAAAGGGATACGACAACGCAACTTAATCTATGACACCTTCTGGACTCAAAATAGCTTGACTTCAACGTCTCTTGGAAGCTTGGTAGAACACCAATAAATGTATCCTCGAACTATCTTGGCTATTGTCATGGCGACAATCTTCATCTTCATTAATCGGCTTGAAACAAGCGACGACTTCTGAGCATCGAACGTGACGTGACCTTGAATGTACGTTCATCGAATCGACAAGCCTCTATCGAAGGAAATGAATCTTTATTTCTTGCGAACGTGATTGGATCTTCAGACGAGAATTCTCTAGAGTTGAAAACATGCATTGGGATTCCTTGAACTTGCATTAGGTCCGCGATTAGATAAGTTGCCTTTAACTCGACTGCTCACATTCTTGCTCCTTGCGTGATACTGAACTTCATGACCTCTTTCTCGGTCCTACTAAAATCTCGAAATCCTTTAAACCTTATCCAAAAATCTAGGGTGTTACACTCCTTGAATCTCGACATATCCGAGGTTGAATTCTCTAAGTTGATCTTCAATTAGCGAATACCGGTTAATCCCTCAAGTGGATTAAGCAATACCCTTGAATAAGACTTAGATGTGCTCATTCTAAGAATGATAATTTTCTTGATGGAAACAATCAAAAGAATATAAAAGATTGAGACAAAATTGGATGCAAAAGCAAAATAACTTCAATAATGTCTAAAGTAACAATGTGACATGGTTCCCCTATTTATAAGGCTAAGGGGGACGAAAATATACATCAAAAAGACCTAAAAACTGATCCAAAAGGGATCTCTAACTACACTAGGAAGTTCCCTAAACTAGAATTCTATTCAAGGTAGGAAATTGCTTTAAATACAATTCTAGTCAAACCTATGTAATTATAGACGAAAATTAACTTACAAATTAAATAAAATCTGATCTAAACTATAGTCTAAATTAAATAAATTAATACTATAGTCTAAATAAAATTCAACCCCTAATTAAATTAATTAAAGGGTCGAAATCAGCTCCATGCACACACGTGATTCACGTCACCATCTTCATGCATGTGACGCGCATGTACATGCGTGTTCTTCATGTTCTCTTCTTCAAACCTTGATCTCCAATCTTTCATTATTAATAAAGTAACAATTTTGCGGCTGCTCTCAACTCCTTTGTCATCTTCGAACTTCTTACATACAAATGCTTGGAAATATGCTTGCAATTGTATTGTTCGAAGCTGTGTAATTGGGCCACGTATTTACAGCTCCGGGTTGGGTTCTTCAAGGATTGTCGTGGATGTATGATTCCCCTCCTCTTGAAAAGAATTCGTCCTCGAATTCGAATCTCCGGGATCAAAGACGAACACGAACTGATCATTAATCTCTTTTTGCACAAACTCCATAAGGTAAATCTTCACGATCATGAACGTGAACTCCCACTCGGTGTTGGATGGTTGAAGCTTTAGCACCATAGAACGCTTTGATATGGCATTTACGAACAAGTCTGTTGGTACTTCAACTTCTATTGAAACATCTTTAACAACCTGTAGAATAGGGACATCACAAGAAAACGGTTGACAAACAATGTTAGAACTCGATGGATCCGCCATGCTAGCTTGTTCGAGCTCTTCATGATCTTTAACCATTGCCTCACGGATATCATTCTCCTTTTCATAATAAGGTTGTATCTCCAACAACTCCTCAACTTCTTCGGCTTCCTCAACTGCATCATGGATCTCCAAATTCACAATTTGTAGTTTGTCCTCCATACAATCTTTAGGATCGGTAACCTCTATGGATGAAACTTCCAAATTACAATTTTACAAGGCCAAATTTTTTAAGTTGATCTTCAAGTAGTGAGTCTCCGACGATCCCTCGAACGTGGACGGCGAATTCCCTTTGTAAAACTTAGAGATGCTAATTCTAAGAGTATGAATTTAATATCTAAACTCACAAAGATTAAATGGGGTTGAGACAATATTGAAAGCAAAGCTTAAATTATCAAATATGGTCTAAAGTATGAATGTCACAATAAGCCTCTATTTATAATAGAGGTGGCCGAATCCTACTAGGATAAGGGCCGAAAAATTGACTCCAAAACAAACTAGAATTAGATTAGGAAACTTCCTAAACTAGAATTCTATTTAAGGTAGAATTTGTAGATCTTGCCTTATCTAAAATCCTAGTCAAACTATGACTCAATATGACCGAAAATTACACAAATAAATAAATAAATAAATATGACCTTGAAATTGGACCTCGAATTTGCAACTCTGGGTTTGAACCATCAAATGCTATGCACGTTCTCATCATCCAATTTATGATACGACCCAGACAAATAATCTAGGACGAGTCTAGAGACGTAGCGAAAGACTTAGGATATGAAACACGTCAACTAATTAAAGGGTTCCAATCCGACTCAAACTAGACGACTAAACTAACGAAAATACCTAGACAATGAAACACGAAATTAACACAAAATCCAAACTAAGAGAGGGCTGTTTTGGACGGCTAATATAGGAAAAAGGATTATGGTAATTCGATGGAGACGTGTAGGTGAAGAAGGGCTAGGGTAGATAGGATATGTTAGAGTTGTAATGAACTTACAGATTAAATGGGACGAGGATGAACTTGAACACGAACAAGGCTGGAATTGAAGGCGAGTGTGGATGATGATGATTGACGTCGATTATGGCTAGATGGAAGATGAATTGTAGATGCGAATCACAACCCGAAAGTTGCCTTGTATCTCGGACGTACACAAGGCCAAATTCTTTAAGTTGATCTTCAAGTAGCGAGTCTCCGACGATCCCTCGAACGTGGACGGTGAATTCCCTTTGTAAAACTTAGAGATGCTAATTCTAAGAGTATGAATTTAATATCTAAACTCACAAAGATTAAATGGGTTTGAGACAATATTAAAACCAAAGCTTAAATTATCAAATATGGTCTAAAGTATGAATGTCACAATGAGCCTCTATTTCTAATAGAGATGGCCGAATCCTATTAGAATAAGGGCCGAAAATTTGACTCCAAAACAAACTAGAATTAGACTAGGAAACTTCCTAAACTAGAATTCTATTTAAGGTAGAATTTGTAGATCTTGCCTTATCTAAAATCCTAGTCAAACTATGACTCAATATGACCGAAAATTACACAAATAAATAAATAAAAATCAGACTTTGACTATAGTCTAAATTAAATAAAAATAATACTATATTTTTAATTCTCGAACAGGCGCCTCTGGTAAATAAGACATAGTCACGCCTTATTCGCCATAACTTCCTGGAATAGTATCAACTTTAAATCTTCCAAATTTTGACCAAGTAAGCTTCAATCCTCCAAGGGTTGGTCTTCATCTTCAATTGAGAGCATTGTAATCACCTTAGGGTTGCTTTTATAATTCATCTCTTCCTCGAGCCTCTTTCACACATATCCTTGAAAGTAACCTTGAAGTTGCTTAGCTCGTAACCTTGTAATTAGACCTCGAATTTGCAACTCTAGGTTTGAACCATCAATGCTATGCACGTTCTCATCATTCCCCCCTGCTGAAAAGAATTCATCCTCGAATTTGACTCATCATCTTGGTCGAATTCATCTGCATCAAAGGGAGATAAATCAGCAACGTTAAACATGGAAGAACACTTATACTCACCTAGAAGATCAATGCGATACGCATTGTCATTGACGCGGCTCAGGACGGTGAATGGTCTATCTCCTCTAGGTGAAAGTTTCTACTTCCTCAAGTTAGGAAATCGGCCCGGACTCAAGTGAATCCAAACACGATCACCTAGTTAGAAGACAACTCTGTTTCGCAGTGTGTTGCGACTGGCGGCGACTTGTGAACGCTTTTGCTCGATCCGGGCTCGAACTTTCTCATGCATCTCCTTGATAAGATCAGCTCTCTTCAATCCTGTAACACTCGTTAGATGCTCAACGGGTAAAGGAATCAAATCATTAGGTGTAAGTAGATTAAAACCATATATAACCTCGAATGGAGACATGTTAGTAGAAGAATGAATGACACGATTATAAGCAAATTCAGCATATGGTAAACATTCTTCCCATGACTTTAAATTGTTCTTAATTAGAGACCTAAGTAAAGCTCCTAATGTATGATTCACAACCTCAGTTTGACCATCGGTTTGTGGATGACATGCAGTAGAAAACAATAACTTAGTACCTAATTTTCCCCACAAAACACGCCAAAAATGTCCTAAAAACTTAGAATCCCTATCACTAACAATAGTACGAGGAATTCCATGTAATCTAACAACATGAACAAAGAACAAATTGTCAATGTAAACAGCATCATCAGTTTTTCTACATGTAATGAAATGAGCAATTTTGGAGAACCGATCAACAACAACAAACACCGAATCTTTACCCGACCTAGACTTAGGTAATCCCAAGATGAAATCCACAGAAATATCAATCCAAGGGGCTGAAGGGGTGGGTAATGGCATGTACAATCCAAACGGGTGTGAAGTGGACTTGGCTTGACGACAAGTAATACAATGACTACACACATTCTCTACATCCCTACGCATATGCGGCCAAAAGAAGTGTTCATGTAGCAAGTTCAATGTCTTATGCACACCAAAGTGACCCATCAAACCTCCCGCATGCGATTCTAAGACAAGTAGCTCACGCATAGAATAAGGAGGAATGCATAACTTAGACTCCCTAAATAAGAACCCATCATGCACATAATAACCATCAATAGCACGTAATTTTGAGCAACATGAAGCATAAATGGGGCTGAAATAGGCGTCCTCAACATACAATGACTTAATGAAGTCGAAACCTAGCATCTTAGCATGCATTAAGTTCAAAAGTACGTACCTTCTAGTCAACGCGTCGGCTACGACATTTTCTTCACACTTTTTGTACTTGATCACATAAGGAAAGGACTCGATGAATTCTACCCATCTCGCGTGTCTCTTGTTCAAATATTGCTGCCCTTTGAGATGCTTTAAACTTTCATGATCCGTGTGAATCACGAACTCCTTGGGCCAGAGATAATGCTGCCACGTGTCCAACGCACGCTTCAAAGCGTATAGCTCTTTGTCGTACGTGGAGTACCTCAAACTGGTGCCACTTAACTTCTCACTGAAGTAGGAGACGGGCCTGTGATCCTGCATCAAAACTGCACCAATACCTATGCCAGAAGCATCACACTCGATCTCAAAAGTCTTAGTGAAATCAAGTAAACAAAGAACAAGAGCAGAACATAACAAGGACTTCAAGGTATTAAATGCATGCTCTTGTTGCTTACCCCCACTCAAATTTCCGGTCCTTCTTACTTAGCTCAGTAAGAGGGGCGGCTATACTGGAGAAATCCCCTACAAAACGACGATAAAACCTAGCCAATCCATGAAAGGATCGAACCTCTGAGGTGTTTTTGGGTGTTGGCCATTCCTCAATTACTTTGATTTTGGAACGGTCAACCTCAATACCTCGTGAACTGACGACAAAGCCTAGAAAAATGACTTCATCTATGCAAAAGAAACACTTAGACAAATTTCTATACAACTTTGCATCACACAAGAGACAGAAAACACGCCTAAGGTGTTCTAGGTGCGCCTGTGCACTGTGATTGTAAATTAAAATATCATCAAAGTATACAACCACGAATTTACCAATCCCATCATGCAAAACATGGTTCATCAATCTCATAAATGTGCTCGGTGCATTAGTGAGACCAAAAGGCATAACTAACCACTCATATAGACCATGCTTTATTTTAAACGCAGTTTTCCATTCATCCCCTTCATGCATTCTAACTTGAAAATAACCAGATATCAAATCTATCATAGAAAATACATTAGAACCACCTAATTAATCTAGCATATCATCAAGTCTAGGGATAGGAAATCTATACTTAACTGTTATTTTGTTGATGGCGTGGCAATCCATGTACATCCTCCATTCGTTGTTCTTCTTTGGCACTAGGATGACTGGAACTGCACAAGGGCTCATCGACTCTCGGATTTGCTTCTTCTCCAATAGCTCCTTCACTTGATGGTTGATCTCCTTCGTCTCCTCAGGGGACGTACAGTACGCCAGTTGGTTAGGCAAGATGGCGTCGGGCATCAAGTCGATCTGGTGCTCGATCCCACAAACTGGAGGTAATCCATTTGGAATCTCTTCCAGGAACACGTCCGTGAAATCCTCCATAAGTGGCTGCAAATCAAAAGGCAAAGAAACACCATTAGTAGCACTGTCCTTATAAGATAAAAGTATGAAAGGTAAACCTACTTTTAGTGTTTTTTCTACGCCTTTAACTGAGATGAACAGGGACCGATTTTGCTCTACTTTAGGGACTGATCCGGATGCTTTTCCACGAACCAAGGAACCATGGGGAGGCATCAAAGGGGCTGTATTGGCTGATTTTGGAGAAGAATCCGGTGGTGAAGTCACGGCCGAATGGTTGCCGTTCACGGCGGCGGATCGGGCGGCGGCTGCGGCTGTCTTCGCCCGTTCCTGCTTAAATCTCTCTTGCATCCTTTCTTGATCTTCTGTAACAGCTTTAGGAGTGAGTGACTTCAACACAGTGGTTCGACCATCTCAAGTAATCGAGTAGGTGTTTGCTAAACTATCGTGAACCGCTTTTCTGTCAAACTGCCACGGTCTTCCTAAAAGTATGTGGGCTGCTTCCATGGGGATAACATCACATAAAACAGTGTCAGAATAACGACCTTTAGTAAAAGAAATGTGTACCTGACCTGTAACTCAAATAGAACCGTGATCTGTGAGCCATTGCAGCTTGTAGGGCTTCGGATACTTTGTAGTGGTGAGGGTGAGCTTATCAACAGCATATTGACTGATTGCATTGATCACGCTCCCACTGTCTATGATCATCACACAGGTCTGATCTTTGATAGCAACTCGAGTGTAGAAGATGTTCTCATGCTGCGATTGCTCTTCGTCTTCACGATTGATGTTCAGACTGCGGATAGAAACTAGACTGACATGAGGTAACTTGGGTTCCTCATCTTCATTGTCGACTTCTGGGATATTGACGGCATCAGTGGCAGCGGCCTGGGGCTCCTCTTCGTCTTCACTGGCTGATTCAAGTCCATTCTGTTCATTGAGAAACAAAACACGCCGGTTTGGACACTGGTTTTGAAAATGACCCCAACCTTGGAATTTGTGACACTGGATGTCACGAGCTTGACTAGGGCCTGTATTCGGCGTCGCATTGAGCTGATTAGGCTGTTGGAATGGAGGTCGTGGTGTAGACTCGGGTCTACAGCTGGCTTGCGGTGTAGAACGGTCGAAACGTCGTTCAGGTGGTCCGGGCTGACCTCAGGGTCGTGTGGACTTAGAAGAAGGTATAGAAGGTGATGTAGAATGTATACCTTTGTTCCAAGAGAGGCAAGTAGTGGCTGCACTATGGTGTGATCGACGGCGGCCTTCTCGCAGCTGTTTTTCCACAATCGATGCGTATTGCACCATACTTTCTACACTGGTGAAGTCCTTGAGCTCGACTTCACATGCAATATTGAGATTCATGCCTTCAATGTACCTAATGATGGTAGCATTTAAGGTCTCCTCCTTCCCAACTCAGTTCAAGGCAGTTTCGAGCTTTTTGTGGTACTCTTCAATCGAACGGGTGCCTTGTTTGATCCGGTTGAGATTCTTCTCAAGTTCTCTTTCATAGTGGACTGGAATGAAATGTCCACACAGCAATTCTTTCATTTCTTCCCAAGTATCAATTGGTGGATTTCGATTTATGCGCCTCCTTTCTTGCTGCATCTCCCACGAACTGGCTGCGTAGCCTCTGTACTCCAAACATGCTAACTGCACCTTTTTTACTTCAGTGAAGTCGTAGCAGTCAAAAATCTTCTCTACCTTACGTTTCCAATCTAGGTAGATATCGGGATCGTGAAGGCCTTCAAACTCCGGAATGCTCGTCTTGATATTATTGAGCATTCGGTCTTCACCATAATTATCATTGTAGTTGCCATGCTGCTGGCGGCGACCACGATTTGGTGTATCGAATCTGGCATCGGTGTTCTCATCAAAGTACTCCTTTTCGGGCTCGTTCTGATGCTCGTTGCGTCGAGCTGGACCACGAACAGCTTGGGTAATGGTTGGAGTAGTCTCAGTGCGTTCAAATGCATACACTAAATCATCAATCTTGTCGGATAGGGCTTGGTGCTGTCTTTGGAAGTGTTTTGAGAGTGCCTCAAAATGGTACTTAGGATCCCACGGTGGAGGTGGATCCGAAGTCGACTCCATGGGAGCTTTGGACGGGTCTCGGGATGGGTCCATGGGTGGCTCGATCGAATAAGGGTCAACTGGTGGAGTCTTAGATGACTCGGGACGGGAACCTTTCTTCATGACACCTACAAGATGAAAAAATGTAAAGAGAAACAAGGGAGGACCTCACAATCTCACGTCACTCGTTTGTTTTCTCTCTTAATTTTACCACTCGTGTATCACTCAATATATGGGTGCACAGTGTGTGAAAATCATGTATATGGATGTAAGGGAATCGGTCTTCTTGGACTGAGGGTGGACGGGAATGCTACTCTCGGAACATGGATGAATTTGGTGTGTATGGATGGGATATGGCCGAGTATAGGTATGGGAGGGGCTGTCGAATTTGGTGTAGTGGGATAGGGGGTCGTCGAGTAAGGTAAAGGTAGGGAAAGGAAGGAAATAGATCAATTATTGAAGTCCCAATTAGATTAGGAAATCCAAAATTAAATCTAGGTAGAATAGGGAAAGAAATAGAATAGGATAAGGACAGAAGAATTAAATAAGGCAATTGGGTGATTTGGATATGTATCAATCTATGTGACATAATCTAAATACCTTAATTAGCCTAGACTCTAGAAGAAAAGAACCAAAAATAAAATAAACTTGGAAGAAAATTTCCAAAAAGAAAATAGAATCTAAAAGGAAATAACCAACTATGGACTTGTACCACAAGGAAGGTACCAAAAATAAAATAACACAAAAGGAAACAATGGATATACTTCTTTTTTTTTTTTTTAAATTTCGGATCTTTTTTTTTGTGTCCGATTTTTTTTTTGATCGTTTCTTTCTTTTTTTTATACGATCTGTTTTCTTTTTTTTAACTATGAATGGAATAGAAAATAAATTACAACTCGATCAACACATAAGAAAATAAATGACACGTATGATGACACATAGGATAAAATTGACACGTCGGATTGAACCACAACCAACAGAGCTGACGTGGCTCTGATGCCAAATTTGTGGTACGACCCGGACAAATAATCTAGGAAGAATCTAGAGACGTAGCGGAAGACTTAGGATACAAAACACGTCAACTAATTAAAGGGTTCCAATCCGACTCAAACTAGCCGACTAAACTAACGAAAATACCTAGACAATGACACACGAAATTAACACAAAATCCAAACCAACAGAGGGCTGTTTTGGACGGCTAATATAGGGAGAAGGATGATGGTAATTCAATGGAGACGTGTAGGTGAAGAAAGGCTAGGGTAGATAGGATATATTAGAGTTGTAATGAACTTACGGATTAAACGGGATGAGGATGAACTTGAACACGAACAAGGCTGGAATTGAAGGCGAGTGTGGATGATGATGATTGACGTCGATTATGGCTGGATGGAAGATGAATTGTAGATGTGAATCACAACCCGAAAGTTGCCAAATTCTTTAAGTTGATCTTCAAGTAGCGAGTCTCCGATGATCCCTCGAACGTGGACGGTGAATTCTCTTTGTAAAACTTAGAGATGCTAATTCTAAGAGTGTGAATTTAATATCTAAACTCACAAAGATTAAATGGGGTTGAGACAATATTGAAAGCAAAGCTTAAATTATCAAATATGGTCTAAAGTATGAATGTCACAATGAGCCTCTATTTATAATAGAGGTGGCCGAATCCTACTAGGATAAGGGCCGAAAATTTGACTCCAAAACAAACTAGAATTAGACTAGGAAACTTCCTAAACTAGAATTCTATTTAAGGTAGACTTTGTAGATCTTGCCTTATCTAAAATCCTAGTCAAACTATGACTCAATATGACCGAAAATTACACAAATAAATAAATAAATAAAAATCTGACTTTGACTATAGTCTAAATTAAATAAAAATAATACTATATTTTTAATTCTCGAACAGGCGCCTCTGGTAAATAAGACATGGTCACACCTTATTCGCCATAACCTCCTAGAATAGTATCAACTTTAAATCTTCCAAATTTTGACCAAGTAAGCTTCAATCCTCCAAGGCTTGGTCTTCATCTTCAATTGAGAGCATCGTAATCGCCTTGGGGTTGCTTTGATCATTCATCTCTTCTTCGAGCCTCTTTCGCACATATCCTTGAAAGTAACCTTGAAGTTGCTTAGCTCGTAACCTTGTAATTGGACCTCGAATTTACAACTCCGGGTTTGAACCATCAATGCTATGCACGTTCTCATCAGCGTTAGTCAATCTGAATGGCATTACCACAAACTGGTAATGTCCATAGCGAGTCTTAAAAGCAGTTTCAGGAATATCCTCCTTTCGGATTTTCAGCTGATGATACCTGGATCTTAAGTCTATCTTAGAGAAGACACTTGCTCCCTTAAGCTGATCAACAAAATCATCTATTCTTGGGAGAGGGTATTGGTCCTTGATGGTCGTAATGCACCTTAATCTTAACTTCTTCGACACAGTCGTCTCTTCTCCTCAAGGTGGTATTCTGCTATTGGAGATCAACATTGCTTGCAGGCGTAAAGATCACATGTCTAGACCTTGACTGTATGCTCGGAACTTACCTGCCGACATTCCTTAGATCTCCTCCTAAGCATAACGAGCTGAAAAAATCACCTTAGAATGCGCGTTCTACTTGGAGAGCACTGATCGGGCCAATTATACTTGATATTTTGAGGCGATTTGATGTGGTTTATTTGTGTTAATTGTTATATAATGATGCTATTTTGGAAGAAGTTGTACCTTGAGGGTTTTTGCAGGGCATTGATGCAAAGATGAAGAAAATGGTGTGTTTTTGGTGAAGAAATGAAGCTTTGCGCAAGAAGTTGAAATTGAAGGAAGTAAAGCTATGCCGTATGGGCATATGGTGGGACGAATGGGCGGATAACTAAAGAAATTGGGACTGAACGTGCGTTTATGGGCTGGAACACGGAAATTACTTAAGCCCAAGTCCTGGACGCGAGCTAGAAGAGTTCTCACCGTCTCAAGAGTCCCGTTTTTGTTAACTTTCTTATTGGAATAGATTAGGATGGTTATTTCCTTGTTAATATTATCTTATTTTAGGAATTTGATATATAGATTAGAACTTATCATATTTTGGATATTCAGACTTTAATTCTACACGCAAGAACGAGAGCAGACGACGTTTTCTCCCTGGAGCAGATTAGTTCATCTTCTTCGTTTTATTTTCATGGTATTTATTATTTCAATATTTTTGCAATTCAATTTTAATATGAGTTCTAGCTAATTTCTTCTTATTCTGGAAACAACTAACGAAACCCTGGCTTAAATAAGCTGTGAGATCTAATCGTGTTTATCGTTCAATCATTTGCATGCATTTGTTATTCTTTGGAATTCGAGTTGTTAATTGTTTCAATATTGCTAGCTAGTTGCAAATACTTAGTGGATTGGAATTAATTAGTAGTCAATTAAACCGGCCATCCGTAATTGTGGTTTGAGTTTAATTAGTGGCGAAACGGTTCTTCAGAACCAGGGAGAATAACAATCTTAACTTAACGGTCCTGCGTCAGAGTCTGTTAATTAAACCTATAGAGCGTCTCTTACAGTTGTCAGTCGATTAGGGAAATAATTGGTGAAGCGTCTTCCTGATTATCGAGAAATTACGGAGGAATTAGGCTGCGTCAGTAAGCATCTTCGGTAGCTATAACTGGTTTGCATATGTTAATTGAATTAATCATTGCGTCAAGGATCGGTTTAGGTAAGCTAGGGTGGAGTTAATTGGATTCCAGAATACTTCTTCTCATATTTTAAGTTCGTTCGATTTAATTACGTGTGCATTCATTTTATATATAATTGTTAATTTCGTTTATTTTATTATAATTACAAAAACCCATTTTGAAGTTTGGTTATACAGATTGAGAGTATAGGGTAATTCTCGCCGGTCCTTTGGGAGACGATCTCGCTCATCGCTGTACTCGTGCAGTAAGGGCATACCGACTGCTGTCGGGAACTTTATTTTTGGTGTAAAATGACCCACCAAATTTTGGCGCCGTTGCCGGGGATCGGTTCTAAAGCAGTAATTACTCTCATATTTTCAGTTTGTTATTTTTCTTATTTTTGTTTTATCTTTTCAGTGCATGACCCGTTCCTCGCAAAAAGAAGAGCTGTTGTTTGATCCTGAGCCGGAAAGAACTTTGCATAAGCTGAGGAGGGCTGCTAGGGAGTCTAAGGAGGCTCCCACATCTGAACACGAAGCTTGTGATCTCCATCAATTGTTCGAAGAAAGTATGGCTAACAACAATAACGAGAATCGAGCCCTTGTCAATCCCGCTAAACCCGCTTCGCTGATTCGAGAGCTGGGGCACCATCGTAACAACAGGCCTATCTGCATCGTCCTACCTACCATTTCAAATAATGCAGAGATACGGCCAGGGTTCATACAAGTTCTGCCAAAGTTTAGCGATCTACCTGGAGAGAGTGCATATACGCATCTAGCGGAATTCGATCTAGTCTGCTCTACTTTGCGCCCTCAAGGATTTTCTGCTAATAATCTGCGGCTACTAACTTTTTCGCACACTTTGCAAGAAAGAGCCAGGGAGTGGCTCTTCGATTTACCATCTGGTTCGATCACTTCATGGGAGGAGCTGGAAGAGCAGTTCTTGCGCAAATTCTTCCCAGAATCAAGAGCTGCAAATCTGAGGATGGCCATTAGCAGTATTAAGCAGAAACAACATGAAAGTTTGGCCGAATACTGGGCATGATTCCAGCAGCTGTGCCGCAAATGCCCGGATCACGGATTCTCTGATTATCAGTTGTTCACAAATTATTTTTATCGAGGCATGTCTTCTTTTGACAGAAAAATTATGGACGCGGCCAGTGGAGGATCCCTCATTAACAAAACTCTGGATGAGGCAAAGCAACTCATAATTGATATGGTATCTGGAGGTCAACAATATGAAGACGAGGATGATGATCGCTACAGGCCAGTAAAAGGGATTGATCGAGCTGAGAACTGTGGAGTGAATGAAAAGATTGATGCACTAACTTCTTTAGTTAGAGGCCTAGCGGTTGCCCAAACAAAGCAGTCCCGATGTGGTGTATGCACAGAGAGTGGACACTTTACCGATGAGTGCCCAACATTGCAGGAACCTTTCACCGAGCAAGCTTGTTATGGTTCGGGTGACGCACAGCAAGATGCCCTCAGAGGAATTCATTACGATGCCCCACAAGGAGATGCTTTTCGAAGGAAGAGAAATAACAACCCTTATTCCAACACCTACAATCCAGGTTGGAGGAATCATCCGAACTTCCGTTGGAAACAGCCGGGCGATCAAAGACCACCTGGATATTTGCCTTCAAGACCACCACAAGATGGGTCGTATGCCCATACGGACAAACCTGCACTAAGTATGAGTGAAATTATGGAGTGCCTGGAACAAAGCAATGCTCTGGTGAATAGTTTGGCACAAAATCAGAAGGCATTCCAGCAAGAAACACAAGCTGCCCTTGGTAGTATGGGCACACAGATCACTCAGCTAGCCACGCAGATGAACAAGTTGCAAGGCCATACAGGAAAGCTACCCTCACAAGCTAAACAAAACCGCAGAGGCAACGTGAGTGCCATGACCCTCCGAAGTGGGAAAGAATTGGCTGAAGTAGAGAAAAAGGCCAAGAAGAACATGCCGCATGGGCATACTGCACAGACTGAAGATGAATCCGATTCAAAGGAGGAACAGCCTTCTGCAGCTACCGAGCCCAACCCTGTTGAAAAGGTGGAAATCAATCTCCCTCTAATTGATGCCATCAAGCAAGTACCCAGATATGAAAAATTCCTGAAGGAATTATGTGCCAAGAAGATCCGATACGAAAAAGATGCCCGAATTCAAGTTGGTGAAAATGTCTCCGCAGTGATCCAATGGAAATTGCCACAGAAATACAGGGATCCAGGTATGTTCACTATCCGTTGCATCATTGGGAGTAAAAAGGTTCAGAAGGTTATGCTAGATTTAGGCGCATCCATAAATGTCATGCCTTTATCTATGTACAAAGACTTGCAATTAGGTCCTATGAAAGATACCTGAGTCATCATACAGTTAGCTGATAGGTCTAATGCATATCCTCAGGGTGTAGTTGAAGATGTTTTGGTCAAAGTGAATGAATTGATTTTCCCTGTGGATTTTTACATTGTTGATATGGATGATTCTCTTTCTTCCCATAGATCACTGATTCTTTTAGGACGTCCTTTCATGAAAACTGCAAGAACCAAGATTGATGTTGATACTGGCATGCTTAGTTTTGTATTTGATGGTAACATTGTTACATTTAATATATTTGAAGCCATGAAGCATGTTGAGGATCCTGAGGCTCTTTATATGGTTGATATTGTTGATACATTAGTTGACGAGTTTGTTGAGCATAATTTCAGGGATAACCATTTAGAACAGGTTCTTTTCGGTGGAGTTACTGAAACAGCCGCTAACTCAGATGAAGAAGCCACAATCCGAGAGATTATTCAGCAACTCTATGCCACCAGTGAATTTCCATCTCGCAATCTCGCAGGCCGTATGCCCATACCGACGGACACTGCACCGATTCTGCCCTCTCATGTGAAAGCTCCCATTCTGGAACTGAAAGTCCTCCCTGAGCATCTGAAATATGCCTACCTAGGGGAGCAAGATACGCTGCCCGTCATCATTAGCAAAGATCTCTCCCCCGACCAGGAAGGCCGACTTTTGACGGTTTTGAAGTTACACAAAGGAGCTATCAGGTGGACTTTGGCAGACATCAAAGGCATCAGCCCAGATATCTGCATGCATCGCATTTTTCTGGAGCCGGATAACAAACCGTCCAGAGATCCACAGAGAAAATTAAATCCGGTGATGAAAGAGGTGGTTCTCAAAGAAATCCTCAAGCTACTCCAGCTAGGGATTATTTACCCTATCTCCGACAGTGAATGGGTTAGTTCAGTGCACGTGGTCTCTAAGAAATCCGGTTTCCAGCTTGTGAAGAATGAGAACAATGAGTTGATTCCAATGCGGTTGCAAACTGGTTGGCGCATGTGCATAGATTTTCGAAAATTAAATGATGCAACCCGCAAAGATCATTTTCCCTTGCCGTTCATTGATGAGATGCTTGAACGATTGGCAGGAAAATCATTCTTCTGCTTCCTTGACGGATATTCGGGCTACTTTCAGATTTTTGTCGCCCAAGAGGATCAAGAAAAGACGACTTTCACATGCCCGTTTGGAACGTTTGCCTGCCGGAAGATGCCATTTGGATTGCGTAACGCCCCTGGTACCTTCCAACGGTGTATGATGAGTATCTTCTCTGACTTGATTGAGAGCTGCATCGAAATCTTTATGGATGATTTTACCGTGCATGGAGATTCATTTGAGCAATGCTTGGAGCATTTGGATAAGGTACTCCAAAGATATGTTGAGACCGACTTGGTATTGAATTTCGAGAAGTGTCATTTTATGGTACAACAGGGTATCGTGCTTGGCCATGTCATCTCTGCAAAAGAGATCGAAGTTGATCGGGCCAAGGTTGATTTGATTGTGAAGCTGCCTTATCCTTCTAATTAGAAGGAGATCCGTGCCTTCTTAGGTCACGCAGGCTTTTACCGGCGCTTTATTCAAGATTTCTCCAAAATCGCCCAACCAATTACCAAGCTGCTACAAAAAGATGCTCCTTTCGATTTTAATGATAAATGTAAGGAGGCCTTTGATATTTTGAAAGAAAAGCTTACTTCTGCGCCCATCATTCAGCCACCACAATGGGGCCTCCCTTTTGAGCTCATGTGCGACGCCAGTGATTTTGCGGTTGGAGCAGTACTTGGACAAAAAAGTGGGAAGCAAAGTCATGTCATACATTATGCTTCCAAGACCCTTAATCCAGCCCAATGTAATTACACGACAACAGAGAAAGAGCTCTTGGCCGTAGTTTTCGCATGTGAGAAGTTTAGATCCTATCTTTTTGGATCGAAAGTGGTGGTTTACACAGACCATCCCGCTCTGAAATACTTGCTCTCCAAGAAAGAATCAAAGCCGCGCCTCATTCGCTGGGTTTTGCTTCTGCAAGAGTTCGATTTGGAGATTAAAGACAAAAAGGGAGCTGAAAACAGTGTTGCTGATCACTTGAGCAGAGTGTTGACAGAGCCCGACGGTATGCCCATACCGGATGATTTTCCAGATGAACTCTTACTCGCTGCTGCGGATACAGCCCCTTGGTATGCGGATTTGGTGAATTTTCTAACCTCTGGAATTTTCCCTAAGGGTACCGAAACTGCAAAGAAGAACAAGTTACGAAGCCAGGCCAAATAATTCATCTGGGATGATCCGTATTTATGGAAAACATGTGCCGACCAAGTGATTCGTCGATGTATCGCTGATGATGAGATCCCATCCATTCTTACTTTCTGCCATGCCCATGCCTGCGGCGGCCATTTTGGACCAAGAAGGACAGCCCGCAAGGTCCTTGATTGTGGATTTTATTGGGAGACGATTTTCCGAGACGCTTATCACTTTTGCAAGGGTTGTGATCGATGCCAACGCCTGGGTAACATTTCTTCCAAGAATGAGATGCCCCAAGTGCCTATTCTGGTGTGGGAAATCTTTGATGTATGGGGGATGGACTTCATGGGCCCCTTTCCGAGCTCGTTTGGTCAGTCCTACATCTTGCTAGCCATCGACTACGTCTCCAAGTGGGTCGAGGTTAAAGCTACACCGATAAACGATTCCAAGGTGGTTAGTAAGTTTCTCAAAACTCAAATTTTTCAGCGCTTTAGCATCCCTCGAGCTATCATTAGCGACCAAGGCACACATTTTTGCAATCGCACATTAGAAGACTTGTTCAAGAAATATGGTGTTCACCACCGCGTCGCTACTGCCTATCATCCCCAGTCCAATGGGCAAGCCGAGGTCTCGAATCGTGAACTCAAGAATATTCTGGAGAAGATGGTATGCCCACACCACAAGGATTGGAGTCTGCGCCTGGATGACGCCGTATGGGCATACCGCACGACATTCAAAATACCTATCGGGATGTCCCCCTATCGGTTGATCTTTGGGAAGCAATGCCATTTACCGGTTGAGATAGAACATCGAGCCTTTTGGCCAGTCAAGCAATGTAATTTCGACCCTCACCTTGCCGGTAATGAGAGGTGTTATCAATTACAAGAGCTGGAGGAAATTCGATTGGAAGCTTATGACAGTGCCCGTGCCTACAAAGATAGAACTAAGTTTCTCCATGATAAATACATCCGGCACAAGACTTTTGAAGTAGGCCAGAAGGTACTTCTTTTCAATGCCCGCCTCCGACTCATGCCGGGTAAATTGAAATCTCATTGGATCGGACCATTTGAGGTTGTTCATGTCAGTCCCCATGGCGCAGTGGAAATTCGTAGTCTCGCTACTCAGAAACTGTTGCACATTAATGGTCAGCTACTCAAGCCTTATTGTGCCACGACTGACGGATCTAGTTTTGATGGGGTCGATTTGGCAACCCCGGTACCCACCGACTGATTCCGCTCACTCCGTCGAGCCTCCGACATTAAATAAGGGCGCTACTCAGGAGGCAACCCGATTTCTTTTTTTTCCTGTTTCTTTTCTGCTTTTCGTTTTTATTTTTTTATTATTTCTGCGTATTATTTAAAAAAAAAAAAACAAAAAAATAAAAAAAATAAAAATAATAATAATAAAACACAAAAAAATAAGAGAAGGGATTGGTATCCGCTGGGTATTGTTCTAAGTATGGGGGGCCATTTTTCTCATTTTTCAGCTTTGCAAGGATCATCTTGCAAATAGGCTTAGTTTGATTTAGGGAATTTCCTCCTTGCCCTAATTGCCCCCCGATTTAACCCCCCTTAGTCAAATAATTTTCACAGCTCGCTCTTACCCCCCTTGTGCATTTTTTTCAGATTTTCACCGCCTCTTCAACTTCCCGCGCTTTCGTCAACCTCCCCACCGGTCTCTCTCCGATCACCGCCGGTCACCGCCACTACCAACATGGGCAAGAAACGAAGTGCCAAGAAGCGAACCATCGCCCCCTCCGATAATCGCTCCACTCTGCCGGCTGAACCATCTCCACCACCGCCTTCACCTCCAGTCGCCTCTCCACATTCCACGGTGAATTTTCCGGTGCCACCGTCCATTCCTGCACCTCCGCCGGCATCCTCGCCGCCACCTCCCACCCCTACCCCTATTCCAGAGTTGAATCAACCGCCTCCATTCCTGCGCCGATCCCGGCGCCATTCTAAGGGCATGAGTGTCACCAACCCTTCCGTGAGTAAGCGACGCCGCACACGGCCGCCGCTGTTCGTCGACCTCACCAACGACGACACCAGCACCCCTGTTTCCTCTCCGACACCTGTCGCCGCCACTCCTGCAGCATCCCCCGCTCTTTCTAGATCATCCTCCGCCACCCTTTCCGCAGCACGAACTCCTACTCCAGCCGCCTCTCCTCCGCCAGGCGCACCCTCTCCACCACCGTCCCCTGTCACCATTCCCTCTGCCGCGGTTCCCTCACCATCACCTCGCCGCCGTGTTCGGTCGAAGTCTACTGCCCCTGGACCTTCTGCACCGCCGCCTCCTCTCCCACGGCCACCGTTCCGGCAGCCGGATCAGTTACGTTCTCGTGCCAAAAGGAACGCCAAGCGCGGTATGATCGGCGCTCGTGTTTTTGATTGGGATGACATTGCTATTCTAGGGGTTAATGACCAGATTCGATCTCACTTTGATCATATTGGTTGGTCCCCGTTTTTAGATGTTTCTGCCCCGGTTCATAGGGAGTTGTACTTAGAATTCCTTTCTTCTTATGTGTTTGACTCCTCTCGCACTCTTGATGATACGCATGCAGTTGTGTTTTCTTTATGAGGTAGAAATTTCCACATGTCTATTAATTGTTTGAATATGGTTTTGGGGTTCGAGTCTGATGAGTCGATTCGTGAGGACGTGTATGAGTCTGCCTTGTGTGATGTATCTGAGTCCTTTTCCACTCTTGCCTCTGAGCATTGGCGTGTGTTGAGCATTGAATCTGATTTTGCTGCTCGTTCCTCTCGTAATGCCAATATTCGTGATGATGCTCTTCGTCTTTGTCATAGGTTTTTGGTCGCCAATTTGTTTGGCCGTATTGATATGCTGAATGTGGTCACTCTGCAGGAGCTTTTCATTCTTGATTGCATGATTTCCCACACAAAGTTGAATTTTGCATTTTGGTTACCACGACAGTGGCAGTATAGTGCCAACCATTTTCTTTGTCGAGCCCCTTTAGGATATTTTGTGACTTTGCTTGCACAACATTTGCGTATTCCTCTTGATGATCCTGAGCCTCTACCTGCCACGCTTTTTACTATTGCTGATTTCGCTGCCATGCGTTTGATTTGTGTTGATGCCCAAGGGCAGTACAAACTCACCCGACCGGGCGTACAAGGCCCGAGTCATTTTCCAAGTGCAGTCCTTCTTCTTCTTCAACCGCCCCTGCTGCCACTTCTTCTCTCCTTCCTGAGATTGAGGCTCTTATCCTTGCAGCCACCCGAGGCTTGGAGGATCGACTGGGACAGCGTTTAGATGCCATTGATGATCGCCTCACTGTCTTCGAGCAGGTCCTGCGTCATCTCTCGGATTAAAGAGTTTGCCCCTCTTTTCCCCCTGTGTTATGTGTCGTTTGGTTACTTTTTTCTTGCTTGTGTTTTGCTTTGTTTTCCGTTGTTGCTTTCTGTTCTTTTTGTTGCATCCTCTTCTTCCACACAGTGAGGACCCTGTGGTCTTTAAGTATGGGAGGAGAGTGATTGTTGTTGCGTCATTTGTCTAAAAAAATAAAAAAATAAAAAAGCATGGTTTTCTGCCTCTTTTTAAGTGATTTGGTTGTTTGTTTATTTTGTTAAGTATTGGTTGCCTTGAGGCCGATTCGTATGAGGAGGAAGGGCTATGATTTGGTTTGAATGGTTTGTTGGTTGTTGTTCTGTGATAAGAATACCCCAATATTTGATGAATTTGTGAACGATGGATTCTGCTTTTGATCAATTTTTTTAAACCTATAAATGTGAGTTCTGGAGCCTGTGAGCATGAATCATCTTTATGAAGCTCCCATTTCTGTTGTGAGAGTGTCGGATTGTGTTTATTCAATGCTTGCTTTGCCTTGTTGCCCTTGTTTTATCTCTTTTGAGTTTCAAGCATAGAAATGATAAAGGCACCTAGGAATTAACCAAGCTTTGGCCTAAAAGAAACCTCTCTGCCCTTCAATTGCCCATTAGTGAGCCTGTTGAGCCTTATAATCCTCATGATTCTTGACTACAACCACTATATATGAAGCCATAAGCCTTGTTTAGCCTTCTTCTGACCGTGAGAATATCCAAGTTCTTTCCTAACTAAATAAGGTGCGATACTGGTGAAAGACGCTGGAAAGTAAGAAGGGCAATTTTATATTTTGCAAAAAAAAGAGAGAAAAAGCAGAAAGAGAAGCAAAGCTTCGAAAAAAGAAAAAAAAATGAAACAGCAAGGAGGGATGAAAGAAAGAAAGTGAATAAAAACATCCCTTTGTTTATATGAATTAAGGAACTCCAGTTTTTGAATTGTAAATGTGGGCAGCTGGGTGTGAGATTTTTGTGTTGGAATGCTTGCATATTCTCCTTTTGAGCTACTAAATCCAAACGAATCTTACCTCTAAACCTAAGCCCCGTTACAACCCTTGGAAAAAAGCCCTTTTGATTTATGTTTTGATCTTATTTGTTGATAATTCCAGTGACATATAGGCAAAGCTATGCTGAGAATGACAAATCACGACTTGTGTGAATTTCTTTATTCCCTTCTTTGAGAGATTTGGAGTGAACCATGGCGAGGCTGGATCAATGAGCACTTTCTTGACATAAATGAGAAAGTTTTGGTGTATTCCTTAGAATAGAACAGGTTTGTGGTTTGTGGTTAGGTTAATCATAGTTCTAATTTCGAGCACCTTTCGGATCAAGGCAGCTGGTACCTTTTGTTCTTTATTTATTTTTGTCGGAGTTTGTGTTTCTTTTGTGTGCTTAGATATGCTTGAGGACGAGCGTTATCTAAGTATGGGGGGATTTGATCGGGCTAATTATACTTGATATTTTGAGGCGATTTGATGTGGTTTATTTATGTTAATTATTATATAATGATGCTATTTTGGAAGAAGTTGTACCTTGAGGGTTTTTGCAGGGCATTGATGCAAAGATGAAGAAAATGGTGTGTTTTTGGTGAAGAAATGAAGCTTTGCGCAAGAAGTTGAAATTGAAGGAAGTAAAGCTATGTCGTATGGGCATACGGTGGGACGAATGGGCGGATAACTAAAGAAACTGGGCCTGAACGTGCGTTTATGGGCTGGAACACGGAAATTACTTAAGCCCAAGGCCTGGACGCGAGCTAGAAGAGTTCTCACCGCCTTAAGAGTCCCGTTTTTGTCAACTTCCTTATTGGAATAGATTAGGATGGTTATTTCCTTGTTAATATTATCTTATTTTAGGAATTTGATATATAGATTAGAACTTATCATATTTTGGATATTCAGACTTTAATTCTACACGCAAGAATGAGAGCAGACGACGTTTTCTCCCTGGAGCAGATTAGTTCATCTTCTTCGTTTTATTTTCATGGTATTTATTATTTCAATATTTTTGCAATTCAATTTTAATATGAGTTCTAGCTAATTTCTTCTTATTCTGGAAACAACTAACGAAACCCTGGCTTAAATAAGCTGTGAGATTTAATCGTGTTTATCGTTCAATCATTTGCATGCATTTGTTATTCTTTGGAATTCGAGTTGTTGATTGTTTCAATATTGCTAGGTAGTTGCAAATACTTAGTGGATTGGAATTAATTAGTAGTCAATTAAACCGGCCATCCGTAATTGTGGTTTGAGTTTAATTAGTGGCGAAACGGTTCTTCAGAACCAGGGAGAATAACAATCTTAATTTAACGGTCCTGCGTCAGAGTCTGTTAATTATGAATCGGGTTCCTCTAGATTTTAAGGCTGTCGGCTCATTAAACCTATAGAGCGTCTCTTACGGTTGTCAGTCGATTAGGGAAATAATTGGTAAGCGTCTTCCTGATTATCGAGAAATTACGGAGGAATTAGGCTGCATCAGTAAGCGTCTTCGGTAGCTATAACTGGTTTGCATATGTTAATTGAATTAATCATTGCGTCAAGGATCAGTTTAGGTAAGCTAGGGTGGAGTTAATTGGATTCCAGAATACTTCTTCTCATATTTTAAGTTCGTTCGATTTAATTACGTGTGCATTCATTTTATATATAATTGTTAATTTCATTTATTTTATTATAATTACAAAAACCCATTTTGAAGTTTGGTTATACAGATTGAGAGTATAGGTTAATTCTCGCCGGTCCTTTGGGAGACGATCTCGCTCATCGCTGTACTCGTGCAGTAAGGGCATACCGACTGCTGTCGGGAACTTTATTTTTGGTGTAAAACGACCCACCAAGCACTAACTGGCACTACTTGGATTCTATTTCTTATTAGGATCTACCATCTCTTATTCTTCCAACGTTGTCTAAAAGAAATACTGCTATATACTCTCTGTTCTATTCAAGGGTCCACACTCGAGCTCTATGAGTAAAATGAATGCCTCTAAGTGAGGGCTTTATCTTGATCAATAATTCCTTAATGAGTTTAAAAGATGGAAGAGATATAACACTGGGTTATGTATGCCAAAATATTTCATTTTAAGAGGAATTATAAACTCGAAAGGGTTCTTGCACATAACAAAGATATGGAAGAAAATCAACGGTTAGCAACTAAGAACCGTGCTGAATATTTTCACAAAGGCGTCAGTACAGCCTAACAAGGAAGTGTTATTACTGATTCTTGATCATCAAAGAAGTATCATCAAAAGATTACAAATTATCTAAGAGAATATAATCGAAGAATTTCAAATGATATGAAGTTGTTGAAGGACGATTGATTCAATTGACACACAAATGAATAAATAAACTCATCAAAACTTTCTATCACACTGAAACTTCTCAATCTACCAAACACTATTTCTTCATCAAAACTCATCAAAACTTTCTATCTGCTTAACGATCTTCTTCGGTTCACTCTTTCTTTCTTTAAGCATCACGCACCTTCTTCTTTATGAGGTTGCTATGAAATAGTATAAGTCAGTTGGACTTCAATTAGCTACACTTGGCTGGAAATGTGATATCAGGGGATCACTTCGTACCTAGCGAAAGGGATACGAAAAAGCGACTTGATCTATGTGCACTTTCTTCCTGTCCGAATCCACAAAATGTGGTGCACGCCTTGATAACTAGTTGAACTCTCGATCGTACTCCGACACTGTCTTCTTTCCTTATCTCAGGTTCCAGAATTCCATCTCCTTTGCCTCTCGATAGCAATCCGGGATATAGTTCTGATATAGATCGTACTTAAAGTCTTCTCAACCATACTCTGCCCATTGCTCCGGAGTTATCATTCTTCGAACGGACTCCCACCAGTAGTCCTTGTCGTCTTTAAGCATAAAAAGTGCACAACTTAGTTTCTCCTCTTTTGAACAAGCTATAAAGTCGAATATTCACTCCAAGGAATGAACCCATTTTTTGGTATCCATCGGGCTTCCTAAACCATTAAAAGACGGAGGGTTGTATTTAAGAAACACATTCTCAGCTCTCGGGCCGGGGTTCGGGACTTGCTCATTTATAAGCTCGTTTTCTTGCTTCATTCTCAGCTTAATGTCTTCTCGGTAGCATTCTAAAGAATCTAAATATTAGCGACGCTCGTTTGAATTCATACAAAGCAAGGAATGCCTTTCGATAAGGTCTTCAATTTACGCAAGATAGATCAAGCAAAGTGGAAATTTAAACGATATCAAGAATAACAGAAAAATTGCCTCATTATGAGGACTTTAGCATCAATAAGAAAGAGGTTCTTGGTTACATCCTGAAATAGGGCAGCCGTTTAGAAAATTACTGCCGCTATTAAAATCTAAAGGGTTGATTAATACATTTACAAGATAAGATCTAGGTTAAAGTGGATAAATTGACAGATAGATCAGTAAGGTGTTCTAACAACAACACCTCCTTCACCTACTTCTAGAGCTTAACTATATGCCGGGCCCTTCCCTTTTCCTTTGCACGGTGATCCCACCTCCTTCTCGCCTTCCTCCTCCGGGTCCTCTTCTTCCTCATCTTCATCTGTCTCTCGCACCTCGAACTTGAATTTCCTCAAGATTCCTTTGGGGAACTGATGGAGCATACACTGTCCCAGACCCTGAGGGGCAAACATCTGATACACAGGGGCCCACTAGTGCATTTGAGGAGTGCTGGAAAATAGGGACTCAGTATGATTCACGACCCCGACATTCGAGGGTCCTGCTCTTGAGATTCCTTCAGTATGGGGGTGCGGTGCTTTGAAATCCAGGCGAACTGTTGAGAGTCGCTCTTTGCAGTTCCAGTTCCACTACTAGGGAGGGATTTTGCTCAGTAGCTTGCTGCTTGGCTAGAGCGTTCACGTGGCCATACTCTGACACCCAATGAGTCATCATGGCTGAGGACAACTCCGTTAGATTCCTGATCTCAGCATATGTCTCGGGATCATGAGTGACGGTGCTCTGCAGGATGCGATACATCATGGGCTTCTAAGTGGATGACGCGTGGTCGCACATAGGGATGCATGTTTCCAAGTCGGACACACTTTCCAGCTCTCCTCTGTAGCCATTCGTCCATGCCCACCTCTCTAGATACCTTGCCATGAAAGACAACAACTGCTTGTTACCATTCCAAGTCTCCTTCCTGAACCTTTCGACCATTTCTTGCATGGGATATAAAAGAGGCATACTCTTCCCAACGGTCAAACGTCGCTTACCTATCTAAAACAGATAGTTTAATCAGTCTAGATCATAAAAAGGAGACCTAAGGTTCTTCTGAGGTCATACTATCATCTAGATTCAGACTACTTCATCTTGCATGCATAGATCCTTTAAAGCAGTAGACATTTATCAAAATTTTGTTGCCCAAAATCTTTAAACAGAAATATTTACCTTTTCTTTAAGACAAAAATTTTGAGAATGAATTAAACCTTTTTCTTTGTGATTAAGAACTCTTTTTTATTTCATTCTCACGGTTTTTCCATTATCCATAAAAGAGGTAGGCTTGCTCAAATCTTTCCTTTCCTTTATTCCAAAAATCATGAATCTAAAATCTAAAATCTCTATACTACCGTACCTTGATTTTTGGTTGAAGATACGAGGGTGATGGCGAGCTGTGGATTGCTGCTTTAACTATCACAGAACAATTTATATGCACAAAATCACTTAACTTATCTAACAAAGAGACAGGTCTGCAGAGTTGCAAGCCTGCTCTAATACCATCTGTAACAGCCTGCTTCCGAGAGGGGGATTAATTAATGAGGACGAGTTGTTAATTAAGGGATTAATACAAAAACGGAAGATTATCAAAGAAGGGTTTACAAATAGGGATATGGTCTCGAAAGATAGGAGATGGTTCTCGAATTTGCTTGATCAAAAGGAGTTATACTTATCGAAATGTAACGAGTGGAATACGGCTAAATTATCAAATACCAACAAGTATAGACCCATTCATAGGTCCAAGCGATTAAACAGAACCAACATGCTCAAGCCTCTTCATAGGTGAAAAGGAAACATAATTCAAGAAGCATGGATTAAAACTTAATATGCATCAATATAAATATATGATCGTTTTTGAAATTGTTCACAGAATCTCGAATGAAGTAGCAAATAGAGTGAATCAAAGTAGCAGAATTATAGTGGGTTCAAATACTTATACCTTTTTCTTTTCTTTTGGGCCCATCCTAGCTCAAACCTAATGTCAACTACACCCTTAGGTATGCTTAAGGACACAAGAGGGGTTACCTCAAATATCCTTATGAGTTTGCGAAAGATTAACCCAGCAGTGACTCTCTTAATGATCAAAGATCATGATTCCTGAGCTCAAGTCCTGCTTAAGTAAATGCTAAATTCTTTTCTTCCTTAACATTGCTTGGAAAACCAAGCCTAGAGCAAATTTTAAGCTAATCCTTTAATTTAGTATGAACTTCGGCCTATAAGGGATTTATCACTACCCTAGAAGGCAATACTCAACTATATAAGCTTAGCAAAATATCAACATTCAATCACAAGATCATGAATATATGTGAACACGTATTGCAACTAAAGGTAATTCTCAATATCTCATGATAAGTATAAATTGTATTTAAACAATTCTAACATGTCTAAACATGCACGAGAGCTCAATTAACATATTTTCTTCATAATAACATCTTTTTCCTTCCTTCCTTTGTACAGAGATCAATCAGGAAGAGCAAAATATTTTTATTGGATATCTCAATTGCTCTAACATGCTTCTAGAGCTTATTAGCTCAAATTTTAGGTGAGAATAGATTTACCCACCTCGACTACTGCGCAAAAGATGAAGTAATGAGCTGACGATCTTCCTCCGGGTTTCCACGGGGCTCATTTCCTCCTACAAAAGCTGAATCATTGACTTAGCGGCCTCCTTCGAAGAATTCAGATAAAGCCATGGACAACAAAGATGAGAACCGGAGTTGCAATTTAGAGGACCAATCACAAGATCAAGAGCTAAGAAGTTGCAAGCTTACTTGCAAGTGTTAATTCGAAGAAAGCTTGAGATTGGAGATGAAGAAGTCAAGAGAAGCAATTCCAAGATAGTTAATTTGTTAACTATTGAAGATCAAGAACACACCATGGAGAATTACACTTGAAGAGTTGAAGATATGGAGTGCACGTGTGCATGAAGTTGCTTGGATAATGATCGACGTGCATGAGGAATAAAATCGGTCCTATAGTTCTTTAATTATGGGGTTGATTTTATCTAGACTATAGTATTTAATTTATTTAATTATAGACTATAGTAGATCAGATTTATTTAATTATTTTGGTAGCAATTTTCGGTCCTCATGTTGAATAGTCATAGGTTTGACTAGAATTTTAATTAAGGGAAGAAACTACCTTAAATAGAATTCTAGTTTAGGGAATTTCCTAGTCTAGTTGGATCACTTTTGGATCCATTAATTTTCGGCCATAACAACACTAATTTTCGGTCCTTATAGTTCTTATAAATAGGGGATCATTGTTACATTGATACTTTACACATTGTTGAATTAAATTGCTTTTGCATTCAATTTGTGTCTCAAATCTATTTGTCTTTTGAATACTTTTCTCACAAAAATATTCATTATTGGAGCTAGCAACTACAAGTCTTATTCAAGGGTATTGCTCAATTCACTTGAGGGATTGACCGGTATTCGCTTTCGAGGAGCAACTTGGAGATTTCAACCTTGAAGACGTTCGAGATTCAAGGAGGCTATCGGGTTGTGAATCACCACAACAACATCACAAGTCCAACACACCTTCGACGACATCCATCCACCATCGACGCCCATCCTCACGGCAGCCCCTACAAGTCCGAAATCGACATCCGTTCGTTATTTTCGTAACTTCGTTCAAACACTATCATATCCTACCTTCTCCAAGCCCTTCTTCACCTTACCTCACACACGACTTTCTACTCTTAATTCCAGCCTATAATTCGTCCCTATTCAGTCCTATAATCCTTGGATTTGTGTTATTTAATTTGTGTCATAGTTCTAGGTATTTTAGTTGTCTAGATTAGACGTAATTTTGTGTCGGATTGTTCCCTTCATTTAAGTTGACGTGTTTCGTTCCTAAGTCTTCCCCTACGTTGTGAATATCGTCCTAGATTAATTGTCCGGGTCGTATCATAAATTTGGCATCAGAGCCACGTCAGCTCTGCTGGTCGTGATTCAATCAGACGTGTCAATTTTATCCTACGTGTCGTCTTACGTTTCTTGTTATTTTAATTTTATTTTTATCGAGTTGTAATAGCATAGTTGCTCATTGAAAAAAAAAAAGCAAACGGTCAAAAAAAAAGAGAAAAAGACCGAAAATAAAAAAAAAATCGGATAAAAAGAAAAGAAAAATCCGAAGTTTCAAAAAAAAAAAGAGGCATATTCATTGTGTTACCATTTGAGTCTTGATCTATTTTGGTACTTTCCTTTTAGTCAAGTTCTATATTTGGAACTTACCTTGTGAGTTTATTTTAATTTTGGTAATTTCCTTCTAGGATAATTCCTTAGTTGGTAATTTCCTTTTGAGTCTTATTTTATTTTTGGAACTTTCCTTCCAAGTTCAATTTTATTTTGGTAGTTTCCTTTTGAGTTGTAATTTAATTTTGGTTCATTCCTTTTAGAGTCTAGTTCAATTAGGATATTTAGAATTGTGTCACAATTGTGTAACACTTTCCAAATTACCTAATTCTTCTTTCCTTTTCCTTCCTACCTCTTTCCTTCTACACTTGGGGATCCATCTACCCCTAATCCACCCTACCCTACTCGATACCACCTACTCCCACACGCCACCTAGACCCACGACCCACACCATTTTCCACACAAGCCACACGCCACCTACACAACATACTCCATCTCATTCATTGATCCTAGTTAGCCATACTCGTCTACACCTTCGTGCAATTAATCCGTACCCTCGACATTCGATAAGAGTGCTATCATCCACCATCCATTATACACGACACACACACTTCACCATACACTTTGAGTGCAAACACGAGTGGTAAAATCAAGAGTGAAAACAAACGAGTGAACGTGAGATTGTGAGGTTCCATCCTTATTTTCCTTTACGTTTGTTCATTTTGTAGGTACCATGGATAAAGGCAAGAATGAAGCAACCGCTTCAAACCCTCCCATAGACAACCCGAAGTCGCCTATTACACCAGAAGAGCTATCCCCCATATCTAGAACCAATTGGAACCCGAAGTATCAGTTTGATTCCATGGCTCAGTACTTCCTGCGCCAGAACCAATTGATGAAGGATGAATTCGGCAATCAAGTAGCCGAATTAGCTGAGCAAATCAAGAAAATCACAGCTCAGTAGCTACAACACAAGCAGTCCAGCAACCACAGCAAAGAGCCGCACCGAGGCAGCCCGTTGTCCCAGAAAACCGCCGCCAACAAGCATTCGAACCCGAGTTTGATACTGCAGATGATTATGAAGCTGA
The DNA here is from genome assembly GCA_026008535.1 of Perilla frutescens. Lineage (NCBI taxonomy): Eukaryota > Viridiplantae > Streptophyta > Magnoliopsida > Lamiales > Lamiaceae > Perilla > Perilla frutescens. Next base: position 17,945,312 of record BRKX01000005.1, read on the forward strand.
GTTCTTTCCACCAAGGCAAGATGATCACCGTGATTGTCCCAGACCACCTGCCAGACAAGCTGTTCGATATGAGAGGCCCAGATATGGAGACCGAGACGGATTGCTCAACAACATCAAGATGAGCATTCTGGAATTTGAAGACTTGCACGATCCAGACCTCTATCTGGATTGGGAGTGCAAAGTTGACAAGATCTTCACTTGTTATGACTTTCCAGAGGTCAAGAAGATCCAATTAGTAGCATTGGAGTTTAGAGGCTATGCAGCCTCGTGGTGGGAAATGCAGCAAGAGAGGCGACGAAGAGAGAGATATCCGTCTGTTGAAACATGGGAAGAGATGAAAGGCTTCCTACGAAGACATTTCATACTAGTTCACTATGAAAGAGAGCTTGAGAAGAATCTCAACCGGATCAAACAAGGCACCCGTTCAATTGAAGAGTATCACAAGGAGTTGGAGACCATTCTGAATCGTGTCGGAAAAAGAGAGTCCTTAAATGCTACCATTATCAGGTACATTGAAGGCATGAATCCCGACATTGCATGTGAAGTAGAGCTCAGAGACTTCATGAGTGTAGATGACATGGTGCACTACGTATCCATTGTGGAAAGGCAACTCCAAGAAGGCCGACGTCGATCTCATCACATTGTAGCCCCTGTTCAACCATCTTAGAACAAAGGTACGCCGTCCACATCATCTTCTACTCCTTCTACGGACTCCACTCGACCTCGAGGCCAATCCGGACCACCCGAGCGCCGTTTTGACCGTTGTACACCATCGCCAAGCCGTACGACCGATCCTACGCCCCCAGCTCAAGCAAGGCCGAACTTCACACGACCAAATCAGCCCAATCCGGCGCCAACTTCAGCCCCTAGTCGAGCCCGAGATGTTCAATGCCATAAATGCCAAGGTTGGGGCCATTTTCAGAATCAGTGCCCAAACCGACGAGTTCTAATCATCACAGATCAGAATGAGCTCGAATCAGCCAGTGAAGATGATGAGCCATCCAAAGCCGACGCCACAGCTGAAGTAGACGTCCATGATGAGCTCGAAGAAGAAGAGCCTGAGGTTCCACATGTCAGTCTAGTTTCTATCCGCAGTCTGAACATAAACCAAGAAGTTGAGCAACAATCGCAGCGAGAGAACATATTCTACACCAGAGTTGCTATTCAAGACAAGACTTGTGCATTGATCATAGACAGTGGAAGTGTTATTAATTCAGTTAGCCAGTACACGGTCGACAAGCTTGGATTTTCCACTGTGAAGCATCCAAATCCTTACCGTTTGCAATGGCTTACAGAAAGAGGCACAGTTCGCGTAACCGGTCAGGTACATGTATCCTTTTCCATTGGTCGTTATTCTGACACTGTATTATGTGATATTAGTCCTATGGATGCAGCACATATACTTTTAGGAAGGCCATGGAAATTTGATAGACAAGTTGTACACGACGGACTCGCGGACACCTATACAGTTAAGAAAGACGGCCGAACCACTATCTTGAAGCCATTAACGCCCAAAGCCGTTCAAGAGGAGCAAGAAATAATGTGAGCAAAGTTTAAAGAGGAGCGTTAGAAGACCGCCGCAGCCGCCGTCCGAGCCACCGCCGCGGATAGCCCCCTCACGGCCGAGAAACCATCACCGCCGTCCCTTTCACCTCCCACGGCAATTTCAGCCCCTTCATCACCTCATCCCGATGCCAAGGATCGTGGAAAAGGTGTCAATACAGCCCCTTTACAGCAAGAAAAGAATCGGTCCTTGTTTTGTACATTTAAGAGTGTTGAGAAGGCTATTAGAGCTAGAATGCCTTTAATTCTTTTAACTTGTAAGAACAGTGCTACTAATGATGTTTCTTTGCCTAGTGTTGTCCAGCCCCTTATGAAGGAGTTCGAGGACGTATTTCCGGATGAGATTCCAAGTAGATTACCTCCAATTCGAGGGATCGAGCACCAGATTGACTTCATGCCCGGAGCCGTCTTATCGAACCGGCCTGCATATCGCACGTCACCCAAAGAAACAAAGGAGATAGACCATCAAGTTAAAGAGCTGTTGGAGAAGAAGCAAATCAGAGAGTCGATGAGCCCATGCGCAGTTCCAGTGATTCTAGTGCCAAAGAAGAACAATGAATGGAGAATGTGCATGGATTGCAGAGCCATCTACAAAATAATAGTTAAGTATCATTTTCCGATTCCTATACTTGATGATATGCTAGATGAATTAAGTGGATCGAAAATCTTTTCTAAAATTGATTTAAGATTTGGTTATTTTCAAGTTCGCATGCATGAGGGTGATGAATGGAAAACAACTTTTAAGACTAAGCATGGTTTATATGAGTGGTTGGTTATGCCTTTTGGTCTCACAAATGCACCGAGCACATTTATGAGATTGATGAACCATGTTTTATGTGATATTATTAGGAAATATGTAGTTGTTTACTTTGATGATATCCTAATATACAGTCACAGTGCACAGGCGCACCTAGATCACCTTAGGCGCGTATTTATACTTTTAAGAGATGCTCGATTGTATGGCAACATGTCTAAGTGTTCTTTTTGCTTGAATGAAGTAGTATTCTTAGGCTTTGTTGTGAGTTGTAGAGGTATTGAGGTTGACCGTTCCAAAATTAAGGCGATTGAGGAATGGCCAACGCCCAAAACCGCGTCTGAAGTTCGATCCTTTCACGGCCTTGCCGGATTTTATCGTCGCTTTGTGCACGATTTCTCTAGCATTACCGCGCCTCTTACTGAGCTAAGTAAGAAGGATCACAAGTTTGAATGGGGTAAACAACAAGAGCATGCTTTTAATACTTTGAAGTCTTTATTATGTTCTACTCCTGTTTTATGTTTACCGGATTTTTCTAAAACCTTTGAGATCGAGTGTGATGCCTCCGGGATAGGTATTGGTGCTGTTTTGATGTAGGAAAAATGCCCTGTGGCTTACTTCAGTGAAAAGCTAAATGGCGTCAGTTTGCGGTATTCGACGTACGACAATGAGCTATACGCTTTGAAGCATGACTTGGATACATGGCAGCACTACTTGTGGCCTAAGGAGTTTGTCATTCACACGGATCATGAGAGCTTGAAGCACTTGAAAGGTCAAAGAAACTTGAACAAGCATCATGCGAGATGGGTCGAGTTCATCGAGTCGTTTTCATACGTCATCAAGTACAAGAAAGGAGAAGACAACATCGTCGCCGATGCCCTCTCTCGAAGGTACACGTTGCTTAACCTAATGCATGCTAAGATGCTTGGTTTTGAGTTCATTAAATCTCTGTATGAAGTGGACGAATTTTTCAGCCCTATCTATGCTAAGTGTTCGAATTCTTCTAAGTCTTTTGATGGTTTTTATGTGCATGATGGGTTTTTGTTTAGAGAGTCTAAGTTGTGCATTCCTACTTGTTCTATGCGTGAGCTACTTGTTTTATAATCGCATGCGGGAGGATTAATGGGACATTTTGGTGTGCATAAGACATTATCCTTGTTGCATGAGCATTTCTTTTGGCCGCATATGAAACGTGATGTTGAACGCATGTGTAGTAGATGTGTTACTTGTCATAAGTCTAAGTCTACTTCGCATCCATTTGGATTGTACACGCCTTTATCTGCTCCATCTAGTCCTTGGATTGATTTATCTATGGATTTTATTTTGGGATTACCTAGGTCTAGATCGGGTAAAGATTCTGTTTTTGTGGTAGTTGATAGGTTTTCCAAAATGGCGCATTTCATTGCATGTAGGAAAACTGATGATGTTGTTCATATAGCCAATTTGTTCTTTGTGCATGTTGTTAGATTGTATGGGATTCCTCGTACTATTGTTAGTGATAGGGATTCTAAATTTTTGGGACATTTTTGGCGCGTTCTTTCGGGAAAGCTAGGTACTAAGCTGTTGTTTTCTACTGCATGTCATCCACAAACTGATGGTCAAACTGAGGTTGTGAATCATACTTTAGGAACATTGCTTAGATCGTTGATTAAGAATAATGTGAAGTCATGGGAAGAATGTTTACCTTATGCTGAGTTTGCTTATAACCGTGTTATTCATTCTTCTACTAACATGTCTCCATTTGAGGTTGTTTATGGTTTTAATCCACTAACACCTAATGATTTGATTCCTTTACTTGTTGAGCATCTAACAAGTGTTAAAGGATTGAAGAGAGCTAATCTTATCAAGGAGATGCATGAGAAAGTTAGAGCCCGGATCGAGCACAAAGGTATTCAAACCGCCGCCGCCCGTAACACACGTCGCAAACGTGTTGTCTTTTAGCCCGATGATCGTGTTTGGATTCATTTGAGTCCCGGACGGTTTCCTTATCTAAGAAAATTGAAGTTGTCACCAAGAGGAGATGGTCCTTTCACCATCTTAAGCCGTGTCAATGACAATGCATACCGCATTGATCTACCTGGTGAGTATAAATGTTCTTCAACGTTTAATGTTGCTGATTTATCTCCCTTTGATGCAGATGAATTCGATCAAGATGATGATCCAAATTCGAGGACGAATTCTTTTCAGCAGGGGGGAATGATGAAGCCATGGACAACAAAGATGATGAAGAACCGGAGTTGCAATTTAGAGGACCAATCACAAGATCAAGAGCTAAGAAGTTGCAAGCTTACTTGCAGGTGTTGATTCGAAGAAAGCTTGAGATTGGAGATGAAGAAGTCAAGAGAAGCAATTCCAAGATAGTTAATTTGTTAACTATTGAAGATCAAGAACACAACATGGAGAATTACACTTGAAGAGTTGAAGATATGGAGTGCACATGTGCATGAAGTTGCATGGATAATGATCGACGTGCATGAGGAATAAAATCAGTCCTATAGTTGTTTAATTATGAGGTTGATTTTATCTAGACTATAGTATTTAATTTATTTAATTATAGAATATAGTAGATCATATTTATTTAATTATTTTGTTAGCAATTTTCGGTCCTCATGTTGAATAGTCATAAGTTTGACTAGAATTTTAATTAAGGGAAGAAACTACCTTAAATAGAATTCTAGTTTAGGGAATTTCCTAGTCTAGTTGGATCACTTTTGGATCCATTAATTTTCGGCCATAACAACACTAATTTTCGGTCCTTATAGTTCTTATAAATAGGGGATCATTGTTACATTGATACTTCAGACATTGTTGAATTAAATTGCTTTTGCATTCAATTTGTGTCTCAAATCTATTTGTCTTTTGAATACTTTTCTCATGAAAATATTCATTCTTGGATCTAGCAACTACAAGTCTTCTTCAAGGGTATTGCTCAATTCACTTGAGGGATTGACCGGTATACGCTTTCGAGGAGCAACTTGGAGATTTCAACCTTGAAGACGTTCGAGATTCAAGGAGGTTATCGGGTTGTGAATCACCACAACAACATCACACGTCCAACACACCTACGATGACATCCATCCACCATCGACGCCCATCCTCACGGCAGTCCCTACAAGTCCGAAATCGACATCCGTTCGTTATTTCCGTAAGTTCGTTCAAACAATATCATATCCTACCTTCTCCAAGCCCTTCTTCACCTTACCTCACACACGACTTTCTACCCTTAATTCCAGCCTATAATCCGTCCCTATTCAGTCCTATAATCCTTGGATTTGTGTTATTTAATTTGTGTCATAGTTCTAGGTATTTTAGTTGTCTAGATTAGACGTAATTTTGTGTCGGATTGTTCCCTTCATTTAAGTTGACGTATTTCGTTCCTAAGTCTTCCGCTACGTTGTTAATATCATCCTAGATTAATTGTCCGGATTATATCAAATTCTAACATCTAACAAGAATTTAAATAACATCTAATCCTTTCTTCCATAACTAGGTCTTAAACACAGATTGCACGAATTTAGAACCTTTATAAAATACGAAGGTTTGAAAGACTCGAGATTAGAATGTATTTAGAGACAACTCTTGGCGACAGAGGCCTTGCACGGGCCGTGCAAGCATAGCCGGGCCGTGCTATTTATTGAATCGGGAGTTAAACGCCCAGACTTTTCGACACGGTCCGTGCAAGCATAGCACGATCCGTGCAGACCCTTGCATGGGCCGTGCTATCCTTACACGGTCCATGCTAGCTCTCTAGAAAGTTCTACCGAGAGCTTTGCACAGGCCGTGTAGTAGGAATCCCTTCTTGCACGGTCCGTACACTCCCACGGACAACGAAATTCTTCACTCAAAGTGTTGGTCAAGGCATTACTCGGTCGCCTCTTCTTTTCCTTGATGTTTTAAACTTAAAACAAGGCTTAACACATTTACTATGATTTTTCAAAGATATAACTTAGCGTAGACGATAATCGAAAGAAATGAAATTAAAACTCAACAAAGATCGATATTTGCCCGACACTTGAAGAATATAGAAACGAGCATGCTTAATTTTAAAATCGACATTATAATGGAATAAACACGTGTAATAGCCCGGTCCCAAGATAGGGATTAATGAAAGGGAATAGGGTGTTATTAAGGGATTTCTAAATAAAGTCGGAAGGTTACCGAAGATGGTTTTTGAATGAAGATATATTTTGAAGAATAGACGACGATACTCGAGATTACTTGATTAAGAAGGAAACATGCTTTAGCGGAATAAAACGACTAACTAATCAGATACCAACAAGCATAGACCCATTAATAGGTCAAAGCGAATAAACAGACATCACGTGAATAAGCCTCTTTATAGGTGAAAGGAAAATATACTCCAGAAGCGGAACTAAAACTTAATATGCATCTTATATATATATAATCATGTCTGGGAATATTCATAGAGTCTTGATAGTCATAATAGAACTTAAACGGAATTAGAAAGAGTGTATCAGAGTACCAGAAAACATAATGGGATTTCAAAAGAACTTAGATAACAGCAAAACAATCTTGGCAGCCAACCCACATCCACAGCCACCAACATCCTCAGCATCTCAACCTGAAAATATTTGAAAAAGAGGGGGTTTTAACGAAAACATACTAAGTGGGTTTTAACGAAAACACTTTAATAACTTTAAGATATCCAACAATTAACTGACGGTATATGGAGAGCAAAACGCAAAAGCCCTCTCCATATCCGTAAAACCTTTTTCTTTTCTTTTGGGCCCATCCTGGCTCAAACCTGATGTCAACTGCACCCTTAGGCATGTCATAGGATAGAAGAGGGGTTACCTCAAATATCCAAATGAGTTTGTGAGGGAATTGACCCAGCAGTGACTCCCTTAAAAGTTCTGAGCTCTAATCCTGTTTAAGTAAAATGCTAAATTCCTTTCTTCCTTAATCTTGCTAGCAAAACAAATCTTAGAGCAACGTCTAAGGGCTAATCCTTTAATATAGAATGATCTCGGCCTATAAGGGATTTAACGCTACCCTGACAAGGCATGATGAGGACATCCATAGCAATGAGGAATTAAATGAAGAGCTTCAATTCAAAGGACCCATCACACGACTAAGAGCTAAGAAGTTGCAAGATTATTTGCAAGCTACAATTCGCAAGAAGCTTGAAGAAGAAGACGACGTGCAAGGAAGCTTGAAGATGATGAACTTGTTGACATTAGAAGATGGAGATCAAGACATGGAGAACACAACATGAAGATGTGCATGTGTGCAAGAGGACGTGTGCATGTGCATGAAGTTGGAGAAGAATCGGCCGAACATGAAGAAGGCCAATTTTCGGTCTTTTTGGATTTTATCTAGTAGTTATTTTATTTTAGACTATAGTATTTATTTTATTTAATTATACTATAGTTAGGATCAGTTTTATTTAATTAAAATAGGGTAATTTTCGGTCATGAAGTCAAAAAGTCATAGGTTTGACTAGAATTTTAATTAAGGGAAGAAACTACCTTAAATAGAATTCTAGTTTAGGAATTTTCCTAGTCCAATTGGAGATCTATTTGGACTCCAAATTTTCGGCCATATACTATAGGATTTTCGGTCCTCCTATGCTTATAAATAGAGGATCCATGTGACATTGTTACTTTAGACTATATTTGATTATTAAGCCTTTGCTTTCAACATCGTCTCTCCCCGTTTAATCTTTTATGAGTTTAGATAATTAAATTCATACTCTTAGATTTAGCACCTCTAAGTTTTACAAAGGGAATTCGCCATCCACGTTCGAGGGATCGTCGGAAACTCGCTATCCGAAGAGCAACTTAAAGAATTTGGCCTTGTATACGTTCGAGATCCAAGGCAACTTTCGAGTTGTAATTCACATCGACAAACCAACGTCACCACCACCGATCGACGTCTACCACCACCACCCCCGTACGTCTCAAGTCCAGCCACCATCACCGCCGTTCAAGCCTCATCGCCGTTCGTGTCCAATTCTTCGTTCATACCGTTCAATCCGTAAGTCCGTTTCAACTCTATCATATCCTATCTACACTAGCCCTTCTAAACCAACTCCATACCCTCGAAAATCCTCCCATATTACCGTCCGTAATCTCGTCCAAAACAGCCCCATAATTTTTGGATTTTGTGTTATTTTGTGTGTCATTGTCTAGATATTTTATTTGGTTTTAGTCGTCTAGTTTGTTCCGTTTTTCTTCCGCATATTTTACTTTGATTGTTTGAGTCATAGAAGACACAAAAACTTACGTGTGTCGACGTGTGTTCGTTCCTAGAGTTCGGGTCATATCATAAAAGTGGTATCAAAGTCACGTTAGCTTTGGTTCGATTTTTGTGTCGTATTTTATTTTACGTTTGATCGAGTTGTAATTTAATTTCCGTTGTTCATTGTTCAAACAAAAAAAAAGAAAAGAAGAAAAGGCACGATCAAAACAAAAAAAAAAAAAAAAAGCCGATCGAAAATAAAAAAAAAATCGAAATACATTGTTTCCTTTTAGTTCGATTTTTATTTTTGGTACTTTCCTTTTGGTACTAGATCATAGTTGGTAATTACCTAGTGAGTCTCAACTTATTTTGGTAGTTTCCTTCTAAGTTGTTTTTACTTTTGGAACTTTCCATACAAGTTCTAATTCTTGTTGGTAACTTCCATAAGAGTCGTATTTTATTTTTGGTTCATTCCTTCTAGAGTCTAGGCTAATTAAGGTATTTAGATTGTGTCACATAGATTGATACATATCCAAATCCCCTACTTACCTTATCTCTTTCATCTTTCCTTATCTATTCTAATTCTTTCCTTCTTCTACCTAGATTTATTTTTGGAGTTCCTAATCTATTTGGAACTTCAATAATTGATCTAATTCTTTCTTTTCCTACACCTCACAATCGACCACCCCCATTCCTACCCATACTCGACCAACACCCCTACATACTTCAAAACAATCGGCCACCCCATCCCATACCATACCACATCCGGCCACCCTCCTACATACACATACTCAACCCGTATCTCATCTACACATACCAAATTCATCTTGTTCCGAGTATAGCATTCTCGTCCTTCCTTAGAACAAACCATACGAGTTCCTACTCCTATATACACGATTTTCACACACTGTGCACCATACACTTTGAGTGCAAACACGAGTGGTAAAATCAAGAGTGAAAACAAACGAGAGACAGTGAGACTGTGAGGTCCTACCTTGTTTTCTTTTACGTTTGTTCATTTTGTAGGTACCATAAAGAAAGGAACCCGCTCCGAATCATCATCTACACCACCCGTCGACCCCCAGTCAACCCTGCCACCTTTGGACCCGTCCAAAGACCCCTCCAAAGCACCCATGGAGTCATCCTCGGATCCACCCGCACCGTGGGATCCCAAGTACCACTATGAAGCGTTGTCTAAACATGTTCAAAGACAACACCAGGCTCTCTCCGACAAGATAGACGATTTAGTGCATGATGCCCTTGAACGCACTAAAACAACACCCGTGTTTCCTCCACCCATTCGAGGAAACCAACGTCTAGAGCGTCACAACGAGCCTGAAGAGGAGTACTTTGATGAGAATACTGAAGAATTTGATCGAGGACGTCGCCCGAGACGAGGTCATAGTCGAGATGACTATGAGGAAGATCGAATGCTCAACAACATCAAGACGAGCATTCCAGAGTTCGAAGGCCTTCACGATCCCGATATCTATCTTGATTGGGAACGTAAGGTAGAGAAGATTTTCGCATGCTATGATTTTTCAGAAGCTAAAAAGGTGCAGCTAGCATGTTTGGAGTTTAAAGGCTACGCAGCCACTTGGTGGGAGATGCAGCAAGAAAGAAGACGAAGGAACAGAAATCCGCCCATTGACAATTGGGAGGAGATGAAAGGTTTCTTGCGTGGACGCTTCATTCCAGTCCACTATGAAAGAGAGCTTGAGAAGAAGCTCAACCGGATCAAGTAAGGCACCCGTTCGATTGAAGAGTACCACAAAGAGCTCGAAACAGCCCTGAATCGAGTCTGGAAGGAGGAGACCTTAAATGCTACCATCATTCGGTACATTGAAGGTATGAATCCTGACATTGCCTGTGAAGTAGAACTCAAGGAGTTCACCAGCATAGAAAGAATGGTGCAGTACGCATCAATTGTGGAAAAACAGCTAAGAGAAGGTCGCCGTCGATTCAGTCAAGGTTCAGCCACTACTTGGCCATCTTGGAGTAAAGGTACACCTTCCACATCACCTTCTACTCATTCTGTTGATTCCACACGACCCCGAGGTCAATCCGGTCCTCCGAAACGCCGTTTCGACCGTTCTACACCGCAAGCAAGCCGTAGACCCGAGTCTACACCCAGGCCACCATTCCAACGGCCCAATCAGTCCACTCCAACGCCGAATTCAGCCCCTAGTCGAGCCCGTGACATCCAGTGTCATAAATGCCAAGGTTGGGGTCATTTTCAGAACCAGTGTCCAAACCGGCGTGTTCTGTTCCTCAATGAACAGAATGGACTTGAATCAGCCAGTGAAGATGAAGAAAAGCCTCAGGCCGCCGCCCCTGAAGCAGTTGAGGACCCTGAAGTCGAGCCAGAAGATGAAGAAGTCGAGCTACCTCATGTCAGCTTGGTTTCTATTCGCAGTCTGAACATCAACCGTGAAGACGAAGAGCAAACGCAGCGAGAGAACATCTTTTATACTCGAGTTGCAATCAAAGATCAGACTTGTGCCATGATCATTGACAGTGGGAGTGTAGTCAACGCAATCAGTCAGTATGTTGTTGATAAACTCGCCCTTACCACAACAAAGCATCCAAAACCGTACAAGTTGCAGTGGCTTACTGATAGAGGTTCCATTCGAGTGACAGGTCAAGTACACGTTACTTTTACTAAAGGTCATTATTTTGACACTGTTCTTTGTGATGTTATTCCTATGGAAGCAGCACATATACTTTTAGGAAGACCGTGGCAGTTTGATAGAAAAGCGGTTCACGATGGTTTAGCCAACACCTATTCGATTACTAGAGATGGTCGAACCACTGTGCTCAAGCCACTCACTCCTAAAGCCATTGCAGAGGATCAAGAAAGGATGCAAGAGAGATTCAAGCAAGAACGGGCAAAACAAGCCGCAGCCGCAGCCCGAACCAATTCGGCCGCCACCCTCAGTCGACCACAATCCCAAGTTCGACCAATGCAGCCCCTAAGACACCTTCTAATGATGTCTTAGCTCATGGAAAATGCCCGGATCAGCCCCAAGTCAAGAGAAGAATCGATCCCTGTTCATCTCAGTTAAAGGCGTAGAGAAAGCACTAAAAGTAGGTTTACCTTTCGTTCTTTTATCTTATAAGGACAGTGCTACTAATGGAGTTTCTTTGCCTTGTGATGTGCAGCCACTTATGGAGGAGTTCGCGGATGTGTTCCCGGAAGAGATTCCAAGTGGATTACCTCCAGTTCGTGGGATCGAGCACTACATCGACTTCGTACCCGACGCCGTCTTGCCCAACCGACCGGCGTACCGAACGTCCCCTGAAGAGACGAAGGAGATCGATCGCCAAGTGAAGGAGTTGCTAGAAAAGAAGCAAATCCGAGAGTCGATGAGCCCTTGTGCAGTTCCAGTCATCCTAGTGCCAAAGAAGAACAACGAATGGAGGATGTGCATAAATTGTCGCGCCATCAACAAGATAACAGTTAAGTACAGATTTCCTATCCCTAGACTTGATGATATGCTAGATGAATTAAGTGGTTCTAATTTGTTTTCTAAGATAGATTTGAGATCTGGTTATTTTCAAGTTAGAATGCATGAAGGGGATGAATGGAAAACTGCGTTTAAAACAAAGCATGGTTTATATGAGTGGTTAGTTATGCCTTTTGGTCTCACTAATGCACCGAGCACGTTTATGAGGTTAATGAATCATGTTTTGCGTGATGTGATTGGTAAATTTGTGGTTGTATACTTTGATGATATTTTGATTTACAGTCACAGTGCACAGGCGCACCTAGAACACCTTAGGCGTGTATTCTGCTTATTGCGTGATGCTAAGTTATATGGAAACATGTCTAAGTGTACGTTTTGTATGGATGAAGTCGTGTTTTTAGGCTTTGTCGTTAGTTCACGAGGTATTGAGGTAGATCGTTCCAAAATCAAAGCGATTGAGGAATGGCCAACCCCGAAAAACGCCTCTGAGGTTCGATCATTCCATGGTTTAGCTGGGTTTTACCGTCGTTTTGTACGGGATTTCTCCAGTATAGCCACCCCTCTTACTGAGCTAAGTAAGAAGGATCGGAAATTTGAGTGGGGTAAACAACAAGAGCATGCTTTTACTACTTTGAAGTCATTGTTATGTTCTGCTCCTGTTTTGTGTTTACCTGATTTTTCTAAGACTTTTGAGATCGAGTGTGATGCCTCCGGGATAGGTATTGGTGCTGTTTTGATGCAGGAAAAACATCCCGTGGCTTACTTCAGTGAGAAACTCAATGGCGTCAGTTTGCGTTATTCGACGTACGATAAGGAGCTATACGCTTTGAAGCATGCGTTGGACACATGGCAGCACTATCTCTGGCCTAAAGATTTCGTCATCCACACGGATCATGAAAGCTTGAAGCACTTGAAAGGGCAAAACAATCTGAACAAGAGACATGCGAGATGGGTCGAGTTCATCGAGTCCTTCCTGTATGTTATCAAGTACAAGAAAGGCGAGGAAAACGTGGTCGCCGATGCCCTATCAAGAAGGTACGCTCTTTTGAACTTAATGCATGCTAAGATGCTTGGTTTTGAGTCTATTAAAGCTTTGTATGTTGAGGACGCCTACTTCAGCCCCATATATGCTTCATGTAGCTCGAAATCTAGGTCATTTGATGGTTATTATGTGCATGATGGTTTTCTGTTCAAAGAGTCGAAGTTATGCATCCCTGTTTGTTCTATGCGTGAGCTATTAGTGTTAGAATCGCATGCGGGAGGTTTAATGGGTCACTTTGGTGTGCATAAGACATTGAACTTGCTGCATGAACACTTCTTTTGGCCGCATATGCGTAAGGATGTAGAGAATGTGTGTAGTCGTTGTATTACTTGTCGTCAAGCTAAATCCACTTCACACCCCTTTGGTTTATACTCGCCCCTACCCGCCCCCTCATCTCCTTGGATTGATATTTCTATGGATTTCATCTTAGGATTGCCTAGATCTAGGTCGGGTAAGGATTATGTGTTTGTTGTAGTTGATAGGTTTTCCAAAATGGCTCATTTCATTGCATGTAGGAAAACTGATGATGCTATACATGTTGCCAATTTGTTCTTTGTGCATGTTGTTAGATTGCATGGAATTCCTCGTACTATTGTTAGTGATAGAGATTCTAAGTTTTTAGGACATTTTTGGCGTGTTTTGTGGGGAAAATTAGGAACTAAGTTATTGTTTTCTACTGCATGTCATCCACAAACTGATGGTCAAACTGAGGTTGTGAATCGCACTTTAGGAGCTTTACTTAGATCTCTAATTAAAAACAATTTGAAGTCATGGGAAGAATGTCTACCATATGCTGAATTTGCTTATAATCGTGTTGTGCATTCTTCTACTAACATGTCTCCTTTTGAGGTTGTTTATGGATTTAATCCGTTAACTCCTACTGATTTGTTGCCTTTACCCGTTGAGCATCTAACGAGTGTTAAAGGTATGAAAAGAGCTGATTTTATTCAAGAGATGCATGAGAAGGTACGTGTCCGGATTGAGCACCAAGGCTCAAGGATAGCCGCCGCACGCAACACGAGGCGCAAACGTGTCATCTTTCAGCCCGGAGATCGAGTTTGGGTACACCTTAGCCCTGGTCGATTTCCTAACTTGAGGAAGTCCAAGTTGTCGCCCCGTGGAGATGGTCCCTTCACTGTTCTAAGCCGTGTTAATGACAATGCATACCGCATTGATCTACCTGGTGAGTATAAGTGTTCTTCTACGTTTAATGTTGTTGATTTATCTCCTTTTGTTGCAGATGAATTCGACCATGATGAGAAGTTAAATTCGAGGACGAATTCTTTTCAGCAGGGGGGGAATGATGAGGACATCCATAGCAATGAGGAAGTCAATGAAGAGCTTCAATTCAAAGGACCCGTCACACGACTAAGAGCTAAGAAGTTGCAAGATTATTTGCAAGCTACAATTCGCAAGAAGCTTGAAGAAGAAGACGGCGTGCAAGGAAGCTTGAAGATGATGAACTTGTTGACATTGGAAGATGGAGATCAAGACATGGAGAACACAACATGAAGATGTGCATGTGTGCAAGAGGACGTGTGCATGTGCATGAAGTTGGAGAAGAATCGGCCGAACATGAAGAAGGCCAATTTTCGGTCTTTTTGGATTTTATCTAGTAGTTATTTTATTTTAGACTATAGTATTTATTTTATTTAATTATACTATAGTTAGGATCAGTTTTATTTAATTAAAATAGGGTAATTTTCGATCATGAAGTCAAAAAGTCATAGGTTTGACTAGAATTTTAATTAAGGGAAGAAACTACCTTAAATAGAATTCTAGTTTAGGAATTTTCCTAGTCCAATTGGAGATCTATTTGGACTCCAAATTTTCGGCCATATACTATAGGATTTTCGGTCCTCCTATGCTTATAAATAGGGGATCCATGTGACATTGTTACTTTAGACTATATTTGATTATTAAGCCTTTGCTTTCAATATCGTCTCTCCCCGTTTAATCTTTTGTGAGTTTAGATAATTAAATTCATACTCTTAGATTTAGCACCTCTAAGTTTTACAAAGGGAATTCGCCGTCCATGTTTGAGGGATCGTCGGAAACTCGCTATCCGAAGAGCAACTTAAAGAATTTGGCCTTGTATACGTTCGAGATCCAAGGCAACTTTCGGGTTGTAATTCACATCGACAAACCATCGTCACCACCGCCGATCGACGTCTACCACCACCACCCCCGTACGTCTCAAGTCCAGCCACCATCACCGCCGTTCAAGCCTCGTCGCCGTTCGTGTCCAATTCTTCGTTCATACCGTTCAATCCGTAAGTCCGTTTCAACTCTATCATATCCTATCTACACTAGCCCTTCTAAACCAACTCCATACCCTCAAAAATCCTCCCATATTACCGTCCATAATCTCGTCCAAAACAGCCCCATAATTGTTGGATTTTGTGTTATTTTGTGTGTCATTGTCTAGATATTTTATTTGGTTTTAGTCGTCTAGTTTGTTCCGTTTTTCTTCCGCATATTTTACTTTGATTGTTTGAGTCATAGAAGACACAAAAACTTACATGTGTCGACGTGTGTTCGTTCCTAGAGTTCGGGTCGTATCAAGGCAATCCTTAATCCTTAACTATACGAGCTTTTAACAAAGCATAAGCATTCAAATACAAGGAGATGAACGTAAATAAATACGAATTATAACTAAAGACAATTCTAAATATCTCATGCTAAGCATAAACAATACTTTAACATTTCTAGCATTTCTAAACATTCTAAACATGCTTGAGAGCTCAATTATAACAAAATATATTATTTTCCTTCTTTTCTTGTACAGAGATCAATCAGGCAAAGCAAAAATGTTTTATTGGATATCTCATTTGCCCTGTATGCTTCTAGAGCTTATTAGTTCAAACTTTAGATGAGTGTAGATTTACCCACCTCGATCACATAGCAGAACATAAGGCAACGAGTTGATGATCCTTCCTCGAATTCCCACGAGGCTCACTTCCTCCTACAAAAGTCGAATCATCGACTTAGTGGCCTCCTTCGAAGATTTCTTACTAACAATAAGAAATTAAATAATACCCAACTTAAATACCCTTAGCTAAGACTTAACATGGATAGCACGACTTTACGACTTTATAAGGTTTCGAGAAGGATTTATTTGAAGAACATCACATCTTGATTTCTCAAGTTCTAGAAGGAAAACAACTTGAAAATTTTACTCGAAATAAATTGGAAATAACTCGGATGCTTTTTCTAAAATTAAATTTGGAAATAACTCGAAAATAACACGACTCGAAAAACTCAAAAACTAGAAAAGAGGGTACGAAAAAAAAGACGAAAAAAACAGCGTGAAACAACACGGGGAAGAAAGGGTGTCGCGGCGCACCCCTGCGCCGGCGGGCACCCCCCGCCGCGGCGCCACTGGGCGCCCGCGGGCACCCCCCCCCCACGCCGCAGCGTACCCTGCACCGGTGAGGGCCTGCTGGGCCGAGGGGGTATGGCGCGGCGGCGCACCCCCCCCTCTCCCGCGGTGGGGCTCCTTCTTTCTCTCTCTTCCGCATTAATATTTAGAATAATGACGAAATCTTAAATATAACTTGAATGGAATTAAACGGAATAACGAGATTAATTATGAGAATTAATGATAAGAATAGTAACGGAATAATAACGAGCATTATAACGTAAACGTTATTAACTTGGAACTTTAATAAGAATCGAAATACAACTTAGACAGAAGGTAAATGAGCAATAATGAAGAACACGAAGAACATGAAGAACGAAAAGTAAATGCGGACTTAAAAGACAGAAAAAGAAATGGAATCGAGACCGATGAACAAGAATGGATGGGATTAGATGCGTCGAAGGAAGGTGGCTAGCTCGGCATCTCGTCGAGTCACAACAGCGGCAAAGCCACCTGCTACGACCCCACGGCGCCCCTAGCACATTCCCTCACTGCATCCCTTCCACGCTACTCCGCTCGTCGTCTTGCGGAATACTCACGAAGAACGTTTTTTACTTCGACAGAACTTTCTTAGCTCTCAAAGCTTTCTCACTCTCTTGACTTGGAAGTGAATGGATGGTAAATGAGCAAGTGAAAGCAAAAGGGGTGGTCCTCTATTTATAGGAGGGAGTTTGGCTTCCTTGAGAAGCCATTCCAGTGCGGGAACACTGCAAAAGTTATCCCGGGTTCGGTTAAAAGCTGCTTTATTCGATGTCCGGGAGACTTATTAGCTCGAATACTAGTGAACCAACTTGATTCGTGAAGAAGACGGGATCGTCAGAAGAAAGACGAGCAAGGATTCCCTTTTTGGAATTACTTTTTACTATTCACTCAGACTGACAGATTTTGTTGTCGAGCGTTCGATTGACCTCAGAATGGAAATCCGTGAACGCCAACGGAATCCTTGAGTCATTTCCCATAAGAGGGGCCTGACGGAACTAAACTCGGATCAACGATGAGGATTTCATAAATTTCTCAAAACACGAACGCACGGAAAAGTTATTATTTATTCACTCCTTAAATACGTTTTTCATCACCGGGAACTCGAATGACTTCAGTATTAAAATCCAAAAACATCGGCATACTCCTTGAGTTAAAACCTTTCTAACGAGACCACGAATGACCATAAAATAATTAAGATCACATTTTTCCAAAAAGATGATTTTCACAAAAACTGACCCTTAAAGTCGTGACTGATATCCAACCTCAATTAACCTTATTTAAATTTCTTTCTTAACTAATTAATTAACATTAACAATCCTCTAAATCTTATCCGAAAATCTAGGGTGTTACATCCTACCCTCCTTAAAGAAATTTCATCCCAAAATTTACTAACCATGATAGACGATATCAGGGTACTTCTTGAGCAACTCGGATTCAAGCTCCTAGGTTGCCTCCTCCGAACCATGATGGTTCCATATTACTTTCACAAGACTGATCTCCTTGTTCCTTAACTTCTGGATCTTTCTATCCACAATGGCCTGGGGCTTCTCTTCATATGCTAAGTCCTCATTCAGGACTATCTCCTCCTTGCTAATCACGTGCTTTGGATCAAACACGTACTTTCTCAACATTGAGACATGAAAGACATCATGAACGTCACTCAGGTTGGGTGGTAAGGCTAATCTGTAGGCTACTTCATTCACCCTCTCTAGAATCTCGAAAGATCCAATAAATTTGGGCCTTAACTTGCTTCGTTTGCCAAAACGAACTACTCTTCTTGACGGAGACACCTTCAAAAACACTTTATCTCCAACGTTGAAACTGAGCTCCATTCTTCTCTCATCCGCATAAGCCTTCTATCTATCTTGAGCCTCCTTGATTTGTTGACGAATAAGCTCGATCTTCTGGATAGCTTCCTGGACCATTTCAGGCCCAAGTATCCTTCTCTCTCTAACTTCGTCCCAATATAAGGGCGATCTACACTTCCTTCCGTACAGGGCTTCATAAGGGGCTATGTTGATCGATGACTGGTAGTTGTTGTTGTACGCAAACTCTACCAATGGCAGTAATTTCTCCCAACTACTTCCTTGATCGATGGCTACTCCTCTAAGCATGTCTTCTAGAATCTGGATAGTCCTTCCGGACTGGCCATCCATTTGCGGATGAAATTTCGTGCTGAAATTGAGCTTTGATCCCATTGCTTCTTGTAGGCTCCTCCAGAATCTTCACGTAAATCTTGAATCACGATCCGATGTAATCGAGACCGGCACTCTGTGCAAATGCACAACTTCCTTAACATACAGCTAGGCTAATTGATCTAGCACATCCGTCATTTTAACAGCAACAAAATGTGCTGATTTAGATAATCGATAAATGATTACCCAAATAGCGGTATTCCCCCGCTTAGACTTTGGCAAACTTACGACAAAGTCCATATTGATATGATCCCACTTCCATTCAAGGATTTCTAAGGGTTGGAGCAAGCCAGAAGGTTTTTGATGCAAAGCTTTCACTTGCTGACAGTTCAAATATCTTTCCACGAAGGTGGCTATCTCTCTCTTCATGTTATTCCACCAGAAGTTCCTCTTGAGGTCTTGATACATATTGGTACTTCCGAGATGTGCTGTATATGGCGTGTCATGTGCTTCGCACATGATTTCCTCCTTTAGTTCTTCTTTACCTGGCACACGAAGCCTTCCTTTGAATAAGAGCGCGTTATCGGCGGCTTCCGTAAAATCTTGCGAGCTGTCTGATCGTGCTTCTAATCTTTTCTTTTCGAGAAACTCGTCTCCTCTCTGGGCTTCAATTATCCTTTGCCTTAGGTCGGGCTGAGCGACTATCGTGGCAAGTTGAGCTTGAATGGTCTCAGGTGGTGTTAGCACCTCAATCCTTAACTTCTCAAACTCCTTACGAAGATTTTCCTGGACTGAAATGAGTCCTAATTTTGCCTTCTCTTTCCTAATTAGGGTATCTGCTACCACATTCGCCTTGCCTGGGTGGTAGTGAATCGTGCAGTCATAATCTTTTACAAGTTCTAGCCATCTTCTTTGCCTCATGTTAAGATCCTTTTGCTCGAAGAAATACTTCAGGCTCTTGTGATCTGAGAAGATCTCACACTTAGCTCTGTAGAGATAGTGCCTCTAGATCTTCAGCGCATGAATGACTGTTGTTAGGTCTAAGTCATGCATAGGGTAGTTCTGCTCGTGATTCTTAAGCTGCCTCGAAGCATAAGCAATCACCTTTCCTCTCTGGATCAGCACACAGCCTAATCCTTTCCTCGACGCATCTGCGTAAACTATGAAATCTCCATTCCCTTCCGGAATGGCCAATACTGGGGCTATGGTTAGCATCTACTTTAGGGTTTGAAAACTTTCCCCGCACTCAGGCATCCACTTGAACTTGGAGTCCTTCTTTAGCAATCGCGTCATGGGCTTAGATATAGTCGAGAATCCTTCGATGAATCGTCAATAATATCCAGCGAGTCCTAGGAAACTTTTTATCTCGTTTATGTTCCTTGGAGACTTTCAGTTGTTTACAGCTTCAATCTTGGCTAGATCCACCTTGATTCCTTCTTCTGAACCTATATGACCTAAAAATATAACTTCCTTGAGCCAAAACTCACATTACTAAACTTGGCGTAAAGCCTTTCTCTTCTTAACGTCTCCAGCACCACTTTGACGTGCTCTTGATGCTCCTCTTCGTCCTTGGAATAGACGAGAATATCATCTATAAAAACTAGAACAAACTTATCTAGATATGGGTGAAAAACTCGGTTCATTAAATCCATGAACACTGCTGGGGGGTTGGTCAATCTGAATGGCATTACCACAAACTCATAATATCCATAGAGAGTCCTAAAAACAGTCTTAGGAATATCCTCCTTTCGGATCTTCAACTGATGATACCCAGATCTTAAGTCTATCTTGGAGAAGACACTTGCTCCCTTAAGCTGATCGAAGAGATCGTCTATTCTTGGGAGTGGGTATCGATTCTTGATGGTTAGCTTATTAAGCTCTCTATAGTCGATGCAGATTCTCAATGTACCATCCTTCTTCTTTACGAACAAGATTGGAGCTCTCCAAGGTGACATACTAGGTTGGATAAAATCTAGGTCTAATAACTCTTGCAGTTGAACCTTGAGTTCTTGCAATTCCTTTGGCGCCATTCTGTAGGGGGCTTTCGAAACTAGGGCGGTTCCTGGTTCCAACTTGATGGTAAACTCTACCTGCCTATCTCGAGGCAGTCCTGGCAGCTCCTTTGGGAATACGTGGGGGTATTCTCTTATGACTGGAACGTCTTCAATTGAAAGCTCTCCTTCCTCTTTCCTTATCAGGTTAACTAAAAATGCTTGGCAGCTATTCTTCCTCATCATCTTGGTGGCCTTCAGGGCGGATATCACTGGGACTTTGGTTCCCAGCCTTGATCCGTAGATCTTCACCTCGGGTTTCTCAGGTGGTCGAAACACTACTTCCCTTTCAGGGCAGCTTATAGAGACATAAGCTGAGGCTAACCAATCCATTCCTAGGAATATACCGAAGTCCTGAATCTTTATCACATAAATATTTGACTTAAAGGTTTCCTCTTTTATGTTCAATTCTAGGTTAGAGCAGACCTTCCTAGACATCATTCTTTTTCCAGAAGGAATACTTATCTCAAGAGCATTCTCAGCGTTCTCAAGTTTTATCTTCAATTTCTTATAGACAGACTCTGCTATAAACGAATGCGATGCTCCAGTATCAAAGAGGGCTAAAACGGGTGGTGCGTCGTTTTACACCAAAAATAAATTTCCCGACTTCCGTCGGTAAGCCCTTACTGCACAGTACAGCGACGAGCAGGATCGTCTCCCAAAGGACCAGCGAGAATTATTCTAAACCTTCAATCTGCAGAACTTAACTTTCCAAATGATTTTTGTGTTTGTAAAATAAACTGAATGAAAATAATAAATAAATAGAGAAAACGGGTTTAACAGATTATAAAAAGCATTCCGGTTTCCAATTAACTCCACCCTAGCTTAACTAAACCGATCCTTGATGCAAAGATAATTTCAATCAACCTATGCAAACCAGTTATAGTCACCGAAGACACTTACTGACGCAGCCTAATTTCTCCTTAGTTTGTCCATAATCAGGAAGACACTTCACCAATTATTTCCCTAATCGACTGACAACCGTAAGAGACACTCTATAGATTTAATGAGCCGACAGCATTAAGAACTAGAGAAACCCGATTCAAAACCAACAGACTCTGACACAGGACCGTTGAATTAAGACTGTTATTCCCATGGTTCTGAAGAACCGTTTTACCACTAATTAAACTTAAACCACAATTACGGATGGCCGGTTTAATTGGCTACTAATTAATTCTGATCTACTAAATATGTGCACCTATCTAGCAATATCAAAATAATTAACGACTCAAATTATCGAGAACAACAGATACATGCAATTAATCAAAATAAAAAGAACAATTAGATCTCACAGTATAATTACGTCAGGGCTTCGTTAATCTTCACCGGAATAAAATGAGTTTAGCTTGAATGCATAATTAAATCAAACCTCCAAAGTAGCGACAAGCAGAACACGATGAAAAATAATGAAGAAGATGAAAATAATCTGCTCTACCGTCTCTCTGCTGCTGCGTTGTGGCGTGAATGGAATAATAAATCATAATCTATCTTTTATATCCTTAAATACAATAGTTTAATTAAGGAAATAGAATTCTAAATCTAATCAAACTAGGAAAGAGATAAATATAGAGTCCAAAAGCTGTGAAATAGCATCCAATTCGTGTCCAGGCCCAAAGGCTGTGTAAAAACTCGTGCTCCAGCCCAAATTCACGCTCACAGGCCTAGATTCACGCTCATAGGCCCAGAAACTGCTATCTCTGCACTCCTTTTGGTCAGTATGCCCATACGGCATGGCATGTAAACTCACCAGATTTCTTTCAATCATCTTGACTGCATAAATCTCCACAAAACTAGGCCAATTCCTTCACATTTGTGTTAATTACCTGCAATCACTCACAAACCACACTTTCTTCCACAAAACACGATCGTGAGGCAATTAACATATCAAAATAATACCAAAAATGGCCCAAAATATGTATGTAAATATAGCCCAATCAAATGCCCCCACACTTAGACAATGCTCGTCCTCGAGCATATGTAAACAAAGAACAGACTCTAAAATAAAAATAGAAAATGACACGTCAAGCACCGGCTGCCTTAAACTGAACATACTCAAAGTTAAGATTACAACACAACCATCCACAATCCACTAACCCTTCTCTTGTTTCATGAAACAGTACACATGCTCTTCATTCAAGTTAAAAACGTGCAACTTAATCCTGCCTCACCAAGGTTCACTCAATTTCTCTCAAAAGTAGGTAAGGACAAATTTAAATTCACTCAAGTCGTGATTTGATACCTTCAAACATAGATTTGCCTATATGTCAAAATCACTACCAAGCAAGTAAGAACTATGCACAAATCAAAAGGTCTTTGAAATAGGTTGTAATGGGGCTAGGGTGCTTAGGTAGGATAATTTGGATAAGTGGCTCAAATAAGTGAAAACATGTAAGCATATTATAACACAATCACAGAGTTCTTCAGCTACTTTTTCAGATATTGCAATATTTCCCAAGTTGTGTGCTAATCTTCAATAGTACAGGGCACCAAAAGAAAAATTAACTAAGTACAGCCCCTTATTTCCTCCATGTCCTTCCTACTCCAGTATGGGCATACGGACCATTTTTTCTTCTTTTTTTCTTTTTTTTTCGAAGCTTTGCTTCTTTCTCTTTTTTTTCTAGGAGTAGGAGTTTTTTTTTTCACAAGTTTTCTTCAATTTCTAGCATCAACTATTCTTTCAAGTAAATTTCGAACTCATCTCAACACAATCCAATATAACTCACATGCTTTCAAGGGACACGAGCAGGCCAAAAAGGGGCTAAGGCTTAATTATTTAGTGGCTATTAATCAAGAAAGAAAGGATCCAGGCACAAATGAGCTCACTAGAGGATAGTGTCGGGTATGGATAATTTATTCAGGCCAAAGCAATGGTTAATCCTACATGCCTTTATCATTTTCATGCCAAAGGAAACTCACAAGCAGTATGACCATGGCAACAAGGTAAATCAGAAATTCAGCATTCAAATCCGACACACTCAGCAAAAGAATAAAACTGAGATTTCTATATATATAACATGCTCAAGAGGCTCAAGTCTCACATTTAAGAAGGCTCACCAAATGTTGATCAAGTTGCACATTTCATCTTCCAAGAACACATACGAGCAATAGCATAATTCAATCACAAGAGAATCAATCAAACAAACCAAGATAATCCATGATATAACCTTTCTTCCTTGTATTGTTTAATCTCAAGCAGCCAATACTCAACAAAAATAAGTAAAACATAAAAGGTTTTTTTTTCGAATTAGAAAAGACCCAGACATAAAAACAGCAACTTTCCCCCCCCCCCCCCCCACACTTAGACAACATAGTGTCCTCACTGTGTAGAGAAGAGAGCTAACAAAACGGACACAATATGAATGAAAGAAAATAAAAACAAAGGGATAGAGAGGGCAAACTGGCAATCAAGGGGAGTGGCGGTCAGTAGGGGCATACAGACTACGCTCCAGTGCAGTTGTCCAGCTTGTTGTGTAATGGTCAAACAAATCCATAAGCTTGGCAAGGGTAGGGGCAGCGCGAGGTACCTGTATGAAAAAGCTGGACTAGATTTGTTATTTTTTTTGTTTTTTTGTTTTTTTTTCAGAACAAGTAAGCAACTAAGTGAAATAAGAAAAACGAAATAAGGCAAGAAAAGCTCGGGTTACCTCCCGAGAAGTACCTTTATTTAATGTCCAAGGCTCGACACAAGTATAACTTGATCACAAGGCAATTTTAGGGGTAGCAGATCTGCCCCTATCGAAAGGAATCATTTCCATCCTCGCACCCTTATGTTTCTTCAAAATCTCGACCAACCTTACTTCTTGCCCCTTTAGCTCCAGTACGGGGGGCCTTTACATGAGATGGTAAAATCGGCTCCGAGTTGGTTAGTAAGGGCATACGGCTTGTCAGGTTCCGAGTTGTAATTTCATTGGTGGCATAGAGCTGCATGATGACATCTCGAATCTCCTCGTCTTCATCTACTATTGCAGCGGTTTCAGTCAGCCCACTAAAAGGTACCTTCTTGAATAGCTCGAGGATCTTCTTTTCATCATCTTCCTTCTTATTTTGAACAAATCTGGAAGGAAAAGGTACTGCAACCAGAGAGTTAGAAATTTTAGATTCAGATTTCACCTCAGTAGGGGCAGACTCGGCAGCTGGTTGTTCTTCTTCTGCACTGGATTTGTTTCCAGTCTGTGCAGTATGCCCATACTGCGGGTTCTTTTCCTTCTTAGCCTCCACGTCATCCAGCTCCTCCGCACTTCTCAAAGTGATGGCAGAAACATGCGCTCTAGGATTCATTTCAGTTTGGGAGGGAAGTTTGCCTTGATTCGCCTGCATTTTGTTCATTTGAGTGGCAAGCTGAGTGATCTGTGTGCCCATACTGCCTAGAGCGGCTTGCGTCTCATGCTGGAAAGCCTTCTGACTTTGTGCCATACTGTTGACAAGGGCATTGCTCTGCTCTAGACACTTCATAATTTCACTCATACTGGGGGCAGGCTTGTTAGTATGCCCATACGGACCATCCTGCAGTGGCCTCAGAGGCAAAACTCCCGGCATCTTCTGATCGGGCTGTCTCCAGCTGGAATTTGGGTGGTCCCTCCAGCCAGGGTTATATGTGTATAAGTACGGATCAGAATCCCTCTGTCTTTGGGCATCAAATTGTGCATCATTGTACCCATAGTAGGTTTGCTCGGTTAACGGATCTTGCAAAGTTGGGTGAGCATCAGTAAAGTGGCCATTTTCTGAGCGAACTCCACAGTGGACATTTTGCGTTTGTGCCACAGCTAAACCTCGAACCAGAGAAGTCAGAGTATCAATCTTTTCATTGACACTGGAGCTGTCTGCTCGCTCAACAGGTTGATATCGGTCATTGTCCTTATCCTCATACTGTTGCCCTCCAGAAACCATGTCAATGATGAGTTGTTTAGCCTCGGCCAGGGTCTTGTTTGTGAGAGATCCTCCACTCGCAGCATCAACAATTTTTCTGTCAAAAGAAGACATACCACGGTAAAAGTAATTTGTTAACAGTTGGTAATCCGTGAACCCGTGGTCTGGGCACTTGCGACACAGCTGCTGGAATCTCTCTCAGTAATTTTCTAGACTCTCATTTTGCTTTTGCTTAATGCTGTTGATCGCCATCCTTAAGTTTGCAGCTCTGGACTCCGGAAAGAATTTACGCCAGAACTACTCCTCCAATTCATTCCAGGTGGTAATCGAACCCGATGGAAGATCAAAGAGCCAATCTCTAGCCCTGCCTTGCAAAGTGTGAGAAAAAGTTAGTAATCTCAAGTTATCAGAAGAAAAACCTTGAGGGCGAAGAGTGGAGCAGACTAGATCAAATTCGGCTAAGTGTTTATGTGCACTCTCTCTTGGTAGATCACTAAACCTTGGTAGCACTTGTATGAATCCGGGTCTGATCTCCGAGTTGTTTGCAATGGGGGGTAATGCGATACAGATAGGCATGTTACTTCTATGGCGGCCGAGCTCCCTGATAAGAGCTTGATTCCCATTGTTGGCCATATTTTCCTCGAACAATTGATCAAGATCAAATGCTCCCAGATCAGATTCAGAAGCCTCCTTAGACTCCCTGATAGCTTTCCTCAACTTCTGTAAAGTTCTCTCCGGCTCTGGATCGAACACTAGCTTCTCTTTTTTTTGTGAGGATCGAGTCATGCACTATAAAAACAAAACAAAGTAAAGAAAAAATACAAACTGAAAATATAAGAATAATTACTGCTTAAAAATCGATCCCCGGCAACAGCGCCAAAATTTGGTGCGTCATTTTACACCAAAAATAAATTTTCCGACTTCCATCGGTAAGCCCTTACTGCACTGTACAGCGGCGAGCAGGATCGTCTCCCAAAGGACCAGCGAGAATTATTCTAAACTTTCAATCTGCAGAACTTAACTTTCCAAACGATTTTTGTGTTTGTAAAATAAACTGAACAAAAATAATAAATAAATAGAGAAAATGGGTTTAACAGATTATAAAAAGCATTCCGGTTTCCAATTAACTCCACCCTAGCTTAACTAAACCGATCCTTGATGCAAAGATAATTTTAATCAACACATGCAAACCAGTTATAGCCACCGAAGATACTTACTGACGCAGCCTAATTTCTCCTTAGTTTCTCGATAATCATGAAGACACTTCACCAATTATTTCCCTAATCGACTAACAACCGTAAGAGACACTCTTTAGATTTAATGAGCCGACAACATTAAGAACTAGAGACACCCTATTCAAAACCAACAGACTCTGACACAAGACCGTTGAATTAAGACTGTTACTCCCCTGGTTCTGAAGAACCGTTTAACCACTAATTAAACTTAAACCACAATTATGGATGGTCGGTTTAATTGGCTACTAATTAATTCCGATCTACTAAATATGTACACCTATCTAGCAATATCGAAATAATTAACAACTCGAATTACCGAGAACAACAGATACATGTAATTAATCAAAATAAAAAGAACAATTAGATCTCACTGTGAAATAGCATCCAATTCGCGTCCAGGCCCAAAGGCTGTGTAAAAACTCGTGCTCCAGCCCAAATTCACGCTCACAGGCCCAGATTCACGTTCACAGGCCCAAAAACTGCTATCTCTGCACTCCTTCTGGTCAGTATGCCCATACGGCATGGCATGTAAACTCACCAGATTTCTTTCAATCATCTTGACTACATAAATCTCCACAAAACTAGGCCAATTCCTTCACATTTGTGTTAATTACCTGCAATCACTCACAAAACAAACTTTCTTCCACAAAACACGATCGTGAGACAATTAACATATCAAAACAATACCAAAAATGGCCCAAAATATGTATGTAAATATAGCCCAATCAACGGGCATCTTGAAGAGAGTAATCATACCTGCTAGATTACCTAGGGCCTTAGTAGCTTGCTGCTGATTGAGAGCATAAGTACGAGCTGGCTGAGGTGGCCTCTGTCCTTGATTAGACCTTTGATCTCATCCTTGGTTCGACCTTGGATTCATTCCCAGCCTTTAATCCTGAGGTCCTCCTTGCTGCAGCCTTGGCTAATTTCCAGGAAATTGCTGAAGCGGCTGTGGGTACCGGGGTTGTTGTGGTGTTTAGGATCGTCTGTTATTTCCTTTCGGACACTCCCTCTTGAAGTGCCCCTCTTCACCACAGTTGTAGCACCCGGTTTGATTCACTTGGTAGACTCCAAGATGCGTCCTTCCGCACTTTTGACACGGCCTAAGGCTCGGGGTGTTGTCAGGCTGATTGTGGGGCACTCCTGATTCTCAGCTTTGCCAATGGGGTTTCTTTCCTCTGTCATCTCTTCTTCCTCCTTCCCACTTTCTCTTTCCCTTTGGATCATTAGCTGACTGAGGGGGTTGAACTTTCTCTTAAGGGAAAATGGCTTCTATGCTTAAGGCTTTGGCTAAGGTTCGAGCATAAGACATGTCTTCTTGCCCAGTGAGGGCTATGCCAATCTTGGATCTGAGTCCCTTCTTAAACTTGTGTGCTTTCTTTCTGTCTGTGTCCCCTAGATCTGGAGCATGCCTTGACAATTGATTGAACTCCCTGTCGTATTCCGACACTGTCTTATTCCCTTACTTTAGGTTCCAGAACTCCATCTCCTTTACATCTCGATAACAATCCGGGATGTACTTCTGATATAAGTCGTGCTTGAAATCTTCCCAACTATAGTCCTCCCATTGCTCTGGGGTTATTGTCCTTCGAACGGACTCCCACCAGTAGTCCGCATCATCCGTCAGCATAAAAAGTGCGCAACTTAACTTCTCTTCTTCTAAATAGGATATGAAATCGAAAATTCATTCTAAGGAGCGAACCTATTTTTCGGCATTCATTGGATCTCCTAAACCATTAAACGATGGAGGGTTATGCTTGAGAAACACACTTTTGGCTCTTGGACCGGGGTTTGGGACTTGCTTGGGTTCATTCTCATCCTCAATCTCGGCTTAACGTCTTCGGGGCGGCATTCTAAAGAACTAGATATTAGAGACGCTTGATTGAATTTGCACAAAGCAAGGATGCCTTTCAATAAGGTCTTTAATTAAAGAAAAATTAAGCAAAGCGGGTATTAAATGGCATCAATCATAATGGGAAAATTGTCTCATTATGAGGACTTTGGCATCGATATAAAATGAAGTTATAGGTTACAAACGGAATAGGGCAGTCTTTTAGAAAATTCACTGCCACTATTAGAGTCTAGAAAGGTTAAAGCATATATTACATATTAGGATCTTGGTTAAAGCGGATTAAACGGACATCAGATAAACAGATAGATAACAGATAGATCAGACAACTAGGTGTTCTAACAGCAACACCTCCTACACTTCCTACTAACGCTTAATCGTAAGTCGGGCCCTTCCCCTTCTCCTTGCATGGTGACCCCACTTCATTTTCGCCCTCCTTCGGGTCCTCTTCTTCTTCTTCCTCATCTTTAACTTCAACTGTCTCTGGGACGCTGAACTTGAACGTCCTCATGCGGATGCTCCCTTCGGGATACTAATGGGGCATACACTGTCCCAGATCTTGAGAAGCGGACGCAGGGGTCCACTGGTTCATTTGAGGAGGGTAAGAAAATAGGGACTCAGTGTGATTCACGATCCGAGCATTTGAGGGTCCTGCTCCTGAGGTTCCTTCGTCGTAAGGGCGTGGTGCTTGAAATCCAGGGGGACTGTTGAGAATCACCCTTTGCAGTTCTAACTCCACCACGAGGGAAGGGTTTTGCTCGTCTGCTTGCTGCTCGGCTAAGGCGTGCACGTGGCCATACTCCGATACCCAATGAGCCATCAAGGCTGATGAGAACTTCGTCAGATTTCCGATCTCGATGTACGTCTCAGGATCATGGGTGATCGTGCTTTGCAGGATACGGTATATCGTAGGCCTCCAAGCAGATGGCGCGTGCTCACACATGTGGATGCATGTTTCCAAGTCGGATACGCTTCCGGGCTCTCCTCCGTAGCCATTCGCCCAAGCCCAACTTTCAAGGTACATCACCATATAGGATAGCAACTGCTCGTTGCCATTCTAGGTTTCTCTTCTGAACCTCTTGACCCTTTCTTGCACAGGACGGAAAAGAGGTACGCTTTTCCTAGCTGTCGAATGACGCTTAACCATCTAGAAGAGAATAACTTAATCAGTCTAAATTATGAAAGGGAGACCTAAGGTCCTCCTAAAATCATACTAATTTCTAGATTATTACTTGCATGCATAGCTCCTTTCAAAGCAGTTGACAGTTTTTATAAAAAATTTGGTGCCCAAAGTCTTTAAACATACATATTTACCTTTTCTTTGAGTCAAAAAATTCGAGAAATAAATTTAAGCCTTTTTGGTATCCAAAAATCTTTTCATAAACTTTTCATCTTGGAAATTATCTTACCCGAACACCTTTTACTTGGAATTTCATTCTCATGGTTTTCTCTTATCCATAAAATAGGTATGCTTGCTCAAATCTTTTCCTTTCCTGTATTTCAAAAATCATGAATCCAACATCCAAAATTTCTATGCTATCATACCTTGATTTTTGGTTGAGAATACGAGGGTGATGGTGAGCTGTGGGTTGCTGCTTTAACTTATCATGAAGCAATTCGTACATACATAAACACTTAGCTTAACTTAACTTAAACAAAGAGACAGGTCTGCAGAGTTGCAAGCCTGCTCTGATACCATCTGTAATAGCCTGGTCCCGAGATAGGGATTAACGAATGGGGATAGGGTGTTATTAAGGGATTTATAAATAAAGTCGGAAGATTAACGAAGATGGTTTTCGAATGAAGATATATTTTGAAGAATAGACGATGATGTTGAGTGCTGCAGGAGATTGAGGTTCAATATTGCACTCGATGTCAGACAGACTCCCTGCGACATCGTCTATGACATAGTCGTAACTAATCTTATCCTTTCCTAGTTTTATTTATTATTTTAATAAGTAAAATAACTTTATATATCTTAAAATATATGTGTATATCCACGAAATTAATATTTAAAATAAATGGATATATACATATTAGATATATAATTTAAAATTTGTCAAACTCTATCTCCTATTTTTAAGGTTTCTTATTTTCTCTTATTTAACCTCTTTTCTTTTTTCAATTTTTTTATTGCTGGAATATTTGGAAAATAGGTGAGAACGTGGAGATGGCTTCAACCATTCCAAGGAGACGGTTCTCTTCTCATACACGATGGAGTAGTGATGAAGAGCGGTTATCTCCAACCCACGATCAAGAGAGAGAAGACTTGAGCCTTGTCTATTCAAGTGAAGAAGCATATAAGGGATGTGTTCAACACTTGAAGATTTATTCAAGCCCAATCTATTTTCTGCTACGTGAAGATTGAAGAAAGCTTGAGTCACAAACTTAGTATAGGTTTCGTTCTTCGTTCCTTCTTCTATCTTAATATTTATTGTTGTTCAATCCTTTCACGGAATAGATTATACAAATTAGGATAGCTAGCAAGGTTATGAAACCTTTACTAGTTTGTATACAAGTTGACGCGATGTCAATTTGTATGTTTTAGTTTGTATACAAGTCGACGGGATGTTAACTTGTATGATTTAGTTTATGTATGAATTGACGGGATGTCAATTTGTATGTTGTTGTTTGTATATGAATTGACGGGATGTCAATTTATATGTTTTATTTCTTTTTAGTGATAGTCTAGATTAGAACTTGTAATGTTGTTGTAGTGTTGAGAGTCTTCGCATCCAACATTAACAGCTTGAAAATTTTGTACTCATAATAGTATAATTTCACCATGTGGCAATCATGCACATGTTGTGTATGATTTAAAATTATATCGTGTATTCTTGTGCATTTTATTTTCAGCATATTTGTGTTAACTGTCTTTAACATTGAGTTTGATATTACGAATATGTGTCTAATTTCAGTGTTTGTGACAATAAATTACAACAAGTGGTATCAGAGCCGATACTTAACACACTAAGTATTCGATCTTTGGTTTGTTGACTCACTGAAAGATGGATATTCAGATCAACCAGTGCCGTCTTCCGGCATTGGATAGTAATGGCAAGAATTATGTTATGTGGAAATCGCGCATGAAGATGTATATCAAGTCCATCAATGAGAGGGCTTGGTTGGCTGTAATTGAAGAATGGTCTCCACCGAGGATGCAAGGACCAAATGGAGTGTACATTCTTACTCCGGAGACTCAATGGACTAATGCGGATCGAATCATTTCCAACTTCAATTCCAGGGCACTCAATGCTAATTTTGTTTCGGTTGATGTTCTGTGCTTCAAAATGGTGTGTAATTGCACCACGGCATATCAAGCATGGAGCATACTGCAGGAACATTGTGAAGGATCGACCAGTGTACGACAAATAAAGCTTAGGCTACTCACTTCCAAATTCAAAACTCTGCGAATGTTAGAAGATAAGACTATCTCGATGTACACTGAAAGATTGTGTAAAGTGTCAAATGAATCTACAGCTCTCGGATGTCCGATCTCGAATGAAAACATGGTTAGTAAACTTCTTCGCACACTTCCGGAGAGATTCAACACGAAAATCTCAGCAATTGAAGAAGCCCACAATGTATCAAACATGAGTTTGAGTGAAGCAGTGAGCATTCTACTCATATTTGAGATGAATCTTGAAAACTAGAAATCAAACACCTCCTCCAAAGGAATTGCACTTCAATCAGTAACATCAAGTTGAAATGTTGAACTTGATGTCGAGAACATTCAGGAGATTACTGAAGATGAACCCCTGAGTGTTGCACTGCTTACCAAGAAGTTCAATACCCTTGTTCGGTCAATGAAGAAAGGTTCGCCAACCTTCAAACCATGAAGATTGTTTGATTCTCCCTCATTGACATCATCTGGATCGACAAAATCTTCAAAGTCTCCAGAAGTTGCAGTAAGGGACATTGACTCAGTTCAATGTAGGAGATGTTCTGGTTTTGGACACTATGCCAATGAATGTCCTACTGTCCAAAGGAAGCAGAGGAGAAATTACAGTGCTGTCATGTTAAGTGATGAATCCGGTGATGAAGAAGCTGAAAAACAAACTGTTTTGTTTGTAAAAGTCGATGATGACCTAGATGGAATGATTAGCGCTTTAACTAACATGGAGAGTATTGATTATGACTATGATGCTAGTCTTGATCATGTCACTCCAGATGTTCCAAGTAATGTCATGGAGAATGTTACACAAGAAATCTCTGACATTCCTCCAAATACCACTAACTGGTATGAAATGACATTGCTGGATGAGTTTTGCAACACTGCTGAAGTGTCTCAGGTGGAAGAAGACAAGTTTGAGGTCAGCCACCAGGAAGCTCTACAACAACTACACAAAGTTGTAGATGAAGTTTGTGTCCAATGGACTGAACAATCAAAATAATTTGGGATTCTAGTGGAAGAAAACTAAACTCTAAAGCAATGAGTACTGGACCTTGAGATTCGACTCACTAGAAGTGATCTTGAGCTGAACAAGTTGAGAAAGGAAGTAGAAGCTGCTTCGAAAACTTTTCGACAACTCAATCAAGGAACATCTACTCTGAACGAGGTTCTGACACTGGGATAGACCACAAAAGCAGGCTTGGGATATACATTGAGTTCAACAATGTCTATCTCAAATCCTATCAAGTTTGTCAAAGGAGAAAGCTCCAAGGATGTTCCAGTCAATGTTGACGGAAATGTCAAACCGAATGCTAATGACAAGTCCAAGGAGAAGAAATTTGTTTGTCATTATTGCCAAGAGCCTGGACACATCAAACCTTATTGCTTCAAATATCATGATGATATAGCAACAGGTAAGATTGTCATGGAAAATTCTTCTAAAACTACAAAAAAGAAGAAACGTTCAAAGAAGGCAAAGATCTCGTGTAATGTTGTCTACACATCTTTGAAAGCCAACATTACTGGTACGTGGTACTTTGACAGTGGGTGTTCATGGCACGTGACAAGAAATTCTATGTTTCTTGATTACTATACCACGACAAGCAAAGGAAAAGTTAGTTATGGTGAAGGAGCACAAGGTAACATAGTAGGAAAAGGAACCTTGAATGTCAAGAACTTTCCCAAGTTACGCAATGTGCTTCATGTCGAAGGTTTAACAGCAAATCTGATTAGCATAAGTCAGCTATGTGATGACGGTATGCATGTCAGATTCAATAAGAACACCTGTGAGGTTTTTGATAGCGAGAATAAATGCATTATGTTCGGAAGTCGGGCATTAGATAATTATTATCATGCTGACAAGAACGAAAAATGCAATGTTTTAGTCAATGTTGACACTCAACTCGTACATCGAAAACTGGGTCATCTCAGCTTTCGAAGTTTGAAGAAACTAATTGAAGCTGATGCTGTTCGGGGGATTCCACCTGTGAAGATCAATCTCGATGTTGTTTGCAGTGCATGTCAAAAAGGTAAACAAGTAAGAGCTTCACACAAAAGTTCCTCAGCTTGTCAAACCACAAAGTGCTTCGATCTGATTCACATGGACATCATGGGTCCGGTTGACACCAAAAGCATGAGTGGAAAAAGATTCATTCTGGTGATAGTTGATGATTTTTCGAGATTCACATGGGTTGAATTTCTTCAAGAAAAATCTGAAGCTTTCAGGATATTCAAGAAGTTTTACAGGTTGGTGTCAAGACAACATGAGTCCAACATCAAATGCATTCAAACAGATCATGAGCTCGAATTTGAAAACTCAATGTTTGAAGAGTTTTGTGAAAAACGAGGCATCATTCATGAGTTTTCTGCTCTGAAGACACCTCAACAAAATGGGGTGGTTGAGAGAAAAAATCGAACTCTTCAGGAGATGTCAAGAGCAATGTTACAAGCTCAATGTTTGTCCAAGAAGCTGTGGGCTGAAGCAATTAACACTGCTTGTCACATCGGGAATAGAGTGATTCTTCGCCCAGGCAGAACTGTGACACCGTATGAACTTCTGAAGGGAAAGAAGCCCAATTTGAAGTACTTTCATGTGTTTGGATGTATATGTTACATCCTGAATGACAGGGATCATCTGGGAAAATTTGATTCCAAAAGCGACAAAGGGATTTTCTTGGGTTACACACCTGACAGTCATGTTTACCGTGTGCTTAATCTTCGGACAAAAATAGTCCAAGAATCAATTAACATTATTTTTGATGACCACATAGATATTGCTTCAAAATCTGAAGAGGATGATGTAATTGATCTCATTGACACAGGTGAAATGTCAAGTGATCAGGCTCAAAGTGAGTGTGAGAACAAGACATCTACTAAGAATGTCAAAGTCAATGTTCCACAGAGTGATGAAGCTTCAGACAAAACATCAACACCAACATTCACCTCAGACAGTGAAGATGATTAGGTAGTGACTGCCGAAGATAAACCAAGAAGGGATCCTCCAAATCGAATTCGGAAGAATCATCCAGATTCACAAATCATTGGTGAACAATCCGAAGGAGTTCAAACTAGAAGCAAAAACTCAGAGGAATACAAAGAAATGCTGAAACTGGTATGCATGTCTTCTTTAAATGTTTGTATGTCAAACACTTGATTTCTATCTAACATTGAACCGAAAAACATTAAGGATGCACTTAATGATGATTTTTGGATCAATGCTATGTATGAAGAACTAAACTAGTTCGTAAGAAACAATGTATGGGAATTAGTTCCACACCCCAAAGATAAAAATGTGATTGGGACAAAATGGATTTTCAAAAATAAAACAGATGAGTCTGGCAATGTTGTCAGAAATAAAGCTCGTCTAGTCGCTCAAGGCTACACCCAAGTTGAAGGGGTAGACTTTGACGAAACATTTGCTCATGTTGCAAGGATTGAATCCATTCATCTTTTATGTGCAATTGCATGTTATGTGGGTTTTACTTTACATCAAATGGATGTTAAAAGTGCTTTTTTGAATGGTTTTCTCAATGAAGAAGCATATGTCAAACAACCTAAGGGATTCGAATGTCATGAGAAACCATTGCACGTGTTTAAGCTCAAAAAGGCTTTGTACGGTCTCAAACAAGCCCCTAGAGCATGGTATGCTAGACTAACCGAATTCTTACTCCAATTTGGTTTTGAAAGAGGTCAAGTCGATAAAACATTGTTTATTAAGAAGAATAAAAAACATATTACTGTTGCTCAAATCTATGTTGATAACATTATTTTTGGTTCGACGTGTACTAATCTGCTCAAAGATTTTGTAGACTTAATGTGCAACACATTTGAAATGAGCATGGTTGGAGAGCTCAACTATTTCCTTGGTCTACAAATCAATCAAGATAAAGATGGAATCTTCATCTCTCAAAGCAAATATGCTAGAGGATTGGTCAAGCGTTTCGGATTAGAGAATGCTAAACCTATGAAGACACCCATGGGATCCTCTGAAAAGTTAAGCAGAGATGATGTCGGTAGCAATGTTGATTCTACCATGTATAGAGGAATGATAGGTAGCTTATTGTACTTAACAGCTAGTCGTCCTGACATTATGTTTAGTGTTGGTGTTTGTGCGAGATATCAATCTCAGCCTAAAGAATCTCACCTTAAAGTTGTTAAACGTATCATTCGCTATGTTTCAGGCACAATTGGGTTTGGTGTTAAATATTGCAAGAGTTCTAACATTCATCTTGTAGGTTATAGTGATTCCGATTGGGCAGGTGATGTCGATGACAGAAAAAGCACTAGCGAAGGTTGTTTTTATTTTGGCAACAATCTGATTTCTTGGTCAAGTAAGAAACAAAATTGTATCTCACTATCCACGGCCGAATCAGAGTATGTTGTTGTTCTCAACTGTTGTGGTTAAATCAAATAGTGTTAGATTATGGTCTGGATAGTCCTTCTTTGACATTGTTATGTGACAATGTTAGTAAAATTGAAATTTCGAAGAACCCAGTCCAACATTCTCGCACCAAACACATTGACATTAGACATCACTTTATCCGTGATCTTGTGGAATGAGATATCATTAAATTGGAATACATTCCTACAGAGAATCAAATTGCTAATATTTTTACTAAACCTTTCGATTTTGAGAGATTTTCTTCTCTAAGGAAATCTCTTGGAATGTGTGTTTTTTAGTCAATATTGACATTCTGATGTTAAAGTTAATATTATGATTTTTTTGACATCAGATTCTGTAATTCTGAAATTAGTAAATACTAAGGTACAATGATATGATTTTTTTTATGAATTTATTCAATCATGACTCGTCTCCATTAGTTTTATTTATTTTCAGAATTTTTTTTTTATTATTATCATTTTTTATTTATTATTTAATGTTTAAATAATAAGTAATTTAATTATTGTTGATAAGCAGATATACTTATCTGCATATCTGATAAGAGAGAGAGAATAAGAGATATCGCTTTCATTATTTTTATAATAAAGTGGTTTGTCTTTATCTCTTTTCAATTCAAAACTCTCTCTCTCTCTCTCTCTCTCTCTCTCTCTCTCCATATCTGATTCACTTTTATCTCTCTAAACGATTCATCTTCTCCGCTTCTCCAAAACGTCTCTCTTTCCTTTTCATCCATGGCAGACCAAAACCCTAATCACCTACAAGCTATGATGATGATGTTACAGTAAATGATGGAGCTCACAAAAGGATCCCCATCATCAGCCTCAACACCGGATGCTGCAATACAACCCCCACTCTCTGCAACATCAACTCAGACTCCTGACATCGCTCCACCAACTGCTCACACTGAACCAACTCCAGTGAATGTCACTGAGCCTTCAACATCGAAGGCGATGCCAACTGAAGTTGAAGTTCATCCAGATCTCATTATTCCTCCTGGAACCGAGATCCTTAACCCTAAGCCAATTAGGATGAATGTGCCTGCAGTCTTTGTCAAAAATGGTGAAGACTTCTCCACCAACGAGGAAATCGAAGCGACTTCACATTGATGACACTGACAAACCTAAGGTCGTCTCCTCCAAGAAGGTGAAGAAGGAAGGGTCTAAGGCTGCCTCCAAGTCGTTGAGAGATGAATCCGACTCTACTAGTGAACAAGTTCCTACTTCTCCTCCTGCTGATGTCACACAGAGTGTCAATGCTACTGCTGAGCCCATGGACAAGGATTCCGGCACAGATGAGGACTCTCCTCTTGATGTCACGCAAGCATTTAGTAAGATTTTCTATTCTGAAGAGGCTAAGAAATCTCATGCTCTTTATGTTAAGAGAACACTTTAAGGTTGAGAAAATGATAGATGTTCTTAGCTTTAAGAAATATGGGATGGATGTGTTTCTTAAGGATAGATGTTTATGGAAATCTGTTACGTCGCTAGTGTCATATGATCCTGATATTATTCATGAATTTTATGCTAACATCATTTCTGATATGGGAGATCCCTCTAAACTGTGTTTTGGAACTGTGTTTGTTAAGGATAAAATCTATAAGTTTTCCCCTAATGTTATTAACACGTTTCTTGAGTTGGGCAATGAGGATACAATCATGTCTTTAGATTTGATTGATGATGTGGTGAATGTTATTACTGGAGGTTTGGTTCCAAAATGGCTCAACAAAGTGCCTGCTTCCAAGTTAACATTCTTTTACTCAGTGTTATACAAGCTTGTAGTGTGCAATTGGCTGCCCACATCAAATGCCTCTGTCATCACAGTTGATCAGGCCATTCTCCTGTATAAGATAAGGAACCAGCTCCCTTTCAACCTTGGTGCATACATTTTTTATGCTACTTTGAAGGCTACCTCTAAGTCAAGTTCCTCAAACTTGCTTTCTTTCCCATGTTTGATCTATGGGATCCTTAAGAGCCAAGGGTTAAAAGAACGCAAGAAGAGTGTGCTGTCTGAGCAATCCACCTTCTCCATAATGAAGCCCAAGGGGAATGATGACAGGATCATTGATCTTCCTTATCCTCATGATACTGCAAATCCAGTGCCTCCTTCTGCCGAAGGTACCCCTGCTCCTTCCCAATCTGATGTCTATCCTGATGTTGCCTCCACGTCTTCTATTCCAATTGTCATGATGCCGCTGGAGTCTCTTCAACATCAAATTGCCATGCTTGATCATGTGATTGGTCAACTCACCACGGCTCAAGATTCTTTTCTGACTCTCCTTTCTACACAAAAAGGGGGAGATGATGATGTTGATGGTGATGATGCGGATGCCGAAGACACAGATGCTGGACCGAGTGTTGCTAGTAAAGCAAAGGGGAGAAAAGGTGTAGCCAAAGAGAAGAGGAAGATGATGTGAAGCTTAGTTTTAAGCTTCTAAAATTTAAAACTTTTTTGTTAAAAACAATTTTAATGTTTAATGTTGTTATGTGTGCTGGACACACGGGTTTTGGTATACATTTTATGCAAATCTTGTTTTTGTTTGTTGAATGCAATTTATGATTGTGTTCTTGATTCTATATGCTTATTCTGTTTTTTATATTCGTGACATATCATTATGATTAGGCATATTGAGTTTTTTTTTTGAGATATTAAATGATCAATATGTCTTGATTATTGTGTGTTGAACGTTGAGTTCAACATTGATATTTTGTGTTGAATGTTCAGTTCAACATTGATATTGTTATATTAAACATTCTATTCAACATTGATTTTATAATAGGATATGTTCCTATTATATGATGATCTAATTAAGGGGGAGTAACCCTTAAGGGGGAGATTTTAAGATCTCCATTTTCCGCTGCGACTCTGATTGTACAAAATACATTGAATTGAATGTTTTGTGCAGAAAGGCTAAGATTAAGGGGGGGATTGTTGAGTGCTGTATGAAATTGAGGTTCAATGTTGCACTCGATGTCAGACAGACTCCCTGCGACATCATCTGTTACATAGTCGTAACTAATCTTATCCTTTCCTAGTTTTATTTATTATTTTAATAAATAAAATAACTTTATATATCTTAAAATATATGTGTATATCCACGAAATTAATATTTCAAATAAATGGATATATACATATTAGATATATTATTTAAAATAGAGTTTGACAAAGTCAAAACTCTATCTCCTATTTTTAAGGTTTCTTGTTTTCTCTTATTTAACCTCTTTTCTTTTTTCAGTTTTTTTATTGCTGAAATATTTGGAAAATAGGTGAGAACGTGGAGATGGCTTCAACCATGCAAAGGAGACGGTTCTCTCCTCACACACGATGGAGTAGTGATGAAGAGCGGTTATCTCCAACCCACGATCAAGAGAGAGAAGACTTAAGCCTTGTCTATTCAAGCGAAGAAGCATATAAGGGATGTGTTCGACACTTGAAGATTTATTCAAGCCCAATCTATTTTTCGCTTCGTGAAGATTGAAGAAAGCTTGAGTCATAAACTTAGTATAGATTTCGTTCTTCATTCCTTCTTCTATCTTAATGTTTATTGTTGTTCAATCCTTTCACGGAATAGATTGTACAAATTAGGATAGATAGCAAGGTTGCGAAACCTTTACTAGTTTGTATACAAGTTGACGGGATGTCAATTTGTATGTTTTAGTTTGTATACAAGTCGACGGGATGTCAACTTGTATGATTTAGTTTATGTATGAATTGACGGGATGTCAATTTATATGTTGTTGTTTGTATATGAATTGACGGGATGTCAATTTATATGTTTTAGTTCTTTTTAGTGATAGTCTAGATTAGAACTTGTAATGTTGTTGTAGTGTTGAGAGTCTTCACGTCCAACATTAACAGCTTGAAAATTTTGTACTCATAATAGTATAATTTTGCCCTGTGGCAATCATACACATGTTGTGTATGATTTAAAATTATATCGTGTATTCTTGTGCATTTTATTTTCAGCATATTTGTGTTAAGATAAGTTGTGTTAACTATCTTTAACATTAAGTTTGACATTACGAATCTGTGTCTAATTTCAGTGTTTGTGACAACAAATTACAACAAATGATACTCGAGATTACTTGATTAAGAAGGAAACATGCTTTAGCGGAATAAAACGGCTAACTAATCAGATACCAACAAGCATAGACCCATTCATAGGTCAAAGTGAATAAACAGATATCACGTGAATAAGCCTCTTCATAGGCGAAAGGAAAATATACTCGAGAAGCGGAAATAAAACTTAATATGCATCTTATATATATATATATAATCATGTCTGGGGAATATTCATAGAGTATTGATAGTCATAATAGAACTTAAACGAAATTAGAAAGAGTGTATCAGAGTAGCAGAACCCATAATAGGATTTCAAAAGAACTTAGATAACAACAAAACAATCTTGGCAGCCAACCCACATCCACAGCCACCAACATCTTCAGTATCTCAACCTGAAAATATTTGAAAAAGAGGGGGCATGAGCACTAATGTACTCGGTGGATTTTAACGAAAACACTTTAATAACTTCAAGATATCCAACAATTAACTGACGGTATATGGAGAGCAAAACGCAAAAGCCCTCTCCATATCCGTAAAACCTTTTTCTTTTCTTTTGGGCCCATCCTGGCTCATACCTGATGTCAATTGCACCCTTAGGCATGCCATAGGATTGAAGAGGGGTTACCTCAAATACCCAAACGAGTTTGCGAGGGAATTAACCCAGCAGTGACTCCCTTAAAAGTTCTGAGCTCAAATCCTGTTTAAGCAAAATGCTAAATTCCTTCCTTCCTTAATCTTGCTAGCTAAACCAATCTTAGAGTAACGTCTAAGGGCTAATCCTTTAATATAGCATGATCTCAGCCTATAAGGGATTTAACGCTACCCTGACAAGGCAATCCTTAATCCTTAACTACACGAGCTTTTAACAAAGCATAAGCATTCAAATACAAGGAGATGAACATAAATAAATATGAAATGTAACTAAAGAGAATTCTAAATATCCCATGCTAAGCATAAACAATACTTTAACATTTCTAGCATTTCTAGACATTCTAAACATGCTTCAGAGATCAATTATAACATAATATCTTCCTTTCCTTCCTTCCTTGTACAGAGATCAATCAGGCAGAGCAAAAATGCTTTATTGGATATCTCATTTGCCCTATATGCTTCTAGAGCTTATTAGCTCAAACTTTAGATGAGTATAGATTTACCCACATCGATCACGGAGCATAAGATGAGGCAACGAGTTGATGATCCTTCCTCGAATTCCCACGAGGCTCACTTCCTCCTACAAAAGTCGAATCATTGACTTAGCGACCTCCTTTGAAGATTTCTAACTAACAATAAGAAATAAAATAATACCCAACTTAAATACCCTTAGCTAGGACTTAACATGGATATCACGACTTTACGACTTTATAAAGTTTCGAGAAGGATTTATTTGAAGAACATCACATCTTGAGTTCTCAAGTTTTAGATGGAAAATAACTTGAAAAGTTTACTCGAAATAAATTGGAAATAACTCGGATGTTTTTTCTAAAATTAAACTCGAAAATAACTCGGAAATAACATGACTCGAAAAACTTGAAAACTAAAAAAGAGGGTACGAAAAATAGCTGAAAAAATTGGCGTGAAACAACACGGGGGAGGAAGGGCGCCGCGGCGCACCCCTGCGCCGGCGGGCACCCCCCTGCCTCGGCGCACCCCTGCACCAGTGGGGGCCTGCTGGGCCGCGGGGGGTGTGGCGCGGCGGCGCACCCCCCTCTCCCCCCCCCCCCCTCCCGTGGTGGGGCTCCTTCTTTCTCTCTCTTCCGCCCAGTTTCTGGGCAATCTTCATCTGGGTTATTCGTGTTTGTTGATTCTTTCGACGAACATGAAGAACACGAACAACAATTTACCAAAATTTTTAAAACATGCACCAATAATTTAAATTAACACGAAATGGCATGCTTTATATTTAAAAAGAATTTTGGCATTATAATGGCATAAACACGATAATCCTCCTTAATATTTAGAATAACGATGAAATCTTAAATATCACTTGAATGGAATTAAACGGAATAACGAGATTAATTACGAGAATTAATGACAAGAATAGTAACGGAATAATAACGAGCAATATAACGTAAACGTTATTAACTTGTAACTTTAATAAGAATCGAAATACAACTTAGACGGAAGGTAAACGAGCAATAATGAAGAACATGAAGAACGAAAAATAAATGCGGAATTAAAAGACGGAAAAAAAATGGAATCGAGACCGACGAATAAGAATGGACGGGGTTAGGTGCGTCGAAGGAAGGTGGCTAGCTCGGCATCTCGTTGAGTCATAACGGCGTTACAGCCACCTGCTACGACCCCATGGCACCCCTAGCACATTCCCTCACCGCATCCCTTCCACGCAACTCCACTCGTCGTCTTGAGGAATACTCACGAAAAACACTTTTTACTTTGATAGAACTTTCTCGGCTCTCAAAGCTTTCTCACTCTCTCGACTTGAAAGTGAATAGATGGTAAATGAGCAAGTGAAAGAAAAAGGGGTGGTCCCCTATTTATAGGAGGGAGTTTGGCTTTCTTGAGAAGCCATTCCAGTGCGGGAACACTGCAAAAGTTACCCCAGGTTCGGTTAAAAGCTGCTTTATTGGATGTCGAGGTCCAAATGACCTCAGACACAAAATCTAAAAATATTGAGAGACTCGTTAGCTCAAATACTAGTGAACCAACTTGATTTGTGGAGAAGACGGGGTCGTTAGAAGAAAGACGAGCAAGGATTCCCTTTTTAAAATTACTTTTTACTATTCACTCAGACTGACAGATTTTGCTGTCGAGCGTTCGATTGACCTCAGAATGGAAATCCGTGAATGCCAACGGAATCCTTTAGTCATTTCCCATAAGAGGGGACTGACAGAACTAGACTTGGATCAACAAGGAGGATTTCGTAAATTTCTCAAAACACGAACGCACGCAAAAGTTACTATTCATTCACTCCTTAAATACGTTTTTCATCACCGGGAACTCAAATGACTTCAGTATTAAAATCCAAAAACATCGGCATACTCCTTGAGTTAAAACCTTTCTAATGAGACCACGAATGGCCATAAAATAATTAAGATCACATTTTTCGGAAAAGACGATTTTCACAAAAACTGACCCTTAAAGTCGTGACTGACATCCGACTTCAATTAACCTTATTTAAATTTCTTCCTTAACTAATTAATTAACATTAACAATCCTCTTAACCTATTCGAAAATCTAGGATGTTACAACACGACTATCTCCTTTGAACACTTAGAAAATATGACGAAATTTAAACACGAAATTTAAACGGAACATAACGAAATAAACGAGAATAACAACGGAAATACAATAACGGAAATATGATAATGAAATACAATAATGAAAGACCGAATGAAATTTAGAATTTAAAGACAGGGAAGAAATAGGGTCCAAGACTGATGAAAAAGAATGGATGGAGTCGAGTGCGTCGTAGGAAGGTGGCTAGCTCGGCATCTCGTCGAGTTGCAGCGGCGGTAAAGCTGCCTTTTACATCCCGACGGCGTCCCTAGCACCTTTTCCACCGCATCCCTTCCACGCCACTCTACTCGTTGTCTCAAAGGAACACTCACGAAGAATGTCCCTCGCTCGACTTTGAGATTCTTTCAACTCTCTCTAGTTTTCCCTCTCTCTAAGATTGAGAAAGGAAGATAAAATGGTGTGAGAAATAAGTGAAGGGGTTGGGGGTATATATAGGTGAGAATTTGGCTTCCAAGGGAAGCCATTGTAGTGCAAGGATACTGCAAAAGTTACTCCGGTTCGGTTAAAAACTGCTTTATTCGATGTTTAGGTCCAAATGACCTCAAACATGAAATCTGAAAATATCGGGAGACTTGTTGGCTTGAGTTCTAGTGAACCAACCTAACTCAGGATGATGAAGAGGTCATTAGAGGAAAGAAGAGCCAAGATTCCTTTTTCAGAATTACTTTTTACTATTCCTTTCAAGGGACAAATAAAATTCTCGAGCGTTCGATTCATCTCAGAATGGAAATCCGTGAACGCGAATGGATTCCTTGAGTGATTTACCATATGAGGGGATTGACAAAACAAGACTCAAATTAATGAGGAGGATTTCGTAAATTTTTCAAATCACGAACGCACACAAAATTTACTATTCATTAATCTTTTAAATACGTTTTTCATCACCGGGACTTCAAATGACTTCAGAATAAAATTCTAGGAACATCGTCACACTCCTTGGGTTAAAACCTTTCTAACTAGACCAAAATTGGCCATAACAGAGTTAAGATCAAAATTTTCAAAAAGATGATTTTATGAAAATTGACCCCTAAAGTCGTGACTGACATCTGACTTCACTTAAACCTTATTTAAATCTCTGCCTTAACTACTTAATTGCTCTTAATAATTCTCCAAACCTTATCTGAAAATCTGGGGTGTTACACCGAGATATGTCCAACTCAAGTAAGATTCGAGTTCGTAAGTGAATCGCAACGTGAAGAATCCCTTGCTGGAAG
Organism: Perilla frutescens; assembly: GCA_026008535.1. Classification (NCBI taxonomy): domain Eukaryota; kingdom Viridiplantae; phylum Streptophyta; class Magnoliopsida; order Lamiales; family Lamiaceae; genus Perilla; species Perilla frutescens. The sequence continues at coordinate 17,990,202 of BRKX01000005.1, forward strand.
ATACTAGACGCCAAGGAGCCGTTGTTTCCAAATATGCTCAAGAGCATCATGTAACTCCTTCAGTGACCAAGGTTTATCCCCCATAGAAAGAATTAATCGGATAATCAAAGAAATTTAAACTTATCCAACTGCGATTAATATATATCCACTGGAATTCAGATCGAACAAAAATATCCTCTCGTGACTGGTTTGCGAGCCACCACTAAGGTGAATGAACGAGCATGCACAAGCACATGATTTTTTCTTGTAAAACCCTAGCCACCATGTTAGGATTCAAAGATTGTTTTGTCCAACGCTTGTGAAGAGTCATTGGATGCAGTAGCAATGTTCAGATATGAGACTTGAACATGAGAGATCCGTTAATCAGAAGGCGGTGACTAAGACACATACATGTAAACATAATTCAGTTAAGTACTAATGCAATACATTATTTTTAATAGATATGATATTTTTAACAATTGTATACTTATCGTACTATACATATTACTATATATAACTTATATCAAATAATTAAACTATCTATATTATTGTAGTAAATATGATTATAAATTCATTTGTGCAGATTATGTATCTACATGTAAAATGTGTGATATACTTGTTGGAAAAATATGAAAAATGTGAGGGAAATTTAGATTTTTATCTAGAATTTTCAAAAATCCTATATACCAAAGGTTTTCCCTAATGACAACCTTTCAACTTTTGGAGGTTACAAATTGTGTTTAATGGTAGAACACTTGAGAATCTTCTTTTGGATGCTATAAAAATGGTACTCAAGCCTCATTTGTAAACACGCCAGCAAAAATCATTTCCTCTCTTCCTTAGTTCTCTATTCTCTCTTTTGAGCAAGCTCGAGTTCTAGATTTAGTTTGTGTTTTGAAGGTTGTGTTCCAAATTTTGAGTTCTAGCTCCATTTGATCAAGTTCGAGCATAGTGTTCAATTCGCCGGAGGAAGATCTGATCTATCCGTTGTATCCTGGAAATCAAACGCTCATACGAGAAAAATTTAGTTTAAGAAAACTGTGATCTCCACAGGCCTCGGGTTTCTATAAACTTGTTCTAATTATTTTCGATATTAAAATTATTTCAAGTTGTTGATATTTTGATTTTCAACTATAGTTGTTATTACATTGTTACATTATTTTGTTTAGCTAGATTCAACAATCTTAAGCCAAATTTTTACTTGGAAAACCCTAGTTTTCAACATGTCTAGTAAACAGATGAACAATGTTGCTGCTAATGCAACCATCGCCGCTGCTACCACTGTGAGGATCGGTGCTATCAATGTTCTTGTCAATCATGCTGACAAGCTGGAGAAATTCAATGGCTTAAATTTCAAATGGTGGCAACAAAAGATGTTGTTTTAGTTGACAACATTGAACCTTGCGCAGTTCTTGACTGAAGACCCTCCGACGTTGGGGATGAATGTTGATGCTCAAGCTGTCAGTGTACTTGATGCATAGAACCACTCGGATTTTCTGTGCAAGAACTATGTAATGAGCTTCTTGGTGGATACACTATACAATTTGTATTACTCAATCAAGATGGCTAAGGAACTATGGGAGTCCTTGGAGAAGAAATACAAGACTGAAGATGTCGGAACAAAGAAGTTTCTTGTAGGTCGATTTCTCGACTACAAGATGGTTGATTCAAAGATCGTGATCAACCAAATGCAAGAGCTCCAAATAATATTGCATGAAATTTATTCTGAAGGAATGGTAGTGAGTGAAACTTTTCAAGTGGTTGCTATCATAGAAAAGCTACCACTGAATTGGAAAGATTTCAAGAATTACTTGACTCACAAGAAAAAAGAGATGACCGTTGAAGAATTCATCGTTAGACTTTATATTGAAGAAGATAACAAGAGCTATGATAAAGGTTGTTTACTCCTCCAAAGGCTAAGGCAAATATGGTTGAGCATGGCGAGAGCTCAAGGCGGAACTCTAATAAGAAACCTAATTTTACAGGTAAAAAGACATTAGGACCGAAGAAGGAGAACTTCAAGAAGAAGTTCAATGGGAAATGCTTCAACTGTGACAAACATGGTCACAGGGCTTTCAACTGTACAAAGCCGAAGAAGAGCCAAGAAGCACACATGGTAGAAAACCTCTCCATGGATGTTGAGGAGATGCACCTGGTTGCAGTGATTTCCGAGGTGAACCTGGTTGGTTCAAACCTAGGGGAATGGTGGGTTGATATGGGTGCGACCTGGCATGTGTGTTTAATTAAGGAGTCGTTCAGTGCCCTTAATGAACAAGTGGATGGTGAGAAACTCTTCATGGGGAACTCTGCTACATCCAATGTGAAAGGCCTTAGAAAGGTGGTTTTGAAGATGCCCTCAGGGAAGGAGCTGATTCTCAACAATGTGCTATATGTTCCAAAGATTCGTAAGAATCTTGTGCATGTCTGGTTCATTATTAAGCAAGCATGGCTTTCACATTGTCTTTGAGTTTGATAAGGCCTTTTTGACCAAGAATGGAGTGTTTGTTGGAAAGGGTTATAAATGTAACGGGATTTTTAAGTTCAATATAATGACTGTTAAGTCAGCTATGATCAATAAAGTGAATTCTTTCATTTATATGCTTGAGTCTTCCATAATGTGGCATGGTAGATTCGGACATGTCAACTTTAATATCCTGCGCAGGTTAATAAGTATGAAAAGCATACATATGCTCCATATTGACTCAAAAGTAAAGATGAAGCAATAGAGAAATTTGTTCTCTATAAAACGGAAGTTGAGAATCAACTAAGTAAAAAGATTAAGGTGTTACGAAGTGACAGAGGAGGTGAGTATGAGTCATCTTTTGCCAATTTCTGTGCTGAAAATCGAATAAGGCACTAGACCACTGCACCTTATCCACCGCAACAAAATGGCATTGTAGAATGAAAAAATAGAATGTTGAAAGAAATGATAAATGCGTTGCTATTGAGTTCTGTATTACCTCAGAACATGTGTGGGAAAGCTGTCTTTACGGCCAACTACCTTTTAAATAAGGTGCCCCGTAAGAAGTTAGACAAAAGCCAATATGAGTTATGGCATAGAAGACCACCATCCTATAAATACTTGCGAGTGTGGGGGTGTCTTGCCAAGGTAGCGATACCTACACCAAAAAAGGTGAAGATTGGACCAAAAACTGTTGATTGCATATTTATTGGTTATGCACATAATAGTAGTGCTTATCGGTTTCTTGTGCATGAGTTTAAAATTGAAGACATACACAAAAATACGATAAATTGAATCGAGAAATGCTTCATTCTTTGAACATGTGTTTCCAGTAGAACCACAAAGAAGTAAAAGAGCTAGGATTGAAAAAATGGTCCAGACTTTTTAACCTACATGGTTGAAAGTGAACCTCAAATCTTTTCCGAAGCAATGAATTCTTCGGACGGTCCTATATGGAAAGAGGAAATTCAAAGTGAAATTGATTCCATTTTGCAAAATCACACTTGGGAGCTAGTGGACCTTCCTCCAGGAAGTAAACCATTACGCTATGAGTGGATTTTCAAAAGGAAAATGAAAGCTGATAGAACTGTTGATAAGTACAAGGTTAGACTTGTAATTAAAAAAGGTCTTGACTACTTTGACACATATTCCCCAGTAATGAGAACAACATCCATTAGGATGGTTATTGCTTTTGTAGCTTTGAGAAATCTTAAAATACATCAGATGGATGTAAAAACTGCTTTTCTAAGTAACGATTTGGAAGATGAGATCTATATGGAGCAACCTGAAGGATTCTCTGCTCCCGGGCAAGATAATAAGGTTTGCAAATTGGTGAAGTCTTTGTATGGCTTGAAACAAGCACCAAAGTAATGTCATGCGAAATTTGATAATGCCATGATGGGATGTGGATTCAAAATTAATCGATGTGATAAATGCATCTACGTTAAAGAAACGGAAAATGGATTTGTAATCCTATGTCTTTAAGTAGATGATATGCTTATTGTTGGGAGCAATGATAAGATGATTAATTCCACAAAAGAGATGTTGAGTTCAAGATTTGACATGAAAGATATGGGTCTAGCTGATGTAATACTTGAAATTAAAATTTTTCGTACATCACAAGGGATTGTGTTTAGTTAGTCACATTATGTTGAAAAAATTCTTGAGAGGTTTAGCAAGAATGACTCTAGTGTTGCTAGAACCCGGATAGACACAGGTCAACATCTATCGAAAAATAAAGTTGAAAGTGTTTCTCAAGTGAAATACTCGAAAGTCATAGGAAGTCTGATGTACTTAATGAGGTGTACGCGACCAGACATTGCCTATGCAGTGAGTAAGCTAAGTAGATATACTAGTAATCTAGCTGATGCACACTGGAAAGGTATAGTGAGACTACTTAGATACTTGAGTTACACTCATGATTATGGACTGCACTATGAGACATATCCAGCTGTTGTTGAAGGCTATTGTGATGATAACTGGATATCTGATATGAAGGACTTTAAGTCCACAAGTGGATATGTATTCACTTTAGGAGTTGCAACCATATCATGTAAATCTTCTAAGCAGACGGTTATAGCCAGATCCACCATGGAGTTTGAGTTTATAGCGTTGGAAAAGGGTGGTGAAAAAGTTGATTGGCTACTTCATTTCTTAAAAGACATTCCAAGTTGGCCGAGGCCAGTGCCTGTAATTTGTCTACATTGTGATAGTTAATCTGCAATTGGCAGGGCACAGAGCAATATATATAATGGTAAGTCTAGACATATACGTCGAAGATACAATACCATTAGACAACTACTCTCAGCTTGTGTTATCTCAATTGACTACGTAAAGTCAAAAGATAACTTAGCGGATCCGTTAACCAAGGGGTTAAACAGAGAGTTGGTTTTGAAATCGACAAGAGGAATGAGACTAAACCTCTAGAAAAGAGTTGATACAATGGAAACCCAACCTATTTGACCGGAGATCCCAAGATCTAGGTTCAATGGGACAACCTAATTGTAAAAAGACTTGTATGATCACTGTGGGGGGTACTTATCCCTTGTTAAGTGATACCCGAATGGAGAAGGATAAGCGTTTGGCTTTTAATGATTCTTAGGCGTCGATGAGTTGAGCGTGATAGTATGGGCTATTTAAAAGAATCACCTATGTAAGAGAGAAGTGGGGCCGCTTCGAAGAGAATTGTGTAAGGCTCAATTCTTAAACCCTCTTACAGAACCAAACGTATGTTCAGGGCCATGAATGAACGTATCAATGAGAACTGAAATATGTTAGAGAGAATCCTGTGTAAGGTATATCATCGTTTACACAAACGGTAGACCAGTTCAAGGATATCGCGTCTGCTGAGCGCCAGTAAAGTCGATATATTTTACAAGAGAAGGTTCAAAGGGTTATACCTACCTATCCTATGCTGGATTCAATTGCTGAACTTGATCAAATTCTTCCTCAATTTCCCTCATGTGGGGGATTGTTGGAAAAATATAAAAAATGTGAGAGAAATTTAGATTTTTATCTATAATTTTCCAAAACCCTAGATACCAAAGGTTTGCCCTAATGGCAACCTTTGAACTTTTGGAGGTTACAAGTTGTGTTTAATGGTAGAAAACTCGAGAATCTTCTTTTGGAGGCTATAAAAAGGGTACTCAAGCCTCATTTGTAAACACAGCAACAAAAATTATTTCCTCTCTTTCCTAGTTCTCTATTCTCTCTTTTGAGCAAACTCGAGTTCTAGATTTAGTTTGTGTTTTGAAGGTTGTGTTCCAAGTTTTGAGTTATAGCTCCATTTGATCAAGTTCGAGCATAGTGTTCAGTTCGCCGGAGGAAATTCCGGTCTATCTGTTGTATCCTAGGAATCATACGCTCTTACGGGGCGAATTTGGTTAAAGAAAACTGTGATCTCCACAGGCCTCGGGTTCTATAAACTTGTTCCAATTATTTTCGATATTAAAATTATTTCAAGTTGTTGATATTTTGATTTTCAACTATAATTGTTATTACATTGTTACATTGTTTTGTTCAGCTAGATTCAACAATACTAAAGTTGTACATCAAAGTAACTACATATTCGATTTTCTTGATTTCACTTAATTTTCATATATATCGTTAAGTAATTATATTTCTTTATTTGCATTTACATGGTTAAATTATTTTTTCTTCTAATATACAACAACGTACGTGTTCGTATTTATAACTTTTATATTATAACTTATAAGATTGAAATTTATGGCATATGATCATTAGAATATGACGTTTTTTTAATACCATAATATATTTAACACAATAAATGCTACAACTTTCATCAAACATATCACAAGTTCACAACAATTTTCTGTGGACCAGACATTTAACCACTTCTAGCTATTTAATTAAAAAGTCAAATAAAGATAAATATCCAAAACAAATAAAAATAATAGTACAACAAATTTTCAAATTCACTAATTAATGCCGGTGTGTTTTAATTTTTATTTTGAAACATGTCTGTTTCAAATAATTTTTCAAAATTTCTTTTGAAGTAGATACCATCAATTATAATTAATGGATAGATCTTGTGTGCATTAGAGGAAATTCTATCACGCGTGCTCACGTAGTGTATCACGTGTCTCAATAGACTTAATGTAAGACTTTGATGTGTCACAATATATTGTGCATTATGTCTATTGCGGCAGAGGACACACTACGTCCTCACGCGTTATAGAATTTTTGGTGCACTAGGTGCACATTGTTGACCAAAAAATCCGTCAAAATCAGTATCATTCGTAACACTAAAAAGTATCACTTGTATCATTAAAAAATATCGGCCAGAAAAATAAATAAAAAAACTATCAAAATCAGTATCAATCGTAACACTAAAAAGTATCACTCAAAATTTAAAAAAGAATCACTTATATGCTAAAAAATATCACCTATTTAGATGATTTTTTGATTCAGTATCATTCGTAACACTAAAAAGTATCACTTGTATCATTAAAAAATATCGGCCAGAAAAATAAATAAAAAAACTATCAAAATCAGTATCAATCGTAACACTAAAAAGTATCACTCAAAATTTTAAAAAGAATCACTTATATTCTAAAAAATATCACCTATTTAGATGATTTTTTGATCAACGCTTTGACCAGGTCAACATGTTGACCATCTGATGTAGATCTTATATAAATGAGAATTTGTGATAATTAATATAGCATGATCATTGTGGAATCAACTACTTCAATATTTTCCTAAAAGAAATATAAAAATCAATTAATATAACTATTTCGATATTACCTTTAATTTCAATGTTTGCAATTTTGTTTAATTTGTGAATCTGGTCATGATTAATCGATAGACTGCATTAATAAGGATTTACTTAATTTGACTAAATCACCTTTACTTAAGAAAGACTATTTGTCGTGTGAGATTCATATCACCTAATTTTGGTCTGATTTACAAATTTACTAAACTTGCTCCGAAATGTTAGAATTATGGCAACATATATAATTTCTAAGTAAATAACTAAAATTTCACATTCACATTATAAACTTATAATTTATTAGCTATTTGGTCCTTTTTTTCTAAAACTTCGAAACAATGGAAATGCTGCATAAAAAAACAGAAATATTAATTACTACAATTACGAAAAATTGAAAACAATTATATCAAAATAAAATATTAATAAAATAAATGCTAAAATCTCAATATATTCCTCCAAAATTGAAGAGGCGTAAAATATATTATGTAAAGAAAGGTCTTATTTAATTATATGTTTTGAACTTCTCCGAATAAAGAAATGTCACTTTTGGTGTCCCATGAGGCGCCAGCACACCACCACCATTGTTGCTATAAAAATGCAAACCCCTTTCTTCTCTCTCTCTCACCCAAATCCCCCTTTCGGTCCAAACATCAAACACTTTCTTTGCAATTTTGCAATCTTGTTTCCCTCTTCTGCAACTACAAAAACAAGGGCTGGATCGGTCTTCGGAGAAGCACTTTCTCTCTCTAAATTCATCTCACTTCTGATTCAATTTCTCCAAGAACGTAAATTTGAAGGGAAATTCGTTGTCGTTTTTTCTTAATAAAAAAATCCGATGACACAGCTGAAGCCCATTCTCTCACACTTGGACCCGATCATCCCCTCCTCCACCGGAAAGTTCAAATCGCCGCCGTATTCCTTCCATCGCCTCCGTTTCCACCCAAGACTAACTCTTTGGTCCTTCCTCCTCCTCTTTTTCCTGCTCCTATTCTTCTTCTGCTCGCCTCCCGCCGCCACCTCCGGCGGGAAACGCCGCAGCCTCCAAACTACCGCTGTTTCTTCAGGGCCCCGCTTGAGCCCGAATTGGGAAGTCAAGGCGCGCAATTCGGCCCGGCCGCAGTCGAAGGCGGGATTCACGGTTCTGGTCACCGGCGCCGCGGGGTTCGTCGGAACCCATGTCGCGATGGCTCTGAAGAAACGTGGCGACGGAGTGGTGGGGTTGGATAATTTCAACAATTACTACGAAAGCGGGCTGAAAAAAGCCCGAAAAACCCTCCTCGAACGCCATGGTGTGTATATCATCGAGAGCGATATAAGTGACGGTGCTTTACTGAGCAAATTGTTTGAGATTGTGCATTTCAGTCATGTGATGCATTTAGCTGCGCAGGCTGGAGTGCGTTACGCGATGCAGAATCCAAGTTCTTACATTCATAGCAATGTCAATGGCTTTGTTGCTTTACTTGAAGCCTGCAAGAATGCCAATCCACAGCCTAGTATAGTGTGGGCTTCGTCGAGCTCGGTTTACGGGCTCAATTCTAAGGTTCCCTTCTCTGAGAAGGATAGGACTGATCAGCCCGCTAGCTTGTATGCAGCCACTAAGAAGGCTGGCGAAGAGATTGCACACACTTATAATCACATCTACGGGCTATCCATCACCGGATTGCGTTTCTTCACGGTTTACGGGCCGTGGGGAAGGCCCGACATGGCCTATTATTTCTTCACCAAGGATATATTGAGAGGGAAAGAGATCAAGATTTTCGAGGGGGCTGACCACGCCACTGTGGCTAGGGATTTCACATACATTGATGATGTCGTGAAGGGCTGTTTAGCAGCATTGGATACTGCAAAGAAGAGTACAGGGAGCGGGGGAAAGAAGAGAGGCGCTGCGCAGCTGAGGATATACAACTTGGGGAATACGAGCCCCGTGCCTGTGGGGAAGCTCGTGAGCATCTTGGAGAAGTTGTTGAAGGTGAAGGCGAAGAAGAAGTTGCTGCAGATGCCAAGGAATGGGGATGTGTTGTTTACTCACGCGAATATAAGTTTGGCGAGGAAGGAGCTTGGTTATAACCCCACCATTGATTTGGAGACTGGGTTGAAGAAGTTTGTTAAGTGGTATCTTGGCTACTATTCCTCCAAGAGGAAGAGTGCGTGGTAAACCCGAATCTCGAGCATTATGTGTTTTTTGTTGTGTTTGTGGTTTCATTGTGAATCAGTTTATGTGCTCATATCACTTTATGATCTTGTTGAGTTCTGAGGAGTTGCCCTGCATTTGGTAGATGATGCTCTGTGTATTTGTGGACGGAGTGAATAAGTTGTCTTAATTGTTTCTCCTCATTAGCCTTTGCTGCCGTGTTTTTCATTCATTTTTAGTAGGCATTGTACAATAGTTTTTAGTACAGAGACGTGCCAATTTATGAACATTTTTCTTGGCTATACTAGTTAGATGTTATTAGTAGAGCATTTTGAGTTATTGATTTTTTTTTTTATACAAGTTTATTGTTGAATGGATTAGCCTGCTGCATTTTTACCATATTTAAGTTTTAACTATTCACTGTTTCATTTAGAATCATAAGCTTAGTTTGGATGTATTCTTTAAGTTTATGAGCTTGTTAGCATTTGCCTCGTCTCTCTCTCTCTCTCTCTCTCTCTCTCTCTCTCTCTCTTAAATTGTTTGCATTGTTTTCTCAGATTGCCAATGCTTTTGTCATTCTTTTTTATGATAATTTCCTCGGTGATAAAGATTGATGCTTAGCTTAGCAATGGATTGATGCCTGGACAAAATTTGGCACTTTTGCTTGTTTGGTGATTCAAATCTTGGTAGAAGGTTGCAGTTGTATGATATGCTCTGCAATCGGCCTATTCATTCAACAACCTTTTGATTCAACCCATTGCATTTTTGTGTTGTGTACATTGGCCAATTTATATTCATGAGGGAGTGTTTTTGTTACTTTAGAATTCCAATTCTACCTTTTTTTTAAGTGGATCCAATTCTACCTTTTTGACAGGAATCAATAAAAAGTATTCCAACTTTGTGCGATTTCATCTTAATATAGCACTATACCAACGAAGGGAACTATTTTGATTTTGTTGAAGTTATGCATTCAAATGCCTCAAGAAATTTGATTGAATTATGATTCGAATAATCATTCTATGATTATGATGATGTTGTGGTGGTGGTGGTTATATTTTTTTTTCTTAGAAATTAGAAACGTATTTGTTTAATATATAACCCCACAATTATGTGATGTAAGTGAGTCGACTCTACTCGTTAGCTACTTGGATTGCCTCGATGAAAACTCGAAATTGATTCGAGGTTTTACGAGTCGAGCTCGAGTTTGAGCTATTTGAATAGCTATTGAGCTCAAGCACAATAATACTAAATTTGATAAGCTCACGAGCATTATCAAGCCTGATCGAATATTAATGCGCAGTTATAATTTTACCCCAAATATTTTAACTATTTACATATATCATTAATAATGAAATTATATTTATTTAAAATTAAGTAAATATAATTTTTTATTTAATATCACTCCCTCAGTTTTTGTTTAAATGTCATTTTGGATGAATGTACATAAATTAATAAATTAATTAAATATTTAATACAACCTTGTGTGAATGCATTAAATGAGTTAAATATATATATATATATGTATATACATATAAATGCATTAAATGTCGGTAAATGTGAGAAAATGTGAATTTTATGTCTCGAATTTGTAGGATAATTTTTTGTGAAATAAAATTAAAATGTTAGAATGACATTTATTTAGAAACGGAGAGAGCAATACATAGTCGAGTTGAGTGGAGCATCGAATTTTCTTATCGAGCTCGATAAAACTAATATTCAACTAGGCTCAATTATACCCCTATCCACAATTTCATCGGTATCAAATGACTAGAAATCATTTGATAAGTTGATGATAAAAATAAAATAAAATTAATGTTACTTTCAGTCTTGTGTCTCGTATATTATTATTCATAAGCATTAAATTTATATTAAAGAAAACTCTACTCAACAACCTTATCCACTATAAATTCCTTTCACATATACGACATTTATGAATAATCCTCTATTTTCTTAAATGAGCTATATAAAATAAAGGAAAAAATCGAAAAATCTAAAAATTTCGGATATCACATGCCAATATCTCAAAGAATCAGAGCCTAGTAAAAACCAAAAAAAAAAAAACATATGAAAAAAAGAGTACCCCTCTAAGAAAAACGAAAATAACCAGAACCAAAAAAGTCATGTTTAACCGCAAGATGAATACATGGAATATGAAAAAACCAAACACCCGAAGGTACAGAAGGAGAAGCTAACAAATCAGCAACACCATTACCCTCTCTATAAATATGGAAAACACAAAAATGAATATGGCTAAGATAATCCAGCACACGTCTCCAGTGAGCTTTTACGATCCAAGGCACCTGCAAGCTTCTAGAAGATAATAAACCACATAGATAGAATCTGCTTCCGGTTAAAGGAAATCCATAGATCGAGTTTGAGCCAACTCCAGCGCAAAAAGTACAGCTAGCAACTCGGATAAAAATGCAAAACCCACCCCTTCCTCAGTGTGGAAACAACAATTCACATCACCATGCGGTCGTTGAAAGACTCCACCAGTAGACATCTTTCCCGACATACTTTGAGAAGCCCCGTCAGTATTGACCTTGATCCAGCCCGTCGAAGGAGGATGTCAAATAACCGAAATAATTCTTTGAATAGGAAAAGGACGAGGAACAACCTTAAGCCTCTTCAAGGTCATCAAATCTGCAATATCATTCTTCATATAACCGCGAAGTGCAGTGCGGATAGACGAAATAATATCATCTATTTTCTGAAACTAAATTTAATTATAAAATTGATATTTTTTTGATCCTAAATCATGGTTAAATACCTTTTGAAATACACTTGGCGAGAAAGATGTTGTTTCGAAACTGGAAAAAGAAGATAAATCGCTGTGACGTGGGGTTGATTCCACTGCCTTAAAAATGATTTGTGGCTAGCCCGAGGTGATAAGCCTATTGCCGGATCATTCCCAAGGTTAACACAGCTCTCGATCACTCGTGTTCACTCACGGGTTATCGAGATGGAGATACTTGAACAATTGCTCAGAAAGCGGATGAAGACGAAGATAAAGATTGACAGCTATCATCTGTAATCGGTCTCCCTTAGAGAGGAAGAGCCGCACAAATAAATAGGGAGGAAGTGAAGAAAATGAAAACCGTTTCTCCCACGTTCCCACAACTCCGCTATTTTGTAGTCCACCAATGGGCTAGATATTATTATCAATTAAATAGGGCGAAAAACCGGGTCAAATTAAACAAGGCCCAATTGCAATATAACCACAACAAGAGAAACACGGCCCAAAAGTTGTTGTCATTTCCAACAATCCCCCCACAAATGGCATGCAACAAGATGATGAAAAGAATCTGAGCAAAAGAAGGATAAATGCATAAGTATCAACAATCTTTCAATTTTGAATTGACACTCATTGAAATCAGAGGTAACATGAAAATCCTTAAAGTGTGTTAGACACTTGAACTTAAAGGATACAAGTGAAGCCCCCACAATACGCATCAATCCTTTAAATCGAGTAAACTCTGCGATAATAAACATTGGCCACTAAAACCTTGGATTCTCATGAGTGCTTTAGAAAGATCGTGTCTTTCATAGAAGAAGGCCAATTCTTCACACTCACTTAGGTGATTCCATATTTGTGCATCTCAATAGCACAAACAACAAATTAAAGTGCGTCTCACTAGCACATAAAATGAATCATTAAGAGCCATTTGTTCATCCTCACAAGCAAAACAACACAATTATCATATCCGTCTCAATAGAACTACCCAAAGCAAAGCTTATGGCTTACTTCAAATATCATAAATCCATCAAGTCCGTCACAATAGGACCATCCAAATCAAGGGCTATGGAAATTCAGATATCATAAATCTATCAAGTCCGTCCCAATAGGACCACCCAAGTTAAGGGCTATGGAAAATATACAACAAAATAGTACACCATCAAGTCCATCTCAAAAGGACCATCTGTAATCAGGGCTATGGTTACTTCATTAATACATATATATATATATATATATAACAATTATTCACATATAACACAACCATATAAACACATGAGAAATAATACAACTGAGTTTGACCTGTAGTAGGTATCCACAACATTTATTCTCATGCATTATGCGTCAATCCCATTTGTCTCGAAGCATCCAATACCAACACGCTTCTCACTATGATAGAGAGGCATTTTCTATTTTAGACATGAGTTCTTCCAACCTCTAATATATTAGAATCTTGGCGAGACACATCTCCACCAGTAACATGCCACCTCAGACACAACATGAAAGTGAGTGACAAAAATATTCAGATTTATATAAAATAAAATCTAGTATGACCCTGACAATCAATATCTGTAAAAGCCTTTTCAGCCCCCACAATTCTCTACCCGTGAGCCAAAAACAAGACATGAGTTAAGTGTGGTAAAACTAAAGAGAAATTTCGAAGAAGTATTCATTTCTCTTAGTCTCCCAAAAACCAATCAACCTCTCCTGCAAAGTTGATAATATAAATTCCTTGAATTTACCAACAAAGTTGCATTTCATTTCAATATCAGTGACATCTACATTAATAAATTGAATTCATCTTTATGTATATCACCATTCCCACAAATGAGATGCATCAAGTTAACAATAAATCTACATCAAGTTAATAAGAACTCCGTAAAAGACTTCAATCATAAAAGTCAAAACCAAAACTATTATTTTGAAAAGAGATGATGTTATCTCATACATATTATAAACAATTACTTTATTTCTGCAAACTCAATCAGGAAGGAAATCCTGCAGAATTCCAATCAAAGTTTAAACTCAAATACAACATGCTCATTCCCAGAACTTGGCAAAGAAAAATAATTATATTATTGTTGTATAATTTTCAGTTTGTGTGCTAAGAGAATTAATGCTTCAACCTTTAATTCTGAAACTTATTTCCCATAAACAAAACTCACGACAACAATACACTAAATCAATCATCAATATCAAAATATTTTGGAAATCTATTCAATCCTCAGCACAACTAAAACAAACTAATTAATTTTCTCATTGCATAACTTTATCCGACCAAATAAATAATAATCTTCGATAAGTTTCAGCTGCATCATCATGTCAACATTGCAAACAATTAATCTAGTTTTTTGTAACACCCCGTATCTTCAGAGTATTTTATTTAGTGCTTAATTTCTATTAAGAGATTAATGGAAGAGACTAGGGCTTCATAGCAGTTAAAACGAATGTAAGTCACGACGTTAGATGACGTTATTCGGAAATCGTCTTCTTGAGATTTTGCGTTTGACACCGGAAGATAGTCAACATTGGTCTTTTCTGAAACGTAATGATCCAAATGAAGCTGCCGGTATTTTCAGAATTTTAATTTGACATCTATAGGAGTCCTGGAGTTGAAAATCGTAGAGAATAAATTTGTGAATAGTGTTTTTTCGTAAAGACGTGATTTTCAGAAATTCACGATATCTTGTGTGTTGACTCGGGTCTTGTTTTGCCAAGCCGTCCCTATAGAAAATCGCTCAAGGAATCCGCTGGCATTCTCAGATTTTCAACCAGAGGTCAATCGAACGCTCGGGAATTTTATATGTCGCGTATGATGAATAGTAATTCTATTTTTAAAAAAAGGAATCTTTCTTCGTTTTCTTTCAGTCGACTTCCTCGTTTTTCCTCGATGGGTTGGTTCAATAGTACTCGAGCCAACGAATCTCTCGGTATTTTTGAATTTTGTGTTGGAGGTCATTTGGACCTCGCCATTGAATAAAATAACTTTTAATCAAATTCAAAAATTATTTTATCAGTATTTTATATCCGAAAAAATTCTACCCGATATTTTCAATCTTCCCTATATATATGCAGCCCCACCCTTATGTTTATCCCCAAACCTCATCTATATATATATATATATATATATATATATATATATGATTGACGAGAGAGAGAGATGATTGACGAGAGAGAGAGAGAGAGAGGGGAGGAGAGAGGAGGAGCCACCTCCACCACTGCCCTGCTGCCGCCCCGACGCCGCTGCTACAGTAGCCGGAAAGTCGCCGGAGCCGCCCCATCACCGAAAAAAAACACCAAAACAGCAGCCACTTTGCACGGCTTCGTCTCGGTCCGTTTCACATCCATTTAAGCTGAAATTTTAATATGTCATGTATTTAAGTGTGTTCTACGTTTCGTATGTTGAACACTTTTCCATCCGGTGGCCGGAAACCGGCCAACACGCCAGAAAACGTGAATAGTAACCGGTGCCAAACTGTTCATATTTTTGCCCCATTTCACCCATTTCGGGTCGTCAAATCGAAAAAGTTTCTTCTCGAAAGTTGCTCCAAAAATTATTTCCTATAAGGTTGCCAAGTTTCGCGATCTCGTTGCGAGTTTTGAATAATATCGATTATTTAAAGTAGACAGTTATTTTTATACCGGGAGCATGTGCTATCAAAAAATTCTAAAATTCTCATTCTTTAGTCTTGGCATTTATACCATCATCCCTGAATATTTTCGTAATTTCCGAGCGGTTAAAAAGTGTTGTGGTATAGATCTGGTAAAATTTGGATAAATGACAATTTTTGGAAAGAGACCTCTGTCAAATCAGTTGATCCCAGTAAAGCAAGAATAACGTTTTGGAATTTATTTCCTTCTTCATCGAAATTATTTGAGGTCTCTAGAGTCGCGCAATTTATTTTAGAATAGAATAGAATTAATTATAGTTCCGCTTATAGTAGATTAATTTCCGGAAATATAGCATTTATCCTAAGTTAAAGTTTACCTTCTGTAGTACCAGCTGAGCTAGAGAAAGAGTACCAGGGTTGATTCTTCAGGAGTTAGCTTTTCAGAATCCTGAGAAAGGTGGGCTATTATATCTTTGCAAATTGTATCTTTCGAGTTATTAAGCTCTGCTTTGTTAAAATTGCATATGTGACTATCTGTGTTAAATATTTACGTGCTACTGTATGTTGTCGGAGTCTCATATACCAGCGCTGTGTCAATGTGAGTAGCTACAGTATGCATGCATTATTTGTCCTGCCCTACTCCTTGTTGGTGAGACTAAAATGAAACACTTATTGGTTATACTCTTTGGGTATACTAGGCCATACTCAACATTATGCGCTGGTGATGTAGTTCGGGTTGCGGGCAGTGACGGGTTATACTCTTAAGCGCTTCACGATAAAATATTTTGGTGAACTTAGGTTGCTTCCAACTTTTAAACCTCCTAAGCTTCACTACATACATGGACACAGATAGATTACTTTTACAAAATAATTTACATAAAAACTTAAATTGTGAGAACTTGCCCACTGAGTGCATTAGTACTCAGCCCAAATCTTTTCAAACATTTTTAGGTCAGTAGGCTGGAGCGTGGAGGTGACGAGGCTGAGATATGGGCTATTATGATTTACATATTTTTCCGTTGTCCCTTTTTGTTAGTATTCTGTTAAGAATTGAGCTTTCGCACTTATGGTATTCTTTTGTTAAATGCTAAGAACTCTGATCTTGGTATTTTGTTGATATGATTCTGCTTCTCTGATTCTGAACATTTGTTGAGTTCCTAGTTAGCATGTATCATATGCTTAGATATATAATTATTCCAAGGGGAGGAAACCCGTCTTTCATTATGTCTATTTGATCATTCATTTTGGCCTATGGAAGGGCTTCATTTGTTCAGCATATTGGTGTCTGTTTCTTTTGTCGACCTATGAATGGGTCTATTGATTGTTGGTATCTGGTTATTTGTTTCCATTTGGCCTATGAAAGGGCTTATTGAATTGTTACATCTTTCATTCTTCTCTTATAAGCCGTTATAAACGGGGATTCACTCTAGTTACAGAGGTTATGCTGTCTAATTTTCCTGAAGGCATAACCTATCTTTGGCATACTCGGTTGTTAAATTTTATTCCAAACATTAATCCTTTTGGATTAACACCCCGTCATTAATTTAATTACCCCATTTCTTTCCCGCTTCTTAATTCCCACCTCCGTGGCGTCTATTTTCACGATCTTTCGGGATCGGGGCGCTACATTTTTGCACCCTTTGGAAACATCTATACTCCGATAACTAAAATCACTCATCCATAAATATATATAAGCAAGAGATTCAAGAACTTATTCTCCTATTTAATCATAACAAGGCATCTAAGAGTGCAAGAGAGGATTCATAAAAATTTGTACCGTTCACTGATTTACCGTGATTCCGGGAGAGTTTGAACAATCTATCACATATGTCATCGGCTACCCTTGACTCGAGAGACCGAGATATTATTATGTCTAACCACAACTCCAACAATATAATTGGGTGAGGAAATTGTTGCTGGAGAGACCCGTTCCTCCTTAAGTTTCCAATTTCGACAAGTAAAATCATTTTTAAATTGTTGTTTCGAAACTGGAAAAAGAAGATAAATCGCTACGACGTGGGGTTGATTCCACTGCCTTAAAAATAATTTACGGCTAGCCCGAGGTGATAAGACTATTACCGGATCGTTCCTAAGGTTACCACAACTCTCGATCACTCGTGTTCACTCACGGGTTATCGAGATGGAGATACTCGAACAATTGCTCAGAAAGCGGATGAAGAAGAAGATAAAGATTGACAACTATCATCTGTAATTGGTCTCCCTTAGAGAGGAAGATTCGCACAAATAAATAGGGAGGAAGTGAAGAAAATGAAAACCGTTTCTCCCACGTTCCCACAACTCCGCTGTTTTGTAGTCCACCAATGGGCTAGATATTATTATCAATTAAATAGGACAAAAAATCGGGTCAAATTAAACAAGGTCCAATTGCGACATAACCACAAGAAGAGAAACACGGCTCAAAAGCTGCTGTCATTTCCAACAAAAGATACAAATACCCTGGTGATGAACAACACTAATCAATGGCATAGTCGCATTGATGATGGACAAGGGCAAAAAAACCTATTTTTTTAAAAATATATGAAAAAATGGTAAAATAATATTATTTGTGGTAATAAGCAATTTTTAAATCATCAGCCATATTTATTTGAAAATTTAAAATTTCTTATCACTCATAAAAGTATTTTCAACATTATGCTTTTTGAGACAAAATATCGATTTACATTAATGAAAAAAAGACATTAATGACAAAAAAGATATGTCGTAATTTTTTCGAAGGCTGGTGAATCTATGAAGAATTATCAAATCTTATTGAGACACAGTTGTATGAGATCATCTAATGGATCTCTTACGTTAGACGGATATCTATTTGACCCATGAGGTAGTCCCCCATCTCATTTTTCCTTTTTTCTTTTTCTTTTATTTAATTTTTCATTTTTAGTGCCTTCCTTCCCCCTCTTCATCCTCTTTTGTTTTTCTTTTTTTTTAGTTTTTTTCACATTTTATTTTTTTTCATTTTTTATAAATATATAATTAATTTGTTTGAATTAATTTATTTTTTTAAATAAATATATACCTTAAAATGAAATTAGTGAACCCTAAAATTGAATTAAATTAATTTTTGTATTCAGCATCTCACTCAATGCATTCGTCTGACGCTAATGCGTGAGCTCATGCACATGATTCGATATAAAATGAAGATTTAAAAAAAGATAGAAAAATAAAAACACAACGAAAGAAATAAAATAAAAATTGAAAAAAAGAAAAGAAAATGGGGGTTGTCAGACGTTTCATAGATAATGATACTTCGCTTCATTGCTAGTGATATTTGACTTCATACATGGTGGTACTTGTTGTTAGAGCATCAATAAACATATTCTAAAAAAAAAAAAAGATAAATGAATCAACTAAATTAAAAGTCCATATTATGATTTATGTAGAAAATAGTTCATTTAGTAATTTTTTTAACATGTGAAAACACTTCATAGTTGATAATACTTCAATTCATATTAAGTGATATTTCGACGTATAATTAGTGATACTTTACTTCATACATAGTGATACTTTATTTTATACTTAGTGATACACACGTAACCGTGCATGTGCGGGTGCATGGAGCCCATGCGCCTAACTGTTTTTCTTGGTTTGGACAAGGTTGGATGGTTTTTTGGGCATATTTGGGTCATATTTGACCAATCTAACTCAACAGACCTATTAGACGGTCTCACACAAATTTTATCAATCTTATTATATTATTGGAAAATATCATCGACAATATGTAAAATATACATCAACATATTGGATAAAAAGTTTGAATATTTATTTTTTCATAAATATAAAATGTAATTAACCACTTATGTAAAAATAACACTTTACATAATTACATCAGTAAGCACCATGTGAATTTTAGGCCCAACTGAATTTTCAAACTTGAGAAAACATACTTATTTCACATCTTTTGTTAATCCTCTATTTAAATGTCTATTTAAAATCTGAAATCCTAACTCGTCACCTCCTACATATCTTTTTTTTCCTCACACATCTAACCACATAACTTTTTTTTTCCTCACACATCCAACCTTTTGTTGGGGTTTTTCGAATTGAACCACCGCAGGATCTAATTGGATGTTCATTAATCCTAATGTCATGTAGATCATAAATTCATGCATCTCATATGTTTTAATTAACCGAGTTTAATTAACATGCAAAGCCGGTTTAAACGATTCTACTAAAGCGGAAATATAGAAATCGAAAAACGACTTACAAATTAAACGACGGGTGGAGGACAAGATTAAAGGTCTAATCTTGTTGTTGTTGTTGGTTTTGTATACTGGAAGACTTGTCTTTGTATACTTTTCTGATGATATGATGATATGAAATGAAAGTTATTGCAGTCACTGTTTGCATTTAGATTATGTTCTATAATTGTTTTATGCAATGTTCCATATACTTACATTGTAGATGATATGGTGTGGGGAGTCACACGGTAAGATCATATCATTAGAACCTTGTAATGTATTAAAGAGCTCACGGCTTAGATGGTCCTGAACACACCATCGGTATACCGTAGAATAATCTGATAAGTTGGTTTATCTTGACTAAATGATTATTCTAGTACACTCGTTAGTGTATTAAGGAGGATCACGATAGGATACTATTCTCTGTCTCTGACCCAGTTACTGAGAGAATAAAGATCCACAAAGTTCGGGTTCTGAACTCATGCGATATTGGCGAGCATATGTGTGCGTTGTTTATTACTTTGATTTATCAATGGGTGAGATCTTTTCGTAGATCGAATTCGATATCTTGGGTAATAACAATGTATACATGATGTCTCGAGCAGTATGCATGAGCACCGTGTCCTGGTGCGCCAGGTTGATGATGTTCTCTTGAGGAAGCACAAGTTCATGTTGAAACCCTGCAGGTGGAATTTATTCCGTACATGAATAAAGCTTGTGTGGTACTACTCAAGGTTTTAGATGTTAATTAATTATAGCTGTCAGAGGCTTACATAATTAATTAATGAACATTATATCTTAAACACGGGGAATGGCTGGACTAAAGGAGAAAACATATTCGTAAATATGTATTAAATTGGTAGGTCAGTTTTACTTCTTTAGTGGAATAAAAGTAAAACTTAATTTATTTAATTATATCCTAGGTTTATTGGATATTGGATATTAAATAAATTAGTGGACCAATTTAATATTCTTCTAGATCCCTGTTGTAGCCCAATTGACTGATAGTGGACTGGATATTGAACTTGAGATAAAGGCCCAAGCCCATTAGGGCTGGAACATGAAATTTCGCCCCTCCCTATATATAAGGGGAGGGGGGGCACGAAATTTTATGATTTTATTCATAGGAAATCAGCCCTTCTTAGTCTCTCAAAGTTATCCATAGATTTCACAATTCTATCTAGTAGATTTCAGCCCACTCTGAATCTAGATACAGTCCGGGAATACAACAGAAGATCTTGGAGTGGAATACTGTGGTACACGATTTTGAGCTCATAGGTGACGCCATTACTGTGCTCATTCAACAGCAAGATTAGATCTTTAATCTTGTCCACAGACCGTCTATCGATTTGTAAGTAGATTCGTTTCTATGTCTTCCGCTTGATTAGATTCGAATCTGCTTTGCATGCTTTTTGATTAGACTGTGATAAACATGCATGTTACATAAAATTATGATTTGCATGAACATGGATAAATGAACAACCAAATGGTCCTGCGGTGGTTTAATTCGAAAAAACCCCAACAGTTTTATGTATGAAAAACGGCGCCCCATAGTGATATTCCACTCCTTGATCTTCTGTTGTATTCCCGGACTGAATCTAGTTTCAGGGTGGGCTGAAATCTACTAGATCGGTATGGAATCTGTGGAGATAAAGAGAACACAAGAGGAGCTGAATTGTAACACACCAAATTTCGTCCCCCACCTCCTTATTTATAGGGGAGGTGGTCGAAATTATCAAGCCCTAAAAATACTGGGCTTGGGCCTCTATCTCTTTTCCAACTCCAGTCCATTAAAGTCATATTGGGCTACAACAGGGATCTAGAAGAATATTAAATTGGCCTGCTAATTTATTTAATTTCCAATATCCAATAAACTTAGGATATTATTAAATAAATTAAGTATTATTTTTATTCCACTAAAGAAATAATACTGACCTACCAGTTTAATACATATTTCTGAATATGCTTTCTCCTTTAGTCCAGCCATTCCCCGCGTTTAAGATATAATGTCCATTAATTAATTATGTAAGCTTCTGACAGTTATAATTAATTAATATCTTATCCTTGAGTAGTACCACACAAACTTTACTCATGCACGGAATAAATTCCACCTGCAGGGTTTCAGCATGAATTTGCATTTCCTCAAGGGGACACCATCAAACTGGCGCACCAGGACACGGTGCCCCTACATATTGCACGACCCATCATAAGTGTAAATGTCACAACCCAAGATATCGAGATTATTGATTCTTATGAAAGAATCTCACCCTTTGATAAATCAAAGCTGCAAACACTACACGTATATGTCCGCCAACACATAGGGGTTAAGAACCCGAACTCTGTGGATTCTTATTCTCTCATTTAAGGTCAGAATAGAGAATAGAATCCTAAGTAGATCCTCCTCAATATACTTGACCGTGTATTAGAATAATCAGTTAGTCAAGACAAACTAACTATCAGATTATTCTACGGCGTACCGATAGCAGGTTCAGTGCCATCTAAACCGTGAGCCTTTTAATACATTACAAGGAACCGATGATATGATCTAACCATGTGTTTACCCACACCATATCATCTACAATGTAAGTATAGTGAACATGCATATAAATATAACAATTTAAATGCAAACAGTGACTGCAATAGTATTCATTCTATATCATCATAAAACCATTATCAATGAAGTATACAAAAGACAAGTCTTCTAGTATACAAAACCAACAATCTCCCACTTATACTTGAAGCATGTCTTTCAAATATAAAACAAACTAGATAACTCTCCAACTCTAACTAAAATCTCAAATGGCAACCCCGGGTCTGCATCTCACTCCCATTTTCTCCACGTGACCGTAGAAGGTCTTCGCCAGAAGGCTCTTCGTGAATGGATCAGCTAAATTGTCCACTGATGCAATCTTGACCACTGCCACATCTCCTCTCTTAACGATTTCTCGTATAAGATGGTACTTTCTCTCTATGTGTTTACTTGCCTTATGGGCTCTGGGTTCCTTGTAATTTGCCACTGCACCCAAGTTATCACAATATACCATGATACTCTTAGGCAAATCAGGAACCACGCTCAAGTCCAACAAGAAGTTCTTGAGCCAGATGGCCTCTTTTGCAGCCTCAGAGGCAGCTACATATTCGGCCTCCATGGTGGAATCCGCAATGCATTTCTGCTTTATGCTCCTCCATGCAATGGCTCCGCCTCCCAAGGTAAACACATAGCCTGAGGTAGATTTATTCTGATCTTTATCGGATTGAAAAATCTGAGTCCGTGTAACCCAAAGGCACTAGACTATCAGAGCGGTATACCAGCATATAATCTCGAGTCCTTTTTAGGTACTTGAGTATATTCTTAACCGTAGTCCAGTAACCTTGTCCAGGGTTAGACTGATATCTGCTTACCATGCCTACTGCATAGCATATATTAGGTCTAGTGCATAGCATAGCATACATAAGGCTTCCCACAGCCGAAGTATATGGAACACCCTTCATCTCATCTATCTCAGTCTGTGTGTGGGGACACATATCCTTGGATAGATGAATTCCATGCCTGAAAGGTATAAAACCTTTCTTGGAATCCTGCATGTTAAACCTAGCTAGCACTGTGTCGATATATGTCGCCTGGGATAAGTACAACATCCTTTTCTGGCGATCTCGAATTATCTTGATGCCAAGGACATGTCCGACTTCTCCTAGATCTTTCATATCGAACTGCTTGGACAACCACACCCTTATGTTAGATAATACTTTTTTACTGTTTCCAATAAGTAAGATATCATCAACATATAGCATGAGGAAAGCCACCACGTTTCCGTCACTCTTCTTGTACACACAGCTCTCATCCGGACATTGCACGAATCCATATGACTAGATAACCTCGTCAAACCAGATGTTCCAAGACCTTGATGCCTGCTTAAGTCCATAAATGGATCTCTTAAGCTTGCACACTAAGTGCTCTTGGCCTTTAGCAATGAAACCCTCTGGTTGCTTCATGTGGATATTTTCCTCAAGACTTCCATTCAGGAAAGCTGTCTTGACATCCATCTGCCAAATCTCATAATCCAAATGAGCGTCAATAGACAAGAGAATCCGGATTGACTTAAGCATGGCTACTGGCAAAAAGGTTTCCTCATAATCGATCCCTTCTTTCTGAGTATACCCTTTCGCCACCAATCTTGCTTTGAAGGTTTCAACCTTCCCGTCAACTCTTCTCTTGCGTTTGTAAACCCACTTACACCCAATGGGTTTTACCCCATCCTGTGGTTCTACAAGCTCCCAGACTTGATTGTGATCCATAGATCCAATCTCAGACTCCATTTCAATTTTCCAAGAGTCTGCATCTTTGTCTTGGATTGCTTCGTCGTAGGTCCTGGGATCCAATTCATTTAGTCCTTCAGGGAAATCTGAAGATTCACCCAAACCAATGAATCTGTCAGGTTGGCGTACAACCCTCCCACTGCGACGAGGCAGTTCCTGTACTTCTGTGACACGTTGTGCAATAATTTATGGTTCCTCTTCTTGTACTGTTGGTGTCAGATTCGAATTTTCCCCTCGAAGTTCCTCGAGTACTATCTCACTTCTTGGCTTGTGATTTATTACATAGTCTTCCTCTAAGAATCGAGCATTGGTACTCACAATGATCTTCTGATCCTTAGGACTATAAAATAAACCACCTTTCATTCCTTTGGGATATCCAACAAACAGTCTAACATCCGTACGTGGTGCCAGCTTATCAGCTTCCTTATCCAGCACATGTGCTGGACTACCCCAAATCCGAAAATGTCCAAGACTGGGCTTTCATCCAGTCCAAAGTTCTGTGGGCCTGATGGGACTGATTTTGATGGAACCACATTTAGAATATAGGCTGCCGTTTCCAGGGCATATCCCCAGAACGAAATAGGCAGATCTGAATAGCTCATCATCGATCTAACCATTTCTAACAATGTTCTGTTCCTTCTCTCCGCCACGCCGTTATGCTGTGGTGTTCCCGGCGCAGTCAACTGGGATGTAATCCCATTCTCTGCTAAGTAGTCCCTAAATTCATTCGAGAGGTACTCACCACCACGATCAGACCGTAGTGATTTGATACTTTTACCTGTACGTTTTTCCACTTCCGCTCTGAATTCTTTGAAAGTCTCAAAGGATTCTGACTTGCGGCGTAACAGGTATATGTGATGCGATCCTCGCCAGCACACGACAAAGAAAAAATTTGAACTTCCCAGGACTTGTATCAGTTTCGCCGATTTGGATGGATGGATCCAAACCCTAGCCTCACAACGATGTTGAACCACGAATTAGTTGAATTCGTAACCCGCGATCAATTGGAAACACGAACTTGGATTGGATGTAGACGCCACAAGCGGGGATGATGAACCCGTTTGATAAGTCGAAATTGAATCTCACAAATATTATGAAATTCGGATAAAAGTTCTCTAGAGAGAAAATAAACTCACAAGTTTATAATTGAATTCAATAATGGTGTCTTGAATAATGTTCACAATGGATCCCTATTTATAGTGTAGGGATGGACGAAATCTAATGCTAAAAGGACTTAAAAATCTGCTCCAAAAAGAATTCTATCTAGACTAGGAAACTGCCTAACTAGAATCCTATCCAAAGTAAGAAACTACCTTAAATAAATACTAGTCAAACTATGACTCTTAAAATCGAAAATTAAGAAATAAAATAAATAAAAATCTGACTAAATAAATACTATAGTCTAATAAACCAATCCCCTTAATTAAAATATTAAGGACCTATATTACTCCTAGTCAGTATGGGCATACTGACTGTCGCGCGCGGTATGGGCATACCGACTGATTTCCATCTTCATGCAATGCACTCTAACTCCAACCCTTGATAACCTTGTGCTGATATCAACACCTTCCAGCTTGGTTCCCCTTCATTGGTTCTTTCCATGGGTTTCCTTAACACCTCTTGTTCCCAAACCTCTCGTATGAACCCGTTGAGGTTTTCCTTGAACCTCTTAGCTCGCGATCGCGTCATGGGTCCTTCAGGCACCTTGATTGGATCCGACACCTCCTTAGCTCGGATCGTATCATTCCCCTCCTCTTGAAAAGGATTTGTCCTCAAATCCAGATCGTCACCTACATCAAAAGGACTTAAGTCAGCAACATTAAATGTAGAACTAACCTTGTACTCACCGGGCAAGTCCAATTTGTAAGCATTGTCACTAATGCGCTCAAGGACTTGAAATGGTCCATCGCCTCTAGGTAACAGCTTGGATCTCCGTTGAGCCGGAAACCTTTCCTTCCTCATGTGCAACCAAACCCACTCGCCGGGTTCGAACACGACCTTCCGCCGCCCTTTGTTGGCTTTCTCGGCGTACTGCTCGGTTCTCCTTTCGATGTTTGCTCTAGCCTTCTCATGGATCTGTTTAACAAATGCAGCTTTCTTTTTTCCATCCAAATTAGTGAATTCTTGCACAGGCAAAGGAATTAAATCCAAGGGAGTTAAAGGATTAAAACCATATGCAATTTCAAATGGTGAAAACTGAGATGCAGAATGAACAGACCTATTATATGCAAATTCCACATCATGCTTCATATGAGGCCAAAAGAAATGTTCTTGCAAAACAGATAAAGTCTTAGCTACTCCAAAATGCCCCATAAGACCCCCACCATGTGATTCCAACAATAATAACTCACGCACGGAACAGTTAGGCACACATAATTTATTCTCCCTAAACAAATAACCATCTTGCCTATAAAACTTTCCATATCCATATTTCTCACATGCAATATAAATATCCTTAAAATCATCATCATCAACATATAATGATTTAATGCACTCAAAACCTAGTAATCTAGCATCCAAAGTAGAAAGCAACGCGTACCTTCTAGACAATACATCGGCTACTACATTTTCTTTACCTTGCTTGTATTTGATGACGTATGGAAATGTCTCGATGAATTCCATCCATCTTGCATGTCTTTTGTTCAACTTATGTTGCCCCCTCAAATGCTTCAACGACTCATGGTCGGTATGGATTACGAACTCCTTGGGCCATAAGTAATGTTGCCACATCTGCAATGCCCGCACTAGTGCATACAACTCCTTGTCATACGTCGGGTAATTTGCAGTGGCGCCTCCTAACTTCTCACTGAAGTATGCAATTGGTCGAACCATTTGCATAAAAACTGCACCAATACAAACACCGGAAGCATCACACTCAACCTCAAAAGTTTTAGAAAAGTCAGGAAGAGATAGTACCGGTGGGTGTGTCAATTTTTCCTTGAGTGTTTGAAAAGCTCGTTCTTGAGCTTCCCCCCATTTGAACTCCACGTTCTTTTTTATCACCTCAGTCATTGGGGCTGCAATGCTACTGAAGTGTGGCACAAAACGGCGGTAGAAACTCGCCAATACATGAAAACTCCGAACCTCTCCAACATTGGTAGGCGTCGGCCATTCTTGGATGGCTCGCACCTTCTCTTCGTCCACCTGTACTCCATCTGCACTCACAACAAAGCCAAAGAAAACAACCATATCGGTGCAAAAGGTGCACTTTTTAAGGTTAGCATACAATTGTTCTTTCCTTAAAGCTTGTAAAACATTCCTCAAATGATCTTCATGCTCATCCACAGTTTTACTATAGATCAATATGTCATCGAAATAAACCACAACAAATCTACCTATGAAAGCACGTAGAACATAGTTCATAAGACGCATAAAGGTGCTAGGAGCATTTGTTAAACCAAACGGCATAACTAACCATTCATACAATCCAAGTTTAGTAATAAATGCCGTTTTCCATTCATCCCCCTCTTTAATTCTAATTTGATGGTACCCACTACGTAAATCAATCTTAGAAAATATACAAGCACCATGCAACTCATCAAGCATGTCATCAAGACGGGGTATAGGATGTCGATACTTTACCGTGATGTTGTTGACGGCTCTGCAGTCGACACACATACGAAGGGACGAGTCCTTCTTGGGCATGAGCAAGACCGGGCTCGCACATGGGCTCAAACTCTCCCTTACTTGGCCTTTTTCCAACAGCTCGTGGATTTGTCTTTTGAGCTCCTTTGTCTCCTCAAGGTTGCTTCGGTACGCCGACCGGTTGGGTAAAATGGCGCCGGGCACAAAATCAATTTGGTGCTCGATTCTCCTTATTGGTGGCAAACCGGGTGGCATCTCCTCGGAAAACACATCATCAAATTCCTGCAAGAGAGATAAAATAGGACTTGGCAAAGACTTGTCAAGTTTGTTAGTTTGTAGCAAATCTCTGCGGACCATCAAATACATGGGCTTTTCATTTTGCACGGCCCACTTAATGTCACTTGCCATGGTAAAATAAGATCTTCGGGCTTTCTCCTTTATCTCAACATCCGTTGCCGCATATGACTGTAGAATCTTTCCCTTGTCGTCTCCTAAATTCGGTATCTCCAAGTTTGCGAATAGTTGTTCGTCCACCATAGATTCTTCAAGAGTTGATTCTTCTACAGCTGGAAACTCCATCTTGCCGTCTCTTAAATCTGGCTCTTCAAGATTGAGTTCCTTCAAGACTAGCATCTCTAACTTGATTATTTCTAGCTCATCCATGTCCAGTCTAGACTCTCCAACTACTTCCTTGATTTCTTCAACACCTTGGCATATAGAAACAATTGGTACCTCATCAATGGGTGCTTCATCGGCCACTGGAATGGGAACCTCAGAAACAACTTCCTCAACGGCCTCCATCTTTCTAGCTTCAGTTGCACTCCGGTGCTCTACTTCCTTCGCCTCCACAAACGACGTCAAAAGACTTTCCAAAGTACTCCAATCTGACTTCCATGAATAGGAATATGACGGGACTTTCATGTTCTTTCTTCGAAGCCGATTCTCCACTTGTATAGCCTTTTGTACCATGTCTTCAAGCTCCTCATAGTGCTGTAACTCTACAATATCTCGGATCTCCTTGTTTAGCCCTACTAAAAATCGAGTCATTGTAGTTTCTTGATCTTCTCGTACGTCAGCTCGAAACATGTACTTGTTCATCTTCGTGTAATAACCTCTTACACTGCTATCTTCTTGCTTCAAACCTTGCAATTCCCTATACAACTCCCGATAGTGAGAATTGGATAGAAATCGCTTACTGTTTCCTCGGCCATCTCTACAACCCCCATGAACTCGGGAATGTGAGATAGCATCCACTCGCTCACGTAACATCCCCATCTCCGTCTTTATTGTTCGACTCATGTCATGTTGAAAAGATTCCCACATGGCGTCGAATTCTAATTTATTACAAGTACCTATATCTTTTTTTTTTTCCATCCAACTTTTTTTTTTATTATCACAATGAACTCAAAAGATATATTACAACGAAAATTTAAATGAAAAAGCTGAACAAATTAATTCCTACCAAGATTTCTAAGCAATAAAACGCCTACAATTATCTATGCACTCAGTTCCTACAGATGTCTAAACTCTCAATTTCCTCTCCAAAGAAATCAAATCCAAAAATCAAAAATATCCGAATCAATTCAAACGACCTATCTAAGGTTCAACAACCAAATAACGGAATGCGTCTCCAAAATCCAACAAGAACGAAAAACTAAGATCGAACAACAATTTTTTTTTTTTACTGTTCACGCCTCTTTTTTTTTTTTTTTTTTAAAAAGAACGAAAATTTAAAGACAAAATTTAAAGGATAGATGGAACCTGATACAAAGCCGAAGCTTTGATACCACTTGATGCGATCCTCGCCGGCACACGACAAAGAAAGCTTTTGAACTTCCCAGGACTTGTATCAGTTTCGCCGATTTGGATGGATGGATCCAAACCCTAGCCTCACAACGATGTTGAACCACGAATTAGTTGAATTCGTAACCCGCGATCAATTGGAAACACGAACTTGGATTGGATGTAGACGCCACAAGCGGGGATGATGAACCCGTTTGATAAGTCGAAATTGAATCTCACAAATATTATGAAATTCGGATAAAAATTCTCCAGAGAGAAAATAAACTCACAAGTTTATAATTGAATTCAATAATGGTGTCTTGAATAATGTTCACAATGGATCCCTATTTATAGTGTAGGGATGGACGAAATCTAATGCTAAAAGGACTTAAAAATCTGCTCCAAAAAGAATTCTATCTAGACTAGGAAACTGCCTAACTAGAATCCTATCCAAAGTAAGAAACTACCTTAAATAAATCCTAGTCAAACTATGACTCTTAAAATCAAAAATTAAGAAATAAAATAAATAAAAATCTGACTAAATAAATACTATAGTCTAATAAACCAATCCCCTTAATTAAAATATTAAGGACCTATATTACTCCTAGTCAGTATGGGCATACTGACTGTCGCGCGCGGTATGGGCATACCGACTGATTTCCATCTTCATGCAATGCACTCTAACTCCAACCCTTGATAACCTTGTGCCGATATCAACACCTTCCAGCTTGGTTCCCCCTCATTGGTTCTTTCCATGGGTTTCCTTGACACCTCTTGTTCCCAAACCTCTCGTATGAACCCGTTGAGGTTTTCCTTGAACCTCTTAGCTCGCGATCGCGTCATGGGTCCTTCAGGCACCTTGATTGGATCCGACACCTCCTTAGCTCGGATCGTATCAATATGTATCCATACCTTGAGTAATCATCAATGAACGTGATGAAATACTCGTACCCTCCTCGAGCCTGAACTGACATAGGGCTATATAAGTCAGAGTGAATCAAATCTAGTACCTCTTCAGATCTATTCCCTTTATCCTTAAAGGATCGCTTGGTCATTTTACCTTCCAAACAGGATTCACACAAAGGGAACGATTCTAGGACCAATGAAGACAAGGGCCCATCATTTACTAGTCTTTGTATCCATTTAAGGTTAATATGGCCGAGCCTAAGATGCCAAAGATAGGTTTAATTCATTTCTGAAGGTTCTTTTCGTTTGTTAGGGTTTATGACCGATGTATTCAATAAATGCCTTTGCGTAGTGTTTTGCATAGGATTAAGTAAATAAAGATGCCCATCCAATGTGCCAGAATAGATAAAATGTTTATCACTAAAGATAACAACCTTGTTATCAAAAGAAACAGAATATCCATCCATAAAAAGTTTAGAAACTGAAATTAAGTTTCGCCTAAAACTAGGCACATAAAGACAATCCTTTAAAACTAATATCCTATCACTACTAAAAGATAAGGTTACGTCTCCCACTGCAACTGCCGCCACTTTCATAGCATTGCCCATGTAGACTGAAATCTCTCCATCACTCAGCTGTCTTTTTGCCAGGAACCCCTGTAAAGACATGCAAACATGATCAGTAGCTCCAGTATCTACTAGCCATGACTGAGTAGAACAAGTAGCTAAACATGTTTCAACGACGAGAGATTGAGACGTACCGTTTTTCTTCTTCTTGTTAGGACAATCCACCTTCCAGTGACTTGGCTGGCCGCACTTGAAACACTTTGTCTTTGACTTAAATTCCTCGGGAGGAATCTTAGTCTTAGACTTCTTCACCTTAGGCGCCCCCTCTGCAGCTTTCTTGGGTGCGTTCTTCTTCTTCCTTTTAGTACCGGAAGAAGACGCCTTATTTTCAGCTAGGTGTGCTTCCGGATTTCCTTTTTGAAGTAACTCAGCCGCCTGAAGATCCATGAGTAGTTCAGTCAGGCTGACATCCCTTTTAATCATATTAAAGTTCAGCCTGAACTGCTCAAACCTCGAGGACAGACTATGAAGAACAATGTCGATTTGAGAATCGTCATCCAGCTCTCCACCCAAGGTCTCGATCTCAGCCAGATACCCCATCATTGTGAGAACGTGATCCCTAACAGGTGTGGAGTCAGACATTCTTGCATCCATTAGCTTCTTCATCGCCAAATGACGTGCCGAGCGATTCTGATGACCGAAGAGCTGCCTAAGGTTGTACATGATATCATAAGCAGTTTTCATAGGTTCATGCTGATGTTGCAACACATTCGACATAGATGCCAGAATGTAACAGCGCGCTATCTCATTAGACCTAACCCACTTATCATATGCAACCTTTTGGGCTTCGTCAGAACCCTCATCTGGCTTCTGAGGGCATACCTCTTCAAGTACAAATTTGTGTCCTTCCGCAGTGAGAACAAGATTAAGGTTTCGAATCCAATCATTGTAATTTTCACCGATTAACTTGTTTTCTTTGAAAATAGTGGATAGGTTGGAGAGTGCCATGATGATATAGAATAACTGAAAAGTAAACATGCAGTACAGTCACAAACTTTAGGATACTCACATATAATCGTATACCTCAAAAAAAATTATATGTAATCCACCGACATTTTAAAAATGTTTCTTATAAGCCACGTTAGTGTGGACGTTTATAAAATTCATCCTTAAATAGGTAAAACCACCTTTAATTTACCTCCAGTCAAATTTCCTTATGACAAGTAAATTAATAGTCGGAAATAATCACAGTCGTGTAACCTTCAAATTAATAAGCCACGTTAGTGTGGACGTTTATTAATAAATTACACCTAAGTGTGAACACCATCATCTTAGCACCAAGTCCACTATTTTGAACTCCCTGCTCCAGTTGGAGGAGTCAGTTTGTTCTAGTAGTGTTCTACAACTATCTTCATAAAGAAGTTTAATTTCTAGAGATAACAGTGATATGACACATCCGTTATGGAGGAAGACCTATTGTCAACTCGCATGTCTATCACATCTCAATTAAACCAGATTAATGGAGACCGTTTGGTATGAATCTCTCCCACTTAGTTATTTAAGATTGAAGTTTCATTTTATCCCATTGTAAAACATGCAAACATCACATAAAATGATAAAACACCATTGCATGCTTCAAACAACATAATAAGCAATAATAATAAAAACCAACTATCATGGCTTATATCTCATGTTGCTGAATGAGATAAAACTGGAAAGTCAGCTCTGGAACCTCGGGCATGGCCGCCGCCCTCATCACTGCGCCTCGCCGAAAATCCTAGCTCCAATTAGGATTTCGGGACGTGAATCAGTGATACTTCCTTTCTTGAGCTGTACTACTCTCCTTCTTTGAGTTGATCTTCAAACTTTATTCAATATAGAATATCTATTCCTTAAAGGAAAAAACTAATATATCTAGAATAAAATTACAACTCAATGACTTGGTCTAACAATTTTATTCTATTACATTAAAACAACATAAAATAAAACCTAGACCTAATCCATAGATTTTCTCATGGATTAAAATCACGTAGCCAAACCGGCATACGGCCCATCATACATTCAACATAAATTAAAACATACATCACATAATTAAGGAGCCATGATAGTCGGTAACCCTGCAAACAAGTCAGTCTACAAAACCAACAATCACAATTACATGATTAGCATAAAATAACATATGATATCCAAACATGACATATTAAATAATATTCGAATTTTCCAATTAATAAAATTAATTAATTTGATATTATCCACAAGATAAAAATTGGAAATTAAAATAATTATCTACAAATTTTAAACTTGTTAAATTTCGAAAATATTACTAAAATAAATCTGGAAATTATTTCAAATTATCCACCAAATTTATTTAATATTTTCTAGCCACCCTAATTAAATAATAATTGGATATATTGATATAAATCAAAAATCTAATCCAAATATTATCCATAAGAATCTAAATCTTCAAGGATAAGGTTTGGAGATTTGATTCCACTTCAAAATCTTCCAAAACCTATCCAAAATTAAATTCTTATCACAATTGGATTTTGATAATTATTTGTATATATGCAAAATCACCTTATCCACTTTTAATCAAGAGATTTTCGAAAATATCTAAAATAATAAATCTGGAAATTTGATCCATTTCAAATTCTTCCAAATTTAAAATTCTATTTTCAAATCTATCTAGATTAAAATTAGGTAAATTAAGATATACATCAAATAATATCAAATCTTAACCCAATCTTCCAAATTTTCGATCCACCCTAATAAATAAATCTGAAAATTTGATTTTCATCAAAATCTATTCCAAATTAATTTATTAAAACCGAAAATTAACCTATATTTCACATTTGGAAATTTTGACATTAATCAAAAAACTTATTCCAAATAATATAGTGTAGGTTTCGAAAATTACAAGAAAAATAAATCTGGAAATTTTGATCCACTTCAAAATTTACCAAATTTAAAATTCTAATTTCAAACCTATCTAGATTAGAATTAGACAATCTTTGATATACATCAAAAATCACCAAATCCAATTCTAATCACCATGATTTTCGAACCACACTAGAATTAAATCTGGAAATTTTAATGTTGTTTAAAAATCCATCCAAATTTAATACATATTGTCGAAAATTTTAAATAACAAATTAGGGAAACTAATACATCAAAATTCGAAAATTTTGAACTCCAAATTTTCGACAACCACCATAAAATAAATCTGGAAATTTGAAGAACATCAAATATCATCCCAAATTTAATTTATGATTTTTGAAAATTACACAAAACCTCAAAACTAGAATTTTCGAATTACATCAAAAATTCATCCAAGTTTTGAACATACCATTCGAAATTTACCAACATATAAATCTGAAAATTTAAACAACATAAATATTTCATCAAATTTATACATATATTTTGAATAAATCCTAGGATTAAATCTAGAACAGTGCCAAAACCCGCTCTGATACCAGTTGTTGGGGTTTTTTCGAATTGAACCACCGCAGGATCTAATTGGATGTTCATTAATCCTAATGTCATGTAGATCATAAATTCATGCATCTCATATATTTTAATTAACCGAGTTTAATTAACATGCAAAGCCGGTTTAAACGATTCTACTAAAGCGGAAATATAGAAATCGAAAAACGACTTACAAATTAAACGACGGGTGGAGGACAAGATTAAAGGTCTAATCTTGTTGTTGTTTGTATGAAAAACGGCGCCCCACAGTGATATTCCACTCCTTGATCTTCTGTTGTATTCCCGGACTGAATCTAGTTTCAGGGTGGGCTGATATCTACTAGATCGGTATGGAATCTGTGGAGATAAAGAGAACACAAGATGAGCTGAATTGTAACACACCAAATTTCGTCCCCCACCTCCCTATTTATAGGGGAGGTGGTCGAAATTATCAAGCCCTAAAAATACTGGGCTTGGGCCTCTATCTCTTTTCCAACTCCAGTCCATTAAAGTCATATTGGGCTACAACAGGGATCTAGAAGAATATTAAATTGGCCTGCTAATTTATTTAATTTCCAATATCCAATAAACTTAGGATATTATTAAATAAATTAAGTATTATTTTTATTCCACTAAAGAAATAATACTAACCTACCAATTTAATACATATTTCTGAATATGCTTTCTCCTTTAGTCCAGCCATTCCCCGCATTTAAGATATAATGTCCATTAATTAATTATGTAAGCTTCTGACAGCTATAATTAATTAATATCTTATCCTTGAGTAGTACCACACAAGCTTTACTCATGCACGGAATAAATTCCACCTGCAGGGTTTCAGCATGAACTTGCATTTCCTCAAGGGGACACCATCAAACTGGCGCACCAGGACACGGTGCCCCTACATATTGCACGACCCATCATAAGTGTAAATGTCACAACCCAAGATATCGAGATTATTGATCCTTATGAAAGAATCTCACCCTTTAATAAATCAAAGCTGCAAACACTACACGTATATGTCCGCCAACACATAGGGGTTAAGAACCCGAACTCTGTGGATTCTTATTCTCTCATTTAAGGTCAGAATAGAGAATAGAATCCTAAGTAGATCCTCCTCAATACACTTGACCGTGTATTAGAATAATCAGTTAGTCAAGACAAACTAACTATCAGATTATTCTACGGCGTACCGATAGCAGGTTCAGTGCCATCTAAACCGTGAGCCTTTTAATACATTACAAGGAACCGATGATATGATCTAACCATGTGTTTACCCACACCATATCATCTACAATGTAAGTATAGTGAACATGCATATAAATATAACAATTTAAATGCAAAGAGTGACTGCAATAGTATTCATTCTATATCATCATAAAACCATTATCAATAAAGTATACAAAAGACAAGTCTTCTAGTATACAAAACCAACACCTTTGATATTGAGAAAACCCCCCACACAACTTAATTACTCAACTACTAGATGTTGGAGAATCAAACAGCTCACGTACACCTGCGAATTCAAGAATTCTCAATAATTTTTATTTTAATGTATAAAAGTCAACTCAAAGTTCATGCTGAAATTTGTATACACTAACCAGCAACTGAAAGTTTTCGATCAAATTCTCTGTTGTCTTGTGTTCAGCTATCCGGACCATGAGGCAATTGAGGCAGTCGTCTCCAACCCTGAAAATATTTAAGACCCATATCTCAATAGCTTATTATTATGTGTATATATGATATATGTATGCATAATATTTCAAAGTTGTTTACTAGCTCAGTGGTAAACTGGTGATGTGTACCATTTTTCATTAATTTTATCTTTCTTTATGCGCCCTTTTGTATTTATTCTATTTTTTCATTCTTAATTTTATTGGATTTATTTTCTTGATTATTGCAATATATATTTTAGTTTTTATTGTAACAAACATCACAATAGAAATATTAATCTATATTATATCTAAAAGTAAGATAGTCATTGCAAATAGAAAAAATAAGTTTTCCCGCCTAAATCAATTTTCTAATAATAGTGATATAATTATACATGTAAATAATTATACAATTAAGTAATAAAAATTATGAAATCAATTAATTATATTTCATAAATAATGGAATATACATTCTCTTTCCCTCTTATGTAATCTAGATACTTACCTTAATGAAATTCACTAGAATAATTTGGCGGAAATCACCTCTCCTAAGTCCTAATCCGTGAGTTATA
This sequence comes from Perilla frutescens, assembly GCA_026008535.1. Lineage (NCBI taxonomy): Eukaryota > Viridiplantae > Streptophyta > Magnoliopsida > Lamiales > Lamiaceae > Perilla > Perilla frutescens. Next base: position 18,026,891 of record BRKX01000005.1, read on the forward strand.
TAATATATTTTGCTCAATTAAATAATTATTTTAGTTCCATAAATGACGTGATTGAATATTCTGAGGAATAATTACCTAATTAATATATTTGTAAAATACATATACATGTATAGATACATCAATTAGAAATCGTAAAGTCAAGATACCTAATTTTGGTAAAAATGCATATCCAAAAATCAAAATTTTACTAAAATACACATATAAAAGTATATTAATGATAACATGTCTTATATATATAATATCTATAATTTAAATAGGTTACAAGGAAATTGATCAATGAAATCAATGGTCATTAATGAAAAAATCACTATATAATTATCATATGTGTGTTAGTCAATGTATAACCATATATACAAAATAAATAACGTATTTACCATAGATATTGATTATTTTATATTAATTTGTCTAACTTGCAATCAATTATAAATATATTTTCAAAGATAAAACAATCGACTTTCTATTTTTTACTTTTTTGACAGAATCTTCTCAAAATCTTCAATAGCAGTTAGTGGTTTAATTGATCATGGATGAAGAGTGGGGGATGACATAGCAACACAGAGTGATAGTACAGTTGAGTTAAAATATTAAAATGTAAATGTAATATCTTTTTTTAAATTATATCTATGTACACATACAAAGTGTGTACACACACAAACATCGTAAGCATGTCTACAAAAAAAAAAATCCATACGTACGTGCAACTTATATGATTATATCTATACAAATTAATGTCTCTGTGAACTGAATGCATTTTAATTGTATAATGAAGTACATAAATTTAAAAATTATCTGTGTTTATGAAAAAACAGTTATTTATACTAATTAAAAATATTGAATGTCCAAATTTTAACTCCCAATTCCACTATTTTTGCTACACCTTTTCCTTTTCAATTTATTTTCTACATTTAATAACCAACTATTTATACACTACATATATACTCTGATCATAATCATTTCGACCGCCTCACGTTTCCTTCCAGAATAGTGAATAAAAGATAAAAAATGTTCGGATTAAGCTATGCAAGTAGCGCGCGCTTGAATGATAATATTAGTAGGTGCTTAATATGCCTCTTGGTAGTTGATGGATTATTTTATGGACGATATCCTATTTAATACTAATCTTAACACCATGTTTTTATTATGTTAATACATTTTTAAAAAATTGAGAAAACATTTCTCAGATATTTCATGATTAAGTTTTTAAAAAAATTACATTAAAAACTAATATTTAAGATCCGTAGTACTTTTTGTTATGCAAACTTTGTTTAATTTTTTATTATTTTTATTTCATACTTACAATTTCTAACGTAAATATAAATATATATATATATATATATATATGTTTGTGTATTTCTATAATCCGTGCATCGCACGGTGGGTCATGCTAGTTGTATACAAAACAAGATTAACTCTTTCCCTAATGCATATATTTTGATAAAGAGTATTTCTTAATTACATCTATAACATTTATTTTTGTTAGTGTGTGTATTTCACTGCATGCCCCCATGTTATGTTAGTATGACCCTGCTTGTGTCAAATCGACAAACTGAAGATACAATTGAAAAGCTCTCTCCATGAGCTCTCCAACAGTATTTTCAATTTATGTTATGTTAGTATGACCCTGCTTGTGTCAAATTGACAAACTGAAGATACAATTGGAAAGCTCTCTCCATGAGCTCTCCAACAGTATTTTCAATTTGTCGACTGGTCACCGAATGATTATGAAATTGATAAGAGAAATTTCGATTACAGAATAGGTTACTTAAATGTTAGGGTGAACTATAAGTCGAGTTTTCGACGTCCATTCTACGTCAAATCTCAAAATTGACTAAATATTTTTTAACCCCAAGAATTGGGCTATTCAGAAGTAAAGCTCAATTTGACTTTTCGATCACCAAGAACGTGTTAGTACAAAGGAAAAGGACTATCGAAACATTTTTTAAAAGTTTAAGAGTTTAATTGGATCAAGAGTTTAAATCGATGCCTACTTTGAAGTTTGAACCTGCGAAATCGAAACATATCCCTAGAACAAATCATATTTTCTATATTCCTTAAGCTGTCGTAAATCATTTTTGAAGTTTTTCTTCGTTTTGTTGTACCTTATCTATCTACGGTTTAAATTTTCAGTTGTACTTTTCCATGTTTTACTATCAAAGTAATAACTTTAACAATATTTATTATGAAATAAAATTAATTATAACATCGATAATCATAGTCAACATTTATCAATAAAAAATAAATTAAAAAATTTATAAGATTTATTTATGAAATAATCCACCACAATAATGAATTATTAATTGAAAACTGAAAATTAAATGTTAAAATTAATTATCAACCCTATATGGGTTGGGTGAAACGTAAAAAACAATAGTAAAATCAAACTAAATCACAATAAAAAAAAGTGTCGTAACACAAGTATAAAAAAAAGAGTACTGATATTTGGCCAGAATCTAGTTGGCCAGAATCCGATTTAATTAGTGCTAAGCCGGTTTGATTAAATCCGGTCCAAATGTGCGCCGGTTTACTCACAGTTAATTACCTTACTGTCCCTTAAGATTTTGGGTCCATAATTAAGACTTTTAGGCGGGCAAAATTAATTGCGTCTACTGATTTCCTGCTAATGTGAGAGATAATCATGGCACGAATCTTTAGTGATTATCGAGCAGTGAGCAAATCTCCAGATACAATCATTGTGATTATATTTTCCAAAAATACTTTAGGTTACAGTACCATAGCTATACTCCATTGTGCACATCTCAAACTTGCAAAAAAAAATAGAGGTCGATATGGAAAGCAACGTAGAAGAAAGATTGTTGTCAATATTCAGACCCGACGATGAGTTTACAAACAATGCATCGGATGCAAATAACGATGTCAATGAAGAGAGTGACGATGTAGAATATGTGGAAGACACTGGAGAAGCAGCAGATGAAGAGTTTGGGGAAGAAATGGAATATGATGAGGAAATTATGAATGAAGGTCCGCAAAGAAACATGGAATTTGAGAGTAGGGAAACGCTCTTCGCATCTTACCAAGCTTATGCAAAGAGTAAAGGGTTTAGTGTCATTATTAGGACTGCTCGAAAAGTGCATGGGTGTGATGATCAAAAGTATCTTGTGATTTCCTCTGACAGATCATTCAATGGAGGAGAAGTGAAAAAATCTACCAAACGAGTGAATTGTCCAGCCCGAGTGAATGCTATAAAATAAGATAATGGTTGTTGGAGGGTGTCTACCATCCACTCACATCATAATCATGATCTTGAACCACATATGTCTATTTTCATGCTGGCTCATAGGAGTTTGTCGGTAAATATGAAGAGACAATTGGAAGGAAACAACATTGCCGATTTGAGAGTGTGTAAGAATGTGAGGTTGTTGGAAATTTAAGCCGGCGGGCCTCATAATTTAGGTTGTATCGCCAGAGATTGCAGAAATTTCATTGACAAGAGGAGAAGATTGAGACTTGGTGATGGAGATGCTGAAGCCATTCGTACACTTTTCATGAGGTTGCAGCAGAAGGATAGGAGCTTTTTTCATTTAATGGATATAGATGATAAAAGGAGGCTTCGAAACGTTATGTGGATCCATCCTAGGAGCAAAGCTGCTTATTAAGATTTTCACGATGTTATCAGCTTTGACACAACCTATCTTGTGAATCAGTATCAGATGCCTTTTGCAACTATGGTCGGGGTTAATCATCATAATCAGTCTATATTGTTAGGTTGTGCGTTGTTGTCACACGAAGTTGCAGTTTCATTCAAGTGGCTATTTACCAATTGGTTGGAAGCTATGGGAGGTATTCATCCAAGGGCAATTCTAACAGATCAATGTGGCAGTATAAAAATTGTGGTGAGGGAAGTGATGCTCGACACCATCCACCGATATTGCTTGTGGCATATTGTGTCGAAGTGTGCTCAGAAGTTTAAGGCGGCAACTAATTTTTACAAGGCAGTTAAAGAGTTCAATTCTATGGTATATGACAGCCTCACAATAGGTGAATTCGAGGATAGGTGGGCTAAATTCTTAGTTGATCACAGACTCCAAAATAATAGGTGGCTGAGAGATTTATATGTTGAAAGGCAAAGTTGGGTTCATGTTTATCTAAATCACACATTTTGGGCTGGTATGATGTCAACGCAAAGGAGTGAATCCATGCATGCTTTCTTTGGCGGGTACATCACTTCAAGAAGTACGCTGAAGATGTTCGTGGAACAATATGAAATTGCAATTGGAGATAAGATTCACAGAGAAATACAAGCTGACTATGAGTCGAAGTGCAAGATTAGAAAATGCATTTCATCTTTCAAGTGGGAGCAGCAATTTAGAGATGCATACACCAATAATATTTTTCAGTTACTGCAGAAAGACATAATGCTAATGTTGCATTGCAACGTTAAGCAACCAGTTATCAATGTTGTGGGCATTGAAGTGTGTGAAGTTTTAGAAAAAAAATACTGATATCAACTGGCAGTGCACATATAAAGTTGAGTGTAGGCCGAATGGAGAGTACTTCGAATGCAACTCTTTAAAGTTTGAGTCTAAGGGAATCCTATGTTGTCATATATTAAAGGTTCTAGTGGTGAAATATGTTGGCTTTGTGAATGGGAGGTATGTACTGAGAAGGTGGCGTAAGGACGTCTATTGACGCCATTCCAGCATATTTTTTACTGGTGGATATCCGCATATGACAGAAAAGTATAAGAGATTTCAGGATGTGGAATGAGCTTTTGTTGAATGTACTGATATGGCTTATCAATGTCCAGAAAAGATGAAGTTCATAAAACAAAGATGCGAAGATATGAAAGCTGAGCTAACAAACTGGGCGCCAACAATTTTTGTGAGTGGTTCCTCTAGAACGGCAGAGGATTCTAGTACGCAACCTGGTACTTTGTTGAATCCACCGATAATTAAGAGGAGAGGAAAACTAGTAGTTAACAGAATGCAATCTACAGCAGAAAAGCTTAGGAGATGCACAATTTCAAGTGGAGAAAGAGGAGCAAACTCTAATGGAGGAAGATGAGCAAATTCTAATGGAGGAAGAGGAGCCAGTGCTTTGATTGCAAGGGGTAGAGATAGAGGTATAAGAGGCAGTTCGAATCAGTAGGAGGAGCAAGTGGTCAGGACACAAGAAAGTACTTGTTTCTAGCATTATGTTAGGATTTTCATCGAACAATTTGTGGTTAGTTTTCTTAGAGATCGTTTTACAGAGAACATTTATCGAGCACTTAGTGTGCGTTGTATTTGTGAAGAAAGTTAATAAAAGTTTTTAGAAAGACCACAAAGTATGCATCTTTTCTTAAAGATTGTTTCACAGAGGAATTTTAATGAAGGGTTAGTGTGTGTTTTTTTTTTGGGAAAAAAGCTTCATTATAGAATTTGAGCACAAAGTATGCGTTTTTTACCAAATTGTTTCACAGAGAACATTTATCGAGCACTAAGTGTGCGTTTTTTAGAGGATGTTTCACAGAGATCTTTTTATCGAGCACTAAGTGTGCATTTTTTAGAGAATGTTTCACATAGATCTTTTTATCGAGCACTTAGTGTGCGTTTTTTAGAGAATGTTTCACAGAGATCTTTTTATCGAGCACTTAGTGTGCGTTTTTAAGAGATTGTTTCAGAGAGGACTTTATTAGATATTGGTTTTGTTAAAGAGTGTTTCACAGAGGACTTAATTCGAACACTTAACAAAATCATCTTAGATGAAAAAGAATCCCAAAGACTTAATACAGGAATTAAAAATCTTGTTGAATCTTCTCAAAATCTCAAAACAGAAGCCAAGCCAGAAACAGATAATAATCATCTTAGAAATGAACAGAATCCCAAAGACTTAATGCAGAAACATATGATCTTGTTTAATCTTCTCAAAATCCCAAAACAGAAGCCAGAAACTGATAATAATCATCTTAGAAATGAACAGAATCCCAAAGACTTAATGCAGAAACATTTGATCTTGTTTAATCTTCTCAAAATCCCAAAATAGAAGCCAGAAACAGATAATAATCATCTTAGTCTAAAGAGAGAACAGAAACATATAACAAGGTATGGAATCTATAGGGGATCCCAAAGACATAATCCATAAACATTCAAAGATTAACCTAAAATATAAGTTCAGTGGCATAAAATAACATCCAAAATACATCTAGTGCAGACGTTAGAAGATAACATTAAAACCATAAGAAACTATAACTAAATTACTAGTCATCAAGATCAAGCCTAACCATATCAGTTGTAGTAACAATGAAAACATCTGCACTACGAGTAATACCACCGTATTTTTCAATCCGCAGAACATCACCACGCTTGATACCAAGATATTTAACTACATCATTCCACCCTTTTCTGAAGCGTATCATTACATTCTTGTTCTTCTTCGAAGTAAGCTCGCGGTATTCATATTCAACTTCCCATTCTTGAAAACCATAAAATGTACGTATTTTAATCATCTTAGACGATGTGCCAAGGATGTCGCTAGCATGCTTTGGCAAATACTACAAAAAAAAATCACAATTAGAATACCTTTTATTAATAACGAATATAAAGGGGTAATCAAATTTTGAAATCATATTAAAATTTAAACAATATCAAATTTTACCATTCGATTAGCATACTCGGCCGAGTGGCAATGCACATTAAAACCATAGCCGTCACCTGAGGAAATAATGAGGGAGCAATCATTATTGGAGAATTAAACAATAGAGAATGTCAGAAACAAAGTGTATTAACAAATTGTAATGATCTTAACAGTTTCTTCCAAAGTTCATCCCTCTCGCCCCAGTCGGGTCTGACATTATTAAATATTTCCTGAAAAAAGAACACAAACATGATACAGAGAGTATAGAGAATATGGACAGATATATAATGGTGGTGAGAAGCAGATTCTACAATATACGATTAATGTAAAGATAGATTAGGAAACAACTACCCATATCAAATGGGTATTAATTACATGCCTTAAAAAGTGTATTGATCCCTGCCAATCAAAAAGCCCTAAAAAATATTACAGAATCCTAAAAGAAAAATAAAAAAAGATTCTAATATCTTAATAGATAGTTATTAGGCCACGCATCCGCTGACACCAGCTTCGGTTTGTCAATCCACCTATTTTGAGCACCATCAAAAAACTCCATGTACCAGTCCAGATCGAGTCGCTCAGCATTCTTAATGTCGAAAACATACCGGAGCAGCATCTCATACATTAAAATAATTTATTAGATTTAACAGGAATTATCATAAACGAGTTGTAGCAAAACTTACTTCCTCATGCAACCGATGATCATAAACGGTGCCCGGAACCCTCATCATCCAGACAACATCCTCAAAACACGCTTTTAGATCTTGCATTTTTTTCAGAATTTGAGAGAAAAAAAAACACTTCTTGAACCCATACCAAAAAAACTGGGACGCACCGAGAAAGAAGTCACGGACTTGTGCATCATTAGAAACATCCATTACCTCTGATTCATCAATCCAGAGATGCAGAAGACACTGCTCATCGAGTTGATCCCAAGTTTGATTCATCATGACTGTGAAGGAATTGTAAAGACGGTGAAGACTTAGATTGGAATAGTGTGGAAGGAAGAACAAAGACTTTGATTGACCTTTGATGTATGCCTGTAATTATGATACAAAATATCAACGGTTGCTATTCTACATTTGTAATACCCCAGATTTTCAAATAAGGTTTAGAGAATTATTAAGAGTAATTAAGAAGTTAAGGAAGAAGCTTAGTTGAGGATTAAGTGAGGTTAGACGTCAGTCACTACTTTAGGGGTCATTTTTCGTAAAGTCGTCTTTTTTGAAAATTTGATCTTAACTCTGTTATGGCCAATTTTGGTCTTTTTAGAAAGGTTTTAAATCAAGGAGTATGCCGGTGTTTTCAGATTTTAAATCTGATGTCGTTTGAGGTCCCGGTGATGAAAAGCGTATTTAAAGGATGAATGAATAGTAACTTTTGCGTGCGTTCATGTTTTGAGAAATTTATGAAATCCTCCTCGTTCATCTGAGTTTTGTTTTGTCATGCCCCTCTTATGGGAAATGACTCAAGGATTCCATTGGCGTTCACGGATTTCCATTCTGAGGTCAATCGAACGCTTGGTAGCAAAATCTGTCAGTCTGAGTGAATAGTAAAAAGTAATTCTAAAAAAGGAATCTTTGCTCATCTTTCTTCTGACAACCCCGTCTTCATCACGAGTCAGGTTGGTTCACTAGTATTCGAGCCAACGAGTCTTCCGGTATTTTTAGATTTTGTGTCTGAGGTCATTTGGACCTCGACATCGAATAAAGCAGTTTTTAACCGAACTCGGGGTAACTTTTGCAGTATTCTTGCACTGAAATGGCTTTCCTTGGAAGCCAAATCTTTTCCTATAAATACAAGGCATCCCACCTTCACTTTTCCCACACCACATTCACTCATTTCTCATTTCCAAGAGAATGGGAAAGCTTTGAGAGCTGAGAAAGTTCTGTCGAAGTAAAAAGCGTTCTTCGTGAGTGTTTTGCAAGACGACGAGTGGAGTGGCGTGGAAGGGATGCGGTGAGGGAAGGTGCTAGGGGCACCGTTGGGTTGTAGCAGGCGGCTCTGCCACCGTTGTAACTCGACGAGACGCCGAGCTAGCCACCTTCCTTCGACGCACCTAACCCCGTCAATTCTTGTTCGTCGGTCTCGATTTTCATTTCTTTTCTGTCTTTAAATTCCGCATTTACTTTCCGTTCTTCGTGTTCTTCATATTCTTCATTATTACTCATTTACTTTCTGCCTAAACTTATATTTTGATTCTTGTTAAAGTTCCAAGTTAAAAGCATTTCCGTTATATTTCTCGTTGTTGTATTCGTTACTATTCCCATTGTTATTCCCATCATTAATTCTCGTAATTAGTTCCGTTCAAGTTATATTTAAGATTTCGTCATTATTTCTAAAGTATTCAAGGAGGATTGTCATGTTTATTCCGTTATAATGTCGATTTCTTTTAAAGTTCAAAGTATGTTCATTTCTATATTTTATTCAAAGTTCTAAGCCTCATTTCAAGTTTAAAACATCGAGGAAAGGGAGAGGTGACCGAGTAACGCCTCGACCAAAACATCAATCAAAGTATTTCAAGGTTCGTGGGAGTGCACGGACCGTGCAGGAAGGGATTCCTTCTGCATGGCCCGTGCAGAACTCTCTGTCCCATTTTATGAAAGGACTGTATAGACCGTGCAAGGCGTGCACGGCCCATGTCAGAAGTCTGGGCATTTTTAATTCTCGCTCATTAAATAGCACGGCCCGTGCAATGCTTCTACCACCCTGTTTTGACTCCAATCGTGTTCTAAACTCGAGTCTTTCAAGTCCTCGTGTTTTCTAAAGGTTCTAAAGTCGTGCTATCTATGTTTAAGTCCTAGTTAAGGATGGATAAGCTAGATATTATTTAAATTCTTGAATAGATGTTATAATATTCGAAGGAGGCCGGTAAGTCGACGATTCGACTTTCGTAGGAGGTAGTGAGCCCCGTGGAAATCCAGAGAAGGATCGTCAGCTCGTTGCTTCATCTTCTGCTCAGTAGTCGAGGTGGGTAAATCTATACTCATCTAAAGTTTAAGCTAATAAGCTCTAGAAGCATGTTAGGGCAAATGAGATATCCAATAAAACATTTTTGCTCTGCCTGATTGATCTCTGTACAAGGAAGGAAAGGAAGATGTTATATTTTAATTGAGCTCTCGAGCATGTTTAGATATGCTAGAAATGATTAAGTATTGTTTATGCTAGCATGAGATAATTAGAATTGTTTTAATTGCAATTTATGTTTATGCACGTTCGTTTCCTCATAAGTTTATTGGATTTTTATGCACGTTCATTTCCTCATGTTTTGATAGCTCGATCTCTGCCGACCTATCTCTTTGCTTAAGTTAAGCTAAGTGTTTATGTGCATATGAATTGCTTTGTGATAAGTTACAACAGCAACCCACAGCTTGTCATCATCTTCGTATCTTCAACCAAAATTAAGGTATGGTAGTATAGAGACTTTGAATTTTGGATTCATGGTTTTGGAATGCAGAGAATGAAAGATTTGAGTAAGCGTACCTCTTTTATGAATAAGGAAAAACTGTGAGAATAAAATTTCGAGTAAAAAGTATTCAAGTAAGATGATTTACTGAGGAAAGAAGTTTTTGAAAAAGAGTTCTCAATCAGAAGGAAAAGGGTTTAATTCATTCTCAAAGTTTTGTTTTAAAGGAAAAAGTAAAATTTCTGTTTAAAGATTTTGGGCACCAAAATTTTTGTAAAAGTCAACTGCTAAAAAGAGCTATGCATGCAAGATAAGTAGTCTGAATCTAGACGATAGCATGATCTCAGGAGAACCTTAGGTCTCCCTTTTATGAGCTAGACTGATTAAGCTTCATGTTTCTAGATGGTTAAGCGTCGTTCGACTGCTAGGAATAATGTGCCTCTTTTCCGCCCTGTTCAAGAAAGGAACGGCTTTGGAGGAACGCCAGGAAATGTATCTGACTTGGAAACATGCATCCGCATGTGTGAGCAAACACTGCCCGCTGAGAGGCTAGCAATCTATCGTATCCTGCAAAGCATAATCACCCGTGATCTCGAGACGTATGCTGTAATCGGGAATCTAACGGAATTCTCCTCAGCCTTGATGGCTCTTTGGGAGTCAAAGTATGGCCACGTGAACGCTCTAGCCGAGCAAAATCCCTCACTCGTGGTGGAACCAGAACTGCTGAGGGCTACTCTCAACAGTCCCTTTGAAATTTAAGCACCGCGCCCTCGTGCTGAAGGAACTTCAGGAGTGAGACCCTTGAACGTCCGGGTCGTAAAGCACACCGAAACTTTGTTCTCCAGCACTCCTCAAATGCACCAGTGGGCCCCCGTCTATCAACCGGTTGCCCCTCAGAGTCTAGGACAATGTATGCCCCATCAATTCCCCGAAGAAAGCTTGAGGAAATTCAAATTCCAGGTACCAGAGACAGATGAAGATGGGGAAGAAGAGGACCTAGAGAAGGAATGCGAGAAAGAGGTGTAATCGTCATGCAAAAGGAAAGGAAAGGACCCGGTGTGTAGTTAACCTTTAGAAGTAGGTAGAGGATGGGTTGTTATTAGAACCCCTTGCGGATCTGTCTGTCCGCTTAAATCCAGATCTTATTCTATAAAAGTATTAATCAACTCTTTAGATTTTAATAGTGGCAGTAAATTCTCCAAAGGTTGCCCTATTTTCAAATGTAACCAAGAACCTCTTTCTTATTAATGCCAAAAAGTCCTCGTATGAGGCAATTTTCCCGTTTTGCTTGATCTATCCTGTGTAATCTAAAGACCTTATCGAAAGGCATTTCATTTTGCTTTGTACAAATTCGAGCGAACATATCCAATGTTTAAGATCCTTTAGAATGCCGTCGAGAAGACATCAAGCTGAGAGAACAAGGCCGCAAGCAAGCAAGTCCCGAACCACGGCTCGAGAGCCGAGATTGTGTTTTTCAAACACAACCCCCATCTTTTAAAAGTTTAGGAGACCTGATGGGAGTCGAGAAAAGAGTTTGTTCCTTAGAAGTGAATTTTCGATTTTATAGCTTGTTCGAAGGATGAGGAATTAGGTTGTGCTCTTTTATGCGCATGGATGGTACGGACTACTAGTGAGAGTCCGTTCAAAGAACGATTAATTTGAGGCAATGGACGGAGTATGGTGATACGACCCGAGCTGAGGAGATGTCTGATCCAATCAAGGTGTCAGAAGGACCAGTGACGTGGGCAAGAGCTAAGAGGTTCAAGGAGAGCCTCAATGGATTCATGCGAGAGGTCTGGAATCAAAAGTCGCATAAGTGACCCGTGGAAGGAGAAGATCCCAAGCCCAAGTGGAAGACCGTGATCGCGAGCTGCGGCACAGACTGGCACAAGCTATAGCACGAGCTAGGACGCGAGCACCCGCTCGTGCTGTTTGACGTGAGCTACAGCGCGAGAGGACGCGCGAGTGAACCCGGTCGCACCACTGATGCTACGGGCAACGAGACTGATATGACCTACAGCACGACTTGAGGTGCGAGTGAAGCGGTCGCGCCACAGACGCTACACAGAATGAGACTGGCGCGACCTACAGCGCGATTGAACCCGTGTCACGCCCAACTGGAGTGTGTCCGGAATTGCACGATTATTATGTTTTATTTCCTAGTTTATATAGGATTTTATTATAGGGCTTAGTTTGTTTTGGACCAACTATATAAGTCCCTGTTCTCTCATTATTTTGGATACAACTTTGATATTAATTTTAAACGTGAGTTTTCACTTTTCTCTCTGAGAGAATTATCCGAGTTTCACAACACAACGTGAGATTCAAACGACTTATCAAATGGATTCACATCCCCATTTGTAGTGTCTTCAATACAATCCGAGTTCGTGTTTCCAACTGATCGAGGGTCGCGGATTAAATCCAATTCGTGGTTCAATTTCATTGTGAGGCTAGGGTTTGGATCTTTCATTCCCAATTGTTCGTGTAACCTGATACTCCTGGGGAAAATAACGCAATCATCGTCGTCGTACCGGTGAGGATCGTATCATATGGTTAGGAAGGTTTCAAGTACGAGTTATATCAGAAGTATATCCCGGATTGCTATCGTAAGGCAAAGGAGATAGGAGATCTAGGCAAGGAAAGAGGACATAGTCGAAGTACGATCAAGAGTTCAACTAGTTATCAAGGCATGCCTAACACTTGTGGTTTCAGACGAGAAGAAAGCATGTATAGATCAAGTCGCTTTGTCATATCCCTTTCAATAGGTGAAAGCGATCCTCAGATGTCGCTTTTCCAGCCAAGTGTAGCTAATTGAAGTCCAGCCAACTCATGCTATTTCGTAGCAACCTAGTAAATAAGAAGATGTGTAATGCTCAAAGAAAGGAAGAGAGAGAACCCCAAAAATATTGTTAAGCAGATAGACCTAGAATTGGTAGATTAAAAGTTTCAGTAAGATAGGAAGCTTTGATGAGTCTATTCATTCATTCTCATGTCAATTAAATCAATCATCTTTCAACAGCTTCATATCAATTGAAATTCTTCATTTATATCATTTGAATTTCTTGAATATTATCCTCCTGGACAAATTGTAATCTTCTGATGATACTTCTTTGATCATCCAGAATTATTGATAGCTTTCCCTTGTTAGGATATGTTGACGCCTTTGCAAATAATTAGTATGATTCTCAGTTGCTAATCGTTAATTATCTTTCATACCTTTGCTACATGCAAGGACCCCTTTCGAGTTATAAGTCCTCTGAAAAGGCAATGTTTTAGTATAGATAACCCAGTGTTATATCTCTTCCAGCTTTTGGAACTTGTTAAAGAATTATTGATCAAGATAAAGTCCTCACTCAGAGGCATTCATTTTGTTTTGCTCCCACTTATAGAGCTCAAGTGTGGACCTTTGAATAGAGCAGAAAGTATAAAGTAGTATCGCCTTTAAGGCATTAACGGAAGAATAAGAGGAAGTAGTCCCAATAGGAAGATGAATCCAAGTAATGTTAGTTAGTGTCCTCCTAGTAGGATGCGCATCTCTAAGTAATTTTTTTTAGCTCGTTATGTTAAGGAGGCAATCTAAAGAATGGCAATAGGTAAGTTTCAAGCTTGTATTCAAGGTCAAGACATGCAGTCTTTACGTCTGCAAGCGATGGTGATCTCCAGCAGAAGCTATAAAGTCAGAATACCACCTTAAGAAGAAGAGACAACTGCGATGAAGAAAGGGGAAGGAGAGTTTCAATAGAAGGCGTTTCGATCATAAGAAAAATTTCCAAAAAAAATCTCCGAAGGAGCTGCCAGGATTACCCCTACGTAGGCAAGTGGAATTCGCTTTCAATTTGGAACCAGGAGCTGCACCAGTTTCGAAAGCCCTTACAGAATGGCACCTAAGAAGTTGCAAGAACTCAAGATTCAACTGCAAGAGTTGTTAGACCTAGGTTTTATCTAACCTAGTGTGTTGCCTTGGGGAGCCCCAATCCTGTTCATGAAGAAGAAAGATGGCACATTGAGAATGTGCATCGACTATATAGAGCTGAATACGCTGACCATCAAGAATCGATACCCTCTCCCAGGAATAGATGATCTCTTTGATCAAGCTTAAGGGAGCAAGTGTCTTCTCAAAGATAGACTTAAGATCTGGGTATCATCAACTAAAAATCCGAAAGGAGGATATTCCTAAGACTGCTTTTAGGACTCGCTATGGTCATTACGAGTTTGAAGTAATGCCATTCGGATTGACCAATGCCCCAATAGTGTTCATGGATTTAATAAACCAGTTTTTCATCCGTATCTAGATAAGTTTGTGCTAGTTTTCATAGATGATATCCTCATCTATTCAAAGGATGAAGAGGAGCATCAAGAGCACCTAAGAGTGGTACTGGAGATGTTAAGAAGAAAAAGGCTTTACGCCAAGTTCAATAAGTGTGAGTTTTGGCTCAAGGAAGTTATGTTTTTAGGTCATATTCTTTTAGTAGAAGGAATCAAGGTAGATCCAGCCAAGACTGAAGCTGTAAGCAACTAGAAGTCTCTGAGGAACGTGAATGAGATAAGAAGTTTTCTAGGACTCGCAGAATACTATTGTAGATTCATCAAGGATTCTCGTCAATATCTAAGCCCATGACGCGATGGTTGAAGAAGGACTCCAAGTTTAGTTGGATGACCGAGTATGAGGAAGGTTTCCAAACCTTAAAGAAGATGTTAACCACAGCCCTAGTGTTGGCCATTCCGAAAGGGAATAAAGATTTCATGGTTTACGTTGATGCGTCGAGAAAAGGATTAAGATGTGTGTTGATGCAAGGAGGAAAAAGGTGATTGTTTATGCTTCGAGGCAGCTTAAGAATCACGAGCGGAACTACCCCACGTATGACTTGGAATTAACAGCAGATGTTCATGCGCTGAAGATCTGGATGTACTATCTCTACGGAGTTAAGAGTGAGGTTTTCTCGGATCACAAGAAGTATTTCTTCGAGCAGAAGGATCTGAACATGAGGCAGAGAAGATGGTTAGAACTCATAAATGATTGCAACTGCAACATTTACTACCACCCGGGTAAGGCGAATGTGGTAGCTGATGCCCTATGTAGGAAAGAAAAAGGCAGAGTTAGGACTCGTTCTAGTTCAGGAGAATCTTCTCAAGGAATTCAAGAAATTAAGAATCGAGGTGCTAATACCAACTAAGACCATTCGAGCCCAAATCGCCGCGATAGTCGCTCAGCCTCACCTGAGGTAAAGGATAATTGAAGCCCAGAGAGGAGACGAGTTTCTCAAAAAGAAAAGACTAGAAGCACGATCAGATAGCTCGCAAGATTTTGTGGAAGCCGCTGATAACGCGCTCTTATTCAAAGAAAGGCTTTGTGTGCCAAGCAAAGAAGAACTAAAGGAGGAAATCATGTGCAAAGCACATGACACGCCATACACAGCACATTCTGGAAGCACCAAGATGTATCAAGACCTTAAAAGGAACTTCTAGTAGAATATCATGGAGAGAGAAGTAGCCGCCTTTGTAGAAAGGTATTTGAACTGTCAGCAGATAAAAGCCTTTAATCAAAAACCTTATGGTTTGCTCCAACCCATAGAAATTCCTGAATGGAAGTAGGATCATAGTAATATGGACTTTGTGGTAGGTTTACCAAAGTCTAAGCGGTGGAATACCGCTAGTTGGATAATCATAAATCGATTATCAAAAGTAGCACATTTCATTGTTGTTATTATGACAGATGGGCTAGATCAACTAACCCAGATGTATGTTAGGGAATTTGTGCGATTGCATGAAGTGTCGGTCTCGATTATATCAGATCGTGATACGAGATTTACGTCAAATCTGAAGGAGCCTACAAGAAGCCTCGGGATCAAAGCTCAATTTCAGCACAGCCTTTCATCCTCAAATGGATGGCCAGTTCGGAAGAACTATCCAAATTCTAGAAGATATGCTTAGAGGAGTAGTCATCGATCAAAGAAGCAGTTGGGAGGAGATACTGCCATTGGTAGAGTTTGCATACAACAACAGCTACCAGTCATCAATCGGCATGGCCCCTTATGAAGCTCTGTATGACAAAAAGTGTAGGTCGCCCTTGTGTTGGGACGAAGATAGAGAGAAGAGGATATTTTGACCTGAGATGGTCCAGGAAGCGCTCGAAAAGATCAAGCTTATTCGTCAGCGAATCAAGGAGGCTCAAGATAGGCAGAAGGCTTACACGGATGAAAGAAGAATAAAGCTAAGTTTCGGAGTTGGAGATAAAGTATTCCTGAAAGCATCTTCATTCAGAGGAGTGGTTCATTTTGGAAAACGAAACAAGTTAAGGCCCAGATTTATTGGACCTTTTGAAATTCTAAGAGAAGGTGAATGAAGTAGCCTACAGGTTGGCCTTACCACCCAACCGGAGTGATGTTCATGACGTCTTTCATATCTCATTGTTAAGAAAGTACGTGTTTGATCCAGAACACATGATTAATAAGGAAGAGATAGTCCTGAATGAGGACTGAGCATATGAAGGAAAGCCCCAGGCCATTGTGGATCAAAAGATCCAGAAGTTAAGGAACAAGGACATCAACCTTGTAAAGGTGATCTGGAACCATCATGGTTCAGAGAAGGCAACCTAGGAGCTTGAATCCGAGCTACTCAAGAAGTACCCTGATATCGTTTATCATGGTTAGTAACTTTCGGGATGAAATTTCTTTAAGGGGGGTAGGATGTAACACCCCAGATTTTTAAATAAGGTTTAGAGAATTATTAAGAGTAATTAAGAAGTTAAGGAAGAAGATTAGTTAAGGATTAAGTGAGGTCAGACGTCAGTCACGACTTTAGGGGTAATTTTTCGTAAAGTCATCTTTTTTGGAAATTTGATCTTAACTTTGTTATGGCCGATTTTGGTCTTTTTAGAAAGGTTTTAAATCAAGGAGTATGCCGGTGTTTTCAGATTTCAAATCTGATGTTGTTTGAGGTCCCGGTGATGAAAAATGTATTTAAAGGATGAATGAATAGTAACTTTTGCGTGCGTTCGTGTTTTGAGAAATTTACGAAATCCTCTTCGTTGATCTGAGTCTTGTTCTATCAGGCTTCTTCTATGGGAAATGACTCAAGGATTCCGTTGGCGTTCACGGATTTCCATTCTGAGGTCAATCGAACGCTCGGGAGCAAAATCTGTCAGTCTGAGTGAATAGTAAAAAGTAATTCCAAAAAGGGAATCTTTGCTCGTCTTTCTTCTGACAACCCCGTCTTCATCATGAGTCAGGTTGGTTCACTAGTATTCGAGCCAATGAGTCTCCCGGTATTTTTAGATTTTGTGTCTGATGTCATTTGGACCTCGACATCGAATAAAGTAGCTTTTAACCGAACCCGAGGTAATTTTTGCAGTATTCTTGCACTGAAGTGGCTTCCCTTGGAAGCCAAATCTTTTACTATAAGTACAATGCATCCCCCCTTCACTTTTTCCACACCACATTCACTCATTTCTCATTTCCAAGAGAGTGGGAAAGCTTTGAGAGTTGAGAAAGTTCTGTCAAAGTAAAAAGCGTTCATCGTGAGTGTTCTGCAAGATAATGAATGGAGTGGCGTGGAAGGGATGCGGTGAGGGAAGGTGCTAGAGGTACCGTTGGGTTGTAGCGGCGGCTCTGCTGCCATTTTAACTCGACGAGACACCGAGCTAGCCACATTCCTTTGACGCACCTAACCCCGTCCATTCTTGTTCGTCGGTCTCGATTTCCATTTCTTTTCTCTCTTTAAATTCCTCATTTACTTTTCGTTCTTCGTGTTCTTCATATTCTTCATTATTACTTGTTTACTTTCCACCTAAAGTTATATTTCGATTCTTGTTAAAGTTCCAAGTTAAAAGCATTTCCGTTATATTTCTTGTTGTTGTATTCGTTAATATTCCCATTGTTATTCTCATCATTGATTCTCGTAATTAGTTTCGTTCAAGTTATATTTAAGATTTTGTCATTATTTCTAAAGTATTCAAGGAGGATTGTCGTGTTTATTCCGTTATAATGTCGATTTCTTTTAAAGTTCAAAGTATGTTCATTTCTATATTTTATTCAAAGTTCTAAGCCTCATTTCAAGTTTAAAACATCGAGGAAAGGGAGAGGTGACCGAGTAACGCCTCGACCAAAACATCGATCGAAGTATTTCAAGGTTCATGGGAGTGCACGGACCGTGCAGGAAGGGATTTCTTCTGCACGGCCCGTGCAGAACTCTCTGTCCCATTTTATGAAGGGACTGCACGGACAGTGCAAGGCGTGCACGGCCCATGTCAGAAGTCTGGGCGTTTTTAATTCTCGCCCATTAAATAGCACGGCCTATGCAATGCTTCTGCCACCTTATTTTGACTCCAATCGTGTTCTAAATTCGAGTCTTTCAAGCCCTCATGTTTTCTAAAGGTTCTAAAGTCATGTTATCTATGTTTAAGTCCTAGTTAAGGGTGGATAAGCTAGATATTGTTTAAATTCTTAAATAGATGTTATAATATTCGAAGGAGGCCGCTAAGTCAACGATTCGACTTTTGTAGGAGGTAGTGAGCCCCGTGGAAATCCAGAGAAGGATCGTCAGCTTGTTGCTTCATCTTCTGCTCAGTAGTCGAGGTGGGTAAATCTATACTCATCTAAAGTTTGAGCTAATAAGTTCTAGAAGCATGTTAGGGCAAATGAGATATCCAATAAAATATTTTTGCTTTGCCTGATTGATCTCTGTACAAGGAAGGAAGGAAAGGAAGATGTTATATTTTAATTGAGCTCTGGAGCATGTTTTGATATCCTAGAAATGATTAAGTATTGTTTATGCTAGCATGAGATAATTAGAATTGCTTTAATTGCAAATTATGTTTATGTACGTTCATTTCCTCGTATCTGAATGTTGGATTTTGCTAAAGTTTATTTAGCTAAGCATTGCCTTTTAGGGTAGCGATAAATCCCCTTATAGGCTGAAATCTTGTTTAAATAAAAGATTAGCCTTAGACGATTGCTCTAGGCTCAATGATTCTAGCTAGGTTAAAGAAGGAAAGCTAAGTTAGGAAAGGGAGGAAGTTAAGGAAGGAAGGTTAAGGAAGTTAAATTAAGTTAAGGAAGGAAGTTAAGAAAGGAAGAACATAGCTTTTATAGCCAGGATCGAGCTCAGATTTCATGATCTTTGATCATTAAGGTGAGTCACTGCTGGGATAATTCCATCGCAAACTCTTTTGGATATTTGAGGTAACCCATCTTCTATTCTACGGCATGTCTAAGGGTGCAGTTGACATCAGGATTGAGCCAAGGTTGGGCCCAAAAGTAAAGAAAAGGTTTTGCGGATATGGAGAGGGCTTTTGCGTTTTGCTCTCCATATGCCGCCAGTTTATTATTGGATATTCCTCAAGTTATTAAAGAAGCTTTTATTTAAAACCCACTGAGTACATTAGTGCTGACGCCCTCTTTTTGAAATATTTTCAGGTTGAGATGCTGAGGATGATGGTGGCTGTGGATGTGGGTTGGCTACCAAGATTGTTTTGCTATTATATAAGTTTCTTTTGAAATCCCATTATGTGTTCAGCTACTCTGATACACTCTTTCTAATTCCGTTCAAGTTCTACTATGTTTATCGAGATTCTAAGAATATTCCTCAGACATGATTATCTATATATATAAGTGATGCATTTTCAGTTCTATTCTCGCTTCTTGAGTATATTTTTCTTTCGCCTATAAAGAGGCTTGTGCACGTTGATATCTGTTTATTCGCTTTGACCTATGAATGGGTCTATGCTTGTTGGTATCTGATTAGTTAGCCATTTTATTCCGCCAAAGCATGTTTCCTTCTTAATCAAGTAAACCCGAGTACCATCGTCTATCTTTCAAAAGTATATCTTTATTCGTGAACCTTCTTTGTTAATCTTCCGTCTTTATTTATTAATTCCTTAATAACACCCCGTCCCCATTCGTTAATCCCTATCTCGGGACCAGGCTGTTACAACATTGAAACTCGATTAATGGTAGGCAGTAAATCAACGGTTGATTTAGAGTTGATAATGGCGTATTCAGGAAGCCACTGAATGTACTTCCATCAAAAGTAGAGCTAATCTAGGGCTTACCGTGTGTGGAACCATCTGTAATGATTATTACATTGGGAACAAAGAGCAGTTTATAATATAAAATTGAAGAGTCGAGCATTTTAGGGTTTGAAAGGTCATGTCTTTTAATTACAACTTCACTATTCAATTATATTCACGATTTTCAATTAAAATTATCATTTTCTTAGAATTGTTAAATGGTTTCAAAAATTTTAATCCTTATCTTGTATTTTTTGTTTTTCATAAAAAAATAATTCTGAATTATAATTCTCTTAGAAATGTTATAAACTTACGGTTATATTCACGAGTTTCAATTAAAATTTCTAATTTTAGTGGAATTGTTAGATATTTTCATATTTTAAAATTTTATTAGAATTGTGATATAGTCTCAAATTGATATTCACTATTTTTAATTAAAAATTATATTATTCTTAGAATTGTTAGATATTTTCAATTTTTTAATTCAAACATGTAGTATCCGTTTTTTCTAGATCATAAAATTTTACTATCTATGGCAAGTGAATGAACATAGAATTATACTATCTTAAGAGGAAAAATTTGTCAGAGTAATGTACTGGAAAATTAATGTGTGCATGTCTCATTAAAGTGATTCGGTTAATAGTCATTTCATGCTTTAAAATTAACTTATATTTATAAGATAGTTGTGTCTTCAACATATCCATCAAAAGGAAACAAAAAATTAAAAAGTGCATATTTTCAAACTTCAAATTCCAGCTCTAGAATAGCTATGGTTTGGTCCAAAATTGACGAGGCAGTCTTCGTTAGTTTCTTACGGTTAAGAGTAGGGTATGTCGATCTTTCCCACACAATATGCACTGCAGAAATGTTGCGCCTACTTGCGAAAATGATGTCCAGGGCTCGAGATTGTCAGTTTAGTACCGCTGATCTAGTTATGAAATTGAAGGAATTGAAAGAGATTTTTGACCACTTCGAAAACTTCAAGAGGTTTCCCGGAATCACATACGACGACGAAAGTAACACTGTCACGACCACTGATGTTTATTTCAGCCAGTTCAACGATTCTAACCATGTAAGCTTAAAAATCATTCTATAAGTTCGATGTAAATTATTATTATTATTATTATTATTATTATAACCAATTTTTTTTAAATTTCGTTTTATATCTTAACTAGGAGTGTTCGATGCACAAAGAATTCAGACTAAATGGAATGGACGAGTTCCGCACAGTTCGTGAAATTGTTTTAGTAGGAGGCGTTGTGGCGCTTGATTTTGAAGCTCTTGCCAAGAGGGTAGATTGTTAGAGACAATCATTGTACAATACAGTTTGTGGTCTAATGATATTTAATTTGGTTCCAAACACCTAAATGTTGGATTTTTTTTTATTTTATGCAGGATATAAAATTTAATCAATCTTAACCTAAATGTTAGATTTCTCTCTAAAAAAAATATAATCTTGTTGGAAAAATAACATAACCATAAGTTAAGATAGATATAAAAACCATCAGATACATTAATAAACAAAAAAAAAACCCATAAACATTACATATAAACATAAAAAAAAACATGAACATTACATATAATTCATAAAAAAAAAACATAAACATTGACAAAAAGTAAAAAGGAAAAAAAACACAGAAACGTCAAATCCACTCCCAAGCTTCAAGCTTGATAGCATCCAGATTTTTTTCGACATACAAATGAAACCACAAGGAATCTGCAGAGTTCCTTTCAAATTTCAGCTTATCCCCTTGCCCGATCCTGAAAAAATCCACCACCTCACTCCAACCTTCAGTGATTCGGCAGATTGGATGGTTCGTTGACAAAATATTACCGTATTCATATTGGCAGTCAAACTCCCAACCTGATTTTTCAGCCTCTATGGTTATTCGCTTGGACTCTCGACCGATGATATCTAGTGCCACCGATGGCAAGGACTTCAAACCAATAAAAAACACTGTATTAGAAAACCCTAACCCTAAATACATATATCTTGTTACATCGATCGGAAAACTTACCAAACGGGTATGGAATTCGGTCGTTTTGCAGCAAATCTTGAACTGAGTTGGGATGATGAAGCCATCGCCACACTCAACCTCTTCATAGACGTTCCCAGCAAGCTTCTTTCTTCTCTTGGTCACTGACCTTGTTGCTCGGCTACAGGATTCCATAATCTCTGATATTTTTTTTTTGTTTCTTTCAGTGCAAATTTAGAGAGTTCATTTAAGAGTCATTAATGGAGAGTTGAAAATTTAATGTGAAAGTCGACTGGGTTGGTTCAGCTCATTAATTGCTACACGATTCCAAATAAGAGGTTGCAGCAATTGTGCCTTTTGCCTATGCCAAATCTCCTAGAGATTTGGGTGGATCAAATCAGTACTTAATTGTACTAAAAATTAAAAAAAAAATCTCTACTCAATTGAAATTCCCATCCAACGATTGGTCCTTTTGGGCGGTCAATAAAATAGATTCTCCAAAGTTTCGAAAATTATATCATAATTTCAATATTAAAATTTCAAAAGTTATGATATTGTTTAAATTATAATATGATTTCAAACCATCGAAGGAAAAATTATGATATTCGATGTTTATTAGTGGTGTTCGGAAAATTATATTAGAACTTCGATATTAAACTTTCAAAAATTAATAAGAAGAAAAATTATATAGTAAATTATAAGTTTCTATACTAATATAAACGTAATATTAATTTGAAACAATATAAGGTCAGTCTTCAAAATTATTATATGCTTTCGGATTCAATTGAAGTAATTAAGGAAAAGATCTATTATATATACTGTAAAGGATCACTCTTTGCCTAAACCCTAAACCCTCGCTCTTGCCCTTGCCCTCTTACCCTTGCGGCCTTGCCCTTTGCATGCCCTTGATATTATGAAGAAAGTTTTAGTGATCAATAATTCTGAGAATTCTTATAATTTTAGAATTCTTATAATTAATGCATGGACTTTAATTTCAAAATTCTTACTAGTGGTGTGATCTTATACTAATTTGTGAACTATTATTCTTATGGTTGTATAAGAGTTTATGCATGGACTTTAATTTTAAAATTCTTACTAGTGGTGTGATCTTATACTAATTTGTGAACTATGACTCTTATGGTGGTATAAGATTGCATGCATGAACTTTAATTTCAAAATTCTTACTAGTGGTGTGATCTTATACTAATTTGTGAACTATGATTCTTATGGTGGTATAAGAGTGTATGCATGGACTTTAATTTTAAAATTCTTACTAGTGGTGTGATCTTATACTAATTTGTGAACTATGACTCTTATGGTGGTATAAGAGTGCATGCATGGACTTTAATTTCAAAATTCTTATTAGTGGTGTGATCTTATACTAATTTGTGAACTATGACTCTTATGGTGGTATAAGAGTGCATGCATGGACTTTAATATACAAAGTGCATGCATGCAATATGCTTTCACATTTCTAATTATTGGTGGTGTGATGATCTTATATTA
Source organism: Perilla frutescens (assembly GCA_026008535.1). NCBI lineage: Eukaryota > Viridiplantae > Streptophyta > Magnoliopsida > Lamiales > Lamiaceae > Perilla > Perilla frutescens. Next base: position 18,050,358 of record BRKX01000005.1, read on the forward strand.
TTAAGTTCTGAGAACTATGATTCTCAAAATTAAGATTTATTAACATATTATATATACTTTCAAATCTTTAATTAATGGTGGAAGAGCGCATGCATGGACTTTAATTTTAAAATTCTTATTACTAGTGTTGTGATCCCATTTTATAGTGCATGCACGAACTATGCTTTCACATTTCTCATTATTAGTGGTGTGATGATCTTATATTATCAGGTTTTGTGAGCTATGATTCCTAAAATTTCGATTTCATAGAATTCTTAGATGTTTTCAGATTTTGAATTCTTAAACATAATTTTCTTATAATTCTTATAAATTTTCAAATTTTGATTTCTCTTAGAATTCTTAGAATTTAATTTTGAATTCTTACGATTTGTAAATAAGATTTTTAATTCTTAAATTTATTTTTCTTAGAATTCTTAGAAATTTTTAGATTTGGATTTCTCTTAGAATTCTTAGAATTCAATTTTGAATTCTTACAATTTGTAAATAAGAATTTTAATTCTTAAATTTATTTTTCTTATAATTCTTAGATATTTTCAATTTTAATTACTGGATAGATAATTAGAACATAATTTTTTTACACAAATATAGGAGATTGCTCTATTAATATTTAGCCGTAAGATTTACACAAATCTTTTCTAAGATTTGTATTAGTTAATTTTTTGGTCTTAAGATTCTCGAGATTTGTAGAACCATATCTTGCGAAAAAAAGATTTGAAAATATTTTTTCCCTATGCACTCTCATTTAGAGTTTCATGAGGAAATTGATCTCATTAACCTAGCATTCACTATAAATACACTACAATTCACAAAGTCTTTCTCCTCACTTTACCATCTGCTACCTAAACACCATTCGCCTCTATCTTCTCAAATAATTTTCAATGGCCGAAAAAACTCCCATCAAGAAGTTTACTCCGACAAAGAAATTCACACCCACAAAACGCGTTCAATCTTCGGAATGGACGATCCCTCCTTCTCCTCGTAGTCTCGAAATACTCTATCGAAATCTCCTTGAAGAACACAATACCATGAAGGCGGAGATTGGCCATTTATTTGGTCGTATGCTTGGAAGTTTGGATGATGGGTGCATGAGGGATATGTTGCTGGAAAAATTTCCCCTCACAAAGTTGTATGAGTGTTATCTCGATCTCAAGACGTTAAGCAATGATGATGAGGGAACTTCTAAGCCTGTTCCTGTTATTGTGATTCCGGACTCATCTTCAAGCGATGTTTAATTAGTTCTACTAGTTTTAATTTCCAGCATATGTTTAGTTTATATGCATTTTAATTTCCAGTTTCTATGTAGACCGGTTTGGTCAATTTCAGGGTTACCCGTTTAATCTATGAATATTTAAGTTTATCTAATGATGTTATGATTTCTCTTGTGTTCAATTTTGTTCTCGTTTATCTTATTCAAGATTATTCCAATAGAATAGATAATAAATTTATAAACTGGCTTAAAATGAATTTATTCCAATATGTAAAATAAACTAATTTTTTCTTTTTATCTAAAGTGAACTTGATCGATTATGGTAAATAAAATGTTTTTTTCTCCGTTATTTAAACTGATTAGATTAGTCGAATAAGCTCATTGAATTTTTACTTGCATATAATTCAGTCCATCTTTATTGATTTTACTTTAGTCTAATAAGCTCATTGAATTTTTTTCTGGAAAAATAATTCAGTCTATCTTTGTTCTTTTAATCATTTTTTAAATTGTAAATGAACTACTTCTGAATACAATATTGCAACTTAATTATTATAATCTACACAAGAAAACACTTAACTGATCCTAAACAAAAAACAAATAAGCTTAATCTACACAAGAAAACACTTAACCGATCCTAAACAAAAAACAAATAAGATGAACACATTATTACAATAGCAAAACACAACAATGAACATTGAAATCAAGATTCCACAAATAAAATATCATTCATGTATTTAATATTAACTAATAATGTTAACTAATAAGATTAAAATAAAAATTCCAACGACAACACCGAACATAAACATCTTTACACCGTAAATTTTTGTATTCACAACTTCACAAGTGACGTCCAAGCCAGCATCTTCCTTCTTCTCTTCAGTAACCGAATTAATATGGTACTTGCTGGGTTCAACAGCGAAATCCACTCCATGTCCGATACTCGAAATTTCGTCTTCATAATTAGTGGACTGGAAATACATATCGTACGCCTATGTCGCTTCCTCTTCTGTTGGAAAAGACTTATACAAGCTTCCCCTACAACCGAGCACATATGGCGCACATTTCTCCCAACTAGAAAAAATTCCGGTTCGTATACCTTGGAATACAACGTAAAACTTCTTCTCCTTGAGCTTTCTACCTTTGAGTTTCATACTTAGTTATTTAGCCGAAATCTGCTTATGTGTATGAAAGATTAATGATAGTTTCAAAGTTATCTTTATTTGACCGAAAATTTTATTAGTGGTGTGTATTTGTGATTAAAATGGTAGTTTCAATGTTATCTTTATTGGGAATAGAATCTGTAATTATTAATGAGAGATTTGGTTTTCAAATTTTGAATTTCGAATTTTTTTTGGCTAATCTCTCTCCTAAATGGGCGGGAAGGGTACTAATGTAAACACACTTATTCCACTAATTACATTAATTAATGTTTTATTTAATACTATTATACCCTTTTCTGGTTGGCCAGATTCTGGCCGAGTAGCTTTACCGTTAAAAAAATACACAAGAAAAACTCGTAATTAGAAATCTCATGCGATCTATCTAGGACAAAGTATAAAATATATCGACAAAATCTAACTGGAAAATAATGTCGATTTCATTTCTTCAATTTAAACTATACCTCATCCTGAATCTCTTATGGCATAAATTCCTTTTTTGGTGATGATGGAAACTCTGCTTCTCTGTGATAGCTCACAAATCAAATGTAGGAGGGAAATCTTCCCTAAAAAGGGCATAAATCTAAGCTACTGAAATGATGATGTCCAAGAGTTATGGGCGACAACCTTAAATGAACTTATATGAATTTATATCATTTTAGTTGTATTACCAGAGCTGTAGATAAATGTAAGAAAATAGAGCCACGTTCAACTTAATAGGATTATGCACGAGAAATGATCAACAATCTTTTCTTTACTTATTATTACTTACTTCTGCAGTTCTGCCTCTATTTACAAGTCCAAATTTGGTGAGAAATTACGGTAAACTTGTCAAAACCTGTGTAATAAACTAAGATGAACAGATGACTACTCGATTTAGTTCGGACAAAGAGAAAATGAAGTATCTTTCCTTCATATAAACCGTAACTGATGAAAGTAGAGTATCATATTCTGTCTGTGTAGAGCAAGGATATAATTACCTCCTACTCCAGTTTTTCGACCCCCTCCAACAAGACATCGGAAGAGTGGCCCGTCCTATAAGATGGAGAATCCGCTAAAAGGCTGTGAGATGCTTCATCGACGAGCCCTTGATGGTCTTCCCACACAACGGGATGCACTTCAAGATCAGCTACAGATGACCTCAATGTAGTGGTATCTGTATTGAATTTCATCCACTTCCGCTCTTTTGCATGAATCAAGGCGGGATATGAAGCAAATCCGAGCAAGATTACAGCGCAGCTCACTATATATGTCTGTAAGGATGCCAACCACATCACCAACACGAGCAACACCACCGGAGGCAGGCAGAGCATTGCTGCAGCAAATGTGTTCAAGGGGACCTTGTAAGGTCTATGTAGCTCTGGCTTCTTTATTCGCAGTTTGATGAAGGCCGCAAACTCGAACAGCATACCCACAGCGTAGAGGAAGTTTAGGAACTCCAGAATCTCCTGAAAACTCATCCATGACAAGAATATGACACCGCTAGCAGAACACAAAATGCTGAACGTGGGAGTCCCGTATTTTGATCTGGAAAATTTGAACTTGTTATTTATAATCCAAAGCTGAAAATGGTGATTTTTTCATGTCGGATTAGAAAAAAAAAATCAAGAAATCTGTCCTGTTGGAATTTTAACACTTTTAGTAGACTAGGACAACATTGGCCAATTAAACAGTTTACACTATAGATGGGAATAAAGGTAAAAGCATAAATAGAAAAACCTGTCTAAAAAAGCACAAAATATAATTCCTGTACAACTTCTACATATATTGTTTATATTATATGATTATATCTAGTAAGAAACCTATATAATGTGCTTTTCAGGAATTTTAGCAATTGGTTTCACGTTATTACCAAAAGCATCAATTTTACAATGAGATACTATTTTTCGGCACATAATATGAATTGGTTGATGATATAAGATAATGAAAAACAAATAACAAACAAATATATATCTTATGCAGTTGAATGAAATCAGCACATATATAGAGAGCATCTGCAGCCAAATGAGAAATGCATTTACAAACAAACCTCGAAGCAAATACAGAAGGGAGCAACCCTATCTCACTCATTCCCAGCAGTTGGAAGGCGTCGCTGCTCATCTCAGCTTCAAATAAGCCCATGTTAGACAATGCAGCCGCAACTTGGATCCACCACTTCAACCAAGAACCACCAATCAGCATTCCTATCTGTGCAAAATAACCATCACTCCAATCACCGGAATCTGTCTCCACAGCTCCTGTGCCCGCGAGCAGAGGAACCAAATACGAGCAAACCACCACCACAACCGCCCCCAACAATGCCCTTGGAAACGTCTTGCTCGGATTCTCAATCTCCCCAGCCAATGTACTAGCATTATCCCAATAATTCAGATTCCAAAACAGGCTATTGAAATACCCCCTCCACTCCACCTTCCTATAATCCACAACAAGCCATCGTCCAGGCCTAATACGAGGAATCGACAAAACCCCCATTACAACAAACGGCAGAAGCGAAAAACAGGCAAGCAAAACAGCCGAGAATCCTACAATATGCAATCCTCTGTAATTCAAGTAGGTCAACGCTATAGTAATCGCTAAAAGAGCAGGAATTCTTGCAATGGCATCATTAAAAATCGGAAACGAGTGCTTCAAATAATCAAGAAACAGTACCGGGTAAAGGGCGTTGTCCATCACCCCACTAAACCATTTCCAAAACCCTTCTTGAAATCCCCAAAAAGGGCCGAACGCCGATGAGATCCAGAGCACGTAGCCGCCGTTCTCCGGGAAACTGGTGGCGAGCTCGGCGGTGACTAGCGCTTCCGGGATGCTCCAGAAGAGAGGGAAAATTAAGAAACCTAGGAGAGAGAGAAGAGGGCCGCCGCCTGCTTTGACGGAGTCTTCTACTCCGAAGGGGCCACCAGAAACCTCGTAGAAAATCAAGGCGATCAGAGGTAATACTGTCAGCTTTGGGTTTGCCTTCACCATCCCCTCCTCCTCCCCCTCACCCATTGAGAGAGAGAGAGAGAGAGAGAGAGAGAGAGAACCAGCTATATCGCTGATGAGCGAAGATGATTCAGTTATCGTGGTTTGACTTGGGGGGTTAACTGCTGTATAAAACCGGACAGCACATTTAACGACTATTCTAGCTCCGGGCCGTACACGTGTCATATTAAATGTACACGTGTCATAAGCAGAGAGATAGTCTGATGTAATATAAAATTCGCTGGTTGCTCAAAGTGCAAGGCTACTATCCCACACGTAGGAAATTCTACAACATTTGTGACCAATTAAGGATGACAATGGGTAACAGAGCCTATGGATACTTGTAAAAATTATTCAAGATGAGTAGGGTAATTACCCACTTGATGGATATGAGCACGGGCACAAGTAATTATCCGTAAATTTTGACGGGTACGGATACTTTAGTACCCAACCCGCCCAATACCGATATATATATATATATATATAATTATATATTATTATTATTATTATTATTATTATTATTATTATTATTATTATTATTACATTGTATGTATTGAATTGCATTGTGATATGATATTATTTTTTGAAAATTTCATGGCATTGTTATGTTTGTATTTTTTTTATGAAATGTTGCATTTTTATGAAGGGTTTTCTATTATATTTTAATAGAATTATGATTTAATTTTAATCAATATTTTTAAAATTATAAATTATTTAATCATAATTTTGAATTATTTAATACAAATAATAATTTCTAAATTAAATATTCAATAAATAGTTTGTGATAAAGAAATTTGTATGTTTGTATATTTTATTTTTAAACTATGACCCTTGTCAGAACTAAAATGATAATTGAACACAAATAAAATTTGGACTAATTGAAATATTAATTTGTAACTTATGTTATTTATTCTCTCTCTCTCTCTCTCTCTCTCTCACACACACACACACACATATATATGTTGTAAACTTGATAAATAAATGTTTATAAAGATTATATCTTACATAAAATATAACATATATATTTTTAAAAACGTATACAATAAAAAAATACAAATATAAGTATGTTTGAATGATTATAGAAAAATGTCATTAAATTTATTAGAAAATATATTATTAATTTTATGCTCACTATGCTTAAGAAGACGTTCATCAATATATGTACATTAAAAAATATCTATTTATTATATATGCACAAATATATTATATAGAAATAATCTATAATAAAAAAGTGAGAATTTATAAACCCAATTTAATCTTTTTTTATCTCTTTTTAAAAATAAATAGTTATTTTACTTCATCATCTATATAAATTACATATCGTATTCAATATATTTTTCATATATTTAAAGCATACACATAATATATATATATAGATATATTAAAATATAATTTTTTTTATTGTAACTTATAAAAATATTTTAAAATTTATTAAAAACTACAAAATATTTCTTGTGAATCACATAAAAAATAGTTAAAATGCGGGTAAGGGGTATGGGTATGGGTAGTTAAATACCCAAAGGGTATGGGGATGGACATAAAAGTTGATACCCAATGGGTATGGAGACGGGTACGGATATTTTTTCAAAACGCGGGTATGAAGACAAGTACCGTAGTATCCTACCCAAACCTACCCATTGTCATTCCTGTCAACAATGCACACAGAATACAATCATGTTAGGAAAAACTATCAAGGAACCTCTAGATTAGATTTTGATGAGATATCAAAATTATTTATTAAAAACTAACTAAAATTCAAGTTGTAGATCTGAGCTGATCGATCCGGAGCATCAAAAAGGAACTCAAGTAAAGTCAAAGTCAACCAATCAAGAGTATGGTCTGCAAGCTGAAGAATACGTCATCCAGTCAAAAGTCAACTCAACTGTGAAGTCAAAAAGTTGAATCAGTTGAAACAAACTGACAACTAAGTCAACTGAGCTGAGGGAGAAAAGAGTCAACTAAGACTGAAGGAACTGATAAGAGATCAGTTTAGATTGAAGACTGGGAGTATCCAACTAATGGCCAAACTTAAGTAAACAAGACAGATCAGCTGAAGGCCAGAACTGTAGTCAGCCAGCTTGTGATTAGTCAAGCTGACAAGAAAGCTCAAGAGAAATCAGTCAAGCTGACAAGATAGCCAAGAACTTGAGATCAGTCGAACTGGAGAAATAAAAGCTCAAAACTGTCAACTGGAGCAATAGCCAAACTCAGCTGACGAGCTCAGAAGTGTCAACTGTAGCAAATAGCCAAACTCAGCTGACGAGCTCAGAACTGCCAACTGGAGCAATAGTCAAACTCAGCTGACAAGCTCAGAAATGCCAAATAGAGCAATAACTAAACTGAGCTGACAAGTCCAGAACTGCCAACTGGAATTCAAAACTGCCAAGAAAGCTGAAGCCAGAGAACCCTGGAGTTTATTACTCAAACCGCCGAATCTTGGAATAAATGCTTCAACAAAGATCCTGGAATTAAATATCCAATGAAGATCGATTGGCAGAGTAACGGCTACTTCAACCAAAAGCTCCAAGCGATCATTAAAGACCATCTTCCATTGATGAGCCAACAGAGCCACCGATCAATGGATAATGGAACTCAACGGTCATAAAATCACTCCTCTATAAAAGACGAGTGAATCAGAGTTTAAAAATACCAGACCAAAAAGAATCCTTCGCCTACACAACTTTCGCATATACAAGCAAGAGCTTCTCTTTCTCCCTTCCACTCAAGCTCAAGTTCAGCATTTGATAGAAACTGCGAGAGTCCAACTGAGAAGAAGAAATTCACAGAGTCAAGATAATCAACCAGCTGTTGACAATCCAGCCAGGGCAACCTTTTCAGTTTCAGCTATACAACGATCAACTACCCAGCTCAATTGATGGAGCACATCAGTTGATAACCCCTGTTCAAGACTCACCTCTTGAAGATCGAAAGAGATCTAAAATCTTGTAAAGACGACAATAGCACCTACCTTCCTAGCGAGCAGTTAGGGACTTCAAGTGTGAGTCGTCGACCCGCTGAGGTAGCGAGCAGTTACCAGGTTCAGCCAACTGTCCTTCATTGTATAATTTGTAAAGAAACTCAAGTTATATAGTGAAGTTGCCCTTCTGCGGAAGGAAGAGAGGACGTAGAAGTTTGAGACTTCGAACCTCTATAAATCGCTTGTGTGCTGTACTATTTTGGTTATTGCATATCTTTGAACTGCACACAATATCACACAAGCCGCATTCAAACTGTCTTAACTGATCAATAAATTTGTGCATAGATAAGTTTTACTAAGCGAGTCAAAGGGCCCTGTTATTCCGCATTTGAAGTAAAAAGTTTTAATCAGTTTATTCACCCCCCCTCTAAACTGATATCGACTCGCCCGGGACCAACAAGTGGTATCAGAGCGGTTGATTCTAAGGATCAGTCGTTTCTGTAGGTCAACTGAATCAGATCTACTTATCTATGCTAACATTCCAGCTATGGGAAACCATAAGCTACCTTTGCTTTTAGTTGAGAATTATGATAACTGGAGCAGGAGAATGAAGGCGCATCTCTGCTCAATTCATGAGAATATGTGAGAAGTCATTGAAGATGGTCCAATCATCATCATGATGGACAATGATGCTCACATAGTTGATATCAATCAACCAGCAAGGATCCCAAAGCCAACTAATCTTCTCACCAGTGAAGAGAAGAAGTTGAAGAATCTAGAGTTTGTAGCTCAAGCTATACTATTTCAAACTCTAGATGAAGACAGAATGAAGGACACAAAGAATTGTACAACTGCCAAGGAGATATGGGACTTACTAGCAGATCTATGCCAAGAGTCCGAAGCCATCAAAGGAAACAAGCTCCAGCTGGCAGTCGACAGATACGAGTCCTTTAAAATGCAGCCAGAAGAATCCATCTCAAGCTTTGAAACCAGATTTCTAGGCATCCTTAGTGAGATGACCAACCTTGGGAGAAGTTATCCCAATTCTAAGATGAACTCCAAAATATTGGATAATCTCACTGAAGAATGTGACATGAAAGTGATAGCTACAAAAGAATCAAGAAATCTCAACAGCATCACTCCAAGAGAACTGTTTGGTTCTCTTAAAGCTCATGAGTACAGTCTAAACCGAAAGAAGGAGGCATCTACATCATCAGCTCAAGATGCAGCTTTCTATGGCGAAAGGAACCGGTTTAGAGACACTCGAGGAAGGAACAACTTCCGACCTAGAAGCTCACCAGCCAAAGAAAATCAAAGCGGTTCTTCAACCGAACGAAAAAGAGAAATAACTGAAAAGAAGGAGAATCTAACTGAAGACATCAACGATCAAATCCAATCAGTTACTAGGTTGTTAGAGAAGTTGAAGAGAGTTCGGGATAAACAATTAGTTCCACCTCAAAGTGATGAAATCCCAAAAGATGAGAGAACTCATCAACCAGCTGAACGCTCAGATGAACCATTCAGGGGTGGCAACCGAAATCAAGGATAGTGTTTTCACTGCCACAAACAAGGACATTACAGATATGAATGTCCAGAACTCCCTGAAGACAAGAAGGCCAAAGTGAGGAGAAGCTTCTTCAAAAGGAAAGCAATGGTTGCAAATTACGAGAATGCCGTGCTAGAAGATTCAGACTATCCATCTGGAATTGATTCTGACGGCTACAGCTCAGATGATGAAGCGCTATTTTGCCTCATGGCTGACAATGATGAAGAGGTTAGTACAGCTGATTCTCAAACCTCCTTCTATCATATTAATGAAGCAATTGTTTCTAGCAATGAACTTGACATGAAACTTATGATGCTAGAAGATCAATTAGCTTTAATATTTTGCTTGCATGTTGAACTGAAAGATGAAAATGATGAACTGAGAAATAAAGTTAAAAAACTGAGCATTAATCATGAAAGGTTGAATTATCTTGAGTCTCAGTTTATAGAATTTGAGAAATTGAAATTGAGAACTGCTGATCTAGAGGCTGAAAATCAAAAACTCAAGCAAGAGATCCATGAAAGAGAAAAAGTAACTCTGAAGTTCAAAAAGGGATCTCAAACTTTAGATGAGATATTAAATCATCAAAGAACTGGAACTAGCAGCTCAGGGCTAGGATATAGCAAGTTCACTACCCTAGAGAAAGGAAAAGCAGTTGCCCAACCCAGTGATAAGAGAATCCTAAAAGGGTTCACTAGATCTCATGATCAGCTAGCTGAGTCAACCAAAGGAAAAGGAATATTGAAAAATCCTCAAACTCAGCCTAGACAATTTGGTCAGTTCTACCAAACAAAAATACCAGGCCAACTGAAGCCCAACTTCCAGCAAAGACCATCAGCTCAATCAAATCAATTCACTCGTTCAAAGCCTCCAATTCAACAAAGACCACCATCTCAACAAAGAATGCCCCCAAAGCAAACTGATAGATCAGCCCTCTTTAGAAAGAAAAATCAGTTTGGATCTCAAGTCTATCCTACCAAGAAGTTCAATCAGAACACCTATAGGAGAGATCAAAGAAACTCGTTTGAACCCTACCATCATTATAATGAGTACCTAGATTCCAGAAATGAGCCAAAAAGGTTTATTCCAATAAACTGGAAACATACAAAACACTGGTCTGATCACAGAACTCAAAGGTCTCAAGACAAAAGCATTTTAGTTGAATTGTTTTATCCAACTAACCTCAACTGATTCAAAACAGAATGGAAGAGTTGAGAGAAAATCTAAATTGATCAAGCGATCCAAGTCAGTTGGATCTCTGAATGATAAGAAGCCAAAAGTTTGGCAAGTTTGGATTCCAAAGAACTTGATGTATCAACAAGGACCCGATATGAAATGGATCCCTAAATGCTAATCCTTGTTTTTGCAGGATAAGAGCATCCTATCTATGAAGAAAGCCAAAGACATTTGGTATCTAGATAGCAGGTGCTCCAAGCACATGACCGGAGACAGAGAAGATCTCGACGGTTATGAAAAATTCATAGGTCCACTTGTCATATTTGGAGACAACTCCAAAAGTCGAACCATTGGAGAAGGGTTCGTAGTCAAAGGAAAAGTTGTGGTAAATGGAGTCTCCCATGTGGATGGACTAAAACACAAACTACTCAGCATCAGTCAGCTGTGTGACAATGGCTACTCAGTTGACTTCACTAAAGACTCCTGCAGCATAAGAGACAAGTCAACTGGAGTAATTCTTCTCACTGGCATAAGAAGAGGCAACATGTACATTGTTGACTGGTCAACCAGCTACTCAGAAGCTTGCTTTCTCTCAAAAGGATCAACTGAAGCAAGCTAGCTATGGCATCGACGACTGAACCACCTTAACTTCAAAATAATCAACTACCTAGTCAAGAAAGAGCTAGTTGAGGGGCTTCCCAAGGAAATATACAAGAAAACAGGCTTATGTGGGCTATGTCAAAAAGGGAAGCAAGTGAAATCATCATTTAACAATAAGAGTCATCCACTAGGAACAACTGATTGCCTCCAACTACTACATATGGATTTGTTTGGTCCAGTTAGACCACAAACCCCAAAAGGCAAAAGATTCACTCTGGTAGTAGTTGATGATTTCTCAAGATATACATGGGTGGAATTCTTGAGGAGCAAAGATGAAACTTACGACAAGCTAATGGCGTTGATCAGAAGGCTACAAACTGAAAAAGAAAGATCAGTTCAAAGGATTCGCTCCGACAATGGAACTGAATTTGTGAATCAACAAATGATCAGCTTTCTCAACCAGCTTGGAATCACTCATGAACACTCAGCTGCAAGAACTCCACAACAAAATGGTGTAGCCGAACGGTGTAACCGGACACTCAAAGAAGCAGCTCGAGCAATGATAGCTGATGCCAACATAGCTGAGTTACTGGGCTGAAGCAGTCAACACAGCTTGCCATACTCAAAACCGAAGTGCCATTGTAGCTGCACATGACAAAACACCCTATGAACTGTATAAGGGTCGTAAGCCTTCTATTTCATATTTTAAAATATTTGGCTGTAAATGTTATATTCACAACAATGGCAAGACTCAATTGAAAGCCTTTAGTGCCAAAGCAGATGAGGGAATATTTCTTGGGTATAACTCTCCTCATGTACAAGCTTACAGAGTGTTCAATAAATGAACTCTTGTTATAGAAATAACATGTCATGTGGTATTTGATGAATTTACTAATGAGTACAGGAACAAAGAAAGAATAGACACATCAGCTCAAATACTACCTAGTGAAACTGAGAACTCGCAGGACTATGTGGATCACATTATTCCAAAGCGGCTTGACGTTTCACTAGGAGAAGGCAATGAAACTGGTACTAAATCAGTTGAGAACAACTTGGTCAATGAAGACACAAATCGTGCTGAGACCATAAACCCCACAACTGAAACAGGGGGAAGAACTGATGAAAATACCGAACCAACTGATGAAAGGACAACTGATGACATCACTACAGAAGAACCAGCTAAAGCTATCTTACCTAAATGGCTCCGAAGCCACCCAACTAACAAGATAGTTGGAGATCCAAGAAGTCGAGTCTAAACCAGAAGTTCAACTGAGCATGCACTATTCACATACTTCATATCTCAAATAGAACCAGCAAACGTCAAAGAAGCCTTAAAGATCCAGACTGGATCATGGCCATGCAAGAAGAACTAAATCAGTTCACAAGAAATGACGTATGGTTTCTTATTGATAGACCAAAAACCCAAAAGGTCATTGGTAAAAAGTGGGTTTTTCACAACAAACTAGATGAACAAGGAGTGATCACAAGGAACAAGGCTAGACTGGTAGCCAAAGGATACTCACAAAGTGAAGGAATTGACTTTGATGAGACATTCGCACCAGTTGCAAGATTGGAAGCCATCAGACTGTTCCTAGCCTATGCAGCTCACTTCAATTTCACAGTCTATCAAATGGATATCAAGAGTGCTTTTCTTCAAAGAATGCTCAAGGATGACGTGTATGTCGAGCAACCTCTAGGCTTTGAAATTGGTGATCAAGTCTTCAAACTGAAGAAGGCCCTCTACGAACTCAAACAAGCTCCTAGAGCGTGGTATGAAACTGTCACAACATTTTTGCTGAAAAATGGGTTTCAAAAATGAGTCATTGATCGAACTCTATTCCGAATAGAACGATCAACTGAGATCTTAATGGTTCAAATTTATGTGGATGACATAATTTTTGGATCAAAAAGCAAAGATCAATGCACCCGATTCGCTCAACTGATGCAAAGTGAATTTGAGATGAGCATGATGGGAGAAATGACATTCTTCCTAGGACTCCAAGTAAAGCAGCTGAAAGATGGAATCTTTATCAGCCAGGCCAAGTACACTAAAGAGCTAGTCAAGAAGTTTGGCATTAGTAAAGGAAAAACTCTCAAGATTCCTATGAATACATCAGTTCAACTAACTCTTGATGAAGAAGGTGAATCAGTTAGCCAAATGTATTATAGAAGAATCATTGGGTCGCTACTTTACTTAACAGCTAGCCGGCCAGACATCTCTTATTCAGTCAGTCTATGCGCACAGTTTCAAGCCAACCCAAAGAAAAGCCACCTTGAAGCAGCAAAAAGGATTATCAAATATCTCAAATGAACCATAAATCTTGGAATATGGTATCCCAAAGATGACAATTTGAGTCTAATTGGTTATTCAGATTCAGACTTTGGTGGATGCAAGATCGACAGAAAAAGTACCAGGTTAGTGAAGTTGCCCTTCTGCGGAAGGAAGAGAGGACGTAGAAGTTTGAAACTTCGAACCTCTATAAATCGCTTGTGTGCTGCACTATTTTGGTTATTGCATATCTTTGAACTGCACACAATATCACACAAGCCGCATTCAAACTGTCTTAACTGATCAATAAATTTGTGCATAGATAAGTTTTACTAAGCGAGTCAAAGGGCCCTGTTATTCCGCATTTGAAGTAAAAAGTTTTAATCAGTTTATTCACCCCTCCTCTAAACTGATATCGACTCGTCCGGGACCAACAAACCACATATAATTTTATGATAAAAATTGGTATGAGATTGTCTAATTGGTCTCCTTCGTTAAACAAATCTTATCCGACCTAAATCAATTAACTAAAAATATATATTAAAAAAAGCAATGTTGCACCTCATCACCCCACCTCTACCTCTGGATTTCTCCAAATTGCCTCCACCCTCCGCAGTCCACAACCATTACCACCGCTGCAAATCGACACCACCTTCGCCTTTGCAATCGTTACATCCATCAAAAATTCTATTGCAACCATCACCACCGATGTAACATTGCCACCATGATTTTTCTCAAATATCTACAGCCCTCCAAATACTCACCACCACTACAACGTCAAATCCGCCTTTGCAATCAGATTCGGATGTGTTTATATCTCTAATTTCCCAAAGTCTCTCTGCATTTGAGGGAGTAAGATTTGGTAGCATGTGCTAACATACACTTTGTGTTATGTCTAGTGGAACAATCCTTGAAGTGGTGACTTGTGTGTTTACTTAGTTGAATCTATTGGTGCTAAACAATGTGTTCCTTTCCATTGTCTTTGTCTTGTATCTGATGGCAAAAAATATGGCACAAACTATATTGGTTGGAGAAATTCTTTGGTAAATGTGAACTTTTTCCTTCCAGTGCTTACTTGGTGCTCCAGTGTAGAAGCTCTAGCTTCTCTTAAGGATGATTTTTGAGGAAGTCTTAGATGAAAAACAAATACGGGTATAGTAATTTTCCAATAATTGATTGTACACTGTTTAATTTATAGTTGTTTAGGGTAAGTCTTGATTTAGAAAGCACAAGTTTTGTTTGTTTCATACTTTTGCTACAACAATTAATAAAAGACTCTCCGACCGCTTGATTTTGTACCTAATATAGTTTTTTACTTGTCATGGTTAACAGATATGTTTGTGGTGGTGTGTGTATAAATTATTATAGATGACTAGTTATAGTTTTTGTAGAGCAAAGTGGAGAATAAAAAATAAGGTTTTGTATATGAAGTATGATATGATTGTTGAAGATGAGCTCTAACACAATTAGGTACTGTCCAGATAACTCCACATGGAAGTAGGGAGAGAGAGTGGATTGGTTTGGTTTTTTTTTTACTAATTTGGGAAAGCCAAAGTTTATCGAGTGTGAAACACAATAGTTGCAATGTAAGTATTGAAAGAAGTTTTTTTAAATGCCACGTGCTTGTTTTTGTATGTGTTAAAATTAGTTTGATATGGTGATATATTACTTCCGAGTAGATATATAATGAAGTTATTCAATTACGCTTGTTATTGACGTATAATGTTTTGACAGAAGCTGCAATAATGCGCAGTGTTTTGATATAGTACTAGTTATTGATCCATGGTGCTCATGAAATTGTAGTTGATATTTGATGCTTTAATTTATCTCCAATTGGTTAAATTCTATTGTGATTAATTATTGCAGATTATTTTCAAAAATACAGTCTGATGATGCTGAGGATTAAAGAGAAGTCTCAGAGAGAGAGCTTCTGATCCTACGATGGAAGACGATTGTGTTAGGAATACATATAAGGGAAGAAAATCTTCAGTTAAGGAACATGAGAATAAAAAGGCTTAAGACATGTATCACCATTTATAAAGTAAAGTACGACTAACTATATATTGAAGTATCATTGATACTTATCAAAGTACGACTAACTATAAGTATCATTGATACTTATCAAAGTTTATTTCATATTTCATGAAGTGAACACAATGGAGAATCATTGTCGCTCACAAGAAGAAAAATCAAATGTTTCAGAAACTCAACAAAAGGTTCGGAACAAAAAAGAAGCTGAAGAGAGGTACTATTTGTTTGTTAGCAATTAGAATATTATTTATCAATATATGTCAGTATATTGCACATTTTGAACATTGTTAACAATGCTCCTCATGAATATTCATTTTATTTTCATTATAGTGCACAAATTGTTGAAGAGACTAAGTATCATGATAGAAAAAGTGAGTATAAGAAAAGAAAATCATTTCACGAGGATCATGAGAAGAAAAGGAATGATAAGAAGCCTAAAACTAGAACAAAGGGTGACCAAATGAAAAAAAAATCCAAAGATAGGTAATTTACTGAATTATTAGTGATATATCACTGCACTGATAGTGATAATTATTAAACTTCATTTCATTTCATTGCAACGATTTAGGTTTTGTAAAAAAGCGCAAGTTTGGTGGTCTAGCAACACTTGCTGCTAAACTTAATATTTATCAAAGGACATTTGACGATATTGGATTTTCCGGCATGTTGAGGAGCTAAAAGGATTTAGAAAGATGCCATGGAAAATGATTACGTAGTTTATCGAAAACTTTAATGAAGATAGTTGTGTATTAAGTTTTGAGTGTAATAAGAATTTAGCGATTACTACATATGATGTTCATGATTTATTTATGATAACTAGAAATGAAAGGGTTTCCCGTGTTGAAAAATGATGGGGATAAGGATTTTGAAGCCGTGTTCAAAAAGAAATATGAGATTGGGAAGAACTTCAATTTGTCAAGGGTTCCATCGATGTTGGAAAATATACAAGATATGAGGGATGATTTTTGTCAGGATTTTTTTATCTTACTGCAAGTGCACAGTGTGGTTTATAGTATAACGGTGAACAAGAGTATATCGTATCCACAGGGATTTAAGGAATTGAACAATTGAGTCCCACAATTAAATTCAGTTATGTTATTTAGAAAACTAAATTGGATGATAATACTAAAACGTGCGGTAAACATAAAATTAAAATAATAAATATGTGAACACAAAGAATGAAGTATTAGAATTAAACTAGTGATTAAGAGATATTCTAGAGCTTCCGAATCATTAACTAATCATCTTTCTTATTTTTCCAGATTTTATACCTATGTTGGAACTATTATTTTGATAGAACAACCATAATATTATTCTAGACCTTCTCTCAAAGCACCTAAAATGTGAATCACACAACACAATCAACTTCTCCATTCAATTACAATTATGTGACTCCTAAATGTTCATAAGGTTTATTGCCCTCTTAGTTAATCTCAACTCTCTCGAGTGTTGTTGATTAGTAAGTCAATTATTCTAGACCTTGTATTAAAACGCCTCACTCCAATTGTAATAATTCGTCAAACAAGTTAATTAATGGCCAATTAATTAACAAGAATAAGCACAATAATAATTGAAGCAAAATAAAATCATAGGTATAAAACTAGAAAAATCAACAAAGTCTCATAGTTAAATCATCTAAACCCTAGAATAATAGTGTTTAGCTATCCATGCTAAAAGGATAATCGAAAGATAAATGCAATAAGTCATAGTAAATAAAATATAAAAGATAAAATAAACTCAGAAATCTATTGAATCTTCGAACTTTTACAATATGCTCTTGAATCCTAGCTTGCTTCTTCAATTTTTTTCTTGTGTTTGGAGTGATTTGTAATGTGTATGGATGTCTAAAATCATCCCTAAGAAGTCCCTTTTATAGATGGAGAAACCGAACTCATATAGGAAATAAATTATAGTCCAAGTAGGAGTCCATCGCCCAGATTAGCAGTCATAACTTGACCGCGAATTAGGACCGCTAATTTTGCATGAAAAATGATGAGATCGATGAGATCGGGCATGGTAAAGAAGAAGATGATCCGGAGCTGCAATTCAAAGGTCCAGTGACGCGTTTGCGAGCAAAGAAGTTGCAAGCTTATTTACAAGCTTCAATTCGGCGTAAATTCGAACTTGAAGAAGAAGAGCCGAAGAGCAGCCCGAGATTGGTCAACATGCTATCATTTGATGAAGAAGAAGGAATCATGAAGACGTGAGAAGAAGAAGGACGCCATTTGGGCGTGTGCATGAAGAGTTCTACGCGTTTGCATGGGAATCCGAGAGATGACTGTTTTCATGCAAACGTGGCAAGAATTAATCACAACATGGGCCACGAATTATTCAGCCCAAGTCGTGTGTATTGGAGTCCAACATGGCGAGAATTGAAGGCCCAAGTTGTTGGGATTTTATCTAGATTAGTTTGGATTTTATTTCCTTATTTCATGTTATCTTTTCTTACCTTAATTAAGACTTCTAGTTAAGGTAGGATTCCTAGTTGATTTAGGGAACTTATGATTTTTGAATTCCTTAGTTTTTAGGCTTTATATTTTCAGTTTTTATGCTCCTATAAATAGGAGTTCTTTGTGACATTATTAAGGTAGACAATTGCAAGAGTTTAAGAGTTTTCCTCTATTTGTCTCACGATCCTTAGGTTGATCAAATTTACAAACATTCTATTGTTCTAGAAAATCAATAGTCTTATTCAAGTTCTTCAGGGTACAATGAGTACTTGGGAGAATTGCTATCTGGAGAAGTTAGTCATGCGCGTTCGAGTTTACAACACGGGTTCGCCGATCATATCCTATCATTTACCAAACCTCGCCGCCGCCAACACCATCATCACCGATGACATCCGCCACCATCACCGCCGTCCTCAAGCCTTCCACGAGTTGTACCTTGAGTCCTCTTCATAGTTTAGTTCTTTGTTCATGTTCCTAGTAAGTTCTAGTTCAAATTGAGTTCAAATCCCTTCCTATCTTATTCGTTCTGTTCATTGGAGTTTTGTTATCGTGTTTTACTTGGTTTTGGTCATAGTCTAGAGTTCTTAAGGTGTCGAGTCTAGTGCAGCAAGTTTCGTCCATCATTAGTGTTAGCTAAGTTGTAATTTGCTTATTTTTTAGTTGGATTGTATCCTTCTTTCTAGCTGACGTTGTTCGAGTCTTTGAGTCTTCCGCTTGCATATTTCTTGTATCTTGGATTATTTGTCCGGGTCACATCATAAATTTGGCATCAGAGCCACGTCAGCTCTGCTGGTCGTGGTTCAATCTGACGTGTCATACACGTGTCAGTCTATGTGTCAGTAATTTGTCTACGTGTCATTGAGTTGTAAATCTGAATATTCATTGAAAAAAAAAGAGCAAAGGGACTCGATCCCTACATAAAAAAAAACAAATTCATCAAAAAAAATCAGATTTTTAATTATTGTTGATTTCATTTTTTTGTGGCTTTCCTAGTCTAGATAGATTTGTTTCCATACTAGATAGGTACTTAGGGATTTTAGATTGTGTCCACACTTGGTGAAACACATCCAAAAGACTCCTACCTTATCTACTAGATTTCTTTCCTTATTTAGATTTCTTCCATCTTAATCCATATCCAAATCAAGATCTTCCATACATACACACCTAATTTTGATACCTACTCCATCTAGGGTTCGAAATTTTCAGTCCTTATACACCACATAGTTCGTACACCCATACACCCGAACACCTATACACCCGAGGTCTACATACACCAATCAGCAGGTTTACCTACACCACACGCCTACTTCTACTCTTAGCAACCTTCAGGCTTGATTCTATCCATTGGAGCTTGAAGAAGACCTAGAGGAGCTGTTGTTTTCGATCAACCCACCCCCTATACTCACTCCACACATGCACCACAACTACTTGAGAGATAAACACGAGTGGAAAAATCAAGAGTGACATACACGAGAGCTTGTGAGGAATTATGAGGTCCCACTTTACTTTTTCTTCACTTTTGTTTGTTTTGCAGGTACAATGAAGAAAGGTACCAATACAGAATCATCAACTCCACCATCTAAGAAGCCGCGGTCGCCAAACACACCCAACGACCAGTCGTACTCATCTAATACACCGTGGGATGCCAAATATAATTATGAAGCTCTAGCAAAACACTTTGAACGGCAGAATCATCTACTGAGAGACGAACTTGGCAACCAAGTAGCTGAATTGCAAGAGGAGCTTGTAAGGCTCAAAACACAGTTGACCGCATCCCAAACAGTCTAAGGAGAACCTGCGAGGCAACCTGAGCCTCAAGGAAATGCAGAGAGGCAACCCGAGCCTCAAGAAAATGCAGCGAGGCAACCTGAGACTCAAGTAAATGCAGTGAGGCAACCCGAGACTCAAGCAGGAACAGTTGGCCGACATCAACAGCAGAGAGACGTCCCAAGGCCGCCCCCTATGCAGGCCTTCGAGGAAGATGATGACTATGGACACGATTCCAATGCAGCCAGTGGGTATGAAGCCAATTTCACACCACAGAGGCGGGAAAATCACCATGATCGACCCCGAGCACCTCATAGGCGTGTAGCCCGCACCAACACTTATGAAGATGAAATGCTCAACAACGTCAAGACGAGCATCTCGGAGTTTGAAGGCCTTCACGACCCCGATATCTACTTAGATTGGGAGCGTAAGGTAGAGAAGACTTTGCATGCTATGACTTTTCAGAGATCAAAAAGGTGTAGCTAGCATGTTTTGAATTTAGAGGCTACGCAGCCTCTTGGTGGGAAATGCAGCAGGAATCGAAATCCACCCACTGATACTTGGGAAGAGATGAAAGGATTAATGCGAGGCCGCTTCATTCCAGTCCATTACGAGAGAGAGCTTGAGAAGAAGCTCAACCGGATCAAACAAGGCACCAAATCAATTGAAGAATACCACAAAGAGTTGGAGACTGCCTTGAACAGAGTCGGGAAACAGCAGACCTTAAATGCTACCATTATTCGGTACATTGAAGGTATGAATTCTGATATTACTTGTGAAGTTGAACTTAGAGATTTCAACAGTGTAGAAAGGATGGTGCAGTACACATCGATCATAGAAAAACAGCTGAGAAAAGGCCGCCGTCAATCACACCACAATGCAATCCCTAAACGGCCTTCTTGGAATAAAGGTATACATTATACATCACCTTCTACTCCTTCTACTGAGTCCACACGACCCCGACATCAATCCGGACCACCCGAACAGTGTTTCAACCGTTCTACTCCGCAGTCCAGCCGTAGACCCGAGTCTACTCTACCTCGATCGAACCCTACTCAGCCAAACCAAGGTGCGACACTCCCTACTGTAGCCCCAAGTCGAGCTCGTGATATTCAGTGTCACAAGTGTCAAGGTTGGGGCCACTTTCAAGCTCAATGTCCGAACTAGCGAGTTCTATATTTGACGGAGTTAAACGAAGTCGAATCAGCTAGTGAGGAGGAAGAAGAGCCAGTGGGTGACACCACACTTGAAAAGAAAGACGAGAATGATGTTAAACATGAAGATATTGATCCGGAAGTTCAACAAGTCAGTTTGGTCACAATCCGGAGTTTAGCATCATTCGAGAAGATGAACAAGAACACTAATGGGAGAACATCTTCTACACCCATATAGTGATCAAGGGTCACACGTGTTCAATGATTATTGATAGTGGTAGCGTGATCAATGCCATCAGTCAATATGCAGTGGAAAAACTTGGTCTACCCGTTCAACAACACGCGAAGCCCTACAGATTGTAGTGGCTTACAAATAGAGATGAGATTCGCGTGGTTCACCAGGTAAGTGTCTCATTCTCAATCAATAAGTTTTCTGACACTGTCCTGTGCGACGTTATCCCTATGGATGCGGCACACTTGTTGTTGGGCAGACCTTGGCAGTATGATCGACATGTTGTCCATGATGGACTACTAAACACCTATACCATCGACATTGATGGCCGAACCAGAACATTAAGGCTATTACCATCCAAAACTGTTGCTATGGATCAGTAGTGCATGCAAGAGAGGTTCAAAGAAGAGAAGGAGAAGCAGACAGCCGCAAAACGGGCCCCGAAGGCCGCGGCCGCAACCTCCACCGTTGGACAGCCCACTACTGCCACCCCTACCTCCTCCAAACCATCTCATTCGGACTCCTTAACTGTGGAAAAGAAGAGTGGTTCGAATTCTAGCGAGCCTCACATGAAGAGCTTATTTATTTCAGTGAAAGGAGTTCAGAAAGCCGTCAAAGCAGGTATGTCTCTTGTCCTACTCACATTTAAGAGCAGTACTACTAATGATTGTTTGCCGATGTGCAGCCCTTACTTGAGGAGTTTAAGGACATTTTTCCTGAAGAGATACCTGGCGGACTTCCACCAGTTCGAGGGATCGAACATCAGATCGATTTCATCCCCGGAGCAGTGTTACCTAACCGACCAGCCTATAGGATGTCTCCCGATGAGACTAAGGAGATTGATAGGTAAGTTAAAGAGCTGTTGGAAAAGAAGCAAATCCGTGAAAGTTTGAGTCTGTGCGCCGTTCTAGTGATTTTAGTGCCAAAGAAGAACAATGAATGGCGTATGTGCATGGATTGTCGAGCAATCAACAAAATCACGGTAAAGTATCATTTTCCCATCCCTAGATTAGATGATATGCTTGATGAGTTATCTGGTTCGCGTGTCTTTTCCAAAATTAATTTGCGTTCTGGTTACTTTCAAGTTCGTATGCATGAAGGTGATGAATGGAAGACTGCATTTAAAATAAATTATGGTTTGTATGAATGGATTGTTATGCCTTTTGGTCTCACCAATGCACCAAGCATATTTATGCGTCTCATGAATCATGTTTTGTATGAAGTTATTGGTAAATATGTTGTTGTGTATTTTGATGACATTCTGATCTATAGTGACACGATACACACACATATGCAGCACCTTAGACATGTGTTCGAATTACTTAGGGAATTGAAACTATATGGCAACTTGTCTAAGTGTTCTTTTTACATGAACGAAGTCATTTTTCTAGGCTTTGCTTTGAGTGAGCGTGGTATAGAAGTAGACCGTTCCAAAATCGAAGCGATTGAGGAATGGCTAATTCCTAAATCCGCGAGTGATGTCCGATCTTTCCACGGCCTTGCTGGCTTTTATCGTTACTTTGTGCGTGATTTCTCCAGCATTGCTACGCCGCTTACGGAGTTAAGCAAGAAAGATTGAAAGTTTGAATGGGGTCCTATTCAAGAGCATGTGTTTAATACTTTGAAATCTTGTTTGTGTAACGCGCCTGTTCTTGCTCTTCCGGACTTTAATAAAACTTTTGAGATTGAATGTGATGCCTCGGGCAAAGGGATTGGTGCTGTTTTGATGCAGGAACAGCGTCCAGTTGCCTATTTTAGTGAAAAGCTCCACGATGCAGCCCTTCATTATTCCACCTATGACAAAGAGTTGTACGCACTCAAGAGAGCTTTAGAGACGTGGCAGCACTATTTGTGGCCTAAAGAGTTCGTGATTCTGATGAGATCGAGACAAGCACTGAGGACTTGAATCCAGAGTTGCAGCTGAGAGGTCCAGTGACGGGATTAAGAGCCAAGAAGCTGCAAGGTTACTTCCAGTGCTATGTTGGAAAGAAGTTGGAAAATGATGGAACTGATTTCAAGCAGTCCAAGTTGGTGACTACTTTAAGCATCGAGGAGCTCGATTGAAGCCATGGCAAAGTCGTTCCTAGCTGATTTAATTAGTTAATTTATTTATTTCCAGTCTATTATTTCAGTTGTGGTTTTATTTATTTAGCAGGCCCAATTATCACAATCTGTTTAAGTGATATTGGACCCAGTAGTAGTTTTAATTAGCCCAGTTCAAATTCTAGGCCCAAGACACTTTAATTTTCGTTCCTTAGGTTTATTATTTAGGGATTTTCGTTCCTGTTGAGAGGCAGACTCGTTTTGAATAAAAAAACAGCGCAAAGCTTTTCAACTTGTCTCAAAAATCAATAGTTCTTTGGTAGAGTTTGTTTCTGGCGAATTCAGACTTGAAATCTATTTTCTTGTTCATGATATCTCGTAGTATCTGGGTTAGACAGCCATTGAAGGTTGCTCCATAGGCGCGTTCCGAGTTCTCGTCGATTCGGGGTTCGTTTCGGGTAAGTTTCACCTATCCTTGTCGTTTTTCTTCATCATCGATCCTTCCACCACCACCACAGCCACCACCCACGTCCATAACACTCCCATATCATCACCAACACCCTCAAAATCGTCCCACTTCAGATCAAAAGTCGGATTCATCGATTTAGGTCTAAAAACCCTAAATCGGGTCAGAAACTTCCAATCATTCGATCTCTTAAACCACTTGGTCAAATTAGCTGAATTTTGGATATGTTTTGCATCTCTACAGACCTTTCCTTGTTTTAAAATTTGAGCTAAATCTGAGGTCGTTTGCATAGGTTTCTGTTCATATCTTTAATTTAGGGTTTTACGATTATTTGGGTTGTTTTGTGTTTGATTCTTGTTGAATTCGAATTCCTTGATTTAGTACAGTATATTGAGGTTATTAATTCAGTATTGTTTCGTTTATTGTTGGGTTGAATCACATACATAGTTGGCGTTGTTCGATTCTAAGCTTCCACCTTTTTATTGGTCGTATCAGATTCACACGGATCACGAGAGTTTGAAGCATTTGAAAGGCCAACAAAATCTGAACAAGTGGCAAGCACGTTGGGTCGAGTTTATCGAGTCATTTCCGTACATCATCAAGTACAAAAAGGGCGCTGAAAACATCATTACTGATGTGTTGTCATGAATGTACGTTCTCTTAAACCTTATGCATGCTAAGATGCTAGGATTTGATGCAATTAAGGAGCTGTATTCTAGTGATGCTTATTTCGCGCCAATCTATGCTACTTGTTGCTCAAAATCTCAACCACATGATGGGTTTTTCGTGCATAAGGGTTTTCTATTCAAGGGATCGCAATTATGCATACCTAAGTCTTCTATGCGTGAGCTGTTAGTTTTAGAGTCACATGCGGGAGGTTTAATGGGTCACTTAGGTGTGTCTAAGACGTTAAACTTGTTGTATGACCATTTCTTTTAGCCACTTATGAAGCATGATGTTGAGAGTATGTGTAGTAGATGTATTACATGTAGAAAGTCAAAATCTACTTCCCACCCTTTTGGTTTTTACACGCCCTTACCAGCCCCGTCTTCCCCGTGGATTGATTTATCTATGGATTTCATACTTGGTTTGCCACGGTCTAGGTCTGGTCGAGATTCCATATTTGTTGTAGTTGATAGGTTTTCCAAGATGGCTCATTTCATTGCATGTAGGAAAACCGATGATGTTGTACACATTGTCAATCTGTTCTTTATTCATGTTGTGCGTTTACATGGAATACCTAGAACTATTGCTAGTGATAGGGATTCTAAGTTCTTAGCACATTTTTGGTGTGTACTTTGGGGTAAGCTAGGTACCAAGTTGCTTTTCTCTACTGGATGTCATCCTCAAACGGATGGTCAAACTGAAGTCGTGAATAGAACTTTAGGTACTTTGCTACATTCTTTGGTTAAAAAAAACTTGAAATCATGGGAAGATTGTTTGTCATATGCTGAATTTGCTTACAATCGAGTTGTGCATTCTTCTACTAACATGTCCATATTTTAAGTTGTTTATGGGTTTAATCCGCTAACGCCTACTAATCTTTTACCTTTACCTGTTGAGCATCTAACAAGTGTTAAAGGTACAAGAAGAGTAGAACAATTGAAGGAGATGCATGAGAAGGTACGTGCGAGCATTGAGGCCGTTGGCATACGCACGGTTGTTCAAAAGAACAAACGGTGCAAACCAATGATTTTCCAGCCCGGAGATCGCGTTTGGATTCATCTAAGTCCTGAACAATTTCTTAACCTGCGAAAATCAAAGTTAATGCCTAGAGGAGATGGAACGTTCACCGTGTTGAGTCGAGTCAATGACAATGCATATCGCATTGATTTACCTGGTGAGTATAAGAGTTCATCTACATTCAATCTTGCTGACTTATCTCCCTTTACTGCAGATAATGAGTTCGATGATGAAGAGTCCGCGAATTCGATGATGAATTCTTTTCAGCAGGGGGGGAATGATGAGATCGATGAGATCGAGCATGGCAAAGAAGAAGATGATCCAGAGCTGCAATTCAAAGATCCAGTGACGCGTTTGCGAGCAAAGAAGTTGTAAGCTTATTTACAAGCTTCAATTCGGCGTAAAGTCGAACATGAAGAAGAAGAGCTGAAGAGCAGCCCGAGATTGGTCAACATGCTATCTGATCGGGCTAATTCTACTAGATATTTTAGGCCAATTCGATGTGGTTTAATTGTGTTGATTGCCATATAATGATGCCATTTTGGAAGAATGTTGTACTTTATAAGTTTTGCAGGTCATTAATGCAAAGATGGAGAAAATGGCATGTTTTTTATGGGAGAACGAGCTGTGCAAAGGAAGTTGAAATTTGAACCCACGCCGTATGGGCATACGATAGGACGATATGGGCGGATAACTCAAAGATTGGGCCTGAGCGTGCGTTCTTGGGCTGATATGTGAAAATTACTTAGGCCCATGGCCTGAACGCGCGCAAGAGGATTTCCACCGCCTCCAAGAGTCCCTTTTTTGCCAATTGCCTTGTTGGAATAGATTAGGATGTCTATTTCCTCGTTAATATTATTTTAATTAAGGATATTATATATAGATTAGGACTTATCTTTATTAGAGACATTTCAGATTTTTATTCATGCACGAACAAGAACAAAAAGACGATTTCTCTCTGGAGCAGATTTATTCATCTTCTTCGGTTGTTTCATGGTATTTGTTACTTTAATATTTGTTGTGGTTCAATCTTAATATGAGTTCTAGCTAATTTCTTCTTATTCCGGAAACAGCTAATGAAGCCCTGGCCTAGTTAAACTGTGAGATCTAATCGTTTTCATCGTTCAATTAACTGCATGCAGTTGTTATTCTTTATATTTCGAGTCGTTAATTTTTTTGATATTGCTAGGTAGTTGCAAATACTTAGTGAGTTGGAATTAATTAGTAGTCAATTAAACCGGTCATCCGTAATTGTGGTTTAAGTTTAATTAGTGGCGAAATGGTTCTTCAGAACCAGGGAGAATAGTAATCTTAATCTAACGGTCCTACGTCAGAGTCTGTTAATTATGAATCGGGTTCCTCTAGAATTTAAGGCTGTCGGCTCATTAAACCTATAGAGCGTCTCTTACGGTTGTCAGTCGATTAGGGAAATAATTGGTGAAGCGTCTTCCTGATTATTGAGAAACTACGGAGGGATTAGGCTGCGTCAGTAAGCGTCTTCGGTAGCTATAACTGATTTGTATGTGTCAATTGAATTAATCTTGCATCAAGGATCAGTTTAGGTAAGCTAGGGTGGAGTTATTTGGAATTCGGAATATTTTCTTCTAATATTTAAATCCATTTATTCTGTTAAATTGTGCCTCTTCCCAGTTATTTATTTAATTTCATTTATTTTGTTAAAATCACAATTTCCCCTTGAAAGTTTAGTCCTACAGATTAGAAGTATAGAGTAATTCTCGCCGGTCCTTTGGGAGATAATCTCGCTCATCACTGTACTGTGCAGTAAGGGCATACCGACTGCTGTCGGGTTATTTATTTTTGGTGTAAAACGACACACCAAATTTTGGCGCTGTTGCCGGGGATCGGTTCTAAAGCAGTAATTACTCTAGTATTTTCAGTTTGTTATTTTTCTTATCTTTAATTTCTTATTTTCCAGTGCATGACCCGTTCCTCGCAAAATGAGGAGTTGTTGTTCGATCCAGAGCTAGAAAGAACTCTACATCAGTTGAGGAGAGCTGCTAAGGGAGCTAAGGAAATTTCCGCACCTGAACTAAGAACTTTTGATCTTCATCAATTGTTCGAAGTGAGTATGGCTAACAACAACAACAATGGGAATCGAGCTCTTACCGACCCCGCTGAACCTGCTCCTCTGATTTGAGAGTTGGGGCGCCATCAAAACAACAGGCCTATCTGCATCGTGTTATCTACAATTGCAAATAATGCTGAGATACGGCCTGGATTCATCCAAGTTCTCCTAAAGTTCAGTGACTCACCTGGAGAGAGTGCACACACGCATCTAGCAGAATTCGATCTAGTCTGCTCCACTTTGCGCCCGTAAGGATTTTCTGCTAACAACTTGTGCCTACTGACATTTTCACATACGCTGCAAGGAAGAGCCAGAGAGTGGCTCTTTGATTTACCGTCTGGCTCAATCACTTCATGGGAAGAGCTAGAAAAGCAGTTTTTGCACAAATTCTTTCCAGAATCTTGAGCTGCGAATTTGAGGATGGCCATTAGCAATATCAAGCAAAAGCAAAATGAAAGCTTGGCCGAGTACTGGGTGAGATTCCAGCAATTGTGCCGCAAATGCCCGGACCACAGATTCTTTGATTATCAGTTGTTCACAAATTATTTTTACCGTGGCATGTCTTCTTTTGATAGGAAAATTGTGGACACGGCCAGTGGAGGATCTCTCATTAATAAAACTTTGGATGAGGCAAAACAGCTCATAATCGATATGGTATCTGGAGGCCAACAATATGAAGACGAGGATGATGATCGCTACAGGCCAGTAAAAGGGATTGATCGAGCTGAGAACTCTAGGGTGAATGACAAGATTGATGCACTTACTTCTCTAGTTCGAGGATTGGCTGTGGCGCATACACAGAATGTTCGTTGTGGAGTGTGCTCAGAGAATGGATATTTCACAGACGCCTGTCCTACCTTGCACGAACTTCTAGCTGAGCAAGCATGTTATGGATCGGGCGATGTATAGCAAGATACCCTCAAGGGCATACACTATGATGCTCCACAAGGAGATAGCTTCAGAAGGAAACGGACTTACGATCCCTATTCCAACACTTACAACCCAGGCTGGAGAAACCATCCGAATTTCCATTGGAAACAGCCGGGTGATCAAAGACCACCGGGAGATTTGCCTTCAAGGCCGCCACAAGACGGTCCGTATGCCCATACGGACAAACCTGCACTAAGTATGAGTGAGATTATGAAGTGTCTGGAACAAAGTAATGCTCTGGTGAACAGTCTGGCACAAAATCAGAAGGCATTCCAGCAAGAAACACAAGCTGCCCTTGGCAGTATGGGCACACAGATCACCCAGTTTGCCACTCAAATGAACAAGATGCAAGGGAATACAGGAAAGCTTCCCTCACAAGCTGAGCAAAACCCCAGGGGTAATGTTAGTGCCGTGACCCTTAGAAGTGGGAAGGAACTGGTTGAAGTAGAGACAAAGGCAGAGAAGAACGCGCCTTATGGGCATACTGCCCAGACTGAAGATGAATCCAGTCCGAAAGAAGAACAACCTCCTGCATCTACCAAGCCTACCCCTCTTGAGGTACAAGTTGAATCTAAAAATTCTAACTCTGTAGTTGCAGCTCCTTTTCCTTCCAGGTTGGCTCGAAACAAGAAAGAAGATGATGAGAAGACGATCTTAGAGTTATTCAAGAAGGTTGAAATCAATTTATCTCTGATTGATGCCATCAAGCAAGTTCCCAGATATACGAAATTCTTGAAGGAATTATGTGCCAAGAAGATCAGATACGAGAAGGATGCCAGAATTAAGGTTGGTGAAAATGTCTCCGCGGTAATTCAGCGGAAATTACCATAGAAATGCAGGGATCCAGGTATGTTCACTATCCCTTGCATCATTGGGAGTAAGAAGGTTGAGAAAGTCATGCTAGATTTAGGCGCATCCATAAATGTCATACCTTTATCTATGTACAAAGACTTCCAATTAGGTCCTATGAAAGATACTCGAGTCATCATTCAGTTAGCCGATAGGTCTAATGCATAACCTCAGGGTGTAGTCGAGGATGTGTTTGGTCAAGGTGAATGAATTGATTTTTCCTGTAGATTTTTACATTGTTGATATTGATGATTCTTTCTCTGCCCATAGATCACTGATTCTGTTAGGACGTTCCTTCATGAAAACTGCAAGAACCAAGATTGATGTAGATAAAGGCATGCTTAGTTTTGAATTTGATGGTGACATTGTTACATTTAATATATTTGAAGCTATGAAGCATGTTGAGGATCCTGAGGCTCTTTATATGGTTGATATTGTTGATACACTAGTTGACAAGTTTGTTGAGCATAATTTTAGGGATGATCACTTAGAACAGGTCCTTTTCGGTGCAGTGACTGAAACAGCCGCCAACTCAGATGAAGAAGCCACAATAAGAGAGATTATACAGCAACTCTATGCCACCAGTGAGTTTCTAACTCGGAATCTAACAGGCCATATGCCCTTATCGACGGACACTGAACCAATTCTACCGTCTCATGTGAAAGCTCCCATTCTGGAACTAAAAGTCCTCCTTGAACATCTGAAATATGCCTACCTGGGGGAGCAAGATACGCTGCCCGTCATCATTAGCAAAGATCTCTCTCCAGACCAGGAGGGCCGACTGATAAAGGTTTTGAAGAGACACAAAGGAGTTATAGGGTGGACCTTAGCCGATATCAAAGGAATCAGTCCAGATATCTGCATGCATCGAATTTTTCTGAAACCAGATTGTAAGCCATCCAGAGATCCACAGAGGAAATTGAACCCGGTGATGAAAGAGGTGGTTCTCAAAGAAATCCTCAAGCTACTCTAGCTAGGGATTATTTACCCAATCTCCGACAGTGAATGGGTCAGTCCAGTGCACGTGGTCCCTAAGAAATCCGATTTCCGGCTTGTGAAGAATGAGAATAACGAGTTGATTCCAATGCGGTTGCAAACAGGTTGGCGCATGTGCATTGATTTTCAGAAACTAAATGATGCGACACGTAAAGACCATTTCCCTTTATCGTTCATTGATGAAATGCTCGAACGCTTGGCAGAAAAATCTTTCTTTTGCTTCCTCGATGGATATTCGGGCTACTTTCAGATTTTTGTTGCCCAAGAGGACCAAGAAAAGACGACCTTCACATGTCCGTTTGGAATGTTTGTCTGCCGAAAAATTCCATTTGGGTTGTGTAACGCACCTGGCACCTTCCAACGGTGTATGATGAGTATCTTCTCCGACTTGATTGAGAGCTGCATTGAGATTTTTATGGATGATTTTACAGTGCATGGGGACTCGTTCGAACAATGCATAGAGCACCTGGATAAGGTTCTTAAAAGATGTGTCGAGACTGACTTGGTGTTGAATTTCGAAAAGTGTCACTTTATGGTGCAGCAAGCCATCGTGCTCGACCATGTCATCTCTGCAAAAGGAATCGAAGTTGATAGAGCAAAGGTTGATTTGATCGTGAAACTACCTTACCCTTCTAATGAGAAAGAAATATGTGCCTTCTTAGGTCACGCAGACTTTTACCGGCGCTTCATTCAAGATTTTTCCAAGATCACCCAACCGATGACCAAGTTGCTGTAAAAAGATGCTCATTTCGACTTTGACGATAAGTGTAAGGAAGCCTTTGATATTTTGAAAGAAAAACTCACTTCTGCGCCCATTATTCAGCCACCCTAATGGGGCCTCCCTTTTGAGCTCATGTGCGACGCCAGTGATTTCGCGGTTGGAGCGGTACTTGGACAAAAGAGTGGGAAGCAAAGCCATGTCATCTATTATGCTTCCAAGACTCTTAACCCAGCCCAATGTAATTACACGACAACGGAGAAAGAGCTCTTGGCCGTCGTCTTCACGTGTGAAAAGTTTAGATCCTATCTTGTTGGATCGAAGGTGGTGGTGTACACAGACCATGCTGCTCTGAAATACTTGCTCTCCAAGAAAGAATCCAAACCTCGCCTCATTCGTTGGGTCCTTCTACTGCAAGAATTCGACTTGGAGATTAAAGACAAAAAGGGAGCTGAAAATAATGTTACCGATCACTTGAGCAGGCTGTTGACGGAGTCCGACGGTATGCCCATACCGAACGATTTTCCAGACGAACTTTTACTCGCGGCTGTGGGTACAGCCCCTTGGTATGCAGATTTAGTGAATTTTCTCACCACTGGTGATGTGACCCAGACAAATAATCCAAGACACGAGAATACGCAAGCGGAAGACTTAAGAATCGAACAACGTCAGCGAGAAAGGAATGAATAATCCGACTCAAAAATATAGGAATTTTGGACTCGAATTGAGATAGAACTTACTAGGATAGTTTGTGGAAGATAGGAGGCGGACGAATAGTGTCTTGTGGATGAAGGTAGTGGCGTCGAGATGTAGATGATAGATAGAATAGATTGGAACTTCAGCTGAACCCCGACTTCTAGAGACGAAACGCAGCTCATTCGATCTTCTCCGGATTGTTTAGCAATTCTCCCAAGTACTCGTTGTACCCTGAAGAACTTGAATAGGACTTTAGATTTGCTAGGTCTAAAGAACTTGATAAATGGGTGATCAACCAAAGGATCGTGAGACAATTGAAAATAAACTTCAAAATATTATTCAACGTCTGAGTAATAATGAAATAATGATCACATATTTATAGGTATATGGATCGAAAATTCTAATCCTATTCTAAGTCCAATAGGGATGAAAATGTAGACCTAATTAACTAAGGAAAATCGAACCTAAACTAGTCCTAGTCAAACTAGGATTGTTTCCTTATACAAAATCTGTTTTTAAGGAAAGAATCAAAAGATACCAAAAATAAGATAAGAAAAATCTAACTAGATAAAGATAAATCCCAAATAGATTTGGGCCTTCATAAACTCGCCAATTTTTGGACTTGGGCCTCAAATTAACGTGTTGGACTATTATTGGATGAATCCACACGTTATCTTCATCATCAACCCAGTCAGTATGCCCATACCGACTGTCTCTTTGAAATTCCATCTTCAACTCTTCAAGTATGATATACCATGGTGTGATTTTGATCATCATGTATTGTTCTTCAAATCTTGATTTCCAATCTTTGATGGCCCTCATTCTAACAATCTTCGGACCTTTGAATGATAGCTCTGGATTTAATTCTTCAAGGCTTTTCAGGATCATATCAACTGGAATGTTCCCAAAAGGTACCGAAACTGCAAAGAAAAACAAATTACGAAGCCAAGCCAAATACTTCATATGGGATGATCCGTATTTGTGAAAAACGTGTGCCAACCAAGTAATTCGACGATGCATCTCAGATGATAAAATTCAGTCCATTCTGACTTTTTGCCATGGCCATACATGCGGCGGCCATTTTGGGCCAAGGAAAACAGGCCGGAAGTTCCTCGATTGTGGTTTTTATTGGGACACGATTTTCCGGGTCGCTTATCACTTTTGCAAGGATTATGATCGATGCCAACGCCTGGGCAACATTTCTTCTAAGAATGAGATGCCTCAAGTGCCTATCCTGGTGTGCGAAATATTTGATGTATGGGGCATGGACTTCATGGGCCCCTTTCCGAGCTCGTTCGGTAATTCCTACATCTTGTTAGCCATCGACTACGTTTCCAAGTGGGTCGAGGTTAAGGCCACTCCGACTAATGATTCAAAGGTGGTTGGTAAGTTTCTCAAAACTCAGATTTTCCAGTGCTTTGGTGTACCTCGAGCTGTCATTAGCGACCAAGGCACGCATTTTTACAATCGCACGTTAGAAGCCTTGTTCAAGAAATATGGAGTTCACCATCGCCTCGCCACCGCCTATCATCCACAATCCAATGGGCAAGCCGAGGTCTCGAATCGGGAAATCAAGAATATTCTGGAGAAGACCGTATGCCCACACCGCAAGGATTGGAGTCTGCGTCTAGACGATGCCGTATGGGCATACCGCACAGCATTCAAAACACCTATCGGCATGTCCCCTTATAGGTTGATATTTGGAAAGCAATGTCACTTGCCGGTCGAGTTGGAGCATCGAGCCTTTTGGGCTGTCAAGCAATGTAATTTCAACCCTCAACTAGCTCGTCATGAGAGGCATTATCAGTTGCAAGAGCTGGAGGAAATTTAGTTAGACGCTTATGACAGCGCCAGTGCGTACAAGGACCGAACCAAGTTTTTACATGACAAATATATCCGGCGAAAGACTTTTGAAGTTGGCCAAAAGGTGTTGCATTTTAATGCCCGCCTCCGGCTCATGCCAGGTAAATTGAAGTCTTATTGGATCGGACCATTTGAGGTTGTCCATGTCAGTCCACACGGAGCTGTGGAAATTTGCAGTCTCACTACTCAGAAGTTGTTGCACGTCAATGGCCAATTGCTCAAGCCTCATTTTGTCGCGCCTAACTGGTCCAGTTTTGATGGGGTCGATTTGGCAGCCCCGATGCCCATAGCTTAATCCTGCTTACTTCGTCGGGCCTCCGACGTTAACTAAGGGCGCTTCTCGGGAGGCAACCCGTTCTCTTTTCCTTTTTTTTTAGTGTTTTTTGTTTTTTTGCCTTTCCTTTCTTTTTTTTTTATATATCTGTTGTTCTATTTTCCTTTATAAATAAATAAAATAAAAAATAATAATAATAAGGGGGCGGACTGGGTAACATTCTAAGTGTAGGGGCGCTTCCGCAAATTCTGAGCTGCTCAAGGACTACTCTGCAATTTTGCTTAGTTTAATTTGGGGATTTTCCTTAAAGCGCTAAATTCATTCCCAATTTAAACCCCCTCCCCTTAGTCAAATTTTTTTCACCGCCCTTTCTTACTCTCCCGTGTGACTTTTCAGATTTTCACTACCGTTCCAGCTTCCCGCGCTTTCAATCTCCACTCAGATCACCGCTGTCAACCCACAGCCATGGGCAAGAAACGCAGTGCTAAGAAGAAGGCCTCCACTTCCGTCGGCCTCTCCACTCCACCGGCCGATTCTTCTCCACCAATTAATTCACCGGTGGCTGTCTCTCCGCATTCCACGGTGGATTTTCCGGTGACTACCCCAGCTCCTTCACCTCAGCCGGAGCCCTCACCGCCACCGTCAACTCCTGCCACCATCCCTGAATTAAATCAACCGCCGCCGCTCCCAACGCCATTCTGAGAGCGTGGACACCACCTCCCCATCCGTCAGTGAAAGACGCCGGACCAGGCCATCGCTTTTCGTCGATCTCGCCGCCGGTGACACAAGCGCCGCATCTCCGACGATGTCCCCTTCAGCCCCAGTTTCCACCGCTCCGCCTTCTACGCTGACTGAACTGGCGTCTGCCTCCCCCACACCTTCAGCGGCGGCCGTCTCCACTCCACCAGGATCTCCATCGCCTCGAGTGCCCTCGCCCACCCCCCCTCCCCCCACACCTTCAGCGGCGGTCGTCTCCACTCCACCAGGATCTCCATCGCCACGGGTGCCCTCGTCCACCGCCCCTCCATCTCCAGTCCCTGGTCCCTCTGCTGCTATCATGCCACCTCCACTCCGGCGCCGGATTCGGTTGAAATCCACCGCACCCAGACCCTCTGCTCCGCCGATGTCTCCCGAGGACCCAACCCCTATTTCTTCCTCCCGCGGTCACCGCCCACTCCCACGACTGCCGTTCCGACAGCCTGATTAGGTATGCTCTCGTGCCGAGAGGAACATCAAGCGTGCTCTGATCAGTGCTTGTATTTTTGACTGGGGAGATATTGTTGTTTTAGGGGTAAATAATTAGATTCGTGCCCATTTTAATCGTGTCGGTTGGTCCCCATTTTTAGATGTTTCAGCCTCGGTCCATAGGGAGATCTATCTAGAGTTTTTGTCCTCTTATGTTTTTTATTCTTCACGGGCTCTTGATGATTGACATGCTGTCGTGTTTTCTTTAAGGGGTAGGAATTTTCATATGTTTATTAACGCTTTGAATGTGGTTTTGGGATTTGAATCTGATAAGTCTCTTAGTGATGAGTTGTATGAGTCTACATGTTGTGATATGCCTAATTCATTTTCCGCCCTCGCCCCTGAGCGTTGGCGTTTGTTGAGCATTGACTCTGATTTTGTTGCTCACTCATCTCATAGTGCGAATATTCATGATGATGCTCTCCGTCTTTGTCATAGGTTTTTGGTGGCAAACTTGTTTGGTCGTGTTGATATGATGAATGTGGTTACATTGCAAGAGTTGTTCATTCTTGATTGCATGCTTTCAGGAAAAAAAAAAAACTTTATTTTGCGTTTTGGTTAGCACGACAGTGGCAGTACAGTGCTAATCATTTCCTATGTCGAGCCCCTTTAGGCTACTTTGTGACTTTGCTTGCACAACATTTACATATTCCGTTTGATGATCCTGATCCGCTGCCTGCTACTCTTTTTACTATTGCTGATTTAGCTGCCATGCGCTTGATTTGTGTTGATGCCTAAGGGCAGTATAAGCTCACCCAACCGGGCGCACAAGGTCCGAGTCATTTTTCCAGTACAGGTACCTCTTCTTCATCCACTGCACCTGCTGCCCCCGCCTCTCTCCTTCTTGAGATTGAGGCTGTAACGCCCCAAACTACTCCGTTTGGCCACGTCACTCAGCATACTTATAACGCCCCAAACTACTCCGTTTGGCCACGTCACTTAATAATAATTCATTTACATGTATTTGCATTCTCATAATAAATTGAGCAGAAGCTAGGGTTAAATAGGATAATGAGGTATAACATCATAATTCCGAATATAAAATTTCCTTCCACAATTATAACATGCCACCTATCATAATCTACCATGTCGCCCAACATCGTGTTTAACGGAAGCATAGAATAAACCCATCCACATCATTCATACAGTCATCTAACCTATCGGGCTCATAGGTCTTAGACGACCCGCCCGTCTAGCACCCTAACGTAACCATCACAAAATTTAGGGATTCATCGACATACATTTGCACGACGTAGGCTCCTAGGTCAATCGACCCGCCTTTAAATCATTGACATGTTATAACAAGTTAGACATAGCATAACTATAAAAGATCGGGCTATTCCCATCCCCAATAATCGTTGATCATAAAGCAGAAAGGATGAACAATGTAATAATATTAACAATACGCATATTCAAGAGCAAGCAAAATTAAACACAAGCTTGTGGGGCTCTCTTGTGTTCACAACGCTCCTACTCCGGCCTCGACTCCTCAACCTGAAAATTCATTGAATGAATGGGGTGAGTATTTAACAACATACTCAGTGGGGAATACTGCAAACAGTTATAGCTAATTGCACAAGTGAAAATATAACATATGGACTTTTCTTTACTTTGTGGAGACTAGTCTCAACCCCGTAGGGCCCAAACATCATGATGCTCCCGTTAATGAACATCTTTATCCCTGTAGGGATGCCCGCAGACATCCTACCCCCCAGGGAGGACATTAACAGGTCTATGTTCGATCCAAAGGATCTCTGCCCCGAAGGGTCTCTTTGTCGACCCCGAAGGATCTCTTTCATTCACTGGTCCGAAGACCCTTCATACATATACAATCAAAGCACAACAGTAACTATAACCTTACACGTGTTCACAGTTTAGAGTTACCCCACCTCACGAGACGCTTTCAAATCTTTCTCAACCTTTGAAATACTTCTTGGCCGTGCACAAGTCATCCACCTCGAGCCCCAACACGTCACCTAGCACCTTTCAATTTTCTTTCATTTTAGATGTCGAGTTATTTAATTTAAATCATAATTTGACCAACTCAAGATATACTTTGCTTTAAGGTCTTTAAACATACCCATATACACAAATGTGGATATACAAACTCACAACGTGATTTTGGACTCAAGATACTCATTAAAAACCCCTTGAAACATTTAATCGAGCACATTACGTGCATCCATTTAAACCACTAAAGCATAACTCAATTTAAATCATTTAAACTCACCATTTCAAACACAAACACCTTCATCCTAGAGCTCTAACATACTTGAAAATCAACCCCAAACAACCAACACAACACCTCCAAACAATTATCAACAATTCAAGGGTAATTATATCAAAAATCCAAACTCTAGCAACAATGAACCATAGGAATTCGATATAACTTCACATATAGCCTCAAGGAGGTAAATAAACCATATGTTTAAGATATCAAGGCAAGAGGATCAATAAAAGTGGAAACCCTAATTTTGGTTATCAAACCCTAGTTTCCAAAACAACAAGAAATGGGTGTTTAATCCCCATGAAGGAGAGGTGTAGTGGTTACCTTTGTTGATGGTGGATGTTGAAAGGATTTACTCCAAAAGATGAAGAGTTTCTTGAGAGAGAGATGGAGGAAATCGCCCAAATGGAAGTGGAGAAAATGAAGATGAAATGAATAAGTGTGGTATTTATAGGTAGGAAAATCGGCCCAGCCCGCGCGACCGCGCGCCTCCCACGACCGCGGGAGGGAGCTCTCGGCCCAGGCTCACCGCGAGTGCGCAGCCCCCGCGGGCGCGCGTCTCTCGGCAGCCCCGCGGGCGCGCAGTCTCCCGCGACCGCGCACGTCCCCGCGGGCGCGCACATCCCCGCGAGCGCGCGGCGTGCCCCTCTTTAACCCCGCTTCCATTTTGACTCCCGGACATCTTTAACTCCGTTTTAAAACGACTTAGATTTTGAAACACCTTTAATACATACCGAAAACAAAATTAAATGCAATCACGTTCATTCATTATCATATAATTCGACACTTTAGTATTAAATTCAATCTGTGTTATACACTCAGTATAACATCACTGTGCTGTGACGTATCGGCCCAAGTAGAACAACCTGCATTAAATCAACGGCATAATACAAACATACTCACATGATTAATATTCAATTTCAACACGATTTTCCAAAAATTATAATTCATAATTTAGAAAAAAGGGACGGGGTATCACAGAGGCCCTTAAGTTGCTAAGTTGCAATAATAAGAGAAGTGATGCTGGAAAGTAGAAGGGCAATCTTATGCTTCCGTTCTATAAAAAAAAAAAGAAAAAAAGAAAAAAAACACTGAAAAGAAGAAAGAAAGAAAGCAGAAATAAGAAGCAAAGCTTCAGAAAAAATTGAGATTGATTGAAAGCATGCCCTGGGTTTATATGATCTGAGAAAGCCAGCTTGGAGTTGAAAGTGCTAAATAATTGCAGCTATGCTCTAAATCTACACTTTGAAAAACTTGCATGTTTTCTTGTTATTAAGCTACTTCACCCAAAAGAATCCTACCTCTAATCCCGAGCCCCATTACAACCCTTGGAAAAAGACCTTTTGATTTATGCTTTGATCTTATTTGTTGATGATTCTAGTTACATATAGGCAAGGCTGTGCTGAGAGTGACAAATCACGACCTGTGTGAATTTCTTTATATCCATATTCTTTGAGTGATTTAGAGTGAACCATAGTGAGGCTGGATCAAGGTGCACTCTTTTGACATGAATGAGGATTTTTGGTGTATTCTTTAGGGCAGAACAGGTTGGTGGTTTGGTTGGATGAATCATAGTTCCTACTCCGAGCACTTTTCGGTTCAAGGCAGCTTGTACTCTTTGTTTTATTTGTGTTTCTTTTTGTGTATTTAGATATGCTCGAGGATGAGCGTTGTTTAAGTGTGGGGGGATTTGATCAGGCTAATTCTACTTGATATTTTGGGCCATTTCGATGTGGTTTAATTGTGTTGATTGCCATATAATGATATCATTTTGGAAGAATGTTGTACTTTAAGAGTTTTGCAGGTCATTAATGCAAAGATGGAGAAAATGGCATGTTTTTGGTAGGAGAACGAGCTGTGCAAAGGAAGTTGAAATTTGAAGCCACACCGTATGGCCATACGACAGGACGATATGGGCGGATAACTCAAAGATTGGGCCTGAGCGTGCGTTCTTGGGCTGATATGCGAAAATTACTTAGGCCCATGGCCTGAACGCGCGCAAGAGGATTTCCACCGCCTCCAAGAGTCCCTTTTTTGCCAATTGCCTTGTTGGAATAGATTAGGATGTCTATTTCCTTGTTAATATTATTTTAATTAAGGATATTATATATAGATTAGGACTTATCTTTATTAGAGACATTCCAGATTTTTATTCACGCACGAACAAGAACAAAAAGACGATTTCTCTCTAGAGCAGATTTATTCATCTTCTTCGGTTGTTTCATGGTATTTGTTACTTTAATATTTGTTGTGGTTCAATCTTAATATGAGTTCTAGCTAATTTCTTCTTATTCCAGAAACAGCTAACGAAGCCCTGGCCTGGTTAAACTGTGAGATCTAATCATTTTCATCATTCAATTAACTGTATGCATTTGTTATTCTTTGTATTTCGAGTCGTTAATTGTTTCGATACTGCTAGGTAGTTGCAAATACTTAGTGAGTTGGAATTAATTAGTAGTCAATTAAACCGGTCATCCGTAATTGTGGTTTAAGTTTAATTAGTGGCGAAACGGTTCTTCAGAACCAGGGAGAATAGCCATCTTAATCTAACGGTCCTCCGTCAGAGTCTGTTAATTATGAATCGGGTTCCTCTAGAATTTAAAGCTGCCAGCTCATTAAACATATAGAGCGTCTCTTACGGTTGTCAGTCGATTAGGGAAATAATTGGTGAAGCGTCTTCCTGATTATCGAGAAACTACGGAGGGATTAGGCTGCGTCAGTAAGTGTCTTCGGTAGCTATAACTGATTTGTATGTGTTAATTGAATTAATCTTGCATCAAGGATCAGTTTAGGTAAGCTAGGGTGGAGTTATTTGGAATCCGGAATATTTTCTTCTAATATCTAAATCCATTTATTCTGTTAAATTGTGCATCTTCCCAGTTATTTATTTAATTTCATTTATTTTGTTAAAATCACAATTTCTCCTTAAAAGTTTGGTCCTACAGATTAGAAGTATAGAGTAATTCTCGCCGGTCCTTTGGGAGACAATCTCGCTCATCACTGTACTGTGCAGTAAGGGCATACCGACTGCTGTCGGGTTATTTATTTTTGGTGTAAAATGACACACCACTATCATTTGATGAAGAAGAAGGAAGCATGAAGACGTGAGAAGAAGAAGGACGCCATTTGGACGTATGCATGAAGAGTTCTACGCGTTTGCATGGGAATCCGAGAGATGATTGTTTTCATGCAAAGATGGCAAGAATTAATCACAACATGGGCC
The DNA here is from genome assembly GCA_026008535.1 of Perilla frutescens. NCBI lineage: Eukaryota > Viridiplantae > Streptophyta > Magnoliopsida > Lamiales > Lamiaceae > Perilla > Perilla frutescens. The sequence continues at coordinate 18,091,124 of BRKX01000005.1, forward strand.
ACGAATTATTCAGCCGAAGTCATGTGTGTTGGAGTCCAACATGGCGAGAATTGAAGGCCCAAGTTGTTGGGATTTTATCTAGATTAGTTTGGATTTTATTTCCTTATTTCATGTTATCTTTTCTTACCTTAATTAAGACTTCTAGTTAAGGTAGGATTCCTAGTTGATTTAGGGAACTTATGATTTTCGAATTCCTTAGTTTTTAGGATTTATATTTTCTGTTTTTATGCTCCTATAAATAGGAGTTCTTTGTGACATTATTAAGGTAGACAATTGCAAGAGTTTAAGAGTTTTCCTCCATTTGTCTCATGATCCTTAGGTTGATCAAATTTACAAACATTCTATTGTTCTAGCAAATCAATAGTCTTATTCAAGTTCTTCAGGGTACAACGAGTACTTAGAAGAATTGCTATCAGGAGAAGTTAGTCGTGCGCGTTCGAGTTTACGACACGGGTTCGCTGATCCTATCATATCCTTTACCAAACCTCACCGCCGCCAACACCATCATCACCGATGACATCCACCACCATCACCGCCATCCTCAAGCCTTCCACGAGTTGTACCTCAAGTCCTCTTCGTGGTTTAGTTCGTTGTTCGTGTTCCTAGTAAGTTCTAGTTCAAATCGAGTTCAAATACCTTCTTATCTTATTCGTTCTTTTCATTGGAGTTTTGTTATCATGTTTTACTTGGTTTTGGTCATAGTCTAGAGTTCTTAAGGTATCGAGTCTAGTGCAGCAAGTTTCGTACATCATTAATATTAGCCGAGTTGTAATTTGCTTATTTTTTAGTCGGATTGTATCCTTCTTTCTAGCTGACGTTGTTCGAGTCTTTGAGTCTTCCACTTGCGTATTTCTCGTGTCTTAGATTATTTGTCCAAGTCACATAAAAAAACAGGCTCCTAAAACAACCGCTAATTCTGTAGCAATCGATAATTCTGACTGCTAATTTTGTGCAAACCTTTTTAGGTCGATTTCGTAACTTTTCCTCAATTGGTGTACGTCATATACTTCTTCGTTAGTGATTTTAACATCCATCTTCACCTAATGGTCCATTTAAAGTCCATTTCTTCAAAGTTTATCTTAAACACAAGAATCGTTAAAGAAGAAGAAACTGATATAAACTTAGATAATTATACACTATCATCACCATATCACACATATTATACATAGAATAATGTATAAAATATTATTTTATCAAATCCCACAAACATAAATACTTGCTTGTCCTCAAACAAGAGCAAAATCAATTTCAAAATCAAGTCAACATATGCAATCACAAATCAAACTCCGGTATTCATGACCTCAAGAACTCAACCAAAAATCATTATAAATAAGCACTGACACGTTATTTATTAACAAAATAACATGTTTCGCAAGTGCACGGTGCTATTGTAATACTTAGATGAGCAAGAGTATCGTATCCCACAAAGATTGAATTCACTGACTCTCACACAAGTACTCGCTTAATATCTAGACTCAAACAACCAGATAAAGAAAGAACAAAAATAAACAGCATGAAATAAAACAGTAAATATCGAAAATAAACAGAGAAACAATTAAATGAAAAAACCTAGTTTTTAGGGATAGAGTGTCCAAAAGACTTCTTATTCGAAGCATATAGTATTCGGGTAGACTAGGTTTGATCCGCGTGATCATTGCGTTTCTACTCTGTGTTTGAAACTCACTTTCATACACACTTAAAGGAGTCTCGGGAGAGATTTCATGTGAGAACTAGAGGGATTCTAGATTGTGAGGGGAGCTCACAATTCAGTTTAGTGAAAGAGGTTGAATTGGGTAGGAAAAGGATCGAGTGACGGGAGTCTTCGTGTAATAGCCTTTGTAACCATTCAACGAAGTAGTAAGCTGTTTCTCACGGACTTGTGAAGTCCCCCCTGACGTAGATCAGTTGAGCGAACAGGGTTATCAACCTCGTGTTCTTTACTTGTTTTCTGTTTCTATATTCTGACCTTGAATGTTCACCACAATGTACACGTCCATGATTATGAACATGAGCACACAGTTTATGTAACTTCATAGCTGATTTGAAGAATTATCTTAGAAATCTTAAATGCATTTCTTCTCCAACAGTTTTCAGGTTAGGATAAAAGAATTGAATGGTTATCTTTTTTCGAAATATGTTTGTTGATGCTCTCGACAACAAGTATCACTATGTATAAAGTAAGGTATCACTAGTTATGTGTTATGATATCACTTATTATGTGATGAAAATATATGCATATTGAAAAAATGCAATACCGACGGAAATAAATAGCTCAACACATGTATATGATTATTAAGGTGAAGAAAAAAAAAATGAAAATTAAGCATTATAAAAACCTCAAAAAATTGATCAATCTTGCTATTTATTTTTAGATCAAATATTGACACAACGAAATCTCATCTAACCAACTTTTAGAAATACAATCATGCCAAGAGATATAACATTAAAGTAATAATACTAAATTTTAAGGAGTTATATCGCTAACTATGGAATATCATATCCTAAACATTGGATACATTTAAAACAAAAACTCAATCAACAACTAATAACATATAAGTGCCATTACATGTGAAGTGCAGTATCTATAGCAATGAAGCAAAATATCACTAATCATTGAATACATTCAAATCAGAAAACCAATCCATAACCAACAATATCATATCCTAAACATTGGATTCATTTAATAACGTCATACAAATAAGTATCATATCCTAAAAACAGTCTAGGATTAGAGGTTTTGGAACCAAACTCCTTTGAAATTGATATATCACATGTATTCTTCCTCTTACTTTTTTGAAGATGCACTTTCATTCTTTTTCTCCTACCCTTTGTGGTTAAACCTTTAGGATCCAATATCTTAGTGGAAGAGTTTGAAACATTTGTATCCTTTATGGAATGCACTGTATTCATTAATGTTTCAACATCTGCAATAACCCATATTATGTCATTCTTCAACTATTTTTCTTTCTTCTTCAATATCTTTGGCTTTCATAACAATGGAGTAATACTTTTTTCATCATTTGATTTCCGTCCAATTCGCTACACTATTTTTCTGTCAATTCTAATTCTCATTCAATAATCATTCATACTACATTTACATCATCTACAAAGATGTTTTCATCTTATAACATCTCATCATCCAGTTATAGTGAGGATGAGGATGAGCTTTCCAAATTCTTAATCGACGAGATGACGACACTAAAGAACAATATTTGTTTCTATTAATCGAGCAAAACAACCAAAATCAAGAACATACATGTACCGAGATTGTGAAGCGGCACCACTCGGATAATGAAAGATTACTTCGATGAAAACCCTACATGGGGTCCCAATATATTTCGATGATGTTTTTGGATTCGTAACGAGTTATTCACTGGCATAGTGAAGGCATTATGTGATACCCCGACCCTTTTTGCTAAATTATAAATTATAATTTTAGTAAATGATTTCGAATTGATATTGTTGAATATTAATCATGTGGTATGTTTGTATATTATGCCGTTGTTTTATTGCAGGTTGTCTCACTTGAGCCGATACGTCATAGCACGGTGGTATTATACTAAGTGTATAATACATGATAACATTTAATATTAAAAGTGTCGAGTTATATGATAATGAATGAATGTTATTGCATTGATTATATGTTTTGAACATACCTTGAATGTTATTGCATTGATTATATGTTTCGGTGTGTATTAAAAGTGTTTCGAAAATCTAAGTCGTTTTAAAATGGAGTTGGAAATGTCCGGGAGTCAATTTTAAGTTGGGGGGTTGTTTTGAGTAAGGTGCGCGCCCGCGGGGCGGTGAGCGCCCGCGGGGTGTTGCGCGCCCGCGGGGCGTGGGCGAGGCCCGCGCCCGCGGGGTGTGCGCGCTCGCGGGGAGCCTGGGCCGAGAGCCCCCTCGCGCGGTCACGGGAGGCGCGCGGTCGCGCGGGTCCGGGGACTTTCCTACCTATAAATACCACACTTGTTCATTTCTTCCTCATTTCTTTCTTTTCTTTGGGCGATTTTCCTCCCCCTTCTCTCTACAAATTCTTGAACTTTTGGAGTGGATCCTTCCATCATCCTCCATCAACTAAGGTAACTTCATACCTCTTCATCTTGGTGATTTAAACACTCATTTCTTGTTGAATCAAACCTAGGGTTTGTTATCCAAAATTAGGGTTTTCACTTTTATTGATCCTCTTGTCTTGATATCTTGAACATATGGTTTATTTACCTCCTTGAGGCTATATATGAAGTTATATCGAATTCCTATGGTTCATTGTTGCTAGGGTTTGGAATTCTTCCCTAATTTCCCTTTGTTTTGTTGATAATTGTATGGAGATGTTATGAGGGTTGTATGGGGTTGAGTTTCATGTATGTTAGAGCCCTAGGGTGAAGGTGTTTGTATTTGAAATGTTGGGTCTAAAGGATTTAAAATGAGTCATGAGCATGTGGTTTGTATGTGTTTGTATGTGTTTGTATTTGAAATGTTGGGTCTAAAGGATTTAAAATGAGTCATGAGCATGTGGTTTAAATGTGTGCCCGTAACGTGTTCGATCAAATGCTTCAAAGAGTTTTAATGTGTATTTTGAGTACAAAATCATAGTATGAGCTTGTATATCCATGGTTGTGTATGTGGAAATGTTTGAAGTCTTTAAAGTAAAGAATAGCATGAGTTGGGTTAAATTTATGATTTAATTGTATGGCTCGACATCTAAAATGAAAAGAGGATTAAAAGGTGCTAGGTGACGTGTTGGGGCTCGAGGTGGACAACTTGTGGGCGGCAAAGGAGTATTTCAAAGGTTGAGAAATTGTGAAAGCGTCTCTTAAGGTGGGGTAACTCTAAATTGTGAACACGTGTAAGGTTATAGCTATTGTTGTGCTTTGACTGTATAAGTATGAAGAGTCTTCGGACCAGAGATAAAAGAGATCCTTCGGGGTCGACAAAGAGACCCTTCGGGGAAGACATCCTTTGGGATCGAATATAGACCTGTTAATGTCCTCCCTGGGGGGTAGTATGTCTGCGGGCATCCCTACAGGGCCAAAGATGTTCATTAACGGGGGCATCATGATGTTTAGACCCTACGGGGTTGAGACTAGTCTCCACAAAGTAAAGAAAAGTCCATATGTTATATTTTCACTTGTGCAATTAGCTATAACTATTTGCAGTGTTCCCCACTGAGTATGTTGTTAAATACTCACCCCATTCATTCAATGAATTTCAGGTTGAGGAGTCAAGGCCGGGGTAGGAGCGTTGTGAACACAAGAGAACCCCACAAGCTTGTGTTTATCTTTTGCATGCTCTTCTTTTGAAAATACTTATGACATTATTATTAGTACATTGATCACTCTTTTTGCTTTATGATCAATGATTATTGGGGATGGGATTAGCCCGATCTTTTGTAGGTTATGATGTGTATAACTTGATATTATCCAAAAATAATTTAAAGGCGGGTCGTTCGACCTTGGAGCCTATTATGTATGAAGTATGTATGTGGAAATTGTGGATGGTAGACGGGCGGGTTGAGTAAGACCTATGAGCCCGATAGGTTAGATGCTTTTACGTAAATCCATGTTGTGTGACAAAATAGATATGATAACAAAATAGATATGATAGATTGCATGTTATAAATGCTTAATTGCGAAAAATTTATATTGAAAATTATAATGCCATACCTCATCATGCTATTATCATGTTTTGACCTTAGCTTCCGCTCATATTAAAATAAGGACAAAAAAAAAATATGCAAGTAAATTGTATGTTAAGTGACGTGGCCAAACGGAGTAGTTTGGGGCGTTACACATTAGAAGCCCACGATGAATATTTTCAAATGGGATTTGATGCTACGGGCAAAAGAGGGTTCTCCACACTTTATAAATGCACGGTGGATATTAGACAATTGACATATGGTGGTCCTGATTATCATTATGACGAGTACTTTCGTGTTGCTGAAACAGCGGGCATCGAATGTTTGATGAAGTTTTATCACTTTGTAATCTAAGTATTCAGTGATTACTACTTGAGGAAGCCGACTATTGTTGATTGACAACAACTGGTATAAATGCACAAACAGAGGCATGAATGTCATGGCTTTTCTGGGATGCTTGGTAGCCTTGATTGTATGCAATGAGAATGGAAGAATTGTTCAACGGCTTGGAAATAAAAATTTACTAATGGTGATCAAAGAGTCCTAACAATCATGCTTGAACCGGTTGTATCTACAAATTTGTAGATATGACATGCTTTTTTCAATTGTACTGGTTCAATTAATGACATCAATATCCTGAGTGAGTCTCCATTGTTCAACATCTTACAAGGATGCATGTTAAATATTACTTTTATATTTAATGACACGTAATATACACAAGGATACTAATTAACAGACGAAACTTATCTCGAATTGGCAGCTTTTGTCAAGAGCTTTCAGTGCCCTTAAGATCCAAAGAGAATGAAGTTCAAGAAAATGCAAGAAGTAACAAGAAAGAATGTTGAACGTCCATTCAGGGTACTCTAAGCTCGTTAGGCAATCACTAGATGTCCATGTCGTTATTGGCAAAAACATAAGTTAAAATATATCATGTTGGCTGCATTATTTTACATAATATGATTATTGAGGATGCAAGAGAAGTGGCATCTGATTGGGGAAAAACAATCTCAACATCAACGAGTCAAGCAATAATAATGATTTTCAATTTTTCCAAGGCTTTGTAAGAGCATTCAATGATCACCTCAGGCGAGGTTCCGATCTACTCGATAGAGAAAACATCATCAACTTCGAGATGACTTGATTAAGCATGTGTGAGCATGTCTCGACAATGCTAGCAATTTCTATTTTTTAACAATCCTGTATTTTTTTCAATAATGATTTTGAGTTGTATTTTTTTAATGTTGTTTTGAGTTGTATTTTTTAACATTAATTGGAGTTATATTTGTTTTTCTTTATTTCACTTTTATTGTTGTTGTATTTTTAATCGTTTCTTAATTGCACAATATGTGCTATTAATAATTGTTCAATTTTTTTCTTAGACTTTTTTATAAAATTAAATATATAGAGTCTTGTATTTTATAAATAAAACATATTAATTAAATTATTATTACTAATGTATTAAAAGAAATTTTTGTAAGTTAAATAAATAAAATATAAAGAATTCAATTATAAATAATCCTAATTGAAATAATTAAAAGTAATTATATATAATAATCACATAAAAAATACTCATCCCTCAATAAAAATATATTAACTAAAACTATTGATAATATTAAATCATAAATATGAAAAAATCAACCATAGCTAAAAACAAAAAATAAAAAATTTAAAAAATTCTAATTAAGAAATAATCAACCTGAACTAATAAACATAAACTAAAAAATAATAACTCAACAAATCCCCCTTATTTTGAATGATCAAATTTAATAATAATTTATAATTATAAACTAAAATATAAAAAGAAAATGATAAACCCTATTTATGAACAATCAACCCTAATTAATAATTACAATTAAGTATAGTCCTAGTTTTGAAACAATGATACCTGATTAGCAGTAAAACTTATTGCCAAAAAATGATGCTAAAACCTTAATAATAAATTAATTAAAAATTTACAAAACAAAAAATAAAAATTAAAACATTTAACATAAAAAAAAAAAAAAAAAAGTTTAAATACTGCACCGCACAACCTGCAGTGCCAAGCGACACAGCAGGCGATCCTCTTCCAAAAAAAGCGATCATCTTCTTTCACAAGTCTCTCTCTCTCTCTCTCTCAAATCCAATTGACTGCGATGTCCGAAAATCCACTGCAGCTTCTGTTCCAAGGTTTCAGCAAAGTTTCGGCGTGCATTCAGACGAACCTCTCTCACTTCATCCCGCGCCGCGAAGAGCCTTCATCCGCACTGTCCACAAACAAGACCCCTCTCATAACGCTCTCTGCTGCTGACCATCTTCGCCAACCGGGCGAAATTCTCAACAAGGTTGTGCCTTTATCCACTTGGATTCTTAGTGCAGTCCATCTGTTTGATGAAAGTACTTAATCGACTTCCTTTTGCTTTTGCATACTCTGATTTTGATGCTTTCCGCTTAAGATGAAATTAGCGAACTGCATATGCTTATGCTTTAGCTATACGAATTGACCCCTTTTCGCAGAAACTAAGTGAGCATTTAGAATCTTTCATAACAGTCAATTCCTATAGTCTTTGTATTCCCATCTGCTTATATGCTATTTGCGTTTCTTGTGCTGCTTGATTCTGTTGCAATGCGGATTGAGCTGGACAAGATGCTTGCTTATTATTTAGCGTATGCTTTTTCATCAGGGAAAATCTTCAGGCCCAACAACGAAAGAAGAACTTGGAAGAGCCACATGGACCTTTCTCCACACTCTAGCTGCTCAGGTTCCTGCCTTAGTCATCCACCCTTCAATTTTATTTTCATCTACTTTTGAACACTGGTCTCCTCTTTTCGCATTTTTGGGAGAAGGCCATCGATTTGTGATTGCATTTTTCGACGGTCCAGTCATTTTTGTAATGGATTCATAATTTTATGTGTTGGATTTTTAATTCATGTAATGAGAGATGTGGTTGTGTAATTTGTGTATTCATTGTCTTTTTTTTTCTTTCTTATTTGTTTCAGTACCCAGAGAAACCAACTAGGCAACAGAAGAAAGATGTCAAAGAACTGGTATTGTTTCCATTTTTCAAGTTTCGGGAAGTGTATGGAAGGACTGGTGTAGTGATTATGTTCTTTTATGTCTTGCTTGTTATGAACTGAGTGTATTGATTCTGCAATATACTTTTTCCCTTTGATCATATGTCTAAGAATTTCCTTTTGCATAACCAAGTGTTAGTTAGCATACGAACTGATCTATTTCATAACTGATCTAGCCTGGCTGGGGTTACTGGGTTAGAGAGATTGAGATAGTATAAGCTCAGATCTGCTGTGTTTTTTGAGATTCACTTTTAAAACCATACTTCATTCTATTTTTTGTTTTCCCGGGCTAGTAGTGTGTGCTAGCCTTACAGCCATTTCAGAAGGAGGGGAAAATAACAAAACTCATTTTGATATATTCCCTGTCACGGAATTTGGCTGTGCCAAACAAATTCATTCATTAGTTCCCTGAACTCATGTACTTTTGCATTTCTCTTGCAGATGGCGATACTATCCCGCATGTATCCTTGTAAGGAATGTGCAGATCACTTTAAAGAAGTTATAAGGTGCTCACTTACTCTCATTCTCATCCCCCAGCATCTCAATCAGAGCCTGAAGATTCTCTCTCTCTCTCTCCCTGTCTAACATATTGTTTTATATTCTCTGCTTCCATTTTCTGTGGGGGAAATCTTTTGTTTCATTGGCATGTGTCTGGCAAAGGTACCCTTGTGGGTTAGGCCAAAGTTGGTAGCCAAAGTAAAAATTCAAGGCATCTTATTTGATAATTGAGAATATTAGACATCTGTGACTGTAGCTGTGTCTTCGATTGTGCCATTTACATAAATAAGCTTCTGTTACTTGCTACATTTCCATCACTAAAACCAGCTTCAAGTTTGCTGCAGAACATTGCCTCACTTTTGCCCATGAGCATACCCAAATATCACTTTGCTTACAAGTAGTTGGCTACAAATTATGTGCAATCTCCCTTTGGGGACAGTGTCCCAAAGGTAGCATTGATTTTATCCCTCTTTGCCTTTGTTATCCGATTTCCAATTTTCACGTTGCTAAAATGTCTGCCAACTTTTTTTTTTAAAGTTGTATATAGTTGTGTGCATGTTGGGAGTAATCTGAGAGGAATGGTTGCCACTGCCAGCAGCCCTCTTACTCCGTCTATGAATTCCAGTTTTATAGTTGCTAAACCATATATTTAATCAATAAGCAACTTTGCAATTGATTTGATCTGGAGAGCATTAACCTTTTCTGTGTGGATTCTACCATTCTCTATTTTGAGTGTACTTTGATGCTTAAATGAAAACTGAACTGAATCATAACTTCATAAGGTATTTTAATGGCTCCAAATACATATTATTCAAAATTCCCATTGATAATGTTTCTATATCTATCGCATATGCAATGCAGAGCAAACCCTGTACAGGCTGGATCCCAGGATGAGTTTTCCCATTGGTTATGCCATGTACATAATGTTGTTAATAGAAGGTAATCCATTTATATAACTTCTTCTTTGGAACCTATCGCTTATGTACGAACTTTTATGATTTATTTCTTAACTAGAAACTAGCAAAATCTTGTTAATTCTAATATAATCTTCCATAAAGAAACCTCTCGGGTGTAGGTATTCTGATAAGTAAATTGACTATGTTTTTCTTGCTCTTGTTTCTACAGCCTAGGCAAGCTCGTGTTTCCCTGTGAACGAGTTGATGCCCGGTGGGGCAAGTTAGAATGTGAGCAGCGTGCGTGTGATTTACAAGGGACTATGATGGATTTCAAGAGTGAATCACAATGAAGTCATGCTATACTGCTGCTGAGAAAGGCCATTTGCCTCAATTTGTTAAGGGTAACTACATGTAACAGGAGGTCATGTTACAAACTAAGCATTGCTTTTGATCTATGGAAAAAATGAAATAGATCAATCTTTTCACTTGTAAATACTGATAGTTGTCGAGAGTCTAAATATGTTAAAATGTGGTATGTTAATGTGTACGAGCTTCTTTTGTTATCCACTTTTGCGGCTCTACTTTTATAGGCGTCGACATATTTTGGCTAATGCTTAACCATTTTATTTAAATTGGGTTATACATAAACCAATATCATTGAAATCACATGGAAATTTGCTCTTAACATCTCATTGAAATCACATAGAGATTGGTTTTAACTGGAAGTTTGGAATTAGTGAGTTTTTATAAATCTAAACACTTCGCAATCTACATTATTTTTCATACTTAGTTTATTAGACCCATTCTATCAATAGTTCATGAACATTATTAACATATGGGCATTGAGGTATAATCATCAAAATTTGTGTAAAATCGTCAAAACGGATCAAGATTTGTTAGATGGATTTTCATATATGGATTTAAATCCATACCTGAATTCAAACCCAAAACACAAAAGATAGTGATATTTTTGGGTGAATTATATTTAATACCCCCAACGTTTGTAATTATACTAATAATACAACCTATATTTAGTAGTAATTTTACCCCCTCAACATTTTATTTTTGTCACAATCATACACTGCGGGTTTTTCTAACAATTGAAAGTTGAGTCAATGTCTGGGAACACGTGAATAATAATAAAAAAATATTCGACATAAGCTAAAACAGCGTGAGCCCGGAAAATTCAGTGAAATTTGACCGCCAAGCACCCCCGTGAGTCTAAAAAATCCAGCAATTTTTATAAAAAAAAACGAGCAAGATTTCCTGTCCATGTGTTCTCTAGAATGGAGATTCAACTTTCAGTTACCGGAAAAAATTACGAAAAATATAATTGTGACAAAAATAAAATGCTAGGGTAAAATTGCTATTAAATATAATTTATTGTTATAAGTGGCAAATGTTTAGATGTTAAATATAATTTACTCCATATTTTTTGTAAGTATTTCTCACTCTATTAGTCGCTGAACTGAATAGAATACAATCATACAAGAGGCAAAAACTATTTTAGCCATTTGAACTTTTAAAAGATTTATTTTAGCCACTAACTTTAAAACATACTTATTTTAGCCACTTTGGACGAAAATGCCCATCTGCGCGCTGGACACTGTGCGCTGGTTGCGCGCTAGCAATGCGCGCAACACGCAGGGGTAAAATTATCATTCTGGCTAAAATAAATATTTTAAAAGTTCAAGTAGCTAGTTTTATATATTTCCACATCATATAAATATCCAAACACTGAATTGGGCCTAAATTGGTTCCTCGCTATTCGTAGATTCGATGGTGCCCGAATTCTTAATTTTAACTTAAAAAATATTTGTAAATGGCGGTTTTTTTTAACTATATCGTGCAAAACACACACACGTAACATTATCGTTAAAATAACAAAAGGTAAAAAAAAAACTAGACGACCATAATTAATATCTACTTAAGGAGTGAGATATATCCCCAAAAACTTGTTTAAAAATATTTTTTTAATTAAAATTTGAGAATTGGGTTATGAATAAGAGCACCACGGAATCTTCCCTCGTCATTTTATTGCACCTAATTTAAAATAAATACAAATATTATTTTGTTGATTTTTACACTTATAACCAACAATTAAAATCCTAATAAAATAAACCAAAGCAACCTAAATCCTAATGTTTATCCCAATATACTTCATCGTTACAACGATAACAATAATAATAATAATGATAATGATAATGATAATGATAATGATAAGTTTATTTCATCATGATAATGATAATTCATTTGTTTGTTTCTCTTAATGCGATGACACTGCTCCGAGGGAGAAAAAGATTTGGATGCTATTATCATCTTCAAATTTATTGTGTTTCTTCCTTCCTCCTTGATTTGAATTATCTAGAGAAGAATGAGAAATAGTTGTTAGAACAATTTGTCTTAATTCTCAGTATCCAAAAGCGAGAACTTGGATATAAGAGCCTTATTTGAAAAAAATAAAATAAAAACATAAAAACTTCTTCATATTTGCGTTATCGTCTCGAATCCTCGTTAAGATGGATTCAATTTCATCATCTCTGAGTTAAGAAAATATTTCTCAAAAATTCGTTAAGATAACATGGTTTCCATACAAACCATCGATCTACATGATGCTCCATTTTATTTCCATGTATGTGTTGAACCAGATTAACTAGTTAGATTCATGTATGAAAATTTAGGAAACTATATTTTATTTCTTTGGATTGTAATTGTGGGGCTTTGACAAAAGAGTAAAATAAAATAATATATTTATTTTAATTAAATTAGGAGTTATAAATAGCAAGATGAAAGCTGTATAAGTACAGAATATAATTACCTTTATTTAATATTTATATTTGTTTTACTACTATTAATGCCAAATTCATGAAGAAATAGACCAAAAAAAAACGTTCGAGGTACCTGTCAAAAAAATATGTTGATTGCAAGCATGCCGACACTTCTGAATTGAAAGAAAACTGCTAGACCCCCACCATAGGGAGTGGGGAGAGAGGATGGTGAAATGTACGTTTCGTGAAAATACCGGGGGCGACTCACAAGCCTCATGAATTAGATAAAAATTTATATGAGATTATTTAACGGGTCTCTTACATTAAATAAATTAAATTAATAGGACTCAAACCCACAAAAAATAACTCAAATCTAGCCCAGAAACCACCTAAATTCAGCACAGATCCACGAACCACAGCCCAAGAGTCAGGTACGTGAATACCAGTATACCACGTGTCCGCGCATGGGAGCGTGGGTTGACGGTCCATTTATACTTTTTTCGATTTTTTGTTTTGTTGTTTTTTTCTATTTTTTTAAAATCTTCATTTTATCGTGTGCAATGCACACAGTAACGGATCTAAAGGGGGCCAACACCTACCCCATCCCTTTTTTTATGTATTTTTCGTCATCGACTGATTTTGTCCCCTTATCTACAACTACAATATGTGTGTGTGTGTGTGTGTGTGTGTGTGTGTGTGTGTGTGTGTGTGTGTGTGTGTGGTGAGGCCTCTCCTCAAGAATTTTTATTTGGATCCGCTACTATACGACCCACGTGTTAACGCCAGGTAGGGGTGTGCAAAATTGAACCAAAACTACAAAGTCGAACCGACCGAACTATTTGGTTTGGTTGCTTTGGTGATTTTATCTTTAATTTGGGTTCGATTTTGAATATTAAAACTAAAATACAACTTGATTCAGTTTCGATTTTAATAAAAAATATTTTGGTTAAAACCGAAGTAACCAAAGTATATAAATTACATTTTTTTAATTTATATTTATAAGATTACACATAAATTAAAAGAATTCAAAAATAAAATTATACGTTAGTGACCTAGGGCAATATGCAAGAGTGCTTCAACTTTTAAGTAAAAGATTTGCGAGATTTTTTCTTGTATTAAATTATTTATTGTTAAGTGTAATATCAAGATTTGCTAAATCATCGGGATCTTCAACATCAAGATTTGCTAAGACTATAATCTCATAATTCTCTTCTTCGTCGATCTTAACGAAAAAAGAAATTGTTTGATTTTCCATTTCAACATCATCAAAGTCATCACTCAGAACAACATTGTAGTTTCTTCTTTGTTTTCTGCGAACAATAGGACACTCATTAGTATAGTGTCCAAAACCTGAACATCCTCTACATTGAATAGAATCAATGTCCTCGGAATCTTCTGATTAATTCTTTCTTTGATGATGACTTTTGTTGAACTTGATGTCGTAGACGATGGAGAATCAAACAGACGTCGAGATTTGAAATTTGGTAAGTTCTTCTTCATAGATCTGACTTGTGAGTTGAACTTCTCTGTGGGGAGTGCAATGCTCAAGTTCTCATTTTCATTGATCTCCTTAATGTTATCAACATCATCCTGAACATTCACTGACAAAGTCATAGTCTGAAGTGCGATTCATTTTGAATCGGAACCCAACTTCTAACTTTTGAGATTCATCTCAAACGTCAACAAAATGCTCACTACTTCACTTAGACTCGTGGTAGACACATTATGAGACTCTTCGATAGCTTAAATTTTCATGTTGAATCTTTTAGGGAGACTATGAAGAAGTTTACTCACCATATTTTCATTACTTATTGGACATCCAAGGGTTGTGGATTCATTTGACACTTCACAAAGTCTTTTAGTATAAGACGAAATTATTGTTTCATCCTCTTGCATCCTCAAAGTTTCAAATTTGGATATAAGAAGTCTCTCACAATGTTCATGCAATATGTTTCATGCTTGATATGTTATGATGCAGTTACATATCATTTTAAAACAAGAACATCCACAAAAACAAAAATAACATTTAATACTCGAGAATTGAAATTGGATACAATATGTTCCTCAGCAGACCATTGTGTTTCAGGAGTAATTAAGAACGAAATTTCCGACAAAACCTTCCATTCTTGGAGGAATCTAAGCTTCAATTATGTCATCCAAGTCCTTTCATGTATGAACTTTTATATAGATCTTCATGCATGACTTCCACATCGCATAATTCTGATCATTACTATCCAATGTCAGTGGATGACATTGGTTTAGCTGAATATCCATTACAGTATATTCGCAACTTCGGATCAAATACTTTGTATGTCAAGTAATGGCTGTTGATGTCACTTGTTAAAATTCGTTCCCGAATTACTGTAAAAATCGCAAGTGCAAATGTTAAATACAATGTTGAAGCTAGTGTTAAACTATGCCTTCAACATACACAAGGGAAACTTAAATGAACTTTGCACAAGAAATAGTTTTAAATCGCATACTTTCTATATGTGATTGCCAAAGAGCGAAATTCACTATCACAAATGATAAAATACTATGTTGATGTTATCTCGATTCACTCCCTTGATAATACGACAAAAATGTAAAAGAACTCTGTTCTAAGTACAATACTTCAATAAACTCTAAATACACTATCTAATACTTAGACAGTAAAGCAACTTCAAATCATAAACTCTCAATTCAAAACATCTAATCTACAAACACAACCAAAGAACATCTTTTGGTTGACTAAAACAATAGACGCAATGTTGAGCTGATTGCTGAGAAACTCGAAGTAAAACTTAAGAACTCAAGCTCTGAATTTTATCACTCACTATGGTTGATATCTTCTCTGCTTGTGAAAACCAATACTTATAGATCCCTCTAGTTTGTAGCGGTTTTCCCATTATCTCTCTTCAATAATGGGTCGGCGTTAACTATCTTCAGCAAGTTACCACGTTCTCGACCTCTGCATACAATTGCTCCAGCAACCCATGACTAAAATGGTTAATTAGAGAAAAGAGATGAGAGATATCATGGTACCTGAAATGTAGGACTAACTTTAACCATTTCAAAGCCAAGTTTACCCCACTATCTTAACCGCCTATATCCACTATTTTAAATTTAAATTTTGTGGATATATAAAAGTAATTAAAATAAACAAATTAATCAGATTAATTCAAAAAGAATGAACCTTAAAAACTAGTAAAGGATAATGTTAATATTCTCAATATTTCGGTTAATGTTGTTGGAATGTTGTTACACAGTGTATAACATCGAAGGCAATGTTATCAACAAAGTTGATAACATCTGATGTAACACAATCCCTAACACATACATTATATATAGATTAGTGAATTAATTCCCTAACACATATATTATATATAGATTAGTGAATTAATTAATTATGCACACATATGTATGAATAATAACCATTATATAATTTAATTTCAACTCATACTAAAATTGATGCTGATTTTCATAAATTAAGAAAATGCACAAAATATTTTATCTTTAAGAGCAAACTATCTGATCATATGTATATTTTATATTTATTTTATTAAATAATACTATAACTAAAACATGGAAACTTTATTCAGATAGTATATCACATACTCTACAATTTCAATCTCAGTTATACTTGTATAAATCTTTCTATTTATATACATATACGAACAATAAATATATAGTCTAACATTCTAAACCTACATACAATTATTTTTTATGGAAAAAAATTGTAAAATTAAAATCGACATAAAATTACTCAAAACACCCCCCAAAAATCCTAAATAACACAAAATAAATCCCTAAAAACACCCACAAAAAATCCTAAAAAAACAAAATAAACCCCTAAAAAAACCCCCAAAAAACCCTAAAAAACAAAATAAACCCCTAAAAACACCCCCCCCAAAATCCTAAAAAACAAAAAATAAACCCCTAAAAACACCCCCCAAAAATCACAATTTGAACTACATAAACAAGTATAAAATAACTAGCAGACCCCTTACTTTTTAATGATACAGATGATACTTTTTAGTGAGACTGCTGATACTGAATTAACCGTTTTTTTCTACTTTTTTACGGGTTGACCCGCGTTGACCGGGTCAAAGTGCGGGTTTGACCCGATCCGTCTAAAATAGTGTTATTTACATCCGTTGCATGGAAGTGTTTGCGTTTATGAAATTATTGGCGGTCACAATAAAGAGTATTAAAAAATTGAATTATTGTTGTAATGATATTTGGGCATTGTTAAACGAAAATGTTAGGCGGCTTCACCAAAAGATCCTAAAATGACCTCATTATCATTATTATGGACCATAAATAAGTCGGCCGGTGAGGGATTCTAAGAATATAAGTGTATGTCAGAAATATATTTAAGGTCGTCGTCACCGTCACTAAACTCAACAATTTTGTAATTTAAGAAAAAAATAAAATTCGCTGATAAAACTTGGCAATATAACTTATAGTTCACTTTTATGATCCCAAAATGGCCTGATTATCAAACCGTGAATAAAGTAAATATGGTAAGGCAATATGAAATTTTTTTTAATGCAAAAATGATTTCTTAGTTAAGTGCCACGCACTAGGCAGACATCAAACGATAGCTAGTATGCAGGTTGAGAGGTTCTAGCATCCGGACAACCCATCTAGTACAATTTTAAAGTCCATTTAGATTTTAGCCCATCACTTCGTACAATGTTTGGGACTTTTAAAGTATTAATTGGAAAGGTTTTCTTTTCCCAATTCTAAAACAAATTAAAACTATTTTTTTTTTCCTTTATTCACTCATCAGACCACCACTGAAATACATTGGATTTAAAATTCTCCTTTTTGGCGATTTTCTTTCAGTATTCATAACAACTTATAAGTGAGTTTATTATCACAAGAAAGATTGAATGAACTTGCTTTCATATTTATTGAACAAGATCTACTTAGAAATATATATTAATTAATGAAAATTTTATAATCAAATTTGTTTCTAAAAATGTTAAAAATGTATCTTCAATTGATAATCAAATTTCATTTTAGATTTTTTTTGAAGATGATAGTGAACTCGATCATGAGTTAGATAATTTTAAAGCCTTCAAATTAAAAATTTGAATATATCAAGCATCTTTCATGGTTTTCAAGAATAAAGATCGCTTTGAGATGGCCTTTTTTTATCTATGGCATGTAATACAATTTTAGACAATATTTTATGTCACATTTATTATGCAGTAGTTTTACATTAAAAAATTTGGGTGGGTGTGTTTTATTTTTTCTTTTTAAGATTTTTTTATTGTGCATGAGATTCTCTAGTCCCAAATATCAAAATTATTAGTTTTTTCTTCCAGTTTTTTTCTTCAATTTTAATTTCTTTTGTTTAATTAGTATAATTTTACATTATTATTTTAGGGATTATAATTATTTTTTAGCATTTGATTTCATTTTTTAGTTAATATAATTGATTTTTAGAATTGATTATTCCAAATGGTATATAATTTTTTAAAAATTTCATTTTTAGCAATAAAATATTAATAAATTTTGTTTTCATGAAATACATTATTAAAAATACAGAATTTTGATGTTGGCATGCAGACGGGACACGGAACTTTGGACTAAAAAATCTCATCCAATTTTATTGAAGTAAGGACACTAATTTTTTAAGTATAAATAGGGCACTTAAAATGGATGTGGAATGCGGAAATTAGCAGCATCCCATTACATAAAATTCAAATGATTCAAGTGCGGAAGATGTGATCTATGAGAAAAGTGCATCAATTTGAAATTGCTTTTCTAGCCTACTTTAATTTTGCAGCAATAATTATAGCCTTAAAATGCACATAATGATGAAGATGGTGATTTCTCATTTGAGTGAAACCTTTTTACACTTTACCACTAAGGTTTAATGCCCATGTCATGATGACAACTTTGGTTGGTCACAACGCCGCTTTGAGACGAATTTGATGGCATATATATTACTATAATTTCTAAATAAAATTTAATTATACTATTAAATTCAAAATTTGTTGTGACGTTTCTCTCACTTTTTGATGATGTATACGCATAAGTTGTTTCTATTTAACGTTCAATTTAAGCCATAACACCATGTATTGATCGTGTTCCACTACTAGAGTTGCATCATTCATAATTTGATACAATGATCTTTAAAAAAATGTTATCATGACTAAACTATGTTGTTGTTGGTATTCTACCTAGTCACCAAACTCTATTTTTTTTTTGTCTCGTTAGAATGACCTAATCGATGGAGTTAATGAATTCATGAATAAAAGATTGTAAGTTTGAATTTCTACCACAATTATAATACTTACCCAATATATAGATAGTTGAATGTACTTAACGAACTCTCAAATAGTGACTACTATATATACACGGAATATAATTAACTATAGTGAGTGCATCATCAAATCTCGTGCAAGAAAAGGAAAAGAAAGAATTATGAAAAATATTTGTGATCATTCAAGAATTTTCATATATTAAGATTTATGTTTCTTTCACTAATCATTAGATAAACGTTATTCTTGTGCAGTATTATCTGCAAATTAACTCACAAAACTCTAACAAATTTATAATAGGGACAAATGGTCTAGCTTTTCACACCTTTTTAAAGAGCAAATTGCACTTTGATACTTACATTTTGACTATTTTTTAAAATAACCCAAATAAAAAAACTGTTAATAAAATAGTACCAAAATTTTCAATTATGTTAAAAATCTAGCATCTAATCAATTTCCCCACCTGAAAATCTTACATGACTGATTGTGTTTTGATTATTTTTTAAAAAAGAGTATAAAACATAGGTATCAAAGTGCATTTTTTTTTAATTTTAATTATAGATATTTGTTCTGCCCAATTTTCAGAAGCCATTTCAAAATTTGACCATCTATTCCACAATAATTCCATGCATGGCACCACTTATTCCAAACTTTAACTTTCCACAAAGTTTTTATTTAACTTTCTTCAAAATGGGCTCACGTTTCATCTTTATATTTTCACTTTGGACTTCATTGGCCCCAAAAATCTTTTGGTAACTTTTCAATTAAAGCATTTTTTTTTTCTTTCTGGATGAAGATATATAAACAGTTAATATTGCTGCATTAAATTTTTATGGAATTCAACTTGGTACCCTAATAACGTATAAATGTGATATAGTTATAATTCATGTAACAATTAATAATTTTTATAGATCCATAGCTTCATGAGTAGCTACTGAAAAGATGCTCAATTTTTTCTACACAAGTGATCGTAAGGCAAAAATTGTTTGATATATTGAGTAAATATAATTTTTAAAATATATTGAAGGGTAATTTGGTTATTTGAAATTAAATACATTTGATTACTAGTCATCAATCCTGATAGTGAAATTAATTAATTAATGACAATTCCATTCGTATCTTATTTTTGTAGAGACCAATCATTTATAGATATGCTAATGTGGAGTATTCATTTAACTCTCTCTCTCTCTCTCTCTCTCTCTCTCTCTCTCTCTCTCTCTCTCTCTTTTTTCTCTTACTCTTTTTTTTTTTTTTAGTTTGAGAAGAGGGGAGGTCCACAGCTTGAATTTCACCGACTAAGCATTGTAATTAAATTAAAATATAATGCTTCCCCGTATGCGAACTAAATTAAATGTTAAACCCTCTCATCACCAACTTAATTATATTAATTATGATTTAGAATCAATTTGTTTTAATTAGAGCTTTAAAAAATCCAAGAAACACTTAAAATATTTCTTTTGCTTTGTCGTCTTCTTTTTAGTGAAAGCATATCTCTTTCATTTTTATTAAGAATCGGAATTCTCTTCATTCAAAAATAAAAAAATAATAATAATGGAGACAATTCAAATTTGAACTATATATGACAACTGAGAACAGCCAACAAACAAATCAATACCAATCAAATTAATATAAAATTAGATGAAACTTAACTCTAGTGGAACATATATGCAAATTGATTAGATAAAAACACAATTACTAAATGAAAACAAAAAAATTAGGATTTGAATGTCCCACCACACGACCTTTTCCCGTTGTAAACAACTTAATGGAAGTTTTGTCTTTATCAGAAATAGGTATAGTGAGCATTTCATGAGCTTTCACTTCTTTCTTTCAATTTTCTAATCAAATGTTTATGACTTGGAAAAAACTTTTCAAACTCAATCATGTCGTGAATGGTGGAAGACTACAGAGACACCATTATTTTTTTATTCTTTTTTTTTCTATTTTTATTTGTCATGACTTCATGATGGCTTAAGTTTTCCTATCAAACCGTAGAAATTTTACTGCCTTTTTTATTTGCTTTTTTAATAATTCCTATATAAAATAATAATTATGCTGTATTGTATATCTTGATTAATCATTTAGCTGGTATTCATCCAATTTAATTTATTTTTCCTCATGAAGTTTGGTGAACGACTTCTTAATTATATTCAATATATAGTCAGCTCAATCTAAGATGGGAACTTGGAAATTATATCTTCACCCAATAAAGTACATCCCCTTATTTATCTTCTCTACAAAATTAATTTTAGGAGCACAGCAGTGTGGGTGCCTTGCCTTCAAGGATAGGTCATCCTTTTATTTAGATGAGAGCCTAAATATTATAATTTGGACAAAAACTTTTCTATACTGGTTGTATACAGTGCTATATCAGACGATCAATTTTTTGACCAGGTTAATGTGCATTCATTCGGTCAACCCGTAAAAAAAAATGGTAACATAGATGATATTTTTTAAGGATATACAAGTAATACTTTTAAAATTTTGAGTGATATTTTTTAATCTTGCGGTTGATATTGATTTTTTTTTCTCTGGCTAATACTTTTAAGGATACAGGTGATATTTTTGGCTTTTTGAGTGATACCTTTTAGTATTACAATTGATACAAATTTTGACGTTGACCGGTCAACAGACATTTTCCGGCTTTGACCGGTCAATACACCTGATGGTGCACTCAGTGCACACAAGTCCAGCTTAAAATGCGACTGATGGTGCACATAGTGCACACAAGTGCAGCTCTATGCAGCACTTGTGTATACTTAAGGCTGTAAATGAATGGAGCCACTCGAGAGCTATTCGGGGTTCGGCTTGAAAAAAGCTCATTCGAAGTTCGTTCATTTTCTAAACTAGCCGAGCTCGAGCCTCAAATTGAGCTCGATAAAATTATAAAGTCGAGCTCGAATAGAGTAGTATTCGCTTCGGTCAGCTCGCGAACATGTTCATGAATATTATAAATATTTCAAATGGGTAAATAAAATAAGCTATTTTTTCAAGATCGAGCTCGAATATGTAAATTAAAAGTGATTTTTTTCGAGCATTCGAGTTCAGGCTCATTTAGTAAATTTTCAAGCATTTCACAAACTGAGCTCGAACCGAATTCGAACATGATAAATATTTATTGAGTCGAGCTTGAACAAGAAGAAAAAAGCTCGAATCGAGTTCGAGTCAAGCTCGAGCTTGAATATTCGTTAATGAGCGGAGCTCCGAGCATGAGGGTTTTTAGCTCGATTTGGTTAATTTACAACTCTATGTGTACTAGGTGCACCATCAGACGCATTGACTGAGTCAACGTGTTGACTGGTCAATGTCAAAATCAGTATCAACCATAACACTAAAAAATATCACTCAAAGGTCCAAAAGTGTCACTTATAATTATATCCTTAAAAAGTATCAGTCTGAAAAAAAAAAGTCGGCAAAATCAGTATCAATAGTAACAGTAAAAAGTTGTTCAAAAAAAGTATCGCATATATCCTTAAAAGGTATCACATGTATCACCATTTTTATTTTTTTAGGATCGACCGGTCAACACATGTGACCCACTTTAACCATGCGATATAACACTATATACAACTTGATGAGATCGAGCAAGGCAATAAAGAAGATGATCCGGAGCTGCAATTCAAAGGTCCTATGACGCGTTTACGAGCAAAGAAGTTGCAAGCTTATTTACAAGCTTCTATTCGTCGTAAATTCAAGTTGCATGAAGAAGAAGTGAAGAGCAGCCCCGAGATGGATCACCATGCTATCCATTAAAGAAGAAGAAGGAAGCATGAAGACGTGAGAAGAAGAATGACGCCATTTGGACGTGTGCATGAAAAGTTATACGCGTTTGCATGGGAAACCGGGAGATGCTGTTTTTCATGTAAAGGTGGCAAGGACATGTGCCACGAATTAATCTAATTAATTGCAGCCCATTATCGTGTGGATTAAGTCCAAGATGGCGAGATTTCAAGCCCAAGTCCACTTTGGGATTTATCCTTATCTAGTTAGATTTAGATAGATTTTTCTTATCTTATTTTTGATAACTATTGATTTTATCCTAGTTTGACTTGGACTAAGTAATTTTCGGTCATACCTAGTTGTTTTAGGTTTAATTTTCGTCCCTTTTCTCTCCTATAAATAGGAGCACCATGTGACACTTTAAAAGTTAGACAATTGCTTGAGTTTGAGATTTATTCCTCCCTTTTGTCTCCGATCCTTTAGTTGATCTTTTATTTACAAATAATTCTATTGTTCTAGCAAATCAATAGTCTTATTTAGGTTCTTCAGGGTATTTATACACCTTCAACACCGCCGCCGTACGCTGCCATCACCGCCTTGATTCTGCCGCCCTCAAGCCATCCATCGTGTGTTCATTGATCCCTCGCTCGTTGTTCGAGTTCTCTAGTAAGTTTGTTATTAATTTGAGTCGGATTGTATCCATTATTTTAGCTGACGTAGTTTGATTCTTGAGTCTTCCGCGTACATAAATCTCGTGTCTTAGATTCATTGTCCAGGTCACATCACAACTAATGAAGGGAAGTTTTTATCTTCAAATTTAGTTTACATTCGACATTATTTAAGCATAAGATATATAACTAGTACGGTGTAATGGTGTCTTGATAGGACTTCTACTTTAATTTATAAATCACATCTGCAAAGTAAATTGGAACATCATGACTAACTATTCACTAATACAATTCTTCCTCTCAGAAATAGGTTGAGCGTTTTGTAACAAAATTATCGGTGGGGGTGTCTAACTATATATATCTGTAGAATGGATCAAATGAGTATCAAAGTCCCATATGAGAATAGCGAACAAGTTAGATTCCTTGATCTTCATTTTTTGGATGGCTCAAATCTGTACCCAATGTTGAATTTTCCAGTGGCATTATTGTAATATTAGGGTTATTTTAATGAATTTGGGTTATTTTTATAATTTAGGAATTATATTATATTTCCATTTTGAATTCTTCACGAGATCTTTCTTTCCTTCACAATCTCTTTCCTTTTTTATATTTATGTGTTGCTTTATGTAATCGGATTTCAATTCTTCACAATCGTTGTTCACACAATTGTTATCGATTTTTTCTGGAAATATTTGTTCGTTATTTTTCGATGAAGACGCCAGGTAAAATTTGAGTATTTAGTTTTTTTTCTTTCAATTTGTGTTTAGCTGATATTGTGAATGTTAATGATTTGATATAATTTTTTCGCGATTAATTATATTTTCGATAGGATATGTGTAGATTCAAACTTAAAATCAATGTTTTTCATGTAATGTCCTATTTTTTGAAGTTGATTGATTGAGTATATCTTATCAACTTTCATGATTAACAGATGTTTTCTATTCTTTGTATTGTTACTGGCGTAGTTGAGTGTCTAACACGTATTATTAGAAAGTTCAGAATTTTGTGTTTTTGTCTATTGATTTCTGCAGATTGTATTTTTGCATTATTGTACACATGTATTATTTCTCAGAATTTGTTAGCATTACAGTACGTCTCATTAGCATTATAAAATTTCTTATTAGCATTATAAAATAAATTATTAGCATTTTAAAAACAGTTTGTCACCATTATAAAAATAGCTTGTTAATACAGTACTGGCATGATAAACTTGTTATCAGAGTATCGACATGATGAATGATGTATTAGCATCACTATAATTAGTTTTAGCATCACTATGAATAGTTTTAGCACCATCAAAAAAGATATTAACATCACTGTTTTTATATTTCATTCTTTTGTCTTACTTAATCTGCAAATTGTGTTGGTGTCTGTAACAGCCCGGTCCCGAGATAGGGATTAACGAATGGGGACAGGGTATCATTAAGGGATTAAGGAATAAAGTCAGAAGATTTACAAAGGAGTTTAAGAACAAAGATATGCTTTAGAAGATAGGTGGTGATGCTCGGTTTTACTTGGGTTAGAAAGAAAACATGCTTAAGTAGAATGAAACGGCTAACTAATCAGATACCAACAAGCATAGATCCCTTCATAGGTCAAAACGAATAACAGATATCAATGTGAATAAGCCTCTTTATAGGCAAACAGAAGTCATACTCGAGAAACGGAGATAAACATAATATGCATCTTATAAATATTTAATCATGTCTGGGGAAATTATTCATAGAGTCTTGATAATCATAATAGAACATTAAACGGAATTAGAAAGAGTGTTTCAGAGTAGCAGATCACATAGTGGGATTTCAAGGGAATATTAGATAATAACAAAACAATCTTGGTAGCCAACCCACATCCACAGCCACCAACATCCTCAGCATCTCAACCTGTAAAACATTTGAAAAAGAGGGGGCATGAGCACTAATGTACTCAGTGGGTTTTAGTAAAACACTTTAATAAAATTCCAGATATCCAATAATCAACTGACGGTATATGGAGAGCAAAACGCAAAAGCCCTCCCCATATCCGCAAAATCTTTTCTTTTCTTTTTGGGCCCAATCTGGCTCGAACCTGACGTCAACTGTACCCTTAGACATGCCATAGGATAGAAGAGGGGTTACCTCAAATATCCGAACGAGTTTGCGAGGGAAAAATCCAGCAGTGACTCCCTTAAGAGTTCTTAAGCTCAAATCCTGCTTAAGTGAAAAGCTAAGTTCCTTCCTTTCTTAATCTAGCTAGCAACATCAAACTTAGAACAACGTCTAAGGGCTAATCCTTTACTACTGCATGAACTCGGCCTACAAGGGATTTAATGCTACCCTAACAAGGCAAATCTTAGTTCTTAATTCTGCGAGCTTAACAAACATAAACATTCGATTCCAGAAAAAGAACGTAATTAAATACGAATCGAAACTAAAGATAATTCTAAACATCTCATGCTAAGCATAAACAATACTTTAGTAATTCTACCATTTCTAAACATGCTTGGGAGCTTAAGTAAAACATAATATCTTTCTTTCTCCTTCCTTGTACAGAGATCAATCAGGCAGAGCAAAAATACTTTATTGGATATCTCATTTGCCCTAACATGCTTCTAGAGCTCATTAGCTCAAACTTTAGATGAGTATAGATTTACCCACCTTGATTACGGAACGGAAAATGAGGCAACGAGCTGGTGGTCTTCCTTAGTATTTCTCCGAGGCTCGATCCCCCCTACAAAAGTCGAATTATCGACTTAGCAGCCTCCTTCGAAGATTTCTAATAACATGAGATTAAATAATACCCAACTAATATTTCTTTAGCTAGGACTTAGCATGGATAGCACGACTTTTGACTTAATAAGGGTTCGAGAAGCATTTATTTTATTTAGGGAACTTCTCGACTTGATCTCTAAATTTTTAGACGGAAAATAATTGAATAGCTTATTCGAAATAAATTGAAATTAACTTGAATACCTTACTATAATTTAAAATTGAATATGGCTTGAAAATAACATAATTTGGAAGACTCGAAAAGTTCGGGAAAAGGGGTACGAAAATAGCCGGAAAGAAACGGCGAAAAACAACACGGAGAAGGGGGGGCCGCCGCGGCGCACATGGGCGCCGGCGGGCTCCCCCCGCCGCGGGGCAGGGTGCGCCGGCGGGCTGCCCTTGCCCCGACGGGCTCCTCAGCCCCGGCGGGCTCGGCGCGGCCGAGGGAGGCGTGGCGCGGCGGCGCACTCCCCCTCCCCGCGGGGCTCTCTTTCCCCTCTCTCTCTCTAGCCCAGTTCTGGGCGATCTTCAACTGGGTTCTTCGTGTTCATTGATTCTTTCGACGAACACAAAGAACACGAAGAACATTTAACCCGAAATTTCTTTAAAACAACGTACTTGAATTTAACATGCAACAACATACTTTAACTTTAAAAAGAATTTTGGCATTATAATGGTATATACACGATAATCCTCCTTTAATATTTAGAATAACGACAAAATCATTAAATGTGGCTTAAACGGAATTTAACAGAATAAACGAGGCTAATCTTTTAGAATAATAATAACGGAAGTAGAATGAGAATTATAACGTAAACGTTATTAACTTGGAACTTCAACAAAAATCGAAATACAACTTTAGACGAGCAATAATGAAGAACGCGAAGAACATAAAGAACGGAAAGTAAATGCGGAATTTAAAAGACGGGAAGGAAAAAAGAGTCGAGACCGACGAACAAGAATGGACGGGGTTAGGTACGTCGAAGGAATGTGGCTAGCTCGGCGTCTCGTCGAGTCGTAACGGCGGCAGAGCCACCTGCTACGATCCAACGACACCCCTAGCACATTCCCTCACCGCATCCCTTCCACGCCACTCCGCTCGTCGTCTTGAAGAACACTCACGAAGAACGCTTTTTACTTCGACAAAACTTTCTCGGCATTCTAAGCTTTACACTCTCTCGATTTAGAAGTGAAGTGAATGAGAAATGAGCAAAGAATGCCAAAGGGGTGGTCCCCTATTTATAGGAGAAGCTTTGGCTTCCCTTGGAAGCCATTGCTGTGCGGGAATACTGCAAAAGCTACCTCGGGTTCGGTTAAAAGCTGTTTTATTTGATGTCGAGGTCCAAATGACTTCAGACACGAAATCTAAAAATACCAAAAGACTCGTTGGCTCGAACACTAGTGAACCAACTTGATTCGTGAAGAAGACGGGGTCGTCAGAAGAAAGACGAGCAAAGATTCCCTTTTTAGAATTACTTTTTACTATTCACTCAGACTGACAGATTTTGCTCCCGAGCGTTCGATTACCTCAGAATGAAAATCCATGATCGCCAACGGAATCCTTGAGTCATTTCCCATAAGAGAGGCCTGACAGAACTGGACTCGGATAAACGAGGAGGGTTTCGTAAATTTCTCAAAACACGAACGCACGCAAAAGTTACCGGTGATGGAAAATGTATTTAAAAAGGGAAATGAATAGTAATTTTTGCGTGTTCTAAATTTAAAAGGTGTTTATTGTTCTTCTTGGACTTTGAAAATGAACCACATTAAAAAACAACATTTTTGCGTTATATTAACGAAAAAAGTGAAATGCACGAAACATATATATTTTAATATTTGCCAACGTTTGTATAACATGATAAATTAATCGTGTAACATTAGGATAATTTACCGATATAAAAATGAAAGCCATTATTGACTAATAATTCACTTAAGTAACAACCAACGCTTGTGTTCGATACAGAAAAGAAACTAAGAAAAAATTAATATTAAAGACCAGTAAATTATATTTTATCAAACATATATAACAAAATCATTTCCATACTTTGTTATATATTAAGGTAATTTGGAGATATAAATAATTAATTGAAGATTATAATTCAATAATAATTGAAAGACATATATAATTCAATATTAATTGAAGTAATATAATTGAATAGCAAATATTAGTTGTCACGCACCACTAGTTGGATTCCCAAGAATGAACTGTTGATATAATATATTAGGTAAGTGTCTCAATAGGTAAAAAATGATATATGTCCAGTAATGAGTATTTGAAAATAGTAAAAATGTGTATTTTGATTTTTTTTTTTTAATTTAAAAATGAGGGCCACATGTACGATGGATTTACATAAGTGCAAATGCATTGACTTCACCGTAGACTTTTTCATTAAATTGTATGTGGTTAAGTTGGGTAGAATATTGACAAGTGCATGCATGAAATCAAAAAATTAATTATATCTATGAAATCAAAATTTTATTATATGTTAAAATTTAATAATTTTGAAAAGAGAAAAAAAGATAAAGGAGGAGAGAAAAAGAAAAAGGAGGAGAGAGAGAGAGAGAGAGAGAGGGGGGGGGGGGGAAAGTGGGATGCTCTTAATGTCAATGAACATTAATAACAAATGTAAAAAATTATACTATTCACAATATTTGTAACTTAATTTTGTTTTGTTATGATAATTTTCTTATTTTTTTTATAATTATAAATTCTAACAAATAAAAGTATACATATCTCTTATTCATCCATCGCACGGGAGATACTCTAGTTATGGGTGAAAAATAGAGGGAATGCAGTGAAAATTTCAATCCAAAATAAGTATTGTTGTGGCTCCAAAATATGTACTTAACCGATGTTAACTATAATTTGTTAGCTTTTGAGACCTAAAGTGTTGAAATATAAACCGTGGTACCAAATGTGTCGAAAAAAGAGAAAATATCGATTTTGGTCACACATGACTTCCCTCAGTTCGATTTTGGTCCCGATACTATCATTTTTAGTCCCAAATAGAGTAAATATCGATTTTGGACTCGCTTTTGGCCTTAAAATTATGGGACCAAAATTGATATTTTTAAACCTATGAGACTAAAACTGAGCTTTTTTTTTCGAAAAATGACAAAAAAAATGATACTATTAGGACCAAAATCAAACTAAGACGTGTTCTGTGGGACTAAAATCAATATTTTCTCGTTGAAAAAATTAAACTTCCTAAATTGTACATTTTTGGAACTAAAAGTATTTGGACCATATTCTTACGGGACTAAAAGTGTAATTACTCTTAATAATAATAATAATAATAATAATAATAATAATAATAATAATAATAATAATAATAATAATAATATGCACGTTATCCATAGGGATGTCAACTTAACCGTAGGGTAAAATTCTCCGTGGGTAAACGGATTATATGTTGGGGTTTATTCGTATTAAACCACCGCATGATCTATTTGGTTGTTCTTTAATCCTAATATCATGTATTCATATTATATGCAACATAAATGTTTTAATTAACCAAGTTCAATTAAACATGCAAATCGATTTTTCGATCCTGCTGAAAACGGAAACATAGACAATCGAAAAACGACTTACAATTGAACGTCGAGTTGAGGACAAGATTAAATGTCTAATCTTGCTGTTGAGATGATGATGAACGGCGCCCCCTAGCACAGTAATTCGACTCCTTGATCTTCTGATGTATTCCCGGACTGTATCTAGATTCAGGGTGGACAGAAATCTACTAGATAACTATGGATACTATGGAGATCAAGAGATAACTGAGAGGCTGATTTTTCACTTCAAATTTTCGATCCCCCACCTCCTTATTTATAGGGAGGAGGGCGAAAATAATACAGTCCAAACCTACTGGGTTTGGGCCTCAATCTCTTTTTTTATCTCCAGTCCATTAAAGTCATATTAGGTTACAACAGGGATCTAGAAGAATATTAAATTGGCTCACTAATTTATTTAATTCCCAATATCCAATAAACTTAGGATATTATTAAATAAATTAAATATTACTTTTATTCAACTAAAGAAGTGATATTGACCTACCAATTTAATACATATTTGTGAATATGTTTTCTCCTTTAGTTCAGTCATTCCCCATGTTTAAGATCTAATGTTCATTAATTAATTATGTAAGCCTCTGACAACTATAATTAATTAATATCTAAAACCTTGAGTAGTACCACACAAGCTTTATCATGTACGGAATAAATTCCACCTGCAGGGTTTCAACGTGAACTTGTGTTTTCTCAAGATAACATCATTAACCTGGCGCACTAGGACATGGTGCTTATATATATTGCACGACATATCATGTATGCAAATGCTATTACCCAAGATATCGAGTTTATTGATTCTATAAGAGAATTTCACCCATGGATAAATCAAAGCAATAAACAAAACATACATATGTTCGCCAATAGATATAAGTTAAGAACTCGAACTCTGTGAATCTTTATTCTCTAACTTATAGTGTCAGAGTAGAGAACAGTATCCTATCGTGATCCTCCTCAATACACTTCACGTGTATTAGAACAATCAATTAGTCAAAATAGACTAACTATCAGATTATTTTATGACGTACCGATGATGTATTCAAGACCACCTAAACTGTGAGCCTTTTAATATAATACAATGATCTGATGATATGATCTTACCGTGTGTTTACCCACACCATATCATCTATAGTGTAAGTATATTGAACATGCATAAACAGTTATATAATAATGTAAATGCAAACAGTGACTGCAATAAGATTCAATCTATTTCATCATATCATCAAAAAAGTATACAAAGACATGTCTTCCAATATACAAAACTAACATTATAGAGGCGGGTAGTACCCGTAGATTTGGGTAACGGGTAGGGTACTACTCGTATCCGCTAAATTTTGTTAAGGTAAATGTAGGATATGGGATTAAGGTTTTACCCGATTACCCTGACGGATTACCCTGTCCGATTATCCTAACATATTAAATAAAAATATATATAAATATATATAAACCTTTTGAATTAATCTTCTAGTTTTGTTGTTATAGTGGCACACAAGAATTTGATTTGTTTATATTGGTTATATTTTGACAAAAGAACTCATCTATTAAATTTTTTTGTGTTTTTGGATATTTTTTTTATTGTGATATATTATTAAATAAATTTAAACGGGTATCTCATTCTACCCGCGGGTATCCGATTACCCGTAGGGTAATATCCGTACCCTACCCTCTATAAAAAAATAGGGTAATAGAGTAGGGTATGGATAGAACATTTTATATTAGAGCAGGATATGAGAAAGGCATATCCGTACCCTACCATACTCATTGACATCCCTAGTTATTCACAGAAAATAGAAAATAGAAATTACACTCGTGAGAGGTTTTTTTTTTGTTTTTTTTTTTGTAATTTTAATTTAAAAGACAAAGTTAATCATCGTTAATCCACCCACTAGACTATTTGATTGAGAATCATGATGAGAAAAGTTGGCATCCACAGGTAAAAAAACTATTGTTTGCAAAACTCCTCAAAATACCAATAGTAATCACGATCTCTCTCAAACTTATTTATTTAACAAGAAAATAAAAGGGAATCAATTTCATATAGTAAAAAATAAATTAATAAATGACAAAAAAGAACTGCATAAACTTTTTAATTTTATAGGTAGACCAGTAGCTAGGGTCAAGGATGCGCAAAAGTCCAACTCAAACTTTCCCATTGAAGTTTAGCTTTATAAAAAGAAAGTTCTATTATTGACGGAAATCAGATCCCACACCAATACACATTACACTAATTTGCATAAATATTAACACACGGTAATACACACTAATAAATTTTACAATTTTTTAATCACTCTAAATAATGGACTCCGCTCAATTTTTTTTTTATCATCTGTGTGTCCGTGTAGTGTGTGAATATGGGATATAATTTCCCACTGACGACAAAGAATCTTAAGTTATATATTCGTTTTAACATATACTAGTATATTTTCCAGACGATTGACGGAAATTGGTCTACATATTTTAAGTTTAAAGTTTATGATAGTTGAAGTGTTGGTTGTAATAGTATTAATATATAATAAGAAAAAATTATAACTTTATTAAATGATAATTTACAATATATATACCATTATATTTGTAATTTTTCAAATATATTTATAAACATGTTTATAATATTTTTTACGTTTTAAACTGAATCAATTGGATATTTATATACACTTATTATGTATGAACACATACCACATAGTAATGTTATTTTTCGATAGATAAAATTGAATAATTTCTCTGTTTTATGTATATTTAACATATTAAATATATTTTATATGACCACACGTAAATTTAAATAAATAGATTTCATGCCACAAAATAATAATAATAATAATAATTTTTTATTTAGAAAATCTAAAAAATTAAAGATGTGAATAATTATTAATTATTATTTATGAATGTTATGGTAATATTTTTTTATTTAAAAAATCTAAAAAGTTAAAAATTTAAATGAGAGGATTCAAATGAATGTGTGTGAGTTTGAATCAATTTTTTTTTAAAAACAAGTGTGTAAGAAGAGGTTGCTATGAGGAAGAATCAAACCCGCACACTTGAGGATGCAAGGACAAATCTCAACTAACTACACTACACATTTGCTCACATAAATTTTTAGTAAACAATTATTATTAATAGTGTTTCAATTGATTTATTTTTATGACAATTTACTCCTATGATTTTACTTTAATATATATATATATATATAGATGGGTAGATTATACCAATTTAAACACCCTTTAACAAAGAATAAATGATTTTAAATACATCTGAAAACTGGATGATTATTTGTTGATTAATTATATTAATATCCAATATCCACCTCTCCATAAATATTATAAGAAATACAAACTTAATTTATAATAAATTAATAATATGTGAAAATGTGAGTAATAAATTTGTGAATAGAGTTAGTCAAAATGTATTAGCTGGCAGCAGTACTGTTGTCTGCCTGACCGTGTTTCACTTTCAGCTACTCGAAAGGTTTTTAATTCATTCTTTGACTTATGAATTCTGTAATTAATTTGGAATTTTGTATTAAATAATAAATAATCAGAATGTCTCCTGTCGAGAAGTTCAATAAGGTATGCAGGAATACTGACTCCCACTGCAATGATCGCGATACATTAATAAATAAATTAAAATATTTTTCTTATTTTTTTAAATGTTAATAGGCTCTAATATCAAAAAAAAAAAAAAATCACACGACGTTTTGATTTTTATAATAATTTCAATTTTTTACATTTTTCTTGCAATTAAGCTATATAATGAAAATTAATCTAAGGTTGTTTAAATTTTTAACACATGCACACTCTTAATCTAATGTAGTATAATTTTATTTTTTGGTAATAATTTTCTTAATTATTTTCACAATTATAATTTTTAACACATAATATTATAAATATCATATTTATGCATCGCACGGTAGATATTTTAGTTTAATTGATATTACATCAAATTAATAGTGCACACAAATGTATGTTATAATTAACAAAAAATGAATAATAAGAAATTTTCTATAATTCAGAAATTTATAAATTAATTTATTTTTTATAATAATTTTATTAAAATTTTCATAATTATAATTTATAACAAATAAAATTATACATATTACATTCGTGCATTGCACGGAGAGATACTCTAACTTAGGGGGGTGTATTGGTTGTGGATTTCATTGGATTTCATTGGACTTTTAAAATTCAGGTGTATTCAATCCAGACTTTTAAAAGTCCAACGAAATTTTGGTGTATTCAATCCAGACTTTTAAAAGTCCAATGAAATCCTGCTGTATTGAATCACGACTTTTAAAAGTCCATCAAAATTTTGAGGTATTCAACAATCCACAGACTTTAAAAAGTCATTGATTTCGTTGGAATTCGGATGGATTTCACGTGAAAATTATGAAGGATGAAATCCGACCTCCAGACACGAGATTTCGATGGATTTGGAAAATCCCGCGAGCGTTGTGACCCAGCGGCCGGTGGGTAAGCGGATTTGGGACTCCCAGCGGTCGCTTGACCCAACGGCCGCTGGAGTCGCTGAGGATGGCACCTCAGCGACCGCTGGCTGCCAGCGACCGCTGGGTTTAAGTCGGTGATATCCCAGCGGCCGTTGGGTCGAGCGACCGCTGGGCCTGGCATAATCCGCTTATAAATATTCGTTCACGGTATTTTTTTCCTCCACAATTTCTCCACGAACGGCAGCGGCGGCAACTACAATCTTCATCAGGTACTCTCCATACTATTCGATTATGATTATTATTTTTAACTCGTGTATTCATTATTGATTCGCTTATGATTATTATTTTTAACTCGTGTAATCATTATAGA
Source organism: Perilla frutescens (assembly GCA_026008535.1). NCBI lineage: Eukaryota > Viridiplantae > Streptophyta > Magnoliopsida > Lamiales > Lamiaceae > Perilla > Perilla frutescens. The sequence goes on from BRKX01000005.1 coordinate 18,125,730, forward strand.
TTCGATTATGATTATTATTTTTAACTCGTGTATTCATAGAAAATTAGTATATATGCTGTTATTATTAATAATAAGATGATTAATAGTGTATACAACATATTATATTAGTATTATCATGGGGGACTCACAACCAGATTCGAAAAAGAGGACATCTTATGAACCTTGGAGTAAGGAAGAGACTAACCTTCTGCTAGAACTTATGGTTGATGGTGCGCGTCGCGGATGGCGTGATAATAGTGGCATATTTAGCAAAGCCACTGTGGAAGAAAGAATACTTACTGTGTTTAATGAAAGACTCGGGTGTAATAGGACCTACAGTAATTATCAAAGCCGGCTCAAATGGTTTAAGAGTCGTTGGATCGGTTATTCGAACCTGTTGAAGTATAGTTCTGGTTTTGGATATGACGACAATACGAAAAAATTCACGGCTACAGATGAAGTGTGGGATGCGTACTTATCGGTATGTATCATATTGGAAATTAATTATTATGCAATATTTTTATTTAATTAATAAAGTGAATTAATTATTTTGATTTTATTTTTTTGTAGTCTCACCCGAAAGACACACACTTGCGATATGGAGATACCACTGATTATGAGGATTTGAGGATTGCGGTGGGTAATGGTGTTGCCGTCGGAAGAAATTCAATTGGGTTGGGAATTGCTACTGATGCAAATACATTAGGAGAAGATGAAAATAGAAATGCGCGCATAGAAGATTTAACGTTTGATCATGAGAATGATGCGTTTGTCGCACTATCACAAGATGAGCAACCCCCGTCTAGTTTCACACCACCTTCTGGGCAGCCTGAACTGACTAAGAGCTCCACTGAAAGACCGAAGCAAGCTAAAAGAAGTAGAACTCAGTATGAAGCAACTTCTGGTTCTAGTGAAAAGATCATGGAAGAGGTGAAAACACTGTTTGGTGAAGTTCACGGTCTCTTACTGAAAAGAGATAGCGAATTAGAGAAAAGAGAAAAAGAAAGATCGTACACTACATGGGATGCAATCAAAGAGATCCCAAATTTGGATGCAGACACTCGGATTAAGGCATTTGACTTGCTTGTCACGAAGTCCCAAAAAGATGGTTTTTTGAAGATGAGTGTTGAGGAACGAGCTCAGTGGATAGCTTACAAGATTAAGAAATAGGGATATTTTGCTTCAAATTTGATTTATTAGTATTTTTTTGATTTATTAGTATTTTTTTGGATGTCTTGTTATAATTTATGTTAATTATTTATTTGATGTTATGAATTATGTTTTTTGATTATATAACATGTTTGGTTTATTCGAAATTAACATTATGTTTTTTTGGGTAATTTTTTTTTTTTTTTTGGGAAATTAACACAATCGCTGTAATCAATAAATTTTATTTGTTTAAATGCAGCATGGAAAATCATGAAATATTGGAAGAAGAAATAGAAAATGAAGAGATGGAAGAAGAAATTGATGAGGAAGAGGAGACAGAATTCTATGAAAATGTTAAGCTCTTGCTATTGACAGCCAAGACAGTGTTAACACTATTAGGGGAAATTGATATGATGCGTCAGCATATTGAACGTTCTTTGCAGCGACGACCAATTACGAGAATTGGATATCATTTTGTTAAAGATATGATTGAAGGAGATCCACAAAGTTTTCGACAGTTGTATAGAATGTATCCTGATGCGTTTCTGAAGTTATGCTCTATCATAAGAGATAAAACGCCTCTACATGATACAAGACACATATGTGTTGAAGAAATGGTGGCAACATTCTTGATCATTGTCGGGCACAACGACAGATATTGTAATGTTCGTCACAGATTCAAGCGTTCTCATTTTGCCACAAGTCAAAATTTCAATAAAGTATTAAAGGCATTGAACATGATAGCACCGGACATGATGGTTAAGCCGTCTATACAGACCCCAGCAAAAATTCAGGATTGCACAAGATTTATGCCTTTTTTTAAGGTATGTATCATTTATTATGTAATGTATTTTAAATGTTTTATTTATTTATATCTTATTTTGACTTTATTTTAGGATTGCATCGGAGCTATAGATGGAACGCATATTCCGGCAACGATAACAGGCCGAGAAGTAAGCAGTTTTCGTAATCGTCATGGTATGCAATCACAGAATGTTTTGGCAGCTTGCAACTTTGATCTGCAGTTCATGTATGTGCTAAGTGGATGGGAAGGTTCAGCACATGACTCCAAGTTTTTAAGTGATGCATTATCTAGAACAAATGGCCTTCAGTTGCCGCATGGTATGTACCATATTTATAATTGTGTGTTTTTTTTAAATAGTGCAAAGGCATTTATTTGACAAAGAATAATAAAATTATTTTGTTGTAGGTAAATATTTTCTGGTGGATTGTGGATTTGCTAATAGACGTCAGTTTTTAGCTCCTTTACGTGGTGTTCGATATCATTTGAAAGATTTTGGTGGTCAAGGTCGTCACCCGAGAAATGCAAGTGAATTATTCAATCTCCGACATGCATCATTAAGGAATGTGATTGAGAGGATTTTTGGTGTATTCAAATCTAGATTCACAATTTTCAAAACCGCACCTCCCTTCTCATTTCAAATCCAAGCTGAATTAGTTTTGGCTTGTGCTGGTTTACACAATTTTCTCCGAAAAGAGTGCCGCTCTGATGAATTTCCAGTGGAATATGAAGGAGATGAAGATTTACCACCTCCTCCTCCAGAAGAAGAAAATATGGAATGGCTATCTCAAAGCCAACTACAACAAAGAATGGAAGCTAATGCATGGAGAATGAGCATTGCCAATGCTATGTGGGAAGCGAGGCCCACGTATAATGGCAATGGAAATGATGATGAAACCGAAGATGAAACTGCTGAGTAATATTTTTTTTAATTGACTATGAAACATTGATTATAATTGGTATTTTATAAACAATTTTTGCTTATATTGTTAAATTTTTATAACGAATTTGAATAACACAATTTTTTATAATTGTTGTGTTTTTCTTCCACAACTTGTGTATCCGATGAAAGTAGACATATAAAAATATTTGTCAAACACGTTTTATGTAAAAAACATAAAGTCCAACGGCCGCTGGTTGTGAGCGGCCGTTCGGACGGCCACAATTCAAGCCCAGCGGCCGCTGGGAGTCAGCGGTCGCTGGGAATGTTTCTGCCCAACATTCCCAGCGGCCGCTGGGATCCAGCGCGCGCTGGGAATGTTGGGCAGAAACATTCCCAGCGACCGCTGACTCCCAGCGGCCGCTGGGCTTGAATTGTGATTTTTTTTTTCCCGCAATGTGTCCTATTTTATCGAAACTATTGTACGATTTAACGAAACTATTGTACGATGTTTATGTCTACTAGGTTTATATTTGTATTCTTCTTTAACACTTTATACACCATTCAATCGTACTAAATAAGTAAAATGAAATGAAAAATAAACATGATCGAGATAAACATTGTTCACAAACATATTGTTCAACAAAATAGAAAACACACAGTTTAACAAAGTAAAAAAAAACACTACAGTTCAACGACAGAATTAAAAAAAAATAAACAACACCCAAACAATGGCAGCTGGGTCCTCCGCCTCCGGCATTTGCCTTTCTCGAGCGATCACACCTACACGATTCACAAACACCAAAGATCAACCAAAAACCAACGGTAAACATAAACATTTATTTTTTCAAACAATCAAAATATAATCCATAAAATGCAAAAAACAAACCATTAATTGTCAGGTGGTGGATGTGGTGGCGGATAGAAGGCAGTCCAAGCATCCCACTGAGCCTGTAAGGATGCAATTTGTGCATCCTGCGCGTCAAATCGAGCGTTCATTTGCTGGGTATGCGCATCAAATCGGGCGTTCATCTGATGGGTATGCGCCTCATACCCATCGTGGATCTGCTGCCTCAGTGATCCAAAAGATGCATCGATATGCTCCCGAAATGACATCAAATCATTCTGGAATCGCCCATAATAATCTCCAGACATTGTATGAGGTGGCTGCTCAGGTTGCTCTTCCTCTTCCTCTTCCTCTTCCTCCTCCTCTACCTCCATCTCCTCATCTTCATTACCACCTCCATCGCCACCAGTAGACGGGCCGGCACCAGAATCACCTTGACTCTTGACAAGCAAATCATTTGTGTGCTTGCTCACACATGGCCTCTTAGCAGGAGGTACTAACGTGAATCGATCTTTAATAATTTGAGCACCTTTTAGCTCACTGAAATCGATTGAATACGGCCTGATTTCATCATGTCCCTCCTGATAACCCGTCGTCGCACTGAGAACGCCGAAATTATGTGCCAATCCTGTCACAATAGGAGCAAACGAAGGATGCGTGCCTGCACGAGTCTGCATCTGCCTCATAGCCGACCAAATGAAGTTTGAAATGCAAATTTTTGTGCCCCTCAACGCACAACACAACAAATACACCTCATTCGCGTTCACTTTATTCGCCTGCTCTTTCCCAGACACATTGTAAGCAAGGAATTTGTGCACAATTGCCAATGCCGAGTCTTGAATGTACCCATTCGACTTACCCGTATTATTCCAATTATCAAACCCAGTCAACTCACGCCAACCCGCTTCCACACTAAACGAATTGGGTCTCTCCCGTTCCCCACCAGTAGGAAATCCAAACACAGTTTTCATTCTAGGCAAAGTAATTTGGTAGTCTCTCCCGTTCTTCCTAACCCCAATCTTCTTATGTTCATCAATCACATACATAGTAGACAAAAATTCATAGCACAAATCTCCATAGCCAGAATAATCAACATGCTTAGCATAATGTTCTAACCCCAAAACCTTCAAATACTTCGTCACTTTTGCAACAATTTTCAAATCTTTCAACAAATCCCAATCAAGGTAATGAGGCATGGTAACCATAGATTCATTGAATTTTTTAAAGACTTGTCCCTCCCATTCAGTTTTTAAAGGAAATGGACATTCGTACCTCGTCGTGAGGTCCTCCTCTTCGGCTTCTTCGTGTGCCCCGAGGTTGGGATTCTTCGTGCGAACCATAATTGAGTGTGGTATGTCGTGGGCTTCCAACGGTCGGTGGAGCGGTGGCTGGAGTGCAGCGGCGTGAGGAAGAAATTTTCGCGTGTGAAATGAATTTTAGGGCTGTTCTGCCCGATTTGGGGCTTTCTGCCCATTTATACGATTTATTCCCAACGGCCGCTGGGTTCCAGCGGTCGTTGGCTTTTTTGGTCTCGTTCCCCAGCGATCGCTGGGGTCTTTCGGCTCGCCATCCAGCGGCCGTTGGCTTCTAACGGTCGCTGGGTTTAATTTTTTCCAAACCCCACGATCGTTGTATTCCAACGAGCGCTGGGTAGATGGATTTGAAATCCATTGAAATCCATTGAAATCGGTCCGAAATCCATACACGAAATCCACCAGACTCTGCGTGGAGTTGGGAGACTCCATATGGAGTCTATGGATTTATAAAATCCATAGACATTTAAAAATCCATCAAAATCCAATGAAATCCACATCCAATACACCCCCCTTAATTTATGCCACATCAGATTAATTAAGAGTGTACATGTTTAAAAATTTAGGGCACGTTAGATTAATATTCATCTTATGGCTTAATTGAAACAAAAAGATAAAATTTTCGCATTATTACTGTAGAGATCAAATTCCACATTAAGAGTATGCGGGATTCGGGCTCCGCCGACCTACAAGACAAGCAAAAGGACGTGAAGCCGATAGACCGTCGGGAGATTGACGATCAAACGGACTCCGATGCTCAAGTTAGAATACGGAACGGAAACGATAGAACTGAATAAAAAGCGATAGAATTGAATGAAACAGTGTAAGGTTTTCCAGCATTTTTCTGTCGGGATTGTACACGTCCTCCTCCTTTTTTTGAGGCTTCGCTTACCGATATACATATAAAGAGCTTTTAACTGCTTTCCGATATCCTAGGGATATTCCTATCTCCTTTAGGGTTTTTTGACTGAGTCATCTGTTTATCGGCAACGGGCTTTGACTTGGTCGTTGTATTGTGGTTTGAATTTTACCTGACCTCGACTTCCACTCTAGGCCTTCGACCCTTTGACTTCGGCTTTAGGCCTTCGACCTCTCGACCTCAGATGAATATGGGCCTCATTTTTTGGCCTTAGACTACCCACATCAGTGACCTCATCCAACCCAACCTTCAAATAAAATATTAATTTATCTCTCCTCCATATCCACAACTTCCAACTTTATATAATTTATACTCCCATTAGTAACCTCATCCAACCCAACTTTCAAATAAAATATTATTTTTTCCTTTCTTCCAACCTACATAAAATATTTATTATTTTATTTTTTTAATAAGAACATGTTATTAAAATAATATTTTTCTCTTGCATTTAAAAAAATATTAATTAATTTATTAGAATTTTTTTAATTCATAATTATCAAAAAATTACCCATACAATTATAAATTCATAATTTACTTCACAACAAAATAAAAATTACAAGAGTGAAAACATATTTAAATAAACTACAATGAGACACATGAAATTCTTCAGAAGTAGGAATTTGAGTGAGGTTTGGCGAAAATTGAGAATTTTTATAATATTGAGAATTTTGATAATATTGAGAATTTTGTTGATCTTCTGAATTTGAAAAACTCTGTGGCTGAAAGTATGATTCAAAGTTTGACAAATTTTGGAAGTCATCATAATAATTTGGGTGGTTTGGATCCATAACTTGAAATGAAGAAGAAATATGAGATTGAGAATTTATAGAGATAAATTGTGTGAGGAAAAGATAGTTTTAGGTTGTGTGTAAATACATATCAATATTAGGCTCTATTTTATAGATAATTTTTTTTTATGAATTTTGATATAACTTTATTTTTTTTAATTTTTTATAATTATATAAAATATTTATAATTTACATTACACTATATATACATGTGACACCCAATTAGAGAGTGCCACATGGCAAGTCATGCAAATGATGACTCAAGTCGCCCGGCCGCCTCAAGTCACGCTCTAACATGACTTTTGATTTATTTATTTTTTTATAAAATTTGTCCTTTTGTGGTGACCTTTGGGCAAAAGTCACCATTGTGGATAGTTTTAGCGAAAAAGAGGCCTCTATAATTACAAAAATTGAAACATTGTGTGAAAAATAAAAAGTGAAAATGTTATAATATTAGAGCCTATTAGCTATTTCTTTCAAAACTAGTATTTCATCCCGTGCGATGCACAGTATTGCACGGTGAGAGATACATGGATAATTTATAATAAATAATTGTACAAATTAAATAATTAAAATACGATTTAATAATTAATAGAAACAATCATAAAATGTATACATAATATAGTAAAGTTTGTTCGCTATTTTATTGGTAGAGAAGCCATATTCATTAATAATTTTTCATTCATTGTGCCTAAGAAAACAAATAACATAATTGATCCACTCAAAATCCATTACAAATATAATTGGAATTTTCTTTATCATTTTTGGCACAATGAGAATAATTTAGAAGAAAAAGAAACATTCTTAAAACATATTTAAGAAAATTATTGTAATATATGCATCTTTATCATCCATCGGGAGTGTGTGGAGTGAATAGAATATTATCGAGTGAGAGTTAATTTTCACGTCTTGAACAATGCTTCCTCGATTTGATTGATGTTCTGTCATAATCTCTTTTATTTGTAGACGACACCTCAAACTCTATCTTTAACATCCTATCATTTTACATTTCCATACATATAGGTATGAATGTATTAAATTGTATTATTATATAATGTAGTCTATACGTAGTGTGAATTTAAACATTGGTCATTTTTTATGTATGATATGTAAAATACACAAATGATATCTAATAATTAAAGAAAATATTAAAAAAATTGAAGTGTGTTGTACAAATAATTTATTAGATAAAATAAAGTATCATAGAAATATTCAAATATTTTACTCTCGCAAATTTGAAGCTCCTTATAATATAAATCTTTCTTACTAAGAAAATTGTTCATTATCGACATGATTTGGCATAATTTGGTTGTCCAACAATCAAAATTCTAAAAATTAGACTCGAGGTCTCGTATATAAGTGAAACTCAATTATGATTTGAGAGTCATAATCTAATTCACAAAACAATATCAATAAGTGAAATTATATATCTTAAATGAATCATTATTATATGATAATATAAAAATTAATAAAATAAATAAAATATACTTAATTATTTTATTGTAAATAAAATAATTAAGAATTTTATAAGCAAACATACAACTAATTACGCTAAATTGACCAATGAAATGCCTGAAACTATTTGATTGGTTCAATGTGCCAAATATATTTTTACCATAAAAACATATTTATTTGATTAACGAAATGTGTGGAAAACATTACAATAAATTTCAACGTACCTAATAAAATTTTAAAATATTAAAATAAACTAATACTATAGTAAAATTATATCTAAATCTGAAAAATTCAGCCCAAAAAATATCTTCAATTTTTCATTGACATTCTTTGATTTTTCCTCTGTCATTTTCAGCACTCACCGATTCATTCTTCCTTAATAATTTTTTTTGGATATTTGCAACTAACACTACTATGTTAATTTCATCTTCACTTTTCGATCTATCTTCAATCTTGTAAATAACATAATTTAAGCATAAGTTTTGGACTATTATACAATGAGTGTTTCTAAATATATCACTAAATCTTCTTTACACACACCATTAATTAATATATAATTCAAAAATAATTATTTTTGAGATTACAAAAATACTATTTTTCTTACTTTCACACACTCAAAAATTTCTTGATACACCACTAAATAAATAATATAATAAATGTAAATAAAAAGAATTATGTAACAGCCCGGTCCCGAAATAGAGATTTACGAGTGGGGACGGGGTGTTATTAAGGGATTAACGAATAAAGTTGTAGGATTTACCAAGAAGTTTAAGAATCAAGACATGCCTTAGAAGTTATATGGAGATGCTCGGGTTTACTTGGATTAAAAGAGAACATGCTCAAGCGGAATGAAACGGCTAACTAATCAGATACCAACTTGTTTGGCCGGAGGTCATACTCAAAAACAGAGATAACATGATATGCATCTTATAGGTATTAAATCATTTCTGGGGAGATTATTCATAGAGTCTTGCTAAACATAATAGGACTTAAACAGAATTGAAAAGAGTGTATCAGAGTAGTAGATCACATAGTGGGATTTCAAAGAAACATTAGATGATAACAAAACAGTCTTGGCAGTCAACCCACATTCACAGCCACCAGCATCCTCAGCATCTCAACCTGAAAACATTTGAAAAGAGGGGGCATGAGCACTAATGTACTCAGTGGGTTTTAGTGAAAATGCTTTTATAACTTCAAGATATCCAATGATTAATAGACGGTATACGGAGAGCAAAACGCAAAAGCCCTCTCCGTATCCGTAAAAACCTTTTCTTTTCTTTTTGGGCCCAACTTAGCTCAAACTTGTCGTCAACTGTACTCTTAGGCATGCCATATGATAGAAGAGGGATTACCTCAAATATTCGAACGAGTTTGCGTGGGAAAAACCCAGCAGTGACTCCCTTAATGATTCTGAGCTCACATCCTGCTTAAGTGAAAAGCTAAGTTCCTTCACTTCCTATTCTTGCTAGCAATACCAAGCTTAGAACAATGTCTAATGCTAATACTTATTACTACATGATCTCGGCCAACAAAGGGTTAAAGCTACCCTAACAAGGAAATCCTTAATCCTTAACTGTACGGGCTTCGACAAAGCATAAACATTCAAATACGAGGAAATGAACGCGGTTACACATCGATTGCAAATAAAGCAATTCTAAACACTTCATGCTAGCATAGATTGTAAATAAACAATTCTAGCATATCTAAACATACTTGAGAGCTCACTTAACTTATACTAACTTCCTTTACTTTATCTAACTTAAATAACAATTTAACATAATCATGCATATAACTTTTCTTATTCCTTTCCTTTCCTTGTACAGAGATCAATCAGGCTGAGCAAAAATACTTTATTGGATATCTCATTTTGCCCTAACATGCTTCTAGAGCTAATTAGCTCAAACTTTAGATGAGTATAGATTTACCCACCTTGATTACGGGACGGAAGATGAGGCAACGAGCTGGTGATCTTTCTCAGTATTCCTCCGAGGCTCGATTCCTCCTACAAGAGTCGAATCGTCGACTTAGAAGCCTTCTTCGAAGATTTCTAATAACACGATATTAAATAACACCCAACTAATATTCCCTTAGCTAGGACTTAACACGGATAGCACGACTTTGACTTAATAAGGGTTCGAAAAGGATTTATTTTATTTATGGAATTTCTCGACTTGATTTCTAAATTTTTAGACGGAAAAGAACTTGAATGATTTTCTTGAAATAAATCGGAGAAGCTTGAAAATCTTTTTAATTTAAACTTGAGAATTACTCGGAGAAACATGAATCGTAAAAGAACTCGAAAAATCGGAAGGACGAGCGTCGGACAGCACGGGGGGGAAACGTCACGCGCCGGCGGCACCCCACGCGCCCGCGCAGCCCCGCGCCCGCGCAACCTCCGCGCCCGCGGGGTCCTGGGCCGAGGGAGGCGTCGCGCGGCCGCGCACCCCCCGCGGTCGCGGGACCCATTTTCTCTCTCTCCTGGGCGATCTTCAACTGGGTTCTTCGCGTTCGTTGATTTCTTCGACGAACACGAAGAACACGAAGAACAATTAACCCGGATTTTTATAAAAACAACGTGTTTGAATTTATCATGCAACAACATGCTTTAACTTAAAAATAATTTTAGCATTATAACGGCATAAACACGATAATCCTCCGAAATGGTTAAATATGGCTTGAACGGATTTTTAACGGAATAACGAGGTTAATCTTCTTAGAATAACAATAACGGTATTTAGAATGAGAAATAAAACGCACAAGTTATTATCTTGGAATTTCAACAAAAATCGAAATGTAACTCTAGACGAGAAATAATGAAGAACGAGAAGAACGGAAAGTAAATGCGGAAATTTAAAGACGAAAAAGAAATGGAATTGAGACCGACGAACGCAAATGGACGGGGTCAGGTGCGTCGAAGGAATGTGGTTAGCTCGGCGTCTCATCGAGTCGCAACGGCGGCAGAGCCGCCTGCTACGATTTCAACGGCGCCCCTAGCACATTCCCTCACCGCATCCCTTCCACGCCACTCCGCTCGTCGTCTTGAAGAACACTCACGAAGAACGCTTTTTATTTTGACAGAATCTTCTCGGCTTTCAAAGCTTTTCACCTCTCGATTTTTAGAAGTGAATGGAAAGAGTAAAATGAGCAAGAAAAGCTAAAGGGGTGGTCCCCTATTTATAGGAAAATCTTTGGCTTCCCTTGGAAGCCATTGCTGTGCGGGAATACTGCAAAAGTTACCCCGGGTTCGGTTAAAAGCTGTTTTATTTGATGTTGAGGTCCAAATGACTTCAGACATGAAATCTAAAAATACCGGGGGACTCGTTGGCTCGAATACTAGTGAGCCAACTTGATTCCTGAAGGAGAGGGGATCGTCTGAAGAGAGACGAGCAAAGATTCCCTTTTTGGAATTACTTTTTACTATTCACTCAGACTGACAGGTTCGGCTCCCGAGCGTTCGATTGACCTCAGAATGACAATCTGTGAATGTCAACGGAATCCTTGAGTCATTTCTCATAAGAGGGGCCTGACAGAACAAGACTCAGATCAATGAGAAAGATTTCGTAAATTTCTCAAAACACGAACGCACGCAAAAGTTACTATTTATTCTTCGTTTAAATGTGTTTTTCATCACTGGGAACTCAAATGACTTCAGAATTAAAATCCGAAAACACCGGTATACTCCTTGAGTTAAAATCTTTCTAACGAGACCACGGATGGTCATAAAATAGTTAAAATCACATTTCTCGAAAAGACAATCTTTAGGAAAACTGACTCCAAAAGTCGTGACTGACATCCAACCTTTAACTAACCTTAATTAAATTTCCTTCTTTAATTAATTAACTAACATTAACAATTCTCTAAACCTTATTCGAAAATCTGGGGTATTACAAATTATGCATCGTCTTCCCTAGCCTCCCCCTTTTAACTGCAGATTTTCGTTGATGGTGTCCCATTTGACTGTAGATTTCCAGCGACCTGCCATCATAAACTACCGACCCTTTCTTCCCCACCTCAATGTCAATCTTTTTGCAAGATCTTGAGTATCATATTCTCGTTCGTTTAGTTTTTTGTATTGGGAAAAATATGGTGGTTTTTTTTATTGGGGAAGAATATGGTGGTCGCCGACGGAAGATGGTGCTGGTGTCTGACGGAAAATGGTGGGGTTCAGTGTGAAAAAGATGACCAATCCGCTGGCGGTGGTTAGAGCAATCGCGTCCAGATTAATAAATAATTAGTACTTTCATCAAACTTATTATTATTCTAGATATGAAAATAGTTCAATACAATAATCACAATCGTTTGCATTAGTAAGAAATAAAGTGTCTCATTAATCAGGTTGGCTAAAGAATACAATGGTCGAAGAATTATTTTGAAACGAACTGTCAAGAAATTCATTGTGCTCTGAGGAATGAGACCGAGGATCTGTCATACAAAGGAGCTGTTTGTGAGGTGATACTCTTCCTCTTGATCAAGTTATCTACAATTGGGCTCAGCATAATGCTAATTCGATTGAGCATTCTCTAGCGAAACTTGCTATTTCCAATTTTGTGTTTTGTTCATTCACTGGGGCTATCCTAGTTTCCAGTTTAGTTGATATTCCTTGTGAGGAACGTTTGAACCTTTAATCGTAATGCCAAGTCTTTTTGCTCAAAAAAAAAAAAAAACAAAGTATTGCAAAAAATTAGTTATCCAAATTTGTTCCAATAATCATAACCCAAATAAAAAATAATAAAAAAAATTACGCGAACGAAATTAATATATATATATATATATATATATTAATTGCATAGATAAATATCATCTCAATTGACATCGTGAATCAGTCAACCAGTGACCACTCAGCATAATTAGTATTATATATAAATAATTTTTTAATGTTATTTTTGTTCTAGAAAAGTGCATTAATTTTAGCATGTTCTTAAATTTTCTGTATGTAAATTTGTTTAATTAAAATATAAAATATTTAATTATTTTGGAATCGATTTTGAGGTAAACGTATGCCGGATTTACGGTATACATACATATCTTAAATTATAGGAACATTACCATTTGAATAGTTGATGGATTATTGATTGGTTAAAATTTGATTAGATGACTTTTTTTTTTCAATGAATTACTTTGTCTATTAAATATGAATGATTTACACATTATGTTATAATTTAATATGAGAATTAATGCTTTAATAGGTGAGAATGATTTGCATAAAATGATTTATGTATGCAGTTTATTCCAATTACAATCCGGGATGATGATGAGAATGATTTAAATAAAATAAATTACGGATGTCATCTGTGATATAATTTGTAATTGCAATATATCTTAATATTTTTTGGGCATTTAAATTACAATAATTTGTAGTCTATCAAATAATTAAAAAGACGTTTGTTCAAAACAAAAAGATGTAAATTAAATCTAAGATTAATCACGTACAATTTAGTGAGTTTATATATACTTAGTCATAAAATCATTATTTTACTCCTTTTTTGTATGGGTTGATAATAACTTAATTAAAAGATCCAATAAAGTAAAAAATATACCCATAAAATATGAAATAAGTGACCGTAGAATATAAAGTAGGGATATTGGCTAATAATGAGTGAACTTATTAAATTTAATTGACGCATTCAAAAGGACAATGAATTTGATGAATATAATATTTATTAAGCTAAATGATTGTCAAAACACATACATTTTGAATTTAATAGAGCTTTGTCATACATCGAAATCATCAAAACCCATAAAATTCTCTCGAAACATTCCAAATTGTATCCCAATGTTTATAATAAAAGGATGAATAAAATAAAAAATTCAAATAATCAATCGAAACTTACATGAGAATTAGTACAATCAAATATACAAAATCCTTCCACAACTAACAAAAAAACAAATAAAATATACAAAATCCTTCCACAATTTAAACCCAACGTCATAGAAGCTTGTGAGGAGCGCACTTACTTCTTCATTTTTCACTTCTTTTCTGAGTTTTCTATGTTCTATATCAATACATACTCACTTTCATAATGAAATGGGAAAATTGAGCTATTTATTCATTATTCTTTTGTGCAATCGATGCAAGATTGCATGTGCTTGATGTGAATTATATTGATGCAGGATAAATAAATTAAGATTTTTCTTTATTTATGGTATCGCAAAAGAAGAAGAAAAAATAAATTGGATACACAATGTTTGCACGCTATGCAACTGTCTAAGGCAAGGTGTAGTGGATACAATAGTTGATAAGATATAACTATTTATAAATAAACATAAGGTGATAATTTTGGATATTTTTGAATTTATATGGTGTAGTAATTGGAAAATATATACTAATTTAATTATATTAGTAACGTTTTTAATTAATTCAATATTATATTAGTAAAGTTTGATTGATTGGTCATTGGTTAATTAAATATTTGACTAAACCGTATGCTAATTATTGAAACATTCCAATTGTATTTGATTGGTTAGTGATTAGTTATTAAAAAATCGTTTATGGGCAAAGTTTAAGAGAGAAATTATAGAAATTGATGTATGAAATTGTTCCCCAATAATATTATAATTTTTAAAAGTTTTGAAATGGAATAAGATATATAACCATAAACACTACAAATTATTATTATTGTTGTTGTTGTTGTCATCGTCGTTGTCATTATTATTATATGATTGATGATTAATTAATTAATTAATATAATAAATTGGTATTATATATGAAATCATAGATTAACAATCAAGTATGATATGATCTTAATATATGATTAATGATTAATGAATTAATATACAATTAAATTAAATTGTTACATAAAAATAAACTTACTAAATGTTGTAAATGATTTTGGCGGGAAAACTCCAATTACTAAATAAGGCATAACTTTTTGTTTTTATATATATTAAGATTAAGATTAAGATCTTGCCATGTGGAGAATCGTGATATACGTCTAGTAAGGTCCAAACACTCATAAATGACACTATAATTAAATTACTTAAGACCGTGAGGTCTACTCGTATTTAAATGCATTGTTGAAGCATTAATGAGAAACATTACAACAGTTATATTTCAAGATCATTTCATATTTCATTAATGAGGAATATACCTAATTTGCAACACTTGTATTTCAAGATGCTTCCAAATTTAATCATATACACAATTTTCTTCCACCAACACATTATCCCCAAACATTAAATAAATTTATCATATGATATGTACCCGTTTAGCCGGTTAAATACATAACATAATCGCACGTTTAAGTTTTTTTTTGTTTTTTTTTTTTGAGATTGCATGAATCAATTACCTTAATTAGTAAATAAATTAAGGAGAATTGTCGATTCAGGACCTGAAAGATGGGTAATCTATTAATTTAGGACCTGAAAGATGAAAACTCTCAATCCATGACCTGAAAGAGAAAAATTATCAATTTAGGACCTCAAAAATCACGAATTTTTATTTCTTTTTATTTTTTTAATTAATTTTATATTAATTTCAATGAAAATTCCTTCATTAATTATCTATTAAATCTATTAAAGAAAATTTGAAAATTAATTAAAAAATAAAAATGAATCAAAATTCGTGATTTTTGAGGTACTGGATTGAGAATTTTCATCTTTCGAGTCCTGAATTGAGAGTTTTTATCTTTCGGGTCGTGAATCGATATATTACCCATCTTTCAGGTCCTTGATTGATAATTCTCCATAAATTAATCTACAATTTGATTAATATTTTATCTCTCTTAATTTATAGAAATATATATTATCACTTATGGCCTGTTAATATTCCTTTATTTATAGAAAAAAAAGAGTGAGAGGAAGAAAAAGAAAAACATTATGCAATCTTTGCATTTTGTGTAAGCTTCCTTTATTAATTATCAATAGTCTTATGAAGTATATATCAAAGCATAGCATTTAATTTTAATTCAATTCATTCTAAAAAAAAAAATTAATTCAATCCTTTACAATAACATATATAAGTATATATAATCCATCAGTTTTTGAATAAATCTCATTCCAATACTTTAATTTTGTTTCACAAAGAATGTCTATCTACACACTCGAGGTGGAAAATTAACATTTTTCACATATTTGTCCTCATTTAATATATTCAAATATTTATATTTGACTCATTTAATGTATTTACGTAAGGACATGTAAAATAATTTAATTATTTTATTAACTAAGTGCAGACATCAAGAATAACACTTATTCAGAAACGGAGTAAATATATAATATTACTTGAATTTGAAATAATGATGCCGAGCAAATATATAAATCCACATGAGAAGGACGTAATAATGAAATATGCTACTCGCACCGGCTTCTAAAAGTTTGGTAACTTGTTGCTTCTTGTTGTCTGATTGTAAAGTTTTTGAATTCTAATTAAATAGCAATGTTTCATTCAAAACCAATGAAAATATTATTCAGGCGTGGTCATATATATATAAATATAGGGAAGGGATCAAATGAGAACCCTTCCCCTAGGTGGGAACTAGGAACCAATCGTATTTCTTCATTGATTTAATCTGGACGGCCCATATTAAGTAAATGGGGCGGTGGCATAATTGTAATATTTGGCAAGTTTGATCAAGAGGGGGGCAATATAGTAATTCAGATCTTCAACTTTCTTTCTTCAGATCTTTTCCCCTTTTCTCTCTCTCTCTCGCTGATTTACGTCGTTCTTCTTCTTCTCCTTCTTCCCTTTTGATTTCTCATTATTTTTCAGCATCTGCTTTCTTTTTATCGCGAGGATTCGACCCTGTGATTCGTAGAGTTCATCGGCGGCGCTGTTTTTGTATGGTGACTCCATGTATGTGTTTTTTTTCAATTTATTTTAGCAGTTTGGTATGTCAATTTGTTTCTCGTTTCTTCTCGTGATTTTTATTTCTCATCTTATTTTAGTTTATGGCTTCATCGTTTTGTTACGAAGATTCGATATTTTTGATTGATTTGATCTTTGTCGTTCAGATCTGGGTTGTATCAGTTTTTTTTTGAGAAAAATATCAGTTTTCTAATTGTTAGGAATTTTAGGGTTTAGTATTTACGAGAATATACAGAATATGTATTAATTTGATCTGTTTATTTGTTTTAGCATGTTAATGTATTCGTTTTAGCCTATCGTCACATATGTTTTAGCCTATTAATGTAGTCATTTTAGCCTGTCGTCATATATGTTTTAGCCTATTAATGTAGTCGTTTTAGTCTGTCGTCACATATGTTTTAGCATGATAACATGCTGGTTTAATGTTATTTCTACTGCACTCTGTGAAACATGCCATACAAACCATGCTTTGCTTTTTTTTTTTCTCTTTTGTGTGTGTGTGTGTGTTTATGACTCGGCTACACAATGTTATAGACACCATGTAAATATTAGAATACTTTGGTGCTAAAATGCATGTTGCATGATGCTAGAATGAGACATACCTAATGCTAAAAATTAATTTGTGTGTCTGAACATCTCTTGATGTGATTGTATTATTATTTTACCTTGTTCAGTATATAATTTTTTGATTTTAATGTGTCAGCTTCTTTTGTTTGAAGTGACCATAGTAAGATTATTCACACGGTGATATGGAGGGTTCTACTTCACATAGCAAGACGATGATGTTTGAGCAATTCTACGGTTTACGTGCCTCTTCTGAAGTTGTTGTTCATCCACCTATTCTAGTTAAAACAAAAGATAGCGACAGTCGTTTGATATCTATGAAGGAGGCAACGAAAAGAAAGGAGAACAAACCACTCAGAATATGCAGCAATTGCTACAAGTTGTTAGATCATGATGCTAGGAACTGTCCAGCTTGATGTTATTATAGCGATTGAGCATAGTTTAATATCATGTTTTACCATGCTTGTGAATTGTTTTCAACACATTCATTTTTAAGAATATATATGATTTTTAATAAAAGTGTTTATGACATTTTCTTTGCAGTAATTATATTACTATTAAGTTTTATTAACCACGGTTACTGTTTAGAATATGATGCTAAAATAACGGAAGCATGAAGTTAAATACCTTGTCAGATTCCCACTGCATGTTTTGTTTATCAGAAGATGCTAAAATGAGAAACGCATGAGGCAAAAATGATTGAAGTAGGAGGCTAAATTTGATGTGACATTTTCCACTAGGATTCACTGTTCCCAATTAGGGTTTATTACGTTCCAATTAGGGCTCATATGATCCCAACTAGTAATTCTGAGATTCCCAGTAGGGGTTCACTGTCCCCATAAAGGGTGTATTGTGTTTCATTGCAATGAAATCACCGTTTCATATTTTGTTTATCAACACATGCTAAAATGAGAATCATACGAGGCTAAAATGATCGAAGTAGGAGGCTAAAATTGATGTGACATTTTCTACTAGGGTCCAACGTTCCCAATTAGGGTTTATTACGTTCCGATTAGGGCTCATCTGATCCCAACTAGTAATTATGAGATTCATATTAGGGTTCACTGTCCCCAAATAGGGTTTATTGCGTTTCATTCCAATGAAATCATCGTTCCATTTTTGTTTATCAACACATGCTAAAATGAGAAATGCATGAGGCTAAAATGAGTGAAGTAGGAGGCTAAAATTGAATCTGGGCAGTTTCTGAGTTCAGTAATTAGGGTTTATTACGTTCCGATTAGGGTTCATCTGATCCCAACTAGTAATTATGAGATTCACATTAGAGTTCACTGTCCCCAAATAGGGTGTATTATGTTTCATTCCAATGAAATCACCATTCAATATTTTATTTATCAGAACATATATGCTAAAATAAGAAATGAATTGGGCTAAAATGAGTGAAGTAGGAGGCTAAATTTGATGTGATATTTTCCACTAGGGTTCACCGTTCTCAATTAGGGTTTATTGCGTTCCAATTATGGTTCATATGATCCCAATTAGTAATTATCAAATTCCCTTTAGGGTTCACTGTCCCTAAATAGGGTGTACTATATTTCATTCCAATGAAATCACCGTTCCATATTTGTTTATCAGAACATACATGCTAAAATGAGAAATGAATGAGGCTAAAATGAGTGAAGTAGGAGGCTAAATTTGATGTGACATTTTCCACTAGGGTTCACCGTTTCTAATTAAGGTTTATTACATTGCAATTAGGGTTCATCTGATCCCAATTAGTAATTATCAGATTCTCATTAGGGTTCATTGTCCCCAAATATGTGTATTGTGTTTCATTCTAATGAAATCACCGTTCCATATTTTGTTTATCAGAACATGCTATAATGAGAAATGAATGAGGTTAAAATGAGCGAAGTAGGAGGCTAAATTTGATATTTGTTTCGAAAAATATTTACGCATTTTCTTTCTTAGTTGTCAGTCATCTTCTTCGTTGCTTCACTTTCTCATTCTTTTTTTATTATTAACTCGTATTTTTTTATTTTGTAGTATCTATATAGGTGTAGGTGTTTATATAAAACTGTTAGAAATATATTCATAATATCACACGCTAAAATGTATTACATAATATGCTAAAATGTTATATAGGTTATGCTAAAATGTTGTATACAACATGCTAATATAAATCTGGGGTTACTCTCTGCGAAAATTATGCCTAAAAATGATTTTTTGTATTTTTCATCTATTTTTTTTAAATAAACATATGCAATATGGATCTTAAATGAAAGAGTATGAAAAGAGCTTTAATTTGATATAAGATTTGCGGAAATCCGATTAAAAATGAATAAATTATGATCATTTAAAGTTTTTAAGAATTATTTCAAAACATGATGATGTCACTTTTTTTTGTTCCAACTTTACCCTTAATGAAACGCGTGAATTTAAAGTTTTCATTTTAATTACGAGATTGCCACCGCCCCTATTCCACTTTATCTATTTAATCTGGACGGTCCAGATTTTGGAATGGAGGGATGTGATTGGTTCCCAGTTCCCACCTGGTGACTGGTTCTCACCAGATCCCATCCCTATATATATATATATACATATATATATATACATATATATATATATACAAACCAATCCTAACCAATCCTAGTGTAAGAATTAGGAGTCCATCTTACACCATATAATCAATAAAGATCTATGACCTAGTGTTGGAGTGGTGTTTCTTGAGGCCAAAGGTCTCAAGTTCGACTTACCACCAACACCGCTAGGTGTGAGCCTGTTACACCTAGTCTGCTAAGTGTGGTTTACCTCCCCTGTGTGGTTTGCAGGCTATTACACAGGGGCGGGATTTACCCAGTGCGCACCATGGTAGCGGCTGCGGGTTACCCTCGACATCAAAAAAAAAAAAAAAGATCTATGGCCTAGATTTACTTAAAAAAGGTGGTGGTAATTCTGTAATATTTGAAAAAATATTCGCGCGAGAGTATTAACATAATTTGGTAATTCTTATAAAAATCGCAGAGGATTTGATAACATATCGTCATGCTAACGAAATATTATCATCATGCTAACAAAGCGTTATCTTTATGCTAATGAAAGTTTTTCTCATATGTTAACGAAAAATTAAATTCTCAAGAGTAATTATAAATTCTAATGGGATGAAATAAATTATAATTCAAATATAATAAACTCCAATGATCTAAAAAATAAAATAAAATTCTAAAAATTAATTACAAACTATAATTGGATGGAATAAATCATAATAACAATATAAATATACAACATTAGCATAATGGTATTGTTTTATCAGCACTGCGAATAAACTATATTAGCATATGACAATTCATCGTTAGCATAAGGTATACATAATAAATGGATGAAGAAAACCCTAACTAATATATTCTAATTTGATGAAATAAAGAATATATAATAATTAATTAGTAACTAAAACATAGAAACTAAATCATAAAAAATAATTATAAGTCCTAATTGAAATGTAATAAATCATAATAATAATAATAATAATAATAATATAAGTATGTGTACTATGTTAACATTATGATAAGCATTCATTAGCACAATAAATGCAATATGTTAACATATAACAAATGCTTCGTCAGCATTCGTAGTCAACTTATCATAATGCTGACGAACCATTATTTAAAAGCTAACGAAAACATTTTCGCACTGGACACGAGTAAAAATTTATATTTTGTATTTTTCGTCTATATTTATTTGAACAAACATATCCATGACTGATCTTGAATTAAAGAGCATGAAAATATCTTTAATTTTGTATATTATTTGCGTTGATATGATTTGAAACGAGTGAGTTATGATCGTTCAAAGTTTTTAAGATTTTTTTTAAAAAAAATGATGACATCAGCTTTTTTATTGAGATTGAACAATTATACCCCACCTCCTTTTTTTTTTTTGTCTTGACTTTGACATTTAATCTCAGCCATTAGATCATCTAGGTAGACGGTATAAGATGGGTTCCTAGTTCCTACACTAGGATCCAACCCCTATATATATATATATATATATATATATATATATATATATATATATATATATATATGGTTACTCTCGAATGCTCGTCAATTTTTAATATGTCCAATTATTAAATTAAGTTTGGATCCGATTCTATAATAAACAAAATTAAATTTGAACTCTTAAGTATTCTGGATCGATTCAATTGCAATCCTACTTAATTAAATTATGTATGTCCTTAAAAGAAATAATTAAAATCAAATATCTTTTGTGAGTACATATGCTACGAAATTCAACAGTCTCATATTCATAATGTTACGAAAATCATATATAGTATTATATTTCAGTACTCTAAATTGTCCCCTAAACCTCAACTTCTTCAATTTGGGAGTTTGATTTAAAGCTGCAAAAAGAAGTGCTTGGATTTAGCATACATTTCTACAACAATATATAATAATACCAGAATCACTTGTGTACACTACGCCCGTTAAGCGGTCAATGTCAAAAAACGTGCGTTGACTTAGTCAACTCGTGTAAAAAATAATCTTTTAAAATCAGTATTAACCGTAACACTAAAGAGTATTACTGTACTCAAAAGTCCAAAAGTATCATATGTATTCTTAAAAAATATCAGCTAGAATTTAAAAAAAAAATCGTCAAAATCAGTATCAACCATAACACTAAAATATATCAATCAAAATTCAAAAAGCATCATCTGTATCCTTATAAAGTATCATATATTTCACAAGTTTTTTTTTTACGAGTTGACAGGGTCAATGCGTGTTGACCCGCATTTGACTCGGTTAACAAATTGATCGTCTGATATAAACTTATATACATCTAGTGCATGCAAGTTTTTGCTTAATAAAATATATATTCGGATTAGCATAGTTTGAGTGTCTAATCGAGAATAAGCAATACATGGAATGTTTTTTTAAGACTTATTTCCTAATACAAATTAGAAAACATAAAAATTTTGTCTAACTTGTAATTATAATTAATTTCATTTTTAATTTTGTGACTTTTAGCGAAGAATTCTGTAATTGTTATAAATAAATATTCGGACCATCAAACTTAATTTCACCCCAAACTCTAATCCGAGTCATTTTCGGTCGGATTTGGAGGAATGACCATACGACTCTACAAATTTTCTCCACACATCAATTTTGTCATCTAACATCAATTTAATTTTAAAATGAAAATTTCAAACTCAAATTGCAAATTCTTGATTCTCACATCTACATTCGTCCTTTACCTACGTCGTTGTCGCCATACTAGCGACCCCTTGATGTCATTAATTGTCGGTCCAATCGTAGTTCTTTTTACATTTAACAATATTATTTACTTACAATATATCTGACCAAGATCTCATTTACACCTAATAATACAGTAAAATCTCTATAAATTAATATTTTATAAATTAATAAACTCTCTAAAATAATAAAATCTCCCAGTCCCGACGTGGACCTTTGTAAAAAATCATCAAATTTGATTACATAATAAGATAATAATTTTTCGGAAAATCCCTTTATAAATATTAGGTCCCATTAAAACTCTAAATTAATAATCATAAATATTACAATTATAAATATTATGGCAATTTGTTAAAATATGATGCCACGCGTATTTGAAATATATACCTTGTAATGTGACATTCATCAATGCAAGTTGAAGGTATAGAGTGGCCCTAGGATATGGCCAAATTTTCTACTTTAGTACTGTAATATATATTATGGAGAGAATGCATATGTGATGGGGTGGATTTGGTTAAGTTTTTCAATAAAATAAAATTGGAAATCCCTATATATAGATCGAATTGAAGGTCGAGGTGAGGTCCATGGATTATTAGGTCGATTAATAGTCATGATTTTATGGCAGAGTAGAACGAATATAAATTTTGCCCCCTCCTACCCCCTACAAATTAAACACACACCACAAAAGAAGAAGAAAAAAAATGTACATAGTTTTTATTTTTAAGAATCAATTTGTCCGATCCATTATATTAAATTAAAACCTCACACTCTATTAGGAACTGTTTTCCCATTATATATATGTATATATATACACTATATATATGTTATCATGAATATATATATTCCTAATGTGTAAAATAGAGACACATCTCAACCATTCAATTAATTGAAAAAGATGTGGCAATTTCCTAAAATATTTTTAAAAAATACAATTCTAAAATTCAGCATATACATTCTATTTAATTTCTATAATTACTTTTACTCATTTTTTTTTCTAAAATTGCAAAATGACAGTAATAATTTTGTAATATATGTTAGAAAATACAATACTAAAGTGCAACATACAATTGTTAAAGTCAATAAACATCATGCCAGTTAATTATCTCTTATAAAAAGATCTTATCCATACATCTAATTAATTTAAATGGTTCATATTGATCTCTATTTTATAACACACTATTCTTGAATCCTTTTTAATATCCACCCTTATTACTTTTTTTCCCTAGACTTTCTTTGAAACTTCTGCTCGTAATATTGATCTCTAGCTATATATGCATTCTTCTAATTCTTCTTTTTCTTTCTTTCTAAATTTGCAAACTGTGTATGATTGTGATTTAAAAAATCGATTATATATGTTAGGTTTAAGAAATATGTTATCCCGATTTCCATTTTATCGAATGTTCCGTATGATGAACGGCTTTTAGTTTAATAAAAATTGCCTCTTCCCCTAAAAAAAAAAAAAAAGAAAGAAACATGTTTTCGCCGCCAATATGAAATTTATGGCCTTATTTATTGTCCTAATATTTATAGAAAGATTAATGTACTCCATGACATTTAGGTCTTAATTGGTCTTAGAATTTCGTACATCACCCTTCTCTTTCTTTCTTAATTAATGTCGACAGTATATCTTCAGTTTGAATGTAGTAGTTTATTTTAACATAATTTTTTAACTAAACATATTTCATAATTATTTTATCTGTATTACATCAACATTTAAAAAAAATAAATATTAAATTGGGAATTGAATTTATTCTTATCCATGTTGGCACCCACAATAAAATATCGAGCCTTAACAGATTAGAAAAAATAGAAAAAAAGACAAATGCTGAAAGCCTCATTGCTCTTCACCCGTATTTCAAAAATACAACTGTAGAATGTGCATGCATGTGTTTATACGCTCCAAAAGTCGTAAATGTGACACCCGTTTCTCACTCTCTCTCTCTCTCTCTCTCTCTCTCTCTCTTCCCCCTTTCTCTCTCTCTCCAAGATAACTGCAACTGCTCGTTACCTTTGAACAAAATCCAAGTCTTCTCAAAAAGCCTTACATTTTTCCCTTCCTCTGAAACAAGATTCAGCTCTACAACACTATGACCATGTACAAACAGTCCTAATTCTTGAAAAAATCAAACAAAAAAAGTGGTTTCTCATAGCTAAAAATGCAGAAAGCTCCTCAAAATTCCCTCTCGTCTCTCCTCCTCATCGGCATTGCATGCTCTTATCTCATAAATCTAGTATGCGGAAATGCAGAGTTGAGAGCACTAATGGAAATAAAGGCATCACTGGATCCGGAAAACAAGCATCTGTCATCATGGACGGCTGGCGGCGACCCCTGCGGCGGCACGTTTGAGGGAGTGGCCTGCAACGAGCACCGGAAAGTGGCTAACATCTCGCTGGAGAGAAAAGGGCTCACCGGAAAAGTCCCACCGGCGGTGGCGGAGCTCAAGTGCTTGTCCGGCCTTTACCTGCACTACAATTTCTTGAGTGGGCAAATTCCAAAAGAAATTGCTAATCTCACTGAGTTGAATGATCTTTATCTCAATGTTAATAATTTATCTGGGACCATACCCCCTCAGATTGGAAGCATGGCCAGTCTTCAAGGTTTGTGAATTTCCTCATTTTTTTTTAAATCAGATTTTATGGAAGTTGAATGTGAAAAGAAGTTTGAATTTTGTGCTTTTAATTATTCACTACTTTATCTCGAGTTGGACTTAGGAACTTTTTGAAATGATAAAAAGTTTACTTTCAAGATTCAAAAATTTCATCATCGAATTTAATTTTGTCACGAGTTTCGACTTAATTACTTTCTTGATTGAATATGCAGTTCTGCAGCTGTGCTGTAACAATCTAACAGGGAGCATTCCCACAGAGATGGGATTCTTGAAAAAATTACACACGCTTGCGTTGGAGAATAACAGAATAACAGGGCATATTCCTGCAAGCTTAGGAAATTTGGTGATGTTGAAAAGATTGTTTTTGAACTTCAATCAGCTCTCTGGGTCGATTCCAGTTCGATTGGCTAACGTTGTTTCATTAGAAGTTCTTGATGTCCGAAACAACACACTTTCTGGAGTTGTCCCTCTTGGTGAGCTGGTTTTTCTTATCTTTTTTTTTCCTTCTCAATTCCAATCTCTAATTTCCCACTGAATTCTTGCAATTTTGGGTTCTGATTTTTTGTTGTTTATGTTTCTTATACGTTGTTTCTTGAAGCTTTGAAGCGGTTGAACGAAGGTTTTCACTTCGAAAACAATCCTGGTTTATGTGGCTCTGGTTTCACTTCTCTGAGAGCTTGCACTGCTTGGGATAATACGAATAGTGAGGCTGATCCAACGGCCAATATACCGCCATCTACGAATATACCGCGATCTGCAACTCTTCCGTTGAATTGCAGCCAGCCACATTGCTCAAGATCTTCATCAAAGCTGCCACAGATAGGCATTGTTGGTGGAGTGATTGCAGTTACTGTGACATTAACAGTGGTGGTGTTGGTGTTCGTAGCTAGGTATCGTCGTGCAAAGCAGAGAGTTGGGGACAAATCGGATAGCTGTGATGATCGGCTCAGCATTGATCAGACGGCTAAGGATTTCTACAAGACTATGAGTCCTTCTCCTCTTGTTGCTGTCGAGTATTCGAGCAATGCTGCTCAAGACTGCAACGGCTTATGCCACGAGCTTCTGCAAGGGTCCAAGTTCAATCTGGAAGAGGTGGAATCAGCCACACAGCATTTCTCGGAGGTGAATCTGCTGGGGAAGAGCAAGTTCTCTGCTGTTTATAAAGGGATACTCAAAGATGGATCGGTCGTGGCCATCAAAACCATCAGCAAGATGAGCTGCAAGACAGACGAGGGCGAGCTGATGAAGGGGTTGAGTTTGCTCAACTCTCTCAAGCATGACAATCTTGTGAAGTTGAAGGGGTTCTGCTCTTCAAAGGCTAGAGGTGAATGCTTCCTCATCTACGAATTCGTGTCGAGGGGCAATCTGTCTCAGTATCTTGATGGTGAAGATAATGATAAGCAAGATATGCTTGATTGGCCTACTAGAGTGTCCATTATCCACGGTATTGCAGAAGGTTAGTTTATTTAACTTGTTATTTTAGCAATTGTTTGATGTTGTTCAAAAAGAAAAAAATGATGTTAAATTTGGAAGAGGGCTGGGGCACCATCGCCAGTAGTTGTTGCTATAAGTCCACAATAGATGAAAGAAATTCAAGATTTGATCTACATCAATTTTAAGTGTAGGAATAGGATAATGTGAAATTCAAGATTTGATTAGATTATGCAGCATCATCTGATAGATCAACGCATGCAGGTATAGAGTATTTGCACAGAAATGAGAGAAACAAGGCACCCATCATCCACCAAAACATATCGGTAGAGAAAGTAGTATTGGACGAGCAGTTGAGACCTTTGATTCTGGATTCTGGCCTTCTGAAGCTTCTTGCAGACGACGTCGTCTACTCGGCCCTCAAAGTGAGCGCAGCGTTGGGCTACATGGCACCGGAGTACATCACCACGGGCCGGTTCACAGAGAAGAGCGACGTCTATGCTTACGGGGTAATCATCCTCCAACTGCTTTCCGGCAAGACAATGCTCTCCGGCTCTGTGCGAACAGCTGCTGAATCCGGGACACTTCAAGACTTCATCGACTCAAAACTTAATGGCAATTATTCGGAAACTGAGGCAACTCGACTCACAAAAATCGCTCTGATTTGCACCAACGATGTTCCAGACAACAGACCGAGCATGGAATCCGTGGTTCGAGAACTCAACATATGTTCAGGAGTTGAGCTATAAATTATCTATCTATCTATCTATATCTCATTCTTATGTAGCAATAGCAGTATGAAATAACTTGAAATATACATTGTCCCTCCGATGGATAATTATTTACACATCAGGCTACCAAGGTTAAAGAAATTACTAGAGCATTGGAAGTAGCATTTGCAGTCCAACTTTTAATCGAGTAACGGTAAAATACTCAATATGATGAGTGAAGCACGTAGAAAATCATTGTGAGATATCTGTTAGATGTAAAAAGGTTAAGATTTGGATCCAAACACAATCAAATATCAAGAATCAACAAGATTACAAATATATCACGGAATATGAGTTTCACTTCTGATCTATTTCGAATTCTTACCCGTAAGACAGTCTCACGCAAGTTTTTATCAATCTTAAATGGTAAATCTTGTCATCAGAAAGGTGCTAAAGCTTAAGCTAAACTTAAAGAAGAAGATGCATTTATGGGCAGCTTATGTAAAATTCAAGGCATCAAACAAATTCATCCTCAGATCAATGACAGATTTCATACAATCCCCAGTGTCAAAATTTGTCTCTCCCTCACTTTCTCACTCTGCTAAAGTCAAAGACGATGCTAACTCAGGTAACTCGGACCCAGTCTACCCTTCAGGTTCCCCTCATAATGTCTCCTCTGCTTTTAGTAAAATTTTCTACTATAAGCATGCTAAGTCCCTACATCAATCTATTGTTCTTCATCCCACGTGGGTTGAAAAGGAAATAGATGTTCTTAGTTTTAAAAAATATGTGATGGATGTTTTCTTGAAAGAGAGGAGTCTCTGGAAATCTGTGACTGCATTATCATCTTTTGCGCTTGATGTTGTTGCTGAATTTTATTCAAATGTATCTCTTGAGATGAGTGATAGTTCTAAAAGCAAGTATGGGGAAATCTATTTGCGAGATAAAGTATATTTGTTTAACCCCATGTTGAT
The DNA here is from genome assembly GCA_026008535.1 of Perilla frutescens. Taxonomy (NCBI): domain Eukaryota; kingdom Viridiplantae; phylum Streptophyta; class Magnoliopsida; order Lamiales; family Lamiaceae; genus Perilla; species Perilla frutescens. The sequence goes on from BRKX01000005.1 coordinate 18,154,163, forward strand.
CAACAAGTTTTTAGGTCTGGGTTGTGATTCTGATGTTGTTAGCTTAAATCTAATTGATGATGTGGTGTCGACTGTGGCTGGTAGTTTGGTGACGAAGTGGACGAACAAAATTTCTACTTCAATGCTCACTTTCTTTTATACCATTTTACACAAACTTATCGTGTATAATTGGTTGCCTACCACCAATTCTTCAGTCCTCACTGTTGATCAAACTGTGTTGCTCTTCAAGCGTGGGGCCAAAATCCCCTTCAATCTCGGAGAAATCATTTTTGATTGTATGTTGAATGCAGCCACCAAGACAAACTCCACCAGCATCTTGCCATTCTCCTGCCTCATCTATGCCATCCTTACAGATCAAGGTGTGAAGCCCAACAAAAGAAAGATAGTCATTGAAATCTCAACTATCTCCATCATCAAGCCAAAAGGCAATGAAGATCGTGTGATGGATCTTCTTTACACCTCTGTTTTGATATCAACTGCTGCCTCTGCGGATGTTGGTCAGGATGTTGCTGCAGAGACTGCTCTCTCCCCTCCAAGGTCCGAAAACGATATTGCAAGTGCCTGTTTGTGTTCCGGTACACACGCAAAAACTACGAACCGGACCCGCAAGAGGACGAGATCGATTGTAGGGCGGTGAGCTAACCCGAGTCATATTTCTTGAGGAAAGCTTAACAGGGCGATTCTCTTTCTATGCTATACACACGAATATATACATGAATTTAAATACGAACCTAAACATTCTAAATCAAGGGTTGAAGGGTTTGAACTAGAAACTACTAAATCAAATAAAACAATAGCTAGAAAATAACAAACAAGCAATGAAAATGAAATGAATGATTGTAAAATGAACATTAGGGTGTAGATTCTCTCTTTGGTTTCTCTCATAGCTTGATTCAAGTTGATTTCGTTAACCTTAAACGTACAATAGACTCCATAAAGAGGTTTAACTTCATTTACTGTCATCGTCAATCTATTAAACCCCCACCGGCTAAATTATACGAACAAGATTAATGATTAGGCTTATGAATCCAGTCCACCTAATGTAGAACCTTAGTCGGGCAATAGAATCTTCTTACGATCTCATCTATTACCTAGCCATGTTAAATATTGATCAGACACTCAACATAAATAAGCTCAATTCGATCAATGGAAATCAACAATCACAAGCATAGATCGAAACTAAATCGATTATCTACCCTATAATGAAAGGAACTAGCCCCTCATCATGCAATACACCAAACAAGAATTATACAAGTTCTTCATTTCATAAACCAAAAGACAAATGAAATACAAACTTACACAATAATGTTTGTCTCGATAATGTTTGAGACAAACCCCCACAAATGAACTGAAACTGAAATGGAATACTAAAGAAAGGGAGATCTTCGAGCTAGCCTAACTACCAACCCCAGCTTGAGCTTTGGATCCCTTCTTCTCCGTCTTCCTTCTCTGCTTCAGGCTTCCCCTCACTTGCCTTCTCTTTCAAACTCCAGCTGATCAGTTTGAGGGTGTCACATCCCTCGAACTGATCGTCTCTTCCTTCCTTCCCAACTGGTGGTGAATTGAGAGTTTCATTATCTCCTTATGAACTGGTTGATTTTCGGAGGGTCTCACTCCCTCCTCTCCGAACTGGTAATGGTGAAGAATGACAGAGAACGGTGAAGAATGGGTGAGTCATTTATAAGAATGGTAACGAGAAGTCTGATAGATGATAATAAACTCTCCAACTCCCCAAAACTGATAAAGCCTCTCTCTCTTCGTGTGGAATTGAATTCTCTAGCTGGTGGAGTAGTTGGATGGATTTTAAGAACTAAATACTCAAAAGTAGTCCGCAAAATGCCCGAAAACCACTTGGAAATGAACACCCTGCGCCGGTGGAGTAACTCAGCGGCGGCTGGGTATGAGATCCCAGCACCGGCGGGGCACTCTACGCTCACGGGGTGTGTTTGGTCGAAGACACCCCCCAGCGGCGGCTGGGGTCTCCCGCGGTGGTTGGCTTCATCCAGTTGCGGTTCTGATTTTGTCTTCAGTTCATGTACGGTGCGGGCTCAACTGATCAGTTCTTCGCTCAGTTCGGGAGCTTCAGTTCAAGTTCCAACTGGACGGTTCAGTTGGGCCTTCAATTGAACTCTCCAGTTGGCTCTTCAGTTGAGTTGGAGTCTACCATCAGTTGGGAGTTTCAGCTTGGTTATCAGTTGGGGCTCCAGTTGGCGTCAGCTTGCATGTGTCTCTAGTTCAGTTTCAGCTGGGCTTTCAGTTTTCCACCTATTATGCCATAAAATCACGTTTTTGGGACAAAAATGTGGAGTTTGCGCAAATCTGGCAGAACTCACCAAAAGAGCAAAAGTGAAGATAATAACATAAAAACAACACAAAAATAACAGAAACACATAAACTAAAGACACAAAATTTCTACAATAAAACAACACAAATAAACACTAAACAACTCCCCCACACATAGCATTTTGCTTGTCCTCAAGCAAACACAACCATTCAGACATGAAGCAAGAATGAATTGCTCCTAAGAAGATCATGCACAATTAACCATTTCACATTGTTTCAAACTAGAATGCTTATTATCGAACAGAATAAAGACATTTATTAAACAAGGTATGCGGCTCATCAAGTGAGAATAATGAGAGTAGGTTGTTCTCAAAGCAATATGCAACAATTACCCTTTTAAACATTCCTCCCACTAACTTCCTAACTAATTATTCAGAATCAATTTGGGAATGCACTCTGTAACGCCTTAAAACCAAATTCGAGCCCAATCTTTTATTAAGGGCCCAATTGTTATAACAAGTCATTTTATTTTAAAAATAGGCAAATATGAAACTTTTAAGCCCACTTTGAGACTATCTGTAAATATTCTTAATTTCGGCCTAATTTTTTTCTAAACAAGAATGAACGATTCCATTAGACAATAATTCTTGTTGAAACCCGATTTGACATAATTATTCGGCCCATGTTAAGATTAATGTCGAGTTCATTTTATTCTAATTAGAGCCCATTTATTTTGAACCCAAATTATTTTATATTGAAACCCAAAATAAAATAAATAAATAAGCCCATAAATATAATTTGTATGTATGTGTGTGTGTGTATATGTAACACCCCAACTTTCATTATTGGGCCAAGTCCAATTTTATTTGTTTTAGTCTTAAGCCCAAAACTAGAAAATTTAACCATTTTTGTGTAAGGCCCAATTAGCGGGCTTTTTAGCCCATTATCGATTTTAATTATTTCTGACAAATTTTCTTATCGAAACGAGTCGGGTGAACACACTAAATGTTAGTGCTCGTCATTACGAATCCATAGAACTTAATTTCATTAAACTAGGAGTCCAATTGATCACTATATAATTTATTTTCTAATCTAATTAAAATTAGGTTTTCTTCTTAATGGGGATATAAATACCCCACTCCCCATTTGGAAATCACTGCTGCCTCTCTTTTAAGAAGGTCAGCCCCATTTTGCTTCTTCTCTTTTCTCCCTTTTCTCTCATCTTCCCTTCGCCATTCCATTATTGTGGCTCTTAATAATCACTGCACAATTTCATTTTCGAAATTTCCTTTTTCTCCTTTTCAGTTTTATTCGATTTTTTTAGAAATATTGAGGTTTATGCCCAATCTTTGGATCTAGAAATGTGATATATCATAGCCTTGTAAATACTCACTCCCTTTTTGGTTTCTTTTTATTTATTTTGATTTATAGCTCGTATTTTTTTATTTCATGATATATTTTGGTTAATAATTTTAATTGTTAAGTTGATGTTGGATCTTGGTGTTTGTCATGTTGTTAGCTTAACCGTGAAGAAAAAAAAATGAAAGAAAAAGCTTGGAATTTTGATGTGGTGTGTGCGTGTGTTTTGCGTGGATTGTTCTTAAATTTTTGGAAAATACATTGTAGTTAAGAGTATGTTATGAATCAAATATTGCTTCTACTCAAATATCTTGATCCAGATCTATGGATTTTTAAAACTCAAAAATTTTAAGATTTCTTAGTTTCATTTTAATTTATTTCTTTTATTCATGTCCAAGATAAATTTGAACTAATAAAAAAAAAGAGAGAAATAGAAGGGAGATCGAAATAATGGAAAGTATATATAAAACCTTATTTTAAGCGTGTTAATTGAGTTAGGACCATATTTGTTAATTGAGAAATGGGTTTCGAAACCCTTGCTTATTTTCTTATTAAATTTAATTTAGTTTATATTGTTAAATAATTATTATTTCTAATTATTCTCCAAGATAATTATGACTTAATTAAATAAAAACTTAATGCTAATATAGAATGATATATCAGATTTAATGGGTTGGGAGAAAAGTTTTAAATGAGAGCTTGGTGTCGGAACCTCTATTGCCTTTTTCTAAATAATTGATTTTGTTTCTAAACATCTTGGCTTTATTTAATTAAGAATTAATAGACAACTCAATTGTTCGGTTTAGCTCAGTGGACTCTTACTTAAAATTTGAGTAGTTGGCCTGGGATCGAAAACCCTTGGCTACAAAAACCATTTCATTCTTTTTAATTTGTCTAAGCTTCTATTCCAATTACCTTATTAATTAATACGTGTGATCAAAGTTCAGAAGTAGCTGATTGGCTCAACGGTTTGATTGTTATTTACAAGCATATAAGTCCAATGATTGAGTTCTCCTTATGCATATTTTTTTTACCATTTTGGTGCAGCAGATTTATGACTCTATTTATTGAAAATGGTTTGGAATTAATTCTATAATTTGACTTAGTCTAGTGGTTGTGGACTCCTCTTTTATTTTTTTTGGATGTCGAGGGTAACCCGCAGGCGCTACCGTGGTGCGCACTGGGTAAATCCCGCCCCTGTGTAATAGCCTGCAAACTTACACAGGGGAGGTAAACCACACTTGGCAAGCCAGGTGTGACAGGCTCACACCTAGTGGTGTTGGTGGTGGGTCGAACTTGAGACCTTTGGCCTCAAGAAACACCACTCCACCACTAGGCCATCCCCAAGGGGATGTGGACTCCTCTTTTTGTACAAGAGGTTGTGGGTTCAATCCCTCTAGCCACAATTTGATTTCTTTTTATATATATGTATTTTATTTTTACTTTCTTCTATCTTGCCCCCTTTATTAATTTATTTAATTAAAAGATTTATTTTATGATATAGTAAGTAATTATCTAATATATATATATATATATTCTAAATCCTTGTGTTTAATTCATTTATTGTGTTTGACCAATGACTCTATATAGCTCTTAAGCTAGGATTTCGTAATGCAATTTTAATATTGTCCTAGCACGCCCTCGTTTTAAGAAACTTGAGCAATATGATCTTACTTACATTATTGAATATGTTTATGACTTCAATACGTTTCTAAGACATAGTCTTTACATGTAGATCCTAATTCGGGTCATCAAGCTTAGGACGAGCAAGTTTGTGATTAAACCGGCAACTCCTAATAGCTATAAGGTGGGTAATTCTATACTCGTATATGTGCAAATCGAATGTTAATTTATGGAGCATTAATTCTTACCCAAGATGGTAGGATTAGAACAAATATAGTATAATCAAAGCTTCAGCTATTATAGCTATAAGATGGGTGATATCTATCCAACACGTGATTTATGTTTCAAAAATGTGTTCTATGTATGATAACATATGTTTATGTTTAAGCATGCTTCAGATTGCTTTTATGGCTCAATGATTTTGAATTAACACGTGATTTTATGTTTCAAAATCGTGCTATCTTTATGATAAAATATGTTTATATAAAAGCATGCTTCAAAGTTCAAAATATTCTTTTTATAGCTCATCGAAAGATGTTAAACTCTATGGTTCCTGATATGATTCGGTGCGGTATGAGCAATGTGGTGCGGTATGAGCACTTCGGTGCGATATGGCACAATGGTGCAATTATGGTACTACAATACAAATATGTCACTTCGGTGAAATTTATATGATAGGGAACCATATTGAGTTAACCTTCCATATGTTAATGAGCATATATTTTTTTATGGGCATTATAGTAAATAAGTTTAATATGCAAACTATTTATTGAATGATCAAGTATATTTCAGAAATTTAAAATCCCACTGAGTGTTTTCTGGCACTCAACCCATCTATTTTTCAAAATATTTTCAGGTACATGATGGCAGCTGGCGGCTGACGTGGACCAATGGGGACTTCTTATTTTATTGACCATTTATGATTTCTAATTATGGATTATGCTTGGTTGTGGTCAATAAGTATGAATTCATATGCTTCCGCTACTTTCTTTTGTGATGGTCAACCGAATTATTGTTGCGTTCTATGTGTTTGTTGATTATTGTCTGATGTTATGTATATGCTTGTGAGCTTTTGGCCAACTAGAGCTTTTGTAAATTGACTATTGTTATTTCGATGCGGTTGACCAGTCAGATTTCTTAAGATTTTATTTCTATTGGTTCTTGACTAGTCAAATATATTATTTCTTAGTGTTTGACTAGTAAACGTAAGCTTCTTTTGACATAGCAAATCCTAAATTGATTGTTCTAGTTGGAAAGAATTTTTTTTTTGGTATTTTATTATTTCGCGTGGGTTTTTGTTAGCATCTGGGCCTTCGGGTTCGGGTCGCTACACACTCAAATGACATAATTCATTAGGTAAAATCATCGGGCTAAGCCGAGCTTCCTAATGTAGTTTTTCATACTCATCATGGAGAATTTCAAAAGAAATGACACACATGATAGGAGTAGAATCCATAATGCAATCCTGTTTATTAAGGTAATTAATTTAGAACGACATGGATCGAAATTCACAAGGTTTAGTCCTTAAGGATAAAATCCCCAGTGTCTTTGCGTGGTTTCCTATGCTCATAGTTGACTTAGTCGACTAGAGGAGGATAAATCCTTATTATCCTCGCTTTTATTTAATTAATTCATTTTTCCTCTCTCTCTCTCTCTCTTATATATCAAATGATAGGAAGTTAGAGGAGAGAATGATTTTTCGAGCATAATTGACATATTTGTTAAGAGCATTAAGCATGCAACCTAATTATTAGAGAATGAGGCCCCACAACACAAATTATCTAAACATGATCATTCTCAAGACAATTCATATTCTAGAATGAAACAACGAGAACAATCTCATGCATCGTGATCAACTCAACAACAATCCCTTGAAGATTCATATACCAAATCTCCAAGTTTGACAGGTAGACAAGAAAAAAAATGCTAAGTGCGAGTCACAACACATAAAACAAAACATGATCAAGACATAATTCAAAAGACAAAATCCAAAATATAACATAATTCATAAACATAAGTTCACTAAAATATAACATAATTTATAAACAGAAGTTCACCAAAATATAACATAATTCATAAACATAAGTTCACCCCTACACTTAAATCATGCATTATCCTTAATGTATGAAAAGGAAATGCAAGAAATAAAGGGGAGAATGAACGCCACAGATTGTAGAAGACCGACAACAGGCGTAAGTTCCTACAAAACATGAAACAACAAGAAATGACAAATGAACAAAATAATACAGAAATAGGAAAATAAATAACAACTCACACAAAACACGAAAATACATAAAAAACAAATAAAACAACTTCACTGCTCTGGTGGCTGGTAAGGTGGTGGAGGAGGTTGTGGATACGGGTAGGAGAGGGTCCATGCATGCCAGCTGGCCTCAAGGTCGGACATCCGCTGCTCTTCCTGATCAAAGCGGTGGTAGACCTCCTGCCTAAAATCTCCCAACTCCTGGAAAAACTCACCTTGGTCGTATCTAGATGCTGACGGAAATCATTTACGGTTGTGTCGTAATGGTCCCTGAAAATCTCAAATTGTCACGCAATATCTGATACCCATTAGTAGGCATCACCGTGTGGTAAGACGGCGGCTGATTGTTAGAATTTTCTTGCTCTTGATCTCCTTCTTGTTTCTCCTCCTTTTCCTCTTCTTTAGGCTAGGCAGAAGATGGACCAACTTCATCACATCGGAGTGCCGCAATCTGGGCATTCATAAAGTCCCTGACACAAAGACGATCAGTATGAGGCACAAGTCGCTTCTCGTCCAACACAAGTCGAGCTCTTCTGAGCTCACTAAGGTTAATGAAATACTTCCAGATTTTCCTTTGTCCATCTAGGAGTGGGCCTCTCTCATGTAGCACGCCAATGCTGAGGGCTAAAGTAGAGATGAAGGCACAAAAGAAGGTATATTGAGTGGTGCGTCTCATTATCTGCTGAATCGATGTCCAAAGGAAAGTGGATGAGCAAATTCTTGTTCTATTCTTGGCACACCACACCAGATAAACCTCAGTCGAATTGACCTTGTTAGATTGCTCCTTTCCAATAATCGAGTATGAGAGGAACTTGTATAGCACGGCCAATGCGGGGTCCTTGATGAACCCGCTTGGTATCCCAGATGAGCTCCAACTATTGAATCCAATAAGCTCTAACCATACAGCAGCTGCATCAAATTTTTCAGGCTTAACCCGCACTCCAGAAGTTGAAAAACCAAAGAACTCTTTCATCATAGCCAACGTGACCTTATATTCTTGCCCTGGGAGACGAAATGTGATTTTTGTGCACTCTTTGTTGAGCTTGAAGGTCACCAAAAACTCATAACATAGAGGGTCATAACCAACATATTGCATTTGTGCAATTTTTTCCAAATTCAATGCTTTCAAGTATTTGATAACCTTGCTATCAAGTTTCAAAGTTCTCAACAAATTCCAATTGAAGTAATGAGGATTAGTAATATCAAACTCATCAAATGATTGGAAATGATTACTTTCCTCATGTGTAGTAATCGGGAATGAGCAATGGTAGAGGTGTGCCAAGTCCTCCACTTCTTCAGCATTAACATTGGCTTTCTCGTGTTCTTGAGGAGGGACGACGTTCTTGGTATGAACCATGGTTGAGTGAAAGAGTTTGGTGGATGGAAGAGACACAATCTAGGAAGGAGCTGGAGCTGGAGATGAGCTCGAACTGAGCGTGAGGTCGGCAGTTGGAAATCAGCTATGGAGGGTAAGTGCAGTGTTGGCGGAGTGAATATCGGGACTACGTGCAGGTGGGGGGAGATGCAGCGGTAGTTGAATACTGACAGTGGCGGCAGCGTGAGTCAGCGACGGCTAGGACCGCCAGACAATTACGGCTCTAGCAGTTTGGGGTTGGATGTAAGCTGAATTTGTGCAGCTATGGAAGAAAACTGGGCTTGAGAGAATTTTTGAAAGTGAGTGGTGCAATTGTGTAGAGAGAATAGGGTTCTCAACTGTAACCCCTATTTATAGACAACCGAGCCAGCGAGTCCGCATATAAGCCAGTAAGCATAGAGATAAAGGGCCAGCGCCCGCTCGTGGTTCTAGCGCTCACGGGAATATTTGAGACTTGGGGACCCAGCGCCCGCGGAGGGAGATGAGCTCAGCTGATGAGATCGAGCATGGCAACGAAAAGGATGATCCGGAGCTGCAATTCAAAGGTCCTATGACGCGTTTACGAGCAAAGAAGTTACAAGCTTATTTACAAGCTTCAATAAGGCATAAATTCGAACTTGGAGAAGAAGAGGTGAAAAGTAGCTCGAGATTGGTCAACATGCTATCCATTGATGAAGAAGAATGAAGCATGAAGACGTGAGAAGAAGAATGAAGCCATTTGGACGTGTGCATGAAAAGTTATACGCGTTTGCATGAGAATCTGAGAGATGCTGTTTTTCATGCAAAGGTGGCAAGCTTTAATTACAACATGGGCCACAAATTAATTCAATTAATTCAGCCCATGTCGTGTGGATTAAAGGTCCAATAGGCGACATTATTGAAGGCCCAATCCACTTGGGATTTATCTTTATCTAGTTAGATTTTTCTTATCTTATTTTTGGTATCTTTTGATTCTTTCCTTAAAAACAGATTTTGGATAAGGAAACAATCCTAGTTAGATTAGGACTAGTATTTTCGGCCTTATCATGTTATTTAGGCCTTAGTTTTTTGTCCCCATAGTTATTATAAATAGGAGTACCTTGTGACATTAAAAAGTTAGACAATTGCAAGAGTTTAAGATATTTTCCTTCTTTTGTCTCAAGATCCTTTGGTTGATTAACAATACAAACATTCTATTGTTCTAGCAAATCAATAGTCTTATTTAAGTTCTTCAAGGTATTTTTGAGTACTTGGAAGAATTGCTATCTGGAGAAGTTAGACGTGCGCGTTCGAGTTATCAACACGGGTTCGCCGATCCTAGCCAATCCTTCTACCACAACCGCCGCCGCCAACACCACCTCAGCCGCCGACTTCCACTGCCACCACGGTCAAGTTCCAGCCATCCTCAAGTTGTTCCAAGTGTCATCATCGAGTCCTTGTTCATTTCTACGTATTCTAGTAATTTGTAGTTTAATTCGAGTCGGATTGTATCCATTGTTTTTAGCTGACATTGTTCGAGTCCTTAAATTCTTCCGCCTGTGTGTTCTTCATGTCTTGGATTCATTATCCGGGTCACATCATAAATTTGGCATCAGAGCCACGTCAGCTCTGCTGGTCATGGTTCAATCCGACGTGTCATCTACGTGTCATTTATTTTTCGTACGTGTCTTTTTAATTTTCATTTCATAACTTTTGTAATCTGAATATTAAAAAAAAGGACAAAAGCCATCGGCCAAGTAAAAAAAAGGCGCCGATTTTAAAAAAAAATTCAGATTTATTTCTTGTTGAATTCGATCTTCTTGTAGTTTTCTAGTCTAGATAGGCTTGAATCCATTCTAGATAGATTTTGAGGGATTTTTTTAGATTGTGTTCACACTTGGTCAAACACATCCAAAAGTCTTCTACCTTATCTACTAGATTTCCTTCCTTGTTTAGATTTACTCCATCCTAATCCATATCTAATCAAGATTTCCCATCCTCATCCACCATAATTTCGATCCTTACACCCTGTAGGATTCGAAATTTTCAGTTCACACACACCTATACCCGATGCACCTTATACACCACATAGTCCATACACCCGTACAACCATACACCCGTGGTCCATAAACACCATCTAGCTGATTACCCATTCCACACGCCTACTTCTACTCTTAGCAACCTTCCGGCTTGATTCTATCTGTTGGAGCTTGAAAAAGACCCAGAAAAGCTAGTCAAGAGAAGCTGCTGATTTCGATCCACCCATCCCCATAATTCACTCCACACGTGCACTATATATATTTGAGAGACAAACACGAGTGGAAAAAAAATCAAGAGTGACATACACGAGAGCTTGTGAGGAATTGTGAGGTCCTACTTTATGTTTCTTCACGTTTGTTCGTTTTGCAGGTACAATGAAGAAAGGTACCCATACAGAATCGTCCACTCCACCACCTAAGGAGCCCCGGTCACTTAATACACCTGGCGATCAGTCCTACTCATCTGAAGCACCGTGGGATGCCAAGTACAAATATGAAGCTCTAGCAAAACACTTTGAGTGACAGAATCATCTACTGAGAGACGAACTTGGCAACCAAGTAGCTGAATTGCAAGAGGAGCTTGCAAGGCTCAGAACTCAGTCGACCGTATCCCAAACGGTCCAAGGAGAACTTACAAGGTAACCCGAGCCTGAAGACAATGCAGCGAGGCAACCTGAGCCTCAAATCAATGCAGAGAGGCAACTTGAGCCTCAAGAAGATACAGCTAGGTGACCCGAGCCTACAGTAGAGAACACTGGCCGACGCCAACAGCAGAGGAACGTCCAAATGCCGCCCCCTGAGCCGGCTTTCGAAGAAGATTATGATTATGGATACGATTCCTATGCAACCAGTAGATATGAAACTGATTACACACCACAAGGGAGAGGAAACTACCATGATTGACCCCGAGGTCCTCATAGGTGTGCAAATCGAGACAATTATGAAGATAGTAGGCTCAACAATATCAAGACGAGCATACCAGAGTTTGAAGGCCTTCACGACCCCGATATCTACTTAGATTAGGAGCGTAAGGTAGAAAAGATCTTTGCATGCTATGACTTCTCAGAGTTCAAGAAAGTGTAACTCGCATGCTTGGAATTTAGAGGCTACGCAGCCTCATGGTGGGAAATGCAACAAGAAAAGAGACGCAGAAACCACAATCTACCAATCGATACTTGGGAAGAAATGAAATGATTGATGCGAGGATGCTTCATTCCAGTTCATTATGAGAGAGAGCTTGAGAAGAAGCTCAATTGGATCAAACAAGGCACCAGATCAATTGAAGAATACCACAAGGAGTTGGAGACTGCCTTGAATAGAGTCGGGAAATAGGAGACCTTAAATGCTACCATTATTCGGTACATTGAAGGTATGAATCCTGATATTGCTTGTGAAGTCGAGCTCAGAGACTTTAACAACATAGAAAGGATGGTGCAGTACGCATCAATCGTGGAAAAGCAGCTGAGAGAGGGCCGCCGTCATTCCCACTACAATGCAGCCCCTACACGGCCTTCTTGGAGTAAAGATACACATTCCACATCACCTTTTGTCCCTTCCACTGATTCCACACGACCAAGAGGTCAATCCAGCCCATCCGAACGGCGTTTCAACCATTCTACACCGCAGTCTAACCGTAGACCCGAGTCTACACCCCCAAACCAGTCCTAGCTGAACCCTACTCGGCCCAACCAAGGAGTGACGCTCCCTAATGCAGCCCCGAATCGAGCTCGTGACATTCAGTGTCATAAGTGTCAAGGTTGGGGCCATTTCCAAGCTCAATGTTTGAACCGGCGAGTTCTATACTTAACAGAGTCAAACGAAGTCGAATCAAGCAGTGAGGATGAAAAAGAGCCCGTGGGTGACGCCACACTTGAAGAGAACATCGAGAATGATGCAACCCATGAAGACATCGATCCGGAAGTTCAGCAAGTCAGTTTGGTCACAATCCAGAGTTTAAGCATCATTCAAGAAGAGGAATAAGAACACCAACGGGAGAACATTTTCTACACCCGTGCAGTGATCAAGGGTCACACGTATTCTATGATCATTGACAGTGGCAGTGTGATCAATACCATCAGTCAATATGCAGTGGAAAATCTTGGTCTACCAATTCAACAACACACGAGTCCTTACAGATTGCAGTGGCTTACAGATAGAGGCGAGATACGCGTGGTTCACCAGGTAAGTGTCTCATTCTCAATCAATAAGTTTTTTGACACTGTTTTGTGCGACGTTATCCTTATGGATGCGGCACACTTGTTGTTAGGCAGACATTGGCAGTATGATCGATGTGTTGTCCATGATGGATGCCTAAACACTTACACGGTCAACATAGATGGCCGAACCAGCACCTACGACCATTAACACCTAAAGTCGTTGCTATGGATCAGCAACGCATGCAAGAGAGGTTCAAAGAGGAGAAGACGAAGCAAGCAGCCAAAAACGGGCCTCGAAGGCCGCAGCCACAACCCCCATGACCAGACAGCCCCTTACCGTCGCCCCTATCCCTTCCAAACCACCTCACTCGGACTCCTTAACTGTGGAAAAGAAGAATGAATCGAGTACTAGCAAGCCTCACATGAAGAGCTTGTTTATTTCAGTGAAAGGAGTTCAGAAAGCTGTCAAACCAGGTATGCCTCTTGTCCTACTCACATTTAAAAGCAGTGCTATTAATGATTGTTTGCCTAGTGATGTGCAGCCCTTACTTGATGAGTTCAAGGATGTTTTTCCTGAGGAAATACCCAGCGGACTTCCACCAGTTTGAGGAATTGAGCATCAGATCGATTTCGTCCCCGGAGCTGTACTACCCAACCGACCAACCTATAGGACGTCTCCCGATGAGATTAAGGAGATTGATAGGCAAGTTAAAGATCTGTTGGAAAAGAAGTAAATCCGTGAAAGTTTGAGTCCGTGCGCCGTTCCAGTGATTCTCATGCCAAAGAAGAACAACGAATGGCGTATGTGCATGGATTGCCGAGCAATCAACAAAATCACGGTAAAGTATCATTTTCCCATCCCTAGGTTAGATGATATGCTTGATGAGTTTTCTGGTTCGCGTGTCTTTTCTAAAATTAATTTGCGTTCTGGTTACTTTCAAGTTTATATGCGTGAAGGCGATGAATGGAAAACTGCATTTAAAATAAAGCATGGTTTGTATGAATGGCTTGTTATGCCTTTTGGTCTCACCAATGCACCAAGCACGTTTATGCGTCTTATGAATCATGTTTTGCGTGAAGTAATTGGTAAATATGTTGTTGTGTATTTTGATGACATTCTGATCTATAGTGACACAATGCACACATATATGCAGCACCTTAGGCATGTGTTCGAGATTCTTACGGATTCGAAGCTATATGGTAATATGCCTAAGTGTTCTTTTTGTATGAACGAAGTCATTTTCCTAGGCTTTGTTGTGAGTGAGCGTGGTATAGAAGTAGACCGTTCCAAAATCAAAGCGATTGAGGAATGGCCAACTCCTAAATCCGCAAGTGATGTGCGATCTTTCCACGGCCTTGCTGGCTTTTATCATCGCTTTGTGCGCGATTTCTCCAGCATTGCTGCGTCGCTTACGAAATTAAGCAAGAAAGATCGAAAGTTTGAATGGGGTCCTATTCAAGAGCATGCGTTTAACACTTTGAAATCCTGTTTATGTAATGCGTATGTTCTTGTTCTTCTGGACTTTAATAAGACTTTTGAGATTGAATGTGATGCCTCGGGCAAAGGGATTGTTGTTGTTTTGATGCAGGAATGGCATCCAGTCACCTATTTCAGTAAAAAGCTCCATGATGCAGCCCTTTGTTATTCCACCTATGACAAGGAGCTGTACGAACTTAAGAGAGCTTTAGAAACATGGCAGCACTACTTATGGCCTAAAGAGTTAGTGATTTACACGGATCACGAGAGTTTGAAGCTTTGAAAGGCCAACAAAATCTGAACAAGCGTCATACACGATGGGTAGAGTTTATCGAGTCCTTTCCTTACATCATCAAGTACAAAAAGGGCACAAAAACGTCGTTGCTGATGCATTGTCATGAAGGTACGTTCTCTTGAACCTTATGCATGCTAAGATGTTGGGATTTGATGCAATTAAGGAGTTGTATACATGTGATGAGTTTTTCGCACCTATATATGCTACTTGTTGCTCTAAGTCTCGGTCACATGATGGGTTTTTTGTGCATAAGGGATTCTTATTCAAGGGTTCGCAATTGTGCATTCCTAAGTCTTCTATGCGTGAGTTATTAGTTTTAGAGTCGTATACGGGATGTTTAATGGGTCACTTTGGTGTGTCTAGGACATTAAACTTACTGCATGAACATTTCTATTGGCCATGTATGAAGCATGATGTTGAGAATGTGTGTAGTATAGATGCATTACATGTAGAAAGTCGAAATCTACATCACACCCATTCGGTCTTTACACTCCTCTACCAGCCCCGTCTTCCCCGTGGATTGATTTATCTATAGATTTCATACTTGGATTACCACGGTCTAGGTCTGGTCGAGATTCCATCTTTGTTGTAGTTGATAGGTTTTCCAAGATGTCTCATTTCATTGCATGTAGGAAAACCGATGATGCTGTACACATTGCCAACTTGTTCTTTATTCATGTTGTGCGTTTACATGGAATACCTAGAACTATTGTTAGTGATAGGGATTCTAAGTTTTTAGCACATTTCTGGCGTGTACTTTGGGGTAAGCTAGATACCAAGTTGTTATTTTCTACTGTATGTCATCCGCAAACTGATGGACAAACTGAAGTAGTTAATCGCACTTTAGGTACTTTGCTGTAATCTTTAGTTAAAAACAACTTGAAATCATGGGAAGATTATTTGCCATATGCTGAATTTGCTTACAATCGAGTTGTGCATTCATCTACCAACATATCGCCATTCGAAGTTGTTTATGGTTTTAATCCGCTAACGCCTACTGATCTTTTACCTTTACCTGTTGAGCATGTAACAAGTGTTAAAGGTACAAGAAAAGCGGAACAAGTAAATGAGATGTATGAGAAAGTACGTGCGCGTATTGAAGCCGTTGGCGCACGCACTGCTGTTCAAAAGAACAAACGGCGCAAACCAATGATTTTCCAGCTCGGAGATCGTGTTTGGATTCATGATGAGATCGAGCAAGGCAAAGAAGAGAATGATCCGGAGCTGCAATTCAAAGGTCCAATAACTCGTTTACGAGCAAAGAAGTTGCAAGCTTATTTACAAGCTTCTATTCGTCGTAAATTTGAGTTGCATGAAGAAGAGATGAAGACAGCCCGAGATGGATCACCATGCTGTCCATTGATGATGAAGAAGGAAGCATGAAGACGTGAGAAGAAGAATGACGCCATTTGGACGTGTGCATGAAAAGTTATACGCGTTTGCATGGGAAACCGGGAGATGATGTTTTTCATGCAAAGGTGGTGATTAATTCGAACACAGCTTGGACGAGCCCAAACCAGCCCAAGTCACGTACATCATAAACCTGGCGCACCAGGACACGGTGCTCATGCATATTGCATGACACATCATGTGTACACTATTATTACCCAATATATCCAGTTTATTGATCCATGAAAGGATCTCACCCATTTATAAGTCAAAGAAATAAGTAATGCACACATATGCTCACTAACAAAGATGAGTTCAGAACCCGAACTCTGTGGATCTTTATTCTTGTTAGTGCCACCATCATGCACTAAGCATTTGTGTTGTTGAATTGGCGAGATATGTTCGACAAAGTGTGCCTGGGTATGTCCCATGAAGATTTGTTTTCCGCTGTGCAAGAAAAGAAGAACAGTTCGTGAACTGTTCCAGAGTATGTCCCAGACAGAACCAGGGACACTCTATTTATGGCAGTTTCCTTGTTGGAAAGATCTTGCGCCAAACCAGTTTGGAAGGTCAAAATAGATTCGTTTTACTGCCTTGTGGTGTAGATCCGATGCTGAATTAACCCTCCTACACTTGGGAAGTATCTACACACATTTGGAAGACCACAAACTACTTACCATGTTGGCGGCGGATAGAGATCGACGCCTATATAAAGATCGAATTGAGGAGCAATCGGTGCCACTGTTATTTTGTTTAGATTCTAGTGTTAGAATCAGTTTGTGGTCATTTTTGTAACTAGTAGTTGTTCATTAAAACGTTCAACGTGATAGACTAGTTTTGAGTGTTTATGAGTGAAACACGTGAGGGGATTTTTATTCCATTTTATACGCAATCTCAGGAGAGATTGTAAGTTGAAGTCGTAGGTAGCTAGAGAGAATGTAGTGTCACGGTTGTGAGGGGATCTTACAACTTTCGGTTAGTGAAAGAGTTCGAGGAGAAGAACGGGCGACATAAGGTGGGAGGCTTGTATGTTTAAGATCCTTAATACCCTCTTCGAAGGAGTAACAGTCGAAACTTCAAGTTTGGGAGCAATCCCCCCAGAGTAGGTTGGTTGAACCGAACTGGGTTACCATCTCGTGCGTTTTTACTGCTTTATTTGTTTATGTTCTTGCATCTGTTCCACACATATCATAGAACAGTTTTTAAGCAGTTAATGAAAAATCATATAAGCACGGATTACTGTTTTTCAATTGGCACCAGAGTGGGTTGCCTGTATTCAGGGTTGATCTTGGGGTATTAATCCATGTTCTTGTGTTGTTTTTGCCGAGATGGATTCGATGAAAGAAGGAGCCTCGACGGTGCGACCTCCGTTCCTTGATGGCAATAACTATGCCTATTGGAAAGCTTGAATGACAGCTTTCATTCACTCAATTGATGAGCGTGCCTGGAAGATGGTGACGGAAGGGTGAAATCCTCCTACCAAGAGAGATGAGAAAGGCAAAGCGGTGCTGAAGCCAGAAGAAGAGTATGACGATGCTGATTATCAGATCATGGGGCTGAATGC
Source organism: Perilla frutescens (assembly GCA_026008535.1). Lineage (NCBI taxonomy): Eukaryota > Viridiplantae > Streptophyta > Magnoliopsida > Lamiales > Lamiaceae > Perilla > Perilla frutescens. Next base: position 18,171,944 of record BRKX01000005.1, read on the forward strand.
TAAAGCCATGAACGCCATCTTCTCTGCAGTGGACATGAACGTGTTCAAACTCATCTCCACATGTGACAAGGTAAAGGATGCATGGGATATCCTTCAGACTACTTTCGAAGGAATGAGCAGTGTTCGTGCATCTCGTATGCAGCTCCTTACCACCAGATTTGAAAACCTTTGAATGGATAAAGGTGAAAAGCTGGCTGATTTCAACGCCAAGATTTGTGACATAGCTAATGAAAGCTTTGCACTTGGTGATGTCATATCTGAGGAGAAACTTGTGCGGAAAGTTCTATGATCTCTTCCCAAGAGATTTGCATATAAAGTCACGGCGATCGAAGAGGCCAAGGACGTGAGCAAGATGAAGTTACAGGAGCTGATGGGGTCCCTGAGGACTTTTGAGATGGGACTAACAGATGAAGAGACAGTTCAGAAGAAAAGCATAGCTTTTCAAATCGGCTCCAGTTCTGATGTGCCAAGTAATGTCCCTGACAAACAGGATCTGGCTGAGTCAATTGCCTTGCTGACAAAAAATTTCTCCAAATTTGTGAAACGTTATGAGAAGTCTTCACAGAACAATTCTGTCAAGAACAGATTCTCCAAACCTCGGAGAGCTAAAGATGAAGATCCCAGTGAAGAAATACTCAAGGAGGTCAAGTGTAGAGAATGTGGTGGTCTTGGACACTATCAAGCCGAATGTGCAAACACCCTAAAGAAAAAAAAAAAATCCTACAGTTCCACTCTTAGTGAAAGTGAAGATCCAGATGATAGTGGGAGTGATGAAGAATGCGTGAGCAATCATATTGCTTTCATGACACATTCTCATAAAGAACCTGTGCCTAATTCTGTCTCTGACAGACAGAATGACAATGTTTCAGAATGCAGTGACGATGAAGAATTCACTGAAGAGACTACCATTGAAGCATACAAAAAGCTTCATGAGAGCTAGACCATGGTGGTTAAAGTTAATGATGGGCTGATGAAAGAGAACGGTGATCTTATTAAAGAGAGAGATAGTCTGTCCATGCACCTCAATGAATTACAGAATGATCTCCAACAATCTAGAAACAATTCTCACTCCCAGAATGGTGAACTGCTTCATCTAAAAAAGCTCATCAAGATGACATCCTTTCTAAAGAAAAAAGTCCACAGGACCATACAGGACTTGGATACACTGGTGGAAAGTTCTTTGATCGTTTTTGTCAAGGACAAACATCCGGAACGCATGATGAATCTGTTCCAGAACCTGTAGTTAAACTAGAGATTAAGCAGCCACAACCACAAAAATCTCAGCCTTGAAAGATTGGAGTTGTCTGCCACTACTGTGAAAAGCCTGGTCACATTCGACCATATTGTAGGTACTACATCAATGATCTCAGAAGAATGAGAAGGAAAGGTCGATTTCAGAATGACCTGAATTTCAGAAGAAAAACTGTGCGGAACAGATCCTGGCACAATCACAGGAACTATGTTGTTCATACAGCCCTCAATATTCATGCAAAGAGTAGTTGGTACTTTGACAGCGGATGCTCGCGACACATGACTGGAGATGCCAGTATGCTGTCGAATATCCAAAAAAATTGTTCTTATCAATCTGTTACTTTTGGAAACGGTGTCAAGGGAAGAGTACTTGGCCGTGGTCATCTAAATGTTGAAGGGATACCCAACTTGGAGGATGTTCTGCTTGTTGAAGGACTGAAAGCTAACTTAATTAGCATAAGTCAACTCTGCGATCAAGGTCTCTTGGTTCATTTTACTAGAGACAAATATCTTGTGAAGAACAAAGAATGTGTGCTGCTGATGGATGGAGGCAGATCAAGGGAAAATTGTTACCTTCTCAACATAAAAGGTAATTGCTTCAGAACTCAACTTGATAAAGCAAACATATGGCATGAAAAGCTTGGCCATGTGAGTTACAGAAACATGCAACGTCTCATGAAGACAGAAACTGTGAATGGAGTCCCGAAGTTTGATATTGATCGTGGCAAAATTTGTGGACCGTGTTAAGTGGGGAAACCAATTCGTACATCACATAAATCTGTTAAGAAGATTACCACCTTAAAAGCTTTGGAGCTGTTGCATATGGACTTGATGGGGCCTGTTCAAACTGAAAGTATTGGACAGAAGAAGTTTATTTTTGTGTGTGTGGATGACTTCACACGATTCACATGGGTTGAGTTCCTTAGAGATAAGCGAGATACCTTTGAGACATTTAAGATTATGTGTCTCAAGCTTGAAGTGGAGAAAGCAACAGTTGTGATGAGAATTTGAAGTGATCACGGTCGTGAATTTGAAAATGCTTATTTCAAATGCTTTTGTGAAGAAAGAGGTATTGCTTAGGAGTTTTCTGCACCAAAAACGCCTCAACAAAATGGTGTTGTTGAGAGGAAAAATCGGACTCTTCAAGAAATGAGCCGAGTCATGTTGAAGGCAAAATCTGTCCCAGACAACTTATGGGCAGAAGCTGTGAACATTCATGTTATCAATCGGGTGTATTTCAGAGCCAAGACCAGAGTCACTCCCTATGAGTTGTGGAAAGGGAAGAAACCAAATTTAAAGTACTTACATATCTTCGGCAGTACGTGCTACATGTTAAGAGACCGAGAGCAGCTTGGCAAGTTTGATGTCAAAGGAGATGAATGCATTTTTCTCGGGTACTCGAGAAATAGTCGGGCCTATCGAGTGTACAACAAGACGACCAAGACGGTGATGGAGTCCATCAACATTGTTGTAGATGATCTGGAAGATCCTGTTGCCCAGATTGATGAGGAGATTGTTGATATCACAACTCCTGTGCCAGCTTCTATTCCAGACAATTCGGAACACAATGATCAGGCTGAGTTGAGGAATGAGAAACTGGATAGCTTCAAACCTTCAAAAGGTGTGCAGAAACATCATTCTGCAGAAGACATCATTGGTGATGTGAGTGAAGGAGTCAGAACCAGAGGAGTTCGAAAAAACTATCGTGAGATGATTGCAAATGTCTGCTACACTTCCACAACTGAGCCCAAGAATGTTAAAGAGGCCTTACAAGATGATCGATGGATCCATGCCATGCAAGAAGAGCTCTTGCAGTTTGAAAGAAATGAAGTATGGGATTTGGTTCCATGTCCTAAAGGTGTAAATGTGATCGGCACGAAGTGGATCTTCAAGAATAAAACCGATGAAGAAGGGAACATAACCAGAAATAAGGCAATACTTGTGGCTCAAGGCTATTCCCAAGTTGAAGGTGTGGATTTTGACAAGACGTTTGCTCCAGTTACTCGTCTTGAATCTGTCAGGTTGCTTCTCGCCATGGCTGCATGGATGAAGTTCAAATTGTACCAAATGGACGTAAAGTGTAACACCCCAGTAAAATATAGTATTATTTTATAGCTAGAAATTTCATGAAATTAGAACCCAATTTATTTTGGGCTAGTTGATCGTAGTCCTAGTCAAGGATTATGACTGTTCCATCCAATACCATCCAGGAAAGGCAAATGTTGTTGCTGATGCTCTAAGCAGGAAAAATTGAGTAGAATTGAGTTGTCTAATCACTCAACAAGAACAAATCATGAGAGACTTTGCTAAACTTAGCATTGAAATTGTAATTCCTCCAGATAGCATAAGTGCACATATATCAATGATGGTAATGAAGCCTAACTTGCGAGGCCGAATCATTGAAGCTCAACAAAAGGATGTCTATCTCAAGAAGATAAAAGGAAGAATAGGTCAAAGAGTCCCAGGAGAATTTAGAATTTCAGATGATAATGCATTGATGTACGGGAATAGAATTTGTGTGCCACGAAATGAAGAATTGATAAGAGAAATTTTAGATGAAGCTCACTGCACGCCCTACACTGCTCATCCAGGGAGTACTAAAATGTATAGAGAATTGAGGATGACGTTCTGGTGGCGAAATATGAAGAGGGACATTGCAACGTATGTTGAAAGATGCATGACTTGTCAACAAGTCAAGGCAGAACATCAAAGGCCATTTGGATTGCTCAAACCCCTAGAAATTCCTGAATGGAAGTGGGAACATATCACTATGGATTTCGTGGTTGGTCTACCAAAGTCATTACGTGGAAATCATGCCATGTGGGTTGTCGTTGACCGTTTAACCAAGTCAGCGCACTTCTTACCGGTCAAGATGACTCTAGGACTGGATAAACTGGCACAAATTTATGTAAGAGAAATTGTAAGACTTCATGGTGCACCTGTGTCAGTGACATCAGATCGCGATACGCAGTTCACGTCTAAATTTTGGCAAAGTTTACAAAATGCAATGGGCACAAAGTTGAATTTCAGTACAGCTTTTCAGCCACAGACTGATGGACAGTCTGAAAGAACAATTCAGACCTTAGAAGATATGCTGAGGGCTGTAATTATGGATCAATGAGGAAGCTGGGAGGAATATTTACCTTTAGTTGAATTTGCTTACAACAACAGTTTCCAAGCGACTATTAGAATGGTGCCTTATGAGGTTCTATATGGTCGAAAATGCAGATCACCACTTTACTGGGATGAAGTTGGTGAAAGAAAAATTTTGGACACAGAAATTATACAGAAAAGTGTTGAGGTTATTGAAAAAGTAAGACAAAGAATGAAAGAAGCCCAAGATCGACAGAAAATGTATGCAAATAAAAGAAAGAAAGATTTACAATTTCAAGTAGGAGATAAGGTGTTCCTGAAAATATCTCCTACAAGAGGCATTGTGCGATTCGGAAAGAAAGGAAAGTTACGGCCTAGATATATTGGACCGTATGAAATTCTCGAACGAATCGGAGAAGTTGCCTATAAGTTGGCGTTACTGCCAAAGTTAGGAGGAATTTATGACGTGTTCCATGTTTTAATGCTTCGAAAATATATTTTCGATCCAAGCCACGTTGTAAATCAGGAAGAAATAGAAGTAAATCTAGATCTGACATACGACGAATTTCCTATAGCTATTCTTGACAAAAAAGTCCAAAAGCTGCGGAATAAAGAGCTAATGATTGTGAAAGTTCAATGGAGCAGACACGGACAAGAGGAAGCTACATGGGAACTTGAAGATCAGATCCTGGCAAAGTATCCAACCCTCGTCATAGCAGGTATATTCAATTTCGGGGATGAAATTTTTTTTATGGAGGGGAGGATGTAACACCCCAATAAAATATAGTATTATTTTATAGCTAGAAATTTCATGAAATTAGAACCCAATTTATTTTGGGCTAGTTGATCGTAGTCCTAGAGACATTATAAGACCAATAAAAGTCTCGACCTTAGTTGAGTTTTCTAATTAATATTAGAATACATATTATAAAAATAGAGACTAATGGGATCGTCTTGATACCAAGATCATTCAAATCGGACTTTATTTGGCCTTCCAACAGAATTTATTTTATTTAACAATTTGAACCCAATTTTTTTTTATTCAAGCACAATTAACGAATTATTATTATTTTTTTTTTATTTTTTTTCGAACCAATTCAAGTCAACTTATCTTCAGCCATTTAATTATAATATATGTATCTTATAAACACACATAGGTGTGGAACCATTTGGATATATAAAAGAAATCATCTAACTATAATCAATCATTTAAGGAGATGATTAGTCATAACTAATTAAATTCTTCCGCCTATATGTGTTGACTATATGGATTTGGTTTGTGGGTGTCTAAGTGCCAATAATATTATGTGTGCTTATCAATACATATATAGGTTAGCTTAGTCATATATAGGTTAGCTTAGTCATATAGGTATACGTGTAATATGGGTGTATATTGTATATTAAGGATTAGCTATAGTGGAAGGTTAGGAAAATAAAAAAAAATCAAATTAAAAGAAAAAAGAAAGAAGAATCAAAAGAAAAAAAAATGAAAAAGAGAGGCAAGAGCTGAGGTGAGTTCCTCATCACGAAAGTTTTACTTTCGATTTAATTTATGATCATTTGACAGTTTAAATTTTATAATGTCTATATGTTATCCTAAATTTCTCGTTCAAGTGTTATCTTCATCGGTTCCACACTTATTTATTCTCCCTTAATATTAGTTTAACTTCAGGAAAAATTAAATTAAGATTGTTATAATATGCAATTAAGTTATATAATTTCCAAATGTTTCATTTTGTAAAGAAATTCTAAATATTATAATTCAATCTTAAGTGTTAAATAGAGCTTCTTAGTTATTGAATTGAGTTCAATTCATCTTTATCCATTCAATTTGGTTCCGTAAGTTTGATAAATTCTCAAATAGAATCATTTACTTGATCCAATCAGTCAAATGCGTATTATTCGCCCATTTGACTCTATCTAAATCCCAAATGATCCCAAGGCATAGGAAATCCTTAATTAAGTTATTTAGGACCTAGGTTATTACCTTAATGACCTATTTGAGGTTTCTAAGCTAGAATTTCAATTTTATAGGTCGAGACGATCGAGAAGCGTAATAGCATCGCATAAAAACTTCACTGCACTTTGAGATCATCCAGGTGGGTTTTTCTATAACTCACAACTATGTTTTAAATTCGTCCATGAAAAGCATGTTAAATGTTTTAATAGCATTGTTTACGCAATGATTGGATGTTATGAGACTTCATGCACAGAGGAATTCCGACTTACAAGCATAGACGGTTTACTTTGTGACTAAATGTCTAGATAAGTAACCGTAAAGTATTCATGTGATCACATAGGGTCTCTCATCCAATAAAGAAGAGTAAACTATGTTATAAAGTATGTTTGTGATTGATTTTAAAGCATGAAAGTATATCTTGGACGAATAATAATGTCCACTGAGTGTTTTCTGGCACTCAACCCAAATATTTTCAAATATTTTCAGGTTCTGGAGATAGAGCTGGTTGACGATGAGCTGTTGGAGTGGGTTTGATGGTTGACCCTTATGTGGTTTTTGCTTAAAACCATCTTTAAACTTATGTTTGTATATTAAATATTAAATGCTTTCGTTGATACTCTGCAAAACCTTTAAGTTTGAAAGTTGTTGACCCTCGTGGTCAATTTTGACTGTATATACAGATATTTTGAATGTATATAAGGGTTGACCGTGATGCTTTTAAATGTGTGGCCTGTTTGGCTATATATATATTTCTTGTTAACAGGTCATTTGGTTATGTGTGAGTTTGTGATTTCGAAAAGCCTTATTGAAAGTTGACCTTGAAAGCACCTGAGTGTGTGGTCGAATATTTTTAAGTTGATGTGCTGCCCGTTTACAAATTATTTGTAAAGTTAATTTAATTTCTTGGAAAATATTTATCACGTAAGCATGTACGTATGTTTTTGGTGACGTTTTGGTCCTAGTGGGACTGGGGCGTTACATAAAGAGTGCCTTTCTAAATGGGTACTTATCCAAAGATGTTTTTGTATGTCAACCTAAAGGCTTTGAAGACCCTCACCATCCTGATTATGTGTATAAATTGAAGAAGGCATTGTACGGACTCAAACAAGCCCCTTGCGCTTGGTATGAGAGACTCACAAAGTTTCTGTTGGAGAAAGTTTTTGCTATAGAGGAACGGTTACTTTTTAACGGATAGTAGTGCCTTATTTTTCACACCACGATCGATTCCACTTCTCCACACCAAGTTGCTGGGTGATGTGTGTGGAATAAGTGAGTAAAGGAAATTTCCTTTTATAATTTCCTAATTAAGGTCTTAACCTTATTTTCAAAAGAGACAGAATCTAAGCAAAAGTTCCAAGCTGTTCTCTCTCTGTGGTGTTTGCTTGAATTTTGTTGTTCGAACTCCAATGGTGGACAAAGCTGCTTCTTCTAAGCCCTCTCAAGCCAAGAAACCCAGAATTTCTACAGAAGACTTGCGACGACAACTTGCGAAGCTTTCTCAACCAATTGTGTTCTCATCGTCAATAACCTCTGTCCCTGTTCCGGTGAAGCCATCTGCTGCTTCCTCTGAAGCCATTGCTTCTGTGCCAACTTCTGTGGCACCTTTTGCTGATTCACCGTCTAGGTCTGTGTCTGAGACAGATCTCACTATTCAACCCTCTCCTAGGGTTTCTGAAGAGTCGTCCTCTCCGCCCACGGTGTCTGTGGAAATCTTGGATGCTTCAATTGCGGCTGTGATAGAGAATATTGGAGGTAATGAAGTCTCATTGGCTTCTGTTGAAGATGTTGCCACCGTCCCTACTGTTGGCGAAGATCCTACCTCTATTGAGAAATTTGCTACATCTCTTGATGCTCTGAAATTTGTTCAAGCTCCGTCTATTTCTGCTGTTGTTCCTGTGGTTAGTGACACGCCCATTGTCACTGTTCAAGTTCCACTTGGTGAAGTGTCATCTCCTGCTGCTGTTACAACCCTTGATCAAGGTCAAGGTGATGATGATGTTGATATCTCCTTTCTAGATGAAGATTATCTTGTTTATGAGGATGATTCTGTCTCACCTCCTAAGGCTGCCTCCTCCAAAACTCGCGGGTCCAAACGCAAGTTGGAATTGAGAGATGATCCAATCACCCATCCGGTGTCTGATGATGAAGATGACACACCTATTACCCAGTTGAAATCGAAGGTGTTGGCAAAAGTTGCTGCAAAGAAGGTTCATCCTTCCAAATCGAAGAAAGTTGCTGCCAAGAAGGGGTCTACATCAAAAACCCCCAAATCGATGAAGCCCTCTGGGAAAAAGGCTTTGGCTAAGAAGCCTGATGTTGTTCCTGCTCGATGTGTTACACGAAGTGTGTCCAAACAAAGGATGGGGTTGTTGTCGGGATGTCGTCGCCCGCTGATGAAGCAAGTTAGAGCTCCTTCCCCCTCTGATGAAGAAGCAGAGCATGTCCCTGCGTCTGTCCCGGATAGATCAAATTCCGATTCAGAGGCCTTTGATTCTAGTAAGTTCCTCTTTGCTTTTCATCAATCGCAATTCAAGATTGTTGCTGGTCGCTCGTTAGTTTCCGAGCGTTGCTTGATTAAGTCTGATATAGAGGGAACGGGTATTGATATCCTGTTGCATGATCTTCGTTTGGAAAAGTCTGCTTACTTTGCACCTCCATTCATTACTGCTGTTGTACATGAATTTTATGCCAACTTGTCTAAGCGCCTGCGTGATGCCTCGTATGAGCATGCCTTCTCTGTTTTTGTGCGTGGTAATTGGATTGCATTCTCACCTGCTACAATTAATGAGTTTTTGGGACGTGAGAATCTTGTTGCTCCTGCTCCTGTTTTTTATCTGAATGAGGTTGTGACGGAATTGACTAGAGGAAGTCGGGTTATTTGGCCCCCAGGCGTGTGTTGTTGGCTTCTGATCTGAGTGTGAAGTACTCGATACTTCACAAGGTTGCTGTTAGAAATTGGTTGCCCAGTACTCATGATTCGACTGTGGGAAAACCTATGGCCTTATTGCTCTATTCTGTGGGCACTCGACGGGGGATCAACCTTGGTTTGATCATTTTTGAGAATGTTTTTGCTCATGCCGAATCTGCTCGTGCCCAGCAACCGGTTGGCTATCCTGGCCTCATCTTTAGCATCATCATAGCTCAGCATGATGTGGTTGCGGCCACTGACTTGTATGCTCCCGTTTCACAGCCTCTGATGATAAGCCACAAGCTCTTTTCTTCCCAGCATGCTCCGGATGTCCCTGCCCGAGATGCTGCTGACCACTCTGCATTTGTGCCATCATCTGTCCCAGACAGATCTGCAGCTTCTTTTTCTGTCACATTTGTTTTCTTTGACAGGCACATAAAGTCCTTGGAACGCGAAGTGGTGTTCCTAAGCAAGTCAATTAGGACTTTCAAAACCCGAAAGCAATAGTTGGAGGCCTTGCTGACTGATCTCTGCGCCAGGGCTCTTGGTCTTGCATCACCGCTTGATGTGCCGAGTGCTTCCGCTGTTCCTGCTGCTGACAAGCCTGCTCATACTGATGCCGATGATGCTGATGATGCTGCTACCTCCCCGGTCTGACGGTTGGTCTTTGCCGTTTTTTGCAACAATTAAGGGGGAGAAGAAGTTGGTTGGTGAAGGAGAAGGCCGATGCTGGTGAAGGCCTTTGTTGCTGCTGTGTTGAGCGTGTGCTCATTTTTTATGTTTGCAGTTGAACAAACAATTTCTTGGGGATGCTGTTTCAACCCATTTTATTTTGTGTTGGTCTATATTATATTTTTGATCAACTGACAATGCAGTTCTCTACTGCGAATCAATTCTCTGATCGTGATGAAGGCACTCCCAGTTCAGATTCAGGGGGAGTGTGCTTGTAACTGTCTCTGACAGTTTTTAAATATATCACTTTTTGATATATTGTTGATCTGCGAAGGTTATTCAAGTGTTGTACAGATCGTGATGATAATTGTCGACCATAAACGCCAAAGGGGGAGATTGTTAGTGCCACCATCATGCACTAAGCATTTGTGTTGTTGAATTGGCGAGATATGTTCGACAAAGTGTGCCTGTGTATGTCCCACGAAGATTTATTTTCTGCTGTGCAAGAAAAGAAGAACAGTTGGTGAACTGTTCCAGAGTATGTACCAGACAGAACCAGGGACACTTTATTTATGGCAGTTTCCTTGTTGGAAAGATCTTGCGCCAAACCAGTTTGGAAGGTCAAGATAGATTCATTTTACTGCCTTGTGGTGTAGATCCGGTGCTGAATTAACCCTCCTACACTTGGGAAGTATCTACACACGTTTGGAAGACCAAAAACCACTTACCATGTTGGCGGCGGATGGAGATCGACGCCTATATGAAGACCGAATTGAGGAGCAATCAGTGCCATTGTTATTTTGTTTAGATTCTAGTGTTAGAATCAGTTTGTGGTCGTTTTTGTAACTAGTAGTTGTTTATTAAAACGTTCAACGTGATAGACTAGTTTTAAGTGTTTACGAGTGAAACACGTGAGGGGATTTTTATTCCGTTTTGTACGCAATCTCGAGAGAGATTGTAAGTTGAAGTCGTGGGTAGTTAGAGGGAGTGTAGTGTCACGGTTGTGAGGGGATCTTACAACTTTCGGCTAGCGAAATAGTTCGAGGAGAAGAACGGGCGACATAAGGCGGGAGGCTTGTATGTGTAAGATCCTTAATACCCTCTTCGAAGGAGTAACAGTCGAAACTTCAAGTTTGGGAGCAATCCCCCCAGAGTAGGTTGGTTGAACAACTGGGTTACCATCTCGTGCGTTTTTACTGCTTTATTTATTTATGTTCTTGCATCTGCTCCACACATATCATAGAACATTTTTTAAGCAGTTAATGAAAAATCATATAAGCACGGATTACTGTTTTTCAATTCTCTCACTATTCGGGTCAGAGACAGAGAATAGTATCCTATCGTGATCCTCTTCAATACACTAACAAGTGTACTAGAATAATCAGTTAGTCAAGATAAACTAACTTATCAGATTATTCTACGATGTACCGATGGTGTGTTCAGGACCATCTAAGCCGTGAGCTCTTTAATACAATACAAGGTTCTAATGATATGATCTTTCAGTGTGACTCCCCACACCATATCATCTACAATGTAAGTATATGGAACATTGCATAGAACAATTATATGAAATAATCTAAATACAAACAGTGACTGCAATAACTTTCAATTCATATCATCATATCATTAGAAAAGTATACAAAGACATGTATTTCCAGTATACAAAACTAACAAAATCAATCTGATTGACGAAACTGACAGCTAGTCAGTTTAACTGGAAGTTGGAAGCATCCAACTGATGGCCAGAGTTGACATCAACCGAACTGAAGCACTGAAACAAACCAACTGCTGATGGCCAGAATTGAAGACAGCTAGCTCATAACTCAAGGCAAGCCGACCGCTAACCAAGCTCAGATAAAGATGAATGAAACTAACAAAATAGTCAACAGTTTGTAATCAGTTAAACTGGCGAAGAAAGCTCAGAAAGAAAGCCAACTAAAGCTCTAGCCAAACTAAGCAGCCAAAACTTCCAACTGGAAACCCAGAGCTGCCAACTGAAAAATCTTGCAGTTAATGCTCAATGAAGATCTTGAAGTTAATGCAGTTAATGCTCAATGAAGATCTTGGAATTAATGCACAACAGAGATCAAATGGCGGAGCAATGACTATTTCGAAGAAGCCTCAACGGCTATGAAGATTAAATACCATTGAAGAACCACCAGAGCCATCGATCAATGAAACTCAACGACTATGAAGATCAAATACCATTGGAGAACCAACATAGCCATTGATCAATGAAACTCAACAGCCACAAGTTCACTTCTCTATTTAAAGATGAGTGAAACTAATCTTAAAATGACTTTCGACTTCTAAACTCTCGACTCTCTCAATCTTATACTTTCGCACATACTCACAAGTGAGTTTTCTTTTTCCTCTCACAGCTCAAGTTTACAGCTTTGTTCCAGCTGCGAAAGCTTCAATTGAGAAGAAGAATTAAAAGATCCAAGCATCAGCTAGATGTTGAAAGTCCAACCAAAAGCAATCTTCTCAGTTCAAGATATTCAACGATCAACTATTCAGCTCAACTCAAAGGAGCACATCAGTTGATAATCCCTTTCAAGACTAACCTCTTGAAGATCGAAAGAGATCTAAAATCTTGTAAAGACGGTAATAGCAACTACCTCTCCAGCAAACAGTTGGGGATAAGTCGTCGAAACCGGCTGAGGAGATCGTGGCTCTGCGAGAACTGCCGTTTCCGGAACAATAATAGTTGAAAAGGCGACCGTGACTCTGCGAGAGTTTCCGTTTCCAAGTTCAACCTGTCTTCACTTTGTAATTGAGTGATACATTTTAATATTATGATTAATACTGATTTTTGAATGATTTTTTGGTCAATGCGTTGATTGGTGTGCACATAATGCACACAAGACCTGACCATAACATATTATATAATTGCTTATCTGGTTTTTTTTAAAATAATTCAACCGATCAAACCAGTAACCCAATGACCCAACGATTTAATGTGCAGTCCGGATTTAAAAACATTAGTTTGAAGGTCTGTTAGTGTGTGTTTGGTTATTGTGTTTTTCAGCTTGTGTGCGTCTTTTCTTTTCACAGTGTGCGTGTGAGATTAATTTTGATCATGTCCCAGAGTTCATTGAGGGTATTTTTGAGAACACAAAAAAAATACATGATTAGAAGAAAAAAAATTAATCGTTCTTTAATTAGAAAAGAATTTTACAAGTACATCTTGGTTAAAAAGATTACATTCGCACACAATATTTTGTTTAGCTTCACTTAGAATCCTCCTCATAATGATACGAAACCTTGATTCAATGCAATGATATCTTTACACAGCACATTCCACGTTCCTGAAATTTATAATGTAAATCAACAAAATTAAACTGTCCATAACTAACATAATTTTCAACATGCTACAATCAGTTTCTATTGGGAAAAAAAAAATCCAATAGAAAAATGAGTCATACTTTTATATGCCCATCTCAAAACATACCGAATGCAACAACACAACATTGCACAACAATTTTAGGACTGCATTGGCTTGATTTATTACTCGAAACTGCATGATGCATATATACCACAATATTTGTATTTGATCCACATACAATCTACGCAGCTGCAGTCTTCTGTTGCTGATCAGGAAACCACTCAGACGGCCACCATTTTGGCCTAATGGCCTCCATCTTGATATCTTCCTGGCCGGTTAGGGTTAAGGAACCTGTCTCTTTGAAAGCTTCCTCCAAGCGTACAAGTGCCAGACCACGAGATCCGAGTGCAGTCGTGACTATCCCAGCTTTCCTTTTAGATGCAGTGTCTATCACTTCCGAACCTGGAGATACTTGTTGCTCGACCTCTGAATTCAATCAACACAGGAATTACCACAATGAAGTCACTGAATCACCAAGAAATACTTGAAAGGGCTTACCTTTTCCACTACTGTTCAGGAATCGTATAGGAATTAAACGCTTTCGGATTACTCCCCGGTGATGTGTACGGGCAATAAGTTCTTGGCCAATATAACATCCTTTGTCAAAGCTTATAGCATTCAGACCAGCAAGATTGTACTCGAGTGGTATTGCCTCACCTGCAATAAATCATGACAACTTTATATTTGCTGCTTAAAATCCAAACCACATAAGATAGTGAAGTTTTTCCATTAAAGAAAGGTAGTCTGAAACCTGCAATTTATTACACAACAGGCCACCAAGGTTAAAGAAACCAGATAGCAGAATAGAAGAGCCTAAGATTCATAGCAGTGGAATTTGGAAGTACCATTCACAGTTGGAGTCGGACTATTAATCTAGTAACAGGAAATATTAAATATGATAAGTGAAGCACCTAGAAAATCATTGTGAAATATCTAATCAGGCAAAAGTGATTCCTTGACATCATACAAAACTTACAAGTACCAAGCGAGCTATACCTTTCGGAATCTCAGCAGAGCCTTCTGCAACTCCCTTCTCTAATCTCCAAAGAAGAAAATTTCCTTCATCCGCTTCCTTGTCCTCCTCGACTAGAGGTGCTGCAACAAATAGATTCATGTACCGGATCAATACAAGCTGGGAATTAATTATGATATTTAAAGTCACATGTGACAATAAAATCAAACAAATATGCAGATTTGCATTTTAGAGCCTGGTATATTGATAACCATTGAATATTCAGTGGCTGATAAAAGAACTAAACAAGAACAGGCTGAGATACAAATAAGATGGTTAAGTAAACTTACGTATTGCATTAGATGGAAAGATGCCCCTATATCCAAGACAAGCCAATCGTGGATCTTTATGCCAATTCCAACCAATATTAGTTCCTTCTGAAGATGATACACCAGACTGATCAACTGTACCACCCCAACCAACAGAACCAGCTTCTGGTTCCTCCTGAGATGAAGACTTCCCTTCAAGGTCCCGACCAAAGCGTTGCCAGCAAGAAAAATAATCTCCCACATTCTCAATATCAACCTTAGACCTCAAACGATATCTGCTAAGTTAGAATTCATAGCAAACGTTAAACGGGAAATCCTGTCATCGGAAAGGTGCTGAAGCTTGAGCAAAACTTAAATAAGAACATGCATATGGGCACCTTATGTAAAATTGAAGGCATCAAATTAGTTTCTCCTCAGATCAATGAGAGTATATATTATACAATTGGACTATAATGTTCACTTTAAAATCAATAAGTAGTCTCCAGTTTTTTGTTTCCCTCTTTATAGATTTACCATTCTTTTATTTATAAGACTTGCATCCATGCATGGGGATAGTAAATGTAGCCATGCCACAGGCATTACTTTATTCAAAATGCTGCCAGATTCCATATAAAAGATGTTCCAACACTAAAGAAAATCGTTACTCCATGAAACGTCCAAAACCATACCTTATTTAACAATTGAGTTCCAAAAGTTCTCTAAAAGAAGCAAAGGAAAGTACCAACTTTTAAGATCAAAATTTGAAGATAACAAGACTTCTCACTTTTTAGCTCTCATGTATATTTTCATGGCAATATAAACAGAATATTTATGAATGGAGATAGGGTTTTTTCACTACTACCAGGGCTTCTCTGAATGCTAGGAGCATATATCATTCTTCAAGTTACATCCTTAATTTGAATATAGCATTACGCAACAAGCAGCTAGTTCTTAACTTCAGGGTTCAATAAATTCCCAACAAAGACCTCATTATACCGCACAAAATACATATTCTGCAAAATCGTCATACCCATGTTTTCAGAGTAAGAAGTCTACCCTAAGATGGAGTCAAGAACTAGACGAGATCTGCAGAGAAGATTTTGCTGCTCAGATAGTCATCTAGCTCAATGGTTTGACATTTGTTCGTTTATTAAAACAGCAAAGCCAATGTTGTTCCTTTCTATAAGACATGGTATTATGATAATTATTTTACTATCATGATTAGCAGGATAATTCATGCACATTCACAAATATACCAAGCTAGAGAGGGCGTCCCTGTCAGAACACAAGATTGGCTATGAGACGGATGAAATATTCATCAAAGTCATTGTTAAACCCTCGTATGTGTCAGTTCATGGTAATCTCTATGCTGGTTGAAACTAGGCAGAAAATGCTGAGCATGCGCTGTTTTAGTTATAATAGCTAATCCCAACTTCAGTTATAGGATTGCAACTACGTATGTCACCCAGTAATCAGTCTATCACTCAAATCTGCAATGCAAGGCATATAATTTGCACAACACAATCGGATTAAGAACACAAAAGCATTCAATTTCAGTTCCGATTCTTGTGGCATGTAAAACTTCAATGTTTATATATTTCTAGCACGCCTCCCTTTCTCAAAATGAATTCATTTCACCTCCGCTATCAAATAATATAAACTAAATTCGTCAAAATCAGATAAGTTTTCAGCAAAATCAGAAAAATTCAAACAATCTTCAAAATTCTGAAATTCCCAATAGAGCAGTGGAAAACGAAAAGAAAAATCCTCACCTTTTCAAGGTAGCCAAGAGCTCATCAACGACGGACTCATCAACATCGGCATAAATCTCCAGCTCACCCGAGTCGGGTCCGGGCCCCGACCCGGTTGAATCAAGCTTCTCATCAGGACGGGGCGGTCTATACAGAAAAAAATCATAAAGAAACCTCCCTTGAGGAGTCAGCATTGCGGCGTACACCGGCGGCGCCGCGACCGTCGGCATATTAGGGGTAGCGCCTTTCTCCGCCGCCGTTTCTGGATCGTCCAAACTCCGCACGTCGTTGGTCACCAAACCCTGGAGGAACTTGATGGTTTCGGGTCCCTTGAACCGTATTATGGACCGGGTTTTGAGAAGAGACGCCATGGGGCCGGCGGAAAGGAGATTGGTCTGTGTGGAGAAGAGTTTGGGGAAGTTGGAGGAATTGGATCGAAGGAACTGGAGAGAGGACCTGAGGCCCTGCATATTCGCGAGACTCGTCGGAGGAAAGTGCTGGAGGTGAGTGGCGCAGCCTTAGGCGGCGGCGGGAAGGGGTTTTATGGCGTGGCGGTGATGTGTTTGTGCATGGGAAATGTGAAAGGAGAAGACAACACGTATGGCAGTTTTCTGCCGGGTGGCTGTTTGATGAAATGTCTCAATGAAACTTCTAAGTTCTGCTCTATCCAATTTGTTGGATGATAAAAGGTCAAACACACCACCTATTTTTTTTCATTATAAATCCTAATTTATAATTTATTTATGAACATAGGACTATAAATTACAATGCAATATTGTAACTCCAACCATATTCAATATTGTCATTCAAGTTCCAACGACGCCGCCAATTTCGTATAAATATCTCAATGCAATGTAATAAATGTTGAATTGATTTTTTACTGTTGGACACATTTATTTTTGTAATTTCCAGAATTAGAAGTTACAGTGGATTAAAAAATTTAATTTATCATACGAATAGTGATGATGGTAGTAGAACTACAAAAAATTATAAACAAATATTTCAAAATTTATAATGTACTATACGTATAATATTTTCATTGATTGAGTACTTGATTTTTTTTTGTAAATAAATTCAACATAAAAAAAATCGTGATATTTTCATCTTTAAAAATCAAATTCATATATTGGACCAAGTCATTTTGATTGTAAATTGTAATTACATAAATCTGGTGACAAAGCATCAATTATAAAGTTAACTCGATTGATGCACTAAGGAAAACCTCACATGCCCAAATGGTAGAATGACATTTAATTACAATTTTTTTAAAGAATGCAATAATACTTCCGTCCAATATTCCTTCAATTTTAGCAACTAAATAATTCATCATCCGCAGCCAAAAAAGACAAAAAGAATTATGGCATCAAAATTCTACATAATTTGGTAAATAATCAGTTCTTCTAGTGTTCTACTGCCGATCGACTTTCTAATCGTATCAATTCATCAGCAATCTAATCTCTATGTATGGTCACGTAAAATTAAATAAAAAATATCTGCCACCTAGAAAAACAAATTAAAAAATTAACCCAGTGCAAGTTTAGTGATGGCATATTCATCATCCCACCCTTTGCACGCAAGCGCCCTGCATATTGGAAAATACATTCAATTCATTAGTTCAATCTACAGAAAATGCTTCGAGCTGAAAACGAAACATACATCAAACACGAAGCAAACGGAAGCTTGGCCTGCTCGTGACAAGCCCGAAAGTTGCATCACCGTAGTAAACTGTGAACTAAATAAAATGGTGACGAAGTAGCTAGTAGTCTTTTAAGTATTGAATGCAGTGGGAGATGATGTATAGCAGGCATTGCAAATATTTGAACACATTCGTCGAGTCAGAACAAACACACAACACAGACCGAAAACTATAGTCAGCATTTAAAGGGGGGCAATGGATAAATTGATAATGTAATGAATAGAAAGAGTTCAGAATTAGGCCATAGACATTGAGGATCCCCTAGCTGACATGCTCAAAAAAAACTAAAAAGTAAAATCGAAGCACGAGTAATCTGTATAAGTCAGTCCATCCATCATCACCAAACGTTTTAGCACTTGCTTTCTAATGGGTCTTTTTGCATGCTCCATTATCTGGAGTACATAGAAATACACAGATTAAACCAAACAATAAAACATGGAAATGCTTCGTTACTGCCCTAAGTTATCATACAGGTCTATATAATATAGTATTTGACCTTGTATCCATTCTATAACTATTCTCAAACCACCACCCAAAAAAATAAGAGAAGAAATTTTAAGCATCTAAAACAACTGATAAGTGATAAGTATTGAACTTATATCCATAAAGAAGTGATTAGACTAAAAAAATGTGCATTGCCCCACAATCTTTATCCACCAAAACAGAGATTGAATTACCTGTAAGCGGGTTTCAATGGCATTGTTACACATATGCAGTTGCACCAGCAGCTTGAACCAGCAAAAAAATTCCTCCCGTTGGAGTAACAATGCCATCATCCAATCCAGGAATCTGCCAGAATCATGAAAAGGAATTTGCGAACTCGACCTAGAAATAGAAATTTCATCTCACGATTTAGTAAAATAAACAATAAATGGTGGCTGGCTTAAATAATCTACCAAAGTGAATTTTTCAGTCCTGTACTATATCATGATGGGAATGTTAAGAATCCAACCCACTTGCACTGGCTACTGCACGAGCCCGAGAGCACGTAATGCAGCACCAGTTCTGATATTGAAGGAAATAGATGTGAAGGTTTGTTGATAGTGTTACAGTAGTTGCAAGTCAAAATATTTATGGGAGAGCTTAAGAGAGTAGTAGTTGAAGATATTGAAATGCTAGCTAACAACTAGTGAATAGTGCTTGGACAAAAGAAAAGATAACATTAAAGCATCAAGAAATATAAACCAATACTTTAGCATCAAACGCAAGTGGCTTCAATTATAGCTCGTAAACTTCTTAGCATGCATCTATACACATAAGGAGCTAGGAAATTGAGTAAGACCTTCTAACTTAATTAGAGAAGATATTACACAACTGTAAAATATCTAAACTGCATTATGGCTTAGTCATGTACAAACATGGTTTGCAAGAAGTATCTATGCAGGAAAGTAATAAGTAAGAAACTCATCTATTAAATTTAATTTTCTTCAATCCCTCTTATTACTTTGGAACAGCATATCTATTATTCATTGTGGAGGATATATATACTACTTGTCAACTATCCTACTCCTCCCCGACTGCATGTATTGTATCAGTATGTAAGGACTCTTTGAGCACAAATTCAAGATCATGTATGAATAGATATTACATTCCTAGTTGAGTTTTTGTTTGAGACTTTATTTAAGGCAGTGCAAACGAAGTGGTAGTGGTACTACTTGAAATTAGTACCACATAGAGAGTAGTATTAATTAAAGATTGCATGATTACCACTTAGGGTTCAGTGGCATGGAATTAACAAGAACTGGACTATATCATCACAAATAGCATATTCTTATTTATCAAATATACGGTTGGATGAATCTTAACACTAATATTTCTAATGTTGCAACCAAATTACATTAAAAAGGCGCCGAAAACACATAAATTGGGAGAAATTTTACCCAAAAATAATTTTCTGTGGGGGTGAGATGGTTGACAAGGAAATTGGATAACTTCACTTTCAATCCTCAGTGCACATTTTGACAAAGAAACTCTCCCAATGAATAAGTTTGAAATGCATATAACTAAACAAAATTCATACAACATAAATTACTATAAGAACATTTTTTGATGGTTTCACTCACTTTTGCATACTCCAGAAACTGATTTTCAGACCCCGCTTCAGCTCCTGCCTTCATTCTCCATGTGACATGAATATTCACTCAAAAATAGTTTATCCTATTTGCATCTTAAATCAATCCAGAAAGAATAGGATTACACAGGAGACCAGTCACCACCAACTAATAACAGAGAAGGCTTAAAAATGCCATCCTTTAGCCCTCCAATATCTTTGGGCATTTTCATTAAGACGAGCATTTTTCAACTTCAGAAATAGCTTGTAAGCCATCTCAGCTTTATTTGAATCCATCAACTTATTGTTAAGTTTGCTACAGATAATCTTGCTGGGGAAAAATCCCTTGCGAATACATTCCTCCATAACCAGGACAGCAGTTTCTAGCTTCCCCGTGTTGCAGAGACCATTTATGATATACTCATAAACCTGCATATCACAAGCATACCCACTTTGTTGCATTTCTTCCCATATATTCAGCAGCATTCCGCATTTTCCAAACCTAGATAACCTCATCAACAGCAGCTTATAGGTGGTGAGTGATATTCTACATCCTGCTTTCCTTGCCTTCTTATAAACCATCAATGCAGCATAAGGTGGACCATAGCTGCACAAAGGCTTGATGATTTCAGTCAAAGTTCCCGTGGAAGGAATTATACCTCGACGAAGCATCTCATCAAGCAATTCAATGGCATCTGAAACTCTTCTGTTTTTTAGAAAATACAATATTATCCTAACATAAGTATCCGAATTTGGCTCAAAACAATCACGCAGCATCCCCTCATAGTATTTCAACGCCCCATCAGTATCATGATTAGCAATACAGTTGAAAATCATAGCATTGTAAACCTCAGTACTTAGTGCACTCACCTTCTCCTCCAAGCACTTGAAAATCCTGATGGCATCATTGAACCTACCAGCTCTGCCAAACCCCTCCATAACATAGCTGTGAGTAACACAATCAGGCTCAACTCCATCATCCACCATCTCCTTCAAAAACTTCTCAACTTCAATAACTCTACCAAACTTTGACCACCCTGCTATGATAATATTATACATTGAACAATCACGCTGCACCTTCTCTCTTATTCTATTGAATAATAAACATGCAGTTCCCACATGCGATCTCTGCGACAAACACCTCAATGCAACACTCAAAGTTTTCTCATTACATTCTAACCCATACTTCTCCAATTCTCCCTTTAGAAACTCGGTGAGCACGAAGATAACTATCCATAACAATGAAAAGGGTCTCTGAATTCGGGCTCACCCCAATGTTCCCCATATCTTTACTCATTTCCATCATATGCACAAAGAACTTCCTCCTACCCAATGCTTTCAGCACTATATGAAAGGCGCTAACACCTTTCGACAAATTCGGCTGCTCAATTGCCCAATTGAAAAACACAATCATCGCTTCACCACTTAAGTTCCCACTGTTCACTACTTTTGTAAACACATCATCATTCAGTTCTACATCAACCACGCCCAATGCACGATGAATTGCAGCTTTGCTGGAGAGTTTCTGCAGGAAAACTCCCCGCAGCTTGTCTTCAGGCGGCAGAAAATCATCAGCGACCCGAATTTCCAATTGATTGCAGGAGGAATCTACATAGCTAGGGCTGCGGATTGATATGGGCAAGATATCGGAGAGCTGGTTCAGTACACGCAATTCATCGCTGCTAGAATAATTCTTGTTTGTGGTATTTACAACAAGTTGTTCTGTTGAAAAATGATGTGCTAAAGCCAGATAGGAATGACGGAGCAACAGCGAACTGCATCTCAAATTGCTCGATGAAATTCTTCTAATAAGCATTATCTCGATTGGCAACATGGATACCTAATCTATTCCTTGTAACTCTGTGCTCAAAAAAATAAATAAATATATAAATAAAATCAAATAAACAAAATGAATAAGAGCGAACATGTGCATTTAAGTTAAACAAACATCTATCAGTAAATAAGGATCAAGGCTAACAAAATGAGCTGAATTACTTTAGGAAAGTACAAAGGAGAGAAATTTCAATTTACTCGCACAGAAACAGCAGAGCAATTACATTCAAATAAAAGGTATATATAGACAAAGTGACATAATTGAATCAAATTCATCAAGACATTCCAAGCAACAATTCAAAATCCTGCAATGATGTGTAACATATGTTCCCATTAACATACCAGTGTTCATAGAAAGTAAAGGTAATGTGAAGAATAATGAGCTCACAAAATGCAGTAAAGAATTTTCGATAGCCTTTTCTTTATAGGACACCGAGTGGTGAAGGCGCGAAGCTAAGTTGTAGTACTTTATCTAGATGTTTCTCCTGCATATCAAGGAAAGATTAAATGAAACTTAATCTGCGCAACGAGGCAATCAAAAGCCTAACCTTTTCAATGGAGAGAGAGAGAGAGAGTGATCAATTTGGCTGAACATCTAACTCGGTTAATCAAAAACTTAGATAACCAGACTGCCAAACCGAAGGCCAGACCAAACTGTGTAGTTTGATTCAATTTTTAACTGAAAACAACATAATTTTTTTGGGTTGGATTTTGGTTAACCTGACAATAATTGAAAATGAATGAAGTGAAGCATTCTGAGGGAAAAATAACTATGTTGTGAACAAGGGAGGACCAGGCGGTGGTTGGCTGGAAATGACCATGGAAGACAAGGGAAGTGATGAAGGAAAGGTTGAGTTGTTAGGGATGCCCGATTTGGGAAAAGAGATACCCGGATTTGGGTCATCTAAGTGGACTTCTGCGGGTCAGGTTGTGGAGTGAAGACCCAGATCAACTGGTTATGGGCCAGAGACGAATTGGAAGATGGGCTTTGCATATTTCAATTATCACTTTATGTTATGTTATTTTATGCTTTCAATTAAATTATGTTGTGGTCCCAATCTTGTGTTAGGTTAAAAAGGGATACCCTAGTAATGAAAAGACCTCATAAAATTTTCTCCAAGTTTCATCCCTTTCTTCCTGTTTCCTCCCTCTCAATTCTCTTCAATTTTCCCCCATTTCTACTTCTTAAATATTATCAAGATACAAATTTTCTTATTAATATTCTATACATTATCCAGAAAATACAAAAAAAAAATGTTAGAAAAATCGAAAATCACAACAAACTAGAATTTCGAAACATAAAATTACGATTACAAAAGGCAAAATAACTAATGGCAAATTTCAGTTGCGTAACAATTCATAAAAATGTACAATGTCCCAATTCTCATCCCCAGCTTAACTTTTTCCCTAATAAAAAAAGGCAAAGCTGATGCTTGTTCAGATGTTTGAAACAATATACAAAGATTAAAATTAGAAAATGTGTATGGTTATTTATTTTTTAAAATGGAATTCATTTTTACAATACAATTTAGGCAAAATTGAGCAACTCCTTAACTAATTCAATGAAACAACAAAAACCATGGCCTCATTCATCAAAAGTAAATGAAACCAACAAATGCCAATTGCACCAAGAAACGGGATCACACAAAAATAATCAACTGACTAGGATTATAAGCGTGTACATACAAACATTAGAATATGGGTAGTAAGAAACAAAGGGAATTTAGAGCACAAACCATTTAACGACTTGAAACTTAGCTTCAAAGGAGCAGAGCAAGAGAAACTTCAGCTACTAAAGTGAATTCTGTAGTAATATCATAGTTGTTAGAAGTTGTTCGTTCGAACATATCTAGCATAAACTCTTTCCGGTAAACATCAAAGCGAATTTCACCACCTAAGTTCAGTCAAAAGATGGATGAGTTACAACAAACTAACCAAAAATATTTGTATCTTCAAATCTATAAATTTCAAATTGAAAAACCCTTCATCCATACATATTTTCATTGCAAACGTCAAAGTGGTTAATTTCGTACCCATGATAAGTTAATCATACCAATACTATTAGATGAATCAATCTATACACACAAGGAATACAACCTGTGCTAATCGATTACTCTTACAACCTCATTTTCTTGCACAATTAACAACTAATAATTGTCTAATCAAACTGCATCCAGATTCCAGTCACACAACAATAACATTCGCAGCAATGTCCTAAAAATCTGCCACAAATTCCACACTAAATTGAACAAATTTCGAGCTTACCTGAAGAGGCGAGGACAGACTGGGGCCAAAGGGGATGAAGACAGCGGCCGCCATGGGGAGGGGAGTTGCGAGGGACTCCAAGCTCGCTACGGAGGCGTGGTAGCGGGCAGCAGATGGCGGTAGCCAATAAAAATTTATCGAGCAGATTGTGTATATATCTCTGTATGGGTGTGTGTTTCGTATATAATTATATATATGTATATATGTATGTGGAAGTTTGCTGCATTGGTGACGGAAGAAGATGGCCGGCATAAAAAGATCTCCGGCAGTTTGCTGGAGAAGAACAAGGCCTGGGAAGATGGAGGCCGCCGGAGAAGAACGGCTGTAGAAGGAGATGGTCGCTGTCCCGCCGAGAAAGAAGGGTTGGGGAATAAGAAAACTATAATTTTTTTAAATTCCCATTCGCATTTTTTATTTTTATTTTTCATTTAGTATGGGTATTTCAATAATTCTATAAATAGTTAGTTTTGAAATATTTTATTTCATTTAGTATGGGTGTTTAGGAACATCCATAAAATATTTACAAATCTAAAACAAATATCACATAGATATAAATGGTCCAATAATATATTCACATATTTTTTTTAAAACAAATTAACTATATATTATATCTTATTACATAAGATTGAGTAATAATAAAAAAAAATTACTCTATAATAATTGGGGATCAAATAATATTTTTTAAAGGTTAGTAACTTAATATTTTTTAATTTTAGTTTTTTGATAAAATATGCTTGTGTTTCTCATTTTCTTAATATATATTTTAGCAAACATATCCTCTAGTCCAATGTTTATGTGTTAATAATGGGCTCGTTTGGTTGGTAGGAAAGTAGAATTTTTTGGGAATATGATTTCAGGGAATGTGATTATGAGGAAAATGATTATTAACAGAATCTTTATTCTATGTTTGGAACACAACAAGAAAATTATTGTAATGATTCTCTTTTTATTATTGGATTAACTTTAAACAAGAGTAGACAATTAAATATCTAAAATATATAATGTATCTTATTTCACACAACCAATATTTATAATTTTAAATTAAGAACCATATAATGTGTAATTTTTCAATTTGCATTAGTACTATAGATATTGAATGGAACATATTATTTCAATTTAAATAAATTGATAAGACTAAAAAAAAATAATCAATTAAGGTAAATATTGTATTGGTGATCCATTTTTTTTTATTGAATTGGAAATCAAAATTATCTATATAATTTTTTTTATTGAATTGAAAGTCAAAATTATCTATATTGACAATGGTATGGTCGTCGTTTAGTCCGCAATGTTATATAAAAAATGATATTATTGGAATTTTGATAGAAATGCTAAAAAAAGATTGATAAAATGTAACGCCCCGGTCCCAAGAATTAGGACGGGGATATTATGGGAATAATAGAAGGAAAAATGTAACATAATCCAAAATCCAGGGGGTCATCAATAATATCCCGGTCTTGAAAGGAAAACAAATGAGGCACGGGGTGTCACTTAAAAAGGAATATGATATAGAATAATTAAATGAAATGGCTTTAGACACAAGAATATGTTATATTCCCCAGAAATTTGGGCAGCATAACCTCTATAACTGGAAGAAATTCACGTCTTTCAACGTATCAACGAAGTCAAATGATTCAATCAAGTCAAAAGAATGCATATTCATATGCCAATCAAATTCAAACAGAATCCAACAATTAATAGATAGGATTCTGACTTTTCAAATAAACAAGACATCTCCATAGGTCACAACAACTAAGACCCATCAATAGGTCAGAGGCAAATAAACTATTTTATGTCTCATTCATAGGACATAACCAATTAATCAACTTTAAGACCCATTCATAGGTCGACTGGAAAATAACAGAATCCAAGACTCAACCAAATATGACCTATCCATAGGTCGAAAACTGTAAAGAGACATGCTTGGATCTATGGTAAAGAAATGGAACTTTATTTATCATGATTCAAATAAGGTATACAATTCAGATAAGCCCGAAAATAAAACAGAGCATGAAATCATACTATAGGGCAACTGTATCAGAGTTTAAGCGGAAAATAATGGAGTAATATTGTATCACATAACAACATACTCATAAGCAATAATTTAGTCTGAACGAGACGGCAAGGCATGATCAATCCCATAACAGTACATCGAGTCATCACCTCCAGCATCTCAACCTGTGAAAAACATTTTGAAAATATTTTGGGCGTGAGTACTAAAGCACTCAGTGGGTTAAACTTTTAACTCAATCTTTAATTAAAACTGTAACAGAATATCAAAAATACAAATACAGATAATGGAAAGCAAAACGCGAAAGCCCTTCCCATTTCTGCAAACCTTTACTTCTCTTTGGTACCCTGTAGCTCCTTCTGTCATCTACTGCACTCTATGACATGTCGCTGATAGGAAAAAGGAGGGGTTACCTCGCTAATCCGAAAAGAGTGTACCAGGGATCACCTAGCATTGGCTCCTATAGTGGTGCCCAGATCACGTGTATATGTGCAGGGGTTACCTCACAGTGACACATTTAGTGATTAACATCACAATTGCAAGAATCACAGTTCCTGCCTATCATTTGTTCTATGTTCTCTCTATAAAACGCATAATATATCATAAGCATAAAAACTATATCATCCTCTTAATATAGCAACTATGCTAACCTTTAAGTCCTCTATCAAACTTAGTTCAATTATGCTTCATATTCCTTAAACGGAAATCATTCTATAACTTGAGTTTAATACTGAAGCACAAGCTAAAAATTATAACTCATTATACACAAGTATTGATGTTATCTCAGCAAAAGATCAACATCGGCAGAGAAATGTGCGGAAGACTTAGGAACAAACATGTCAGCGGTAGAAGGATTCAATCCAATGTATTTATGATATGGATGATATTACGGATGAAATTGAAGAATAAAATAGGTATTTTGTGTGTTTTTGGCTATATGTGCTATTTAGCTCAAACCGGACATGTATAAGATCTGATTTTAGAACTGACTTGGAATCGACTCTAATAACTTGGGAAACTAGAGAAGGACGAATTATGGCTGGAAAATAAGTGAAAGGAACGTGTATGATGATGTGTGGTGAAGAATGGCTTGAGTAGATAGGGTATGGTAGTGAAAGGATGAACTTACAGTATAGGTGTTATTCGCGAGCTGAATAGCATGTATTGATAAGTATGGGATGAGCTTTGGCAAAATAAATCCGGAGTTGCAGCTGCGTGGTCCAGTGACGCGACTTAGAGCCAAGAAGCTGCAAAGCTACCTTCAGTGTTTCGTTGGAAAGAAGCTCGAGGAAGAGTTGATGGTTCAAAGTAGCCCCAAGTTGATTATTATGCTTTCAGTACAAGATGAAGATGAAGAGGCATAGACGGATTTAGTGCAGATTTTATTTAATTTAATTAGACTATTTTCAGTTGTGGTTTTTATTTAATTTGAAGCCCAAATTAATGTTAGGAGAATTGGGCCTTTAGATTGTTTTCTTTTATTTTTTGAAATTATTAAGTCCATTAACTTAATAATTTCGTTTTCCCTTATATTAGTATTTATGCACCTTTCAAACGTTGTATTAGACAGATTGGATTTGATAAAAAGACGTTTTGTCGTTCATCCCATCTCAAAACACGCATATCGATAGTTCTTGGTAGGGTTTGTGATTTAGCACCTACAAACTCGAAATCAAAAGATTCGTTCGTGCATCTAGTAGTGTACAGGTTGATCTGCCACGAAGTTCTACTCTATACTTGCGTTTCGGATTCTCGTAGATCCAGGGTTCGTTTCGGGTAAGCTTCTTCTATCCATTTCGTTTCCATTCACCTCCATGTTATTTACCATCACCACCACACCTCCATACACATCCCACACCATCCACCACATTGTTACCATCGTCCATATTCAACCCCAAGTCCAGATTTCACATATACCATCCAATCGAGCCGTAAATCGCCTAAAAATAACCATCGAGCCATCTCCCAATTTATACGTGCGTTTTGTCTGATTTTTGGATATGTTGTTTATGCTGTACATTTATGCATTTTCCTAAAATTTGAGCATAATCCGACTTTGTTTGCTAGGTCAATTGATTAGGTCAAGAATTAGGGTTCTTCGGGTCGAAATTGGGGATTTTGTGATATCTTGGTGTTTAGTTTGAAATTTGATTTGAGATCAGTTTATTTGGGTTATTTATTTGTTAGTATTCAGTTTGTTGTTGGGTTGAATCATTTGTCAAGTTGACGTGTGTTCGATTCGATAAGCTTCCGTATCGTATTGGTTACATCATGTATGGACGAAAATGGCTGGAACGACTTGTAAACTTTGTGGAACACGATCTGACCTTGGGGTGATGATGTTGATACGAACGTTGATGAAGGCAGATTGGCGTTGATGATGTAGTCGAATGAGTTGACACACGAAAAACCCCGTGAAGATAACTCCACGAAACGTACTTCACTTAGAATCTCCTCGGTAGCGAGTTCACCCTAATCCCTCGTGTGAATTAGAACGTTCCCTTGAAATAAAACTTAAAAGTTGCTGGCTTCTAAGAGTGTTAATTTTCGACTAAAAATTAACAAAAGAGCTTGGGGGTGAGACAATATTAAGTAGCAAAGGCTTAATTCTCCAAATAATGTCTAAATAATAATGTTACATAGTAGTCCTATTTATACTACTAGGTATGGACGAAAATAATAAAGAAAACTACCTAAACTAGACTAGGAAATCTACCTTAATTAGAATTCTAATTAGGAAAGAAGTTCCCATAGTTAAAATTCTAATTACCTGACTAAAAAGACCTTCTAGAAATTCCCTTAAATAAAAAAACGAAAATAAATACCAAAAATCAAATAATAAAAATCTAAACTAATGGATAAATAAACCCAACACTTTTGGGCCTTCTAATTTGATGAGGACATCCATAGCAACGAGGATCTAAACCCAGAGTTACAATTCAAAGGTCCCGTCACTCGACTAAGAGCTAAGAAGTTACAAGAGTATTTGCAAGCAACAATTCGCAAGAAGCTCGAAGAAGAAGACGACATGCAAAGTAGCTCGAAGTTGATGATCTTGTTGACATTGGAAGATGGAGATCAAGACATGGAGTACACAACATGAGGATGTGAACGTGTGCATGTGTGCGTGTTGAAGAGTTCATGGCCAAGAATGAAGAGGATCAAGTTTTCGATCCTTAGTTATTTAATTAAGGAGTTGTTTTATTTTAGACTATAGTATTTATTTTATTTAATTAGACTATAGTCCAAAATCAGATTTATTTAATTTAATATGTGTAATTTTCGGTCATATAGTCAAAGAGTCATAGGTTTGATTAGAATTTTAATTAAGGGAAGAAACTACCTTAAATAGAATTCTAGTTTAGGAATTTTCCTAGTCCAATTGGAGATCTATTTGGACTCCAAATTTTCGGCCATATAGCTTAGGATTTTCGGCCTCCCTATGCTTATAAATAGGGGATCCATGTTACATTGTTACTTTAGACTTTATTTGATTAATTAAGCTTTGCTTCACTATTGTCTCATCCCCATTAAATCTTTGTGAGTTTAGATATTAAATTCATACTCTTAGAACTAGCAACTCTAGGTTTTACAAAGGGAATTCGTCGTCCACGTTCGAGGGATCACCGGAGACTCGCTACTTGAAGATCAACTTAGAGAATTTGGCCTTGCGTACGTTCGAGATTCAAGACAACTTTCGGGTTGTGATTCACATCAATTATTCCACCGCCGCCAACCATCATTGACGTCTCACATCATCACCGCCGTCCATACCAAGCCATCCACAAGATCGTGTTCAAATTCTACACCGTGTCATCCAAACCGTAAGTCCATTACAACTCTAACATATCCTATCTACCCAAGCCGTTCTTCACCTAAACCTCACACACGAAATTCCATCCTCAATACCCTTCCAAGTGCCGTCCAAAACAGCCTCTTTTCCTTTGGATTTGTGTTATTTTGTGTGCCATAATTCTAGGTATTTTGTTTAGTTCTAGTCGTCTAGTTTGTCCGTTATTTTAGTTACGTTATTCCGCATATTTCCATTAGTCTTTTGAGTCGTTAAACCCTTACTTGTCGATGTGCGTTCGATCCTAATCTTGGGTCACATCATAAAAGTGGTATCAAAGTCACATCGGATTTGGTTCGTGGTTTGTGTCTTCAATTTTTGTTCGAGTTGTAATTTAAATTCCGTATTGTTCATTGATTAAAAAAAAAGAAAAAAGGCACGATCAAAAAAAAAAAGCCGATCATTGATAAAAAAAATCGGATAAAGAAAAGAGAGAGATATATCCGAAAATCAAAAAAAAAAAGAAGAATATTCATTGTTTTCTTTTGAGTTCAATTTTAATTTTGGTACTTTCCTTTTGGTCCTAGTTTATAGTTGGTAATTATCTAGTAAGTCTTTCTTATTTTTGGTAGTTTCCTTCTAGTTTAATTTTATTTTTGGAACTTTCAATACAAGTTCTATTTTCTTTTTGGTAACTTCCTTAGGAGTCATATTTTATTTTTGGTTCATTCCTTCTAGAGTCTAGGCTAATTAAGGTATTTAGATTGTGTCACATAGATAGATACATATCCAAATCACCCAATTACCTTATCTCTTTCTTCTTTCCTTATCCCTTCTAGTTTTTTCCTTCTTCTACCTAGATTTATTTGTGGAATTCCTAATCTAAATTGGAACTTCACTAATTGATCTATTTCATTCCCTTTCCTACTCCAATCCATTCGACCACCACCTATACTCCACCTACATAAATCGGCAGCCTTTACCACACATACCCAACCCGTATCTCATCCACACACTCCAAATTTATCCGTGTTCCGAGAGTAGCAATCCCGTCTTTCCTTAGCACAAGGCAACCGTTTTCCCTACTTCATATACACGATTTTCACACACTGTGCACCCATATATTGAGTGATACATGAGTAGAAAAATCAAGAGTGAAAATAAAAGAGTGAACGTGAGGTTGTGAGGTCCTATCTTGTTTTCCTTTACGTTTGTTCGTTTTGTAGGTATCATGAAGAAAGGTACCCGTTCCGAGTCGACCTCGACACCACCCGTCGACCCCCAGTCGACCTTGCCACCTTTGGACCCGTCCAAAGATCCATCCAAAGCACCCATGGAATCTTCCTCAGAACCAACTGCACCGTGGGATGCAAAATACCACTTTGAAGCGCTTTCAAAGCACTTCCAAAGACAGCAGCAGACGCTTTCTGACAAGCTTGATGACTTAGTGCATGCCTTTGAACGCACTAAAACTACTCCAACCATTACACAAGCTGTTTGAGGACCCACTAGACGCAATGAGCGTCAAAATGAGACAGAAGAAGAGTACTTTGACGAGAATACAAATGCTGGATACGATACTCCAGATCGTGGGCGCCGTCAAAGGCGTGGTAACTACAATGATGATTATGGAGAAGACCGAATGCTCAATAACATCAAAACGAGCATTCCGGAGTTTGAAGGCCTTCACGATCCCGATGTCTAACTAGATTGGGAACGTAAGGTAGAGAAGATTTTCGCATGCTATGACTTCTCAGAAGCTAAAAAGGTGCAACTAGCATGTTTGGAGTTCCGAGGCTACGCAGCCACTTGGTGGGAGATGCAGCAAGAAAGAAGACGCAGAAATCGAAATCTACCTATCGACAGTTGGGAAGAGATGAAAGGATTCATGCGTGGACGCTTCATTCCAGTCCACTATAAAAGAGAGCTCGAGAAGAAGCTCAACCGGATCAAATAAGGCACCCGTTCGATTGAAGAGTACCATAAAGAGCTCGAGACTGCCTTGAACCGACTCGAGAAGGAAAAGACCTTAAATGCTACCATCATTCGGTACATTGAAGGTATGAATCTCGATAATGCATGTGAAGTAGAGCTCAAAGAATTCACCAGCATAGAAAGGATGGTGCAGTACGCATCAATTGTGGAAAAGCAGCTGTGAGAAGGCCGCCGTCGATCCAGTCAGACTTCAGCCCCTACTCGCCAACCTTGGAGTAAAGGTACACCTTTCACATCACCTTCTACCCCTTCTTCTGAGTCTACACGAGCCTGAGGTCAATCCGGACCCCCGGAACGACGTTTCGACCGTTCTACACCGCAAGCCAGCCGTAACCCGAGTCTACACCACGACCACCATTCCAATGGCCCAATCAACCCATCACAACGCCGAATTCAGCCCCTAGTCGAGCTCGTGACATCCAGTGTCACAAATGCCAAGGTTGGGGTCATTTTCAGAATCAGTGCCCAAACCGGCGTGTTCTGTTCCTCAATGAACAGAATGGACTTGAATCAGCCAGTGAAGATGAAGAGGAGCCTCAGGATGCCGCCCTTGAAGCATTCGATGTCCCTGAAGTCGAGCCAGATGATGAGGAATCCGAGTTACCTCATGTCAGTCTAGTTTTAATCCGCAGTCTGAACATCAATCGTGAAGACGAAGAGCAATCGCAGCAAGAGAACATCTTCTACACTCGAGTTGCCATCAAAGATCAGACATGTGCGATGATTATAAACAGTGAGAGCATGATCAATGCAATTAGTCAATATGCCATTGATAAGCTCGCCCTCACCACAACAAAGCATCCGAAGCCCTACAAGTTGTAGTGGCTCACAGATCGCGGATCTATTCGAGTTACAGGTCAGGTACACATTTCATTTACTCAAGGTCGTTATTCTGACACTGTTTTGTATGATGTTATCCCTATGGAAGCAGCCCACATACTTTTAGGAAGACCGTGGCAATTCGACAGAAAAGCGGTTCACGATGGCTTAGCCAACACATACTCGATCACAAGAGACGGCCGAACCACTGTGCTCAAGCCACTCACTCCTAAAGCCGTTGCAGAGGATCAAGAAAGGATGCCAGAGATATTCAAATAAGAACGGGCAAAGCAAGCTGCAACCGCCGCCCGGACCACTTCGGCCGCTACCTCAGTGCCGAATTCTATACATTCTTCGACCAATGCAGCCCCTAAGACGCCTTCCAATGATTCCTTAGCTAATGGAAAGGCATCCGGATCAGCCCCAAGTAAAGTGAAGAATCGGTCCCTGTTCATCTCAGTTAAAGGCGTAGAGAAAGCACTAAAAGCAGGTTTACCTTTCGTACTTTTATCTTATAAGGACAGTGCTACTAATGGTGTTTCTTTGCCTTGTGATGTGCAGCCACTTATGGAGGAGTTCGCGGACGTGTTCCCGGAAGAGATTCCAAGTGGATTACCTCCAGTTTGTGGGATCGAGCATCAGATCGACTTCGTACCCGGCGCCGTCCTGCCCAATCGACCGGCTTACCGCACCTCACCCGATGAGACGAAGGAGATCGACAGTCAAGTAAAGGAGTTGCTAGAGAAGAAGCAAATCCGAGAGTCGATGAGCCCTTGTGCAGTTCCAGTCATCCTAGGCCAAAGAAGAACAACGAATGGAGGATGTGCATGGATTACCACGCCATCAACAAGATAACAATTAAGTACAGATTTCCCATCCCTAGACTTGATGATATGCTAGATGAATTAAGTGGTTCTAATGTGTTTTCTAAGATAGATTTGAGATCTGGTTATTTTCAAGTTAGAATGCATGAAGGGGATGAATGGAAAACTGCGTTTAAAACAAAGCATGGTTTATATGAGTGGTTAGTTATGCCTTTTGGTCTCACTAATGCACCGAGCACGTTTATGAGGTTGATGAACCATGTTTTGCATGATGTGATTGGTAAATTCGTGGTTGTATACTTTGATGATATTCTGATTTACAGTCACAGTGCACAGGCGCACATAGAACACCTTAGGCGTATATTTTGCTTATTGCGTGATGCTAAGTTGCATGGAAACTTGTCTAAGTGTTCCTTTTGCATGGATGAAGTCGTATTTCTAGGCTTTATTGTTAGTTCACGAGGTATTGAGGTTGACCGTTCCAAAATCAAGGTGATTGAGGAATGGCCAACACCAAAGAACGCCTCTGAGGTTCGATCCTTCCATAGATTGGCTGGGTTTTACCGTCATTTTGTACAGGATTTCTCCAGTATAGCCGCCCCTTTTACTGAGCTAAGTAAGAAGGACCGGAAATTTGAGTGGGGTAAACAACAAGAGCATGCTTTTAATACTTTGAAGTCATTGTTATGTTTTGCTCCTGTTCTCTGTTTACCTGATTTTACTAAAACTTTTGAGATCGAGTGTGATGCTTCGGGCATAGGTATTGGTGCTGTTTTGATGCAGGAAAAATGACCCGTTGCTTACTTCAGTGAGAAGTTAAATGGCACCTCCCTTAGGTATTCCACGTACGATAAAGAGCTCTACGCTTTGAAGCGTGCGTTGGACACATGGCAGCACTATCTCTGGCCTAAAGAGTTCATCATCCACACGGATCATGAAAGCTTGAAGCATTTGAAAGGGAAAAACAATCTGAACAAGAGACATGCGAGATGGGTCGAGTTCATCAAGTCTTTTCCGTATGTTATCAAGTACAAGAAAGGCGAAGATAATGTGGTCGCCGATGCCCTATCAAGAAGGTAAGCTCTTTTGAACTTAATGCATGCTAAGATGCTAGGTTTTGAGTCCATTAAGTCATTGTACATGCATGATGCTTATTTCAGCCCCATATATGCTTCATGTAGTTCGAAACCTAGGTCCTTAGATGGTTTTTATGTTCATGATGGTTTTCTGTTCAAAGAGTCAAAGTTATGCATTCCTGATTGTTCTATGCGTGAGCTATTAGTGTTAGAATCGCATGCGGGGGGTTTAATGGGTCACTTTGGTGTGCATAAGACATTAAACTTGCTGTATGAACACTTCTTTTGGCCGCATATGCGTAAGGATGTAGAGAATGTGTGTAGTCGTTGCATTACTTGCCGTCAAGCCAAATCCACTTCACACCCTTTCGGATTGTACACGCCCCTACCCGCCCCTTCAGCTCCTTGGATCGATATTTCTATGGATTTTATCTTAGGATTGCCTAGATCTAGGTCGGGTAAGGATTCTGTCTTTGTTGTAGTTGATAGGTTTTCCAAAATGGCTCATTTCATTGCATGTAGGAAAACTGATGATGCTGTTTACATTGCCAACTTGTTCTTTGTTCATGTTGTTCGTTTGCATGGAATTCCTCGTACTATTGTTAGTGATAGGGATTCTAAGTTTTTAGGACATTTCTGGCGTGTTTTGTGGGGAAAATTAGGTACTAAGTTATTGTTTTCTACTGCATGTCATCCACAAATCGATGGTCAAACTGAGGTTGTGAATCGTACATTAGGAACTTTACTTAGCTCTCTAATTAAGAATAACTTGAAGTCATGGGAAGAATGTTTACCATATGCTGAGTTTGCTTATAATCGTGTAGTGCATTCTTCTACTAACATGTCTTCTTTTGAGGTAGTTTATGGATTTAATCCACTAACTCCTACTGATTTGCTGCCTTTACCCGTTGAGCATCTAACGAGTGTTAAAGGTATGAAGAGAGCTTATTTTATTCGACAGCTGCATGAGAAGGTACATGCCCGGATTGA
This sequence comes from Perilla frutescens, assembly GCA_026008535.1. NCBI lineage: Eukaryota > Viridiplantae > Streptophyta > Magnoliopsida > Lamiales > Lamiaceae > Perilla > Perilla frutescens. The sequence continues at coordinate 18,207,576 of BRKX01000005.1, forward strand.
GCACCAAGGCTCGAGGATTGCTGCTGCACGCAACACGAGGCGCAAACGTGTGATATTCCAGCCCGGAGATCGTGTTTGGGTTCACTTGAGTCCTGGTCGATTCCCGAACTTGAGGAAATCAAAGTTGTCGCCCCGTAGAGATGGTCCCTTCACCGTTCTAAGCTGTGTTAATGATAATGCATACCGCATTGATCATCCAGGTAAGTATAAGTGTTCTTCTACGTTTAATTTTGCTGATTTGTCTCCTTTTCTTGCAGATGAATTCGACCATGATGAGGATCCAAATTCGAGGATGAATTCTTTTCAGCAGGAGGGGAATGATGAGGACATCCATAGCAACGAGGATCTAAACCCGGAGTTACAATTCAAAGGTCCTGTCACTCGACTAAGAGCTAAGAAGTTACAAGAGTATTTGCAAGCAACAATTTGCAAGAAGCTCGAAGAAGAAGACGGCATGCAAAGTAGCTCGAAGTTGATGATCTTGTTGACATTGAAAGATGGAGATCAAGACATGGAGTACACAACATGAGGATGTGCACATGTGCATGTGTGCGTGTTGAAGAGTTCATGGCCAAGAATGAAGAGGATCAAGTTTTCGATCCTTAGTTATTTAATTAAGGAGTTGTTTTATTTTAGACTATAGTATTTATTTTATTTAATTAGACTATAGTCCAAAATCAGATTTATTTAATTTAATATGTGTAATTTTCGGTCATATAGTCAAAGAGTCATAGGTTTGACTAGAATTTTAATTAAGGGAAGAAACTACCTTAAATAGAATTCTAGTTTAGGAATTTTCCTAGTCCAATTGGAGATCTATTTGGACTCCAAATTTTCGGCCATATAGCTTAGGATTTTCGGCCTCCCTATGCTTATAAATAGGGGATCCATGTTACATTGTTACTTTAGACTTTATTTGATTAATTAAGCTTTGCTTCAATATTGTCTCATCCCCATTAAATCTTTGTGAGTTTAGATATTAAATTCATACTCTTAGAACTAGCAACTCTAGGTTTTACAAAGGGAATTCGTCGTCCACGTTTGAGGGATCGCCGGAGACTCGCTACTTGAAGATCAACTTAGAGAATTTGGCCTTGCGTACGTTCGAGATTCAAGGCAACTTTCGAGTTGTGATTCACATCAATTATTCCACCGCCGCCAACCATCATCGACGTCTCACATCATCACCGTCGTCCATACCAAGCTATCCACAAGATCGTGTTCAAATTCTGCACCGTGTCATCCAAACCGTAAGTCCATTACAACTCTAACATATCCTATCTACCCAAGCCGTTCTTCACCTAAACCTCACACACGAAATTCCATCCTCAATACCCTTCCAAGTGCCGTCCAAAACAGTCCCTTTTCCTTTGGATTTGTGTTATTTTGTGTGTCATAATTCTAGGTATTTTGTTTAGTTCTAGTTGTCTAGTTTGTCCGTTATTTTAGTTACGTTATTCCGCATATTTCCATTAGTCTTTTGAGTCGTTAAACCCTTACTTGTCGACGTGCGTTCGATCATAATCTTGGGTCACATTATAATTGGACTTCAAATCAACGAACATGAGCTGAATTATTTCGATCTTCATGGGCTGCCAACATGCTCGAATAATTCCATGCACTGTGTTCTTCAAACCTTGATTTCTAATCTTTAATTTTTAATAAAGTAACAATCTTGGGGCTGCTCTCAACTCCTTCTTTATCTTCAAACTTCTTACGTACAAATGCTTGGAAATATCCTTGCAATTGTTTCGCTCGAAGTCGTGCAATTGGATCTCGTAATTGCAGCTCCGGGTTTGGTTCTTCAAGGCTTATCGTGGACTCATCAAGTATAATCAATACACAATAAACATTTAATTTATTGCAACTTTAAACTATGACTATTAGACTTTAAATACAACGTCTAACCTTAATCTATATACTATGAACTTTAAACTCCATACCTTAACTTTTAACTCATAGACTTTAATTATGACAAGGCATACTCTATTCTATTTAATTATGTCGAAGCATAATCTATATTCGTTTATTATGATAAATCAGAATCTATTTTCTCAATAATTATGATGAAGTATAATCTATGTTCTCAATAATTATGACAAAGCATAATCTATGCTCTCAATAATTATGACAAAGCATAATCTATGCTCTCAATAATTATGGCACATCATAATCTATGTTCTCATTAACTATACAATAGTATAATGCTATTACTTTAGCAGAGACTTGAGCAGATAATTTCTCAAATATTTTATTTGGATATTCTTACTATGACTATCACATTTTTGACTTAATAACTCAAATATAGATAGATTTTGCAAATAAAATAACCTCGATCTGATCAACTCAAGTGATCAAACTTCTCGCTTCTCATCTGTCAGCTTCTCTGACTGGCTCAACAGGTCCTACAAGGTCAAACCTTATTTTAGGACCACTATTTTAATTTTCAGAACTCGATTTTAATTTAATTGGAGCTTTTATTCACTTTAATTATATTTCAACTAAGAATGCGCGACTCTAGAGATCTCATACAACTTCAGACAGAAGGAAATAAATTCCAAAATATAATTTCCGATTTAATAGGATCAAAAGATTTGACAGAGGTCCCTTTTCGTAACTTGCAATTTTAATCAAATTTTACAGAGCCAACCTCGATTGTACTTTTTTACTTTCCCAAAAATTATGAAAATAATCCGGCATGACCCCACATATATCTTTATTAAACTATATAATTTTTGGAATTTTCTGAAATCACATGCTCTAGTTATAAAAATAACCGTCTGATTAAAATAATCGACTTTAATCAAAACTTATCAGAAAATTACAAAACTTGGCAGTTCTATAGGAAATAATTTTTCGAGCAACTTTACAGAAGAAACTTTTTCCATTTGATGAACTGAAATGGGCGAAAACGGGCAAAAACCGAAACTGATCGGCGCCCCTTTATTTTTCACGTTTTTCGGTATTTTCGCCGGTTTCTGGCCACCGGACAATGACGCACTCAACATACGAAATGAACCACTATTTAAAATATATAACATATTAAAATTTCAACTATAAAGGATGAGAAATGGAACGAAATGAGACATCTGAAGCGGCGGCGTGACGACGGCACGACGACGAGGATTTCCGGTCATCCACGGCAGCGGTGGTGACGGCGGCTCTCCGGTGGCTTTTCGGTGCTCGACAGCTGCTCCCGCAGCAGCACCCCCAACAAAACTTAACCTGGACCCGCATGCGCAATTTACTCGACGCATGCCCGGGTTTCTCTCGTTCGTCAACACGAACGAGAGAGAAAGAGAGATAAGAGAGAGAATGAACAGGGAGCAAATGAGCCCAAGCCCCCTATTTATAGGGAAAAGGGCTCCGGGGCGGGTATAATTTTTTCGGATATAAAATACTGATAAAGTGATTTCCGGATTCAATTAAAGTTGTTTTATTCAATGGCGAAGTCCAAATGACCTCAAAAACAAAATTTGAAAATACCGAAAGACTCGTTGGCTCGAGTACTATTGAACCAATCCAACTCGGGATGACGAGGAAGTCATCTGAAGAAAAACGAGAAAAGATTCTCTTTCAAAAATTACTTTTACTATTCCTTTCGACTGACAGATTTTGTTCCCGAGCATTCGATTGACCTCAGATTGGTAATCCGTCAACGCGAACGGATTTCATGGGTCATTTCTTATAAGATAGACTTGATTGAATAAGTCTCAAATCAATGAGGAGGATGTCGCAAATTTTTCGAATCACGAACGCACGCATAAATTACTATTCACAGGTTTTCCCTTTACGATTTTCAATTACGAGACTCCTATAGAGGCCAGAATAAAATTCTGAAAGCACCAACAATTTCTTTTATGTCACCAACAATTCGGTGACAAATGCAAACTCTCATAAATTGATTTTCACATAAAATACACAAAAAAGTCGCGACTTACATTTGTTTTACTTTATTTTAGCTCCAATTATTTTCTGTCTTCTAAATAAATTTAGAAAACTCCTTAACATATTTTGAAATTTCTGGGATGTTACATAAAATAGTCGAATTTTGGTCGTAATTTCTTCAATAAAAAAAGTATCACATTTTTTATTTTCTTTCTGTCATTTATAAAATTTTATATTTTTTCTATTTTATTTATTTTACTCTTTTTTATTGAAATTTTTTAATCCAAACTTAGTATTAATAATAAAAAAAGATAATAATAAATCTTATTTTTTTCAATTTAAAAAAAAGCCATTTTTTTATTTTTTTTAGTAAAAAAATATGAATCCAAACATAATAATAATTTATAAAAAAAATAATAATAAATGAAGAAATTGAACAATGAAATCATTTATCACTAGATTCCCAAAAATAAGGAAAAAGAATACCTACTTGGAGTAGGTATTCACAATCCAGAAAAGTTGCACAATTTTCCTTATTTTGAGGAATGTGATTCCTTTCCATATTACATAAAAAATGAACCAAACACAGTAAATGTTAAAATAGGAAATCAGATTACCTTCCCAAGTCAGATTCCGTGTCAACCAAATGGGGCCAATGTGTTAAACATATTTTCTATATTGGTTTTGATGACCGTCCCCAAAGTTATCTAGTCGTGATATTTGGGATTTTTAGGATTGGTCTATTCTTTTTTTCCTTTATTTATATAATTCATTTGAGAGTATAATTTTACATTACTATTTAGGATTTAATTCCACCTAGGGCCGTAAATGAACCGGATTGAGCCGAACACCCTGATGCTTGAGCTCGACTCGTTAAGGAATATTCAAGCTCGAGCTCGGCTTGAACTTGATTCGATCTTTTTTCCTCTTGTTCAAGCTCGACTTGATAAATATTTATCATGTTCGAATTCAGCTCGAGCTCGGTTCGTGAAATGCTCGAAAATTTACTAAACGAGCCTAAGCTCGAATGCTAAAAAAACCTCATTTAATTTACATATTCGAGCCCGACTTTGAAAAAAATAGCTTATTTTATTTACCCGTTTTAATTATTTATAATATTCATGAACATGTGTAACAGCCCGGTCCCTAGGTGGTCATTTTTAACGGGGACGGGGTGTTAGACGTAAAAGCAGCAGGTAAAATTGAAAATCCAGGGAGGGTGTTTTTAGAATTAAACTAAGTTAGCGCCTCAAAAACTTAGGCAACTTAACTTTATGACTTGGAAGAATTATCATTTTCAACGAATCACAAAGGGTCAAAGGGTTCAATGAAGTCGAGGGAATGCCTAATCATAGGCCAATCGAAATTTAAACAGAATCCAATGATTAGCATGTAGGAATTTGACTATTCAAATAAACAAGACCTCTTCATATGTCACAACAGCTAAGACTCATTAATAGGTCAGAGTCAAATAAATTATACTGTCCCATTCGTAGGACAAAACGAGCAAACAAATGAAGATTAACTGGAAACGAGTAGAATCATGCTTGAAGAAAAGCCTCTTCGAATGCGAACAACAATGACAAGCATGCAAGACTCATTCACAAGTCAACTGAAAATGAATAGATACCAAAATGCTAACAAGTATGACTATTCAAATAACTCAGAGTTAATGAAGAAAAAAATGGTATGTCAAAAGAACACATGCTTCTTTTTCTCAAAGACTTTATTAATAATTAGAATCATAGCATTTAAGACATGCTGTTATAAAAAATCAAGTTACATGTATCAAGACTAAATATTAGATGGCAGAGTACTTAGCAGAAACATAGCGGAAGAAAATCATGAAACCATATAGAGCAACAACTTTGTAAACTTAAGATAACTCAGGCAACGCACCAGCAGCACATCACCGGCCTCGGCATCTCAACCTGAAAATATTTGATAAAGAGGGCATGAGCACTAATGTACTCAGTGGGGTTTTATGAGAAAACTCTTTAATAACTTTAGAAATATCCAATTATAAACTAGCGGCACATGGAGAGCAAAACGCAAAAGCCCTCTCCATTTCTGCAAAACCTTTTACTTCCTTTCTTGGCGCCTTTCCTGGCTCAAACCTGATGTCTACTGCACCCTTAGATATGCCTTAAGATAAGAGAGGGGTTACCTCAAATACCCTATTGAGTATGCAAGGGGATTACCCAGCAGTGACTCCCTTTACTTAATAAAGAATCAACTTTAGTGACACGAAGGTCACAACATGAATATAATGAAACTGTTCTTTGAGCTCAATATCCTGCTTAACAATAATTGAATAATAACATTCAACAACAAAACCTTAACCTTAAATCCTTAATCCTTAATCTTCAACCTTGAATTCTCACATTCAAACCTTAATATCAAAGCCTCAATACTTAATCATGCTTACCATAAATCAAATCTAGATTACATTTCTTAATAAAGGCTATAATGCCACAAGGGAATACTACGATCAACCTACAAGGCATTACCCACTTAAACAGCCTTCCTCAATCATAATATCAACAACAAACTTAACTTATGATCATGATCGTCTATACCTCATATAAATCAACTATAAGATATCACAACACATCAAATCAATGCACCATTTACTTAATCAAGAGCTCAAATAATAATTAACATAATCATGCTATAACTTCCTTTCTTCCTTCCTTTCCTTTCCTTTCTTGTACAGAGACTAATCAGGCAGAGCATAAAATATTTTAATTGGATATTCATCTTGGCCTATCATGCTTCTAGAGCTTAATAGCTCAAACCATAGGTTTGGTTTAGAACCACCCACCTCGACGACGAGCACCTTGATGATGAGCACGTAGATGAAGCAACGAGCTAAAAATCCTTCCTTGGTTCTATTCGGGGCTCACCTCTTCCTACAAAAGCCGACTCATCGACTTAGCGGCCTCCTTCGAAGATTTCTAACATCTAACAAGAAATCAAACAACACCTAGCCTTTCCTCCCTTAACTAGAACTTAAACACATATTGCACGACTGGAAAGAAATGAACCAAAGATAGTCATGATGGCTGAAGAAGAAGGCAGAACGCTGAGGCAGTTAGTCTTTCCGACTAACATGAATTCACATCCTATAGGCATTACACTCCCAGTAATCACTAGAAGCTGGGAGTTGAAGGCAAGTTTCATCCAGATCTTGCCCAAATACTATGGGATGATTGGAGAAGACCCTCAGAGACATATTCAAGATTTTGAGATGGTGTGTCAAACTCAACCTACGGATGGAAGAAAGGAACAATATGTGCGGCTTGTCTTATTCCCATTCACTCTTCATGACAGGGCACAAGACTGGTTATATACCCTGCCAACTGGCAGTATAACCACATGGGCACAACTGCAGCAGAAATTTCTGACAAAATATTTTCCTGCATCTTAAGTCCAGGAGATGAGAAGAAGGATTGGAAGTATGAAGATGGGCATAAATGAGAGGTTCTATGATTACTAGTATAGATTCCAGAGCATGTTAACGAAATACCCACAACACTAGATTACAGACCATGACCTGATCCAATACTTTGTGTCTGGGTTGAGACCATAGGACAAGATCATTGTCAATGCCTCGTGTGGAGGATCTATCCTGAACAAATTACCAACTGAAGCCTTCAGGATTCTGGCAGAAATGGCTGATGAAAATAGAGATGAAAGTACCGAGAGCACAATGACAGTTTCAGATGTTGGGAAATCAATACACCTTGAGGTCAAACTGGAAAGAATTTTGGACCAGATGGAGAAAGTGATGAACCATACTGGAGCACCAAAGAAAAGAGTGTGTGGAGTGTGTAAGAGCGTGACCCATTTCATTGATGAATGCCCAACACTGTAGGAGGAGGACGTCGCTGAAGTCAACTCTCTCGGTGGGCATAGCAACAACAGACGATATGATCCCTACTCTCAAATATACAATCCTGGATGGAGGGATCATGAAAATTTCAGATGGAAGAAGAATGATGCCCACCAACCAGATTTGCCACCACTACCACCGAGGGCACGAGAAGAACCCAGCCTGGACGAACTAGTCCATGCCCTTGCCAAGAAGAATGTGAAGTCACAGCAGAAGAATGAAAGGTTCAAACAAGAAACAAGGGCCGGTTTGTAGTATGTGAGCAAACAAATTTTCCAACTAGCTCAAGACCTTGCCGAACTGAAGGAGAGAAATGGACAATTACCATATCAAGTGGTAAATCCTTGAGAATAGGTGAACGCTGTGACCACAAAGAATGAAGAGAGAACAATAAAATCTGAATAGAAAGGAGACACTGAAGGCATAACAAAAGAAGAAAAGCAGACTCAGGAAGAGGTTGCTGAGCCCACAAGGCAAGAAATAAAGAAAAATTCTCTCTTCTCTGAACGTCTTACCCATGACAGAAAAGAAGAGGAGATGAAGGATCTTCTCAAGGTTTTTCGGAAAGTGGAAATCAATATTCCACTACTGGATGCAATAAGGTAGGTCCCTCGTTATGCCCATTTTCTGAAGGAGCTGTGCACCAAGAAGGTGCGATTTGAATATGATGCGAGACTTTTCATGGGAGAAAACGTCTCTGCAGTGCTACAAAAAAAGATGCCAAAGAAATGTGAGGATCTTGGTATGTTTGTCATACCATGACGATTTATGAAGAACTGAACCTGGGACCACTCAAGGAAACAAGAGTGATCATCCAGTTGACAGACCGATCAAATGTCTATCCCGAAAGTCTAATAGAAGATGTTTTGATGAAGGTGGGGGAATTAATTTTCCCGGCAGATTTCTATACCTTAGACATGGGCAAAACGACACCATCCACATCCGTTCTACTGTTAGGGAGGTTGTTCATGAAAACTGCTCGCACCAAAATCAATGTTGACGAGGGCACACTGTGATATGACCAGGACAATGAATCCAAGGCACGAAGAACACGCAGGTGAAAGACTTAAGGACTCAAACAACGTTTATAACAGCCCGGTCCCGAGATAGGGATTAACGAATGGGGACGGGGTGTTATTAAGGGATTTAAAAGGTAAATTTAGAAGATTAACGAAGAAGTTTAAGAATAAAGGTACGCTTTGAAGATAGTTGATGATACTCGGGTTTACTTGATTAAGAAGGACACATGCTTTAGCGGGATAAAACGGCTAACTAATCAGATACCAACAAGCATAGGCTCTTTCATAGGTGAAAGGAAATCATACTCGGAAAGCGGAAATAAACTTAATATGCATCTTATATATATGTAATCGTCCGGGATTATTCTTAGAATCTCGAATAATCATAATAGAACCTTGAACGGAATTTAGAAAGAGTTAATCAGAGTAGCAGAACACATAATGGGATTTCAAAGAAACTGATATAATGGCAAAACAATCTTGGCAGTCAACCCACATCCATAGCCACCATCATCCTCGGCATCTCAACCTGAAAACATTTGAAAAAGAGGGCGTGAGCACTAATGTACTCAGTGGGTTTTTAATGAAAGCTTCTTTAATAACTTGAGAAATATCCAACAATGAACTGGCGATATATGGAGAGCAAAACGCAAAAGCCCTCTCCATATCGACAAAACCTTTTCTTTACTTTTGGGCCCAACCTTGGCTCAAACCTGATGTCAACTGTACCCTTAGGCATGACATGGGATAGAAGAGGGGTTACCTCAAATATCCAAACGAGTTTGCGAGGGAAATAACCCAGCAGTGACTCCCTCTAAAAGTTGTGAGCTCAATTTCTGCTTAAGTGAAATGCTAAGTTCCTTTCTTCCTTCATCTTGCTAGCAAAACCAATCTTAGAGCAACGTCTAAGGGCTAGTCCTTTAATAAAGCATAATCTTGGCCTATAAGGGATTTAACGCTACCCTAAGAAGGCAATCCTTAATTCTTAACTTACGAGCCTTAACACAGTATAAACATTCAATACAAGGAGATGAACGTAAATGAATACGAATTCCAACTAAAGACTATTCTAAATATCACATGCTAAGCATAACAATACTTTAATATTTCTAGCATTTCTAAACATGCTCAAGAGCTTAATTAGAACATAATATCTTTCTTTCTTTCCTTCCTTGTACAGAGATCGATCAGGCAGAGCAAAAAATACTTTATTGGATATCTCATTTGCCCTAACATGCTTCTAGAGCTTATTAGCTCAAACTTTAGATGAGTATAGTCTTACCCACCTCGATTACTGGACAGAAGATGAAGCAACGAGCTGAAGATTCTTCTCCAATTTCCTATGAGGCTCACTTCCTCCTACAAAAGTCGAATCATCGACTTAGCGACCTCCTTTGAAGAAATTGACTATCTAAAGCGAGAAATAATGACATTTTACTCGAAGACTAAAATCTAAGATTTATTTACAGATTGCACGACTTTACAACTTTATAAATTTCGAGAAGAATTTATTTAAAGAACATCTCGACTTGATTTCCCAATTTTTTAGACGGAAAAGAACTTGAATAGATTACTCAAAATAAATTGAGAATATCTTGATTACTTCTCTAAAATTTAACTTGAAAATAACTTGGAAAAACATGACTCGAAGAAAAACTCGAAAAGATGGAAGAACCAGCGTCGGACGACACGGGGGGGCATCGCGCGCCGGCGGCAGCCCGCGCACCCGCGCAGCCCCTGCGCCCGCGCACCCTCCGCGCCCGCGGGGTTCTGGGCCGAGGGGGATGTCGCGCGGCCGCGCACCCCCCGCGATCGCGGGACCTAGTTTGTCTCTCTTCCCGGGCGATCTTCAACTGGGTTCTTCGTGTTCGTTGATTCTTTCGACGAACACGAAGAACACGAAGAACACTTAACCCGAAATTTCTTAAAAACAACGTACTTGAATTTATCATGCAATAACATGCCTTAACTTAAAAAGAATTTTGGCATTATAACGGCATAAACACGATAATCCTCTTCAAATATTTAGAATAACGACGAAATCTCTAAATATAGCGTGAACGGAATTTAAACGGAATAAATGGGGCTTATCTCAAGAATAATAACAACAGGAATAAAGCGAGAAATATAACGTAAACGTTATTAACTTGGAACTTCAATAAAAACTGAAATATAACTTAAACGGAAGGTAAACGAGCAATAATGAAAAACGCGAAGAACGTAAAGAACGGAAAGTAAATGCGGAATTTAAAGACGGAAAAAGAAATGGAGATCGAGACCGACGAACAAGAAAGGACGGGGTTAGGTGCGTCGAAGGAAGGTGGCTAGCTCGACATCTCGTCGAGTTGCAACGGCGGTAGAGCCTCCCGCTACAACCCAACGGCGCCCCTAGCACCTTCCCTCACCGCATCCCTTCCACGCCACTCCGCTCGTCGTCTTGCAGAACACTCACGAAGAACGCTTTTTACTTCGACAGAACTTTCTCGGCTCTTACGAGCTTTCCCACTCTCTATGAGGTGAAATGGATAGAAATGAGCAAATGAATGCAAAGGGGGTGGCCTTGTATATATAGGAAAATCTTTGGCTTTCAAAGGAAGCCACTTCAGTGCAAGAATACTTCAAAAGTTACCCTGGGTTCGGTTAAAAGCTGCTTTATTCGATGTCGAGGTCCAAATGATCTCAGACACGAAATCTAAAAATACTGGGAGACTCATTGGCTCGAATACTAGTGAACCAACTTGATTCGTGAAAAAGACGGGGTCGTCTGAAGAAAGATGAGCAAAGATTCCCTTTTTGGAATTACTTATTACTATTCACTCAGACTGACAGATTTTGCTCCCGAGCGTTCGATTGACCTCAGAATGGTAATCCATGAAAGCCAACGGAATCCTTGGGTCATTTCCCATAAAAGGGGCTTGACAGAACTAGACTCGGATCAACGAGGAGGATTTCGTAAATTTCTCAAAACACGAACGCACGCAAAAGTTACTATTCATTCATCCTTTAAATACGTTTTTCATCACCGGGAACTCAATTGACTTCAGAATTAAAATCTGAAAACATCGGCATACTCTTTAAGTTAAAACCTTTCTAACGAGACCACGAATGGTCATAAAAGAATTAAGATCAAATTTTCTGAAAAGATGATTTTCACGAAAACTGACCCTTAAAGTCGTGACTGACATCTGACCTCAATTAACCTTAATTAATTTTATTCCTTAACTTCTTAATTACCATTAAGAATCCTCTAAACCTTAATTAAAAATCTGGGGTGTTACATCCTACCCCCCTTAAAGAAATTTCATCCCGAAATTTACTTACCATGATAAACGATATCAGGGTACTTTTTTAGTAGCTCGGATTCGAGCTCCCATGTTGCTTCCTCTGAACCATGAAGGTTCCAGATCATCTTTACAAGATTGACCTCCTTATTCCTTAACTTCTGGATCTTTTAACTCACAAAGGCCTGGGGCTTCTCTTCATAGGCTAAGTCCTCATTCAGGACTATCTCTTCCTTGCAAATCACATGCTTTGGATCAAGCACGTACTTTCTCAACATTGAGACATGAAAAGACCTTATGAACATCACTCAGGTTGGGTGGTAAGGCCAACCTGTAGGCTACTTTATTCACCTTTTCTGATTCTCAAAAGGTCCAATAAATATGGGCCTTAACTTGTTTCATTTGGCAAAACGAACCACTCCTTGACGGAGACATTTACAAGAATACTATCTTTAATGTTGAATCTTAGTTCCGTTCTTCTTTCGTCTCTGTAAACCTTCTGTCTATCTTGAATTTCCTTGATTTGCTGATGAACAAGCTCGATCTTCTGGACCGCTTCCGGGACCATTTCAGGTCCAAGTATCCTTCTCTCTCTAACTTCGTCCCGATACAAGGGCGATTTACACTTTCTTCTGAACAGGGCTTCATAAGGACCATGTCGATCGATGACTGGTAGCTGTTGTTGTACGCAACTTTTATCAATTACAGTAGCTCCTTCCAGCTACTTCTGTGATCGATGAATACTCCTCTAAGCATGTCTTCTAGATTCTGAATAGCCCATCTGTCATGATAACAACAATGAGAGATGTTGCTTTCGATAATCGATTCACGATTACCCAAATAGCGGTATTCCACCATTTAGACTTTGGTAATCCTACCACAAAGCCTATACTACTATGATCCTACTTCCATTCAGGAATTTCTATGGGTTGGAGCAACCAGAAGGTTTTTGATGCAAGGCTCCACTCATTGATAGATCAACACCTTTCTACGAAGGCGGCTACTTTTCTTTTCATGTTATTCTGCTAGAAGTTCTTTGTGAGGTCTTGACACATCTTGGTGCTTCCGGGATGTGCTGTATATGGCGTGTCATGTGCCTTGCACATGATTTCCTCCTTTAGTTTTTTCTTGCTTGGCACACCAAGCTTTCCTTTGAATAGGAGCGTTTTATCGGCGGTTTCTGCGAAGTCTTGCGTGCTATCTAATCGTGCTTTTAGGCTTTTTTTCTCGAGAAACTCATTTCATTTCAAAACCTTAACTATCTTTTATCTCGGGTCGGGATGAGCGACTATCGCGGCGATTTGTGCTTAATTGATTGCAGGTGGTGTTAGCACCTCGATTCTTAACTTCTTGAATTTCTATCAAAGCTTCTTCTTAACTTGAGCGAGTTCTAACTCTCCCTTCTCCTTCCTACTTAGGGCATCAACTACCACATTTGCCTTACCTGGGTGGTAGCGAGTCGTGCGGTCGTAATCCTTTACAAGTCCTAGCCATCTTCTCTGCCTTGTGCTAAGATCCTCTTGCTTGAAGAAATACTTTAGGCTCTTGTGATCTGGAGAAGAGTCTTACACTTGGCTCCGTAGAGATAGTGCGTCTAGCTCTTTAGCGTAAAAACAACCGCTGCTAGTTCTAAATCATGCGTGAGGTAGTTCTACTTGTGATTCTGAAGCTGCCTTGAAGCATAAGCGATCACCTTTTCTCTCTTCTTTAGTATGCATCCTGATCCTTTTCTCGACGCATAAGCATAAACTACGAAATCTTCATTTTCTTCCGAAATGGCCAATCATCGGGCTTGTGGTTATCATCTTCTTTCTGGAAACTTTCCTTGTACTCGGACATCTACCTAAACTTGAAGTCCTTCCTCAACACTCGCGTCATAGCCTTAGCTATTGACGAGAATCCTTCGATGAATCTACGATAGAATCCCGCAAGTCCTAGAAAACTTCCTATCTCATTCACATTCCTTGGAGACTTCGAGTTGCTTGCAGCTTCAATCTTAGCTGGATCTACTTTGATTCCTATTACTGAAACCATATGACCTAGAAACATAACTTCTTTAAGTCAAAACTCACACTTACTAAACTTAGCGTAAAGCCTTTCTCCTCTTTAACTTCTCCAGCACCACTCTTAGGTCCTCTTGATGCTCCTCTTTGTCCTTCGAATAGATGAGAATATCATCTATGAAAACTAGCGCAAACTTATCTAAATACGGGTAAGAACCCGGTTCATTAAATCCATGAACACTGCTGTGGCGTTGGTCAATCCGAACGACATTACCACAAACTCGTAATGCCCAAAGCGAGTCCTAAAAGCAGTATTAGGAATATCCTCCTTTCAGATCTTCAGCTGATGATTCCCAAATCTTAAGTCTATCTTTGAGAAGACACTTGCTCCCTTAAGCTTGATCAAAGAGATCATCTATTCTTGGGTGAGGGTATCGATTCTTGATGGTCAGCTTATTAAGCTCTCTATAGTCGATGCACATTCTCAATGTGCCATCCTTCTTCTTCACGAACAAGATTGGAACTTTCCAAGGCGACACACTAGGTTGGATAAAACCTAGGTCTAATAACTCTTGCAGTTGAACCTTGAGTTCTTACGACTCCTTAGGCGCCACTCTGTAGGGGCTTTCGACTGGTGCAGCTCCTGGTTCTAAACCGATAGTGGATTCCACTTGCCTATGGTGGTAGTTCTGATAGCTCCTTTTGGAAATACGTCTTCAAAATTTTTTTGTGCCTGAAACGCCTTCTATTGCAAACTCTCCTTTCTCTTTCTTTGTTGCAACCACTTTTCGATGGTATTCTGACTTTATAGCCTCTGCTGGGGATCACCGTCACTTGCAGGCGTAAAGATCGCATGACTGGACCTTGAACGTAAGCTCAGAACTTATCTAACGTCATTCTTCAGATTGCCTCTTAATACTGGACGAGCTGAAAGATCACTTTTAGAGATTCGCGTCCTACTAGAAGGGCGCTAACTATCATACTTAGATTCTTCTTCCTATTTGGGACTACTCCCTCTTATTCTTCCCAAGGAATATTGCTTTATACTCTCTGCTCTAATCAATGATCCACACTCGAGCTCTATGAGTGGGAGCTAAACAAAATGATTGCCTCTGAGTGAGGACTTTATCTTGATTAATAATTCTTTAACAAGTTCCAAAAGCTGGAAGAGATATAACATTGGGTTACTTAAAAACATTACTTTTTCAGAGGACTTATAAACTCAAAAGGGGTTTTTGCGTGTAGCAAACGAATGAGAGACAATCGATGATTAACAACTGAGAATTGTACTGAATATTTGCAAAGGCGTCAGCATAACTTTAACAAGGGAATGCTATCACTGATTCTGGATGATTAAAGAAGTATCATCAAAAGATTATAATTTGTCCAAAACGATATTGAAGAAATTCAATTAATATGAAGCTGTTGAAAGGTGATTGTTTTAATTGATACGAGAATGAATGAATAGACTCATCAAAACTTCTTATCTTACTGAAACTTTTAATCTACCACTTCTCGGTCTATCTGCTTAACGATCTTCTTCAGGTTCTTTCTCTTTCTTTCCTTGATCTTCACGTATCTTCTTCTTTACTAGGTTGCTATGAAATAGCATGAGTCAGTTGGCCTTCATTTAGCTACACTTGGCTGGAAAAGGTGATATACAGGAATCACTTTCACCTATTAGAAGGGATACAACAAAGCGACCTGATCTATACGCGTTTTCTTCTCGTCTGAAACCACAAATGTGGGTTATTCCTTGATAACTGGTCGAACTCTTGATCGTACGTTGACAACGTCTTCTTTTCTTGCTTTTAGCTCCAGATCTCTACCTCCTTTGCCTTATGAATAGTTCGGGATATACTTTTGATATAATTCGGACTTGAAACCTTCTCAATCATACTACGCTTACTGCCTCAAATTTATCATCCTTCGAACGAATCCTACCCGAAATTCGTATTCATAAAAGAGCACAACCTAATTCCTCGTCTTCCGATCAGACTATAAAATTGAAAATTCACTTCTAAGGAATAACCCATTTCTCGACTCCCATCGAGTCTCCTAGACTATTAGAACGGAAAGGTTATGTTTGAGAAACACATTCTTAGCTCTTGAGTCGCGGTTCAGGACTTGCTTGCTTGCGGTCTCGTTCTCTTGGCTTGATGACTTCTCGATGACATTCTAAAGAATCCTACATATTAGCGATGCTCGCTCGAATTTGCACGAAGCAAAATAAAATGCCTTTCGATAAGGTCTTTAGATTACGTAGGATAGATCAAGCAAAGCGGGAAAATTGCCTTATAAGAGGACTTTTGGCATAAATAAGAAAGTGGTTCTTAGTTACATCCAAAAATAGGGCTACCTTTGGATAATTACTGCTGCTATCAAAATCTAAAAGGTTGGTCAATACATTTTCAGAATAAGATCTGGATTTAAGTGGATAAACGGACAACAGGTCAGCAAGGTGTTCTAACAACAACACCTCATTTGCCTACTTCTAAAGCTTAACTATATGCTGGGTCCCCTTCTTCCTCATCTTCATCTGTCTCCGGTACCTCGAACTTGAATTTCCTTAAGCTTCCTTCGGGGAACTGATGAGGCATTCGCTGTCCCAAACTCTGAGGGGTAACTGGTTGATAAGCAGGGGCCCACTGGTGCATTCTGGAGGACAAAGACTCGATGTCCTGGACGATCAAGGGTCTTGCTTCTAAGGTTTCTTCAGCACAAGGGCACGGTGCTTGAAATTCAGGGGGACTGTTCAGAATCATCATTAGCAGTTCTGGTTTCATCACGGAGGAGGGATTTTGCTCGGCTAGAGCATTCACGTGGCCATACTTTAACTCCCAAAGAGCCATCAAGACTGAAGAGAATTCTGTCAGGTTCCCGATTACAGCATGCGTCTCGGGATCACGGGTGATGGTGCTTTGCAGAATGCGGTACATTGCTGGACTCTCAACGGCCGACGCTTGCTCACATATGAGGATGTATATTTCCAAGTCGGATACCTTTCCTGGCGTTCCTCCAAAGTCGTTCATTTCTTGAATAGGGCGGAAAAGAGGCACATTATTCCTAGCAATCGAACGATGCTTAACCATTCTAGAAATATGAAGCTTAATCAGTATAGATTATAAAAGGGAGATATATGGTTCTTCTGAGATCATGCTATCGTTTAGATTCAGACTACTTATCTTGCATGCATAGATCCTTTTTGCAGTTGACTTTTACAAAAATTTTGGTGCCCAAGTCTTTGATCATAAACTTTACCTTTTCCTTTAAAATAAAAATTCGAGAATGAATCAACCCTTTTCTTTTAAATCTAGAACTCTTCTTCGAAACTTTTATCTTTTGTTAAGACATATGTTTAAAAATAAGTTTTTAAACACTTTTCTTTGTGATCAAGAACTTCTTTCACAACCCTTTTTCCTCAGGAAATCATTTTACCCGAATACTTTTTTACTTGGAATTTCATTATCAAGGTTTTTCCCTTTATCCATAAAAGAGGCATGCTTGCTCAAATTTCTTCGTTTTCGATAGTCAAAAATTATGAATTCAAAATCTAAAATCTCTATACTATCATACCTTGATTTTTGTTGAAGATACGAGGATGATGGCGAGCTGTGGGTTGCTGCTGTAACTTATCACGAAGCAATTCATATGCACATAAACACTTAGCTTTAACTTAAACAAAGAGACAGGTCTGCAGAGTTGCAAGCCTGCTCTGATACCAACTGTAATAGCCCGGTCCCGAGATAGGGATTAACGAATGGGGACGAGGTGTTATTAAGGGATTTAACAAGTAAATTTAGAAGATTAACGAAGAAGTTTAAGAATAAAGGTACGCTTTGAAGATAGTTGATGATACTCGGGTTTACTTGATTAAGAAGGACACATGCTTTAGCGGAATAAAACGGCTAACTAATCAGATACCAACAAGCATAGGCTCTTTCATAGGTGAAGGGAAATCATACTCGGAAAGCGGAAATAAACTTAATATGCATCTTATATATATGTAATCGTCCGGGATTATTCTTAGAATCTCGAATAATCATAATAGAACCTTGAACGGAATTTAGAAAGAGCTAATCAGAGTAGCAGAACACATAATGGGATTTCAAAGAAACTGATATAATGGCAAAACAATCTTGGCAGTCAACCCACATCCACAGCCACCATCATCCTCGGCATCTCAACCTGAAAACATTTGAAAAAGAGGGCGTGAGCACTAATGTACTCAGTAGGTTTTTAATGAAAGCTTCTTTAATAACTTGAGAAATATCCAACAATGAACTGGCGATATATGGAGAGCAAAACGCAAAAGCCCTCTCATCCGCAAAACCTTTTCTTTACTTTTGGGCCCAACCTTGGCTCAAACCTGATGTCAACTGTACCCTTAGGCATGCCATGGGGTAGAAGAGGGGTTACCTCAAATATCAAAACGAGTTTGCGAGGGAAATAACCCAGCAGTGACTCCCTCTAAAAGTTGTGAGCTCAATTTCTGCTTAAGTGAAATGCTAAGTTCATTTCTTCCTTCATCTTGCTAGCAAAACCAATCTTAGAGCAACGTCTAAGGGCTAGTCCTTTAATAAAGCATAATTTTGGCCTATAAGGGATTTAACGCTACCCTAACAAGGCAATACTTAATTCTTAACTTACAAGCCTTAACACAGTATAAACATTCAATACAAGGAGATGAACGTAAATGAATACGAATTCCAACTAAAGACTATTCTAAACATCACATGCTAAGCATAACAATACTTTAATATTTCTAGCATTTCTAAACATGCTCAAGAGCTTAATTAGAACATAATATCTTTCTTTCTTTCCTTCCTTGTACAGAGATCGATCAGGCAGAGCAAAAAATACTTTATTGGATATCTCATTTGCCCTAACATGCTTCTAGAGCTTATTAGCTCAAACTTTAGATGAGTATAGTTTTACCCA
Organism: Perilla frutescens; assembly: GCA_026008535.1. NCBI lineage: Eukaryota > Viridiplantae > Streptophyta > Magnoliopsida > Lamiales > Lamiaceae > Perilla > Perilla frutescens. The sequence goes on from BRKX01000005.1 coordinate 18,226,603, forward strand.
CCTCGATTACTGGACAGAAGATGAAGCAACGAGCTGAAGATTCTTCTCCAATTTCCTATGAGGCTCACTTCCTCCTACAAAAGTCGAATCATCGACTTAGCGACCTCCTTTGAAGAAATTGACTATCTAAAGCGAGAAATAATGATATTTTAATCGAAGACTAAAATCTAAGATTTATTTACAGATTGCACGACTTTACCACTTTATAAATTTCGAGAAGAATTTATTTAAAGAACATCTCGACTTGATTTCCCAATTTTTTAGACGGAAAAGAACTTGAATAGATTACTCAAAATAAATTGAGAATATCTTGATTGCTTCTCTAAAATTTAACTTGAAAATAACTTGGAAAAACATGACTCGAAGAAAAACTCGAAAAGATGGAAGAACCAGCGTCGGACGACACGGGGGGCATCGCGCACCGGCGGCACCCCGCGCGCCCGCGCAGCCCCCGCGCCCGCACACCCTCCGGGCCCACGGGGTTCTGGGCCGAGGGGGATGTCGCGCGGCCGCGCACCCCCCGCGGTCGCGGGACCTGGTTTGTCTCTCTTCCCGGGCGATCTTCAACTAGGTTCTTCGTGTTCGTTGATTCTTTCGACGAACACGAAGAACACGAAGAACACTTAACCCGAAATTTCTTAAAAACAACGTACTTGAATTTATCATGCAATAACATGCCTTAACTTAAAAAGAATTTTGGCATTATAACGACATAAACACGATAATCCTCTTTAAATATTTAGAATAACGACGAAATCTCTAAATATAGCTTGAACGGAATTTAAACGGAATAAACGGGGCTTATCTCAAGAATAATAACAACAGGAATAAAGCGAGAAATATAACGTAAACGTTATTAACTTGGAACTTCAATAAAAACTGAAATATAACTTAGACGGAAGGTAAACGAGCAATAACGAAAAATGCGAAGAACGTAAAGAACGGAAAGTAAATGCGGAATTTAAAGACGGAAAAAAAAATGGAGATCGAGACCGACGAACAAGAAAGGACGGGGTTAGGTGCGTCGAAGGAAGGTGGCTAGCTCGGCATCTCGTCGAGTTGCAACGGTGGCAGAGCCGCCCGCTATAACCCAACGGCGCCCCTAGCACCTTCCTTCACCGCATCCCTTCCATGCCACTCCGCTCGTCGTCTTGCAGAACACTCACGAAGAACGCTTTTTACTTCGACATAACTTTTTCGGCTCTTACGAGCTTTCCCACTCTCTATGAGGTGAAATGGATAGAAATGAGCAAATGAATGCAAAGGGGGTGGCCTTATATTTATAGGAAAAGCTTTGGCTTCCAAAGGAAGCCACTTTAGTGCAAGAATACTGCAAAAGTTACCCCGGTTTCGGTTAAAAGCTGCTTTATTCGATGTCGAGGTCCAAATGACCTCAGACACGAAATCTAAAAATACTGGGAGACTCATTGGCTCGAATACTAGTGAACCAACTTAATTCGTGAAAAAGACGGGGTCGTCTGAAGAAAGACGAGCAAAGATTCCCTTTTTGGAATTACTTTTTACTATTCACTCAGACTGATAGATTTTGCTCCCGAGCGTTCGATTGACCTCAGAATGGTAATCCGTGAACGCCAACAGAATCCTTGGGTCATTTCCCATAAGAGGGGCCTGACAAAACTAGATTCGGATCAATGAGGAGGATTTCATAAATTTCTCAAAACATGAACGCACGCAAAAGTTACTATTCATTCATCCTTTAAATACGTTTTTCATCACCGGGAACTCAATTTACTTCAGAATTAAAATCCGAAAACACCGGCATACTCCTTGAGTTAAAACCTTTCTAACGAGACCACGAATGGTCATAAAAGAATTAAGATCAAATTTTCCGAAAAGATGATTTTCACGAAAACTGACCCTTAAAGTCGTGACTGACATCTGACCTCAATTAACCTTAATTAATTTTATTCCTTAACTTCTTAATTACCATTAAGAATCCTCTAAACCCTAATTAAAAATCTGGGGTGTTACAACGTTAGCTGAAAACAATGGATACAATCCGACTCGAATTTAAATAATAACTTACTAGAAAATCGAACAATGAATCGAACAATGAAGAGGACTCGAAGAACGGCTTATGGATGGCTGGGATACGGTGGTGATGGTGTTGAAGGTGGTGGCGGTCGGCGGTGATATTGGTATTGGCGGCAGTGAGGTAGTGTTGTGGATTGGATAGATTCGGCGAACCCGTGTTGAAAACTCGAATGCGCACGTCTAACTTCTCCGAATAGCAATTCTCCCAAGTACTTGATGAATACCCTGAAGAACTTAAACAATACTATTGATTTGCTAGACCAATAGAATGGTTTGTGTATAATAAATCTCAAACTCATGCAATTGTCTAACTTTTAAAGTGTCACATGGTACTCCTATTTATACTAGTAGCTAGAATCGAAAACTAGGGCCTTTGGAACATGATAAGGCCAAAAATACTAATGCTAATCTAACTGGGATTGTTTCCTTATCCAAAATCTGTTTTTAAGGAAAGAATCAAAAGATACCAAAAATAAGATAAGAAAAATCTAACTAGATAAAGATAAATCCCAAAGTGATTTGGGCTTCAAATCCACGCCTAATTGGACCTTAATAAACACGACAATGGGTTGAATTAATTAAATTAATTTGTGGTCCACGTTGTGATTAAATCTTGCCACCTTTGCATGAAAAACAGCATCTCCCGATTTTCCATGCAAACGCGTATAACTTTTCATGCACACGTCCAAATTGCGTCATTCTTCTTTTCACGTCTCCATGCGTCCTTCTTCATTATCAAATGATAGCATGTTGACCAATCTCGGGCTGCTCTTCAACTCGTCTTCACCAAGTTCGAATTTACGCCTTATTGAAGCTTGTAAATAAGCTTGCACTTCTTTGCTCGTAAACGCGTCATATGACCTTTGAATTACAGCTCCGGATCTTCTTGTTCTTTCCCTTGCTCGATCTCATCATTCCCCCCTGCTGAAAAGAATTCATCCTCGAATTCTCGGACTCTTCATCATCGAACTCATCATCTGCAGAAAAGGGAGATAAGTCAGCAACATTGAATGTAGATGAACACTTATACTCACCGGGTAAATCAATGCGATATGCATTGTCATTGACTCGACTCAACACGGTGAACGGTCCATCTCCTCTTGGCATCAATTTTGATTTTCTTAGGTTAGGAAACCGTCCAGGACTCAAATGAATCCAAACACGATCTCCGGGCTGGAAAATCAACGGCTTGCGCCGTTTATTCTTTTGGACTGTATTGCGTGCGCCAACTGCTTCAATTTTCATGCATCTCTTTTACTTGATCCGTTCTTCTTGTACCTTTAACACTTGTTAGATGCTCAACAGGTAAAGACAAAAGATCAGTAGCCGTTAGCAGATTAAAACCATAAACAACCTCGAATGAGGACATATTAGTAGATGAATGCACAACTCGATTGTAAGCAAATTCAGCATATGGCAAACAATCTTCCCATAATTTTAAGTTTTTTTTTAACTAAAGATCGCAGCAAAGTACCTAAAGTATGATTAACTACTTCAGTTTGTCCATCAGTTTGCGGATGGCATGCAGTAGAAAATAACAATTTGGTACCTAGCTTACCCCATAGTACACGCCAGAAATGTGCTAAGAACTTAGAATCCCTATCACTAACAATAGTTCTAGGTATTCCATGTAAACGCACAACATGAATAAAGAATAAGTTGGCAATGTGTACAGCATCATCGGTTTTCCTACATACAATGAAATGTGCCATCTTGGAAAACCTATCAACTACAACGAATATGGAATCTCGACCAGACCTAGTCCGTGGTAATCCAAGTATGAAATCCATAGATAAATCAATCCACGGGGAAGACGGGGCTGGTAGAGGCGTGTAAAGACCAAATGGATGTGAAGTAGATTTCGACTTCCTACATGTAATGCATCTACTACACACATTCTCAACATCATGCTTCACACGTGGCCAAAAAAAATGCTCATGCAGCAAGTTTAACGTTTTAGACACACCAAAGTGACCCATTAAACCTCCCACATGCGAATATAGAACTAAGAACTCACGCATAGAAGACTTAGGAATACACAACTACGAACCCTTGAATAAAAACCCATCATGCACAGAAAATCCTTCAAATGACCGAGACTTAGTGCAACAAGTAGCATAGATCGGTGCAAAATAATCATCACATGCATACAGCTCTTTAATTGCCTCAAATCCCAATATCTTAGCATGCATAAGGTTTAAGAGAATGTACCTTCTCGACAATGCATCAACTACGACATTTTCGGCACCCTTTTTGTACTTGATGACGTACGGAAAGGACTCGATAAAATCTACCCATCATGCATGACGCTTGTTCAAGTTTTGTTGGCCTTTCTAATGCTTCAAACTCTCGTGATCCGTGTGAATCACGAACTCTTTAGGCCATAAGTAGTGATGTCACGTTTCTAAAGCTCTCTTGAGTGCGTACAACTCCTTGTCATAGGTGGAATAATGAAGGGCTGCATCATGGAGCTTCTCACTGAAATAGGTGACTGGACGTCATTCTTACATCAAAACAACACCAATCCCTTTGCCCGAGGCATCACATTCAATCTCAAAAGTTTTATTAAAGTCCGGTAGAGTAAGAACAGACGCATTACATAAACATGATTTCAAAGTGTTAAATGCATGCTCTTGAACAGGACCCCATTCAAACTTTCAATCTTTCTTGCTTAACTCAGTAAGCGGCGTAGCTATCCTGGAAAAATCGTGCACAAAGAGACGATAAAAGCCAGCAAGGCCATGGAAGATCGCACATCACTTTGGGATTTAGGAGTTGGCCATTCCTCAATCGCCTTGATTTTGGAACGGTCTACTTCTATACCACGCTCACTCACAACAAAGCCTAGAAATACGACTTCGTTCATGCAAAAAGAACACTTAGATAGATTACCATATAATTTCGAATCTCTAAGAAGCTCGAACACGTGTCTAAGGTACTGCATATGTGTGTGTATTGTGTCACTATAGATCAGAATGTCATCAAAATACACAACATATTTACCAATTACTTCACGCAAAACATGATTCATGACACGCATAAACATGCTTGGTGCATTTGTGAGACCAAAAGGCATAACAAGCCATTTATATAAACTGTGCTTTGTTTTAAATGCAGTTTTCCATTCATCACCTTCTTGCATACGAACTTGAAAGTAACCAGAACGCAAATCAATTTTAGAAAAGACACGCAAACCAGAAAACTCATCAAGCATATCATCTAATCTAGGGATGGGAAAATGATACTTTACCGTGATTTTGTTGATTGCTCTACAATCCATGCACATATGCCATTCATTGTTCTGTTTCGGCACTAAGATCACTGGAACAGCTCACGGGCTGAGGCTTTCATGGATTTGCTTCTTCTCCAACAGCTCTTTGACTTGCCTAGTAATCTCTTTAGTCTCGTCGGGAGACGTCCTATAGGCTGGTCGGTTAGGTAGCACAGCTCCGGGGATAAAATCGATCTGATGCTCGATTCCTCGCACTGGTGGAAGTCCGTCGGGTATTTTCTCAGGAAAAACGTCCTTGAACTCATCAAGTAAGGGCTGCACACCACTAGGCAAACAATCATTAGTAGCATTGCTCTTAAATGTGAGTAGGACAAGAGGCATACCTGCTTTGACGGCTTTCTGAACTCCTTTCACTAAAATAAACAAGCTCTTCATGTGAGGCTTGCTAGTACTCGACTCAATCTTCTTTTCCACAGTTAAGGAGTCCGAATGAAGTGGTTTGGAGGAGGTAGGGATGGTAATAGGGGGCTGTCCGACTGGGGAAGTCGCGGTCGTGGCCTTCGGGGCCCGTTTTGTGGCTGCTTGCTTCGCCTTCTCCTCTTTGAACCTCTCTTGCATGCATTGCTGATCCATAGCAACAACTTTAGGTGATAATGGCCTCAATGTGCTAGTTCAGCCATCAATGTCAACTGTGTAGGTGTTTAAACGTCCGTCGTGGACAACACGTCGATCATACTGCCAAGGTCTGCCTAACAAAAAGTGTGCTGTATCCATAGGGATAATGCCGCACAGAACAGTGTCAGAAAACTTATTGATTGAGAATGAGACACTTACCTGGTGAACCACGCGTATATCGCCTCCATCTGTAAGCCACTGCAATCTGTAAGGCTTTGCATGTTGTTGAACGGGTAGACCAAGCTTTTCCACTGCATATTGACTGATGGCATTGATCACACTGCCACTATCAATAATCATAGAACACGTGTGACCCTTGATCACTGCATAGGTATAGAAGATGTTCTCCCGTCGGTGTTCTTGTTCCTCTTCTCGAATGATGCTTAAACTCCGGATTGTGACCAAACTGACTTGTTGAACCTCCGGATCGACGTCTTCATGTGTGGCATCATTCTCGATGTTTTCTTCAAGTGTGGCATCATCCACGGGCTCCATTTCATCCTTACTGGCTGATTCGACTTCATTTAACTCTGTTAAGTATAGAACTCGCCGGTTCGGACATTGAGCTTGGAAATAGCCCTAACCTTGACACTTATGACACTGGATATCACGAGCTCGATTAGGGACTACATTAGGGGGCTTAGCACCTTGGTTTGGTTATGTAGGGGTCCGCCTAGACTGATTGGGTGGTGTAGACTCGGGTCTACGGCTGGACTGTGGTGTAGAACAGTCGAAACGCCGTTCGGGTGGTCCGGATTGGCCTCTTGGTCGTGTGGAATCAGTAGAAGGGGTAGAAAGTGATGTGGAATGTGTACCTTTATTCCAAGAAGGCCGTGTAGGGGCTGCATTGTAGTGGGAATGACGGCGACCCTCTCTCAGCTGCTTTTCCACGATCGATGCGTACTGCACCATTCTTTCTACACTGGTGAAGTCTCTGAGTTCGACTTCACAAGCAATGTCAGGATTCATACCTTCAATGTACCGAATGATGGTAGCATTTAAGGTCTCCTACTTCCCGAATCTGTTCAAGACAGTCTCCAACTCTTTGTGGTACTCTTCAATCGATCTGGTGCCTTATTTGATCCGGTTGAGTTTCTTCTCAAGCTCTCTCTCATAATGAATTGGAATGAAGCGACCTCGCATTAATTCCTTCATTTATTCCCAAGTGTTGATTGGTGGATTGTGGTTTCTGCGCCTTTTTTCTTGTTGCATTTCCCACCATGAGGCTACGTAGCCTCTAAATTCCAAGCATGCGAGTTATACCTTCTTGAATTCAGAGAAATCATAGCATGCAAAGATCTTTTCTACTTTACGCTCCCAATCTAAGTAGATGTCGGGGTCGTGAAGGCCTTGACACTCGGGTATGCTCGTCTTGATGTTGTTGAGCATACCATCTTCATAGTTGTCATGGTGTGCATGCCTATGAGGACCTCGGGGTCGATCATGGCAGTTTTTTCACCCTTGTGGTGTGTAATAAGCTTCATAACCACTGGCTACATAGGAATCGTACCCGTAATCATAGTCTTCTTCAAAGGCAAGGGGCGGCCTTTGAATGTCTTGCTATATAGGGGGCGGCCTTTGAATGTCTTGCTGTACAGGTGGCGGCCTGTTGACGGTTCTCTACTGCTAGCGTTGGCCAGTTACTTCTGTTTGAGGCTCGGGTCGCCTCTCTACATCATTTTGAGGCTCAGGTTGCCTTGCTGCATTGATTTGAGGCTCAGGTTGCCTCGTTGCATCGTCTTGAGGCTCGGGTTGCCTCCAAGGTTCTCCTTGGACCGTTTGAGACATGGTCGATTGGGTTCTGAGCCTTGCAAGCTCCTCTTGCAATTCAGCTACTTGGTTGCCAAGTTAGTCTCTCAGTAGATGATTCTGTCGCTCAAAGTGTTTAACTAGACCTTCATATTGGTACTTGGCATCCCACTATGGTTCAGATGAGTAGGACTGATCGCCAGGTGTATTAGGCGATCGGAGCTCCTTAGGAGGTGGAGTAGACGACTCATTGTTGGTACCTCTCTTCATTGTACCTGCAAAATGAACAAACGTGAAGAAAAAGTAAAGTAGGACCTCACAATTCCTCACAAACGCTCGTGTATGTCACTCTTAATTTTTTCCACTCGTGTATGTCTCTCAAATTGATGTGGTGCACGTGTGAAGTGAAAATTTGGGGGTGGGTTGATTGAAAAATTCAGCAGCTTCTCTTGACTAGCTCCTCTGGGTCTTCTTCAAGCTCCAACGGATAGAATCAAGCCGGAAGGTTGCTAAGAGTAGAAGTAGGTATGTGGAATGAGTATTTCAGCTAGATGGTGTATGTGGACCATGGGTGCACGGGTGTATGGGTGTATGGACTATGTGGTGTATAAGGTGAACCGAGTGTAGATGTGTGAGAGATAAAAATTTCGAATCCCTTTAGTGTGTAGGATCGAAAATAGGGTGGATAAAGATGGAAGATCTTGATTAGATGTGGATTAGGATGGAATCAATCTAAACAAGGAAAGAAATCTAGTAGATAAGGTAGAAGACTTTTGGATGTGTTTGACCAAGTGTGAACACAATCTAAAATCCCACAAAATCTATCTAAAATGGATTCAAGCCTATCTAGACTAGAAATCAACAAAAAGATCGAAATCAACAATAAAATAAATCTGAATTTTTTTATTTTATTTTTTTATAATCAGTGCCTTTTTTTTATTTTTTTTTACTTGACCGATGGCTTTTGCCCTTTTTCTTTTTGTTTTTTTTTCAATGAATAACAATATTACAACTCAATGACACGTAGACAGAAAATTAAAGACACGTAGGATAGAAAATCTGACACGTCGGATTGAACCACGATCAGCAGAGCTGACGTGGCTCTGATGCCAAATTTATGATGTGACCTAGACAATGAATCCAAGGCATGAAGAACACATAGGCGGAAGACTTAAGGACTCGAACAATGTCAGTTGAAAACAATGGATACAATCTGACTCGAATTTAAATAATAACTTACTAGAAAATTGAACAACGAATCGAACAATGAAGAGGACTCGAAGGATGGCTTGTGGATGGCTGGGATACGGTGGTGATGGTGTTGAAGGCGGCAGAAGTCGGTGATGATATTGGTATTGGCGGCGGTGAGGTAGTGTTGTGGATTGGATAGATTCAACGAACCCGTGTTGAAAACTCGAACGCGCACGTCTAACTTCTCTGGATAGCAATTCTCCCAAGTACTTGATGAATACTCTGAAGAACTTAAATAAGACTATTGATTTTCTAGAACAATAGAATGGTTTGTGTATAAATGATCAACCAAAGGATCGGGAGACAAATGGAGGAATAAATCTCAAACTCATGCAATTGTCTAACTTTTAAAGTGTCACATGGTACTCCTATTTATACTAGTAGCTAGGATCGAAAACTAGGGCCTTTGGAACATGATAAGACCGAAAACACTAATGCTAATCTAACTAGGATTGTTTCCTTATCCAAAATCTGTTTTTAAGTAAAGAATCAAAAGATACCAAAAATAAGATAAGAAAAATCTAACTAGATAAAGATAAATCCCAAAGTGATTTGGGCTTCAAATCCACGCCTAATTGGACCTTAATAAACACGACAATGGGCTGAATTAATTAAATTAATTTGTAGCCCATGTTGTGATTAAATCTTGCCACCTTTGCATGAAAAACAGCATTTCTCGATTTCCCATGCAAACGCGTATAAATTTTCATGCACACGTCCAAATGGCGTCATTCTTCTTCTCACGTCTCCATGCTTCCTTCTTCATCATCAAATGATAGCATGTTGATCAATCTCGGGCTGCTCTTCAACTCGTCTTCACCAAGTTCGAATTTACGCCTTATTGAAGCTTGTAAATAAGCTTGCAACTTCTTTGCTCGTAAACGCGTCATAGGACCTTTGAATTGCAGCTTCGGATCTTCTTGTTCTTTGCCTTGCTCGATCTCATCACACTGACATGTGAATTCGATGGCCAGATAGTTGTGTTCAACATTTTCGAAGCCATGAAGTATCCACAAGATTCGGAGTTAGTCAACCTGGTGAATGGGTATTGCAATCTGGGTTAACTAACTACGATGCCCTCGATGAAAATGAGGATACCAGAAATGCCATCATGATGTTATACTCTCTGGAAGAATTACCGAATGGAGTGGTAGACTTCAATTTGCCCACCATGACTCAGACAGACAGGATGCTTCCATCGGTGCAAAGGGCACCAAAGCTAGAACTGAAGAATCTCCCTAACCAATTAAAGTATGCCTATCTTGGGGAGAATGAGACACTGCCGATTATCATAAATAAAGGACTGAATCTTGTTGAAGAAAACCAGTTGTTGAGACTGCTATGCATTTACAAAGAAGCAATGGGATGGACTTTGGCCGACATCAAGGGTATCAACCCTGCAGTATGCATGCACAAAATCCTTTTAGAAGATGATACCAAACCTGTACGGGATGCCCAACGCAAACTGAACCCCCCAATGAAGGAGGTGGTGTTGAAGGAGATACTTAAATTGCTGGATATGAGAATCATTTATCCCATTTCAGACAGCAAATGGATGAGCCCGATTCATGTCGTGCCCGAGAAGTCAGGAATCCAGGTGGTGAAAAAAGATAAAAATGAGCTTGTGCCCACGAGGCTACAAACTGAATGGAGAGTCTGCATAGACTACTGAAAACTGAACACCGTTACAAGGAAGGATCACTTCCCGTTGCCATTCATAGATCAGATGCTAGAGAGGTTGGCTGGAAACAAGTTCTTTTGTTTCCTTGATGGATATTCAGGCTACATGCAAATTGTGGTAGACCAAGAAGACCAGGAAAAGACTACTTTCACGTGCCCATTCGGCACATTTGCTTACCGGAGAATGCCTTTTAGGCTCTGCAATGCCCCTGGAACTTTTCAACGATGCATGATGAGTATTTTCTCGGATCTTTTAGAAAATTACATCGAAGTATTCATGGATGACTTCACAGTCTACAAGAATTCATTTGATGTATGCCTCAACAACCTTGAAAAGGTGCTAAAAAGATGCGTGGATAAATGCTTAGTGCTAAACTATGAAAAATGCCATTTCATGGTTCGTGAAGGAATTGTTCTTGGACACGTTGTTTTAGAGAGAGGCATCGAGGTAGATAAAGCCAAGGTGGATATCATCGAGAAGCTACCCTACCCCACTACGGTGAAGCAATTTCAAGGTTTTCTTGGGCACACCGAGTTCTGCCGGCGATTCATCAAAGATTTTACAAAGATTGCTCAACCAATCACACATCTTTTGCAAAATGATGTGCCATTTGTCTTCAACGATGAATGCAAGAAAGCCTTCAACACTCTAAAGAAGAGGCTGGTCACGGCACCCATCATCCAACCTTCAGACTAGGGCATGCCATTTGAAATAATGTGTGATGCCAGTGGATATGTTGTGGGCGCAGTGATTGGACAAAGACGAGGTAAATAATGCCATGTGATTTACTACGCTTCTAAGACATTGAATCATGCCCAAGCCAGTTATACCATGAATAAAAAAGAATTGCTGGCAGTAGACTTTGCCTTTAAAAAATTTTGATTCTATTTGCTTGGAGCTAAGAGTGTGGTTTACACCGATCACTCTGCATTGAAGCACCTATTTACGAAGAAGAAATCAAAGCCAAGGCTCATTCGGTGGATACTACTGCTACAAGAATTTGATTGGGAGATCAAAGATAAGAGTGGAGCTCAAAACCAAGTGGCCGACCATTTAAGTAGAGTACTCAATGAGGAAAAAGACGTGGTGCCCATCGAGGAGTCCTTCCCAGATGAGTACCTGTTCAACCTCAAGGGCACAACACCTTGGTACACTGACTTAGTTAATTTCATGATCTCTGGAGAATTACTGACTAGACTCTCGACCTATCAAATGAACAAAATCATAAGTGAGAGTCGATACAATGTATGGGATGAGCCCATACATGCCCACTGAAGAAACTTAGAGCATTCTAGATCACTGTCACTCCAAAGCATGTGGAGGGTACTTCGGTGCAAAAAGAACTGCAAAAAAGATTCTTGACTGCGGTTTCTTTTGGCCATCACTTCACAAAGATGCTTATGAAGTGTGTCGACGATGCCCATACTGCCAGATGACTGGGAACATTTCCAAACACAATGAAATGTCCATGGTTCCTATCATGCCAGTAGAAGTTTTAAACGTTTGGGGAATTGACTTTATGGGTCCTTTGACCAAATCCAATGGACATCAATACATAGTCCTAGCTGTGGAATATGTATCCAAGTAGGTGGAAGCAAAATCAACTACCACAAATGATGCCCGTGTGGTCAAGAAGTTCCTGAAGTCTAATGTATTCAGCAGATTCGGTGTACCCAAGGCACTGATCAGTGATCAAGGATCCCACTTCTGCAACACGATCATCAAGAATTTACTCAAAGAGTATGGAGTAAGACATAAAGTGACTACTGCATATCATCCACAGGTGAATGGACAAGCTAAGGTTTCCAACTGAGAAGTCAAGTCCATACTTCAAAAAATCATGAACCCCAATAGCAAGAATTGGAGTTTCAAGCTGGAAGATGCCTTGTGGGCATATCGCACTGCCTACAAAACACCCATTGGGATGTCTCCATTCCGTTTAATCTATGGGAAGAACTGTCATCTTCCAGTAGAGATTGAGCACAAAGCCTTTTGGGCAATTCAGAAGTTGAACATAAAGCTTGATAGAGCTGGGATCGAAAGGAAGCTTCAACTTCAAGAATTGGAAGAGATGAGGTTGGAAGCCTATGACAATGCTATTCTCTACAAGGAAAGAATGAAAAAAAACCCATGACCAACTCATTCGCCACAAGCCGTTTGAGCGTGGGCAAAAGGTTATGCTGTATAATTCCAGACTGAAGCTGATTGGGGGAGGACTCAAGTCCAAATGGTCCGGACCATATGAGATCCAGACCGTGTGCCCAAATGGAGCAGTGAAATTATTTGATTCAAGTACTGAAGAAACATTCAAAGTTAACGGCCAGTAGTTAAAGAATCTCAAGGAACCAATGGTTTCATCTATAGAAGCTCTTGGGCTCCAGCCCATTGAGCCTATATACATGTGAGACTAAGGAGCGTCGTGCCCACGATGATAACTGAGGCGTTGACTGGGAGACAACCCAGGTTTATTTGTTTTTCTTTCCTTTTATTTTTCATAATTTATTCATTTCCTTTTGGGTGATTATTTTTTGCCAAGTTAGACTAGGAGTTAGATTTTATGGCTGTATTTGTTTTTGGAGTATTTTAGGGAACAGTTTTAGGTGAATTTTTCGTGGAAGGAAAGAATCTAGCCAATTTGGATGCTTCTAGTATAGAGGGCACCAACAAAGGCAATTTTAGGAAATTCGGGATCTCTCTGCCCCCGTGGACACAACACAAGATTTTGTACAAGGAAACCCTAGAAGCCCAAAAGTCGTCTGACGGGCCTGTCACATCAATTCAAATTGAGTGGCTAGGGTGAATCTAAGTATTTAACCCTTATCCCTTTCCTCCCCAAAATTCACTCGCCTATTTTCACTCCAAAAATTCAAAAAATTACAGACCCTTTCTCTCTCTAAAAATTCCCTCTCTCAAACTGCCATACCCACGATTACCATGGCCCCCAAAACTCACGCTGCAAAGTCCTCAAAGAAGAAGGTTAAGTTTACCCTTTCCACTTCACCGGAAAGCACCAGGGACACCACCACCAACGCCGCTACACTAACCAAGTCGTCCAGCAATGCCACCATGAATGTCCAACCTCTCTCCACCATCGAGTCACCGCCTTCACCTATTTCTACCCAACAATCAAAAAGAGGAGAAGAATCCTCTCTAAAAATTATGGAGGAGATCGCCGGAGAGATCGACGACCAAGAGGAGACTAGCATGCAGCAAGAGGTGACCCCCGAGCTGACACCAAAGCACACCCCTGAGCCCTCTGCAACTGAGAAGTTGAAGAAGGTCAAAAAGGAGAAGGTCGCCGCCATAAAAGCTCAGTCACAGACCCTGAAGAGGAAGAAACAACTGTCGTCGACGCTGTCGGAGGATGAGGAAGTCGATGAAGAAGCCGAGGAAGGAAAGAATGAAAGCAGTGGGGAGTCACGAGCCCACAAGAGTCTGGATAACCAGTCTCTCTCTCTGAAGGAACCCATTGAGGGCACAACAGATGCACTCTCTGTGTCTGCCAAAGGGAAGGGCAAGACCCCTGCCAAGCCATCTACAAAGAAGGGCAAAACTGTGGTTAGCCCAACTTCTAGAAAAGTCATGCCAAAAGAAGAAGACGTCTTGCCCACAAAGGAGATCATGCACAGCTAGGGGTGTAAGTGAGTCAAGTCTACTCGTGAGCTACTCGGGATCGACTGGGTGAAAACTCGAAATCGACTCGAGATTTGTCGAGTCGAGCTCAAGTTCGAGCTACTCGAGTAGTTACTGAGCTCTCGAGCTCGAGCTCCATAATAGTGAGCTCGACAGGCTCACGAGCCTTATCGAGCTTAATCGAGCTTTGACGTAATTACAAATTTACCCTGAATAATTAAATATTTTACATATATATCATTAATAATTAAATCATTTTTATTTATAATTAATTTTTTTTATTTAATATTTATACTTAATCGAGTCGAGTCGAGTCGAGCTCGAGATTGCCAAGTTTGATATCGAGTCGAGCTCGAGCTTGAAAAATCAAAGCTCGATCGAGCTCGAATCGAGTCGAGCTTCGAGTCTTCCTTATCGAGTTTGAGCTCGATAAGCCTAATACTCGACTCGACTTGGCTCGATTACACCCCTATGCATAGCAAGACCATCCACTTCACCTTGCTCACCGTCTTGGGCATTGAGTGAGAGATAAGAGAACTCTTCTCTAACATTGACTGGTCGTTTTTCATTGAATGAGACTGTTTGATTTTTCCTAAGTTGGTCTATGAGTTTTTCCATAATTTGTCTGTGGAGAGTATGGGAAAGGGTGGCACTTCTGCCAAGGTTTTTAAGTTTAAAATTTTCGGTAAAAAGTTTAATCTTTCTGCTGATGAATTGAACATGGGTTTGGGCATTGTGTCATTTTTAGATTTAAATGATGATGAATATAAATCTACTGTTGTTGTGGTGCCCACAGATGAGAATGTGGATGAGAAGTGGGCTGAGCTAGGTGACCATTCCAAATTCAAGTCTGGAACCAGCAAGGGGTCTATGCTGAAAAGCTACGCCCTTCACTTTTGTCATTGAGTACTCACCTACAACTTCTTTGGCTAGAAAGATAGCTCCAACTCCATCACAAATCAGGAGTTGTTTGTCTTCTAATGCATGGTGCACAAGAAGAGGATAAACTTCACAGCTGTGGCCATAGCCCATTTCAAGGACACTGTGGCCTTTTCTAAAAACCGAATCTCCTGTGCCCAACTGATTACCCATCTTGCTGAAAAACTGCGTCTTTTTGAGCCCCTCATCCACTAATCTATATTACAAGCATGCTGAGTTGTTTGATTTAAACTGCTTGAAACGTATGCTGGATGTTTTTGATGATGAGGAGGAGAAACCCATGTTTGGCATACCGAAGCTAGAAACTTCGAGTAGCCTTAGTTTTCCTTTGAATGTAGGACCCAGCAAGAGGCCCCCGAGGGCACAGCAACAAGAGCCAGCAGCCACCACCATCATAGCCAGACTAGACCGATTGGAGACCGCCCTGTTCACCTACTTCAAGCACATCAGATTAAATTATCTGACCCCCTCTGATGCCTAAACTAGTACTCTTTCCCGTAGATTAAGTTTTTGTTTTTGTGTTTAGGTGTCGCCACATTCTCACACTTTGCTTAGCGCAAAGTGTGTGGGTGTGGGCATTAAGAGTCTTTTATTTTTTATGTTTTTTATGTTTTTGTTTTGTAATTAGATGACCCCCGTACCCCGTACTGACTCACTTTGCTTAAGGAAAAGTGTGTGGATGGGGGTTACTCTGCCTTCTTTGCATTTTTTTAAGTGTCAAGCATATGTAAATATTTGACCTTAAAAAGCATGGAGTCTAGGGTCTTGTGACTATAAGACAACATATTTTATTGTATTTTCATGTCAGCATGCCCATGCTACTACTTATATGATTAATGAACTAAGTACCTTGTGAGGAATTGTGCCTGAATTCACAAATGCATGTGCTTATTCTTTCTTGTGTGATTTCTACATTTTTGAATTTAGGTAAACTAGAACTTACCTTTGCTCTATTCCGAGGTCACAAGGAATTCTGGGTATGCTACTGAAATGCTTAGGTAAATTTTCATTCTAAGCCCACAAAACCAAATAAAACCACCCTGATATTGTCCCTTACAGCTCCTTTTGAGTCCAAAGTGAATAAAACCCTGGACATGTTCTTTCTTGATAACCACAAAAAAGTCCATGGGCATGAGGAGAGGATAAATCTGGTATGTTACATGGCATAAAATGCCAAGAAAAAGAAAAAAAGAAAGAAAAAAGAAGGGGTCGATATAAAAAAATAAAAAAGAAACCCCAAGAAAATAAAAGTACAAAATGCCCACAAAATAAAAAATCTGGGACATGTGCTTAATAAAATGGGCATGGTGGCAAAGGCTAGTAAGAGTCAAAAAAGTCTCCCAAATGAAAAATTCGACTAAAAACTAAGCCAGATCCAAATATTTCCTACCTTGAACCCGTAGCCCCATTACAACCTTTAAAGTCCTTAGCATAGGTAAGCCCATTATTCCAATAGTGGTGGAGGAATAAGAGCATTTGCAAGCCTATAGTGACTCTCGATTCAATTATGTCTTTCTTTGAGCGTAAACACTTAGCCAAAATACTTGAGTGAGGAAAGCATGAGAGAATCAATCACTTAGTCATTTTGATTTTCAGTGGGCATTATATATATTTTTTATAGTTTATATGCTATTGATTGTGATCAGGTACCTAGGTCTCTGTGCCCGCAAGGGATTTGTTTTACATGCTTGTTTGTAGAGTCTTTGTCTTGAGTCTGTTTTTTCCTCCTTTTGTTTTCTGTTTTTTCTTTTGGGCACGTTGTACCCACGTACTTGAGGGCAAGTATGACTAAAGTGGGTGGGTGTGACAAGTCCAAATTCTCTCATATTTTTGTGTCTTTTTCTCGTTCTTTTGTCCTTTGTTTTTTGTATTTTTTGAGTCAGAAAAAGCCAGAATGGGCACAAGGGGCAGCAGGAGGCAGAAGAATCACTTCTAGAGGGCATTCTGATGCCAATGATACCAACATGGGCAACAACTTCTCAGCGGAAAGCTCTCTCTTGAGCCTGGCAGAAATCGCCCACCATTCCAGTAAAAGTTGAAGGAGAAGTTCGTGATCGTGCCCACGACAACACCTAGAGTGATTGAGAGGAGAAGGAAAGGAGACAGGGCACAAGGAAATAAATGTCAGCTATATCAGGAGCAATGCACCCTAGCCGCCGAAGGAAAGAGGAGCCGTGAAAGGCAAGTTGATGCTTCCAGAAGGATGCTCGGCTCTACAAGGAAAGTTGACTGTCGGCGTTACTAGGGCACGGCGAGTACAGAATCTGTGGCTCAAAATCTTCTAAATAAGGGAAGAATCTACCAAATATGGAAAGTCCTGGGCATGGCGGCTGCGAATTGGGCTAAAGATCTCTCGGCCTGTGTGGGAGTTTACCTTGTGTCTTTATACTCCTATATAAGTAGATTTCACGGCAGAAAATAAACACCTTTCTACACACCATAACAATTACATTTTATTTTAGTTTTATTTTATTTTCTGTATTCTGTCTCGGGCCTCATGCCCGCAGGCACTTAGGATTTTACTGTTATGTTCTTAAGTCCAGCGTTGGAGTTGGATTCTATTGCAGTTTAATATAAGTAAGTTTTCATTTAATTTTTGTTATCTTTTATTTCTTTTAATTATTATTATTGTTCTATGTCTAGCATGAGCGGCTAGACTCATTATTCCGGATTGAACAAAGATAAGAAATTAATGAATACGTAAGAACCGTAAGGCTTATGGGCATAAACTGATGAAGCCATGAGCAACAATGAAGATCAAGACCCAGAGTTGCAATTTTGAGGGCCAATCACAAGATCAAGAGCTAAGAAGCTTCAAGCATACATGCAAGTGTTGATTCGAAGAAAGCTCGAGGTTGGAGAAGAAGAAGTCGAAAGAAGCAATTCCAAGATAGTTATTAACTATTGAAGATCAAGAACACACCATGGAGAATTAATCTTGAAGAGATGAAGATGAAGCGCAAGTGCACGTGTGCATGGTGTTGCATGAAGATCAACGTGCACGTGTGCGATTTTGTGAAGCATTCGATCTTTAATTGTTTTAATTAAGGAGTTATTTTATTTTAGACTATAATGTTATTTTTATTTAATTAGACTATAGTCAAAATCAGATTTATTTAATTATTTTAGTGCAATTTTCGATCATTAGAGTTGAATAGTCATATGTTTGACTAGAATTTTAATTAAGGGAAGAAACTACCTTAAATAGAATTCTAGTTTAGGGAATTTCCTAGTCTAGTTGGATCTCTTTTGGGATCAATTATTTTCGTCCCTTTTATCTTTAATTTTCGGTCCTCTATAGCTTATGAATAGGGGAACATTGTCACATTGATACTTTAGACATTGTTGAATTAAATTGTTTTTGCATACAATTGTGTCTCAATCTTTTACGTCTTTTGGATACTTTCACACGAAAATATTCATTCTTGTGGCTAGCAATTCTAAGTCTTATTCAAGGGTATTGCTTAATCCACTTGAGGAATTAACCGGTATTCGCTATCGAAGAGCAACTTGGAGATTTCAACCTTGGATACGTTCGAGATTCAATGAGGCTATCGGGTTGTGATTCAACACAACATCATCAACCATCCCACGCTGTCGACGTCTTCCACCAGCCCCTACGTACATTCCAATCAATTCCACAAGTTCGTGATCGAGTCCTCTCCCAGTTCCATCTATCCGTAAGTTCGTTTGATCCCTATCATATCCTACCTTCTCCAAACCATTCTTCACAAGCCTCACACATGAAAACTTACCAAATTCCAGCCCGAAATCTCGTCCCTATACAACCCCTCCTTTCTTTGAATTGTGTTGCATAGTCGTGTCATAATTCTAGGTATGTTAGTTATCTAGATTTTGTCCTTTCATTTAATTATCGAGTCGGATTGTTCTCTTTATTTAGTTGACGTGTTTCGCATCCTAAAGTCTTCCGCTCCGTTGTTATTATCACCATAGTTCGTTTGTCTGGGTCGTATCATAAACTATGTGAATTTGGTTCCGTCATGTAATCATTTTCTTTGTTGCATTATACAGTGGCTAAGCTAGTTAATCGTGGCTGCTCACTCATTAATTAGAATTGTGTTCACTACTTCTATAAATGATCAATGAATCGTAGTTGTGTATTGGTCATAATGGGGTTCCTAAGCCTAATATGTTCTTCTTGCTCATTTGATATAGCTAAAAGGGGCTTAGTTGATAGACGGTGACAGTAATTGATATTAAGCCTTTTGAGAGGGTCTATTGGATGTGTGAGATTAACATTACCAACCTTAATCGATCTATGAGAGAAACCAATTTGAGAATCACACCCTAATGCTCTTCTCATAATCATATCCTCTATCTTTGTGTTTGGTGGTGCAATTAGTTAATTTTACTTGCTTTAATTAGGTAGATTAGTATAACTTTCCTTTCCCTTGTTTAGAATGTTTAGGATCTATTTCATTTTATTGTGCTTGACAAAAATTATGGCATAGAAAGATAATCGTCCACATGAAGCTTTTCTCGAGAGACACGACCTGAGTTAGCTCACCGCCCTACAATCGACCCTGTCCTATTGCAGGAGTCCGGATCAAAGTAGTCTCGCGTGTGGAGTCAAATTCGAACACAACAAATTTTGGCGCCGTTGCCGGGGAAGGCTTTAGGTTTATTGTCTTTTTGTGTTGTAATTGTTTTTATGTTATCTTTGTATTTTTATGTTTTTGTGTTTGTTTAAGTGTTTGTGTTTTTGTGCGTTTTGTGTTGTCTTGTTTTTGTTTTGTTCTTCATGTTTATTTTCGTTTATTTTTCTTTAAGCCTTCAACTCTTCTTCCCCAGTTGCGTGTGATCCTTTTTCTTGTTTAAGTCTATGTATGCAAGGTCAAAGATGTCTAAACAGGAAGCTAGCCCTGTGTTCAAAAATATTCATAGACCAAGGAGGAGAGGAGTGCCCAACTAGGAAGAAGAAAGTTCGAGTAAAGTTTACTCCTAGAGTAACGAAGCTTGAAATGAAGGCTAACTATGGGAGCACGGCTTTGAGCCGATCGTGCTCAATGATCCTCTATGATAATCTACTAAAGCTCTGTCCAGCTCGGGATATTAAAATGAGCGCTGCATAGGAGGCAACCCATGATTTTATTACTTTCATGTTTAGTTAATTTTTACCCTTTTTGTGTGTTTAAGTGTGTTTTTGTTGTTGTCTCACAGGGGACAAAGAGTTGAGAGTGTGCTGCTGGGAAGAAAACTGATGCAAAATGACTAAGTGTAGCTCTCTGCGAGCGTGGAGCCTCCACAAGCGCTGCACTCTCAACCCCACAAATAAAGAGTTTAGTTTAACCCTACTCCTTACAAGTTCCGCAGCCACCTTGTCTAGTGTTTATTTGTGTTGTTTTATTGCATGATTTTGCATGTTTTATAAGTTATTTTCTAGTCCCTTTTTCTCATTTATTTCTTGATTTCATGTGATTATCTTCACTTGTTGCTCTCATGGTGGAATATGCCAAGTTATAAAAAACTTGAGCTTTTGTACGCAAAATCTTGATTTTTAGGTATTAAGGTAGCGTGGAGCAAAGATAGGCCGGAAGAGGTGAACCCGGAAGAAAAAGCCAAGGCCCCGCGGCCGCGCAGAGACCCGCGGACGTGCAACATTGCAGATGAAAGAACCCCACAGCCGCGCGAGTCCCGCGACCGCGCGAGGGTGCTCTCGGTGCAGGCACCCCGCAGGCGCGGACTGCTATGCGGGCGCGTGACTTCCGGATCTCCGCGGGCGCGCGGTTCGCATTGATTGTCCCGATCGAGTTGACTTGCACTCGTGTTTCGCCCTTTCTTATGGTATCTTGGACAAGTAGCATATCATTCTTCCTCCCTCTTTTGGAATGATGGAAACTAGACTCTTGAGCCACCCTAATCTAAGCAATAGGGGGATAGGGATTAATTGCCCCTAAGCTCACTTTGTGGAATTTTGCTCCCAAAATCCCCTCAAATCTCCCACAAAATCTCTAACATTTAATGCTCCTTTCTCATCACCTTTCCTCTCTCTTACCCCATGCCTTCCACCATTCTCTCTCCCTCTCTCTCTCTCTCTCTCTCTCTCTCTCTCTCTCTCTCCTTCTTACGTATCTCACTCTCTCTCTCTCTCTCATATCTATTGGGGATTTTGGGGATCCATTATCAACACCATTTATTCCATTCACTCTCACCACTCCCATTCTCTCTACCATTCTCTCCATTCTCTCTACACACACACTACACACACTAAATCTCTACACACCATTTTCTCACCATTTTTCACCATCACCACTCCCATTCAATAGAGGAGGAGAAGAGGAAGACAAAAAGGAAAGCAAACTAAGGAAGAGGAAGAAGAGGCAAGAAGAAGTCGACAACGAGCTATCCACGGAAGCTAAGCTCATTTGGAGGTTTCCATTGTGGTATTTTCTTTCTAGTTCTTGGATGATTTGTAAGGGTTTGTCCCAAACTTGTGGAAGATATTGAATATTGTAGAAGCATATGCTATTTTCATTTGGTTATGAGATGACATCCTTTTATGATATTTGTAGTATTTTGAGCATGGTTAGAGAAGTCTTGATTGTGATTCTAAATCCTGAATTTGGTTCCTTCAATGTTAGGTGGATGGGGTTCCTAAGCCTAATATGTTAATCTTGCTTGTATGATATAGCTAAAAGAGGTTTAATGGATAGACGGTGACAGTAATTGAAGTTAAATCAATTGAGAGAGTCTATTGTATTTGTGAGATTAACATTACCGACTTGAACCAAGCATAGTGATAAAACCATTGAGAGAATCTACACCCTAATACCTTAATCAAACTTATTTCCTCTAATCTTAATTTAATTTGTGTATTTGCATTTAATTGTCTTGCTTTATTATCTAGTTCAAAGTCTTAGCATAGTTATCATCAAACCCCCCTTGTTAGAATGTTTAGATTTTATTTTAGTTGCTTAATTGAAAACATGTATAGCCTTTAGATAATTCTTTCCTATAAAGTCTTCCTTGAGAGATCGACTCGGATTAAGCTTATTACTTCTACAATTGACCCCGTCCAATTGCGGGTGTAGTCCTAAGTAGTTGTCTCATGAGCATAAACCGGAAATATAAGTGTAAATTTGGACCTAATCAAATTTTAGCGCCGTTGCCGGGGAATACTTTTAAGAATTGTCTTTTTAAGTGCTATATTTGCTTTTGTGTTATTTGTTCGTATTTGTGAAAGTGATCTTGTTTGAGTGTCGTGTTTGTGTTGTTGTTTTTGTTTTTATTTTCTTGTGTTGATTGTTTAGTCTCACCTCTCTTTCCACAAGGTACGTGTGATCTCCATTTTGTTTGTGGTTGTGTATGTTAGGGAGGTGAAGCCTCAACCGTAGATTAGCCGCCGTGTTTAACAACATTCACCGACCAAGGAGATTCAATATAATCGAGTGGGAAAGAGAGATGGATCCCAATCACCCAATCAATCCCGACAATGCCAATGCCAATGCGGCTAGGAATATGAGAGATTTTGCTCGTCCCGTGATTAGGGCGTCGACTTCTTGCATAATTCTTGGTAAAGCCGCAAGGAACTACGAGTTGAAGAACATTCATTTTAGCCAACTCCCCTCATTCTACATGATGCCAGCCGAAGGTGCTTTGAACTTCATCCGGGAGTTCTATGCCGTTGTTCAAACCTTTTCTCTACAAGGTTTGAACGAAGATCAATTGAAGATGAGGTGTTTTTCTTACACCTTGAAAGATTGAGCCAAGACGTGGTTCATGTCACTCCCGGCCAATTCATTGGCCAATTGGAATGCCGTCTACGAGAAGTTCATGGCCAAGTACTACTCAAATCAAAAGACCTAAGATTTGAGAGCCCAAATTGTCACCTTTACCCAATCTCCGAATGAAGCATTTCATGAAGCTTGGGATCGATTTAGAGGCCTCCAACAACAATGCCCGCACCATCACCTCGCACCCGAGTTGCTCAACCAATTCTTCTACGACGGACTTTCTCAAAGATTTCAATATATGGTGGATAATGCCGCAGGAGGAGATATAGGTGCTCGAACCGCTGAAGAGGTCTCTAACATTTATGAGATCATGGCCACAACTTCTCAACAAAAGAGTGCTAAGGGGAAGAGAGCTTCCGTCAATGAAGCCAACCCTAGTTATGATGTGACGAAACAACTTGCCGAGTTGACAAGACAAGTAGAGATGCTTCAAACCTCCGAGAGACCACCCCAACAAGTGATGACTGTTGAGACTTGTGGGATTTGTAGAGAGTATGGCCATGGAGCCAACTTGTGCCAAAGGTCAATCGAGCCGGAGTCAAGTGAAGAGGCTCATTTCCATGCTCTTCAAGAGCAAGTATATGCCCTTCAAGGATTCCAACCACGCCAAACTTACATTCCGTACTCTCAATCATACAATCTGGGGTGGAGAAATAATCTAAATTTCTCTTGGAAACAACCTCAACAACCTCCTCAACATCAACAACCACCTCCACCTCAACAAGCTGGAGGTAGCCAAGCTGCACAAGATGCAAGACCTTCCCAATTTCCAAATCAACCAAACCATCCCACAAGACCGTCCTTAGAAGAAACACTACAAGCTTTCATGCAGGCCACTCAACAAAGATTCGAGTCCGTGGAAGCCTCTGTCAAGTGAATTGAAGTCCAAGTGGGCCAAGTTGCAGATATGGTGAGTGACCTGTCTAAGCGGCTAAAGAGTGGAAAATTGCCAAGCCAGCCCGAGCAAGTGAACGCTATAAATGTGCTCAAAAGTGGCGGCATTGAGGAGAACAAGGTTGGAGAGCCCAACTTGAAGAAAGTTACCTTTGAAAAAGAAGAGGAGGCTCCTCTACAACAACAAAGGGAGCCTGAAAAAGAAAAAGAAGAAGTGAAGAAGCCCACACTCCACAAGGCTACCATTCCCTACAATCCTCCAATTCCATTTCCAAGCCGGTTGAGGAATGAGAAGCAAGACACCCAGTTTCAAGAATTCTACAAGCTCTTTTCAAAGGTGAACGTCAACCTTCCACTCCTTGATGTCATTCGTAATATACCGGCCTATGTCAAGTTCTTCAAAGAACTAGCTTTCAAGAAGAGGAAGTTTGGGGAGAATGAGAAGATAGTGGTGTCAAAAGTGGCAAGCACGATTCTACAACAACAACTACCGCCAAAGCTCTGTGATCCAGGTGGTTTTACTCTTAAACTTGCTTTCGGGAATGGTAAGGAAGTGTTTGGGATGTTGGATTTGGGAGCAGGAATAAACTTGATGTCTTACTCCTTATTTAAGCAACTAGAATTAGGGAACTTGAAACCCACTACAATGTGCCTACAATTTGCTGATAAATCTATTAGAAATCCCAAGGGAATTGTTGAGGATATCCTTGTGAGAGTAGGTGGGTTGATAGTCCCCATTGACTTTGTTGTCTTAGACGTAGGAGAAGTCCAAGAAAATGAGAAAGAATACACATTGTTTTTAGGTAGATATTTCATGGCTACCACAAACACCCTCATTGATGTTAAAAATGGAACATTGAAAATGTCTATTTTTGGAGAAACTGTATCTTTCTCTATGTTTGATCCTCTTATACCTGCTAACCCCATAATCAAAAATTGCTCTTCCCTTGATGCTATTGATGCCGGGCTCGAAGAAGTTGTTGTGCAGGAAGAAAGCTCGGAAAGCGAGTGCAAGGAAATTGAGAGGGAAAAAGTGAAGAAAGTCCCTAATAAATGCACTTCGAGGAAGAAGCTTGCCCAAGAGCTTCAAAAGCTTGTACCCAATACCCGCAAGAGGTTGTTCCCGGGTGAATCGATGTCTAAAGAAAGTAGAGAGTCGATGACTGAAGAAGCATTTTCTTGTGGATCACTCGAGGTTTTCAGCCCATGGAACAAATCTCCATCCAAGTCAAGGGACACAAAGTCATCGCACTCCACGAACCCCCATGACCTCTAACTGAGGCTATGTCTAGCTCGAGATGATAAAATGAGCGCTGTATGGGAGGTAACCCATGATTATCTTATTTTTACTTATGTTGTTTAATCTCTTTTAGTGTTTGTGTGTTAGAGTTTTTCGTATTTTTGGTATTTGTTTTGCAAGTGTAAGTCGGCGAGATGCTGGGAGGCGAAAAAAGTGAAGAAATCTAGCTAAGTCTTGGCCCGCGGCCGCGCACCTCGCGCGACCGCATGACCCCCCCTCTCGGCGCCCGGACTCCGCGAGCGCGCGGCCCATTTGGCTAAATTTTACCCCTGCGAGCACGCGTCCCTCACGTCCCGCGGTCGCGCGCCTATCCCCTATAAAAAGGGACCACCTGTTTGGAACCCTATTCTCCCCAAACTTTGTGCCGCTTTTGGAGATTCCTCTCCCTCTTCACCCAGCTCCCAAGCCCTTCCTTACCTTCCACCGCTCAAAATTCACCAAATTGCAACTCCTCTCCACCTCACGAGCACACGTCACCCCCTTGTCACCGCGACCGCGCCAATTTTCCGCGCCCACGTAACATCACCATCTGGCCATCCCAACACTCGCTGCAGCCTACCCGCAGCCTCCTCCACCACTTTATGATCCACCACAGCAGTGAAGTTCTTTCGTGTTTCTTGTGTACTGTTTATTTTTGTGTTTGTGTGCGTGTTTTTATTGTTTCAGTTCACTCTTTTTGTTGTTCGTTGGTTGTATTTGTCGTGCATTTTGTAGGAACCAGCGCCTGTTACTGGTCTTCTACGATTTGTAATGTGTTTCTCTTCCCTTTTCTCTTATTGCATCTTGTTTTCATACATTGAGGACAATGCATGTTTTAAGTGTGGGGGAGAGCTTCTTATGTTATGTTGCGAATTTTGTTATTCATGTGAAGTTTTTGTTTTAATATTTTAGTGTTGGTTATGTTGATGTTGATTATGTTGTTTTAGTTATCTAGGTATGATGTGATTCTCCCACTTAGTATTTTGCCTTGCCCAATGGTCAAATTTGAAAAAAAATTTATACGAATCTTCAAGGAATTATTTTCAAGTTGATCATGAATGAATGAATTGTTTCGTGGTTTCACTCTTAAACATGAATTATTTTTTAATGTGATCACAATTTGATGATTGACATTGAAGGGTCTTGCCCTTGAAAGAATAGGAAGCATGCTTGGCCTTGTTCTTGAAAACTACTCCCCTTAATCATTTATCCTTGTATTTATGTTATAAAAATAATAATAAATAAATCAAATCAGCAAATGAATCAAAATAAAAAGGGGAAAATAAGGATCTCCACTCCTCTAGTTGATTTATTCGACTATGAGTATGGGAAACCACACAAGGACACTAGGGATTCCCTCCCTATGGTTTTACCTTGTGATTTTTGATCCATACCCCCCATGAATTTGTTTAAATAAATGAGATTGCACTCCGGATTCTACTCCTCTCATGTGTGTGTCAATCCTTTAATGTGTTGCATGATGAGTATTGGAAACCACATTAGGAAGCTCGGTTATGCTCGATGATTTGACCTAATAACCCTTGTCCTGTGTTTGCAATCCGCTTTGTCGCTTTAAGTAGTATCTTAATAATTATGGATATGATTTGTGGGGAGGTAACTTAATGGAATTTGGGCTAACTTGTCTTTCTTAGACTTGAGAGGACAAGCAATTCACTTGATTGGATATTGTGTTCACATTCTTCATATTTTTAATTTCTTATTTGCTTGAGGACAAGCAAAGAGCTAAGTGTGGGGGAGTTGTTTAGTGTTTATTTGTGTTGTTTTATTGCATGATTTCGCATGTTTTTATAAGTTATTTTCTAGTCCATTTTTCTCATTTATTTCTTGATTTCGTGTGATTATCTTCACTTGTTGCTCTCATGGTTGAATATGCCAAGTTATGAAAAACATGAGCTTTTGTACGCAAAATCTTGATTTTTAGGTATTAAGGTAGCGTGGAGCGAAGATAGGCCAGAAGAGGTGAACCCGGAAGAAGAAGCCAAGGCCCCACGGCCGCACAGAGACCCGCGGACGCGCAACATTGCAGATGAAAGAACCCCGCGGCCGCACGAGTCCTGCGACCACGCGAGGGTGCTCTCTACCCAGGCACCCCGCGGGCGCGGACTGCTACACGGGCGCGCGATTTCTGAATCTCCGGGGGCGCGCGGTGCCCCGCGAGCATGCGATTCGCGCTGATTGTCCTGATTGGGTCGACTTGCACTCGTGTTTCACCCTTTCTTGTGGCATCTTGGACAAGTAGCATATCCTTCTTCCTCCCTCTTTTAGCATGATGGAAACTAGACTCTTGAGCCACCCTAATCTAAGCAATAGGGGGGATAGGGATTAATTGCCCATATGCTCACTTTGTGGACTTTTGCTCCCAAAATCCCCTCAAATCTCCCACAAAATCTCTAACATTTAATGCTCCCTTCCTATCACCTTTCCTCTCTCTTACCCCATGCCTTCCACCATTCTCTCTCCCTCCCTCTCTCTCTCTCTCTCTCTCTCTCCTTCTTACGTATCTCACTCTCTCTCTCATATCTATTGGGGATTTTGGGGATCCATTATCAACACCATTCATTCCATTCACTCTCACCACTCTCATTCTCTCTACCATTCTCTCCATTCTCTCTATACACACTACACTCACTAAATCTCTACACACTATTTTCTCACCATTTTTGACCATCACCACTCCCATTCAAGAGAGGAGGAGAAGAGGAAAGCAAACTAAGGAAGAGGAAGAAGAGACAAGAAGAAGTCGACAATGAGCTATCCGCGGAAGCTAAGCTCGTTTGGAGGTTTTCATTGTGGTATTTTCTTTCTAGTTCTTGGATGATTTGTAAGGGTTTGTCCCAAACTTGTGGAAGATATTGAATATTGTAGAAGCATATGCTATTTTCATTTGGTTATGAGATGACATCCTTTTATGATATTTATGGTATTTGGAGCATGGTTATGGGCTAATCTTACTATTAGGGGGTAGAGAATGGATTTGGTTTTTGATCTATGCTTGTTCTCATTGGTTGATGTTGTTGGAATTGTACCTATTATGTGAGAGTACTTGAACTTTACTTGAGCATTGTTAGGATTTAGAGAAGTCTTGATTGTGATTCTAAATCCTGAATTTGGTTTCTTCAACGTTAGGTGGATGAGGTTCCTAAGCCTAATATGTTAATCTTGCTTGTATGATATAGCTAAAAGAGGTTTAATGGATAGACGGTGACAGTAATTGAAGTTAAACCAATTGAGAGGGTCTATTGTATTTGTGAGATTAACATTACCGACTTGTACCAAGCATAGTGATAAAACCATTGAGAGAATCTACACCCTAATACCTTAATCAAACTTATTTCCTCTAATCTTAATTTAATTTGTGTATTTGCATTTAATTGTCTTGCTTTATTATCTAGTTCAAAGTCTTAGCATAGTTATCATCAAAGCCCCCTTGTTAGAATGTTTAGATTTTATTTTAGTTGCTTAATTGAAAGCATGTGTAGCCTTTAGATAATTCTTTCCTATAAAGTCTTCCTTGAGAGATCGACTCGGGTTAAGCTTATTGCTTCTACAATTGACCTCGTCCAATTGCGGGTGTGGTCCTAAGTAGTTGTCTCGTGAGCATAAACCGGAAATATAATTGTAAATTTGGACCCAATCACACCTCCACTACCTTATCAACCACCAGAGTAGTGTAGTTGTTCTTATTTGTGTTTGTGTGTTTCGTGTGCGTTGTTAATTATTTTCCTTTTTCTATGTTATTTTCTTTGTTTGTCGTTTGTTGTTTGTATTGTTTTGTATGAACCTGCGCCTGTTGCTGGCCCTCCATAATCTTTGTAATGTTTTCTCTTCCTTTTATTTCTTACATTGAGGACAATGCATGATTTAAGTGTGGGGGTGAACTTGTGTTTTTATGTCTTTATGATTAAATTTTTGATTTTATGTAGTTTTTATGTCTTTATGATTATATTTTTGATTTTATGTTGAATTTTAAAAAAAAAATTATTTTAAAAATGTTATGTGTCATTTTTATTTTGTTTTAATTATGTTTTATTGGTGGATACCCGCACTTAGCATGATTTGTTTTGTTTAATTGTCAAACTTGGTTATTTGAAATATGAATCTTCAAGGGATTATTGTTAAGATGATCATGGTGCATGAAATCATTCCCATTATTTCATTGTAGAATGTGAATTGTCTTGAAGAATGATTATATTTACATGACTTGTGTTGTGGGGTCTTGTCCTCTAAGAATTTGAAGGCATGATTCATTCTCTTGTCAAATGTGTCAATTATACTTGAAAAAAAAATCATTCTCTCCTCTAACTTCCTATCATGTATTTTATATAAAAAAAAGAAGAAATGAATGAAAAAAATGAATAAAATGTTATGTATGTTTTAATAAAGTGAGGATAATAAGGATTTTTGCTCCTCTAGTCGTCTAATTGACTATGAGCATGGAAAACCACACAAGGACACTAGGGATTTTATCTTTAAGGACTAAACTTTGTGAATTTTGATCCGTATCCTCTTGTTTAATTGTTGTAATAAACTGGATTGCACTTTGGATTCTACTCCTATCACGTGTGTCATTTCTTTGAATATATCCATGATAGGTATGAGAAACCATGTTAGGAAGCTCGGTTCACCCCGATGATTTCACCTAACGAATTATATCCTTTGGGTGCATTCCCGGGTTATTTTTGAATAAAGTGTGGGGGAGTTAGTGAGGAGAATGTTCTATAGGAAAATTGTTGCATTTTGCCTTGAGAACATCTTGCCTACTTATTCTCATTGGAAGAGCCACATACCTTGTTTTATAAATGTGTCATTCTCTTCGATGATAAGCTTTCTAGTTTGAAATAGTGTGGAATGTTCTAGTGTGCATGATCTTATTGGGGGCAATTCCTTCTTGCATCATATCTTGAATGATTTTGTTTGCTTGAGGACAAGTAAAAGGTTAAGTGTGGGGGAGTTGTTTAGTATATATTTGTCTTATTTTATCATAGGCATTTTGTATCTTTAGTAGGTATTTCTTCTTTGTTTTTGTGTGATTTTTATGTTATTTCCTTCACTTTTGCTCTTTTGGTGAGTCGTGTAGATTTGCACAATGTCTTGAGAAAATGGAGGATAAATAACTGTAAAATTTGAGGGATTCAAGATAATGGAAAGATAGAGAATCGAATAAGGAGCGCGTAGCAAGTTGAATCAGGTCAATTGGCCAAGAAACGAGGGAGAACGAAGCAAAACCGTGGAAGCTGCCGAAGACGGAATTGTCATAGTGCGCAGGCGCACGGGACGCGCGACCGCGCGGCACCCCTCTTGGCCAAGAGGCCCCCGCGAGCGTGTCGTCCCTGCGAGCGCGTGACACCTGAGCTCCGGGCGGGTGCCCAGTTTCGCCTCCCGGATCAGTTTTTGAAGCAAATTAATTTTCTCTCTCTCTCCAACTTCGATCAAGACTTCAATTCCCTCCACATGGGCAGCTGGATTATAATACAAGGTTGGACTTTTGGGCATCCTAGATTTGTAGGGAGAGAAAGGGGTTTAATTTCCCTAAAACTAGTTTGATTTTTCTCCCCCAAATCTTCCAACAAAATCTCCACAAATTCCCCTTATTAACTTCTCCCTTTCCATCACCCATCTCATCAACTTTCTCTCACCTCACCTCTCATCTCACCCACTCTCGATTTTCTCTCTCTCTCTTAATATCCCCCACTTGATTTTGGGGGATATTATCCATCATTCATTCACCTCTCACACACACCCATCTCTCATTTTTTTCCTTCTCTCCATCTTCACCACTTCTTCCATCACCTTTCTTCACCACCACCACCGATCCAAAGAGGGAGAAAAGAGGATGAGAAGAGGCAAGAGGGCTAGAGCTCAAGGAGAAAGGCCTGAGAAGAGGAGCCCAACATCAAGCCATCCGCGGAAACTAAGCTTGGTGGAGGGACTCCGCTTTGATGACAGCCTGAGAACAGGGATCCGACTTCAAGCCATCCGCGGAAGCTAAGCTTGGACGAGGAGGCTCCGATTTGGTATTTTCTTTCCTTTTAGCTTTAGCCCATTCATGGGGATTTGTCCCAAGACTCTCGAGACAACGAATAATATTGTATAAGTTGTATGGATTTTATCTTTTGGTTGTTGAATAAATGACTTTTATGATGTTTATGTTGTCTTGAGCATGGTGTTGGGCTAATTTCTACATTAGGGGATGGATAATCGATTTGGTTTCGAATCTATGATCGTCATTATTGGTTGTTGTTGTTGGAATTGTGCTTATCATGTTAGATTAATTGATCACTACTTGAGCATTGCTAGGATTTAGATGAAACTGGAAGGTGATTCTAAATCCCGAAATTGGTTCCTTCAACATTAGGTGGATGGGGTTCCTAAGCCTAAAATATTCTTCTTGCTCATTTGATATAGCTAAAAGGGGTTTAGTTGATAGACGGTGACAGTAATTGATATTAAGCCTTTTGAAAAGGTCTATTGGATGTGTGAGATTAACATTACCAACCTTAATCGAGCTAGGAGAGAAACCAATGTGATAATCACACCCTAATGCTCTTCTCATAATCCTATCCTCTATCTTTGTATTTAGTGGTGCAATTAGTTAATTTTACTTGCTTTAATTAGGTAGATTAGTATAGCTTTCCTTCCCCTTGTTTAGAATGTTTAGGATGTATTTCATTTTATTATGCTTGATAACAATTATAGCATAGAAAGATAATCGCCCACATGAAGCTTTCCTCGAGAGACATGACCCGAGTTAGCTCACCGCCCAACAATCGACCCCGTCTTATTGCGGGAGTCCGGATCAAAGTAGTCTCGCGTGTGGAGTTCAATTTGGACACAAGAACAACAATCCTTAGCCCTTTTGGAAAAGTGACATTGGAAGATAGAATTCGCAGCTCCTTGTGGGATCGACCCTTACTCACATTAGCTTGCTACGCCTTGTTGTGGGTATAAGGATAATTCTCTCTTGAGAATTATTCTGACCGCGAAATGACCGCGTGTCAGTTACCAAAAATTATCTTCAACTCTTCCCAATTCGGGTCTCCATAAGTTTGATATGCGAATGCAAACAGATGATGTTTCTACAAAATTATATTAAATAGTGTTATCAAAATAAACAATGTAAAGAAAAAAGTATATATAATTTTTTAAAGAAAATTACTCTGATTATTGAGGCCCAAACTTGAGCGTCATAATGCATCATGTTAGTCGCAACATCGTAATAGAT
The DNA here is from genome assembly GCA_026008535.1 of Perilla frutescens. Lineage (NCBI taxonomy): Eukaryota > Viridiplantae > Streptophyta > Magnoliopsida > Lamiales > Lamiaceae > Perilla > Perilla frutescens. Next base: position 18,258,988 of record BRKX01000005.1, read on the forward strand.
CACAGTGTAGTTAAGCATATAACTAAACACAATGTACCTCTTTTAAAGTTTTATCATCTTACAGAAGCATTCAGCGTAGGAAAATGCTTGTTTGAATGAACTATTCACCCCGTTCATCGCATTTGCCACTGCTTCAACATGATTTACACCAATGCAGAAATTTCCATTTCGAGCTTCAGTAGCCAATAGAGCGATGAACCTTATGTCGATCTCTGTAGTCCATTATGCATCGTATAAGAAATATTCTTGAGTCATTTGTGCTTGATAATGTGGGTCTGTATTATATGATTTTTCCTACATAATGTATATCTATTTATAGCAAAAAACTAATGAATTGTGTAGATCAATTCCTGTGTTCTTTAATTTTCTTTAATTTTCATTTGTGTTTGGCTCTTTCTAACATAGCTAAGATTCTATATGCAAAAGCTGCAATGATTCTCACAAAAGTCAAGTTTTTTGTAAATTAAGGCTGCAAAAATTTGCATGCCTAAGATCACATGCAAAATAGTTTTAAATAGTAGATAAGAACAATGACCAATTGACTACACTAATGTTTCAAAACGTGATGGATTATGAAGTGGGAAATGTATTTTATCTACATTATTTTGATCGACGATAAATAAAATAATTACAATTTTAATAATTATTTTGGTTAATAGGCTATAATATCACAACCTTTACACTTTTTTGGTTTTTCACACAACGTTTTAATTTTTGTAATAATTCCAAAACCATACATTTTTGTTGCAATTAAGCCATGAGATAAAAATTAATCTAAGGTTGCTTAAACTTTTTACACACGCGCACTCTTAATCTGATATGACATAGTTTTATTTTGTTGTAATAATTTTTAATTTTTTTTATAATTATAATTTCTAACAAAAGTGATATTAGAGTCTATTAACCCTAATTATTATAAGAATATTAATTTGTAAACATAATATTAATGTGAATACTAATTCGTAATTAAAAGAGGACTTGTGAAGAAGAAACTATTTTCATTAATTATTTTTATCATTATTTTCCAATGTTTAGTAAATTATTTTTGTGCAAAAATTATTTTCAATTTCATGATTTCAAGCCTTTTTTAATAGAAAAATACAATTTTAATGATTATAAATGAATTTATTATACGAAGGGCAATTTAGGTATTTCCTAACATTTTAATCCTAATCATTCATTCCAAACAAAATATCGACAATCTATCATAAATCATTAAAATTGTAATCAAGCAATCCAAACACAAGATTATTTTTATCCAAATAGTGCAATCATACTTTATCCTATCAATCTTATCTATCCCATCATCTGAACCAAATGGGGCCTCATGAGAGTATAATTTTACATTACTATTTAGGGTTTAATTCCACTTCCACCAATTACGATTTATAATTATTTTTTTAGTATTTAATTTTAAAATTTCAATTTTTAGCGATAAGTATTACATATGATTAGTTATAATATAATAAATTTCATTTTTATGAAAAATATTATTAAAACTATACAATTTTGATGTTGGCACACGGACGAAATACACAATTAGGACTAAAGAATCTCATCCCATATTTTTGACAACTCTAATGTAACATATAGAGTTGTAAATGAGTCAAACTAATCGGGAAATACTTGTGTATCAATTTGAAAAAAAATCGCTCAAGATTGACTCTTTTGTTAAATGAGTCAAGCTCGAACCTGATAAATGAACTCGTCATTTGGATCTCTATGTGAGAACGGACAATTAATTGATACATGACATCATCAATTGGATTGCAAAACGTGTGCTTATTTTTATATAAAATAAATTGATTGTTTTATATTATATCTTATATATGTGAATCCAATAATACTTATTTTATGAGAGAATTGTTATTCTATATTTTGTAAAACAAAAATTAATTACCGTAGCATTTAGATATCTGATGCCAACAAATACCACTTTGTTAAAGTAGAGGCTTCACATATCAACACACATTTAAATAGCATTGAGAAATCTTAGGAATATATTTATAGGCACATCATCGGTAACGGATGATGATCGAGTTTTGGCTCAACTACTATTTAAGAACATGTAGTGCAAGAATTTCCCTTGTAAACAACACCCTATAAACAACGGCTCGAACTTGAGATATTGTCTTTCAATACTTAGACAAAGGCTCAAGCGCAAGTTGTTGGTAATGACTGCATTTTTCATATAGATAAGGGTTTGTAACCGTTGTCTATTTAATAAAAGACAACGGCTATGTATAATTGTTGTCTACTATTGTGTTTTTTATTTTTATTTATTTTTTTAATAAACAAATGTTACGAGTCGTTGTGTGATACCCCGATCCTTTTGCTAAATTATAAATTATAATTTTAGTAAATGATTTCAAGTTAATATTGTTTCAATATTAATCATGTGAGTATGTTTGTATTATGCCGTTGTTTTAATGCAGGTTGTTCCACTCGAGCCGATACGTCTTAGCACACAGTGGTATTATACTGAGTGTATAATACAGTTTGAATTTTTAATATATAAAAATGTCGAGTTATGTGATAAAGAATGATTGTAATTGCGTTTAATTTTATGTAATTTCGGTGTGTGCATTAAATGAGTAGTAAATATGTTTTGAAAATTCAAGTTGTGTATTGTATGTGTTTTCGAATATAGCATAAATCGAGGGTCTCGCTGAGTTTTGGTAAGATTTCGTCCGGAGGTCATAACTTTTGACTCGGTTGGAACCATGAGGCCCATAAGTACTCAAATAGAAGGTCTTTCAAAAATCTACAAGTCTGGTGCGACCATCAGGCGTGACCTGGTCCAAGCCGCGTGGCAGAGGCTCTGCAACGCGACCTAGAGGCGCGACCCGTTGGGGCCGCGTGACACCACTTCAGAGAGCTGTTTTTCTTTGTCTCGAACGTGACCTCCGAGCGCGAACACCCCTAGGCCGCGTCCTGTTTCGGAAATTTCAACCTATAAATACCACACTTTACTCATTTCCTCTTCATTTCTTACTTCATTTGGGCGATTTATCTTCCAAATTCTCTCAACATGTTCTTCAAATTTTGGAGTGGAATCTCTCATCATCCTCCATCATCTAAGGTAACTTCATACCCTCTTTACCTTGGTGATTAAACACCATTTCCATGTTGATTTGGATCTAGGGTTTATGCCCAAATTTTAGGGTTTTCAATTTCATTGATTCCCTTACTTTGATATCTCAAACATATGGTTTATTTACTCCATTGAAGCTATATGTCAAGTTATATCGAATTCCTATAGTTCATTGATGCTAGAGTTGGGATTTTTGCCCTAATTTCCCATTGTTTTGTTAATGTTGGTTGGAGGTGTTGTAATGGTTTTATGAAATTGATTTTCATGTATGTTAGAGCCCTAGAATGGACGTTCTGGTATTTGAAATATTGAGTTTAAAGGATTTAAATTGAGTCATGATCATGTGGTTTGAATGTGTGCACGTAATGTGTTCGATTAAATGTCTCAAAGAGTTTTAATGTGTATTTTGAGTCTAAAATCATTGTATGAGCTTGTATATCCATGATTGTGTATGTGGATATGTTTGAAGACCTTAAAACAAAGTATAGCATGAGTTTGGTCTAAATTATGATTTAATTGTATAACTCGACATCTAAAATGAAAAGAAAATTGAAGGGTGCTTGGTGACGTATTGGGGCTTGAGGTGGACGACTTGTGCACGGCCAAGAAGTATTTCAAAGGTTGAGAAATTGTGAAAGCGTCTCATGAGGTGGGGTAACTCTAAACTGTGAACACGTGTAAGGTTATAATTATTGTTGTGCTTTGATTGTATAAGTATGAAGGGTCTTCGGACCAGAGATAAAAGAGACCCTTCGGGGCATAACAGAGATCCTTCGGGGTCGACAAAGAGACCCTTCAGGACAGAGATCCTTTGGGATCGAATATAGACCTGTTAATGTCCTCCCTGGGGGGTAGTATGTCTGCGGGCATCCCTACAGGGCCAAAGATGTTCATTAACGGGGGCATCATGATGTTTAGACCCTACGGGGTTGAGACTAGTCTCCACAAAGTAAAAAAAAGTTCATATGTTATATTTTCACTTGTGCAATTGGCTATAACTGTTTACAGTGTTCCCCGCCGAGTATGTTGTTAAATACTCACCCCATTCATTCAATGAATTTCAGGTTGAGGAGTCGAAGCCCGAGTAGGAGCGTTGTGAACACAAGAGAACCCCCACAAGATTGTGTTAACTTTTACATGCCTTTGAATACGCATATTATTATAATTCCATTGATCGTTCTATGTATCTCATGATTAACGATTATTGGGAATGGGATTAGCCTGATTTTTATAGTTGTGATTTTATTTAACTTGATATAACATGCCAATGATTTAAAGACGGGTCGATTGACCTAGGAGCCTACGTTGTGTAAACATACGTCGATGAACCCTAAATTTTGTGATGATTATACTAGGGTGCTAGACGGGCGGGTTGTCTAAGACCTATGAGCCCGATAGGTTAGATGATTGTACGAATGATGTGGATGGAATTATTCTATGCTTCCGTTAAATACTATATTGTGTGAAAGGGTAGATTTAGATAGGTTGCATGTTATAATTGTGGAAGAAAAAAAAATTATATTCAGAATTTTGATGTTATACCTCATTATGCAATTTGACCTTACCTTCCGCTCAATCTATTAAGAGAACGCAAATGCATGTAAATAAATTATTTGTTAAGTGACGTGGTCAAACGGAGTAGTTTGGGGCGTTACAAGTATGTTAAGTGACGTGGCCAAACGGAGTAGTTTGGGGCGTTACACGTTGTCTATTTAATAAGAGACAACGACTTAAGAATATACGTTGTTTATCGCCATGATTCTTTCATTTCTCCACAACGTGTAATTCAAGGCATTATGTATATAAATATTGACAACATATTTCTTTAGCCATTGTCTATTACCAATTTTTTATGCCTATACGGCGTCATTTTAATATAGCCCATATCAAAATTCCTAAAATTCCCCTAAGTTATTGACTGCAACGTATATTACTGTAAGTGAGCACCTCGTGTGATATGTATCTGTCTGTAAAATGTTCATAGAAAAGTGCACGAACGTTGTAGGATGATGTTCACAATAATGTTTAAGAACATTATTGTGAACATTATTGTGAACTTAGTAAAGCACACAACAAATTGGTAACCATGTTCGATCAACTGATCTACATCAGAAGGACTTGTCAAGTCCATGAAAAACAATTTATTACTCCGGTGCCACGCTTATTTAGGCTATTACATAAAGGTGACCTCTCGTTATTCAAAACATGTTCTACCCGTACACCCTCTTTCGTTGAATTGAATCTTGAGATCCCCTCACAACCTAGATGTCTAACCTATCTAGTTTCCACAGAAAATCTCTCCCGAGATTCCTTTCAACAGTGTATGAAAAATGATGTTTCAGTACACGATGACTAGAACACTAATCTCTAGCCTAAATCACAACCGAAACTAAGTGGCTCAAAACAGTTAGAGCTCTTGAAACTAATCTATACAATTCTTCTTTTCAGTGTATCTTAACATGTCTGTATCCCAAGCTTATTTATAGATGAGTAACACAGCCTTAACAAGAGAACAGATGTCCTAATAAGAATAAAAAACATATAATAAAACTTTCCTTATTGAAACTGAGACTTAGGACAATCCATGTTAGGATTGCTTCCATCTTTAGAACTCTGTCTTTGCCTTCAATCACGTGCTCTTCAAGTTGGATAAGGCAACTTCTAGATTGATCTTTGTATCTTTCCTTAGTTGAAAACCTTAAACAGCTTAATTGATCTTGGAAGAACAATATGGACAAGGAATGTTCATGTAAACGTTCACGAACGTTACTATGAACATTTTGTTGATCTTGAATCTTCTCTTCATGCAGATGTTCATACACTTTGTAATGAACATGTTGATCTTGAATATTCTCGTCATGTAGCACAGCGGAATGTCTTGTATATTCAGATTATATCTGGATTGAGATGGATGCTACTTCAGCGGTGTCAGTGTTGGAGTTGGGCCGGTCCAGTTCGGCTGTGACTCGGCACACGTTGACGTCTATTCATTTGTTATGTCATCGATGACATGTTCGGTTTTTCCACATCCATCGTGAGGGAAACCGGGCTGCTGACTATCTGGCAGGTAGGGGGTTTAGACCCCTACGCTTACCTTTTATGATTCATCTTTTGCTCCTCGATATTTTCTCTCCTTAGTGAGGATGGATCAGTTGGGTTATCCCAACTTTCATTTTAGATATAGTTAGATGATGATGTTCCACATTTGTATTTTGTATTTGTATCTTATTTGTTCTTGTTTAGAGTTACAGCCCATCTTGGGTTGTGCTTCAATTTATGTATTTCATTTGGGTTTTTAGGTTAGCATCCGGTCTGTGGATGCATCCTTTTTTAGCTGTTGTTTTGTTTCTAGTTCGAGTACTTGGTTAGGGGTGTGTTCACTTTTGGGACACATTCTACTTATGACTTTGTATGAGACTATTTGAGTTTTATATACAGGCTGGGCATGGTGCCGAATGTCCCACCCCTTCTAGGGGTGTTTTTCTAAAAAAAATCACTCAAGCTAGCTGGTGGTACTCAGCATATTAAATGATCTCTGTTGTGGCACGATGCACAAAAGTCTTCTTCTCAACTCAATTCAAACTCCTTACCTGAGCTGTCTTCAGGAAGTTCAGATCACGTTCATATACACATTTATGAACGTTATCCAAAACAGTAGTAATGTACTTGAAAAAACTAAATACTTAAGTGATTATTAAATGCCATACACATGAATGACAATTAATCATTGTAGTAAGTGCAATGTAGAGCACTTGATAAAAACTATAGTGCAGTACGACACCAATGATCCAATCTGAAACAAGTTTCTTCGATTGGTGTCAAACATAGCACTAACAATTACTCTATCTTCTCTCTAAATCATCTATCATCGGGCATCAATCACGGTTAGCTGGTAAACTTAGGGTTTATGTGCATCTTGGGCATTATTTTGTATTCATTTTGAATTATTTACATGTACCTTTGTTACTTGTTTGGTTGATTTTAACATATGTTGTTATGTCACGGGTTTATCGAGTTTTGACAGGAAAATCACTTGTTTTGGATGAGTTTTGAATTAAATGAAGTTGAAGGTTGAATGACATGTGCCCAATCATGAACTAAGAGGGTCAGAGAAAGTGAAACGAGGCTAGAAAATGAGGTGTCGGGTGTCAGAAGAACAGCACGGACCGTGCTCAATGTATGGTGATGCTCCCTGGTTTTGATGTCCAAGAGCACGGTCCGTATAAAAATTTGTTCGTTTTTTTATTTCACTTAAAAATGATTCGCAAGTGCACGAGGCAAATTATATTTAAAAGCGGTGAGAACTCAGTTAAATTATTCTGCTTTATCTAGATAACCGGATTAAAAATTTTGTTGTTTAAATTAAATAAAACTAAAGAAATAAAATGATTAATAAAACATGAACTCAAAATCAAATAAGAACTTCAAGGAGAAAATGGATTCTAGGGATCTACACATCTATGGATCTTATGAATTTAACTAATACTTTAAACCTTATTTAATTTCTAAACTTGTAGGAGAATTTCTATGTTATCTAGACCATCTCTCTCGAGTAAGTTTTAAAAATAGATTAAACACCAAAAATCATCTCCCGATCTCAAATTGTTGTTTAACTCCTTGACAGGCTATTTATTAACAAATAAGTGAACCATAAGTTCACGGCATTATTGTAGTACGTAGGTGAGCAAGAGTATCGTATTCCACAGAGACTAATATTCCTATGTTCTCAAACACAAGCACTTTACTAATATCTAGGCACTGAAATCGCAGGTAGAATGGAAATAAATAAATAGCACAAATAAATACATAATATAAAATAATTGAACTACCAATTGAGGAAAAACCTAGGCTTTAGGAAAGCTGAATTATTATATCATTTAATAATATGCATTAATTCTTGCAACCTGACTTTAGTCTTTAATCTATCAATGGTGGAGAATCACTAGTTTGTTATACGGCTGCTTTTAAAGGCATAAACCATAACTTAGACAAAATGAACATGCACTTCACTGTGGTCGATTCTTCACACATGTCATCACTCCTAATCTAGTACACGAAGATTTATTCAACCATTCGCAATACTTGTTCACTTGGTCGATCCTTCCAAGCACACATAACCTGATTTCTATCTTTTTTTTATCACTAATTCTTCTCTGGTCAATACTTCAAATTACTGACTAACATGCATAAATGGTGATCAAGCATTCATATAACATATAAATAAACTCATAGAAATCAAGCCTCGAGAGATAGCACGAAAAAAGTAATTAAATCATATTATAAAATTCATAGTATTTAATCCCTAAAATCTAGCTATAAATTATATAGACATAATAAAACTAACAATAAAAACTAGAGTAAAAGTGTTCATGACAAAATAAATAATAAAACCGAATAACACGAGAAAATCCAGTTGTCTTGTCTCTTCTGCAGCAGTACTCCATCTCTAGCAACCTTGTCATCTCCCCTTGAGTAGATGGCAAGCCTGCATCTTTCTCTTCTCTTCTCTCTTCTCTTTAGTGTATTGGAAAATATGATAATGATATTGGGCGTTTATCACTTGGAGGCTTTTGTATTTAGGTTTAAAATCCTGAATTGGAGATAAAAAAAAAAGCCATATTCCCACGGACCCGAGTATGTGGGTAGACCCACGGATTTCAGTCAACCTAGATGGCTGAATTTGCATTGGGTTGACCCAAGTGACTTCGGTCAGATCGACCCAGGCCTTCACAAAATACACAGCTGTCAAACCCCCAAACTTAAACTATTGCTAGTCTCGAGCAACGAAAAAGAACACAAAAAGAAAAGATATGAAGTGATGATCAAAGTACTTGCCTCGAATTTCTCTCATATGCGTCAAACTAAACATGGAATGATTAGATAGATAAAACTAATAACACATCAATCAAAATTCATTGGAATTACAAACCTCTCAAAAGGTAAATATGAAAATTTAACCCCACACTCTAGTGTATAAGGTGTAACTCTCAAAATCAGAAAATACTTCAATCCGTTATAATCTTGTAAACCATCTCTCTCCATGACTAAAAATGTAAACTTACATTGGAAATCAAATAGGACTTATGTTGGTTGTAATGTCGACTCTTTGGACAGGTAGGCAAAAAAATATGGTTAATGGACTTATCCCAAAAAAATTCTTGAGTTAGCTACTCTCAAACATCTCCCAAAAATAACCAACTAGTGACAAATCTTAGTAGAACTAAATCTTGCCTAGTTCCCTTCTCCCTTTCTAACATCAAATAAATTCATCAATAGTGCATGCTGAAATTTAACCGATAAATAGAATAAAGTGTTGGTGTGGGGTTTTTTCGAATTGTACCCCACATGATCTATTTGAATGCCATTAATTCTAAGCTTATGTAAATCATAATTTAATATGTGACATTAATTATCCTATGTTGAATTAACATGAAAGTTTTAATTTCGAATCTATTGCAGCGGAAAAATGTAGAATCTATCGAAACGGTACTTACAAACGTTGTCGAATTGCTCACGGAATTAAAGGTCTAATCACGTTGTTGATGGAGAACACTTGGACGATGAATTTCCTCTCCATGGTGTTCGAACTCTCCACAGCTCCAATATTCTACTTCTTGATCTTCTGTTGTATTCCCGGACCATGTCTAGATGCAGGGTGGACTACAGACTACTAAACGATTGTGAAAACCCTAGGAATCAAGAGAGCACTTAGAGGGGCTGCATTGTTGATTAAATTTTTGTGGCCTCCCCTCCCTTATTATAGGGGAGAGGGCAAAGATTAACTCCCCAAACCCTGATAGGTTTGGGCCTCCAACTCTTGTTCTATTCCCAGTCCACTACGGTCATACTGGGCTAAAACAGGGATCTAGAAGAATATTAAATTGGCCTACAAATTTATTTAATTTCTAATATCCATAACAAGGATATAAATAAATAAATAAATAAATAAAGTATTATTTTTATTCCATTAAAGAAATAATACTGACCTACCAATTTAATACATATTTACGAATATGCTTTCTCCTTGTTAAAGATATTAGAGATAATTAGAGATTGTAATATTAATTGTAGAATATTTAGTTTCCTACTATAGAGCTATATCTCTTGTATAAATATCGGTGTAATTAGTCATTGTGAAATACAAGAAAATATGAGTTTATCATTCTAAGTAACATGGTATCAAAGCCACAGAAGGGTTTTTCAAATCAGATTTCAGTTTTTTCCTCAAAAGGGTTTCACAACACATTCTATTTCGGGCTATCACTGGTCAACACCTCCACCACCATGAGGTTCGTCGTCCAGTTTTCGACCTACACTAGTCGTCCAGTCACCAGCGTCTACGCGTGTGAGCCACACGTGATGCTGAAAGATTCTGCTCCAGTTGCGTCACCAGAGTGTGAGCGCGCGTCCGTCACCAGCAACAACCCGATTTCTATCCATCATCCCATCTTGATGATTCTGGCCCTTCGGTGGTCTCCATTCTAGTGTGCGTCACTTCTTCGCTCAGGTTTTGATTTTTACCTAGTTCTCTGTCTTATTTCACTTTGGTCTTTATGCTGTCTCTATGGCCGACTCCTTAAAGAAGACTCTGGATGTTATTCCTGTGATGTCTCGAATCACAAACCAGAAGTTGACTGCGTCTAATTATTTATATTGGCGCAATACTATTGAATTGTATCTATGGATCCTCATATGACTAATGATCCGCCTAGTGATGATTCAAAACAATCCTGGTTGAGAGATGTTCGTCGATTCCGCAGATCCGAAATTCTATAGACAATGGTGTTATTGGGATGGTGTCTTTCTGTCATACCGTTAAGGCTCTTCTAGCCTATCTTGAATTTATGTATTCTGGCAAGGAGAACCTCTCTCACATGTGCACCGTGTGCAAGGCCTTCCATAGGTCAGACAAGGGTGATTAGTCCCTTACAGACTACTTTATGGCATTCACGAAGACCTATAAGGAGCTGAACACTCTTCTTCCCTTTAGTTCAGATACTAAGGTTCAGTAGGCCCAGCGTGAGAAAATGGCACTTATAAGTTTTTTGGCTGGTTTTCCCTCTGAGTTTGAACTGCTAAATCTCAAATCCTTTTAGACTCTAAGATTGCATCATTGAAAGAGGCCTTTCATCGAATTCTTCAAACTGAGCCACATGCCTCATCATTGACTACTCAATCTGCTTTTCTCGGTCACCGCCCTCACTGTGACTCTAGGACCTCTTCTTCCAAAGATTTTGGTGCTCCTTCGGTGAATCACTCTGACTGGATTACCTCTGTTGAATGTCATTACTGTCATGAGATTAGCCATCTCAAGAACACGTGTCCCAGAAAGAAATGACATCCTTGTCAATGTTGCATCTGGCTCTTCTGTCAATTTGTCCACCGCTGACAGTACCCATCTACTGACTCTAGCTGGCCATTCTTCTACCGCTGCCATTGCTGACTTAGGTAAACCAAATACCTGTCTTGTTTCCACCTCCTCTGAATGGGTCATTGATTTTGGTGCTACCGACCACATGACAGGTAATCCTGTCATTTTCTCATCATTTACGTCTTACAATTCTAGTCCACCCGTTTCCTTTGGCTGATGATTCGCACGCTCCTATTGTTGGTTCTGGCACTGTTAACTCCACTTCTTCTTTATCTTTGTCCTCTATCCTCAGTCTTCCTAACTTATCATTTAATTTAATTTTTGTTAGCTGTCTGAATCACTCCCTAAACTATTGCGCTACATGTTTCCCTGACTATTGTGTTTTTCAGGATTTGTCGATAAAGAAGATTATTAGTAAAGGGCATTGGTCGGCTGATCTCTACCCTCTGGATACACAGTTACCCATCTTTGTTTTCTGCATGAGTTCTATCACCCCATTTGACGCTTATTGTCAGTTGGGTCATCCATCTCTTTCTGTGTTGAGGAAGCTTTGTCATCAGTTTTCTAGTATGTCGTCTTTGCCTTATGAGTAGTGTCAGTTTGCTAAGCATCATCATCGTCGCTCTAGTCCTAGAGTCAATAAACGAGCCAGTGCTTCTTTTGAGTTAGTTCATTCTGATGTTTGGGGTCCTTGTCATGTTATTTATGTTCCTAGATTTCGGTATTTTGTTACTTTTATTGATGACTATTCTCGTATGACATGGTTATATTTAATGAAAGATCATTCTAAGTTATTTACCCATTTCTCGTCCTTTTGTGCTGAAATACAAACTCAATTTGGTGTTCATGTGAAAACATTAAGAAGTGATAATACTAAAGAATATTTGTCTGCTCAATTTCATGACTTTATGCTCAAACATGGTATTCTCTATCAGACTTCTTATGTTAATACTCCATCTCAAAATGGTGTTGTTGAGCGAAAAAATCGACACCTTCTTGAAACCTCTAGAGCACTGTTGTTTGAGATGCATGTTCCTAAAAATTTTGGGTGGATGTCGTGTCTACAACTTCTTTTCTCATAAATGGGATGTCTTCCACTGTCCTCTCAGGTGAGTCACCTTATAAGGTTTTATTTTCCTCCAAGTCTCTGTTCCCTATTGATCCTAAGATATTTGGGTGTACCTATTTTATCCGGGATGTCCGTCCTCACCTCACAAAACTTGATCCCAAATCTCTCAAATGTATATTCTTAAGTTACTCTCATGTCCAGAAGGGGTATCGGTGTTATAGTCCTGATCTAAATAAGTATGTCGTGTATACTGATGTTATCTTTTCTGAGCGTACACATTTCTCATCTTGTGACCATGCTCCCATTAGAGGGAGTCTGATGATGATTTCCTTATATATATGTACCTTCCTGACCCTACTCCTCCTACTCATACCTCTCCTGTCCGACCTCCAATCACTCAGACTTACTCTCGTCAGCTTTATCCAGAGGTAACTGTGATTCTAGATGAACTGCCTACTGCCTCCGATGCACCAATATTTTTGTTGTCAGATCCACTTCTGAGTGATGATCATCTCATTGCTCTTCATAAAGGTAAACGCTCATGTACTTATCCTATTTTCTCTATCATGTCTTATGATCATTTATCACCGTCGTCTCGTTCTCTTGTTACTTCTCTTGCTTCTGTTCCTAATTCTATGTATAAAGCTTTGGCCAATTCTAGTTGGCGTGATGCAGTGGTCGAGGAAATGAATGCCTTAGATGCTAATGGGACTTGGGCTTTGGTTGATCTCCCTCTGGAAAATGCCCTATTAGGTGTAAATAGGTATTTACGGTTAAGGTCAATCCTGATGGTTCGGTTGCTCACCTTAAAGCTCATTTTATTGCTAAAGGGTACTCTCAGACCTATGGCATTGACTATTTTGATATTTTCTATTTTGTTGCCAAATTGACTTCTATCAGGTTGCTGATTTCTCTGGTTGCTTTGTATCAATGGCCTATTCATCAGTTGGACATTAAGAATGCATTTTTTCATGGTGATCTCCATTAACCTATTTTTATGGAGCAACCACCAGGTTTTGTTGCTCAACGGGAGAATAGAAAGGTTTGTTATCTACACAAAATTTGTATGGTTTAAAGCAGAGTCCTTGTGCATGGTTTAATACGTTCACAACAGTGGTTGAGAAATTTAGCATGCAGAAGAGTAAGTCAGATCACTCATATTTCTATAAACAGTCTGAGGGTGGTCTCATTTTGTTGGTAGTGTACGTGGATGATATAGTGTTTACATGCAGTAACTCTGAAGGCATTGATTCATTGAAGGCTTTTCTTCACACTCAATTTAATACTAAAGACTTGGGAAGGCTAAGGTATTTCTTGGGTATTGAGGTCACTGGGAGTAAGAAAGGCATTTTCTCATCCCAAAAGAAGTACGTTCTTGACCTACTTTCTGAAATGGGTAAGTTGAGGACCAAGCCATGCAGCACTCCAATGGTTCTAAACTTGTAATTAACTAAGGATGGAGAGTTATTTGATGATCTCGAGCAGTATAGGAGGCTGGTTGGAAAGTTAAATTATCTTCGGATGACTCATCTTGATATTTCTCACCATGCTAGTGTAGTCAGTCAGTACATATCATCACCAACCATTGATCATTGGAAAGTAGTTGATCAAATTATGTGTTACTTGAAAGGCTCACCTAGGTGCGGAATAGTGTATGGTGATCATGGTCATGAAAATATTAAGTGTTTCTCGGATGCTGATTGGGCAGGATCCAAGGAAGATCGGAGGTCTATATCTGGTTATGGTATTATGTTTGGAGAAAACTTGATCTCGTGGCAAAGCAAGAAGTAGAAGGTTGTTTCTTATTCAAGTGTTGATTCAAAGTACAGAGTTGTTAAGAAAAACAATCATCAGAAGCCCTAAAATAAAGTTTTGATGAGATGTCAAAACACTCAAGAAAAACTGAAGATTAAATCAATCAAACTAAAGGCCAAGTCAATCCAACTGATGAGCAAAAATCAAGACAGCCGGACTGACATCTAAGAGTACTCAACTGATGGCCAAGTTGAAAGTCAATTCAGCCAAACCGAAGCTTAAGACAACTCAACTAATGGCCCAACTGAAGTTCAAAGTCAACCCAACTGATGAGCAAAAGTCAAGACAACTGGACTGACATCTAAGAGTACTCAACCAACGGCCAAGCTAAAAGTCAAAACAGCTAAACTGAAGCTCAAGGCAACTCAACTGATGGTCAAGCTGAAGATGAAGCCAGCCAAACTGATACTCAAGTCAAACCAACCAATGGCCCATGATCAGTTGAATTGAGAAGCTATTTAGAAAAGAGACTCTCCGAAGTCGAACTGAAGCATTAACTGATCTGAATCAGCTAACTTTGAATCCAAGGTAACTGACTGTAGAATCAATGAAGTTAATGCACACTAAAGAGTGAATGACAGAGTAACTACTACAACAACATTGCTAATGGCTATATGCACCTAACGAGTTCTTGATCGATCAACAAACCTTTGATCGCTCAATAGACCCACCACATCCAACGGTTACAATACACTCCTCTATAAAAGATGAGTGAAATAGAATTCAAAATACTTTTTATATAACTTTCGCATGACTCTTTGTTAATCTTCTAAAATCTCTGCCAAGAAAACTGAGCTCTCTCTCCCCCTATTCTACTCAGTTTAAAGCAATATATGCAGCTACAAAAGTTAACCTGAGAAGAAGAAAAACTCTACAAGCTATAATCATTTTCAGTTCGCCGTTGAAAATCCGGCCGAAGATCTTCTCGGTCAAAGCTTTGAAAAGTATCAACTACAACTGCTCAGTTCAAGGAGCACACTCAGTTGATAACCCCAGTTCAAGACTAACCATCTTGAATATCGAAAGAGATCTAAAACCTTGTAAAGACAACAATAGCAGCTAACTCTCCAGCTAAGTGTGAGTCGCCGCTAAAGAAACTACCACCGCAATAGCGAACTGTTGGAGACTGCAAGTATGAGCCATTGACCCAGTTGAGGTAACATTGTAAAGAAACTCACTATTACTAGGTTCAGCCAGTTTACATTCATTGTATAATTTGTAAGGTTAACTTAGATTACATAGTGAATTTGTCCCTTCTGCGGAAGAAAAAGAGGACGTAGAAGCATTAAGGATTTGAACCTCTATAAAATCGATTGTGTGTTGTATTGCTTTCATTCTTTCAAACTACTCATATGTTAAAAATGAACACAATATCACACGACTTGCACTTATCATAAACAAACTAAAAATAGACAAGCCGATAAGTTCAAAAAGAGTCAATAGGGCCCTTATAATTTTCCGCACTTAATTAAAAAATTTTGGAATCAGTTTATTCACCCTCCCTAAACTGATATCGACTCATTCGGGACCAACAAGAGCTATGGTCATATCCACTTGTGAGATATTTTGGATACATCAGTTTCTAACTGAGATATGCCTAAAAATCTCAGTTCCAGCTAAGTTATGGTGTGACAATCAGGCTGCACTACACATCTCATCTAATGTTGTCTTTCATGAGCGGGCTAAGCATATTGAGATTGATTGTCATTTTATTTGTGAGAAGATTCAGCTAGGATTGATTGCTACTGGATATATGAGGACTGGGGATCAGTTAGGAGACCTTTTCACAAAGGCTCTCAGTGGGGCGCGAGTAGATTATCTTTGTAGCAAATTGGGCATGATTAATATCTATGCTCCATCTTGAGGGGGACTGTTAAAGATATTTGTTAAAGATATTAGAGATAGTAATATTAATTGTAGAATATTTAGTTTCCTAGTATAGAGCTATATCTATTGTATAAATATGGATGTAATTAGTTATTGTGAAATACAAGAAAATACGAGTTTATCATTCTAAGTAACACTCCTTTAGTCCAGTCATTCTGATAGCTATAATTAATTAATATCTTGTTTCAAGAGTAGTACCGCACGACTTTCATTTATCATGTTAAGAATAAATTAATATTCTGCATGCAGGGCTTTCCATGATCCTTGTGCTTCTTCAAGGGGACATCATCAACCTGGCGCACCAGGACACAGTGACCATATATATTGTACGACCCATCATATATGTAAATGATACTGCCTGATATTGAGGTTGTTAATCCTATCTGATAATCTCACTCATTGGTAAATCAAAACAATAACAACATATATGTCCGCCAATATATATGGGTTAAGAACCCGAACTCTGTGGATCTTTATTCTTACTTAAGGTCAGAATAGAGAACAGTATCCTATCATGATCCTTCTCAATACACAAACTAGTGCACTAGAATAATCAGCCAGCCAAGATAAACTAACTATCGATTATTCTACGGCATACCGATGGTGGGTTTAGGACCATCTAAGTCGTGAGCCTTTTAATATATTGCAAGAAATCCGATGATATGATCTTTATCGTGTGTTAACCCACACCATATTATCTACAATGCAAGTATATGGAACGTGTAATTAAATATAAAAATAATTAAATGCACACAGTGACTGCAATTATTATTCAATCTATATCGTCTTAATATTGTTTAATGTATACAAAGACAAGCTTTCCAGTATACAAAACCAACAATCTCCCACTTATACTCAAAGCATGTCTTTCAAGTATATACAACACATGGGATAACTCTCCAACATCACATAAACTCAAAACGGCCGCGGGTCTGCATCAACTCCCATTATCTCCACGTGACCATTAAAGGTCTGAGTTTATAAGGCTCCTCGTGAATAGGACAACCATTTTTGTCTTCCAATAAAATCTTGACCATTGCCACATCTTCCTCCCTTATGTCTCGTATAAGGTGGTACTATCAACCTATGTGTTTAATTGCCCCATGAACTCTATATTCCTTTCGAATATGCTATTGCACTAGTTATCACAGTGTGTCTTGATACTCCTAAGGCAAATCAGAAACCACACTCGAGTCTAACAAGAAGCTATGGAGGCGCACAATCTTTCGTAGCCTCAGAGCCAACCACATACTCGACTTTCATGATGGAGTGAGCATGCATTTGTGCCTTACTCCTCCATGCCACGACTCATCTTCCCAGTTTAAACACATATGCTGAGAAAGATTTACTCTGATTCTTTTTATCAGTTCTGGAAAAACTATGTTTGTATAACCTAAAGTAATTAGACTGTCTGAGTGGTGGTGGTTTTGGCTGCCCAAATGGAAAATGTGGCGGCAGCGGAGGAGGCTCTGGCACCAAGGGCAGGGGCCACCTCTGACGCGGTGGCTTTGGTACCAAATACTTTTTTGATGATTATGAATGCATCTTCGTTTCCACTCTCATTCATCATATTCATATCCATTTATGCCATGTGTTGTTTCGTTGCTTGAGAATATATATGTATATATATATATAGTGCAGACATCTAATAATAATAAATAATAACACAAACTTTATAGAGTACATGGAAGGTATATATACAGACTATACCTGCAGAAAGTAATGGTTGTAATACATATTATATTGTGAAGAAGAAAGAGAAGCAGAGCATGATTTATTTTTGAGGACCGAATTATAGTAATCAAAATGATTTCCTTCGTCAAGGAGAGAGAGATAGAGAAATAGTGACGCTAATTACATTTGTAGGGTCTCGGTCCCGCATCCGTTCACCTTTCTCTGACTTCACCGGATTCCGACTCGTGACAGAAGCACCAAGCTTCTGTTGAGGACAGCTGCAATTGCTCAGATCTCCTTTGTATTGGTCTTCTTCCACACCACTGCGACAACCCTCTAAAGACCACGGAAGCCTCCACCACGTCGTCGGAGACCCACTCCGACAGCCTGCTCCTAGCCCTCTAACACTACCCACTGAGAGAAGAGATTTAGAGAGAAAGGAAGAGCATACGTCTCGCTGCCCCTCACACACTTAGATACATAACACCGCTATTGCAATTCTAAGAAAATGAGAGAGTTCTCCAAAAAGAAGAGCAACTCAATTGAATAAGTAGGGCAAGAGATAGGGTTGCCTCCAAATGGGCTTGGCAACGTGGGTTTAGGAGAAATAATTGTATGGGCCACAAATTTGGGCCAATAACTACTACAATATTTATACAATTTATTTCTATTTTTATCAAACCAATGCTAGCTACTTAATTAAAATTATGATGAACACTAGCTTCCGTTAATTAATTTCACGTCACCTCGAAGAATGGCTCTTCTGCTAAATATTTATGTATCTCATCATCCATTGATGGATCCAATACATGAGGACTAGACTTACGTTATCCTCAGTATAAGGTGTACATTAAACGGTCAATGCGATGATCAAAAAAATTATTAAAATAGATGATATTTTTTAGGGATATAAGTGATATTTTTAAGTATTACGATTGATATTGATTTTGACAGTTTTTTTTAACCGATACTTTTTAATGATACAGGTGATACTTTTAGGCTTTTGAGTGATATTTTTTAGTATTGCAATTAATAGTGATTTTGACGAATTTTTTAGTCGACGCATTGACCGAATCAACACGTTGTCTATCTGATGTGAACCTAGTGGACACAAGGTCCGCCCATTCCGAATTAAATGTAAGGGATACAGTTTTGTTTTGTTTTTTTTTAGGAAAGGGATACAGATTTTTAAAAGTCAACAAAATCGAATTGTAGTTTTGATAAGATTGGAACCAAAATATAATACCAATTTTCACTAGATTTTTTGTAAGGCATGACGTAACTAATATATGTACTTGTTGCCTATCCATATCATATATATTATATAAATTTTTTTAAGTAAATTAAATACAAATTATATAAGTTTTCTCGGATGCCAAGTTGTTTACGAAAAATTTGGCATCTAGTCTTCAATTATTCGATTTTCTTTTATCCAATTGCACTGAAATTCACTTTCATTAAAAGCATACCTTATAAAGAGTAAACATCCTCAAATAACAAACTAATTTCACTTGTTTTATGTTTTGAATGCCAAAGTCAACTTTCCGTACGTATGCTAATACCATGTTGGTTTTTTATTGTAATTGATTAAACAAGCAACTTGCTCTGAAATATTCTTAATTCGAGCTATATATATACATATATATATATATGTAGTCAATTCATAGTTGTTTTATTCTGTTTTTCTTGCGAGGAAAGGGACGTTGACAACGTGATTAATTATTATAGATAAATAAAACGGTATTATCAACTCAAAGTTATCTTATACGAATATAGTACATGAATTCATGTTTAATTAATAGCATGATATTTTCTCAAAAAATAAAAATACCATGATAACTATGGAAAACAATATAATTAGGCAAGTTTAAACTCACACCATACTATTAAATTCACCATGGTAAGAGAGGAGTTGTGGCGGGTAATAGTTGTTAGATGTTATCAAACTTTTTCATTTAAAAATAAAAAATTAGAAAAGATGTTACCAAACTTAACATAGATGAATTCAATATTAAATATTAATTATAAAAATTATAAGAACATCACACTAAAATCTAGTCAGTCTATTTTATATTTAGTTTAGCCAATTAAACCTTTCGTTACACCAAAAAATCCTTTAATTTCAAACTTTCTTTATAAAAAAATAATATGAAGAAATTATAAAGAAAATGATGGCAGGATTAAATTATAAGGCGGTTGGTGGAATGCGGCGAGCATAACATATTTCAAATCTAATTTTGTGTTCGTACAGTGAATTATTCCAGTTTACGGCTTAAACTCATCTCAAATTGTCATGTATATTATAATTTATAATTATGTTATATCTAATTTTGTCAATATTTCAAAGTTATTCTTTTTTTTTCTTCATTTAGACTAGTATTATCTATGACTCAAGAAAAGATATATATAGTTCAATCGAAATAAGTTATGAAAAAGCTAGACCAGTTCAATCTAATACGGTACGAGCTATATATATAAATAAGAGTGCAGAAGAAAAATGTAAATAATTATGCATAGTTTTGCTGTCGTTAAATTTACAGTCCCAGAAAGCCTTCAAATTGGGAAAAACAATTAAGATTTGATCAGACAACGTTTTTTTTTTTTTTTCAGAAAACAAAATTTATATGATTTTATGGTAGAATTTAATTTAGTAAAGTCGATATGCGAAATAAATTAGATAAGCATCATTGTTAAGTAGATAAGCTTAATTAGTTTGTTATTTGATAGATGTTTACTCTTTATAAAGTATATATATGTGCTTTTAATGTTTTAGTTCATTTGATTTCGTCAATTAATTGCCTATATAAGTTGACATGTGATTCATTATTGGATATAAGAAATAAGAATACAGTACCATTTCTCTTTGCTCATCAATTCTAATCTTTGCAGTATGCTCCTATTAATACTCTCTCTTTGATAAGCTTGTTTTCTTTTTTAGTATGTCCCGATATATATACGTTTCTAAATATATTTAGCTAATTTACTAATATATACCCATATTTAATATGGTCACATTAGGCATCAATTCAATATCAAAGAAATAAGTAAGGACTTATTAGGAAGTTTCTTAATTAATTGTCTTTCCTAATCATTTTTTTGATCATCATAAAAACTCCCAATCAGGCTATCAAAATGGAACGAAGAGAGTATTTTTCATCTTTTAACATGAGTCGCATTTGCTCGAAGTGATGCCACTCCTATGTGAAATGCCAAACGCGATGTTCTGTTAGAATCTTGGGTTAGACCAAAACACCATTAGGTTTTACCATAATAGTGTACACTTGATTGTTCACTCATAGCGTGAAAACATTAATAAAATGGGTTGGTCTCTTATACAATATAGTGTACCATAAGTTAGTGTCAGGCGGGCGCGAGGCTCTCACGCGCGCGGCCCACACACGCGGCGCGTGTTAGTCACGCGCCCGTTATTTTTTTTATTTTATTTTTTTCTGGGTGGATTTTTTTTTTCGATTTTCTATTTTGTCCTTTGATTTTTCTACCAAAAATTTATATCCTAAAATAAAGTTAGTGAATCCTAAAATTCAAATGAATTAATTTAATTTTTTGAAATCAATATGAATTTATATCATAAAATGGAATTATTAAATTTTTAAAAACACAAAATAAATCCCTAAAAACACCCCAAAAAATCCTAATAAACACAAAATAAACCCTTAAAAACACCCCAAAAAATCCTAAAAACACAAAATAAACCCTTAAAAACACCCCCAAAAAACCCTAAAAAACACCCCTAAAAAACTCTAAAAAACACAAAATAAATCCATAAAAATACCCTCAAAAAAACCCTAAAAAACACAAAATAAACCCCTAAAAACACCCGAAAAAATACTAAACCCTAAAAAATACCCCTAAAAAATTCTAAAAAAAACTTAAAAAAACACTAAACCCTAAACCCCAAACCCCTAAGTTGTAAACATTAATTGCGATGAAATAAATCATAATTTGAATTAAAGAAACTCGTATACGACAAGTTGCAGGCTCAATACTTTTTATGGTTACGTGTGATATTTTTAGTTTTTGCTTGCTTTTTCCAATGCGGGGACGATCTTCCATATCTATCGCATTCAATTTTACCTGTTCAGATAGTCAATTTTGTGGATCAATCACTCATTCATTCGTAATCAAAATATGAAAAATAAGTACACTAAACTTATCTATTTTCATAAACCCCAAATAGAGAACCACCGTATATTATAATTTATAAATATGATAAATTTTGAAATTGTATCTTTGGATCACAACCGCGTCAATTCCACCATTAAGTCTCCACTACATGTATTATATATATTTGTTGCATATTATGTAGAAAAAGAAGAAAATTGTTGGCCGTACATTGGGACTCAGTCTCAATCAGGTGGTACTTGAAATCAACAGTTGACAAAATCTCACACGTGACGTGGAAAACTATATATCTTTTAAAGTCAACGCTGTTGCCGTTAGATTTTGCTTTACACTAATATAAATTTTTTTAAAAAATATGGTGGGACCTTATATTTGGTTGGACTTTGCATAATAAACCTTAAAATAGTTGTAATATTATATTCGTCAGTTTGTCCACAATTACTCGTGACTGCATACATACTAATTATACGTATAATGCCTACACTCTACAATCGTAGAATCATCTTATCAAATGCAACTACCTCAAAGAAATAAAATTCAAATTAAAAAAAAAAAAAAAAAAAACAGTGCAAGTGTGCAAAGTCACCAATTAAACTTATTTTTTCTTGGGTTTCTATCTTTGTAAACTTGGTTGGCGTAATATAATTAATGCTATAACATATCGTGTAATTAGTTGCCTTTTTTTTATTAATCAACTAGGTCTTTGAAGTATAATAATGATCAATATTGATAAGATTTTCTGTAGTGTCTATTTAAGTAGGATGTGCAATGGTCGACATTGGTAATGAACATGCATACCAATTACCAACTATAACTCGTAGTGTGTATTGTTGGGCAATTCATGATTTTTTTAAAATTATCTTAGCTTTCAACAAGATGAAATGACCCCGTAATATTAATGTAAAACGGACTTCGGCATTTGTCTCCGATCCAAGATACAACGACATTGCAATGGTATTTTGTTGCACTTATAAAAATGATGTTATAATGAACAAACACAATAATCAAGGCTTTCAGTTAATTACTAGAGAATGATAGAAGTATAGAAAGTGTTGGATTTTGAATGAATTGGAAATGACAATTAATTACTAGAGAAGAATAAAAGTATAGAATGTGTTGGATTTTGAATGAATTGGAAATGAAATCCAGGGGTCTATTTATAATATACGAAGAGTTGTCGTGCCTCTTTGTGAATAGATGGCAAGATTCAGTCCAAATCAATCTAGACCATGCAGACGTGCTAAGTGCACTCAAAACTGCCCATTCCGACAAGTGCGATGTGCAGCACTTGGCCCTAAACCGCCCATTCCGATAATGTGTGGCTCGGCATTGGATTCATAGCATTCTTGTAGCCACTTTTTTAGCTTAAAAAGCTAACTACACAACACCACATGGTTGGCTATGTGTATGGGATAGCCCACTTGATTGAGTTTTCTAAATTTGAGATCATTGATTAATAGATTTTACCAACCATAATTATTCGATGTGGCATAGACATTTTCATATCCCACTCTCACTCTTCCATATTTAGTTTTAAGTTGTCAGCTTTATCAATTAATATCTATGTTCTTCCAAAATTGAATTTAGAATTATAAATACACAAAATTCATCTACACGGAACGTAGATTATGAATTGACAACTAATTTTCCATTTAAACAAATGAAAATACTATTTATCAAGTGATTAAAATAACCAATTAAATTGTTTGTAACAACCAATTTCCAACATATAGTAATTAATGTTTATAGATGGGCTAACACCCTCTCATCCTTACCCAAAATTATCAACAAAAGAAATGCGAACTTAAAAAATTTATCATTAGTATTTGAGTATATCTGAAAGCACTTTATAATGTAATTTGATTTTGAAATTATATTCAAATTACATTAAATACACTTGGCGCTCACGTTAACTTAGGTGTGCATGGTAGCTAAGAAAAAGACAAAATCAATAAGAACACATAATTGTTCATCACAAGTGGCTATGCTTGGGGCGTTGTCAAACCATGTTATTCAGTAGATATATTTTTTGATATTTTACAATTAGATTGACAGATTATTTATATCAAGAAAAAAATTTCACAAATTAAATACAATAACACATCATAATTATCTAAAGTACCCTTACTAAGTGTCCATTTACTCGATACATTTCAGACTCCACAACCCAATAAGGATAGCATTATTGTGTGTGTGTGTGTTAGAACGGAATTGAGAAAGACACATAATTTACGTGTTTCACTAACATTGGGTTAGCTACATCTACAAACCAACAATAGAGGGAATTTTATGAAGTGTGCGAATAATGATTACAAAATACTCTGAAATCCTAATAAACCGGATTTAGAAATTAAACCCCAAAAATGAGAAAATAAATCCAAACATAACATAGCCCGACAAGTCGGTACAATTCAATGTTAGGATTCTTTGGAATATAACATATGACGCGAGAAGTCGGTGCAACCCAATATTAGGGTTGTTCAAAGCATCCAAATAGTATGTAAAAGTAATTCACAATTTACAATTAATTAAGAGCAAGGTCGTTATGCATTATAGAACTTAATTAGGGTTATTAAATATCATATCAGTACTTCTGGATATGAGTGCATGAAACGGACAACTGTAACTAAAAATATAGTATTTATATTACAGAGAAAACAAATTAAACAAGCATAAATAGATAAATACAATCACATCACAGTCTACACAGCCTCAATTAATTTAACTGGCGCTATATATATGTATATATACAGCTAACTTCAAATGATAATAAATGCTTGAAGATGTCACTCCTCTATCTATTATATTCCATTTCTTTACCGTTTCCACTATCTTCTAAATTTAATCAAATTACTAATTGATGTAATCCACTAAGCTAATAAAGTCAAATCACTTATCATTTCCTTTAATCTCACTGTTTGCACATTTTAATCACATTATATAATATTCGCATCTCATGAAGAGTCATGATAATGTTCTTATTTAAATTCACACCTTCCTTAACGTTAAAGAAATCTACAAAATATCTTAACACAAAATTTTCATAATTTGATCTTAATATTTCAGAAATAATATTTTTTTTTTCTAAATAAGTTGAATATGCCATCAGCTGACCCCTTTTTTTTTTGGATGTCGAGGGCAACCCGCAGCCGCTACCGTGGTGCGCACTGGGTAAACCCCGCCCCTGTGTAATAGCAGCTGACCCCTATTTTGTTGAATAATCTTTGTACAATAGGTTAATATGATAGATTTCATTTCTCTCAATTATAAAAGTACTATAATCAATAGATTCATTTAGAAATAATAATAATAATAATAATAATAATTATTATTATTATTATTATTATTATTATTATATATTAATTTCAACTAAATTAAATAATCGATTATATAATAAGTAGTACAGAAAAATAAATTTACATACCCATGAACTTAAGATTTCCTGTTACATCTCCATGTTACATGAATCTTATATATATTTTATCATTAATATATGTATGTCATTCATTAATTTTTTAATATATATATATATTTGATGATATCATAAATGTACATGGAGCATATTTTGTTGAAATAAAATACGAGATAAAATATAAAATTGTAGTAGACATATATTAATTAAGTTTGATGAAAAATTGAACCTAATTAAGATCTCAAGATGTCAAAACCACTTTCTAATTACTCGGGGCATTTTGTCCCATCCGCAATTGATTCATAAATTCTCTCTCTTTTTTTATTTGGTATTAATTTAATTTTATAATTTACTACAACCAAAAAGAGACAATTGAAACCGACCAAGCCGCCATTTTATTTTATTTAGAAAAAAGCCCCCCATTAATTTGTTGTTGATAGAAACTTTTGTGCTGAAAGATATAATTTGTCGTTTTGGGATGACCCCCAAAATTGGTATTCAATTTGTCAACTTTCGGCTTTGAAATTTAATGATGACTGCGGTGAATTGTATTCTCCCATCTCCTACTCTTTGATCTTTTTATGGGTTCAAATTTTCTATTATACTTATATATAGTTCATTCAATATTTTATTATAAAATTTATGATTTTAATAATATTTATTATAAAATAAAATTCAATTCTAATTTAAATAATTATAGTCAATATTTATCACCAAAAAATGAATTAAAAAACTTATAAAATTTAATTTTAAATTAATTCACCATAATAATAAATTATTAATTGAAAATTGAAAATTAAATACTAAAAAATAATTATATATAAATCCTAATTGGGTGGGTTGAATCCTAAAAAAAATCAAAGTTAAACTAAATCACAAAAAAAATGAAAAAAAAAATATATATAAAAATCACATAATTTGAAAGTCTAACACAGAGTGTAATAAAAAGATGTGTAATATGAAATCTCAAGTGCTTTTATCGTTATATTAATAGTTATAATAATAATAGTAATAATAGCTATAGTTATATACATATATGCATATATATATAATATTAATAAGTAACTACATGCATGAAACAGACTAAAACCTCCTAATTTTAAAGTAGTATGTATTCTAAATAAATAGGTTTTTAATTAATTTTCCAAATCAAAATTGTCAACCAGAAGAAAGAAGAAAAATATCCGTAAAAAATATTGGTCTTTGCCACACCATGCCAAATCCATCTATAACCATTCCAATATTGACTTGTTAAACCTGGACATATAATTAATAGTACGGGTTGACAATTCGTGCGTGCCGTGTCGACATGATAATAACACAATATGATAAAGTCAAATACAAACATAATTCATTAAGGATTTGTTCGAAACAAATACAATTTGTTTTGTACAAACACAGCCATAACAAATACGAAAAACACGAAAACACAAAAATATGATTTTATTATTGCCAACACGACATGATAGGGACCTAATAAGAACACGAACATAACAGAGACACAATATAAAATAACCAGTACGTAATACATATTAAATTAAAATTATGTTTTAAATAAATAAATTTTAATTTTAATAAATAAATAATTTTTTAATGTGAATAACCAAATTTTGACTAAAATTTTAGATTAAATGAATAAGTTAAATTATCATATATAATTAATATATTTAAGGGATAAGGGCCAAATTGGCCACTGAACTTATTTGGGGGGCTCAATTGGGTTACTACAACTTTTTTGGGCTCAATTGGGCCACTGCGCTGTTAAAATTGGCTCAATTGAGCCACCGCGCGACGGAGCCCGTTAGGGCTCCGTTAAGTGAACCAAAACGACGTCGTTTTGATCATTTTTTTACCCGACCCAATGCTAACGCATACCCCGACCCACTCTCAATTCAAAAACCCGACCCAAGCTTCTAAAATCCACAATTTGGGGATTTCAAATCCCTAATTCTGCAGCAACTCTCATACACAAACAACAATACAATTTCCTAATAATCAAGAGAAATTAAGAAAGTGAAAGACAATAAATAGAATAACAAAGATTGAAAAAAAATCAAATTATCAAACACAACAACATATATGACTCATTAATTCTTGATAAGAGAGAAATGAAAAAATTACCTTCTTCTAAGAGTTCATCTTCCTGCAATTCTTCTTGATCTCTCATTTACGGTCTGTTAATGGAGAGATGTTCCCCATCTTCACCATTAATTTTGAAAATTGCATTGCTCTCAGCATACCTCTTCACGAGCTCGAGCGATTCTTGATTCTTGGTGACGAGAACTTGGTCAGAATTCAAGAGGCCCTTGACGCTCAGCAGATTCTTGAAGTAGGCGTTGTCGAAGGTTGCCGGAGAGACGAAGTCCAACGGGAAGAGGTTCTGATCGCCGCCCGACTGCGGGCACCTCGTACGCAGCTGGACGGCGTAGGATTGATCCAATGTGAAATCTGGCCTTGATTTTTCTTGAATTAGGGATTTGAAATCCCCAAATTGTGGATTTTAGAAGCTTGGGTTGGGTTTTTGGATTGAGAGTGGGTCGGGGTATGGGTTAGCATTGGGTCGGGTAAAAAAATGATCAAAACGACGTCGTTTTGGTTCACTTAACGGAGCCCTAACGGGCTCCGTCACGCGGTGGCTCAATTGAGCCAATTTTAACAGCGCAGTGGCCCAATTGAGCCCAAAAAAGTTGTAGTAACCCAATTGAGCCCCAAATAAGTTCAGTGGCCAATTTGGCCCTTATCCCTATATTTAATTATATTTATTTATATGATATTAACGGGTTACATGAATCCGACACAAAATTTTCATGTCGTTATCCTGTTGACATGGTAAGACTAAATCCTACCCCGTTAATTTAGTGAGTGTTCCTACTGCGCTATCCTCCCTCCATCTCACTCATATAAATTTTCTTTTAATATCCAAATATATAGACTGATTTCTGTATATATTTAGCACATTTACTATATCCCTATTCAATATGTCTTAATAATAATAATTTTATTATTTTCAGTCATGAAAATCTAACCCTGCACTTCTTATTTTTATTGTTATACTCATCGAAAACATGAATATGAAACATTAAACATTAATTTATTATCAAAGAAAAAATATATATATGAGCATATTAGGAAACTAATTTATTTAATGTTTCAGTCTTTTCCAATCATTGATTTTCTTAATTCCACTGGAGGGAGAGTATACATTAATTAATGTTGTATATTAATTGCAATATGTTATTTTTATAACTTTAAATTGTAATAATAAAATCATAAATGTAGATGATAATCGAGTTAAGCGATCAACAACAGGATAAGAGGGGAAGCAGATTGCATGAAATCCCAACTCCACGTTGGATTTTGCTGTCAGTAATTGTCAACGTTTATTTGACGCACACAATATTTCATTTCTTTACCTTTCCAACTTGCTTTTCTCTCTCATTTTATAAACCTAATTGTCTCACATAATCCCTTACATCACCACCCTCTTTTTTTCCCCTTTCACAGCCAAAGAAAACCACAACTTGAACGCCAACAAAAAGAGAGAATATAAACTGCCCAACTCCCCCCAAAAACACCATCATCAACAACAACAAATGAAGCTCGTTTGGTCACCGGAATCTGCGTCCAAAGCTTTCATCGACACCGTTAAATCAGTAAGCTCACAGGAAAATATAACATAACTATTTCATTTTTTTCTTTTAAAACTATTCTAACTTTTCTTTGTGCATGTTGTTACGCCAGTGCAAGCTTTTCAACGAATCAAGTGCGGCGGAGCTAGTCTCGGCCATGGCAGCGGGGTGGAACGCGCAGCTAGTGGTGGAGACGTGGCGGCGGGGAGGATCCATCGCCGCCAGCGTTGGGCTTGCCGTAGCGACGCAGCACAGCGGCGGGAGGCATATTTGTGTGGTTCCTGATGAGGAGTCGAAGGCGGACTACGTGGAGGCGATGAGGGAGTCCGGCCAGCCATCCGACGTCGTCGTAGGGCGGCCGGAGGAGGCTATGGAAGGGCTGGAAGGGATTGATTTCCTGGTGGTGGACTGCCGCCGCAACGACTTCGCAAGAATTCTCACGGTGGCCAGATTAGGCCACAGGGGGGCTGTGCTGATATGCAAGAATGCTAGCTCCAGAGCCGCCAACGATTTCCGGTGGCGCACCGTGCTTGATGGGAAGTCTAGGATCGTGCGGACGGTGTTTCTGCCGGTGGGGAATGGACTCCACATCGCGCACGTCGGCGCCACCGGTGGAGGCGGAGCAGCCGCTGGGAAGGGTCAAAGCCGGTGGATCAAACACATTGATAGACTGTCAGGTGAAGAGATAGTCATTAGGAAATGAAATTGTTTTTTTTTTTCCTTCTTTGTACTGTACATATTTTTTAGGGAGAAAAGTTGACTTTTCTTTTTGCAGATTATCTATTTATTTTCCAGTTCTATTTATGTGGTTTATTACATAATCTTCCTTACAAAATCCACCACCAGTATACATTTTCCAGAGAAATGGGTCAAAGTGACTGCTAAATGCACTTGAATCCGAATTATAAAATAATAATACTAACAATAAGAAAAAATCACGAGCATCAACAACCATCTGAAGGAAATGGAAATAAAAATTGCATGGTGGTAGGAGCTAATAGCTATAGCACTCTGAAGGAATGATTGTTCAAAAGATATGGTCCATTTTCGACTAATAGAAATAGGTATCAAATCTTATAAACAAAATACATAAATGCATGTAGCTTCTTCTTCTTCTGATAAATTAGGTCAAAATACAATGGGTAGATTTATGACTGTAAATCCGAAGCTGAGCAACGCAGGGATTAAAAAAATGGTTTGCTTTTTTTACTTAAAAGTATGTACAAGCGGGCAATTGCGGTTTGCTGTTCGATAGATTGTTGTGTAGAACATCAGCAGAAGCGTAGCCACGAACAAAATGCAGCATGCAGCATTATCAACAATGGGTCTAGTCCCAACTATCCCGGCTTCTTCGTTGTGCTTTCTTTTGTGAGTGGGATTTCTTCGTGTCCAGACGTTTCTGCTCCCCAATAGCCGACCTTTGGGGCGAGAAAGAAATAGTTAGTTACCATATTCTGGATAGCACCAAGGTAAGATGCAGGTACAGAAGATGGGAACTTCCCATTTGGGATCATTTCGAAAAAGGACAATGTACGATGGAAGAAAACCAAGGGGATTGCTTACAACTAGATGTATTTTGACCCTAGAGATGTAAGGGGGTGACAACTGAAATTAAGAATTTTTTACTCACAATTTTGCTATCCTTTTTACTGTCTCTTGTGAAGGAGGTGGGGGGACATATGAAGCAGCATCAATAATTGCCTGCATCGTTCATTCAAAAATAATTAATACACACTAAAAGACATTTCCTCTCAAGTCCCAAAACTAAGAAAAATACAAAAAAGAAACACCATGTAACACCAGATGATAGTCCAAGACATTTTTGTGAGAAAGGAAACCATGTAACGTTGGTACCTGATATACGTTTTCCCTAAACAATTACCTGTAGTTTTGCCAAAGCATCTTCAACGTTACCCCTATAACCAAAAATGCCACGTAAACATTTGCTCTAGTTGCAAAAGAAAAGGGGGGGTCAGAAAAGTGTAGCCAGGAAGTGTTACTTTTGAGTTCTAGTCTTTGTTGAAGAAATAACAATTTCCCCATCTTTATTGATACGGTTCTTCTCCTGCCACCAATGTCAATATAAGAAGTTAAGAAATAGAGAGATAATTATCCTCATACAAATCTGTACAATGTTATGTACTAAAAGAAGATTGGGATGACTCTTAATGACCAGAAGCATCAAGAAGGAAAAATGCATGCAAGTGCAGGCGGACCAATCTAAGATAATCCAGAAGCCTCTCAAGTTTCAAGTCTCAATTTGATTAAATTGATAACATGAAGAGGATGTACACTATCTTATTTTTGACAACTAAGTACCTCTTGTTCTCTGACTTAACCTAACTAAAAATATGATTTGATGCCCTAAACATAAGAAAAATTGCATTTTGCATTAAAATCAAAACACAAACTAGACATTTTACGGAGACATGTGCAGTGTAAATTCCTTCTTGAAGTTTCATGTTGCAATCGGACATCATATAAAATAAACGAAACAGCAGTCATCAAAAACTCTGTGGCCACTGTGCAAGAGGTGAATGAAATAAGAAAATGGGACAGATGTAGACACATCCCCTATCGAGTACCACACAAGAATATACACATCAAAGGGGGCCAAAGGTTTAAGAAAATAGAATGAGAGGCAATCAAAGGACATATTTTTCATTCCTAAAAAATGGGAAACAAGAAGTTAGAAAGTAACAACTCACCGTTTGCATTATCTTCTCCCTCACCCTTTCACTCAACCAATGTGCGTTTTTCACATTAAATCGCATATCTACCTTGGTGTTTACTGCATATATAGAAATCTACTGAGCACATGCAATAATAATAAGATCGGCCACTACATATGGCTCTGACGGATGAAATGAGGCATGGCACACCTTTGTTGACATTTTGCCCTCCAGGCCCACTACTCCTAGCATAGCTTACAGAAACATGATCTGCATACAGAAAAGAACATGATGAAGATGTCACTGTATTCAGGCATTCTTCAAGGTAAAGCAGAAACCAAATGCGAACTTCTCATGATTCACATAAAAAATGAAGGCAACATCAGATGGAAACCCCGAAGAAAAAAACAACAAACGCATTAAGCCACAGACAACACACATTAATTCGTCCTTGGTGAAGGAAACCCAACCAAAATGGAGTATGGATTAAATAATCTCCAGTTGCTGAGATGCAGAACCAAGAGACTTATCTAGCATGTACTTAACAGGGGACTAAAAATATCACAAAACATGCTTGTTCATATACACAATATGGCAAAAAGTTATCACATGCTGTTGCTCCAATAATCATTCAAATCAGTGTATACATTCACTAGAAGAAAATTGCCCCATATCAGAATTTTTGTTAAGGAAGTTTGATAACTTTTACTAAGGAAAATACTTCATATACAGCTGAATAGGAAATGCAATACTTGAGGTAAATGATTCACAGCATATTTTTCCTTTTCAAGATTGTTGGAGGATCTACAGCTACTACCCTTTGGGATGTCTAATGGAACCTGTCAGCACCAATAACAGGATAAAATTCAGCACGGCAAAATGACGATCTGTCATCCACTTTACAACTCAGACCCAGGGATTTTGTGTAGTTACTGATAATCAATTGCAGATGATATGAACAATAGAAAGGAAAGGTGGAAATGAATAGATTCCTAGCAGGAAACCTCAAACGAGCAAGAACCTACAATATCATTACTCTAGTAATTAAGTAAGGCACAGACCAAATGGAAGCCGACAGTGAAAACATTATTAGAGGAGAGTAATATAAAGATAGGTTGCAATAAACTGGCCCCTAGCAAGAAAAGGGGCATTGAACAATGGACTGATAAGAAAAGGGAAACCACAATAGTTCAGAGATGTGCATTATACTTAAATGACTTAGTTTTCATCTGTAATTTATCAAAATGCCTGGTTAATTTCAGCCAATCCATTCCAATCAGGGCAATTATTATAAACCCTCGCAGTATTGATTGTGCACAATGCATCAGAAATCAAATTCCCCAAAACACCACATAACACATTTCGCAATAACTCAATCTGCACAACTAACTAGTTAGTCATTCTTCTTCCAGAATTTAGTTCAAATCAAATTTACCAAGAAAAAGACAATCAATAGGACTAAAAACAAAAACATTCAGTCTTATTTCAGAAAACAAAAACAATACAATAAACATATCTTAAAATCATACCGATAGTGATTTTAGGAATGGGCTCGGCGCCACTTCCGGCGGCTTTATACCGCTCCTCTGCTTCATGCAAAAGCCGCTGAACCTCCGCCAGCCGCGCGGGCGCCTTCTTATCCTGGCCGCCGGATTTTGTCGAATCGCACCTCACAGCGCAGTAACCAGTGGGCGCGCGCCACCGCAGCATGGTGAAGCCGCCGGCCGGCGACGCAGCGCGAAATAAATGAAATGAGACTTGCGAATGAAGCGGCGGCCGGAAGATTGATCGAGCAAGCATCATAGCGCTAGGTGCTGCTCTCATTGCAGCCATTATCGAATTGCTGATGATTGATAAACCCTGTACCAATATTTGAATCCTGATTAGGGATTCAAGTTTCTTATTTTCTTGCTAAATCGAAATATCTCTTTATCTTTTTTTTTTTTGGGAAAATTTAGAGTGCAACACATAAATTTGGTGAAATGAATGAGTTCGAAATGAGTATGCTATTTATATTTTTCCTTTATTTTTTAAACTGAAAATAGTGGCTATTGATAAAAGTAAATTTCATTTCATTTCTAAAAATTCTAAATAAAAAATGGGGCCGTAAAATCAACTGTGAAAGCTGAAAATAGACTTGCGATTTTTAATAAACGTGTACAATTTAATTCTCACAAAAAATAAAACACACAATAATTAAAAAATTGGCTGGTCTCTTGTACAATATGGTGTATCATAAGCTAGTGTCAGACGGGTGCGCGGCGCGTGTGAGTCACGGGCCAGTTAATTTTTTTTTTTTTTTTTTCTGGACAGATTTTTTTTTTTGATTTTCTATTTTGTCCTATTGTTTTCTTACCAAAAATTTATATCCTAAAATAAAGTTAGTGAATCCTAAAATTCAAATGAATTAATTTAATTTATTTCGTAAAATGGAATTAATAAACCATGAAAAATACAAAATAAACCCTTAAAAACACCCCCTAAAAAACACAAAATAAATCCCTAAAAAACCCTAAAAAACACAAAATAAACCCCTAAAATCACAAAAAAAAAAACCCTGAAAAACACAAAATAAACCTATAAAAACACCAAAAAAAAATACTAAGCCCTAAAAAACACCCCCAAAAAATTCTAAAAAAAAACCTAAAAAAACACTAAACCCTAAACCCCAAACCCCTAAACTTTAAACATTAATTGAGATGAAATAAATCATAATTTGAATTAAAGAAACTCGTATACGACAAGTTGCAAGCTCAATACTTTTTATGATTACGAGTGATACTTTTTGTACTTTGGAATGATACTTTTCAGTGTTAAGAGTGATACTATTTCTGGCGAACTTTTTTTTTTTTGGGAGGGGGGCGGGTCGGGTCAAGGTTGACCCGCGCGTTGATCTCTGGACCCGCCCCGTTTGATGATCTGATTTTAAGGATTTTAGTTTCTAAAGTCTGATAAGAGACTGTGTTAAAAAATTAATTTCATTCTAGTACCCAATATTTTGATCACTAACAAATTTTTCACATCTTAAATTTAATGCGTCTTGCCAGATCTTATAATATTTAGGATGTTGCTCCGCTTGGCCTAAAACAAGTTCATAGTTATCAAATTCGTTCTACAAAATCTTATTCGGTCGAAAAAATAAATAAATTGAAGTTTATTCTATTATTGCCTAAATCTTAGCTATCTCTAAATCACTTAATGGGGATAAGATGACCTAAGATAACATTTTATATTTTTTTTCTTACTTTGATTTGTTCAAACCGTTTTCTTGAAATAGGATAACGTCTAACACTAGGATTCTAGGAGGTTTCAATTTGATTATTTGGGCATTTGAATTGATAAATTACAAAAACTTGAGAAAGTATAAAATTTTCTTAGAAATTTTATGATTCATATGATGTTTTAAAATTAATTTTCAAAATGCATATATAATATCTGAAAATGAAATTGATAAATATTGGCAAATATTGGAAGTGACTTTCTTTCCCCCATTTATTTTGAACAAATTCGAGTATAGTGTGCGGATGCCTAATATTTTGTCAAATGCATTTTTAAATAATGTAATTGTGAAATTTTGTTGATTAGAGTTTGGGCGAGGCAACCTGATCCGACCCACCTCGCCCGATGTGCTCTGAAAAAAGAAAAAGAAAAAGTATCACTCTTGACATTAAAATCTCTCCACGTAGTCCGATGACAGTCAATTTGATAAGGAGGAAGCAACAAATGGATCCAATGCGTCGAGGGAGACGATAGATAGTGGTTGAAGAATTTTAATAACCGAAACATAGGTTTAATTTTGATCATTCCGAGCAAGTTCTCTCGGTAGCAACTTTAAACGATTTATCGACAGAAAGTAAAGTAAGATTGAAACAAGCATTCATATTCATACACGAGACTTGGCATTCATATTCATAGACCAAATTCAGAAAGAGAGGTTGAGAGAGAATATTATATGTAGAGCTTCCAAATGAAACTAAACTTCATTCAACTCGCACTAAAACTCACAAGAGTGAAAAATGGAGTCCAAATCAGTAATGCCTCTTGCCTTCATGACTGCTGCTGCCGCCTCTGTTTGATCTACCACCTGAACGTGACGACCCTCTTCCATCACCGACATCACCTTTAGCTCTTCCAACTTCTTGTTTCGAACTCTCAATACTAGGAAGCGCCTGCCCCCCTCTATCTCCTACTCTTCCGGACCCTGAAAAATTTCAAACAGAGTTTACATGTTACATCTCCATAGATATCATCCCTGAAAATTTCAAACAGAGTTTACATGTTACAACTCAATAGATATCAGCCGGGGAGGGGGAAGTCATTTATCATGCCAAGATTGGTGAAACAACACAATGAGGGAGGAGAGGAAGTCATTTATCATGACAAGATTGGTGAAACAACCTGATGGGGGAGGGGGGGGGGGGTCATACATCATGGTATCACATGCAAAATTGGGCTTGTCATGCCTTATCATTTGATTATCCTTCTCCTTCATCACCTTTCCCATGACTACATTTTTCATCAGATTTTAGTTTAC
Source organism: Perilla frutescens (assembly GCA_026008535.1). Classification (NCBI taxonomy): domain Eukaryota; kingdom Viridiplantae; phylum Streptophyta; class Magnoliopsida; order Lamiales; family Lamiaceae; genus Perilla; species Perilla frutescens. The sequence goes on from BRKX01000005.1 coordinate 18,295,288, forward strand.
TTCAATACAGGCAATTATTACTCCAGCGTGTTTCATCATCAGATATCAAGAAACATATGCAAAACCATAGCCAATTATCAGGGGACAAAATTACACCACGAATATAAACAAACAACATACGCATAACATCTCGACTAGCAGATTCTTCACTCCATCCAGGGAGATGCTTCTTGGCATTTCCATTCCATGCTTGCTCAAAACCAACCAGTTCATCTGAGCAAGAAGATACAAACATATTGTTACAATCAAGGAAAATAAAAAAACTGGAATAAGCATTTGTGGTAGAAAATAAAATATCAGGGTACCTTCATTAAGATTGTGCAGAGTCTGCGTGGTATCTACGTGTCCATCTGATTTCAGTTTACGGGAAACAGAATGCCCCTGTAGTAAGATCCAAATTCCCAAAAGTTGCCAAATCAAGATTGATGTCCCAAATATGTACTGGACACAAGAATTATAAACTATACCTTGTCATGGATGCCCCTTGACACTCTATGAGTTGCCTGACGAGTTGATGAATCAGCTTCTTTGAATTCTTCATATGTCAGCTAGATTAAAGAGGTCATAAAAAGCATATGAATGAGAACAAACTGGTCCATGAAGTATATTGAAGTAATTAATTCAGTGTTAATTTAAACTTACTCCGTCAGTCCCTGATCTTCTAGTCCTAGAGGTGGTGTAGAATGCACCATTAGCACCACCATAAGAAACACTGGAGCTTTGAAAAGTGAAGCTATTCACTTCAGGCTGCATTCTTACCCGTTGCATCTGGTTCATATCATTCCAGCGAGCCGTATGCTTAATCTTTTTGTCTACAAGAAGACAAAACAAAAAATATAAGGACCAGCTAGTCTAATCAACCAAAAAGACAGAGAATAAAATAAAAAATTCTATGCATCTGAAGAACACAAAGCTCACCAGTAGCTTCATCATCAGGGTCCACCACAATGGGCTCCTTGCTTGATCTTCCATGTTTTCTGGGATTCTCTTTCTTCATATTTCCACTTTCCTTCTCATCTTCCTCGTCGTCAGAGTTCAGCTCCTCAATTACCGGCCCCCTTGACAGATTAGGCTGAGGAGGATGATGTTCAAGAAATCCAGAAGCTTGAGGATGATGATGTTCAGGAAATCCAGAAGTATGAGGATTCATAAAGCCCCTCCTCAACAGATTGTGCTGAGGAGGCTGATGTTCAAGAAATCCAGAAGCATGAGAATTCATAAAGGGCCCCCTTGACAGATTAGGCTGAGGAGGCTGATGTTCAAGAAATCCAGGAGCATGAGGATTCATAAATGGACCTCCATTAGAGCCAAAAAAACCCGACTCAAACATACCCCCAAAGGGGCTCCTGAAAAAGGGATCATCAAATGGATCCCTTCCACCAAAAAACTCAGAAACCAAACTCCTTTGACGTCCAAAGCCACCAAAGCTGCCAAACGGGTCCCCAAAACCAAAGAACGGGTCTCTACCTCCCTGCATTTCTAGTAGCTAGCTCCCTGGAAAACCCTATGCAATTAGAGACATTAATTAGCTTTGAAAAACAAACATTTTTATGTTAGGACAGCGAACTTTCCTATCTCAAAATGTTCACAATGAGGTACAAGAACAAGACTTCATTCTGCTTCCATTTTACTCTCAAAAATTTAGACAGGCCCACGAAAGAATGCCGTGGTTATAACCAGCTTAAATTAATCATTTAAACATCACTACTAAACTATAAATGAACAGAACCCAGCTTCGGAGCAATAACCAATAAAACATATGACCATAACATGTACCAATGCAAGAGCGTCATTCCATCAATCAAATCTCAAAACGCCAACAAAGTAAGGCATTCCAATTCAAATGTTTTTAGGTTACAATTCTACCTTTTACCATCACTCAAATTCTTTAATTTAATAAAATTTTAGGCAATCATCAGAGTCCTAGGAAATTAGGATTCAAACACTACCAATTGTATTCTCACGTCGCAAACGAAAAACTATAAAACTCTAATACCCCACACAGAATTTTAGATTATACCTGCTGAAAGTTAGATAAATAAACCGATAATTATCAAATATTGTATCACCCAGCAATTCCAAAAAACAGGGGGGGGGGGGGGATCATTTTACCAATCCTGCAACGGTAAGTAATCGCGCTCGCGCGCACACACATAATCAAACCATTATCACTGCGGTGAAGAAGAAAATGGAAATACCTAGTTCGATAGCGAAAAGGCGATTGACGAAAACTTCGATTCTGCAGAATTTAAGATGTAATTGAATTTGAGGAGAATCGAAGTATATCAATGAAACGATGTGTGCAAATTTCTAGAGCATCAATAATGGTGGTTGGAATCACACAAGGGGAAAAACCGACTCAAAAGGAAATGATTTTTTATTTTATTTTTTATACATAATAAGGGCAATTGAAGGAATTTTTGGAAGGTTCTGGTAAAAGATATTGGGCTAGCTTTAGTGGGCTAATAGCCCAAATGTTTCAATTGAGCCCATAGTCCATGGAAAGTTGGGAAATTGACGGTTTTTTTTTTCAATAAAAGGATAAATGGTATTAAAATCATGAACTTTATATGTTTTTTTTAACATGGACTTTAATACATTTAGTAAATTTAACATCGATATCAATTTGGATACAATTGGAACTGACATTTGCTTATGAGAAATTACATAATTTGATCTTTAGTAGAAGTCTTTTAAAATGGTGTCATTTTTAGTTCCAGGACGACTCATTTAAGTGTATTTTGACATGTATATTAGTTTCAATTTCGCTAAAAATAAAATTAATATTATATTTATTAAGTCTATATTTTTTATATAACAATTTAAAGTTCACGTTAAAAATCAAAACCACGTAAAGTTTATGAATTTAAAGTATTTAACCATATTTTTAAAATATAAACCATTAAGATTGACACCAACTCAACACCAAAACACTAAATATAGTATTGACATAAAAATATGTGTTAGCTTGTTAGATGGTTCTTATCCATTAAATTATACCCATATTCCGATTCAAACTGATATCCATGTTACACTTTTTATATAGATATTAAAAAAAACACGTAGTCATTTGATTTCTATGGATAATAATGTAAGGGAGCAATCTCACGCTTACGTAAGAGCTTCAGACATCATTGGTAGAGATAATGATAAAGAAAACAATGATGATGATGATCTTCAAGCTCCATTGGCACCTTGAGATTGAGGAGGTGTCACAACCTCGAGGATATCCCGACGATTCTTAGTCTTCCTACGACCTATTTCTTTTGTTGTGTCCAATTTATAATTTTGTATTGGTGATAAATTGTAAGACAACAGTAATTTTGCATCAATAAACTGGGTAACTTGAGAAGAAAGAAATGGGAGAAAAGTTTATGAGGAAGGGGAGGGAAGAGGCAGCAGGAAGAAGATGAAATAAGGGTTAATTTTTCATACCCTAAAAGTAGCATCGATGATCCCTTTTAAACCCAGGAAAATTGGGACCACCTCTTCTTTTACATTATATTCCTAAGGACATTAAACAAAACATTATAAATAAACTGTTACTAACTATCAATAAGGGATATATCCTTAAGCCCACAAATGGCCCAATAACAGCATTATGGCCCAACTGATCACTCTGAAGGTTCGGATCCTCTTCAGCCCGAAGGAGCCTCCGTAAACACCCGACCCGGCTTGCGATCTATTTCCCCAAATTCAACTCTAGTCTCAAAACCTAAAAATCGCATTTTTTTCCCTTCATAGTCTTTTTCCCCTCCTCCACCGTTCTCAGCTTCTTCATCTTCTCCGTTAGCTGCAGATCGGGTTACAACATTACTCCGCCCTCTTTCAGAGCCTTGTCCACAAGGATCTAGGTGTGGAAACTTCCTGTGTAAAAATTTCCGATCCTCCCAAGTTGCAAGGTTCAACCTTTCAAAACCCCATTGTACCAGAAGCTGTTGAACCTCCTCACTGCCTTGAAGAAGAACTCTGGTAGCCTTGATGTCCGTGGGTAGCAGAGAGAAGGCTTCTTCGTTATCCAATTCAGGTAAATCCTGTAGAGGGACTATGTCTGTGCTAATTTTTGCCTTAAGTAGGGATACGTGAAACACTGGATGCACTTTGCTCCCTTCAGGCAGTCCTAATTTGTATGCCACTTTACCAACCTTTTCCAGGATCTTGTATGGTCCGAAATAGTGCGACGCCAGCTTCAGATTTCGGCGGAGAGACACCGAATTCTGCCGGTACGGTTGCAGACGAAGGTAAACCCATTCCCCTACTTCAAATTGCTTCTCAACCCTAGACTTGTCAGCTTGAACCTTCATACGGTTCTGAGCTTGTTGTAAGGTAGTCCGGAGGTCCTGTATCATAACCCTTCTGTCCTGAACCTCTTGCTTAGCCTCAGCGTGGTTGGTGTCTAGATAGGGTCCCAAAGTTAGGCTCGGGGGTGGGTAGCCATACAAAGCCTGAAATGGTGTCTGTTTCAGTGCCGTGTGATAATTGGTGTTATACCAATGCTCGGCCAGAGACAGCCACCTGAACCACTGTTTTGGTTGATGTGAGGTCATGCAGCGGAGATAATTCTCTAAGCATTGATTCAGCCTCTCTGTCTGCCCATCCGTTTGAGGGTGGTAAGCAGAGGAGTAGTTGAGTGTCACCCCCAATAGCCGAAATAGCTCCTTCCAGAACTGACTGGTGAACACTTTATCTCTGTCAGTGACAATATTGGCAGGGAGGCCATGTAGCTTGTAGATCTGGTCTAGGAAGAGTCTAGCCACAGTCAGAGAAGTGTAGGGGTGTGAGAGGGCAAGGAAGTGGCCAAATTTAGTGAGCCTGTCTATCACAACCAATATAACAGTTTTCCCCCCAGATTTTGGGAGTCCCTCAATGAAATCCATGCAAATGTGAGACCAGGGTTGCTCTGGTATGGGTAAGGGTTGGAGCAGCCCTTGAGAGAGACCATAGTTCGGCTTATTGAGTTTGCATACATCACAAGTTTTGACCATCTCTTCCACATCCTGTTTCATCCCTTGCCAGTAAAATATTCCCTTCAGCCTCATATAGGTCCCTGTAGCTCCAGAATGGCCTCCATAAGGGGAGCTGTGCATTGCCTGTAGCACCTTGTTTCTGAGATCTGAAAACTTCCCCACCAAGATTCTGTTTTTGTATCTTAGGAGGTCCCCAGTTGTAGTATATTCAGGGTAGGCAGTAGGTTCTGCTAGCTTTGCTGTTTTAATAGTCTCAACTAGAGAGTCCCCTTCATAACTTGCCAGTACTTCCAATAGCCACTTAGGAGAGAGAGTACTAACAACTTGGCATTCAGTGATTGGCTCATGCACCCTGGAGAGTGCATCAGCTGCTCTGTTGGTAGTCCCTTTTTTGTATTGAATCTCATAGTCTAACCCCAGTAGCTTAGACACCCATTTCTGTTGCATAGGACTTACCACTTTCTGGTCAAGGAGGTATTTGAGAGCTTGGTGGTCAGTTCTGATAATGAATCTTTGCCCAAACAAGTAGTGCCTCCATTTTTGAACAGCTAGGAGAATGGCTAGGAATTCCTTTTCATAGATGGGTAAGGCTTGGTTCTTTATACATAAGGCCTTACTTAGAAAGGCAATTGGCCTTCCCCTCTGCATGAGAACAGCCCCAATGCCGTGGCCACTAGCATCAGCTTCAATGATGAAAGGAACTGTGAAGTCAGGCAGAGCCAGAACTGGTGCTTGAGTCATAGCTTCTTTGAGAGTATTGAAAGCTTGAGTGGCCGCAGGTGTCCATTGAAATCCATTCTTTTTGAGCAAGATTGTTAGGGGCCTGCTGATAAGGTCGTACCCCTTTATAAAGTTCTTGTAATATCCTGTGATTCCCAAAAAACCTCTTAACTGTTTAATGGTAGTAGGCAGGGGCCATTGGAGCATGAAATCAACCTTCTGGGGGTCAGTAGAGACCCCATGTTTGTCTATAATATGCCCCAGGTACTCTATGCTAGTCTGTCCAAAGTGACACTTTGTCCTTTTAGCATAGAGTGAGTGCTCCCTGAGCAGAGTCAGTATCTCTCTTAGGTGAGTCAGGTGGGAGTCCCAAGTAGCACTGTAGACCAATATATCATCAAAGAAGACCAGAGTATGTTTCCTCAAGCAATCCTTAAACACCCTGTTCATTAGTGATTGGAAGGTGGCCGGAGCATTACAAAGCCCAAATGGCATGACAAGAAATTCAAAATGCCCATTATGGGTTCTAAAGGCAGTTAGTTCCCTGTGCCCAGGTTCCATTTGGATCTGGAAATACCCTGACCTCAGGTCTATTTTAGAGAAATACCTAGATCCATGCAACTCATCCAATAATTCATCAATTACAGGAATAGGGTAGTCGTGTTTGACTGTGTAAGTGTTTAGGTACCTGTAGTCTACACAAAGCCTCCAAGTACCATCCTTCTTCCTTACCAAGATCACAGGGGCAGCAAAGGGGCTTTTGCTATGCTGTATAACTCCAGAGTCAAGCAACTCCTGCACTATCCTTTCTATCTCATCCTTGTGTTGATGGGAGGACCTGTAAGGGTACTGTTGCTTGAGTATTGTACCAGGTTTAAGTATGATTTGGTGTTCCACCCCCCTGACAGGGGGTAGCCCTTTAGGCTCCTGGAAAATATCCTCAAATTCTGTCAGTAAGGACTGAACATCCATGCTTTTTGGCTGTGATGTCTTCTGTATAGTGACTGCGTAAATCTCTTCCACCTCCTTCTTAACCTTGGTATGCATGAGCCTGTATAGGGTGTGGTGAGAAATAAACATGTAATCTGTTTGTGTCTGATTTGCATGTAGCTTTAGTTTCTTTCCCAACCAATTGATGGTAACTGTCATGCTTTCATAGTCTAACTTGACGGGTGTGCATACCTTGAGCCAATCACCCCCCAAAATAACATCACAACCCTCATGCTGTAGCAATCTCAGGGAGTGCCTCAAGTTATTCCCCTGCATCTTCCAGCCAAAATCCTCAGCCTGGGATGAACTGACTAGCTTCTGGCCATTGGCCACCTTGATTAATAATGGGGCAGCAGGTTTGACAGTGCATCCCAAATTCATAGTTGTAGATTCCTTAAGGAAGCTGAGAGTGCTTCCGGTATCAACCAAAATTTGTAGGTTGTGGCCTCCACAAGTCCCTGTGAACCTTAGGGTGGTTAAGGTGTCACCTCCTTTCAAAGAATTCAAGGGAATCAGTACTTCCTCCATAGCTTGCTCAGAGTTAGATTCAGCCTCTAGGGAGATGAGGGGCTGCAAATAGGCTACTTCTTCTTCTTCTTCTGACATTATCATGTACTGTATTCTGTGTTTGCATCTATGCCCTGGCACATACTTCTCATCACAATTATAACAAAGCCCTAATGCTCTCCTGTCTGCCATTTGAGCTGAGGTGAGAAGCTTGGTGGGGTTCTTTCCCGGTGGGGTTGCTTTAGGAGGGACCTGGGATGTGAGAGGAGCAGTAGAGATGGTGCCTCCCCCTTTTTGAGAACCAGTACCCCAGTTGGTGTAAGTTTTGTTCACTCCCTTCACCTTCTTTGTTATAGCTTCAATGGATACCAACTGATTTTTTCCTAGCTCAATAGCTTGTTGCAGGTTGCTGGGATTGAACATGCTAATAGCAGCCCTCAACCCCTCACTCAAGCCACTAAGGAAGCTGGCCACAAAGTATGCTTCAGTATACCCCCCTCTGCTACACAACAGTAAGCATTCTTTTAATTCTTCAAACCTGTCCACATAGTCTAGGTAATCCCCTGTGTGTTTGAGCTTGTTAAACTCCATGACTACTTTAGACTCTTTAATATCATCAAATCTTGCAGCTACTACCTCAAGGAACTGGTCCCAGTTTACTTCATCGTACTTGGAACTGAAATTTTGAAACCATAAGGCAGCCTTCCCTTCAAAATTCAGGGAAGCTAGGGTAATTTTCTGCTCATCAGGAAGGTTAGGTATCATCTTAAAATATCCATTACAGCGGAGCATCCAAACCCTAGGATTATCCCCATCAAATTTAGGGAAATCAATCCTTGGCAGTGGAGTGTATACTTGACTCCCATTCCCATAGTGTTCTGTTATGGTTCGGCCTCTGTTGGGAAAATTTGGGGTTCTGGAGTGAAAACTGTCATTAACCCAGCGTTGGGGGGGTTCTCCTAAGATGGAATCCTCCAGCGCTACCCCTTTCCCTTTGTCAGATTTTATCAATTGAGTGTGTAGGGAAATAATGAGATCAGATAGGTGTTCGAACTTACCCTTCATATCAGCTTGAACATCTGAAATCTGCTCTGAGATTTGTTCTTTGAGTTTGAGTTCAACCACATCCCTTTTCATGGTTTCTGTCTTTAAGAGTTCGTCTAATCGTTTCTGTCCTTCCTGCAGGTCTTTGAGTCTGGTGCCGTCCGCCATAGCCGAGGAAAGGTGGCTCTGGATACCACTTGTCACAACCTCGAGGATATCCCGACGAATCTTAGTCTTCCTACGACCTATTTCTTCTGTTGTGTCCAATTTATAATTTTGTATTGGTGATAAATTGTAAGACAACAGTAATTTTGCATCAATAAACTGGGTAACTTGAGAAGAAAGAAATGGGAGAAAAGTTTATGAGGAAGGGGAGGGAAGAGGCAGCAGGAAGAAGATGAAATAAGGGTTAATTTTTCATACCCTAAAAGTAGCATCGATGATCCCTTTTAAACCCAGGAAAATTGGGACCACCTCTTCTTTTACATTATATTCCTAAGGACATTAAACAAAACATTATAAATAAACTGTTACTAACTATCAATAAGGGATATATCCTTAAGCCCACAAATGGCCCAATAACAGCATTATGGCCCAACTGATCACTCTGAAGGTTCGGATCCTCTTCAGCCCGAAGGAGCCTCCGTAAACACCCGACCCGGCTTGCGATCTATTTTCCCAAATTCAACTCTAGTCTCAAAACCTAAAAATCGCATCTTTTTCCCTTCATAGTCTTTTTCCCCTCCTCCACCGTTCTCAGCTTCTTCATCTTCTCCGTTAGCTACAGATCGGGTTACAACAGGAGGCATCTTGATCTCAGCCGAGGCATCTTGATCTAAGCCGTAGCAGCAACCTCAAGTCTCCCAAGACCTCTCATATGAATTATTAAGATCATAACACAAAAGTGGAAGCATACTTGAGTCCATGCTGTGGAGATTCTTGTATTCTTTAAATGGTTTGAATATTCCAAGTGAGTAGCTCCATTAGTTTGCCTTAGTGAGAGCTAATGAAGGAATATAGCCTCAAGAGTGTGTATGGGAGCCATCACTTGGGGACCGAACCCTACTAATATATATAATAGTCCTTTATTTGTAATTTGATCCCTCAACAAATTGCAAATCACCTTATGGGTTGGGTTCCACACATTTTAATTCCATGATCATATGATATTCCCTTTAGTCCAAATTAAAACTTTATTTAGATCATTTTAATTGGACAACTTTAAGACAACTTATGCACATTTAATTTAACATATGTGAGTCTACATTAGATTATTTCCAACAATCTCCCACTTGAACTACATATGTTACCGAACAAATATGCAACACTTTATGTGCTCAGATTTTGTTGTCATATATAGGGGTATCCCGAAATAATCTCGTGTATTGATAATACAAGTATAGGACTAAAGATGTTGTCATCACTTTATCCGTAAATAAACCCAACAGTAATCACATATACAAGTATAACCAAATGACATAGATCAATCATGGATGTGTGGTATGGAAATTACATGTAATGTGATTTAACATGCCTATTTCCAACTGGCCCACCTTAATCCTTAGTGAGATCAACCTTAACCAAAATAACGAGACAGAGTGTTATAACCGAATACTTTATTTCTATACAGAAAACTGAATACACAAAATGTGTCTAAAGTACAGTATAGAGCAATAGCATATCACAAACTCCCACTGAACCAAAGTATCCTAAAATGATGTAACACCTATACAAGCAGTATGCTCATGAAAGACCTTGGGGTATTAACACCCAAGGTCTTTACCGATATGATCTATAATAATTTGTCCACTTTGTACTCTTTCCTTCACAACCAGGAACTTAATGTCAACGTACTTTAACTTACAAGAGCTCCTGTTGTTATTGGAATATAGCTTTGCAGAGTTATTGTCACAGTATAAACTTAATGGTCTTTCGACATTCTTAATAATGCGCAGCCCGGTGATAAAATTTTGCAGTCATATTCCATGATTGGATCCCTCAAAACATGCTACAAATTTAGCTGTCATAGTAGAAGATGCTCTAAGAGTCTACTTAGTAGTTCTTCATGAAATGGCCCCCCAACAAATAAGAAAATGTAGCCTGAAGTGGATCTCCTACTATCTTGGCATCCAGGAAAATCAGAATCAAAATACCTAATGATCTCCAACTGATCTGATTTTCTGTATGTGAGCATGTATTCTTTCGTTCACTGTAAGTACCTCATAACCCTTTTGGTTGCTTTCCAGTGATCCATTCCTGGGTTGCTTAAATATCTGCCTAACATAGCAACCACAAAAGTTATATCCGGTCTTGTACAGACCTGAGCATACATTAGACTTCCAACAACTGAAGCATATGGAATCGTTTGCATCTCCTTAATTTCCAAATCACTTTTAGGGCACTGATTGAGACTAAACTTGTCTCATTTAGATAAAAGGGTATCACATGGTTTGCAATTCTGCATGCCAAATATTTTCAACACTTTCTCAATATAGCTCTTTTGTGATAATACAAGAATATCCCAAGAACGATCTCAATGTATCTGGATCCCTAATACAAAAGATGCTTCTCCAAGATCTTTCATTTTAAAATTCTTTGATAGAAATTTCTTGGTTTCATGTAGCAAACTTGAGTCATTAGTGGCAAGCAGAATGTCATCCACATATAAAACTATAAAAATACATTTACTCCTACTAAACTTGTGATACACACAACCATCAACATTGTTTTCCTTAAAACTGAATGAGACTATTACTTGATGAAACTTGTGGTTCCATTGACGAGAAGTCTGCTTGAGCCCATAGATGGATTTCCTTAGTTTACAAACTATAGACTTTGGGTCTTCGGACATAAATTTTTCTGGTTTCACCATATATATCGTCTCATTAATGTCACCATTAAGAAACATTGTCTTTACATCCATCTAATGCAGCTCATGATCAAAATGTGCAACTAATGCCATAATTATCCTAAAAGAGTCTTTCGAAGAAACATGAGAGAAAGTCTCTTTAAAATCAATTACTTCCCTATGAGTAAAGCCTTTTGCAACAAGACGGGCCTTATATCTTTCCACATTACCATTTGAATCCCTCTTGGTAATAAAAGTCCATTTGCAACCAATGGGTTTTGCACCTTTCGGTAATGGGATAAGTTCACAAACTTGATTGCATTGCATCAACTTATACTCCTCATTCATGAGATCAATCCAATTTAGAGAGTTTAGATCCTTCATGGCTTGATAGAAGTTGATAGGATCACTTTCCATCAATCCATTATTTTTCTCATTTTCTTGGAGATATACTTCAAAATCGTCCGAAATGGCATTTCTCCTCCCTCTAGTGGACTGATGAGTGTGGTTTTTGCATCACTTATTGAGCTCCACATGATGTATTTTGATGAGTTAAATGTGTGTTTTTATCCCCTTTTGCTTTTTAACCTCTCGATTTGGAAATTTTATTTCTTATTTGAGTTTTATAGGAAATGGTGGATGAATAAATGAATTTTTGAGTGATTTAATGCCATAGGAAAACAGAGGATCGAATTAGGAGCATGCTGCAAGTTGAATCACCTCAATCGGATAAGAAACGAGAGAGAACGAAGTAAAACCGTGAGAGGTGTCGGAGCAGGGGTGTCGGCGCGACCCGAGCAGCTCACTCGCGCCAAACGGCGCGACCCGAGTGCTCACTCATGCCGTTTGGCGCAACCCGACCAACTCAAAGTGTGGCGCGACCCGTGCACATGAGCGGCATGAGTGGACGTCGACACAGAGGTCCCAAAAGGCTTTACTCATAGGGTGCACATGAGCGGCATGAGTGGCATGAGCGGCATGAGTGGACGTCGACCCGCGCCAAAAGAAGGAGGCGCGACCACCGTGGTCGCGCCCGTGCACGTTTTTTCTCGATTTTTTTATATTTTTTCACCCATTTTTGATTTTCTTTAATTTCATTTATTCCTTCACTCTATATATATCCCCCCATGGACGAAATAGAAGAGAAGAACAACACACACAACACAAACCAAGCAAAAATTCCCAAATTTTCCCCAACACCAAAATCCTTCTTCCCTCTACCATTTTCACATCTCACCCATCAAATTCCTTACCCTAGCTAGGATTTCCACCTAGTTAGGGTGAATAAGGAGCTAGAGCTTGAAGATGGAGCAAAGATGAGAAGAGTCGAACCAAGGAGGAGTTGAGACCCAACTTCCGGGTTGTTTCAAGTTCTTTTCCTTATTTTTATTTTGATTTTCTTTGAGATGATTTAGTCCTTGGATTTGTATGATGTTAGGCTAGATTATTTTGTATTTTGGGATTGAGAATATTTGGGTATTTATGCATTTATTTTTCTATTGATTGTTTATGGCCCTATTTCATACCTTGTGCTTATGCTATGCATGGGTGTTGGTTAATTGATCACTAATTGACACGATTATATCTGTTGATTTATAAATCGAGAGATGAGTCTTAATAGACGAACCTAGGCACAAGACACCTTTGTCAATAAATTCAAGAGAATTAAGGCTTAGTGTGAGGGCTTGAAATCCCTAAAGCTTTTGGTAAGTACATGTGTAGGATTCGATCAGAGACGGTGAACCTAGCATGTACCCTACAACTTGAGTGTCTCGTGAGAGAGCTTATGATGCATTAGAGATTGCCCTAGTGAAATTTGACACCAAAATAGACGTTCGATAGTCTCATTAGTGCTAAGTACCCAAAGAAATTAATTCCGAGAGTACCTCTGCCTTCATGTTTTCTTCTCCATTTATTTTTTCCATTTATTTATTGCTTTCCATAGTTTAGATTAGTTAGTTTCCCTTTTTATTCATCATCTAGATAATGATTGAGATCCGATGTCATAGTACATACAATTAGATCTAATTTAGTCTCTATGGATACGACACTTGCTCATCACTGTCTACACAGCCCCGTCCTCTTGCGGGTTGTGCTAAATTTTGGCATATCATGGACCTCCATAATGACATTAGCTCTTAAGGTTGTTGAGTTTGTTCTTCCTAAATTGTTGCATCAACCTGAGTGGGGAGATTTTCAACATCACCCTGTTGAGGTTCCAAATCTACTTCTCGATTAATGATAGGTAAAGAAACTTAAACATCACCAGAAGTAGTAGTAGGAATCGAAATTGATTCCTCATCAAAAGTGATGTCTCTAACCTCATTTCTCCCCCAAACTCAACTTCCTCAAAGAATATTGCATTTCCCGTCTCAAAAATAGACTTTCTAGTGGGATCATAAAACTTAAAACCCATTGATTTTTTCGAATAACCAACAAAGTAGCTGCTAACTGTTTTGGAGTCCAATTTCTTCTCATTTGGCGTATATGTAACAGCCCGGTCCCGAGATAGGGATTAACGAATGGGGACGGGGTGTTATTAAGGGATTTAACGAGTAAATTCAGAAGATTAATGAAGAAGTTTAAGAATAAAGGTACGCTTTAAAGATAGTTGATGATACTCGGGTTTACTTGATTAAGAAGGACACATGCTTTAGCGGAATAAAACGGCTAACTAATCAGATACCAAAAAGCATAGGCTCTTTGATAGGTAAAAGGAAATCATACTCAGAAAGCGGAAATAAACTTAATATGCATCTTATATATATGTAATCGTCTGGGAGTATTCTTAGAATCTCGAATAATCATAATAGAACCTTGAACGAAATTTAGAAAGAGTTAATCAGAGTAGCAGAACACATAATGGGATTTCCAAGAAACTTATATAATAGCAAAACAATCTTGGCAGCCAACCCACATCTACAGCCACCATCATCCTCGGCATCTCAACCTGAAAACATTTGAAAAAGAGGGCGTGAGCACTAATGTACTCAGTGGGTTTTTAATGAAAGCTTCTTTAATAACTTGAGAAATATCCAACAATGAACTGGCGGTATATGGAGAGCAAAACGCAAAAGCCCTCTCCATATCCACAAAACCTTTTCTTTACTTTTGGGCCCAACCTTGGCTCAAACCTGATGTCAACTGTACCCTTAGGCATGCCATGAGATAGAAGAGGGGTTACCTCAAATATACGAACGAGTTTGCGTGGGAAAAACCCAGCAGTGACTCCCTTAATGATTCCGAGCTCATATCCTGCTTAAATGAAGAACTAAGTTCCTTCTCTTCCTATTCTTGCTAGCAATATCAAGCTTAGAACTATGTCTAATGCTAATACCTTATTACTGCATGATCTCGGCCTACAAAGGGTTAAAGCTACCCTAACAAGGCAAATCCTTAATCCTTAACTATACGAGCTTTAACAAAGCATAACATTCAAATATGAGGAAATGAACGCGGATAAACATCGATTGCAAATAAAGCAATTCTAAACACCTCATGCTAGCATAAATTGTAAATAAACAATTCTAGCATATCTAAACATACTTGAGAGCTCACTTAACTTATACTAACTTCCTTTACTTTATCTAACTCAAATAACAATTCAACATAATCATGCATATAACTTCTTTTATTCCTTTCCTTTCCTTGTACAGAGATCAATCAGGAAGAGCAAAAATGCTTTATTAGATATTTCATTTGCCCTATATGCTTCTAGAGCTTATTAGCTCAAACTTTAGATGAGTATAGATTTACCCACCTCGATTACTTGACAGAAGATGAAGCAACGAGTTGAAGATCCTTCTCCGATTTTCTACGAGGCTCACTTCCTCCTACAAAAGTCGAATCATCGACTTAGCGAGCTCCTTTGAAGAAATCGACTATCTAAAGCGAGAAATAATGATATTTTACTCGAATACTAAAATCTAAGATTTATTTACAGATTGCACGACTTTACGACTTTATAAATTTCGAAAAGAATTTATTTAAAGAACATCTCAACATGATTTCTCAATTTTTAGACAAGGAATAACTTGAATAGATTACTCGAAATAAATTGAGAATACCTTGATTGATTCTCTAAAATTTAACTTGAAAATAACTTGGAAATAACACGACTTGAAAAACTTGAAAAGCTCGAGAAGAGGGTACGAAAATAGCCGGAAAGAAACGACCGAAAAACAACACGGAGGAGGGGGGGCCGCAGCGGCGCACATGGACGCCGGCGGACTCCCCCCCTCCGCGGGCCACCTGCCCCGGCGGGCACCCTGCCGCCGCAGGGCTGCCTTGCCCCGGCGGGCTCCCCGCCCCCGGCAGGCAAGGCGCGGCCGACGGGGGTGTGGCGCGGCGGCGTACCCCCCCCCCCCCCCGCGGGGCTCCTTTTCTTTCTCTCTCTTCTACTGGGTTTCTTCAATGTGTTCTTCAACTGTTCTTCGTGTTCGTTGATTTCTTCGATGAACATGAAGAACACGAAGAACAATTAACCCGGATTTTTATAAAAACGACGTACTTGAATTTAACATGCAATAACATGCCTTTTCACTTTAAAAAGAATTTTGGCATTATAACGACGTAAACACGATAATCCTCTTTAAATATTTAGAATAACGACGACATCTCTCAATATAGCTTGAACGGAATTTAAACGAAATAAACGGGGCTAATCTCAAGAATAATAACGACAGGAATAAAGCGAGAAATATAACGTAAACGTTATTAACTTGAAACTTCAATAAAAACTGAAATATAACTTAGACGGAAGGTAAACGAGCAATAATGAAGACCGCGAAGAACGTAAAGAACGGAAAGTAAATGCGGAATTTAAAGACGGAAAAAGAAATGGAGATTGAGACCGACGAACAAGAATGGACGGGGTTAGGTGCGTCGAAGGAAGGTGCCTAGCTCGGCGTTTCGTCGAGTTGCAATGGCGGCAGAGCCGCCCGCTACAACCCAACGGCGCCCCTAGCACCTTCCCTCACCACATCCCTTCCACGCCACTCCGCTCGTCGTCTTATAGAACACTCACGAAGAACGCTTTTTACTTCGACAGAACTTTCTCAGCTTTCAAAGCTTCTCACCCTCTCGATTTAGAAGTGAAATAGATGACAAATGAGCAATGAAAGCTAAAGGGGTGGCCTTGTATTTATAGGAAAAGCTTTGGCTTCCAAGGGAAGCCACTTCAGTGCAAGAATACTGCAAAAGTTACCCCGGGTTCGGTTAAAAGCTGCTTTATTCGATGTCGAGGTCCAAATGACCTCAAACACGAAATCTAAAAATACCGGGAGACTCGTTGGCTCGAATACTAGTGAACCAACTTGATTCGTGAAAAAGACGGGGTCGTCTGAAGAAATACGAGCAAAGATTCCCTTTTTGGAATTACTTTTTACTATTCACTCAGACTGACAGATTTTACTCCCGAGCATTCGATTGACCTCAGAATGGTAATCCGTGAACGCCAACGGAATCCTTGAGTCATTTCCCATAAGAGGGGCCTGACAGAACTAGACTCGGATTAACGAAGAGGATTTCGTAAATTTCTCAAAACACGAACGCACGTAAAAGTTACTATTCATTCATCCTTAAAATACATTTTTCATCACCGGGAACTCAATTGACTTAAGAATTAAAATCCGAAAACACAGGCATACTCCTTGAGTTAAAACCTTTCTAACGAGACCACGAATGGCCATAAAAGAATTAATATCAAATTTTCCGAAAAGATGATTTTCACGAAAACTGACCCTTAAAGTCGTGACTGACATCTGACCTCAATTAACCTTAATTAATTTTATTCTTTAACTTCTTAATTATCATTAAGAATCCTCTAAACCTTAATTGAAAATCTGGGGTGTTACATCCTACCCCCCTTAAAGAAATTTCGTCCTGAAATTTACTAACCATGATAAACGATATCAGGGTACTTTGAGTAGCTCGGATTCGAGCTCCCATGTTGCTTCCTCTGAACCATGAAGGTTCCAGATCATCTTCACAAGATTGATCTCCCTGTTCCTTAACTTCTGGATCTTTTAACTCACAAAGGCCTGAGGCTTCTCTTCATAGGCGAAGTCCTCATTCAGGACTATCTCTTCCTTGCAAATCACGTGCTTTGGATCAAACACGTACCTTCTCATCATTGAGACATGAAAAGACGTCATGAACGTCACTCAGGTTGGGTGGTAAGGCCAACCTGTAGGCTACTTCATTCACCTTTTCTAAAATTTCAAAAGGTCCAATAAATATGGGACTTAACTTGTTTCGTTTAGCAAAACGAACCACTCCTTGACGGAGATATTTACAAGAACACTATCTTTAATGTCGAATCTCAGTTCCGTTCTTCTTTCGTCTGTGTAAGCTTTCTGTCTGTCTTGAATTTCCTTGATTTGCTGATGAACAAGCTCGATCTTCTGGACCGCTTCCGGGACCATTTCAGGTCCAAGTATCCTTCTCTTTTTAACTTCGTCCCGATACCAGGACGATTTACACTTTCTTCTGAACAGGGCTTCGTAAGGGCCATGCCGATCGATGACTGGTAGCTGTTGTTGTACGCAACTTTTATCAATTACAGTAGTTCCTCCCAGCTACTTCTGTGATCAATGAACACTCCTCTAAGCATGTCTTCTAGATTCTGAATAGTCCTTTCGGACTGGCAATTCATTTGAGGATAAATTGCCGTGCTGAAATTGAGCTTTGATCTCATTGCCTTTGTAGACTCCTCCAAATTCTTGACATAAATCTCGTATCATGATCCGATATAATCGAGACCGGCACATCGTGCAATATGCACAAATTTCCTATCATATATCTGGGCTAATTAATCTAGCCCATGATAACAGCAATGAGAGGTGCTCCTTTCGATAATCGATTCACGATTATCCAACTAGCAGTATTCCACCACTTAGACTTTGGTAATCCTACCACAAAGCCTATACTACTATGATCCTACTTCCATTTAGGAATTTCTATGGGTTGGAGCAACCAGAAGGTTTTTGATGCAAGGCTCCACTTGTCGACAATCAACACCTTTCTACGAAGGCGGCTACTTTTCTCTTTATGTTATTCTGCTAGAAGTTCTTTTTGAGGTCTTGATACATCTTGGTGCTTCCGGGATGTGCTGTATGTGGCTTGTCATGTGCCTTGCACATGATTTCTTCCTTTAGTTCTTTCTTACTAGGCACACAAAGCTTTCCTTTGAATAAGAGCGTTTTATCGGCGGCTTCTGCGCAGTCTTGCGTGCTATCTAATCGTGCTTCTAGGCTTTTCTTCTCGAGAAACTCATTTCATTTCCAAACCTTAACTTTCCTTTGTCTCGGGTCGGGATGAGTGACTGTCGCGGCGATTTGTGCTTAATTTATTACAGGTGGTGTTAGCACCTCGATTCTTAGCTTCTTGAATTCTTATTTAAAGCTTCTTCTTAACTTGAGCGAGTTCTAACTCTCCCTTCTCCTTCCTACTTAGGGCATCAACTACCACATTTGCCTTACCTGGGTGGTAGCGATTCGTGCGGTCGTAATCCTTTACAAGTCCTAGCCATCTTCTCTGTCTTATGCTAAGATCCTCTTGCTTAAAGAAATACTTTAGGCCCTTATAATCTGAGAAGATTCTCACCCTTGGCTCTGTAGAGATAGTGCCTTCAGATCTTTAGCACATAACCAATCGCTGCTAGTTCTAGGTCATGCGTGAAGTAGTTCTACTTGTGATTCTTAAGCTGCCTTGAAGCATAAGCGATCACCTTTCCTCTCTTTTTTGGTACGCATCCTGATCCTTTTCTCGACGCATAAGCATAAACCACGAAATCTTCATTTTCTTCCGAAATGGCCAATCATCGGGCTTGTGTAGAATGGTGAGAACGGTATGGGTGAATGGTGAGAGAAATTGGAAAAAAATGAGATGGTGGAATGGTAGTGAATGATTTTTCCTCAACCCCCCCAAAATCCCCACTAGATATGAGAGAGAGGGGAGATACGAAAGAGAGAGAGAGAGAGAGAGAGAGAGAGAGAGAGAGAGAGAGATTGATGGTAAGAGATCAATTAATGAAGGGGATTTTTTTGTGGAAGATTTGTGCCCAAAAGTCCACTCTAAAAGTTTAGGTAATCAAAAGCTATAAATTCTAGGAATTAAAAATGCAGCTCAAAAGAGACCTTAACTGATTAGAATCAGTTGGAACTGGAGTGAAAAGGAAACATGGGGGAGAACTGGACCCGAGAGGGAGAGGGGGCAGCCCGCGCGCCGGCGGGCTGCAGGGCGCCGCGGGGGCTAGCGCGGCGGGGCGCTGGGGCACGGCGGGGGCTAGCTCCGCAGGGGCGTGAGGCGCGGCGGGGGCTAGAGGGCCTCGGCGGGGGCCCTTGCGCCCTGCGGGGGCGCAAGGCTCTCGGCCTTTTCGCGCCCCGTCCGCGCTCCTTAGCCCGCCCGTGCGGGTGCTTTTTCCTCAAATTCTTTAGCAACCTTGATCTTCTTACTAAAATAATCCAACTAAATTACTCGATTTGGAGTTGCCACCTTATTGCCGTAAAATACCTGCTTTTATTATTAAAAGCTCAAGTTTTGCAACACTTGGCACAATCCACAATTAGAGCAATAAACACAAATACACACATAACAATATAAAATTAAACAAAATAAATACTAAACACAATAAAATAAATAAATTAAAATGACACAATTAGACACTAAACATTATCAGGTTGCTTTTTAAAGGCATATACCATAACACATATATAATGATCATAAACTTCACTGCAGTCGGTTCTTCACACATGTCATTACTTCTAATCTAGCACATGAAGATCTATTCAGCCCTATGTGATACTTATTCACTCGGTCGGTCCTTCCAAGCTCACATAATCTGATTTCTATCTTTCCATCATTAATTCTTCTCTGGCCAGTATTTCAAATTAATGAGTAGCATGCATAAATGGTGATCAAGCATTTATACATAGAAACCTAGCTATGAAATTAGCTAGACATAATTAAATAAACAAATATAACTAGAGTATCGATGTTCATGAAAAAAAAGATAAAAGAACCGAAAAATAGTGAGTCATCCAGTACTATTGTCTTCTCTGCAATGGCACTTCATCTCTAGCAACCTTGTCGTCTCCTCTCGAGTATACGACAACTCTCTGTCTTCTGTTTGGTATATTTGTAACAACCCGGATTTTTAAAATATAATTAAGTAATTCCTAATTTTAATTAGGATTTATTAAGAGGAATTTTAAGCATAATTAGGATGTTTCGGTTCTTAATTGTGTTTTTAGGATTGTTTTTCAATAAATCGTCTTTTTGAGAATTTTGATTCCAGCTCAGTTGCAGCTGATTTTGGTCATGTTTGAAAGGCGTTGACCCAAGGAGCATGCCGGTGCTTTCGGATTTTAAATCCGAAGTCGTATGAGTTCCCGGTAATTTTTATCGCACTTAAAGAAATTGAATAGTGTTTTTCCGTAGGAGCGTGCTCGTTAGAAATTTACAAAATCTCATGTGTTGGCCCGAGCCTTGATTTTTCAAGCCTGTCCTATGAGAAATTTCTAAAGGAATCCGTTGGCATTCTCGGATTTTCATTCTGAGGTCAATTGAACGCGTTATTTGTCCCTTGCGTGGAATAGTAACTTTATTTTTGAAAAGAGAATATTTTCTCGTTTTCCTTCAAAACGACTCGTTCTTTATTCCGAGTCAAGTTGGTTCAATAGTACTCGAGCTAGCGAACCTACCGGTATTTTCAGATTTAATAAACGAGGTCATTTGGACCTCACCATCGAATAAAGCGCCTTTTATCCGAACCCGATATTTTTAAAGCAATATTGTTGCACTGAAGTAGCTTCTCGAAGAAGCCATATTTTTTCCTATAAATAGCAGCCCTTCCCCTTTGATTTCCTCGCTCATTCCTTCTTCACCCCCATTTCTGTAGAGTTGAGAGAGAGAGAGAGAGAGTGGGAGTCCTCTTCGTGAGGGCACCCCAGTGAGAGAGAGAGCGGAGAGGGAGCCTCGCGGGGGCGAAGAGCGCTGCGGGGCAAGGGGAGGTGCCGCGGGGGCGGGCGCCGCGGGGCTAGGGAGGAGCGCCGCGGGGCTGGAGGGCGCCGCGGGGGCGAGGAGCGCCGCGGGGGCAAGGCAGCCCCGCGGGGGCTGAAGGGCACCGAGGGGGCAAGGAGCCCCGCGGGGGCGAGGTAGCCCCGCGGGGGCATGGGCGCCGCGGCGGCGCTTGGGCGCTTGGGCGCGCTCGTGCTGCCCGGCAGCTCCGGCACGTTTTCGTACGGAGGCCATAACTTTTTCCTCGGTTGGAACCACGAGGCCCATGAGTACTCAAATCGAAGCTCTTTCGATGATCTACAAGGTAGAATTGGCCAATTGTCCGGAATCTCGATATTTCGAATCGGATTTTCTGTCCCCATTTGTGGTAATTTCGGATGCCTTAATCTTTTAAATTATCGCATTTTAAGTTATAGTTAAGGGTCAAGGGTTTAGATATCATTTCGGTGTCTTATTAGGAGCTCGAATAAGGTTTCAAGTCATTGATCGACTTACATAAAGATGAGGTGAACCCTGAGGATGCCCGAGGAAGGATTTTCAGCTCGTTGCTTCATCTACGTGCTCATTATCGAGATGTTCGTCATCGAGGTGGGTGGTTCTAAACCAAGTATAAGATTTGAGCTATTAAGCTCTAGAAGCATGTTAAAGCAAGGGAAATATCTAATTAAAATATTTTATACTCTGCCTGTTTAGTCTCTGTACAAGGAAAGGAAAGGAATAAAGGAATTTATATGCATGATATTGTTGAATTATTATTTGAGTTTGATAAGATAAAGTAAGTTGTTATAAGTTAAGTGAGCTCTCAAGTATGTTTAGTATGTTAGAATTGTTTATATACAATTTATGCTAGCATGAGGTGTTTAGAATTGCTTTATTGTAATCGATGTATATCCGCGTTCATTTCCTCGTATTTGAATGTTTATGGTTTGTCAAAGTTCGTATAGTTAAGGATTAAGGATTGCCTGGTTAATGTAGCGTTAAATCCCTTGTAGGCCGAGATCATGCTCAATTAAGAATTAGCCTTAGACGATTGCTCTAAGTTTGGTATTGCTAGCTAAGTCAAGTAGGTAAGGAATGAGGTTAAGGTTAAGTGAGGAAGGTTAAGGTTAAGAAAGGAGGAATTTAAGGAAAGATATAGTTTCTGTTGTAAGCAGGTTATCGAGCTCAAAGAACAGTTTATTTGCATTATCATGTCATGACCTTCGAGTCGCCGAGTTGAACATTTGAAAGTAAAGGAAGTCACTGCTGGGTAACCCCCTCGCATACTCAGAGGATACTTGAGGTAACCCCTCTCTCATCCTAAGGCAAAAAGGGTGCAGTAGACAACAGGTTTGAGCCAGGAAAGGCGCCAAGAAAGGAAGTAAAAGGTTTTGCGGGTATGGAGAGGACTTTTGCGTTTTGCTCTCCATATGCCGCCAGTTTATAATTGTATATTCCAAATTTTATTAAAGAGTTTTCTCGTAAAACCCGACTGAGTACATTAGTGATTAGTGCTCACACCCTCTTTTCCAAATGTTTTCAGGTTGAGATGCTGAGGCCGGTGATGTGCTGCTGGTGGGGTTGTCTGAGTTCTCCGAGGTTTCAAGTTTGTTTCTCTATATGGTTACATGTTTTTCTTCCGCTAAGTACTCTGATATTAGTATCTAGTCTTGATTAATGTAACTTGATTCTTGAGAATAGCATGTCTTAAATGCTATGAATTCTAGTTATCAATAAAGTCTTTGAAGCATGTGCTTTTGACATACCCGTCTATGCCTTTATTGATTCTGAGTTATTTGAATAGTCATACTTGTTGAGCATTCTGGTATCTATTCATCTTCAGTTGACTTGTGAATAGGTCTTGCATGCTTGTTATTCCGAGTTATTTAAATAGTCGTACTTGTTGAGCATTCTGGTATCTATTCATTTTCAATCGACTTGTGAATAAGTTTTACATGCTTGTTGTTGTTGTTCACCTACGAAGAGGCTTTTTCTTTAAACCATGATTCTGTTCGTTCAAGTTAAGCTTGAGTTAATTTCTTGCTTTGTCCTAGGAATGGGATAGTATGATTTATTTGACTCCGACCTTTTTATGGGTCTTAGCCATCGTGGCTTTTGAGGAAGTCTTGCTTAGTTATAAAGTTGAATTCCTATCTGTTGTCTTTGCATTCTGTTTAAACTTCAGTTGGCCTATGTTTTGGCATTTCTTTGACTCGATTGAATCCTTTGACCCCTTTGATTCGTTGAAAGCGATAAGTTCTTCTAGTCATAAAGTTAAGTTGCCTAAGTCCTTGAGGCGCTAACTTAGTTTAATTCTAAAAACACCCCCCTGGATTTCCGATTAATCTACCTATTTTCTTCGGCTTTTACGCCTAACACTCCGTCCCCCTTAAAATTACCGCCTAAGGGACCGTGCTGTTACAGATGGTATCAGAGCAGGCTTGCAACTCTGCAGACCCGTCTCTTCTTAAAGTTTGATTGAGTTCTATGTGAATATTGAATTGTTCAAAGGTATTAATCAACAACCCCCAGCTCATCATTATCCTCGCATCTTCAACAAAGCTAAGGTATGATTGAGTTTAAGTATTTTGATTATATTTGGTATAACTTTTTGAAAGTACAAGATAAAGGAGAAAAGTTCTGAGCAAAGGCAAGGTTAGTCGATTTTGAAAGTCGAATATTATTTCTTTTCGAAATAAAATTTTGGTTATACCAAAGTTTGAGGTGGAACTTATTGAACTAAGTTCTAGATCAATGTTTTAAAGAGTTTTGAGTTATTAAGGACTCGAGTAAGCAGCAGATCTTTTCAGAATATTATTTCTGCAAATACTCAAAATGTTTCGGCAATTTTTGACCGTTAAAATTTTAAATAGAGTTGTAACGTTTGAAAGTTGATTTAAAAATCTTCTTTTGATATAAAGGCTTGTCTACTGCCCATAAGAAAAGGATTTGAGGATGAGTTAAGGATGAACGAGGCTTAGAGAATATAGTTAGAACATAGACTATAGCGAGCTTGAATTAAGGAGAATTCTAGAATTTCCTTTAGGTTCTCTTATGAACCTAGATTGAGTAAGTTCCTTCTCAAGGAGCTAGAGTTAAGTAGGGATGTTCGAAAGAATGTTTATAGAGCGCTCATAAGAAGGCTAAATGATTTTGAGATTTTAGTAGAATCGAGAAGAAGGTCATGAAGTTCAGTTTCGAGCGATAAGCAAGAAGAGGAGCAGTCAAGATAAAGGTGAATTATCAGAGTGGCACAGCGGAAGTGTGGTGGGCCCATAACCCACAGTACATTCAAGGTCATGTCGCGTTCGATGCCCAGAAGTTATCGCTTGTTTCAAGCCGATTAATGAAGATGAAGATTGTCGTCGTGACCATAGCCAAGAGAGTTTGAGGATATATCGGTGTTCTACCAAGCTTCCAAAAGACGTTGAAGTCAAGTTATATTGAGTCCAGAAGGATCCATAGATCAAGTCGCTTTATCGTGTCCCATTCGATAGATAAAAAGAGATCCCTGGATATCGCTTTTTTTTACCAGGCGCAACCATTTGAGTCCAGCCAACTTGTGCTATTTCATAGCAACCGCGCCAAGAAGAAGGTACGTGATGCTTAAGAAAGAGAGAGAAGACCTAAAGAAGAAGATCGTTAAGAAGATAGACCTAGTGTTTGAAAGATTGAGAGTTTCAGTTTGATGGAAGTTTTTTTGTTGAGTCTATTTATTCATTCTCTTGTCAATAGAATCGATTTATTCATTCCCTTTTTAAAATCGATTTATTCTCTTGTTAATTGAATTAATTGCCCTTCAATAGCTTCATATCAATTGAGATTCTCCATTTATACCATTTGAAATTCTTTAATTATATCCACTGGGATAATTTGCAATCTTTTGTATGGTACTTCTTTGATCATCAAGAATCAGTAATAGCATTTCCTTGATAGACTATGCTGACGCCTTTGAGAGAATATTTTAGCACGGTTTTCAGTTGCTAACCGTTGATTTCTTCCATATCTTTGTTATGTGCGAGAATCCTTCAAGTTTATAAGTCCTCTGAAAAGATAATATTTTTGGCATATATAACCAAGTGTTATATTCTTTCTAGATTTTGACTTTGTCAAGAAATTATTGATTAAAATAAAGTCCTCACTCAGAAGCGTTCGTTTATTTTGCTCCCACTCATAGAACTCGAGTGTGGATCTTGGAGTAAAGCAGAGAGTTATAGTAGTATTCCTTTTAGTCAAGGTTGGAGGAATAAGAGGTAGTATTTCCTAGAAGGAAGTGGAATCTGAGTAAGCGCCAGATAATATTCTCTAAGTTTAGGACGTGCGTTTCCAAGAAGATTTCTCAGCTCGTTACGTTTGGAGGTGACCTAAGGAATGTCGGCAAGTAAGTTCCAAGCGTGCAGTTCAAATCCAGACATGCGATCATCATGCCTGCAAGCGATAGTGACCACTGGAAGAAGCCATGAAGCCAGACAACTGCTTCAAGAAAAAGAGACGACTGCGACAAAGAAGTTTAGATTTAAGTTGCGTCAAGAATTTAAGTTTGGAGCGCATCACGAAGTACGCCCCAAGAAGACGAAGAAGTCGAACCTCAAGAAGTTAAAGGTGAAGATAAAGTGAATTTTCAAGCGTGATAGAGCGTACAAGCAACAATCAAAGGAGGTGCTCAATTAATTCAAGTTTATCATCTAGTTTGAATTCGTTAAAATTTTCTCAAGGTTGCGTGAAGTAAAGTCAGAAGTAAAAATAAAGCCAAGAGAAACAAAAGAAGGATGGACTTGTTGAGATTGTCCGTGCACGAGGAGCAAGTTTGGTGAATTTTTCTTTTATTTATTTCATTGCTCGAATAGTTTCTAGAGGTCCGTTCGAATGCAAGATCATAAGGAGTTCGTGTGAAGCGATATTTCGAGAGAGATTTCATTAGGAAGAAAAGATAGAAGATGCTAAGGATTTGAGAAAAAAAAGGGTATTAGTCCTGTGTGAGGACTAATTTATAAAGGAATGCTCCAAGCTATTCTTAGCCGTATAGTAAAGGTTTCGAACCTATGTTGTTCCAGTAAGGCTTTAAGTTCTTAAAAAGGTATCCAGATTTCCGTTTGATGGGAAGCAAATTTCGGGACGAAATTTTCTTTAAGGGGTGTAGAATGTAACAACCCGGATTTTCAAAATATAATTAAGTAATTCCTAATTTTAATTAGGATTTATTAAGAGGAATTTTAAGCATAATTAGGATGTTTCGGTTCTTAATTGTGTTTTTAGGATCGTTTTTCAATAAATCGTCTTTTTGAGAATTTTGATTCCAGCTCAGTTGCAGCCGATTTTGGTCATGTTTGAAAGGCGTTGACCCAAGGAGCATGCCGGTGCTTTCGGATTTTAAATCTGAAGTCGTATGAGTTCCCGGTGATTTTTATCGCGTTTAAAGAAATTGAATAGTGTTTTTCCGTAGGAGCGCGTTCGTTAGAAATTTACGAAATCTCATGTGTTGGCCCGAGCCTTGATTTTTCAAGCCTATCCTATGAGAAATTTCTAAAGAAATCCGTTGGCGTTCCCGGATTTTCATTCTGAGGTCAATTGAACGCTCGTGAATTTTATTTGTCCCTTGCGTGGAATAGTAACTTTATTTTTGAAAAGAGAATATTATCTCGTTTTCCTTCAAAACGACTCGTTCTTTATTCCGAGTCAAGTTGGTTTAATAGTACTCGAGCTAACGAACCTACCGGTATTTTCAGATTTAATAAACGAGGTCATTTGGACCTCGCCATCGAATAAAGCGCCTTTTATCCGAACCCGATATTTTTAAAGCAGTATTGTTGCACTGAAGTAGCTTCTCGAGGAAGCCATATTTTTTCTTATAAATAGCAGCCCTTCCCCTTTGATTTCCTCGCTCATTCCTTCTTCACCCCCATTTCTGTAGAGTTGAGAGAGAGAGAGAGTGGGAGTCCTCTTCGTGAGGGCACCCCAGTGAGAGAGAGAGCAGAGAGGGAGCCCCGCGGGGCAAGGGGGGCGCCGCGGGGGCGGGCGCCGCAGGGCTGGAGGGGCGCCGCGGGGCTAGGGAGGAGCGCCGCGGGGCTGGAGGGCGCCGCGGGGGAGGGCGCCGCGGGGGCTGAAGGGCGCCGAGGGGGCAAGGAGCCCCGCGGGGGCGAGGTAGCCCCGCGAGGGCATGGGCACCGCGGCGGCGCTTGGGCGCGCGGGCGCGCTCGTGCTGCCCGGCAGCTCCGGCACGTTTTCGTACGGAGGCCATAACTTTTGCCTCGGTTGGAACCACGAGGCCCATGAGTACTCAAATCGAAGCTCTTTCAATGATCTACGAGGTAGTAGTGGCCGATTGTCCGGAATCTTCAAATTTCGAATCGAATTTTCCGTCCCCATTTGTGGTAATTTCGGATGCCTTAATCTTTTAAATTATCGCATTTTAAGTTATAGTTAAGGGTCAAGGGTTTAGATATCATTTCGGTGTCTTATTAGGAATTCAAATAAGGTTTCAAGTCATTGATAGACTTACATAAAGATGAGGTGAACCCTGAGGAGGCCCGAGGAAGGATTTTCAGCTCGTTGCTTCGTCTACGTGCTCATTATCGAGATGTTCGTCATCGAGGTGGGTGGTTCTAAACCAAGTATAAGATTTGAGCTATTAAGCTCTAGAAGCATGTTAAGGCAAGGGAAATATCCAATTAAAATATTTTATGCTCTGCCTGTTTAGTCTCTGTACAAGGAAAGGAAAGGAATAAAAGAATTTATATGCATGATATTGTTGAATTGTTATTTGAGTTTGATAAGATAAAGTAAGTTGTTATAAGTTAAGTGAGCTCTCAAGTATGTTTAGTATGCTAGAATTGTTTATATACAATTTATGCTAGCATGAGGTGTTTAGAATTGCTTTATTGCAATCGATGTTTATCCGCGTTCATTTCCTCGTATTTGAATGTTTATGCTTTGTTAAAGCTCGTATAGTTAAGGATTAAGGATTGCCTGGTTAATGTAGCGTTAAATCCCTTGTAGGCCGAGATCATGCTCAATTAAGAATTAGCCTTAGACGATTGCTCTAAGTTTGGTATTGCTAGCTAAGTCAAGTAGGTAAGGAATGAGGTTAAGGTTAAGTGAGGAAGGTTAAGGTTAAGAAAGGAGGAATTTAAGGAAAGATATAGTTTCTGTTGTAAGCAGGTTATCGAGCTCATAGAACAGTTTATTTGCATTATCATGTCGTGACCTTCGAGTCGCCGAGTTGAACATTTGAAAGTAAATGAAGTCACTGCTGGGTAACCCCCTCGCATACTCAGAGGATACTTGAGGTAACCCCTCTCTCATCCTAAGGCAAAAAGGGTGCAGTAGACAACAGGTTTGAGCCAGGAAAGGCGTCAAGAAAGGAAGTAAAAGGTTTTGCGGGTATGGAGAGGGCTTTTGCGTTTTGCTCTCCATATGCCGCCAGTTTATAATTGTATATTCCAAAGTTTATTAAAGAGTTTTCTCGTAAAACCCCACTGAGTACATTAGTGATTAGTGCTCACACCCTCTTTTCCAAATGTTTTCAGGTTGAGATGCCGAGGCCGGTGATGTGCTGCTGGTGGGGTTGTCTGAGTTCTCCGAGGTTTCAAGTTTGTTGCTCTATATGGTTACATGTTTTTCTTCCGCTAAGTACTCTGATATTAGTATCTAGTCTTGATTAATGTAAGTTGATTCTTGAGAATAGCATGTCTTAAATGCTATGAATTCTAGTTATCAATAAAGTCTTTGAAGCATGTGCTTTTGACATACCCGTCTATGCCTTTATTGATTCCGAGTTATTTGAATAGTCATACCTGTTGAGCATTCTGGTATCTATTCATCTTCAGTTGACTTGTGAATAGGTCTTGCATGCTTGTTATTCCGAGTTATTTGAATTGTCGTACTTGTTGAGCATTCTGGTATCTATTTATTTTCAGTCGACTTATGAATAAGTCTTACATGCTTGTTGTTGTTGTTCACCTACGAAGAGGCTTTTTCTTTAAACCATGATTCTGTTCGTTCAAGTTAAGCTTGCGTTAATTTCTTGCTTTGTCCTAGGAATGGGACAGTATGATTTATTTGACTCCGACCTTTTTATGGGTCTTAGCCATCGTGTCTTTTGAGGAAGTTTTGCTTAGTTATAAAGTTAAATTCCTATCTGTTGTCTTTGGATTCTGTTTAAACTTCAGTTGGCCTATGTTTTGGCATTTCTTTGACTCGATTGAATCCTTTGACCCCTTTGATTCGTTGAAAGTGATAAGTTCTTCTAGTCATAAAGTTAAGTTGCCTAAGTCCTTGAGGCGCTAACTTAGTTTAATTCTAAAAACACCCTCTGAATTTCTGATTAATCTACCTATTTTCTTCGGCTTTTACGCCTAACACCCCGTCCCCCTTAAAATGACCGCCTAAGGGACCGGGCTGTTACAGTATTCTAAGTTTTCTCTCATGTATTAGGTGTCCTCTCTACCTTATGAGGCGTGTATCAAAATTGGAGCTTTTATATATAGGTTAAAAACCCTGAATTTAAGTGAAAAAAATCACATTCCTGTGGACCCGAGCATGTGGGACGACCCAGAACCCTATTTTGCACAGGTTCAACCCAAGTGAACTAGGTCGGGTCGACCCACCTCTTTACAAATTGTACTGGGTTGGGTCAACTGGTACTTTCCGTGTCGACCCACCCCTTTTCATATAGGGCTTCAGATTTCTTCGGATTTTGATTATTTAATCTGATCCATTAGGTTTCAATTAAGCATTTAATTAAGCCCAAGAGCCTAATTAAACACCCCTTCAACTCTTCTTGTCCATATTTACTGGTTTTACTTCAAATATGCAATGAAAACACAACAATTACTACAAAACTAGCAAACACATAAAAAACTTCAAATGATAACAATATAAGCTCAAAAGCTATGTAAAATACACAACTTTATATAATAAAAAACATTAATTCATATTCAAAAGTTGTGTAAAATACACAGCTGTCATGCGAGTCCTTTAGAAATATATATTTTTCCTTTGGATGGCTATTCGAGAGCGGATTCAAACTAGAAACTGACTTAACTATTTTAACATTGATCCAGTATGTCCCTTTTATTTTTCTTGTATTGAATCTTCTCACCTTTTTTTAATATTCAGAAGCAAAACTAGTTTGGAACGACATCAAAATGGATCAAAATCAGAAGAGGTAACTCCACAATCCTTAACATGATTAAATGGTGCAAAAGAGAGAGTGGAGAAAAATCCATTCGACAAAAAGCTAAAAGACTCGCTCTAGCAGTGACAGTGTATCTCATTTGACTAAAAAATAACTTGTTGATCTTTGAGGATAAGGTGTTCAAACCCGAAGAACTGGTGGTGAAGATTAAGACACAAGTATATATGCATCTTTTCGCATTGTTCCCACATTAGAAGGTAATTGACCACATTGGCCAATAGATTTGGGGTCCTGTGTTTCCCCTGTTCCTTTTGGCCTTGGGGATGTGTGCGTGATTTTCCTTTTCTTGTGGTCCCGACCCCTGGGGCACTCTTTCCTTATTCTTGAATCTTTTTTTTTTGTAAAAGATTTTTTGGCTCATGGGAAGGTTTTAGTGAGGCCCACCCTACCACACTTTGGGGTTATGATGGCTAGGGATATGGCCTTACATATCACCTAGTACCAAATTGTGAGGCTGTTAATTTGGTTGGCTTATTTATGCTACGTGATGGGTCAAGACTAGCATGGTGAACCTCTTTGGTTTACTTGTTGCCGTAGCTAAGGGAATGCCCTCATTTAACTATGTTTTGGCTTAACTTTTCCTAGATAGTGGGAGTCGTTTTGTTTTATTTTTTTACTTCACGTATCTTAGATAGTGGGAGTTTTCTATTGCCTAGGATTTTGTTTATTGGTACTTGAGTATTTCTGTTTCATCTGGGCTTGTAAGCTAATACCCTTTGTTTTTGTATAGGTTCAGTTTGTTCAACCCCTCTCTGCTGACCGGAGTTACCCGGTATAGTTGTTTTCCCCTCTTGAACTTGTCTGAGGGACGTTGAGTTATTGTAAGCATTCTACAATTATCTTTTGTTCTATTACATATTTTTTACCTATTAAAAAAATTGATATTGACAAATGACGGCCACACATATATGATTAGGGTTGTAAATGACCGAATCGAGTCGAATATCTTCAAATTTGATTTCAGTTCGTTTATTCATATTGGGATTGAATTCGAGTTCGAATTCAACTCGAGCTTTAGTTTCATGTTCGAATTCGATTCGAATAAAAAAAACTATGATTGAGTTCAACTTGAGTTTGACTCGAGATCAACTCGATAAAGAGTTCGATTAAAGTTCGATATTCAGTTTTATAAAGAATTCGACAAAAGTTTGATAAACAGTTTGATAAAAGCTCGATAGTTCGTTAGACAAATAGTTCAATAATACTCACTACAAGTTTGGTAATTAATCATAAGTCTAACTCAAATACTCAATCTTGGTAAATTGATAATTAATTTATTTATGATAATGTTAATTTTTGTAAAGTTTGTATAGTCTATTATTTTTGGTCGAATTATAGTACTTCATAAATCATGACTAATAAGTAATAAACTAGTAATAAGTAGTAGACATATTGACTGAGTTAATCATACATCTAACTCAATCTTGGTAAATATAATTAATTTATTTATGATAATCTTAATTTTTGTAAAGTTTGTACAATCCATTATTCTTGGTTCAATAATAGTACTTCATGAATCAATAACTAATAAGCTAGTAATACGTAGTAAACATATAAAATGTGTTAATAAAGTTATTACACACAGTTTATTATTTAATATTGGTAGATTGTTTAATTTTTCTTTGACTATCAACTATATCATAACTATAAAATATTATTTTTATTAATTATCAAGTCATATTAGATGTGTGTGTGTTGTGTTGAGAATATATTACTCATTAAATATTAGTAAATTTATGCAGATAATACCTATTTAAAATGAAGCTAGGGAGAAACATAACCCCTTATATTTCTTTTGCAAATATTTCCCCCTGACGATTTAATTAATCAATTATCAAGTCATATTAGGTGTGTGTGTTGTGTTGAGAATATATTACTCATAAAATATTAGTAAATTTATGCAGACAATACCTATTTAAAATGAAGCTAGGGAGAAACATAACCCCTTATATTTCTTTTGCGAAAATCTCCCCCTCGATTTAATTAATTATTGCCTAAAACACTCGCATGTTATTAAACTTCTACACATTCTCCTAAAATCTATAATTATCTAGCACCGTTAATTTTTAATGTGGTTTGCTTAATTTACTCTTATAACATTTCAAGCTGAATTAGTATTTTTATTCAGTGAAAGTTAAAACTCTGTTTTCATATAGTAAGAATGACATAATAAGTTCATAGATGCAATGACTGTGTTTATGCTACACATAAAGTTACATATATATAATGATAATTAATCTTTTAGGGAACTAAGCGTTACATTTTGTTTTTTACACTACCAATTAAATAAGAAATTTTTTACGGTTTGGAAACAACACTATGGCTAGCTATTTGTATTTCTCCATAGAAAATATGCCCATTTAATTACTTGTGATGCTTTATGATTAATGGCTATAATTTTATTGAAATCTTATAGGTCCCTCTTCGTGCTGCAATCTATGTCAACAAATTAAAAGAACTTGATTTTGCGGTTTCTTACTAGACCAACCTTTTTAGGCTGCTGCTGCTTTTTTTTTTTTTATGTCGAGAATAACCCCCAGCTGCTACCGTGGTGCGCACTGAGTAAACCTCGTCCTTCTGTAATAGTCTGCAAACCTACACAGGGGAGGTAAACCACACTTGACAAGTCAGATGTGACAGACTCACACCTAGTGGTGTTGGTGGTGGGTCGAGGAATGATATCATATTCTCTTAATGCGATTATCTTCATGAACACATGTGGTCAATTATAAATATAAATTATTATTTTGAAGTTGTCCACAAAAGATATCGAAGATTAGATCTTAATATCATATTGGAGTCATAGTTTTAATATTATTTTGTTTTATTCTTAGATATTAAAGATTAGATCTTAATATCATATTGGAGACATAGTTTTAATTAATATATGTTTATTAAGAACTTCCTTTTCATTTCTTAGATCATTTTAAATAAACGTCTAATCTTATGCGATCAATTCAACGGAATCTATAACTTAAATATTATACTTATGATCACAAATCAAACAAACCCCTGCATAAATTTTTAAAGAAATAAAATTAATCATTTTTTTTTTCAAAATTATAGCTTTTAAATATCAAAACTACTCATCCTAACATATTATCATTTTCTCACAAATCAATATACAACCTCGCAAGTTCAATATACATTAACATGACTAAATTAAACAAGACCTTGATCTCCCTAATAATTTAAAATATCCCCTGTCATCAATTTGGAGACTATACATTGATCTCAGAAATCCAGTGGACAACGTCATTCTTTTTTCCAATTTCTAATCAACCAATATATAATATAGGGATGGTCTTGTGTGCAATAGGTGCACATCAGATGGCCAACGCGGTTAACGTGGGGTTAATGCTTTAATCGGATCAACACGCATTGATCCAGTTCACCGGTAAAAAAAGAAAAAAAAGTTAAAATCAGTATCAATTGTCACATTAAAAAGTATCACTCAAAAGTCTAAAAGTATCAATTGTATCCTTAAAAAGTATTGGTTAGAAAAAACCAGTCAAAATTAGTATCAATCGTATCACTAATATGTATTAATCAAAATTTAAAAAGTATCATCTGTATCCCTAAAAAGTGTCAATTATTTTGATGTTTTTATCTTTTATGAGTTGACCGGGTCAATGTGTGTTGACCGTTTAATATGTACTTGTGCGCGTGCACACACACATATAGTAAAACCCCTATATACTAATATTATCGAATTTTTTTTTTTAAAAAAGGAATATTACAATAGGGAGATTATTCTTAAATACAAATATATATATAAAAATTATAATTAAAAAAAATTAATATACACTATACGACAGTTGCAAATTAATGTGTCCATTCATATTTTAAACATATGAATTTAAAAGATACTCCACCCATTTATGATTAAGTGTTATTCTAGATAAATGCACACATATTAATAAATTAATCAAATCATCTAATACACACATTCTTATGTGAAATATTAAAAAAACTGATGCATGTACATCATACAAGTACATTATTTATATATTGAATTTAGAGAATTCACTCATATACTAAGTATCTAGGAATGTTATAACAATGTACATCGTGTATGCTTTTAAAATATTCAATTCACTCATGTAGATTGTATCTTCGGAATATCTTCTCGTTTGTTTTCTTTTTTCTAAACATATATAAATGCTAGCATAATCATCAATTTAATTATCATTTCAAATCTTACATTTTCTAGGAAGGATGTGGTATTAACCGAAAAAATTAAGTCATTGTCAAAGACAACTTTAGATGAGTATTTTATATCATTTTAAATTTAATATAACATTATTAAATATTCTAGATATTTTATATAGATATATAACTATATGTTAAATTTAATGTCATTTTATTAAAGGTAAATTTCATAAGAATGGTCCAAAAAATATAGAATATTACAATTTAGAGTTTATTTTTATTTATAACTGGTATTCTTCGAGTTGTGATGACCGTAATTTTTTATTATCATAAGGATGTAATTTTTACATAGAGATTCTTATATAAAAGTTTTACAACACATGCACACACCCCCCCACCCCACACACACACACATATACATATATATAGGTAGTGAAATGTAAATTCATAACATCTTTCGGTTATGATATCAGTGAAATTTAATTCCTCCTCTGCTTAAGGGTGAGAAACCTGTGTATGAATCTCAATCCCCCCCCAACTCAATAAAAAAAAATCTTTCAGTTAATTAAGATTTTGTCACTCTGCCAATTAGGTCAACTAATAGAAACTATACTGTGGACATGCAAGTTCAAATGAAAAGCACGATCACAAATTAACAGACATTATTGTTTGATGTGAACTTTATTTGGATAAACAAAATAATTTCAAATATGTGTGGGGGGGGGGGGGAGATTATTTATTTGTGAATATTAGTCTTGCGTATAATTTGTGGATAAATCATGTCCATTAAATTTGTTAAATGTTGGGGGAGGGTAATTTTTGGGTAAATCATATACTTTAGATTTGTTAAATGTTTGTGTGTGCATGTGTGTTTGTAAATTGACTATCTTTTTTTTTTTACACCAAGAATGGTTCATATTTTATTCAACCAACGCCCCTAACCAGTGAGAAAAATTCTTGTTTCAAGTAATAAGTTCAAAACTACAAGCACCAAAATGTGCCACAATGTTAGCTATGATATTAGCCTCTCTAAACATGTGTCTAAAATCACGAATAATTCCACCATTAGCAAGCTTCATAAGAGCACGACAATTCATCGTCGAGATAAGAATCT
Organism: Perilla frutescens; assembly: GCA_026008535.1. Classification (NCBI taxonomy): domain Eukaryota; kingdom Viridiplantae; phylum Streptophyta; class Magnoliopsida; order Lamiales; family Lamiaceae; genus Perilla; species Perilla frutescens. Next base: position 18,330,825 of record BRKX01000005.1, read on the forward strand.
CTTTCATGCTTTCCTTTAATTAACCGAATTGCAAACAAAGAATCCAAGTAAAAAACAAAAGGTACAAACCCTTCTTGTAAGCATAACCCAACTCCATAAGTATTGCATTAATCTCAGCTTCCAGTACAGAACTCGGTTTCAGAATGGGCTTCGCTAAACCAGTTCTCAAATTTCCATTCCAGTCACAAACCATCATTCCCATTCCGAAAAATATATCATTCTCATTAATGGAAGCATCGACGTCAAGCCAATAGACTCTCTGCACAGGTGCAGACTAGTTTCTCTCTCCCACTGTCACCCCAATGGGCATAGACTCATGGAGCAATTTCATAGCCTCATTATAAGCCCTCAAGAAGTTCTTTGATCTGTCATAACTCACCACCATAGCAAACCTACTATCGTCATACTTCTTTCGACACAAAGATCGTCATATTTCAGAGGCCATCACTGCCCAAATCTCATATTCTTTCTTTGAGAACTGACAACGTAGTTTCCTGCCCACTTGAATTGACTATCTTTATTTCAATTATTTGGGTGAAATAACAAGATCAAAATGAATTAAGATTTTCATATACTTATATACTTGAATAAATCGAGATTGTATTTTACTTAATTTAATTAACTAACAAACCTTGTCTTCTTGTAATATGACAACATGATTAAAAAAAAACAATACGTACAATCGATCTATCTATTAGAAAAGTTAAACCATATAAGGCATACAATTATCTAGATTTATACCCTAAATCCATTAACTCTATGAAGACAAACCGAGATATACTTTATAGCGAAAACGTACTTAAATTCATAGTTCTTGAATCTTGAATTCTTGATGAGGTATGGATCTTCCAAATGATCGGTACCTTAGGGTTTGCTGTAGAGAAGTCTGTAGAAGGAATACATATTCTATTTTACTGTCTGCTGTCGTTTGGGGACCATAACCCTAACTTATAATAATAAATTATCTGGGATTTTCAATTCGGTCCCTCAATAAATTACAAATCTATTAATGGTATCTACACATTAAAATTCCATGATAATATTAATACTCTTTAATCCATAATTATAATCTTAGTAGATCACATTAATTGGATCACTTTAAGACAGCCATACACATTTAATTAACATATATTAGTTCACATAAAAATATTCCAATAACCTCCCACATGGACTATATATGTTACCGAAAAATGCGCAATACCTTATGAGCTCAAACTGTGTTGTCAGATTAAGGGTATCCAAACCATCACGTCCATTGATTATACAAGTATAGGACTAAAGATGAATAGACCCATCAGTAATCACATATACCGATACAACCAAATGACATAGATCAATCATGGATGTGTAGCATGGAAATTACATGTTATGTGATCTATCAAATAATAGAGTGTAATAAATAAAATAAGTTAATACTTTATATTTGTATAGATTTATCCATAAAAAACATAATGTATCCAAATCAAATTATAGAGCTATAAAACAGTATAGACTCCCACATAACCAATGTATCCTAAAACAAAATCACACCCATATGAGCAGTATATATGCTCATGAAAGACCTTAAGTCTTAATTCCTTAGTAAGCGGATCTGCAATCATTGAGTCTGTCCTTATATGCTCTATAATAATCTGTCCACTCTGTACTCTCTCCTTCACAACTAGGAACTTAATGTCAATATGTTTTGACTTACTAGAGCTCCTGTTGTCATTGGAATACATCACTGCTGAGTTATTGTCATAATATAACTTTAGTGGTCTTTCTACATTCTCAAAAATACGCACCCTAGTGACAAAATTTTGTAACCATATTCCGTGATTGGATGCCTCAAAACATGCTACAAATTCAGCTGCCATGGTAGAAGATGCTATAAGTGGCTGCTTAGTACTTTTCCAAGAAATGGCTCCCTCAGCTGATAAGAAAATGTAGCCCGAAGTGGATCTCTTAATATCTTAGAATCCAGCAAAATCAGAATCAGAATACCCGATGATCTCCAAATGATCTAATTTTCTGTATGTGAGCATGTAATCCTTTGCTCTCTGTAAGTACCTCATAACCCATTTGGCTTCTTTCTAATGATCCATACCGGGGTTACTTAAATATCTACACAACATACCAACAACAAGAGCTAGGTCAGGTCTGTTGGTTTTGTATACTAGAAAACCTGTCTTTTGTATACATTATTGATGATGGTTTATGATGATATAGAATGAATACAATTGCAGTCACTGTTTGCATTTAAATTTTTATATTTACATGCATATTCACTATACTTACATTGTAGATGATATGCTGTGGGTAAACACATGGTTAGATCATATCATCGGTTCCTTGTAATGTATTAAAAGGCTCACGGTCTAGATGGCACTGAACCTACTATCGGAACGCTGTAGAATAATCTGATAGTTAGTTTGTCTTGACTAACTGATTATTCTAATACATGGGCAACTGTATTGAGGAGGATCTACTTAGGATTATATTCTCTATTCTGACCTTAAATGAGAGAATAAGAATCCACAGGGTTTGGGTTCTTAACCCCTATATGTTGGCGGACATATACGTATAGTGTTTGAGGCTTTGATTTATCAAAGGGTGAGATTCTTTCATAGGATCAATAATCTCGATATCTTGGGTTGTGACATTTACACTTATGATGGGTCGTACAATATGTAGGGGCACCGTGTCCTGGTGCGCCAGGTTGATGGTGTCCCCTTGAGGAAATGCAACTTCATGCTGAAACCCTGCAGGTGGAATTTATTCCGTACATGAGTAAAGCTTGTGTGGTACTACTCAAGTAAAAGATATTAATTAATTATAGCTGTCAGAAGCTTACATAATTAATTAATGGGCATTATATCTTAAACATGGGGAATGGCTCGACTAAAAGAGAAAGCATATTCAGAAATATGTATTAAATTGGTAGGTCAGTATTATTTCTTTAGTGGAATAAAAATAATACTTAATTTATTTAATTAGATCCTAAGTTTATTGAATATTGGATATTAAATAAATTAATGGGCCAATTTAATATTCTTCTATATTCCTGTTGTAGCCCAAAAAGAGACTGAATTAGATTGGAGATAGAACAAGAGATAGAGATAGAATTCTAGTCCAACTGGGACACTAAATTTCATCCACCCCCTTATAAATAAGAGGGTGGAGGCACGAAATTATCATCATAAAATATCAGCCCTCTCGTGTTCTCTTGATCTCCACAGATTCCATACCGATCTAGTAGATTTCAGCCCACCTTGAAACTAGATTCAGTCCGGGAATACAACAGAAGATCAAGGAGTGGAATAGCATCAAGGGGCACCTATTATCATTCATAGAACAGCAAGATTAGACCTTTAATCTTGTCCTCAACCCGTCGTTTAATTTGTAAGTCGTTTTTCAGTATTCTATGTTTCCGCATTAGTAGAATCGAAAACCGGCTATGCATGTTGTTTTAACTCGGTTAATTAAAATATGTGAGATACATGAAATTATGATCTACATGACATTAGGATTAATTAACATCCAATTAGATCCTGCGGTGGTTCAATTCGAAAAAACCCCAACAACTGGTATCAGGGTGGGTTTTGGCACTGTTCTAGATTTAATCCTAGGATTAATTCGAAATATATATATATAAATTTGATGAAATATATATATTGATTAAAATTTCATATTTATATGGTGATGTATTTCGAATAATGGTATTCAAAACTTGGATGAATTTTTGATGTAATTCGAAAATTCTAGTTTTGAGATTTGCTGTGATTTTCGATTATATTAAAATTGGATTTGGAATAGATTTTTGATGAGTTGAAAATTTTCAGATTTATTTTAATAGGTATTCAAAAATTGTAGGATCAAAAATTTTGATGTATTAAATTCCCTAATTTGTTCTAGGTTATTTTCGATCCTATAGATAAATTTGGAGAAGGTTTTGATGAAAATCAAATTTTCAGATTTGTTTAATAGGTGGTTTTCGAAAATAATATGTATTAAAATTAGATTTGGTATTTTTGATGTTTATCTTAAAGTTACCTAATTCTAATCTAGATAGATTTGAAAATAGAATATTATATTTGGATAGAATTTGAAGTGAATCAAATTTTCAGATTTAATCTTCTTGTGATTTTCAAAATCTACAAAGATTTGAATTGGATAAATTAATATTTTATATATATCAATAGTTATCTAATTCTAATCCAAAAAGGATTTGAAAATGGATTTTAAATTTGGAAGAGTTTGAAGTGGATCAAATTTCCAGATTTGTTATCTTGAAATTTTTGAAATCCATGTAGATAAGAATTGGAAAAGTAATTTTTGGTGTATATCATAAATTACTTAATTCTAATCTAGATAGGATTGAAGATAAGATTTAAATTTGGATGAAATTTGAAGTGGATCAAATTTTTAGATTTTATCTTAGATATTTTCGATCCTAGCCTATCCAAATATTTGGGATAGAATTTTGATCTATATCAAGATTTTCAAATATTAATTAATTAGGGTGTTATTCGAAAATGAAGAAATAAATTTGGTGGATAATTGTATGAAATTTCCAGATTTATTTTTATGGTATTTTTGAAATTTACAATTCTTAATTTGGTGGATAATTATTTTAATTTCCAAATTATATCTTGTAGCTATTTTCGAAATTATTAATTTAATTAATTGTAATTTTCAAAAATTATGTCATGTTTGGATATCATATGTTATTTTATGTTAATCATGTAATTGTGATTGTTGATTTTGTAGACTGACTTATTTGCAGGGTTACCGACTATCATGGCTCCTTAATTATGTGATGTATATTTTAATTTATGTTGGATGTATGATGGGTCTTATCCCGATTTGGCTACGTGATTTTAATCCATGAGAAAATTCATGGATTAGGTCTAGGTTTATTTTATGTTGTTTTAATGTAATAGAAATAAAACTGTTAGACCAAGTTATTGAGTTGTAATTTTATTCTAGATATATTTGTTTTTTCCTTTAAGGAATAGATATTCTATTTTGAATAAAGTTTGAAGATCAACTCAAAGGAGGAAAGTAGCACAACTCAAGAAAGGAAGTATCACTGATTCACGTCCTGAAATCCTAATTGGAGCTAGGATTTTTGGCGAGGCACAGTGATAAGGACGGCGGCCATGCCCGAGGTTCCGGAGCTGACTTTCCAGTTTTATCTCATTCAACAACATGAGATATAAACCATGATAGTTGGTTTTTATTATTTCTTATTATGTTGTTTGAAGCATGCAATGGTGTTTTATCTTTTTATGTGATGTTTGCATGTTTTTACAATGGGATAAAATGAAACCTCAATCTTAAATAACTAAGTGGGAGAGATTCATACCAAAGTATGTAGAAATCTCAAACGGTCTCCATTAATCTGGTTTAATTGAGATGTGATAGACATGCGAGTTGACAATAGGTCTTCCACCATAACGGATGTGTCATATCACTGTTATCTCTAGAAATTAAACTTCTTAATCAAGATAGCTGTAGAACACTACTAGAACAGACTCCTCCAACTGGAGCAGATAGTTCAAAATAGTGGACATGGTGCTAAGATGATGGTGTTCACACTTAGATGTAATTTATTAATAAACGTCCATATTAACGTGGCTTATTAATTGGAAGGTTACACGACCGTGGTTATTTTTGACTATTAATTTACTTGTCATAAGAAAATTTGACTGGAGGTAAATTAAAGGTTGTTTTACCTGTTTAAGGATGAATTTTATAAACGTCCACACTAACATGGCTTATAAGAAACATTTTTAAAATGTCGGTGGATTACATATAATTTTTTGAGGTATACGGTTATATATGAGTATCATAAAGTTTGTTACTGTGCTGCATGTTTACTTTTCAGTTATTCTATATTAATCATGGCACTCTCCAATCTGTCCTCTATTCTCAAAGAAAACAAGTTAATCGGTGAAAATTACAATGACTGGATTCAAAACCTTAATCTTGTTCTCACTGCGGAAGGACACAAATTCGTACTTGAAAAGGTATGTCCTCAGAAGCTAGATGAGGGTTCTGACGAAGCCCAAAAGGTTGCATATCATAAGTGGGTTAGGTCTAATGAGATAGCGCGCTGTTACATTCTGGCATCCATGTCGAATGTGTTGCAACATCAGCATGAACCTATGAAAACCGCTTATGATACCATATACAACCTTAGGCAGCTCTTCAGTCATCAGAACCGCTCGGCACGCCATTTGGAAATGAAGAAGTTAATGGATGCGAGAATGGCTGACTCCACACCTATTAGGGATCACGTTCTCACGATGATGGGGTATCTGACTGAGATCGAGACCTTGGGTGGAGAGCTGGACGCCGATTCTCAAATCGACATTGTTCTTCATTGCTTGTCCTCGAAGTTTGAACAGTTCAGGTTGAACTTTAACATGATCAAAAGGGATGTCAGCCTGACTGAATTGCTCATGGATCTTCAGGTGAAAATAGGGCGTCTTCTTCCGGTACTAAAAGGAAGAAGAGGAACGTGCCTAAGAAAGCTGCAAAGGAGGCGCCTAAGGTGAAGAAGTCCAAGACTAAGATTTCTCCCGAGGAATTTAAGTCAAAGATAAAGTGTTTCAAGTGCGGCCAGCCAGGTCACTGGAAGGCGGATTGTCCTAACAAGAAGAAGAAAAAGGGTACGGCTCAATCTCTCATCATTAAAACATGTTTAGCAACTTGTTCTACTCAGTCATGGGTAGTAGATATTGGAGCTACTGATAATGTTTGCATGTCTTTACAGGGGTTCCTGGCAAAAAGACAGCTGAGTGATTGAGAGATTTCAGTCTACATGGGCAATGCTATTAAAGTGGTGGCAGTAGCAGTGGGAGATGTAACCTTATCTTTTAGTAGTGATAGGATTTTAGTTTTAAAGGATTGTCTTTATGTGCCTGGTTTTAGGCGAAACTTGATTTCAGTTTCTAAACTTTTTATGGATGGATATTCTGTTTCTTTTGATAACAAGGTTGTTATCTATAGTGATAAACATTTTATCTGTTCTGGCACATTAGATGGACATCATTATTTACTTAATCCTATGCAAAACACTACGCAAATGCATTTACTAAATACATCGGTTATAAACCCTAACAAATAAAAAGAACCTTCGGAAATGAATCAAACCTATCTTTGGCATCTTAGGCCCAGTCACATTAACCTTAAACGGATACAAAAACTAGTAAACGATGGGCCCTTATCTTCATTGGTCCTAGAATCGTTCCCTTTGTGTGAATCCTGTTTGGAAGGTAAGATGACCAAGCGACCCTTTAAGGATAAAGTGAATAGATCTGAAGAGGTATTAGATTTGATTCACTCTGACTTATGTGGCCCTATATCAGTTCAGGCTTGAGGAGGGTACGAGTATTTCATCACGTTCATTGATGATTACTCAAGGTATTGATACATATACATGTTACGCCGAAAGTCGGAATCCTTTGAGACTTTCAAAGAATTGAGAGCGGAAGTGGAAAAATGTACAGGTAAAAGTATCAAATCACTATGGTCTGATCGTGGTGGTGAGTACCTCTCGAATGACTTTAGGGACTACTTAGCAGAGAATGGGATTACATCCCAGTTGACTGTGCCGGGAACGCCACAACAGAACGGCGTGGCGGAGAGAAGGAACAGAACACTGTTAGAGATGGTTAGGTCGATGATGAGCTATTCAGATATGCATATTTCATTCTGGGGATATGCTTTGGAAACGGCAGCCTATATTCTTAACGTGGTTCCATCAAAATCAGTCCCAACTACGCCCACAGAACTTTGGACTGGACGAAAGCCCAGTCTTGGACGAAAGAAGAGATCGATTATGAGGAAACCTTTTCACCGGTAGCCATGCTTAAGTTAATCTGGATTCTCTTCTCTATAGATGCTCATTTGGATTATGGGATTTGGCAGATGGATGTCAAGACAGCTTTCCTGAATGGAAGTCTTGAAGAAAACATCCACATGAAGCAACCAAAGGGTTTCATTGCTAAAGGCCAAGAGCACTTAGTGTGCAAGCTTAAGAGATCCATTTATGGACTTAAGCAGGCGTCAAGGTCTTGGAACATCCGGTTTGATGAGGTTATCCAGTCATATGGATTCGTATAATGTCCGGATGAGAGCTGTGTGTACAAGAAGAGTGACGGAAATGTGGTGGCTTTCCTCGTGCTATATGTTGATGATATCTTACTTATTGGAAACAGTAAGAAAGTATTATCTAACGTAAGGGTGTGGTTGTCCACAGACTGAGATAGATGAGATGAAAGGCGTTCCATATGTTTCGGCTGTAGGAAGCCTAATGTATGCTATGCTATGCACTAGACCTGATATATGCTATGCAGTCGGCAAGGTAAACAGATATCAGTCTAACCCAGGACAAGGTCACTAGACTGCAAAAGAGGCCGTCTGGCTCAAGAGCTTCTTGTTAGACTTGAGCGTGGTTCCTGATTTACCTAAGAGTATCACGGTATATTGTTATAACTCAGGTGCAGTGGCAAATGTGAAGGAACCCAGAGCCCATAAGGCAAGTAAACACATAGAGAGAAAGTACCATATTATACGAGAAATCGTTAAGAGAGGAGATGTGGCAGTGGTCAATATTGCATCTGAGGATAAATTGGCTGATCCATTCACGAAGAGCCTTCCAGCTAAGACCTTCTATGGTCACGTGGAGAAAATGGGAGTGAGATGTAGACCCGGGGTTGTCGTTTGAGATTTTAGTTATAGTTGGAGAGTTAGCCAGTTTGTTTTATATTTGAAAGACATGCTTGAAGTATAAGTGGGAGATTGTTGGTTTTTTTATACTAGAAAACCTGTCTTTTGTATACATTATTGATGATGGTTTAAGATAATATAGAATGAATATAATTCCAGCCACTGTTTGCATTTAAATTTTTATATTTACATGCATGTTCACAATACTTACATTGTAGATGATATGGTGTGGGTATACTCATGGTTAGATCATATCATCGGTTCCTTGTAATCTATTGAAAGGCTCACGGTCTAGATGGCACTAAACCTGCTATCGGTACACCGTAGAATAATCTGATAGTTAGTTTGTCTTGACTAACTGATTATTCTAATACACGGGCAAGTGTATTGAAGATGATCTACTTAGGATTCTATTCTCTATTCTGACCTTAAATGAGAGAATAAGAATCCACAGAGTTCAGGTTCTTAACCCCTATATGTCCGCAGCTTTGATTTATCAACGGGTGAGATTTTTTCATAGGATCAATAATCTCGATATCTTGGGTTGTGACATTTACACTTATGATGGGTCGTGCAATATATAGGGGCACCGTGTCCTGGTGCACCAGGTTGATGGTGTCCCCTTGAAGAAATGCAAGTTCATGCTGAAACTCTGCAGGTGGAATTTATTCCGTGCATGAGCAAAGCTTGTGTGGTACTACTCAAGGAAAAGATATTAATTAATTATAGTTATCAGAAGCTTACATAATTAATTAATGGGCATTATATCTTAAATATGGGGAATGGTTGGACTAAAGGAGAAAGCATATTCAGAAATATGTATTAAATTGGTAGGTCAGTATTATTTCTTTAGTGGAATAAAAATAATACTTAATTTATTTAATTATATCCTAAGTTTATTGAATATTGGATATTAAATAAATTAACGGGCCAATTTAATATTCTTCTAGATTCCTGTTGTAGCCCAAAAAGAGACTGAATTGGATTGGAGATAGAACAAGAGATAGAGATAGAATTCTAGTCCAACTGGGACACTAAATTTCATCCATTCCCTTTTAAATAAGAGAGTGGAGGCATGAAATTATTATCCTAAAATATTAGCCCTCTCGTGTTCTCTTGATCTCCATAGATTCCATACCGATCTAGTAGATTTCACCCCACCCTGAAACTAGATTCAGTCCAGGAATACAACAGAATATCAAGGAGTGGAATAGCATCAAGGGGCGCCTATTATCATTCATACCACAGTAAGATTAGACCTTTAATCTTGTCCTCAACTCGTCGTTTAATTTGTAAGTCATTTTTTGGTATTCTATGTTTCCGCTTTAGTAGAATCGAAAACCGGCTATGCATGTTATTTTAACTCGGTTAACTAAAACATGTGAGATACATAAAATTATGATCTACATCACATTAGGATTAATGAACATCCAATTAGATCCTGCGGTGGATCAATTCGAAAAAATCCCAACAAGGTCTTATGCATACTTAAGCATACATTAGACTCCCAACAACCAAGGCATTAAAAATCCATTTACAACCAATGGGCTTCGCACCTGCAGATAATGAGACAAGATCCCAAACTTGATTGTCTTACATTGACTTGTACTCCTCATTCATGGCATCAATCCACTTTTGAAAATTTGGATCATTCATGGCTTAATTGAAATTGATAGGATCATTTTTCATCATTCCACTATTTTCCTCACTTTCTAAGAAATATACTTCATAATCATCTAAAATAGTATTTCTCCTGTATCTCGTGGACCTTCTTAATGGCATTATTTCTTGAGGCTGTTGAGGTTGTTCTTCTTGAATTATTGTATCGCCCTGAGTAGGAAGATTTTCAATATTATCTTGTTGAGGATCCAAATCTACTTCTCGACTAATAACAAGAATAGAAGCCTGAAAATCATCAGAAGTAGTAGTAGGAATTGAGACCGACACCTCCTCAAAAGTAATATCTCTCTAACCTTATTTCTCCCTCCAAACTCAATATCCTTAAAGAATACTGCATTTTTCATCTTAAAAATTATTTTTCTAGTGGGATCATAAAATTTGAAACCCCGGGATCTCTCTGAACAACCAATTAAATAGTTGCTGACGGTTTTGGAGTCCATCTTAAAAATTATTTTTCTAGTGGGATCATAAAATTTGAAACCCCGGGATCTCTCTGAATAACCAATAAAATAGCTGCTGACGGTTTTGGAGTCTAATTTTTTTTTTCATTTGGCCTATAAAGCATAGCCTCAGCTGGACATCCCCAAATGTGAAAATACTTTAAACTGGGCTTTCATCCAGTCCAAAGCTCAAAAGGTGTTTTCGCAGCTGCTTTAGTTGGTACTCTGTTGAGAATATAAGCTGCAATTTTCAATGCTTCTCCACAGAGTGATATTGGTAAGGATGAATGACTAATCATACTCCTATCCATATCCTTTAGAGTCCAGTTTCATCTTGTAGAGACACCATTCATGCTAGGTGATCCCGACATAGTGTACTGTGGGACGATTCCACATTCTTCTAGAAAGATTGCAAAAGGAACTGGACGTTGTTCGCTTGAGCCATCAGATATACCATAGTACTTACCGCCACGGTCAAATCGTACAACTTTAATTCTTTTGTTGAGTTGATTCTCAAGTTCAACCTTAAAAGTTTTGAACTTGTCCGAGGCCTCAAATTTCTCATAAATTAGATATAGGTACCCAAATCATGAGTAATCATCTATAAATGATACAAAATAAAGTTGACCATTCTAAGAAGCCGTAGGAAATGGCCCACAAATATCCGTATGTATCAATTGTAAGATGTCTATAGTTCTGTTGGAACCTAAACTCTTTATTTTGGTCTGTTTTCCTTTAATACACTCAATACAAACATCGAGATCCGAAAAATCAAGTGTATCTAAAATACCATCTGACACAAGCCTCTCAATTCTGGTTTTTGAGATATGACCCAAACACTTATGCCATAAATTTGCTGAATTTTCATTATTTAATTTTCGCTTAGTACCTCTAGATTAAACATACAAGGATTTATTATAGGAAGCAATAATATCGAGCACATAGAGATTGTCATAAGCACTTAATGAACCAGTACCAACTAGATTGGAAGTTAAAGAAAGACTGAACTGACCATTCCTAAATGAACAAGAAAAACCATATTTGTCCAATAAGGAAATAGAAACTAAATTCCGTCTAAAAGACAGTACAATAAAAGTGTCTTTCAAATCCAAAAAGAAATCAGTTCTTAATAACAATCTAAAGTGCCCTATTACCTCTACTTCCTCCGACTTGCCATCTCCCACATAGATGTATCTTTAACCATTAATTAGCTTTCGGTAGCTTAGGTAACCCTGCATTGAAACACTTATATGAGTGTTAGCACCAGAATCTAACCACCAAGTGTTACTAGGTACTAAAGCTAAATTAACTTCAAAACAGACCAAAGTAAGAAATGTACCTTTCTTTATGCGTCAAGCGCGATATTTGAGACATTCATTCCTTTGGTGTCTAGGTTTGTGACAAAAGAAGCAGTTATCCGAATTTTCTATTTTCTATTTCTCTTGTACTTGACCCTTATCTTTAGCAGCTTTCTCAACATCCTTAGTTATTTTGCCCTTATCTCTGGAAGTACTAGCCAGCTGAGCAATCTCAGTTCTTTCTTGCTTCAACCTTTCTTCCTCTTGCACACAGTATGAAATTAGCTCATTAAGAGTCCATTTCTCTTTTTAACAATTATAACTGACTGAACTGTGGAGGAAGAGATATCAGCACTAATTGCACAAGTAAGTCCTCAGACACCTCGAGCTTTAGTGCACTTAATTTTGAAGCAATATGAGACATCTGCATGATGTACTCCCTTATGTTTCCATTGCCTTTATACTCTAGTGAGATCAAGTTAGCTAAAAGCGTACTTGTCTTGGCCTTATCGTTTTCACAAAATGTTTTTCAATTTCTGCAAGGTACTCTCTGGCAGTAGTAATTTCCTGAGAGGTAGTGCCTCGAAAGGCTTCTAGAATATCGCGCTTAATGATCATAAGACTAATACGATTCGAGCAATCCCACTTCTCAAAGTTCTATTTTTCATACGCAGAACTTGCATCCGTCAGAGAAGCGGGTTTGTCAACTCTTAGCGAATAGTCTAGATCCATACAGCCCAAAATGATCAGAATATTTTCTTTCCAATCCTTAAAGTTTGACCCGTTAAGCATAGGAATGTTGCTGGTGTTACCAGAAATAGAAGTAGCAGACATCATAGCTGAATAGAGAATAAAAATCAAAATTAACTTTCATGCTCACATTAAACTGTATAATCAATATCAAATTCAAATAAGTTGATAGCATCTCGAGGCACCGAATACAACATTAATATCAAATTTGTGGACAATAATATTAATTTGCAAGTGGATACCTATGTGTGGTGATCAAATACTGATAATAAATCCTGTCAGACAATAGTCTTCCTGTGGGCCGACATATTGTTCACATGGACAACCTTATAATTATCACACATTTATCACTACAGATGTTTATGTATTTCGGTCAAATATTAACCTTCTTGTGGGCCGGCTAATATCCGCATGGAAATACACTTACACAAACATCTTGTTGGTTTTGTATACTAGAAGACCTGTCTTTTGTATACATTATTGATGATGGTTTTATGATGATATAGAATGAATACAATTGCAGTCACTGTTTGCATTTAAATTGTTATATTTACATGCATGTTCACTATACTTACATTGTAGATGACATGGTGTGGGTAAACACACGGTTAGATCATATCATCGATTCCTTGTAATATATTAAAAGGCTCACGGTCTAGATCGCATTGAACTTGCTATCGGTACGCCTTAGAATACACGGTTAGTTTGTCTTGACTAACTGATTATTCTAATACACGGGCAAGTGTATTGAGAAGGATCTACTTAGGATTCTATTCTCTATTCTGACCTTAAATGAGAGAATAAGAATCCACAAAGTTCGGGTTCTTAACCCCTACATGTTGGCGGACATATACGTGTAGTGTTTGCAGCTTTGATTTATCAAAGGGTGAGATTCTTTCATAGGATCAATAATCTCGATATCTTAGGTTGTGACATTTACACTTATGATGAGTCGTGCAATATGTAGGGGCACCGTGTCCTGGTGTGCCAGGTTGATGGTGTCCCCTTGAGGAAATGCAAGTTCATGCTGAAACCCTGCAGGTGGAATTTATTCCGTGCATGAGTAAAGCTTGTGTGGTACTACTCAAGGAAAAGATATTAATTAATTATAGTTGTCAGAAGCTTACATAATTAATTAATTGGCAGTATATCTTAAACATGGGGAATGGTTGGACTAAAGTAGAAAGCATATTCAGAAATATGTATTAAATTGGTAGGTCAGTATTATTTCTTTAGTGGAATAAAAATAATACTTAATTTATTTAATTATATCCTAAGTTTATTGGATATTGGTTATTAAATAAATTAATGGGCCAATTTAATATTCTTCTAGATCCCTGTTGTAGCCTAAAAAGAGACTGGATTGAATTGGAGATAGAACAAGAGATAGAGATAGAATTCCAGTCCAACTAGGACACCAATTTCGTCCACCCCCTTATAAATAAGAGGGTGGAGGTACGAAATTTATATCATAAATAACAGCCCTCTCGTGTTCTCTTGACCTCCACAGATTCCATACCGATCTAGTAGATTTCAGCCCACCCTGAAACTAGATTCAGTCCGGGAATACAACAGAAGATCAAGGAGTGGAATAGCATCAAGGGGCGCCTATTATCATTCATACAACAGCAAGATTAGACATTTAATCTTAGACATTTTGTAAGTTGTTTTTCAGTTTTCTATGTTTCCGCTTTAGTAGAATTGAAAACCGATTATGCATGTTGATTAAACTCGGTTAATTAAAAAATATGTGCTACATAAAATTATGATCTATATAACATTAGGATTAATGAACATCCAATTAGATTTTGTGGTGGTTCAAATCGAAAAATCAGAGCGGGTTTTGGCATTGTTCTAGATTTAATCCTAGGATTAATTCGACAAATATGTATAAATTTGATGAAATATTTATGTTGCTTAAATTTTCAGATTTATGTGTTCATAATTTCGAATTGGTTGTGTTCAAAACTTGGATGAATTTTTTATGGTGTTTCGAAAATTCTAGTTTTGGATGAATTGTAATTTTTGATCTACACCTAGTAGGATTTGGAATGTAATTTTGAGAACTCAAAATTTTCAGATTTATTAAGTGTAGGTTTCAAAAATTTGATGTTTAATTTCCCTAATTTTTTCTATGTATTTTTCGATCACATTGAATTAATTTGGAGAGGTTTTTGATTTGAAATCAAATTTTCAGATTTATTTAATGTGGTGGTTCGAAAATTATGTGTATAAAAATTAGATTTGGTATTTTGGATGTTAATCTTAAAATTACCTAATTCTAATCTAGATAGATTTGAAAATAGAATATTAGATTTGGATAGAATTTGAAGTGGATCAAATTTTCAAATTTAATCTTCTTGTGATTTTTGAAATCTACAAAGATTTGAATTGGATAAGATAATTTTTTATATTTATCAATAGTTATCTAATTCTAATCCTAAAAGATTTGAAAATAGATTTTAAATTTGGAAGAATTTGATGTGGATCAAATTTCCAGATTTATTATCTTGAAATTTTTGAAATTCTTGTAGATAAGAATTGGAAAAGTAATTTTTGATGTATATCATAAATTACTTAATTCTAATCTAGATAGGATTGAAGATAAGATTTAAATTTGGATGGAATTTGAAGTGGATCAAATTTCCAGATTTTATCTTTGTAATTTTTGATCCTAGCCTATCCAAATATTTGTGATAGATTTTTAATTTATATCAAGATTTCCAAATATTAATTAATTAGGGTGTTATCCGAAAATTAAGAAATAAATTTGGTGGATAATTATAACATATTTCCAGATTTATTCTTAAGGGATTTTCGAGATTTATCAAGATTAAATTTGGTGGATAATTATTTTAATTTCCAAATTAAATCTTGAAGCTATTTTCAAAATTAATTAATTTAATTAATTGTAATTTTCGAAAATCATGTCATGTGTGGATATCATATGTTATTTTATGCTAATCATGTAATTGTAATTGTTGGATTTGTAGACTGACTTGTTTGCAGGGTTACCGATTATCATGGCTCCTTAATTATGTGATGTATGTTTTAATTTATGTTGGATGTATAATGGGTCGTATGCCGATTTGGCTACGTGATTTTAATCCATGGATTAGGTCTAGGTTTTATTTTATATTGTTTTAATGTAATAGAAATAAAACTGTTAGACCAAGTTATTGAGTTGTAATTTTATTCTAGATATATTAATTTTTTCCTCTAAGGAATAGAAATTCTATATTGAATAAAGTTTGAAGATCAACTCGAAGAAGAAGAGTAGTACAGCTCAAGAAAGGAAGTGTCATTGATTCACGTCCAGAAATCCTAATTAGAGCTAGGATTTTCGGCGAGGCGCAGTGATGGGGGCGGCGGCCATGCCCGTGTTTCCGGAGCTAATTTTTTGAGGTATACGGTTATATGTGAGTATCCTAAAGTTTGTGACTGTGCTGCATGTTTACTTTTCAGTTATTCGATATCAATCATGGCACTCTCCAACCTGTCCTCTATTCTCAAAGAAAACAAGTTAATCGGTGAAAATTACAATGACTGGATTCGAAACCTTAATCTTGTTCTCACTGCAGAAGGACACAAATTCGTACTTGAAGAGGTATGTCCTCAGAAGCCAGATGAGGGTTCTGACGAAGCCCAAAAGGTTGCATATGATAAGTGGGTTAGGTCTAATGAGATAGCACGCTGTTACATTCTGGCATCCATGTCCAATTTGTCGCAACATCAGCATGAACCTATGAAAACCGCTTATGATATCATGTACAACCTTAGGCTGCTCTTCGGTCATCAGAACCGCTCGGCATGCCATTTGACAATGAAGAAGCTAATGGATGCGAGGATGTCTGACTCCACACCTGTTAGGGATCACGTTCTCAGGATGATGGGGTATTTATCTGATATCGAGACCTTGGGTGGAGAGCTGGATGGCGATTCTCAAATCAACATTGTTCTTCATAGCTTGTCCTCGAGGTTTGAGCAATTCAGGCTGAACTTTAACATGAGTAAAAGGGATGTCAGCCTGAATGAACTCCTCATGGATCTTCAGGCGGCTGAGTTACTTCAAACGGGAAATCCGGAGTCACACGTAGCTGAAAATAGGGCGTCTTCTTCCGGTAATAAAAGGAAGAAGAGGAACGCACCTAAGAAAGCTGCAGAGGGGGTGCCTAAGGTGAATAAGTCAAAGCCTAAGATTCCTCCCGAGGAATTTAAGTCAAAGACAAAGTGTTTCAAGTGCGGCCAGCCAGGTCACTGGAAGACGGATTGTCCTAACAAAAAGAAGAAAAGGGGTACGTCTCAATCTCTCGTCGTTGAAACATGTTTAGCTACTTGCTCTACTCAGTCATGGGTAGTAGATACTGGAGCTACTGATCATGTTTGCATGTCTTTACAAGGGTTTCTGGCAAAAAGACAGCTGAGTGATGGAGAGATTTCAGTCTATATGGGCAATGCTACGAAAGTGGCGGCAGTTGCAGTAGGAGACGTAACCTTATCTTTTAGTAGTGATAGGATTTTAGTTTTAAAGGATTGTCTTTATGTGCCTGGTTTTAGGTGAAACTTGATTTCAGTTTCTAAACTTTTTATGGATGGATAATCTGTTTTCTCTGATAACAAGGTTGTTATCTATAGTGATAAACATTTTATCTGTTCTGGCATATTGAATGGACATCTTTATTTACTTAATCATATGCAAAACACTACGCAAATGCATTTACTGATTACATCGGTCATAAACCCTAACAAACGAAAAGAACCTTCGGAAATGAATCAAACCTATCTTTGGCATCTTAGGCTCGGCCATATTAACCTCAAACGGATACAAAGACTAGTAAAGGATGGGCCCTCATCTTCATTGGTCCTAGAATCGTTCCCTATGTGTGAATCCTGTTTGGAAGGTAAAATGACCAAGCGACCCTTTAAGGATAAAGGGAATAGATCTGAAGAGATACTAGATTTGATTCACTCTGACTTATGTGGCCCTATGTCAGTTCAGGCTCAAGGAGCGTACGAGTATTTCATCACGTTCATTGATGATTACTCAAGGTATGGATACATATACCTGTTACGCCCCAAGTCAGAATCCTTTGAGACTTTCAAAGAATTCAGAGCGGAAGTGGAAAAACATACAGGTAAAAGTATCAAATGACTGTGATCTGATTATTGTGGTGAGTACCTCTCGAATGAATTTAGGGACTACTTAGCAGAGAATGGGATTACATTCCTGTTGACTGCGCCAGGAATGCCATAGCAGAATGGCGTGGCTGAGAGAAGGAACGAAACATTGTTAGAGATGGTTAGATCGATGATGAGCTATTCAGATCTACCTATTTCATTCTGAGGATATGCCCTGGAAACGGCAGCCTATATTCTTAATGTGGTTCCATCAAAATTAGTCCCATCTACGCCCACAGAACTTTGGACTGGACGAAAGCCCAGTCTTGGACATTTTCGGATTTAGGGTAGTCCAGCACATGTGCTGGATAAGGAAGCTGATAAGCTGGCACCACGTACGGATGTTAGACTATTTGTTGGATATCCCAAAGGAACGAAAGGTGGTTTATTTTATAGTCCTAAGGATCAGAAGATCATTATGAGTACCAATGCTCGATTCTTAGAGGAAGATTATATAATAAATCACAAGCTAAGAAGTGAGATAGTACTCGAGGAACTTCGAGGGGAAAATTTGAATTTGACACCAATAGTACAAGAAAAGGAACCACAAATTACTGCATAACGTGTCACAAAAATACAAGAACTGCCTCGTCACAGTGGGAGGGTTGTACGCCAACCTGAAAGATTCATTAGTTTAGGTGAATCTTCGGATTTCCCTGAATGACTAAATGAATTAGATCCTAGGACCTACGACGAAGCAATCCAAGATAAAGATGCAGATTCTTGGAAAATTGCAATGGAGTCTGAGATTGGATCTATGGATCACAATCAAGTCTGGGAGCTTGTAGAACCACAAGATTGGGTAAACCCATTGGGTGTAAGTGGGTTTACAAACGCAAGAGGGGAGCTGACGGGAAGGTTGAAACCTTCAAGGCAAGATTGGTGGCGAAAGGGTACACTCAGAAAGAAGGGATCGATTATGAGGAAACCTTCTCGCTGGTAGTCATGCTTAAGTCAATCCGGATTCTCTTGTCTATTATCGCTCATTTGGATTATGAGATTTGGCAGATGGATGTCAAGACAGCTTTCCTGAATGGAAGTCTTGAGAAAAACATCCACATGAAGCAACCAGAGGGTTTCATTGCTAAAGGTCAAGAGCACTTAGTGTGCAAGCTTAAGAGATCCATTTATGGACTTAAGCAGGTGTCAAGGTCTTGGAACATCCGATTTGACGAAGTTATCCAGTCATATAGATTCGTGCAATGTCTGATGAGAGCTGTGTGTACAAGAAGAGTGATGGAAACATGGCGGCTTTCCTCGTGCTATATGTTGATGATATCTTACTTATTGGAAACAGTAAGAAAGTATTATCTAATATAAGGGTGTGGTTGTCCAAGCAGTTTGATATGAAAGATCTAGGAGAAGCCGGACACGTCCTTGGCATCAAGATAATTCGAGATCACCAGAAAAGGATGTTGTGCTTATCCTAGACGACATATATCGACACAGTGCTATCTAGGTTTAACATACAGGATTCCAAGAAAGGTTTTATACCTTTCAGGCATGGAATTCATCTATCCAAGGATATGTGTCCCCACACACAGGCTGAGATAGATGAGATGAAGGGCGTCCCATATGCTTCGGCTGTGGGAAGCCTTATGTATGCTATGCTATGCGCTAGACCTGATATATGCTATGCAGTTGGCATGGTAAGCAGATATCAGTCTAACCCTGGACAAGGTCACTGGACTGCGGTTAAGAATATACTCAAGTACCTGAAAAGGACTCGAGATTATATGCTGGTATACCACTCTAATAGTCTAGTGTCTTTGGGTTACACGGACTCAGATTTTCAATCCGATAAAGATCAGAGTAAATCTACCTCAGGCTATGTGTTTACCTTGGGAGGCGGAGCCATTGCATGGAGGAGAATTAAGCAGAAATGTATTGCAGATTCCACCATGGAGGCCGAATATATAGCTGCTTCTGAGGCTGCAAAAGAGGCCGTCTGGCTCAAGAGCTTCTTGTTGGACTTGAGCATGGTACCTGATTTGCCTAAAAGTATCACGGTATATTGTGATAACTCGGGTGCAGTGGTAAATTCTAAGGAACCCAGAGCCCATAAGGCAAGTAAACACATAGAGAGAAAGTACCATCTTATACGAGAAATCGTTAAGAGAGGAGATGTGGCAGTGGTCAAGATTGCATCGGAGGACAATTTGGCTGATCCATTCACGAAGAGCCTTCCAGCTAAGACCTTCTATGGTCACGTAGAGAAAATGAGAGTGAGATGCAGACCCGAAGTTGCCGTTTGAGATTTTAGTTAGAGTTGGAAAGTTTGCCAGTTTGTTTTATATTTGAAAGACATGCTTCAAGTATAAGTGGGAGATTGTTGGTTTTGTATACTAGAAGACCTGTCTTTTGTATACATTATTGATGATGGTTTTATGATGATATAGAATGAATACAATTACAGTCACTGTTTGCATTTAAATTGTTATATTTACATGCATGTTCACTATACTTACATTGTAAATGACATGGTGTGGGTAAACACATGGTTAGATCAGATCATCGGTTCCTTGTAATATATTAAAAGGCTGACGGTCTAGATCGCATTGAATCTGCTATCGGTACGCCGTAGAATAATCTGATAGTTAGTTTGTCTTCACTAACTGATTATTCTAATACACGGGCAAGTGTATTGAGGAGGATCTACTTAGGATTCTATTATCTATTCTGACCTTAAATGAGAGAATAAGAATCCACAGAGTTCGGGTTCATAACCCCTATATGTTGGCGGACATATACGTGTAGTGTTTGCAGCTTTGATTTATCAAAGGGTGAGATTCTTTCATAGCATCAATAATCTCGATATCTTGGGTTGTGACAGTTACACTTATGATGAGTCGTGCAATATGTAGGGGCACCGTGTCCTGGTGCGCCAGGTTGATGGTGTTCCCTTGAGGAAATGCAAGTTCATGCTGAAACCCTGCAGGTGGAATTTATTCCGTGCATGAGTAAAGCTTGTGTGGTACTACTCAAGGAAAAGATATTAATTAATTATAGTTGTCAGAAGCTTACATAATTAATTAATTGGCAGTATATCTTAAACATGGAGAATGGCTGGACTAAAGTAGAAAGCATATTCAGAAATATGTATTAAATTGGTAGGTCAGTATTATTTCTTTAGATTTCAGCTCACCCTGAAACTAGATTCGTGGAGGCACGAAATTTATGTCATAAATATCAGCCCTCTCGTGTTCTCTTGACCTCCACAGATTCCATACTGATCTAGTAGATTTCAGCTCACCCTGAAACTAGATTCAGTCCGGGAATACAACAGAAGATCAAGGAGTGGAATAGCATCAAGGGGCACCTATTATCATTCATACAACAGCAAGATTAGACCTTTAATCTTGTCCTCAACCCGTCGTTTATTTTGTAAGTCATTTTTCAGTTTTCTATGTTTCCGCTTTAGTAGAATCGAAAACCGGTTATGCATGTTGATTAAACTCGGTTAATTAAAACATATGTGCTACATAAAATTATGATCTACATGACATTAGGATTAATGAACATCCAATTAGATCCTGCGGTGGTTCAATTCGAAAAAACCCCAACACATCTAATATTTTTCATGAATAAATCTACACAGAGAGGTCACTGTGGCGATCGACTTCATGTTTTAATAAATTAACTTTAAATATTAAACAAATTAATAAGGAACATGAGATGTACCAAACTAATTTAAAATTTGATTGACTATTAAACTTTAATTCGGAAAAAGTTGCCAAATTTTTGAAATTAACTTCAATAACCATAGGTATCTATCAAAAGTTTGAAAAAATTGACTTAACTTTAGTGCATAATTCATGTAAAGCTAATTTCCAGAATCAAGTTAATCATGATATGCTGAATCCAAAACATAAACTCCCATGCAGTGGAATTCAAAGGATCCAAAATCAATACACATAAGCAATTGTAATTAAAACTTACAATAAGTCAAACAGAAATCATATTTCATGATTACTATTGATCTGCGTGAATTCTTTGTAATCAAACAAACTTTCTATATAACCAAATCAATTAAAATGAGATTTCCCACACTCGCGAATTCTTGGAATCCAAAAGTGTATGAATTTATAAGCACAAGCCTATTCATACCAATCGAATAGCCATTTTAATATAATCAATTATACCGTATATCTATATTTCAAAAATTGAAATCGAGATTCATAAAAAATATCATAAATCTAAGAGAATCATACATAGAGTGACTCTAATACCACTTGTTAAAAAAGTTAAACCATATAGGGCATGCATCTATCCAGATTCATACCCTAAATCCATTAACTCTATGATGACAAATTGAGATATACTTTATAGCGGAAGCGTACCTGAATTCATAGTTTTTGAATCTTGAATTCTTGATGTGGTATGGATCTTCCAAACGATCGGTACCTTAGAATTTGCTGTAGAGAAATCTGTAGAAGGAATACAGATTCTATTTTTCTATCTCACGTCGTTTGGGACCATAACCCTAACTTATAATAATAAGTTATCTGTGACTTACAATTCGGTCCCTCAACAAATTACAACTCTATTAATGGTATCTACACATTAAAATTCCATAACAATATTAATACCCTGTAATCCATAATTATAATCTTAGTAAATCACATTAATTGGATCACTTTAAAATAATCATACACATTTAATTAACATATATTAATTCACATGAAAATATTCCAACACTATCAACCAATTAATTTTTTTCTCTAAAAAAAAAAACCTATCAAACTGTCTCGAGCTTCTCTCAATCAAATCAAAATCCACTTCCACCTTTTTTTTTTCTCCCATTCTCCTCCATTGCTTTCTCTTTATTTTGTTAGTTTCGTTTTATTTTATATAATTTTGGATTTCAATTGTCCGGCCGTTTCTCTTATAATATATAATTTTGAAACTTCTTGTAGTGTTTCTTTTGATTCAATTAAGTCCATCAACTTTTGAATTGTATGTTAGTTTAGTCTAATCATGCATTCATGCATGCAGCCATGTAATAACCTACAATATCAACTCAAAACGAAGATAATTAAATAACGACTTGCAATGCTTAATGTTGGGCAAAATCAACGACGGACCTAGGGGTTGGTGGGGGCAGCCGGCCGCCCTCAAATTCTGTAAAAAAAAAATAGTGTATATATATTATATATTTATTATATAAATATAATATTTTTGCACCCTCAAGTATTAATATTTTTGGACATTGAATTTATTAATATCTAAGTATGGTCCTTATGGACTTTAAATTGATGTAGTGAGAGACCTAAAATAGTATAATGTAACACCCCAAATTCAATTAATGAGGCCCAATGAATTTTCTAGAGCCCAAATATTTAAGTTATACCCATTTTTAATAAAAGGCCAAAATGATGGGCTTTCTAGCCCAATTACGATTTTAATTATTCACGGTCTAATTATTATCCGATCGAGTTGATCGAACATGTTAGACGATAGTGCTCGTCAATACGAATCCATAGAACTTGATTTCATCTTTGTTAGACTTCAATTGACCAAGTTATGATTTAATTATTGATTTAATTGGATTTTAGGGTTAAGTTATGGAGGGGTATAAATACCCCCTCATTACCACTTAAGCCTCCTTTTTTCTCATTCCACTTCATTCAAAGGGATCAGTCCCCTCTCCCCCTCTCCCTCTCTCTCAATCCCTCCCCTCTCCTCCTCTACCGGCCGCCTCCGTCGCTGTCTCCACCGCCGGAAAAATTTTCCGGCAGAATTTTTGACATGCAATTACGCTTTTAGATTCGTCTTCTTCTCCTCTTTCCTTTTCTCCTATTATTTTTGAAAGATTTTCAGGTTTAAGCATCCGATTTTCGGATCTAAGAAAGGGTTATATCCTAGCCTTTTAGAATATCGTTTGTTCTTTATTTTTCAATTTATATTTCGATTTTTATGGTTATAAGTGTAGATTTACGGGCTGTTTTGGTTGCCCATTTTAAAGGATATTTTTTTATCTAATGTTCTTATTATTTTGATGTTCTTGAGCACATTAAAAGTGGAATGGATGAAAGGTGAGATGAAAAACTATGAATGTTCATTGATAGTGTTGATGTAAATGTTATTGAAATTAATAAACTTTTTTTTGTAACTTATTTTTCGTCAACGGTGTGTGTGTGAGCGCGCGCGCACGCGCGCGCGTGAGTTTTATTTTGATATCCTTTATGTATTTAATTTATATTTTTTTGCTATTTTAATATAGATAAGTATAACTAAAAGGTTTGGAAATGTATATAAAAATATGATCTTATTTTAATGAATAAATCTCTATAATTAAATTGCAAGGTTTTGGATCTATCTTTATTGGTAGAAATTTAATATTCAATTGAGACATATGTTTTTGACATGTTAATTATAAATCTTGGGATATATATTTCAAAGTTCAATTATATCCTAAATGGATAAATTCTTATTTTTACATTATGAGGTCTAAGGTTTAATTTGTGATTTATTTAATTAAATTCAAGCTCTTAATTTTGAAATTTGTTATATGGTTTAATGGTCGAAATTCTATTTTTAATAAACTTAGGCCAAGGGTTCAAAATCCCTCTTGAACATACAATTTATGCATTTTTATTCAAATATAATTATGCTCTATATTTAAATAAAAATATGCTCTAATTTTTGAAAATGTCCTTTGGCCCAGTGGTTATATTTTGGATTTTGCTATGATAGGTCTAAAGTTCAAAACTTATGGAATACATTTTATATAGTTTTATTCATAGTTAATTCTGAAATTTATGTAACTATAACTATTAAACAATTTTCGAAATTAATGATTGTCCCAATGATAGGAGTTCAAATTTTTATGTTAAAGGTCAATGGTTCAAATCTGTTTGAAGCAATTTCTATCATTTTTATTGTTTTTAACATAAGATTATTTTGAACCTTTTATAATTAATGAAAAGCTTAATTTTTGAAAATCATGTTTAGTCCAGTGGCTATGTTCTAAATTCCATTATGCTAGGTCTAGTGTTCAAATCCCTTAGAACACAATTTATGCATTTTTATTCAAAAATCAATCTGAACCTTATATAATTTATGATATTACTTAATTTTCAAACATGTTGTTTGGTCTAATGGTTTGAGCTCAGTTTTTATGCTAGAGGTTTAAGGTTCAATCCACTTTTGATGCATTTTATAATCCTCTTTTTACTCAAGCATTTATGAGTGTATTTAATTAAAGCAGTTTAATTAATGTTGTATAAATTCTTTTAGCATAGTGGTTAAGTGATTATTATTTCATTTATACTTTTGGTCAAGGGTTTCAAGCCCTCTTGACTACATAATCATATGATATAATAAATCAAGATTTTGATATTAATATTCTATGATCCTTCATATTAATATTTTGTCTATTTTGCTTAATTTAGATTAAATTCAAAATTAAGTGTATGATATAATAAATCAAGATTTTCATATTAATATTCTATGATCCTTCAAATCGGAATTAAGTTTTATAATTTTCATATTAATATTCTATGATCCTTCAAATCGGAATTAAGTTTTATAATTTTCATATGAATTTAAAGTATCCAATTGTACGATCAAGGACTCCGATATTTTTTTAGCTAGGATCCCGTTCGACCTTTAAGCGATGTCAGGGTATGCTCTTACTTTAGGGACTCATTCCCTAGATCCTTATTTACGTTATGGTATATGTTTAGAAGATTAATATATTATTAAGACATAGTTCTTATGTATAGGTCCTAATCTGAGACCCGTTTAGGACGACGATTAAGGTTATTCCTATATTTAAGCATAAGGTTCTAATCCGCGACATTTGGCTTAGGACGAGAAGTCGTGAATAAAGCTTCAGCTAATTTAGCTATAAGGTGGGTTTACTTACTAAAATGCTTTCGAAAATATATTTAAACTTTCGTCCGCTATGAAAAATGATTTATGCTTATGTTGCTCAATGTGGATTGACACGACTCATATGAGGAATTCCGAATATGGCACTTCAGTGCAATTACTTATGGATATTCTTATTGCAAATTATTGGACGAATGTGTGAGTATTCCCACGGAGTGTTTTCTGGCACTCAACCCCATTATTTAAAAATATTTTCAGGTAACTGATGATGGCAGGTGGCGGACATGGACTAATGGGACATCTTGTATGGTTGACTAGATTTTAGTTTTTTAAATTTTGACTTTATTTTAGTTGTGGTCAACAAATATGTTTATTTATGCTTCCGCCGTATGTTTATAGATTATTTAAATATTTTATGGACGCGCATGATCGTCGTGGCCTTGCTGGCATAATTTGAATGTTGAATATTGGATTTTTGGACTAGTCAAGGTTGAACATGTTTTAATTAGTGGTTCGAAATGTGTGATTTTAAAATGATAGGTTGGTTGAAAGCTCTTATCTTATGTGATTGGTTGTTGAATGGTAAACGCCTATGAGCATGGAATTTATTAATATTTTAAACGAAGTGCTGTCCGAATTTTTATAATTCGAGAAAATGATTTATGTTAGTTTGCGAAATTTTTTTTTGTGATTTTCTTTCATCGTGTGTGTCCCGTTAGCACACTGGGCCTCCGGGTTCGGGGTGCTACATATAATGCTAAATAAATAATTTTATTTAAAAATTCAAAAGTATTTATTAATATTTTAAGTTTATTTCATTATATTTTAGGTATTTTCTTATATTTATGGATTTGAGAATGAATGCTTCAAGACTTTAATGTTATGATTTTATTTATATTTTATGATTTCATAATTTACCTATAATATAATAGTGTGTCATTATGCTCATAAGTTAAGGGTTTACATTCCTCAAATGTACATTGAGAAAGAAATTGTCGAGACTTTTAATGCCGAGTCATTCATAGATGAATTTAAAATTATGAAAAAACGTAAAGTATGACTTATGATGCCAAAATTTTAAATAAATATAATTTTATTTTAATTGAGATAAGTAGTTGCACGTATCTATATATGTGTGTGTGTGTGTCTGCCCCCCCTCCCCTCCCCCAATCAGAATCCGTGCGTCCGACCCTGAGCAAAATATATATATATATATATATATATATATATATAGGTTTTGGTTCAGGTGAAAAATATTTATTGGTGTGAGAAATGAGAAAATGTTTTTCTCTTTGTAATTTATATATATTTATGGCCTTTTGACTATATATTAATTTTGTTTAATTGGCTAAAGATAATATTTTAAAACTAAAATGTATCGTAACTTTTTTATCAGCTAAAATAGTACATAAAGCATATATATATGTGGAAAGTTGCCAAATAACGTGGTCTCTCGTTGAATTTGTACCCAAACTCAAGTTTCTTACATGTGAAATGTTGCACCAAGTTGACAGTGAAACTCGAGATGTAACATTGTCTGCGTTCTTGATCATGATAACATCTCCAGAGCACTGAAGGCGCATAAATTATTCCATTTCTTTAGGCAGGAACAACAAATTCCTCTACCAGTATGTACACTTAAATCTTAATATGCTTCATTTACCCACTTTAACCTCTCTTAATTCAAGTGTTTTTTCCACCTCGTTTGTCACAGTTGTCCGAACGCATTAGCCCTCGCGAAAATTCTCTGCCCCGGAGCAAGAATTGCGAGGGGATCATAAGCCATTTTCCTTCGCAAGAAAACTTCCCATTTAGTCTCAAAGTGAGCTTTCCACTCTTCCGTAGTGCTGTAATGGGGCAAGTACTGTTTGATCCCAATATTCGAGCTTTGAATAAACTCGAGAACCCTCCTGTTTCGTGTTAGAATGGCTTCTAGGCCGTCTTTCCCTTCAGAAGACGGCATTGCTGAGGACAAGAACGCGACTAGGTAGAAGATGTCCTCATCTGGAGTCACCAAAGATGTGCCATTTTTCCATCTGTGGATCACAACAAATGTGTATCAAATGTGGAGAAGGAGAAACTAATTAACTGGAGTATTGGATCAAATTAGTACCTTGATTTGTTGACAGGGTAGATCAGGACAGGACCGTTGCTCGTATCCTTAACAATGTTGTGGAAAACTTCATCAGCAAACTCATGGATGCTGCTTTTTGGAACAAGAAGATTCAGCCATGGATGTGGCACATCCCACAACCCTTTCTCTCGGAGTTTCATCTCCGAAACGTGCACTCTGTCTAGGAAATCGAGGTAGAAGACCTCAGACATGAACAGCGTGGAACGGATGTAGTTCAGTCCTGATAAAAGATTGTCTACTTCCTGCATCATTAAGTTGAAGGTGAGGGTGTAAGCAGATTTCTGGAGAGGTATTGAGTTGAAAAATTACTAATGGGATTGGTAAGTCTTACCCGATCAATGTGATCAACGTCTTCTAGATTGAAATATTTTGCGATTTCTAGGCAGAAGAGGATCCTGCCTTCAGAGCTGAACTGATTGGCTTGAATAGGATCTTTGGGATTGAAGGATAATCTCCAGTTATTTAGTAGGCCAGCTCTGTTTATAACGACGAATCCTTCTACATAATCGAAGGAGTTTTGTGATGATATGAGACGTTCTTGATCGTTGATGAATGTGGAAAAATCCGAGTAAATCGCTCGAATCCATTTAACCTGTAAGAAAACTCATATATACTATTTATTATCCCATGTAGCCAGTAACTTATGTTAATCTAATATTTAAATTATAATGACCTTTGTTGGAGCTGGCTCTAGAGCAATTCTAGCCAGTGTGACGATCCCAAATTGGCCTAATCCACCAAGAACTGCATTAAAAAGATCAGTATTCTGCTCGTCTGAGCAAGTTACTACATCTCCTCTACCTGCACATATATATAGAGTTGTTACAATAGTATATATATTAAAATAAAATAAAATAAAATGAAATATTAATTTTATGCATGCATGCGATCGATAAGGATGAACCTGTGACAACTTGTAGTTGGTAGACATTGTTGATCTGAGGCCCGTGTCGGAAAGCCTGGCCGCTGATGCCGGCATTGGACAAAGTGCCTCCAACAGTGAGGTGAAGATAATCAGTCCATGATTTTGGAGTTAGTCCTTGTTTAAGACACTCATGCAGAATGTTTATCCAAAGCTCTCCGGCTGAAACGTCGACGTATGGATAGTCTCCTCCGGTGTGGAGCCTGATCCCGGGAGCCTTATACGACTCCATATCCACGACCACGCCTTGGAAGGCCTGTGCCTGGCCTTCGAGGGAGTGGCCGTGGCCTCGAGCAGCAACGGTGATGTCGGAAGCTAGGCCTAAGTAGAATATGTGTTTTATGATGAAGGCAATGTTGGAAACAGATTTTGGGTATAAAACTGCTGATGGCATGAGATGGTATCGATTGCCGAAGTCCCTTGATGCGTGTTCAATGTTGTCGAAGCTTAGGTTCCCATCAAAACGCACCGTTTTGAGCGGTGATTCAGCCGTGAGGGTGGCGAAAGGGTGGTTAGAACAATGATGGTGTCTATTGATTGTGATGCTAAGCAAGAAAACTAGTACAAGTTTCAAAGCTATAAACATCTCAATCCTACTGATCTCTCTCTCTCTCTCTCTCTCTCTCTCTCTCTCTCTCTCTCTCTCTCTCTCTCAAGTGCAGGATTAATTGAGATGAAAATAGAAAAGGGATTGTAGATGGGATCTCTTGCTTATCATTTCTTGATGTACATATATAAGACTAGAAAATTAAAGAAGATATATACCTACCTTTTCCATCCCATTATATTCACTCAAGAAAGTTTACGATTAGCTTTTTAAGATGAAGAGGAGTACTCTGAGCTGACATGTTAGTACACTTCCACCAACCAACAAAATTTTCTTTTTTTCAATTCCCCCCCTCAAATAAATTTTAACATTTGAGGTATTCTATGAGTTCATATTTTTGTCGAAGGGGTGATTATATTCTCCTTGTCAGGCCATGAAACTCAAAGATGGACAATAATAGCGTTCACTATCGCGGTCGGCCCGGCCCGACTAAAATTGTTCAATATCATCAGTGCCAGTGATCCATCAATTTTTTTTTTTGTTTTTAGTTTTTGCTCATGTGATATATAGCTATTCTTCAGCAAGATGCTTGAAAGGTTTGTTTGCGGCGTCCAAATCTGTGTATCCATACACATTTGCATGGTCAAATTTACAGTTTTTGGGGAGGCCCCTACCGCAAAATGCCATGCTCTCTCTTAGCTACATAATTATTACGACCCTCTCTTCAAATGCCATGCTCTCTCTTAGCTACATAAATTATTACGACCCTCTCTTCTGTCAATTTAAGCTTGGCAAATTTGTTCTTTTCCTCAAAACTAACTTTTTCCCGGTGAAAATATATATATAAGGTACAATCTAGCTACCTTGTAGTGATGGTGACATGTAAGGTAGAATCCGTCATTTCTCGTGTATCCAATATGGGGTCATACTCGTGTATATTACGACAAATATAAGGTAAAATCTAAATACGAATTAAATGTGGAATCTGAAACATATGGGTGTTGTATGTAAATTAGAGAGAATGATCACATGATATAATATTATGATATTTTTTACATTTATGAATGTTTGTGGATGATTCATTAATTTGTTAAGATCAGTGGTTATTGTTAGTTTGAAGAGAATTAATAAAATGCTATTATTTTCACTGTAGATACACCTAAGGAAAACTAAGAATCAAATCACCATTTTTTTTAAGAGCGTCTCTCTCCAATGTGGAAAAAAAAATTTAATTAAAAATTATGAATTGTAAAAAATAGCGTAATAACATATTATGTTATCATTCTGATGAGGACATCCATAGCAATGAGGAAGTCAATGAAGAGCTTCAATTCAAAGGACCCGTCACAAAACTAAGAGCTAAGAAGTTGCAAGATTATTTGCAAGCTACAATTCGCAAGAAGCTTGAAGAAGAAGACGGCGTGCAAGGAAGCTTGAAGATGATGAACTTGTTGTCTTTGGAAGATGGAGATCAAGACATGGAGAACACAACATGAAGATGTGCACGTGTGCATGAGCTTAATTGGAAGAAGAGATCGGCCGAATTGAAGAAGACCAAATTTTCGGTCCTTATGATTTTTATCTAGTAATTATTTTATTTTAGACTATAGTATTTATTTTATTTAATTAGACTATAGTCTAGATCAGTTTATTTAAATTAATTTAGAGTAATTTTCGGCCATGATTAGTCCAAGTCATAGGTTTGACTAGAATTTTAATTAAGG
Source organism: Perilla frutescens (assembly GCA_026008535.1). Taxonomy (NCBI): domain Eukaryota; kingdom Viridiplantae; phylum Streptophyta; class Magnoliopsida; order Lamiales; family Lamiaceae; genus Perilla; species Perilla frutescens. The sequence goes on from BRKX01000005.1 coordinate 18,362,052, forward strand.
GAAGAAACTACCTTAAATAGAATTCTAGTTTAGGAATTTTCCTAGTCCAATTGGAGATCAATTTGGACTCTAGATTTTCGGCCCCCTTTAACTCTAATTTTCGGTCACCTATGTATTATAAATAGGTGATCCATGCTTCATTGTTACTTTAGACTATATTTGATTATTAAGCCTTTGCTTTCAATATCGTCTCTCCCCTTTAAATCTTTTGTGAGTTTAGATAATTAAATTCATACTCTTAGATTTAGCACTTCTAAGTTTTACAAAGGGAATTCGCCGTCCACGTTCGAGGGATCGTCGGAAACTCGCTATCCGAAGAGCAACTTAAAGAATTTGGCCTTCTGTACGTTCGAGATTCAAGGCAACTTTCGGGTTGTAATTCACAACACTATCACCGCCGCCGCCCACCATCCACGACGTCACCACCACCACCGGCCGTCCGTACCAAGTCCAGCCACCATCACCGCCGTTCAAGCCGTCGCCGTTCGTGTCCAATTCATCAACCTTCCGTTCAATCCGTAAGTCCGTCACAACTCTATCATACCCTATCTACTCAAGCCATTCTAAACCCATCCAACACCATCGGAAAACCCTCATCCATTCCATCCATATTCTCGCCCATAATAGCCTTTATTCGCTTTGGATTTGTGTTATTTTGTGTGTCATAAGTCTAGGTATTTTATTTGGTCTTAGTCGTCTAGTTTGATACGTTAATCTTCCGCATATTTTACTTTGATTAATTGAGTCATAGAAGACACAAAACTTACGTGTGTCGACGTGTGTTCGTTCCTAGAGTCCGGGTCATATCATAAAAGTGGTATCAAAGCCACGTCGGCTTTGGTTCGATTTTTGTGTCGTATTTTATTTTACGTTTGATCGAGTTGTAATTTAATTTCCGTTGTTTCATTGTTCAAAAAAAAAAGGCACGATCAAAAAAAAAAAAAAGAGACAAAAAAAAAGCCGATTGATAAAAAAAAAAATCGAAAAATACATTGTTTCCTTTTGTTCAATTTTTAATTTTGGTACTTTCCTTTTGGTACTAGATCATAGTTGGTAATTACCTAGTGAGTCTCAACTTATTTTGGTAGTTTCCTTCTAAGTTGTTTTTATTTTTGGAACTTTCCATACAAGTTCTAATTCTTGTTGGTAACTTCCATAAGAGTCTTATTTTATTTTTGGTTCATTCATTCTAGAGTCTAGGCTAATTAAGGTATTTAGATTGTGTCATATAGATTGATACATATCCAAATCCCCTACTTACCTTATCTCTTTCTTCTTTCCTTATCTATTCTATTTCTTTCCTTCTTCTACCTAGATTTAATTTTGGATTTCCTAATCTACTTGGAACTTCATTAATTGATCTACTTCTTTCCTTCCTACACTATTCTTCCTACCCTAATTCGACCACCACCCCCCATACTACACCAACAATCGGCCACCCCATACACACTTCTACAACAATCGGTCGCCCCATCCCTTACACATACTTAACCCGTATCTCATCTATACACACCAAATTCATCCTTGTTCCGAGAATAACATTCCCGTCCTTCCTTAGAACAAACCATACGAATTCCTACTTCCACATACACGATTTTCACACACTGTGCACCCATATATTGAGTGATACACGAGTGGTAAAATCAAGAGTGAAAACAAACGAGCGAAAGTGAGATTGTGAGGTCCTACCTTGTTTTCTTTTACGTTTGTTCATTTTGTAGGTACCATGAAGAAAGGAACCCGCACCGAATCATCTTCTACACCACCCGTCAACCCCCAGTCGACCTTGCCACCTTTGGACCCGTCCAAAGACCCCTCCAAAGCACTCATGGAGTCATCCTCGGATCCACCCGCACCGTGGGATCCCAAGTACCACTTTGAAGCGTTGTGTAAATATGTTCAAAGACAACACCAGGCTCTCTCCGACAAGATAGATGATTTAGTGCATGCTCTTGAACGCACTAAAACAACACCTGTCTATCCTCTACCCATTCGAGGAAACCAACGTCTAGAGCATCACAACGAGCCTGAAGAGGAGTACTTTGATGAGAATACTGAAGAATTTGACCGAGGCCGTCGCCCGAGAAGAGGCCATAGTCGAGATGACTATGAAGAACACCGAATGCTCCACAACATCAAAACGAGCATTCCAGAATTTGAAGGCCTTCACGATCCCGATATCTATCTTGATTGGGAACGTAAGGTAGAGAAGATTTTCGCATGCTATGATTTTTCAGAAGCTAAAAAGGTGCAATTAGCATGTTTGGAGTTTAAAGGCTACGCAGCCACTTGGTGGGAAATGCAGCAAGAAAGAAGACGAAGGAATAGAAATCCGCCCATCGACAATTGAGAGGAAATGAAAGGATTCTTGCATGGACGCTTCATTCCAGTCCACTATGAAGGAGAGCTTGAGAAGAAGCTCAACCGGATCAAGCAAGGCACCCGTTCGATTGAAGAGTACCACAAAGAGCTCGAAACAGCCCTGAATCGAGTTGGGAAGGAGGAGACCTTAAATGCTACCATCATTCGGTACATTGAAGGTATGAATCCTGACATTGCCTGTGAAGTAGAACTTAAGGAGTTCACCAGCATAGAGAGAATGGTGCAGTACGCATCGATTGTGGAAAAACAGCTAAGAGAAGGTCGCCGTCGATCCAGTCAAGGCTCAGCCACTACTCGGCTATCTTGGAGTAAAGGTACACCTTCCACATCACCTTCTACTCCTTCTGTTGATTCCACACGACCCCGAGGTCAATCCGGCCCTCCGGAACGCCGTTTCGACCGTTCTACACCGCAAGCAAGCCGTAGACCCGAGTCTACACCCAGGCCACCATTCCAACAGTCCAATCAACCTAATCCAGCGCCGAATTCAGCCCCTAGTCGAGCTCGTGACATCCAGTGTCATAAATGCCAAGGTTGGGGTCATTTTCAGAACCAGTGTCCAAACCGGCGTGTTCTGTTCCTCAATGAACAGAATGGACTTGAATCAGCCAGTGAAGATGAAGAAAAGCCTCAGGCCACCGCCCCTGAAGCAGTTGAGGACCCTGAAGTCGAGCCAGAAGATGAAGAAGTCGAGCTACCTCATGTCAGCTTGGTTTCTATTCGCAGTCTGAACATCAGTCATGAAGAAGAAGAGCAATCACAACGAGAGAACATCTTCTACACTCGAGTTGCCATCAAAGATCAGACTTGTGCCATGATCATTGACAGTGGGAGTGTAATCAACGCAATCAGTCAGTATGCCGTTGATAAACTCGCCCTTACCACAACAAAGCATCCAAAATCGTACAAGTTGCAGTGGCTCACTGATAGAGGTTCCATTCGAGTGCAGGTCAGGTACACGTTTCTTTCACTAAAGGTCATTATTCTAACACTGCTCTTTGTGATGTTATTCCTATGGAAGCAGCCCATATACTTTTAGGAAGACCGTGGCAGTTTGATAGAAAAGCGGTTCACGATGGTTTAGCCAACACCTACTCGATCACAAGAGATGGTCGAACCACTGTACTCAAGCCACTCACTCCTAAAGCCGTTGTAGAGGATCAAGAAAGGATGCAAGAGAGATTCAAGCAAGAACGGGCAAAGCAAGCAGCAAACGCCGCCCGAACCAACTCGGTCGCCCCCTCACCGCCGAGTTCCACCTCAAGCTCGACCAATGCAGCCCCTAAGACACCTTCTAATGATGTCTTAGCTCGTGGAAAAGCACCCGGATCAGACCCAAGCAAAGAGAAGAATCGATCCCTGTTCATCTCAGTTAAAGGCGTAGAGAAAGCACTAAAAGCAGGTTTACCTTTCGTTCTTTTATCTTGTAAGGACAGTGCTACTAATGGTATTTGTTTGCCTTATGATGTGCAACCACTTATGGAGGAGTTCGCGGATGTGTTCCCGAAAGAGATTCCAAGTGGATTACCTCCAGTTCGTGGGATCGAGCACCAGATCGACTTCGTACCCGGCGCAGTCTTACCCAACAGACCGGTGTACCGCACGTCCTCTGAAGAGACAAAGGAGATCGATCGCCAAGTGAAGGAGTTTCTAGAAAAGAAGCATATCCGAGAGTCGATGAGCCCTTGTGCAGTTCCAGTCATTCTAGTGCCAAAGAAGAACAACGAATGGAGAATGTGCATGGATTGCCGCGCCATCAACAAGATAACAGTTAAGTACAGATTTCCTATCCCTAGACTTGATGATATGCTAGATGAATTAAGTGGTTCTCATGTGTTTTCTAAGATAGATTTGAGGTCTGGTTATTTTGAAGTTAGAATGCATGAAGGGGATGAATGGAAAACTGCGTTTAAAACAAAGCATGGTTTATATGAGTGGTTAGTTATGCCATTTGGTCTCACTAATGCACCGAGCACGTTTATGAGGTTAATGAATCATGTTTTGCGTGATGTTATTGGTAAATTCGTGGTTGTCTACTTTGATGATATTTTAATTTACAGTCACAATGCACAAGCGCACATAGATCATCTTAGGCGTGTATTCTGTCTCTTGCGTGATGCTAAGTTGTATGGAAACTTGTCTAAGTGTTCTTTTTGCATGGATGAAGTCGTGTTTTTAGGCTTTGTCGTTAGTTCCCGAGGTATTGAGGTAGACCGTTCCAAAATCAAAGCGATTGAGGAATGGCCAACCCCGAAAAACACCTCAGAGGTTCGATCCTTTCATGGATTGGCTGGGTTTTACCATCATTTTGTACGGGATTTCTCCAGTATAGCCGCCCCTCTTACTGAGCTAAGTAAGAAGGATCGGAAATTTGAGTGGGGTAAAAAACAAGAGCATGATTTTAATACTTTGAAGTCTTTGTTATGTTCAGCTCCTGTTCTTTGTTTACCTGATTTTTCTAAGACTTTTGAGATTGAGTGTGATGCCTCTGGGATAGGTATTGGTGCTGTTTTGATGCAGAAAAAATGTCCTGTGGCTTACTTCAGTGAGAAACTCAATGGCGCCAGCTTGCGATATTCGACGTACGATAAAGAGCTATACGCTTTGAAGCGTGCATTGGATACTTGGAAGCATTACTTGTGGCCCAAAGAGTTCGTCATCCATATGGATCATGAAAGCTTGAAGCACTTGAAAGGGCAAAACAATCTAAACAAGAGACATGCGAGATGGGTCGAGTTCATCGAGTCCTTTCCGTATGTTATCAAGTACAAGAAAGGCGAGGAAAACGTGGTCGTCGATGCCCTATCAAGAAGGTACGCTCTTTTGAACTTAATGCATGCTAAGATGCTTGGTTTTGAGTCTATTAAAGCTTTGTATGTTGAGGACGCTTACTTCAGCCCTATATATGCTTCATGTAGCTCGAAATCTAGGTCATTTGATGGTTATTATGTGCATGATGGTTTTCTGTTCAAAGAGTCGAAGTTATGCATCCCTACTTGTTCTATGCGTGAGTTATTAGTGTTAGAATCGCATGCGGGAGGTTTAATGGGTCACTTTGGTGTGCATAAAACATTGAACTTGCTGCATGAATACTTCTTTTGGCCGCATATGCGTAAGGATGTCGAGAATGTGTGTAGTCGTTCCATTACTTGTCGTCAAGCTAAATCCACTTCACACCCCTTTAGTTTATACTCGTCCCTACCCGCCCCCTCATCTCCTTGGATTGATATTTCTATGGATTTCATCTTAGGAGTGCCTAGGTCTAGGTCGGGTAAGGATTCTGTGTTTGTTGTAGTTGATAGGTTTTCCAAAATGGCTCATTTCATTGCATGTAGGAAAACTAATGATGCTATACATGTTGCCAATTTGTTCTTTGTGCATGTTGTTAGATTGCATGGAATTCCTCGTACTATTGTTAGTGATAGGGATTCTAAGTTTTTAGGACATTTTTGGCGTGTTTTGTGGGGAAAATTAGGAACTAAGTTATTGTTTTCTACTGCATGTCATCCACAAACCAATGGTCAAACTGAGGTTGTGAATCGCACTTTAGGAGCTTTACTTAGGTCTCTAATTAAAAATAATTTGAAGTCATGGGAAGAATGTTTACCATATGCTGAATTTGCTTATAATCGTGTTGTGCATTCTTCTACTAACATGTCTCCTTTTGAGGTAGTTTATGGATTTAATCCGTTAACTCCTACTGATTTGTTACCTTTACCTGTTGAGCATCTAACGAGTGTTAAAGGTATGAAGAGAGCTGATTTTATTCAAGAGATGCATGAGAAGGTACGTGCCCGGATTGAGCACCAAGGCTCAAGGATCGCCGCCGTACGCAACACGAGGCGCAAACGTGTCATCTTTCAGAACGGAGATCGTGTTTGGGTACACCTTAGCCCTGGCCGATTTCCTAACTTGAGGAAATCTAAGTTGTCACCCCGTGGAGATGGTCCCTTCACTGTTCTAAGCCGAGTCAATGACAATGCATACCGCATTGATCTACCTGGTGAGTATAAGTGTTCTTCTACGTTTAATGTTGCTGATTTATCTCCTTTTGTTGCAGATGAATTCGACCATGATGAAGATTCAAATTCGAGGACGAATTCTTTTCAGCAGGGGGGGAATGATGAGGACATCCATAGCAATGAGGAAGTCAATGAAGAGCTTCAATTCAAAGGACCCGTCACAAGACTAAGAGCTAAGAAGTTGCAAGATTATTTGCAAGCTACAATTCGCAAGAAGCTTGAAGAAGAAGACGGCGTGCAAGGAAGCTTGAAGATGATGAACTTGTTGTCTTTGGAAGATGGAGATCAAGACATGGAGAACACAACATGAAGATGTGCACGTGTGCATGAGCTTAATTGGAAGAAGAGATCGGCCGAATTGAAGAAGACCAAATTTTCGGTCCTTATGATTTTTATCTAGTAATTATTTTATTTTAGACTATAGTATTTATTTTATTTAATTAGACTATAGTCTAGATCAGTTTATTTAAATTAATTTAGAGTAATTTTCGGCCATGATTAGTCCAAGTCATAGGTTTGACTAGAATTTTAATTAAGGGAAGAAACTACCTTAAATAGAATTCTAGTTTAGGAATTTTCCTAGTCCAATTGGAGATCAATTTGGACTCTAGATTTTCGGCCCCCTTTAACTCTAATTTTCGGCCACCTATGTATTATAAATAGGTGATCCATGCTTCATTGTTACTTTAGACTATATTTGATTATTAAGCCTTTGCTTTCAATATCGTCTCTCCCCTTTAAATCTTTTGTGAGTTTAGATAATTAAATTCATACTCTTAGATTTAGCACTTCTAAGTTTTACAAAGGGAATTCGCCGTCCACGTTCGAGGGATCGTCGGAAACTCGCTATCCGAAGAGCAACTTAAAGAATTTGGCCTTCTGTACGTTCGAGATTCAAGGCAACTTTCGGGTTGTAATTCACAACACTATCACCGCTGCCGCCCACCATCCACGACGTCACCACCACCACCGGCCGTCCGTACCAAGTCCAGCCACCATCACCGCCGTTCAAGCCGTCGCCGTTCGTGTCCAATTCATCAACCTTCCGTTCAATCCGTAAGTCCGTCACAACTCTATCATACCCTATCTACTCAAGCCATTCTAAACCCATCCAACACCATCGGAAAACCCTCATCCATTCCATCCATATTCTCGCCCATAACAGCCTTTATTCGCTTTGGATTTGTGTTATTTTGTGTGTCATAAGTCTAGGTATTTTATTTGGTCTTAGTCGTCTAGTTTGATACGTTAATCTTCCGCATATTTTACTTTGATTAATTGAGTCATAGAAGACATAAAACTTACGTGTGTCGACGTGTGTTCGTTCCTAGAGTCCGGGTCATATCACATTCTCTCTAATTTCAAAATTGTACACAAAATTACAAGGATCTTTATTAGATGTGAAAAAAAGGGATTAGGAAATAACTAAGCATTTTGAAACATAAAAGTATTATAATTTTTTTATGACTACTATGATTTATCCAAAAATTACCCATTAGGTTAATTTTCACAAAAAATGATTCCCCATGTATATACAGTGGCCCACCCCAACCGACCCCACCATCCCATTTTTTTTTTCTATATGTATTTTGTCGTCGGTCGGCTTCAGCCCTCCACCTATGACTACGAAGTTTTTTTTATATATACATTGTGGTGAGATCCTCAAGTATTTATATTTGAATCCGCTACCATGTATGTGTATATATATACATAGATACATACATAATATATATTCCCTCTGTTTCGTTTTATTTATTGTTTTAACTTTTTTATTTTGTGTCAAAATATTTGTTGTTTTATATATTTTCACACACTCTCGATCTCTCTAATTTAACCCTATCACAAACCCTATTTTAGGAAAATATATATAATTGAATAAGATTTTATAGCATATATGAGGGATGGATATATTTGTGTATAAAATTAATTGTTAATTCTAGATAAAAAACATAAAATAACAAATAAAACGAAACCGAGGAATTGGAGTATATATATGTGTGTGTATGTATATATATATATATATATATATATATATATATATATGAGGGATGGATATATTTGTGTATAAAATCAATTGTTAATTCTAGATAAAAAACATAAAATAACAAATAAAACGAAACCGAGGAATCGGAGTATATATATATGTGTGTGTATGTATATATATATATATATATGTAAAAATGGCCTTGATAGTTTAGGTGATGGGTACTTGACATGCAAAATTATGGTGGGGGTGGAAATAATTTTATAGGCCCCATCTTCTTTAAACGTTATAGAGACTTATCATATGGTTGCTCCATTATATATGAAAGTTTAAACACATTTGTTTTGCAACAGCATATATATGTGAATTAAAGCTCGATCATTTTATGGTCACGGGACAATTGAATTATGAAAATTTTCTCTCTCTCAAGTCTCTCTCACTAAGTCACATTTACGTGTTGTTATTTGCTCTGACAATGACGTCGATGTCGAGATTTCCCACAATATATTTAAATACGGGATCTCATTTATTAATTTCATGCATGTTACATCATCATACTATTCCGTTTGAAGATCGGTCGCCATCTTTCATTTCATATTTCAACAATAATTATTTCATACGTGTGGTTGCAAGCCTAGAAGAATGATTGGCTCAACCAAGAATTAATTTTAGGTCTGATCCGATTGATTCATTGAAGAGAAAATAATGTATCAGGATCGATCTGCACTAATAGGATTGATCTAAAATTAGATTTTGACTGGGTCAAACCAAATTGACCTTCTTTTTCTTTTTTGCACTTTTTACTCAACTTCGAAACTCTATGTTTGATTAAATTATCCATGCAATCTAGACTTTCTAAACTCTATTAAATTATGATAGAATCGTGATCAATTCATATCAGAAAGAAAAATATTTTTCATTGATATCAGAAATTGTTCTTTTACAAAATTACAGCAAATTAAGGAAGAAATGTGCGCTATTCTATTTATACTACAGTTATTGAGCGGGAAAGGAAAGTAAATCTACGGCCGTGACTAAGGATCCAAGAGGAGCTCCATCAATGGTGGCGATTACTTGAGAAGTGGTCCATACTGCCACGTATGCATGCATACATGCATGCAGATAGAAGAGGGAGCTCGACTGCATCTATTTCCTGTCAAGTGGATATCGAACAGCCCTACGCAGACTTGACGCGGTGGAGATCACCAAGACGGAGGCTGGAGAGTAACAACCTGAAACGAGGCCCCGGTAGAGATTTTGTGAATAAATCCGCAAGCTGTGTGAGAGATGGAATATATGTAGGAAAGAATAAAACCCTGCTGATAATGTATGCGTGCAAAATGGCAATCCATATCTAGATGTTTTGTACGCTCATGGTAAACTTGATTTTGGGATATCTGAATTGCTGCCTGGTTATCGCAATATACGGAAATATGAAGGGTAATAGGAATAGAGAAATCTCACAGTAGAAAGGATAACCAAAGTAGTTTCCGTGTAGTGTAGCTAAGGCTACGGTATTCGGCCTCCGCGGTAGACAAGGACACGGTATCCTGTTTCTTACGCTTCCAAGATACCAAGCAAGACCCTAAAGATATGCAATAACCTGTTAAAGATCGCCTGGTGTCAAAGCATGAACCCCAATCAGCGTCACAGTGAGCTTTAAGTTCAAATGTGGGGGAAGAAGTGTATAAGAGCCCAAGAGAAGGTGTGCCCTTTAAGTAACGCAATACATGAAGTGCCGCACTCCAGTGATCAACTGTGGGTGAATTCACATATTGACTTAATTGTTGCACCGCATAAGAGAGGTATGGCCGTGTGAGATTAAGGTACAAAAGCTTGCCTATTAGTCGTCTGTAAGAATCTGAATTGTCTAGGGGTTCTCTTTTGTTGTGATGAGTATGCCTAGTAGGGAAGGGTGTACTAGCAGGTCTACTTCCACTCAACCTTACTGAATCTAGGAGATCTAGAATATATTTTCTTTGACAAAGAAATGTATCTGAAGCTGATCGAGCGATCTCCATTCCCAGAAAAAACTTGGCCTCCCCTAAATCTTTTATAGTGAAAGCAAGATGCAGTGACTCCTTGACAGTAGTAATCAAGGAAAGAGATGGTCCAAGGATTAAAATGTCATCTACATAAACTAGTAGAGCAACAAAAGAGGACCCTGAACCCTTTAAATAGAGATAATGATCATTGGGAGACTGAGCAAAGCCAATTGAGAGAAGATGCTTACCCAATTTATGATTCCACTCTCTAGAGGCTTGCTTTAATCCATATAGGCTCTTCTCAAGTTTACAGACTTCACCTTCCTTCCCTTTGGTGTATCCCTGTGGTAATGTCATATATATTTCATCAGATAGGTGACCATGCAAGAAAGCATTATTGATGTCTACTTGGTGTAAGTGCCATGAGAACTGTGTTGCCACAGCAAAAAAGAATCTTACTGTCACCATCTTTGCTACTGGAGAGAAAACCTCATGATAATCAATCTCAAAAGATTGGTTGTACCCTTTTGCAACCAAACGTGCCTTATAGCGCTCAATGGTCCCATCTAAGTTGAGTTTCACCTTAAAAACCCATTTGGAGCCTATAGCAGACTTCCTTGCAGGTAATGGAACAATCTTCCATGTGTGATTCTCTTCCAATGCTGCCAATTTTTTCTCCATGGCTGCTATCCACTTAGGTGCTTGACAAACCTCTGAATAGGTGGCTGGTTCTTTGACAATCTGTACATTCATCAAGTAAGTTGTGTACTGAGAAGACAAAACTAGTGAAATGTAGTGAGGAAATGTTTGAGGTATAAAACTGAGAGTAGGATCTGAGATCTCAGAGATACAAGCGAAATTGAAAATGTAATCTTTTAAGCAGGGTAGAGGATTGCAAGCTTGAGTGCTTCTTCTAAGCACTGGAACAATGTCAGTAGAAGAATTCTCATAACTTCCAGTTGAAGAATCAGATAAAGGGGCCTGAGCTAATGGCTCAGTGTTATTAGAAATATGGGATTGAGCAAGACTCTCATGTTCTTGATCAATAGGGTAAGTAAATATATCTGTAGGTGCAACATCACTTAGAGGTGCTGTGGTAGTAGGTGATCCAAAACTTTGAAAGGGCAAGGGGACCTGTGGCCTTTACAGTGGAAATATAGTGGGAATGAAAACTATATCCCTGCTGACACATGTCTTCAGACTTACTAGATCATAGAGAATGGACCCTTTGTTGTGTGGTGAATATCCAAGAAGCACACATTTCCTGCTCCTGGGATCAAATTTTCCTTTAGAAGGTAATGTATTTCCCACGTATGCTAAACAACCAAATGGCTACAAATCTTGTATCTGTGGAGCCTTCCCAAATAACATCTCATAAGGTGAAATCCACTCCAACACAATAGAAGGCAACCTATTTACAAGCCATGTGGCATGAAGAATGGAGTATGGCCAGAAATGAGATGACAGTTTGCTGTGAAACATCAAAGCTCGTGCCACCTGTAATAAATGTCTATGTTTTCTTTCAACCACCCTATTTTGTTGGGGGTGAGTAGGAGCATGTCCTTTTATAATATCCCATGCTCTTGCAAGATCATCTTCACATGAATTCCCCTTCATTGTCTGTTCTAATAGCCTTTATCTATTTTCCAAATTCAGTATTGACCATTTGAATGAAATTCTTAATAATGTTCCAGACGTGCAATTTAGATTTGAACAAGAATGTCCAAGTAGCTCGACTGTAATCTTCAACAACAATCAAGAAAAAAGATGTTCCTGTCACATTTTCTTTATTACATGGACCCCAGACATCCATGTGTACAATATCAAATAATGTTTCACTTCTCCTGTGCAGCAGAGGAAAAGGATTCCTATGCTGCTTTGCTTGGTGACAGACTTCACATGCCTTGAGAGCTTCCATATCTTCTCATCTTAACCTTTTCTTGCATTCAGATAGGTGTTCCATAGTGGTAGTTGAGGGATGTCCAAGAGCTTCATGCCATCTCATAATATCTGTTACTGCAGTAGCTGAATATGCTCTTACTTCTGTACATAGATCTTGTGGGAAAACATATAGTGATCTCTTCAACTTACAAATACCTAAGACATGATCATCTGTCCTCCTTTGCACTATGCAATGAGATGCCATAAATTGCACCTTCCCATCTGTAACACCCCAGATTTTTAGATAATGTTTAGAGAATTCTTAAGAGTAATTAAGTAGTTAAGAAAGAGATCTAAATAAGTTTTAAGTGAAGTCAGATGTCAGTCACAACTTTAGGGGTCAATTTTCGTGAAATCGTATTTTCGAAAAATTTGATCTTAACTATGTTATGGCTGATTTTGGTCTTGTTAGAAAGATTTTAACTCAAGGAGTGTGCCGGTGTTCCTGGAATTTTATTCTGAAGTCAATTGAGGTCTTGGTGATGAAAAACATATTTAAAGGATTAATGAATAGTAACTTTTGCGTGCATTCGTGATTTGTAAAATTTACAAAATCCTCCTTGTTAATTCAAGTCTTATTCTGTCAAGTCCTTCTTATGGAAAATGACTCAAGAAATCCGTTCACATTCACGAATTTCTATTATGAGGTCAATCGAACGCTCGGGAGCAAAATTTATCAGTCTGATTGAATAGTAAAAAGTAATTCTGAAAAAGGAATCTTGGCTCGTCTTTCTTCCGATGACCTCTTCTTCATCCCGAGTCAGGTTGGTTCAATAGTACTCCAACCAACGAGTCTTCTGGTATTTTCAGATTTCATGTTTGAGGTCATTTGGACCTCGACATCGAATAAAGTAGCTTTTAACCGAATTCGGAATAACTTTTGCAGTATCTTTGCACTGCAATGGCTTCTCATGGAAGCCAATGTTTTACCTATAAATACACCTTCACCCCCCCTCCCCTTTCATTTTTTACTCCAAATCCACTTCATTTCTCCAAGTTAGATAGTGGGAAAAAGCTTGAGAGTTGAGAGAAGTTCTTGTCGAGTGAGGAACATTCTTCGTGAGTGTTCCTCTGAATGAGTGGAGTGGCGTGGAAGGGATGCGGTGGGAGAAGATGCTAGGGGCACCGTCAGATTATAGCAGGCGGCTCTGCCACCATTGCGACTCGATGAGACACTGAGCTAGCCACCTTCCTCCGATGCACTCGACTCCGTCCATCCTTGTTCGTCGGTCTCGGACCCTATTTTCCTTTTTTTAATTCCGCATTTCATTTGGTCTTTCATTTTGATTATTGTCTTTCATTATCGTATTTTTGTTATTATGTTCTCGTTATTATTCCTCGTTGTTAGTCTTATTTATTTCGTTTAAGTTCCATTTAAGTTTCGTATTTAAATTCCGTCATTATTACTAAGTGTTTAAAAAAGTTAGTCGTGTTTATTCCGTTATAATATCGATTTCTTTTAAAATTTTAAAGCATGTTCGTTTCTATATTTTTGCAAAGTGTTAAGCCTTGTTTTAAGTTTAAAATGTCAAGAAAAGGGAGAGGTGACCGAGTAACGCATCGACCAACACTTCGATCGAAAGATTTTGAGGTTCGTGAGAGTGCACGGCCCGTGCAAAGCTCTCTGAAAGTTTCTAGAGAGCTAGCACGGATCGTGCAAGGTTAGCACGGCCCGTGCAAGGTTAGTACGGCCCGTGTTAGGGTCTGCACGGACCGTGCAAGGCTTCCACGGACTGTGTCGGACATTCTGGGTGATTGGTTCTCATCTTAAGGCCTAGCACGGCCCGTGCAAGGCTTTTGCAGCCAAGTTTTGCTTCCAATTGTGTTCCAAACTCGAGTCTTTCAAACCCTCGTGTTTTAAGTTCTAAAGTCGTGCCATCTGTGTTTAAATCCTAGTTAAGGGTGGATGAGTTAGATATTATTTTAATTCGTGTTAGATGTTAGAATCTTCGAAGAAGGCCGCTAAGTTGATGATTCGACTTTTGTAGGAGGAAGTGAGCTCCGTGGACACCCGGAGAAGGATTATCAGCTTGTTACTTCATCTTCTGCTCAGTAGTCGAGGTGGGTAAATCTATACTCATCTAAAATTTGAGCTAATAAGCTCTAGAAGCATGTAGGGCAAATGAGATATCCAATAAAATATTTTGCTCAGCCTGATTGATCTTTGTACAAATGAAGGAAGGAAAGGAAGATATTATATGTTAATTGAGCTCTCAAGCATGATTAGATATGCTAGAAATGTTTAAGTGTTTTTTATGTTTAGCATGAGATATTTAGAATTGCCTTTAGTTGCATGAGTTTATATATGATCATTCCTCGTATTTGAATGTTGATATTTTGCAAAGGCTTGTATAGCTAAGGATTGCCTTCTAGGGTAGTGATAAATCCCTCATAGGCCGAGATCATGCTAAATTAAAGGATTAGTCCCAGACATTGCTCTAGGTTTGGTTTTTCTAGCAAGGTTAGGAAGAAAGGAATTTAGCATTTTGTTTAAGCAGGATTTGAGTTTAGAGGACTTGTGATCTTTGATCATTAAGTGAGTCACTACTAGGTTTATCCCTCGCAAACTCATAAGGATATTTGAGGTAACCCCTTTTGTGTCCTAAGGCATGCCTAATGATGCAGTTGACATCATATTTGAGTCAGGATGGGCCCAAAAGAAAAGAAGAAAAAGGTTTTGCGGATATAGAGAGGGCTTTTGCATTTTACTCTCCATATACCGCCAGTTGATTATTGGATATTTCTGAGTTATTTAAAGAGTTTTTATTTAAAACCCACTGAGTATATTAGTGCTCACGCCCTTTTTTTGTCAAAATGTTTTCAGGTTGAGATGCTGAGGATGTTGGTGGCTGTGGATGTGGGTTGGCTGCCAAGTTATTTTGCTATAGTATAAGTGTTTGAACCCACTATAATTCTGCCACTCTGATACACTCTATCTACAATTTCTAGATTTGCTATTTTATTCAAGTTCTATGAACAATGTCAAAACATGATCATATATATATATATATATATATATATATATATATATATATATATATATATATAATGATGCATATTAAGTTCTACTCCTGCTTCTTGAGTATATTTTCCTTTCGCCTATGAAGAGCCTTGTGCATATTGGTATTTGTTTATCCGCTTTGACCGATGAATGAGTCCATGCTTGTTAGTATCTGATTAATTAACCTTTTTCGCTTCGTCACATTTTACAAAGTATGACTCCTTCTTAATTAAATAATCTCGAGCATCATCACCTATCTTCGAAAGCGTATCTCTATTCGTAAACCTTCTTTGTTAATCTTCCGTTATTATATTAATCGCTTAATTAACACCCCGTCCTCATTCGTTAATCCCTCTCTCGGGACTGAGCTGTTACACTATCCAAATCTTTAGTCAATTGTCCTATAGACAGTAGGTTGTGTGTAAATTGGGGTGCAAAAAGCACATTTTGTAACCTCAAGTTCTTGTTAATTCTTGTAGAACCTGTAAGGAAAACCCACACACTATTCCCATCTGGAATGAAAATTTGTAAAGGATGTCTTAATCTCTTCATATCAGTAAGTAACCTCAGATTATGGCACATATGGTGACTAGCACCAGAATCCACAATCCTATCTGTGCTTTCCACCTTTGCAGAAGCCCCAAAGGCATAATGTCTCTTAAAAGCAATGGGTGATGATCCCAAATCCACTTCTCTCATATTGGCAAGATTGGCAGACCCTTCTAGTGAGAGTTCTCCTTTACTCCATTTCTGCAGTAGTTGTGACAAATGCCTAGACAGCTCTGATTGAATGAGCTGACTCATACCATTGTAGTTATCCTTGCTAGGATCTCCCATTTTTCCTATTTTTGTAACTTCTGGATCAAGACTACAAGCTTCTTTTTCCTGCTGCACAACATAATGTGCTTTTCCTTTATTTTTATCAGCTTTAAACTTTCTATACCAATCCGGAACCCCCACAATATAAAAATAGTCTGCCTTAACATGTCTTTGTCCTCCACAATGCTCACATCTCAATTTGCTCTTTTCCTCTTTAGTTAGCCACTTCTTGAAACCATCTCCTCTATATTCCCCTTTCTGTGAGCTATATAGTGCATTGTGTTCTAATCCCTCAGTTGACTGATTAGTAACTTTAATTTGTTCATCAACCTGTAATATCATAGAATAAGCTTGACTGAGGATGGGCAATGGGGTTCATGATCAGAATTTGTTGCCTAATAGCCTTATAACAGTCATCAAGCCCCATCAAGAATTGCATAAGATGCTCCTCCTCTAGGTCAGCCTTAATGTCCTCTTGTGCTTCACAATTACACAGTCTAGAATTCTTAAGTAAAGCCAAATCATCCCAAAGAGCTGTCAAGTTATTGAAGTAAATCATGAGACTTTGAGAATGTTGACTATATGTAGCAATTTCCCATCGCAATTTGTATATGCGAGGGCCATTCCTCTTCCCAAAACGTCGCTGTAACTCATCCCATAGCTGGTGAGATGTCTCTAGGTTTTGAAAACCACGAGCAATTTCTTTGATCAAAGAATTACAAATCCAGTGGAATACAATATAATCAACGCGCAACCACTGCATGTAATCTACTGAATCTCGTCTAGGCTCAGGTAATGAGCTATCAAGTATGCACAACTTATTTCTAGATAATAATCCTCTTCTAATCGATCGACACCATCCATGAAAATTATTGCCATCGAATAAATCCAAGGTAAGATTCATACCCGGATGCTCGCTAGGTGCAAGATAGAGCTCATCATTAGCGAAGGACCGATGATTTGTGGTTTTCCCTTTTGTGTAGCCCAATTGCGATCCCTCAGCTCGATCAGCAGTATGATTAGCTGTATTGTTGATCTGCTGTGTTGAATCTACCTCAGAAGACGCTGGATTTCTTCACGCATTGTTAACTCCACTGTGATCACCTCGCTCGTGAGTGTTATTCCTATTGAAACCGAGCTCCTCGTCGCGTGCTTGTCTCCATGAGAATTGATTATTTTTCTTCATCATAATCGATCAGAAATCAAGTGATCAATCAGTAAGACAAATCAATTGTGGTTTTAGGAAAAAAAAATCTAGAACCTCGCTCTAGATACGAAGATAGAATTGTGATCAATTCATATCATAAAGAAAAATATTTTTCATTGATATCAGAAATTGTTCTTTTACAAAATTACAGCAAAAGGAAGAAATGTGCTTTATTCTATTTATATTACAGTTATTGAGTGGGAAAGGAAAGTAAATCTATGGCTGTGACTAAGGATCCGAGAGGAGCTCCATCAACGGTGGCGATTACTTGGCTGCCACGTGTGCATGCATGCATGCATGCAGATAGAAGAGGGAGCTCGACTGCATCTATTTCCTGTCAAGTGGATATCGAACAAATTACGCATAGTACTGTTATGGAGTATTAAACATTATATTACTATTTTACATGATGAAATACGGAAAATATAGTTATTTTTTTAGATTGAATAATTGACCAATTTTAAGATTGAATAAAATTACCATACCTAATTATGAAATATTATATACGTGAGGACATGCCCTACAAGATTAAACATGACAGATATTAAGGGCCTAATGAAAATAACTTAATTGATTGGACATTGGTGTGAGGTCCCAAGCAAATTTTAGTCGGATATTAGAAGGATTGCAAGGATTAAAACGGGAAAAGGTGGTGTACTTGTACATAAAAAATGGGGGAAACATTAATAATGATAATAATAAAAAGTTATTTATTGTTTGTTGGGATGACTTAGTGATGAAATTGCGTAAATTTCAAGTTTAATGACTCAAACTTGAATCGCAAGTTATTATACATAACATAATTTACACATCTCAACCACAGTTGCAGGTTGCACTCAATATATAAAAAAAGTTATTTATTGAGTCGTGTTGGAGTCTTGGATACCAACATTGAGACAATTCTAAGTGATTTCCGAATTAAATACAAATAAATTTTCACTGTGCTTCTTTATCCAAAATATATACTATTCTTCAAGTTCTTCCCTCTATTATTTTCTATCTCTTGTTTGTTTTATGTGGGATTAATAGTCAAATTGATTGACGAACCTTTTTCATTTCGTTGAGGGTTAATTATAATTTTATTTCCATTAGGATGTTATATCCAACATAAAATTGATGGGTTGGCCCAAATAATTCGAGAAAAATAAGGGTGAGGGTCAATAAATTCTAACTCTAAAAGAATTTAGTCCGAAGTGGGCCAAACAGAATAGCTTGATACTCTGATAGAGCTAGCCGGAAAAATTAAGTGAGTTGACCTGAATAGCCCTAATTTTTATTGCTTATCTTTATCTTTTGGTTAAATATTAAAAATTTCATGTGTTGATCTAATTTAACTTAGCACTAAAAATATTAATTTTGAAACTTAAATTATTTATTAAATTAATTAGTGGTAAAATATATGTTATATTTAGTGTTAAATTTATACATATTAAAGATTTTTTTTCATAAATTTGTTGGCCCGATGGGCTAGAGCGAAAATCAAACAGTTAAAGTTAAGGCCCAAACCAAATAATTTGACGCCCCAATATAAGGCTCACCCAAAACTGAGCAAGTTGGCCTTTCAAGTGAACTAACTATGCAACTTGTAATACAGAACACTTTTGCCAAAAAATCAATCAGGTATCATTTTCACCGAAAATGTTTGATCTTTATGTGAAAACATCTCAATATTGAGAATTAAATTGTAATTATTAAAATGATGGGTCGTTAATTTCTGTTAAAATATTTGAATATTAAAAATTAAAGTGTAATTAACTCTTTCGTTGATGTTGCATCATCTCATAATTCAGTCATTGATAAAGTTTCCATGCACGAAGAGTTCAACCCACCAGCGGCACCTGAGAGACTGTGCGAGAGGTGCCCCACAATATATTTTAGTTTTAAAACATTATCTTTAGGAAAATGCCATATTAAAAATTAAAGTGTAATTAACTCTTTCGTTGATGTTGCATTATCTCATAATTCAGTCATTGATAAAGTTTCCATGCACGAAGAGTTCAACCCACCAGCGGCACCTGAGAGACTGTGCGAGAGGTGCCCCACAATATATTTTAGTTTTAAAACATTATCTTTAGGAAAATGACATAAATATATTTAGCCCAACATTAAGCATTGCACGTTATTATTTAATTATTTAATTATGTTTTGAGTTGATGTTGTAGGGTGTTATTATTCTACAAATGATTTTGCATGTGTTGGTTTTGTATACTAGAAGACCTGTCTTTTGTATACATTATTAATAATGGTTTTATGATGATATAGAATGAATACAATTGCAGTCACTGTTTGCATTTAAATTGTTATATTTATATGCATGTTCACTATACTTACATTGTAGATGATATGGTGTGGGTAAACACATGGTTAGATCATATCATCGGTTCCTTGTAATGTATTAAAAGACTCACGGTTTAGATGGCACTGAACCTGCTATCGGTACGCCGTAGAATAATCTGATAGTTAGTTTGTCTTGACTAACTGATTATTCTAATACATGGTCAAGTGTATTGAGGAGGATCTACTTAGGATTCTATTCTCTATTCTGACCTTAAATGAGAGAATAAGAATCCACAGAGTTCGGGTTCTTAACCCCTATGTGTTGGCAGACATATACGTGTAGTGTTTGCAGTTTTGATTTATCAAAGGGTGAGATTCTTTCATAAGGAACAATAATCTCGATATCTTGGGTTGTGACATTTACACTTATGATGGGTTGTGCAATATGTAGGGGCACCATGTCCTGGTGCGCAAGTTTGATGATGTCCCCTTGAGGAAATGCAAGTTCATGCTGAAACCCTACAGGTGGAATTTATTCCGTGCATGAGTAAAGCTTGTGTGGTACTACTCAAGGATAAGATATTAATTAATTATAGCTGTCAGAAGCTTACATAATTAATTAATGGGCATTATATCTTAAACGCGGGGAATGGCTGGACTAAAGGAGAAAGCATATTCAGAAATATGTATTAAATTGGTAGGTCAGTATTATTTCTTTAGTGGAATAAAAATAATACTTAATTTATTTAATAATATCCTAAGTTTATTGGATATTGGAAATTAAATAAATTAGCAGGCCAATTTAATATTCTTCTAGATCCATGTTGTAGCCCAATATGACTTTAATGGACTGGAGATAGAAAAAGGGATAGAGGCCCAAACCCAGTAGGGTTGGGACACTGAAATTTCGACCACCTCCCCTATAAATAGGGAGGTGGGGGACGAAATTTTTAGAGTAATAATCAGCTCCTCTTGTGTTCTCTTTATCTCCACAGATTCCATACCGATCTAGTAGATTTCAGCCCACCCTGAAACTAGATTCAGTCCGGGAATACAACAGAAGATCAAGAAGTGTAATATCACTGTGGAGCGCCAATCATCATCATACACAACAACAAGATTAGACCTTTAATCTTGTCCTCCACCCGTCGTTTAATTTGTAAGTCATTTTTCGATTCTATGTTTCCGCTTTAGTAGAATCGTTTAAATCAGATTTGCATGTTAATTAAACTCGGTTAATTAAAACATATGAGATGCATGAATTTATGATCTACATGACATTAGGATTAATGAACATCCAATTAGATCCTGCGGTGGTTCAATTCGAAAAAACCCCAACAGCATGGTGCTGCACGTATGATTAGACTAAATTACCATACAATACAAAAGTTTAAGGAGTTATAAATTGAATCAAAAGAAAACAAAAGAAGTTCAAGCAACTCAATTCTGCCACATTTTCCCTTTAAGTGTGAATATATAACATTTAAGAAATAATTCAAGGAATTAAAACATAAATAAGAAAGAAGTAACACTTACAACGAATATTGAAATATATTATTTAATGATGTGGACAGTGGTCCCGTGTAGCTACACAGCACCCTCGGTCGACACGAATGCTACACCAAAAAAATATTATTAGTGAAAATTCCATTCACATCCCTCGATAAGAAATCGTGGCTCTTGTTCCTGATCGACAACTCCTTCGGAACTTTACACATCAAAATGATGCAAAAGAGTAGCTACACAGAAAATGGGTGGTCAAGTAAAATGTTCCCTTCCTACATAATATTATATTGGAATTTATAGATAGAATATATATGTATATAGATCACTCTTTTGTCATATGATATGATATGTCTACTTTATTCATGTTATATATATATATATATATAACACAAGGTAAATAAAGTTGAAAAGCCAAAGGATAAGTCTGCAGATACTAAAAAATGTGTTTCCTGCAGTTTGACAGGATATATATGCACATCATGTCATGTGCACTTACATAGTTAATTGGATGAGATATATAATTTCCTTGTCAAAGGGTAAATTTGTCGTTACATTATTACTGTTTAATTAGATGCATGTCATTTCAATTTATAAAATTAAATTATGAATTTTTTTTTAATTTTGTACGTAGTAATATTTATTATCGAATTTTTAGTCACATGCGCATATGCGCGATGAATTCGACATAAAGCGTTTTATTTTGAGGTTGAGATTTTTATTTAGGTCGTACAATCTTCTCTTGCAATAACACAATCATCTCATAAACATAAAGTCGAAGAAGAAAGAAAAAAAAGATGGAAATTAAATAATAAGCGTGGTTAAATATTAGATCGAGACTAAAAATTTAAATAGTCGAGCTTGAATTTGATTCATGTTGTATGTGTATTACACTTTGACTGGAATTGGTTACAACTGAATTGCAAGAAGAACACAAGGAAGTGAAAGATTACAATAAACAATTGAACTGAACAATTAAATAAATGGGAACCCGAATGCAGATTCCGGCAAGCCGAGTCGAGGGGACCTCTCTCCGCAATGAATTATGCCCCGGCTAGTGCTCAAGGTCTGGCGATTTGTCTCTCAAAGATGAAACGGCTTCGTCCTTCCGGCAGTAGCACCACAAGTCCAGTAAGGCTCCGGCGAACTAGACAACGTTGAAAACTGGGAAGCTGTGACTCGAAAGAACTCGTATGCAACAATATGATGATGTTCGTTTTTTCAGAATGTGTCATGTTGAACCATGCAGGATGTCCTATTTATAGACACATCTCCACTGCAGGGGACAGCATGGTTTGAGGGCATTCAAACCAGGTGTTATAACCTCCAAGAGTTACCTTGTGCAGAGCCTGACATGTGTCCAAGGCAGCTGCTAGCATTGACTCCCGACAGGGGTTACTGTCGGTTACAACCCTACCACTAACTCCACCAGCTCCAGATGGCAGTTACTTGAAGGCTCCACCAGCTCCAGGTGGCAGTTACTCACTTAAAGGCTCTTAACTCATGGGAGTTACACCCTTCAAAGCTGGACAAGTACCATGCACCAAGTGCACCCACGATCCGGTCAATCGATCCGCTCCACAGCCGTTATAGACCCGGATAGCCGATCCGCCGACCCACTCCACGACCTGACCATTTATGTACCGTAAAACTGGTACCGCTAAGCCCAGGAAGCCCACGTATGCCCAAAGTCTACCCAAAGTCCAATTGCCAAGATCCAAGTCCGAGGACGAGGACGAGACGAGCACAAGCACCGGGCACCGGGCACGGGCACGGGTGGGCACGCGCGTGTGTGTGCGTGTGGGCTCATGGTCCACATCCTTGTGCACTTAATTACTTCACTTAAGTCTTAATACACTTAAATACACTTCTTAACTTGATTAAGAAATCAATGTGGGATTATTTAATGTGTCTTAAACACATTATCCCACACACCATAAATGCCCAATTGTGTGACCAACTTCAACCATTTATTTCTCACTCACCGAATATCGGATTTGAGCAAATAAAAATAATACGATTATCTACTCACAACAAAGAACAATCATACGGTATTTAATTCCTCTAAAATTAAATATCTCGGTCATGAAAAATCGGATAAAATGAGTCAAAACTCAATTTATTAAATCCTATTTTCCAACAAATCCAATATATAGCAATTAACTGGAAGGTTATTATAAGAGAAATGGCCTGACAATTTAATCCAAATTTATATAAAATACAATAAAATAAATTGAAACTAACAAAACAAATTAGAGAAAGCAATGAAGGAGGATGGGAGAAAAAAAAGGAGATAGACGTGGATATTGATTTGATTGAGAGAAGCTCGAGACAGTTATAGTGATTTTTTTTTTTGGGTGAAAAAAATTGGTTGATAAATCGATTGTATTTCTTTGTTTTTTAATCATGTTCATATTTGTAGGAAAAATAGAAATATTCGAAGAAAGTAATTCTCATCTCATAAAATCTGAAAAATCAGTTTTACGGAAAGCTTAATTCTTTATTTATACAATCAGCATTGCTTGCTATCTAAGCTAACTGAATCTACTGCTATACTATTGGATCCTTGTGCTAGCTAATCCAACGGTGCTCAGCTGTTGTGTTGTGGTCCATGAAGGCTTGCATGCAGGACATGCCACGTGGATATCTTTCTTGCTTTATTAACCTGTTGCATGCATGCTCTTAACTGTGCTGATGTAGATGCTAAACTCAATATCCCCCCTCAGACACAACTTGGTGGATGTCACCTAGATGGAGTCTGGACAGCAAGAGTTTGAACTTTAGGCCTGCAATAGATTTGGTAAAAATGTCTGCAAGCTGTAGCTCTGTAGGAACATGTAATGGTGTAATAAAACCATTTCTATAGTGCAGTCTGGCAAAGTGGCAATCTTTACCCAGATGTTTTGTTCTTTCATGATACACTTGATTTTTTGTAATTTAGATTGTCGCTTTGTTATCACAATACACTGTAATAGGTAGAGAAACTAGAATTTGCTGATCATGTAACATAAAAGAAATCCATAAAAGTTCTCTGATAGTGAATTCTAGACTTCTATATTCAGCTTCTGCGGTGGACAAAGAAACTGTGGATTATTTCTTGCACTTCCAAGATAGCAAGCATTCTCCAATGGATACACAATATCCATATATAGACTTTCTAGTATCATTGCATGTTCCCCAATCTGGATCACAGTATGATTGAATACTAAACTGAGCAGATGGTTTGTATAAGAGTCCTAGAGAAGCTGATCCTTTCAAGTATCTGAGAACATGAATAGCAGCATCCCAATGCAATTTTTTGGACTATTAAAAAACTAACTTAGTTGTTGTACATCAAAGCAGATATCAAGCCTGGTCAGGTTTAAGTACATGAGCTTTCCTATAATCCTCCTATAAGAATCTGGCTGTGAGAGTAGTTCTCCCTTATCTTGTGTAAGAGTTAATCCAGGTGGGAATGGTGTGTGGGATGGTTTGATCTCTAACAGCCCTGTTGTTGTAAGTAGATCAAGTATATACTTCATTTGACACAAATATATACATATACTGGACCTTGCTATTTCCATTCCTAAGAAATATGTTGCCTCACCTAGATCTTAAATAGTGAATGCTTGATACAGAGAGTCCTTAACTTGAGTAATGACTGTTATAGAAGGTCCCAACAATAAAATATCATCATCATACACCAATAATGCCACAAAACTAGATCCAGAACCCATTGTGAACATATAATTATCATTCTTAGATTGAGTGAAACCCAGGGAAAAGAGATGCTTACATAATTCCTGGTTCCACTCTCTTGAGGCTTGCTTCAGGCCATATAGACTCTTTTTGAATCTGCACACTTCTCCACTCTTGCCCTTGCTATAACCCTGAGGTAGTGACATGCAGATTTCATCAGTAAGTGTCCCATGCAGGAATGAATTATTGACATCTACCTGATGAATCAACCAAGAATATTAAGTAGCCATGGTAAAGAACAATCGTACTGTAATCCTTTTGCAACAAGCCTTGCCTTAAACCTCTCAACTGATCCATCTGACTGAGCTTCACCTAGTAGACCCAATTATATCCAATTGCATGCTTTCCCTTTGGTAAAGACACTATGTCCCAGGTTTGATTATCTTCTAATGCTTGCAGCTCCTCATTCATTTCTTCATACCATTTATGATACTGAGATGCTTCCTTATAACTAGTTGGTTCCTTTAAAGACTGCATAATCATTAAGAAGGCAGTGTAACTAGGAGTTAACACTTTAGCTATATGGAAAGGAAACGTAACTAGTGCAGTTTTCTTGTTAATAATGTTGCTACACAGATAGTCATTAAGATAAGATGGTGGTTTTCTTAGTTTTGTGCTTCTTCTCAATACCTTTGATTGAGGAAAATCAGCAACTGAGTCACAATCTTCTGTAGTGACTTTTTCATTATCTTGCTCCATATTTTCTTTTCTAATTCTACCATCATCAAGCTCATCCTGTCCTTTTTCTAGTTCTGGAAACTCAAGTGATCCAGTATTAGTGTGTGGAAACTCAAATGATCCAGTATTAGTGTCTTAATGAATAACAGGAGTAGGCAAATTGTTAAAAGAGTCAAAAGGGAGTTGAGGAAAAGAATGAATCTGTAAAGAAAACATACTTGGATAAAAATCAACACCCCTCTTGATGGTAATAGAGGTAGAAACCAAATCATATAACAAAAATCCCTTTTGATAAGAAGCAACTCCTAAAAAAATGCACTGCTGACCTCTAACAGCAAACTTAGTTTTAGAAGGGAGAGTGTTGGCCTTGTAGACAAGATACCCAAAAGGATGAAGATTTCTTAACACAGATAACCTGCCAAAAAGAACTACATAAGGGGATTTCCAAGCCAAAACAGTAGTAGGCAGTCGATTAATAAGCCAAATAGCATAAAGAACTAAATAGCACCAAAATTTTATAGGTAATTGACTCTGAAACATCAGAGCTCTAGCCACTTCAAACAGATGACTGTGCTTTCTCTTAACAACCCCATTTTGTTGAGGAGAGTAGAGGCATGTTTTCTGGTGTATGATCCCATGATCAGTAAACAATTATACAACCGGATAATTGACAAACTCAATCCCATTGTCAGTCCTGATACATTTCACTGTAGTATGAAACTGATTATGTATGAGTAACAAATAGCTTCTAATAATGTGTAAAACCTGTGATTTATGTTTGAAAAAATAAGTCCATGTTGATCTGTTGTCCTCAACTATGGTGAGGCAATAGGGGGTGTTTGAGGCACTGGGTTCTGTACAAGGACCCCAGACATCCATATGAACCAAAGAAAATAAAGTCATGTGTCTTCTCTGCAATAATGGAAAATGAGTCCTTTGTTTTTTAGCCTCATAGCATATGCTGCAGGACTGTAAGGCTTCCAAATCAGTGTCCCTGATCCTTTTCTTGGACACCAGATGCTTCATAGTGGTAAGGGAGGGGTGTCCCAACAAGGTGTGTAATTCCAACACATCATTAGGCTGTGGCAAAGTAAAACCTGCCACTTATGGCTGAGTATTGTGTGGAAACACATAAAAAGACCCCTTCATACTACAGATGCCCAGAGTTCTATCTGTATCCTTTTGCTGAATTAAGCAATGTGAGGATAAAAACTGTATCTTTCTATTCATATCTTTTGTAAGCTTCCCCATAAATAATAGGTTCTGCGTAAACTCTGGTGCATAAAGAACATTATCCAGATATATGTACTCGTTTATTTGTGCTCTCCCAGCAAGAAATGTCCATACGCAACTCCCATCAGGTAAATATATCTGAATTGGTGTTTTCATCTTTTTCATGTATGTAATAAGATCTATGTGGCAGCACATATGTATACTGGCACCTGAGTCTACAATCTACTCACTCTTCTTGATATCTGATGTCACTACAAAGGTATAATGCCTAGTAAAATCAATGGAAGAAGACTAAGATCAACTTTTGCCATATGAGGAACATTCAAATCACCTTCATTGGGTACACCTTTCTTGAAGTAAGCTGCCATGTGTTTAGCTATTTCACGTTGTATGAGCTTGCTGACCTCCCGCATATTTTCCATATCCTGTCCTTCAAAACTTTGAGTGTGACTATATATCTCTCCCTTAGCACTGTCCCCCTGTTCTTGTGCATAATGTGCTCTAGTTTTGCCTTTATCGGCCTTGAATTTCTGATCCCACTCATGTATCCCAATTAGTTCAAAACAGTCCATCTTGATATGACCTATTCCTCCACAATGGCCACACAGTTTAGCCTTTTTCTCTTTAGTTAACCTCTTTCTGAATATGTCCCCTCTAAAGTTTCCCCTGCCATTGTTTGAAAGTAAAGCACTTTGATCCAAATTTTCAGAAAACTAAATGGATACATTCATCTGCTCTTCTACTTGTAAGACCATACCATATGCTTAGCTCACAGTGGGTAAAGGGTTGAGTATTAGGCTCTACTGCCTCACTCCCTCATAATAATCATCATCCCCATAAGGAACTGCATCATATGTTCCTCATCAACCTCTCTCATATTGTCTTCATATGCTTCACATAAACACTGTTTAGAACTCTTTAACAGTGATAAATGATCCTAGAGACCAGACAGGTTATTGAAGTACACCATCACAGACTAATTTTGTTGAGTAAATGTGGCAATATCTCATCTTAATTTATAAAGTCGTTGTCCATTTTTCTTTCCAAAACGCCTTTGCAACTCATCCCAAAGTTCTTTAGAAGTATCAAAATTTTGAAAACCCCAGAAAATTTCTTTCACCATTGAATTACTTAACCGGTTAAAGACTAAATAGTCTACTTTCATCCACTACATGTAGTCCATAGATCCTTCTACCGGTTTAGATAGATTTCCATCGATTAAGCCTAATTTGTTTCTAGACAGTAAACCTCTCTTCATTGCACAACACCAGTTATGAAAATATTTTCCATCAAAGAGGTCGGCTGTAAGATACATACCCAGGTGCTCGCTTGGGTTGATATATAACTCATCGTTGGCAAGCATTTGATTGTTGTGAACATCGAGTCTATTGTATCTAAATGGAAAATCAGTTGGAGCTCCACCATTGATGCCTGCATGTTGCACAGGCAACAAGTTATCACCAGTCTAAGAGTAGGTGTGTCGATCATCATTGGTACCACTCGATTCAAGCTGAAAATTAGGGTTCATGTTTGTAGTAAACCCTAATTCCTCTTCACGAACATTCCTCCATGAAAAATGCCGGTTTTTCTTTGTAATATCTATCAATCAAGACGAGAATGATGTTCTAATTGGAGTATTTAATTGAAATTCGCAGAATATCTACACAAATTCAGCAAAACCTTACTCTAGATAGCATATAGGAAAAATAGAAATATTCAAAGAAAGTAATTCTCATCTCATAAAATCTGAAAAATCAGTTTTACAGAAAACTTAATCCTTTATTTATACAATTAACATTTCTTGCTATCTAAGTTAATTGAATCTATAGCTATACTACTGGATCCTTGTGCTAGCTAATCCAACGGTGCTCAACTGCTGTGTTATGGTCCATGAATGCTTGCATGCATGCTCTCAACTGTGCTGCTGTAGATGCCAGACTCAACAATATTGTAGGAGGACAAGGTTAGCTTGTTAATTAAATAAAGTAAAATACAATCTCGATTTATTCAAGTACGTAGTGTATGAAAATCTTAAATAATACATTTTGATCGTGCTCTTTCACCCAATTAAAGATCGTCAATTTATGTATATACATAGTGGTAATGTATAAAAATAACCATTTTTGTTTAGTAAATTATGTTTTAGCCACTTTTTAAAAAAAAGATTATTTAAAGTCACTATATCGCTGAAAATGATGAGATCGAGCAAGGCAAAGAACAAGAAGATCCGGAGCTGCAATTCAAAGGTCCTATGACACGTTTACGAGCAAAGAAGTTGCAAGCTTATTTACAAGCTTTTATTCATCGTAAATTCGAGTTGCATGAAGAAGAGATGAAGAGCAGCCCGAGATGGGTCTACATACTATCATTTGATGAAGAAGAAGGAAGCATGAAGACATGAGAAGAAGAACGACGCCATTTGGACGTGTGCATGAAAAGTTATTCGCGTTTGCATGGGAAATCGGGAGATGCTGTTTTCATGCAAAGGTGACAAGGTTAAATCACAACATGGGCCAAAAATTAATTTAATTATTTGCAGCCCAATGTCGTGTAACAAGGTCCAAGGTGGCGAGATTTTGAAGCCTCGATCACTTTGGGATTTATCCTTATCTAGTTAGATTTTTCTTATTTTATTTTTGGTATCTTTTGATTTTATCCTAGTTTCACTTGGACTATAGTATTTTTTATTTTTCTAGTTGTTTAGGGTTAGATTTTCGGTCCTCTTATCTCCTATAAATACCATATGACACTTTAAAAGTTAGATAATTGCAAGAGTTTGAGATTTATTCCTCCATTTGTCTCCCGATCCTTTGGTTGATCATCTATACAAACAATTCTATTGTTCTAGCAATTCAATAGTCTTAATCATGTTCTTCAGGGTACATCGAGTACTTAGGAAAATTGCTATCCAGAGAATTTAGACGTGCGCGTTCGGGTTTTACAACACGGGTTCACTAAATCTATCCAATCCACAACACAACACCGCCGCCGCCAATACCATCACCACCACCGCCGTCCGCCGTCCTCATCACCGAATTCCAGCCCCATCAAGTCGTACCAAGTGTCATCAATCGAGTCCTTGTCGTGTCTATGTATTCTCGTAAGTTTATTTATTTATTTGAATTAGATTGTATCCAATTGTTCTAGCTGACATAGTTCGATTCTTGAGTCTTCCGCGTGCATAAATCTCGTGTCTTGGATTCATTGTCCGGGTCACATCATAAATTTGGCATCAGAGCCACGTTAGCTCTGCTGGTCGTGGTTCAATCCGACGTGTCATCTACGTGTTCTTTACTTTAGTATGTGTCTTTAATTTTCATGTTTTTTCGAGTTGTAATCTGATTGTTATTCATTGAAAAAAAAGAGTAAAAGGCATCGGCAATAAAAAAAAAGTCACTGATAAAAAAAAAATCAGGTTGTTTATTTAATTTTTGATGTTAATTCCTTGTTTTAGATATTGTTTCCATACTAGATAGATATTTAGGGATTTTAGATTCTGTTTACACTTGGTCAAACACATCCAAAAGAGTCCTACCTTATCTACTAGATTTCATACCTTGTTTAGATTTATTCCATCCACATCCATATCTAATCAAGATCTTCCATCATTATCCACCCTATTTTTCGATCCTACACACTAAAGGGGTTCGAATTTTTTCATCTCTCACACACCTACACCCGGTTCACCTTATACACCACATAGTCCATACACCTATACACCCGTACACCATACACCCATGGTCCACATACACCATCTAGCTGAATTACTCATTCCACAGGCCTACTTCTACTCTTAGCAACCTTCCAGCTTGATTCTATCCGTTGGAGCTTGAAGAAGACCCAGAGGAGCTAGTCAAGAGAAGCTGCAGAGTTCGATCAACCCACCCCCATAATTCACTCCACACGTGCACTACACATCTTTGAGAGATAAACACGAGTGGAAAAATTAATAGTGCATACATGAGCGTTTGTGAGGAATTGTGAGGTCCTACTCTACTTTTTCTTCATGTTTGTTCATTTTGCAGATACAATGAAGAGAGGTATCAAAAATGAATCGTCCACTCCACCACCTAAGGAGCCCCGGTTACCTAATACACCTGACGATCAGTTCTACTTACCTGAACGATAGTGGGAAGCCAAGTACCAATATGAAGCTCTAGTAAAATATTTTGAGTGACAGAATCGTCTACTAAGAGACAACCTTGGCAACCAAGTAGCTGAATTGCAAGAGGAGCTTGCAAGGCTCAGAACCCAGTCGACCGCGTCCCAAACGGTCCAAGGAGAACCAAAGAGGCAACGCGAGCCTCAAGGCGATGCAACGAGGCAACCTGAGCCTAAAATCAATGCAGCGAAGTAACCTGAGCCTCAAAATGATGCAGAGAGGCGACCCGAGCCTCAAGTAGAGACAACTGGCCGGCGCCAGTAGCAGAGAAACATCAACAGGCTGCCACCTGTACAACAAGATATTCAAAGGCCGCCACCTGTACAACAAGACATTCAAAGGCCGCCCCCTAGCTTTGAAGAAGACTATGATTAGGGTACGATTCCTATGCAACAAGTGGTTATGAAGCTGATTACACACCACAAGGGAGAAGAAACCGCCATGATCGACCCCGAGGTCCTCATAGGTGTGCACACCATGACAACTATGAAGATGGTAGGCTCAACAATATTAAGACGAGCAGACCAGAGTTTGAAGGCCTTCACAACCCCGATATCTACTTAGATTGGGAGCGTAAGGTAGAAAAGATCTTTACATGCTATGACTTCTCAGAGTTTAAGAAGGTGCAGCTCCCATGCTTAGAATTTAGAGGCTACGCAACCTCATGGTAGGAAATGCAATAGGAGAGAAGGCGCAGAAATCATAATACACCAATCGACACTTGAGAAGAAATGAAAGAATTGATGCGAGGTCGCTTCATTGCAATTCATTATGAGAGAGAGCTTGAGAAGAAGTACCATAAAGAGTTGGAGACTTTCTTGAATAGAGTCGGGAAGCAGGAGACCTTAAATGCTACCATCATTCGGTATATTGAAGGTGTGAATCTGTAATGCCCCAAACTACTCCGTTTGGCCACGTCACTTAACATGCAATCTATCATATCTATTTTGTCACACAACATGGATTTAGGTAAAAGCATCTAGCCTATCGGGCTCATAGGTCTTACTCAACCCGTCCGTCTAACGTCCTACATTTTAACATACATAATACATGGTTCAATAACATACTTCATACATATAAGGCTCCAAGGTCGAACGACCCGCCTTTAATTTGTTTTGCATAATATCAAGTTATATACATCATATCCTACAAAAGATCGGGCTATTTCCATCCCTAATAATAATTGATCATAAAGCAAAAAGAGTGATCAATGTAGTAATAATAATATCTTGAGTATTTTCAAAAGAAGAGCATGCAAAAGATAAACACAAGCTTGTGGGGTTCTCTTGTGTTCACAACGATCCTACCCCGGCCTTGACTCCTCAACCTGAAATTCATTGAATGAATGGGGTGAGTATTTAACAACATACTCAGTGGGGAACACTGTAAACAGTTATAGCTAATTGCACAAGTGAAAATATAACACATGGACTTTTCTTTACTTTGTGGAGACTAGTCTCAACCCCGTAGAGTCTAAACATCATGATGCCCCCGTTAATGAACATCTTTGGTCCTGTAGGGATACCCGCAGACATACTACCCCCCAGGGAGGACATTAACAGGTCTATATTCGATCCCAAAGGATCTCTGCCCCAAAGGGTCTCTTTGTCGACCCCAAAGGATCTCTTTCATTCACCGGTCTGAAGACCCTTCATACATATACAATCAAAGCACAACAGTAACTATAACCTTACACGTGTTCACAGTTTAGAGTTACCCCACCTTAAGAGACGCTTTCACAATTTCTCAACCTTTGAAATACTCCTGTGCCGCCCACAAGTTGTCCACCTCGAGCCCCAACACGTCACCTAGCACCTTTTTATCCTCTTTTCATTTTAGATGTCGAGTCATATAATTAAATCATAAATTTAACCCAACTCATGCTATACTTTACTTTAAAGACTCCATACATATCCATGTACATAACTTTGGATATACCAACTCATAATATGATTTTGGACTCAAAACACACATTAAAGCTCTTTGAAGCATTTGATCGAACACGTTACGGACACACATTTAAACAACATGCTCATAACTCATTTTAAATTCTTTAGACCCAACATTTCAAATACAAACACCATCACCCTAGGGCTCTAACATACATGAACCTCAACCCCATACAACCCTCATAACATCTCCATACAATTATCAACAAAACAAAGGGAAATTAGGGAAGAATTCCAAACCCTAGCAACAATGAACCATAGGAATTCGATATAACTTCACATATAGCCTCAAGGAGGTAAATAAACCATATGTTCAAGATATCAAGGCAAGAGGATCAATAAAAGTGAAAACCCTAATTTTGGATAACAAACCCTAGGTTTGATTCAACAAGAAATGAGTGTTTAAATCACCAAGATGAAGAGGTATGAAGTTACCTTAGTTGATGGAGGATGATGGAAGGATCCACTCCAAAAGTTCAAGAATTTGTAGAGAGAAGGGGGAGGAAAATCGCCCAAATAGAAAGAAATGAGGAAGAAATTAACAAGTGTGGTATTTATAAGTAGGAAAGTCCCCGGACCCGCGCGACCGCGCGAGGGGGCTCTCGGCCCAAGCTCCCCGCGAGCGCGCACACCCCGCGGGCGCGAACCTCGCCCACACCCCGTGGGCGCGCAACACCCCGCGGGCGCGCACCTTACTCGAAACAACCCCCAACTTAAATCGACTCCCGGACATTTCCAACTCCATTTTAAAACGACTTAGATTTTCGAAACACTTTTAATACACACTGAAAAAGCAGGGGGCGTTGCCCCCTAGCCCCCTGAACCCCCGACTCGCTGACCGGTCAGCGAGACCCCGATCAACTCAGCGTTAGGGTGTTCAAGGTTTTGGCAAACAAAATTCAATGCAATAACATTCATTCATTATCATATAACTCGACACTTTAGTATTTAAAAATTCAAACTGTATTATACACTCAGTATAACATCACTGTGCTATGACGTATCGGCTCGAGTGAGACAACCTGCAATAAAATAATGGCATAACATACAAACATACTCACATGATTAATATTCAACAATATTAATTCAAAATCATTTACTAAAATTATAATTTATAATTTAGCAAAAAGGGTCGGGGTATCACAGAATCCTGACATGGCTGGTGAAGTCAAACTCAGAGACTTCACCAGTGTAGAAAGAATGGTGCAGTACGCATCGATTGTGGACAAGCAGCTCAGAGAGGGCCGCTGTCGTTCCCACTACAATGCAGCCCCTACACGGCCTTCTTGGAATAAAGGTACACATTCCACATCACTTTCTACCCCTTCTACTGATTCCACATGACCAAGACGTCAATCCGGACCACCCGAATGGCGTTTCGACTGTTTTACACCGCAGTCCAACTTTAGACCCGAGTCTACGCCACCCAATCAGTCTCGGCCGAACCCTACATGACCAAACCAAGGTGTTACACCCCCTAATTCAGCCCCTAATCGAGCTCGTGACATCCAGTGTCATAAGTGTCAAGGTTGGGGCCATTTCCATGCTCAATGTCCTAACCGGCGAGTTCTATACTTAACGGAGTCAAACAAAGTCGAATCAGCCAGTGAGGATGAAAAGGAGCCCGTGGGTGATGCCACACTTGAAGAGAACATCAAGAATGATGCCACACATGAAGACGTCAATCCGGAGGTTAAACAAGTCAGTTTGGTCACAATCCGGAGTTTAAGCATCATTCGAGAAGAGGAACAAAAACACCAACGGGAGAACATCTTCTACACATGTGCAGTCATCAAGGGTCATACGTGTTCTATGATTATTAACAATGGCAGTGTAATCAATGCCATCAGTCAATATGCAGTGGAAAAGCTTGGTCTACCCGTTCAACAACATGCAAAGCCTTACAGATAGAGGTGAGATACGCGTGGTTCACCAGGTAAGTGTCTCATTCTCAATCAATAAGTTTTCTGACACAGTTTTATGCGATGTTATCCCTATGGATGCGGCGCACTTGTTGTTAGGCAGACCTTGGTAGTATGATCGACGTGTTGTCCACAATGGATGCCTGAATACCTACAGAGTCGATATTGATGGCCAAACCAGCACCCTAAGGCCATTATCACCTAAAGCCATTGCTATGGATCAGCAACGCATACAGGAGAGGTTCAAAGAGGAAAAGGCGAAGCAAGCAGCCGCAAAACGGGCCCCAAAGGACACGACCGTGAACCCTATTGCCGGACAGCCCCTTTCTGCCATCCCTACCTCCTCCACTCCACCCCTTTTGAACTCCTTAACTGTAGAAAAGAAAAATGAATCAAGTACTAGCAAGCCTCACATGAAGAGCTTGTTTATCTCAGTGAAAGGAGTTCAGAAATCCGTCAAAGCAGGTATGCCTCTTGTCCTACTCACATTTAAGAGCAGTGCTACTAATGATTATTTGTCTAGTGATGTGTAGCCCTTACTTGACGAGTTCAAGGATGTTTTTCCTGAGGAAATACCCGGCAGACTTCCACCAGTGTGAGGAATCGAGCATCAGATCGATTTCATCCCCGGAGCTGTGCTACCCAACCGACCAGCCTATAGGATGTCTTCCGACGAGACTAAGGAGATTGATAGGTAAGTCAAAGAGCTGTTGGAGAAGAAGCAAATCTGTAAAAGCCTCAGCCCGTGCGTCGTTCCAGTGATTCTAGAGCCAAAGAAGAACAACGAATGGCGTATGTGCATGGATTTCCGAGCAATCAATAAAATCACGGTAAAGTATCATTTTCCCATCCCTAGATTAGATGATATGCTTGATGAGTTATCTGGTTCGTGTATCTTTTCTAAAATTGATTTGCGTTCTGGTTATTTTCAAGTACGTATGCAAGAAGGTGATGAATGGAAAACTGCATTTAAAACAAAGCATGGTTTGTATGAATGGCTTGTTATGCCTTTTAGTCTCACCAATACACCAAGCACGTTTATGCATCTCATGAATCATGTTTTGCGTGAAGTAATTGGAAAGTATGTTGTTGTATATTTTGATGACATTCTGATTTATAGTGACACAATACACACACATATGCAACACCTTAGGAATGTGTTCGAAATTCTTAGGGATTCAAAGCTATATAGAAACCTGTCTAAGTGTTCTTTTTGCATGAACGAAGTCGTATTTCTAGGCTTTGTTGTGAGTGAGCGTGGTATACAAGTAGACCGTTCCAAAATCAAGGCAATTGAGGAATGGCCAACTCCTAAATCTGTGTAATACCCCAAAATTTTATTATCTAATTTAATTAGGAATATAAATCTAATAGTTAGAATAAGTGTAATATCCAAAACTTTCCACTATTAGAAAAAAAATAACTTATGCTAACCTTAAGGGTAAGTTAGGGAAGAAAATGAAGCTTTGTAGGTCCTCTTTTTCAGGTGAAGTATGTCTGTTGAATCGGTTAGAGATACAAGAGACATTCTAATATTTTTATTCAGAACCCTAAACACCTTTTCAGATATAATCATGTCCACGCTTTAAGAATTATCTAAATATATAATTATTATTATTATTATTATAATATTTGGAAACCAATTAAATTTGTAACAGTGTATATATATACACATCATACGAGCCAACATTAGTTGTGTACTAATTATATTAAACTATAACTACTTGGATAATTATGTCAATTACATATATATATATATATAAATAGAGTTGTGCATGCATATATAGCTCCACGTAGGGAACACTTGGCATATGTTAAGATTACTTTGCAATTTATATAGGTTATGCTAAGACTCGTAAATTTTGTGAATAAAGAAAAAGAAAAACTAAATTAGTAGTGATGAGGCGGTGAATATAAAACTTTCAATTAATCACTTCATTCACTATGATTTTATAAAAAAGAACTAGGAAGCACGAGAATCATGTTGGTGAAAGAAAGATATAACAAATATAAGGTTAGTTTCTAAATTTATTTTAAATTCTATTCTTATTGATTTTATTGTGGAAAATTGATATTTGATGTTAAGATTTCGATATTACTTTAGAGTAGGTATAGATAATCATAATCTTAAAATATTGGCTATTATTTGTGGTACTTTTCTTTCATAATACAAAATTATTAGAACATCAATTTCGATACATGCAATATGTTATGTTATAAGAAAATAAATAAATAAATGCCAATTTAGGTGAAGAATACATGATGTGATTTATAAATATATGTGGGCGAGTGGAATATGTGAGAAATTATCATGTTATCTTCAATTGTAAATAATGACCAAAGCATAATTTTATACTATTTCACTCTTATGACACAAGATTATATTTCCTCATATTAAATTATTAATAACAATATAAAATATAAATTAAGGGTAAAAATAAAATGCAAAATTACTTATATATATAATGAATAAAGATAATGTACACATAGTGGATTGGATTTGCTATCTTACCTCCCATACGTGTCCTCACATAGATTTATCAAGGTGATGTGGCTTGAATATGGACAAGCAAGTGATGACTCATGCTCTTTAATATAATCATTGAATATAAAAATTTAATTGCAATTGTTTAAATTGATTTTTCCATTTCAGTTTGCTCTCTCAAAATACATATCTCAACAAAAGTAAGACTAATCTATATACACAAGATTTAATTAAATTTCTTATTTCAAGGTAATAAATATTTTCTTTTATTTTATAGGTTAATCTCATGAATTTCAAAAATCACGGAGTAAGATTGAAGAATGTCTAATTTGTATACAAATATAAAATTAAAATCCCATCTTTTTGTATATATAACATATGATTTGTTTTAGGATCATGGCTAAAATTATTTTATTCATCTTAGTGTATTAATATTCATTTTTTTTAATTAAGGAATGTCTAAACTAAATTTATACTAATATGGGTGAAATTTTGTTGGGTTTATTAAAATATATATACGCCTATATATATAATTGGTTTAGAATTCAGAAGGCATGGTTCGGTTGATTTAATTTCTAAATTTTAAAATTGATAAGTTCTTTATTTTTGTTATGTGTGTTTAAAATAGTAGGCTAATTACAAAATAATAATAATCAATAAATTTTATTTTATGCTATTCAACTAATTATTATATGTTTTGCGGAAAAATAAGCTATTATAATCCATTTGTTTAATAGATGGTCAAAATTTTGGAATTAGAATTTATGTGGTAAAATATAACTAATCTGCAATATTGATATTCTAGTCTTGAAGTATCTCATATTTACGGTTAGTTAAGTATTTTTGACTTAGGAGTTTAGGAATTAAATTTTGATAGGCCCTTTAGTTAACTAAGCAAAGATTGGGTGTTGTAGGCCTAGAAGAGTTGGCAGAACTTAAGCAGAACCAACCCAAAACTTGAAAGCTTATCTTTTATCCGGTGAGTTATACTATCTTTGCAAATTGTATCTTTCGAGTTATTAAGCTCTGCTTTGCTAAAATTGCATATGTGACTATCTGTGTTACATATTTACGTGCTACTGTATGTTGTCGGAGTCTCATAAACCAGTGCTGTGTCAATGTGAGTAGCTACAGTATGCATGCATTATTCGTCATGCCCTACTCCTTGTCGGTGAGACTAAAATGAAACACTTATTGGTTATACTCATTGGGTATACTATGGTCATACTCAACTTTACGTGTTGGTGATGTAGTACGGGTTGCGGGCAGTGACTGGTTATACTCTAAAGCACTTCACGATAAAATGTTTTGGTGAACTTAGATTGCTTTCAATTTTAAAACCTTCTAAACTTCACTACCTGCATGAACACAGATAGATTACTTTAACAAAATGATTTGCATAACTTGAATTGTGAAAGCTTGCCCACTGAGTGCATTAGTACTCAGCCCAAATATTTCCAAATATTTTTCAGGTCAGTAGGCTGGTGCGTGGATGTGATGATGCTGAGAGATGGGCTTTTGTTATTAACATATTTTCCATTGTCTCTTTTTGTTAAGTATTTTGTTGATAATGAAGTCTCCGCGCTTGTAATATCCTTTTGTTAAACACTAAGAGTTCTGATCTTGGTGTTATGAATAGGTATATATTATTATACAGCATGTTTGATTATTCTGAGTCTTCTGTTGAGGTTCGGCTAATTAAATTACCCCCATTTCTTTCCCACTTCTTAGTTCCTACCCCCATGGCGTCCATTTCCACAGTCTTTCGGGATCGAGGCGCTACAGAGTGGTATCAGAGCAGGTTTTGAAACTCTGTAGACTTGCTGGGTCATCTTTCATTTGTGTGTCGTAAATTGTTGTATGATATTATATAAGCCTCAGCTCGTCACTCACGCAACAGCCTAAAAGGTACGCATGTTTTTATGCGGATATTAATTTTAAAAGTTTACATTATTTGTTGAAATGTTAAGTCTGTCAGAAAATGAAAGATTAGAATTTGCAGTGTTGATGAGAATTCCTCGAAAGATTGATTTTTATGCTAATCGCATACTTTGATTAACTACGCTGATTGCGTACTCTGTTGCTATGTTGATAGCATACTGGTTTTGAAATATGCTTGTGAGCATATCGGTTTCTGTCTAAGAACTATGTTGATTATATATATGTATGAATTTGTTTATCTATGCCTTGTGCATACTTGTGATGTTTGGAATATGCAGAATGCATACTATTGAACTGTGATAGACGAAAAGTGTTTGTTATATATACTCTAGAATGAGAACGAGAACTTGGAAGCTTGATAACGTAAGATTATTAGCCTAGTTGCTGAACTTAGGTTGGACTTGTAAACACTTATGAGATTGTTAAGAACATAGTTAGACTGAGAAAACCTTTCATTTTGATGACTGAACATACAATGGCCATAGACGATTGTGCGATGCAGTCGGGTCAAGTTTGGCAATTTGTTGTTGGATCAACTTGGCACCTTTTGTAGATGTGGAATGTTGTCTTCTCTTGATATGTTTATCCCAATGTCACATGCAAGAAGAGATCGGAATCTACCACTCTGGGGCTAAGGAGATAGTATATGCTATGAATAGAAAAAAGGCAAAAAAAATACTTGAATATTTTTATAGTGGAACAAGAGATTTTTGTCGACTGATATATCATACCAATCAAGATAGAGATGTAGTCAAACAATCTAGCTTAGCTATACATACGAGTTATGGTACATCTATGTGGAATACTTATCTCGGTCACGACGGGTCGAGAAACCTGATTCACATCAACATTCAGTCAGAAAACTATGGATATGAAATTGAGCTTCACACATAAACAAATGGCTAAATTGAATGAGCGATACAAAATAAGAGATACAGGCTTCAAGGAGTCATCTTAGATGAGAATACAAGCTGGAAAATGCTCTACAATTATCTATAGACAATGAGAAAAACGCAGTGAAAATAAGGGATGCATGATGCGTTAGATGTATCGATCCTAATGAAGTATGTGTTTGTCCTGGACCATATGCTCAAGAATGGTGAGTTGATCTTATGTGTACATATAACATACGATAGGAGCCTTGCTAGATATAACCATCGAGATCAAGAAACATAGGAACTTGAAAACAAGGTTTGATGATGACTTGATGTTATGGGTTGACATAAGACTTTCACGATATAAGTCATTCTGATAGGTGCTCTAAGTGTATTATTTTTACTTGTTTACCTAGCTTCTGTGCATCCCTGCACACTTTGGTCGAGTATTTTGATTGAGCTTCATTTCTTTGATAGTTAAGGGGATGAATCCCTGTTTCTTTTGAGATATTCTCCATTACCTTAAGTCTCGATCTATGGATGGGTCTTATTTGTTTATCTGTTTTGATGCATGAACGACGTCCAGTCACCTATTTCAGTGAAAAGCTCCATGATGCAGCCCTTCATTATTCCACCTATGACAAGGAGTTGTACGCACTCAAGAGAGCTTTAGAAATGTGGAAGCATTACTTATGGCCTAAAGAGTTCGTGATTTACACAGATCATGAGAGTTTGAAGCATTTGAAAGGCCAATAAAATCTGAACAAGCGTCATGCACGATGGGTAGAGTTTATCGAGTCCTTTCCGTACGTCATCAAGTGCAAGAAAGGCGCCGAAAATGTGGCAGTTGATGTATTGTCGAGAAGGTACGTTCTCTTGAACCTTATGCATGCCAAGATGTTGGGATTTGATGCAATTAAGGAGTTGTATGCATGTGATGAGTTTTTCGCACTTATATATGTGCATGTTGCTCAAAATCTCATTCATATGATGGTTATTTCGTGCATGATGGGTTTTTATTCAAGGTTTCGCAGTTGTCTATTCCTAAGTCTTCTATGTATGAGTTATTAGTTTTATAATCGCATGCGGGAGGTTTAATGGGTCACTTTGGTGTGTCTAAGATGTTAAACTTGCTGCATGAACATTTCTTTTGGCCACGTATGAAGCATGATGTTGAGAATGTGTGTAGTAGATGCATTACATGTAGGAAGTCAAAATCTACATCATGCCCATTCGGTCTTTACACACCTCAACCAGCCCCATCTTCCCCGTGGATTGATTTATCTATGGATTTCATACTAGGATTGCCACGGTCTAGGTTTGGTCGAGATTCCATCTTCGTTGTAGTTGATAGGTTTTCTAAGATGTCTCATTTTATTGCATGTAGGAAAACTGATGATGCTGTACACATTGCTAATCTGTTCTTTATTCATGTTGTGTGATTACATGGAATACCTAGAACTATTCTTAGTGATAGGGATTCTAAGTTTTTGGCTCATTTTTGGCGTGTACTATGGGGTAAGCTAGGTACGAAGTTACTTTTCTCTACTACATGTCATCCTCAAACGGATGGTCAAACTGAAGTTGTGAATAGAACTTTAGGTACTTTGCTGCGTTCTTTAGTTAAAAACAACTTGAAATCATGGGAGGATTGTTTTCCATATGCTGAATTTGCTTACAATCGAGTTGTGCATTCATCTACCAACATGTCTCCATTTGAAGTTGTTTATGGTTTTAATCCGCTAACACATACTGATCTTTTACCTTTACCTGTAGATCATCTAACAATTGTTAAAAGTATAAGAAGAGTGGAACAAGTGAAGGAGATGCATGAGAAAGTACGTGCGCGTATTGAAGCCGTTGGCGCACGCATTGCTGTTTAAAAAAAAAAAACGGCGCAAACCAATGATTTTCCAGCCCGAAGATCGCGTTTGGATTCATCTAAGTCCTGGACGGTTTCCTAATCTGAGGAAATCGAAATTGATACCTAGAGGAGATGGACCGTTCACCGTGTGGAGTGGAGTCAATGACAATGCATATTGCATTGATTTACCCGGTGAGTATAAGTGTTCATCTACATTCAATGTTGTTGCTGACTTATCTCTCTTTTCTGCAGATGAAGAGTTCGATGATGAAGAGTTCGAGAATTCGAGGATGAATTCTTTTCAGCAGGGGGGAATGATGAATTCTTTTCAGCAGGGGGGGATGATGAAAAGTTATACGCGTTTGCATGGGAAATCGGGAGATACTATTTTCATGCAAAAGTGGCAAGGTTAAATTACAATATGGGCCACAAATTAATTTAATTATTTACAGCCCAATGTCATGTAACAAGGTCCAAGGTGGCGAGATTTTGAAGCCCAAATCACTTTGGGATTTATCCTTATCTAGTTAGATTTTTCTTATCTTTTTTTTGTATCTTTTCATTTTATCCTAGTTTGACTTGGACTATAGTATTTTCGATTTTTCTAGTTGTTTAGGGTTAGATTTTCGGTCCTCTTATCTCCTATAAATAGGAGTACCATGTGACACTTTAAAAGTTAGACAATTGCAAGAGTTTGAGATTGATTCCTTCCTTTGTCTCTCGATCCTTTGGTTGATCATCTATACAAACAATTCTATTGTTCTAGCAATTCAATAGTCTTAATCAAGTTCTTCAGGGTACATCGAGTACTTGGGAGAATTGCTATCTGGAGAAGTTAGACGTGCACGTTCGGGTTTTACAACACGGGTTCGCCGAATCTATCCAATCCACAACACAACACCATCACCGTCAATACCATCCCCACCGACACCGTCCGCCGTCCTCATCACCGAATTCCAACCCCATCAAGTCGTACCAAGTGTCATCAATCGAGTCCTTGTCGTGTCTGCGTATTCTCGTAAGTTTATTCATTTATTTGAATCGGATTGTATCCAATTGCTCTAGCTGACGTAGTTCGATTCTTGAGTCTTCCGCGTGCATAAATCTCGTGTCTTGGATTCATTGTCCGGGTCACATAAGAAAATACTCAATTACCTTTCATTAAAATTGTGGGTTGCACAACTAAAGTGCACTATTTAGGTGCACGAATGAAATGTGATCGTGTAACAGTACAAATTAATATTGCTACACGAGTGAGGTGCACGACTAAGTATATTCGTGCAACATTATAAATTTATACAATGTTGCAGGAATTAAGGGTATACGACTGAACATAGTCGAGCAATAATTCAAATTTATACTACTACACGAATAGTGTTACATGACTAAGTGTATTCGTACAGTATTATAATTTTACATTGTTACACGACTAGGGTGCACGACAGATGGTTATTTTGTCCAAGTGGCTAGAAGCATATTTTTTTAAAAATAGTGGCTAGAAATATTTTTTGCTAACTCAAAATGGCTATTTAAAAATTTACCTCTGTATTCATATATGTTTGAAATTATTTTGTTTTTCCAGATACAATTTCATATCAAATAATAATGTATGTTAATTTGTGATCGTACTTTTTATTTGAATGTGTCTGTCTAGAGTAGAGTTTCTATGAATTGACCTAATTGCTAGAATGACGATATCATAACTGAATGATGTTATGGATTTAAATTCCACTAGTTATAAGAGTGAATACAAATGAGAAGATATTTTGAAGATACGACATACATGAGTGAATATTTTAAATGCTTACATGATGTACATACACAATTTTTTAATATTAATTTTCTAGATACATAGGACATGTATGAATCTTCTAGATCTAGTATATATATATATACACACACACTCAATGTACATGCATGATGCGTACCTTTATTTTCTTAAATTCATGAATCTTATGTATATCTTTTAAAGTCATGTTTTTAAAATATGAAGACATTTTAAATTCAAGTTCCGTATAACATATATTAGTTTTTTTTAAATTATAATTTTTATATGTAAAATTTTATTTAACAATAATCTCTCTCTTAATTGTAATATATTCATATGGATCCCAATAATATATAGTGTATAGAGGTTGGATAGGAGACACTTGAATTTTGGACAAGGTCAGTGACTCATTGCTAAAATTAGTACATAGGCTCAAGTAGTGGTCAACAAGTGTTTTAAATATTTGGTTGAATAATTAAATTTTAAGAGAAAAATATATTTAAAAAATATACTAAATTAGGTCACGATTCTATATGATCCATAAACATTAATTGCAGTAATTAATCTTCCTATGACCTAGTGGCGGAGTGAGGTCTCTTGAAGACCAATGGTCACATGTTCGAATCTCTTCAATACTATAGGTCGGTGTTAGAGTATAAGTAATTTTATATTTATAATTTTATACTACTGTTCTACCATGTATGGAGTATTCTAAATTAGCATAGATATTTATTTTCCAGATTTTATGTAATTGATTAGTTAGTCTTTGTAATATTTATATACTAGTTATCTCAATGAATTAAGTAAGTTTTAACAAGTACAA
This sequence comes from Perilla frutescens, assembly GCA_026008535.1. Lineage (NCBI taxonomy): Eukaryota > Viridiplantae > Streptophyta > Magnoliopsida > Lamiales > Lamiaceae > Perilla > Perilla frutescens. The sequence continues at coordinate 18,406,611 of BRKX01000005.1, forward strand.
ACCCTATTGTTCTATATGGTATCACGTAGCCACCGATCTTAAATCTGTGTCTTCTTTCTTCTCATCCCTTCTCTCCCTTCATTCTCTTGCCATGGCTGCTAACACCATAGTTGTTAACTCTACCGATTCACCATCCACTCCTCAACTTATCAATATCTCACACCAAAACATTCTCAAACTCTCATCCACGAATTACCTTGCTTGGAAACTTCAAATTGAGGCCATATTAATCGGCTATGACCTCTTTCAATATATGGATGGCTCTCACCTATTCCCTCCTCCCATTGTTTCAGCAGCCACTAGTGTTGCTCCCAACCTGCAGCCACTGGCGATGCTCCCAACAATTCACTCTGGGTGCGACAGGACAAGCTTTTCTTTAACACTCTTATCGGGGCTATCTCAGCACCATTAATTCCGCTCATTCAACAATCCACCACCTCTCGTGATGCTTGGAAAATACTAGGTCATACATATCCGAGCCCCACCCGAGAAAACATCAAGCAAATCAAAGATCAACTGAAACGGGAGAAAATTTCACTTTTGGTCCCATAGGACAATCCTCAGTTCGATTTTGGTCCCGATACTATCAATTATGGTCCTTTTTTTAAAAAAAATCGCTCAATTTTAGTCCCATAGGTTTAAGATTATCAATTTTGGTCCCATGATTTTTAGGCTAAAAGCGAGACCAAAATCGATATTTTCTCTGTTTGGGACTAAAAATGATAGTATCGGGACCAAAATCGAACAAAGGTGTGTCCCGTGGGACCAAAAGTGAAATTTTCTCACTGAAACGGACTCCTAAATGGTCCAAATTAATTTCTGAATTTCTACAATTTGTCAAGAGTCGTTTGGATAAACTTGCGGCTCTCAGCAAACCTCTTGATCCAGAAGACCTCATTGAATTGATTCTTGAGGGCCTTGATGATAACTACCATCAGATATGACATAGTCGACGATCGTAAGTGATCTCATTTGATGAGCTCTATGAAAAGCTCATTACTCATGAATTAACACTTCAACAGAGGTCTTCCGCCTCATCATTTCCAGCTACGGTGAATGTTGCGCGTCACACTAATTATAGACCTCAGTCTGGCCAATCTCGATTATCTCAGCATGCGTCTCAAGCCCTTCATGATCCAACTCATGCTCATACTGCTTCCCCCCATTATCCCACACTCCAAAGCCATATCTGGGTAAGTGTTAGGCATGCCGCAAACCTGGACACTCTGTTTCTTGGTGTCCTAAATTTTCACTGGTACCCACCTCTCATGGGACTACCAGACCAAGTTCACCTATGTTTGCTCCATCCTCATGGTAACCTCAAGCTCATGTTGCCACATCAACACCTAATAACCCTCCAACATGGCTTCTAGATAGTGGCGCTTCTTATCATGTCACCGCATCACTTGATAACATGTCACTCTTTGGTCCGTATGAGGGCACAAATGATATTGTTATTGGTGATGGTACTGGCTTGTCTATCTCTTATACTGGTTCAGTTTCTCTTCCCCATGCCTCTCATACCTTTCATTTAAATAATGTGTTATTTGTTCCAGTAATGAAGCATAATCTTATTTCTATTTCTCAATTTTGTCAAACTAATGAAGCTTCCATTGAATTTTTACCTTCTTTATTTCGTGTTAAGGATCTGCAGATGGGAGAGATAATTCTCGAAGGCAGTCTTAAAGATGGTGTGTATGAATGGCCGTCCAGTACTCCTCTTGTGTGTCCGTCTGCTCTATCCAGTAATAAACTCTCCTCGACTGCTTGGCATCACTGCCTCGGCCACTTGTCTGAGCCTATCCAGCATCATGTAGTTTCTCAATTTCATCTTTCTGTCTTCCAAATCTATGCATGAATATTGTAGTGATTGTTCTTGTAATAAAAGTCATAAACTTCCATTTTTTGTTTCCACTGTTTTATCTAGTACACCCTTACAAGTTATTTTCTCTGATATATGGACGTTTCCTATACATTCATTTGATGGTTTCAAGTATTATGTTATTTTTGTTGATCATTTCAGTCATTATATTTGGTTATATTCGTTAAAATGAAAATCTAAAGTTGCTGATGTGTTTCCTCGTTTCCACAAACTTGTTGAAAATTTCTTTAATTTGAAAATTACGACTCTCTTTTCAGATAATGGTGAGGAGTACACAGGTCTATCAGGTTTTTTGTCTACTAATGGGATTTCTCACCGCACATCTCCTTCTCACACACCAGAAAATAATGGTTTCTCCAAACGACGTCATATGCACATAGTTGAAACAGGTCTTGTTCTTCTCTCTTATATCTCTATTCCTCTCATGTTCTGGTCGTCTGCCTTTCTCACAACCACATATCTCATAAATCGTCTTCCCACTCCCACTCTTCACATGGTGTCACCTTACTTTAAACTCTTTGGCGTCTTTCCCAACTATAACAAACTATGTAACTTTGGGTGTCTATGTTATCCCTGGCTTCATCCGTACTCCTTTCACAAACTCGATCTCAAGTCAACTCCATGTGTATTTTTTGGTTATTCTCTCACTCAAAGTGCTTACTATTGTTATTGTACTCTCACTCACAAAATGTTTACCTCTCGTCATGTAAAGTTTATTGAGTCTACATTTTCCTATGGCTAGCTCTGATAAGCATATAGGTCAGCAAGAGGAGCCTATCTATACTCTGTGGCTTCCCACACAGGTTCTAAACTCACAATTTTCGGACTGTCCTCATGACTCTTCTCCTATTAGTATATCACATCTTACTCTTGTTCCTGCTTCCGATCCTCCTCGTCGTACTTCCACTATTATCACTCGATCATAAAATAATATTCAAAAGTCTCGGGTTAAACTCAATCTCTCTACACTTCTTACTATTGTACTTGAACCTACTTGTCTATCCCAGGACATGAAAGATAGTCAATGGCACCAAGCCATGTTTGCTGAATTTGATGCCCTCACTCAAAATGGCACGTGGGATCCTGTGCTGAATACTGGTATCCAAAATATTATTGGATGTAAATGGATCTGTTGGATTAAACGTTTACCTGATGGTTCTATTGACAGGTACAAGGCTAGGTTGGTTGCAAAAGGATTTTATCAATGCCATGGTGTCAATTACACTGAAACATTTAGCCGTATGATCAAACCTGTCATTGTTCAAATAGTTCTCTCTTTAGTCGTGAGTCAGGGCTGGTCTCTTTGACAACTTGATATTAATAATGCTTTCTTGCAGGGCACTCTCACTGATGATCTTTATATGGTACAACCGCTGGGCTTTGTTCACACTGACAATCCGACACATGTTTGCAAACATAGAAAAGCCATTTATAGTTTGAAACAAGCTCCTCGCTCTTGGTATAATAAACTAAATCACTTTCTCCTTACCTCAGACTTTCAAAACTCAATGGCTAACACATCCTTCTTTTACTTGAACACCTCTGGTACAATTATTTTGGTGCTTGTCTATGTTGATGATATTATTGTCATAAGGAGTCATCCCGTGGTTGTTAACAAGTTTATCCAAACTCTTTCTGCTCAATTCTCACTCAAGGATCTTGGTGATCTTTATTATTTTCTTGGAGTTGAGGTAGTTAGTTGTTCTCAGGGGTTGTTATTGTCTTAATGATGCTACATTTCCGACATCCTAGCTCGATCCAAGATGACTGATGCTACACCTGCTGCCACACCACTTGCTACTTTGCGCACTCTCACACTACACTTGGGTACCACTCTCTCGGATCCATCTAAATATCAGACAGTGATTGGTAGTCTTCAGTATCTCTCTTTGACCCATCTCGGTATTGCATTTGTTGTTAACAAACTGTCTCAATATATGCATCATCCCACCACTGATCCTTGGATTGTTGTGAAGCATGTGCTTCGCTATCTTTGTGGGACAACTGATCGTGGTATTCTTCTTCTTCATCGGCACTCATCTTTTCATCTTATTGCCTACTCCGATGCTGATTGGGCAGGTAATAAGGATGATTACACCTCCATTGGTGCTGATACGACCCAAGCCGAGGAGATGTCCGATCCAATCAAAGTACCAGAAGGGCCAGTTATACGATCCCGAGCTAAGAGATTCAAGGAGAGTCTTAGTGGATTATACAAGGAGTCTGGGCCCAAGAGGCGTCAAGGAGACCCGTCGAAGGAGTTGAAATCGAGCATCGTTGGAAGATGAAGTTCACATGCGAGAGCGAGATGACGGAGGGACGCGGCCCGAGTGCAGAGGCAGCGCGACCCGAGTACAGACACGGTGCGACCCGACGTCGATGCAAAGGCGTGAAAAACACCCAGGGAGGCACGGCCCGGGGACAGTCGTGGCGCGACCTCACTCGCGCTCACCGAAGCACGACCCGACCGAAGACGGTGCGACCGAGCCCATGTCGTGCCTGTATGGGCGGTTCTGAATTTTGACTTGTTTTGTTTCCTAGTTTGTGTAGGATTTTATTTTAGGGCTTGATTATTTGGACCAACTATATAAGACCTTGTCTCTCATTATTTTGAGGATACAACTTTGATATTAATTTTAAACGTGAGTTTTCACTTTTCTCTCTAAGAGAATTATCCGAGTTTCACAACACAACGTGAGATTCAAACGACTTATCAAACGGATTCATATCCCCATTTGTGGCGTCATCCACACAATCCGAGTTCATTTTTCCAATTGATCGAGGGTCACGGATTCAATCAAATTCGTGGTTCAATTTCATTATGAGGCTAGGGTTTGGATCTTTCATCCCCAATTGTTCATGTAACTTGATACTCCTGGGAAAATAATGCAATCATCGTCATCGTAGCGGCGAAGATCGCATCAAGTGGTATCAGAGCTTCGGTTTTGTATCATGTTCCAATTTATCCCTTTCATTTTTGTATTTTAATTTCTCGCCTATTGTTATAAAAAAAAGTCAATTCAGCTAAAAAAAGATGCTGAAATTTAAAAAAAAATAAGTAAAAAGGCGGGAAAAATTTTGGTGTTTTTGTTACAATTGATCTTGATATTTGGGTTGTTGGATACGCGTATATTGCCTGGGGAGAAGTCGAGAAATTTTTCGATAAATTTCCAAATTTTTGAAATTTTCGGGTACACATTTTAGTGAATTGTGATTGGTCTTTTGAGGTTTCATTGTTGTGGTTGTGTTCTAGTTTAATTTTCTTTGGAGAGGAAAACGAGTGGTAAAGGCAAGAGTGTGTGAGATTATTAGAGTGAAAAGAGTCGATTGTGTGATACACGAGAATATACACGTGAGGTTGAGAGCTAGACTTTTAGTAGGATTTCTTTGTTTTGTTGTTCATTTTATAGTTCGTTTCATTGTTCCGTTGTAATATTTTGTTTTGTTCATTGAGTTTTTATAAAAAAAAGGACGAAAAAAAAATCGTTAAAAAAAAGAGTCGATGAAAAAAAAAAGTCGACATGTCTAACAAAGGTGCAGGTACCAAAGATAAAGCAGCAGGAATGAGTGATGAGACACTCACTACATTTGACCCAAAGAATACAGTGGAAGCCATTCAACAACATCTAACGAAGCTGTTCAAGACTGAGATGGCAACGTTGAATGAGAGACTCAACAAAGTGGAGAATTCATTACATGAGCAATCCCAACAAGCTCCACAAGAGAACTGTGGTGGTAAAGGTGGAAGAGGCGGATGAGGAACCCGGATAGAGGCTCGACGCTACCCCGACATGGAGAGACAAAGAGTGGATTACTACGACACTGAGGTGGGAGATTTAGAGAAGGAGGATAGATACTCAACTGCTGGAGGAAGGAAATATAGAAAAGCAAAGAATCGAGAAGATGATGACCTCGGCAACATCAAAATGAATGTGCCTTCGTTCCAAGGTAAAAATGATCCAGCTCTGTACCTTGAATGGGAGCGCAAGATTGAGATGATGTTCGATTGTCACAACTATTCCGAGCTCAAGAATGTGAAGTTGGCAGTGGTAGAGTTCTCAGACTATGCCATAGTATGGTGGGATCAGTTGACATCCAACAGACGGCGTAATCTGGAACAACCAATAGAAACATGGGGAGAGATGAAGGCGGTGATGAGGAAGAGATTCGTGCCAAGCTATTACTACCAGGAGCTATACAACAAGTTACAAAACTTCAGACAAGGTACGAATAGTATAGATGAATACTTCAAGGAGATGGAGGTTTCTATGATCCGAGCAAATGTGGAGGAAGATAGGGAGGCTACAATGGCTCGATTTCTAGCCGGTTTACATAGAGAGATCTGAGAAGTGGTGGAGTTGCAGCATTATGTGGAGATGGAGGACATGGTGCAAATGACCATAAAGGTAGAGAACCAAATCAAGAGGAGGGGTAACAACAATCGAGCGGGTTCTTCTACATGGAAGTCGAACTCAAATCCCAATGCAACCCCGTGGAAGACTTCAAATCAGGGAAAGAAGGATGAGAAGTAACCGTTCACCAAGCTGAAGACTGAGGCACCCACAGTGACAAGATCGAGTAATCAAGACTCATCGGGTAACCGAAACCAAGATATTATGTGTTTTAAATGTCAAGGTAGAGGTCACATAGCCAACCAATGCCCAAACCGACGCGTGATGATTTTGAAGGACAATGGTGAGATCGTGACGGATGAAGAAGAAGTTGATCCGGAGATGCCGAGATTGTCCGGGTTAAGTGAAGACGAGGAGTACGCAGCACCTAATGCCCTCATTTTGGTTGCACGCAAGTCACTTAGCTTGCACACCAAGAGCGTCGATGAGGAATAAAGGGGGAACATATTCCATACCCGATGCCACATCAAGGATAAGGTATGTAGTATGATTATTGATGGAGGTAGTTGTACTAATGTTGCAAGTGTTGTGATGGTGACAAAATTAGGATTGCCAGTTCTCAAGCATCCTAAGCCATACAAGCTGCAGTAGTTGAACGACAGTGGAGAAACCAAGGTGAACAAGCAAGTTCGAGTGCCATTTCGGATTGGCAAGTATGAAGATGAAGTGTTGTGCGACGTTGTGCCTATGCAAGTGGGACACATCTTGCTAGGACGTCCATGGCAATTTGATAGGAGGGTGAAGCATGATGGCTTCACAAACAAGTACTCTTTTGTACTTAACAAGAAGACGGTGACACTAGCTCCTCTAACACCATCCCAAGTGTATGAGGACCAAGTGAAACTACAAGAGGAGGCAGATACCATGAGGAAGAAAGGAAAGGAGGCCAATGTTGGAAAGGAGGCGATCCAACACGCTTGTTTTTCCACAGCTAGCGATGTCAAATGGGCTGTGCAAAATGAGAAGCCAATGTACTTGATGATCCGCAGAGATGTCTTAATGAGTGCTAACCAATTTGATCCATCGTTGCCTAGTTCTATTGTATCTCTTTTGCAGGAATTCAAGAATGTATTTCCCAAAGAGATGACACCTGGTTTGCCACTAATTAGAGAAATCGAGCACCAAATTGACTCCATGGCCGGCGCCACATTGCCAAACCGACAAGCCTATCGGAGCAACCCTGAGGAGACAAAAGAGCTAGAACGTCAAATACAAGAGCTATTAGAGAAAGGACAAGTAAGGGAGAGTTTGAGTCCATGTGCGAGTCCAGTTTTGCTCGTGCTAAAGAAGGATTCATCCCTACGGATGTGTGTCGACTGCCGAGCCATCAACAACATTACGGTAAAGTATCGACATCCCATTCCCCATTTAGATGACATGTTAGACGAATTACATGGTGCATGCATATTTTCTAAGATAGACTTAAGAAGTGGGTACCATCAAATTCGCATCAAGGAAGGGAATGAGTGGAAAACGGCATTCATTACAAAATTAGGATTGTATGAATGGTTAGTTATGCCGTTTGGTTTGACAAACGCTCCTAGTACATTTATGCGTCTTATGAACCATGTTTTGCGTGCTTTTATAGGTAGATTTGTTGTGGTTTATTTTGATGACATATTGATTTATAGTAAGAATAAAGAGGACCATGTTGAGCATTTGAAATTCATTTTGCAAGCTTTGAGGAAAGAACAATTGTATGCTAACCTAAAGAAATGTACCTTTTGTACGGATAAGGTTGTGTTTATTGGTTTTGTTGTTAGTGCAGACGGAGTACAGGTGGACGAAGAGAAGGTTCGTGCCATCCAAGAATGGCCGAGGCCAACAAGTGTGGGAGAGGTTCGAAGTTTTCATGGGCTTGCAAGCTTCTATCGACCTTTTGTTCCACATTTCAGTAGTATTGCAGCACCCATGACTGAAGTGATCAAGAAGAATGTGGAATTCCATTGGGGAGAGGCTCAAGAAAAAGCATTTCAAACGCTTAAAGAGAAGTTGACACATCCACCGGTACTATCTCTTCCAAAATTTTCTAAAACTTTTGAGATAGAATGTGATGCTTCTGGTGTTGGAATTGGTGCAGTGTTGATGCAAGAAATTCGGCCCATTGCCTACTTCAGTGAGAAACTTGGCGGCGCCACCGCAAACTACCCGACGTATGACAAGGAGTTGTATACACTAGTGCGGGCATTGCAAATGTGGCAGCATTATCTTTGGCCCAAAGAGTTCGTGATCCACACTGACCATGAATCATTGAAGCATTTGAAGGGGCAACACAAGTTGAACAAAAGACATTCCCATTGGATGGAGTTTGTTGAGACGTTTCCATACGTCATCATGTATAAGCAAGGGAAGGAGAATGTAGTGGCTGACGCACTATCGAGGAGGTACGCTTTACTATCCACTTTAGATGCTAAATTACTTGGTTTTGAGTGCATTAAGAGCATGTATGTATGTGATGATGATTTTAAGGATGTCTATATTGCATGTGAAGAATCTGGAGATGGGAAATTTTATAGGCATGACGGATATTTGTTTAGAGAAAATAAGTTATGTGTGCCTAATTGTTCAATGCGTGAGCTTTTATTGTTGGAGTCATATGGTGGTGGTTTAATGGGGCATTTTGGGATAGCTAAGACTTTAGCTATTTTGAATGAACATTTCTTCTGGCCTCATATGAAACGTGATGTGGAACGTATGTGTGCTAAGTGTGTTACATGTAGACAAGCCAAGTCTAGAGTCGAACCACATGGTTTATACATGCCTTTGTCTATTCCTACATCACCTTGGATAGATATATCTATGGATTTTATGTTAGGATTGCCTAGGAGTAAACGTGGTCATGATTCTATTTTTGTGGTTGTGGATAGATTTTCTAAGATGACACATTTTATTGCATGTTCTAAAATAAATGATGCTTCCTACATTGCTGATTTATTCTTTACGGAAGTTGTGCGTTTACATGGTATGCCTAAGACAATTATTTCTAATAGAGATGCTAAGTTCTTAAGTTATTTCTGGAAGACATTGTGGTGTAAGTTAGGGACTAAGTTATTGTTTTCTACTACTTGTCACCCACAAATAGATGGTCAAACAGAAGTAGTAAATATGACTTTATCTACGTTGTTAAGGGCTCTAATTAAAAAGAACATCAAAACTTGGGAGGAATGTTTGCCACATGTTGAATTTGCATATAATAGATCGGTGCATTCTGCATCTCAGTTTTCGCCATTTGAAGTTTCATATGGGTTTAATCTTTTAACTCCTTTGGATTTAATTCCTTTGCCTGTGCATGAATATACTAATCTTGATGGGAAAAAGAAAGCTGATTTTGTGAGACAGATTCATGAAAGAGCTAGAGCAAACATTGAGAGACGGACTGAGCAGTATGCCGAGAAAGCTAACAAGGAGCGAAGGAGAGTCGTGTTCGAACCCGGTAAATGGGTTTGGTTGCACATGTGAAAAGAGAGATTTCCGGCTCAAAGACGATCTAAGTTGCTTCCTAGAGGGGACGGACCATTCCAATTTGTGGAATCCATCAGTGACAATGCATACAAGCTGGACTTACCAGGTGAGTATAAAGTAAGTTCATCATTTAATGTTGCTGATTTAAGTCCTTTTGATGTAGGTGATGAACTGGATTTGAGGACAAATCCATTTCAAGAGGAGGGGAATGATATGAACCAAGCCGAGGAGATGTCCGATCCAATCAAAGTACCAGAAGGTCCAGTTACACGATCCCGAGCTAAGAAATTCAAAGAGAGTCTCAGTGGATTTATACAAGGAGTCTGGGCCCAAGAGGCGTCAAGGACACCCGTCGAAGGAGTTGAAGCCAAGCATCGTTGGAAGACGAAGATCACATGCAAGAGTGAGACGACGGAGAGACGCGGCCCGAGTGCGGAGGCGGCGCGACCCGAGTACAGACACGGCGCGACCCGTCGTCGATGCAGAGGCGTTAAAAACACCTAGGGAGGCACGGCCCGGGGACAGTCGTGGTGCGACCTCACTCGCGCCCACCGAGGTGCGACCCGACCGAAGGCGGCGTGACCTAGCCCGTGTCGCGCCTGTACGGGCGGTTCCGAATTTTGACTTGTTTTATTTCCTAGTTTGTGTAGGATTTTATTTTAGGGCTTGATTATTTAGAGCAATTATATAAGACCTTGTCTCTCATTATTTTGAGGATACAAATTTGATATTAATTTTAAACGTGAGTTTTCACTTTTCTCTCTAAGAGAATTATCCGAGTTTCACAACACAACGTGAGATTCAAACGACTTATCAAACGGATTCACATCCCCGTTTGTGGCGTCATCCATACAATCCGAGTTCGTGTTTCCAATTGATCGAGGGTCACGGATTCAATCAAATTCATGGTTCAATTTCATTGTGAGGCTAGGATTTGGATCTTTCATCCCCAATTGTTCATGTAACCTGATACTCCTGGGAAAACAACGCAATCGTCATCGTCGTACCGGCGCAGATCGCATCAGGTGCTTATGTCATATATCTTGACCACAACCCTATATCTTGGAGTTCGAATAAGCAGCATACTGTTACACGCTCATCTACTGAGGCTGAATATAGATCAGTTGCTTTTACAGTGGCTGAACTCTGTTGGATCATGTCTCTTCTAGGAGAAACCGGCCTTTTTCTTCATGCCAAACCTCTCATTTACTGTGACAATGTAGGTGCTACGAGCTTGTGCTCTAATCCTATTTTTCACTCTCGGATGAAGCATGTGGCTCTTGACTTTCATTTCATATGCCAGCTTGTTCAAAATGGTGTCCTTCATGTTACCCATGTCGCCTCTGTTGATCAACTAGCTGACGCCCTCACTAAGCCATCATCTCGTTAACGTCTTCAAATGTTGTTAATCAAGATTGGTCTCATCTTGTGACGCTCCATCTTGCGGGGGGATGTTAGAGTATATGTAATTTTGTATTTATAATTGTATATTATTGTTCTACCATATATGGAGTATTCTGAATTAGCATAGATATTTACTTTCTAGATTTTATGTAATTGATTAGTTAGTCTCTGTAATCTTTATATACCAGTTATCTCAATGAATTAAGTAAGTTTTCACAAATACAAACTCTATTATTCTACAGTGGGGTGTATGAAAAAAAAGTAATTAATCTTTCCTAAAGTGACTTGTCTAGCAATAATAATACAAGTCTTGTAAAAATAATAAGAATAAGATTAGGCGTTGATGACGATGATCTAAGAAATGAAAAGGAAGTTCTAAATAAAAATAAAATAAAACGAAAACAATTGTAGTATTAACATAAGATTAATTAAAACGATAACTTGAACAGTAATAATATATATAGGATAAAACAAACACTACACACAACATTAGTATCTGATGTAGATAAAATTGTGTATAATCTGATATGCTTTTAAGATTTAATCTTAACATCTGCATTAAAATCTTCTGTGGTCAACTTCAGAATAGTCATTCACATTTATAATTCACCACGTGTTCATGAAGATAATCATACACTAAAAAGAATAAGATATCATTCCTCAACTTTTGAAAATATAAATAAAGAATACCTAAAAAAATTGGTCTAGAAGTTGCTTTGTTGACATAGATTGCAGCACAAAGAGGGACCAAAATTATAGCCAATCATCATAAAGCATCACAAGTAATTGGGCACGTACACCAATAATTTGTTAGGGGTGTCCATTTTTTCTATGGAAAAATACAAATAGCCATTAGCATTTTTTTGCAAAACGTAAAAATTTCTTATTTAATTAGTAGTGTAAAAAACATATCATTTAGTTATCAAATTCTGTAAAAGATTAATTATCATTATATATAACTTTACGTGTAGTATACACACCGTTATTGCATCTATGAAGTTATTAAGCCATTCTTACTATATGAAAATATTATCTTTTTTAGAAAAATATAAGTGAATAAGATTTTATGTTATAAATAAAGGATGAATATATTAGTCCATAAAATTAATTATTAATTCTAGATAAAAAAATTAAAACAATAATAAAAAAGAAACGGGGAGTATTAAAATTTCCAACAATAATAAGATATAGTTTGAATTTAATTTATAACTTAATTTGATGTGAATTATCTAGGTTTGGCCAAATAAGGATATATTGATGTTTAAACAATTAAAGTATTCAAAAAAGTAAAAGAGAGGTTGCAAGAATAGACTAATCAAATATAAAAAATGATACGTTACACCTAATTAATATTAATATAGAGACGTTTAAGGCAAAAGGGCACATATATAGGCTATGATTGTGTGACAATTCTTATCTATATACATTTTTTTAATAATAGAAGTCGCTATCAATATATATATACATATATATATATATAGGGGAAGGTTTATATAAAAATACTCCCTAGTGTGAGAAATGAGACTATATCTAACACCACACATTCATGAAAAATTAAAGGTCTAAATTTGATAAAAAAGACGGTGGCAATTCTGTAATATTTGAAAAGTTTTTCGCGTGGGGTAGTAACGTAATTTGGTAATTCTTATAAAAATCGCGAAAGATTTGATAAAAGATCGTCATGCTAACGAAGTATTATCATCATGATAACAAAGCATTATAGTGATGCTAATTAAAGTTTTCAAATATTGTTAGCGAAAAATATATTCTAAAAATTAATTATAAACCTAATTTGATTTAATAAACCCTAATTAAATGGAAAAAATCATAATTGGATGAAATAAACCTAACTAGATGAAATAAACATTGACTGGAGTTGGAAGAAATCATAATAATAATATATTTGTACTACATTAGCATTAGGGTTTTGCTTCATCAGCGCTGTGAATACACTATGTTAGCATATGATAATACTTTGTCAACATACGTTATAAACCATAATTGGATAGGATAAATCATAATAATCAATTAGGAACTATAAATGAAAAATTAAATTAAAAAAATTATAATTAGATAGAATAAACCATAATTGAGATGAAATAAACCATAATTGAGATTGAATATACATTAATAAATTTATAATACGCTGGCATTATAATAATTCTTTGTTAGCACAACGAATATATTATATTAGCATATGGCAAATGCTTCATTAGCATACGTTATCATATGTTATCATAATGCTGACGGAGAATTATTATATGCTAACGAAAGCATTTACAACTTGGGCACGCGTAAAAATTTATTTTTTGTTCATATTTTTTCATCTAAACATAGCCTTTCGACATCTTAAATGAAAGAGCACGAATAGAGCTTTTATTTGATATATTTTTTGTGTGCATTGGATTAAAAACGAGCAAGTTATGGTAGTTTAAAGTTTTTAAGATTTTTTTAATTGTTGACATCATCATTTTTAGTGGGTTTTGATGAAAATAGCCCTCATTCTTTTATTTTTTGCCCTATTATTTATGAAATTGACACCTTAAATCTCAACCATTAGATTATTAAATTGGATGGTGTAAGATGAGGTCTCAGTTCTCACACCAGGAAAGTGGTCTCATTTCATCCATATCCTATATATATATATATATATATATATATATATATATATATATAGATATATATATATATATATATATATATATATATATAGGGGTTGGATCAAAAATACACATTTTTCTGTGTAGGAACTACGAACCCATCTTATACCGTCCACCAAGATGATCTAATGGCTGAGATTAAATGTCCAAATCAAGACAAAAAAGAAGGAGACGGGGGTATAGTTGTCCAATCTTAATAAAAAAGCTGATGTCATCATTTAAAAAAAATGCTAAAAACTTTGAACGACCATAACTCACTCGTTTCAAATCAGATCAACGCAAATAATATACCAAATTAAAGATCTTTTCATGCTTTTTAATTCAAGATCAGTTATGGATATGTTTGTTCAAATAAATATAGACGAAAAATACAAAATATAATTTTTTACTCGTGTCCAGCGCGAAAATACTTTCGTTAGCTTTTAAATAATGGTTCGTCAGCATTATGATAAGTTGATTACATATACTGACGAAGCATTTACTATATGCTAACATATTGCATTTATTGTGCTAATGAATGATCATCATAATGTTAACGTACTACGCATACTTATATTATTATTATTATGATTTATTACATTTCAATTATGACTTATAATTTTTTTTATGATTTAATTTTTATGTTTTAATTACTAATTGAATATTATATATTATTTATTTCATCAAATTAGAATATATTAGTTAGAGTTTTCTTCATTCATTTATGGTTTATAACTTATGCTAACGATGAATTGTCATATGCTAACATAGTTTATTCGCAATGCTGATAAAATAATATCATTATGCTAATGTTTTATATGTATATTGTTATTATGATTTATTCCATCCAATTGGGGTTTATAATTAATTTTTAGAATTTAGTTCTAATTTTAGATCATTGAAGTTTATTATATCTGAATTATGGTTTATTTCATCCTATTAGAATTTATAATTACACTTTAGAATTTAATTTAGTTAGTAGTCATTCCTAATCTAACATGATGGTACATATATTACATATATGGAATGATATTTACTTGGTAGTCATTCCATATTATAATAGTCATTCCTAATCTAACATGTTAGATTGATTTATGATTTTTTTTTCTTTTTAACTTATTTGTATTTTTGGTTTCTCATAATTTTCAGATTCATAATTTTTTGTACGTCTCTCAATTTGTTCCCTCCATCAACAGTCCATAAATATATTAACTTCAAATGAATATTTGCACAAATATATTGGGTCGTAGATGGAGAATACATGTTAGATATAACTCTCTCTCTCTCTCTCTCTCTCTCTCTCTCTCTCTCTCTCTCTCTCTCTCTCTCTCTCTGTGTGTGTGTAGCGCCCTGGTCCCGAAAGACCTAGAAATAGACGCCACGGGGGTTGTAATTAAGAAGCGGGAAAGAAAGGGAGTAATCTGATTAATAAAATCTCAATAGAAGACTCAGAATATTCAAACATGCTTTATAATAATATATATTTATTCATAACACCAAGATCAGAGTTCTTAGTGTTTAACAAAAGGATATTACAAACGCGGAAACTTCATTATTAACATAATACTTAACAAAAAGAGACAATAGGAAAATACGTAAATAACAAAAGCTCATCTCTCAGCATCGTCACATCCATACGCTAGCCTACTGACCTGAAAAATATTTGAAAATATTTGGATTGAGTACTAATGCACTCAGTGGGCAAGTTTTTACAATTCAGGTTATGTAAATATATTAGCATAATTATTTTATATTTTAGTGCAAATTGAGATTTTACATTCCCACTGAAAAAAATAAAATTCATAAAATTAAACTAATAGATAAGTAGAAGACTACCTTGAATAAGAGTTTTGGTTGATTAATGACTTGGGATAGCTAATTAGAGGGTGTTCCTATGTTTTTTTTTTCTTTTTCTTACTTAAAGTTGGCATGAATTAATTTTAATAGCATTAGGGTTCCCAATAAAATATTGAAAGTAGTATATGAGTCATCACTTTCTTAATCCTAATTTGACACATCAATTTGATAAAATATATTTATGACACATATGGGTAAGAAAAGTAATGACAAATCAATTTCCATTATACATATACTTATATATACACATAATAATATATATTTATTATTATTATTATTATTATTATTATTATTATTATTATATATAAATATATAAATGATATACATACATAATATATATATATATATATATATATTTGTCATAATAAATCTATTACACTTAGTAAATAAATTATATTTAATCAAATTAAGTGCATATCTAGGGTTCTAGATTAAATACGAGAATGTTCTAAGGGTAATTCAAACACACTCAATGGGCACACATCACCTAAAAATGTGACCTAAAAGGGTCCATTTTCTTCCCTAGATTATCTTTATACTATATATATATATATATATATATATATATTAAATACCAAAAAGTTTTGGATATTTCACTTATTCTAACTATTGGATATATATTCCTAATTAAATTTAGATAATAAAATTTTGGGGTATTACACTCTCTCTCATATCAAAGTTCTTCACGTCCTTATATATTACGTAAAATTGAGTGTTTAGATATTATGAACTTGATAGCTGTAACATCTAATATGCGTTTTAATAACTAAATACACACTAGAGGTGAAAAGCATGCAATGTGTAAAGGAGTTTGCTTCACATGCTATAATTATATTAAACTCGGACATATATATGACAATGATTAATTTAAAATCAAATTAACATGTATTGTTTGTTGACATTCCTTTATATAGGTTATTGTATTGCTAACTTGTGTTCCAATCATTGCTTCTTTCATACACAACATGCTGAAATGGTCCATATACAACAAATTACTGAATGCGTAGCCATTTATTGCTTAATTTAAATTAATTTATAACTTAATGTATTGTAATTTATTGCTTGATCTAAAGTGATTTTCCGCAACATCAAATACATTAATTTAAATGTTTAAAATACCTTAATTCCTATAATTTCTTTGAATATGTGAGAAAATTTAATTATGCAATAAAATATTAACAATTAAGCAATAACTTACAATAAGATAAGCAATTTCTCATTCTCGCACCAACAAATACATTATTGGGAAAAACTATCAAGGTAGTCCAACTGATGATTTTGATGAAATATCAAAACACGTGCAAAAGTTCTAATGAAAAACTACAGGATATTCAAGCTGGAAGTCGAACCGATGACCAAGTAAGACTTCAAAACTCAGCTTAGCTGAAGCGAAAGTCAATCGTCTTGAAGCGTGGTCAACTAGTTGAAGAGGATGCTTCAAGCAGACAAGTTAAAGCTTAGCCCACAAAGCTCAGCCGTCAAAGTCTTACCTCTAGAGCTCAAGCTAAGGGGAAGAGAACACTGAAGGCCGGAAAGCATCCACAGATGAGTAACCATCAGTCGAGCTGAAAGCTAAGAAAAACTGATGAGAAAAAGAGCCAGCTTGAAGGCTCAAAGCCAAACTGAACTGATCAAGGATCAGTCAGCTGGGAGAAAAGCTCATGAGAAAGAGCCAACTGGAATCCAGAACTGAAAGCTCTAAAGCTAAGTTGTCAAGATCCCGAGCTGAAAGCTAAGTCAGCTGATCTGAAGCATTCCAGGACTGAAGCTTGAGGCAGCTAAAAAACTGCTAACTGGACGATCTCAGAACTGAAAGCTGAGACAGCTGAGGATCTATCAGCTGAAGTCCAAAAACTGATAGCCGGAGCAACTGCTAACTGATAGGCAGTTATTGAAGATCCTGACAGGAAAATCTTGAAAAGATCCTGATGATCTTGGAGCAGAAGCCATTAAATACAACGGCTAGTTCAATCAAAGCTTCAAACACTCGACTTGATAGTATTGAGAAGATTCAAACCTATGGCCTTTGATCTCCAATCAATTTCACCCCACCATTAAACCATCACAGCGGGAGAAGTTGCTATCAATATTTCTATCATTGATTTGAGTAATCTGCGAAATTCAATCAGATTTTAAAACTAAATAAAATACGACTAATATAAAAACAGATTGATATTGAAATCTTTCAAATTATGGGCTTACTCGCCTAAATCTATATGTTAAAAGGCAAAAGCATATATGTATGGTTGTCATGCATTCGTCAATATCATTTTCAATTATGGAAACCTTCTTTATCAATCTCAATCTTGAAATCTTCTACAAAGAGCCATTTTTGGAAAAGAATATCCAATTTTGTTTTTGGTAGTGAAACTTAAATTTGAATCTAACATGCAAGTTCCATTATTTCTTCCAAGAAATTGAAAATTATGCAAGTTGTGAAAATTTTGTCAATTCTTTCTCTCAAGATGTTTCAAGTTGTGAGGAATTGATTTGATTGCATGTCACAACTTACCATGCCACTTCTTCTAATTGGAAATATAGTAGTGTACACTGAATCTTAATAGGGTAATGTTATTTGACCATACATGTGGTCGGTCATAATAGTTAATTAAAGTAAGATTTTAATATTTATTAAGTAACTAATTAAAATTTTAATAATTGATTAATGTTTATTTACTCTTATAACCTTGACTCATTTTAGAAAGAAGTTGATTTATTATTTTAAAATTGGAAGTTTTGTTATATTTTTATTTTTATATTTTTAAATTATATTTTAAAATGTTGAATTATATAATAAACAAGTTTATAAAAATAAAATATTTGGTTGAATTTATTTTTGTTGTTATATTTTATTTTATTATAAATTTTTAAATCACATAATAATCAACTTTATTAATAAAACATATTATTGAATTTATTTATTTTTCTAATATTCTTATTTATTTTGAAATTTTGAACCTCAGAACATTCAAATTTATTAATACCAGTTGTTCTTGTCTTCAACTCTTAAGGATGTGTGAGTAATCAAACCGGTCTACTTGACATCCCATTACTTCTTCTGAGCAGACTTCTTCTTTCTCTGTGCAGCTGGTCTTTTGTTCCTGTTGCTGGAATGTTGAACTACAAATCTCCTTCTCATCCTTTTGAGATCATAAAGATATTTCTCACAATGTGATCGAATATGGCCTTTCTCCTCACAATAATGGCAGATAATTCCTTTTCTGTTGCCATTATAAACAATCATCTTCTTGTCAATACTGTTCTTCTAGATGTTCTGAATATTATCTTGTACATGCACTGATTGACTTGTACTTTCTTTACCAAACACTGTCTTGGTCTATCCACCACTATATCCAAGCCCTGGATGACTCTTCCCTGAATGTCCTGGAGTTATAAGAATCTTATCAAGATTCTTTGTTCCATTGTTGAACATGTTGACATTCCTTCTTATGGATTTGAGCTCTACAGATAATTCAGCAATCTCATTCTCTTACTGCTCGATGATACTCTTCTATTCTGAATCAAACTTGATCAACTTCTCTTTCTCCTCTAGAAGATTCTTGTTATGAGACTGAAGAGTCTTGTTGATCGATCTTCACTACTTCCAGCCATTTTGCATACATCTTCTTGTATATTTTGACAAATTCTTCTTGACTGAAGTCTTCATTGTCTGAATCATCATCTTCTGCATAGTTGAAGAGATCCTGGAATTTATATATTTTTGCTGTAAAAGTAATAGTCTCTTCATCTGAATCACTACTGATTTCTTCAGAATCATTGTCACTGAGAGATGCATTGTAATTTTCTTTTGGTTCTCTTCAGTGTATTTACACATTCAACTTGAATGTGTCCAAATCCATCACATTCTCTGCACTGAATTCCTCTTCTGGAATTTGACTGTTGAAATTTCTTCTGATCATTGCTTAAGTTTCTATCTTGCAGAGAATTACCACTTGGTTGTCTTCTGTTGTTGAACCTTTTTGAAGACTGTTTGTTAGCTCTTTTCAACATACGGCTAAAGTTCTTGGTGATCAAAACCATAGTATTCATTGTATCTAAATTAAGTACATTCTTTTGTTTCTATACATGTTCAGGTACATCTTTTAAAACTTCAATTTTAAGAGCAATACATCTCTTTCTTGAGTTGTTGTCTTCATCTTTAAGATTCATCTCAAATGTCCTCAAGGACCCCATCAGCTCATCAAGTCTTATACTCTTGATATCATTGGCTTCTTTAATTGTAGCAACTTTGTATGCAAACTTCTTGGAAAGAGATTTGAGAACTTTTCTCACAAGTTTCTCATTGTTGATAGGCTCACCAAGAGCAAAACTCTCATTAGATATGCTTCTCAGTCTGGCATTAAACTCACCTATGGACTCAGTTTCTTCTATTCTAAGAGATTCAAACTTAGAAGTAAGATTTTAAAGCCTTGATAACCTTACTGAACTAGTCCCTTCAAAGGTGGTTTTCAGAATATCCCATGCAGCTTTTGCAATCTTACAAGTTGAGATTAAACTGAATGTTTCAAGATCAACTGCGGAGAATATAGCATTGAGAGTTTTAAAGTTTACATTGTACCAGTTCTTTTGCAGCACAGTCCACTCTCCTTCTTCAATCTCCACATGCTTTCCTTCCTTAGCAACAGTTGATTTTTTCCATCCTTCTTGTTAGTTTTGTATACTGGAAGACATGTCTTTGTATACTTTTCTGATGATATGATGATATAGATTGATTTTATTGCAGTCATTGTTTGCATTTATATTATTATATAATTATTTATGCATATTCAATATACTTACATTGTATATGATATGGTGTGGGTAAACACACACTTAGATCATATCATTATATACTTGTATTGTATTAAAAGGCTCACGGCTTAGATGGTCCTGAATACACCATCGGTACACCGTAGAATAATCTGACAATTAGTTTGTCTAGACTAATTGATTATTATAATATACGTGCTAGTGTATTGAGGATGATCACGATAGGATATTGTTGTGTACTCTGACAATATTAGTTATGATGTAACCAATACGATGCGGAAGCTTATCGAATCGAACACACGTCAACTTGACAAATGATTCAACCCAACAACAAACTGAATACTAATAAATAAATAACCCAAACAAACTGATCTCAAATAAAACTTCAAACTAAACACCAAGATATCACAAAATCCCTAATTTCGACCCGAAGAACCCTAATTCTTGACCTAATGAATTGACCCAGCAAACGAAGTTGGATTACCCTCAATTTTTAGGACAATGCATAAATGTATAACAGAAACAACATATCCAAAAATTAGACAAAACGCACGTATAAATTGGGAGATGGCTCGGTGGTAATTTTTAGGCGATTTACGGCTTGATTGGATGGTATATGTGAAATCTGGACTTGGGGTTGAATATGGACGATGGTAACAACGTGGTGGATGGTGTGGAATGTGTATGGAGGTGTAGTGGTGATGGTAAATGACATGGAGGCGAATGGAAATGAAATGGATAGAAGAAGCTTACCCGAAACGAACCCCGGATCTACGAGAATCCGAAACGCGAGTATGGAGTAGAACTTCGTGGAAGATCAACCTGTACACTACTGGATGCACGAACGAATCTTTTGATTTCAAGTTTGTAGGTGTCGAATCACAAACCCTACCAAGAACTATCGATATGCGTGTTTTGAGATGGGATGAACGACAAAGCGTCTTTTTATCAAATCCAATCTATCTAATACAGCGTTTGAAAGATGCATAAATACTAATCTAAGGGAAAATGAAATTATTAAGTTAATGGGCTTAATAATTTCAAAAAATAGAAGAAAACAAACTAAAGGCCCAAATTCTCCTAACATTAATTTGGGCTTCAAATTAAATAAAAACCACAACTGAAAATAGTCTAATTAAATTAAATAAAATCTGCACTAAATTCGTCTATGCCTCTTCATCTTCATCTTGTATTGAAAGCATAATAATCTGCTTGGGGCTACTTCGAACCATCAACTCTTCCTCGAGCTTCTTTCCAACGAAACACTGAAGGTAGCCTTACAGTTTCTTGGCTCTAAGTCGCGTCACTGGACCACGCAGCTGCAACTCTGGATTTAGTTTGCCAAAACTCATCCCATACTCATCAAGTTAGAGAACAAAGATCCACAGAGTTCGAGTTCTTAACTTATATTTATTGACGAACATATATATGCTTTATTTATTGCTTTGATTTATCCATATGTGAGATTCTGTTATAGAATCAATAAACTCGATATTTTGGGCAGTACCATTTACATATATGATGTGTCGTGTAATATATATAAGTACCGTGTCCTGGTGCGCCAGGTTGATGATGTTCTCTTGAGGAAACACAAGTTCTTGTGAAACCCTGTAGGTGGAATTTATTCCGTACATGAATAAGGCTTGTGCTGTACTACTCAAGATTTTAGATATTAATTAATTATAGCTGTTAGAGGCTTACATAATTAATTAATGAACATTAGATCTTAAACACGGAGAATGACTTAACTAAAGAAGAAAGTATATTCACAAATATGTAGTAAATTGGTAAGTCGGTATTTGATGTGACCCGGATAATGAATCCAAGACACGAGATTTATGCACGTGGAATACTCAAGAATCAAACTATGTCAACTAGAACAAATGGATATAATCCGATTAAGATAAATGAACAAACTTACTAGAATACAGAGACACGAACAAGGACTCGATTGATGACACTTGGTACGGCTTGTGGGTTGCTGGAAATCGATAGTGGTGGCGGAAGTTGGCTGGATTGGCGGCGGTTGTGATGGTGAAGGTGGCGGCGATGTGTTTGTTGTGGATTAGATAGATTCGGCGAACTTGTGTTGATAACTCGAACGCGCACGTCTAACTTCTCCGGATAGCAATTCTCCCAAGTACTCGATATACCCTGAAGAACTTTAATAAGACTATTGAATTTCTAGAATAATAGAATTGTTTGTATAGTTTTGATCAACCAAAGGATCGGGAGATAAAGGGAGTAATAAATCTCAAACTCTTGCAATTGTCTAACTTTTAAAGTGTCACATGGTACTCCTATTTATAGGAGACAAGAGGACCGAAAATATAAGACCTAATTAACTAGATAGGAATGAAAATTACTATTCCTATTCTAACTAGGATTATTTCCTTATCCAAAATTTGTTTTTAAGGAAAGAATCAAAAGATACCAAAAATAAGATAAGAAAAATCTAACTAGATAAAGATAAATCCCAAAGTGATTTGGGCCTTCAAAATCCACGCCATAATGGACCCAAAATACATGACATGGGCTGATTGGATCGGCCATGTTGTATTTTTGAAATTCTACCACCTTTGCATGAAAAACAGTCATGTCCCGGTTTCCCATGCAAACGCGTATAACTCTTCATGAACACGTCCAAATAGCATCATTCTTCTTCTCACGTCTTCATACTTCCTTCTTCTTTATCAATGGACAACATGGTGATCAATCTCGGGCTGCTCTTCACCTCTTCTTCATGCAACTAGAATTTACGATGAATAGAAGCTCGTAAATAAGCTTGTAATTTCTTTGCTCGTAAACGCGTCATAGGACCTTTGAATTGCAACTTCAGATCATTCTCTTCTTTGCCTTCATATATCTCATCATTCTCCCCTGCTGAAAAGAATTCGTCCTCGAATTCTCGGACTCTTCATCATCGAACTCATCATCTGCAGAAAAGGGAGATAAGTCAGCAACATTAAATGTAGATGAACACTTATGCTCACCGGGTAAATCAATGCGATATGCATTGTCATTGACTCGACTCAACACGGTCAACGGTCCATCTCTTCTAGGCATCAATTTTGACTTTCTCAACTTAGGAAACTGTCCAGGACTCAGATGAATCCAAACGCGATCTCTGGGCTGGAAAATCATCGGCTTGCGCCCTTTATTCTTTTGGACTGCATTGCGTGTGCCAACTGCTTCAATATGCGCACATACTTTCTCATGTATCTCTTTTACTTGTTCCGCTCTTCTTATACCTTTAACACTTGTTAGATGCTCAACAGGTAAAGACAAAAGATCAGTAGGCGTTAGCGGATTAAAACCATAAACAACCTCGAATGGGGACATATTAGTAGATAAATGCACAACTCGATTGTAAGCAAATTCAGCATATGGCAAATAATCTTCACATGATTTCAAGTTGTGTTTAACTAAAGAACACAGCAAAGTACCTAAAGTGCGATTAACTACTTCAGTTTGTCCATCAGTTTGCGGATGACATGCAGTAAAAAATAACAACTTGGTACCTAGATTACCCCAAAGTACACGCCAAAAATGTACCAAAAACTTAGAATCCCTATCACTAACAATAGTTCTAGGTATTCTATGTAAACGCACAACATGAATAAAGAACAAGTTGGCAATGTGTACAACATCATCGGTTTTCCTACAAGCAATGAAATGAGACATCTTGGAAAACCTATCAATTACAACAAAGATGGAATCTCGACCAGACCTAGACCGTGGTAATCCTAGTATGAAATCCATAGATAAATCAATCCATGGGGAATACGGGGCTGGTAGAGGAGTGTAAAGACCGAATGGGTGTGATGTAGATTTCAATTTCGTACATGAAATGTATCTACTACACACATTCTCAACATCATGCTTCATACATGGCCAAAAGAAATGCTCATGCAGCAAGTTTAACGTTTTAGACACACCAAAGTAACTCATTAAACCTCCCACATGTGACTCTAGAACTAACAACTCATGCATAGAAGACTTAGGAATGCACAATTGTGAACCCTTGAATAAGAAACCCTTATGCACGAGAAACCCGTCATGTGACTGAGACTTAGAGCAACAAGTAGCATATATAGGTGCGAAAAACTCATCACATGTATACAACTCCTTAATTGCATCAAATCCTAACATCTTAGCATGTATACGGTTCAAGAGAACGTACCTTCACGAAAACGCATCAACTACAATGTTTTCGGTGCCCTTTTTGTACTTGATGACGTATGGAAAGGACTCGATAAACTCTACCCATCGTGCGTGACACTTGTTCAGATTTTGTTGGCCTTTCAAATGCTTCAAACTCTCATGATCCGTGTAAATCACGAACTCCTTAGGCCATCAGTAGTGATGCCACGTGTCTAAAGCTCTCTTGAGTGCATACAACTCCTTGTCATAGGTGGAATAACGAAGGGCTGCATCATGGAGCTTTTCACAGAAATAGGCGACTGGACGCCGTTCCTGCATCAAAACAGCAGCAATCCCTTTGTCTGAGGCATCACATTCAATCTGAAAAGTTTTATTAAAGTCCGGAAGAGCAAGAACAGACGCATTACATAAACATGTTTTCAAAGTGTTAAACGCATGCTCTTGAATAGGACCCCATTCAAACTTTCGATCTTTCTTGCTTAACTCAGTAAGCGGCGTAGCTATGCTGGAAAAATCGCGCACAAAGCATCAATAAAAGCTAGCAAGGCTGTGGAAAGATCGCACATCACTCGCGGATTTAGGAGTTGGACATTACTCAATCACCTTGGTTTTGGAACGGTCTACTTCTATACCACATTCACTCACAACGAAGCTTAGAAAAATGACTTTACTCATGCAAAAAGAACACTTAGACAGATTTCCATATAATTTCGAATCTCTAAGAAGCTCGAACACGTGTCTAAGGTGCTACATATGTCTGTGTATTGCGTCACTATAGATCAGAATGTCATCAAAATACACAACAACATATTTACCAATTCTTCATGCAAAACATGATTCATGAGATGCATAAACGTGCTTGGTGCATTTGTGAGACCAAAAGGCATAACAAGCCATTCATATAAACCATGCTTTGTTTTAAATGCAGTTTTCCATTCATCGCCTTCATGCATACGTACTTGAAAGTAACCAGAACGCAAATCAATTTTAGAAAAGACACGCGAACCAGACAACTCATCAAGCATATCATCTAACCTAGGGATGGGAAAATGGTACTTTACCATGATTTTTTTGATTGCTCAGCAATCCATGCACATACGTCATTCGTTGTTTTTCTTTGGCACTAGAATCACTGGAACGGTGCACGGGCTGAGGCTTTCATGGATTTACTTCTTCTCCAACAGCTCTTTGACTTACCTATCAATCTCTTTAGTCTTATCGGGAGATGTCCTATAGGTTGGTCGGTTAGGTAGTACTTCTCCGGGGATGAAATCGATCTGATGCTCGATTCCTCGCATTGGTGGAAGTCCGCCGGGTATCTCCTCGGGAAAAATGTCCTTGAACTCGTCAAGTAAGAGCTGCACATCACTAGGCAAACAATCATTAGTAGCACTGCTCTTAAATGTGAGTAGGACAAGAGGCATACCTGCTTTGACGGCTTTCTGAACTCCTTTCACTGAAATAAACAAGCTCTTCATCTGAGGCTTGCTAGTACTCGACTCAATCTTCTTTTCCACAGTTAAGGAGTCTGAATGAGGTGGTTTGGAAGGGTTATGGGTGACGGACAAGGGGTTGTCCGGCATTAGGGACCACGGCCTGGCCTTCGGGATCCGTTTTATAGCTGCTTGCTTCGCCTTTTCCTCTTTAAACCTCTCTTGCATGGGTTGCTGATCCATAACAACGGCTTTAAGTGATAATGGCCTTAGGGTGATGGTTCCCCCATCAATGTCAACTGTGTAGGTGTTTAGGTGTCCATCGTGGACAACACGTCGATCATACTGCCAATGTCTGCCTAACCACAAGTGTGTCATATCCATGAGGATAACGTCGCACAAAACAGTGTCAGAAAACTTATTGATTGAGAATGAGACACTTACCTGGTGAACCACGCGTATCTCCTCTCTATCTGTAAGCCACTGCAATCTGTAAGGCTTTGCATGTTGTTGAACGGGTAGACCAAGATTTTCCACTACATATGACTGATGGCATTGATCACGATGCTACTGTCAATGATCATAGAACACATGTGACCCTTGATCACTGCACAGGTATAGAAGATGTTCTCCCTTTGGTGTTCTTGTTCCTCTTCTCGAATGATGCTTAAACTCCGGATTGTGACTAAACTGACTTGCTGAACCTCCGAATCGATGTCTTCATGTGTGGCATCATTCTGGATGTCCTCTTCAAGTGTTGCATCACCCATGGGCTCCTTTTCATCCTCACTGGCTGATTCAACTTCGTTTGACTCCATCAAGTATAGAACTCGCCGGTTCGGACATTGAGCTTGGAAATGGCCCCAACCTTGACACTTATGACACTGGATGTCACGAGCTCGATTAGGGGCTGCATTAGGAGGTGTCACTCCTTGGTTGGGCCTAGTAGGATTTGGCCGAGACTCATTTGGGGGTGTAGACTCAGGTCTATGGCTGGACTACGGCGTAGAACGGTCGAAACGCCGTTCGGGTGGTCCGGATTGACCTTGGGGTCATGCGGACTCAGTAAAAGGGGTAGAAAGTGATGTGGAATGTGTATCTTTACTCCAAGAAGGCCGTGTAGGGGCTGCATTGTAGTGGGAATGATGGCGGCCCTCTCTCAGCTGTTTTTCTACGATCGTTGCGTATTGCACCATTCTTTCTACACTGGTGAAGTCTCTGAGTTCGACTTCACAAGCAATGTTAGAATTCGTACCCTCAATATACCGAATGATGGTAGCATTTAAGGTCTCCTGCTTCCTGACTCTATTCAAGACAGTCTCCAACTCTTTGTTGTACTCTTCAATCGATCTCGTGTCTTGTTTCATCCGGTTGAGCTTCTTCTCAAGTTCTCTCTCATAATGAATTGGAATGAAGCGACCTCGTATCAATTCTTTCATTTCTTCCCAAGTATCGATTGGTGGATTGTGATTTCTGCACCTTCTCTCCTGTTGCATTTCCCACCATGAGGCTGCGTAGCCTCTAAATTCTAAGCATGCGAGTTGTACCTTCTTGAATTCAGAGAAATCATAGCATGCAAAGATCTTTTCTACCTTACGCTCCCAATCTAAGTACATATTGGGATCGTGAAGGCCTTCAAACTCAAGTATGCTCGTTTTAATATTGTTGAGCCTACCATCTTCATAGTTATCATGGTTTGCACACCTATGAGGACCTCGGGATCGATCATAGCGGTTTCTTCTCCCTTGTGGTGTGTAATCAGCTTCATAACCACTGGCTGCATAGGAATCGTACCCATAATCATAGTCTTCTTCAAAGGCAGGGGGCGGCCTTTGAATGTCTTGCTGTACAGGGGGCGGCCTGTTAACGTTTCTCTATTACTAGCGTCGGCCAGTGTTCTCCACTTGAGGCTCGGGTCGCCTCTCTGCATCATTTTGAGGCTCAGGTTGCCTCTCTGCATTGATTTGAGGCTCAGGTTGCCTCGCTGCATTGCCTTGAGGCTCGGGTTGTCTCTCAGGTTCTCCTTGGACCGTTTGGGATGCGATCGACTGGGTTCTAAGCTTTGCAAGCTCCTCTTGCAATTCAGCTACTTGGTTGCCAAATTCGTCTCTTAGTAGATGATTCTTTCGCTCAAAATGTTTTGCTAGAGCTTCATAGTTGTACTTGGCATCCCATGGTGTATCAGAAGTATAGGACTGATCACCAGGTGTATTGGGCGACCGGGGCTCCTTAGGTGGTGGAGTTGATAATTCAGTGTTGGTACCTCTCTTCATTGTACCTGCAAAATGAACAAACGTGAAGAAAAAGTAAAGTAGGACCTCATAATTTCTCACAAACGCTCGTGTATGTCACTCTTGATTTTTCCACTCGTGTTTATCTCTCAAAAGATGTGGTGCGCGTGTGGAGTGAATATGTGAATATGTTGATCAAAACAACTGCTTCTCTAGACTAGCTCATCTGGGTCTTCTTCAAGCTCCAACAGATAAAATCAAGTCGGAAGGTTGCTAAGAGTAGAAGTAGGCATGTGGAATGAGTAATTCAACTAGATGGTGTATGTGGACCATAGGTGTACGGGTGTACGGGTGTATGGGTGTATGGGTGTATGGACTATGTGGTGTATAAGGTGAACCGGGTGTAGGTGTATGAGAACTAAAAATTTCGAACACTGTAGGTGTAGGGATCGAAAATTTTAGGTGGATAATGATGGAAGATCTTGATTAGATATGGATGAGGATGGAATAAATCTAAACAAGGTAAGAAATCTAGTAGATAAGGAAGGAGTCTTTTGGATGTGTTTGACCAACTGTGAACACAATCTAAAATCCCTAAGTATCTATCTAGTATGGCAACAATATCTAAAAACAAGGAATTCAAATCGAAAATTAAATAAACAATCTGATTTTGTTTTTTTTTTTTGAAATCGGTGACTTTTTTTTTCTTTTTCTTTTTAGACGATGACTCTTTCTCTTTTTTTTCAATGAATAACAATCAGATTACAACTCGAAACAATACGAAAATTAAAGACACGTACGAAAGTTAAATAACACGTAGATGACACATCGGATTGAATCACGACCAACAGAACTGACATGGCTCTGATGTCAAATTTATGATGTGACCCGGACAATGAATCCAAGACATGAGATTTATGCATGCGGAAGACTCAAGAATCAAACTATGTTAGCTAGAACAAATGGATACAATCCGACTCAAATAAATGAACAAACTTACTAGAATACGTAGACACGAACAAGGACTCGATTGATGACACTTGGTACGGCTTGTGGGTGGCTGGAAATCGATGGTGGTGGCGGAAGTCGGCTGGATTGGTGGCGGTTGTGATGGTGAAGGCAGCGGCGATGTGTTTGTTGTGGATTGGATAGATTCGGCAAACCCGTGTTGATAACTCGAACGCGCACGTCTAACTTCTCCGGATAGCAATTCTCCAAAGTACTCAATGTACCCTGAAGAACTTGAATAAGACTATTGAATTGCTAGAACAATAGAATTGTTTGTATAGTTTTTATCAACCAAAGGATCGGGAGACAAAGGGAGGAATAAATCTCAAACTCTTGCAATTGTCTAACTTTTAAAGTGTCACATGGTACTCCTATTTATAGGAGACAAGAGGACCGCAAATATAAGACCTAATTAACTAGATAGGAATGAAAATTACTAGTCCTAATCTAACTAGGATTATTTCCTTATCCAAAATCTGTTTTTAAGGAAAGAATCAAAAGATACCAAAAATAAGATAAGAAAAATCTAACTAGATAAAGATAAATCCCAAAGTGATTTGGGCCTTCAAAATCCATGCCATGATGGACCCAAAATACACAACATGGGCTGATTGAATTGGCCATGTTGTATTTTCAAAATTCTATCACGTTTGTATGAAAAACAGTCATCTCCCGGTTTCCCATGCAAACGCGTATAACTCTTCATGCACACGTCCAAATGGCGTCATTCTTCTTCTCACATCTTCATGCTTCCTTCTTCTTCATCAATGGACAGTATGGTGATCAATCTCGGGCTGCTCTTCACCTCTTCTTCATGTAACTCGAATTTACGATGAATAGAAGCTTGTAAATAAGCTTGTAACTTCTTTGCTCGTAAACGCGTCATAGGACCTTTGAATTGTAGCTCCTGGTCATCCTCTTCTTTGTCTTGCTCGATCTCATCAGTATTACTTCTTTAGTGTAATAAAAGTAATCTTGATGTTGAATTGCACTGTGATCGGCGCCCCCTTGCTTGCTATTCCACTTCAAGATCTTCTGCTGTATTCTCGGACTGTGTCTCAGATACAGGGTAGGCTGTAATTAACTAAAATGGGTGTGGAATCTATAGAGAACTAGAGAGCAAAAGGAGAGCTGAAAAGTACATTATAATTTTCATCTCCTCCCTATAATTAAATAGGGAGGTGGCCGAAAATTGCAGCCCTAGCCCTTACTTGGTTTGGGCCTCCATCTCAAGTTCCATCTCCAGTCCACTTTAGTCTAATTGGGCTACAACAGGGATCTAGAAGAATATTAAATTGGCCTGGCTGAGGCCAAATTATCAACAATTATTTTGCCGATGCCCATAAATTATCAACCGATGTCATGCCGATAGTCTGCCAATGTCTGCGCGCTTGCGTTTACTTTGTGCGAGCATACTTGTGCGCACAGTGATGAGGACATCCATAGCAACGAGGATCTAAACCCGGAGTTACAATTCAAAGGTCCCGTCACTCAACTAAGAGCTAAGAAGTTGCAAGACTATTTGCAAGCAACAATTCGCAAGAAGCTCGAAGAAGAAGATGGCGTGCAAGGTAGCTCAAAGTTTATGATCCTATTGACATTGGAAGATGGAGATCAAGACATGGAGTACACTACATGAAGATGTGCACGTGTGCATGTGTGCATGTTGGAGAAGTTTCGGCCAAGAAGTGAAGAAGCCCAAAGTTTCGGCCTTAATGTTTTAATTAAGGAGTTATTTTATTTTAGACTATAGTATTTATTTTATTTAATTAGACTTTAGTCCAAATCAGATTTATTTAATTATTTGGATGTAATTTTTGGTCCTAGAGTCCACAAGTCATAGGTTTGACTAGAATTTTAATTAAGGGAAGAAACTACCTTAAATAGAATTCTAGTTTAGGAATTTTTCTAGTCCAATTGGAGATCTATTTGGACTCTATATTTTCGGCCATATAGCATAGGATTTTCGGTCCTCCTATTGTTATAAATAGGGGATCCATGTGACATTCATACTTTAGACTTTATTTGATTAATTAAGCTTTGCTTCAATATTGTCTCAACCCCATTTAATCTTTGTGAGTTTAGATATTAAATTCATACTCTTAGAACTAGCAATTCTAGGTTTTACAAAGGGAATTCGCCGTCCACGCTTGAGGGATCGTCGGAGACTCGCTACTTGAAGATCAACTTAGAGAATTTGGCCTTGCATACGTTCGAGATTCAAGGCAACTTTCAGATTGTGATTCACAAATACCATTCTACCGCCACCATCCATCTTCGACGTCAAACATAGCCGCCGTCGTCCATAGCATCAACTCCACAAGTTCGAGTTCAAGTCCTACACCGTACCATTCCAACCGTAAGTCCGTTACAACTCTAACATATCCTATCTACTCAAGCCCTTCTTCACCTATCCATTATACACAAAACCCTTCATCATCTTCGTCCAAATAGCCGTGCCAAAACAGCCCCCCTAACCATTGGATCTGTGTTCAATTCGTGTGTCATAGTTTAGGTATTTTGTTTAGTTCTAGTCGTCTAGTTAATTCCGTTATTTTGTCTTTGTTATTCCGCATATTTTCAATTAGTATTTTTGAGTCATTAGAAGTCTTAGAACCCTTACTTGTCGACGTGCGTTTGATCCTAATCTTGGGTCACATCATAAAAGTGGTATCAAAGCCACGTCGGCTTTGGTTCGTGGTTTGAGTCTTTATTTTTCATTGAGTATTGTTCGAGTTGTAATTTAATTTCTGTATTGTTCAAAACAAAAAAAAGGTAACGATAAAAAAAAAAAGAACTGATCGTTTATTCAAAAAAAAAATCGGAAAAAAAAGAGAAATCCGAAATCAAAAAAAAAAAAAAGAATATTCATTGTTTCCTTTTGAGTTCAAGTTTATTTTTGGTACTTTCCTTTTGGTACCAGTTTATAGTTGGTAATTATCTAGTGAGTCTTTTCTTATTTTTGGTAGTTTTCTTCTAGATTAATTTTATTTTTGGAACTTTCCATACAAGTTCTATTTTCTTTTTGGTAACTTCTTTAAGAGATCTTATTTTTAGTTCTTTCTTTCTAGAGTCTAGGCGAATTAAGGTATTTAGATTGTGTCACATAGATACATCCAAATTACCCTCTTGCCTTACTTGTTTCGCCTTTCCTTATTCCTTCCTATTCTTTCCTTCCTTCTACCTAGATTTATTTTTGGATTTCCTATTCTAATTGAAACTTCATTAATTGATCTAAATTCTTCCATTTCCTACCCTAAACCTATTCAACCACTAACCCTAATCACCACAACATTCGGCCACCCCATATACTAACATACTCGACCACCACAACATACACATACTAAATTCATCCTTGTTCCTAGAGTAGTGAATCCGTTCCATTCCCAAAGTGTGACAACCGTTCCCGTGCTTACTATCCTAGAAGAACGGATCCTTTAGCTAGTTCATATACTCCTTATACACGATACACACACATCACCATACACTTTGAGTGCAAACAAGAGTGGTAAAATTAAGAGTGAAAAACAAAAGAGTGAACGTGAGATTGTGAGGTCCTACCTTGTTTTCTTTACATTTGTTCATTTTGTAGGTATCATGAAGAAAGGTACCCATTCCGAGTCAACCTCAACTCCACCCGTCGACCCCCAGTCGATCATAACACCTTTGTACTCGTCCAAAGATACATCCAAAGCACCCATGGAGTCTTCATCAGATCCAACCGCACTGTGGGATACCAAGTACCACTTTGAAGAGCTTTCAAAGCACTTCCAGAGATAGCAACAGGCTCTTTCCGACAAGCTTGATGATTTAGTGCATGCCTTTGAACACACTAAAACTACTCCAACCATTACACAAGCTGTTCGAGGACCCCTTAGACACAATGAGCGTCAAAACGAGCCAGAAGAGGAGTACTTTGATGAGAATACAGATGTCGGATATGATACTCCAGACCGTGGACACCATCAGAGGCGTGGAAACTACAATGATGACTATGGAGAAGACCGAATACTCAACAACATCAAAATGAGCATTCCGGAGTTTGAAGGCCTTCAAGATCCTGATATCTACCTAGATTGGGAATGTAAGGTAGAGAAGATATTTGCATGCTATGACTTTACAGAAGTCAAAAAGGTGTAATTAGCATGTTTGGAGTTCACAGGCTACGCAGCCACTTGGTGGGAGATGCAGCAAGAGAGAAGACGCAGAAATCGAAATCCACCAATTGATACTTGGGAAGAGATGAAAGGATTGATGTGAGGATGCTTCATTCTAGTCCACTATGAGAGAGAGCTCGAGAAGAAGCTCAACCGGATCAAATAAGACACCCGTTCGATTGAAGAGTACCATAAAGAGCTCGAGACTTCCTTGAACCGAGTCAGGAAGGAAGAGACCTTGAATGCTACCATCATTAGGTACATTGAAGGTATGAATCCTGACATTGCATGTGAAGTCGAACTCAAGGACTTCACTAGTGTAGAAAGGATGGTGTAGTACGCATTAATTGTGGAAAAGCAGCTGCAAGAAGGCCGTCGTCGATCCAGTCAGACTTCATCCCCTACTAGCCAATCTTGAACTAAAGGTACGCCTTCCACATCACCTTCTACCTCTTCTTCTGAGTCCACACGACCCCGTTGTCAGTCTGGACCTCCGGAACGGCATTTCGACCGTTCTACACCGCAAGCCAACTGTAGACCTGAGTCTACCCCACGACCACCATTCCAACGGCCCAGTCAGCCCAACACAACACCGAATTCAGCCCATAGTCGAGCTCGTGACATCCAGTGTCACAAATGCCAAGGTTGGGGTCATTTTCAGAACCAGTGTCCAAACCGGCGTGTTCTATTCCTCAATGAACAGAATGGACTTGAATCAGCCAGTGAAGATGAAGAGGAGCCTCAGGCTGCCACCTGTGAAGCAGTTAATGTCCCTAAAGTCTAGCCAGAAGATGAGGAATCCGAGTTACCTCATGTCAGTCTAGTTTCAATCCGCAGTCTGAACATCAATCGTGAAGACGAAGAGCAATCGCAGCGAGAGAACATCTTTTACACTCGAGTTGCCATCAAAGATCAGACTTGTGTGATGATTATAGACAGTGAGAGCGTGATCAATTCAATTCGTCAGTACGCTGTTGATAACCTCACCTTCACCACAACAAAGCATCCGAAGCCCTACAAGCTGCAATGGCTCACAGATCGCGGTACTATTTGAGTTACAGGTCAGGTACACATTTCTTTTACTAAAGGTCATTATTCTGACACTGTTTTGTTTGATGTTATTCCCATGGAGGCAGCCCACATACTTTTAGGAAGACCGTGGCAGTTTGATAGACAAGCAGTCTATGACGGATTGGCGAACACCTACTCGATTACTCAAGATGGTCGAACCACTGTGTTGAAGCTACTCACTCCTAAAGATGTTGCAGAGGATCAAGAAAGGATGCAAGAGAGACTTAAACAAGAACAGGCAAAGACAGCCGCAGCAGCCGCCCGAACCAGCTCGGCCGCCACTACATCACGAAGTTCCATCAATTTTTCAACCAATGCAGCCCCTAAGACGCCTTCCAATGATTCCTGAGCTCATGGAAAGGCATCCGGATCAGCCCCAAGAAAAGAGAAGAATCGGTCCCTGTTCATCTCAGTTAAAGGCGTAGAAAAAGCACTAAAAGCAGGTTTATCTTTCGTACTTCTATCTTATAAGGACAATGCTACTAATGATGTTTCTTTGCATTGTGATGTGCAACCACTTATGGAGGAGTTCACGGATGTGTTCCCAGAAGAGATTCCAAGTGGATTACCTCCAGTTCGTGGGATCGAGCACCAGATCGACTTCGTTCCAGGCGCCGTCTTACCCAACAGGCCGGTATACCACACCTCGCCTGAGGAGATGAAGGAGATCGACCGTGAAGTGAAGGATTTGCTAGAGAAGAAACAAATCCAAGAGTCGATGAGACCTTTTGCAGTTCCAGTCATCCTAGTACCAAAGAAGAACAACAAATGGAGGATGTGCATGGATTGCTGCGCCATCAACAAAATAACATTTAAGTACAGATTTCTTATCCCTAGACTTGATGATATGCTAGATGAATTAAATGGCTCTAATGTGTTTTCTAAGATAGATTTGAGATCTGGGTATTTTCAAGTTAGAATGCATGAGGGGGATGAATGGAAATCTGCATTTAAAACAAAGCATGGATTATATAAGTGGTTAGTTATGCCTTTTCGTCTCACTAATGAACCGAGCACTTTCATGAGATTAATAAACCATGTTTTGCGTGATGTAATTGGAAAATTTGTGGTTGTATACTTTGATGATATTCTGATTTACAGTCACAGTGCACAGGTGCACATAGATCACCTTAGGCGTGTTTTCTGTCTTCTGCGTGATGCTCAGTTGTATGGAAATTTGTCTAAGTGTTCGTTTTGCATGGATGAAGTCGTATTTCTAGGCTTTGTCGTTAGTTTATGAGGTATTGAGGTTGACCGTTCCAAAATCAAGGCGATTGAGGAATGGCCAACACCAAAGAACGCCTCTGAGGTTCGATCCTTCCATGGATTGGCTGGGTTTTACCGTCGTTTTGTACGGGATTTCTCCAGTATAGCCGCCCCTCTTACTGAGCTAAGTAAGAAGGACCGAAAATTTGAGTGGGATAAACAACAAAAGCATGCTTTTAATACTTTGAAATCTTTGTTATGTTCTGCTCCTGTTTTCTGTTTACCTGATTTTACTAAGACTTTTAAGATCGAGTGTGATGCTTCGGGCATTGGTATTGGTGCTATTTTGATGTAGGAAAAACGGCCCGTTGCATACTTCAGTGAGAAGCTGAATGGCGCATCCCTTAGGTACTCCACTTTACGATAAAGAGCTCTACGTTTTGAAGTGTGCATTGGACACATGGCAGCACTATCTCTGGCCTAAGGAGTTCGTCATCCACATGGATCATGAAAGCTTGAAGCACTTGAAAGGGCAAAACAATCTGAACAAGAGACATGCAAGATGGGTCGAGTTCATCGAGTCTTTCCCGTATGTTATCAAGTACAAGAAAGGTGAAGACAATGTGGTCATCGATGCCCTATCAAGAAGGTAGGCTCTTTTGAACTTAATGCATGCTAAGATGCTAGGTTTTGAGTCCATTAAGTCATTGTAAACGCATGATGCTTATTTCAGCCCCATATTTGCTTCATGTAGTTCGAAACCTAGGTCTCATGATGGTTATTACGTGCATGCTGGTTTCCTGTTCAAAGAGTCGAAGTTGTGCATTCCTGAATGTTCTATGTGTGAGCTATTAATGTTAGAATCGCATGCGGGAGGTTTGATGGGTCACTTTGGTGTGCATAAGACATTAAACTTGCTGCATGAACACTTCTTTTGGCCGCATATGCGTAAGGATGTAGAGAATGTGTGTAGTCATTGCATTACTTGTCGTCAAGCCAAATCCACTTCACATCCTTTTGGATTGTACACCCCTCTACCCGCCCCTATAGCCCCTTGGATTGATATTTCTATGGATTTCATCTTAGGATTGTCTAGGTCTAGGTCAGCTAAAGATTCAGTCTTTGTTGTAGTTGATAGGTTTTCCAAAATGGCTCATTTCATTACATGTAGGAAAACTGATGATGCTGTTTACATTGCCAACTTGTTCTTTGTTCATGTTGTTCGTTTGCATGGAATTACTCATACTATTGTTAGTGATAGGGATTCTAAGTTTTTAGGACATTTTTGGCGTGTTTTGTGGGGAAAATTAGGTACTAAGTTATTATTTTCTACTGCATGTCATCCACAAACCGATGGTCAAACTGAGGTTGTGAATCGTACATTAGGAGCTTTACTTAGGTCTCTAATTAAAAACAATTTGAAGTCATGGGAAGAATGTTTACCATATGCTGAATTTGCTTATAATCGTGTAGTGCATTCTTCTACTAACATGTCTCCTTTTGAGGTAGTTTATGGATTTAATCCACTAACTCTTACTGATTTGTTTCCTTTACCCGTTGAGCATCTAACGAGTGTTAAAGGTATGAAGAGAGCTGATTTTATTCGAGAGATGCATGAGAAGGTACGTGCCCGGATTGAGCACCAAGGCTCGAGAATAGCCGCCGCACACAACACGAGATGCAAGTGTGTTATCTTTCAGTCCGGAGATCGTGTTTGGGTTCACTTGAGTCCTGGTCGATTCCCGAACTTGAGAAAATCAAAGTTGTCGCCCCGTGGAGATGGTCCCTTCACCATTCTAAGCCGTGTTAATGACAATGCATACCGCATTGATCTCCCAGGTGAGTACAAGTGTTTTTCCACTTTTAATGTTGCTGATTTGTCTCCTTTTCTTGCAAATGAATTCGACCATGATGAGGATCCAAATTTGAGGAAAAATTCTTTTCAGCAGGGGGAGAATGATGAGGACATCCATAGCAATGATGATCTAAACCCGGAGTTACAATTCAAAGGTCCCGTCACTCGACTAAGAGCTAAGAAGTTGCAAGACTATTTGCAAGCAACAATTCGTAAGAAGCTCGAAGAAGAAGACGGCGTGCAAGGTAGCTCAAAGTTGATGATCTTGTTCACATTGGAAGATGGAGATCAAGACATGGAGTACACTACATGAAGATGTGAACGTGTGCATGTGTGCATGTTGGAGAAGTTTCGGCCAAGAAGTGAAGAAGCCCAAAGTTTCGGCCTTAATGTTTTAATTAAGGAGTTATTTTATTTTAGACTATAGTATTTATTTTATTTAATTAGACTATAGTCCAAATCAGATTTATTTAATTATTTGGATGTAATTTTCGGTCCTAGAGTCCACAAGTCATAGGTTTGACTAGAATTTTAATTAAGGGAAGAAACTACCTTAAATAGAATTCTAGTTTAGGAGTTTTCCTAGTCCAATTGGAGATCTATTTGGACTCTATATTTTCGGCCATATAGCATAGGATTTTCGGTCCTCCTATTGTTATAAATAGGGGATCCATGTGACATTCATACTTTAGACTTTATTTGATTAATTAAGTTTTGCTTCAATATTTTCTCAATCCCATTTAATCTTTGTGAGTTTAGATATTAAATTAATACTCTTAGAACTAGCAATTCTAGGTTTTACAAAGGGAATTCGCCGTCCACGCTTGAGGGATCGTAAGAGACTCACTACTTGAAGATCAACTTAGAGAATTTGTCCTTGCATACGTTCGAAATTCAAGGTAATTTTCGGGTTGTGATTCACAACTACCATTCCACCGCCACCATCCATCTTCGACGTCAAACGTAGCCGCCGTCGTCCATAGCATCAACTCCACAAGTTCGAGTTCAAGTCCTACACCATACCATTCCAACCGTAAGTCCGTTACAACTCTAACATATCATATCTACTCAAGCCCTTCTTCACCTATCCATTATACACGAAACCCTTCATCATCTTCGTCCAAATAGCCGTGCCAAAACAGCCCCCTAACCATTGGATTTGTGTTCAATTCGTGTGTTGTAGTCTAGGTATTTTATTTAGTTCTAGTCGTCTAGTTAATTCCGTTATTTTTTCTGTTATTCCGCATATTTTCAATTAGTATTTTTGAGTCGTTAGAAGTCTTAGAACCCTTACTTGTCGACGTGCGTTCGATCCTAATCTTGGGTCACATCACACAGTTAAGAAGAAAATCGCGTGCACCTGAGGCCAAATTATTAATAGTTGTTCTGCCGATGCCCAAAAATTATCAACCGATGTCATGCCGATAGTCTGTCGATGTCTGTGCGCGCATGCCTTGTGCGTGCCGGCTCTTGTGCGCACTTAAGAATAATCCAGCGCGCAGTTAAGAACAAAATCACTTTTTTTTGTAAAAGTCGTACTCAGTGCTCTCTATACTAGCTCGACATGAACGAACTATGACGAGAACTATGGTCCAAGAAATGAAGATCGGCGATGAAGATGAAGATCGATGATGAAGATGAAAATTGACTTTACCCTTCATAGGGAAAGCAACTCGGAGTCCATTCCAATCCCGTAATACCCATACATCATCCATGACGAGTAAGTATTTTCCAAACCCCAGATGACCGCGAGCAAATTCGACCATCTTCGAGTGAGTACATTGAACTCTCTAAGAATGGAAAGAAAGATATTCCTCTTCGAGATACATCAACCCATATTCGTATGAGGAACTCATACTGAATTTCAAGGAGATGTCTTTTTACAGTTTCCACATCATCTTCACGACCAACCATAACTTTTTCTCTTGATCCGGATGCCAGTTTCAACCTAGAAAATCAAAACTACTGCATTTCGATTGCACAATTTCTAAGAAAATTGTATGGGAATATTCTTTTCAAAATATTACAAACTTTATTATTGCAGTAAACCAAAATAACTATATTTTTCCAATAGCTTGGATAGCAACCCATTGTTTCTCTTGGATTTGTAACAATCACAAATACACATGCACCACTCTACGGCGCCATGTGTTACTTTCTATAGTCTTAGCCATATATATATATATATATATATATATATAAACAAAATATCATTTTGCTCTCTTTTTATTTGTCCAGGAACACATTAGTCTCTATTCACATTTTTGATCCTTGACTATTTTAAAGATACCAACTTGATCCTTATCTTGGCCCCTAACAAAAATGGACGTTACATCCATTAATAATCAACCCAAACTACGATTCATCGTTTTGCTCATGTTAAAAATTCAATCTGAAAAATATTTTATTTGATTCAATATAAATTCCTACACAGGAAAGCCCCATAATTTAATTGCAATTCACGAGATTTTTTTTAA
This sequence comes from Perilla frutescens, assembly GCA_026008535.1. NCBI lineage: Eukaryota > Viridiplantae > Streptophyta > Magnoliopsida > Lamiales > Lamiaceae > Perilla > Perilla frutescens. The sequence goes on from BRKX01000005.1 coordinate 18,446,639, forward strand.
ATAGTGTACTTTTTAAATTATTTAAAAAATGGTTAATCGCCAAATAAATAATAACATTTCCACTCTTTTGAAAATTAGATACCACATTTAAATTTACTCAACTACAACATCAAATTTTAATTTGAATGAGATTGTGTAACAAATAACGTCGATTTTGTTAATTTTTCAATATCTTTTCCTTTTTAGAAATAAAAAATTATATAAAAATAATTTTTTTTCAAACGAAATCATTTGTTACACGCGTGCTGACATGGTTATGGCTTATAGACCGTACACTTAATAATAATAATAATAATAATAATAATAATAATAATAATAATAATAATTTTGAAGTTATTTAGATCTACGCTAATAATTTTAATGTCGTTGTCTAACTGACTATCCACTATCTATTAATATACTACTTTTTCTATTTAACAAATTTTCCAAATACGGAAAGATTCTATATTCGCAACGGCACGTGTCCCACTGTCCTCATAAATACTTTCAATTTAAATAATTCATAGAAAGTGTTCTAAATATACTATATTTTGGGAGAACCACGCCTTTTGAGTTATTGGTACACTTCTCTGGTCCTCCCTGACGAACATTATAGGAAATCATATATTGCACATTTGGTGAAATCATATATTGCACATTTGGTGTTCTGTTTCTTATTGTAAATTCATTTTTTTTTTCAATTTATTATAATTTAGTTTGAATTTATATTTATTTTTTAGGATTCATCATACACAATGAGGATCTAATATATTTTTTTAGTATTTAATTTTTTAAATAATTAATTAATAACTAAAATTGAAAATTAAATATAAAAAAATTAGAATGCATTCTAATTAGGTGAGATGAATCTTAAATAATAAGTATAAAATTAAACTAAAGCATAATACATTGAAATTGAAGAAAAAATTGAAAGAAATAAAAAAATCGAGTGTACAATATGGAATGCAACATCAAATGTGCAATAAAAGATCTCAATTGTATGAATAGTAACTAGTGGTCCCATATGGATATTGGCAATCTATTGACAACTATTATATCGCATGAAATTTTCTATTATACTCTCTGTGTTACACTCTGTGTTACATTTTCAAATTGTGAGTTTTTCTTATTTTTTTTTTCTTTAATTTTATTTTTTTGTAATTTAGTTTAATTTTATGATTATTTTTAGTGTTCACCCCACCCAATTAGAATTTATAATTTTTTTTAATTTTCGATTTATTTTTTTGAAATATCATAAAATAATATTATAAGACATGATCATGTATAAATATATCATATATTTTTTTTAGTTAATGGGAATAGCTAAACTCATGGGGTGGGTGGAATGACTTTCCTTAGGGAATAGGGATTCCTTCGGAAATGGTGATTCCCGATTTTAAATCATACCAATCGCCGGAATGGAAATAAACATTTAATTCCATTGCTCGATACTTGACTAGTGTTTGTTCTTCAAAAGCTCGATTCGATAAGCATATCAAATAAGCTTGTACATAATTTTGTGTGCATAAGATTTAAAACTCAGCTCGAACTCAAATTCGATAGATAAAAATTGGACAATGTTATGGATTATCTAGCTAAATTGGGTAGAGTTGATGTGGTTGAAGTGGAAGGGGATAAAAATGGCGTCTTTGCAGAATTAGAGTTAGGTGAAATGGGGAATTCGATTGTTAAAGACTCGGTTTCGGTTACAGGTCAACTTGGAGAAGTTGGGCTGGGGCAAGCTGGAGAAGTTGGGCCGACCGCTGCTGGGCTCGAGAGTGTTGGGGCCGAACAATGTTGTGGCTGATGGAATTATAGTTGCAGAATATATATATTTTATCTTATGCTTTTGTTTATTTTAATTAAGATGCTTTTAAGATTTTCTTTATGTAATGGTGGGGACCAATGTATGAAGAGTATATAAACTCTTTTAGTTGATGAAATATGATATGAAAAAGTTATCCCTAAATTCCTCCCATTTTCTCATTTGCCTTCTCCACCAATCTTCTCTCAACTCATTCTCTCTATTCTACTACTATTCTATTAATCCAAGTATTAATTATATACAGATAACGATTTACTATCAAAAAAATTACATTTATAGTTGTAGCATACACTACAATTGGTATCCTAGAGCCACGATCTTGAAGCCATGGCCAATGGTACTCGTTTGAAGGACCTGCAAGAAGCACAAAAAAGGATGGATCAAGTTCTAGTAGCAGAATCCAACAAAAGAGAAGTCTATGAGCTAAATTTGCAGGAGAAACTGGGAGAGTTAACTACAGAATGCACGATCAATTCAAAGGAGTAAACTCAAAATATGACAACCTCACAATTGTGCTTAATACTATCCAACAACAGCTGGTTAATCTCATAAAAAAGGAAGGCTATACAAGAGGAGTCCATTCTGGGACCCCCACCCAGCACCATGGTGGCTGATAATGGTTCTCTATCACTTGTCCCAAATTCTGGATCTAAGGCAGTGGTGGAACATACACAACAACAGGTAATCCGCCCTATTCCTAAGATAGAATTTTCTAGGTTTGATGACAGTTAGTCTAGATCTTGGATTTTGAAATGCAATCAGTATATTCAACTGGTTAGTAATGTTTCAGATTCCCAAAAAATGGCCATAACTTCACTGCATTTTGAGGGAAAAGCAGATCAGTGGTTTCAAAATTATTGTCATAAGTTTAAGGGTTTTTCTTGGGGACAATCTTTGGATGTAGTTTCTGCCAGATTTGAAGAGCTAAGGGAGACTAAGATAATTGTGGAATTTAACAAATTGAAACACCAAGGGTCTTATGATGAATATGTGGAAAATTTGAGGAATTAAAGGCCTGCATGCTGCTGTTAAACAATGCTGACTACTCTGAGAGCTACTTTGTAGCTAGCTTTATTAGTGGGCTGAGTGAGGATTTACAGGCTGCTGTCAGCCTATTTAGACCTCATACACTTCAATAGGTCATTGAATTAGGAATGAGCCAGATACAAACAGTGAAAGCAATTGAAAAAAAAAAATTAAAGGGACAGGGAAGTCCAATTTCATGCAAGGGAGTGGGTACAGGAAACAAGACACTAATGCAGAGACCCTTCCTAAACAGTTAAACCCAACTCTCAAACCACCCACCAAACTTCTAACCTTTGTAGAGATAGTAGTTAGGAGGGAAAAGGGTCTATGTTACAACTGTGATGAACCATATATCATTGGGCATAGGTGCAAGAATATGATTAATTACATGATAATGAGTGAAGAAGAAGAGTTATCCCAACTACACCACACCCAGGATCCTTCATCAGAAGAATTATTTCCACTAGATACAGGAGATTATCCCATGGAGGAGGTACATATGTCAATGAACTCTATGACTGGGGCTGAAGGGATTACCACCCTTAGGGTGGTTTGAAAGGTCAATGAACATGAGCTGCATATCCTTATTCATACAGGCAGTACCCTTAGCTTCATCCAGGAGTCTACAGCTCACAAGTTGGGGTGTCATTTAGAACAAGCTACACCCCTGATGGTGAAGGTGGAAAATGGGCAAATATTCGTTAGCAGGTCCCAAGCCAAGGATTTCAGGTGGGCTGTCCAAGGGCATCACATCAACTACTCACTCAAGGTTCTACAAACTGAGGGGTATGATCTTATCTTGGGAAGGGATTGGCTAAGATCTTGTACTCTAATAGAATTGGACTACATGGAGATGTCATTCATAGTCACCCAACTGGGAAGAAGAATTAAGCTACAGGTAGTCAAGTCACAAGGACCAGCCTTGTTCAAAATGATACACACTAAGTACAGAAAGCAAGTGGAGGAAATCTATGTGGTTAAGGTGCAGTCTAAATCTTCTGGGAATACTCCTAATGAGTCAGAAATGAAGGATCTCCTAGCAGAGTACCAAGATTTGTTTGAGGAACCCACAACTCTGCTACCAACAAGGGAAATTGAGCATCACATTACCCTTAAACCTAACAGTTTATCCAGACACCAACATCCCTACAGAACTTCCCATAACCACAAAGATGAGATTGAAAAGATTGTTAAGAAATTGTTGGAAGGGAGTAATTTAGTATAGCAGGAGCTCTTTTTCTTCACCAGTCATCCTAGTGAAAAAGAAGGACAACTCTTGGAGGATGTTTGTTGATTATAGATACCTGAATTCTATCACAGTCAAGCATGAGTACCCTATTCCAGTAATAGATGAGATATTAGATGATTTACATGGAACTAGGTACTTTTCTAAAATAGACTTAAGGTCTGGGTATTTCCAGATACTAATGAGGCCTCAAGATAGGTATCTTACTGTTTTCAGTACCCATCATGGGCATTTTAAGTTTGTGGTTATGCCCTTTGGGCTCAGTAATGCTCCTGCCACCTTTCAATCCTTAATGAATCACACTTTTAAGGATCAACTTAGGAAATCTGTCATGGTGTTCTTTGATGATATACTTGTATACAACAAGACTTGGGAGTCTCATCTGCAACATCTAAGGATGGTTCTACAGATGTTAAGAGATAATAAATTATTTGCAAAATAAAGCAAGTGCAGTTTTAGCAAGAATGAAGTGGAGTATCTGGGGCATATCATTACCCTAGAGGGAGTCTCCATAGATCCACTCAAGATAGAGTGCATGCTACAGTGGCCTATACCTAAGACAATCAAGCAATTGAGGGGGTTTCTTGGGCTAACAGACTATTACAGGAAGTTTGTGAAGGGGTATGGCATTATCAGCAAGCCTTTGACAAATTTGTTGAGGAAAGACAATTTCATCTGAAATCTAGAGGCTAAAAAGGCTTTCCACAAACTAAAGGTAGCTATGTCTACATCTCTAGTGCTAGCATTACCAGTCATTCTACTTAGAAACTGATGCTAGTGGAGTTGGGATTGGGGTTGTCCTCATGCAGGGTGGGAGGCCCATAGCTTACCTAAGCAAGTCCCTTTGTCCCAAGAACCAATCCCTTTCAATTTATGATAGGAAATTTTTAGCCATTCTAATGGCAGTGCAGAAGTGGAGAGGTTACTTGCATGGGCACAAGTTTATTATTAAAACTGACCAACAAGCCTTGAAGTACCTACTGGACCAAAAGGTTATGAATCCACTTCAACAGAAGTGGGTGACCAAGCTTTTGGGCTTCAACTATGAGATACTCTACAAGAAGAGGAAAGAGAATAAGGTGGCAGATGCCCTATCAAGAAGGGAAGAAATTGTTGGCTGTGCAGCTATCACTATAGCCACTTCTAATTGGATTCTAAAAGTTACACAGAGCTACCAACATGATTCCTATTTTTCTAAGATTTGGAGTGCTAAACTGGTAGATGCAGGTTCCTACCCTGAGTATCAAACTGTTGATGGGTTACTAAGACATAAAGGCAGGTTGGTGGTAGGAAATTCTAAGGAACTCAAAGATCAGATACTTACTGCCCTACATAATTCATCATATGGGGGGCATTCTAGAATCCAGGTACCTATATAAGATTAAAGGGGGTGTTTTATTGGCCCAACATGAAGGCTGATGATGAAGCCATGAGCAACAATGAAGATCAAGATCCGGAGTTGCAATTTCGAGGACCAATCACAAGATCAAGAGCTAAGAAGCTTCAAGCATACTTACGAGTGTTGATTCAAAGAAAGCTCGAGATTGGAGAAGAAGAAGTCGAAAGAAGCAATTCCAAGATAGTTAATTTATTAACTATTGAAGATCAAGAACACACCATGGGGAACATAACTTGAAGAGTTGAAGTCGAAGACTTGTGCACGTGTGCTGAGGACGGGCGACGTGAAGACAAGTCGTGAGCTTGCATGGGATTTTTGATCCTATAATTTAATTATGGGATTGATTTTATTTTAGACTATAGTGTTATTTTTGTTTAATTAGACTATAGTCAAAATCAGATTTTATTTAATTATTTAGTTGGAATTTTCGGTCATATAGTCCAATAGTCATAGGTTTGACTAGAATTTTAATTAAGGGAAGAAACGACCTTAAATAAAATTCTAGTTTAGGGAATTTCCTAGTCTAGTTGGATCTCTTTTGGGATTAATTATTTTCGGCCATTAAGACTCCAATTTTTCGTCCTCCTATACTTATAAATAGGGGATCACTATCACATTGATACTTTAGACATTGTTGAATTAAATTGCTTTTGCATATAATAGTGTCTCAATCTTTTACGTCTTTTGGATACTTTCACACGAAAATATTCATTCTTGGAGCTAGCAATTCTAAGTCTTATTCAAGCGTATTGCTTAATCCACTTGAGGGATTAACCGGTATTCGCTATCGAGGAGCAACATAGAGATTTCAACCTTGGATATGTTCGAGATTCAAGGAGGCTATCGGGTTGTGATTCAACACAACATCATCAACCATCTTTCACATTCGACATCGACCATCAAGCCATCCACGTCTGCCACCTTGCAAGCCACAAGATCGATCGAGTTGTCTACCGGTTCCATCTATCGTAAGTTCATTTGATCCTTATCATATCCTACCTTCTCCAAACCATTCTTCACATGCCGTCACAAACGATAGTCCCCACAAATTCAGCCCTCAAAAACCATCCCTATTCAGCCCCTTTACCTTTGGTATTGTGTTATATAATTCGTGTCATAATTCTAGGTATTTTAGTTGTCTAGATTGTCTAATTTCCATTGTTTAATTGAGTCGGATTGTTCCCTTCTTTTAGTTGACGTGTTTCGCATCCTAAGTCTTCCGCTACGTTTTTATTATCATCCTAGAACGTTTGTCTGGGTCGTATCATAAATTTGGCATCAGAGTCACGTCAACTCTACTGGTCGTGGTTCAATCCGACGTGTCATTTTTATCATACGTGTCGTCTTACATGTCTTCTTTATTTTTATTTTATCGAGTTGTAATAGCATAGTTGTTCGTTGAAAAAAAAAGAAAAAGAATCGGTTGAAAACCAAATTCAAAAAAAAAAAGTTGACAAAAAAAAAAGAAAAGATCGGATAAAAAAAAATATCCGAAATAAAAAAAAGGATAGACAATTCAAAAAAAAAGAGGAATATTCATTGTGTAACCAATTGAGTCTTGAATTATTTTGGTACTTTCCTTTTTAATACTACACTATATTTGGTATTTACCTTGTGAGTTTTATTTTAATTTTGGTAATTTCCTTCTAGGACAATTCCTTAGTTGGTAATTTCCATCAGAGTCGTATTTTCTTTTTGGAACTTTCCTTCCAAGTTCTATTTTATTTTGGTAGTTTTCTTTTGAGTTGTAATTTAATTTTGGTCCATTCCTTTTAGAGTCTAGTTTAATTAGGATATTTACATTGTGTCACAATTGTGTAACACTTTCCAAATTACCTAATCCTTCTTCCCTTTTCCTTCTTACTTCTTTCCATCTACCCTTGGGGATCCATTCAACCCTAACCTACCTTACCTACTCGACATACCCTACACCCACACGCCACCTAAGCAACACGTCCACACCCTTGCCACATCATATTCCACACGCCACTTACATAGCCTCATCATACATCATCCGTTGACCCTAGTTAGCAATCCTCGTCAATTCTTCATGCAATTAAGTTGTACCCTGGAAATTCGACAAAGAGTGCTACCTCATACTTCCTTTTGACACGACACACACACACACACATCACCATACACTTTGAGTGCAAAAAAGAGTGGTAAAATCAAGAGTGAAAACAAATGAGAGAATGTGAGGTTGTGAGGATCCTTCTTTGTTTTCCTTTACGTTTGTTCATTTTGTAGGTACCATGGACAAAGGCAAGAACGAAGCCATCGCTTCAACACCACCCAAGGACAAGAATGAAGCCACTGCTACAACACATCCCATAGATGACTCGAAGTCACCTCATACACCGGATGAACTGTCTTATTCGACTGAATGGGATCCGAAGTACCAGTTTGAAGCCATGTCAAAGTACTTCCTGTGCCAAAATCAGTTGATAAAGGATGAGTTTGGGAACCAAGTAGCCGAGCTAACTGAGTAGATCAAGAAACTCACTGCCCAGTCGATTACAACACTAGTAGTCCAATAGCCCCAGCAAAGAGCCGCCCCGAGGCAACCAGCTGCCCAAGGAAACGTTGGGAACAATGCAATCGGACCCGAGTTCGATGCAGCAGGTGAATATGAAGCCGACTTCTATCCACCATGTCAAGCACATCGCCAAGATCAACCCAGGGCACCTATCAGACAAGCAGTTCGTTATAAAAGGCCCAGATATTGCGATGGAGACGGATTGCTTAACAACATCAAGACGAGCATCTCAGAATTTGAAGGCAGACACAACCCTGATCTTTACTTAGATTGGGTGCATAAAGTAGACAAGATCTTCGACTGCTACGACTTTCCGGAGATCAAGAAGGTCCAGTTAGCAGCATTAGAGTTTAGAGGCTACGCAGCCTCATGGTGGGAAATGCAGCAAGAAAAGCGATGAAGAGAGAGATATCTGCCAGTTGATTCATGGGAAGAAATGAAAGGCTTCCTACGAGGAAGATTCATTCCAGTGCATTACGAGAGAGAGCTTGAGAAAAAGCTCAACAAAATCAAGCAAGGCACCCGTTCGATTGAAGAATACCACAAAGAGTTAGAGACCATCGTGAACCGAGTCGGGAAAGAGGAGTCCTTAAATGCTACCATCATCAGGTACATTGAAGGCATGAATCCTGCATGTGAAGTCGAGCTCAGAAACTTCATGAGTGTAGATGATATGGTGCACTACACATCAATTGTGGAAAGACAGCTTCGAGAAGGCCGCCGTCGATCTCATCAAACTTCAGCCCCTACACGGCCTCCTTGGAATAAAGTTACACATTCCACATCATCTTCTACTCCTTCTAATGATCCTACACGACCCCGAGGTCAGTCCGGACCACCCGAACGGCGTTTTGACTGTTCTACACCACCGCCAAGCTGTAGGAACGATCCTACACCCCCAGCTCCAGTCCGGCCGAACTTCACATGGCCAAATTAGCCCAATCCAGTGCCAACTTCAGCCCCCAGTCGAGCTAGAGATGTTCAATGCCATAAATGCCAAGGTTGGGATCATTTTCAAAATCAGTGCCCAAACCGACGAGTTCTAATCATCACGGATCAGAATGAGCTTGAATCAGCCGGTGAAGATGACGAGCCATCCAAGGCCGACACCCTACCTGAAGAAGACGCCCAAAATGAGTTCGAAGAAGAAGAACCCGAGATTCCTCATGTCAGTTTGGTTTTCATCCGCAGTCTGAACATAAACCGAGAAGAAGAGCAACAATCGCAGCGAGAAAACATCTTCTACACAAGAGTTGCTATTCAAGGCAAGACTTGAACAATGATCATTGATAGTGGCAGTGTAATCAATGCAGTGAGCCAGTATGCAGTCGACAAGCTTGGATTTACAACAGTGAAGCATTCAAATCCATACCGTTTGCAATGGCTTACCAATCGAGGCACAGTTCGCGTAACCGGTCAGGTACATGTATCCTTTTCCATTGGTCATTATTCTGAAACTATATTGTGCGATGTTATTCCTATGGACGTAGCTCACATACTCTTAGGAAGACCATGACAATACGATAGACAAGCTGTACACGACGGGCTTGCGAACACTTACACAGTCAAGAGAGACAGCCGAACCACCATATTAAAGCCATTAACACCTAAAGCCGTTCAAGAAGAGTAAGAAATCATGCGAGCAAGGTTCAAAGAGGAGCTAGAAAAGACCACCGCCGCCGCCGTCCGATCAGCCGCCGCAAACAGCTCCTCCATGGCGTCGATTGCTTCACCGCCGTCTCCACCCCTTGCCAAGACTAATACAGCGCCTTCATCACCTCATTCCAGCCCCATTGATCATGGAAAAGGCATGAATGCAGCCCCCTTACCATAAGAGAAGAATCGAGCCCTGTTTTATACAATTAAAGGCGTTAAAAAAGCTATTAAAGCAGGTTTACCTTTAGTTCTTTTAACTTGTAAGAATAGTGCTAATAACGATGTTTCTTTGCCTAGTGATGTGCAGCCCCTTATGGAGGAGTTCGAGGACGTCTTTCCGGAAGAGATTCCAAGTGGATTACCTCCAGTTCGTAGGATCAAGCACCAGATTGATTTCGTGCCCGGAGCCGTCTTGCCGAATCGCCCTGCATACCGCACGTCCCCTGAAGAAACAAAGGAGATAGATTGACAAGTTAAGGAGTTGTTGTAGAAGAAGCAAATCAGAGAGTCGATGTGCCCATGCGCAGTTCCAGTGATTATAGTGCCAAAGAAGAACAACGAATGGAGAATGTGCATGGATTGTCGAGCCATCAATAAAATAATAGTTAAGTATCGTTTTCCTATTCCTAGACTTGATGATATGCTAGATGAATTAAGTGGATCAAAAATCTTTTCTAAAATTGATTTAATATCTGGTTATTTTCTAGTTCGCATGCATGAATGAGATGAATGAAAAACAGCTTTTAAAACTAAACATGGATTGTATGAATGGTTAGTAATGCCTTTTGGTCTCACAAATGCACCGACCACATTTATGAGATTGATGAACCATGTTTTACGTGATTTTATTGTGAAATATGTAGTTGTTTACTTGATTTTACAGTGCATAAGCACACCTAGATCACCTTAGGCACATTTACTGTCTGTTGAGAGATGCTCATTTGTATGGAAACATGTCTAAGTGTTCTTTTTGCTTGAATAAAGTAGTATTCTTAGGCTTTGTTGTGAGTTGTAGAGGTATTGAGGTTGATCGTTCCAAAATCAAGGCGATTGAGGAATGGCCAACACCCAAAAATACCTCTGAAGTTCGATCCTTTCATAGATTAGCTAGGTTTTACCGTCGTTTTGTACAGGATTTCTCCAGTATAGCCGTCCCTCTTACTGAGCTAAGTAAGAAGGAACGCAAGTTTGAATGGGCTAAACAACAAGAGCATGCGTTTAATACTTTGAAGTCTTTGTTATGTTCTGCTCCTGTTTATGCTTACCTGATTTTTCCAAAACTTTTGAGATCGAGTGTGATGCCTTCGGGATAGGTATTGGTGCTGTTTTGATGCAGAAAAAATGGCCTGTGGTGTACTTCAGTAGGAAGCTCAATGGCACCGTCTTGAGGTATTCGATGTATGATAAAGAGCTATACACTTTGAAGCGTGCATTGGATACATGGCATCACTATTTGTGGCCCAAGAAGTTCATCATTGACACGGATCATGAGAGCTTGAAGCACTTGAAAGGTCAAAGCAATTTGAACAAGCATCATGCGAGATAGTTCGAGTTCATCGAGTCATTTCCATACGTCATCAAGTACAAGAAAGGAGAAGACAACATCGTAGCAAATGCCCTCTCTAGAAGGTACGCATTGCTTAACCTAATGCATGCTAAGATGCTTGGTTTTGAGTCTATAAAGTCTTTGTATGAATCAGACCCTTTCTTTTCACCTATTTTTGAGAAGTGTTCGAAAATTATGAAGCCTTTTGATGGATTCTATGTGCATCATGGATTCTTGTTTAGAGAGTCTAAGTTATGCATTCCTACTTGTTCTATGTGTGAGCTACTTATTTTAGAATCGCATGCAGGAGGATTAATGGGACATTTTGGTGTGCATAAGACATTATCCTTGTTGCATGAGCATATCTTTTGGCCACATATGAAACGTGATGTTGAACGCATGTGTAGTAGATGTGTTACTTGTTATAAGTCTAAGTCTACTTCACATCCTTTTGGATTGTACACGCCTTTACCTGCTCCATCTAGCCCTTGGATTGATTTATCTATGGATTTCATTTGGCTTTGCCTAGGTCTAGATCAGGTAAAGATTTTGTATTTGTTGTAGTTGATAGGTTTTCCAACATGGCGCATTTCATTGAATGTAAGAAAACTGATGATGTTGTTCACATAGCCAATTTGTTCTTTATACATGTTGTTAGATTGCATGGCATTCCTAGAACTATTGTTAGTGATAGGGATTCCAAGTTTTTAGGACATTTTTGGCGAGTTTTATGGGGAAAGCTAGGTACTAAGCAATTGTTTTCTACTGCATGTCATCAACAAACCGATGGTCAAACTGAGGTTGTGAATCGTACATTAGGTAAATTGCTTAGATCCTTGATTAAGAATAATTTGAAGTCATGGGAAGAATGTTTACTTTATGCTGAGTTTGCTTATAATCGTATTATTTATTCTTCTACTAGCATGTCTCCATTTGAGGTTGTTTATGGTTTTAATCCACTAAAACCTAATGATTTGATTCCTTTACTTGTTAAGCATCTAACAAGTGTTAAAGGATTGAAGAGAGCTGATCTTATCAAGGAGATGCATGAGAAAGTTCGAGCCCGGATCGTGCATAAAAGAACTCAAACCGTCGCCGCCTGCAATACTCATCGCAAACGTGTAGTATTCCATCCCGGTGATCGTGTTTGGATTCATTTGAGTCCCGGCCGATTTCTCAATTTGAGAAAGTCGAAATTGTCACCTAGAGGAGATGGTCCTTTCACCGTCCTAAGCCGTGTCAATGACAATGCATACCGTATTGATCTTCCTGGTGAGTATAAATATTCTTCAACATTTAATGTTGTTGATTTATATCCCTTTGATGCAGATAAACTCGATCAAGACTATGATCCAAATTCGAGGACGGATTCTTTTCAGCGGGGGGGGGGGTGATGAAACCATGAGCAACAATGAAGATCAAGACCCGAAATTGCAATTTGGAGGACCAATCACAAGATCAAGAGCTAAGAAGCTTCAAGCATACTTACAAGTGTTGATTCGAAGAAAGCTCGAGATTGGAGAAGAAGAAGTCGAAAGAAGCAATTCCAAGATAGTTAATTTATTAACTATTGAAGATCAAGAACACACCATGGGGAACATAACTTGAAGAGTTGAAGTCGAAGACTGGTGCACGTGTGCATCAGGACGGGCGACGTGAAGAAAAGCCGTGAGCTTGCATGGGATTTTTGATCCTATAATTTAATTATGGTATTGATTTTATTTTAGACTATAGTGTTATTTTTATTTAATTAGACTATAGTCAAAATCAGATTTTATTTAATTATTTAGTTGGAATTTTCGGTCATATAGTCCAATAGTCATAGGTTTGACTACAATTTTAATTAAGGGAAGAAACTACCTTAAATAGAATTCTAGTTTAGGGAATTTCCTAGTCTAGTTGGATCTCTTTTGGGATCAATTATTTTCGGTCATTAAGACTCCAATTTTCGGTCCTCCTATACTTATAAATAGGGGATCATTATCGCATTGATACTTTAGACATTGTTGAAGTAAATTGCGTTTGCATACAATTGTGTCTCAATCTTTTACGTCTTTTGGATACTTTCACAAGAAAATATTCATTCTTGGAACTAGCAATTCTAAGTCTTATTCAAGGGTATTGCTTAATCCACTTGAGGGATTAACCGGTATTTGCTATCGAGGAGCAACTTAAAGATTTCAACATTGGATACGTTCGAGATTCAAGGAGGCTATCGGGTTGTGATTCAACACAACATCCTCAATCATCTTTCACCTTCGACATCGATCATCAAGCCATCCACGTTGGCCACCTTGCAAGCCACAAGATCGATCGAGTTGTCTTCCGGTTCCATCTATCGTAAGTTCGTTTGATCCTTATCATATCCTACCTTCTCCAAACCATTCTTCACAAGCCGTCACACACGATATTCCCCGCAAATTCAGCCCTCAAAAACCGTCCCTATTCAGCCCCTTTACCTTTGGTATTGTGTTATATAATTCGTGTCATAATTCTAGGTATTTTAGTTGTCTAGATTGTCTAATTTCCATTGTTTAATTGAGTCGGATTGTTCCCTTCTTTTAGTTGACGTGTTTCGCATCCTAAGTCTTCCGCTACGTTTTTATTATCGTCCTAGAACGTTTGTCTGGGTCGTATCATAAATTTGGCATCAGAGCCACGTCAGCTCTGCTAGTCGTGGTTCAATCCGACATGTCATTTTTATCATACGTGTCTTCTTTATTTTTATTTTATCGAGTTGTAATAGCATAGTCGTTCATTGGAAAAAAAAGAATCGGTTGAAAACCGAATTCAAAAAAGAAAGTCGACAAAAAAAAAGATCGGATAAAAAAAATATCCGAAATAAAAAAAAATGATCGACAATTTAAAAAAAAGATGAATATTCATTGTGTTACCAATTGAGTCTTAAATGTTGGGGTTTTTTCGAATTGAACCACCGCAGGATCTATTTGGATGTTCATTAATCCTAATGTAATGTAGATCATAAATTCATGCATCTCATATGTTTTAATTAACCGAGTTCAATTAACATGCATAGCCGGTTTAATCGATTCTACTAAAGCGGAAACATAGAAATCGGAAAACGACTTACAAATTAAACGACGGGTGGAGGACAAGATTAAAGGTCTAATCTTGTTGTTGTATGTATGAAAAACGGCGCCCCACAGTGATACTCCACTCCTTGATCTTCTGTTGTATTCCCGGACTGAATCTAGTTTCAGGGTGGGCTGAAATCTACTAGATCGGTATGGAATCTGTGGAGATAAAGAGAACACAAGAGGAGCTGATCTATATGCTTAAAATTTCGTCCCCCACCCTCTTATATATAAGGGGGTGGGCGAAATTTCAGTGTCCCAACCCTACTGGGTTTGGGCCTCTATCTCTTTTTCTATCTCCAGTCCATTAAAGTCATATTGGGCTACAACAGGGATCTAGAAGAATATTAAATTGGCCTGCTAATTTATTTAATTTCCAATATTCAATAAAATTAGGATATTATTAAATAAATTAAGTATTATTTTTATTCCACTAAAGAAATAATACTGACCTACCAATTTAATACATATTTCTGAATATGCTTTCTCCTTTAGTCCAGCCATTCCCCGCGTTTAAGATATAATGCCCATTAATTAATTATGTAAGCTTCTGACAGCTATAATTAATTAATATCTTATCCTTGAGTTACTCAAGTTGAGTAGTACCACACAAGCTTTACTCATGCACGGAATAAATTCCACCTGCAGGGTTTCAGCATGAACTTGCATTTCCTCAAGGGGACACCATCAATCTGGCGCACCAGGACACGGTGCCCCTACATATTGCACGACCCATCATAAGTGTAAATGTCACAACCCAAGATATCGAGATTATTGATCCTATGAAAGGATCTCACCCTTTGATAAATCAAAGCCGCAATCACTACACGTATATGTCCGCCAACATATAGGGGTTAAGAACCCGAACTCTGTGGATTCTTATTCTCTCATTTAAGGTCAGAATAGATAATAGAATCCTAAGTAGATCCACCTCAATACACTTGCCCGTGTATTAGAATAATCAGTTAGTCAAGATAAACTAACTATTAGATTATTCTACGGCGTACCGATAGCAGGTTTAGTGCCATCTAGACCGTGAGCCTTTTAATACATGACAATGAACCGATGATATGATCTAATCGTGTGTTTACCCACACCATATCATCTACAATGTAAGTATAGTGAACATGCATGTAAATATAACAATTTAAATACAAACAGTGACTGCAATTGTATTAATTCTATATCATCATAAAACCATTATTAATAATGTATACAAAAGACAGGTCTTCTAGTATACAAAACCAACAATCTCCCACTTATACTTGAAGCATGTCTTTCAAATATAAAACAAATTGGCTAACTCTCCAACCCTAACTAAAATCTCAAACGGCAACCCCGGGTCTGCATCTCACTCCCATTTTTTCCACGTGACCGTAGAAGGTCTTAGCCGAAAAGCTCTTCGTGAATGGATCAGCTAAATTGTCCACCGATGCAATCTTGACCACTGCCACATCTCCTCTCTTAATGATTTCTCATATAAGATGGTACTTTCTCTCTATGTGTTTACTTTCCTTATGGGCTCTGGGTTCCTTCGAATTTGCCACTGCACCCGAGTTATCACAATATACCTTGATACTCTTAGGCAAATCAGGAACCACACTCAAGTCCAACAAGAAGCTCTTGAGCCAGACGGCCTCTTTTGCAGCCTCAGAGGCAGCTACATATTCGGCCTCCATGGTGGAATCCACAATGCATTTCTGCTTTATGCTCCTCCATGCAATGGCTCCGCCTCCCAAGGTAAACACATAGCCTGAGGTAGATTTACTCTGATCTTTATCGGATTGAAAATCTGAGTCCGTGTAACCCAAAGGCACTAGACTATCAGAGCGGTATACTAGCATATAATCTAGAGTCCTTTTCAGGTACTTGAGTATATTCTTAACCGCAGTCCAGTGACCTTGTCCAGGGTTAGACTGATATCTGCTTACCATGCTGACTGCATAGCATATATCAGGTCTAGTGCATAGCATAGCATACATAAGGCTTCCCACAGCCGAAGCATATGGAATGCCCTTCATCTCATATATCTCAGCCTGTGTGTGGGGACACATATCCTTAGATAGATGAATTCCATGCCTGAAAGGTATAAAACCTTTCTTGGAATCCTGCATGTTAAAACTAGCTAGCACTGTGTCGATATATGTCGCCTGGGATAAGCACAACATCCTTTTCTGGTGATCTCGAATTATCTTGATGCCAAGGACGTGTCTGGCATCTCCCAGATCTTTCATATCGAACTGCTTGGACAACCACACCCTTATGTTAGATAATACTTTCTTACTGTTTCCAATAAGTAAGATATCATCAACATACAGCACGAGGAAAGCCACCACATTTCCGTCACTCTTCTTGTACACACAGCTCTCATCCGGGCATTGCACGAATCCATATGACTGGATAACCTCGTCAAATCGGATGTTCCAAGACCTTGACGCCTGCTTAAGTCCATAAATGGATCTCTTAAGCTTGCACACTAAGTGCTCTTGGCCTTTAGCAATGAAACCCTCTGGTTGCTTCATGTGGATGTTTTCCTCAAGACTTCCATTCAGGAAAGCTGTCTTGACATCCATCTGCCAAATCTCATAATCCAAATGAGCGGCAATAGATAAGAGAATCCGGATTGACTTAAGCATGGCTACCGGCGAAAAAGTTTCCTCATAATCGATCCCTTCTTTCTGAGTATACCCTTTCACCACCAATCTTGCCTTGAAGGTTTCAACCTTCCCGTCAGCTCCTCTCTTGCGTTTGTAAACCCACTTACACCCAATGGGTTTTACCCCATCCTTTGGTTCTACAAGCTCCCAGACTTGATTGTGATCCATAGATCCAATCTCAGACTCCATTGCAATTTTCCAAGAGTCTGCATCTTTGTCTTGGATCGCTTCGTCGTAAGTCCTGGGATCCAATTTATTTAGTCCTTCAGGGAAATCTGAAGATTCACCCAAACCAATGAATCTGTCAGGTTGGCGTACAACCCTCCCACTGCGACGAGGCAGTTCCTGTACTTCTGTGACACGTTGTGCAGTAATTTGTGGTTCCTCTTCTTGTACTATTGGTGTCAGATTCAAATTTTCCCCTCGTAGTTCCTCGAGTACTATCTCACTTCTTGGCTTGTGATTTATTACATAGTCTTCCTCTAAGAATCGAGCATTGGTACCCACAATGATCTTCTGATCCTTAGGACTATAAACTAAACCACATTTCGTTCCTTTGGGATATCCAACAAATAGTCTAACATCCGTACGTGGTGCCAGCTTATCAGCTTCCTTATCCAGCACATGTGCTGGACTACCCCAAATCCGAAAATGTCCAAGACTGGGCTTTCGTCCAGTCCAAAGTTCTGTGGGCGTAGATGGGACTGATTTTGATAGAACCACATTAAGAATATAGGCTGCCGTTTCCAGGGCATATCCCTAGAACGAAATAGGCAGATCTGAATAGCTCATCATCGATCTAACCATCTCTAACAATGTTCTGTTCCTTCTCTCCACCACGTCATTCTGCTGTGGCGTTCCCGGCGCATTCAACTGAGATGTAATCCCATTCTCTGCTAAGTAGTCCCTAAATTCATTCGAGAGGTACTCACCATCACGATCAGACCGTAGTGATTTGATACTTTTACCGGTACGTTTTTCCACTTCCGCTCTAAATTCTTTGAAAGTCTCAAAGGATTCTGACTTGCGGCGTAACAGGTATATGTATCCATACCTTGAGTAATCATCAATGAACGTGATGAAATACTCGTACCCTCCTCGAGCTTGAATTGACATAGGGCCACATAAGTCAGAGTGAATCAAATCTAGTGCCTCTTCAGATCTATTCCCTTTATCCTTAAAGGGTCGCTTGGTCATTTTACCTTCCAAACAGGATTCACACAAAGGGAACGATTCTAGGACCAATGAAGACAAGGGCCCATCGTTTACTAGTCTTTGTATCCGTTTAAGGTTAATATGGCTGAGCCTAAGATGCCAAAGATAGGTTTGATTTATTTCCGAAGGTTCTTTTCGTTTGTTAGGGTTTATGACCGATGTATTCAGTAAATGCATTTGCGAGTGTTTTGCATAGGATTAAGTAAATAAAGATGTCCATCCAATGTGCCAGAACAGATAAAACGTTTATCACTAAAGATAACAACCTTGTTATCAAAAGAAACAGAATATCCATCCATAAAAAGTTTAGAAACTGAAATCAAGTTTCGCCTAAAACCAGGCACATAAAGACAATCCTTTAAAACTAAAATCCTATCACTACTAAAAGATAAGGTTACGTCTCCCACTGCAACTGCCACCACTTTCGTAGCATTGCCCATGTAGACTGAAATCTCTCCATCACTTAGCTGTCTTTTTGCCAGGAACTCCTGTAAAGACATGCAAACATGATCAGTAGCTCCAGTATCTACTACCCATGACTGAGTAGAACAAGTAGCTAAACATGTTTCAACGACGAGAGATTGAGACGTACCCTTTTTCTTCTTCTTGTTAGGCCAATCCGCCTTCCAGTGACCTGGTTGGCCGCACTTGAAACACTTTGTCTTTGACTTAAATTCCTCATAAGGAATCTTAGTCTTAGACTTCTTCACCTTAGGCGCCCCCTCTGCAGCTTTTTTGGGTGCGTTCTTCTTCTTCCTTTTAGTACCGGAAGAAGACGCCCTATTTTCAGCTAGGTGTGCCTCTGGATTTCCTTTTTGAAGTAACTCAGCCGCCTGAAGATCCATGAGCAGTTCAGTCAGGCTGACATCCCTTATAATCATGTTAAAGTTCAGCCTGAACTGCTCAAACCTCGAGGACAGGCTATGAAGAACAATGTCGATTTGAGAATCGACATCCAGCTCTCCACCCAAGGTCTCGATCTCAGCCAGATACCCCATCATCGTGAGAACGTGATCCCTAACAGGTGTGGAGTCAGACATTCTCGCATCCATTAGCTTCTTCATTGCCAAATGGCGTGCCGAGCGGTTCTGATGACCGAAGAGCTGCCTAAGGTTGTACATGATATCATAATCGGTTTTCATAGGTTCATGCTGATGTTGCAACACATTCGACACAGATGCCAGAATGTAACAGCGCGCTATCTCATTGGACCTAACCCACTTATCATATGCAACCTTTTGGGCTTCGTCAGAACCCTCATCTGGCTTCTGAGGACATACTTCTTCAAGTACGAATTTGTGTCCTTCCGCAGTGAGAACAAGATTAAGATTTCGAATCCAGTCATTGTAATTTTCACCGATTAACTTGTTTTCTTTGAGAATAGTGGACAGGTTGGAGAGTGCAATGATGATATAGAATAACTGAAAAGTAAACATGCAGTACAGTCACAAACTTTAGGATACTCACATATAATCGTATACCTCAAAAAATTATATGTAATCCACCGACATTTTAAAAATGTTTCTTATAAGCCACGTTAGTGTGGACGTTTATAAAATTCATCCTTAAACAGGTAAAACCACCTTTAATTTACCTCCAGTCAAATTTCCTTATGACAAGTAAATTAATAGTTGGAAATAACCACGGTCGTGTAACCTTCAAATTAATAAGCCACGTTAGTGTGGACGTTTATTAATAAATTACACCTAAGTGTGAACACCATCATCTTAGCACCAAGTCCACTATTTCGAACTCCCTGTTCCAGTTGGAGGAGTCAGTTTGTTCTAGTAGTGTTCTATAGCTATCTTGATAAAGAAGTTTAATTTCTAGAGATAACAGTGATATAACACATCCGTTATGGAGGAAGACCTATTGTCAACTCGCATGTCAATCACATCTCAATTAAACCAGATTAATGGAGACCGTTTGAGATTTCTACATACTTTGGTATGAATCTCTCCCACTTAGTTATTTAAGATTGAGGTTTCATTTTATCTCATTGTAAAACATGCAAACATCACATAAAATGATAAAACACCATTGCATGCTTCAAACAACATAATAAGCAATAATAATAAAAACCAACTATCATGGATTATATCTCATGTTACTAAATGAAATAAAACTGGAAAGTCAGCTCTGGAACCTCGGGCATGGCCGCCGCCCTCATCACTGCGCCTCGCCGAAAATCCTAGCTCCAATTAGGATTTCGGGACGTGAATCAGTGATACTTCCTTTCTTGAGCTGTACTACTCTCCTTCTTTGAGTTGATCTTCAAACTTTATTCAATATAGAATATCTATTCCTTAAAGGAAAAAACTAATATATCTAGAATAAAATTACAACTCAATGACTTGGTCTAAAAGTTTTATTTCTATTACATTAAAACAACATAAAATAAAATTTAGACCTAATCCATGAATTTTCTCATGGATTAAAATCACGTAGTCAAACCGGCATATGGCCCATCATACATCCAACGTAAATTAAAACATACATCACATAATTAAGGAGCCATGATAGTCGGTAACCCTGCAAACAGGTCAGTCTACAAATCCAACAATCACAATTACATGATTAGCATAAAATAACATATGATATCCAAACATGACATATTAAATAATATTCGAATTTTTCAATTAATAAAATTAATTAATTCGATATTATCCACAAGATAAAAATTGAAAATTAAAATAATTATCCACCAATTTTAAACTTGTTAAATTTCGAAAATATCTCTTAAATAAATCTGGAAATTATTAATAATTATCCACCAAATTTATTTAATATTTTCAAGTTACCCTAATTAAATAATAATTGGATATATTGATATAAATCAAAAATCTAATCCAAATATTATCCATAAGAATCTAAATCTTCAAGGATAAGGTTTGGAGATTTGATTCCAATCCAAAATCTTTCAAAACTTATCCAAATTTAAAATCTTATCACAATTGGATTTTGATAATTATTTGTATATATCCAAAATCACCTTATCCAATATTTAATCCCATAGATTTCAAAATTATCCAAATAATAAATTGGAGATTTGATCCATTTCAAATTCTTCCAAATTTAAAATTCTATTTTCAAATCTATCTAAATTAATATTAGGTAAATCAAGATATACATCAAATAACAACAAATCTAAATCCAATATACATAAATTTTGATCCACATCATTAAATAAATTTGAAAATTTAATTTTCATTAAAATTTCCTCCAAATTTAATTTAATAAAACCGAAAGTTACATAAAATAATATATTTGGAAATTTTGACATTAATCAAAAAACTATTCCAAATAAATAACCTAAGTTTCGAAAATACCTAGAATAATAAATCTGGAAATTTTGATCCACTTCAAATATTACCAAATTTAAAATTCTATTTTCAAACTTATCTAGATTAGAATTTTGTAACTTTTGATATACATCAAAAATCACCAAATCCAATTCTAATCACTAAAAATTTCGAACCCTATCCAAATTAAATCTGGAAATTTTGATGTTGATCAAAAATCCATCCAAATTTAATTCTAGGTATTCGAAAATTTTACAACACAAATTAGGGAATTTAATACATCAAAATGTAATACCCCGAAATATTATAGAAGGTTTAATTCAACTTATGTTACCCTCTGGTAAGTTAGAAAATAAGTTGGGTCCTTAAAGGACTCAAATAAAGGAAAATCGCAGCCAGGGAAATCTGTTAAATCTAATTTGGTCAAAAATTGCCTTAAAAATATGTTATGATATTTTTCTCAGGTTGATAGAAAATATTTCAAGAATCGTGCCAACCTTTGAAATTTCAAATTTCGAGTTCAAATGAACTCTTGGCACAACTTTAAGTTGAAAATTAATAAACTTAATAGAAAAAGGCACATCCGTCATTATCCAATTTCTTTTTCAAAAGATTATCTTATTCGTAATTATCCTATTCTTTTTCCACCATTATCCTCTTTCTTTTATTCATTATTATCCTATTTATTTTTCCTCTATAAATATGAGCTTAAGGTTTCATTTTTCATTCATTTTCAAAATCGAAACGCCTAGCAACTTCCAGAGAATGTACAACTCTAGTTTCCTATTTTAATTCTGAAATAGTCATTTCGAAGGTGTCAACGCGTAGATCACGAATACATGATTGAAATGATGACACAAAGGATGATCATGATGGAAAATCATCGTGACCGCCGCCAATTCCTCGGAGAAGGTACTTTCTCCGATTCTGGTCATTCGGACCGATGAATTAAGAAATTTCAAGTTCTAAATATGCTTATATTTCGATTATCTTTAATTCTACCGATTCCGATTTTTGATGTTGTGAGTTTTCGGTAATTTTCCCCGTTTTCATTTTATGTAAATCTCAGATCTACTCTTCCTGGATAGTCATATTAGAAATCTTCTTTTTATAAATAGTCCTTGATCATTTCGATCTTGTAGTTAACTGGAATAGATTTTTGATTTCTCGTCGTTTGAAATCCGGATCCGAATATTATATTATAAATCTGCCCAGCTCGAATTTATGTTATAGCCGTTCGATCTTTGATCTGATTACATCATTAAATTCCTTATTTTCTGCACTATCAAAAATTGTATTTTTGAGTGAAAATCCAACGAGTATCGAGCTCGATCGAGACCGATACATTTTCAGCTAAAATTTGTGGCGGGAATTTCCGCCAGCTAGCTTTTCGGCCGGTGTGGCCGGAATTAGCCTTTGATCCCTTCTGACCGATTGTGGTACCCGTCAAGATTGACGTGTGGCCGCAGACGGTGCTCCATTTCGTGTTGAAATGAATTTAATATGATTTTTCGAAGTTAATGTCTCATTTTCAAAAATTGCATTTTAGTTAGAATTGCTTCAAAATGTTTGTTAGATCTGTCCTAGCAAAAAGGTTCCTTTAGCATTTATTCCCTATGGTGGATTCTCTACTTAGCTATAGATTCCATTTTTGCCAGGCGGATTTTTGAGTTTACCCAATTATTCAAATCGTGTATTTAAATTCGTATATTTTTCATGTGTCGTCTGAAAATCATGAAATTTTCACACTTGCATTGTTATATGTGAAGTATGTTATCAATTAAATTTGGTAATTTTCTGATAGCGAGAAAGACTCGTAGATTAAATTTGATCAGAATCGAGTAAAATTGCAAGTGATCGACCTCCACCTTTTCCAAATGTTTTTGGATGGCTTTACTCGAAAATATTCGCTGAATTTAATTCCCTAAAGTGTTGAGTTGAGAATGAAATCCTAATGTTGCGCATTGTAGTCTGAAGCCGTTTTATTAGTTTAGAATATTCGTATTACATTTAGTCTAGCTTAGAAAAAAATCATTTATCTATCCTAAGTTGAAGCTTACCTTATGTTATAGTTTCAAGGCCTAGCATGATACTAATAGGTAGTTTCTCCTTTGTAGGTCCGAACCCGAGACCCATATTTAATTAGGATTTGCAAGACACGTGTAAAGCTTCAGCTACTATTAGCTAACCAAGTGGGTTATACTATACTAACTTTGCAAATTGTATCTTTCGAGTTATTAAGCTCTGCTTTGCTAAAATTGCATATGTGACTATCTGTGTTAAATATTTACATGCTACTGTATGTTGTCGGAGTCTCATAAACCAGCGCTGTGTCAATGTGAGTAGCTACAGTATACATGCATTGTTTGTTCTGCCCTACTCCTTGTCGGTGAGACTAAAATGAAACACTTATTGGTTATACTCTTTGGGTATACTATGGCCATACTCAACGTTATGCGCTGGTGATGTAGTTTGGGTTGCGGGCGGTGACGGGTTATACTCTTAAGCGCTTCACGATAAAATGTTTTGGTGAACTTAGGTTGCTTTCAACTTTTAAACCTCCTAAGCTTCACTACCTGCATGAACACAGATATATTACTTTAATAAAATGATTTGCATAACTTAAATTGTGAGAACTTGCCCACTGAGTGCATTAGTACTCAGCCCAAATCTTTTCAAACATTTTCAGGTCAGTAGGCTGGAGCGTGGATGTGACGAGGCTGAGATATGGGCTATTATGATTTACATATTTTTTTCCGTTGTCCCTTTTTGTTAGTATTCTGTTAAGAATTGAACTTTCGCACTTATGGTATTCTTTTGCTAAATGCTAAGAACTCTGATCTTGGTATTTTGTTGATATGATTCTGCTTCTCTGATTCTGAACATTTGTTGACTTCCTAGTTAACATGTATCATATGCTTAGCTACATAATTATTCCAAATGGAGGAAGCCCGTCTTTCATTATGTCTATTTGATCATTTATTTTGGACTATGGAAGGGCTTCATTTGTTCAACATATTGGTGTCTGTTTCTTTTGTCGACCTATGAATGGGTCTATTGATTGTTGGTATCTGGTTATTTGTTTCCGTTTGGCCCATGAAAGAGCTTATTGAATTGTTACAGCTTCCATTCTTCTCTTATAAGCCGTTATAAACGGGGATTCGCTCTAGTTACAAAGGTTATGCTGTCTAATTTTTCGGAAGGCATAACCTATCTTTGGCATACTCGGTTGTTAAATTTTATTCTAAACATTAACTTTTTTTGGATTATCACTCCGTTGATAATTAAACTCCCACATTTCTTTCCCGCTTCTTAATTCCCACCCCCGTGGCGTCCATTTCCACAGTCTTTCGGGACCGGGGCGCTACAAAGTGGTATCAGAGCAGGTTTGCAAGTCTGTAGACCTGCTGGGTCTTATTTCATCTTTCATTGCAATTCTGTGTGATATTATATAAGCCCTCAGCTCGTCACTCACGCAACAGCTTAAAAGGTACGCATGTTTTTATGCAAATTTTAGTTTTTAAAAGTTTACATTATTTGTTGAAATGTTAAGTCTGTCTAAAAATGAAAGATTAAGATTCACCGTGTTGACGGGAATTCCTCAAAAGATTAATTATTATGCGGATAGCATACTCTGATTAACTGCGCTGATTGCGTACTCTGTTGTTATGGTGATAGCATACTGGTTTTGAAATAAGTCTGTGAGTATACTGGTTTATGTTGAAAAACTATGTTGGTTACATATACGTATAAACTTGTTTATATATGTCTTGTGCATACTTGTGATGTTGGGAACGTGCGGAATGCATACTGTAAACCTTGATAGCTGGAATGTGTTTATTGTTCATACTCTTGGATGAGTACTAGAACTTGAAAGTGGGAGAATGTAAGATTAACTTAGCCTATAGTTGCTGAACTTAGGTTGAATTTGTAAACACTAATGAGATTGTTGAGAACATAGTTTGACTGAGGAAACGTTTCATTTTGATGACTGAACATAAACTTACGGCTCAGAATAACTACCACATGTATATCACGATGAGCGGATTATGAGATTTTGTATGTATACCAAGAAAGAGATCGATTCGGTATTTGAGTTCATTGGGGAAATAACCTACTCTATGGAGGTCAACATCGAGTTAGAAGAAGTCTTTCAGATTGAGTTGTGTTAAAGTTGACCAAGAATTTGCGTTGTTACTAGGAAGATGGACACATTAAGGAATAAAATATTTTGAAAACAAAAACATAAGTCAACGATCTATGTCGAGACTGTGAATTTTTGTGGGTAGATATGTTAGACGATGATGGCTACTAGAAACAAGGTTCAACATCAGAATTGCCACCTGAGCGAAATATTGAGGTAGACCGATCACCGTCTTTTATACCTCCATGTGGAGATGAGGTTATAAAGCTTTAACTTTGAACTAGAAGTAAAGAAACGAGTAATCGATTTATAGGCTAGTTATCAGATTGTAGATCTATTACACGTTTAAGAAATCCCTTCGCAAGTTTTCAACTTAGGAGTCATGTTTAACGATCCTGTTGCGATTACAGGGAATAAAGATTCGTTCCTCTAAGAGAAAGCTCTTCACCTCAGTGGATGGCTAATCGAGGCCCTGGCGTGTTTCATTCCCAAGATTTGTAGCTTGTTTTAGATCAAGTTTTAGAATGAGGATAAAGATGGTCGTCATGATTGCTACCAAATTAATTTAAAGATATGTTTGCCGGTGTTCTACTCAGCTTCCAGGAGAAGTTAAGTCAAACTATTTTGAGTCCAGGAGGTATCATAGATCAAGTCGTTCTCTCGTATCCTTCTGATGGATAGAAAATGATTCCCGAGACGTCGCTTTTCCAGCTAGTGCAAAGTCTAGCCGACTCGTGCTTTATCGTAGCAACCTCATAAAAAAGAAAAAAAAAAGATGGGTGAAGCTCAAGAAAGAAGGAAGGAGAACCCGAAGAAGATCGTTAAGAAGATAGACCTAGTGTTCGATAGATTGAGAGTTTCCTTATGATAGGAAGTTTTGATGAGTCTATTTATTCATTCTCGTGTTGATAAAATTGATTTATTCATTCTCTTTTGAAATCGATTTATTCTCTTATTAATTGAATCAATTTCCCTTCAACAGCTTCATATCATTTGAAATTCTTCATTTATACCACTTGGGATTCGTTGATTTTAGCCTCTTGGATAATTTGAAATCTTTTGGATGATATTTCTTTGATCATCAAGAATCAACAATGGCATTTACTTGTTAGGCTATGCTGACGTCTTTATAAAAATATTTCAGCACGGTTCTCAGCTCTTAAGCGTTGATTTTCTTTTATTATTCTCATATATCTTTGTAAAATGTGAGAACCCTTCGAGTTATAAATCCTCTAAAAAGGTAATATTTTTGGTATAAATAACCTAGTGTTACCTCTCTTCCAGCTTTTGTTGATCAGATAAAGTTCTCACTCAGAGGTGTTTGATTTATTTTAATCTCACTCATAGAACTTAAGTGTGAGTCTTCAAATAGAAGAGATAGCTTATAGAAGTATTCATTTAAGTATATTGTCAGGAGAGCGAATGATAGTATTCCATAGTGACGAATGGAACCGAAACAGTATCAGTTAATGTTCTCCAAAGTCGAAAGTACATTTCTAAAGTAATTTCTCAGTTCGTAACATTTAAGATGATCAATGAATGTCAACAAGCAAGTTTCCAGCTTACAGTTAAAGTCTAGACATGCGATTCTTATTATGCATGCAAGCGAAGGTGATCACTAGCGGGAGCCAGACAGTCGGATTACCACTTTAAAGAAAAGAGAAGAGTATAATAAGGAAAATAAGACTAATTTGCATCGAAAATACGATTCAAGCACGCTTCAAGAAGACGTGAACGTCGAATCTCAACATTTTAAGGAAAGAGATAAAACACAGTTCGAACCTGATAGAATTTGTAATCCAATCGTCCAAGGGCGTGCTCATTCGAATCATGGGGAGATTATATGAAGTCGGTGCATCGTGATAGCTCTCATAAAGGATATAGAAAGATGGCGAACGTTTAGGCTTTCGGAAAGATAAATTTGCATGGAAAAGAAGAGCGAGTATAGACTCTTCAAAGAAGTATTTGACCAAGAAGAAAGCGGAAAGAGGGATAAAAGTTGAGAATCAACCTAAAGAATAGGAGACCCTTATCAGTTCTAGGCAGCAAGTACAAAAATTGAGGTTTTGAACCCCGAGAATGTACTTTGATACTTCTTCTCAAGATATGGAAATTTCGGGATGAAATTTATTTAAGGGGGGTAGAATGTAATACCCCGAAATATTTTAGAAGGTTTAATTCAACTTATGTTACCCTCTGGTAAGTTAGAAAATAAGTTGGGTCCTTAAAGGACTCAAATAAAGGAAAATCGCAGCCAGGAAAATCTGTTAAATCTAATTTGGTCAAAAATTGCCTTAAAAATATGTCATGATATTTTTCTCAGGTTGATAGAAAATATTTCAAGAATCGTGCCAACCTTTGAAATTTCAAATTTCGAGTTCAAATGAACTCTTTGCACAACTTTAAGTTGAAAAATAATAAATTTAATAGAAAAAGGCACATCCGTCATTATCCAATTTCTTTTTCAAAAGATTATCTTATTCGTAATTATCCTATTCTTTTTCCACCATTATCCTCTTTCTTTTATTCATTATTATCCTATTTATTTTTCCTCTATAAATAGGAGCTTAAGGTTTCATTTTTCATTCATTTTCAAAATCGAAACGCCGAGCAGCTTCCAGAGAATGTACAACTCTAGTTTCCTATTTTAATTCTGAAATAGTCATTTCGAAGGTGTCAACGCGTAGATCACGAATACATGATTGAAATGATGACACGAAGGATGATCATGATGGAAAATCATTGTGACCGCCGCCAATTCCTCGGAGAAGGTACTTTCTCTGATTCTGGTCATTCGGACCGATGAATTAAGAAATTTCAAGTTCTAAATATGCTTATATTTCGATTATCTTTAATTCTACCGATTCCGATTTTTGATGTTGTGAGTTGTCGGTATTTTTCCCCGTTTTCATTTTATGTAAATCTCAGATCTACTCTTCCTGGATAGTCGTATTAGAAATTTTCTTTTTATAAATAGTACTTGATCATTTGGATCTTGTAGTTAACCGGAATAGATTTTTGATTTCTCGTCGTTTGAAATCCGGATCCGAATATTATATTATAAATCTGCCCAGCTCGAATTTATGTTCTAGCCGTCTGATCTTTGATCTGATTACACCATTAAATTCCTTATTTTCTGCACTACCAAAAATTGTACTTTTGAGCGAAAATCCAACGAGTATCGAGCTCGATCGAGACCGATACATTTTCAGCTAAAATTTGTGGCGGGAATTTCCGCCAGCCAGCTTTTCGGCCGGTGTGGCCGGAATTAGCCTTTGATCCCTTCTGACCGATTGTGGTACCCGTCGAGATTGACGTGTGGCCGCAGACGGTGCTCCATTTCGTGTTGAAATGAATTTAATATGATTTTTCGAAGTTAATGTCTCATTTTGAAAAATTGCATTTTAGTTAGAATTGCTTCAAAATGTTTGTTAGATCTGTCCTATCAAAAAGGTTCCTTCAGCATTTATTCCCTATGGTGGATTCTCTACTTAGCTATAGATTCCATTTTTGTCCAGGCGGATTTTTGAGTTTACCCAATTATTCAAATCGTGTATTTAAATTCGTATATTTTTCATGTGTCGTCTGAAAATCATGAAATTTTCACACTTGCATTGTTATATGTGAAGTATGTTATCAATTAAATTTGGTAATTTTCTGAAAGCCAGAATGACTCGTAGATTAAATTTGATCAGAATCGAGTAAAATTGCAAGTGATCGACCTCCACCTTTTCCAAATATTTTTGGATGGCTTTACTCGAAAATATTCACTGAATTTAATTCCCTAAAGTGTTGAGTTGAGAATGAAATCCTAATGATACTAATAGGTAGTTTCTACTTTGTAGGTCCGAACCCGAGACCCATATTTAATTAGGATTTGCAAGACACGTGTAAAGCTTTAGCTACTATTAGCTAATCAGGTGGGTTATACTATACTATCTTTGAAAATTGTATCTTTCGAGTTATTAAGCTCTGCTTTGCTAAAATTGCATATATGACTATCTGTGTTAAATATTTACATGCTACTGTATGTTGTCGGAGTCTCATAAACCAGCGCTGTGTCAATGTAAGTAGCTACAGTATGCATGCATTGTTTGTCCTGCCCTACTCCTTGTCGGTGAGACTAAAATAAAACACTTATTGGTTATACTCTTTGGGTATACTATGGCCATACTCAACGTTATGCGCTGGTGATGTAGTTTGGGTTGCGGGCGGTGACGGGTTATACTCTTAAGCGCTTCACGATAAAATGTTTTGGTGAACTTAGGTTGCTTCCAACTTTTAAACCTTCTAAGCTTCACTACCTGCATGAACACAGATATATTACTTTAATAAAATGATTTGCATAACTTAAATTGTGAGAACTTGCCCACTGAGTGCATTAGTACTCAGCCCAAATCTTTTCAAACATTTTCAGGTCAGTAGGCTGGAGCGTGGATGTGACGAGGCTGAGATATGGGCTATTATGATTTACATATTTTTTTCCGTTGTCCCTTTTTGTTAGTATTCTGTTAAGAATTGAACTTTCGCACTTATGGTATTCTTTTGCTAAATGCTAAGAACTCTGATCTTGGTATTTTGTTGATATGATTCTGCTTCTCTGATTCTGAACATTTGTTGACTTCCTAGTTAACATGTATCATATGCTTAGCTACATAATTATTCCAAATGGAGGAAGCCCGTCTTTCATTATGTCTATTTGATCATTTATTTTGGACTATGGAAGGGCTTCATTTGTTCAACATATTGGTGTCTGTTTCTTTTGTCGACCTATGAATGGGTCTATTGATTGTTGGTATCTGGTTATTTGTTTCCATTTGGCCCATGAAAGAGCTTATTGAATTGTTACAGCTTCCATTCTTCTCTTATAAGCCGTTATAAACGGGGATTCGCTCTACTTACAGAGGTTATGATGTCTAATTTTTCGGAAGGCATAACCTATCTTTGGCATACTCGGTTGTTAAATTTTATTCTAAACATTAATTTTTTTTGGATTATCACCCCGTTGTTAATTAAACTACCACATTTCTTTCCTGCTTCTTAATTCCCACCCCCGTTGCGTCCATTTCCACGGTCTTTCGGGACCGGGGCGCTACACAAAATTTCGAAATTTTTTATCCAATAATTTTTGAATACCTATTAAAATAAATCTGGAAATTTTGAACTCATCAAAAATCTATTCCAAATCCGATTTTAATATAATCGAAAATTACAGCAAACCTCAAAACTAGAATTTTCGAACCACATCCAAAATTCATCCAAGTTTTGAATACTCACATACGAAATACATCAACATATAAATCTGAAAATTTAAGCAACATAAATATTTCATCAAATTTATACATATATTTCGAATAAATCCTAAGATTAAATCTAGAACAGTGCCAAACCCTCTCTGATACCAGTTGTTGGGGTTTTTTCGAATTGAACCACCGCAGGATCTATTTGGATGTTCATTAATCCTAATGTCATGTAGATCATAAATTCATGCATCTCATATGTTTTAATTAACCGAGTTCAATTAACATGCATAGTCGGTTTAATCGATTCTACTAAAGCGGAAACATAGAAATCGGAAAATGACTTACAAATTAAACGACAGGTGGAGGACAAGATTAAAGGTCTAATCTTGTTGTTGTATGTATGAAAAATGGCGCCCCACAGTGATATTCTACTCCTTGATCTTCTGTTGTATTCCCGGACTGAATCTAGTTTCAAGGTGGGCTGAAATCTACTAGATCGGTATGGAATCTGTGGAGATAAAGAGAACACAAGAGGAGCTGATCTATATGCTTAAAATTTCGTCCCCCACCCTCTTATATATAAGGGGGTGGGAGAAATTTCAGTGTCCCAACCCTACTGGGTTTGGGCCTCTATCTCTTTTTCTATCTCCAGTCCATTAAAGTCATATTGGGCTACAACAGGGATCTAGAAGAATATTAAATTGGTCTGCTAATTTATTTAATTTCCAATATTCAATAAACTTAGGATATTATTAAATAAATTAAGTATTATTTTTATTCCACTAAAGAAATAATACTGACCTACCAATTTAATACATATTTCTGAATATGCTTTCTCCTTTAGTCCAGCCATTCCCCGCGTTTAAGATATAATGCCCATTAATTAATTATGTAAGCTTCTGACAGCTATAATTAATTAATATCTTATCCTTGAGTAGTACCACACAAGCTTTACTCATGCACGGAATAAATTCCACCTACAGGGTTTCAGCATGAACTTGCATTTTCTCAAGGGGACACCATCAACCTGGCGCACCAGGACACGGTGCCCCTACATATTGCACGACCCATCATAAGTATAAATGTCACAACCCAAGATATCGAGATTATTGATCCTATGAAAGGATCTCACCCTTTGATAAATCAAAGCTGCAATCACTACACGTATATGTCCGCCAACATATAGGGGTTAAGAACCCGAACTCTGTGGATTCTTATTCTATCATTTAAGGTCAGAATAGATAATAGAATCCTAAGTAGATCCACCTCAATACACTTGTCCGTGTATTAGAATAATCAGTTAGTCAAGATAAACTAACCATCTAGACCGTGAGCCTTTTAATACATGATAATGAACCGATGATATGATCTAACCGTGTGTTTACCCACACCATATCATCTAAAATGTAAGTATAGTGAACATGCATGTAAATATAACAATTTAAATACAAACAGTGACTGCAATTGTATTCATTCTATATCATCATAAAACCATTATTAATAATGTATACAAAAGACAGGTCTTCTAGTATACAAAACCAACATTAAATTATTTTGGTACTGTCCCTTTTAGTACTACACTATATTTGGTATTTACATTGTGAGTTTTATTTTAATTTTGGTAATTTCCTTGTAGGACAATTCCTTAGTTGGTAATTTCCATTAGAGTCTTATTTTCTTTTCGGAACTTTCCTTCCAAGTTCTATTTTATTTTTGTAGTTTCCTTTTGACTTGTAATTTAATTTTGGTCCATTCCTTTTAGAGTCTAGTTCATTAGGATATTTAGATTGTGTCACAATTGTGTAACACTTTCCAAATTACCTAATCCTTTTTTCCTTTTCCATACTACTTCTTTCCTTCTACCCTTGGGTATCCATTCAACCCTAACCTACCTTACCTACTCGACATACCCTACACCCACACGCCACCTAAGCAACACGTCCCCACTCTTGCCACATCATATTCCACACGCCACTTACATAGCCTCATCATACATCATCCGTTGATCCTAGTTAGCAATCCTCGTTAATTCTTCGTGCAATTAAGTTATACCCTCAATATTTGACAAAGAGTGCTACCTCATACTTCCTTTTTACACGACACACACACATCACCATACGATTTGAGTGCAAACAAGAGTGGTAAAATCAAGAGTGAAAACAAATGAGAGAACGTGAGGTTGTGAGGATCCTTCCTTATTTTCCTTTACGTTTGTTCGTCTTATAGGTACCATGGACAAAGGCAAGAACGAAGCCATCGCTTCAACACCACCCAAGGACAAGAATGAAGCCACTGCTTCAACACATGCCATAGATGACTCGAAGTCACCACATACACCGGATGAACTGTCTTATTCGACTGAATGGGATCCGATGTACCAGTTTGAAGCCATGTCAAAGTACTTCCTGCGCCAAAATTAGTTGATAAAGAATGAGTTGAGGAACTAAGTAGTCGACCTAACTGAAAAGATCAACAAACTCACCGCACAGTCGACTACAACACTAGTAGTCCAACAGCCCTAGCAAAGAGCCGCCCTGAGGCAACCAGCTGCCCAAGAAAATGTTGGGAACAAGGCAATCAGACCTGAGTTAGATGCAGCAGGTGGATATGAAGCCGACTTCAATCTACCATGGCAACCACATTGCCAAGATCAACCCAGGACACCTGTCAGACAAGCAGTTCGTTATGAAAGGCCCAGATATGGTGATGGAGATAGATTACTCAACAACATCAAGACGAGCATCCCAAAATTTGAAGGCAAACATGACCCTAATCTTTACTTAGATTGGGAATGCAAAGTAGACAAGATCTTCGACTGCTATGACTTTTCGGAGAGTAAGAAGGTCCAGTTAGCAGCATTGGAGTTTAGA
This sequence comes from Perilla frutescens, assembly GCA_026008535.1. Classification (NCBI taxonomy): domain Eukaryota; kingdom Viridiplantae; phylum Streptophyta; class Magnoliopsida; order Lamiales; family Lamiaceae; genus Perilla; species Perilla frutescens. Next base: position 18,480,378 of record BRKX01000005.1, read on the forward strand.
GGCTACGCAACCTCATGGTGGGAAATGCAGCAAGAAAGACGACGAAGAGAGAGAAATCCACCAGTTGATTCATGGGAAGAAATAAAAGGCTTCCTATGAGAAAGATTCATTCCAGTGCATTACGAGAGAGAGCTTGAGAAGAAGCTCAACAAAATCAAGCAAGGCACCCGTTTAATTGAAGAATACCACAAAGAGTTGGAGACCACCTTGAACCAAGTCGGGAAAGAAGAGTCCTTAAATGCTACCATCATTAGGTACATTGAAGGCATGGAACCCGACATTGCATGTGAAGTCGAGCTCAGAGACTTCACGACTGTAGATGATATGGTGCACTACACATCAATTGTGGAAAGACAGCTTTGAGAAGGCCGCCGTCGATCTCATCAAACTTCAGCCCCTACACGGCCTCCTTGAAACAAAGGTAAACATTCCACATCATCTTCTACTCCTTCTAATGATCCTACATGACCCCGAGGTCAGTCCGTACCACCCAAACGGCATTTTGACCGTTCTACACCACCGCCAAGCCATAGGACCGATCCTACACCCCCAGCTCCAGTCCGGCCGAACTTCACACAACCAAATCAGCCCAATCCAGTGCCAACTTCGGCCCCCAATCGAGCCAGAGATGTTCAAAGCCATAAATTCCAAGGTTGGGACCATTTTCAGAATCAGTTCCCAAACCGACGAGTTCTAATCATCACGGATCAGAATGAGCTCGAATAAGCCAGTGAAGATGACAAGCCATCCAAGGCTGACACCCCACCTGAAGAAGAGGCCCAGAATGAGTTCTAAGAAGAGGAACTCAAGATTCCTAATGTCAGTTTGGTTTCCATCCGCAGTCTGAACATAAACCGAGAAGAAGAGCAACAATCGCAGCGAGAAAACATCTTCTACACAAGAGTTGCTATTCAAGGCAAGAATTGCGCGATGATCATTGATAGTGGCAGTGTAATCAACACAGTGAGCCAGTGTGCAGTCGACAAGCTTGGATTTACTACAGTGAAACATCCAAATCCATGCCGTTTGTAATGGCTTACCGATTGAGGCACAATTCGCGTAACCGGTTAGGTACATGTATCCTTTTCCAGTGGTCATTATTCTAAAACTGTATTGTGCAATGTTATTCCTATGGATGCAGCTCACATACTCTTAGGAATACCATGGCAATACGATAGATAAGGTGTACACGACGGGCTCGCGAACACTTACATAGTCAAGAGAGACGGTTGAACCACCATACTAAAGCCATTGACATCCAAAGACATTTAAGAAGAGCAAGAAATCATGTGAGCAAGGTTCAAAGAGGAGTGAGAAAAGACCGCCGCTGCCGCCGTCCGATCAGCAGCCGCGAACAGCTCCTCCACGGCGTCGATTACTTCACCGCCGCCTCCACCCCTTGCCAAGACTAATACAGCACCTTCATCACCTCATTCCAGCCCCATTGATCATGGAAAAGGCGTGAATGCAGCCCCCATACCACAAGAGAAGAATCGAGCCCTGTTTTGTACAATTAAAGGTGTTGAAAAAGCTATTAAAGCAGGTTTGCCTTTAGTTTTTTTAACTTGTAAGAACAGTGCTACTAACGATGTTTCTTTACCTAGTGATGTGCAACCCCTTATGAAGGAGTTCGAGGACATCTTTCTGGAAGAGATTCCAAGTGGATTACCTCCAGTTCGTGGGATCGAGCACCAGATTGATTTCGTGCCCAGAACCATCTTGCTGAATCTCCCTACATACCGCACGTCCCCTGAAAAAACAAAGAAGATAGATCGACAAGTTAAGAAGTTGTTGGAGAAGAAGCAAATCAGAGATTCGATGAGCCCATGCGCAGTTCCAGTGATTTTAGTGCCAAAGAAGAACAACGAATGGAGAATGTGCATGGATTGCTGAGCCATCAACAAAATAATAGTTAAGTATCATTTTCCTATTCCTAGACTTGATAATATGCTAGACGAATTAAGTGGATCAAAAATCTTTTCTAAAATTGATTTAAGATCTGGTTATTTTCAAGTTCGCATGCATGAAGGAGATGAATGGAAAACAACTTTTAAAACTAAACATGGATTGTATGAATGATTGGTAATGCCTTTTGGTCTCACAAATGCACCGAGCACATTTATGAGATTGATGAACCATGTTTTACATGATGTTATTGAGAAATATGTAGTTGTTTACTTTGATGATATCCTGATATACAGTCACGGTGCACAGGCGCACCTAGATCACCTTAGGTGCGTTTTCTGTCTGTTGAGAGATGCTCGTTTGTATGGAAATATGTCTAAGTGTTCTTTTTGCTTGAATGGAGTAGTATTCTTAGGCTTTGTTGTGTGTTGTAGTGGTATTGAGGTTGATCATTCCAAAATCAAGGCGATTGAGGAAGGGCCAACACCCAAAAATGCCTCTGAAGTTCGATCCTTTCATGGATTAGCTCGATTTTACTGTCATTTTGTACGGGATTTCTCCAGCATAACCACCCCTCTTGCTGAGCTAAGTAAGAAGGAACGCAAGTTTGAATGGGGTAAACAACAAGAGCATGCGTTTAATACTTTGAAGTCTTTGTTATGTTCTGCTCCTATTTTATACTTACCTTATTTTTCCAAAACTTTTAAGATCGAGTGTGATGCCTCCGGGATAGGTATCGGTGCTGTTTTGATGCAGGAAAAATGGCCCATGGTGTACTTCAGTGAGAAGCTCAATAGCGCCACCTTGAGGTATTCGACGTACGATAAAGAGCTCTACGCTTTGAAGCGTACATTGGATACATGACAGCACTATTTGTGGGCCAAGGAGTTCATCATTCACACGGATCATGAGAGCTTGAAGCACTTGAAAGGTCAAAGCAATTTGAACAAGCATCATGCGAGATGGGTCGAGTTCATCGAGTCATTTCCATACGTCATCAAGTACAAGAAAGGAGAAGACAACGTCGTCGCAGACACCCTCTCTAGAATGTACACATTGCTTAACCTAATGCATACTTAGATGCTTGGTTTTGAGTCTATAAAGTCTTTGTATGAATCAGACCCTTTCTTTTTACCTATTTTTGAGAAGTGTTCGAAAATTATGAAGCATTTTGATGGATTCTATGTGCATGATGGATTCTTGTTTAGAGAGTCTAAGTTGTGCATTCCTACTTGTTCTATGTGTGAGCTACTTATTTTAGAATCGCATGCGGGAGGATTAATGGGACATTTTTGTGTGCATAAGACATTATCCTTGTTGCATGAGCATTTCTTTTGGCCGCATATGAAACGTGATATTGAAGGCATGTGTAGTAGTTGTGTTACTTGTAATAAGTCTAAGTCTACTTCACACTCTTTTGGATTGTACACGCCTTTATCTGCTCCATCTAGCCCTTGGATTGATTTTCTATGGATTTCATTTTGACTTTGCCTAGGTCTAGATCGGGTAAAGATTCTGTGTTTCTTGTAGTTGATAGGTTTTCCAAAATGGCACATTTCATTGCATGTAGGAAAACTGGTGATGCTATTCACATAGCCAATTTGTTCTTTATACATGTTGTTAGATTGCATGGCATTCCTAGAACTAGTGTTAGTGATAGGGATTCCAAGTTTTTAGGACATTTTTGGCGAGTTTTATGGGGAAAGCTAGGTACTAAGCTGTTGTTTTCTACTGCATGTCATCCACAAACCGATGGTCAAACTGAGGTTGTGAATCGTACATTAGGTACATTGCTTAGATCCTTGATTAAGAATAATGTGAAGTCATGGGAAGAATGTTTACCTTATGCTGAGTTTGCTTATAATCGTGTTATTCATTCTTCTACTAACATGTCTCCATTTGAGGTTGTTTATGGTTTTAATCCACTAACACCTAATGATTTGATTCCTTTACCTGTTGAGCATCTAACAAGTGTTAAAGGATTGAAGAGAGCTGATCTTATCAAGGAGATGCATGAAAAAGTCCGAGCCCGGATCGAGCATAAAAGAACTGAAACCGCCGCCGCTCGCAATACACATCGCAAACGTGTATTATTCCAGCCCGGTGATCATGTTTGGATTCATTTGAGTCCCGGCCGATTTTCCAATCTGAGGAAGTTGAAATTGTCACCAAGAAGATATGGTTCTTTCACCGTCCTAAGCCATGTCAATGGCAATGCATACCGCATTGATCTACCTGGTGAGTATAAATGTTCTTCAACGTTTAATGTTGCTGATTTATCTCCCTTTGATGAAGATGAATTCGATCAAGACGATGATCTAAATTCGAGGACGAATTCTTTTCAGCAGGGGGGGAATGATGAAGCCATGAGCAACAATGAAGATCAAGACCCGGAGTTGCAATTTCGAGGACCAATCACAAGATCAAGAGCTAAGAAGCTTCAAGCATACTTACAAGTGTTGATTTGAAGAAAGCTCGAGATTGGAGAAGAAGAAGTCGAAAGAAGCAATTCCAAGATAGTTAATTTATTAACTATTGAAGATCAAGAACACACCATGGGGAACATAACTTGGAGAGTTGAAGTCGAAGACTTGTGCACGTATACATGAGGACGGGCGATGTGAAGAAAAGCCGTGAGCTTGCATGGGATTTTCGATCCTATAATTTAATTATGGGATTGATTTTATTTTAGACTATAGTGTTATTTTTATTTAATTAGACTATAGTTAAAATCAGATTTTATTTAATTATTTAGTTGGAATTTTTGGTCATATAGTCCAATATTCATAGGTTTGACTAGAATTTTAATTAAGGGAAGAAACTACCTTAAATAGAATTCTAGTTTAGGAAATTTCCTAGTCTAGTTGGATCTCTTTCACACGAAAATATTCATTCTTGGAGCTAGAAATTCTAAATCTTATTCAAGGGTATTACTTAATCCACTTGAGGGATTAACTGGTATTCGCTATCGAGGAGCAACTTAGATATTTCAACCTTGGATATGTTCGAGATTCAAGGAGGCTATCGGGTTATGATTCAACACAACATCATCAACCATCTTTCACCTTCGACGTCGACCATCAAGCCATCCACGTCCACCACCTTGCAAGCCACAAGATCGATCGAGTTGTCTTCTGGTTCCATCTATCGTAAGTTCATTTCATCCTTATCATATCCTACCTTCTCCAAACCATTCTTCACAAGCCGCCACACACGATATTCTCCACAAATTCAGCCCTCAAAAACCGTCCCTATTCAGCCCCTTTACCTTTGGTATTGTGTTATATAATTCGTGTCATAATTCTAGGTATTTTAGTTATCTAGATTGTCTAATTTCCATTGTTTAATTGAGTCGGATTGTTCCCTTCTTTTAGTTGACGTGTTTCGCATCCTAAGTCTTCCGGTATGTTTTTATTATCATCCTAGAACGTTTGTATGGGTCGTATCAGCTGATGTGGTTAAGTGGGTGCAAGAATGTGATGTATGCCAGAGACATAAAATTGATCATGGGTTCTATCCTGGATTACTACAACCCCTTCCTATTCCTAGCCAATCTTGGACCCATTTATAAATGGATTTCATAGAAGGGCTCCCGAAATATGGGGGAAAGAGTGTTATTCTTGTGGTGGTGGATAGGTTCACTAAGTTTGGGCATTTTATTGCACTATCTCGTCCATATTCAGAAGAAACAGTGGCCAAACTATTTCTTGATCATGTCTAGAAGCTACACGGTCAACCAGTGAGCATAGTCACTAATAGAGACACAATTTTCATAAGTTCCTTCTGGAATGAATTGTTTAAGTTAATGGGAGTTAAGTTTGACATGTCATCAGCTTATCACCCCCAAACCGATGGGCAGACTAAAAGACTCAACCAATGCCTAGAAAACTATCTCCGTTGTATGGTCAGTGCTAACCCCAGACAGTGGCTACAATGGTTGTCTCTTGCAGAGTACTGGTACAACACTAATTATCACACCAGTCTCAAGTGTATTCTCTATCAGGCTCTACATTGATTTCCACCCCCTATGTTGTCAATTACTTCCTATCTAGACTCAAACAATGCCGAAGCAGCAGACTTGATAAACCAAAGGCAGAAAATTATTTAAATTCTCAGGAAAAATCTGATCCATGCCCAATCAAGGATGAAATGGTTCGTAGATAGAAGGAGGCAAGACATGGTTTTTTCAGTTGGTGAGCGAGTCTACCTAAAGCTATAACCGTTCAAGCACACATCTGTAGCTTTAAGAAAAAATTAAAAGCTCGCAGCCAAGTACTATGGACCCTACACCATAGTGGAAAGGGTTGGAATGGTGGCTTACAGGTTAGATCTTCCTCCAACCTCGAAGATCCACCCGGTTTTCCACGTTTCTTTACTAAAAAAGTGCATCACTAAGAACTATACCTTTACCCACGCTTCCTGATACTGATGAAGATGGAGTGCTATCCCTCACTTCTATTAAGCTTCTTTCCCACCAAAGCATTCACCGGCAGGACCAATTGATCCATCAAGCTCTCGTTCTTTGGCAGGAGAAGGATCCTCCACTCTGTTCTTGGGAAGATGTTTCATTTCTTCACCGCAAGTTCGCATCTTTCGATTCTCAAAGACGAGAATCGTCTGAACTAGGGGGTATTGTTATGGATTATCTTGCTGAATTGGGTGGAGTTGATGCGGTTGAAGTAGAAGGGGATAAAAATGGCGTCTTTGCAGAATTAGAGTTAGGTGAAATGGGGAAATCGATTGTTAAAGACTCGGTTTGGGTTATGGGTCAAGTTGGAGAAGTTAGGTCAGGGCAAGCTAGAAAAATTGGGCCGACCGCTGCTGGGCTCGAGAGTGTTGGGACTGAACAATGTTGTGGCTGATGGAATTATAGTTGTAGAATATATATTTTTTATTTTATGCTTTTGTTTTATTTTAATTAAGATGCTTTTAGGATTTTCTTTATGTTATGGTGGGGATCAATGTATGGAGAGTGTATAAACTCTTTTAGTTGATGAAATATGATATGAAAAAATTATCCCTAAATTCCTCCCCTTTTCTCGTCTGCTCCCCCAATCTTCTCTCAACTCATTCTCTCTATTCTATGACTATTCTATTAATCCAAGTATTAATTATATACAGATAACGATTTACTATCAAACAAATTACATTTATAGTTGTAGCATACACTACAGACAAACATGTGTAAAAATATCAAACTCCTGGAGTCCAACTCGGTTAAAGCTTGTTTGAACTCGACTCGATAGATGATCAAACAAGGTCGAACGTAAATTTTAAATCTTTATATAATTTTAAACAAGTTTGAACATATGTATGTTTGGAGTTTAACTCAACTCATTTACAGCCCTACATAGATATAGCCTATAACGACTTACACTTGAGATCAAGCCTCGAGTATAAGTGTAAAATGAGACGACTTGCCGAAAGATTCGATGCCGCCCAAATGGGTAGTGCTCAAACATTTTTATTTAATCAGAAACACCAATATAGTTAATAATTCCATAGAATCAGAGAAAGAAAATCGAAATAATAATTCCAGATTGCATATTGCATCAAACGTTTGGTGATTATCCGATGAACAATGACCAGTGAACATTATGAACAGAATCAAACAACATATTAAAGTATATGACTGCAATAAACCTAGAAAGGATTACGCCAAATGAACAAATGTTGGAAAAAATATAAAAAAAATGTGAGTGAAATTTGGATGTTCATCTAGATCTTTCTAAAGCCCTAGATATCAAAGGTCTCCAGTTATTGCAACCTTTCATATTGTGGAGGTTACACTTGTGTTTTAATGGTGGATCAAGTGTAAAGCCTCACTTTGGGGCCTATAAAAGGGGTTTTCTATCCTCATTTGTAGACACACCAAACAAAGATCATTTCCTCTCTTCTCTAGTTCTCGATTCTCTCTTTTGAGCAAGCTCAAGTTCTAGATTTAGTTTGTGTTTTGAAGGTTGTGTTCCAAGTTTCGAGTTCTAGCTCCGTTTGATCAAGTTCGAGCATAGTGTTCAGTTTGCCGGAGAAGTTCTGGTTCATCTGTTGTATCCTGGAAATCAAACGTCCATACGGGACGAATTTAGTTTAAGAAAACTGTGATCTCCACAGGCCTCAGATTTCTATAAATTTGGTTATATCTTTTTGATATTTAAATTATTTCAAGTTGTTGATATTTTGATCTTCAACTATTATTGTTATTATGTTGTTATATTATTTCTTCAGCTAGAATCAACAATCTTAAACCAAACTTTATACTTGGAAAACCCTAATTTTCAACATGTCTAGTGAACAGATGAACAACGTCATCGCTAACATCACCACCACCACTGCTAACACTGTGAGGATTGGTGCTATCAATGTTCCTGTCAATCATCCTGACAGGCCGGAGAAATTCAATGGCTTAAATTTCAAACGGTGGCAACAAAAGATGTTATTTTACTTGATAACATTGAACCTTGCGAGGTTCTTGACTGAAGACCCTCCAACATTGGGGGCAAATGCTGATGCTCAAGCTGTTAATGCGCTTGATGCATGAAACCACTCAGATTTTCTGTGCAAGAACTATGTGATGTCTAGTAGGTCGATTTCTTAACTACAAGATGGTTGATTCAAAGACCGTGATTAGTCAAGTGCAAGAGCTCCAAATAATATTGCACGATATTCATTCTGAAGGAATGGTGGTAAGTGAAACTTTCCAAGTGGCTGCTATCATAGCGAAGCTACCACCGAATTGGAAAGATTTAAAGAATTACTTGACTCACAAGAAAAAGAAGATGACCGTTGAAGAGCTCATCGTTAGACTTCGCATTGAAGAAGATAACAAGAGCTATGATAAAAGGTTATTTACTCCTCCGGAGGCTAAGGTAAATATGGTTGAGCATGGTGAGAGCTCAAGACGGAACTCTAATAAGAAATCTAATTTTACAGGTAAAAAGATGTTAGGACCAAACAAGGAGAACTTCAAGAAGAAGTTCAATGGGAAATGCTTCAATTGTGATAAGCATGGTCATAGGGCTTTCGACTGTACAAAGCCGAAGAAGAGCCAAGAAGCACACATGGTGGAAAACCTCTCCATGGATGTTGAAGAGATGCATCTGGCTGCAGTGATCTCCGAGGTGAACCTTGTTGGTTCAAACCCTCAAGAATGGTGGGTTGATACGGGTGCTACCCGACATGTGTGTTCAAACAAGGAGTTTTTCAGTTCTCTTGATGAATAAGTGGATGGCGAGAAACTCTTCATGGGGAACTCCGCTACATTCGATGTGAAAGACCTTGGAAAAGTGGTTTTGAAAATGATCTCAGGAAAGGAGCTAACTCTAAACAATGTGTTGTATGTTCCAGATATTCGTAAGAATCTTATGTCTGGTTCATTGTTAAGCATGCATGGCTTTCGCATTGTCTTTGAGTCTGATAAGGTCATTTTGACCACGAATTGAGTGTTTGTCGGAAAGGGTTATGAACGTAATGGGCCTTTTAAGCTCAATGTAATGACTGTTAAGTCAGCCATGAATAATAAAGTGAACTCTTCCATTTATATGCTTGAGTCTTCCATAATGTGGCATGGTAGATTAGGACATGTCAACTTTAATACCCTGCGCAGGTTAATGAGTAGGAAAAGCATACCTATGCTCCATATTGACTCAACACATAAGTGTGAAACTTGTGTTGAAGCCAAGTTAACTCGGTTATCCTTCCAAGTGAACCACTTGACCTAAATCACACAAATATGTGTGATTTAAAGACAGTTCCCACATGAGGTGGAAACAAGTATTCCATTACTTTTGTAGATGATTGCAGTAGATTCTGCTATGTGTATCTTTTCAAAAGTAAAGATGAAGCAATGGAGAAATTAGTTCTCTATAAAATTGAAGTTGAGAATCAACTAAGTAAAAATATTAAGGTGTTACGAAGTGACAGAGGAGATGAGTATGAGTCACCTTTTGCTAATTTCTGTGCTGAAAATGGAATAAGGCACGAGACCACTGCACCTTATTCACCGCAACAAAATGGCACTGCAGAACGGAAAAATAGAACGTTGAAAGAAATGATGAATACGTTGCTATTAAGTTCTGGATTACCTCAGAACATGTGGGAGGAAGTTGTTTTGATGGCTAACTACCTTTAAAATAAGGTACCCCATAAGAAAGTAGACAAAAGTCCATATGAGTTATGACATGGAAGGCAACCATCCTATAAATACTTGCGAGTGTGGGGGTGTCTTGCCAAGTTAGCGATACCTACACCTAGAAAGGTGAAGATTGGACCAAAAACTATTGATTGCATATTTATTGGTTATGCACATAACAGTAGTGCTTATCGGTTTCTTGTGCATGAGTCTAAAATTGAAGACATACACAAAAATACGATAATTGAATCGAGAAATGCTTCATTTTTTGAACATCTGTTTCCACGAAAGAGTAAAATGGAATCTACTTCCATTAAACGGACTTTAGAAGTAGTGGAAGAAGAACAACATGATGAAGAAGTGGTAGAACCACGAAGAAGCAAAAGAGCTAGGATTGAAAAATCCTATGGTCCAGACTTTTTAACCTAGATGGTTGAAAGTGAACCTCAAAGTTTTTCTGAAGCAATGAATTCTTTGGACGGTCCTCTATGGAAAGAGGCAATTCAAAGTGAAATTGATTCCATTTTACAGAATCATACTTGGAAGCTAGTGGATCTTCCTCCAGGAAGTAAACCATTAGGCTATAAGTGGATTTTCGAAAGGAAAATGAAAGCTGATGGAACTGTTGATAAGTACAAGGCTAGACTTGTAATTAAAGGTTACAAACAGAAAGAAGGTCTTGACTACTTTGACACATATTCTCCAGTAATGAGAATAACATCCATTAGGATAGTTATTGCTTTTGCAGCTTTGAAAAATCTTGAAATACATCAGATGGATGTAAAGACTGTTTTTCTAAATGGTGATTTGGAAGAAGAGCAACCTGAAGGGATTCTCTGCTCCTGGGCAAGAGAATAAGGTTTGCAAATTGGTGAAGTCTTTGTATGGCTTGAAACAAGCACCAAAGCAATGGCATGAGAAATTCGATAATGCTATGATGGGATGTGGACTCAAAATTAATCAGTGTGATAAATGTGTCTACGTTAAAGAAATAGAAAGTGGATTTGTAATTTTATGTCTGTACGTAGATGACATGCTTATTGTTGGGAGCAATGATAAGATGATTAATTCCACAAAAGAGATGTTAAATTCAAGATTTGATATGAAGAACATGGGTCTAGCTGATGTGATACTTGGAATGAATATTCTTCGAACATCACAAGGAATTGCGCTGAGTCAGTCACATTATGTGGACAAAATTCTTGAGAAATTTAACAAGAATGACTCTAGTATTGCTAGAACCCCAATAGACACTAGTCAACATCTATCTAAAAATAAAGGTGAAAGTGTTTCTCAAGTGGAATATTCGAGAGTCATAAGAAGTCTGATGTACTTAATGAGTTGTACACGTCCAGACATTGCCTATGCAGTAAGAAAATTAAGTAGATATACTAGTAATCCAGCTGATGCACACTGGAAAGGTATAGTGAGGCTACTTAGATACTTGAGATATACTCATGATTATGGACTGCACTACGGAACATATCCAGCTATTGTTGAAGGCTATTGTGATGCTAACTGGATATCTGATATGAAGGACTCTAAGTCCACAAGTGGATATATATTCACTTTGGGAGGTGCAGCCATATCATGGAAATCTTCTAAGCAAACTGCTATAGCTAGATCTACCATGGAATCTGAGTTTATAGCATTGGACAAAAGTGGTGAAGAAGTTGAGTGGCTACTTCATTTCTTAGAAGATATTACAATTTGGCTGAAGCCAGTGCCCGCAATTTGTCTACATTGTGACAGTCAATCTGCAATTCGTAGGGCACAAAGCCATATGTATAATGGTAAGTCTAGACATATACGTTGAAGATACAATACCATTAGACAACTACTCTCAACTGGTGTTATATCTATTGACCATGTGAAGTCAAAAGATAACTTGGTAGATCCGTTAACTAAAAGATTAAACAGGGAGTTAGTTGCAAAATCGACCAAAGGGATGGGTCTAAAGCCTCTAGAAAAGAGTTGATACATTAGAAACCCAACCTAGTTGACTGGAGATCCCAAGATCTAGGTTCAATGGGACAACTTAATTGTAAAAAGACTCATATGACTACGGTGGGGGGTTGTTATCCCTTAATAAGTGATACCCGAATGGAGAAGGTTAAGCATTTAGCTTTTAATGATTCTCACGCGTCGATAAGTCAAGCGAGATAATACGGGCTATTTGAAAGAATCACCTATGTAAGAGAGAAGTGGGGCCACTTCGAAGGGAATTGTGTGAGGCTCAATTCCTAAACCCTCTTACAGAACCAGGTGTATGTTCAGGGCCATGAATGAACATAACAATGAGAACTGAAATATGTTAGGGAGAATCCGGTGTAAGGTATACCATCGTTTACATAAACGGCAGACCAATTCAAGGACATCGCGTCTACTGAGAGCCAGTAAAGTCGATATATTTTACAAGGAAAGGTTCAAAGGGTTACACCTACCTATCCTATGCTGGATTCAACTGCTGAACTTGATCAAAATCTTTGTCAATTTTCCTCATGTGGGGGATTGTTGGAAAAAATATAAAAAATATATGAGGGAAATTTGGACATTCATCTAGATCTTTCTAAAGCCCTAGATATCAAAGGTCTCCACTTATTGCAACCTTTTATATTGTGGAGGTTACACTTGTGTTTTAATGGTGGATTAAGTGTAAAGCCTCACTTTGGAGCGTATAAAAGGGGTTTTCTATCCTCATTTGTAGACACACCAAACAAAGATCATTTTCTCTCTTCTCTAGTTCTCGATTCTCTCTTTTGAGTAAGCTCGAGTTCTAGATTTAGTTTGTGTTTTGAAGGTTGTGCTCCAAGTTTCGAGTTCTAGCTCCGTTTGATCAAGTTCGAGCATAGTGTTCAGTTCGCCAGAGGAAGTTCCGGTTCATCCATTGTATCCTGAGAATCAAACGTCCATACGGAATGAATTTGGTTTAAGGAAACTGTGATCTCCACAGGCCTCGGGTTTCTATAAATTTAGTTATATCATTTCGATATTTAAATTATTTCAAGTTGTTGATATTTTGATCTTCAACTATTACTGTTATTACGTTGTTATATTATTTTGTTCAGCTAGAATCAACAACAAATACCACAAGTGCAATATAATTGTTCTTTTCCACAAAATAAACAGACATGCAACATTTATGCAAGCAAGCAAATAAATTTTTTGGCGGCATTTTGCATGAAATGCCTGCGTAGATGATGAGCTGTTAATAGATAAACGAAGGACGAGGATGGAAGAGGTAAATCGTGAAATGTGCCTTAGTGAGCAAGAGTCCAGAACTTGTCGGCACAAGGGGATAGTTTCACACCAAGCATCTCTGCATCTGCATGTGAGAGTGTTGTAACAGGTAAGTGATTCACGCATGCAAAGATTTTACTTCCCAGATGCACACATAATTGAAATTTTATATGTTGTATACAGAAAAACATATAGGGATCAGCATTTGGCACCAAGAGATTCAGAAAATGGCAAAGGAGCAGCTTTTGTGCGATTTAAGAAGTTTTAGATGGAAATGCAACTAACAACGAGCGTGATAATATGAAATAACAGACTGATGACTATTCAAAAGGTTTTACTCACCAATCAAACTGGAGTGAAGGGTGATCATGCCAAAGGAGGCAAAATGGAGAGAGAGAATCGATGGACATTACCAACCTGCTGAGCTTGTTGCCTTTGCTTTGCTTCCTCAATTTTCTTGGCAGATGCAACTGCAGATCCGCAAAAATACAAGCTCAGTTGTTGGAAGTTTGGTGCATCAGCCATCCCAACTGGAATTCGTAGAAGATTCTCACAGCGGCGAAGCTCGAGGTTTTTGAGTCTAGGGAAGTGATCATGAGAAGCCTCCCATATTTCCAAATCTGTATCTCCAATATGTAAGAATTCAAGATGTGGAAAACCTCCATTAGTTACATTCCAGCTATCACCTACGAATGCTCCGTATTTTAGCTTGAGCACCACAAGGTTTTCAAGGGATCCGAGGACAGACATAGAACTCCAACTGAGATAAGTAGCACATAATGTCAGGCTCCTCAATTTTATTGGGAATTTGTCAGCTCGAGGGAGGAAACGCACTTGGCTCTCCCAAGGTAACAACGGAAATACATTATTTATTAGCTTCAACTTTTCAAGATTTTCCAGCTTTCCCAAACTGTCAAATGATCTATTCTTGTCATCCAGCAACAAGTGTAGTTACCCACGAATGCCCAACTTCTTCAAATTTGGAGCCCTGTCAAAAACTTCTTCAGTGCAACTTTCTGGTGAGATCATTCTGAGTGTTTGAATATTCTCACCTCCTTCACTACTTGCACCTGGCTTGGGCAAAGTAGCAGAAGCATTTGTCTTGAAATGCCTCAATTCAATCATATTAAAAATATCCGCTTTGATATCTAGGGTTCGTGATGTTGTATAAACTACAAGAGTATGAAGATTCTAAAATCTGGAGAAATCTGCAGGAAGAACCGCTGAATGAAAAGAGAGGGCAAAGTACCTTAAATGAAGTAATTGGTACATGTCTCTTGGAAGTAGAGTGATTTTGAAGGGCGTGATGTTGAGAACTTGGAGCTGTTTGAAACCAGCAGCAATGGCTAAAATATGTTTAGGCTGAACGACGAAGTCTTCCTTGGAGAAACAAACAAATGAGCGGACACTCGGACAATAAGGTTTTCCAGAGAGAAAGTTCAAGACTTTGGGATGAATACAAAGACGTTGGTACCTGTGTTCCTCAGAAACTGGTGTTGTAAAGCCTTCATAAGACGTCTTGATTTCTTGGAAGAAATTTTCCCTTTCCTTTTGAGCTAGAAATCTGCAGAGAACACTTAGTATGTCATGAAGACGACAAGTTTTAACTTTCCCATTAGCCTTCAACTTGTCAGCAATAAGTAAGTTCGACTTGAAAAGATCATCCAAATACTTTTCTGCGGTTTCTTCCAGACTGATATTGTCCTCTTGCTGTATGAATCCTTCGGCAATCTACAAGCAGATCAATTTCGATGTCGGGATCTCAAAACCTGCAGGAAACATCCCTACGTAGAGGAAGCACTTTTTCAAGTGATAAGGTAGTTGTTCATAGCACAATGACATTATGACAATAAACTCTCCATGTGTTTCTGTGGATCATCATAAATATATGCATTGTAGCTTTCACAAACTTGTTGAAAAATAACTTTCCGAGCACTCATTTCATCGGATGCTGAAAGTTTATTCGCAAGAATGCCTCCTATGACCACTATTGCAAGTGGAAGCCCATCACATCGCTCCGCAATTAGTTTTGCTTCAATCTCCAATTCAAGAAGGAACTCGGGCTTACAAGATACCTCAAGCCGGAGAAGCTTGACATCGTCGTCACGAGTCAAGAAACGTAACTGATGAATATATCTACCGCCACTAGCATATCGGGAAATAGGGTTAATTTCATTTTTAGTCCCACTAGAATATGGTCAAAACACTTTTGGTCTCATATCTTTCATTTTTGGTCTCATAGTTTATTAGCTCGACACTTTTGGCCCCCAAGTCTTTTTTTTTCTTCTTTTTTAGTCATAAAACTAACCGTATATATTTTCTTATATTTTTTTTCAACATTTTTTTCCGTATATTTTGTCGAGAATTTTACTGTACAAAAACCGTATATTGGCATGAAGTTGAAATGATTTTGTTAGGCATTTTGCCATTAACAATTAATTTTTTTTATTTTTATTGTAATCTAATTAATAATAATTATAAACTATTTTCACTAACAACACCAATAGTTACTGTTTGTAATTAATAATTAATATTTATTAATTATTATTTATTTTATCTATTTATTAACAAAATGAAATCAAGAAAAAATATCTAGTAAAAATTGTCATTTTAGTTTTGTAATTATCTATACATGAAAATAAATAATAGGTCTAATAGTATAAAACAAAACAAAACAAAGCTTTATATTTTTATTTTATTTTTTGAATTTTACCTATTTTTTTTAATATTGTCAATTTAACTATGTATTAGTCAACTGAGTATAAGGATAAATTATTGTTTTGATCAAAATTAAGTAATTAAATTTTTGTGACATTTTAGGCAAGATCAACAAAACATTAATTATGCCATTATTAATTAATATTTTTCTTATTAATTAATTATTTCATCAATTTTGGGACCATTTGCGGATTCGGGTGTGTCCAGTGGGACCAAAAATGAAATTTACTCTCACATGCAACTCATGTGGAGGCCCTCGTCTACATTTGACGGCCCTGTTAAAAAAAATGGGACTAAATTTGAGAATTTTAATCGAATGGGACTACATTTGATGTCAAAATTCGGGTGTGTTCGGTGGGACCACAAATGAAATTAATTCGCATTTTGCTGGATATTTATTGGGCATTTTACTTGATATTTTGTTGATTATTTTGCTGAAAATTTTCGAGATATTATGTTAAATTTTTTGTTAGATATTTTCCTCTTTTTTTCTTAATGATTTGCTGAAAAAATGAAGCCAAAATGTCCTTTGAATAAATATATATATATATACACACACACACACACATACACATACATATACTACACTTGGGACTAAAAATGTAGGAAAAAAACACTTGGGACCAAAAGTGTCGAAAAAAAAATACTTGGGACCAAAAGTGTCGAGCTAATAAACTATAGGACTAAAAACGAAAGATATAGGACCAAAAGTGTTTTGACCATATTCTAGAGGGATTAAAAGTATAATTATCCTCCGGGAAATATCTACGTTACGAGTGGTGATCAAAACTTTACCCTTCTTAGGGAAAGCAACTCGAAGTCTATCCAAATCCTCTGAATTCCATACATCATCCATGACGAGTAAGTATTTTCTGTTGGAAAATTGGATTTATTAAATTGAATTTTAACTCATTTTATCCGATTTTTCGTGATCGGGATATTTAATTTTAGGGGAATTAAATACCGTACGATTATTCTATGTTGTGAGTAGATAATCGTAGTATTTTTATTTGCTCAAATCCGATTTTCGGTGAGTGAGAAATAAATGGTTGAAGTTTTGGTCACACGATTGAGCATTTATGGTGTGTGGGATAATGTGTTTAAGACACATTAACTAATCCCACATTGATTTCTTAATCAAGTTAAGAAGTGTATTTAAGTGTATTAATACTCAAGTGAAGTAATTAAGTGCACAAGGATGTGGGCCATGGGCCCACACGCGAACACACGCGCGCGCCCGCCCGTGCCCGGTGCCTGTGCCCTGTGATTGTTGGAAAATTGGATTTATTAAATTGAGTTTTGACTCATTTTATCCGATTTTTCGTGACCGGGATATTTAATTTTGGAGTTTTGACTCATTTTATCCGATTTTTCGTGATCGGGATATTTAATTTTGGAGGAATTAAATATCGTACGATTGTTCTATGTTGTGAGTAGATAATCGTAGTATTTTTATTTTCTTAAATCAATACCGTACGATCGGCTATTCGGGTCGTGGGTGCACTTAGTGGTGCATGGTGCTTGTCCAGCCTTGAAAGGTGTAACTCCCATGAGTTAAGAGTCTTCAAGTGTGTAACTGCCACCTAGAGCTGGTGGAGTTAGTGGCTGGGCTGTAACTGACAGTAACCCCTGTCGAGAGTCAATGCTTGCTGCCTTGGACACATGTCAGGCTCTGCACAAGGTAACTCCTGGAGGTTACAACACCTGGTTTGAATGCCCTCAAACCATGTTGTCCCCTACAGTGGAGATGTGCCGATAAATAGGACATCCTGCATGGCTTTCAACGCTACATTCTGCACAAATCATCTTGCTGCATACAAGTTCCCTTCGAGTCCTCGGCCTCTCAGTTCTCGACATCATCTGGTTCGCCAGAGCCTTGTCGGACTTGTGGTGCTACTGCTGGAAGGACGAAGTCGTTTCATCTTTGAAAGACATCCGCCAAACCGTGAGCACTAGTCGGGGCATATTTTGTCTTGCGGAGAGAGGTCCCCTCGACTCGGCTTGCCGGAATCTGCGAACCGGTTCAGTTCGTTTAATATATTCTATTTCAGTTTATTGTATATCATTGTTCTACTCCTTCTATTTCCTTGTACTTCATTTGTAATTCCAGTCAAAGTGTAATACCTACAGCATGCAAACTATCTGGACTATTTCCTCGTCACTTCTGTTATAAGTGTCCTCAGTGAGTGTAGTGAACTCTCTCAGAATGGAAAGAAAGCTATTCCTCACCGAGAACTCTGCAGATACATCAACCCATATTCGTATGGGGAACTCATACTGAATTTCTGGATCACGATAAATCTTCTAAGCCAATGTTGTCTTGCCGACGCCGCCCATTCCAAAAATGGAAATACAGTAACATCAAGTTCCCCAAGTTTGTTCAAGGAGATATCCTTTTACAGTTTCCACATCATCTTCACGACCAACCACAACTTTTTCTCTTGATCCGGATGCCTGTTTCAACCTAGAAAATCAAAACTACTGCATTTCAATTGCAAAATTTCTCAGAAAGTGGTATGGGAATATTCTTTTCAAAATAATACAAACTTTATTATTGCAGTAAACCAAAATAACTAATTTTTCCAATTATATATATATATAAACAAAATATCATTTTGCTCCCTTTTTTATTTATCTAGGAACACTTCAGTCACTATTCACTTTTTTGGTCCTTATTATTTTAAAGGTACCAACTTGATCCTTGTAATGGCCCCTCACGAAAACGGACATTACATCCTTTAATAATCAACACAAATTACATCGTTTTGCTTAGGTTAAAAATTCAATCTGAAAATTATTTTATTTGATTCAATATAAATTCCTACAGGAAAGCCCCATATTTAATTGCAATTCACGAGATTTTTTTTAAATGGTGTAAATATTTTATTATTTAAAAGATGGTTAATTCACTAATTGCCAAATAAATCACCATGTTTTCACACTTTTACAAATTAGACACAGCATTTAAACTTAGTCAATTACAAAATCACATTTTAATTTGAATGAGGATGTGTAACAAACGACATCAATTTTGTTATTTTTTTCAATATCTTTTCTTTTTTAGAAATAAAAAACTATATAAAAATATTTTTTTTCAAATGAAATCGTTTGTTACACATGGTTGCCAATGTGGCTTATAGATCGAAGACTTAATATTTAACAGGCCGAAAAAATTGGGAATGTTTAAATTAAAATGTGGTGTCTAATTTAATTTATATATTTTTTGCCTCGTCAAAACACGATCAAGAGATATTTAGATAAATGAATATAAGATTAATAAAATTTAATTATCAAATATTCTACATATAAGTGCAATTGTGAAATTAAACACACACAATGGTCACAATTGTGAAGTGAACTAGAATGAGCAATTAATAATCTAATGTGTAAGCCTTTTTTTTGTTTAGTTAATTAAGAAAATAAAGAGAGAGACCCCTTTTTTTTTTTGCGAGGGGAAATGATCGAATTTGAACGTCCCCATATCCATATTCCTCACGATCCTCTGACATCTGCTTTGCTGATAAGAAAAGGGATCTGCTGCAATAGTTCAAATCGATTGTTCGAAGTGCTTCTATTTCTGCAAAATGTTGGGGAAAATCCTCCATCCTCACTCCTATAAGTTGTATGCATTCAAGAACTGGAAAATCGCTATTATCTGCTTCCCAAATCTCCAACTGACACCAATCAATCAACAAGAACTTCAGTTGACGAAATCCCTCTGCATTTGGATTCCACACTTTGCCTGTTGCAGCGCGTTTCTGCAACTTGAGAACTGCAAGGTTCGGTAGAGAACCAACCACGGACATGTCTTCCCATGGAATTTGACAGGAACTCAATGTCAACTTTGTAAGAGAAACTGGAAAGGCCATGTTTTTCCAAGTCCCTCTAGATTTTAGAACAAGTGAAAGTTTATGAAGGGAGGCAATATTGTTCAAACCAAAAGATTCAATTTCCTCAGTTGCCTCGCAATCAATTCCCAACTTGATTAGATTTGGGATCCTTTCAAGTGCATTCTTGCTAAATATGAAGTCTCGGACCGTTGTAAGAGTCTGCAAATTCTCGAGAATTACTTGTGCTTCAGGGGGATCAGCGAGAGTAATTCCAGGCATCTTCAAATGTCTAAGTTGTGGCATCAGCCAGAATTCGGATGGTAGGGATATTGGGGAAGGGAAAACAAGAGTCTGCAGGTTCCAAAGCAGGGATATGAAAGAAGATACATGGAACTCTCGAGGAATGGTGCAAGTAATGTACCTAGAGTTAATTAGCCATATGATTTCATCCATGAAATGTGAACCAACCACGTCTAATACCCTCAGTAGATTAAGTCTACAAGCAACACGCCTTCTCGACTCCCAAGCAGAGTAGGTTAAGAAAGATCAATTATGTGCCCCTGATCTCAAGTCCCCATATAACTTCTCTTTGGCTGCCGTATGAATACTAACCCGGCGCTCATTTCCTAATTTTGGTGAGCTGTTGTTGCCATCAAGCTTTGCAATGCATAAAAACTTATTCTTCTCAACTTCTGTGGTGCATACCTCCCTTATCAAATCATGAATGTTACACTTACCTTTCCACTATGCCCCAGCTTACTGATCATAACAAGATTCATATCAACGAGATCCTTGAGATAACCTTCAGCGACCTCTTCCAAGGTTTTGCCGGTGGTACTTGGTTTGATAAACCCCTCAGCAACCCACAATCTGATGAGTCTTGACATGCGGATTTCAAAGTTATTTGGAAACACGGCTAGATAAAGAAAACATGGCTTCAAGTGCACAGGCAACTCACCATAACTCAATCTTAAAATCTTTAAGCATTGCTCATCATTTGCATAGTTGGCAGTGGAAGTTACATTTTCATTGACGTAATCCCAAAAATCCCTAGTCTTCTCAGACTTTGCGAGAAGCCCACCAATGACAACAAGGGCTAAAGGAAGTCCTCCACATCCTCTAGCAATGCTTCTTCCAATCTCTTCTAATTCAGCAGGACAATCATCTTTTACATATTCATAGATTAGATCCCAACTTCTATCTCCATCTAGAGTACCCATATGGTAAGGACTACAAGATCCAAAATCTGTAGCCAAACTCAAAATTCTTGTAGTTACCAATATTCGACTTCCATCACTTATATCCGGAAGAAAGTTCCTTAATTTTTCCCAAGCTTCAAATTCCCACATATCATCTAGGACAATCAAATACTTCCTCCCAAATAATTCCTTGTGCAGTAGCACTCCTAGTTGATCAGCACTGAACTCACTCACTTCAATTTTACTATTGATCTGTTGCAAAAGTGCTACTATAATATCTCGCTCCTTATATTCTTGAGACACGCTAACCCAAGCACGAATGATAAATTTTTCAACAATATAAGGATCATTGTAAACATTTGTAGCAAGAGTGGTCTTACCTATGCCACCCATTCCGACAATGGGGACGATAAGACGTTGAGGGTCATCTGAAGCAAGGACAATCCTTATTTGATCCAAGTGCTCGTCGAATCCGACCATAATATTCTTGTCACCGGAAAGAGATCTCGATGAACTGGTGGCTTCCGTCGTGTTCCCCAATCCCACTCGTTCAACATCGTTCCTCGTTTTGCTCTCGCCCAATTCTCTCCCGATTGAAATAAAACTCTCGGTCACTTCAAGTAGCTTCCTTCTTCCACACTCTCAGAGTTCGAAGGGCTTTTCTGATTCCCATTAGTATACTTCGACGAAGACGAGTGAATTTCTTCATTTTTGGACAGATTAAGTGTTTCGCCTGAATTTCCCCCACGACGTGGGATTCAATGATATCGTCAGCTTCGTAAACTGCAGCGACAATCTGGCTCTCCAGATCTTCAATTCCATGGCTGCGTCTGCTCGAATACTTCTCAAAAAAATTGATTAAGGAAGTAACCTGCTCCTGTAGAGACTGGATCTGCTCTCTAGGAATGGAAAAGTGATGGGTAGGAGGTGGGTTCAGGATCTGGTGTAGGATATGAGAGAGAGAAACTAGAGCTGCGTAAGCAGCGGCGGCGGCGGCCATGGCAACAGTAACTGGTTTTTTGTGCTGCTAAGTTTAATTCGAAGGTGAAATTGACAAGTTCGTTCAATCAACCAACACACAGATGATGACGATGATGATGATGATGATGAAGGCATAAAGCAAATTGGAAGGGGAGCACAGATTTTCATTTTCATTGGAGCCGCTGTAGTCTGGGCATGGTAGTGGTATCGCTTTTTGAAATTATATAAACGGAATTTCTATTTGCACCTTACCTGCTTACCACTCAAATGACTCTTTACATCACGAACGAAATAATAATAATAATAATAATAATAATAATAATAATAATAATAATAATAATAATAATTTTAAAATTATTTAAATGCACTATTATTTTTAATATTTGCACCACGGATCACTTTAATATCATTTTCTAACACTGTCTGTCCACTATCTATCATTATTCTACTTTGTTTTATTTATTTATTTAACAAAGTTGCTAAACACATGAAAAATCTATACTCGCAACGTCAAGTGTCTCATTAACTCATAAATACTTTCAATTTAAATAATTCATAGAAAATGTTCTAAATATACCATATTTCGGGAGAACCACGCCTTTTGAGTTATTCGGACACTTTTTCGGTTCTACCTGATGAATATTATAGGTAATCGTATATTGCACATTAGGCCTTCTATTTTCCATTGTAAATTCTTTTTTTTTAATTCTTTTTATTAAAATTTATATTTATTATTTAGGATTCATCCCACCCAATTAGAATCTAATATAATTTTTTAGTATTAAATTTTTTAAATAATTAATTAATAACTAAAATTGAAAATGAAATGCTAAAAAATTATAATGCATTTTAAAGCGATAATATGTACATGACTGTTAATTATATTAAAGCGATATAAATTAGATGGCGCGGTCTCTCGTATATCGTATGACGTTGATAGGCTTACTTTTTTTCTTATTTTAAATATCATGTCAATACATTATTCTTCACAAGTTGGTATTATTAATGAAATTTAATTACACTATGATTCATCTCTATTTTTTTTTTGAATTCTTTCTTCCCTATTTTTGTAATTTTTGGTGTTGAATAAAAGTTTCATAGACAATTAACATGTAAAGTTGAAATATTGGGTAGAATTGTAGAAAGAAATGAGATTTGTGTGTGTGAGAGAGTACTTGGATCATATAAGCTAAACTTAATAACATTGGATTGGGCCACATGAAATTGAAAATGGACCATTTAGAGAATTAATAAAATAGACTAATAATTAAAAACAACATAATCAATTTTCCTGTTTTTTTTATGTCAAGGATAACCCGCAGCCGCTATCTTGATGCGCACTGGGTAAATCCCGCCTCTGTGTAATAGCCTGCAAACCTACACAGAGAAGGTAAACCACACTTGGTAAGCCAGGTGTGACAGGCTCACACCTAGAGGTGTTGATGGTTGGTCGAACTTGAGACTTTTGACTTCAAGAAACACCACTCCACCACTAGATTATCCCCAAGGCTACAATATAACCAATTCTTGATTCCTCTTAGACTGGTCTTAGGTTTGATCCTTGTTCACAAAGATCGAAATTTAGGAATTTCTTCCTCGTTTGGTCTCCTCCTAAGAGACAAGACCCGACCTTTCGCTCTCCCAATTCACCAAGACTCGGGCCACTGATATTTTTCATTAGGAGGAATACGTGAAACACAAGGTGTACACAAGATCCCTCTGATATAATCATTTCTTCATCCTGTTTATTATTAATACTTTAAAATGTTCACATTTTATTTTTTGATAAAGAAATTCATAATATTTCATGAGAACCAACCGTATAATAAGTATATACGTGACGACTAACGAGCATTGATAATAATAAAATATAAGGTACGTCATAAAAATATAACAGAAAATCTCATACTACTATACGTTACTCTCGATGGGAGGGACCGGCCTCGCCATTTCCTTGAGCTTCTCGAGAAACATAACCATATCCATTAAGCCAGCAATGGTTGATTCCGCCGCCGAGAGGCGACGGCGGGTAGCCATACTGCTCATGATCACGGCCAATTCCGCCACCACCAAACAGATCCAAAGACGCCGGCGGGAAACTGTAATGTCCCAGATCAAAATGCGGCGGCGGAAAGAGATAATGATCCCCAGTCAGACTGCTTCCACCACCCGCCGACATATCAAAATGCGGCGGCGGAGGCGGCGGAGGAAAAAGATACTGATCTCCAACATGGGCGCCAGTTCCACCGCCACCAGCATATTCATCCAGCGACGGCGGAGCAAAAAAAAACTCGCCGCCGACATGATCAGCACCGCTCCCACCTCCATGTTGCGGCGGCGGCGAGCCGCCATTAGTCTCGAGCTTATGAACTCGGCTTTTGATCTCAGCTTTGAGCGTCTGGAACCACTCTATCTGCTCCTTCACTTGCTCCGCATCCAAGCTCTCGCCGGGGACCTCCCACCACCACATTTCGCCGCCGTTCACGGCGGCGCCGTTGAGCTGCTTCTCTCTCTGCTCCTCTCTCTCTTCCTGCTCTATCACCTCGTCGAGCCGTTTGTTCAGCTCGAGGATTCTCGACCGCGGGCTGCCCTCCGGCCGCTGGTCTATGACACTCCGGCGGCCGTGGACGACAGAGTCGAAGTCGGGGGTGAAGAATGAGTGAGGGATTCCCGACGGCGAGAAGATGATGGCACCGACGTCGACGCCGCAGAGCGTGCTGAGTTCACTCGCCTTCTTGTAGACGCCAACTCGGCGCTTGGAGAAGGAAACGAGCAAGTCGTCTTTGTTTTCTATGAGTTTGATCGGAATCCTTTGACGACCTCTCGTTTTCCTTTCCAACGACATTCTGTATGAAATAAAACTCGAGTGTTTTTTTTTTTTTATAAGTTGTATGTGTTTCTATTCGAACTCGAAGTTAATTATGATTATTTAGGGTTTTTTTGCATGGGATTTATAGTGAGGAAAAGGTGGAAAGTCTAATTCTTGAGTAATATGATTCATTGTTGGTTGCCTTTTTTGGGTGAGAAAATTGTGTAATATATTGGGTAGTAGAGTTGGATCTTTGCCATAGAATTAAACTCGAATTTTTGAATTTTCATTTGAAATATTATCAATTACTAAAATGAAATGGAGGGTTGACTTGATTTGAATTTTGAAACTTTGTTGTGTGTAGATTTCTCAAATTATTTGGTCAATGTGTGATTTTTTTATGAGGATTAAATTTGGATTTAGGAAAGTAGTCCCTTTCAACCTTGAAATATTGGTCAAATAAATAAATCTTGTGTAGTAGAGTGAGAACCGCTATTACTAGATCCTAATTAATTTGATTGTAGCTGCCAAATTGTGATGTACATATAATATAGTAACAATATGATATATGGCGGAAACCATAATATATAATACTAGATAAAGGGTTCGAATATTTTTAATTACATTTTCATGTTATATCTTATATTTCAATTCATGGATATATATACATAATGTATTTAGATATATATATTTATGATATCATCTAATATAGTAGTACGTATGGCTTTCGATAAAACTCGAAACCGTTCTTTTTTTCTAGTTCTGAATGAGTAATAAACCAAAAATAAGTTATTACGTAGTTACTAATTATAATGTAATTACATTACATAAACCGTTAAGTTCTGAGAAAGTCTCTTATTCATTTAAGTCTTAGTTCGTCGGGGGCACGTGCACTACATGTGTTGAGCGCATGATACTTTTAATATAAGAATTGATATTTTTAAGTATTATCAGTGGACAATGATACTTTTTTCATTAAAAAAATATAGTAATAATTATAAAAATGTCACCGTTTTTTACTTAGAAAAAGTTCTTTTTAGTAAAATAAACATGATATTTTTTAGTATTACAGTAGTACTTTTATCCGAGTCTGGTCGGGTCTGGGGCGTTAGCCAGCCGTCTGATATAAATTACATATTATTAAAAAAAATGTTGGGCCAAACCACCTCAACCCGTAGCCCAAATAGATGCAACTCACACGTGCGGCACTATTTTTTTTAATTAAAATACACATTTTAAAAAAATCAAAAAATATTTTGGGGATATATATAGTCATATTAAGGAGATGTTAATTATGTTGGTCTCATTTTTTTTTACCTCTTGCTATGTTAACGACATTGGTTTGTTTTTCTTTAACGTCGTCTTAAAAATCCCACCCGCCAATCACTTGAGATTTCCTATTTCACTTCTTGTGTTACATTCCGTGTTACATTTTCAAATTATGAGTTTTTTTTTTTATATTTTTTCTTCAATTATATAGTTTTAGGGTTCATCCCACCAAATTAGGGTTTATAATTATTTTTTTAGTATTTAATTTTCAATTTTCAATTAATAATTCATTATTATGGTTGGTTCATTCAAAATTATATTTTATAACCTTTTAATTCATTTTTTTGTTGATAAATGTTGACTATAATTATTTATGTTAGAATTAATTTTTATTTTATGATAAATATTATCAAAATCATAATTTTAATAGTGAAACACGGAGAAGCGTAACAGGAAATTTGAACCCCTGCATGCCCATCTGTCATGTTAAAACCATTTATTTATTTTTTTTATTTTTTTTTAACAATAACGTCTTAAAAAAATCACCAATATCGCTAACATAGCAGGAGGTAAGAAAATAACGTCTTAAAAAAACCACCAATATCGCTAACATAGCATGTTAAAACCATTGATTTATTATTTTTATTTTTTTTAACAATAACGTCTTAAAAAAACCACCAATATCGCTAACATAGCAGGAGGTAAGAAAATAAATTAAAAATCAATATAATTAGGAGAATTATCAATTCAGGACCTGAAAGATGGGTAATCTATCGATTCAGGACCCGAAAGATGAAAACTCTCAATCCAGGACTCGAAAGATGAAAATTCTCAATCCAGGACCTCAAAAATCATGAATTTTGATTTCTTTTTATTTTTTAATTAATTTTATATTAATTTTCAATGAAAATTCATTCATTAATTATTTATTAAATCTAATAAAGATTTTATATTAATTTTTGATGAAAATTCATTCATTAATTATATATTAAATCTAATAAAGATTTTTTTTAAATTAATTAAAAAAGAAAAAGAAATCAAAATTCGTGAATTTTGAGGTCCTGGATTGAGAGTTTTCATCTTTCGAGTCCTGAATTGATAGTTTACCAATCTTTCAGATCCTGAATCGACAATTCTCCATATAATTAATATTTCCTTAATACGATCATAGCGTACCTTTTTTTTTAAATGTGTATTTTGTATTATTTTGAAAAAAATAATGGCGAAATCGACCGGTAGATTCGATGCGACCCAAACGGGCACTGCCCGACTCACTCCGATGAAGGACACGTGTTCCTGACCCCATTGAGAGAGAAAAATATTGCTAAAAAGCAATTTACTAACCATGGTTAGTTGGAATCTACACTATATCGCCAAATTAAAAAATAATATCATCTTTTGACTAGTGTTTTTAGCAGTTTTTTGGCCAACCGTTTTTTATTAACTATATTAATATTTTCCTCTGAATATTATTACTTAACATTAATTAATATAATTTTTTAACTGGTTACAATTTGTTTTCCTCATCATATTTCTCCCAATTTTTAGGTGAATATATTATATTTAATTTATTTGTGCCACTTTAAAGGGTGATGCATTATTTGATGTTAAATACTAAAATAATGATACGGCCCGGACTATGCTAGGACGAATCTTGAGAATGTAGCGGAAGACTTCTGGATACGAAACACGTCAGCGAATGAAGGGTTTCAATCCGACTCAAACTAGACGACTAAACTAACGAAAATACCTAGACTATGACACACGAAATTAACAGAAAATCCAAATATATAGGACTGTTTTAGAAGGGTATAGAGACGGCTAGGATGAAGGTGGCTCGATGGTGATGTATAAGGTGAAGAAGGGCTAGAGTAGATAGGGTATGATAGAGTTGTAACGGACTTATGGATTAAATGGAACGAAGATGAACTTGAACTCGATCTTGTGGACTTGTTGGTGAGATGGGCGATGGTGAAGATGGATGTCGTCGATGATGGCTGGACGTTGGTGTTGAGGTAGATACGAATTACAACCCGAAAGTTGCCTTGAATCTCAAACGTACACAAGGCCAAATTCTTTAAGTTTCTCTTCAAGTAGCGAGTCTCCGACGATCCCTCGAACGTGGACGGCGAATTCTCTTTGTAAAACTTAGAGATGCTAATTCTAAGAGTATGAATTTAAAATCTAAACTCACAAAGATTAATCGGGGTTGAGACAATATTGAAAGAAAAGCTTAAATTATCAAATATGGTCTAAAGTATGAATGTCACAATGAGCCTCTATTTATAATAGAGGTGGCCGAATCCTGCTAGGATAAGGGCCGAAAATCTGACTCCAAAACAGACTAGAATTAGACTAGGAAACTTCCTAAACTAGAATTCTATTTAAGGTAGAATTTGTAGATCTTGCCTTATCTAAAATCCTAGTCAAACTATGACTCAATATAAGCGAAAATTACTCAAATAAATAAATAAAAATCTGACTTTGACTATAGTCTAAATTAAATAAAAATAATACTATATTTGTAATTCTTGAACAGGTGCTTCTGGTAAATAAGACATGGTCACGCCTTATTCGCCATAACCTCCTGGAATATCATCAACTTTAAATCTTCCAATTTTCGACCAAGTAAGCTTCAATCCTCCAAGGCTTGGTCTTCATCTTCAATTGAGAGCATTGTAATCACCTTGGGGTTGCTTTGAACATTCATCTCTTCCTCGAGCTTCTTTCGCACATATCCTTGAAAGTAACATTGAAGTTGCTTAGCTCTTAACCTTGTAATTGGACCTCAAATTTGCAACTCCGGGTTTGAACCATCAATGCTATGCATGTTCTCATCAAATAGTAGTAGCCTTAGTGACTCAATGATATTATTAATATCAGGAACATTGTTATTTATAAAAGACCCGCCGCAGACTATTGCATTTGATATAGAAACACGTTCCTTCGATACTGTAATCAGGCAAATTATTGTCCAACTCGTTCCCGTTCTATGATGGCAGCACGGTATTATTATTAAAAATGCACATCATTGAGTTCGATACACGTGACGTTTTCTATTCATTATTGCACCACGATATTGTTATTAAAAGTACACAGTCTTGTTTTAGATTCTATGTTTCCTCGATTTTTTCATTCTAATTTTCATGTTATTTCAAATAGAAGCTGCCAAATTGGTTACAGAATGAAAGTATTATCTAATAACTAATTAAGCAATGTGTTATCTAATGCACTCATAGAGTATATTTTCAAATAACATTAAAATTAGAATGGAAAAGGTGAGAAAAATTTATTATTATTAGAACGGAATGTCGTTGAGGATGCTCGAGATTAATATAAGGACAGATCCTTGCCATTCAAATCCCTTTATAAAATTCGAACCGTTCATCTACTTTATGAAATTTGCCTATAAATAAATACTTGGTCACTTTCGCCCGTCTTCTTTAACTTCTAAATTCTTATCTCAGAAACCTCAAAGTTTTGTCACCATCCCAACTGAAGAACTCGATGAGAGTCCTATACATTATACATATAATGCCCTCTTAATTATCCATAATTAACATTTCACATAGTAACCTTCCACACCCATATACTATACATATTTATAGTAATTGTATTGAGCATGATAGAACAGTGTGTTTTGGAACACCGGATCGCTTATCTATAACTAACGTTGTATATGATATTTTCGGTGACTTCACTTGCAGATTTCAGAATCTGCAGTCCAGAAGTTCGCCATGGGTTTACTCTCTTCGAGCGTCATGAATTGAAGATTAAAAGTCGAGTCTTATTTAAAGTAAATGTCCAGGATGCACTTCACCCAATTTTCACATTTTTTAATTTCTCCCTCCACAATCCACATCACTTTTTGGAATTCAAATGTGATGAATTTCCTTTCAATCACACTCTCTCCACATGCATTAATTACTTTTTGATGATATCAAGATCGTGGTGTGTTCTGTTTTTATTTTTACCCAAATATCACGTATTTCACAAATATACTTGTATTAACGTTCAATTAAATCAGTATCAAACATCGGTGTTGATCTCCCCGATTTGTTTATCACGCTATAGTAAGACTTGAAAAATTTGATATGGTACGTACATATAAATTTCATGGGTTACCATGATTACATTTAATGTTAACAAGATATGTTCCTTCTATGAAAGTATAGTCATTAAAGAATCTGAATATTATGTGTATCCGAAGAGTAAAGAACTTCAGTATCAATCAACCACGGAGGAAAAATACGATTACAACTGCACATGGACTCACACCTCAATCACACCTGGTTTGCCAAGTGTGATTTACCTCTAGTTGTTCATGTACAGTACAGGTGGCTCTCCAACAATTGCATCATTTTACAGCAGCTCCATATATATACAGCAAAATCTTCACTTCATCTCCAACAGACAATGGGTTGCTCTAAATTCTGCTATAAGAGGGAATCTTCCATAGTATTCCCTTTCTACGTATTTATTTTAATTAATCTAATTATTTCCAAATAAATAACCATTAAAATTTCTGAAACTGATTAAATAATAATACATCACAGAAACAAAATCACAAAGAGTTAAAATTACATACTGAGCTATTAGATAGAACAAGAATTACGGACTACCACTGCAAAATTACAGACGAAAAAATAAAAGTGAAGAAAAGAAAAGAAGAGAAAGCCACAATATATATATATATATAATATTGCGACTTCGGCTTCTCCTTGGTACTATATCCTTCGTCGAGATGCTGAAAGCACTGGGGCACAGGCGTAAGAGGGAGACGGTGTACATCAACCCCAGGAAAATACCAAAGCAGAATATCCCCTAATGCACAGGATTCTTACCTGTTTTAATTTCTTTTTACAGCCCTTGCTTCTATTCTCCGCATAAATGGAGTCGACAACCGCTCGGGGGCTGTAACTTGTACGACAATGTAACCCCGATCCCGAGGATTAGGACGGGGATATTACGGGAATAATATAAGGAAAAAGGTAACATAGTCCAAAATCTAGAGGGTCATCAGTAATGTCCCGGTCCCAAAAAAAATAATAAATGAGGGTCGAGGTGTTACTCAAAAAGGAAGTGTTATTTAGGATAATCAAATGAAATGACTTTAGAACAAGAATAGGCTATATTCCCCAGAAATTTAGGCAGCATAACCTCTGTAATTAGAAGAAATCACGTCTTTCAACGTATCAATGAAAATGATTCAATCAAGTCAAAAGAATGCCTATTCATAGGCCAATCAAATTCAAACAGAATCCAACAATTAATAGATAGGATTCTGACTCTTCAAATAAACAAGACCTCTCCATAGGTCACAACAACTAAGACCCATCAATAGGTCAGAGGCAAATAAACTATTTTATGTCCCATTCATAGGACAAAAGCAATTAATCAAGATAAGACCCATTCATACGTCAACTGGAAAATAAACAGAATCCAAGACTCAACCAAATATGACCAACTCATAGGTCGAAAACTATAATGAGACATGCTTAGATCTATGGAAAAGAAATGGGACTTTATTTATCATGATTCAAATAAGGTATACAATTCAGATAAGCCCAAAAAATTGTTGGAGTTGGCCCAATTGTATTTCTCGGCCCAGTCCCTAATTTAATAACTACCCGACCCAAGACCCTAAACCCCTAACCCTACCCGACGGTCCATCTCCCTCTTCAATTCTAATAATTGAGATCGCTGTTTCTCGATGCTCTAGAAGTCTCTTTAACTGTAGTTCGACTCCTCTCCTCCTTCAACACTCACAACACAGATCTATCTAGCCTATTCTCTCTCTCTCTTTCTGGATTTTCTCAGCTTGCACCCACGGTTTCTCTTACCGGAATCTTGAGTTGTGATTCCTGAGTGGCATATGAGTGTTGGGTGAAGCTGTGTTTGAGAGAGAAAGTTTTAGTGTTCCCCATTCCCTTCAAACCCTAGCCGCCGCTTCCTCTTCCCCTTCCCCTCTGGTCTGGGCAACTCCTGTCGCCGGAGTTGCTAGCGCCGCCGCTTGTGGAAAATCTGAGCCAACTGTGCCTAGGGCACTATTCCCACCGATTGATATTCTGATTCATTCTATCTCTGGCTATTCTTTGCTCTGCTCTGGTTATTTGCAATATCACTGTGTCTAACTTGTTCTTTTTCTCTGCATTTTCAGTTGAAGCCGCAATCGTCCCTTGCCTGTGAAGAAGATTTGTAGATCCTCCTGATCTACACCTCTGAGGCACTGTCCAAGGCAAAGAACAAGTTAAAGTCCCTGCTGTGAATCCCCTTTGCTACTGTTCTTACTATAAATCCTCTGTAATAGTTTGTTTAGCCATTCATCTGTAAAGATTTGGGCCTTAGCTACTTGAGTAGCTAGTGTGTGAGGCCGCTAGAGTAAGGAAAACAAAGAAGTGCAATCCCTGGCTAGGTGATACCACAACAGTGGTATCAGAGCCTGGTTTGTCTAGCCGGAGGCACTCTCCTTATCTCCATCTCACACAGCCCGCCACCGGTAAGGGCCGCGCCTTTCTCGCCCCCGTCAGGCTCCTAAAACAGTAAGTCGGTCCCCTCCCCTGTCTGGGAGGGACGGCTCTGGTATTAACCCTAAACCCTAATCTCCTCTGTGTGGTATTTGTTGATCCTGTGATTTCTTGCTTTCGCTCTAATCTCTGAATTATCCCTTGGTATTCTAAGCTTTTCCCAAAATTCTAGCTTACGGTCGGGACCGTCTGGATTCCCCTGTGGGTCTCCTCAAAGCGGGTTGCCCCGATAGCTAATTTTGGTAAGGGATTCTCAGTTGAAAAAAGGGGTTTTCTGGGTTGTTTTTGGTTTTAATATTCTGCCATTTGTTGCTCTAAGATATCTGCAATTTCTAGTAGTGTTTCATTGCTGTTGCTGTGATTCCTGGAAGGAATTTGATCTGAAAACTCTGTTTACAGAGTTGCTGTGATTAAGACTTAGTGTTCCTAAGTCTGATTTGGAGGCCTAGTAGGGTTTTGGGATTGACCTGAGTGAACCCCTGCTCCACAGATCAATCTGTGCTGAGAACTGGGATAGCCTCAGCTCTAGATTCCCCTTGAGCACCCTTCTTTGGGCCTGTGGAGTGTTTTCTCCTGTTCTGAAGTGTTTTGGTGTTTATCCTGTTATTCCTGTGGTGAAATCTGGTTCTTTGTTGAATTTCTGAGTTCTCTGTGAAATTCTGTGAATAATGAACAATCTGAGTGTTGTTCCTTTCAATGGAAAGGATGATTTTGGTGATTGGCAAACTAGGGTCGAGTGTATTTTGACAAAAGAAAATCTGCAAAATGCTATATTTGAAAGAATTGATGAAAATGAAGCAGATAAAACCCTAGTTAAATTAAATGCTGGAGCTAGAGCTACAATTTTATTAAACTTGAGCAGTGCTGTTGTTAGGCAAGTTTCTCATCATAGGTGTGCTAAAGATCTATGGGATGCCTTGACTGCTTTGTTTGTGGCTAATTCTGAAGAGTCTGCATATTCTTTACAAAACCAAATAATGACTTTTCAAATAGATCCCTCTAAAGATATTGATTCAAATATGCATGACTTCAATAAACTCCTGAAAGATCTAAAACTTGCTGGGGATGATACACTTGAAAAATATGCTCCTCAGATCCCTCTTGGTGCTATTCCTGATGTTTTTTCAGAAGTTAAATCAGCCTTAAAATATGGGGGGGCTAAAGTTACATGTGATATGATTATTTCTGGGCTTAAGGCAAAAGAGAATGAGTTAAAAAAGCTGCAGTCCAAACCCTTGCAAAATGATATCCTATATGTCAACAGAAATAATCACAAGCCTTTTAGACCTAACCCAGAAAATCCAAGTGACATTGCTGCTGAGAGGCATAGGAGGGATTACAACCGAGCTCATAACCTCCCCAGCAATACCAGAACCCACAACCTTTTTGAGATATACTCCCAACACCCCAGAAATCATAGCCAAGCTCAAAGTTCTGGCCCTTTCCCTATCTCCTCTGAGTTCAATCCTCCTAGAAACCAAAACTTCCCTCAAAACTCAGACTTCTAGTAGTGTTTCATTGCTGTTGCTGTGATTCCTGGAAGGAATTTGATCTGAAAACTCTGTTTACAGAGTTGCTGTGATTAAGACTTAGTGTTCCTAAGTCTGATTTGGAGGCCTAGTAGGGTTTTGGGATTGACCTGAGTGAACCCCTGCTCCACAGATCAATCTGTGCTGAGAACTGGGATAGCCTCAGCTCTAGATTCCCCTTGAGCACCCTTCTTTGGGCCTGTGGAGTGTTTTCTCCTGTTCTGAAGTGTTTTGGTGTTTATCCTGTTATTCCTGTGGTGAAATCTGGTTCTTTGTTGAATTTCTGAGTTCTCTGTGAAATTCTGTGAATAATGAACAATCTGAGTGTTGTTCCTTTCAATGGAAAGGATGATTTTGGTGATTGGCAAACTAGGGTCGAGTGTATTTTGACAAAAGAAAATCTGCAAAATGCTATATTTGAAAGAATTGATGAAAATGAAGCAGATAAAACCCTAGTTAAATTAAATGCTGGAGCTAGAGCTACAATTTTATTAAACTTGAGCAGTGCTGTTGTTAGGCAAGTTTCTCATCATAGGTGTGCTAAAGATCTATGGGATGCCTTGACTGCTTTGTTTGTGGCTAATTCTGAAGAGTCTGCATATTCTTTACAAAACCAAATAATGACTTTTCAAATAGATCCCTCTAAAGATATTGATTCAAATATGCATGACTTCAATAAACTCCTGAAAGATCTAAAACTTGCTGGGGATGATACACTTGAAAAATATGCTCCTCAGATCCCTCTTGGTGCTATTCCTGATGTTTTTTCAGAAGTTAAATCAGCCTTAAAATATGGGGGGGCTAAAGTTACATGTGATATGATTATTTCTGGGCTTAAGGCAAAAGAGAATGAGTTAAAAAAGCTGCAGTCCAAACCCTTGCAAAATGATATCCTATATGTCAACAGAAATAATCACAAGCCTTTTAGACCTAACCCAGAAAATCCAAGTGACATTGCTGCTGAGAGGCATAGGAGGGATTACAACCGAGCTCATAACCTCCCCAGCAATACCAGAACCCACAACCTTTTTGAGATATACTCCCAACACCCCAGAAATCATAGCCAAGCTCAAAGTTCTGGCCCTTTCCCTATCTCCTCTGAGTTCAATCCTCCTAGAAACCAAAACTTCCCTCAAAACTCAGACTTCAAAACTAAAAAGAATTGTTGGAACTGTGGGAAGCCTGGGCATTACTCAAACAGATGTAAACAACCAAAA
Organism: Perilla frutescens; assembly: GCA_026008535.1. Taxonomy (NCBI): domain Eukaryota; kingdom Viridiplantae; phylum Streptophyta; class Magnoliopsida; order Lamiales; family Lamiaceae; genus Perilla; species Perilla frutescens. Next base: position 18,515,730 of record BRKX01000005.1, read on the forward strand.
AGGGGCAGGGGGTTTGGGAACAATCAAGCCAATAATGTCATGTATTTTGATCACCCTGAGTATAATAATAATGAAAATGGTGAACTATACATGGTGCATTCTGATTTTCAATTCATAAACTTTACAAATGTTGTGTCTGATAATGTGCATGAATCTGAGTGGCTTATAGATTCAGGTTGTACCTTTCATGTCACTCCACACAAGCACATTTTTCAAAACTTGCAACTTATATATTCTGGTGCAGTTGCTTTGGCTGATGGTCAGCAATGTGAAATAATTGGAAGGGGTGATGTGTGTCTTAAATTTGAAAATGAAAGCATGATTACCCTTCATGATGTCAGATATGTTCCAAAGTTGAAATTCAATCTATTATCTATTTCCAAACTTGCTGATCAACAACTGTTTGGCTCTGTGAATCACAAGTGTTTCCAATTCAGAATGAATTCAATGTTGTGCTTTGATGCTCCTAGAAAAGGAGACTTGTATGTTGTTCATGCTCACTCTATGCATGTTCAAACTGCTAATGTTGTGCAAAATGATAAAACATCTTTGTGGCATGCAAGCTTAGGGCATATGAGTAATAAGGGCTTAGAAATCCTAAGAAAAACTGGTGCATTCAAGCATGATAAAGTTACCAGCATATCATTCTGTGAGCCTTGTTTGATGGGAAAGCAACATAAGTTGCCCTTCCCTGTGTCTGTGTCTGGACCTTATCCTAAAGCTCAACTAAGTTCTGATATTCTTGAGTATATTCATGCAGATGTGTGGGGACTTTCAAAGGTCCCTACCCATGGTGGTAATGTGTTTTTCTTGTCCATAATTGATGATTTTTCCAGAAAGACTTGGGTGTTCTTAATGAAAAATAAATCTGAAGTCTTTGAAAAATTTTCTAAGTGGTCTATTGCAATTCAAAACCAAACTAATAAAAGCATCAAGTGTCTAAGAACAGATAATGGTATAGAGTTCTGTAATCAACTTATGGATAATTGGTGCACTAATCTTGGGATCAAGAGGCACAAGTCTGTGCCTTACAACCCCCAGCAAAATGGGGTTGTTGAAAGGATGAACAGAACTCTCCTGGAGAGAGTTAGAAGCCTCTTGGCTGGTTCAGGCCTTGGAGAGAAATTTTAGGGAGAAGCCCTTATGACTTCTTGTTATCTGGTTAACAGATCTCCTTCTGTCCCTTTAAATGGCAAGCTACCTGAGTCTGTATTTTGTAACAAACCTATATGCCTGTCAAATTTAAGAGTGTTTGGTTGCAGTGCTTATGTTCATCAAAAACTCAGTAAAATTGAACCTAGGGCTAGGAAATGCATATTTCTGGGATACCCTGATGGTGTAAAAGGGTATAGATTATGGGATAAAACCCTGCCTGGATTTAAAACTTGTATTAGTAGGGATGTATCATTTAATGAATCTGATTTCCCATTCTTAAATGAACCCTCACTTTCTGTTGCTCCATGTGAGGTGGAGAAACTTGAATCCCATGTGTTTTTCCCTGTTTTGTCTAAGGTGGACCCTCCTCCACCAGAGTTCCCTGAGTTAAAAGCTCCAAGTGATCATACTCATGTGCATGATAGCATTAGCCCTTCTGATTCTGCATCTATTCATAACTCTGAATCTGACAAGCATGAGCATATGAATGTCTCTGAGTCTGAATCTGAATCTGAGCATAAACAAACTATTGAGCATGAACCTGAGCAAGTAAACCTTGATAACTATAAACTGTCAAGAGATAGGCCTAGGAGAACAATTAAGGCTCCCACTAGATATAATGGATGTAATTTGTCAATGTATACCTTCAATGTGTTTAATAATGTTGATTCTTCTGAGCCAAAAACATATAAGGAAGCTATAACATGTGCTGAATCTGATAAATGGAAAGAAGCTATGAAAAGTGAAATGAACTCCCTGCTTGATAACAAAACTTAGGTTCTTGTGGAAAAACCTGATGCATGCTCTCTTGTTGAATGTAAATGGCTATTTAAAATAAAACAGGAGGTTGATCATGTTAGATACAAGGCAAGGCTTGTTGCTAAGGGTTTTACCCAAAAAGAAGGCATAGACTATACAAAAATCTTTGCTCCTGTGGTTAAATTTACTACTGTTAGGATTATGCTTGCCCTGACTGCTCACTTTGACTGGGAATTAAAACAAATGGATGTGACAACTGCCTTCTTGCATGGAGAATTAGAAAATAATATCTATATGAAACAACCTGAAGGCTTTGAAGATAAATCATATCCTGATCATGTTTGTTTGCTTAAAAAGTCTCTATATAGATTAAAACAATCTCCCAGATAATGGAATATTAAGTTTGATACATGCATGAAAAACCTGAACTTTTCTAGAAGTCAATTTGATCACTGTTTGTATTACATGAAATCTACTGTGCCTATGTTCTTGCTGCTTTATGTTGATGATATGCTTCTGATAAGCCCCTGCCTGAAAACCTTGAAGCATGTTCAAACCTGCCTGAGTGAAAACTTCAACATGAAAGATTTGGGGAATGCAAGGAAAATCCTAGGTATGAATATTGACAAAGATAGAAGCACACACACACTATTACTTCATCAATCTTCTTATGTTGAACAAGTGCTTAAAAGATTTGATATGGATTTGTGTAAACCTGTGAATGTCCCACTTGCATCCCACTTTCAATTGAGTAAAGATCAGTGTCCCAGAAGTGACACTGACTTAAGTGATATGTCTAGAGTTCCCTATGCTAATGCTCTGGGATCTGTTATGTACCTCATGATCAGTACTAGACTTGATATAGCCTATGTTGTATCCTGTTTAAGTAGGTATATGGCAAATCCTGGGCTGCCCCATTGGGAAGCTCTTAAGTGGTTGCTTAGATATCTTAAGTCCACAGCTACACAAGGTCTAATTTTCTCAAAATATTCTGAAGGTGTCAAATGCATTGGCTATGTAGATTCTAACTATGTCAATGATAGGAATCAAAGAAAGTCTACAACATCATATGTGTTCACTTTATGTGGTTCTTGTATAAGTTGGAAATCACAATTACAAAGTATAGTTGCCTTGTCCTCCACAGAGTCTGAGTACATTGCAGCTACAGAAGCTATAAAAGAAGCTATATGGTTGAATGGAGTGTTAACTGAAATTAAGTTCATTGATGATAAACCATTGCTTTTTTCTGACAGTCAATCTGCTATTCAACTTTGTAAGAACCTAGTCTTCCATGATAGAACAAAATATATTGATGTAAGATATCATTTCATAAGAGACATAGTAGAGAAAGGAGAAGTGTTGTTGGATAAGATCCCATCTGAATTCAACCGTGCAGATATGGGCACTAAGTGCCTACCAGTTGCAAAGCTGGAAGCCTGCAAAAAGTCCTTGAATATGGACTTAGGTTGAACCATAGTTGGTGATGTTTTGAGTTATCCTTACCTGAAGTCAGGGTAACAACTGGGCCCTTTAGGCAGTGTACATACATGGTTATTTCCATTTGGTGCAAAAGCTAGGTTGATCCAAGTTAAATGATGGTCAATGACCTTGTGAGACCTGAGACTTGAATCTATAATTTGGGTTGGTCTCGTGTGTTGAGACTGGATTGGATACGCATAGTGTTCCTTCCACCCTCTCTTAGTCTGTCTTTGTGATAAACTTAAGAGTAAAAATCAAATGGCAATGATGATATTCCTTTGTTTTGTTTATGGCAGGTAACTCCTTGGTGACAGGAAATACCAATAGGGCCAAAGGTGGAAATGTTGGAGTTGGCCCAATTGTATTTCTCGGCCCAGTCCCTAATTTAATAACTACCCGGCCCAAGACCCTAAACCCCTAACCCTACCCGACGGTCCATCTCCCCCTTCAATTCTAATAATTGAGATCGCTGCTTCTCGATGCTCTAGAAGCCTCTTTAACTGGAGTTCGACTCCTCTCCTCCTTCAACACTCACAACACAAATCTATCTAGCATATTCTCTCTCTCTTTCTGGATTTTCTCAGCTTGCACCCACGGTTTCTCTTGCCGGAATCTTGAGTTGTGATTCCTGAGTGGCATATGAGTGTTGGGTGAAGCTGTGTTTGAGAGAGAAAGTTTGAGTGTTCCCCATTCCCTTCAAACCCTAGCCGCCGCTTCCTCTTCCCCTTCCCCTCTGGTCTGGGTATCTCCTGTCACCGGAGTTGCTAGCGCCACCGCTTGTGGAAAATCTGAGCCAACTGTGCGTAGGGCACTATTCCCACCGATTGATATTCTGATTCATTCTATCTCTGGCTATTCTTTGCTCTGCTCTGGTTATTTGCAATATCACTGTGTCTAACTTGTTCTTTTTCTCTGCATTTTCAGTTGAAGCCGCAATCGTCCCTTGCCTGTGAAGAAGATCTGTAGATCCTCCTGATCTACACCTCTGAGGCACTGTCTAAGGCAAAGAACAAGTTAAAGTCCCTGCTGTGAATCCCCTTTGCTACTGTTCTTACTGTAAATCCTCTGTAATAGTTTGTTTAGCCATTCATCTGTAAAGATTTGGGCCTTAGCTACTTGAATAGCTAGTGTGTGAGGCCGCTAGAGTAAGAAAAACAATGAAGCGCAATCCCTGGCTAGGCGATACTACAATAAAAATAAACATAATATGCAATTATACCATGGGGCAACTGTATAAGAGTTTAAGCGGAAAACAATGGAGTAATATTGTATCACATAACAACATACTCATGACTAATAATTTAGTCTGAACGAGACATCAATGCATGATCAACCCACAACAGTAAATCGAGCCATCACCTCCAGTATCTCAACCTGTGAAAAATATTTTGAAAATATTTTGGGCGTGAGTACTAAAGCACTCAGTGGGTTAAACTTTTAACTCAGTCTTTAATAAAAACTATAACAGAATATCCAAAATATAAATACAGATAATGGAAAGCAAAACGCGAAAGACCTTCCCATTTCTGCAAACCTTTTACTTCTCTTTGGTACCATGTAGCTCCTTCTATAGTCTACTGCACTCTATGACATGTCGCTGATAGGAAAATGGAGGGGTTACCTCACTAATCTGAGAAGATAATACCAGGGATCGCCTAGCATTGACCCTGAGTATACCAGGGGTTACCTAGCATTGACTCCTTATAGTGATGCTCAGATCACGTGTATATGCAGAGGTTACCTCACAGTAACACCTTTAGTGATTAACATCATGACTGCAAGAATCACAGTTCATGCCTATCCTTTAATCTATGTTCTCTATAAAATACGTAATATGACATAAGCATAAAAACTATATCATCCTCTAAATATAGCAACTAGGCTAACCTTTAATTCCTCTAGCAACTTTGTTGGTCCCGGGCGAGTCAATATCAGTTTAGAGGGGGGTGAATAAACTGATTAAAACTTTTGCTTCAATTGCGCAATAATAAGGGCCCTTGACTCGCTTAGAAACTTATCTATGCACAATTTGAATAAGTACTTTGGACAGCTTGAGTGCAAATTGTGTGAGCTTGTGTACAGTACAAAGATATGCAATTAATCAAAACAATACAGCACACAAATGATTTATAGAGGTTCGAAGTCTCAAACTCCTATGTCCTCTCTTCCTTCCGCAGAAGGGCAACTTCACTATATAACTTGAGTTCCTTTACAAATTACACAATGAAGGACATTTGGCTGAACCTGGTAACTGCTCGTTACCTGAGCGGGTTGACGGCTCACACTTGAAGTCCCTAACTGCTCGCTAGGAAGGTAGGTGCTATTGACGTCTTTACAAGGTTTTAGATCTCTTTCGATCTTCAAGAGGTTAATCTTGAACAGGGGATATTAACTGATGTGCTCCTTCAATTGAGCTGGATAGTTGATCGTTGTATTGCTAAAACTGAGAGGGTTGCCCTGGCTGGTTAATCAACAGCTGACTGAATGTTTTGACTCTTTGAATTCTTCTCAGTTGGACTATCGCAGTTTTTAGCAAATGCTGAACTTGAGCTATGTGGGAGGGAGAAAGAAAGCTCTGCTTGAAGGTTTCAAGAATAAGTATTGCTAAAAGTCTTAGAGGCAAGAGTGTTTAAAACTTTGATTCACTCGTCTTTTATAGATGAGTGATTTTATGACCGTTGAGTTCCATTGATTGGTGGCTCTGTTGGTTCATCAATGGCAGATGGTCTTTATTGATCGCTGGAGCTTTTGAATAAAGTAGTCGTTGCTTTGCCAATCGATCTCCATTAGATATTTAATTCCAGGATCTCCGTTGAAACATTTATTCCAAGATTCGCTGGTTGAGCAATAACTCCAAGGTTCTCTGGCTGGCAGTTCAGAGCTTCAGTTTTAGCAACTTTGAGTTCCAGTTGGCAGTTCTGAAGTTGTCTGTTCAGTTTGGCTATTACTCCAGCTGGCAGTTCTAATCTTGTCAGCTTAGTTTGGCTATTGCTCCAGTTGGTAGTTCTGAGCTTGTCAGCTCAGTTTGCCTATTGCTCCAGTTGGCAGTTCTGAGCTTGTCAGCTCAGTTTGACTATTACTTCAGTTGGCAGTTCTGAGCTTCTTCCTCTAGTTCGGCTATTGCTCCAGTTTGCAGTTCTGAGCTTGTCTGCTCAATTCGACTAATCATTCTCAAGCTCTCTTGTCAGCTTAACTGATCATAAGCTGGCTGACTTCAGTTCTGGCCTTTAGCTGATTTGTCTGTTCACTTCAGTTTGGCCATCAGTTGGATACTTCCAGTCTTTCAGTTTAAACTGATCTCGTATCAGTTTCTTCAGTCTAGTCGATTCTTTTCTCCCTCAGCTCAGCTGACTTAGCTGTTAGTTTGTTTCGACTGGTTCGACTCTTCGAATCCACAGCTGAATTGAGTTCTGACTGGTTGGCGTATCCTCATAGCTGGTAGACTATACTCGAGTTTGGTTGACTTCAGCTTTGATTGAGCTCCTCTTTGATGCTCTGGATTGGTTAGCTCAGATCTACAGCTTGAATTTTAGTCAGTTTTTCATAAATAGTTTTGACATCTCATCAAAACCTTATCTAGAGGTTCCTTGATAGTTTTTCCTAACAATTTCCCCCTTTTTGATGATGTCAAAACCTTATCAATGATGATGGAAAAACTACAAGTGTTCATTTGATAGACATGTTGTAGTTTGCTTAGGCAAATTCTTGAAATCAGAGCACATTGGAGCATGAAATTCAAGTATCAGAGCATTTAAAATCCAAGTATCAGAGCATTCAAAGCATACTTTCATTTTAGTCATGCTTTCATTTTGAGTAATTAGTGCATGATTGTCCAAGTATCAAAGCAGAGCACTATGCTTGATATTAAGGCAAGTTGAAGCATAAATTCAAGCATTAGAGTATATTCTCATTAAGGCATGTATCAGAGCATAAGGTATGGATCAAATCATATCAAATGATCTCTTGAAAGCAAGTTAGAACTACTTCTCTTCTTTGATTGCTTCATCTCTTCCTGCTTGATTCTCCTCTTTCTTGAGCTCTATATTTTCTCCAAGCTTCCCCCTGAAGCTGAGCTTCCCCCTCATGTATTTCTCTTTGGATCTGATCCTAAAGAGTTAAGTTTTCATCATCATACTTTCCATCTTCCCTCTTTTTGGCATCATCCAAAAGCTAGGGTGGATCGCATGATGGTATTGATAGGTTTGGCAAGAATGTGAAGGCAGTTGCCAAATTGTCATCATGGGTTGAGGGAACTGAAGGAATTAGCATGGGCGAGGAGAACCATGCATAGGCTTCTTCAGTTGTCATGAACTGACCACGATCAGTGGTTTGAGATAGTTCTTGCTCTCTGAAGTCCATGGAAGCCAAGCTGGTGAAGATCTCATCGGTTGTGGCGATTGGTAGATCTTCGAGGAATGGGGTGCAGGAGGAGTTGGCTGGTTCGTTGTCGGAAAGAAGAGGGTCGGCTGGTACACTAAGCTGGATTCTTTTGATCATCGAATCCATTATCTCCGAGAGCGTTGGCGGTGAGCAGAGTGGATGGTTCATCCAATGTCTACTCCATTCTCCTTCGTTGATCCAGAAGGGTGATCCACAAGTACTGATGAGGTGGAACATTGTGGCCTCATCGAGTTGGAATCGCCAGATGTGGTACTGGAGGTACTGTTTCAATTGCTCGAATAAGGAGGGATCGGTGCCCTCAATGAGACCGAAGCAGCTTCTCAGCTGATGGTCTAGAACTGTCTCAAACTCAACCTCAATTGAGTCGCGATGGACTAAGGTTGGAGGTTGTGAGTTGGCTGGTATTGTAGACTGATCACGCAGTCTAGAGAGGGGCTCATTCTCAATCATCAGCTGCCTTTCTTCTGAGGAAAAGTTGGGTTTATGAGAGAGCAGATGGTCTTTATTGATCGCTGAGAGAGCAGATGGTCTTTAAAACACACAACATATTAAAATTTCAACTATAAAGGATAAGAAATGGATCGAAACGAGACGTCTGAAGCGGCGGTGCGACGGTGGTACGACGACAGTGATTCCGGCCATCCATGGCAGTGGCGGCGGTGGCTCTCCGGTAGCCTTCCGGCACTAAACAGTTGCTCCTGCAGCAGCACCCACCTCCCCAAACAAAACTTAATCTGGGATTTACTCGGCGCAGGCCCGGGTTTCTCTCGTTTGTCAACACGAACGAGAGAGAAAAAGAGAGAAAGGTGCAATTGCAAATGAACCCAAGCCCCCCTATTTATAGGAAAAATGGCTCTAGGACGAGTATAAATTTTTCGGATATAAAATACTGATAAAGTGATTTCCAGATTCAATTAAAGTTGCTTTATTCAATGTCGAGGTCCAAACGACCTCAAACACAAAATCTGAAAATACCGAGAGACTAGTTGGCTCGAGTACTATTGAACAAACCCATCTTTGAAAAATGAGGAGGTCATCTGAGGGAAATCGAAGAAAGATTTCCTTTCAAAAATTACTTTTACTATTCCTTTTGACTGACAGATTTTGCTCCCGAGCATTCGATTGACCTCAGATTAGCAATCCGTGAATGCGAACGCATTCCTTAGGTTATTTCCTATAAGATAGGCTTGATAGAACAAGTCTCGGATTAATGAGGAGGATTTCGCAAATTTTTCGAATCACGAACGCTCGCATAAATTATTATTCACAGGTTTTCCCTTTACGATTTTCAATTACGGGACTCATGTAGAGGTCAGAGTAAAATTCTGAAAGCACCAACAGCTTCCTTTAGGTTGTTACATTCCAGAAAAGACCAATATTGACTATCTTCCGGCGGCAAACGCAAAACCTCATAATCAATTTTCACATAAAATAGTCAAAAAGTCGCGACTTACATCTGTTTAACTTTATTTTAGCTCAAATTATTTTCTTTAGTCTTCTAAATAAATTTAGAAAACTCTCTGAAATTCTGGGATGTTACAGAGTACACTCCTTAAAAAAAAATTCGTCCCGAAATTTACTTCCCCTCAAACGGAGATCTGGATACTTTTTCAAGAATCCACAACCTTACTGGAACCATATTGGTTCAAAACCTTTACCAGGTTTACAACTCTAGACCTTATGGCTACGAATAGCCTGAGGTCTTTCTTTATGGATTAGTTCTCATTCAGAACTATCTCTTTCCTTTGGTAACATGCATTTATCTCAAACACATATTTCCATAATATTAGGACATGAGACACGCCATGCACAACAATAAGGTCAGGCATCAAAGCCGGCCTTTGGTCTATGTCTTTATCCTCTTCGAGGATTTTCAATAGGTTCATCGAACCTTTTGCTTTAATCTCTTAGCGAAACGAACTCTTCCATTGGTTGAAGATACATTTGAGAAGACCATGTCTCCATCTGGAACTGCTAATCATTCATTCGGTTTTTCGAGTTTTTTCTTGGTAGCTGAGCTATCTGGATGAACTTTGGTCGATCTTTTATCTTGGCTCAACTTTCTTTACTTGAAATCATGCATGTAACCGTCTTTTACCCGCATATTATATATTCTGAGTCTTTATTCACCTTGATCGAACTTTGCCCACTGCCTTGATTGGTTGATAGCTCACAACTTTTCTCGTACTAGCTTTATCATGTACGTCTTCACTTTAACTGTCGCATGAGACTCCTTATTACGTCTTTTGAAACTCGTGCTTCGTCGCTGCTTGAACGACTCGCAACTATAAGAAAGAGGATTACTTATTTAGTCTATGTTCAAAGTGATTCTTAACAAATGACAACTTAAAGTTCACCCTATGTTAAAGCTTCTATTATCTATGTTCTTTCTAAGTTCAAAACCTAGAAAGGCCTTTAACTTCTATAACGCTTCCTCAGGTCTTCCGAAATTCTATCATACATTGTTCTCTATAAAAACGCGTAATATGACATAAGCATAAAAACTATGTCATCCTCTAAATATAGCAACTAGGCTAACCTTTAATTCCTCTAGCAACATAGTTCAATTATGCTTCTTATTCCTTAAACGGAAATTATTCTATAACTTGAGTTTAATGCTGAAAGCACAAGCTAAATAGTACAACTTATTATACACAAGTATAATCAATACACAATAAACATTCAATATACTATAACTTTAAACTATGACTTTTAGACTTTAAGTATAAACTCTAACTTTAATCTATATACTATGAATCTTTAAACTCTACACCTTAACCTTTAACCCATAGACTTTAGTTATGATAAGGCATAATCTATTCTATTTAATTATGTCGAAACATAATCTATATTCATTTATTGTGATAAATCATAATCTATATTCTCAATAATTATGATGAAGCATAATCTATGTTCCCAGTAATTATGGCGAAGCATAATCTATGTTCTCAATAATTATGGCACATCATAATCTATGTTCTCAATAATTATGACACAACATAATCTATGTTCTCAATAATTATACAACAATATAATACTATTACTCTAACAGAGACTTGAGCAGATAATTCCTCAAATATTTTATTTGGATATTCCAACTATGACTATCATATTTATGAGTTAATAACTCAGATATATATAGGTTTTGCAAATAAACTCACCTCGATTAGATCAACTCAGGTGATCAAACTTCTCGATACTCATCCGCCACCTCCTCTGACTGGCTCAATAGGTCCTACAAGGTCAAACCTTATTTTAGGACTGTTGCTCTAATTTTTAGAACTCGATTTTAATTTAATTGGAGCTTTTATTCACTTTAATTATATTTCAACTAAGAATACGCGACTCTGAAGAGCCCGTACAACTTCCACACAGAAGAAAATAAATTCCAAAATATAATTTCTGATTTAATGAGACCAAAAGATTTGACAGAGGTCACTTTCGGTAACTTGCCATTTTACTCAAATTTTACACAGCAAACCTCGATTGCACTTTTCAGTTGTCCAAAAATTATGAAAATAATCAGGCATGACCCCACATATATCTTTATTAAACTATACAATTTTTGGAATTTTCTGAAATCTCATGCTTTAATTATAAAAATAACCGCATGTTTAAAATAATCGACTTTAATCAAAACTTATCGGAAAATTATGAAACTTGGCAGTCCTATAGGAAATAATTTTTCGAGCAACTTTCTAGTTCAAACTTTTTCGATTTGACAACTCGAAATGGGCGAAAATGGGCCAAAATCGAAACTGATCGGCGCCCCTTTATTTTTCACGTTTTCCGGCATTTTCGCCGGTTTCCGGCCACCGGACGACAACGCACTCCACATACGAAATGAAGCACTATTTAAAACACACAACATATTAAAATTTCAACTATAAAGGATAAGAAATAGATCGAAACAAGACGTCCGAAGCGGCGGCGCGACGGCGGCACGACGACGGCGATTCCGGCCATCCATGGCAGCGGCGGCGGCGGCTCTCTGGCAGCCTTCCGGCGCTCAACAGCTGTTCGGGCAGCAGCACTCCCCCCTCCCAAACAAAACTTAACCTAGGCCCGCATGCGCGATTTACTCGGCGCAGGCTCGGGTTTCTCTTGTTCGTCAACACAAACGAGAGAGAAAGAGAGAGAAGAGAAAGAAAGGTGCAATTGCAAATGAGCCCAAACCCCCCTATTTATAGGAAAAGTGGTTCTGGGGCAGGTATAACTTTTTCGGATATAAAATATTGATAAAGTGATTTTCGGATTCAATTAAAGTTGCTTTATTCAATGTCGAGGTCCAAACGACCTCAGACACAAAATCTGAAAATACTGGAAGACTCGTTGGCTCGAGTACTATTGAACTAACCCATCTTTGAAAAATGAGGAGGTCGTCTGAGGGAAATTGAAGAAAGATTTCCTTTCAAAAATTACTTTTACTATTCCTTTTGACTGATATATTTTGCTCCCGTGCGTTCGATTGACCTCAGATTGGCAATCCGTAAACGCGAACGGATTCCTTAGGTAATTTCCTATAAAATAGACTTGATAGAATAAGTCTCGGATCAATGAGGAGGATTTCGCAAATTTTTCAAATCACGAACGCTCGCATAAATTACTATTCACAGGTTTTTCCTTTACGATTTTCAATTACGGGACTCCTGTAGAGGTCAAAATAAAATTCTGAAAGCACTAACAACTTTGTTTAGGTTGTTACATTCCAGAAAAGACCAATATTGACTATCTTCCGGCGGCAAACGCAAAACCTCATAATGAATTTTCACATAAAATAGTCAAAAAGTTGCGACTTACATCTGTTTAACTTTATTTAGCTCCAATTATTTTCTTTAGTCTTCTAAATAAATTTAGAAAACTCTCTGAAATTCTGGGATGTTACAGACAGGCAGTCAATGACTTCGTCTAGGGGAAATACTAGAATATATGAGAAACTCCACCACTTCGTGAAAGTGACAGACGTAGAGCACATAATACATGCAAAACCCCGGCACTTCATGCTAGGAATGAACATTCATGTCATTTGTCACTGCATCTTTAAAACACCTTAATCAAATTTTGTTGGGAAAATATAGCACGCGGTTCTGCTTCAACTTACGTAAAAAAGGAGGATTAATTAGAAAACTCTATCGTCCAGAATTAATTCGGAGAACAAACGAAATAATTCTTAACCTCTTAAAATTACCTTCAGCCACTATGGCACCACGTCGTATCTGTCCGCCATCAATGTCGCTAGATGGGCCGAACGCCGTAAAAGAGTCGACGTAAATGACACATCACTGCCACCCTGCAGACGCGTGGATTACGCGGCGTCGGAGACCCGGATGAAACCATGAATCAAATGGAGAAGAGAGTGATATGGAGGAAACAGGGTAAAGTGATGTCTATGAGAACCATCAAGAATGTATTTGTCTATGAAAATTTGAATACTGTTACTTCAAGTCTTCAACTCTATATATACTCCTCTGTCTATTAGTCTCTCTCTCTCTCTATCTCTATTTATATATATATATATATATGTGTGTGTGTGTGTTTGTGTGTGTGTGTGTGTTAAAATTTGTTGCCTCAAATACTGTGAAAAACAAAACCACGTGCAATGTTATATACAATGTTGTAGTCAATGTTACTCACATTACCAACAACATTGTCACGGGGATTTATAAAAAGTTTGCACGAAAATATCTTTAAAACATAAGCATAAAACAGCTTGTGAAAAAGGTCAAAGTGCAAATAATAGAGTGATGCTGAAGCTAGTGTCAAACACTATGCCTTCAACACGCAGTGGAAATTTAAAGAACAGTTTGCACAAAAATTAATTTTAAATCACACACAACATGTATGTGATTGCCACAGGGCGAAATTACACTTTACTAGTGTTGAAAATTATAATGCTAATGTTGCCCAGGTTCACTCTCTTGACAACACAGCATACAATACAAGGAACCTATTCTAGTTTCACTCACTTGAATAATTCCTCTAAAAAACACTATCTAACATCTAGATAGCTAAATAATGTATCTACTCGAAGAACTACTGACAATCAATCTAATCAGTACCTACACACACAACTAAGATAAAATATGTCTATAGTTGATCCAAATAATAGGTCTGATGTCGAGTTGAATGTTGGTAGAGCTCTAGTAGACACAAATGCAAGCTTCAAGTTTTCTCACTACTCTAGGTGAGATTTTCTCTACTTGCATACAATACTGCAGAGATCCAACAACACTTGAAAGCATAACTCCCTACAAACACAACTAAGATATACAGATCTTAGTTGATCGAGACAATAGAGAAGATGTTCATCCCAATGTCGAAGAGATCTCTGAAAGAAAAGTACCGCAACCTTCAAGCTTCTCACGTTTACTCTGTGATGGTCTCTTAGGCTGGGTGACTCAAGCTCTGAATTTTCTCACTCACAGCGGTGATAATTTCTCTACATGAGCAACCTCTCCAATTGTGAATTATGCTCCTTATAAACACTCTTCACTTGGATCGGTTGAAGGCCTTATCATCCTCTTGATCGTGGGTTGAAAATAACCACCACCACTTCTATGGTTTGGAAGAAACCCCCCCTTATTGTGGCTGGAAGAAGAGCCCACGTCCTACACCATTTCTCTAGAGTTCCAGCACGTTAATCTCTGAAAAGAAATGGTTTAATAGAAGATAACAAGATACCTAAAAAATAAGAGATAAAGTTTGACTAAATCAAACTTTATTTAAATATTAATATCTCAATCATATATATCCATTTATTTGAAATATAAATTTCGTGGATATATATGATTTAAGATATACAAAATAATTATAATTTATTAAAAATAATAAATCCTAAAATCTAGGAAAGGATAAGATTAGTCACGACGAATGTCACAGACAATGTCGTAGGGAGTCTGTATGACATTAAGTTCAACATAGAACAGCAATGTCGGACAACACTCAACAATCTCCCCCTTAATCTTAGCCTTTCTGCACAAAACATACAACTCCATGTATTATGTACACTTAGAGTCGCAGCGGAAAAATGGAGACAAAAATCTCCCCCTTAAGAGTTACCCCCCTTAAGTTAATCATCATACAACGGGTAATTATCCCATATACAAATCAATATTGAATCAACATAGAAACAAGATATATGCAAGCATATATCAAAACATTAAGATAAATTGACATCAAAACAGGACATGATCAAAACTGGTCAACATCCAAACAAGATATCCCATGATATCAAAACCAAGGATATGAATAAATCATATTCAAAAAACTAGGAAAGAATAGAGCTTAGAAAAACACACGTTAAGTGTTACATAAATGATGTTAACATCAACTCCAACATTGAGAAATGTTACGGAGTTGATGACAGCATCATTTCCAACAATAATATCCCCCTTAAGCTTTATTCTTTCTGCACAAAATTCACAAGCAAAGATATTGCCTTAAAAATATATTTGGGCAAAAAATTTAATAAACATATGAGAGCATATGTCAAATACATTTTAAGATGAATCACACATCATCTTAAACACAAACTCAGATGAATTAAAAAAAAATAGATATCATATGAATATCAAAAGCAAAGATGTATATTGACATACACATCCCAAAAATGATGTTCATTAGATCAGCAAAGTAAAAATGATGTTCAGCACATCAGCAAAATAAAAGTGATGTTTTAGCACATCAGCAAAATAAAAGTGTTCAACGTTTACAAACCATAAAGAGTTAAACTCTTTAAAACATCAACCAGCATCAACAATCTAATCTACTCCCCCTTTTTGTGTAGAAAGAAAGACTTTGAAGTCTCACAGCACATCCACCATATCATTGTTCAGAGAATATGATGTGGTGAATTAGAACATCTGGGCAGTATTTACTTCAGTATCTGTTCTATCATTAATCAGAACATTAGTAATAGAAGGAATAGATGCAAACAACTGAATCAATTGGGGTACCAATCCCCTCAACAACATCGTTGTCAACATTAACATGAACATTGGCTTCTGGTGGGATAAAACAGATAGTGCAGCTACAAATATATGGTAGATCCACAGTTAGATCTCCATTATCATGAACAAACACTGCACTATACATGTTCTTGCTTGAGAATTCAACATTAGGCACTAAGTTAAACAAAATATCTAATATAACATTAGTATTAAAAGGATAACACTTAGTTACCATCTTCCAAAGAGGTTTCTCCATAAATAAACATCCATATCATATTTCTTAAGGCTTAGCACTTCAATGAATTTCTCATATTTAATTGGTCATTGAGACGCAATTTGAGACACATCATGGATCGCATGAGAATAAAAAAAAATTGCTAAACTCCTTTAGATAAAAATAGAGAAAACCTGAGGAATAGGTATTGTCTGTATTGAATGATTGAACATCCATTGCACTATCATGGTCAGAATGAGCTGAAAAGAAAAACTGAACAGCTGCTGATGTTGAAACTTGTGTGTCCTGGACAGAGATAACATATGTTACAACATTCAAATTCTGGATATTCATATCAGCTTTGTTCATTTCACTGCATATTTTCTTTAAAAAAACGATCTTTTTCTCTTTTGATTTCTTTTCACTAGTGGTAGTCATGACATCAGCTTCTTTAAACTTCTTCCAACTCGACGACAACATTGATTTCATGAAACCTCTTTTATATTGATAGAATGCATGATACCCATCATCATTTCTCCTTCAGCAGGATATGTAACATTCAGTTATGGATCTGTGGAGTTTCTAGCATTTCTCAAATGGATAACATTTAATGGCTTTAAATTCAAAAAGACTCGTTGTTGGAGACATCACTGAGTCTGACATTTTATCATCTTGCTTCACTATAGACAAATCTGGAGCATGAGACCTAGTAGGTTCATCCATTTTAGCACCAACATGTTCAGTCATGGTATGATTTGAAGTGACAGTCGATGCTGAAGTTGATGATGGAGTTCCAACTGACTTCTCATACATGTTATTGAACATTGCAAATAACTCCTTTGGATCAACCATTCTAACCCTGTGAAGCTTTTAGAGAAGAAACACTAGAGAAAATGATGAGAAAACATAAGAGCTAATCAAGAAATGAGAAAAATTAAGAGCCATAAAGGAGTGTTAATGGGAAGAATTTTCTTAAACATTGGCTCATCAAATCACCTTTCACATGAACTGACTCCCTTTTATCCAATAAGAGGTAGAACTCAAGTATCATCTATATATCTTTAGTAATCCAAAAAGCACCATATCTTGTAAGGTCAAACATACACACAAGAAAAATAAATAAATGCATAACTATAAACTAAAAAGATAAACATGCAGTTTAATATAGATATAAATATCAGAAACACTAATTTCGGGAATAACATCTCAATGAACATCAGTTGAAGCACAGTCCACAAATTTCGATGATGAATGAAGAGATCAATTTCTTACCTCTTTTTGAACAGAACACACTGTAGTATTGAACGCCATGTTTCTCGATAGAAATTGATCGAAAATGTATTACCTTACCACCATTTTACTTGAGTGCATCGTCACCGCGAACGCAGTGACCCAAGTTACTAAGTGATAATCGTACATTTTCAGGAAAGTGCACATGATCTGTAACATTCAAGCCTCACTCTTGTGCTCGTAGTTTTATATCAATGCAAACTATTCATCATCATAGGTTTATACCATGGACATTTCTCTAAAGAAAGACTGATCATTGAGACATTAAACACGATCAAAGTACAACCAAAATAAATATCTAAGATTAAACAAAATGCAACATGCATATGAAAAAAACACAAACAAATATAGATGTTGGACAGAACAGACATGACACAGAGTCCAACATCGACTATGCAGAGATTACATAACACAAACTAGGAGATTTTCATAAAGAATAGAGTCTCTAGAAAACAACATGGGCCTTTATAAAGATATCTTCATTCAATTTTTCAGATGATATATATCCATTGTGAATGATACCTTTGTTCACCAAATCTTGGATAAAGTGATGACATATGTCAATGTGTTTGGTGCGAAAGTGTCAGACCAGGTTCTTTCACATTTCAATCACATTCGCATTAACACGGAACATGGTCAACACTCTGATTGACATCTCATAATCATCCTCAACATAGCAAGCATATCCAAATACATGAAAGTATTTGAAGTTTTGCTTTCTCTGTTTCAAACTCTCATATTTTTTCCACAAAGAAAAACCATGTTTCCAATGTGATATGTAGTGTGACAACATTAGTAATAACACAGCTTTTTCAGTAACCTTTTGGACTGCAACATCTCCTGTAGTGTCAGATTTTTTCTTTCTTTGCATAGATAACATCACAATCAACATTCTCAAATTTCCTGTCATGGATAGTTAAAATATAAGAAACACTAACATAAAATTGAGAACTCATAGCCAAGTAGAGTTTCTTGAAAAACTTTAAACACTTCAAAACTTTCATGCAGAAAATCAACCTTAGAAAATTAGAAAAAATCATCAACTACAATATGGAATTTGAAACAAATGTTGGGTTCAAAATTTGTAACATTTACCCCAACATCGACAAACCAAACACTACAGCACAAATGCATTGAGAGATTTCTGAAAGCTTGAAACTCTCTCAATATCAAGAGCTTTGCTCAAAATTCCAACTGATTGTTTTTCAGTTGATACACATTCCAAATCAGATCTCCTCACCCATTTGACATTCAAACTTTTACATTTTCTAAGGATATTGGATCTAATATTGGAAGACATTCTGGCCGATATTTTTCCAGCAGCATCATGCAATTTATAACAAAAAAGCTTAATGTGACCAGGAGAAAAACAATAATAACACACAAAATTCCTCTTTCCAATCTTAGGTTTATCAAGTTCATGAGAATTTGTGTGACATGAACCACCAGCATTTCATTTATCAAAAGAAGTTTACTTAAACTCTTCATTCAAATCATTAGAAAATATTGTGGTAGAAGATTTAACTTGCCCAAGCCCGGATCTATCGATTTTACCAATGGAAAATACCTTGGTGGGTATGGAAGATCCTCTCTTCAACATCTCAAGAGATTGAGAAGTATTTTTGAGTTGTTCCTTGACCGAAATCAACTCCTCATTTTTCCTTGTGAGAATCACTTCCAAATTCGTCACTTGCTTCTTCATCTCTTCATTTTTCTTATTAAGTGACTCCACAACTTGGTTTTGTTTCATCCATTTGGAAAAAAGCTCATCATATGACGCTTTTACTTCTTCTATAACCTTTTCATCTCCAAAGTTGTCATGTTGTAGTGAATCTGACTCACATAAACTAGAAGAATTAAAAGAGCTTGTATGATAATTTTCAGAGCTTTCATACCTGTCAAATGTTGCTCTGGATGTTGAAACATCATCCAAACCAACATCAGCATCTGAATCAGACTCATTGACTTTAGCAACAAGTGAGATAATGTGGTCATCTTTTTCTTTCGATTCCGGATCTCCTGATTCATCATCACTCAAATGATTATTCAACCTCATCTTTTGTCTTCACAATACGGCTTGATCGAAGATTCTCTTTGACTTTCTAGTTGGTTGAACATAGACTTTGTCATTTATTTCCTTCTTGTTCACATCTTTCTTCACATTGATGTTGACATCAGTATCAGTTGGACAAGAATCTTCATTGGAGATTGCAGTTTTGAGCGAACTAGAAAACATTACACCTTCAGCTGATGGAGGTGGTGGTTGTTCAAATTTTGAAGACAATGTTGCTCCTTGAACTAAAACTTCTTTATGTCATATGCCTATATATCCTTCAAAATATTCTTGAAGAATATCACATGCATGCTTGGTTGTAGTACACTTTGAGATCATTTTAAAACAAGGAACGTCAACATAAACAAAAATAGCATTAAGAGCCTTAGAGTGGAAGTTTGAAATGGTTTGTTCTTCAACACTCCATCAACTTTTAACCTTGTTGACGACTTCTCCAGCTTCATTTGTCTCTTTTGGAATAGACCATTCCTTCAAAACTGTCATCCATGCACGTTCATCAATAGATTTGATGTACATATGCATTTGTGCCTTCCATAAGGCATAATTTGTTCCAAGAAACTAAGAACTGGTGGACAACATTGAGAAATGGAAACATCCATCACAGTAAAAAAAATCAACACAGTATGTAAGCAACACCGGATCGAGTACTTAGTGTGTCAAGTACCGGCTCAGATACCACTTATTAAAATCCGTTGCCTCAAATACTATGAAAAACAAAACCACATGCAATGTTATATACAATGTTGAAGTCAATGTTACTCACATTACCAACAACATTGTCACAGGGATTTATAAAAAGTTTGCACGAACATATCTTTAAAACACAAGCATAAAACAGCTTGTGAAAAAGGTCAAAGTACAAATAATAGAGTGATGCTGAAGCTAGTGTCAAACACTATGCCTTCAACACGCAGTGGAAATTTAAAGAACAGTTTGCACAAAAATTAATTTTAAATCACACACAATATGTATGTGATTGTCACAGGGAGAAATTACACTTTACTAGTGTTGAAAATTATAATGTTGATGTTTCCCAGGTTCACTCTCTTGACAACACAGCATACAATACAAGGAACCTATTCTAGTTTCACTCACTTGAATAATTCCTCTCAAAAACACTATCTAACATCTAGATAGCTAAATAATGTATCTACTCGAAGAACTACTAACAATCAATCTAATCAGTACCTACACATACAACTAAGATAAAACCTGTCTATAGTTGATCCAAAAAATAGGTCTGATGTCGAGTTGAATGTTGGCAGAGCTCTAGTAGACACAAATGCAAGCTTCAAGTTTTCTCACTACTCCAGGTGAGATACAATACTGCAGAGATCCAACAACACTTGAAAACATAACTCCCTACAAACACAACTAAGATACACAGATCTTAGTTGATCGAGACAATAGAGAAGATGTTCATTGCAATGTCGAAGAGATCTCTGACAAAAAAGTACCACAACCTTCAAGCTTCTCACGTTCACTCCGTGATGGTCTCTTCGGCTGGGTGACTCAAGCTATGAATTTTCTCACTCACAGTGGTGATAATTTCTCTACTTGAGCAACCTCTCCAATTGTGAATTATGCTCCTTATAAACACTCTTCACTTGGATCGGTTGAAGGCCTTATTATCTTCTTGATTGTGGGTTGAAAATAACCGCCGCCACTTCTATGGTTTGGAAGAAATCGCCCCTTATTGTGGCTGGAAGAATAGCCCACGTCCTACACCATTTCTCTAGAGTTTCAGCACGTTAATCTCTGAAAAGAAACAGTTAAATAGAAGATAACAAGATACCTAAAAAATAGGAGATAAAGTTTTACTAAATCAAACTTTATTTAAATATTAATATCTCATCATATATATCCATTTATTTGAAATATAAATTTCGTGGATATATATGATTTAAGATATACAAAATAATTATAATTTATTAAAAATAATAAATCCTAAAATCTAGGAAATGATAAGATTAGTTACGACGAATGTCACAGACAATGTCGTAGGGAGTCTGTATGACATTAAGTTCAACATAGAACAGCAATGTCAGACAACACTCAACAATATATATATATATATATATATAAATTTGGGGAAAAAATTAAATTAACTACATCCTTAATCCGCTAATGCAAAAAGGTAAAACTCGCCCAATAATACGTACTAATAATTATTATTATTACTTATTAGTATGATTACGATTCATGAGTTATACCGTGTAACGCCCCAAACTACTCCGTTTGGCCACGTCACTTAACATACTTATAACGTCCCAAACTACTCCATTTGGCCATGTCACTTAACAAATAATTAATTTACATGCATTTGCGTTCTCATAATAAATTGAGCGGAAGCTAAGATCAGATAGCATAATGAGGTATAACATCATAATGCCGAATATAAATTTTTTTCTTCCACAATTATAACATGCAACCTATCAAAATCTACCATGTCACACAACATCGTATTTAACGGAAGCATAGAATAAACCCCTCCACATCATTCATACAATCATCTAACCTATCGGGCTCATAGGTCTTAGACAACCCGCCCGTCTAGCACCCTAAACTAACAAACATAACATAGGAATTCAATGACTTATATTTACACAACATAGGCTCCTAGGTCAATCGACCCACCTTTAAAACATTGACATGTTATATCAAGTTAAATACAATCATAACTACAAAAATCGGGCTAATCACATTCCCAACAATTTTTAATCATAAGATAAATAGGTCGATCAATAAAATTATCATAATATGCGTATTCAAAAGCATGAAAAGTAAACACAATCCTGTGGGGTTCTCTTGTGTTCACAACGCTCCTACCCCGGCCTTGACTCCTCAACCTGAAATTCATTGAATGAATGGGGTGAGTATTTAACAACATACTCAGTGGGGAACACTGTAAACAGTTATAGCTAATTGCACAAGTGAAAATATAACATATGGACTTTTCTTTACTTTGTGGAGACTAGTCTCAACCTCGCAGGGTCCAAACATCATGATGCCCCCGTTAATGAACATCTTTGGCCTTGTAGGGATGCCCGCAGACATACTACCCCCATGGAGGACATTAACAGGTCTATATTCGATCCCAAAGGATCTCTGCCCCGAAGGGTCTCTTTGTCGACCCCGAAGGATCTCTTTGTCGACCCCGAAGGATCTCTTTTATCTCTGGTCCGAAGACCCTTCATACTTATACAATCAAAGCACAACAATAATTATAACCTTACACGTGTTCACCATTTAGAGTTACCCCACCTTACGAGACGCTTTCAAATCTTTCTCAACCTTTGAAATACTCCTTTGCCACCCACAAGTTGTCCACCTCGAGCCACAACACATCACCTAACACCTTTTTAATCCTCTTTTCATTTTAGATGTTGAGGTATACAATTAAATCATAATTTAGACCAAACTCATGATATACTTTTCCTTAAAGTCTTCAAACATATCCACATACACAATCATGGTTAAACAAGCTCATACTATGATTTTGGACTCAAAATACACATTAAAACTCTTTGAAACATTTAATTGAACACGTTATGTGCACCCATTTAAACCACATGCTCATGACTCATTTTAAATCCTTTAGACCCAATATTTCAAATACAAACACCTTTATCCTAGGGCTCTAACATACATGAAAATCAACCCCAAACAACCCTCATAACATCTCCAACCAACAATCATCATATCAAGGGAAATTAGGGCAAAAATCCAATCTTTAGCAACAATGAACCATAGGAATTCAATATAACTTCACATATAGCTTCAAGGAGGTAAATAAACCATATGTTTGAGATGTCAAAGCAAGAGGATCAATAAAATCAAAAACCCTAATTTTTGGATATAAACCCTAGATTCAAATCAACAAGAATGGAGCTTAATCATCAAGAGTGAAGTGGTGTTAGATTACCTTAGATGATGGATGATGATGGTAGGATTCCCTTCCAAAAGTTGAAGGATTTCTTGAGAGAGAGAGATGGAGGAAATCGCCCAAAATCAGAAAAGAAATGACGATGAAATGAATAAGTGTGGTATTTATATGTAGAAATCCGGCCCAGTCCGCGCGACCGCGCGCCTTCCGCGACCGCGCGAGGGGGCTCTCGGCCCAAGCTCTCCGCGAGCGCGCAGCCCCGCGCCGGCACGCGCCTCTCGCCCGCCCCGTGGGCGCGCAGCCTCCCGCGGCCGCGCGGCGCTCAATTCAACTCCCCTATTTAATTTGACTCCCGAACATTTCCAACTCCATTTAACACGACTTAGATTTTCAAAACACTTTTAATACTTTCCGAAATGCAGCGTTAGGGTGTTCGAGTTATGGAAAACACACTATTAAATATAAGCACATTCATTCATTTTCATATAACTCAACACTTTAGTATTAAAATTCAAACTGTCTTATACACTCAGTATAACATCACTGTGCTATGACGTATCGGCTCGAGTGAGACAACCTGCAATAAAACAACGGCATAACATACAAACATACTCACATAATTAATATTCAAACAATATTAATTCAAATTCATTTTCCAAAATTATAATTCATAATTTAGAAAAAGGGACGGGGTATCACATACCGAGTACTCAGTAAATTATAGACCACTTCAAATCTTCGTTTTCGAGAGGGATAATCAACTCCGCAAATATCGATCGAAACTGTACCTTTGTAAAGGTATGCAATTTCAGAAAGTACAACAATTGAAATAGGTTGCAATAATTAAATCTAGAAAGATCGCACTCAATCACACTCGCCAGTTGAACTTCAAGTCGAAGTTCCCACTGGTCAATCGGAATAAAATCCTCTAGTCCACTTTTCATGTCCCGCAATAAAATTTCATATTTAAAAAATATTTATTACGAAAATAAATTTTATTATAGAATTACAAATCATAATCAACATTTATTACTAAAATTAGAATTTTTAAAAATTATATACCCTATACTTTCGAAATAATCGACCATATTAATCAATTATATTCACTAAAAACCAACTGGTTAAAAGTAACAATTAATTAATTACCAAACATACCGAAATCTGAATCAAATCAATACGAATTAGCCTTTTTTTTTACTTTTCAATTCTTTACCAATCAAAACCAAATTTAATCATAGTATTATTCCATAATTTTTTTTTTGAATTCTTATTATTACACGATTAATTATTATTATTACTACACGAATTATTATTATTATTATTATTATTATTATTATTATTATTATTATTATTATTATTATTATTACTATTACTGGATCACACGCTCAAATCTCACGAGCCTTATCCTCTTCGCCATGCAAACCCTAAGGATCGCACTAGTTAGCTACTCCATCGCACTCCGTCGCACTAGGATCATGTTTATCAATCCTTCAGTGTTCCTGGTAATTATATATTCAGCGAATACTATAATGTATTATGCTGGAAAAGTATAGTACAAAGCCTGTGGTGTATATATATTAATTTCTAAATAGATTTCATTCGAAATAAC
Source organism: Perilla frutescens (assembly GCA_026008535.1). Taxonomy (NCBI): domain Eukaryota; kingdom Viridiplantae; phylum Streptophyta; class Magnoliopsida; order Lamiales; family Lamiaceae; genus Perilla; species Perilla frutescens. Next base: position 18,540,546 of record BRKX01000005.1, read on the forward strand.
CACGAACTAAATGATGTATGAACATATACACGTATGACATGTATCAATGTTTTTCCCTAAACCTTACTACGTACTGAAGTGGGGCGAGAAGTCCCATAAACATAACAATTAATTAGTTACGTACCATACATACTGAAATCTGAATCAAATCAATACGAATTAGTCAATTTGTTTAAATTTTAATTCTTTACCAATCAAAACAAAATTTAATCACTAGTATTATCCGACAATTTTTTTAATTCTTATTATTACACGAATTATTATTATTATTATTATTATAATTATAAAATATTATTATTATTACTATTGGATCATACTAGTTGATCACGCTTTAACCTCACGAGTCACGAGCCTTATTCTCTTCGCAATGCAAACCCTAAGGATCGCACTAGTTGGCACTCCATCGCACTCCGTCGCACTAGGATCATGTTTATCAATCTTCAGTGTTTCTGGCAATTATAGTATTCAGCGAATACTATAATGTATTATGCTGGAAAAGTATAGTACAAAGCCTGTGGTGTATATATATTTCTAAATAGATTTCAATCGAAATAACCATGAACTAAATAATGTATGAACATATGCACGTATGACATGTATCAATATTTTTTCCTAAACTGTACTACGTACTGAAGTGGGGCGAGAAGTCCCATAAACGTAACAATTAATTAGTTACGTACCATACATACCGAAATGGCGAAGTATGAATCAAATCAATACAAATTAGTCAATTTGTTTAAATTTCAATTCTTTACCAATCAAAATAAAATTTAATCACTAGTATTATCCGATAATTTTTTTAATTCTTATTATTACACAAATTATGTATTATTATTATTATTATTATTATTATTATTATTATTATTATTATTACACAAATTATTATTTTTCAATTCTTTACCAATGCTTCCTGGTTTCCAACCTAATCACTTATCCAATCAGAACGTTATGGCTAATTAAGCCCACTACACATTATACTGTTCGATAGAATTCGACAAAACTCAATACACGTAATTCATATTTGAATAAAATCGAGAGTTTTTGGTAAGACTAATTAACCCCCTCGCATCAGGAGTTACTACTTCCGGTCGACAACATGGCTGCTCTCCGCCCAGAGAATACATGATCGACCTAGAGTAGATGATCGAGAGAAGTTGATTTCGTGGAATACATTAGGATTTAATTGCTATTCGGTATCAAGTGCGATTTCGGATCGTTTATTAATTTGATTTTCAATTTGGCAGCAAGGGTATAACGTCAGAACCTTAAATAAAATTTAAAGGTTGTTGCAAACAGCGATCTCTAAGGGAGCAATTAAATCAAAATGCTCATACAAAATCCCTCGGTCTCGCACTCAATCCCACTCAATAGCAGTCATATGAACTCCGTACGTGTAATGATATGATAATATATAGTAATGATAAGTATTATTATTAATTATAATATATATATAAAATTTACAATCGCACTAGAGATTTTATGATGATGATGATTATTATTATTATTATTTAGCATCGGTCTTATCAAGATGAGGCTACAGCAAATTCATGTTGAAATTTAGTAAAAGAAAAGAAAAGAAAGGAACAAAAACTTTCCGAGGGAGGTTTATTCCTTGTAATTTGAGATCAAAGGAACTCATACAGTACAGTATATCCAATGGATGGATTGTTATTACTTATCACATAACAGAACCTGCTAATTAATTAATACAGTCTAGCTATCTCATCATGCACTTCTTTTATTTCTTAATTTACAACACATTTCCTATAATTAATTCAGATCAAATGCAGCTCACATGATGTGTGATTAATTTACTGTAGACCTATGAAGTGAAATTAATGCACTAATATAGTCTAATATCTTACAGTTCAAATCAGCAAATGAGTGCGTGCATGTACTCTAATTCCTTGTAATTCGAGATCAAATGAACTCACGCGGAGTGAACCGATTGATTAATGTTACAAGATTAAGAAACATGCTAATGTTGCCTACCTAATACGTCGCCTCTTTTAACAATTTCTTCATATGTAGCAATATATTTTCTAATTATAATTCAAATCAAATATGCGGCTGCTGGCTTACATGACATGATGCATGTGATTAATTATTAATTAATTAATTTTGGTTTCGATCGTATGCTTCTCAATTCATGCGTATGCTTTGTAATCATATTAATTATAGGTTACAGACTGGTTTGCAACATAAAATTGAGACTTACCAATTCAGGGTGTCATTCGCTAATCATTCATCTCATATGAGAGCGTATGTCGTGTAGAATACGAATTTCATGTTAGTCTATATATCCATCAACAATAATTATATCCATTGGCTAGTGAATAAAAAAAAGTGTTGCAATATAGATAGTATACTTATCCAAATCTATATATTTCACAATCTGAATAATCAATGTTTAGAATGTTGTGCGGTGTTTATGTTTTCAGTTTGCAGTGTAGCACAGTCTGCACAACGCATTGTAAATAACTGCAGTCTGCATACTCTTTAAATGCGAATCAAAAGAAAAATATTTGGGAAGGTTTGAGAAATCTAATTTAGGTGTTCCCCTACACATTTCAATTTAGTACAGGACCATGTATTTTAAAATATTATTATTAATAAAAAGAAAATGAAAAAAAGGATATACAATACGTACTTTGATAATATGAAATTGTGTTATTTTGTCCGATCCACAAATGATATCATGTTCCCCGGCCCGTGCGGATGCATCATGCATGTGAGTAATTAATAACAAATCATCATAAAATAGAGCAAGAGGGAAAAAAATTAAATGCTAAAAAAGAGAGGGAAATAAATTGAACGCTAAAAAAAGAGGGAAAAAAACAAGTTGAATGTTGAGAAGACCGTGGATTTACTATCACCCATTTCGTTTAATTTAGAGCGTTAAAATTTGAATGCTAAAAAGAGAGGGAAAAGATTAGCGTTCAAAAGATTTGAGAAAAACACGACACGGTGACCCAGGCAAATTCAGTGAAGAATCGGCTGGTCAGGTCACGATCCATTGTTGTTTGGGCAGAATAAGCTCTGGCCGGCTCACGATCCATTGTTGCTTCTCGAGAATCATATTCGTTTAGCAAATGATCCGTCTCGCCAATGCCGTGTCCATTAGCCGGTCGATGTGGATTAGAATCACACTTCAATCCCGGTACGGGTATCTTAAGTTTACCGCAGACTGCCTCCAACAAAATTACAAGCCTACAAACATCGGTACTGGGTTGATCCTGATATCAAATTCACCTCACACAATAAAAACCAATTGCTATGCATTCAGCAAAACACGCCTATGCATATGAAACTGAAAACTTTATTTCAGTTACGAGATCAGGTGAATCTGGTTTATTTGAATGGGACTCGTCGCTTGCTGTGCCATGACAACCATCTAACTGTTTCTGGTTTCTTCTCTTTCTCGGCTTCGCTGCAGCATCGTCATTCAATGACGGCAATTGAATTTGTTGATCCAACTAAAGTTGTTCCTCCGGCAGAGGTTCTATATGAGAGATGCACTGATCGATAACAAAAAACAGCAGCATGAAGATTAAAATATGTTTGCGAATACGGCAGTAGCAGAAATAACAAGTAAAGATAAACCATTAAATAAACAGACTCACACAGCAAATGTGAGGTAATAAATGTGGAAGTTCAGTTAAAACTCACAAATAGAGCTCCGTTCGCAAAATACTGTTTCAACACGTCGAAGCGGAAAAACCACGTCGTTGTCCAACGTAAGATTCGTGGTATCACGTTTTAGGAATCAGGCATTCTCGAAGCAAAGAATGAGGCCAGGTGTGGCATCACCTCATATGCCCATGCTTGCAGAGCAAATGTGAATCCACACATATCAAAGGCACATCTACCCTTTTTCTAGACAACACTTTGCAGACGTCCGTCAGCGACAAGCACTGAGGACCGTAATGCCTCGAATGCAGGAACACCCCAAGGAAAAGAATTAAACATGTCGAGGTCATCTGCTAAATGTAGGAACCTAATATCTAATACACTGGAGGAGTGTTCCCGCACTAACAGCACACCATATAAGAAACATAGCAAGGCCAACTTCAGCGTCACCTCACCTGTGCCCTTGGACTGTGTGCTGTGGCTCTCGAATGCACAGGACAGGTCAAAAAAGGTAATACGTTGCTGACCGGAGAAAACCTCACGGTGTATGGTCGAATTCTGAGTCGAGGGTTGTTCTGTCCCAAATTTCAAGCCAGTCATCAAGAAGAATTCTTTGGATCCAAACTCTGCCATATCATTGTTTATCCTGAATATCAGCTTCCCCTTTGATGCGATTCTGTCCAGATGAGCTAACAGGTGCACTATCACCTGGCCTTAGAACTTGAGTTGGTTCATCTTTAAAAGACGGTCGAAACATGATCCTTCAAATTTCTGAAGATTTTCACCGTTTGAAGATTTTCAGACGTGTACTCAGAGAATGCAACTTTCGGACTCTTAAACAGCGGGAGCTGTTGCGTCTCACACGGCCAAAAACAAAAGGGGTAAAAGTAATGAACACTAGAAAATTATAAACATCAGCCTCGAACGAGGTTATATAAGGATGCGGTAGGATTCAAAATACATGATTGACCTTCATCTCAAAAATATCTAAGAACCGCTCCAGTATTGGATTATTTCTAAAAATCGTGATTTACCTTCAGCAGAAATAAATTATAAGATATGATACTACAATATTGGATTATTTCTAAAAAAATGATTGACCTTCATCAGAAAATCTCGAAGGGCATAAATATATTAAATCTATACCAAACAAGTGAGAGATCACCACAACGCTCCACTATAAAGATTAATTAAATCTCTTAAATGCATAAATATATTAAATTAAACTACCTCCGGGTGCCAAGATGCGCAGTCAAAGAATGCTACTTTCAAGCTATCAAGAGGCAGATGCTCCGTCTCATACAGTCAATGAAAAGGGAAAAGTAATGGAAAAGAAAAAATTAAAAAGTGGTTTTTTATATACCACCACTTTTTGTTTACGCATCACAAGACACATTCACAATACAGTAAATGCCCACTCTATCCTTCCATTAAAAATAATAATAATAATTATAACATGAGAAGATAATGAAAAGGAATAAATCAAAAAATGAATGAACCTTCTTCTCCGGTGGAGTCGCTTAGCAAGGCATCGACTGTGGTGTTCCGAATGGGCACCGAAGCGTATCTATATGACGTCAGCATCGGGCTACTCGTTGACAGCAACTTCGACTCAGAGAAATGAGAAGAGCACAATTGCGGAGGTTCTCTGGAATTCAGCTTTATTATCGGGAAGGAGGCTAGGGGAGAAGAAATGGATGCATATTTGTGGGGAAGAAGACAACTGGTTTGTGGTGAATTTAACAAAGACTAATAAAAAATACTATTTAAGTCTTAGTGTCTCACTGTTCAAGCATTACTGAACGACGTAGTATTGGATATTTTCTGAAAAACACGCTCCTCATTATTAACAGTATCGCGCTTACAATAATGTGGATTTACTAAAACGGCATCGCAATTCCAACATACTTCACAATATTGTTATTTGTGCACATATGCAATATTCACATGCAGACTATATTGAGATTTGTTTCCTATTGGCAAAAAGGTATAGCATATATTGAAGTTACAATATCGTTTTCTATAAGCAACAGTATTGGTAGAGCAGCATTAATGACCTTGAGAATAAATTAACCCAAAAAATAAAATACACTGAGTTTTGAAATTTTAAGAGAACATTACGAATCGATGTTAAATTTTGCTGTTATTGAGTTCTATTATTGCTACCAAAAAAATATTTTAATTCGTCTCCATCAGACTACATAAATATTCCAGCACATTTCACATAATTTTGAAAAAAACAAGGCGCCACAGCAACTTTCACGTTATGCGGTATTGGAATCGGTACCGCGTAAAAATACCACGTCCATGGTGGATAACCAAGGTTTGATGATGGGTTAGGAGCTGTAAAAAAAAAAATTAAAAAGTCGAACATGTGGCGCGCATCGAACGGTTCAGGGCAGTACCCGTTGGGCCGGCATCGAATTTTCTAGCATCGACCCATCTCTAAGCCCGGCTTTAAATGGGTCTTTCTCAAATTCCATTTTCCTTTTTTTTTTAAAAAAAAATACTTTATTTGAATGGGCGGGCCAACCCAACAATTCTAGCCCATTTTAACACCTCGAAATCAAGAATCAAGTTTTTTTTTTTTTGAAAAAAGAAAAAGAATTAATTAATTTAATGGCCTAATTTGAAGTCAAAAGATTCCAAACATTAATTAAAACATAAAGTTTAATGGTAATTATAATTTAAAATTTTCCCCTTTGATTACCTTTTGAGATATTTGATGCCATATATATCATGAAGACAAGAACTCAATGGCTCTTTAATTAAATAACCTACTCAATAAATTAAAGTTTGAATATTTTTGTATCTATATATATATATATATATATATTATGAAAAGAGTTTATTGTTAATTAATGAATAAAGAACAATTTATCTACATACATTTAATTAAAAGATAATATATATATATGTATGTATGTATGTATATGAAATGTTAAATTAATATTGCCAACCTAAAGTGTGGTTGGCCATGTTCAACAACCATATCTTTTTGTCACTCGCCAATTTATATATCATGCATTGAGCACATGTTTCATTTATTTCTTTCATACATATATACATATATATAAATCGAATCTTTTCCCAATTAATTAATTTTGAAAAATAATATGCGCGTATTCAACGTAATTGTTCCTTGTTCAGCCATTGCAAAAGTATATATATACACGAGCATGCTTTATTCTATAATAAAATATGTATCTTAATTTATATACATGCACATGCAATTAATTAATACTTAAGTATAATAAAGCTAAGCATGCACTATGTTGCTTTTTTCTTTTTTTCTTTTTTTTCTCTCTGGTTTTATAATTAAAGTGATGAATCTAATCTTTAGGTCAAGAATAAATCCAAGATTTGTGACAAAGCATCCCATTAAATTAAATAAATCAATTATCTTCCTAATTAATTAATTATCCTCTAATTATAATTTTCCTACTGGCATTCAGATCCTGCTAGCTAGCCAAAGATACATTTGGTTGATACACACACACACACACAATACGTTGAAAGTTCTAGGTCATCACACACGTGCATATTCATTAAATAAACCATTGCCCTATATTAATATAATTAAGGATTTAATTAATCTAACATCTTCTTTTTTTTTTTACTCACTCACCCGACCTGGTGGTATTGAGGAGATTCGAACCCGTGACCTTTGGTCTTCAAGCAATCTCACTCCACCACTAGGCCATCACCACCGGGACTAATCTAACATCTTCTTTAACAATAGAAATCAATATGTATGTGTGTGTATAAATATCTACTTAATTATGGTTAAAAAAGGTGACGGGTGTTTGATATAATTTTTAAGAGATTAATTAATATTCAAGACAAATGTTTCTAACATTCATAAAAATTATCATATACATACATATGATTACATAAAAAATGTGATGTTTAAATAAAAAAAATATATAGAGTATCTTTCATGTATAAGACGAAATAAATGGTAAACGACACAATTATTAGGGTTAGTTGATTTGACATCTAAATATAGCAAACGATAATGGCTGATAAATTACGTGGCCAAAAGAAAAGGTGCAACATATCAAGTATTTATTAAGGGATGATATAGTTTAAAAGTAATTTGGCTGCTCATATTTCTCAAAGTGTAAAGTGATGAATTAATCAATTAATTTGCGACGTAGCTATTTACCTAACACTAATATATATATGATTGTTGACATTATGTGTGTTGCATGATTTTATCTACATAATCTGTGCTTCTTAATCCAAATTTAGCAAGTTTTTGTTTTTGACTTTGAGAGTGTCTATAGTCAAAGCTTTTATATAGATCATTTATTTTTTCCTTTTTTCTTTCTAGATTAAAAAGAGTGTTGTAGATCGTTGCATACTAAGTACTCCCCCGTCTCGTAATTGTAATCTTTTTTTTTTTTGGCTGCCTTAAAATTATAGTTTTATTTTATAATTGGAATTGTACTAAAATATTATTTTACAAATATATATAATCCTATTTAATATAGTATGGATGCAAATAATAGAGAGAAAATAAGGACAATATGATATAGGATAATTATTGTAAATTGTGTATTTCAAATACATATTAATTGTGGTTTTTTTTTTAACTCACACACCCGACCTGTGGTATTGAGGAGATTTGAACCCGTGGCCATTGATCTCCAAATAACTTCACTCCACCACTATTAATTGTGGTTTCTTAACCTGTGTGAAAATGAGAGGGAAATTGCAATTTTGGTCCAGTAAGATACACCCCTGTGCGAAAATGGTCCATCACGTTTCACTTTTGGTCCACTATCTTTTTTTCGTGGCAAAAGTGGTCCAGTATTAATTTAAAATAGCATTTATAATCTCACTAACTTGACGGTTCGTTAATTCATCGACGGAGATACATCATCCATAGCAACCTTAACAGTAAATTACCCTAAATCCCCAAATCATAAAAATTGCAGGAAAATCATTGTCACTCTCTCACTCTTGTAGCTCACTCTCTCATGAACGGATTCTCAACAGGTCAAATAAGCCCATCGAATCTCCCATTTTTGCACGATCTTCCTTCTATTTTGCAGAGCTTCAACAACGAAAATGAAGCAGCAGCAGCTACCACTTTACCCGAAAAAATGAAATGCGGTGTCTTCGCAGGCACAAATTCCTGGTTTGTGATTACTAATTCGTGTTTTTTTTGCTGGTGTTGTTTTTTCTTTCTTTTAAGATGATTTCAACATTATTTTTTCCAGTATCGGATTTTCCCAGATGAACTAAGGATTTGATTTTGGAGTTGATATGATAGGATGAAGAGTGAATTTTTCTGATAGTTGTTGAGAAGGTCCGAGAAATGAAGACGCCATTTAAATGCATAATTCATGCCCGCATCGAGTAATTCTTGAAATAAGACCAGAATAGTTTTTAAATATTTAGTAAATTCTAGGCTCCATATAAAATATAATTATATAATAAGAAGACTCCTCTTCATCATATGTGTTCGATGAAATGCCTAACTGAATGGCTTTTGCGTGTAGTTTAGGATCACAAACTGTTCGATTAAATGCCGCAATGTGGTTCAGCCCTTTAGGTATTGCGTTATTCCGAGGATAAATGTGAATTTAGTATTTTCAATTATTTTGTGGAATTATATGTGTGAAGAATCTCATTAAAAATTGGGTATATACTTGGTCCTTTGCTATCTGAATTATTGTGGCTCTTTTTTGTGTTTGCATTCTCCGAACTATTGAATTTTCATTATTTTCCATTTTGAGACAACATTGGTGGATTTTCTAAAGAATATTTAGTGCAAATTAAAGCTGAAATGTGAATATTTTGCTACAGTAGCTAATATCATCGATCTTTGTTTAATTTCCTTTTGAGTATTTGTATGTTTGATCATTCTTGATTAAATGCAGCATCTACCAAATATCATTGATCTTTGTTTCCTTTTGAGTATTTGTATGTTTGACCAAATATCACCAAAATCTAAAGAGTGTTGTTTGATAACTTCAGATGAGAAAGAAAAGAGTCAGATAGTCAGATATGATGAGCAAGATTCAGAAAGTGGTGATGAAGATTTTACTTATGAGGAAGATAGTGTTGATGAGTTAATTGATGATATAACTTATCAACAAATTATTAATCCAAATGGTGAGTGGGTTGTCACTAACAATGAAGAAGACAATGTGTCTAGTGAAAGTGATACAGATGATTGTCCGGTTAGTGAAAGTGATTTTGAAAGTTTATGTTCTGGGGATGAGAATGAAGATGACATTGGTAATGAAGCATCTACATCTGCATTTTGGTTGGGGCAATTGTTCAGTTCAAAGCAAGAGTTTAAAGATGCTGTGAATACTTATGCAGTGAAAATAGGCAGAAGTATCCATTTTCCTAGGAATGATAAAGAGAGGATTTATGCACACTGTAAACACAGAAAAAAAGGGTGTTTATGGCATATAAATGTTTCAAAACTGAAAAATGAAACATCATTCTGGCTCAAAGAGATGGATCTCATACACACTTGTCCAAGACAGTCTACGGTCTCAAATGCAACCTCCACTTTTATAGCAAAGAAGTATGCAGCATCTTTTAGGTGTGATCCCAAGAAAAATGCAAGGGGCTTTAGGCGCACTGTTATTTCTGAGTTGGGGGTACAAGTATCACGTTACCAAGCCATAAGGGCGAAAAATAAAGCTCTAAAACTCATACAAGGAGATATCAATGATCAATATTTAAAGCTATGGGATTATGCAGAAACTTTGAGGGAGAAGAACCCAGGCTCTACGGTCATTCTACAACTTGAGGACACACTCACAGGGAAAACCTTCAAGAGAATGTACGTATGCTTGGATGCTTTGAAGAGGGGATTTAAGGCAGGTTGTAGACCATGGATTGGTGTTGATGGCTGCCATCTTAAGAGACCAACTCCAGGTATTCTTTTGACTTCTGTGTGTATGGATCCTAACAACGATCCATACCATTTAGCATATGCAATTGTTGATGTAGAAAATAAAGATTCATGGGAGTGGTTTCTACAGCACTTGAAAGATGATTTGATGACTGAGAGTGAACATACATATACTTTCATGTCAGATAAACAAAAGGGGTTGATATTGGCCTTTGAGAAGATATTGCCAACTGTCGAGAACAGATTCTGTGTAAGACACCTACATGGAAACATGAAGAGAGCTGGTTTCAAGGGAGAACACTTCAGGAAATTATTGTGGAAAGTTGCAAATGCCACAACAGTGTCTGCATTCAATAGTGTTATGGGGGAAATAGAACAGGATATATCCCACCACTTCCACCTGCCTTTGGTAAGAAGAAAAAAGGCAGGCCTCAAAAGGAGAGAAGATCAAGAAAAAAAATTCAAGGTCACTTGTAGATTCTGTGGATACGAGGGGCACAACCGTGTTGGATGCAAGAAGAGAAAGGTATAAAATATCAATATTGTTCTCATTCAACTAATTATCTAGTAATTAACACTTTTATATAATTTTTTAGGAATCTGAAAAAGTTCAACAATCAGATAAACAACCTTAACAAGAACCTAGAAGAGATGATCAAGAACAAGTTGTTTGCATGTTTTGCATCGATTTCGGACATACATCAGATGAGTGCAACTTGAAAAAGGTACTATCATTATAAGAACTTTGTGCATATTACTTTGTAATTGTGCTAACTTTGTGCATATTTCTTAGATTTTTGAGGATGAAGAGGCTGGTTATGATAAACAAGCCACAAGTGATGTTCAGCTTGATGTTATAACACAACCAGATTTGGCTTCACAACCAGATTTGGCTTCACAACCTAATGTGATCACACAACCAGAGATTTCTACTACGACCATAGAATTTGTATGTTGTAATTTATTCATGGATTATTTTTAGAATTATTTAGTTTAATTTTGATAGTACACAACGAAGCTTACAAATTTTTATTTGTATTTTTAGGCAAATAAAAGAGCTTCAATAAGCTTCCATGTAAGAAATCTAGTTGGTGCCCCGGTAACTCCAAATCATGGAGATTTATTGAAAACCTTCACTCAAGGTGGTAAGAATTTTGTCCATTTGTCTGGTTTGCAAGCTGCTGCAACAGAGAAAAGAAAATTTGGGAATGAAGTTGCTGCTATTAACAAGGAGAATGAGTAAATTTATCTAGATTCTAAAATAGAAATTGAGTTCTAGTAGTATATTTATGACTTGAATGTCATTCTTTTGGGATTGAATGAATTTACAGCACAAAACATTATATATGCTGTCTTTTGGAACTGAATTACAGAGCATTAACTATGCTTGTAAGCTCTGTTTTTCTCTTATGACTTGAATGTCATTAACTGATGTCTTTTGGTTTGCGATTGTTATTTCTTCTAGTCTGGGCCTGTTAGAGAAATAGGGTAGTATTTCATATCAGGAATTGAGATTGATTGATTGATCTGCATTACAAATTTGGCAATTGTTGAAGTTAGCATTTCAAGATTATATTTGTGCAATGGGATCGACTCTTAGGATTACTCCTTTCTGATTTTGTAATTACATGTCAAGTTTAGATTTAATTATGGTGTTCAGAGATGAAATGCATGAATATATGATCATGTCTTTTCTCTGTCATTTCAGATGAGGTGTTTCAATGCCTCAAAGATTATATATGTGGTTTGTTAGTCTGCATTAATGGGGAGATGTTTGTGGTGAGTGTATGTGGATTAATGGTGAGTGTAGCACACCTTTTTTCGTGTTTCTTTTTTTGTGGAAAAAATAATTATATTATTCGTTCAAATTGTAGATGAGTAACATCGTCCAATGTAATGTTTTTTAATGTTGTTTGCATGATTACGTAGGCCTTGGTGTAGTTTTTAGTATACAAAACGTTTTTTCCCAAATGGGTGCATTTTTTTTCCTACCAAAATAGTTTTTTTTTAATTTACAGTAAAAAAAAGTGTTGGACCAAATTTGCACCGTTAACTAACGGATTCCGTTAACTGGTGGACCACTTTTGCCAAGAAAAAAAAATAGTGGACCAAAAGTGAAACGTGATGGACTATTTTCGCACAGGGGTGTATCTTACTGAACCAAAATTGCAATTTCCTCGTAAAAATGAGAAGTGAACTACAATTATGGGAAGGAGGTGTATTATCTAAATAAATGAAATTTTGTGTGTAATCATATTACGGATTAAAATTTATAAAACGTACGAGTATCTTACGAATTAACACTTGTAAAACGTTCCAACATAAGTTTTTGCCATCTAAATATTAAGCATTTTCTATTTGTACAAAGGAAATAAATTGAATAAGATTTTGGATGTAGTGTGACAAAAAATATATAAAATAAAAATCATGAAATCAATTGTGACCAAAATTCATATACACACACACCCAATTGATGTTGATTCCAAAAAGTTAATGTTGCACACATATAAATGGTTCAAAATTAGGTTATTGCACTATATTATATTCAATTATTTTATTATTTACATTAATCGATTATTTACATTTTTTTTATTGATTAGGATTATAACCTGCATCAGTTATTCGAGGATCTACATTATATACATTCTACTTTTGTACGTCAGTGCATGCAATAGCTAGCTCATAACTACACATAAAAGGTAAATCATACTTAGACAGTTAAATGTGACCAACCCAAACCATATTGATGAAATTTGAACACACGAGCTTTCGATTCCTTTAAACTTTGCACACATGGACTTAATTAGTATTATTCTTTGATTAAACTATATTTGCTTGTCTTAAATTAAACTATATTTGGATTATTCAATATCGTGATATTTTCACTTATTTTGCCAAGCTAAGCTAATTAATAACATCTATTAATTAAACTTATGAGAATTGAAGATCTGAACATATGATTCTAGATATTTTTTTAGACTTCATGTCTTGTCACTTGTCACTATATTTGTGGAGCACAATATATTGAACAGTATTTGATACTTTTTTGCAATCGATATTTAATTATTATTATTATTTTTATTATTTTTGGAGAAAAATTGAATTATTGATACCTCAGAAATCCCATAATGCCTTGTCGGGGATGATATATAACTTTTCAATGGAACAGCACTTTCAACATATTTTTCACCAAACACGCTTTTCATGTGACGAGAAAAGCCCACAATCACGATTTAAGAGTTCTCGTTTTACGTAAAAATATGCTTTTGCATGCGTAAATTTGTGCAATATTCTGCAAATAATACTGAAAAAATAAATCCCACTAAAAAAAACTCAGGCGTAATATTATAGTTCACTTTAAAATATGAAACATAGTTACACAATTTGAACATTATCATCAGCTTGTTAATTTAAGAACCGTCAATAAATTCAAAACCTTCACCTTTTTACATTATTAATTCAATGTAGAGTTAATTAATATGCCTACAATCCTACAGGAATGAATTAAAACCGTCCACATTATTAATTTAGATATGATTTATATCCAGAAACCAGAATTGTATTCTCTTTCACTCTCTCTCTCTCTCTCTCTCTCTCTCTCTCTCTCTCTCTCTCTCTCTCTCTCTCTCTCTCTCTCTCAACATTATTATAATCCTTTGAATTCCTTCCACACGAAGAACTGCATATATATAAGTTGCAGAATTCTCACTCATTCTCAACAGCTACCGATTTCATCGAGAAGAAATTAAATCTTTCTCAACTTTTTTTTTTCATGAGCAAAGAAAAAATAGTAATAATTAAAGATCGAGAGAAGAAAAGGATGAAGAGAGGAGCGGTGGTGGAAGAAGGTTCTGTATGCAGAGAAGAAACGCATTTCACGGTGCTGAAAACCTCCCTTTTCTTCGTCGGCGACGGCTTCACCGCCTACGACTCCAAAGGCGCCCTCATTTTCCGAGTCGACTCCTACCGCCCCGACGGCGGCGACGCCGGTGAACTCGTTCTCATGGACCCCGCCGGCCGTTGCATCCTCACCGTCCGCCGCAAGGTAATTATATTAACATTTCTGTTAATTTATTTGAGATTAATTATTAGAGAAAAAGTGTATATATATATATATCATTTAATTTACTATTTATATAAATGAAGTAATCTCACTTCAAAGCAAATTAATTTATCATGATATGCTATGTATGACTAATAGTAAAACATGAGGTAAATCTTGCACAAAGGCTTGCAAATTATTTCATATTTGCAAGAAATAATAAAAAAAAAAAAAACCTTTTTACTTGATTTGATTCCTATGCAATATATAATGATCACATTTTAATCTACTTCTTAAATGTCTCGTGTTCAAATCTCACTGCTCACGAGTCTATTCAAAAAATATTTAAGGTACAAGACTTTACTACGTGATATTATTATCCTTTAAATATATTTTAAGGAACATATATCGAAACAATATTCGTCCAGTTTTAGAAATATTAATATTTTTAATTTTTATAATAAAAATTAAAAGTTAAAAATTATAAAATATGTCAAATATACTCTATCTCTTCCAAAGATTAAGCAATATTTTTCTAATCTAACTAAATTTTTTAATTATCTCATTATAATCTGTATGTCTCTATTATTATCCTTAAGGTACAAGACTTTTCTAAATGATATTATCATCCTTTAAATATATTTTAAGGAGCATATCGAAATAATATTCATTTAGTTTCAGAAAAATTAATATTTTTAAGTTTTACAATAAAAATTAAAAATTAAAAAATATGATAAATATACTCCATCTCTTCCAAATATTAAGCTATATTTTCCTAATCTAACTTAATTTTTTTTTTTATCTCACTATAATTTGTATGTCTCTATATCTTTCCTTAATTAGGGGTAAAATTGGGAGGAAAAATGTTAAAAAATGTAAAACATTAAATAATTAATTTGTAAGAAAATTAATAGACTAATATATCAATATTTCTGAAATTGAGAGAGCATAATAAATACATGCGACACACAAACTTTTTGTTAGTAAATATCGGGAAAAAAAAATCACGATGACGGAGGTCGGAAGGGTACTACATCCCACCCGAACAATCACGACACATCAGCAAAGTGTTTTTCTTCTTTAAAAAAGATTGCTGACGTGTTGTGATCTGTTTATGTGGAGGCATGTGCCCTACGCCTACACGCACGTTACAGAATTTCCCGTAAATATTGTAAGATGAATAATGATGGTGATTAACTCATTTAATTTTCTCCGATCAGAGGGCGAGCCTCCACCACCGGTGGGAGGGGTTCGTCGGCGAGAGGAGCGGGCAGAAGGCGCTTTTCAGCGTGCGGAGGTCGTCGATGATCGGGCGGACGACGGGGATGACAGTGGAGGTGCACGGCGAGGGCGGCGAGGAGTACTATCAGATTGAGGGGTCGTTCGCCTGCCGGAAATGCACAGTCTTCAACGCCGAGAAGCAGGTGGTGGCGGAGATACGCCGGAAAGTGGACGCCTACGCCAATGTCGTGCTTGGGAAAGACGCTTTTCTCCTGTCAGTGAAGCAGGGTTTTGATAGCGCTTTTGCGATGGGACTGATCCTCATTCTTGATCAGATCCACTGGGCCGATTTTGAAACCGACGGTGGTGATGCCATTAGTGGGCCCCTTTAGACTCTCTCTCTCTCTCTCTCTCTCTCTCTCTCTCTGTAAAATTATGTTGGTGTAGAATTAACTGCGATAATAATAACTATGATACTAAACAATATAATGGGCATGTAAATGGAGATGCATGTCTTAGATTATATTAATTCAATCTTATTGTCCTTGATTAATTCCTCGTCTAAATGGAGAATTAAGAAGATGATTTGTCCTCATGTGTAACTAAGTTATTTCAGTCTTTTCTTTTTTTAGGGTCGTGACAGTTCAAATTATTTTAACAATTTGAAGTTATATTTATTGTAATTGACATATTGTACATACAAATTATTGGACTAACTTTATTGCAATTGACATTTTATACATACAAATTATTGGAGTGACGGAGCAATAGATCCCCTGCATAATGCGGTCATTCAAAAAAAAAAAAGATAAATAATAACATATGAGAAAATTTGAGAAGTGGGGGTTTATCATTTATGCTTGTCAATACTTATTTATGTCAAAATCTTTTTTTTTTTTTTTATGTCGAGGGTAACCCTCACACTGGTATTGGTGGTGGGTCGACACCTTTGACCTCAAGAAACACCACTCCATCACTAGGCCATTTTCACGGGGACAAGGGATTTGAACCTTAATAAACTTTTTTTTGATAATGAGAGGAGGAGCACTTGATATATTTTAGACATTATTTCAAAAAATAAAATAAAATATTCTCCATATACTTGAGAATTTGATATCTTATTATACATGTGAACTAGTTCGGAGTTGAGATCCTCTAGTCCGAACTTTGTGTAGCAATCATGTGTCAATATTAAAATTATATATTTTTAATTAAAATAAAATTTATTATATTATAAATAATCATAATTAATATTTATTGCTAAAAATTGAAATTTTAAAAAATTATATAATTTAGATTTTGAATAATCAACCCCAAAAATTAATTATATTAACTAAAAATGTAAATAAAATATTAAAAAATAATTATAAACACTAATTGGGTGGAATAAACCTTAATAAAATTGTAAATTTATACTAAATTTAAAGAATTTAAAATTGAAGAATAAAAAATGAAAGAAAATTTAATAATTTTGAAGTTTGGTACACGGTTGACACACAGGTTGGGACTAGAGGATCTCAGTGTTGTATCTGACGTATATACTTTATTATTGTAAATTGTAATTGTATTTAAGAAAAAAGAATTTGAGACCCTCTCGTTTAAATTTCCAACTCCTTAATTTAAAATTACGTGAGATTTAATCTTATTATTACGCATTTCAAGAAGATGGACATTTTCCTCATGTAAAAAACAGAGGAATTTGATCAATGAAACTCTTCAACATCAAATGTTTGCATAAAACACTAACATTCCAACATATTTTGGCACTTGATTAGTATCTTTGTATTGAAATCATAAATATGCCCAGATCAAACACAGAAATTGAAAGAATAAATAAATAAATATTTGATATCAAGAAAACTCATTAATATGAACATGAGCAATGAATAAACAGAATGTGGATACTACAATTCAATCAGATCACCACAACCACAACTGCAATGCAGAGAATCCGAATCCATGGCTGCAAAAAACAAACACAACCCTTAATCCTCAGCAATCAAGAATGCAAGAAAAAAACATCCCAAAAAAAGTCGAAAAAAAACCAGATTTCCATACCTTAATGCAGGCAAGAAAGGAGGAGGCAGAGCTAGGAACAAGCCCATTGAATCCAATATCATAAGAAATGCTCCCATCAGCCTTAAACAATCCGAAGTTCCTCTCAGAAGTCGGGCCGGGCTTCGAGTTCTCATTGAACAACGCGAAGATATAGGCCTTAACCTCCCTCTTAGGCCTATAAGGTGTCCCCTTCTTCTTCATCAGCCTCTTCCTCAGGTTACCATTGTAAGTCCTCGCGTTCTTGAGAGTTGCACCGGGCTCATTGTCGTCTCCCTTGGAAGCCCACCCGGTCTCCGACACGATCACCTCCATCCTATGATACCCCACCTTCTCTAGTGCAGCATAGGAGGCATCCACCATTGCATCAAACATGTTGTCGTAATGCAACTTAGTTTTCGCGTCATAGATGCCCTTGTTCTTCTCGAAGAGGGCGTAGTTGAGATCAATGTGTGAGGGATCACTGATGTAGGCAAGAAATGGATATGCATTGATGTAGAAAGGGGTCTTGATCTGAGAGAAGAACCTCAGAAGTGGCCTCATGTAAGGGAGGAGAGTTTCCTTGAATGCCCCTTCTGATGGAGGGTATGTGGTGGCGAACACGGCCTCAGAGTGAGGGCTGGAGACCTCGATCTTGTCGGCCAGCCGGAGCTGCGTGAGGGCATTATAGACATTCCTCACTGCAGGGACTAGTACCTCCCAGAGCTCCATGTCTCCCCCTCCGAGCACCTCGTTCCCAACGGCAATGCCCGTGATCGAGGTGCCCGGGAGGAAGGGCTCGACGTTGTTCTTGATCCACTCAACAGCGCGGTCTTGGTTGATGCTGATGTCCCTCAAGAACTCGTTGCCAAGACCCACGATGATCTCGATTTGGGACCCCGAGAAGGCCTTTAGGACATCATGGTCCGCATCGTAGATCCGTATGTTCTTGATCTTGTTTGATTTGAGGAGCGTCACCACGCTCTCCGGTTTGGGGATGTTGTCGGCTAGCCTGCCGTAGTTCACTCCGTACGTGCCGGTGAACGCTTCCGCCTTCAAAACTGCACACAGAGTTTGGTTGCATTAGCTGCTGCATGCCTATGTATGCATCAATATTTTCATAAGAACAGGACTTTCTCGTTAATTACACATCAATACCCAACGTTTGACGACAATTCTCACACTTCCGTCAAGAAGTTTCAAAAGTAACATAACAACACTTAACGTTTGCGTAGTTAACACTTTTAGCATTGTTATGATTTTTCTGCGGACCGAATAATGATGTGGATGGCTGGAAATGACACTGTTTCGCGTATTAGTTAAGATATATGTTTCCCACGTAATTTTATTAAATCGAACGGAAATCAACGTGATATTCCCAATAATTCACGTCATTATTTGGTTTGTCGAAGCTAAAAGTGTTAGGTATGCAAACGTTGAATACTGATGTGTTACATTTTGAAATTTCAAGACAAAAGTGTAAAAATTGACAAACGGTTGGTTACTGAATTAACCTTTCTTGAAATTAATGAATGAATCAATGAGAGAGAGAGAGAGAGCATACCATCTGACGAAGGGAAACATGATAGGAAAATGAAGGAGAAGAAAAGGGGGGAGAATGCAATCATCTTGAAATGAGAAGTAAAGAGAAATGGCCATTCCATTTGTAGAAGTAGGGACACTAAGAAATTGTTTGTTGGTTTAACGTTTGGAAATGAAAATCGACGTAGTAGAATTAATGATAGATTTCTTTGTCTGCAGGGATGCCATTCTCGTAGACGATAGATAGGCCAAACAACAAAAAGATTCCAAACCTTAATTCCAAGATGAGTGGGAAATGTGGTTTTGTAGCTGATGAAATCTTACAACTTGGGGTGGATTGGAATAAGATTCCAAACTTTTCATTGCCTTTGAGTTTGCTTTTCATTGTTGAATCTTGATCCACACTTTTCAACTTTCCTTTTTTTGCCTCCAAATAAGCTTTTCGAAGGTATCTCGTTTCTTACATGCACCTTCGAGTTTCAGTTTCAGGAAGATTGATGTTTTAGATTTACGACTAAAATTAAAAATTTAAATGTGACAAAAATACCCCTTCTCTCTATTACGGAATATATCTTAATTTCTCTCTAATTGTAATATGCATACCTCTGTATCTATCATTAATTTCTTCAGCATATTTGTGAGGAGATTTTATAGGGATAAAATTAGAAGAAAAAATGTTAAAAAGTGTAAAACAAAATTAAAAAGCTAACCCAAATTTTGAACCAAACCCGCAGGTATTTTCTCAATTTTCAGCTCCTACTTGAATTCCTGCATCAACATAGCAATTTTTGTTGTTCACTTCGTCTTGTGATGTGATTCTACTATTCCAAATTGTGCAGAATTCTTCACTGAAAACACACAGTGGTAGCGTTAAAACACATGGTTGAACACAACCCTAAAAAATAACATCAACTTAATAGATCATATATATATAACTACTGAAACAACCACCTCCTACAAGAGGCGGGTCGAAACCAGGCAAAAGCTACAACATAATAGCCAAGCCACGTCGGAGAAGTCGACGGCCTCCAGCTGTGGCGTGGCGTAATATTACATCATATCCACAACTGGTCACAGGTCCCTCCAGAATACAAGCTACGAATGTCAGATGTAATACATAGACAACTCCCTATCTAGGAACAATTCTAACCATCCTAGTTACAATAAGATTACAGTCATCCCAGTTTGGAGTATTATCAAAATAAGATGCCAAAAAAAAAGGTACATGATGCGACGATGATGTCCCAATCGAACTAAATTAACAGCCTGCAATATAACATTCAGCAACTAATGGGAGTTGGAGAAGGATGGTGTGGCGATTGGTTCACCTTGCCGTTGTCTATGGCGTCCACTTTCAAATTCTTTTCTTGCTCCGGCACCTGCAAGTTAGTTTTGCTACCGTTGTCCTGGATCCCGTTTATTTCTTGAGTCGTGGATACGGGTGGCACCGCGTTGGCCACCTCAGTTTCAGCTCCATTAGTGGCTCCCTGTTTGATGGTATGTTCGGTTCCATCTATAGCAGCAGCCTCGGATACAGCTTTTTCTTCTACGCGTGAAGCATCTTCAGTACCATTAACTTCTTCAGTCTTCTCGGCCTTCTCGCCTGTTTTTGGTTCGTCTTCCTTAGCATCACTCTGCACGCCAGCATCAGTCTGCTTACCATTCACTTCAGCTTTCGGCTCCAGCTCACTTTCCTTAGCCGTTTCCTCCTGCAGTTTGTCTTCACCGCTGACTTTTGTTTCCTTTTCTTCATCAGTCTTCTCTTCGGTTCCAGCATTTTGCTTTTCATCAACTTCCATTCCCTCAGTTTCTTCCTTCCCAGCTTCTTTTCCAGCATCCGCCTCTTTGTCTTTCTTAGTTGCTGATGATCTCTTACGCCGTTTCGTTATTGGCTCAAACTCCTTGGACGGAGGAGTAGACTTTGCCTTCTCGCTGATTCTAGCCGATCTTCTTGGCGTCTCACCAGTACCCCAATCAAATTCTGATAATGCAGGACTTCCCTCGTGAGCTTTTAGATACTGCTCCAATTGCTTGCGGTTGGAGATCTCCTCCCCGGTGGGTGCGATAAATACAATCTCATTTTTCCTAGGAGTGCCTGCCCTTTTTGGTAAGTACTGCAAGGAAATACCAGTTAACGTTATAATCAGCAAACGGAGTCACAGGATGAATACAGGCATGGCACACCACTAGCCAAGTCAACAGTCCCCCGTACACATCACGAATTAGAAAAACGGGCAAACAATCTTCTACAATACTCATGCCTTTCCATAATTCTATTCAATGCCTGAAGATAAAAATCCCCAAAAGCTCATCCACTTCTATTTTTTCAAAGCTAGTTTTAGTCATATGAAAATATACTGTCTTCATCAATAAAACAATTCCCAGAATTCAAGAAATCAAGAAATATTGTAGGTTTACCCAAAAAAGATCTGTTCATGACTCAACAGACTTAAAACATATCCTAAACAGACATTGCAACCCAATTTTTCATACAGCTAGAAACAGTTTAAACATTGGGAGGAGGGCTTAAAAAAAAAAAAAAAAAAAACACCACAAAAAAAGCACTAATAAACATGAGCTAAAAACATTTAAGAATTTTAATGAGGTATCAAGCAAAAGGGATACATCATCACTTGTGATCTGCAGAAATGGAACTTCGGTTACTGCATTATCTTTCCTACAGCACTTTACTGGCATTTTAAACCGTTCTAATAATCCCACAGACAGCAATTGGTCTAGCTATCTGACACATTCTTATCAGGCATCTTCATCAAGAAAGCATAAAACTTTGGCCCAAAATGCTGCTTAGTATCTGTTTTAAGTAAAAAAAAATTACTCAAAACTGCAAAATCTATCAATCAAAACTAAAATTTGACCATCAAATTAGTTTTCATGAAAAAAAAGTCAATCAATCCAGAGTAATCTACATTATTGCAATGCAAAATTTGTGCCGACAGCATCTGATTCTCGATGTAGAAAACTGATCAAGAAAACACGATCCTATAACCAAAAATAAACCATGAAATGAAAAGGGGGATTTTACATAAATCACAATTATTAGTTTTTTTTACCTAGAAGGTGGAAATCACAGAAAAAGACACATCCTAAAACAAAAAATCAACCATAGTAAAAAAAAAAAAAAAAAACTAATGTTTACAATACGAGCAAAAAGGTTGAATTGAACTGAAATTACACGAGAAGCAAGTAATATAATCATAATAATATAAACCCTAGCACTACAACAACAGAGCAACCACCAAAAAAAAAATTACAACAGAAGCGAAAAATCATAGAATAAAAAATAAAAAAACAGAGAAAAATAATTCAGCCAAAAAAAAAAACCCCAAAGAACTTGAGCTTTCTAAGCAAGTCAGCAGCAAGAAAACCTAAAAAAAAAACAAGAAGAAACAAAAGGAAAAGAGTACCAATTTCTTCCAGGAAGCAGGAGCAGGCAGCTCCACCGAAACGACGTCGTCAACACGCTGAGCTTCCGCCATATTCAGGTGCACCTACACAACCAACACCAGTGAAACTTCCATCAAGGTACAAGAAGAACTAGCGGAAACGTACAACAAAATAAAGCAGACAAAAACCGGTCGCAGTAGATGATGCTTCAGCTACCTCTCTCTCTCTCTCTCCACTCTCTCTCTATTTTCTCTCTCTAAACAAAAATGTGCTCCAAAACTTAACCGCCACGACGCCTTAACTCGAGGATAATGCTAAAACCACCTCAAAAGGGGCAATGATATATCTCACGAGCGACACGTGGCGCCCTCGCGAGTCGTGGATCTGACCGTTGCAGGCAGTTTCTGATTTGCCTCGTTTTGAAAGAAAGTTCTCGAGCGGGTGCGCGGACCACGTGGCGGTGCATCGGGGGGCCTGTGACGATCCGACGGTGATCGCCCGGTTCACTTTACATTTATCTCTCTCTAGCTAGATTTCTGTTGTGGAGCTGACCCGCCACGCGCGGTTTAAGGGGTGCGGGGAACGGGGGCACGTGGGCCGTTGGATTTGTGGAGAGTGAGATCACGCGCGTTAGGTGAGAGTGGGTATAGAGTCGGTGAGAGTGCGGATAACGTTCCCGTAATGGGTTAATTAAATGGAATGAAGAGTTCGGTTTGAGGTCCGGATGAGGATGGTTTTTAATTGTGGGATGGGAATATTGCGGTGAGATGCAGGGGATAATGCCTCATGATTCGGGTAGGTGGGGAGTGGCTATTTGGGCCGGGTTGTAATTATTTATGGGTTGGGCTTTAGTTTTTCTGAAATTGAGAATTGATCCAAATTAGTTGGTCCAGAATTTATGGGTGAACATTCGCTCTATTTCGATTCAAAAATATATAAACCGAATAGATCGAATTAGAAAATATTTAGAATCGAATCCAATCCAATCGACTTAAGAGTGGGGATCAAACTCGATTGAATCGAAATGGTTAGATTCGGTCCAATCTGATTTTCCTATTTATTTATTTTTTCGATTTTGAATTGTTTGATTGAATGTGGAAATAATAGATAAATAATAAACAAATTTCACTAAACTATAACTAACATCATAAATTAATATTTATAACTAACATATAAAAAATAAACCAATAAATAGCAATGCAAACATCCCAAGTATTCAACAAATAACAATTAAAAAATAATAAATTAATAATAACTAAAAAGACTCGGGCTATTATGCCTTTTTGGTCCATTTTCTGCCGGATCGGACCGAGGACCGAAGACCAATTTTTTATTAAAAAAAGAACCGCACTAGATCGAAAACTGAAAGAACCGGACTGAATGAGCCGAAATTTATTATGTCGGTTTGATTTTTGATTTTTTGGTCATCCCTAGTTGAGATAGCAGTGGTTCCTCTACCACTCGTTGATGGAGCGACGAAAGTTTTGAGAATTCAAGAGAAGGTCATTATGAGATGAATCGTTTACCATTATTATAGACGTCAAGTGGAAGTGCATAAAATATAAATATCAGATACAATTTATTAATTTATTTTTATATACTAAGTTTGATTTTGAACCGAACCAACCTAATATGGAGTCATCCATTTACAAATTTGGAATGTCTAGGTATTTATTTATCCATCGGAAAAAATGTGTTTCCCCAAGAAGGGATGGATGGTATGATTTTTTATTTTTAACTTATGATGTCACATTGCATTATGAATTTCCAATTGATATATGAAAATGTCAACATAAATTTCCAATATATATATATATATATATATATGAATTTTTTATTTATCACTTATGATGTGACATTGCAGTATGAATTTCTAATTGATATATGAAAATGTCAACATAAATTTCCAATATATATAGAGTAAATGGATGAATCTAGCCTATTTTAGAATAAGGAATTCTTTTCTAGCCAAGTGTTTTAAAATATTCTTTGTTGACCAAAATAAAATTTTATGACTATACTATCCTTAAGGGAATTGATCTAATAAGGCACTTGTGTAGGTGTCTTATTTGATTTTGTAATCAAATTGATTTATTTTTGAATTTTCTTCAAATTTATCCTAAGTTGCCACTTGCTCGAGAAATGGTATCAGAGCCTAGGTAATTTTATTTAGGAATAATATTTTATTTATTATTAAAAGTAATATCCTAACGGAGGAGACACCCAGAAAATATGAATCCAAACATTTGTTCGAGATGTCTTTATTTCAGAAGGTATCTTCAAATTTTGAAGGAACTGGAGGAAAGTCACAAGGAGAGGCTATCCTACTGGGAAGCCCAATACGAAGAGAGATTCCTATCGGAGTCAAGCCTGGAGGAAATAGAGCAGTGTATTTCCCAAAGACAAACTCAAATGAACTTGTTAATGGTGAATAATCTGCTACAATGCGATTTAATGAACCATCAACAAAGGGCACACCAAAACCACGGTTGATGGAACAAAGAAACTACGAGATAACTCCCAGATTCAAAGAGATCGTGGCAGACACATCTAAAATCTCGTAGGATTTACAAGAGATCCAGAAGACGGTACAAAATTACGGAATCACACGTATGGAGTACCACAAGAAGTAAGGCGAATTTTAATAAAACAAGACGAAATTCTAACCACCTTGTTAGAAATTCAAAAGAAGATCCAGACACTAGAATTAAATCAGACATGTTCTAGTAAAAGGAAACCCATCAACTTTGGCAAAGTGAATTTCACACCAAAGGCCAAAGAAGAACTCAAGCAATCGAAGGACGAAAGGATTTGCCATTTGTTAAGACAAATCAAAGAATGACGTCCCTCGAAAGGATAGGATTGGAAGATCTACAAGAATTGACAGAGTCATTTTCTAATATGAAGATGGTAGATCTGAAGATGAATATAGGAGATGGGGCTTTAATCCCTCGTGGATACCATCAGGTACTCCCGGAACAACAAGTGCCGCAGGTGCCACCAGCCCAACAGCAACAGGAAGGAGGCCCAGCACAAGACGTTCTCATGAGAGCCCGTGAGAACTTTCATGTTGGAGATCAACACATGAGAGAGAGGCCCAATATGAACAATCTTACGGGAACTAGGGTGAGGAAACAGATCCCTAAGTTCCGAGATACGCCTCTCGGGAGAACGAGCCTTGATCCCATACATCCGTATGGACTCATGCTCAATATCGACGATATTGACTTCAAGGACATTGATATGATTATTGATGATTGGTCATCATCGATGAGAATAGCAGCAGGAACGTTGGATCTAGAAAAGGAGGGATTCATCAAGCTGTTGGAGATGAGTTTGTTGGCTGTAGCCAAAACGTTATGGTCAAGAGTTGCACCAGCAGTCAAAGAAGAAACCTTGGAGCCAACCTCATACACAGAGATCATGGATAGAATGGCTTTCTGGTTTAAGCTCACCTTTTTGGGAGCAGACAATTTCGGAAATGCAGATTCCGAAAAGAGGAAGAATTATTCTCAGGCTATTTTAAACCTGAGACTGAACAACATGGAGAAGGAGTCAATTGACCAATTCTTCAAGTTATACCACATCTACCAATGAAATTCAGATGTGGATGAAAAGGTTTGTGTGGAGATTTTCTTCACAAAGTTCCCGAGTCCCTGGAAAGAAATGTTCATTAGAGAATACATTCCAGGAGATCCTGACAATGTTGGGAGGAGGATGTCTTTTGTCAAACAAAAGCTAGCTGAATGGTGCAGACAAGCCATTCTGCAAAAGAATTACAAGAGGTTAAAGAAGATGAATAAATATTCCCCTCTTGACTGCACAGCCAATGAGCTGCCGACCATCATTGGAGAAAAATCTCAGAGGCTACGGAAGAACAAGAAACATAGAGTTCATCCTTATGCTAAAAAAGGATTCTCAAGAAAAAGGACCTGGAAACCTAGGAGCAGATGGACCAGGCAAAAGGCCAGATTTTACAAATCGAGGCAAAGAAGGGGTCCTTCCAGAGACAGGACATCACAGAGTTCATCAAGTCGAACTCCTGCAAGAAAAAACTTTCAGAAGAGCCCATACAAGGGCAAATGAAAGCTTTAAAGATTGCAACTGCTGGACTTGCGGTGTAAGAGGACATATCTCGATAGATTGTCCGGAAAAGAGAGGAGTCAAAAGCTTCGAAGGTGCACCAGACATCGAGGAAGCAGTTTACTACCAAGACTTGGTACAAGTCTACCAATTCGAGGATATACTCTCAGATGAGAATATATACGAAGAAGAAGAAGTCTTTAGCGACGAAAGTGTTGGTGGGAGATCAGGCTCTGAATCAGACTGGAACTGAGGTTTTCCATCAAGAGCAGGTGGATGAAACTGGATATTCCAGTCAAACCACTATCTCTCAAAGCATGATTGACAAAATCATGAACAAGAGCCTTAATATCCAAAGATATCAAGGCTTTTCAGCCGGACAGATTGATCAATTACTCCGCAATTTTAGTCTGAAAAGCAGGAAGCACAATGTAATCTATAAGATTACCAGAAGAGAGATGTCGCTTCCTATAGAACTTACAGGGAATCAAGTTGAGCTACAACTGATTCCATATAATGAAGTTCAAGAAGAGCTGGGAAGGATGAGGCCAAAGGTAAAGGATACTATATCCTGGATCCACATCGGGGCTGTCCAGATAGTGCTCAAATCTGCACTACCCGCAGGTGTTGATACACCCGTTGATATTGCAATATGCGATAAGCGTATCAGAAATCACAGAGATTCCTTGTTATGAACTATATCGGGAAATCTCTATGCCAAACATATTATAGGGATAATCTATCCAAAAATATCCTATAATCATAGAGATTTCAGTCGAGCCCTGACGTTGTACCAAGACTTCAAAAGAAAGGATATCAGCTACGAGGGAAATCGACCGTTTTCTTTAACATATCAGGTGTCTTATGCGCTTTCCAATTCACATCACACAAATTTATTTCTGGAAAGCAGTTCATCGAGATACTGGATGTGTTCTCAAAGGTGACGCAAGTAATCCATCCAGACAGATCAGAAATGTCACTACCAAGAGAGATAAACATTCGAGTGGGAGACAAACCATTGTTAAAATACAATGAGAGTCTCAAGTTGGAAGGCAAAAGATTATCATTCCAAGGAGATAGGATTGTGACAGAGCCATGGACTCAGTCCTCAAGGGGAAGCTTCTTCCAATGAGATCTCAGGCGACCAAGGCAAGTTAAAATAAAAAACAAATGCCCAGAAGGTTAGAGAGAGGTCAACATAAGATTCGACAGTACAAGATAGGAAAATAATTTCCCTTGCGACGTCCTGTACTGCTTACAGCAACCAGAAGTCAGCCACTATAAGAGAACTCTCGATATAGAGGCTATGACAATGGAGGTACGAGAAAGAGCCGGAAGAGAATCAGGAGTCCTAATCTTAGGACTTGACTTCTTAGAGAGGTTCAAGCCGTGGGAGCTGAAGGAAGATGGGATGATGATCACCTTTAATGGAAACACAACTGGTGATTGTATGACCAGCCCATTCTCCATATACATCTCAGTATGGATGTTATACGATAAATATAAGGTTGAATACTTTGCAGCCTATATCGACTCAGGAGCAGGAATTTGTACTGCAAAAAGAGAAATCTTCCCAGAAGAATTGGAAGAAGATTTAAATCCAATTGCTGGAAGAGATTTTCTCGAAAAGAGTTTTGCTCCTATCTAAGGGAGTGAAGCACTCGGAAATCTTGATTGGAGGAGCATGAGATACACCATGGTATAAGGTGAAAACTCCACCAATCTATTTTCATGATACAGGGGCGGACATTTTGTTAGGAAACAATTTCCTACAAATGTTCAAGAAGTATACGCAGGACAACACCAACCGGAGACTGATCTTTACGACGGTTTGTGATCATAAGATCATTGTCCAGCGGCTGAAAGGGGCATTCAATCGACAAATGTCACTACAATTTCGCAGCAAGCGTGATGATGAAGGACATCTTCGACACCCAAAAATGCAAGACAAAAGAAAATTCGGAGAAGTAGTTCTAAGTTTTCGTAGGGAAAAGGATCTTGAAGAACAAGAGATCCAAATCCTCAAGGCTTCTTTAATATCACATCAAGATATTAAGGAAGAAGCAAAGATATCCCTTGAAGACGTCAGACGGAAGATAGCCAGAAACTATAATGAAAATCCGCTAGCCTGGTGGGGAAAGAACCAACTCAAAGAAACCTTGAAGGTTAAGGCTGGAAAAGAGTTTGAGTTCGTTAGATACAAGTCTATCCTGATGAACATCAAATATTAAAAGGATATGCAAGCAATCATCAAACAACACCTTGATCTCAAGCTGATTGAACCAGGGAATTCGCCATACAGCAGCCCCGAATTCTTAGTAAGGAATCATGGTGAGATTAAAAGAGGTAAATCAAGGCTAGTCATTAATTACAAATGGATTAATGACATTCTTGAGTTTGACGGATATTTTATCCCAAGTAGAGAACATCTTATTAACTGCATACGGAATGCTAGGATATTCTCTAAGTTTGATTGCAAGTCAGGTTTCTACCAGATTCGCATGGACGAGGAAAGTAAAAGGTTTACGGCCTTTTCAACACCACAAGGGCATTATGTCTGGAATGCAATGCCGATAGGGTTAGCCAACGCACCCCAAATATTTCAGAAGAAGATGGATAATCTTTTTAAAGATTATTTCTCTTTTATGTTTGTCTATATTGATGACATTCTAATTGCATCAAAAAGTATAGATGAACATCTCAAACATCTGGAGATCTTTGCAGATGTTTGTCATAAAAAGGGCCTTGTGCTGTCAGAAAAGAAGGCAGTAATAGCTACCCAGAAGATGGAATTTCTAGGAATCGAGATGGATGAATCAGGAATTATTCTGCAAAATCATATTGTAGAAAGGGTGCAGAAGTTCCCTGATGTTTTTAAAGAAAAGAAGCAACTACAGAGTTTTCTGGGAGTTGTCAATTTTGCAGGAATCTTTATAAAAAATCTTGCAAAATACAGAAAGGTGTTCAGTAACCTTCTAAAGAAGGATACCCCGTTTGTGTGGACAAACAAACATCAACAAGGAATCAGACAGCTAAAGGAGATATGCGTAAATCTCCCAAAACTGGCTATACCACAAGATGAGGATGAATTGATCCTCTATACAGATGCAAGTGATCATTGGTGGGAAGCCGTGCTTACAAAGATTAGACCCAACAGAGAGGAACCCTGTAGATATTGCAGTGGTCTCTTTTCAGATAACGAGGCCATCCGATGGTATATCAATGAAAAGGAGTTCTTTGCAGTTCGGAAGGCATTTAAAAAATGGCCTCTGTTTCTCTTAGCAAAGAAGTTCACTCTAAAAGTTGATAACACACAAGTTAAAGCTTTCTTGAAAAATAAAATTGAATCTAAACCTGAGAAAGTTAGACTAATAAGATGGCAAGCGGAATGTCAATATTATTTATTTGACATTATTGTGATAAAATCTCATGAAAATATTCTTGCAGATTTTCTAACGAGAGATGGAAGCGATTGAGGTCGATGCCATCATGATTGCGCAGAGGCACTTTATTGAAAACATGGAGTTGCTTCAGCGTGAATGGAACGAGCTGGTTTTTCATGCTGAACAAGCAGGAAGAATGCAACAAGTAGACCAAAACAAGGTCAACGAGAGAATACGAGCATGTGTAAAGACTCAGGGGCAGCTCTGGTCAGCTATGCATGAACCCCTCCTCCGGGCCATCAACTTACCATTGATGAAAGGAGAGTTAGCAGTACCGACCTGTAAAACGGAAGCAGGGGATTCAAATACCCCTAGCACGAGCTCTAAGCCGGTGATTTCTAAAGAAACACAGGCCCAAGAGAAAATTGAGAGTCAGGGATCACGCTCTGAACCATCAAGTCAACCCAGCACCTCTGGGGTTAAAGAGGGAGAGATTAATCTTAGACCCATGACGGGTACCTCTAAGATTAATACTAACAAGTCTGAAGCTTCATCTTGGCAAGTTTATCAAGCTAACTGAGAGAAGCTCTATACTAGACAAGGAATCAATCCGTCTAAAACAAAGGTTGATATATCTGGAAAGTACCCAAAGGTGTGGATGTTACCAGGAACCAATCCACATGAAGTCAAGCAATGGTATGACTTTGGGACATTAGCTTCAATTCAGACCATGTCACCAGGCTTCCCAGAAATCAAGTGTCTACCAAAGTGGATACAGGAAGCCGTGCAAGAGTCCTGGGCTAACAATGATATGCTCAGCCGAGGAGATGTTCTTGAGCTATACTTCATCAGTGCTGCTCCGGAACCAGTAGGGAAAGGGAATAATGAGGCCTTTCACTACATAAGGCTTCAAAGGCCAGATTCCAGAAAATGGGGTGATATCAGAACCTCATCTGAAGAAATCCCACTAATCGCCTCCATTACAGAAGATCAAATATCGACTAGGCGAGCATGGAGATTATGGGTCTGTCTCACTGAGATGGGCAAAGTCAAGTTCCCATTCAAGTTTTTCCACAATTCTGCGAATGGCTCATTTATGTTAAATACCACGACATGGAGAACAACGAGATTTGCTGAGGATCTGTTCGAGAAGAAAAGGTCCTTGATATGGGAGAGCAAGCTTGCTATGGGCAAAAAAGAAACCCATCGCAAGTACTGCAACATGACTCATTTTGGGCAATGGGACAATCAAGTATGCTCGGATTGCCAGAAGCAGAAGGAGCCAGAGTTCGGAAAAGGATTCCGTCCAAGGATGGAACGAAAGCGAGCGGGGGAGGATAAGCATCCAATGCCGAAAACAAGGATGCCAAGAGCCCCACCAAAAAAGTAGTTGCCCGACAAGGGAATGTGGAGACATGTGATCACAGATCATGTAACCCAAAAGAAGAGGCCACTAGCACCAAACGACAGAAGCTGAGTGGTCCAACACAAGAGGCACATGGTGCCATTATTTGTGGGTACCTCCACCCACAACCACTTTCACTTGAGGATAAAGGAACCGGGCCCGACCACTAATTCAAAAGAGAGTGTCGGCAGAAGGGGCCACTCACGTGAATTGCAGAGCTAAATAATGGAGTTGGTGAAGTAGAAGGATCCCCCTTCTATAAAACAAGAAACTGGAGGAAGAGAGGATCATCGAACATTTTCTTATCTTTCTTCAAAAATTGTAATAGTTATAATATTTTGAGTGTTCTTAGTTTATGAGTGTGGTGAGGATTCTAGCTACCATGTGTAGCTAAACAAGTTTGTCTCCTCCCTAAAGGAGATTTACTTATTTATAATAAATGTATTATTATTCCTAAATAAAATCCAGACTTTTGCCCATCCCTTGTGTTCATCATATATATATACTATATACCAGAAAATTACTCTACACCCCGTGTAGGAAACGAACGTGGGTTGCGCTGTGTGTTGCTGAAGGAGTTCATCGCTGGAAACTATAGGTTGCGATCGTGTGGTTGGCAAGGCCGTAAAATCCCGACGAAAATACCTGGCAACATTCCGGTCAAAAAGGTATGAATCTGGTTTATAGTATTATGTATTTGATTTACGGAAGCATGATGGGCCTGATATGGTCGTAATGGACTATTTCCGTTTGATCCTGAAAGTGGTATACTAGGATTGAATTTTAAAGAAAGTCATTTAAGGGTATGATAGTCATTTGATGGTATGATTGGTTAGAAAAGAAGGTTTGATTCATTTTGCTAAAAAAGAATGTGTTATTCTGAATTGGACTATTTTCGATTTCCTCCCATATATATATATATTTGATTTTTCGGTTCTAGATCGAGTATTTTTTCTATGGACCGAACCAAAATCAAAAATTAATTTTTTACCAGAAAATTTCAGGAACCGGATCAAATTTTGAAAAATACCAAACCGAAAAAACCGAACTAATTCCGTTTGATTCTCGAATTTTGGACTTTTTTGCTCAGCCCTACTCTTAGAATTGCTAAAGAAACAGAGCAAAACACAAGACAGTTTATTTAAGCTGTGTTACAATTTTTAACTATCGCATAATCACAGCGAAGAAGACTCACAAAAGGCTGCGAATTTGCCGGCCAACGTTCAATTACTTCCCTCGATTTTCTTCTATATTTACAACAGAAGATACTACTATTATGAAAAACTCATCTATGCGTTAGCAAGCTCTTAACACACACACACACACAGACATACACAACTATATATAGTGAGAGAGAGAGAGAGAGAGAGAGAGAGAGAGAGAGAGAGAGAGAGGATTAGATTAAGAAGCTGCAGCAAGAGGAGGCAAGTGAGATTCCCTATGGATGAACTCGGAAGGTGACTTGTTAATATTCATGGCATATTGGTTGTTTACGGCCTCGGCCTCATCTTCGTCTTCCTGATCATCATCGGCATCCCACAAGAACCGAGCATAAGAAGCCAGCACATAACTGCAAGAAAAAGTAACATTTCAGCAAAAAGACATCGACGACAAACTTCAATCAATCTTTGATCTTGTTGACATAAAACAAGACAGATATGCCTAACCAAAACCAAAGCAACTCTTTTAAGATGTCAATTCAAGAAAAAATGAAACCGATATTTCCATCAACACGAAACCTCACTCTTTCGTAATCTGAGGAAACAACAAACAATAAAATCTACTTCGGATCATAACCGTGTAGTGATGATCCTCGTACGAGATTCACTAATCGAACCAAGAGTTCAATGTCGTGGAGCAAGCACATATGTAAATGCTCACCTTCATTCTTGTACAAGTCTACAAAAACCGAAAAAGAGGATTTCTTTTACCCTTAACTACAAATATTCTTGCAAGTAGAGCATCGAATGAAGAAAGCTCGACATACATTACTAGAAAAAAAACAATGAGTTTCTTTCTTGCTCAAGCTACAAAGATTCTGAAGTGCCAACAAAGAGAAGCACATAATCTTGAAGAAATCAAGAAACGAAGAATCGAGCTGTTACCAGTCATTGGGGTCAGTTTTAACAGCCTGATCAAAATAAGCCTCAGCTCTAGCAGCATCTTTATGTGTCTGCCATATTAGATCAGCATAGAGGGATAACACATTGCCATCGCTAGGATTTGCCAAAATCGCTCGTTCGCAAAACTCTTCTGCTCTTATGAAATCTCCCTTAACCTATACAACCCAAGAATGTTCAATCAGTTCCCAGCATCCAACAAGTTCGATCAATCAATGAGAACAACAACAACACTAATAGTAAATAGCATTTAGATACAATCCCAAAAACAGTGTATGAAAACAACAATAATCTTAGCAAAACATCAAAAAAGATTTCATCGTCAAACTCAACCCCAACATCACAGCAAAATGAATTAATTATGAACAATGAAATACAAAAAAGAAAACAGATTTCTTGTGCAAGAAGAGTTCTTTACCTGCTAGAACTGTCTGCCTTAAATTACATTGTTTATGTTGATTATTTTCGTGATCTCTTAATTAACATTCCATCATTATACTTGGATCAGTGAAAGCTACAGAATGGAAAGTAAACTATGCAGTAACAATATTACCAAATCTATCTTTTTAACTGTAAATTCATATCAATTTCTTGTTATCCAATCTTTATATGCAAATCAACCAATTATAGAACACAAGACCACAATTTCATAAAAAAGAGAACAAATTAAATTTCAAAATTGAAAGTTACCTCTTTCAAGAATTTAGCATAATTAGCTAAAAACAGAGGATTTCCAGGATTAGCCTCAATCATCATCTCATAATACGCATCCGTACTCCCACGGCCCGAGCCCGGCCCATCATCCCTCCCTCTCCCGCCACCGCCACTAGACCCCCTACTCCCCACACCGCCGCCGCCGCCCGCCGGTACCGCTTGCAGCGTCCTCTCAGCCAAACAAGCATCCACCTCTCCCTCCTCCGCCGTCGCCTCGCCCAAGCCGGAGCTCGACAGTAGAAACGACGCCACCTCTCTCCTCCCATGGATCTTCACCGGATCCGCCGCCGGCGACGGCGGCCTCAAGCTCTTCTTGAGCTTGAGCGGGTCTTTGAGGTCCGAATCAAGCGCGATCCGGCCGGAGTGGCCGTCGAACGACGTCGTTAAGCTGACGGATCGCGTTCTCAGAAGCTGGGGCAGGCCGTCGGGTTCGGGCTGTGGCCCGGAACCGGATGGTGAATTGGGCGGCCATGAATTCAAGATTGGTGATGATGAGCTTCTCAGTAACATCGCTTTCTTCGTTCGATCTTCTTGTTTGTGGAAAGTTTAGAGCTTTTTTGTAATGGTGGTTATGGAGGCGGAGCGCCGCCGCGTTGAGGTGGAGAATGGGAAGGGCGGTGATGGCGGGGATTTTATAGAGGAGTGGTGGGGTAGATCGGAGATTGGAATTTTGTGAAGAAATTAATCAAATATTTTTTTTTTATTGGATGATTTTTCTATTTTTTGTCTAACTTTTTATTTTGTTCACATTTTGTGTTTTGAATATCTAACAACAACAAAAAAATGACGTTTTGTAAATATCTTATCATTATGAATAATATTTTTTTGTCGGATTCATAATCATTTTTCTTAAAGACAGGAATCGAGAGAGCGAACAGTTTTGAAATCGAAGAACACGATACGTGTATTTTTATGAAAAGAATTTTGTGTTTCTTATTTGAGAAAATAAAATAGTCTAGAGCTTTTAAAATTATGAAGAAAAAGAAAATATTAACATTCATCATATTATAAAATTGATGGATATGAATTTGGAAATGATAGGATGCTAATGTATTTATCTATTTGGGAGCATTCTAATTGCAGAATTTAACATAATATTTGCTTCAATTTACAATTTTCGCACATTTAAAAATTTATAATTTATATCACAATCTTTAATATTTTTACAATTGTAGTATTTTTATATTAATCCGGCATATAACGACCTTTTATGGAGATGAAATGATGAGAAATCTTGTTACATAAAAGAAATTTATATAACGATATCGTTTAGGTAGTTGGAAATAACAATACACGCAGATTATAAATCGGACATGTATGATAAATATGTGAGATTAATATATGACACGTACGTAGATATGTCAGATTAATATTATGGATATTACAATTGTAAAAATATTAAAAATATGACATGAATTTTAAATTTTTAAATATCGTGTGAAATTCTACAATTAATCATTTTTTTCTATTTTAAAATATTAATTATCGGCAGATGTAGACAAGTAGAGATGACAATTCTACAAATATTATGAAGTTGTTCGAGCCACTCAAATCTAAGCCCTTAATCATCTAATAATTTACAAGATTTTTATTATATATTTTAATTATCGCGGAAAGTGACAAGAAATCAATTTTGAACCCAATCTTATAACTCGAATTGCTAGATTTCCATTAAAATTATAATATATGTTGAACGGATATTAATATGTTATCCTTTTTTTTTAAAATAAACAATAAAAAAAATGTTATCATGTAGGTCTAATGATTGATGTGTGTGTGTTTTTCTATATATTATATGCAAATGCCAAGTCAATTATTTGATTTATTTCCATGTAAACAACATGACGAAATAAAAATAAAAAATCTGACTTATGATATGATGTGGTTGATCTCTCTAGATATTAGTGGTTCATGATTAAAATTGGGAACCTAAATAAAATGAAAAAAGAAACACTCAGTAAATTATTCTTGAAAACACCCTTTACATTTAAGTTTAAAATTATACTCCCTCCATCCCAATTTAATAGACTCGTTTTCCTTTTTAGTATGTCCCAATATATAGGCATGTTTCTATATATATTTAGCTAATTTACTAATATATACCCCTATTTAGGGGGGTGTATTCAATTAGGATTTCGTTGGATTTCGTTGGACTTTAAAATGTCCATGGATTTCTATGGATTTTTAAATCCATAGACTCCACATGGAGTCTCCCAAAACTCCACATGGAGTCTCCCAACTCCACGCAGAGTCTGGCGGATTTCGTGTATGGATTTCGGACGATTTTGAACGATTTCAATGGATTTCAAATCCATCTCGCCAGCGCTCGTTGGAACACAACGATCGGTGGACCCGGAAAAAAATTGAACCCAGCGACCGCTTGAATTGAGCGGCCGCTGGGAAGTCGAGTCGAGAGAACCCAGCGACCGCTGGAAGCCATGCATTTGGCACCCAGCGGCCGCTGGGGAGTCATCCTCAGCGAAGCCAGCGGCCGCTGGCTTCGGGTGACCGCTGGGGGGTCCCAATTTCGTGTACCCACCGGCCGCTGGGTCACAACGCTCCCCGGGTTTTCCAAATCCATCGAAATCTCGTGTCTAGAGGTCGGATTTCATCCTTCATAATTTTCATGTGAAATCCAACCGAAATCCAACGAAATCAATGACTTTTTAAAGTCCGTGGATTGTTGAATACCTCAAAATTTTGATGGACTTTTAAAAGTCTTGATTGAATATACCAGGATTTCATTGGACTTTTAAAAGTCTGGATTGAATACACCAAGATTTCGTTGGATTTTTAAAAGTCTGGATTGAATACACCAGAATTTCGTTGGACTTTTAAAAGTCTGGATTGAATACACCCGGATTTTAAAAGTCCAACGAAATCCAACGAAATCCTAATTGAATACACCCCCCTTAATATGTTCACATTAGACATTAATTCAATATCAAATAAATAAATAGGGGTATATTAGGAAGTTTCTCGATTAATTGTCTTTCCCAATATTTTTCTTAATCCCCGTGAAAAACTCTAATCAACCTATCAAAATGGGACGGAGGGAGTATTTAATTTCTTAAAAAAAAACTACATAATTTTCATTTCATATATAACAGTTTGAAATATAGAAATATCATTTGAAATTAACTGCATTCTTCTCAAAACTCAAATTAATTTTTCAGCCGTTAAAAAGCAACGGCCGAGAAACTGCGGCGGCTGATGGCGGCGGTCGCCGCCGGTTTCAATTATTGTAGCTCCACTAAAATTGGTGGGATTAGAATTTTATTTAAGTTCTATATGGGAATGATTATTTATGTTATAACTTTTTTTTTATTATTTTTTTACAAAAGTTTGTCGTATTTTATGTATACTTTAATTAATATATAGTCACTATCACGTACGGCAAGCATTTCACGAGATGATAAACCTAATAATGTAGTCCATTAACAGATAATATTGTTTAATGTATTGGATAAAATGAATTTTATCAAATCAACACACTAGTAAGATCGACAAAAATCATTTTTTTTTTATTTAATTTTTTCTTTTTCAACGTTGCAAAATCCATCAGATAGTATGGGTGTACTACCGCATTAAATTAAACTCATATTCAATAGTATATTTTTATTAAATTCACCCAAATATATTATTAAATGGAATCTAAATTCGACTCATTTACATCCTTAAGACCATCTTCAACAATCAATCCCAAAACCCAAACACATTTTGCAGTAAATATCCCATCAAACAGTAATTCACCTCAAACGAATAAACTCATTCTCGAATATTATCTTAATATTCCTTCTCATACCATTTTTTTTTATCTTTTTTTAATAACACCCACATATTTATCGAATTTACAAATTAGACCTCTTAATTAAATTTCAATAACACCCGTACCCAATTTCATAGGTCATTGCTATTATTTCGTGGTTCATCGTGTTTTTTATTTTTCGTACTTCAGATTTGTTATTTAATTTTATTTTGCAATTGTTGGTGTTTTTATTTTTATTTTTAATGGTGGTTAGGTAATTTAGTCATATGTAATGTATTCCCATTATTATTATTATTATTATTATTATTATTATTATTATTATTATTATTATGTTAATATTTAAAATATAATTTTGTGTCAATGTGTTCTTTAATTTTACAACCATAATTTTAATTAACCTCTTAATAAACATCATATACAAAAAATTAAATACATACATAATAAAAACCATTATTAAAATACTAAAAATACACTATTCTAAATTTATCAATAAACAAAGGACTAAAATGCAATTAAAAACAATTGTACAGTGTTTGATTATATGAACAGACCAAACGCAAATATGCATTTGGAAGAGAGAGAAAAGTTGTGGATTAAAACATAGCATTAAATTTTATTTATTTTTTTATTCAAAAGAAAAAATTAAAAGAAGACTAAAACCATGATATTTTAGTTACCTGGGGCTCACCAATTTTTGTCTCCCTCCAATTTCTGGTGGAGAATTGATCCGACTTAGGCATATCATCGCAAATTGATCAAGATTTTTGCTGGCTACCAAAATCCAACTAGTGATTTTCATATTTCAAATTCAAATGCAATTATTCATGTAATTAAATCTGTGTAACATCATCAATCATAATATGATCACATATATCATTCCAATCCGAACAAAACCATCCAACATCAAAGGAAGAAATATCAGCAGACGGCAGACCAGTTCACAGACGAAGACAACCAATGATTCTTCAATCTTCAAGAATGATATATGATTTCATGACAAAATAGAAACAGAGATCTTGATTTTTTTACCATTGTCCGAGGAAAATGCTGAGGTATGGAACCGATAGGAGTAGTAGCTGGTGCACCGGGGCGCTGATCGTACGAGCAAGAAAGAATGGAAAAGAGAACTTCACTGGATCAAAGGAAACCAATAAAAAATCGTCTTACAGTATAAAACTTGCAAACAGAAAGGGCCTTTACCTGATAAGGAGATGAAAACGAGGCACCATCGTGCTCGTTTCTCGATAACTTGCTTGCTCATCCCTAGAATCTCTTCAACAATAAGCTGAAAGCTACAATTGGCGCCTTAGATCAAGATAATTGTCTAAATATGTCCCCTGATCCATGATAATACTTCCCTGTATATAGTATAGTATAGATAATCTCCTAATTGGGATCTCTTCCTGCCTAAATTTAAATCACAATACTACCTGTTTTTTCCATGATACTAGAGCCAAATATCACGAATGAAAATATAGGTAGCTTTTCCAAGAAAAAAACATATCAAAAATTGAAAAACAAAGAAGCAAAAATACAATGCCAATATAATGGCAGTGACGGAGGAAAGTGAGATCTTGAGGTTGAAGTTCAGGCAAGAATCGGAAATCTACCAACATGTATTCACCTCTTTAAAGATAATAGAGGTGATCAAAAAAATATATCTTGGTGGATCTACAACCTCAAATTTGTAATATACAATAACATCATTTTATCCTAACTTCAAATATGACTGCTCAAATCACTCAATATCTTCATTTTATCCTAACTTCTATCAGTATATGCAGCACACACAATCTTAACGAGTTATTTCCTAAATCGAGGGCCCTTGTTTGGTCTGCCACTATTCCCCCGATCCCATGTGCAAGACCAGAAGAAAAGAGACATCCAGAATAGCACAGCAAAGAAGATCTGCAGAGTATCCTTCGGTGATACACCTGATGAACATATAGCAAGTGAGACCCCCCTTGAGGAATTAAAACTAATTAGTTTCTCATGACAATGAAAACCTCAACGCTTTCAATTATTTCTAGCAAACAATAACACCAAACAGGGAACTCAAGACAACGGCAAGTGAAATTGTACACATTACATGTGTGATGTAAAGAACATCGATAAAATGATTCAAAATAGAGGCAGTTATTTCCTATTCAAGAACTTTAATGATGAATGTTATCAGGTTAAATAGAACAATGAAGAAAAAATTGAAAATTTGAGAATACCTGCACCATGATAGCTCTGACTGAAGCTATATAAATCTTTCAGTGTACAATTGGCCAACAAAGAATATTCTTAAGAGTTTATAGAATGTCTAAGATCCCATCTAAGATTGCATGATTAATCCACCACACCGAACCTTTTACACATTAAATGGGCTATAACACAAATGTGTTCTAGAATATGACTTCTTCTTGTGCAATCAAAGTTTCACTAAATATTCCTCCCTAACATACTCAATAGAAATTTTGATTATGCAAAAGCATTTAGGAGTTTGATACACCAAAATAGAACATACAAGAACATTGAAGTATTTTTCAAGCTCTTATTATTGGGTCAAGCCTCCAACCTTTCGATGGATAGGCCTTCTCAATAGTCCGTGTTCTTAGTCATTTGGTTGTCAAGGAAAAAAAAAAAAAAGAACACCGAAGTATTTACACAAATACTCAGCATCTCAACAATGAACGAAAAGATTTTCTTGCAGCACAAGGTTCATGAAGTCACATACACGAATGAAGAGTAAGCTCATATTTACTTCCACAAATTAGAATAATTGAACAGCACAATAACAAAACCGAACTAATAATTACCAAATTAAATCAACATCGCCATCCAATTTAATCGATACACCTCAACACACGAATAATCGATGATTACCAGCTAAAAAAATGAGATATATGCGTGTTCTGTATATAGATATATGCACGTGTATGTGTGAGAGAGAGAAAGCGACCAAATTTGGAAACCATAAGCTAAAATGGTGAGAAAAAAGATACCTGGAAGTGGATTTGATTGCTCATTTGACGGCGGCTCCGACGGCGAACTGGTGGCGTAGCAACGGTGGAAGCGAGAATTGCGTTTGAAGAAGGGAAATGGACGGTGGAGATTAATTCGAAACGAGGAAGTAGAGCAGAAACTTACAAAGTTCGTTGTTGTGGTGGCTGAGCAATTTTGTTTCTGCGGCGGAGCGCGGTGGTGCTTAACGGGAACGGGAAACGGAAAGGAGGG
The DNA here is from genome assembly GCA_026008535.1 of Perilla frutescens. Taxonomy (NCBI): domain Eukaryota; kingdom Viridiplantae; phylum Streptophyta; class Magnoliopsida; order Lamiales; family Lamiaceae; genus Perilla; species Perilla frutescens. The sequence continues at coordinate 18,581,999 of BRKX01000005.1, forward strand.
AGACGCCATTGTTAGAGGTAAATTTTGGTTGGTTGTTTTTGCATTTGGTGGAATAAATGGGCCAAATTATGGGCTTAGCCCCAAACACGCAAACACACACTAATAATTGTTCGATTTATTTTATTTTATTTTATTTTGTGGATGTTGAGTGTAACTCACAGTCGTTACCGTATTGCGCAATGGGTAAATCTCATCCTTGTATAATAATCTGTAAACTTTACCTCCTTTGGCAGGCACTGGGTAAATCTCATCCTTGTATAATAATAATCTGTAAACCTTACCTCTTTTGGCAGGCCAAGTGTGACAGACTCACACCTAGTGGGTCGAACTTGAGACATTTGGCATTAAGAAACACCACTCAACTAGATCATTCCAAAGGGGACATAATTATTGGATATTTAATTATATATATGGGCAGATGTTGTGTACTAGTTGCACATCAGACGATTAACGCGTTGAACGAGTTCAACGCGCGTTGACCTGATTAATATATTGACCAAAAGATTTGTCAAAATTAGTATAATTTATAATATTAAAAAGTATCATTTAAAAGCCCAAAAATATCATTTGTATTAAAAAGTATGGCTATGAAAAAAAAAACTGTCAAAATCAGTATCAATCGTAACATTAAAAAGTATCACCTGTTTTAATAATTTTTTTGGTCAACGCACGTTGACTTTTTAATGTACATCTTATATATACAAGAGAATATATATATATATATATATATATATATATATATATATATATATATATATATACATTTGTGTCTTCCACAGGAGATACAAGTGATTGGAGGGCATAAACTAAGACTAGATGGATTGAATGAGTTAGTGACGTTGGAAGAGATCAATGGCATTATTAACTAACAGTGCTAAAAAAGGAAATGAAAGTGCTAAAATATAAACTATCAGTACTAAAATAGCAGAATGCAAATGCTAAAACTAATATGCTAAAACTAATGTGATACTAATTAATATATTGACCAAAAGATTTGTCAAAATTAGTATCATTTATAATATTAAAAAGTATCATTTAAAAGCCCAAAAATATCATTTGTATTAAAAAGTATGTCTATGAAAAAAAATTGTCAAAATAAATATCAAACGTAACATTAAAAAGTATCACTCGAAATTAAAAAGTATCACTTGTTTTAATAATTTTTTTGGTCAACGCGCGTTGACTTTTTAATGTACATCTTATATATACAAGAGAATATATATATATATATATATATATATATATATATATAGGGTTGGGTTCCTGAAGGAACCACACCCTAGGTGAGAACCGAGAATCAATCTAAGCCATAGATCCGGTATATTTGGACGGCCAAGATATGCTCCAAATTTTAAAAAACGCGGTGGCAATCTCGTAATAACGTCCAACTTCGCTGCCCCTGAATCTTAGTAAGGGTAAAATCGGAAAATATATGAATACTCAGAATTTACGTGTATATATTTCAATATAGGGGTTTAGCACTGTCATTTTCTATTTTAGCACTGTCATGGCCTTTTTTAGCACTGTCATGGCATTTTTTTAGCATTGTTATGACTTATCAAAATAAGAAATACATACGTTCAGAATGTTTACTTCAACGTACACGCAAGACAATAAATACTTTCTTATATGCACAATTATAAGATTAATGGTGGGGAAAATATTCAAATACGACATTCATATTCACTCCATAATATAGATGAACAAGTATGTGCAAATATAGGGTCCTTTTTTAACCAAATAAGTCTCCAGCGTTGATCTTTTCAAATTTGTATTCTGAATGTTAATAACAGATGCTAAAAATAATTCTATTAATTTCAATTTGGAGTACTGAAAAAATACAACAAAATGCATATTCTATAATGTTAAATGCAGAAGTAAGCAAGCAGAAACATTTACAAATTAGTCAAAAGATACTTGATTGCTGACCTATATTTCTTACTGGCTTATTCAGACCCTAAGTATGCATTAGATGTGAATCTAAGGGGGGTGTATTGGATTGGGATTTTGATGGATTTTGTTGGATTTTAAAATGTCCATGGATTTCTATGGATTTTATAAATCCATAGACTCCACGTGGAGTCTCCCAAAACTCCACATGGAGTCTCCCAACTCCACGCAGAGTCTGGCGGATTTTGTATGGATTTCGGACCGATTTTGAATGATTTCAATGGATTTCAAATCCATCTCGCCAGCGCTCGTTGGAACACAACGATCGGTGTATCTGATAAGAAAAATTGAACCCAACGGCCGCTGGAATCGAGCGGCCTTGATCCCAGCGGCCGCTGGCACCCAGCGACCGCTGGAGTGCCATCATCGGCAAGGCCAGCGGCCGCTAGGGTCGGGTGACGGCTGGGGTGCCCGATTTTAACTCCTCACCGGCCGCTGGGACACCGCGCTCGCTGGATTTTTCAAATCCATCGAAATCTCGTGTCTGGAGGTCGGAATTCATCCTTTGTAATTTTCACGTGAAATCCAGCTGAAATCCAACGAAGTCAATGACTTTTTAAAGTCCGTGGATTGTTGAATACCGCAGAATTTTAAAGGACTTTTAAAAGTCTGGATTGAATACACCAAGATTTCGTTGGACTTTTAAAAGTCTGTATTGAATACACCAAGATTTCATTGGACTTTTAAAAGTCTGGATTGAATACACCAGAATTTCGTTGGACTTTTAAAAGTCTGGATTGAATACACCCGGATTTTAAAAGTTCAACAAAATCCAACGAAATCTCAATCCAATACACCCCCCTAAATTGTTTAGCACCTAAAATAATCTACTTTAACTTTTTTTAGCATTAGCATAAAAAAACATCATCGACATTGTAAAAAAACCACGAACAAATACTGTTACATGTTGAATTATCAATATATGAATACTCAGAATTTACGTGTATATTTTTCAATTTAGGGTTTTAGCACTGTCATTTTCTATTTTAGCACTCATGACCTTTTTTAACACTGTCATGACTTATTTTAGCATTAGCATAAAAAAATGTCATCGACATTGTAAAAAAACAACGAACAAACACAGTTACATGTTGAATTATCAATATATGAGTACTCAGAATTTACGTGTATATTTTTCAATCTAGGGTTTTAGCACTGTAATTTTCTATTTTAGCACTATCATGGCCTTTTTTTTAGCATTGTCACGACTTATTTTATCATGACTCTTTTTTAGCATTAGCATAAAAAAATGTCATCGACATTATAAAAAATAACGAACAAACACAGTTACATGTTGAATTATCAATATATGAGTACTCAAAATTTACGTGTATATTTTTCAATTTATGATTTTAGCACTGTCATTTTCTATTTTAGCACTGTCATGGCCTTTTTTAGCACTGTCATAGCCATTTTTTAGCATTGTCACGACTTATTTTAGCCATCAATCTTGATGATGCTATTTCACTATGCAAAAGTTGTGTGCCGCGGAGCTTAAAGATCTCAAATCTTTTTTGGTGTTCTGGAAAAACTCATATACTATTTTGAAAATATAGTGAATTTGGAAAATTTCAAATTAACACTTGAGGGTACATATGTTGGATAGATTAGAATTTGGGCGAAAAGCTACAGATCCATCTGCGATACTTGAGCTTGCATGATTGCGAAGTGGAAGAGCTACCATATATATGCGACCTACCATACTTGCACTTCTTAGATTCAATTCGTGGATGAAATCTCCCAATCTGATTTGGAAGATGACATTTGTGTCATCCACAGGAGATACAAGTGTCACGACCCTACATTAATATCTGATTAATACGAAGTGTGACTGGCACGACTCGATCCTAATGAAGGATGGATCAAGGCGCGAACTGAAAATAATTAAATAAAGGAATGAACTACTGTATTCCAGGAACGATATTTGCTGTGAACTCAAATTCTGGACTGATTTCAAGTACTCACAAGGGACAGAATAATAGTAGTACTTAATTGATTATCAAGGTATTGGACTCGTCCAAAATCAAAAGCGGAAATATTAGACTAGTTATATAGCTGAGTTGCAGAAGCAAAAGAAAGACAATAATAATAATGATAATAATAATAATAATACAAGGTCATCTGAGCCTTGTACCAAAAGAACTCCACTCTAAACACTTCTTCCTTCCACACTAGCTCAACCTGCACATTTAAAAACAAACATGCAGGGCTGAGTACAAGGGTACTCAGTGAACACATTGCCAAAAATATTTACTGAATTGAACACTGATTTTCTTGTCATGCATCTGAGTAAACACACAGGGGTTTTATCTAAAAAGGCTCTATGTTTTACTAAATCACTTTCTGTTTTTGAGCACTATTTTCTGTTGTATGATCATCTATATCCCACTGAAAGTCGAGGAATAGCTCGGCTCAGTCTTTTCCACGAACGTCGGGGAATAGCTCCGCTCAGCCTTTTCCCTCGAACGCTTAACATAACTAAATGCCGAAGAATGGCTCCACTCAGCCTTTTCCACGAACATTTAGCATCATCGATGTCTTAGTCAGGAATAGCTCCGCTCAACCTTTCCCTCTTCCTAATATCACCGACCCACGTGTACACTAACCTCGGTTAACACGCTGAGTTAGCATGAGGCCCGATCGATTAAGAGTTAGAAAGCCCCTTGCGAGCTAACTAAATACGGATAAGGATATCATACAAAACAAAACATTTTATGCATGACAATAATTTATTTGCATCAGAAGAATTAACTGCGGGTAAGTGAAAACTCAAATCATTATTTGGACTAAGAGTTCGTTGAAAACAAGGCCCACCTTTCACCGATGTTTTAAACGGCAACTGCTAATTCATCACAGGTCTTATCCCTTGCGGATCTGCTAGCCTTCAATATATAAAAATATACTTAGTATGTTGATCCTAGAACTGACAGGACTCAACACGACACGAAGGCCTATTAGGCTTTAGTATCCGTTCTAGATTTTTCTTAGCTTAAGGGTTAATCTCGACCCTAGTTCAAATCCATATAAAGACATTCATAGACATCATTTAAGGTATCAAAAATACCTTAACATCATCATAACTAGATTCTAGGAACAAAGTCAACACTAAGCTCAAAGATTAAAAAATTTTCTGCACAACGTCTATCTTTGTAAAATTTTCTGTTCTGACTCGCTAGGGTGCAGGAGATAATCCATACACCATTGGAAAGCCACGGAAGTCTAGTTTCCGACAAAATTGACGGTGACTCCAGATGATAACTAACGAAAAAGTTATAACCGATTGACTAGAAGGTGGCAGAACTGCCAGAATTTCTGAAAGAAAACACATGCCCTGACTTTGACGATTTTTCATAATTTACTCAGAACGAATTAGAAAATGATACATATACCATTGGAAAGCCACTTAAGTCTAGTTTTCGGCAAAATTTACTGATGTGATCCGGATTGAAATAGGATCGAACACACGTCGACTCAACTGTAAGGGTTATGATACTCGAAATATGACTAAATAGCTAGACTCAAAGACTCGACTAAATACCTAGACTTGTGACACAACAATTAAATAAAACACAACGGAACGAACGGAAGAGGGGCTGTTTTGGGTTTGAATTTGTTAAGAATGGCTAGTGACGTGAATGATAGTGATGTGGGGTGAAGAAGGGTTGATGTAGATAGGTTATGGCAAGGAAATAGAAAACTTACGATATAGATGCTCAACTTGACGCTAATAGCACGTATACTTGAACTGAACTCGAGCAGCTTGGGAACACGTAGATCTTCACTCGAACTTGATGGAGATTGATGTTATGGACGTTGGATGACTGCTGGAAGTCGTCGAGGATGGATGGCGAAGTTGGTGTTGTAGAATGAATTGAAATCGGGGCAAAACTCCAAGTGTAAAAAGATACACAAAAAGATTCACTACTTGATTTCTCTTCGGTTGCAAATCCGACCCTAACTCCACAAGAGAATTAGAACAAGATTTAAAGATAAAACTTAAAAGTTGCAAGCTTCTAAGAGTGTGTATTTTCGGCTGAAAATCAACAAAAAGAGGATCTTGGGTGAGACAATATTGAAAGGTAAATTCTTCTTAATCAAATATGGTCTAAATATCAAAGTAATAATGATCCCCTATTTATAATAGAGGGATGGACGAAAATTCCAAGATAAAATCCTAAAAGAATTAGAAAAAGAGTTTCGTATCATAACTAGGATCGTTTCTTTATCCAAAATCTGTTTTTAAGGAAAGAATCAAAAGATACCAAAAATAAAATAAGAAAAATCTATCTAGATAAAGATAAATCCCAACAACTTGGGCCTTCATAAATCTCGCCTATTGGACCTTCAAATTAACACAATATGGGCTGCAATTTATCATAAATAATTCGTGGCCCATATCATGTATTATTCTTGCCACCTTTGCATGGAAAACAGCAACTTCCGATTTCCCATGCAAACGCGTATAACTTTTAATGCACACGTCCAAATGGCGTCATTCTTCTTCTCACGTCTTCATGCTTCCTTCTTCATCATCAACGGACAACATGGTGATCCATTTTGGGCTGAGTGGCTCGATCACTTCTTCTTCAAACTTCTTTCTTACAATGGCTTGGAAATAGCCTTGTAACTTCTTTGCTCGTAGGCGTGTAATCGGCCCTTGCAACTGCAGCTCGGGATTCACCTCATCAATGCTAGGCATGGCTTCATCATTCCCCCCCTGCTGAAAAGAATTCGTCCTCGAATTCGCATCCTCATCATCGAAGATATCTACAGAATAAGGAAATAGATCAGCCACATTAAATGTACTAGAGCACTTATACTCACCAGGCAAATCAATGCGATATGCATTGTCGTTCACGCGGCTGATCACGGTGAATGGACCATCGCCTCTTGGGTTGAGTTTTAATTTTCTGAGGTTCGGAAACCGACCAGGACTTAGATGAATCCATACGCGATCTCCGGGCTTGAACACAACTCGACGCCGATGTTGGTTCCGTGCGGCGGCGATGTTGGTTCCTTTTTGCTCAATTCGAGCTCTTACCTTTTCATGTATCTCCTTGATAAAATCAGCCCGCTTCAAACCTTTCACACTTGACAAATGCTCAACAGGTAATGGTAAAAGATCCGAATGGGTTAAAAGGTTAAATCCATAAACAACTTCAAACGGAGACATATGAGTAGATGAATGCACAACACGATTATATGCAAATTCAGCGAATGGCAAACAATCTTCCCAATTCTTCAAGTTGTTTTTAATTAATGCACGAAGTAAAGTACCTAGGGTGCGATTAACTACTTCAGTTTGCCCATCAGTTTGCGGGTGACATGCAGTAGAAAATAACAACTTGGTACCTAACTTACCCCATAGAACACGCCAAAAGTGGCCTAGAAACTTAGAATCTCGATCAATAACTATAGTCCTAGGTAAACCATGCAAACGCACAACTTCTCGAAAGAACAAGTTAGCAACATTCATAGCATCATCAGTTTTCTTACATGCAATAAAATGAGCCATTTTAGAAAACCGATCTACGACCACAAAAACTGAATCTTTACCCGTCTTAGACCTAGGTAACCCTAAAATAAAATCCATAGAAATATCAATCTAAGGGGACGAAGGGGCGGGTAGAGGCGTGTAAAGACCAAATGGGTGTGACGTCGACTTAGACTTATGACATGTAACACATCAACTACACACATTCTCAACATTCTTTCTCATATGCGGCCAATAAAAATGTTCATGCAGCAGGCTTAACGTTTTAGACACTCCAAAATGTCCCATTAATCCCCCTGCATGTGATTCCAAAACAAGTAGCTCACGCATAGATGAAACAGGAATGCATAACTGTGACTCTTTAAACAGAAAGCCATCACTTACATAAAAACCATCACAAGCTCGTGGCTTAGCCATGCATGTCGTGTAAATAGGATGGAAAACAGGGTCAGATGCATACAATGACTTGATGGACTCAAAACCAAGCATCTTAGCATGCATAAGAGAAAGAAACGTGTACCTTCTAGATAGGGCGTCGGCTACGACATTATCTTCTCCCTTTTTGTACTTGATGACGTATGGGAAGGATTCGATGAATTCGACCCACCTCGCATGTCTCTTGTTCAAATTATTTTGGCCTTTTAGATGCTTCAAGCTCTCGTGATCCGTGTGAATCACGAACTCCTTTGGCCACAAATAATGTTGCCACGTCTCCAAAGCTCTCTTCAAAGCGTACAACTCCTTGTCGTATGTAGAATACTTGAGGGCTGTATCATTGAGCTTTTCATTGAAGTAGGCGACGGGCCTCTTTTCCTGCATAAGAACTGCACCAATACCCTTGCCCGAGGCATCACATTCTATTTCAAAAGTTTTAGTAAAATCAGGCAAACATAAAACAGGTGCATGACATAGCAAATACTTAAGGCGTGTAAACGCCTCCTCTTGGGCTTTTCCCCACACAAGTGGCTCATTCAGTAAGAAGGGCGGCTATAGTGGAAAAATCGTGCACAAAGCGACGATAAAATCCGGCTAAGCCGTGGAACGACCGCACATCAGACGCGGACTTAGGAGTCGGCCACTCTTCGATTGCCTTAATCTTAGAGTGGTCTACTTCTATACCTCGTTCACTCACTACGAAGCCTAAGAACACGACTTCATTCATGCAGAAAGAACACTTAGCCAAATTACCGTATAACTGTGCATCACGAAGAAGTATGAAAACATGACGTAAATGGTCTAAGTGTGCGTGTGTGTTGCGGCTATAGATAAGAATATCATCAAAATAGACAACCACAAACTTACCTATCACATCACGCAATACATGGTTCATTAAATGCATAAAAGTACTAGGCGCGTTAGTTAAGCCAAAGGGCATCACTAACCACTCATATAATCCATGTTTTGTTTTGAAAGCTGTTGTCCATTCATCCCCCTCTTTCATTCTTACTTGAAAATATCCGGATCTCAAATCAATCTTAGAAAAGACTTTAGAACCAGATAGTTCATCTAACATGTCATCTAAATGAGGAATGGGAAAATGATACTTTACCGTGATCTTGTTGATGGCGCGACAATCCATACACATTCTCCAATAATTTGTCTTCTTAGGCACAAGAATAACAGGAACGGCGCATGGACTCAAGGATTCATGGATTTGCTTCTTCTCCAACAGCTCCTTGATTTGCCTATCGATCTCCTTTGTCTCCTCAGGGTTTGTTCGATAAGCTGGACGGTTGGGTAGCACGGCTCCTGGGTGGAAATCGATCTGGTGCTCGATCCCTCGAACTGGAGGTAAACCACTTGGAATCTCCTCCGGAAACACGTCTGCGAACTCATCCATGAGAGGCTGCACAACACTAGGTAAAGAAGACTCGTTAGTAGCACTGCTCTTACAAGTTAATAAAACATAAGGCAAACCTGCTTTTAAAGCCTTTTCAACGCCTTTAACCGAAATAAAAAGGCTGCGGTTTTGAGGCTTCTTTGAGGTTGTTTTACTCGATCCACTAGCTGTCTTAGGATCATTAGGGGGCTGCCTCGAGGTGTTATGAGGGGTGGAAGATGAATCATCGGTCGAGGGGTCAAAATTGGCCGGAAATTCACCGGTGGTGGCGGTGCTATGGGTGGCAGGGTCGGCTGCCCGCTCTCTATCTTCCTTGAACTTCTCTTGCATCCTCAATTGGTCTTCGGCTACAGCCTTTGGTGGTAAAGGCTTGAGGATTGTAGACCGACCATTTCACAGCACCGTGTAGGTGTTTGCGAATCCATCATGCTTAGCTTGCCGATCATATTGCCAGGGTCTCCCTAATAAGATTTGAGCTGCATCCATAGGAATAACATCACAAATAACTGTGTCAGAGTATTTACCTATGGAAAAGTTGACACTTACCTGGCAGATGACTTTGATAACGCCGCGGTCTGTGAGCCATTGAAGCTTGTATGGCTTCGGATGCTTCATAACAGGTAACGCCAATTTTGTGACCGCATACTGGCTTATGGCGTTAATTACACTTCCAATATTGATGATCATTGAGAATATCTTATCCTTGATGGTGAAATGGGTGTAAAAGATGTTCTTCCGTTGATTTTGCTGATCTTCGTCACGTATTAGGCTAAGACTGCGAATGGAGACAAGGCTGATGTGATTGAGCTTGGGCTCGGCCTCATCTTGATCATCTATAGGTGACGAGTCCTCAGGTTTCTCATCATATGTGGGCTGTTCTTGCTCTCCTTCACTGGCTGACTCGATCTCGTTTTGATCTGTGATGATCAAAACGTGTCTGTTTGGGCACTGGTTCTGAAAATGGCCCCAACCTTGACATTTATGGCACTGGATGTCACGAGCTCGATTAGGGGCTGTTGCACCTTGATTTGGCTGAGTAGGGGTCGGCCGTGGCTAGTTGAGCGGTGTAGACTCGGGTCTACGGCTTGTCTGCGGTGTAGAACGGTCAAAACGCCGTTCGGGTGGTCCGGATGGACCTCTTGGTCGAGTGGAGTCAGTAGAAGGGGTAGAAAGTGATGTGGAAGGTGTACCTTTACTCCAAGATGAACGTGTAGGGGCTGCACTGTAGTGGGGTCGACGGCGGCCCTCTCTTCGCTGCCTTTCCACAATCGATGCGTACTGCACCATCCTTTCTACACTAGTGAAGTCTCTGAGCTTGACTTCACACGCAATATCAGGATTCATAGCTTCAATGTACCGAATGATGGTAGCATTTAGGGTCTCCTATTTTCCAACTCTGTTTAAGAGCGTCTCCAACTCCTTGTGGTACTCTTCAATCGATCTTGTACCTTGCTTGACCCGATTGAGCTTCTTTTCAAGCTCTCTTTCATAATGCATGGGTATGAAACGCCCACGCATGAATCCCTTCATTTCTTCCCAATTGTCGATGGGAGGGTTGTGCTTTATGCGCCTTCTTTCTTGTTACATTTCCCACCATGAGGCTGCATAGCCTCTAAACTCTAAGCATGCGAGTTGTACCTTCTTTTGCTCTGAAAAGTTGTAGCATGCAAAGATCTTCTCTACCTTACGTTCCCAATCTAAGTAAACATCTGGATCGTGAAGGCCTTCGAACTCGGGTATGCTCATCTTGATGTTGTTGAGCCTACCATCATCATCATCATGATGATTTGCACGCCTATGGGGACCTCGGGGTAGGCCATGGCGTCCTCTGTGCCCTTGTGGTGGGTAATCAGCTTCATACCCACTGGCTGCATAGGAATCGTATCCATAATCATAGTCATCTTCAAAGGCGGGCTCTCGGGGTGGCCTTTGATCAACTTGCTAAACAGAAGGCGGCTGTGGGACATTTCTCAGGGGTTGGCGTCGGCCTTGGGCTCCTGTTTAAGGCTCATGTCGCCTCTCTATGTTGTCTTGAGGCTCGGATTGCCTCTCTGCATTAGTTGGAGGCTCAGATTGCCTCGTCTCTTCATCTCGAGGCTCGAGTGGCCTCTTTTCAGGATCTCCTTGGACCGTTTGGGATGCGGTTATTTGAGATCTAAGCTTTGCAAGCTCTTCTTGTAATTCAGCTACTTGGTTGCCAAGTTCGTCTTTCAGTAGACGAGTCTGTCGCTCAAAATGCTTTGCTAGAGCTTCATATTGGTACTTGGCATCCCAGGGTGGTTCAGATGAGTATGATTGATCACCTGGAGTGTTTGGTGATCTAGGCTTCTTAGGTGGAGGCGTAGATGCCTCTGTGTTGGTACCTCTCTTCATTGTACCTGCAAAACGAACAAACGTGAAGAATAAAGAGATCCTCACCAACTCACAAGTCACTCAATTTTTAACACTCTTGTTTTACCACTCGTGTATCACTCAATATGGTGGTGCACGTGTGTATAAGTGTACAAGATGGCTGAAAATCCAGTAGAATGGAAGCTGCTTCCTTTGCAAGTCTATCTCTTGATCTCGATCAAAAGACTCCGTGTAGTGGGATGAAATGCTACTCGAAAGTTGATGTAGTGGATGATGGATTTTTTGGTGTATTTTGGTGTATGGGTGTAGGGTGTATGGAGTATGGTGTATGGTGTAGGGTGTAGGTGCGTGGTGTATGCACCGTATGGTGTATGAAGGTGTACGGGTGTAACTGTGGGTGTAGATGGACAAGGCTGGAAATTTCGATCCCCTGGTAGTGTAGGAGTCGAAATCTTGGTGTGGAAGGGATATAGGAATGGTAGGAAAAGATTGGGATGGAAAAAGGGTTAGTTTAGAAGGAAAGAGAGATCTAGATAAGGTAAATAGATTTGGTTGTGTTCTACTTAATGTGGACACAATCTAAATACTTAATCCAGAAGGGAAAAGTCTAAACTAACTAGGAAAGATAGACAAATCGAAATAACAAGCTGATTTTTTTTTTACTGTGCGGCTGTACTGCCTCTTTTTTTTTTGAATGAGCAAGGACGAAAATTACAACTTGATAATCAAAATAAACGACTCAAACGAATAAACCACGAACCGAAGCCGACGTGGCTTTGATACCACTTTTATGATGTGATCCGGACTGAAATAGGATCGAACACACGTCGACTTAACTGTAAGGGTTATGATACTCGAAATATGACTAAATAGCTAGACTCAAAGACCCGACTAAATACCTAGACTTGTGACACAACAATTAAATAAAACACAATGGAACGAACGGAAGAGGGGCTGTTTTGGGTTCAAATTTGTTAGGAATGGCTAGGGACGTGAATGATAGTGATGTGGGGTGAAGAAGGGTTGGTGTAGATAGGTTATGACAAGGAAATAGAAAACTTACGATAGAGATGCTCAACTTGACGCGAATAACACGTATACTTGAATTGAACTCGAGCAGCTTGGGAACACGTAGATCTTCAATCGAACTCAATGGAGATTGATGTTATGGATGTTGGATGACTGCTGGAAGTCGTCGAGGATGGATGGCGAAGTTGGTGTTGTAGAATGAATTGAAATCGGGGCAAAACTCCAAGTGTAAAAAGATACACAAAAGATTCACTACTTGATTTCTCTTCGGTTGCAAATCCGACCCTAATTCCACAAGAGAATTAGAACAAGATTTAAAGATAAAACTTAAAAGTTGCAAGCTTCTAAGAGTGTGTATTTTCGGCTGAAAATCAACAAAAAGAGGATCTTGGGTGAGACAATATTGAAAGGTAAATTCTTCTTAATCAAATATGGTCTAAATATCAAAGTAATAATGATCCCCTATTTATAATAGATGGATGGACGAAAATTCCAAGATAAAATCCTAAAAGAATTAGAAAAAGAGTTTCGTATCATAACTAGGATTGTTTCCTTATCCAAAATCTGTTTTTAAGGAAAGAATCAAAAGATACCAAAAATAAAATAAGAAAAATCTATCTAGATAAAGATAAATCCCAACAACTTGGGCCTTCATAAATCTCGTCTATTGGACCTTCAAATTAACACAATATGGGCTGCAATTTATCATAAATAATTCGTGGCCCATATCATGTATTATTCTTGCCACCTTTGCATGAAAAACAGCAACTCCCGATCTCCCATGCAAACGCGTATAACTTTTAATGCACACGTCCAAATGGCGTCATTCTTCTTCTCACGTCTTCATGCTTCCTTCTTCATCATCAACGGACAACATGGTGATCCATTTTGGGCTGAGTGGCTCGATCACTTCTTCTTCAAACTTCTTTCTTACAATGGCTTGGAAATAGCCTTGTAACTTCTTTGCTCGTAGGCGTGTAATCGGCCCTTGCAACTGCAGCTCGGGATTCACCTCATCAATGCTAGGCATGGCTTCATCATTCCCCCCTGCTGAAAAGAATTCGTCCTCGAATTCGCATCCTCATCATCGAAGATATCTGCAGAATAAGGGAATAGATCAGCCACATTAAATGTACTAGAGCACTTATACTCACCAGACAAATCAATGCGATATGCATTATCGTTCACGCGGCTGATCACGGTGAATGGACCATCGCCTCTTGAGTTGAGTTTTGATTTTGTGATACCACTCTGTCACGACCCCACATTAATATCTGATCAATACGAAGTGTAATTGGCACGACTCGATCCCAATGAAGGATGGATCAAGGCGCGAACCGGAAATAATTAAATAAAGGAATGAACTACTGTATTCCAGGAACAATATTTGCTGTGAACTCAAATTCTGGACTGATTTCAAGTACTCACAAGGGACATAATAATAGTAGTACTTAATTGATTATCAAGGTATTGGATTCGTCCAAAATCAAAAGTGGAAATATTAGACTTGTTATATAGCTGAGTTGCGGAAGCAAAAGAAAGACAATAATAATAATGATAATAATAATAATACAAGGTCATCTGAGCCTTGTACCAAAAGAACTCCACTCTCAGCACTTCTTCCTTCCACACCAGCTCAACCTGCACATTTAAAAACAAACATACAGGGTTGAGTACAAGGGTACTCAGTGAACAGATTGCCAAAAATATTTACTGAATTGAACACTGATTTTCTTGTCATGCATCTGAGTAAACACACAGGGGTTTTATCTAAAAAGGCCCTATGTTTTACTAAATCACTTTCTGTTTTTAAGCACTCTTTTCTGTTGTATGATCATCCATATCCCACTGAAAGTCGAGGAATAGCTCCTCTCAGTCTTTTCCATGAACGTCGGGGAATAGCTCCGCTCAGTTTTTTTCCTCGAACGCTTAACATAACTAAATGCCGAAGAATAGCTCCGCTCAGCCTTTTCCACGAACATTTAGCATCGTCGATGTCTTAGTCAGAAATAGCTCTGCTCAGCCTTTCCCTCTTCCTAATATCACCGACCCAAGTGTACACTAACCTCGGTTAACACACTGAGTTAGCACGAGGCCCGATCGATTTAAGAGTTAGAAAGCCCCTTGCGAGCTAACTAAATACAGATAAGGATATCATACAAAACAAAACATTTTATGCATGACAATAATTTATTTGCATCAGAAGAATTAACTGCGGGTGAGTGAAAACTCAAATCATTATTTGGACTAAGAGTCCTTTGAAAAGAAAGCCCACCTTTTACCGATGTTTTAAACGGCAACTGCTAATTCTTCACAGGTCTTATCCCTTGCGGATCTGCTAGCCTTCAATATATAAAAATATACTTAGTATGTTGATCCTAGAACTGACAGGACTCAACACGATACGAAGGCCTATTAGGGTCTAGTATCTGTTCTAGATTTTTCTTAGCTTAAGGGTTAATCTCGACCCTAGTTCAAAGCCATATAAAGACATTCATCGACATCATTTACAGTATCAAAAATACCTTAACATCATCACAACTAGATTCTAGGAACAAAGTCAACACTAAGCTCAAAGTTTAAACAATTTTCTGCACAACGTCTATCTTTGTAAAATTTTCTGTTCTGACTTGCTAGGGTGCAGAAGACAATCCATACACCGTTGGAAAGCCACGGAATTCTAGTTTCCGACAAAATTGACAGTGACTCCAGATGATAACTAATGAAAAAGTTATGACCGATTGACTAGAAGGTGGCAGAACTGCCAGAATTTCTGAAAGAAAACACAGGCCCTGAATTTGACGATTTTTCATAATTTACTCAGAACGAATTAGAAAATGATACATATACCATTGGAAAGTCACTGAAGTCTAGTTTTTAGCAAAATTTACGGTGAGTCAATACGATGTCTAACGAGGGAATTATGCTCGTTTTACTGAAGGATGGCGAAACTACCGAACAGAACTGCGCAGCGCGCCGTCTGTGCGAACTCCAAACAAACTCCGAATTAGTTAGGTAACCGAACTGATGAGTTTCAGTCCGGAACTGATTCATTTCATCAGTTAGTTAACCGAACTGATGAGTTTCAGTTTGAAACTGATTCACTTCATCAGTTAGTTAACCGAACTGATGAGTTTCAGTCTGGAACTGATTCACTTCATCAGTTAGTTAACCGAACTGATGAGTTTCAGTCTGGAACTGATTTCCTTCATCAGTTAGTTAACCGAACTGATGAGTTTCAGTTCGGAACTTATTCATTTCATCAGTTAGTTAACCGAACTGATGAGTTTCAGTCCGGAACTGATTCACTTCATCAGTTAGTTAATCGAACTGATGAGTTTCAGTTCGGAACTGATTCACTTCATCAATTAGTTAACCGAACTGATGAGTTTCAGTCTGGAACTGATTCTCTTCATCAGTTAGTTAACCGAACTGATGAGTTTCAGTTCAGAACTGATTCACTTCATCAGTTAGTTAACCGAACTGATGAGTTTCAGTCTGGAACTGATTCCCTTTATCAGTTAGTTAACCAAACTGATGAGTTTCAGTTCGGAACTGATTCATGTCAGTTCAAATAACAAGCTTTTATCACCTCAAAACATCTCAAACTGGACTACATATGCTTTCACATAACCAACTAATTTTCTAAACATTAACGTTATTTAAAACACCAAAAATTCACACATATACTTCTCAAGCTTAGATCTGAAAATATGTGACTAAAAAGCTCATGGTTTTCGAAAATACCTTTTCCAAAATAACAAAGGAGAAGAGTTGGATGAAGCTTGAAGAAGATGAAACGACTGAAATAAAGCTTCCAACGATGATGCTGGAAACCCAACGGTGAAGAGCGGATGAGAATAGCTTGAGCTCTCCTCGACAAGGCTGTAACTTCTTGCTTCTACCACTATCTCTCTCTCTAAAATTTGTGCAGAAAATGGGGATGAAATGGAGAAGAAGAAATGAGGAGCTTCTGTGTTTCCTCTCCCTCTTTCTCGAAAATTTTATGGCAAATGAAGAAGTGAAATGGAATGAAGAAATAAGTTGGATGCCTTGCTCCTTCTCTCTCTCTCTCAACCTCTACGTAAATGCTTGGGTAAGACTTTACCATTAAATGAGAGTAGGCTAGGCTGCAGATTTCCCCCTTTTCCCATTAGACCAATAAATGCCAGAAGAGCTTTGGTAGATTGGCAAGTGACGAAAAGTCTTCCCAACTTAAAAAAAACGAGTTGCTAAAATATCGGCACTAGGGGATATCTAATTCACTCTATTCGAAATGCTCTACTTTAATTATCTGAATTTAATACTTGCATGACCGGAGGATATCTGATTCTCCAAGTCCAGAAAATATTTATCGGAATATCTGATTCATGATAAACACACACCGCAATAATGGAATTGAATTTATCTGAAATTCTGATTCCAGCTTTCCATAACTAAAAAGAGGATTAAACCCTAACTGAAATAATTAATTCACCTATGGGAATTAATTGATCTTGAATTTCATGGAACCTAACAGATACTTTCAACCCTAATCTGACTAGAAATTACTATATTAAATAGTAATTGCAACAATTTACTGCAATTAAGCAGTAATTAATTTACAGGGTATTACAACAAGTGATTGGAGGGCATAAACTAAGACTGGATGGATTGAATGAGTTAGTGATGTTGGAAGAGATCAATTGCATCATTAACTAACAATGCTAAAAAAGGAAATGGAAGTGCTAAAATATAAACTACCAGTGCTAAAATAGCAGAATGCAAATGCTAAAACTAATATGATTACTTTTCTTAGTGAATTACAGTATTACACAATCATCGTGAATTAAAATATGAATGGCAGTCCATATATAGTGAATATTCTGAAGCAGAAAAAAATTAACATTATGGCTTTTTCATTGACATAAGGCATATGCATGATATCCTAATAAACATCTCCAAAAACTTCACTAAACTAAACATAGAGCAATTCACATTAATCAATAGAAAATCTTAAAAATGGAATGAAACTACGAATAAAACTGAACATCATATAGACGATATATTTCTGGAATCGGCAGCAAGCTCATTAATTATATAATTCTGCAAAACCTATTAATTATATAAAAACAATATTTTTTTTTTAAATGTGAATCCAGCGTTTTGTCCCTAATTCATATCAATTCAGATAATTATACTAGAGCCTTTTCCTCTAACTCAAGCAAATATGAAATTAAAAAATTGTCTAGAATCACTAGAAGAAGTCGAATAGGAATACCTCCATGTCACCTATTAAAATATTCAAACATCAACTAACAGTGCTAAAAAAGGCAATGAAAGTGCTAAAATTTCAACTACCAGTGCTAAAACAGTAGAATGTAAGTGCTAAAATAATAGAACGCCAATGTTTGCCCTTTCAAAGTTAAGAATAAACCTAAAATTAATCCCACCCCTAAAAAAATCTGACGGAATTCATGAAACTTTCGGATTCAAGAAAAATGTGATGCAGTTCTTGACATGCCTACGCAACATTCGCTTCGACTTCCGCTGCTTCGGCTCCATTCCTGCTGCGGAGATCACTTCCGATAATGATTAGAAAGACGACGACAACAAAGATCTCAATGAGGAAGAAAAGTCTAGAGCTGTGTTTTCTAAATGGTTCATGATTTTGCAAGAGGAGAATCTCAGTAAAGAGTTGATTAGAGCTGAGAAAAGCGGCAGGAGAAAAGTGATTGTTCCTCGTTCTGATGAAGGATTGGTTGTTGTTGATGATGATGCATCGTGTGCGCCCCCCCTCCAAATGCTTTGTTGCTTATGCGGTGTTGATCGGCACCGGCGAAGAGCTGGCTGGAAGAGAGAGAAAGAAGTGATCATGAGAGTGAAGAACGTGATGAAAAATTAATAAAATTCATAAATTATAAAAATACCCTTGCTTCATTAAAAGGTCAGTAATATTACAATTATGCCACCGCATTTTTTAAATCTTGGAGTGTATCTTGACCGTCCAAATAGACGAGATCTGTGGTTGGAATTGGTTCTCAGTTCTCACAGGGCGGTGTGGTTCTCACATGATCCCATCTCTCTCTCTCTCTCTATATATATATATATATAGGGATGGGATCTGGTGAGAACCAGTCACCAGGTGGGAACCGAAAACCGATCCCATCCGTCCATTTTGCAAAATCGACGCCCCAGATCAATTCAAATTTTCGATGGCAGTTTTGTAATTAAAACGAAAATCTTCAATTCGCGCGTCTCATTAAGGGTAGAATCGAAAAAAAAAATTATGTTAACAGTAGCATCGTTTCGCGAAGAACTGAACTCAAAAACTGCGAGATTCAATTTTCAAGCTTCAAAACTGAAATCACCAACGAAAAAAAACGATTCAAACTGAAGAAATCAAAATAAGACAATGCTTTGCATCAAAATCGAACCGAGCAAAGCAACAATGGCGGAAAATAAGATCGATTCAAGTTCAAAATTGGAAAAAGGTAAAAAAAAACCCTAGCTTTTTCGATTTCATTACTCTTGAATTGCAAAGTAAGAAAAAGTTGTAAAAACAAATTTTTCCATGACTGATTCGTTGATTTCCATAAAAATACAAGATATAAGATGAATATGTGTAGTAGTTAGATTCAGTGAAGTGATTTCGAAGCATTTATGTTGTTTAAATTGTATAAGAATCGTGATTTTAGCATACAAAGAGCACGAATTTTCCTGTATTTGATTTCGAAACGTGTTTCCAAAATCCTCATTTTAGCCTTTTGTATAATACATTTTAGCCTTTTGTGTAACACATTTTAGCCTTTTATGTAATACATTTTATCTTTCTGTGTAATACATTTTAGTATTCCGTGTAATACATTTTAGCGTTGTTTAAATTGAGTGGAATGGTCTTCAACATTGTTTTGAGGAATCTGTTGCCAAAATTGTATTTTAGCATTCCCTACAATACATTTTAGCATTCCGTGTAATACATTTTAGCATTCTGTGTAATACACTTTTGCATTGTTTTAATTTAGTGAGATGGGGTTGAGCATTGTTTTGAGGACTCTGTTGCTAAAATCGTAATAAATTTTAGCATTCTGTGTAATACTTCTTAGCATGTCATATTATGCAGATACAAGAAAAAGAAAAATGCAAGTTGATGATGAAGATCAAGAAAGAATAACAAATACAAGGAATGAGTAAGATATTAAAAAAGAAACAGCTACATGTGAACACGACTACAGGCTTGTTGAAGATGGCTACCCACTTCTGACAAGCAGAGCAATCCCATCTGCACTGACTAACGCAATCAAAAATTTGAATGAGGCACAAAGAGAAGCAGTAATGAATATGGGTTTTGGTGAAATCCTAAACTTATGAGTTAAAGAGTTACCACACAAGCTGACATACTGGGTTTTAAACAACTTCAATCCCAGAAGGTGTGAAATAGAACTTGCTGACAATGGAGGGAGACTGCACTTAGATGAAGATGATGTCCTATTGGTTCTTGGATTGCCGAAGGGCAGAACCCTGATAAACAAAAAGACTAGAAACAGAACATGTGAACTGACTGAAACTTGGAGGAAAAGATTTAATAAGCACAAATATAGGATTGTGCCATCAAATGTTGTGAAGGATATGCTTGAAGATGTTGAAGGAGGAGAATGGTTCAAAAGATAATTCATTGTGCTTCTGACATGTTGCTTGATTAAAAATGGCGGCAATGGATGCATATATCCTAACATAATGCACCATTTAGAAGATATTGACAATGTGTCAGAACTAAATTGGTTTGAGTTTGTAATCCGATGTCTGGTGGAAACTTCGCTACGGTGGCAAATAAACAAAGCAAGGGAATTCAGAGGACCAATACTATTCCTCATAGTAAAAATCCTCACAACTATTGTCATGTTATCATTTTAGCATATATTTGCAATCATTTTAGCATATTTATATACCGATTTTAACTTCTTCTTTGTGCATTGTTTCATATTACTGAAATTCAAATTCTAACAATAATTGGAAATGCAACAACTTTTATATGTTGATAGGGTGGTTTTGTACAACCGATATGTGCCAAGATCAGTGCCAGTTATTAGAGAATGGGATACCAACTTGTTGTTTGAGAGACAAGTTTTGGAAATTGATGCAGGAGGATTTGGTTTGGGTTTTATAGAGGATGTATTCATGGACCTCAATGATGATGTTGGATGGGAGAATCAAGGAGCTGATGTTGGTATTGCAGCAATTGAATATGCAGAGCCAAGCAATGCTGAGAGACTGTCAAGATGTCAATCACCAACTGTAAAAGATAAGCAATCAGTAGCTGAAATGATCATCCAACATTCAAAGACAATAATCACATCAATGCAGACAATACTTGATCTAGTTAATGATGTTCCCAATGAGATGTTGAATGACAGTGTCTTCAAGAGGATGGTTGATGCTGCGCTTATGGTCACGAAAGCTAATCCATCAACTTCTCCACCACACAATACACAGAAAACATCTTCTCAGACGGATGATGAATTCTGGGCATGCCCTGAACACATCAATGCAATAATTGAAATGGAAGAAGCTGCACTGAGGAGAGATGCTTTTAAGAAAATGATGGATGATGCCCCAAGCTTTAGCATAGGACTCACGTAAGAAGAACAGAACCAAAAGTGGAATGAGATGTTGAGAGTGTCGGGACTCTATGAAGTATTGTATGCTACTGAAAACATTGATGATGGAATAAATGAAGAAATGGCTGAAGGTGAAGATACTGAAAGAGAAAATGAAAAGGTACGTTCAATTTTAGCATCACATGTATCCGATTCTAGTACAGTTCAAATCACACCTAGACATGACATGGTATCTGATAATAATGTAAATCACATTACACAACAGATTCAACGGACAATGTGTAAGCTTACAAGAAATGAGAAGGAGTTATACTACTGGTTGATGGATAATGATGAATCAAATTTGTAAGTTCTTTCTGATAATGTTTGATTATGTTTGCTATCTCACAGGTGAAATGACTAAAAAAAGAACACATTCATTTTACAGATCTCAATTTGTATACTCCAATGGTCGTGTGAGTATTACAATGCAGGACATGAGGACGTTGACTGCAGAATCCTATATTTATTCATCTGTCATTGATGTCTGGAGTATAATATAGAACCACAATGAAGGAGTAAGAGGTCCATCATGTTGCAGAAAATTCTTTGCCACAACGGTTCCCACTATAAGTGAAAATACATATCTGCATTCATATTATTTCATTATAAATATAAACTATAACTTTTTAAACTTTGTACGAACAGTGCTTCTCCATTTCACAGCCACCAAAACACTTTGATGTAAGAAAAAGAATGATACAATTCTCAGAATTGCTTCTTATGGAGATAAAGAGCTTCAAACACATGAACATAGATGATATAGATCTGGTAAAATTATACTCATTCTAGCATGAAGAAATTCCAAGTTGATCATACCATCTGACATTTTAACATCTTATCTAATTCATTTTAGCATCTTATGTAATATATTTTATCATCTTATCTAATACATTATAGCATGTTCTTTTGCAGTACCTATTCCCAATATACTACTCACAGCATTTCTTCATGATAGCCATTGACGTTGACAAACAAAAAGCAGAAATAATTGACAATTCTTCAGCCATGCATGCTGATGAGAATGAAGTGAAATATGGCGACATCCCACAAACTTTGGTAAGCACATAATTACAACATGTATACAATACAAACCATATAAAACTAATATGAAGAAATCAAATACAGGTTGAATTTTTAATTAATTTCCTCTACAACAACGGCCAGAAGAGAAGAGCAACAAAAATGTCAAAGAAGATGATGCCTGCTGAAAGATTGAAGATGCCATGGAGGGATGATACAAACAAATCTGACTGTGGGGTATATCTGATGAGACATATGGAGATGTACAATGGGAATGGGTGGCAGAATTGGAATTGTGGCCTGACTGCAAACAATTTGAAGCAGTTGAAATACATGAGAGCCAAGTACTGCGCCGCAATACTTAGTGCAGACAGTAACATTGAAAAGGAATGAATCAGAGCTGAGGCAAAAATCCACTACAATCCTTAAGTTGACATTGACTCCATTATTCTGAACAAGAAAAATTAGCTTGTAATAATATTATTCTGAAGTGTATTATGTGTTTTTGTATGAATATGTTTTAGCAGCACAATCTTTGTTTGGATTTTGGTGTTTGATTCTAGCATACTATCTTATACTATATTGTACAAGTTGAGCAGTCTCAATTAATTTTAGCATGATACTCCTTTAATTTTAGCATCAATATAAAACGATTGGCATATAAGAAATCATGAAACAATGTCATCTTGAGCAGTCCTATCTAATTTTAGCATCAATATAAAATGATTGACATATAAGAAATCATGAAACAATGTCATCTTGAGCAGTCCCATCTAAGTTTAGCATCATAGTCCTTCAATTTTAGCATGATAGTAGTTCCATTTTAGCATCACTAAAAACCGATTGGGATATAAGAAATCATGAACGAGAATGTCATGTTGAGCAGTCTCAACTAGTTTTAACATCATCGTCCTTCAAGTTTAGCATGTTAGAAATGCTAGTTAACCTGTAATAAACTCTGAACTGTAATAATGTAATAAACACTAGTATTAGAAGGTTCAGATTATGCTAATATTAAAAATAAAAATTCCTAAAAATATTAATACGTGACGGAGAAATTAATCTGAAGAAATAAAAAATACTTATGAATTATCCAATGAAATAATAGATAATATTCCAGAAATAAATAGGTAATAATATTCTATCCCGCGTAAAATACTTAAGGACAAAAATGTAATTTTAATTAAATATAATAAACAGTTAGTTATATTCAATTCAAATTAAATAAAACTTGTGTCTGATCAGAAACCTTCAACTGCAACACGCATATATTCATTCTTTTGAAATCCCCCTTTTCACAGAAACGAAAAATCTAAAACAAAAAAAAACGCAAACGAGAGCAAACACAGAAACGAAAAATATAAAAAAAAAACCGCAACCTCTAATCACAACAATGGCGGACAAGAAGAAAGTTGCAGCCTCTACCAACAAAAAACGTACACTTTCATTTCTGTAAAAAGAACATACATATAATCTGAACATATATGTACTTACTGTGTTGTCAGAGATGAAGTTAGGGTTCAATCATATTTTATATTTGTTGAGTTTTTTTTTCAGTAGGAAAACGAGCATAAAATTTGTTGATAATTTTAGCATGATGCTCGTAATATAATACCATATGTACCGATTTTTTAGTATGATACTCGTAAAACAGTAAAATTGAAAAAAAAACTTTTCTATTATTTATTTTCATAATATGGCAGAATAATGACAATGCCATGTTTAACATTGCATAGCGAATCCATAATTTTAGCACTTTCTAAAACCTAGTTTTAACATCGTGTAAAATGCAGTTGAGATATATTTAAAATCATTGTTTTAGCAAAGTGTATAATGTTGTTTAAGCATGTTCTAAAACCTAGTTTTAGCATCGTATAAAATACACTTTAGAGATATATTTAAAATCATTGATTTAGCGTAGTCTATAATGTATTTTTAGCATGACTAAACTCCAGTTTTAGCATCTGTTTGTGAATGTTTTATATTGACCATGTTGATTGAGCGGCTGTTATTTAAATGTATGCAGATAATTTAAAGCGTAAAAATCCAGAAAAAGATTCATCTGGAAAAAGTGAAGGAACAAAATATGAGAGAAGAACGAAAGCGAGAAATGACAAAGAGAGGCAAAAACAAATTAAAGCTGAATTTCTCGCTCACATTCTTGGAGAACATCTTGATTCTGAGAAAGAAAGTGCTCAGTCTTCATCATCTAAAGTTGAGGTTGTGATAGAGGTAAAGACAAATAAGCCAGATGATTGGCCAACACTGAAGGAAAGAGCAATCCCAGCACCTCTGTCAAAAGCAATTAAAGATCTCAACTATAAGCAGAGGCAAGTTGTCATTAGTATGGGATTTGGACATATCCTACACTTGAAAGTGTTGGAATTGCCTCAAAAGTTGACCTATTGGGTTTTAGATAATTTCAATCCAAGGCGCTGCCAGATTCAACTTCCAGAAAATGGAGGTAGTGTTCCAATTACTGAAGATGATGTTGCACTCGTGTTTGGCTTTCCACAAGGTCGAACACTTATGGAGAGGAAGAAAATGAATCATCCATGCAAGTTGATAGAAAGCTGGAGACAAAGGGTACAGAAACAAAAATACAAAATCCTAGCATCTGATATCATTACAAACATGCTTGAGGACGTTGAAGGAGGAAGATGGTTCAAAATACAATTTATGGTCTTGCTTACTAGTTGTCTGATAGAAAATGGAGGCAACGGGTATTTAGCTCCGAAGATCATGCATCTATTTGATGATATTGACAATGTTTCACAGTTGAACTGGTGTGAGTTCACGATTAGAGCCTTGATTGAGCATGCAACTGACTGGCACAGAAACAAAGTGAAAGACTTCACGGGCCCCATCTTGTTTTTGACTGTAAGACTCCATATCCATATTTCATTTTAGCAAATATTTGTATAAATTTTAGTACAATAATTGAACAATGCAACAGCTTGTGTATGTCGATAGGGTAGTCCTGTTCAGCAGGTATATACCCACATCTGTACCAGTCATAGAACAATGGGCTAGTGCTCAGTTATTTGAGAGACAAGAACTTGAAGTGAGTGCAGGTGGATTTGGTTTAGGGTCAGTGTTTGGACCCTATTATGGTGAGGAAGATGAGATGGAAGAAGACGAAGATCAGGGTGATGGAGCTGAGACAAGAGATAAAGAGAATGTGCCTTCCTATTCTGATCCCAGCCCGAGCTGCTCCTAGAAACCTATTGAGCAGATTTGGAAATGGATAATGGAGAACGCAAAGATAGCAGTTACAGCTGTCGAAAAAATAATTTCTATTGTCAATAAAGCTCCAGATGAGATGGTGAGAAATAAAAATTTCAAGAGAATGGTGGAAGCAGCACTTCTGGTGACGAAGGCAGAATCATCTGAGCAAAATATAAACATAACACCAGAACTTGATGATGATTTCTGGTCCTGTCCAGAACACATTGCTGTGATTATGGAGTTGGAGAAAGCTGTATTGAAAAGAGATGATTTGAAAAGGAAGTTAGATGCTTTGCCTACTCTGAGCCTGGGTGATGACAATGAGAGATGGGACACGGTCCTTAGAGTTGTGGAAGAGAATGATAGAATGATGATGCATGAAGAGAAAGAAGTGATTTCTAGAGAGAATGAGCCATTGGTGCCTCTTGACACTCAACATGAAGATGATTATGTTTCTCCTATTCGTTTTGGAGAAACTATGAGTGATAAAGAGGGTAAAGAGGAAACTACTGCTGAGAATGAAGGTGAAGAGCAACAGACTGGGAACAAAAATGATGTAAGTAACACTCTGCCATGACCTGTAATTTATTTTGCCATAAATCTACTACTCAGATTATTGTGATCTTAATATCAAAAGCATACTCCAAGCTTACAGAGTTTTGAGAAAAATACTGAGAATGCTGAAAAAGCTGTCAGTCACGAGGAAGAACAAGAACATGAGAAAGAGCACGATGTAAGAATTCTAGAATGACATGTAACTCATTTTCACATGACCAAGTATATATTTTAGCATCGACCTATAGCTCAATTTAGCATTACCTGAATAACTAACAATAGCACGACAATCCAAACTTGCAGGGTGTTGATCAAAACACAGAGAAGAAAGATCAAGTTGAGAAAGAGGGTGTTGATGAAAACCAAGAGAAAGAAGATCAAGCTGACAAACAGCATGATGTAAGTTTCATTTAAGCATGCATACACTCTATTTCAAATCAAAACATTCTTAACATAATAATCTAAACTTTCAGGATGTTTTAGCAAACTGCTGACACTCCACATAAAGATAAACAAGTTTCAACTGCTGAAGAACCTGTAAGTTACATTTTAGCATGCTCTATATATGATTTTAGCAATTTGTCAAAATTTATTTTAGCTTGCACTACCTTTCCAAGCAAAACATTGATAACATATGATATCAAATTTTAGTGTCGTCAAGCTATGAAAAAAGATAAGAAGAAGATTGTAGAGAAGGATTCTCAGGCTGAGGTAAACAATATTAAATCATTTACATATCATTATACTTCATAAAATTTTATCATGATAACCAATCCTGGCATAACAACTACGATATTGTATAATTGTATAGGGATGCACAGGGGTGGTCACACGAAATAAATTATCTTTGAAAAAAACTGAGAAAATGGTGTCTCCTTATCAAGACAGAACAATAACAACGAATGAAAAGTTGATCAAGAGTGAGAGGGATTTGTTCTTCTGGTTGATGAAGAACGATGAAGCAAATGAGTAATTTTCATATATCATCTTTCAATATTATTTCACATTATATTATAAAACAAAATTACTTTGAAAACATCTCACAAAGAACTAATTTTTGCAGTGATGATTTTGTTTATTCGGATGGAGAGGTCTTCATTGCAAGGAATGAAATGAAGACATTAGCTCCTGGCATGTACATTAGCTATGCCGTTATCGATGTGTGGAGCACCATCCTGAATCATAATGAAAAATTGAAAGGTCCGAATTCCCCGAGAAGATTCTTCACTTCAACAGACACAACTGTAAGTGATTTGGAGTTCTTCAGTCTCATGCTAAAATGTGTATATGTTTATGCTAATACGTGCATAAATAATTTTCTGTATATTGTACAGTGGAAAACAATTTCAGAGCCTGCTGCAGCATGGGATGAGGAAAGAAGAATGTCAAAATTCTGTGAAACACTGCTCGGAGAGATTCAGAGGATGAAAACACTGAAAAATTGCAGACATTGATATGGTAAAACAAATATATACATGAGAATTTCAATTATAGAATAACAAAACTCACATAATCTTATTATTCATGTGCAGTACCTCTTCCCCATATACAATGCAAACCATTTCTATGTTGTGTCCATCGACCTTCGCAAATACAAGATGGAGATACTTGACAACTCCTCAGTGCTAGATGGTGAAGAAAGTGTCAAGTATGGTGACATCCCCAACCTCACGGTATGAGCAACTAAACAATACAAATGTTTAACATTCAACAGAACACCACTAACAATAAAAAATATACAGGTCAAGTTTCTGGTAGAATTCCTAAAGAATAATGACCAGAAGAAAAAATTGGCACAATTGTTGAAGAATTTCAAATCTGCTGAAAGATTGAAGATGCCGTGGAGGAATGACACCAACAAAATTGACTGCGGGGTCTTTGCGATGAGGCACTTGGAAACTTACAAAGGAGATGGGCTAAAGAATTGGAAATCTGGAATCAAGCCAAACAATCTCAAACAACTCAAGTTTATGAGAGCCAAATACTGTACTGCGATTCTCAGTGCAGACAG
The DNA here is from genome assembly GCA_026008535.1 of Perilla frutescens. Classification (NCBI taxonomy): domain Eukaryota; kingdom Viridiplantae; phylum Streptophyta; class Magnoliopsida; order Lamiales; family Lamiaceae; genus Perilla; species Perilla frutescens. The sequence continues at coordinate 18,610,117 of BRKX01000005.1, forward strand.
TAATGTATATGGTGCTAGGTACAAAGCGGAGGCAAACTTATTCTACAGGATGTCATGTGAAGATGGTCTGATCAGTGTTGAAGATTTCCTTCTCTCTCTCTGAATGATTTGTAATCTTAACCAAATTTCTGCAAATACTACCATTTTGAAGACAGATTAATCATGAATATTATTTTTATAAATATTAGGTTAAGCTGATAATTGTTAGTTTAGGTTGATGAATATTAGTATCAGATGTTTTGTGATGGATAATTGTTAGTTTAGGTTGATGAATATTAGTATGTATTCATATTTGTACCAACATGGTATTGTTATTTAGATTTTAGCATCATACCATTTCTCCTCCAATTTAGCATCCCACTTCGCCCATTTTAGCCTCATGAAGTTCTCATTTTAGCATGTGTTGATAAACAAAATATGGAACGGCGATTTCATTGGAATGAAATGCAATACACCCTATTTGGGAACACTGAACCCTAATAGGAATCTCACAATTACTAATTGGGATCACATGAGCCCGAATTGGGAGGTAATAAACCCTAATTGAGAACGGTGAACCCTAGTGGAAAATGTCACATCAAATTTAGCCTCCCATTTCTATGACTATGCTTCACCAGTCTCTGAATTAATTTTAGCATGATACTACTATCATTTTAGCATTGTAGAAACACTAGTTCGTCTATAATAAACTATGAACTGTAATAACGTAATAAACACGAATATGAGAAGGTTAAGATTATGATAAAATTAAAAATAAAAGTTCCTAATTAAAAACATTAGTACGTGATGGAAAAAATTAATCTAAATACATAAATAATAATTAGTATGTTAAAATAATTATGACTTTTATTCTATGAAATAATATATCATATTTCGTCCCGCGTAAATCATTAGGTATGAAAATTTAATTAAAATTAAATTTAATGAACAGTTGAGATATTCAAATTAAAAGTTATGTGTGCTCAGAAACCTGCAACGAGCATATATTCATTATTTAGCTGCAACAAATCCCCCTTTTCATAGAAACTCCATTCACGACAACAAGAGAAAAAAAAAGCGCAAAGACGAAGAACAACAATGGCGGACAAAAAAGTTGTAGCCTCTACCAACAAAAAAGGTACACTTTTGTTTCTGTAAAAAGAACATACATACGAAGGTCTGAACATATATGTACTTACTGTGTTGTTAGAGATGAAGTTAGGGTTCAAACATATTTTAAATTTGTTGAGTTTCGTTTTTTTTTTCCAGTGGGAAAGCAATCATAAAATTTGTTGATAATTTTAGCATAATCATTGTAGCGTAATAAGATATATGTGACGAATTTTGAAAAACTATGAGAGTAAAGTTATTTATTTTGAAAAAAAAACATTTTCTATTATTTATTTGAAATCATTGTTTTAGCATGATGTACAATATAATTTGAGCATGAATAAACTCCAGTTTTAGCATAAATAGATTATATTAGCCATGTTGATTGAGCTGTTGCAGAATTATTTTAGGACAAATTGATTTATAATTAACCTATGCAGATAATTTGAAGCGTAAAAATCCAGAACCAAATTCATCTGGATCAGAATTCCTTCATCAAATTTGAGGAGAACATATTGATTCTTTCCAAGAACATGTTGAGTCATCATCATCTCAAGTTGAGGTAGTGATGCAGGAGAATACGCTGAAGAGCACAACAATCCCAGCACCTCTGACGAAAGTAATTAAAGATCTCAACTATAAGCAGAGGGGAGCTGTCATTAGTATAGGATTCAGAAATATCTTGTACCTCAATATAAGGGAAATACCACAAAAGTTGAGCTATTGGGTTCTAGATAATTTCAATCCACAATGCTGCCAGATAGAACTTCCATAAAATGGAGGTAGTGTTCCAATTACTGAGGATGATGTTGCACTCGTGTTTGGCTTTCCAAAAGGTCGAACACTTATGGAGAGGAAGAAAATGAATCACCGATGTGAGCTGATATATAGCTGGAGACAAAGGGTGGAGAAAGAAAAATACAAGATCGAAGCATCTGATATTATTACAAACATGCTTGAAGACACTGAAGGAGGGAGATGGTTCAAGATACAATTTATGGTCTTGCTTACAAGTTGTCTTATAGAAAATGAAGGCAATGGTTATTTACCTCCGAAGATCATGCATCTCTTCGATGATATTGACAATGTGTCACAGTTCAACTAGTGTGACTTCACTGTTAGATGCTTGGTCGAGCATGCAACATCCTGGCATAGAAACAAGATGAAAGACTTCATGGGCCCCATCTTGTTCTTGACTGTAAGACTCCATATCCATATTTCATTTTAGCAAATATTTACATACATTTTGGACTCTTTTTTCCTGATTACCAGTACTAATTATTACAATAATTGAACAACGGAACAACTTCTGTATGTCGATAGGGTAGTCTTGTTCACCAGGTATATACCCAGGACTGTACCTGTGATACAAGAATGGAATACAATTCTGTTAATTGATAGAGAAGAGTTTGAAATGAGTGTAAGTGGATTTGGGTTAGGGTCAGTGTATGGACCCTATGAAGGTGAGGAGGATGAGACATAAGAAGAAACTATGAGTGAGGAAGTTGATTCAGAGGGACGTGAAGGGAAATACGATGTAAGTAACATTTTAATATGGGCTGTAATTGATTTTGTCATGAATATCTTGCTTAGATTATTGTGATCTTAATATCAAAAGAAAAAAAGATTGACAACATACTCCAAACTTACAGGATGTTGATGAGGAGGATGAGAGAGAAGAAGAAACCATGAGTGAGGAAGATGATTAAGAGGAAGGTGGAGGGGAACACGATGTAAGTAACATTTTACTATGACCTGTTGTTGGGGTTTTTTCGAATTGAACCATCGCAGGATCTAATTGAATGTTCATTAATCCTAATATCATGTAGATCATAAATTCATGCATCTCATATGTTTTAATTAACCGAGTTTAAATAACATGCAAATCCGGTTTAAACGATTCTACTAAAGCGGAAATATAGAATCGAAAAATGACTTACAAATCAAACGACGGGTGGAGGACAAGATTAAAGGTCTAATCTTGTTGTTGTGTATGATGATGATCGGCGTCCACTGTGATATTCCACTCCTTGATCTTCTGTTGTATTCTCGGACTGAATCTAGTTTCAGGGTGGGCTGAAATCTACTAGATCGGTATGGAATCTGTGGAGATAAAGAGAACACAAGAGGAGCTGATCTGTCACACTCAAATTTCGTCCCCCACCTCCCTATTTATAGGGGAGGTGGTCGAAATTATCAAGCCCTAAATATACTGGGCTTGGGCCTCTATCTCTTTTCCAACTCCAGTCCATTAAAGTCATATTGGGCTACAACATGGATCTAGAAGAATATTAAATTGGCCTGCTAATTTATTTAATTTCCAATATCCAATAAACTTAGGATATTATTAAATAAATTAAGTATTATTTTTATTCCACTAAAGAAATAATATTGACCTACCAATTTAATACATATTTCTGAATATGCTTTCTCCTTTAGTCCAGCCATTCCCCGCGTTTAAGATATAATGCCCATTAATTAATTATGTAAGCTTCTGACAGCTATAATTAATTAATATCTTATCCTTGAGTAGTACCACACAAGCTTTACTCATGCACAGAATAAATTCCACCTGCAGGGTTTCAGCATGAACTTGCATTTCCTCAAGGGGACACCATCAAACTGGCGCACCAGGACACGGTGCCCCTACATATTGCACGACCTATCATAAGTGTAAATGTCACGACCCAACATATCAAGATTATTGATCCTTATGAAAGAATCTCACCCTTTGATAAATCAAAGCTGCAAACACTACACGTATATGTCCGCCAACACATAGGGGTTAAGAACTTGAACTCTGTGGATTCTTATTCTCTCATTTAAGGTCAAAATAGAGAATAGAATCCTAAGTAGATCCTCGTCAACACACTTGACCGTGTATTAGAATAATCAGTTAGTCAAGACAAACTAACTATCAGATTATTCTACGGCGTACCTATAGCAGGTTCAGTGCCATCTAAACTGTGAGCCTTTTAATACATCACAAGGAACCGATGATATGATCTAACCATGTGTTTACCCACACCATATCATCTACAATGTAAGTATAGTGAACATGCATTTAAATATAACAATTTAAATGCAAACAGTGACTGCAATTGTATTCATTCTATATCATCATAAAACCATTATTAATAATGTATACAAAAGACAGGTCTTCTAGTATACAAAACCAACACCTGTAACTGATTTTAGCATGAAGCTCTTACTCAGATTATTGTGATCTTAATATCAAAAGCAAAAGATTGACAAAATACTCCAAACTTATAGGGTGTTGACATAAGTACTGAGAATGCTAGAAAAGCTCTCAGTGAAGAGGAAACACATAACAATCTAAACTTGCAGGATGTCAATGAGAAAGAAGATAAAGTTGAGACAGAGCACAACGTAAGTTTCATTTAAGCATGCATACACTATTAAGCAAAACATTGATAACATAATAATGTAAACTTTCAGGCTGTTGAGCAAAGTGCTCAGGAAAATGGAGAAGAGGCTCCTGCTGAAGAGGAACAGGTTCCAGTTTCATTTTAGCATGGTCTATATATGATTTAAGCATGTTGGATAAATCCATTTTAGCATGCATACCTTTCCAAGTAAAACATTAATAGCATATGATATCAAACTTTCAGCGGGCTCGCGCTGCCAAAAAAGGAAAGAAGATTGTTGAGAATGATTCTGAAACTAAGGTAAACAAAAATTAAATCATTTACATATAATTATACTTAGTAAAATTTAATCATGATAACCAATCATGGCATAACAACTATGATATTGTAAAATTGTGTAGGGATATACAGGGGTGGTGACGAGAAATAAATTATCATTGAAAAACACTCAGAAGATGGTATCTCCTTTGCAAGAGAGAGTTATCACAACAAATGAAAAGTTGAGCATGACTGAGAGGGAATTATACTTCTGGTTGATGAAGAATGATAAAGCGAATGAGTAATTTTCATATATCATCCTGCAACCCAAATCTGAGTCCGTGTAACCCAAAGGTACTAGACTATCAGAGCGGTATACCAGCATATAATCTCGAGTCCTTTTTAGGTACTTGAGTATATTCTTAACTGCAGTCCAGTGACCTTATCCTGGGTTAGACTGATATCTGCTTACCATGCAGACTGCATAGCATATATCAGGTCTAGTGCATAACATAGCATATATAAGGCTTCCCACAGTCGAAGCATATAGAACGCCCTTCATCTCATCTATCTCAGCCTGTGTGTGGGGACACATATCCTTGGATAGATGAATTCCATGCCTGAAAGGTATAAAACCTTTCATGGAATCCTGCATGTTAAACCTAGCTAGCACTGTGTCAATATATGTCGCCTGGGATAAGCACAACATCCTTTTCTGGCGATCTCGAATTATCTTGATGCCAAGGACGTGTCCGGCTTCTCCTAGATCTTTCATATCGAACTACTTGGACAACCACACCCTTATGTTAGATAATACTTTCTTACTGTTTCCAATAAGTAAGATATCATCAATATATAGCACGAGGAAAGCCACCACATTTCCGTCACTCTTCTTGTACACACAGCTCTCATCCGGACATTGCACGAATCCATATGACTGGATAACCTCGTCAAACCGGATGTTCCAAGACCTTGACGCCTGCTTAAGTCCATAAATGGATCTCTTAAGCTTGCACACTAAGTGCTCTTGGCCTTTAGCAATGAAACCCTCTGGTTGCTTCATGTGGATGTTTTCCTCAAGACTTCCATTCAGGAAAGCTGTCTTGACATCCATCTGCCAAATCTCATAATCCAAATGAGCGGCAATAGACAAGAGAATCCGGATTGACTTAAGCATGGCTACTGGTGAAAAGGTTTCCTCATAATCGATCCCTTCTTTCTGAGTATACCCTTTCACCACCAATCTTGCCTTGAAGGTTTCAACCTTCCCGGCAGCTCCTCTCTTGCATTTGTATACCCACTTACACCCAATGGGTTTTACCCCATCCTGTGGTTCTACAAGCTCCCAGACTTGATTGTGATCCATAGATCCAATCTCAGACTCCATTGCAATTTTCCAAGAGTCTGCATCTTTGTCTTGGATCGCTTTGTCGTAGGTCCTGGGATCCAATTCATTTAGTCCTTCAGGGAAATCTGAAGATTCTCCCAAACTAATGAATCTGTCAGGTTGGCGTACAACCCTCACACTGCGACGAGGCAGTTCCTGTACTTCTGTGACACGTTGTGCAGTAATTTGTGGTTCCTCTTCTTGTACTGTTGGTGTCAGATTTGAATTTTCCCCTCGTATTTCCTCGAGTACTATCTCACTTCTTGGCTTGTGATTTATTACATAGTCTTCCTCTAAGAATCGAGCATTGGTACTCACAATGATCTTCTGATCCTTAGGACTATAAAATAAACCACCTTTCGTTCCTTTGGGATATCCAACAAACAGTCTAACATCCGTATGTGGTGCCAGCTTATCAGCTTCCTTATCCAGCACATGTGCTGGACTACCCCAAATCCGAAAATGTCCAAGACTGGGCTTTCGTCCAGTCCAAAGTTCTGTGGGTGTAGATGAGACTGATTTTGATAGAACCACATTTAGAATATAGGCTGCCGTTTCCAGAGCATATCCCCAGAACGAAATAGGCAGATCTGAATAGCTCATCATCGATCTAACCATCTCTAACAATGTTCTGTTCCTTCTCTCCGCCACGCCGTTTTGCTGTGGTGTTCCCGGCGCAGTCAACTGGGATGTAATCCCATTCTCTGCTAAGTAGTCCCTAAATTTATTCGAGAGGTACTCACCACCATGATCAGACTGTAGTGATTTGATACTTTTACCTGTACGTTTTTCCACTTCCGCTCTGAATTCTTTGAAAGTCTCAAAGGATTCTGACTTGCGGTGTAACAGGTATATGTATCCATACCTTGAGTAATAATCAATGAACATGATGAAATACTCGTACCCTCCTCGAGCTTGAACTAATATAGGGCCACATAAGTCAGAGTGAATCAAATCTAGTACCTCTTCAGATCTATTCCCTTTATCCTTAAAGGGTCGCTTGGTCATTTTACCTTCCAAACAGGATTCACACAAAGGGAACGATTCTAGGACCAATGAAGACAAGGGCCCATCATTTACTAGTCTTTGTATCCGTTTAAGGTTAATATGGCCGAGCCTAAGATGCCAAAGATAGGTTTGATTCATTTCCGAAGGTTCTTTTCGTTTGTTAGGGTTTATGACCGATGTATTCAGTAAATGCATTTGCGTAGTGTTTTGCATAGGATTAAGTAAATAAAGATGTCCATCCAATGTGCCAGAACAGATAAAATGTTTATCACTAAAGATAACAACCTTGTTATTAAAAGAAACAGAATATCCATCCATAAAAAGTTTAGAAACTGAAATCAAGTTTCGCCTAAAACCAGGCACATAAACACAATCCTTTGAAACTAAAATCCTATCACTACTAAAAGTTAAGGTTACGTCTCCCACTGCAACTGCCGCCACTTTCATAGCATTGCCCATGTAGACTGAAATCTCTCCATCACTCAGCTGTCTTTTTACTAGGAACCCCTGTAAAGACATGCAAACATGATCAGTAGCTCCAGTATCTACTACCCATGACTGAGTAGAACAAGTAGCTAAACATGTTTCAACGACAAGAGATTGAGACATACCCTTTTTCTTCTTTTTGTTAGGACAATCCGCCTTCCAGTGACATGGCTGGCCGCACTTGAAACACTTTGTCTTTGACTTAAATTCCTCGGGAGGAATCTTAGTCTTAGACTTTTTCACCTTAGGCGCCCCTTCTGCAGCTTTCTTGGGTGCGTTCTTCTTCTTCTTCCTTTTAGTACCGGAAGAAGACGGCCTATTTTCAGCTAGGTGTGCCTCTGGATTTCCTTTTTGAAGTAACTCAGCCGCCTGAAGATCCATGAGCAGTTCAGTCAGGCTGACATCCCTTTTAATCATGTTAAAGTTCAGCCTGAACTGCTCAAACCTCGAGGACAGGCTATGAAGAACAATGTCGATTTGAGAATAGCCATCCAGCTCTCCTCCCAAGGTCTCGATCTCAGCTAGATACCCCATCATCGTGAGAACGTGATCCCTAATAGGTGTGGAGTCAGACATTCTTGCATCCATTAGCTTCTTCATCGCCAAATGGCGTGCCGAGCGGTTCTGATGACCGAAGAGCTGCCTAAGGTTGTACATGATATCATAAGCGGTTTTCATAAGTTCATGCTGATGTTGCAACACATTCGACATGGATGCCAGAATGTAACAGCGCGCTATCTCATTGGACCTAACCCACTTATCATATGCAACCTTTTGGGCTTCGTCAAAACCCTCATCTGGCTTCTGAGGACATACTTCTTCAAGTACGAATTTGTGTCCTTCCGCAGTGAGAACAAGATTAAGGTTTCGAATCTAGTCATTGTAATTTTCACCGATTAACTTGTTTTCTTTGAGAATAGTGGACAGGTTGGAGAGTGCCATGATGATATAGAATAACTGAAAAGTAAACATGCAGTACAGTCACAAACTTTAGGATACTCACATATAATCGTATACCTCAAAAAATTATATGTAATCCACCGACATTTTAAAAATATTTCTTATAAGCCACGTTAGTGTGGACGTTTATAAAATTCATCCTTAAACAGGTAAAACCAACTTTAATTTACCTCCAGTCAAATTTCCTTATGACAAGTAAATTAATAGTCAGAAATAACCACGGTCGTGTAACCTTCAAATTAATAAGCCACGTTAGTGTGGAGATTTATTAATAAATTACACCTAAGTGTGAACACCATCATCTTAGCACCAAGTCCACTATTTCGAACTCCCTGCTCCAGTTGGAGGAGTCAATTTGTTCTAGTAGTGTTCTACAGCTATCTTGATAAAGAAGTTTAATTTCTAGAGATAACAGCGATATGACACATCCGTTATGGAGGAAGACCTATTGTCAACTCGCATGTCAATCACATCTTAATTAAACCAGATTAATGGAGACCGTTTGAGATTTCTACATACTTTGGTATGAATCTCTCCCACTTAGTTATTTAAGATTGAGGTTTTATTTTATCCCATTGTAAAACATGCAAACATCATATAAAATGATAAAACACCATTGCATGCTTCAAACAACATAATAAGCAATAATAATAAAAACCAACTATCATGACTTATATCTCATGTTGCTGAATGAGATAAAACTGGAAAGTCAGCTCCGGAACCTCGGGCATGGCCACCGCCCTCATCACTACGCCTCGCCGAAAATCCTAGCTCCAATTAGGATTTCGGGATGTGAATCAGTGATACTTCCTTTCTTGAGCTGTACCACTCTTCTTCTTTGAGTTGATCTTCAAACTTTTTTCAATATAGAATTTCTATTCCTTAAAGGAAAAAAACTAATATATCTAGAATAAAATTACAACTCAATGACTTGGTCTAACAGTTTTATTTCTATTACATTAAAACAACATAAAATAAAACCTAGACTTAATCCATGGATTTTCTCATGGATTAAAATCACGTAGCCAAACCGGCATACGGCCCATCATACATTCAACATAAATTAAAACATACATCACATAATTAAGGAGCCATGATAGTCGGTAACCCTGCAAACAAGTCAGTCTACAAATCCAACAATCACAATTACATGATTAGCATAAAATAACATATGATATCCAAACATGACATATTAAATAATATTCAAATTTTCCAATTAATAAAATTAATTAATTCGATATTATCCACAAGATAAAAATTGGAAATTAAAATAATTATCCACCAATTTTAAACTTGTTAAATTTCGAAAATATCTCTTAAATAAATCTGGAAATTATTAATAATTATCCACCAAATTTATTTAATATTTTCAAGTTACCCTAATTAAATAATAATTGGATATATTGATATAAATCAAAAATCTAATCCAAATATTATCCATAAGAATCTAAATCTTCAAGGATAAAGTTTGGAGATTTGATTCCAATCCAAAATCTTCCAAAACTTATCCAAATTTAAAATCTTATCACAATTGGATTTTGATAATTATTTGTATATATCCAAAATCACCTTATCCAATATTTAATCCCATAGATTTCGAAATTGTCCAAATAATAAATTGGTGATTTGATCCACTTCAAATTCTTCCAAATTTAAAATTCTATTTTCAAATCTATCTAGATTAAAATTAGGTAAATTAAGATATACATCAAATAACATCAAATCTTTAATCCAACAACCAAATTTTCGAAAACATCATTAAATAAATCTGGAATTTTAATTTTCATTAAAATCTTCTCCAAATTAATTTAACAAATTCGAAAATTACCACTATATTTCACATTTGGAAATTTTGACATTAATCAAAAAACTATTTCAAATAATATAGCTATAGGTTTCGAAACTTTCAAGAATTAAAAATCTGGAAATTTTGATCCACTTCAAAAATTACCAAATTTAAAATTCTAATTTCAAACCTATCTTGATTAGAATTTTGTAACTTTGGCGTCTCATGCATGATCGCATTCCTGTAGATGTTAGGTTGCAGTCCCGTCGTATTCATCTTACGTCTCGTTGTCAGTGTTGTATCGATCCGCAGGTCGAGTCCATTGAGCATGTTTTTCTTTGGTCTGAGGCTGCAAAATCGATGTGGGCATATGTTGCGAATTGGTTCCATATTACTGCTCCACGTGCACACACTGTTGCACATGCTTTTGGGTTTTGAAGGGGGCTGTTCCCACGGTCCATTCCGAAGCACATTAGCTTTTTGATTCCTTACTTGGCTTTCTGGTTTATTTAGACGGAGAGGAACAGCCGCAAGCACCGCGACGTTCCTTTCCTTGTGTCTCACATTGTTTGGCAGGTACAACATCACCTTCATCTTCTGGTTTCAGCTGGGAAGCTCCTTCCGCAGCATTGGTTGGGTTGTTACCCTCAGGTGCCTTTTATGCATGTTGCTGACCCCGTTCCTAGAACTTTACGTTCTAGAATGGTGTCGTGGCGGCCTCCGGAGGCACCCTGGGTGAAGCTCAACACGGATGGATCTTTTTCGACGGATCTACAGATGGCGGCTGGTAGGGGGGACTTGTTTGGGATCACACAGGGTCGATGTTGGCTGGTTTCTGTGCGCCCTTGAGGGCGGCATCCAGCTTTGATGCTGAGTTCCAGGCTCTGCTTCATGGACTCAGGCTTGCAGTTCAGTATTCGGATCATGTTTGGATCAAGATGGATGCGGCTTCTGTTGTGTCGGTGTTGCAGTCTGGGCGTCAGGGTTCGCCTGTGACCCGGCACACGCTCACTTCCATCAGATTGTTGTGTAGAGGTCGGCATGTTCGGTTCACACACATACCTCGTGAGGGGAACCGGACGGCTGATTTCCTTGCTGGTAGAGGGGCCTAGACCTCGGTATTGACTTTCTATGATGATGTTTCAGCTCCTACTTATCTGCTCTCCCTGGTACGGATGGATCAGTTGGGTTATCCCAACTTCAGATTTAGGTATCATTGATGAGGATCGCGTTTCTTATGTTTGTCATATTTTATTATTTTGGTTTGTTTGTCTGTTTGGAGTCTCAGTTTGTTTGTGGCTGTGCTCCACGTTTTAGTGCTTCTTTTATTGTTGGAGTTAGTAACCGAGTTGTGGATGCATCTCCTCTGTTTATTTTTCTGCTTTCATTTTCCCGTGATTGGTTAGGGATATGTTCACTTCTGGGACATATCCCGCCCATGACATTGTACGAGACGTTGCTTTATTTATTCACAGGCTGGGCATGGTGCCGAATGCCCCACCCTTAGGGGTGTTTTCGTAAAAAAAAAAAAATCCGACCCTATCCAAAGTAAAGCTGGAAATTTGATATTGATCAAAACATCATCCAAACTTTAATGATAGTGGCCGAAAATACATAGCTCAAATTAGGGAATTTTTTAACACATCAAATTCGAAAATTTGACTCAAATTTTCGATCACCTTATTAAAATAAATCTGGAAATTTTGACTTCATCAAAAATCTATTCCAAATCCAATTTTAATATAATCAAAAATTACAGCAAACCTCAAAACTAGAATTTTCGAACTACATCAAAAATTCATCCAAGTTTTGAACATACCATTCGAAAATTACCAACATATAAATCTGAAAATTTAAGTAACATAAATATTTCATCAAATTTATACATATGTTTCGAATTAATCCTAGGATTAAATCTAGAACAGTGCCAAAACCCGCTCTGATACCAGTTGTTGGGGTTTTTTCGAATTGAACCACCGCAGGATCTAATTGGATGTTCATTAATCCTAATGTCATGTAGATCATAAATTCATGCATCTCATATGTTTTAATTAACCGAGTTTAAATAACATGCAAATCCGGTTTAAACGATTCTACTAAAGCGGAAACATAGAATCGAAAAACGACTTACAAATCAAACGACGGGTGGATGACAAGATTAAAGGTCTAATCTTGTTGTTGTGTATGATGATGATCGGCGCCCACTGTGATATTCCACTCCTTGATCTTCTGTTGTATTCCCGGACTGAATCTAGTTTCAAGGCGGGCTGAAATCCACTATATCGGTATGGAATCTGTGGAGATAAAGAGAACACAAGAGGAGCTGATCTGTCACACTCAAATTTCGTCCCCCATCTCCCTATTTATAGGGGAGGTGGTCGAAATTATCAAGCCCTAAATATACTGGGCTTGGGCCTCTATCTCTTTTCCAACTCCAGTCCATTAAAGTCATATTGCGCTACAACATGGATCTAGAAGAATATTAAATTGGCCTGCTAATTTATTTAATTTCCAATATCCAATAAACTTAGGATATTATTAAATAAATTAAGTATTATTTTTATTCCACTAAAGAAATAATATTGACCTACCAATTTAATACATATTTCTGAATATGCTTTCTCCTTTAGTCCAGCCATTCCCCGCGTTTAAGCATGTTGGATAAATCCATTTTAGCATGCATACCTTTCCAAGTAAAACATTAATAGCATATGATATCAAACTTTCAGCGGGCTCGCGCTGCCAAAAAAGGAAAGAAGATTGTTAAGAATGATTCTGAAACTAAGGTAAAAAAAAATTAAATCATTTACATATAATTATACTTAGTAAAATTTAATCATGATAACCAATCATGGCATAACAACTATGATATTGTAAAATTGTGTAGGGATATACAAGGGTGGTGACGAGAAATAAATTATCATTGAAAAACACTGAGAAGATGGTATCTCCTTTGCAAGAGAGAGTTATCACAACAAATGAAAAGTTGAGCATGACTGAGAGGGAATTATACTTCTGGTTGATGAAGAATGATAAAGCGAATGAGTAATTTTCATATATCATCCTGCAATATTATTGTATCAACTATTAAACAAATTTACTTTGAAAACAACTCACAAAAACTCATTTTTTCAGAGATGATTTTGTATATTCGGATGGTACAGTCTTCATTACAAGGAATGAAATGAAGACATTAGCTCCCAACACCTACATAAGCTATGCCGTTATTGACGTGTGGATCACCATCTTGAACCATAAAGAAAAACTGCGAGGTTCATACTCTCCGAAGAGATTCTTCAGCACAACTGGCACAACAGTAAGTGATTTAAATTTCTTCAGTCACATCATAAACTGTGCATATGTATATGCCAATATGTGTATTCCACGGTGCTAAAATTGGTATTTGTACAGTGGAAAACTATTTCAGAGCCTGCAGCAGCATGGGATGAAGGAAAAAGAAGATCAAAATTCTCTGAAACACTGCTTGGAGAAATTCAGAGGATGCAAACACTGAAAATCGCAGACATTGACATGGTAAAATAAATATATATATAAGAATTTTAATTATAGAAGAACAAAATTCACATAATCTTATCGTTCATGTGCAGTACCTCTTCCCAATATACAATTCAAATCACTTCTACATTGTTTCCATCGATCTTCGGAAGTACACGGTGGAGATACTTGACAATTCGTCAGTCCTGAATGGTGAATAAAGAGTCAAGTATGGTGACATCCCAAACCTCACGGTATGAACAACTCAACAATACAAATGTTTAAGATTCAATAAAACACCACTAACAAGCAAAACATACAGGTCAACTTTCTGGTAGATTTCCTGAAGAATAATAACCAAAATAAAAAAGCGGCACAATTGTCAAACAATTTTAAATCTGCTGAAAGATTAAAGATGCCCTGGAGGAATGACACCAACAAGATTGACTGTGGGGTCTATGTGATGAGACATTTAGAAACATACGAAGGAGATGGCTTGAAGTATTGGAAAAGCGGAATCAAGCCAGACAATCTGAAACAGCTGAAATATATGAGAGCAAAATACTATGCTGCAATTCTGAGTGCAGACAGTAATCTAGAAAGTGTAAGGAACAAAGCCAATGCAAACCTACACTACAGGCTCTCATGTCAAGATGGTCCCATTAATGTTGAACAATTTGCCCTGTCCAAATGATTTGTACTCTTAATCAAATTTCATGATTTGTACAATTAATTAAATTTCTGCAAGTAGTACCATTTTGAAGACAGATATATCATGAATATTTTCTGCAAGTACTAACAGTTTGTAGAAACATATCTTAGGAATGTTAATTTATAAATATTGTTAGCTTAAGCTGATGAATATTAGATTCAGATGTTTTATAATGCATATTTGGAAATGTTACTGTTAGTATATATTCATGTTTGTACCAACATGGTATTGTTCTTTTGATTTTAGCATCATACCATTTCTCCTCAAATTTAGCCTCCCACTTCGCTCATTTTAGCCTCATGAAGTTATCATTTTAGCATGCGTTGATAAACAAAATATACCCTATTTGGGAACACTGAACCCTAATGGGAATCTCTCAATTACGAATTGGGATCAGATGAGCCCTAATTGGAACGTAATATACCCTAATTGCGAAATGTGAACCCTAGTGGGAAATGTCACAACAATTTTAGCCTCCCACTTCGCTCATTTTAGCCTTATGAATGAAATGCAATAAACCCTATTTCAGAACAATAAACCCTGATTGGAACGGTGAACCCTAATTGGTATCTCATAGACCCTAAATGGGAGTAATGAGCCCTAATTGGAACGTAATAAACCCTAATTAGGAACGGTGAACCCTAGTGGAAAATGTCACAACAATTTTAGCCTCCCACTTCGCTCATTTTAGCCTCATGAATGAAATGCAATAAACCCTATTTGGTAACAATGAGCGCTGATTGGAACGGTGAACCCTAATTGGTATCTCATAGACCCTAAATGGGAGCAATGAGCCCTAATTGGAACGTAATAAACCCTAAGTGGGAACGGTGAACCCTAGTGGAAACTGTCACATCAAATTTAGCCTCCTACTATGCTTATTTTAACCTCATTCATTTCTAATTTTAGCATGTGCTGATTAACAAAAAATGCAATGGGAATCTAACAACGTATATAATCTCATGCTTCTAATATTTTAGCATTATATTCTAAACGGTAATTATGGTTAATAAAAATCAATATTAATATAATTACTGCAAAGAAAATGTCATAAACACTTTGATTAAAAATCATATATATTCTTAAAAATGAATGTGCTGAAAACAATTCACAAGCATTGTAAAATATGATGATAAACTATGCCCAATCACTATAATAACATCAAGCTGGACAATTCCTAGCATCATGATCTGACAACTTGTGGCAATTGCCGCACATTCTGAGTGGTTTGTTCTCCTTTCTCTTCCTTGCTTCCTTCTTAGATATCAAACGACTGCCGCTACCTTTTGTTTTGACCGGAATAGGTGGATGAACATGAATTTCAGAAGGCACACATGAACCGTAGAATTGCTCAAACATTATCGTCTTGCAGGGTGTTGAAGTAGAACCCTCCATATCACCACACTGAAACAATGCTTTCAACTTCTGCAGGCCAGCTAAAAATGAATTCATCTTCTCCAGATCACGCTCAACATAGCCCAAACAAGAATAAAATTCTGAAAACAACTTATTTAGCAAACTCCTAGTATCATCCGACACAAGAGATTAACCAAATAACTTAATACCAGCACCATGAATATGCTTAACTAATGCAGTTCTTGTCCAGCGGACCACAATATATTTAGATGGTATTGAAACTATTTTCAGATGCTTTAACAAAAGAAAAACATGAGAACACAATATGACATCCCTAATGAATTTCTTACAGCTACATACAACAGTATCATCTTCTTTGTTGTACGTCACTGTGTGAGTAATCTTACTGCCATCATCAACATTATACAGCAGCCCAAAATCACAGTGATTAATTCCTGCAACGCTACATTTAAAACACGAAGCCACAATTTCATCTTGCACCTTCTTAAACATTTCAGAAGTGTAAATACTAGCTGCATGTTTTTCAATTTCCAATGGAGTCTTTGTTATTGGAATGGTTGATTTATCAAGACTCTCTTGCAGATCATATGCATGTCTCTGTGCATCAATAGCACTATCAAAATGCATAAAAAATTCAACTAGATTTGATTTGAAATTGATGTAGCGGTTGAATAGGCTGTTAGAACTCTCTGAAATTGAAGTTGTTCTACAGAGACCACTCATTGGTAGTTCCCTAAAATAGGCAGGAATCCAATATTCTCGAATGCTGAAAATAGAATTGAACCAATTATCATTAGTCAAACAATAGTCCACCATGATATTATTCCATTTCAAATCAAAATCTGAAGGTTCATTGTAATCTGACCAAACAACATCACTTAATCTCTTCATGAACGATTCATCTTTCCTCAGCGTATGAGGAGCCTTTTCAGGAACCTTCATCATGATATGCCACATACAGAGCCTATGCCTAGAATCAGTAAAAGATTGTTCTACTGCAATCTTCAATGCAGGGTCTTGATCAGTGATTATCATACCAGGAGAATTCCCCATACATTTCAGAAACTTCTTAAATACCCAAGAATACGACTCATTATCTTCACCTGACAGCAAACTAGCACCAAAACATACACATTTACCATGGTTGTCCTTCCCAGTAAAAGGAGCAAATATCATGTTATACCTACCATTAAAACAAAAGAGAAAACACTAAGTACTACTGGAAGAAATAAAATACATCATGGAATCAATGGTAATGTATATGCAACAGAATGCTAAAATGTTATATGTATCATGCTAAAACTTTATACCCAAGATGCTAAAACTATGTTATACATCAATTTATACATATAGTGTTAAAATTACAAAACATCACATACCTGTTCAAACTATATGTTGAATCGAACGAAACAACATCACCGAAAGCAGCATAATTTCTCCTTGACAGAGCATCGGCCCAAAAAATGCGTATCAGTCTTTCCTCTTTGCTAACACAATACTCAAAAAAGAACCCAGCATGTGACTGTTGCTTTAAATGAAACTTATCCAATACCATTTGAGCATCAGCCCCATGAATGTATGCTCTCAAGTCACGGGCATAATTCTTGAAATCAGCTCCAGTACATCCTACATCAGAATAGCTCCCAACACCTTCCTTAAAAAGCCTATAACATCTCATTGGACCTATGTTTGCTCTAGCACAATTCAAAACAAAATTCTTGTGCACATCATCTAAATTCCTGTTCACCTTGAGAAATCTTTTGAAATCATCTGAAACTAATGAGTGAGAATGACGTTCTTCAAACAATTTGACAATGTATCATTTCTCAGAAGAAAACATGAACACAATACGAGCCCTACAATTAGATCTCTTAGAGACTCTACGCTTCTTTGTTTTAACTACATCGCTTGAATCACCAACCTCAACTAAAGCATTCTTCTCACCCTCTCGACTACAGTAAACATATTTCCACATAATTGTACCATCTTTATATTTCTTCTCTGATCCAAGACGAATGTCAAAACTAGATGATTCTGCATAGATCCTATAAAATTTCACACCCTCATCCAGAGTTTTAAAACTTTGTTCAAGAGTTGGCTTCAATTCACAATGTGGTATATAGTATTCTGTCATGCCAGGAGATATCTCTACAGTCATATTACTACGGTCACTTAAAACAGAAGAAGCTGACACATTAAAATAAAAAAATTATAAACTAAACAAGGTAAAATAATAATATAATCACATTAAGATATGTTCAGACATACAATCAACACATAAATTGATTTTTAGCATGAGATATGTACAATTATAGCATCATGAAACACACATTTTAGCACCACAATATTTTAACGTTTGCATGGTGTATTTAACATTGTGTAGCCGACTCACAAAAACACACACACAAAGCATGGTCTGTATGACATGTTTCACAGAGTGCAGTAGAAATAATTTAAAACCAGCATATTATCATGCGAAAACATATGTCACGAGATGCTAAAATGAATAGATTAACATGCTAAAACATCTTATATGGCGTACTCAAATAAACAGATCAAAATAATGCATATTCTGTATATTATCGTACTAAACCCTAGGATTCGTAACAATTAGAAAACAATTGATAAAACACAGAACTGAACGAAATAGATCAAATCCATTAAACATAAAAACATAAATACTGAATCAATGCAGATACAACGAACTCCAATAGAACGAACTGTAAAATCAATGCAGATACAACGAATTGCGAAATTAATCGACATTAAAATTTCAAAACTAAATCAAATAATGCAAAATAAAAATCATACCTGGAGTCGCCATGGAATCACAGATGTACAGACTTTACGAAAAATTAAGAACGATGAAATAGATAACTACAGAAATAAAAGAATGTTGAGAAATCAAAAAACGCGATGCAAACGAAAATTAGTTACGATGAAGACCGAACGCGATCGAAGATGAGATTTAAGGAAAATTTATCACGAGCGAGATGGGCGGAAGGATGAAGATGGAAACAAAAACAGAACAAAAAGGAAACAATTATTGAATTACTATATTACCCCCCCTCCAAAAAAGTTGCCGAAAATTACAGTAATGCCACCGCCCATCCACTTAAATGTGATTTAATCTGGGCCGTTCAGATTGAATGAAACAAGGGCTAGGATCGGTTCCCGGTTCTCACCTAGGGGAAGGGTTCACATTTGAACCCTTCCTTTTATATATATATATCATTTATGTTCATTTCATTCCCCCATCTAATTTAATTAAATCGATAAACCAATTATAGTAACTGTAACTCAAACTCATTGCAGCATAAGTAATTAAACCTCCATTTCTATTTTTAAGAATTGAATAGTCTTCCTTAGTTTGCACATCAATTTTGTGACTAGAAGAAATCCATAATTATTGCATGTGTGTAAAATCATGTTCTAGTACAAAAATATTTTTCGTAAATATGACCAAAATTTTGAATTTTTTTTTTCAAATAAATTTTCACTCGTCTCATAATTAAGATTAGTGAAAATTAATAATCAATTAGTTCTAGGTAAATAGAGAGAACATATGGACAAATAATTGATGACTGACGAGGATGGGTGAGAAAATTAAATATGATAGAAGAAGAAGAGGAAATATTTATTTTATTTTATTATTATTATTATTATTTTTGTAAAATTTACGTGCTCTCCTATATTTGCTGCTTCTTCTACTTCTTCCTTTTTTTTTTTTGGCTCTTTACTTAATCACATCTCTTAAAAATGTAGGGGCATAAGTTAATTAAAAAAAATTATAAGGCATTTTGTCGTTTATGCCAATGTAATCAAGTAAATGTAAAATAGCTCAATAATTCATGAAGCTTGGTGAATCTTATCCCGGATGAGATTGTTTGTGACAAAGTTTGTTGCATTATTTAATTATTTTCTTTGATTTTAGTTTGTTGCATTTTAATTTAATTTTACACTTATTATTATGAATTTATTTAGTATATTAATTAGATATGTTAAATTTTTAATATTGTATAGATATTATTAATTTGGATAGAAGGCTATTATATAGGAACAAAATTAAATTAAAATGTTCCCTCGAAATGAACTAGTGATAGAATGGTGTTATCTTGAGGTCAAAATATTATTACATAAGAGCGGTACGTACCTCGAAAGTTTAATTATTTATGTAATATTTGAAATCAACCGAATCGACCGACTATCCTAATGCTCGAACTCAGTTCGTTAAGGAATATTCAAACTCGGCTTAATAAATTATTATTATGTTCGAATCCAGTTCATGAAATGCTCGAAAATTTACTAAATGAGTCTGAGTTCGAATGCTCTAAAAAAACTTGTTTAATTTATATATTTGAGCTCGAGCTCGAAATAAAATAGTTTATTCAGTTTTATCCGTTTAAAATATTTATAATATTCAGCAACATGTTCGATTAATAAGCTTGAATGAAATTTAAACAAACTTTTTTCGATTGAACCCCAAATAACTCGCATGTGGTTCTGTTCATTTACAACCCTACTAATATCTAGCCAAATAAATCTTACAACATAATGATTTACTATCTACTAATATTAATAAGCTTGAATGGTCCGTTGATCCATGATGTTAGAGTTTCGTCGGTTGTTAAAAGGCAGAGATTGAAGATATACATAGAAGTTTTGAGAATACTTATGAGGATTTGTAGCCTCTTACCGACTGTTGGATGATGTATTTGTTGGATTTTTGGAGAGAAATGGTGAAGACAGGATTAAGCTCTCTTTTCTCTATCGTTTTTCAACACGTTCATTTTTTTAGCTTTTTTTTTTTGGAGGGGGACTATATTCATAACCCCTTTTAGGGGTGGTGGTTTGATTGTGCTAGTGAATTAAATATTTTTGGGTCAGATTTTTTCTCACTTCATCCAAAATGACGTTGTTTTGTGTCTGGATAAAGAATAGAGGGAAAATATACGATATTGATTTTGATTTTTTTACTTTTTTTATTTTTAGATACAATACAGCGTCTTTTTGTGATGAGGTGGAAATATTTTATGTCAAAGCACAACACATCGTCATGTTTTTGCCAAATCAAATTTCCATTTGTTGGGAAAAAAAGATGTCTAATTTGTAAAAAAAAATACAAATTTGTATTTTAATTACAAAATTTTAAAGTTTATATCTAAATTATAATTTTTTTTCAAAATTTATCTATTTAATCGTAATTAACCGTTTAATATTCAAATTTAAGCGATTATAATATGTTGAATGCACTGAATAAAATTTTTGGATAACTTATAAAAGATATTGATAAATAACTCAAATATTTGCACACTGCATCGAAGCACATGGAACTTCTCATCTATCAAATCTCTTTGTGGATTTTCTTATGCGAATTGAGTTTGTGGTTCATATTTTATTTAAAAATATAAGTCATAACACCTCCTTTTGAAGACTTGTTACTTGAATCAGGTCGTAATAGATAGAATAAAAATGATAGATGGATTAAATATATATAATTAACATGTATACTTTTTTTAATCGTATTAATCTTGTCATTTCTTCATAACTAGTATACAAAAAGAAACAACATATACGAATTACAAAAATTGTTGAAATGATTCCATACTCCTATTTTCTTCTCCAATATCTCTTCTTTCGCCATGGCCAACACAACCACTGAACTGGCTATCCCTCATTTTGAGAGAGAGAGGGGGCTAGAGAGGATAATGAAGATGTTTTTGAATCAGAACTTCATTAGATTGATATTAATAGATAGTAAATCATTATGTTGTAAGATTTATTTGGCTAGATATTAGTAGGGTTGTAAATGAACAGAACCACATGCGAGTTATTTGGGGTTCGATCGAAAAAAGTTTGTTCAAAACTCTAACATCATGGATCAACGGACCATTCTCCAATTTACAAGTAACCCTGATCTCCACTAAGCACAATAGATAATACCACGAGAATCAGTTCATTCCAAAATTTCAAAACATTAAATGAAGCAGCTGAAAATGTTGGAAACGATAGGCTTATGTGGAAAAGGTTGACCCTTATAATAATGATACATCAATCTTGACTGTATGCCAATAACGGCTTCTAGTGGAGAAACTTTGATGCTTTGTGATGACTCTGAACTAAGATCAAGGAGGACAAACAATCAAAATAAATTAATCCTTCTATTAGATAATGACTACCAGTCTACCACATTTAGAGCAAAAATATATCTCTACGAGGTTATGTTATGATATGATCAATAAAATAACAGCGCATATTTGCAAAAAATACCACGATTATCAGACTTTGGAAGTCGTACTAATTTGAAGTCATATAATTTATGAATGAGACTGGGAAATAGTCATTACCAATCAAGGCATGTTCTCTGCAGAGCGCACAGTATTCATAATTTATCAGACATATACGAACTACTCTAAGCAGCTAACATGATACAATTAATCATGCAGGGGAGCATATATGTTACAAAATAACTTTCTACTGGACCATTGGAGTTCTATTAAAACGTACATAAACAAGTTATTGAAAAGGGATGATTTAACAGCTGAGAAAGAAAGTTTACCTCACAAAAGCACAACAAGAATATTGGGCGGGAAGGGGGGAAAGTATCAAGTCTCAACTCTTCAAGCCCTATAAGTAATTCATTCATTTTCGAGAGCAGAATTATAGATGAGAATAAACATAAAATCAGAAACTCGGAAAGGGAAAAATTCAAAGCTAACATAAAATGTATATTTCTAAAACAGAGGCAAGAATGAAACTTCAAACCAGAATGCTCAAATTAGTTATGCCTTAGACAGCTGCATCAAACCACAATACTCAAATTAACTATTATTCTAGTCCAAATGACAAACTACTCCAATACGTTGATTAACTGGAATAACAGACTAGGATTCATCTATTGATACTACAATTTACATTTGTAGGTAAATGTAACATTGGAATAATAGGCTACAAAATGTAATTTAAAATGATCAGGAGGCTATTGTTGACAGCATGGTAAAGTTATAGCGGGATTTCAACGAAACCAATAAGAGTCGGACAAGCAACTCTCAAGATAATAAGTTCATTTGAATTAAAAAAGGAATACAGACCTTATGGGCAGCGAAAACCAGGCCACTACATTTGCGAGTTAGTTCTGCTAGTCAAGTCAAGGAATAACAGGTCCGAGAGAGTCATTGTGAGGACCCCTTTTTCTCTTTCTCGATGATGATGGTGATGCCGTGATGGTTGAATAATGGTGTCTCTTCCTCTTCCACTCCTCTCGTGGGTGCTGCTTTGCTTGGGTGTTTCGTGTTTGTTCAAGAGCGACGTTGAAGTGGTCAAAGTCTCTCGCTTTGTGGCAGGAGAAGAATGCTCGAACGATTTTCCCCGGCCATTTGAGTAACTTGAGGGGCTTGCTTTGATCGCAGTGGAAGCATGGGGTGATTTGACTGACTTGATTTTTCCACCGTTGTAGAGCTCGTCGGCGGAGAAGGATCGAGTGGCGCATGAGGTGGCCGCTGAAGTCAATTGCGAAGTCGTCAAGTTCTTGGTCTCCAGCATCGCCGTAGGTGAAGTACGGGGCGGGGCTGACGTAAGTTGTGTTGGAGAAGAAATTAGGATTTGGGGTTTGTTGATTTGATTTTCAATTTGGGGATTTTAGCATCGTTTTGAGTTTCCGAGGAGAATTGAAGAAGAATTCAGAAATAAACACATTCTTCGCAACTTCCGCGGAATGAATTGACAAAAGTAACGGAGCAGTGGGTAGCGGCGGTTACAGTGATGGACCAAATTTTGAAAGAACCGGAGTCAGGAGTCTAGATCTAAAAAAGCCACCAGTCCACGCGGCAACATCTCAGCGGACCAGATGGAGGAAGCTAGCTAGCTATAATAAATTCTGAAATGAGAAAAGAAAATTATGAGAGAGAGAGAGAGCGTAAATTCGATGCTGCGACCGGATGCATTGCATACCGTTGCTGGGTCGCTGCCACGTGTCATAATTTTTTTTTATTTTTTCCATTACCATGGTTAAATGTTGACTGTTTGTAAGTTACTTTGGTCAATAATCGGCTGTTGACTGAATTTTTATCGGGTAACTAGATTATTGAGTACGATCCGATGATTCTAAAGAATAAAGTGTGACTGGAGCTTGAAGCCTTAAAGGAAGGTGAGTTAGGGTTCCGATCCCCTTATCGGCCCCGCTGATTGTGCTTCTGTCCATCTGAATTGATGGTTTTCGTCGGGTTTCTACTGTTGAAGGGCTTTATTTTGTTGCGAAAGAAAAGAAAATGGTTGCTTAATTATAAATGTGTTGGTTTTTATCCGGGCTCCACTTTGAAGATTATGAATCGGCGTAGTTGTGAATTGGTCTTCCCGGTCATTGCAAGTTGTGGAAATCTTGTTGGAGAAGAAGGTATGTCTTGTTGAGAATGTTTGTGGGTTTAGTGCGCAATCCTTTTTCGTTTTGTAGATATATGTAGTTCCAGGTCGTTGCAATTTCATGCGGCTGTTTCGGCCCTTTTGAGTTGTTTTCATTAACTGTGACTGGTGAGATAATTGCTGCCGACGTTTTTGTTTGGATTGATAAGTCGATTATTGGTTATATTGTTGGTGAGAAGCGGTAGTAGGTGTAGAAATTGATTTGTGATTTTGAGACGATATTTGTTGTTGCGACCTTGTTGATTGATGTTGGTAGTTGAAATTCAATTTTTCAGCAATTGCAGTGGTTGCTGCATGATTTAATTGTATTGTGTTGTTTGCAATCTCCGGTGAAATGTTTCCCCTGTGCCTGACTTATCGAATGAAAGCTTGAACCTGTTGGCAGTGAGTGAGATTTGTATTTGTTATGGGTTTCGACCTTAATCTGTCGCCACCATACGTTGATGATAGTTTTGACAAGCCTGAGGGGTCAGCCTCAAGAGATGAGGCTGATCCTCAAGCAGAGGATGCGGATGAGCATTGTTTGGATGGTGAAACAGACATTTGCCGTGCCTTCGAGCGAAGTTTGGAGCCCAGTTCCTTGATTGAGGACATTGATGAGGCTTATGTCCTGTATTGCGAGTATGCGCATTGTAAGGGGTTTAGTGTGAGGAAAGGGTGTCAAAAATATTTTGATAATTCGTCAGAAATGCGGATGAAAGTTTTCAATTGCTCCTGTGAAGGTCAGCCGGATATTAAAAAATCAAATAGTCGTCTTGGTGTTTATAAGAAACAGGTTACCAGAACGAACTGCAAAGCTAGGCTTCGTTTGCTGCGGCCAAGAGATGGTCTGTGGACTGTTTTCGTGTTTGAGAAGGTGCACAACCATGAACTTTTGAATCCCGATCAAAGCTATTTACTGCGCTCTGCAAGACATCTACAAGGCCTGAAGAAATCAATTTTGGAAGCTCTGCTCTCAGCTGGCATCCCTATGACCCGTGCCTGTAAATTCTTGGAGCGAGAGAGTGGCGGTCGACAGAATGTTGGATTCACTCGGACGGATGCATACATTCATCTTGGCCGCAAGAAGGCTGAGATGAATGTAGAGAATGGAGATTCAAATGCGTTGCTCCAATTTTTTATGGAGAAGTCTAATAAGGAGCCTTTCTTCTACTGGAAGGTCCAACAAGATGACGAGGGGAAGTTGTTGAATTTCTTCTTCCGCGACTCCCGTTGTGCTGTTGACTATGAATACTTCGGTGATGTAGTGTCTTTCGACACTACATACAAAACCAATAAGTACAACATGGTATGTGCACCTTTTATTGGTGTTAATCATCATTTCCATATTGTGATGTTTGGTTTAGCTTTTTTGTCCGATGAGACGACTGAAACATTTGAATGGTTGTTTGGTGCCTTCCTTGAGGCCATGTACGGAAAGGAGCCTGAAGTAATCTTCTCCGATCAATGTCAAGCACTCATGAATGGTGTGGACTACACCTTCAAAACTGCGGCCCATCGTTTGTGTCAATGGCACATTAATCAGAATGCCCCGACACATTTTGGGTCGTTAAATGGTAATGTTGAGTTCAAGAAATTGTGGAATCGTTGTATGAACGGTTGTGAGACTGAAGATGAGTTCGAGGAAGTGTGGCAGCAACTAATTGAGACGTATGAGCTAGTAAATAATAGATGGTTCAGTAACATGTATAATTTGAGAAGTAGATGGTCATCAGTGTTCACCAATGACCGGTTTTCAGCGGGTATGCATGCTACGTCTAGGAGTGAGGTAACGAATAGAATTTTGAAGGATTTAGGAAAGAGAAGCAATACACTGTACGAGTTTGTTGTTCACTATTGTGAAGTGCAGAATGAATGGCGCGAGCGTGAGAATGCAGAGGATGCACTCTGTCGAAGTATGCCTGGGCAATTCCTCCTCGACAACCCCTTGTTAACACATGTTGCAAAGGTATTCACCCGCAATATCTTCAAAATATTTGAGTATGAGGCTCATCATTCCATGAATATCAAAATAATTGAGCATCCAGACTATGCTTCAGAAGTCCTTCATTTCGGACTGAGTTCAGGTCCTCAATGTGATGTTACGAGGTCTGTTGCTTTCAACAAGATAAGCCATGAAGTTTCCTGCAGTTGTCGTATGTGGGAATCGAAGGGAGTATTTTGCCAGCATATATTCAAAGTGTTGTATCTGATGAATGTTGATGTTATGCCGGAAAGATACATTCTGAGAAGATGGACGCGAGACTGCAAGCGAAGGATAGTACCCGACCTCAAGAATCCGTTCAAAAATGTTGATGATAATCTATCTGGCCTAGTGTTCGTTAATAGCATTATGAGATTATCATATGACATGGCATACGAAGCAAAGGGTGATGCCGGCAGTCGTTCATGCGTGCATAGGTGTATGTGGAAGCTGCGGCACCAGTTATTGAAGGATCGTGAGGTTGAAACCAAATGTAGACAAAAGACAGGGGTAATCGAACTGGTGAGGCCAAGCAGATGAGGGACCCATCCACTGTCAACACTCGGGCGAAGTCCGTGCATCGCAAATGGAGAAATTCGAGGCTCAAAGGAAATAGAGGAGGTTTGTTGTTTCACATTTGCAATGAATATTTGATGTGAATTGTCGTTTGCTAATATGATTTTTCCTTTTTTAAATACGGGGACAAGTCGTAAACCAAAAGAAGGGAGTCCAGTCAGCTTCAAAAGCAATGAGGTGGAAAAATCTTTCAACGCACCTGATCGTTATTGGCCGGTTTTTTGTGACGTATGATTTATGAAACTTATTTACTGCAATGAGGTAGAAATGTATGCATGCAAAAGATAGCTGATTATATTTTGTTCTTAATTACAGGAGTTTAACTCCCAGCAGTCGCAATTATTATCCACAACAAGTGTGGATTTGCAGCATCAGATGGATAATGAAATGGTGAGCTGGAGTTGTAATTCGTATGCGTTGGTGATATGAATAAAAATGAGTGTTTGACAATATGCTACTTAAGAAAGATTCGCGACGGGTCCTCTGCAATGTTTAATTGTTTTTTGTTTATCTGTTGCAGGTGAACATAGAAGGCTAATTTGACGGTTCAATGCCTCATATTTGGCTCTGATTTGGTCACGGGCTAAGGGCTGTAGCCCAGCTCATTTTTAAGTGCTTCAAATTATTTTATGTGGACTACGCATTTTGGGACTATTCGACTTGTGACACTACAGTGATTGTTGGATTCTATAAATAATCTGACTGTATCGTTATTAATAGATCACAGTTTCATTGTAATGGCTGGGCCCAATCCCATCTCGCAGGATGATGTTTTTTTCCGAGGGGTGTGGACTCGTGAGCTTGAAAGCACTGTTCTCTCGAAATTGGACTTCGAGCATTGGAATCAGAACTGGATCGTTGGGGATCTAGAGAATAATAGGCAGTGTCTCCGCCTTGTGAAAGACGAGGTCAATCTAGAGAGAGGTTTGAATCTATCATTTGCAGCTTATTTGGAGAAATTGCAAGAATGAGAGGACCGTTTTCATCAATTCAACTACCTGATCTCACGGCCTGATGTCGTCTACTACTCTCATCGCAACAGCGTTGAGGCCTCTGATGAAGCGTGGACTGAAATAGGAAGGGTATTCGTTAAGATTTTTTGTGTAAATACCCGCTCCTGGATTTGTTAACATTGTAAAATTTTTCATGCAGATTCGGTCGGGGTTGCTTGTGTATAGGCCCAGGGGGGAGCCCTGTTGGGACCAACTGCGTGTTTTATTCCAAGATGTAATCGTTTTATCAGAATCGCAATCTATAGGGAATGCTCCGAATGCTGCTGCAAGTCACAGTGAATGTGTGAGCGAAGTCGTTAACCAATGTAGTTCATCTTCCCGCGGGAAGAAGCCCAAGAAGAAAAGCCCCTCTTGTTCCCGTGGATCTTCATCAACTGGGTATTCGACATGAGCTAGCAAGTCATTTGGAAAGAAATTAGTTTTTGTATTTGCTTAATTTAATCTTATTTCTAAGGGCTGACCTTTCCCTCAGGCGTAGACCCTGTTTTCGGTCAAGAAATAAACTCATTTTCATTTCAAATAAAGGATGGGCCCATAAGCTTCTGGAAATCTTGTCCTTTACCAATTGTATTTTTGTAGTTATGAGATGCTCTTTCATTCTATATAAATCCTATGCATAAACCTGTCTACTATCACACAATTGAAACCCATAAAAAGTAGAGCACATATAGGATGTCTACAAATGAAGAATTTTATGACAGCATTTGGACGAAGGCAATGGAGGATAGATTCATTGAAGAGGTGACCTCTGCGAAGGAAAAGGGACGGTGGACGGTTGCGCCTAACTGGCGCAATCCCGTGTTCGTCCAACAGATCACACCAATTATGAATGCAGAGTTCGGATTTTCCCTACCAGTGGCCTACTATGCAGATAAGGTTGAGCGGCTTTTTGAGAGACAAAACACATTTCAATTTATAAAAGGTCACTATGATGTTTACTGGAACGAGGAAGCAAACGAGGTGACGATGGACCAGGAAACATTCTCCGAACTAGCTATGGTTAGTCAACATTCCAATTTTCACTGCTTTAGAATAATTGACAAGCCGCGCTTATATATGAAGTACTCCTCTTGCAGTTGACCCCTTTGACACACGCTTACAAGGCCAGGGGCGAGCCACAGTACAGAAAACTATGTGCCCTGTTCACAGTTGATGAATAGAGTATTTGAATTGTAATAATAATGGCCATGTCTCAATTACTTATAATTCACCAACTAGCCTGCTTTGAGATGTTTATGAAACTAAGTTATATGTCCAAACCCATGCTCTCCAGAGCCAAAAATCACTTTAGCATTCATATTCTCATGTAAACTTGCTATAACCAATAAGCAGGGCCCTAAGTAGACATATGTTGTAATATTAATTTACATATTAAGTAATGGTCAATTCATCCAATATGGCTAAGGAAGTCATAACTGGGGGATAGCATTCAAAACAGTCACACAGTAGCAAAGATCAAATGCAGAATAGGAAAGGATCAACTCAGAACATGCATCACAACTACAGCAAATACTAACATGAAACCTGCACATAAAATCAAGAACAACAGCTGCCTCCCAGGGACCCCGGTCAGTATCACTGCAGGAGGGGGGGTAGCACGCCTCATGCTCTTCATCTCATCATCTTTCAATCGCAATCTTTCATAGAGCACCTCTGTCAACTCTGTCTTGCACTGTAGTTGCGTCTCAAGTGCTTCCTTTTGCTGCTTCAGCCGCTGTACAGAAGCTAGGTAATGGGGGAGAGCTCGTCGTCCACCCATCGGAAGTAATCACAGCCGGAGACCTGAAAGTTAGTGTTTGCGAAGAAAATGAAGTTCTAGGCGTCAAATATTGAGCGTATTGTATTTAAAATGGGATTTATAAAGAGATTTGGACCTTCCTCGTCGGACATTTAATGAATCGTCAGAATGGGTTCTCTTCAGTCCCAGATGTGAAGGTCTCTCCGACCCCATGGCGTTGGCAAAGGAGTGGGGCAGCGAACCTTCCGGCGGGGTTAGTCGAAGAAGTCACCGTCGTTGAATCGCCGGCGAGAGTCACCATCGGCTCGCTTGGAACCATTTACAGAGGACAATAGTGAGATAGTCGAAGGAGGGGGGTAAGCTTATTGAATTTCTGGAAAGTGACTGCCCTCATAAAAAAAGTAAAGTAGAGTTACTGTGCAAACCTTCCCCAGCAAGCTTCGATTTTGAATTTTCGAAACTTTTGGGAACCTCTACAGCTGGGCGCCATCTACAATTTTGGTTGCCGCGCTCTCACCTTTTCGGTGAAAATTTATACATATTGTATAGTTTCCAAAAGCCCCTCCACTCATAATAGGGTTCCCTTATGATAAACTTTGACCCCCCAAGTGGAATTGAATTAAATGAAACATATAGTTTAATCTTGTGTAATTTGAAAAAATAAAATGTCGATTTATATAACTCGGAATGGAAAATTTTGCATCACTATTATCTTCGAATTTTGTGCCAGACTTTGTTAGATATGATCCGATTGTTAGAGTGGAATTTGTCGATATTTTTCACCATTATAAATGATACTTTTTAGTATTAGAATTAATACACATTTCATAACAAATAAATTATAATAATAGTTATAAACATGTCACCCCCCACCCCGCCCCGCCCATATTTTTAATAGTAATTTTATTTAAAATAAAATTGATATTTTTTAGTATTTGATCGATATGATATTTTTCAATATTATAAGTTTTTTTTCCGCCTGATATATATGAGACATTATCTACATTCAATGTACACGAGACCTGGCCATTTTTTATCGGTATATATGCAGGGCCGGATAGGGGGGGCTAAATGAAAATTAATTTCATTTTTAATAGGAGCAGCCGGATTTTTTTTATTCATAGGCCCCCACAGTCGGACAACTGGAATGAAGGAAGAAGGGGAAAAAATGAGTAGATTGATGTCCTCTCTCTCAAGCCTTACAGTTGCCATGGATGAAACTTGAAATTTTAAAGAAAAAGACGAAGATATATATGTATAATGTATTGTATGTACTATCTATCATTGACTTTATGTAAATATTGAAAAATTTTAATAATGTATCTAAAACTTTTTAAACTCTAAACTAAAAAATTGATACTTTTGTAAGAAACGCTTTTTCTAATAAAAAAAAGGCTTTCAATTAAGTTAGGGGGTGGGGGGGCGCACAGCTGTTTTTTGGAGTTTGATTCAGATTTGTGAGTAATTTTTATATTCTTAGTGTTGTAGATCCGAAAATCTGCAATTAATTGATTAAGTCCGGAGCAGCGGCCAATGTGTGAAACAAAAACAGAAAACACCGTAAGAGCCAAAGACCGTGGGGGGGTTGACGATCGTTGGGCCTCCGACGCTCAAGTCAGGAAAAGAAGAAGTGTAGAAAGAAACAAAATACAGAATGATTAAATAATGAAGGTGATTAATGACGATAATCTTTATCTAAAATGTGACTAGAAATCTAGGGAAATGCGGTTCGATCCTGGAAGAATTTAGGAAGAAGGCGGGTTGTTGAATCGCCGGGGTGGAATTAACCTAGAAAATTGTGAGCTCAGTATTCTTAGGGTGTGATGTGAAGCTTGTGGGTATTTCAGCGTTCCTCTCAATGTAGGGGGAAACCTCCTTTTACTCTACTATGGAGGTAGCAGCTAGGGTTCGCGAGGTTCGCGGAGGAGGTTGAAAGACGTGTCCACTCCTCTGAACCCGTCAATCTTACCGGATAAGGCGGAACTGATCGTTAATTCAAATTTTAAATTGAATGCTTATGTATTGGAATACCGATTGTATGCTATCATTTAAGCCTTCTAGGCCAGCATAGGAGATTGACGAAAAATAACCACTACAACTGTTACTTTACTATTTTATTGTGTAGAAATTAAATACGTAGAGAATGAGACACATAATAGTCGAGGGACTATTTAAGTACATTTTCCCTCAAATTAAATATTTATAAAGGAGGAGGTACGTATCGCATAATATATTTCAACGTGTGAAGGTTTATAGTTTTAATTAGTATAAGAAATTTTATATTTACAAGTAGGAATAAGGAGCAGCTCTGTAAAACGCCTACTATGCCTAACATTTTATATTATTTATTGTGATTGAACTGAATATTTCTTCCAAATTCAATGCGTTTTATAATAACGTTAATTGGGAGATAGTGTGTCGGAATGAGTTTCAATTTCCTGTTACACTATTTTGAGTATCACTCTGTGTTTCATAATGAAATTTATGATTTTAATAATATTTATTAAAAAATAAATATTAATTATAACATAAATAATCATAATCAACATTTATCAACAAAATAAATGAATTAAAAAAAAATTATCAAATCAGAATTTTAAAAAATTAACCATAAGAATAAATTATTAATTGAAAATAGACAAATAAAAATCAAAAAATAATTGTAAACCCTAATTGGGTGGGGTGAACCCAAAAAATAATCACAAAATTATAATTAAGTCACATAAAAATAAAATTGAAGAAATAAAAAGTACAAGAAAAACTCGTAGTTTGAAAATGTAACACGGAGTGTAACACAGAGAGTGTAACAGAAAAATTCATGGGTGTGGAAATATGTTAAACTACAAATATTTTAACACGCACTAAAAAAAACTAATTAGGACAACATGTATTTTTGAATCCGAGGTCGTTTATTATTTTGAAAATGTAATACAGTGTGTAACACAGATAGTCTAATCAGGACTTGCTATTTTCACCACCTCTCAAGCACCTATTCCTCTTCAACTCTGTGCATGTAGTGAACTAGACATGCTACTTTTCAAGTTACTCTATAATTCCCTTCTGCATGGTAATAAAAGAAGAAAGTATTATAGTTCAAGTATTAATCAGTCTGATGGTAACCTTTTACAAAATTGAAAACATCATACACAATATGCTTTCGAGACATGGCCAACTAATTTATCCCTCTCAATACCAGTTTTGATTTCAGCTACATACATAAAACAATCTCCTAGGTTGCAAAAGTGAAATATAATATATATTGAACTTCGAAATAAGGAAGCCATATATATTTAAAATGAGAATTGAATTACTCACATCCTTCGTCACTGTTTCCTCTAAGTAAAAGGTAATAGATAACTACCGGAGATGTTCCTCAAAGTTGGACTTCATGTCAACACAAATAGATTATATCTTTTGCTCCACAATTCAGATCTTTGCATTAACACGGTTAGCCTCAATTTCATTCCCGTGCACCATCTTAAATGTTATCGAGCATTTCTGTTCTGTTTCAGTTCCCATCTCTATCACGTAGTCTGGATATCCACTTTCATTAAACCATATGCAAGCAAGTCACTTTCATGTTGCTTCATGCATTCCACATTCTTTTGATGTGACAACACGTAGAATTTCTCTAAACACAATTACCAACGAGGGAAGACATAACACAAATTTAATGAAATGCGGCCATTTCCAACACATATTCATTATACACCAAATTCTATCATGTTTGTTGAGAAAATTCAATTGAGTTTTATGTAGATATTATTTCATAATATCTATAAATTAATTAATAAATTCTTTCATAAACTCCAACTTTTTTTCTTACTTTCTTGACGAAAAAAGTCGGAATATATGCGTTTGTGCACGCGCGTATGTATTTGTTTATGGTTTTGACTTGAAATCGCCCAATTTTTTAGACGAAATCGCCCATTTTAAAGTTTGTGTTTAATTTGCAAATCTTATCAAAGTTTGTGTATTATATAGTCATTAACCCTCAATTCAATTCTATTTTAGGGTTCATTAATTCATTTTTAAGGTATATATTTATTTTAAAAAAATTACTAAATACATTATACAAGCACACGTGTTACTGTCCGACGGGTGCACTGCACGATATGGCAGATAATTATATTAAATTATTCAATTTCATTGTTGGGTTTAATAGTTCTATTTTAGGGTATATATGTATCTCAAAAAATTAATTTCCGGGCTGGGCCTGTAAAATAGCGATCCGAAACAATTTCGGGCCTAAATGGCCCGCCCCGTCGGGCCACCGGGCCAACCGGGCCGCGGGCCAAAAAAGCCCAAAAATCCGGGCCAAAAAAAGAAGACCGATTTTTTTTTTTAATTCAAAACCTAATTCAGACTATCGGTCAATACTTAATACACAGTAGCCCTAGCCCTAAACTCACGCACACACGCCAAGCCTCTTAAAGCTCAATCTCCACTCTCATCTCAAGACTCCCACCGGTCGACGACCACTGTCCGACACAGGATCACCACACATCAGCCCTCGACGACAACTATCCGACGCCATTCACCATACAGTCGCCGACAACCC
Source organism: Perilla frutescens (assembly GCA_026008535.1). Classification (NCBI taxonomy): domain Eukaryota; kingdom Viridiplantae; phylum Streptophyta; class Magnoliopsida; order Lamiales; family Lamiaceae; genus Perilla; species Perilla frutescens. The sequence continues at coordinate 18,644,333 of BRKX01000005.1, forward strand.
GCCACCCTCTCGGCTCTCACTCTCTCACAGATAGCAGCAGGCCAAGCCGCCGTTGACATCGTGCCCAGCCACCCACCATATAGTGACTGACTCACCGCCAACCCACCACCCTCTCTATCTCTCGCAGAGTCACAAATAGCAGTAGCCGAGAGATGTCGAACTCGAAGACCATTCACCCAGAACTAGGTATAAAATATTTTCGATTTATCTAGTCTATGAAATATTGGAATAGAGAGATGTTTGCTGGGATTATGATTAAGTATTATTTCAGAAATCTAATTAGATTTAGACACAGACACAACATTTATATATTTCTTCAATTCGTCACAATTCGTGGCTAACTATGCCATAGCTGAAATGTTGATTGTTAGGAGGCATTTAATTCTTTGATAAATGGGAAGCTTTATCTTAGAGTATCTAGTGATTGCAATTAAGGAGTCATGATGTTTTTGTTTTCTTGGTCGAACTGATAAATTTATAACTATGTTTATACTATAAGATTAGTTTAAAATAATACTGCACTGGAAAAGTTGGAAAGAAATTACATGGCTAGTTGGGAAACAAAATCTGGAAAGAAAATAAAATGTTTTGAGCTTTGCATAAAAAGATTGTTGAGGAAAAAGTAGGATATTGATAATGACTTTAGTAGATGGTCAAACTAAGAAAAAGATTAGACTTTTGTAGTGCTTGTTAGATGTTGATTTAGTAGATAACTACAATACTAGATTCTTGATATACGCATATAGTGGATTAAGTTAGTGGATTTATAATTTATTTAACATATTTAGATAAAAGCAGCAAGATTTGATTTTTAAACATTATTAGTTATTACAATTATTTACTAGTTTATTACAAACTTACATAGTTACAGACTTACATAGCAAGATTTGGAGTGTGGCATTTAATTTGTTTTTAATTTTTTTCAATCTTATTGCAGAATTGGTGGGTATTGTTAATGATGCCATATTGGAGGATTAAATGTTGGAGGATAAAAAATTGATGGCACACTGTGGAGGAGTAATGAGTCTAATGACTTTCTTGAGGCTTGATTTATATATGCATTTTGGATTTTTTAGTACTATTAAGGATTAATTTGTTGATGTTTGTTGTTTGAATTTAAGAATATCTATGTTAATTTGTTCATGTTTGTTCATTGTGAAGATGGTGGATTCAGACATGGGGAGATTGTGTAAAGAGTAGAGACCATTCATCTTGGTGAACTTAATTTTGAGATATTTGGGTACCGTTCATCTTTTAGCTTTATGAAAGTTGAAATTTACAAAATTTAAGAAAAATATAAAATCTGAACAGGCGCAAGTGTTGTGAAATCAACATTGCCCGACCCTAACAGACTCCACCTGCAACAGGGAAATGGCCCAACTTTCAATTCTTTCCATAATGGGTTTATTGTATTAGCTTGTTAGTCCGGTTACTGTAGGTTAGCCCATTACAAAGCTGGGTTTGGGCCAGAAAATAATTTAATGACACCATTTCTGCAAGCGTATTTAAAACAAGCCCACAAAATAAAGCAAATACATTTCAGAGTGGCCAGATATTTTTCCTAGTTAAGGCCAAACACAAAAAGGTGGAAAAATGAGTCCATATTTATATGGGCTTTAATGGGCTGCATTCAACCAACCCATCCTTTTGACTAAGGTCCAGTAGTAATGTGTGATTCCTACGGCCCAAGGAAGCTACTTTACATATTGCTACTCCTACTACTAGTACTGTCCAGAAATTATCACAAATTTATAATTACAGACCAATAATATGGTGTTTGATTTGCTTGCAAAAAACAAAATATAGACTACTACCATGCACAATCAACACTGAATTTAAGCTGCAAAAGAGGTCCGACAGATGCTTCGTTTACAGAGGGGCTGGGAATTGCCTACCCAACTCAAACAATTGTGAGCAGTAGCTGCGCCTGAAAATCCCGCATCTTTGATAATCAATGCTGCTAAGGGGTTGGTCAGAAGCTAAGCACTCCAAGAACTTGATGGCCATGATTCCGCAGTCGTAACTGTTGCCCTGCTGCGGCGCATCTTCACTACACACGAGCTCCCACACTTCTCTTAATGGCGCACTCATTTTCTTCTCCTCCCATATCCCAAAATGACCACAGAGCCAGGGAATGTAACGAAGCATGTGCTCGAATTGATCTGCTATCGTCGCCCAACCATTCTTAGATCGCATGGAGTCAAATATCGTAACACACTGCGAAGCAAAATCAATGCGGTAACAAACCCAATGATTCTTGTTCACATTAGCAACCCCTATGACTTGGCTTGCCTCGACCCAAGGCAATCCTTCCTCACGGGGCCAACGCCCACTGATGTATTCGAACAGATTACTAGCTGTGGCCTCGAACCTTCCATTGCGGAGATAACCCTGCAAAAGTTACAACAGATTAAGCGAAGAAAAGCAATTTCTCTTCAGGGACCCTAAACGCAATTCATAAGACTAACCGTGCCCAATGCATCAATCACAGCCCATCCACTCAAGAATTGCCCCTTAGACCACTTATATTTGAATAGTAGAAGGTTCGTCAAGGCATCAATGTGCTGTTAACAAACATAGGGCTTAAAACTACAACCAAAAACCTCCATCAATTATCAGAACTTGTGCATAAATAAAAAAGAGGACACTTACTTCATCAGCTAGCCAATGCCTCCTTCTCCATATTGGATCAAACCAGGAGACCGGCACCCTCGGTATGCTGATGAGCGGAAGAGGGGTCTCGGGCTCCCTGCAAGTATCATTGATGGTTTAAAACATAAGCAATCTACGAAGTAAACAGTTAACTCAGAAACTTAAAAGGATTAAATTGGAGGCAGAAACTTACGGCTTTACTTTTGAGGCTGCAGTCTGCCAAACCTCAAATTGTTTCGCCTGGATGTGCTTGTATGCTCCCTCCGATGGATCGTACTTCCCACTCTTTGTTCCAAAAAGCTTGCGTGCGACAGATTTTGTGGCTGAAAGACGCGCTGATTGCTTTTGGACTTTCGCTGCCACAATCGCCTCATCACCTTCAATTTCATCCATTAAACTTCTCTGGTATGGTTGCTTCACCTCACTGCGTTCGAGCTGCTTGCTTGACCGGGTCACTGCTCTGGGGGCCGGTGAACTAGTCTCAAACGCTTTTGCCTTTTCAGCTTTCTCCGCCATCCCTAATTCACCATCCGGGATCTGACCTGCAGGCTCCATCTCTCCAAGGGTCACTGCCTCTCCCAAATCATAAAAATCGCCTACACGAATGGCATCGTTTGTGTCATGCTCTACAAACACTTCTTGGATCAGTTGGTCTACAAAACCCATGTCAACATCAACATCCTCCTCATCCTCATCACCACCTTTCTTCTCTCTTTCAATCTCAGCCCCTGCTGTTGCATTCCAATCACAGTCTCCACCAAATCCAACCTCTTCATCCAAATGTACTTTTCCAGTATCCTCCTTCATCCAACATTTGCAGCGCCGCAACAAACCCTCAATCACATCAAATCTACGTCCCAATTCCTTAATGTGTGCATCTATCTCATGCAGAGTGATCTGTGATCATAGACAAACATTGAATTCGTATTATTAATCTTCATAAGAACAACAAACCAAAAAGTAAATACTCACATTACTCAATGTCTCTTCAACTGGGGAGTGCTTCACTCGCTCCTTCACCACCTCAGACTTAGACTCGGCAGAAGTATCCACATGAACTGCCTTTCCTTTACCTCCAGCAGAACGTAGCCGGTCTTTAAGCACATCCGCACCAACCTTGGCCTTCTTACTTTCATTTGCAGATGAGGGTTCAACACATTTTCGTTTTAGAGGAGCCTTCAAATACTCTTTTGGCGGCGACAGGTGTCTCTCCTGCAATCCCAACCTCAGGAGATTCTGCCACTCCAGTCGCGATGGGCTCACAATCCCCTATCAACAGACAAATCATTGTCACTATAAATAACTCATCATTCCAACAATAGCTTGAAATACTAAGGACTGCATAACAAAGACTTACCAAACGATCAGCGAATTGGGGGGCAAAATAACTAAGTAAATGATCATAGTGATAGTACTCATCCACCTTCCACCGCAGAATCCTAGGAAACCGACTCAAATTGCTTTTCACAAGACGCGCACAATCCCTTCCTAAATCAGGCATGAATTCGTATGCCCAAGTCTACAAAGCAAGAACGAACCCATGGGCATCATAAGCCATCCTCTTGCGCTGCCTTATCAGATTATCAATTACTGCACGTCTGGAATGGGTCGCTGCAACAAGGTAATCGTAAGAGATGCGACCCAAAGGATAATCTTGAAACTTCTGTAGATCATCCACAATGTGAATGAATTGCATCTCAATATTCTTATCATTTCGATCTCGCGGGAGTACAACCAGATAGAGAACATATAGAAAAGCCAATTTTAATGAAAGAAGGGAGCGACCGCCGGTCTTCTTGCACTCATTTTCAAAGGCAGCAGAGATGTCCTTAAAATTCAAGTTGCGCCTATTTGTGAATAAGAGACTGTGAATGCTAGAAAAGTTAGGGGGCTCGTACATGCCGCTAAACTTCAAGCCAGTCATCAGAGCATACTCCAATGGCCCGAGCTCATAAACTCTACCATTCAGATTAAAACAGAGGCGATTCCCCATCTCAGTAATCAAGTGATCGCGCACGAGTATATGGTAAAGTTGCCCTTGAAACTGCATGTCTGGAATGTCGAACAAATGTCCAAAGCAAGACTTTTTAAGCGTCTCAAAGTTCTCGCGCCCTAATTGTTTCTTCACGTCCTTCAGTGACTCCGGGTGGCATCGAACAGAGACTAAGGCTCCTACATTGAATCACACAGATATAAGAACAAAAATAATTCAACATAGACCCTTCTCAGTGCGAAAGACCAAAAAAAAGGCGCGGAAGATAGGTACATATAGCAACTCGGAAAAAGAAGTCAACCACACAATCCAACACAACCCAACACCCTAACACTATAGTCCACATAATAAACAAACACAACTACAGAAACCAACGCACATGATCTTCCTACCACTAAACATCATCAAATTCTAACTAATGCAGTCATGCCATATCAAACTTTAAGAAAATAATATACATAAAGCAACTAAGCATATACTGCCATATCAAACTTTAAGAAAATAATATAAATAAACCAACTAAGCATATATACAGAAAAGGGGCTAAGATTACCTCGCCCAGGACCCGTCAGGCGTCGTCGCCGACCAGACATTTGCCGGAAGATTTCAAACAGCTTACCGCCGAAACAATTGGACGCCAACTATCTACACAAACAAACTGACAGCCCACTCTACAAAGAACCACCAAATGTCTCAAAAAACAACTTCAAATCAACGAAAACACCCAACACAAAATTAAACATGCATCCAAAATCAAAGCAATAAATAACCGCAATATTTATAAAAGAAAAAGCCAAGTCTTTAACAGAATAACGACCAACCGCCGCGCCGATTTGCCACAACCTCAGAGAGGACGCGTCCAAGAGTCCTTCTCCCCTGTTTTGACTCTTCTCCAACTTCAAAAACCAGCCGATTCGAATATGAACCCAAACGACGCCTCCTTTCCTTGCTTTTATTAATACAACCCCCAAACACCTCGGTTTTCACAATTTCATATGCCATCGCAGCAGTTCGCAACCAAAAGAGCCCTTGGAACTGTAAATGAAACACATTTAATTAAGGTCGATCATATGGAAGGATTCAACATTCCACAACAAAATATACAAATCTTCGCCGATTTATTTATCTCACATATCGGCTGAAATACAGGTAAACCGATACATATGGACGAAACCTTGACACTTCCTCGATTCACGCGAAAAATGGACACTTTTTGACTTTTGGACACTTTTCGTACCTTTTGTACTGTGGGGGGTAAATTAACTAGGGTAAAGAAATTTGACTACCCAACAGTGGTATCGGCTAGGTTAAAAAAAAAAAAAAATTAATCCACGTGTCGAAGATCCAGACAGGGTATGCATTGCATCCGGATGCACCATCGAGCGAACCATATTTTTGCAGCTATGGAAATCATACATCTCAACATTATTTTAATGAATGATTGAATATTTTAACCACACACGTTCCAGAAATATTCTAAATTTGCTTCACGTTAAAAAGAAAATAAATAAAAAAGGAGGAGTAAAAAAGAAAAACATGCATCCCAAATCAGCTTTGAGTTCCAAATTAAGTGTAATTCAATTAATGCATGCTTTGAAGATGAGTTACGTTCCAAAAATGAAGTGAAATTTCGATTTTGTCGTCTTTGTATAATACTCCTCGTGTCCCGATTATGTAGTCCCTATTACTATTTTGTGATGTCTCAATTGTATAATCTCATTACTATAAGTAATATTAATTTTAATAATAATATCCAAATACACCCTTATTAACTCTTGAAAATTAAAAAGCTAACCACTTAAATTTTGAAAATCATTAATATTAAATATGGGTATCATTGAAAGTTTAACTTTAATATTTTGTTTTCATAAATATTTTCAATCTACGTGCAATTAAAAAGGACGACTATATAATTGGGATGAAGAGAATAATATTCAGATATCCAAATTAATAAAATCTAAAATACAATGATAAAAACTAAAGATTATTTAATGTACCAAACGACATTTATATTTAAAAATAATAATACGAATTGGAAGTTGGTGCTAATCAATAGAACTTTGTTTCTACACGTCGTCACAAAAAATATATATATTATTACCCTTAATAAATATCATTTTGAGAAACATACACGTATTAATATAAAAATTAAATTTCCTAATACACCCTCATATGAATATATTACATGGGTCAAAATTGAATATTTAATTGAATATATTAAATAAAGACAAATTGAAGAAAAATGTATAACACTTTCACTTTAAATGTGTACAACAACATTCTTATAAATAAATTTAAAATGCTAAAATGACATTCTTTAAGATATAAAGATAGATAGATAAATGAATCTACGATTTATCAGTACAATAACGCCAAATTAGAAGTGTGACATAGTCTGGATTGAGTCACCACAAACCAGTAGTCTTGATTAATTAGTTCCAAAATTAAGTATAATTTTTTTTTTACTTTACATTACTTGTAATTATATTATATTTAATTATGATAATATAATTATGTGAACGTTATGTTACGTTGATTGTCAATATATTTTTTTTTACTTTAATTTCAAATTGAATTCATATACTTTTTATCCCAATTTTTGTAACCGAGCCAATTTTAATTATGTGTGTGTGTGTGTGTGTGTGTGTGTGTGTTAAGTTTATTTAACTCAAGAATGATATAAAATTTTAAGAGCTACATTTATCCCAATTATATATATATATATAGGTTTAATTAACTCATGAATGATTTAAATTTTTAAGAGCCACACCCGATGATGCAGGATAGACAAACCAAAAGGATTGCCTACTTTTTTTTGCCATCTAAGTGTTCATTATTAATTTGGGGATGTCTTTTCTATTAATTGTATTTTGATTAGGGAAATAATTACCTAAAATATAAACACTAGTAATTGCATAAAATTAGTAAACTCGACATTATATTAGGAATCCACTTTATACCTAATGTGATAGACAAAACTAATTATTGGATGTTAGATTTTTGGGCCCATGATAATTAGTTATAATTTTAGATTTTTTTTATTTAATCCATAAGTAAGACTGATGAGGCAAGAAAACAAAAATAATTATGTTGACAAAAACCTAACTTTAATTATTGGATGGAAAAATTTTGAGACCCTTTTGGGCAACCTCGCAATCTCGTCGTGATAACAAGCATGTAAATTTAAATAAATCCATATAACTTTCAAATTATTTCAATTGTCAATTGACCACCTTAGCAAAAACTACATTACTAATCTATAAATAAATCGTGCCTACTAACTTTTCAAAAAAAAAAAAAACTATTTTTATTTTGCAAATCGACTTATAAGTTATAACCTAGCTAGCCTTGAACAATACTATCCATGCATCCAGCAATAAGTCCAATGATGAAAGAAAAGTTCTAAATATAATCTGGATATATCTTAGCATGAATTTGGTAACAAAGATAAAAAAAGGTATATATAGAAAATTAATAGGCTTTATGGAATCGACTTACCTAACCTTGAAACAATATTGATTGCAATGGCACCAATCTCCTTATTTGCATGCATATATCGATTACACACATGCATGTGACTCCTCTCTCTCTCTCTCTCTCTCTCTCTCTCTCTCTCTCTCTCTCTATATATATATATATATATATATATATATATATATATATATATATATATTTATATATTACATGTGCATGTGATGTCATGACTCCCACCTCTCTCTCTCCCTCTCTTTGATTCTCCTTATTTGCATGCATATATCGATTACACACATGCATGTGACTTCTCTCTCTCTCTCTCTCTCTCTCTCTCTCTCTCTCTCCAACAATACTTCTCAAAAAACCCCTTTCTTCTCCTTCTTCTTCTTTCTCCAGGCGTCAGCCACGGCTTCTCTCCCTCAAAATCACTTTCATTAATTTCTTCAGCAGCCACACATATTCTCAAAATTCTTCAGGTAACTCCCACGAAAAAACTACACACATATTCTCAAAAAAAATCAATTCATTCTCTCTTTCATCATCAAGATTATTCCTATAATCGATCAACACCATCACGACCCTAAAATAGACTCCCCCCCCCCTCTCTCTCTCTCTCTCTCTCTCTCTCTCTCTCTCTCTCAGGCTTGTGAGAGGCTGAGTGTGTTTCTTTCTCTTAAAGTTTTCTGTGCTCAGATCTATCCCTTTTAATTTTCACCTAATTATATTTGTTCAGAGCTCTGTTTCTTCGAGGAGCAATTTCAATTTCTGAAATATTTGTTGTTGTTTTTGTTGGTGTTGAGATTAAAGATGAGGAGGACTATATTTGATGTATATATTTATTTCGATGAATGGAATGAACATAAATAATCGATATATATGTGTGTGTGTGTGTGTCACACCCAAAATCATCATTTTCTCATGCAGTGATGATACACACATCATAAAATAATTGATGAGGTTCAGAAGTTGATAATTTAATTGTAGTTGGAGTGATTGAGTTGTTCATGATATTATTTTTTAAAATAAATATTTATAGTATATATGGTTATTGGATAATTATAATTATCACATTTAATTTTATTAATTTAGACATTTAGAAAAATATCCTATACAAAATCGAATTTACTATACTCTTGAATTTCGGAACTCATTTTAAAAGCATGCATGCATCTTTTTTTTGTCAAATGAGTGAAACTGCTTTGAAACCAACTTTTAATAAATTTTCATTGAAATAGCCATCACATTCAATGAAGGCATGGGAGAGCAGAGCACTGTAATTTTTTATTTTTATTTTAAACATTTCCTCTCTTTTTTGTTCACCGCATTTAATTTGATTTGATGTCCCAACTTATGGTGCAATATATAAGTTTTAATTGATGCAGTTAATTACTATAATTGGTGTATATATTTATTTGGAGTGATAGATAATTGATGCAGTTAATTAGTATGGCGGTTGGCATTTTTGTGTATGCCTTCTCGGTACTACTACTGACGGCGGAGGCTGATGTTCGCCAAAATAATCTGACCTTACTTACGTCGGCCATTTCCAAAGGAGCAGGTGATATATTATTATTATTCTATTTTTTTTATAAATAAATGAGTAGCTAGTTTTAGTGTTAATTATTGGTAAAATCATATGTTAATAGAATAATTTGTTTTTTATTTTTTTTGAATGCAGTGTGTTTGGACGGTAGCCCACCAGCCTACGCCTATCAAAACGGAAGTGGAAGTGGATCCAAGAGTTGGATTGTTTTTATGGAGGTAACTAATTAATTCAACTCCCTAATAATTAGTTTTTAGTTTATTATTTTAAAAATGTTATTTCATAATTACAATTTATAGTCAAATTTTTTACTCAATATTTTTAGTAATTATGGCTTATTATTATTAGTAAAGGTTAATTATTTCATAAGGGTTAATACATATTTTTAATTTTTTAGCTATATATACTGTGTAACTTTGGTTAATTTTAAGGATTGAAACGACTTATTTCAAAACAAAACACTTAACAATTTGTAAGGAAAATTTTTAAAGTTCAGAAATGCACTAATTAATGCATAAAACAAGTGAGGAAGATTTTTTAAGTTCGATGACTGAGAACAACAAGAAAAAATGAAGAAAAGATGAAGTTTGAGTTTGGAGAGAGAGAGAGAGAGAGGCTGTTCCTTTTTGGGTTCGTTTTCTTCCTCCTCTTCTTTTTCCAATGTTAAATTTTCATTTAGCAAATAATAATTTTTTTTCTTTTGTATAATTAGGATTGATTTTTTTTTTTTATAACTAGACAATTAACTTTTTTAGATTTTTATTTTCAGTAATTAATTAGGGGTGATTTTTACAAAAAATATGCCCTTTTTTAATCTATAGTTCCTAATTAAGGGTGATTATTCAAAATTAGGATTTCTAGTTATTTATTAGTTTTTTAGTTTATTATTTTCAAAATTTTATTTCATAATTACAATTTACAGTCAATACTTTTTAATCAATGTTTTTATTATGGTAGAAAGTCCACAAAACACTTAAAAGAATCTAAAATTAAAACTAATATTTCGATTCATCATCACAGTAGGAACACCCATCACCCATTTGATTAGAAATGCTAACCTTGGAACACAATTTGGGACCTCTTGCTTCGTTTTAATTTTCTTTTACCGCAGCCGAAGAGGAGAGAGAAATAGCAACTGATAATTTAAAAAAGAATCACCCAGAAATGTACTAATGCAGAAAACAAGTGAATTAATAAGAAAAAGATGAAGTTTGAATTTGGAGAGAGAGAGAGAGAGAGAGAGAGAGAGAGAGCTTGTGAAATCGAGTAATTTTCTTTCTCTGTTTTGCATTAATAATAGGGTAGAATCTTTTGACCGTGTTCGATCAATTATAGCGACGATTAATGCAATGCATGTGGCCGAAGTTTTGTTACTTTTCATCCATTTTGGTGCAGTGACATCACTAATAAGTAATAACTAAAGAAAATATATATAATTAATTATGCGATCTAAATAATTAATTATTGCTTAATTTTATTTTAGGGCGGTGGATGGTGTACAAATATAGGTGAATGTATACAGAAAAGTGGGACACATTTGGGAAGCGGTTACCATGGCCTAACTGAAGGAGTAAAAGATATATTCACAGGAATACTTGACTCCGACATTAGATTTAATCCCGGTATGCATGCTCTCTCTCTCTCTCTCTCTCTCTCTACTACATTCTTAAATATTATATATAATGTTGTCTTTAATTATGTTATATAATTTTGGTTTTTGTAATTCATTTCAGACTTCTACAATTGGAACAAAGTCTTCATACGTTATTGTGATGGATCAATATTCATGTCAGATGTAGAAAAAGTTGATCGAGTAAGTCTTCAAACATCCACATGTTATGTAGTTAGAGATCTCTAATTATTTTCCTCAATTTTTTTTAAACTTATATTTATGGCATGCATTTTTATATTATGTATATGAACTAATTAAACATGTTTCAGCATAATAACCTCACCTTTCGCGGTGCGAGGATCTACAGTGCAATGATGGAAGAGATGCTCGACAGAGGCATGGGGAATGCAGAGAATGTAGGTTTATTTATTTATTTATTTATTATTATTATTATAAATATATATATATATATATATATATATATATATACAGATAATTTAAATATTGATATTTGATAATATCTAATTGTTTGTACTTTGTAGGCCATTTTGACCGGATCCTCAGCCGGTGGAATGAGCACGATCCTTCACTGCGATCGGTTTAAAGCGCTCTTCCCCGGGAGTAGTAGGGTTAAATGCATCTCCGATTCAGGATTTATTATCCGAGGGTATTCAAAGTTAATTAATTAGGTTCAAATTAATTTGAACACAAAAATTATTGCGTGTTATACCACAAACAAACTCCAATAAAAATATCACTCATTTTCCTGTGTTTTACTAACAGGAAGGGTGGGTATGCAAGGATGATGGACATCTTCTTCTGCGGAATCATTAAAACTCATGTATTTATCTTTTTTTAATTTACTCTTTAGATAATTAATTAGCTTGCTTAATTATATACATATACATGATTTTTTTATTTTATTTTTTGTATGTGACATGCAGAAACTAGCTAAATTTTTGCCCAAGTCGTGCACGTCAAAAAGGAAGCCATATTTGGTGAGTAACAGGCCAATTTATATATATTATAATAATTCTATTAAAGCTAATTTTTTCCTTAACTGGGATGCTAATATGTGATATTTATTTTCAGTGTGTCTTCCCGGAATATTTGATTGACGATGTCGAGACACCGCTCTTTTTAGTTGAATCAACTTTTGATTGGTTTCAGGTAATTAAGGAGCAAATTATATTATGCACATAACAACTACTAATTAACTACTATAGTTTATATTTAGTAACGTATACTACGTGCAGTGTGTGTAGTTTTACTTTTACTATTTATTAAGATTGATTCAATATTTGTGTTTCAGATTGGATACAGCTATATATATGGCGTGGCACATCAGAGGCCGATGGAATGGGAGAAGTGCAGAGTTAACCTAGCATCTTGCAATTCTACACAATTGGAGATCATAAAAGGTATATATGTACACAAATGATAATAGTAGTTTTAACTACTTTAATTTCAACTTAATTGCAAACAAATAAAAAATTCTCATAATTATAATTTCAGGTTTTCGACCAATTATGCTCGAGACATTAATGAGTCTCGATTACTCTTCGAGTAGAGGCATATTTGCCGATTCTTGCTATCTCCATACCCACATCCAACATACTTATGGGTGGATGTGTTCGACTGTACTTGCACACAAAGTAAGTGCATGATTACTATTCTTTGAATAATTTGATTAGTATATACTCATTTGGTGCAATTTGTATTGTGCAGACAATCAGACAAGCAGTTGGCGATTGGTACTTTGATCGAAGTACCTTTCGAGAGATTGAAACCGATGATGTCGTGCCACGGAACTGCTCCTCTACGTTGGATGATGAGTTGAAACAAAGATGCTCTCAACGGTCTCGCAGTGGATCATCCGTTCCAAGTGATATTATTTTGTTCGTACAAATCTTTTATATTCTTGTATTCATTTTATATGCCTAAATGTTTAGGGTTTGTTTCTATTATATTCTTGTATTATTTTACGGTTGGTAACGTTTTGGAATTGGAATCAAGTCTTTGAATTTAAAGTGAAGTGAAATGAGCTTTTTATTTCCTAATTAAAGTAAATTTGTAATGCGCTAAATGTTATTACCAACCTTCATTATGTTTTTGCTTAATTCTCCAATGAATCCCTAGTGCTCCACAATATATATATATATATATATATATATAGGTTTTGATTCAGGTGAGAAATATTTATTGGTGTGAGAAATGAGGAAATGTTTTTATCTTTGTAATTTACTGCTTAATAGGTACAATTTTATTGCACAATTATTTTATCCCACGTGTGCAATGAAATTATAGCAATTAAGCAATAAATCATTTAAGCAATAAAATTCTGGCAATTAAGCAATAAAATACAATACGATAAGCATTGTTCTCATTTCTCACACGAAGATCTTTTCTCACCTGAACCCAACCCTATATATATATATATATATATATATATATATATATATAGTATAGAGATCAAATGAGAACCAATACCCTGTGTAGGAACTGAGAACAATTATGGAGCGTTGGATCATTTATTTTCTAAGGCTCAGATTAATCTCAAAAAAATGGGGTAAAAAATGCAATATCTTAAGAATTACATTAAGTTGAGGGTATATATGTCATTGTAATCCATATTAAAAATCTGCAGTAAATATATCTGTTCCATATATAGTGGGATTTATATAGGAACGGTTTTTTTTATTTTGGACGGTTTTCACAATTCATTTTTTTACAAAGTTGTATCTATCGGTGTTTCATATATTGCTTGCGTCTCTTACGGATGAAGAAGTCGTTCCGGATAATTTTTTTATCAACATCCACAAGTTCTTATTCCATCGTATATTATCATCACTCTAGTCATTGTCTGATTATGGAAGATACATGTATTATGTTCTCCATTAATGTATCTTTGTAGGTGTAGGGATATGGGTGGATCTGGTACAGACGCGTATTTCTGACGTTTAGCAAATTTTTTATGCGTAATTAACAAATTATAGATATGTTAATAGCAAATCGGGAATACTTTTATGTGAAAATACGAATTTTTTTAAAATGATTTCAATGTGCTTTACATGATACTGAGATGTTCGCAGACAATGGACATTTCATATTTATTATAGACGATAGATGCTTTTCGTATTTGGTTGTGAAATTTTTGAAGTTATTAAATAAAATAGTTAAAATGGCATGAATTATTGTGTGCAAAATAAAAATGTATTTTTTCCACAAGTTCTTATTCCATCGTATATTATCATCACTCTTGTCATCGTCTGATTATGAAGATACAGGTATTATGTTCTCTATTAATGTATCTTTGTAAGTGTAGGGATATGGGTGGATTTGGTACGGACGCGTATATCTGACGTTTAGTAAATTTTTTATGTATAATTAGCAAATTATAGATATATTAATAGCAAATCGGGAATACTTTTATGTATCTTTTTATACTAGCTTTTTTTGAACTTTTATCCACCATTTTCATCCAATCATTTTCATCTCAACTATTTTCATATTTGTTAATTTTTGTATTATTACTACAAGAAATATTTTCACGAAAGATACAGGTATTTATTAAAAAAAAAAGTTTTTTTTTTTTTGTAATAAACTACGTGTTTAGTATTATTGCTAACATATTTTATATTTATTGCTAATATGGATTAAAGCATTTGCTAATGCGCTAAAACACACAATCACATGTAGTATTAGCAAACTAATTTTGCAATTAATATACTAATTATTAGTTGATGCTATTTGCAAACATGCTAATATGATGTTTGTTAATATAAGTACGTTCTTTTGCAATGTCAAAATATTAATTAATAGCGAGTTTTTGAGGTATATATGTTTGTAGTTTGCTTCATCAACTTTGCTAACATACTACATATATATTGCTAATACATACTAAATCATTTGCTATTAAGCTAAAACATACAATCACATGTAGTATTATTTACAAACTGAATTTGCTAATAATATACTGATTATTAGCTAATGTCATTTATATCACATGCTAATATGAGGTTTCGTACTATTAATTTTTTTTTGCGATGTCAAAATATAACCAGTGAGCTTTGTGAAACATTTTAGTACTTTGTTCAACCATTTTTTTGCTAACATACTATTTTAGTACTTTGTCTCATCCACCTTCAATGCTTTTTTTCCATGTGGTGAATCTCTTGTCCGAAGTCAGTGACATTCACATCATTCTATCTATTTGACCTAATCTCGTGTGTGTAGTCCTCATTATCTGAATCACAAACACAATATGCTAAACATAGCGTAATAATTTGCTATCTACAAAGGAATAATTTGCTAAAGAAATAGATAAACATATACAAAAAGGCAAGAACTGCACATTTTGCTAAACACAGCTGAATAATTAGCTAAAACAGAAATATAATTTGCTCAAAATAGAGGAATATGAAAAAATGCATATTTTGTTATTACATACTACACAATTTGATAAATATAAAGGAATAATTTGCTAAAAATAAAAGAATATGAAAAATATGTTTTTGTTATAACCAGTTGCATGATTTGCTAAACACAAGGAATAATTTGCTATCAACAGAAGAATAATTTGCTATAACTAGAGGAATATGGAAAACATTCAATTTTGTTATACCCAACTGCACAATTTGCTAAAAACGGAGGGGATACTTGCTATCAATAGAGGAATATTTTGCTAAAAAAAGAAGAATATGAAAACCATGCACCTTTGTTATAACCAACTTTGTTATGACCAACTGCACAATTTGCTAAACACATATGAATAAAATGCTATAATCAGAGGAATAATTTACTATGAATTTAATGGTTAAGAAACTAACCATTCTGCACATTTTCTCATCTTCTCTTCCTATCATGTCCTTTTGGCTGCTTCAATTTTGCATCTACATTATTGTATACAAAAATATATAAAAAAAATTATCAACATTATATTCAAAAACTAAGTGTGAATAAACATCTAAATGTGAAAATATGTCATTGTTCATAGTATCAAGTAAATACCTTTTGTCCCATTCTCTGATATGCCCTTTTTAGTACGATCACCTTTCTGATTACTACCTAAATATCGATGAATATATAAATGCAAAATACAATTATACAACTTGCTATCAATAGATAAATTAATCCACACAATTATTGGCTAACAACACAACAAAAATTTGCTATAAACATATACCAATTTGATATCATCAGATGAATAACTTGCAATAAACAGAGAAAATATTTGCTAGAAACAAAATGCCAATTTGCTATAATCAACAGAACAATTCGCTAAAAATATAGGACTATGAAAAATGAAATTTTGCTATAACCAGCCGCATGATTTGCTAAACACCAAGACATAATTTGCTATCAAAAGAATAATAATTTGCTAAAAAAAATACGAATATGGGAAACATACAATTTTGTTATAACCAACTGCACAATTTGCTAAACCCGGATGTAAAAATTACTATCAACAGAAGAATATTTTGCTAAAAAAGGAAGAATATGAAAATCATGCAACTTTGTTATAAATAACTGAACAATTTGATATACACATAGGGATAAATTACTAGAAAAAGAGGAATATGAAAAAATGCATACTTTGTTATAACCAACTGCACACTTTGCTAAACACATACGGATAAAAATGTTATAAACAGATGAATAATTTACTATGAATTATGAATCTCAAGAAAGTTGTAAACTATAAACACATTAATTTTTGACCCACATTGACACAATTATTGGCTAACAACACAACAAAAATTTGCTATAAACATATACCAATTTGATATCATCAGATTAATAACTTGCAACAAACAGAGAAAATATTTTCTAGAAATAAATTGCCAATTTGCTATAATCAAAAGAACAATTCCCTAAAAATATATGACTATGAAAAATGAAATTTTGCTATAACCAGATTCACAATTTGCTAAACACCAAGACATAATTTGCTATCAACAGAAAAGACTAGTACTAATTTGCAATTTTTACCAACAAATACTAATGAAATACCAAATTTGCTAATAAGACATTTATCATATGCTAACACTCAAACATGTATTAGCAAAAATACCAAATTCGCTTCTCAAAGCAAAAAAATGCATATAATCATCAAACTCAATCACGAAAAATCACGATAAATAACCATAAATCTAAAACCCTAAATCTAAGAATACGATACAAGATTACTCGCAAATAAAATCCTACATTACAGAAAAATCCAATATTCAAAACACAACATCATAACCAATAATTGGCTTACAAAAACACCATTACAATATGTACCTTTAAGTCGCCAGGATAAACTTTTGCGAATCATATGTAATTCTTCTCTAATTCATTTGGTAGTTGCTACGCTCACGCTGGTGGTGGTTGAATCTTTTCTATTTCGGCCAATAATTGTCATTAGGAAGCCATTTGTTGAGGTTGTTTCTCATTTTTTTGTCTATAATAAAGGAATGGGTTTACTTTTCTCTTGGAGTAGAAGAGGCGCCGTCAATGAACGTGGCTTGTGCAGATCACCATTATGGAGAAGTTTCCATATATATTGTGATTCCATGATATGATGGAGATATATTTTGTACAAATTTACCCTTATGAAATCCAAAAGAATTTAAAGAGAACGATTTTTTGCAATTAGATCCCTAAAAATCCTATTCAATCTTGACCATTGAAATTGATTTGATGTATGATTGGAATTAGTTCCTAATTGTAGGGGTGTGGTTCTCATTTTAACTCACCCCTATATATATATATATATATATATATATATATATATATATATATAGGATATGGATCAAATAGGGACAACCACTTGGTGTGAAAAGTAGGGACGATTTTCATCCATTGGATCTGATCAAATGGACGGATAAGATTATTTATTTTAAGCAGTTTTTTTTCGATTTTTTTATTTAAATTAAGTGATAAGGTTAATAATGTAAATTAATAAAAATCATGTAGAGTCCTATATCTGTGCAAATCTTAACTTCCCTAATTAAACGGTTTTAATTGTGGCAAGTTAATATCTCCATTGATTTGTACGATTTTTTTTTATGAATCTGGAAAAATTGTTTAGTTTACGGTTTCTTCTTCTTCTTCTTCTTCTTCTTCTTCTTCTTCTTCTTCTTCTTCTTCTTCTTCTTCTTCCCACTCATAGATCAACGATGGCAACGACGCGGCACTCACACGATTTGTACAAACGGTTTCTTCTCCTTCTCCTTATCCTTCGACACGAGAATCTCAATAATATCTTGTGCCTCGTTTGTTACATCCCTCATTCTTTCTTCCCAGTTGTCGGCTTCATCCGGATAGTCTTCAAGAAACGATTGTAAGAAAATAATGTTTTGATGCACAAATGTTATTGGAATTCTCAACTGATGGGAAATACTTCTTCTTCTCCTTCTTCTTGTTCCAACTCATAGATCGATGATGGCGATGATGCGTCACTCACACAGCGTATCTAGCGACGAAGGAGGTTGTTGCGCGGCACTCACATGATGATTCTAGGCAGCGGCTCGACTATGGCGATTCTGAGCAATGTTCTGTATTAGTGTAGCATGTTTGTCTATTGTAGGAAGCATTAACAGTACGTTTATATAGCATTGATTATTTTGCGGTTTTTTTTCCAGGGCTGATTTACTCTAGTCAAGATTTTTTTTTCTTGTTCCATTTTTTGCTTAGTTTTGTTTTTAGTTTACTTATATTTTTCCGTGCTATTTTGTATGGTACAGTTGGGTTATTTTAATTTTTTTCGTTACATTATTTCAATGTTTGCAGTAAAAAATGTCACCATGATGTCAGGAATTGTCCATGCAAAAAATGATTTATGTCTAGTTTTTTTTATCAATGTTTCATTTTGTGTTTAGTTTTGTTT
The DNA here is from genome assembly GCA_026008535.1 of Perilla frutescens. NCBI lineage: Eukaryota > Viridiplantae > Streptophyta > Magnoliopsida > Lamiales > Lamiaceae > Perilla > Perilla frutescens. The sequence continues at coordinate 18,663,480 of BRKX01000005.1, forward strand.
CTATTTTACATAGTTTTTCTTGTGATATTTTGTATGGTACAGTTAGGGTATTCCATTTTTTTATTTGGGTACATTATTTATGGTACATTACAATTCTTTGATTTAGGTTGGTTGATATTACGAAGCATTTATTCGATGAATACATAGCACTAACTGTAGCATTCACATAATGCTATGCAAATGAATATGTATATGAAGCACCAACCACGGAATATGAATATATTTATGTTACTTACGAAGCATTAATCTGAAGTGAACGAAGCACTGTATTTACATCTCTCTCATTGGTACATGAACTAATCATTTACAGCATTGCAGACAATCATAAGTAGCATCGATGATATACATATATAGCATAACAGATAACAGTGTAATTTATTACAATTACTTGAAATCATATGAAGTATTAATCAGTAACATAAAAAATGCTATGTACAAATAAATTTTAATTCAAAATAAAGGAGATTAATATTAAGCATTTTCACTTAACATATGAAGCATTAAAAATAAGTACGATACGAAGTTAAATATACGAATTCGAGATAATTACAAATATCAATGTATGAATGATGAACATGATACGTAGCACCAACATAAACCATGTCTAATAAAAGTTAATTCACTACAATTTCGTGGTCCGAAACCCTTGACAAATCCAAAAAATGCAAGATCCCAACCCATTATGCAAGATATGTTGGAATCTCATGCCCTTAACAGCTCCCTGTTGGGCAACTGTGTACTTCTCATTCACTTGGAAAATCAGTTTTGGACATGCTCGACTGCTTAGCTTTGGATGGATGGGTACGCCTGAGCTATCTCTCTCCCCAGGTACAGAGATATCATCGGCTGAAATTTTGAGAATGGTGTCTCTTGATGCTGCAGTAACATCATTAACAGTGTTAGAAAACAATTAAAAGCATCATGAACTTAATTTTTAAAAATACTAGATGCATTCATGAATAGCATTATCTTCAGTTGTACCTCTTCCATTTTTCTTTGAAGGAACAAGTGAATCGTCTTCCACATGCGACTCAGCTGTAATAAATTAAATGTGAACATGAATTGCTAATAATAATATGCTACTTATGACTCACTGCAATGCTTCTTAAAACTTACTGAAAAACTACTTATTCTATGATAAATAACATTCGTAACTATATATTTTGTAGTGATGGAATTTTTAGTGATTAGCATTTACTGAAATGCTTCTTATAAATTACTCTAATGCTACGTAAAACTTAATGTAATGATACTTATATTAAGACAGGTTGCTTCAACATCATATATGCTACTTATGATAATATGCTTTTTATAACTCACTTAAATGCTTCTTATAACTTACTGCAATGATACTTAAATTATGATATACCTCTTCTTTTGTCGTGTTTAAATTTCGATCTACAATCCTTCGCTTGATTTGTTCTCTCTTCATTTTAATTATGTAACTGCGTCTCCTCCTCGAAATCGGAGTCCTCCCGTACAACCTTTGAAGTGCCTATATATCGAAAACACTTCTTATGTAGCATTCAAATTTTTCAAGTTTTCCACCAAATTACTCATAATCAACAAACATTCGAAGCATTGTATCAGGTATTATGTAGCATGCAGAGTGATCATGACCCTTTACAGTCAAATAACTTCTACTTAGCACTGAAATTCAATTTTAATAGCATTGATATGTTTTTTGCAGAAAATACATAGTTATGCACATTACCCAGAAAATCATTCACACTAATTCAAGATAAACCCATGTTCTTCCAAAAAATACAAACCCATGTTCTTCCAAAAAATCAAAAATCATACAGACCAACATCAGACACCACAACAATTAACACATTCATCCAGAGATTTTTAATAATTTCCCAAAAAGATCTCAACCACAATTCTGAACAACTCTTCATCCATTCGAAATCATTCAATTTTATTTCCGATCCATAATAATTCTTCTCTCATCGAACAAGACTCGTCGCCGCTCACAATAATTTCTCAACGTCGATTAAAACATTCAAACTTATCGGATTTATGTCGACCCATTTTTTCTCCCTCTGGTACTTGTATCGAGTCTCCACCGCGATCGAAAACCAACGCAGCCTCCTATAATCGACTCGCCGTCGCTCACGAGAAAGCCACCGCTCACCTGATCGGATGGTCACCGGAGTCCTTGTCGGTTCTTCGTCGAGTCGTGGGGTTTGCCCTAGGGTTTGTGATTTTGGGGGCTGAAAATCGTTTCATCTACAAAATAGATTTCTTCTCCGATTTCGTGTCTCCCGGTTTTGTAGGGATACAAGTTTTAATGCAGTAGGAGATATCAACTTCCGTATCTAGCGCCAAAAATAAGATATGATTCCATATGAAATAATGATGCTATTTTACACAAATGCCCCTTACTTATGTAATTTATAATAAAATTTCGAAAACTACCATTTAATCTCCACCATCAATCTTGCATATTTGTAGGGATGAGATTTGTCCCTAATTTTCACACCACCACTTATCCTTAGAATATCCAACCCCTATATATATATATATATATATATATATGTTGGCTTAAATAGTCATCTCTTCAGATATGTGAGTTATAAAAAATGATTATTCTAAAATTACTCCTTATTTCTTTTTTTCAATGTTCTCTCTATTTCTTTAGTGATCTCCCCCATTTCTAGTTACCAAAATACACCAAGAACACAACTTTGTTCCGTGAAAAATACATTGTTTAATTACATCCACTCATATCATGCATAATTGGTAAAAGAAATACTAAAAATCATTGAGAAATCGAGGAGGACATAACGACAAACTATTTTGAACAGTTTATCTTCTTTTCTCTACCGCGTTCACTAGCTCAAAATCAATTGGTTCCATATATATATAAATACACCTTTTTTCTGGTGTAGGAACTAGGAACCCATCTTATACATATCTAATGGCTGAGATTAAATGTCAAAGTCAAGGCCAAAAAAAGGAGACAGGGGTGGGGGTATAGATGTCCAATCCCCATAGAAAAAAGCTGATGTCATCACTTTTTTAAAAAAATCATAAAAACTTTGAACGACCATAACTCACTCGTTTCAAATAGGATTAACTCAAATAATATATCAAATTAAAGATCTTTTCATGCTCTTTAATTCAAGATCAGCCATTGATATATTTGTTCAAATAAATATAGACGAAAAATACAAAGTATACATTTTTACTCGTGTCCAGCGCAAAAATGCTTTCATTAGCTTTTAAATAATGGTTCATCAGCATTATGATAAGTTGATAACGAATGCTAACGAAGCATTTGTTATATGCTAACATATTGCATTCATTGTGCTAATGAATGATTATCATAATGTTAACGTAGTACGCATACTTATATTATTATTATTATTATTATTATTATTATTATTATTATTATTATTATTATTATTATTATTATTATTATTATTATTTATTACATTTCAATTATGACTTATAATTATTTTTTATGATTTAATTTTTATGTTTTAGTTACTAATTGAATATTATATATTATTTATTTCTTCAAATTAGAATATATTAGTTAGAGTTTTCTTCATCCATTTATAGTTTATAACTTATGCTAACGATGAATTGTCATATGCTAACATAGTTTATTCGCAATGCTGATAAAATAATATCATTATGCTAATGTTTTATATTTATATTGTTATTATGATTTATTCCATCCAATTGGGGTTTATAATTAATTTTTAAAATTTAATTATATTTTTAGATCATTGAAGTTTATTATATCTGAATTATGGTTTATTTCATCCTATTAGAATTTATAATCACACTTTAGAATTTAATTTTTCATTAACAATATGAGAATTTTTTTTATTAGCATAAAGATAACGCTTCGTTAGCATGATAATAATACTTCGTTAGCGTGACGATATGTTATCAAATATCCTTTGCGATTTTTATAAGAATTACCAAATTACGTTAATACCCCGCGTGAATTTTTTTTTCAAATATTACAAAATTACCACCACTCCTTTTAATCAAATCTGGACCATAGGTCTTTATTGATTGTATGGTGTGACATGGGTTCCTAGTTCCTATACTATGTAGGGTTTGCACACGTACGACCATATATAGCCGAACATAAAGAATTAGGCCACTTCACCAATCCGTACTATATCTAAAAGTATATAAGATAGTCACTGCAAATAAAAATACTAAGGTTTAAATCAACTTTCTAATAATAATGATCTAGTTTAATTAGTTATCAAAACCCAAAAAGAAATAATGGACAAACTTTAATAAATGTAACATTTATCCTTGCAATTTCATTTTATTTTCTTATTCTCTATATACGTTAAATTTTATGATTTTGTCTCCTATATTTGTTTTCTTCTTCTTCTTCTTCTTCTTCTTCTTCTTCTTCTTCTTCTAGCTCTTAAAAATGTAGGGGCACAAGTTAATTAATTAAAAAAAAATCAAAGTCGGCAATAAAAAATAAAGTAAAAAAAAAATGAAATCGTGTGGAGCACTAGCAATAAATAAAAAGGTAGTAGAAGTAAGATAATTCGCTATATGAATTATGGGAAATTCTTGTACGCATCATGATGCACTACCTCATGTGTCACCATATCTCTATTGGGACACTTGAAAGTGTCCTAATAACATATTGAGACACTTTCAAATGTCTCAATATCTGTATGGTGACACATGAGGTAGTGCCTCATGATGCGTACAAGAATTTCCCATGAATTATAAAGTACTCAATTGTAAAAGTAAACAAGTTATTTTCCACTGCAAATTTTAGATTAGTGAAAATAAACAGATAGAGAATGAAAATAGAATTGAATGTTCTATTGGTAAAATGAAACTGATATATTATATTAAGGGTTAAAATATATAAATAAAAAAGCAAACATAAAAATCAAAGCATCAATTGCACGCAAGTTAATAATAATAATAATAATAATAATAATAATACTAATAATAATAATAATAATAATAATAATAATACACTTCAACAATAAGTTATTTTCCCGCCTATTTGTAAAGATGTTTGAGACAATTAATATTGTTGTAAATATAATTTAATATATAAATCATTTAATTTAATTTCTATAATAATACTTTTAGTATTAAACCAAATTGATTGTTATTATATATAATTAGCATATGATTGCTCAAAGAAAGGATCCAATAATTCGAGATATCTATAATTAAATGTCTGTATAATAAATAATTTATGTCAGATTAACACGCTAATTCGTTGATGTCACTATGATTATTGAATTTATTTTATAATAATTGTACTGATAATAAATTTTGATTTTTTTTTTAATCATTAGAAATATATATTTTGAATTTGATTTCATAATTATCGGTATACTAAACTCCCAAATATTGCATATTTTTATATATAGATTTGAATTTTTTATTTTTTATTTTTTATTTTTTATTTTAGGAGTATATTTGAATTTATTGCTTGTAGATATCGAATAACCATTTTCTGGTCTATTTTTCTAATATGCATATTTCCAAATAAATATATATAATAGTGGTCACATCAACACTAAGACAATGCATATGTAGATTAATCATCAATCAATTTGGCATCGATTCAACAATCTAGCAATTACTATTTAGATTATAAATAATAATTAGCAGCGAGCAGTGGAAAAGAGAAGTTGAAAACATGAAATGGTTGCATAAATGATGGTTATCAAGAAGTGAACTATTGTGCTACGTACTTTATCTTTGATAGAAGAGTGTATTTTCATAATTATATTGAGATTTATGATATTACCCAATAAATTAGGCAAGGTTTTTCGTTTGTTTATTATTTTTTGTTTCCCAATTTCTTTTTAGTGTTATATATTTTTGTTGAATTTGTGTCATAGTTTCTTGAACTTTTTGTATGAAATTCATATTTATATATTATTTTTCTTGATTTGTGCATTCATAATTGTTTAAATTAAAATATATTATTTTATTTATAACAATAAAGAAGAAATAGTGAGAATTTAATGCAAATTCAAGAAGAAAAAATTTAAGTCATTTAAAAAAATTGAGTCTTTAAATTTAAAGGGGCCGCGATAGAATTGGTGAAACTCCATGTGCTTCAAGCACTCACTTTTCTTTATCTTAGATATAGATTCCATGTAATTTATATAGTTTGAAATATTTATAAGAGCTAATATGTCTTAATCATTGTTAAAAAAACTTGGTGCCCATAAAATATCAGCATTTGCTACTGAAGTTGGCTATACTCTACTAGCCATTTTGTTTGACAAATTTTCTATTTTAATCATTGTTTGGAAAAATAACAAATTATCATTTCGTTAATTTTCAATGATTTATATATCTACATCCACACCTGCATCTATATAATAACAAAGTTGTGAAACATACTTTTTCCATCTAAACCATTTTTTAATTAATAATTATTTTAATTATTAATTATAATCTTAAAATGAAGTAGCTAGCCAATATACAAATATATATATGTAGCGCCCCGGTCCCAGAAGACTGTGAAAATGGACGCCACGGGGGTTGGAATTAAGAAGCGGGAAAGAAAAGGGGGTAACTTGATTAATAAAAACTCAACAGAAGACTCAGAATAATCAAACATGTTGTATAATAATATATACATAATCATAACACTAAGATCAGAGCTCTTAGTGTTTAACAAAAGGATATTACAAGCGCGAAGATCTCATTATTAACAGAATATTTAACAAAAAGAGACAATGGGAAAATACATAAACAACAAAAGCCCATTTCTCAGCATCGTCGCCTTCACGCGCCAGCCTACCGACCTGAAAAATATTTGAAAATATTTGGGCTGAGTACTAGTGCACTCAGTGGGCAAGTTTTTACAATACAAGTTATGCAAATCATTTTGTTAAAGTAATCTATCTGTGTTCATGCAGGTAGTGAAGCTCAGGAGGTTTTAAAATTGAAAGCAACCTAAGTTCACCAAAACATTTTATCGTGAAGCGCTTAAGAATGTAACCAGTCACTGCCCGCAACCCGTACTACATCACCACGCGTAAAGTTGAGTATGGCCAAGTATACCCAATGAGTATAACCCATAAGTGTTTCATTTTAGTCTCACCGACAAGGAGTAGGGCAGGACAAATAATGCATGCATACTGTAGCTACTCACATTAACACAGCGCTGGTTTATGAGACTCCGACAACATACAGTAGCACGTAAATATTTAACACAGATAGTCACATATGCAATTTTAACAAAGCAGAGCTTAATAGCTCGAAAGATACAATTTGCAAAAATATAATAGCCCACCTGGATAGAGGATAAATTCTCGAATTCCGGATTGATTCTACTTGATTTCCGTTACGTCTTCTGATCCTACAACAACCAATATTGACTTAGTTTAACTAAAGTCCCTTATTATAGCTCAATCCCTAGACTCCCTTTTAATTTAATTCATGATTCTATACTATACTTTATTTTTTTTTTATTTTTTTATTTTTGGTTTTTAAAAAAAAACATGAATTTGATCATTTAAATTTGCATTTATTCCTAAAATATCGATGTATTCTTAAAATTACTATACTAATATTCCCAGCTAATACCATTATTTGCCATGATTAATTTAAAATTATTAGAGCATAACAAAATTAATTAAAAATTTACACAATAGGGTTGTGAATTACATAATTCTAAAAGTAATTTTTACATATAAGGGAGAAATATATATTATTTAGGAAATATTAGAATTTTAAATAGTCTCAAACTAATGGTACAAGTACGGTTCCCTAATTCAATGAAAAATGGTGATTACAAATTCTAATATATCATTTATGATTAATAAACACCAATAATTTTAGTACAAAATTTATGCAAAAAGCTAGGGACGATTAATCTGGATTTCATAGAGTAAACTAATAGAAATTATAGAAGGTTACCTTAAGTACGAATTTGATCGGCTAAGCACTCACGGTTGATCAGATTTTTTTTTAATTTAATTTAAGGTTTGCGGAAAAATAACTCTACATCCGCATTCTATATCTACCAAATAATGACTCACTAGAGATTTTAATCATACTTTGCCACATCACTTAAATAATCTAAGCTAGTGACACGTATATGGGCTAAGGGTGATGACCAAACAATCCTATTGTTCACATTACTTATATATATAAATATATATGTATACGTAATAGTATACTATTATTATTATTATTATTATTATTATTATTATTATTATTATTATTATATATAAATAAGTAAATGATATACAAACATACATATCTATATTCATTTTTTTATGTACATGTATGTATTTGTCACAATAAATTTATTACACTCACTAAATAAATTTTAATTACTTAAATTAAGTGTATATCTAGGGTTCTAAATTAAATACGGGAATGTTCTAAGGGTATTTTTAAAACACTCAATCGACACACTTCACCTAAAAATGTGACCTAGAAATGTCCGTTTTCTTCCCTAGAATATCCTTATGGTTAGCATATGATATATATATATATATATATATATATATATATATTTAATACCAAAAAGTTTTGGCTATTTAACTATTAGATATATATTCCTAATTAAATTTAGAAAATAAAACTTTGGGGTATTACAATATACAACATACATATATACCAGATTAACATATAAATTACCAAATACTACCTCCATTTCAAAATGTTAGTTGTTTTGTTTTTTTATCTGGAATTAAGAATTAATTTTGTGGACAAATATACCCATCCTTCATATGTACCATAAAATCTAATTCATCTATTGTAATACCCCGTAAAATAATTATTGCTTAATTTCAGTTAATTGTTGAAATTACTATTTAGTATAGTAATTTCCAGTCAGATTAGGGTCGAAAGTATCCGTTAAGTTTCATGGAATTCAAGATCAATTAATTCCCATAGGTGAATCAATTATTTCAGTTTGGGTTTAATCCTCTTTTAGTTATGGAAAGCCGGAATTGTAATTTTAGATAAATTCAATTCCTATTCTTTTAAATTTGCGGTGTGTATTTATCGTGAATTAGATATTCTGATAAATATTTTTAGGACTAGGAGAATCAGATATTCTCCAGTCATTAGTGTTTAAATTCAGATAATTTAAACAGAGTGAATTAAAATCCGAGAGAACTAGATATTCTCTAGTTCGGATGTTTTAATTGTTGAGGATTTAAAACCAGTATTTTAAAGCAGTGTTTTAAAAATTAATAACTTCAAATAACTATTATTTTAAAGTAAGTGAATTATTTTGGCAATGTCGGTTTAGTTCGGGATTTTTCCAAAAATGGAAAATATCACGATAGTCGAACGATCGGGTAGTTTATTTTGGTCAACCAAGGCATGGCCTCCCTCACCTCACCCATGCCTTTCCCCTTACCTTTCCCCCTCACCTCCCCATACTTTACGTCACTTTTTAAAAAAAAAAAAAAAAAAAAAAGAAATAGCAAGTTAGATATGTAATGGATTACATATAGAGATTGAGAGAGAGAGCTAGAGTGTTCGGTCTTCATCATCTTCTCCATTTCATCATCTTCCATTCATTGTCTTTTGATGCAAACTATCGAGAGAGAGAGAGAGGAGGAAAACAACACCCAACTTCTTCTACTTCATCTCCATTTCATCTTTTCATCTCCATTCCTCACGAACTATCGAAAGAAAGAGAAAGATCAACTCTAGCACCACACCATCTTCTTCTTCCATCTTCTTTAAGAGAGAGGGAGAGAGAGAGAGTGAGAGAGAAGCAAGAGGTTGTAGCCATTGTTGAGGAGAACTCCATCTTGTTGCAACCGCTCCTCACCGTTTCGTTTCCGGCGTCGTCGTTGGAAGCTTCATTTCGTCGTTCTGTCTCCTTCAAGCTTCTTCCAACTCTTCTCCATTGTTGTCATTTGAAAGGTATTTTGAAAACCATGAGTTATATATATGTATAGGTTTGGTGTTGTGTTGGAAATTATGTCTTGTGTTTTTGAAGCATGTTAAATGGTGGAAATTAGTTGATTGTGTTGCAAAGCTTGTTGAGATGTTTATAGAGCATGTTGTTGTGTCTTTGGTGTTCAAAGCATGTTAGATGATTATGAGTTGATTAATGCATAAAGGCATGTTTGGGGTGAGGATTGGTGTGTTAAAATGCATGTTTTCGAAGATATAGGAAGGTTTGTGATGTTTTGTTTAAGTTCGCGCATTCGCGCGCGCGGGTCAGCAGTTTTGTCACACTTCGGTAAAACGAGCATAACTCCCTCGTTAGATGTCGTATTGAGTCACCGTAAATGTTTCCGGAAACTAGACTTAAGTGGCTTTCCAATGGTATAGGTCTCATCCTCTAATTCGTTCTGAGTAAATTATGAAAAATCGGCAAAGTTGGGTCATGTTTCGATTTTCATGAAGTCATGGCAGTTCTGCCACCTTTTAGTAAAACGGGTATATCCGTTTCATTTGTTATCATATTAAGCCACTGTAAATTTGTAAAAATTCTAGACTTCCATGGCTTTCTAATGGTATATATCTAGTCCGTAACTCTTTCTGAATCGATCGTGAAAAATCTTCAAAGTCAGGTCACGAGTTTATTTTCGGAAATTCTGGCAGATCTGCCACCTTTTAGTAAAACGGTCATAACTTTTTCGTTAGTTATCGTCTTGAGTAACCGTAAATTTAGCCGTAAACTAGACTTCCGTGGCTTTCCAACGGTGTATGGCTTGTCCCCTGCACCCTAGCGAGTCAAAACAGAAAATTCTGCAAAGTTTATCGTTGTGCAGAATGTTGTTCAATCTAAGCTTAATGTTGATCTTATTTTTAGAATCAACTTGCGATGGATGTTGAGGTATTATTTTTGACACCTTAAATGATATCGATGTATGTCTTTAGACGGTTAAAAACTAGGGTCGAGATTAACCCTTAAGCAAAAGAAAATTTAGAACGGATACTAGACCCTAATAGGCCTTCAATTTCATGTTGAGTTCAAACAACGTATTTGGTTCAACGTACTCAAAATTTATGTTAACTCTATGAAGGCGAGCTGTCCAGTGCAAGATAAAGTACGAGGAGGAACTTTTGCTGCAGTTCAAGTGTTAAAATTTCGGTGAAAGGTGGGCTTTCTTTTCAACGGACTCTTAGTCCAAATAATGATTTGAGTTTTTACTCACCAACAGTTATTTATTTCTGATGCAAATAAGTTATTGTCATGCATAAAATATTTTATTTTGTATGATATCCTTATCTGTATTTAGTTAGCTCGCAAGGGGCTTTCTAACTCTTAAATCGATCGGGCCTCGTGCTAACTTGGAGTGTTAACCGAGGTTAGTGTACACTTAAGGTCGGTGATATTAGGAAGAGGGAAAGGCTGAGCGGAGCTATTCCTGACTAAGACATCGACGATGCTAAATGTGCGTGGAAAAGGCTGAGCGGAGCTATTCTTCGGCATTTAGTTATGTTAAGCGTTCGAGGGAAAAGGCTGAGCGGAGCTATTCCCCGACGTTTGTGGAAAAGGCTGAGCGGAGCTATTCCTCGACTTTCAGTGGGATATGGATGATCATACAACAGAAAAGAGCGCTCAATGACATAAAATGATTTAGTAAAACATAGGGCCTTTTTAGATAAAACCCCTATGTGTTTACTCAGATGCATGACAAGAAAATGAGTTTCAGTTCAGAAATATTTTTGGCAATGTGTTCACTGAGTACCCTTGTACTCAGCCCTGCATGTTTGTTTTTAAATGTGCAGGTTGAGCTGGTGTGGAAGGGAGAAGTGCTGAGAGTGGAGTTCTTTTGGTACAAGGCTCAGATGACCTTGTATTACTATTATTATTATTAATGTCTTTCTTTTGCTTCCGCAACTCAGTTATATCACAAGTTCAACATTTCAGCTTTTGTTCTGGACGAGTTCCATAACTCGATAATCAATTAAGTACTGTTATTATTCTATCTCTTGTGAGTACTTAAAGTTAGTTCAGAATTCGAGCTCACAGCAATTATCGTTCCTGGAATATAGTAGTTCCTTCTTTTATTTGATTATTTCCGGTTCGCGCCTCGATCCATCCTTTATTGGGATCGAGTTGTGCCAGTCATACTTCATGTTAATCAGATATTAACTTGGGGTCGTGACAGAGTGGTATCAGAGAGAGGTTTGCTCTGAGCTCTAATTTCTTTCAGTTAAGTCTAAGATTGTTCCTTAGACTGTTCAGTGATTAGTTAACAACTCTCAGCACTCCCTCACATCATGCTCGACCAAAGAAAGGTATGTAATTGTCAAATTACAGTATTCAAGCAGGCCATTCAGATAATGGCAAGATTTTGAAAATCTTTCAGTTCAGGCCATTCAGATAATGGCGAGATTTTGAAAATCTTTCAGTTTAGGCTATTCAGATAATAGCAAAGTTATAAAAATTTCTAGTTAAGCCATTTTGAGAATGGTGAGATTTTTATAAAGAGTATTCAGATCAGGCCATCCAGATGTTGGCAAAATTTTTATAAAATCATTCAGATCAGGCCTTTCGGAAGTGGCGATTTTATAAAAATTCCGATAAGACCATTCAGATAATGGCATGGTAAGACCAATCAGATATTGGCAAAATTTTTGCATCAGAAAAAGTTTTTGAAAGCCCTTTATGTTTAAAAGAGTTTCAATTATTTTTATTTTGTTGAGGCAAGCTCACGATGTATCAGTTAAGTAGGCACCCAAGGTTGCCAGATTGCAGCAGTGCAGTTTAGATAATTGCAAAGTTCCATTAAGTCAGACTTCAGATAAGTCGGTCTTTTTCACAATCAGACTTCAGATAAGTCAAGTTGCTTCATGAATTTAAGCCTCAGAGAACATAGAGGAATTTAGAGGAATCTAGATTGCCTTAGTTCCCTTTAAGTTGGCTTTCATTTAAGTAAAAACTCAGTCAGTGGAACCTGATGAAGAAATTCAGCAAGTTCAAGAAAAAGACAAGTTTCAGAATCAGATCCAGTTTCAGGAGGCATGATGATCAGGGATTCCAGTTCTAGTAGCTGATGCATCAAGTCCTCATTTCGGTAAGGTTTGCGAATTAGCGTTTCAAAACCTCGAGCCAAATTTATTTTGAGTCAGCGTCTCAAAATAAATTGGTCCAAAAACCTTCAAGATAGAATCTTGAAAATTTTAGTTCGAGTCAGCGTCTCGAACTAGATCCTTCAGAAATTTTACTTTTCGAGTCAGCGTCTCGAAAAGAGTAACCTCAAAATTTCTATCTCGAGTTAGCGTCTCGAGGTAAAACTCCAGTATTTGAGTCAGCATCTCAAATAGTGAGTTCAGAGTTTTCAAGTCAGAAACTTGAAAAGTAGCCAGGAGATTTCTATTTCAAGTTAGCGTCTTGAAATAGAGTTTAAGAGTTCAAGATTTTCCAGCAGAAGTTTCGAAAGTCGATCGGGGATGTTTAAAGGAGTTAAGAATAATCGAGTCAGCGTCTCGAAATTGGACTTAGAAATGTTCTAAGTCAAGGAGTTTGTCAGTAAGAACTTATTTCAGTGCGAAGTTGACTGTGGAAATTTTTCTTCTATTCTTTTCCTTTCGGTTAGGGAGTCATAGTGCCGTTGTATGTGTGTGTTCAGATGTGTCTATATAAAAGAGTTTCTCATGAGAATCCTTCTTTATATTTCAGATGGCAGGCATGAGATGCACGGCACGGAAGAGTGTACCCCATACTATATCTGTAGCACAGTACATCATATGGTTCAGGACCTGTGAGCCAGAGAGCAGAGAGACCTTAGCAGGGTTCTTGTCACGCTACCACGAGCTATGGTTGCATGCGAGGCTCAGTGATGTGGAGGGTATCCATCGTCTGCTTAGAGTGCTTCCACTATTGTGGCGTGGATGGGCGTCAGAGGCTTCATACTATTACATATGCCAGCACTCACAGACTTTTGAGCTGATGGCGAATTTGCCTGAGTTTATCGCCCTACTCATGCACCAGTACCTTACTCAGCGTGTACCTCCTCCAGGCCCATATGCTCAGATGCACAGCTATCTCCTCAGGGATGAGCCACCTAGGGGAGTTTACGACCGTCTTATTCCTCCTCTTTTTGAGCCACAGGTAGTACCACCTCCAGAGCCAGCAGTACGGCTGGACACTGATCTCCTACCCCATCAGGGATGCAGCCATGATCAGGAGGCGGGACCATCACGAGTGAGGCGAGCAGCCTCAGGAGACGCAGATGACGAGCTTCCTCCCAAGAAGCGTCAGGCGGTAGAAGATTCTCCAGAGAGGACCATAGAGGTTGTGTATGAGGTACCCTGCCAGAGAGCTGAGGAGGAAGGTGCAGCAGCTGCAGACGGTCTAGTACTGGTGATAGGAGAGGAGTCAGAGGAGGAGGAGTCAGAGGAGGAGGAGCCCTCGGAGGCTTCACAGGCAGAGGAGGGAGATGGCCCTCAGAGGATCCAGGATGGTCGGTCGGCTAGTAGCTCGTCCGACTAGTTTAGCTTTAGTACTATGTTGGCGTATTTTGTATCAGGATAATCTATTTTGATATGTACATTACAGTAGTTGAATGTGTCCCTAGAGGACCATTCTTGGGACTTAGGCATCCCCACTTTTGAGACAGAAATGCGTTAGCTTGTAAGCATTCTGTCATCCAGGCATGGTTGGTTTTTGTAGCACCCATGCAGTAGAAATGTACTGGTAAGACCTCATTGGAGGCGATTTTCCTGATGTATATATATTTAAGCCCAGAAGGGCTGTTGATCTATGCTTTAAAGTTCTAAAAGTGTTCTACATGCTCAAGATATGTTAAGAATCGATTAAAGCATGAGTTATTTATACGTTAGTAGGCAGTGACTTAGTTATTAATTATAATTTGAAATTATAAATTGCAGAATGGTACCACCCAGAGCAGCACGAGGAAGAAATAGGAATGTGAATCCCGTAAGACAAAATAGGCCTAGAGGGAGACCTCCAAGACAAGGAAGACAGGAAAGAGTGGAGGAAGAACAACAAGAAGAACACGAGGAACAAATAGAGCAGACACCTTCCCCACCTCCACAGCGCAGAATTGAGGAGCTTTTTCTGCGACAGAACCCTCCATCATTTGATGGAGCAGGAACCCCGGCCGATGCTGAGGCGTGGATCCGAGCGATGGAGCGGATTTTTAATTTCCTCCGCTGTGATAACCAGGAGCGACTCTCCTGTGTAGCATTCCAGTTAACCAGATCTGCAGATTTCTGGTGGGAGTCTAGAAGGAGGACTATGACTCCGGAGCAGCTTGATATTTACACATGGGAACAGTTCAAAACTGGATTTTATGACAAATACATTCCTAAGACGTTCAGAGTCAAGAAGGAAGCAGAGTTTCATACTCTGAAACAAGGGAAGATGTCCGTCACAGAGTACGAGCGAGTATTCTGTGAGCTATCACGGTATGCACCACTTCAGGTAGATACTGATGAGAAGATGGCATCTAAGTTCAGATCAGGACTGAGGCATGAGATTGCCATGTCTTTGGCAAGTCGGGAAGACCTAACCTATGCCGAGTCGTTGAATAGGGCATTGGACATCGAGGCAGTAATGCCTGAAGAAAGAAAGGCCCCAGTATCAGCTCCAGTACCTACTTCAGCACCAACACCAGCCAGAACTCCATCACAGAGTTTCCAAGGGAAGAGAAAGTGGAATGATGGAGGTAACCAGAACAAGAACCAAGGCTACAGAAAGCCTTGGCAGGGAAATAGGCAGCAGGGCCAGCAGGGTGCCCCTGCTCAGGGAAGAACTGCACCATCACAACCCAACATTCCTCTATGCCCAAGGTGCAACAAAAGCCACTAGGGCATATGTCAGGCCGGCAACACGGGTTGCTATAACTGTGGCCAGGAGGGTCACTATGCAAGGAATTGCCCGAAGGCACAACAAAGACGGAACCCTCAGCAACTTAAGGCCTTGCAGGCATTGGGGCAACAAAGTCAGCAACCCCAGCAACAACAATATCAGCAGCAACAGCAGAGGCAGATGCAACCAGGAAATCCCAGGTCTTATGCAATGAACCCCAGTTCCTCCGGGAAAGGGAAGCAGAAAGGTAATCTTGCAGGTATGGGCAAACTTCATGGCATGCCTTTAGTTGTTTTATTTGATACTGGAGCATCGCACTCCTTTATTTCATCAGCATGCTGTGATAAGTTAGAGCTTAAAACTGAACGAGCTAGTCATAAGAAAAAGATTTTAACACCAACTGGCGGAACCATGACTACGACTCATGTTTGCTCGAACATAGAAATAGACTTGGGAACAACTAGGATTAAGGCTGATAATCTTAGTGTCCTACCGATGTGGGATACCGACGTAATCCTGGGAATGGATTGGTTGTCAGAAAATCGTGCCACGATCCTATGCAGCGAAAGGAAGATATCATTCCAAGTTCCAGGAGGAAAGCCAACAAGTTTTCACGGCATAGAAATGGGAAAGTTCACTCCAATGATTTCAGCACTGCAGGCCAAGAAGATGATCAAGAGAGGAAATCAAGCTTTCCTGGTGTATCTAAACAAGATAGATGATATAGAGAGGACAATGGAAAATATTCCAGTTGTGCAAGAGTTTGCAGATGTTTTTCCAGAAGAATTGCCAGGATTGCCTCCGAACCGGCAGGTCGAGTTTGTAATAGATTTGGAACCAGGAGCAGCTCCGATTTCAAAAGCTCCGTACAGGATGGCCCCAAAAGAGTTGCAAGAGCTCAAGATTCAGCTTCAGGAATTATTGGACCTATGTTTCATCCGACCTAGTGCGTCACCATGGGGAGCACCAGTCCTATTTGTGAAGAAGAAGGATGGCACATTGAGGATGTGTATAGATTATCGTGAGCTGAATAAGCTGACGTTGAAGAACAAGTATCCTTTGCCTAGGATAGATGATCTGTTTGATCAGCTCAAGGGAGCGAGCGTGTTCTCAAAGATTGACCTAAGGTCTGGGTATCATCAGTTAAAGATAAAGTCAGAAAATATACCCAAGACAGCTTTCCGAACCCGGTATGGTCATTACGAGTTTACGGTAATGCCGTTCGGATTGACAAATGCCCCAGCAGTATTCATGGATCTCATGAATAGGGTGTTTCATCCATTTTTAGATAAGTTTGTCCTTGTGTTCATAGATGATATTCTTATCTATTCCAAGAATGAATCGGATCATGCGGAGCATCTGAGGACAGTGTTAGAAACACTAAGAAAAGAAAGGCTTTATGCCAAATTCAGTAAGTGCGAATTTTGGCTGAAGGAAGTAATGTTCCTTGGGCACATTGTGTCAGCGGAAGGAATCAAAGTGGAACCCTCTAAAGTAGAGGCAGTACAAGAATGGAAGTCTCCAACTACTCCTAACGAAATCAGAAGTTTCTTGGGATTAGCGGGATACTATAGGAGATTCATAGAAGGATTCTCCAAGATAGCTAGGCCAATGACACAATTGTTAAGAAAGGGAATCAAATACCAGTGGTCAGAAGAATGTGAAGCCAGTTTCCAAGAGCTTAAGAAAAGATTAACCACTGCTCCAGTGTTAGCTATTCCAGTCAGTGATAAGGAATTTGTGATTTACACGGATGCTTCAAAGAATGGATTAGGCTGTGTCCTAATGCAAGAAGGTAGAGTCATAGCGTATGCGTCCAGACAGTTAAGAATTCATGAGTTGAATTATCCTACGCATGACTTAGAGCTGGCAGCAATAGTGCATGCCTTGAAAATCTGGAGACATCACCTATACGGAGTTAGGTGTGAGATTTTCACAGATCACAAGAGTCTAAAGTACTTTTTCGAGCAGAAGGATTTAAATATGAGACAGCGCAGATGGCTTGAATTGGTAAAAGACTACGATTGTGGAATCAGTTACCACCCAGGCAAGGCTAATGTGGTAGCAGATGCCTTGAGTCGTAAAACAAGAAAGTTGGGCTTTCTCCTTACTCAGGAGGAGAAACTCATCAGGAATTTTGAAAGCTTACAGCTAGAGGTGGTTTACCCACCTGAGATGATTGAATGTCGTGTGGCAACATTAGTGGTTGTACCCGATCTCCGAGGAAAGATAATTGAGGCACAGAGAAAAGATCAAACCATGGAAGAGATGCGCTTGAAGATCAGATCGGGAAAAACAGAAAGCTTCAAGGAAGCATCAGATAATGCTATCTTTTATGAAGATAGGATATGTGTTCCACCCTGTGTTGAGCTCAGAAATGAGATCATGAGCGAGGCTCACGATACTCCGTATACAGCACACCCGGGAAGTACGAAAATGTATCAGGATTTGAAGCAGAAATTCTGGTGGGAAGGAATGAAACGGGACGTAGCTTCCTATGTTGAGCGATGCTTGTCATGCCAACAAGTTAAGGCATTGCACCAGAGGCCTTATGGTGCGCTACAACCGTTAGAGATTCCTGAGTGGAAGTGGGAACACATAGCGATGGATTTTGTGACAGGCCTACCCAGGTCAAAACGAGGGAATACGGCCATATGGGTCATTATTGATAGGCTCACAAAGTCAGCTCATTTCCTTCCAATCCGAGTTACGGATGGATCGAATAAGCTAGCTCAGATTTATGTTAGAGAGATTGTACGCCTTCATGGTGTTCCAGTGTCGATAACATCGGACAGAGATTCAAAGTTTACCTCAAGATTTTGGACTAGTTTACAGAAGGAGTTGGGAACTCAACTCAATTTCAGTACAGCGTTTCACCCACAAACAGATGGACAGTCTGAAAGGACCATCCAAACATTAGAGGACATGTTGAGAACAGTGGTCCTAGATAGGGGTGGAAGCTGGGAGGAAATAATAGCGTTGATTGAGTTTGCCTATAATAATAGTTATCAGGCAACCATTAATATGGCGCCATACGAAGCATTGTATGGGCGAAAGTGTCGATCACCACTTTATTGGGATGAAGTGGGTGAACGAAGGATTCTTGGGCCAGACTCAGTGTCTGAAATGATTGAAATTGTCAGAAAAATCCGTCAGAGGATTCAAGAAGCCCAGAGTCGGCAGAAGTCGTATGCGGATAATCGCCATACAGATTTACAATTTACAGTAGGAGACAAGGTTTTTCTTAAAGTATCTCCTTCCAAGGGGATAATAAGATTCGGCGTAAAAGGAAAGTTACGACCACGTTTTATAGGACCTTACGAGATCCTTGAGCGGATAGGTGCAGTGGCGTATAGATTGGCATTACCACCCAGTTTTGGTAATGTTCATAACGTATTTCATGTTTCTCAGTTAAGGAAATACGTGTATGATCCCAAACATGTGATTCAGCACAACGAGATTGCGTTAGAACCAGATCTAACTTATGAAGAGAGACCAGAAGCTGTGTTGGATCGAAAGGTCCAGGAGTTGAGGAACAAGTCTATTCCTCTAGTTAAGATCCTATGGAGTCGCCATGGTCAGGAAGAAGCGACATGGGAACTCGAGGATAAGATGAAAGCAAAATACCCAGAATTGTTTCTCTAAGGTATGTAAATTTCGGGGCGAAATTTATTTTAAGGGGGGTGGAATGTAATACCCCGTAAAATAATTATTGCTTAATTTCAGTTAATTGTTGAAATTACTATTTAGTATAGTAATTTCCAGTCAGATTAGGGTCGAAAGTATCCGTTAAGTTTCATGGAATTCAAGATCAATTAATTCCCATAGGTGAATCAATTATTTCAGTTTGGGTTTAATCCTCTTTTAGTTATGGAAAGCCGGAATTGTAATTTTAGATAAATTCAATTCCTATTCTTTTAAATTTGCGGTGTGTATTTATCGTGAATTAGATATTCTGATAAATATTTTTAGGACTAGGAGAATCAGATATTCTCCAGTCATTAGTGTTTAAATTCAGATAATTTAAACAGAGTGAATTAAAATCCGAGAGAACTAGATATTCTCTAGTTCGGATGTTTTAATTGTTGAGGATTTAAAACCAGTATTTTAAAGCAGTGTTTTAAAAATTAATAACTTCAAATAACTATTATTTTAAAGTAAGTGAATTATTTTGGCAATGTCGGTTTAGTTCGGGATTTTTCCAAAAATGGAAAATATCACGATAGTCGAACGATCGGGTAGTTTATTTTGGTCAACCAAGGCATGGCCTCCCTCACCTCACCCATGCCTTTCCCCTTACCTTTCCCCCTCACCTCCCCATACTTTACGTCACTTTTTAAAAAAAAAAAAAAAAAAAAAAGAAATAGCAAGTTAGATATGTAATGGATTACATATAGAGATTGAGAGAGAGAGCTAGAGTGTTCGGTCTTCATCATCTTCTCCATTTCATCATCTTCCATTCATTGTCTTTTGATGCAAACTATCGAGAGAGAGAGAGAGGAGGAAAACAACACCCAACTTCTTCTACTTCATCTCCATTTCATCTTTTCATCTCCATTCCTCACGAACTATCGAAAGAAAGAGAAAGATCAACTCTAGCACCACACCATCTTCTTCTTCCATCTTCTTTAAGAGAGAGGGAGAGAGAGAGAGTGAGAGAGAAGCAAGAGGTTGTAGCCATTGTTGAGGAGAACTCCATCTTGTTGCAACCGCTCCTCACCGTTTCGTTTCCGGCGTCGTCGTTGGAAGCTTCATTTCGTCGTTCTGTCTCCTTCAAGCTTCTTCCAACTCTTCTCCATTGTTGTCATTTGAAAGGTATTTTGAAAACCATGAGTTATATATATGTATAGGTTTGGTGTTGTGTTGGAAATTATGTCTTGTGTTTTTGAAGCATGTTAAATGGTGGAAATTAGTTGATTGTGTTGCAAAGCTTGTTGAGATGTTTATAGAGCATGTTGTTGTGTCTTTGGTGTTCAAAGCATGTTAGATGATTATGAGTTGATTAATGCATAAAGGCATGTTTGGGGTGAGGATTGGTGTGTTAAAATGCATGTTTTCGAAGATATAGGAAGGTTTGTGATGTTTTGTTTAAGTTCGCGCATTCGCGCGCGCGGGTCAGCAGTTTTGTCACACTTCGGTAAAACGAGCATAACTCCCTCGTTAGATGTCGTATTGAGTCACCGTAAATGTTTCCGGAAACTAGACTTAAGTGGCTTTCCAATGGTATAGGTCTCATCCTCTAATTCGTTCTGAGTAAATTATGAAAAATCGGCAAAGTTGGGTCATGTTTCGATTTTCATGAAGTCATGGCAGTTCTGCCACCTTTTAGTAAAACGGGTATATCCGTTTCATTTGTTATCATATTAAGCCACTGTAAATTTGTAAAAATTCTAGACTTCCATGGCTTTCTAATGGTATATATCTAGTCCGTAACTCTTTCTGAATCGATCGTGAAAAATCTTCAAAGTCAGGTCACGAGTTTATTTTCGGAAATTCTGGCAGATCTGCCACCTTTTAGTAAAACGGTCATAACTTTTTCGTTAGTTATCGTCTTGAGTAACCGTAAATTTAGCCGTAAACTAGACTTCCGTGGCTTTCCAACGGTGTATGGCTTGTCCCCTGCACCCTAGCGAGTCAAAACAGAAAATTCTGCAAAGTTTATCGTTGTGCAGAATGTTGTTCAATCTAAGCTTAATGTTGATCTTATTTTTAGAATCAACTTGCGATGGATGTTGAGGTATTATTTTTGACACCTTAAATGATATCGATGTATGTCTTTAGACGGTTAAAAACTAGGGTCGAGATTAACCCTTAAGCAAAAGAAAATTTAGAACGGATACTAGACCCTAATAGGCCTTCAATTTCATGTTGAGTTCAAACAACGTATTTGGTTCAACGTACTCAAAATTTATGTTAACTCTATGAAGGCGAGCTGTCCAGTGCAAGATAAAGTACGAGGAGGAACTTTTGCTGCAGTTCAAGTGTTAAAATTTCGGTGAAAGGTGGGCTTTCTTTTCAACGGACTCTTAGTCCAAATAATGATTTGAGTTTTTACTCACCAACAGTTATTTATTTCTGATGCAAATAAGTTATTGTCATGCATAAAATATTTTATTTTGTATGATATCCTTATCTGTATTTAGTTAGCTCGCAAGGGGCTTTCTAACTCTTAAATCGATCGGGCCTCGTGCTAACTTGGAGTGTTAACCGAGGTTAGTGTACACTTAAGGTCGGTGATATTAGGAAGAGGGAAAGGCTGAGCGGAGCTATTCCTGACTAAGACATCGACGATGCTAAATGTGCGTGGAAAAGGCTGAGCGGAGCTATTCTTCGGCATTTAGTTATGTTAAGCGTTCGAGGGAAAAGGCTGAGCGGAGCTATTCCCCGACGTTTGTGGAAAAGGCTGAGCGGAGCTATTCCTCGACTTTCAGTGGGATATGGATGATCATACAACAGAAAAGAGCGCTCAATGACATAAAATGATTTAGTAAAACATAGGGCCTTTTTAGATAAAACCCCTATGTGTTTACTCAGATGCATGACAAGAAAATGAGTTTCAGTTCAGAAATATTTTTGGCAATGTGTTCACTGAGTACCCTTGTACTCAGCCCTGCATGTTTGTTTTTAAATGTGCAGGTTGAGCTGGTGTGGAAGGGAGAAGTGCTGAGAGTGGAGTTCTTTTGGTACAAGGCTCAGATGACCTTGTATTACTATTATTATTA
Organism: Perilla frutescens; assembly: GCA_026008535.1. Classification (NCBI taxonomy): domain Eukaryota; kingdom Viridiplantae; phylum Streptophyta; class Magnoliopsida; order Lamiales; family Lamiaceae; genus Perilla; species Perilla frutescens. Next base: position 18,685,947 of record BRKX01000005.1, read on the forward strand.
TTAATGTCTTTCTTTTGCTTCCGCAACTCAGTTATATCACAAGTTCAACATTTCAGCTTTTGTTCTAGACGAGTTCCATAACTCGATAATCAATTAAGTACTGTTATTATTCTATCTCTTGTGAGTACTTAAAGTTAGTTCAGAATTCGAGCTCACAGCAATTATCGTTCCTGGAATATAGTAGTTCCTTCTTTTATTTGATTATTTCCGGTTCGCGCCTCGATCCATCCTTTATTGGGATCGAGTTGTGCCAGTCATACTTCATGTTAATCAGATATTAACTTGGGGTCGTGACATCTATATTTTCCTAAAAAATAACAATATTTTCTCTCTCCATATATTTTTCTCTCTTCATATATTATAGGTAAGTTAGAATCAAGAAATCTTGTGATACGACCCGAACTCTAGGAACGAACACACGTCGACACACGTAAGTTTTTGTGTCTACTATGACCCAAATAATCAAAGTAAAATAAGCGGAAAAATAATGGAACAAACTACACGACTAAGACTCAACTAAAATACCTAGACAATGACACACAAAATAACACAATATCCAAAGGATGGGGGCTGTTATGAACGGTATTTTGGACGAGAATTATGGGGGTGAATTGGACGTGAGATATGGTTGACGAAGGGTTGGAGTAGATAGGATATGATTGAGTTGGAACGGACTTACGGATTAAACGAAGAGATCACGATCTTGAGGGTGATGGTTGAGATGGACGACGGTGGACGGTGGTGGCGTCGAAGGTGGATGGACGGCGGCGGTGGTTGTGATGTGAATTACAACCCGAAAGTTGCCTTGAATCTCGAACGTACACAAGGCCAAATTCTTTAAGTTGCTCTTCGATAGCGAGTTTCCGACGATCCCTCGAACGTGGACGGCGAATTCCCTTTGTAAAACTTAGAGGTGCTAAATCTAAGAGTATGAATTTAATTATCCAAACTCACAAAAGATTTAAAGGGGAGAGACGATATTGAAAGCAAATGCTTAATAATCAAATATAGTCTAAAGTAACAATGTCACATGGATCCCCTATTTATAATAATAGGAGGGACCGAAAATTAAAGGGATAAGGGCCGAAAATCTAGAGCCCAAATCAAACTAGAATTAAACTAGGTAATTTCCTAAACTAGAATTCTATTTAAGGTAGAATTTGTAGATCTTGCCTTATCTAAAATCCTAGTCAAACTATGACTAATATAACCGAAAATATCAACCAAATTAATTAAATAAATCTGATCCATACTATAGTCTAATTAAATAAATTAAATAAAACTCTATTTAATTTTCGAACAGCTTCTGGTAAATAAGACATGGTCACGCCTTATTCGCCATAACCTCCTGGATTGGCATCAAATTGAAATCTTCAAATATGCGGCCAAGTATGCATCAATCCATACAAGAATGATCCTCCTCTTCAAGTGAAAGCATTGTAATGATCTTGGAGCGGCTTTGAACATTCATTTCTTCCTCGAGCTTCTTTCGCACATATCCTTGAAAGTAACCTTGAAGTTGCTTAGCTCGTAACCTTGTAATTGGACCTCTAATTTGCAACTCCGGGTTTGAATCTTCAATGCTATGCACGTTCTCATCATTCCCCCCCTGCTGAAAAGAATTCGTCCTCGAATTTGGATCCTCATCATGGTCGAATTCATCTGCAACAAAAGGAGATAAATCAGCAACATTAAACGTAGAAGAACACTTATACTCACCAGGTAGATCAATGCGGTATGCATTGTCATTAACACAGCTTAGAACAGTGAAGGGACCATCTCCACGGGGCGACAACTTCGACTTCCTATGGTTCGGGAATCGGCCAGGACTCAAATGAATCCAAACACGATCACCGGGCTGGAAAATCACACGCTTGCGTCTCGTGTTGCGTGCGGCGGCAATTCGTGAGCCTTGGTGCTCAATCCGGGCACGTACCTTCTCATGCATCTCTTGAATAAAATCAGCTCTTTTCATACCTTTAACACTTGTTAGATGCTCAACAGGTAAAGGTAACAAATCATTAGGAGTTAACGGATTAAATCCATAAACTACCTCAAAAGGAGACATGTTAGTAGAAGAATGCACAACACGATTATAAGCAAATTCAGCATATGGTAAACATTCTTCCCATGACTTCAAGTTATTCTTAATTAGAGACCTAAGTAAAGCTCCTAAAGTGCGATTCACAACCTCAGTTTGACCATCGGTTTGTGGATGACATGCAGTAGAAAACAATAACTTAGTTCCTAATTTTCCCCACAAAACACGCCAAAAATGTCCTAAAAACTTAGAATCCCTATCACTAACAATAGTACGAGGAATTCCATGCAATCTAACAACATGCACAAAGAACAAGTTGGCAACATGTATAGCATCATCAGTTTTCCTACATGCAATGAAATGAGCCATTTTGGAAAACCTATCAACTACAACAAACACAGAATCCTTACCCGACCTAGATCTAGGCAATCCTAAGATGAAATCCATAGAAATATCAATCCAAGGAGATGAAGGGGCGAGTATAATCCGAATGGGTGTGAAGTGGATTTAGCTTGACGACAAGTAATGCAACGACTACACACATTCTCTACATCCTTACGCATATGCGGCCAAAAGAAGTGTTCATGCAACAAGTTCAATGTCTTATGCACACCAAAGTGACCCATTAAACCTCCCGCATGCGATTCTAACACTAATAGCTCACGCATAGAACAAACAAGGATGCATAACTTCGACTCTTTGAACAGAAAACCATCATGCACATAATAACCATCATAAGACCTAGATTTCGAGCTACATGAAGCATATATGGGGCTGAAGTAGGCGTCCTCAACATACAAAGCTTTAATAGACTCAAAACCAAGCATCTTAGCATGCATTAAGTTCAAAAGAGCGTACCTTCTTGATAATGCATCAGCACAACACTCAACAAAATAATCAACTATCCAACGTGTAACATATAATGGATCTAACATGGTATAATAAACAATTATGAGAATCCTAACATGTTCAACAACACTATGAATAGCTTTCAAATGATCAAAGGAAAAACACAAACTAATCGAATTCAAGTACCATGCACGCATCTTACACTTGGTTGGAACAAACAAGGGCTTTCTACTATCCAACCTTTTCATGCAATTCAAGTCAAATCCAAATGTTAAATTAATTCTAAAAAGAAACATGGATTCAACTATACACATCAAATACCTATCAATGCTAGAATAGGATAAACGGCACTTACCTCTCTTGATTTCAAGTAACACATCCTTAAGATGAACAATGGGGGTATTGGATGACTTATCTAGAACAAGCTGATCTCTAAGTCGAACATCATCATGCTCCAACTTCAGTTCTTCGTTGATCTCCTCTTGAGAGTTGGAAACTCCTTCCGAGCTGCCATCAGGGTTGAATGTAGCTATTCCAGGCTGCTCAATCTCGAACTCTCTCTTCTCAATCTGCACATCACTAGAAAAACAATCATTAGTAGCACTGTTCTGAGAAATTAACAAATTATCCGACTTACCTGGATTAAGTGTTGGATCAATGCATATAGGCTGGGACGGGATTGTAGCTTTACTTATCATGTCTGGATTTAACTGGTGATCTGTGTTGGATGAACTATACGACATGTCTTGATGTGAACAAGACTCCAACGGTGTCGTAGTATGGCTAGGGATGGTGGCGTTTGATTCACACTGGGTAGCTGCGGCCTTCCTTTCCCTTTCGGCTTTAAACTTTTCTTGCATCCGCTTCTGATCCTCAATGACGTCCTCGGGCGCCAAAGGCTTCAGTCTAGTGGATCGTCCATTCCAAGCAAAGGAATAAGTGTTGGCGCGACAATCGTGCACTACTCTTCGATCGAATTGCCACAGTCGACCTAGAAGAATGTGTGTTGCCTCCATAGGGACGACATCACATAAAACAGTGTCAGTATATCGACCAATAGTAAATCCGACACTTACTTGACTGGTGACTCTGAATTCGTCACTATCTGTAAGCCACTGCAACTTATAGGGCTTGGGATGCTTTTGTGGTACGAGGCCGAGCTTGTCCACTGCATATTGACTAACGGCGTTTACTACACTTCCACTGTCAATAATCATGGAACAAATTTTGTCTTGGATTGAACAACGGGTGTAGAAAATATTTTCCCGTTGATCTAGTTGTGGTGGCTGAGCTATAGCCATTTGTCCTGCAAAACGAACAAACGTGACGGAAAACAAGGTAGGACCTCACAATCTCACTTTCGCTCGTTTGTTTTCACTCTTGATTTTACCACTCGTGTTTGCACTCAAGGTGTATGGTGTTGTGTGTGTGTCGTGTGTAATGGAATGGAGTATGTGAGTGAACGTGAGATGTATATGGGAGTAGGAACTCGTGTGGTTTGTTCTAAGGAAGGACAGGAATGCTATTCTCGGAACAAGGTTGAATTTGGTATGTATAGATGAGATACGGGTTGAGTATGTGTAAGTAAGGTGATGGCCGATTGGTGTAGTGTGTAGGGTGGGGTGGCCGATTATTATAAAGTGTGTAGGAGAGGTGGTCGAGTATGGTAGGGTAGGAAAGGAAAGAAGTAGATCAATTAATGAAGTTCCAAATAGGTTTAGGAATTCCAAAAATAAATCTAGGTAGAAGAAGGAAAGAAATAGAATAGATAAGGAAGAAAGAAAGAGATAAGGTAAGTAGGGGATTTGGATATGTATCAATCTATGTGACACAATCTAAATACCTTAATTAGCCTAGACTCTAGAAGGAAAGAACAAAAAATAAAATAAGACACTTAAGGAAGTTACCAACAAGAAATAGAACTTGTATGGAAAGTTCCAAAAGTAAAACAAACTTGAAGGAAACTACCAAAAATAAGAAAGACTTATTAAGGTAATTACCAACTATGATCTAGTACTAATAGGAAAGTACCAAAAATAAAATTGAACAAAAGGAAACAATGAATTTTTCATTTTTTTTTTTTTTTTTAATTTCGGAATTTTTTTTTTTTTATCCGATTTTTTTTTTTTTTTTTTTGAACGATCGACTTTTTCTTTTTTTTTTTTTAACTGATCGTGTCTTTTTTTTTTTTTTTTTGAATAATGAACAATACGGAATTAGATTACAACTCGATTCAACGGAAAATAAAGTACGACACAAAAACGAACCAAAGCCGACGTGGCTTTGATACCACTTTTATGATATGACCCGAACTCTAGGAACGAACACACGTCGACACACGTAAGTTTTTGTGTCTACTATGACCCAAATAATCAAAGTAAAATAAGCGGAAAAATAATGGAACAAACTAGACGACTAAGACTCAACTAAAATACCTAGACAATGACACACAAAATAACACAATATCCAAAGGATGGGGGCTGTTATGAACGGTATTTTGGACAAGAATTATGGGGGTGAATTGGACGTGAGATATGGTTGACGAAGGGTTGGAGTAGATAGGATATGATTGAGTTGGAACGGACTTACGGATTAAACGAAGAGATCACGATCTTGAGGGTGATGGTTGAGATGGACGACGGTGGATGGTGGTGGCGTCGAAGGTGGATGGACGGCGGCGGTGGTTGTGATGTGAATTACAACCCGAAAGTTGCCTTGAATCTCGAACGTACACAAGGCCAAATTCTTTAAGTTGCTCTTCGATAGCGAGTTTCCGACGATCCCTCGAACGTGGACGGCGAATTCCCTTTGTAAAACTTAGAGGTGCTAAATCTAAGAGTATGAATTTAATTATCCAAACTCACAAAAGATTTAAAGGGGAGAGACGATATTGAAAGCAAATGCTTAATAATCAAATATAGTCTAAAGTAACAATGTCACATGGATCCCCTATTTATAATAATAGGAGGGACCGAAAATTAAAGGGATAAGGGCCGAAAATCTAGAGCCCAAATCAAACTAGAATTAAACTAGGTAATTTCCTAAACTAGAATTCTATTTAAGGTAGAATTTGTAGATCTTGCCTTATCTAAAATCCTAGTCAAACTATGACTAATATAACTGAAAATATCAACCAAATTAATTAAATAAATCTGATCCATACTATAGTCTAATTAAATAAATTAAATAAAACTCTATTTAATTTTCGAACAGCTTCTGGTAAATAAGACATGGTCACGCCTTATTCGCCATAACCTCCTGGATTGGCATCAAATTGAAATCTTCAAATATGCGGCCAAGTATGCATCAATCCATACAAGAATGATCCTCCTCTTCAAGTGAAAGCATTGTAATGATCTTGGAGCGGCTTTGAACATTCATTTCTTCCTCGAGCTTCTTTCGCACATATCCTTGAAAGTAACCTTGAAGTTGCTTAGCTCGTAACCTTGTAATTGGACCTCTAATTTGCAACTCCGGGTTTGAATCTTCAATGCTATGCACATTCTCATCATCTTGTAGGATTTGAGAGGGTTAAAATTGGGAGAGAGAATGTCAAATTATATAAAACAACAAACATTTTGAAAAAAAAAAATCTAAAACAACAAACATTTTGAAACGGAGGTAGTATATATTACCTCCTAGATAATGTCTAATTACCTTGAATAGCTAATATATTACTTATAATAATATCCACATATTAAATTTTAATCATAACTACATCTAATTATAGAATTCACTTAATTTTAATAAATCTATTTAAATAGGTCATGTTTATATTGAGCAATTTGTGTAGCATGAACTTTTGTTTGGGATTAAGGTATTTGAATTTTTTAATTGTCATCTATAATAATCTGATGAGTCCATTTATTTTGCATTTTTCTGGGCATTTTAGTCGCTCTAAATGTCCTTTTTTAGTATTTTGTATGTCGAAAAAGGACCAGGAAAGTGGTTTGAACATGACAGGAGTGAAATCTGACGAAAGAGGCATTTTGGCCTTCAATTTAACTAAAGTGTATGAAATGGGCATATCAGATAAATATCGACCTGAGCAGAAGATATTGTGCCCACAGTACTCGCGCAGATTCAGAAAAATCATGATTCTGTTCGTTGGAGATAAAGATGGCCGATCCGATCAATTCTGAAGGCAGTTGGTGTGGATAAAGACTCTTAAAGGGATCAACATACAAGGAAGAGATAGAATCCCTAAATTATCGGGATCAACCCAACAACCTTCAAGATAAAACTTATCCAGCCAGAGTCCAGTGGGGCATACCGAATCCGCCAAACAATTGAAGATCCCTATTTGTGGGGGATTCTTATTTGATCAATGAACTCCTTTAAATACTAGTTTGATAGTTAGAAAGGAGACACTTCGCACCATACAGTTTATGCACTTTTATTTTCACATATAGTTTAGTTTTAACGCTGCTTCGGCAACAAGAGAATCTGGGACCTTATGCCCACAGGGATTAGGATTTATATTTAATGTTGTTTACGTTCGGCGTTGGTGTTGGATGAGTTTATATTCAATTGCAATAAGTTTTTCTTATTTATCATGTCTTTATTTTATGTCTTTATAATTCCATCTAGCAAGAGTGGCTAGATTTATATTCCGGGTTGAACAAAGATGAAGATTTAACACACACTTAAAACTGGTGAGGCCGTGTGGGCATTTTACTGTATGAATGAATTTTTGTCAAGTTTTGTTCCTATGCTAGAAAAAAGTGTGTTTAATATGACTAATGTGGTTGATCACTCTTTAGTTGTAATGGGCATTCTAAGGCTAAAAGAATTAATGAATCGTGATTGTGTGTTAATTCGATAGTAGCTGGGAACTTGGTGGGTTGTTGTGGGCACACGAAGAATCAGTAAACAAAATAAACTTGGGTTCGTCTAGAGGCACAATGCTTCCTATCATTTACATCTCTTAAGGGAACCAGGAGGAGGGTGGTAGGTTGGGGATTTAATCGACGAGGAATCACTTTTAAATCTAAATCGAAAGGATGAATAAGGAGATGCACTGAGGAATCCGATCTCCATAACTGGGTGATTCAAGCATACAGGAAAATCAGTGTGCCTATGATCGAGTGAATGTGAGTTAAATTGGAATCTAGTTCAATCCTGAAACCTTTTGTTATTTGATATTGTCTTTAGTTATTTTTGCAGATTTAAATTCAGTAAAGTGACAACACAAAACCCCCATTTTTTATTCCTGATTCAAAGGTGGAATCACATCAGCGCACTGTGGGATCGACCCATACTCGTAAGCTAGCTACGCTCGCTGTGGATACAGAAGTAATACAAATTTATTTTGAGCGCGAAATGACCGCGTGTCAAAATTTTTGCCATGGCCGGGGTGCTGATTTCCAGTGATTTTACTTTTCAAGGTTGTGTGCCTGGAAGTTGATGCCTAGGACTTCTTTAGGAGAAAATCTATTATACAATCCGGAGATAGAGAAAACTTCGAAGAAAAACAGAGCAGCAGCTAAGAGGACACAACGAGCTGCAAACAGATCTCGTGAGCCCACACCACAACCAGAAGATCAAGAAGAAGCAGGGCACGAGGAGGAAGAACAATTTGAGAACAACCACACTGATAATATGGTCGTCGAAGGAAGAACGTTGAGACAGTTAGTCTTTCTGACTAACATGAATCTTCCCCCAATGGGCATTACGATCCCAGCAGTCACGCAGACATGGGATCTGCAAGTAAGCTTCATCCAAATCTTGCCTAAATTTCATGGGATGGCTGGAGAGGACCTTCAGAGGCATTTGCAAGATTTCAAGATGGTTTGTCAAACTCAACCATCAGATCATGGAAGTCAAGAATATGTTTGACTAGTTTCATTCCCTTTTACTCTACATGATGGGGTACGAGACTGATTGTACACTCTGCCGATTGGTAGCATGACCACATGGGGGGAACTTTAACAAATTTTTTTGGAGAAGCATTTCCCATCTTCCAGGGTGCAAGAGATGAGAAGAAGGATCGGAAGTCTAAAAATGGGCACGAATGAGAGTTTTTATGATTACTGTGACCATTTTCAGAATATGGTGGCGAAATGCTTACAACACCAGATAACTGATCATGATCTGATCCAACACTTTGTTGGAGGTTTAAGGCCACATGAGAGGACGATTGTTAATACATCTTGTGGAGGGTCCATATTGAACAATCGACCAACTGAAGCCTTTAGAATTCTAACCGAGATGGCTGAAGACAACCGTGATTTTGGTGGAGAGGGCACAAGAAGCATAAATACGTTTGGGAAATCATCCAATGATGAGAGCATGATTGAAAAGATATGTGAACGAATTGGAAATATTGTTACAGTAGCAATCACAAGAAGAAATCCCAGACCATGTAGGGTGTGTAAATGTGTGCTTCATTTTACCGCCGAATTCCCAATGCAGGAGGAGATAGAGGAAGTTAATTCTGTGGAAGGGCACAACAACTATCAGTGGAGATATGATCCTCATTCTAAAACATACAATTCAGGTTGGTGAGACCATGATGACTTCAGATGGATAAGGCCTGAAGTTGCTCCACCCATGTGACCTACACCACAAGAGAAAAAAATGAGATCGAGATTGGAAGATTTAGTCCAAGCCTTAGCAGAAGAAAACATGAAGGCTGCGCACGAGAATGAAAAATTTAAGCAAGAGACAAGAGCGGACTTTGCATATATGAGCAAACAAATTGCTCAATTAGCCCAAACAGTTCAAAGATTGGAAGTAAAAATTGGTAAACTTCCATCCCAAGTGGAGAACCCTCATGAACAAGTTAGTGCCGTGACCTTGAAGAGTGGGAAGGATTTATCGGAAGTGGTCTACTCAGCTGAAATGGAAAATGATGTGCCCATATGAAGAGAACAATCATCGAAGAATTGGGCACAAGACGCTAGTCAACTTGCTCTGGAGCCCATTCCAGAAAAGCGGAAACCTCCATTTCCAGGGAGATTGGCACAAAATAGGAATGAAGAAGAGATGAGAGAGATGCTGAAAGTCTTCCGCAAAGTGGAAATCAACATTCCACTAATTGAATCCATTAAACAAGTTCCATGGTATGCCTATTTTCTGAAGAAGTTGTGCACCAGAAAGATACAGTTTAAAGATGATGCTAAGTTTCTTGTAGAAGAGAATGTGTCAGTTGTAATCCAAAAGAAGATGCTAAAAAAGAGTGATGATCCAGGCATGTTCACAATACCGTGCATCATTGGAGAAAAAAAGGTTTAAAAGGCCATGCTGGATCTCGGGGGCATCAATAAATGTCATGCCCCTATCAATTTTTAATGAATTAAAGTTGGGACCCTTGCAGCCAACTCGTGTGGTTATTCAGTTGACAGATAGGTCGAATATGTATCCAGATGGGCTGATTGAAGATGTGCTAGTTAAGGTGGACGAGATGATATTCTCAGTGGATTTCTATGTGCTTGATATGTGCACAACAACAAGATCATCAGTTCTTTTACTGGGGAGACCTTTTATGATAACAACCCGCACACAAATTGATGTTGACAAGGGCATACTGACATGTGAATTTGATGGAGAAAAGGTTATATTCAACATTTTTGAAGCCATGAAGCACCCACTTGATACAGAAAATATAAATTTTGTGGATCTCTTTGATGCACCATCCCAGTCCACTCTCTCAATGATGAAAAATCAAGAACCTCTGAAAAGGGCATTATGGGAAGGAGTGACTGATCGAGATGCCCTTGATGAAGATGATGACATCCAAGATACAGTTAAGATGCTTCATTCACTAAAGGAGATGCCACCTGGAGTAGTGAATTACAATGTGCCCACAAGAAGTGATAGTGACAGAATGCTACTTTCTACTATACCAGCACTGAAGTTGGAATACAAGCCACCATGGGGCATTCAGAAGCTTAATGGAGAGCAAGTTGGGCACAACAAAAAGTTCTAGACTGAAGAATTGGAAGAAACAGACATGGAAGTCTATGATGATGATGATATTCTCTATAAACAAAGAATGAAATGACTCCATGATACGGTTGTTAAATGGAAAAGGTTCACTCCAGGAAAACAAGTACTGCTTTAAATGATATTCTCTAGTATTTGCTTGAAAAAAATACGAGATGTAGTTGAGGATGAGAGAAGAGTAACCCTATTTATTTTGTGCCGAAGGTAGACCATTCGAGCATTCTGTTTTCATTTTTTACAGGAACAAACAAGAAGACACCAGAAAGAAGGGCACAACAAGAAGTGAATGCTGCCATAATGACCATGAAGAGATTAAAAAGTATTGAGAATGCCCTACATCATACTGTTGATACCTTATTGAGGAAGATTAAGTAAACCCTCACTACATATTTCAAACATACTGGGTTCACTTACCTAGCATCCGCCCCGAACTAACCTGGTTCAATTCTTTTTCTTTAATTTTTTTTATGTTCTTTTATTTTTAATTTTTAGGTGTCCCCTTATTCTACCCACTTTGCCTCAAGCAAAGTGTGTGGGTGGGGGCATTAGGGTTGTTTTTTTGTTGTTGAGTCAGTTTGAACACTTTGTCTCGTGCAAAGTGTGTTGGTAGGTCGTTTGAGTCAGCATGCTATCTCTTAAGATTTGGGGTGCACTAGTTTCTGATTTGTGAATGTTGATAAAATTGCTAATTGAGTTAGCATACCTACACTAAACACAGGGATGATGAATGAGTTGAGCATAAACCTGGTGAGATTTGAGCTTTTGCTGTTATGCCCATTTTACAGCATTCTCTTTTCATGTGTGTACATTCTCTACTTAGAATTTCTTAAAATTGCTTTTGCTCTATTTTAAAATTAGAAAGTTTGAAATGCATGTGTAGATGATGAAGGCATTTTCTTGCTTGAGCCCACTAAGATAAATGAAAAACCAAACTTTGACACAACTTTGCAGCCCTTTTGAGCCAATAAAATGCCCTGGCAGTTTTGTTGATATACCTCAATATATAAAGCCAGGGCATTACAAGAACCAGATTACAAGAAGGTCACTGGATGGTTTTGAAGAAATGAAAATGCAAGAAAAAAAGATAGGGGGAACGAATATATATATATATATATATATATATAGAATATATATATATATATATAAGCAAAAAAGAAAAAGAAAAAAGAGAGAATAAGTTTCCCCTTAGTCTGAATGTTCAGAATGCTCACACTTGCGAAAAAATTTCATAATCTGAGCAATAAAAGAGGGCATGGGAAAATAAGTTAAAAACGAATGAGGATATGTCCAGTGCATGCTTCGGAAAATTTTAGCTTAATACCTATAGAGCCCCACGATAACCCATAAAAGTCTTTTTGATACTTATGCATTTTTCATTGATACTTATGCATTTTTCAACTTGATGAAATTGAAGAAAGAGCACTAGCAAGCTTATGGAATGAATAAGTATGGAGTGATCGATTTGAGTGTAAACATTGAGCCTAAACACTGTGTGAAGAGAGTGTGGGAGGACATATACGCTCAATTCAATTTTGATTTGCTAGGGTATGTTGATTACATAATTAATTGGAAAAGTTTGGTTTTTGAAACGGTATGCCCACACGGATTAACATGTTGCATGTTTTGTGTCTTTCATGTCTGTTTCTTTTCCTTTCCCTTTTGTTTTTCTTTTCTGGGTTCTTTGCATCCCATGCTTGAGGACAATCATGTCTAAAGTGTGTGGGTGTGATGAGTCCATTTATTTCATATTTTTCTGGGAATTTTAGTTGCTCTAAATGTCCTTTTTAGTGTCTTTTACGTCGAAAAAAACCAGAAAAGTGGTTTGGGCATGACATGAGTGAAATCTAGCGAAAGAGGCATTTTGACCTTCAATTTAACTGAAATGGATGAAATGGGCATATCAGATAAATATCGACCTGAGCAGAAGATGTTGTGCCCATAGTTCTCGCGCAGATTCGGAAGAGGCAGTGAAGAGGGCACATGCGGAAAAATCAGGACTCTATTCATTGGAGATAAAGATGGCCGATCCGATCAACTCTGAAGGGATTTGAAGTGGATAATTACTCTTAAAGAGATCAATATGCAAGGAAGAGATAGAATCTCTAAATTATCGGAATCAACCCAACAACCTTCAAGATAAAGCTTATCCAGCCAGAGTTCAGCGGGGCATACTGAATCCGCCAGATAGTTGAAGATCCCTATTTGTGAGGGATTCTTATTTGATCATTAAACTCTTTTAAATACTAGTGTGATAGTTAGAAAGGAGACACTTTGTACCATATAGTTTCTGCACTTTTATTTTCATATATAGTTTAGTTTTAACGCTGCTTTGACAGCAAGACAATCTAGGACCTTATGCGCACAGGGATCAGGATTTATATTTAATGTTATTTATGTTCGAGGTTGGTGTTGGACGAGTTTTTATTCAATTCCAGTAAGTTTTTCTTATTTATCATGCCTTTATAATTCCATCTAGCATAAGTGGCTAGATTTATATTTCGGGTTGAACAAAGATGAAGATTTTACACACTTAGAATAGGTGAGGCCGTGTGGGCATTTTACTGTATGAATGAATTTCTGTCAAGTTTTGTTCCTATGCTAGAAAAAAGTGTGTTTAATATGACTCATGTGGTTGATCACTCTTTAGTTGTAATGGGCATTCTAAGGCTAAAAGAATTAATGAATCGTAACTATGTGTTAATTCGATAGTAGCTGAAAACTTGGTGGGTTGTTGTGGGTATACGAAGAATCAGTAAACACAACAAACTTGAGTTTGTCTAGAGGCACAATGCTTCATATCATTTACATCTCTTAGGGGGAACCGGGAGGTTGGTGGTAGGTTAGGGATTTAATCGATGAGGAACCAGTTTTAAATCTAAATCGAAAGGATGGATAAGGAGATGCAGTGAGGAATCTGATCTCCATAACTGGGTGATTCAAGCATACAAGAAAATTAGTGTGCCCATGATCGAGTGAGTGTGAGTTAAATTGGAATCTAGTTCAATCTCGGAACCTTTTGTTATTTGATATTATTTTTAGTTATTTTTGCAGATTTAAATTCAGTAAAGTGACAACACAAAACCCCCTTTTTTAATTAGTGACTCGAAGGTGGAATCACATCAGCTCTCTGTGGGATTGACCTGTACTCACAAGCTAGCTACGCTCGCTGTGGGCACAGGAGCAATACAAATTTATTTTAAGCGCGAAACGACCGTACGTCATAATCGTATCTCTTTGATAAGTAATTGTTTTAAGCATAAATATACTTTAATTATTAAAAAAAATTAAATTTCAATTAATTTAATGAAAAGTGTATTATGAATTACATAGTAAATGTTAATGAAAATTGTAGTGTGAATTATAATTACACAGTAGATGTTAATTGTGAAAATAATAAACATTTGAATCAAAATTAAATGAATGTAGATTTTACTCTTTATATGTCATTGGAGATGTAGTTACAATATGCATTAATTGTCTTATACACAACTGTAATACCCCGATCCCGGAAAAGTAGTGACAAAGGACCGATGTGCTACTGGGGAAAAAGAAGATGAGTTGTGGCATAAAAATAATCAAAGAAATAGGGTTAGTGCCCGAAACACTTGGGCAACATAACCTCTATAACAGGAATTTAATCACGCTCTAAGGCCCTCTTAGAAGGAACTTGAATCAATGAGCAATCATCAAAGGGAACTTATCCCGCCAATTAATTGTAAGGACAGATCTCAATAACAAACACAAATCATATTATGATTCAAACAATTGAAAATAAACTATATTAGAGTAAACGGAACAAGCGTAGAGTATCTTTATTAAACTTAAGCAAAATATTTCCAAGTACTTATTTGTTTAGAGTATCTAAGATCTCTAAACAACGCAAAAAGAGCAAGCATATATCAACAAAAACACAGCCCTTGCCCCAGTTCCATCATCTTTCAGCTTGCCTCTCAACCTGAAAATATTTAGAAAAGATTTGGGCTGAGTACTAGTGTACCCAGTGGGCAAATTTGATAAACAGTTCATAATCATTTTATAAATATGAATATTGTATCCACAGAAGTATAACAATGGAAATGTTTCAAAACTAAAAAGTATTCCATGTATACAAAGCTTCTTTTAACCTTACACACTCCGTCTCAGTTGTTTCTTCCTACAGTGTCTTAACTTATATACACGTCCTCCAGCCCAACTGTCTAATAAAGGATAGTGTATACGGTCCCAAAGCTTAAAGGATCCGAACTCAGGTCTAGTTAAGCACTCAATGTTTTCGTAGGATATTGGCGAACGCGAACAGTCAGATAAAACATTTTGATACAAATATTCATGCTTCACAGTTGATAAACAGTTGAGCTTATTAGCTGAACATAATTTGAGAAAAATATAACCCACCTGAATAACAAATAAACTTTCAACTCTTGGTTGATCCTGCTCAGGTTCTATTATATCTTCTGGGGCTACAACAATGATCATTGGCTTAGTTTAACTAAAGAGCCTCTATCAAAACTTAATTCCTAAGTTTAGTTTTTTTTTTTTTTTTTAAATTTGATATTAAACTTCATTATTAATTAATTCTATGTTCCCTATAAATCTGATATCGTTTCTAAATTAGAGAATAGAAAACAGAATACATGTAGCATGCTTATACAATTATTATTCCATAAAATTGAAGTAACATAATTACTCGGGATACTATCTTCTAAATAGCTGGTGAATATTGTATTTCAAAATTGAACACTAATTATTTACTTGTTTTGCTATATTAATTATTGAGAAGTGTTAAATCATCAAATGATAATTAGCTTAACCCTATGATGTATTGTTAAATCAATTACTCTTGATTACATAATAAACAACTATTCTCTGCAACAAATAAAATTTATAGAACATAAATGATCAATTTGGTATTAAAACTAATTAACCACATAAAAGTACAATCTAATTTTAAACTAAAAGATTTATGTTGCTAAATAACTAATTTAGGAATTCTCGGTTAAATAGAAAATTTAAACAAAATTTTGGGTAAATTAATATTTAAATAATTTATTATTAAGTATCAAACATTTAAATATTAATCAAGTATCCAACTTTTAAAGAAATAAAATTAGGCACATATATATATATATATATATATATATAGATAGATACGGATTTTTTTTTAAAGTTTGATCCTTTATTTGGTTTTTCTTATTTTGATATAAGATCCATTTTCCCTTTTTTTAAAGTTATGTCACAATCAAAGTTAAATTGGAAATAAAAGTCAACTCCCTCTCTCCTTTCTTAAAACTCACGTGTGACTCAATTAGAAAACAAGATCCCCAAATTCAATTCTCATCTCTCCTCTCTCTCTCTCTCTCTCTCTCTCTCTCTCTCTCTCTCTCTCTCGACTAGAAATAGAGATAAAAATGGAAATCCCCAAATCCCTAACTCTCCCTCTCTCTGTTCTTTTATCAATTCCGATGAACCCGTCGCTGCCTCCATCAACCAGCCCGCTCAAGTTCAGACGAGCTTAGTCACAACTCCGACGAGTTCAGTCACGACTTCGATGATTGCAGCGGCGATTCACCGGTGTCTCCAAGAGTCGACTCTATTTCGGTTTCAACGCAAAACCGACGACTGTTCAACGTAGTTCTGACCACAACCGCAGCCTAGATCTACCCCATACTCAACCCGACGCAGCTCGAGCCCGACACCACTTTCCCCTGCTTCGACGACCTAGACCCCACGACTCGAAGCTACACACTAGCCGACTTCCGACGATGGGAAACGACTTGGACATACGTCGCAGAGACCCGAGCCCAGCCGACTATGCCCTCCTCTGCAATGCGCCAACTCCTCTCTCCCTAATTCTATTTAATTATTTATTTATTTTTCTGAAATTCTACAATATTTTTCTAAATTCTGAAATAATTTTAGTATGAAATTCACATATTTAAGTATGAGGATTTTGATTGGAATCTGTTGTATTGAAAAATGGTGTTGGGAAATCTAATTGAGGGTGGTTCTGATTTTGGTGTTGAATTGATGCATAAGAATTGTGAGTTGAAGAATTACAGTGGTATAGATTCATGATTTTGTTTTGGTTAAGTGAAGTTGGGGAGATCTGCTGAAGTTAATTGGGTGTATAATATATAGAACAAATACAGATAATTAAATTCAAACTGAGCTTACCTAGACGAGTGAGTTTGTTGTGAGAATTGATTTCCAGATGAAGAGTTTGGGAGTTCTTACGTTAATCAGGGGAAAAAATGAGCTTTTGATGGTATTTGTTTGATTAACAAGGGCATAAGAGCTGGATGAGTGTCTTTAGAATTTGATGAATTGGCATATGCCTACGTGTATAATGGAGAATCGAAGGAACTTTAGTAGATATGTTAATCATTTTTATTGCTGTTTTCTTTCTTTTTTTTTTTCTTTCTAAAATTCAAATATTTCTAACATTGAGGGCAAAATTTTAGGATTTCATCATGACCAACTAATTCTATCGAGTGAAATCAAATAAATTAAAATTTAATATTACAAATTCACCTACGACCACTAATAATATCTACTTGTATAAATTTAATTAATTTGCAACAAATTTATAATAGTACAATTACTAAATAATAATATTTGTCCTATATGAATTTTGATTTATTTAGATAGGATTCAAATATAGGATTATCATTCGGTCCTGATAGGACTATTTTCGAGCAGTATCTAGGTTTCTAAATAACAATTATGAGAAAGTCTCGGGTTATTACAACAACTCATCAATTATTGCTTTTGATCTATATCAATTTTAGGTTGGAAAGTTATGAAACATACATGCATATCTAAAATTGAATTATATAAAATTTTGTGTGAGACCATTTTATGAGTCAAAATGTTTAAAAGGGGTTAAGATTCAGATCCAAGCATAATCAAACACTAATAAAATTATAAATATGCTAATGGATACGAGTTTGGATTAGAATATAAACGTGTCTTATATATGAATCTTAACCCATAAAATAGTATCACATAATTTTTATCATTAAATTAAAGTAAAATATATTCAACTAATAGCAAATACAATTTTTTTTGCAGTATATTATTTAAAATAATAAATATAAAATGATATTCGTGCATCGCACGAGGGTAAAAGCTAATAATGATGATGATGATGATATTATTAATATTATTATTTGTGCGCATGTCCAAATTTTTAATTAAATATTATATGCCATGAAAAATAAGAATATAGAAGAATTCACTTTTATAGTGAATTTGGATTTGTCCTCTTCTTATAACAATTATGGCTGTAAATGAATCGAATTGAGTCGAACAACATGATGTTAGAGCTCGATTCAAACTTTTTTTCTCTTGTGTGTAAGTTTGACTCGATAATTTTATCGAACTTAATTTGAAACTCGAACTCAACTCGTTTAGAAAATGAACTAACTTTGAACAAGCTTTTTTATAGCACAACTCTGAATAATTTGCGAACAACTATTTTCATTTACAACCCTAATAACAATATTAATTAGATTATATAATCGATTGTATTTTAATATCTTTATTTTCCCCACTCACATCAAAAAATTCCTACAATCAAAATTTTTAAAATACAATCTATTACGTATGATTTTTTGGCCATAAAATTGATTAGATGCTAAATTTGTATTATTTATATAATAAACTAGATATTTTTTTTTGTTAATTTTAAAAATGTGTCCAAAATGCAAATATCAAAATATAAATTGTCATTTTAATTTTGAATTATAAATTCACTACTGGGCTCATGAGCTTTTAGGATCTATGTTTAAATGAAATTTATTTTAATTTCGAATTATAAATTCACTACTGGGTTGGGCTTTTAGGATCTATGTTTAAATCAAATTTATTTTAGCCCAATCTTTGCAACAGAGCCCATTTACGGTATCATGATTAAAAAATAAAATAAAAAAATAGAAGCAAATCTTGCCGTAGTTATGTGTAGTAACTCAAAATAGACGTCTTATATCTTGCATGCAGTCTTCTTCAAGAGATATTTTATTTATAGGATTAGAGAGAGATTGACATGTGATACATAAATAAATATCCTCGCTAGGTAGGTAGGTAGATAAATGGATCTACGATCTATCAGTACAATAATGTCAAATTAGAAGTGAGACATAGTGTGGATTTTGGACGTGTATGCAACCTTTGGTCACGACCTCTTTGTACATTATAGTCGAAAAGTAATCGTAGTCAACATTCATCATCAGATCATCACAACAATCGGAGGGAAATCTTTCCACATTACTCGGGCCGTCATATATTTTATTAACAATCGTATCCCTACATTCTCTTCTCATTTTCTTATCACAATCAGCTGCTGCTTCACCTCTGAAAATCGAGCTTTCCAACAATGTCGATTTCTTCGTTGCCACACTTTCACTAAAGAATATTGATCCACCCATTACCAAGAAACATATAATCATCTTCATCACCATTTTAACTATAATTAAACTATATATATATATATATATATATATATATATATATATATATATCCTTCTCTCTCAATTCGAGTAATTTGTTGTCTTTACCTTATTCTCAACTCTTATATATAACAACAAATTCAATAAAGTTAGATGTATTCGTTAAAACTCAATTAAACTCAATCACAACTAAAATTAATTAAACCAATGTTACATATGTATATGTAGGGTATCAAGGCTCCCGGAGGTTACACCGCTTGATTTCCGTCGCCAGCAGTCGGTCCGTTCATTTCTCAAGGGATTGAGAATCGAAGAGGGGGATCGTGGCAAGGCTCAGGGTTACCTAAGACCAAAGACTCCTCCAAACACTAATAAGAAACACACCAAGACCTAAAGTTGAATGTTAGTGTCATCTGCACTTAAGTGTTTGAAATTTTCATAATCTGTTTAGCAATATGGCAATATCAAAAGAACACAAAAGATTTTTATTATTCATGTTCAAATAACATGTTCTAGACATCACTGTGAACATTTCACTGCCAATCTGATTGAATATCAAGACATATACTTCATCATGTTCAGAGACATGATCTTGTACATGATTGTCCAGAGAGTTTACAAGAAACGTATCATGCTGGAATCAAAGAGCTGGTGCTGTAGATTCAAGATTGACATTTCAGAATAGAAGTTGTCTTGTTCGTGATGAAGATCAAAGAAGAAAATGTGGAGTTCTATTCAAGGAAGACATCTAAACTAGGAAAGTCCGATTTAATTAAAGAAAAAGTTTCCTTGTTGAATTCTAGTCAAAATAGGACTTTTGATTATCTAGTTTTAGTTATAGCTGTTGTTTATAAATAGCCTGAGATTCAGACTAGTTCAGGTGACACGAGTTTTACGAATGCACAAAGGGTATAGAGTCCAAAAGACTTCATATTTGAAGCATATAGTATTCGGATAGACTAGGTTTGATCCACATGATCACTGTGTTTCTAGTCTGTGTTTGAAACTTACTTTCATACACACTATTTAGTGTTTATTTGTGATGTTTTTCTTATTGTAATTGTATACCTTTTGTGCGTGAGTTTTCTTATTTTTCGTGTTGTTTTAGTGTTTATAACTTCATACTTGATCCCTTGGTGAGTGATGCCTGTGTTGCATAGACTTTGAGCTTTCACTCCAAAAACGGGCATTTTATGGCACAAAAGGTGAAAAAGCTGGAAGCCCAACTGAAGGCGGGGAAAACTGAATGCCACAACTAAGGGTATACCTAAACTAAAGCTCCAAACTGATGGCCAGAATGTCAAACTGATGACCAATTGGTTACAACTGATGGTGAAGATGTCAAGCTGATGGCCAACTGGTGCCTAATTGAAGCCCCAACTGATGAGTCTAACTGAAGAAACCACCTGAAAAGTCCAACCGAAGAGCCAGCCGGAGAGTCCAGCTGAGCTGAAGAGCCAGCCGGAGAGTCCAGCTGAACTGAAGAGCCAACTAGAGAGTCCAGCTGAAGACCCAACTGATGGCCAAACTGATGGCAAAACTGATGCCCACCTGATGGCAAACTGATGGCAAAATTGATGCCCAGCTGATGGCAAAACTGATGGCCCAACTGATGACAAAACTTATGCCCAACTGATGGCAAACTGATGGCCCAACTAATGGCAAAACTGATGCCCAACTGATGGCAAACTAATGGCCCAACTGATAGTCAAACTGATACAAGTTGAGCTGAACTAACCACAAGATGAACTGATCACAAGCTCAACTGAACTGATCACAAGCTAAGCTGAGCTGATCACAATCTGAGCTGAACTGACTACAAGCTGAGCTGATCACAAGTTGAGCTGAACTGGCACAAGCTAAATTGATCACAAGCTAACTGAACTGATCACAATCTGAGCTAAACTGAGCACAAGTTGAGCTGAACTGGCCACAAGCTGAGCTGATCACAAGTTGAGCTGAACTGCCACGAGCTGAACTGATCATCAGTTGAACTAATCAAAAGCTGAACTGATCATGAGCTAGAGTTGTAGCTGGAGCTTAGTTGAAGCAAGACAGCCAAGGACTTGGAGCTGAACTGGAGCTGCAACTGAAGAGCTTTGATTTCAAGCTAAGCTCCCAAGAGCCAAAAGTTGAGGCACAACTGATGAGCTAAGCTCCCAGGAGCCAAAAGCTGAGCTGGAGGCACAGCTGAAACACCAAAATTGAAAGAGCCAAACTAATGAGAAGTGCTAAAACTGATGAGAAAAGTCGAAAGTTGGAACTGAAGCAGCCCTACCGGCACCAAACCCCCGCGACCGCGGGGCAGTGGTCACGGCAGGACGCCCCCACGTGCACGCAGCACCCCGTCGGCGTGTGGCAGCCCAACCCCGTCAGTGCGGGGCTCCCAATTTAGACCTTTCTCGATCAGTTCAAGCTGTGTTTTTGGAGTTTTGCTCTTCAATGCTCTCCACCCACTTGGCCAGCTGGGGGAATTAAATGGACGCGGTTCTAGACTAGGAGTATGAGGAGTTTGGGGAACAATCTACCATCTACCAATAGCTCCATATTTTGCTCTTGCACTCCATCAACTCTCAACCACCACATTCAATTCACGAGGAGAGAGAATGAGAGAATGTTTCTCTATTTATGGAGCAGAGAAAAGCAAAAAGAAGAAGGCTCCTGGAGGGAAAAAGTAGACTCCAAAGGGAGGACCTCCCAACTAGTTTGAGGGATGTCACACCCTCACACCAGTTAGGAGGGTCCGATCCATTCACTCTATTATCTCTACCACATAAGAAATAGTGAGGATCAGTTCAGGGGATGTGACACCTTCAAACTGATCCATTGAGAGAAGAGGAAGTTGGCAGCCGGTTGGAGAGCTTGGCACCATGGGTCACCAGCTGGAAAGGAGCTGAAGCTAAGGAGGAAGAAGAAGAAGAGGGGTCTAACTTCAAGCCATCTGTGGAAGCTAGGCTTGCTCGAAGATCTCCATTTCTTTGGTATTCCCCTTTTAGTTTCAGTTTCTTGTAGGAATTTGTCCCAAAACTGTTGAGACAAACAAGATTCCTATGAGTTTGTATTTTTTTTATCTTTTGATTTATGAAATAAATAACTTGTTTGATCCTTATGTTGTTTCGAGCATGATGATGGACTAATTTCGTTCATTAGGGGTAGATAATCAATTTGGTTTCAATCCTTGCTTGTGATAGTTGATTTCTTGTTATTGGAATTATGCTTGTTTATGTTGAGTACTTGATTACTACTTAGCATTGCTAGGCTTTAGATGAGACCGAGAGGAGATTCTATAGCTTGACTTAGGTTCCTTCAATGTTAGGTGGACTGGGTACATAAAGGTAATTGTTAATCTGTAGATGGAGTGGGTACATAAGCCTATTTGTTCGTATAATATAGCTGATAGAGGTTTAATGGATCGACAGTGATAGTAAGTGAAGTTAAACCACTTGAAGGGGTCTATTGTACGGCAATGATTAACGAAATCAACTTGAATCAAGCTAGGAGAAAAATGAGGAAAGAATCTACACCCTAATGCTTGTATATATTAGTTTAGTTTATTTGTTTGCTTATTTACTTTATTGTCTTTCTCTTGCTCTAGTTTAATAGATTTTAGTTTAATTTCCCCAACTCTTGTTTAGAATGTTTAGGATTGTATTTATTTTCATGTGTGTAACACGAGATGGACAAATCGCCCTGCTAAGCTTTCTTGGAGAGACACGACTCGGGTTAGCGCACCGCCCTACAATCGATCCTATCCTCTTGCGGGTCCGATCAGTAGTCGTTGTGCGTGTGTAGGATGAACTTGGAATCAATCACACACTTAGAGGAGTCCCGGGAGAGATTTTCTGTGGAAACTAGAGGGATTCTAGGTTGTGAGGGGAGCTCGCAATTCAGTTTAGTGAAAGAGGTTGAATTGGGTAGGAAAATGGTCGAATGACGAGAGTCTTCATTGTTGGGGTTTTTTCGAATTGAACCACCACAGGATCTAATTGGATGTTCATTAATCCTAATATCATGTAGATCATAATTTTATGTAGCACATATGTTTCAATTAACCGAGTTTAATTATGCAAATCCAGTTTTCGATTCTACTAAAGCGGAAACATAGAATACCGAAAAACGAATTACAAATTAAACGAGGGGTTGATGACAAGATTAAAGGTCTAATCTTGCTGTTGTATGAATGATAATAGGCGCCCCTGAATGCTATTCCACTCCTTGATCTTCTGTTGTATTCCCGGACTGAATCTAGTTTCAGGGTGGGCTGAAATCTACTAGATCGGTATGGAATATGTGGAGATCAAGAGAACACGAGAGGGTTGATATTTTATGACATAAATTTCATGCCTCCACCGTCTTATTTATAAGGGGGTGGACGAAATTGGTGTCCCAGTTGGACTGGAATTCTATCTCTATCTCTTGTTCTATCTCCAATTCAATCCAGTCTCTTTTTGGGCTACAACAGGGATCTAGAAGAATATTAAATTAGCCCATTAATTTATTTAATATCCAATATCCAATAAACTTAGGATATAATTAAATAAATTAAGTATTATTTTTATTCCACTAAAAAAATAATACTGACTTACCAATTTAATACATATTTCTGAATATGCTTTCTCCTTTAGTCCAACCATTCCCCATGTTTAAGATATAATGCCCATTAATTAATTATGTAAGTTTCTGACAACTATAATTAATTAATATCTTTTCATTGAGTAGTACCACACAAGCTTTACTCATGCACAGAATAAATTCCACCTGCAGGGTTTCAGCATGAACTTGCATTTCCTCTGGGGGACACCATCAACCTGGCGCACCAGGACACGGTGCCCCTACATATTGCACGACCCATCATAAGTGTAAATGTTACAAGCCAAGATATCGAGATTATTGATCCTATGAAAGAATCTCACCCTTTGATAAATCAAAGCTGCAAACACTACACGTATATGTCTGCCAACATATAGGGGTTAAGAACCCGAACTCTGTGGATTCTTATTCTCTCATTTAAGGTCATAATAGAGAATAGAATCCTAAGTAGATCCTCTTCAATACACTCGTCCGTGTATTAGAATAATCAGTTAGTCAAGACAAACTAACTATCAGATTATTCTACGGCGTACCGATAGCAGGTTCAATGCCATCTAGACCGTGAGCCTTTTAATACATTACAAGGAACCTATGATATGATCTAACTGTGTGTTTACCCACACCATGTCATCTACAATGTAAGTATAGTGAACATGCATGTAAATATAATAATTTAAATATAAACAGTGACTGCAATTGTATTCATTCTATATCATCATAAAACCATCATCAATAATGTATACAAAAGCAGGTCTTCTAGTATACAAAACCAACAATCTCCCACTTATACTTGAAGCATCTCTTTCAAATATAAAACAAACTGGCTAACTCTCCAACTCTAACTAAAATCTCAAACGGAAACCTCGGGTCTGCATCTCACTCCCATTTTCTCCACGTGACCATAGAAGGTCTTAGCTGGAAGGCTCTTCGTGAATGGATCAGCTAAATTGTCCTCCGATGCAATCTTGACCACTGCCACATCTCCTCTCTTAACGATTTCTCGTATAAGATTATATTTTCTCTCTATGTGATTACTTGCCTTATGGGCTCTGGGTTCCTTCGAATTTGCCACTGCACCCGAGTTATCACAATATACTGTGATACTCTTAGGTAAATTAGGTACCACGCTCAACTCCAACAAGAAGCTCTTGAGCCAGACGACTTCTTTTGCAGCCTCAGAGGTAGCTACATATTCGGCCTCCATGGTGGAATCCACAATGCATTTCTGCTTTATGCTCCTCCATGCAATGGCTCCGCCTCCCAAGGTAAACACATAGCCTGAGGTAGATTTACTCTGATCTTTATCAGATTGAAAATCTGAGTCCGTGTAACCCAAAAGCACTAGACTATCAGAGCGGTATACCAACATATAATCTCAAGTCCTTTTTAGGTACTTGAGTATATTCTTAACCGCAGTCCAGTGACCTTGTCCAGGGTTAGACTGATATCTGCTTACCATGCCGACTGCATAACATATATCAGGTCTAGTGCATAGCATAACATACATAAGGCTTCCCACAGCTGAAGCATATGGAATACCCTTCATCTCATCTATCTCAGCCTGTGTGTGGGGACACATATCCTTGGATAGATGAATTCCATGTCTGAAAGGTATAAAACCTTTCTTGGAATCCTGCATGTTAAACCTAGCTAGCACTGTGTCGATATATATCATTTGGGATAAGCACAACATCCTTTTCTAGCGATCTCGAATTATCTTGATGCCAAGGACGTGTCCGGCTTCTCCTAGATCTTTCATATCGAACTACTTGGACAACCACACCCTTATGTTAGATAATACTTTCCTACTGTTTCCAATAAGTAAGATATCATCAACATATAGCACGGGGAAAGCCACCACATTTCCATCACTCTTCTTGTACACACAGCTCTCATCCGGACATTGCACGAATCCATATGACTGGATAACCTCATCAAACCGGATGTATAAGACCTTGACGCCTGTTTAAGTCCATAAATGGATCTCTTAAGCTTGCATACTAAGTGCTCTTAGCATTTAGTAATGAAACCCTCTGGTTGCTTCATGTGGATGTTTTCCTCAAGACTTCCATTCAGGAAAGCCGTCTTGACATCCATCTGCCAAATCTCATAATCCAAATGAGCGGTAATAGACAAGAGAATCCGGATTGACTTAAGCATGGCTACCGGCGAGAAGGTTTCCTCATAATCGATCCTTTCTTTCTGAGTGTACCCTTTCACCACCAATCTTGCCTTCAAGGTTTCAACCTTTCCGTCAACTCCTTTCTTGCGTTTGTAAACCCACTTACAACCCATGGGTTTTACCTCATCTTGTGGTTCTACAAGCTCCCAGACTTGATTGTGATCCATAGATCCAATCTCAGACTCCATTGCAATTTTCTAAGAATCTGCATCTTTGTCTTGGATCGCTTCGTCATAGGTCCTGGGATCCAATTCATTTAGTTCTTCAGGGAAATTTGAAGATTCACCCAAACCAATGAATCTGTCAGGTTGGCATACAACCCTCCCACTGCGACGAGGTAGTTCTTGTACTTCTGTGACACGTTGTGCAGTAATTTGTGGTTCCTCTTCTTGTACTGTTGGTGTCAGATTCGAATTTTTCCCTCGAAGTTCCTCGAGTACTATCTCACTTCTTGGCCTGTGATTTATCACATAGTCTTCCTCTAAGAATCGAGCATTGGTACTCATAATGATCTTCTGATCCTTAGGACTATAAAATAAACCACCTTTCGTTCATTTGGAATATCCAACAAACAATCTAACATCTGTACGTGGTGTCAGCTTATCAGCTTCCTTATCCAGCACATGTGCTGGACTACCCCAAATCTGAAAATGTCCAAGACTAGGTTTTCGTCCAGTCCAAAGTTTCGTGGGCGTAGATGGGACTGATTTTGATGGAACCACGTTAAGAATATAGGCTGCCATTTCCAATGCATATCCCCATAACGAAATGGGCAGATCTGAATAGCTCATCATCGATCTAACCATCTCTAACAATGTTCTGTTCCTTCTCTCCACCACACCGTTCTACTGTGGCGTTCCCGGCGCAGTCAACTGGGATGTAATCCCATTCTCTGCTAGGTAGTCCCTAAATTCATTCGAGAGGTACTCACAACCATGATCAGACCGTAGCGATGTGATACTTTTACCTATACATTTTTCCACTTCCGCTCTGAATTCTTTGAAAGTCTCAAAGGATTCTGTCTTGCGGCGTAACAGGTATATGTATCCATACCTTGAGTAATCATCAATGAACGTGATGAAATACTCGTACCCTCCTCAAGCCTGAACTGACATAGGGCCACATAAGTCAGAGTGAATCAAATCTAGTACCTCTTCAGATCTATTCCCTTTATTCTTAAAGGGTCACTTGGTCATTTTACCTTCCAAACAGGATTCACACAAAGGGAATGATTCTAGGACCAATGATGATAAAGGCCCATCATTTACTAGTCTTTGTATCCATTTAAGGTTAATATGGCCGAGCCTAAGATGCTAAAGATAAGTTTGATTCATTTCCGAAGGTTCTTTTCGTTTGTTAGGGTTTATGACCGATGTATTCAGTAAATGCATTTGCGTAGTGTTTTGCATAGGATTAAGTAAATAAAGATGCCCATCCAATATGCAAGAACAGATAAAACATTTATCACTAAAGATAACAACCTTGTTATCAAAAGAAACAGAATATCCATCCATGAAAAGTTTAGAAACTGAAATCAAGTTTCGCCTAAAACCAAGCACATAAAGACAATCCTTTAAAACTAAAATCCTATCACTACTAAAAGATAAGGTTACGTCTCCTACTGCAACTGCCGCCACTTTCGTAGCATTGCTCATGTAGACTGAAATCTCTCCATCACTCAGCTGTCTTTTTACCAGGAACCCCTGTAAAGACATGCAAACATGATCAGTAGCTCCAGTATCTACTACCCATGACTGAGTAGAACAAATATCTAAACATGTTTCAATGATAAGAGATTGAGACGTACCCTTTTTCTTCTTTTTGTTAGGACAATCCGCCTTTTAGTGACCTGGCTGGCCGCACTTGAAACACTTTGTCTTTGACTTAAATTCCTTGGGAGGAATCTTAGTCTTGGACTTCTTTACCTTAGGCGCCCCCTCTGCAGCTTTCTTGGGTGCGTTCCTCTTCTTCCTTTTAGTACCGGAAGAAGACACCCTATTTTCAGCTAGGTGTGCCTTCGGATTTCCCTTTTGAAGTAACTCAGCCGCCTAAAGATCCATGAGTAGTTCATTCAGGCCGACATCCCTTTTAATCATGTTAAAGTTCAGCCTGAACTGCTCAAACCTTGGGGACAAGCTATGAAGAACAATGTCAATTTGAGAATCACCATCCAGCTCTCTACCCAAGGTCTCGATCTCAGCCAGATACCCCATCATCATGAGAACGTGATCCCTAACATGTGTGGAGTCAGACATTCTCACATCCATTAGCTTCTTCATTGCCAAATGGCATGCCGAGCGGTTCTGATAACTGAAGAGCTGTCTAAGGTTGTACATGATATCATAAGCGGTTTTCATAGGTTCATGCTGATGTTGCAACACATTCGACATGGATGCCAGTATGTAACAGTGCACTATCTCATTAGACCTAACCCACTTATCATATGCAACCTTTTGGACTTCGTCAGAACCCTCATCTGGCTTCTGAGAACATAGCTCTTCAAGTACGTATTTGTGTCCTTCCGCAGTGAGAACAAGATTAAGGTTTTGAATCCAATCATTGCAATTCTCACCGATTAACTTGTTTTCTTTGAGAATAGTGGACAGGTTGGAGAGTGCCATGATGATACAGAATAACTGAAAAGTAAACATGCAGTACAGTCACAAACTTTAGATACTCACATATAATCGTATACCTCAAAAATTATATGTAATCCATCGACATTTTAAAAATGTTTCTTATAAGCCACGTTAGTGTGGACGTTTATAAAATTCATCCTTAAACAGGTAAAACCACCTTTAATTTACCTCCAGTCAATTTTCCTTATGACAAGTAAATTAATAGTCGGAAATAACCACGGTCATGTAACCTTCCAATTAATAAGCCACGTTAATGTGGACATTTATTAATAAATTACACTTAAGTGTGAACACCATCATCTTAGCACCAAGTCCACTATTTCGAACTCCCTGCTCTAGTAGTGTTCTACAGCTATCTTGATAAAGAAGTTTAATTTCTAGAGATAACAGTGATATGACACATCCGTTATGGAGGAAGACCTATTGTCAACTCGCATGTCTATCACATCTCAATTAAACCAGATTAATGGAGACCGTTTGAGATTTCTACATACTTTGGTATGAATCTCTCCCACTTAGTTATTTAAGATTTAGGTTTCATTTTATCCCATTGTAAAACATGCAAACATCGCATAAAATGATAAAACACCATTGCATGCTTCAAACAACATAATAAGCAATAATAATAAAAACTAACTATCGTGGCTTATATCTCATGTTGCTGAAAGAGATAAAACTGGAAAGTCAGCTCTGGAACCTCGGGCATGGCCGCCACCCCCATCACTGTGCCTCGCTGAAAATCCTAGCTCGAATTAGGATTTCGGGACGTGAATCAGTGATACTTCCTTTCTTGATCTATACTACTCTCCTCCTTTTGAGTTGATATTCAAACTTGATTCAATATAGAATTTCTATTCCTTAGAGAAAAAAACTAATATATCTAGAATAAAATTACAACTCAATATCTTGGTCTAACAGTTTTATTTCTATTACATTAAAACAATATAAAATAAAATCTAGACCTAATCCATGGATTTTCTCATGGATTAAAAACACGTAGCCAAACCGGCATACGACCCATCATACATCCAACATAAATTAAAACATACATCACATAATTAAGGAGCCATGATAGTCGGTAATCCTGCAAACAAGTCAGTCTACAAATCCAACAATCACAATTACATGATTAGCATAAAATAACATATGATATCCACACATGACATGATTTTCAAAAATTACAATTAATTAAATTAATTAATTTCGAAAATAGCTTCAAGATTTAATTTGGAAATTAAAATACTTATCCACCAAATTTAATCTTGATAAATCTAAAAAATCCCTTAAGAATAAATCTGAAAATTTGTTATAATTATCCGCCAAATTTATTTCTTAATTTTCGGATAACACCCTAATTAATTAATATTTGGAAATCTTGATATAAATTAAAAATCTATCCCAAATATTTGGATAGACTGGGATCGAAAATTTCAAAGATAAAATCTGGAAATTTGATCCACTTCAAATTCCATCCAAATTTAAATCTTATCTTCAATCCTATCTAGATTAGAATTAAGTAATTTATGATATACATCAAAAATTACTTTTCCAATTCTTATCTACAAGAATTTCGAAAATTTCAAGATAAAAAATCTGGAAATTTGATCCACTTCAAATTCTTCCAAATTTAAAATCAATTTTCAAATCTTTAGGATTATAATTAGATAACTATTGATATATATAAAAAATTACCTTATCCAATTCAAATATTTGTAGATTTTGAAAATCACAAGAAGATTAAATTTGGAAAATTGATCCACTTCAAATTCTATCCAAATCTATCTAGATTAGAATTAGATAATTTTAAGATAAACATCAAAAATACCAAATCTAATTTTAATACACATAATTTTCGAAAACCCCCACCAAATAAATCTGGAAATTTGATTTTCATCAAAAACTTATCCAAATTAATTTGATAGAATCGAAAATTACATAGGCAAAATTAGGGAAATTAAACATCAAATTTTCGAAAATTTGATGCTCCAATTTTCGAAACACACATCTAATTAAATCTGAAAATTTTGATAAATCAATAATCTATTCCAAATCTAATTAAGATATGACCGAAAATTACAATCCATCCAAAATTAGAATTTTCGAAACACCATCAAAAATTCATCCAAGTTTTGAACACAACCAATTCGAAAATATGAACACATAAATCTGAAAATTTAAGCAATTTAATTATTTCATCAAATTTAAACATATTTTTCGAATTAATCCTAGGATTAAATCTAGAACAGTGCCAAAACCCGTTCTGATACCAGTTGTTGGGGTTTTTTCGAATTGAACCACCGTAGGATCTAATTGGATGTTCATTAATCCTAATATCATGTAGATCATAATTTTATGTAGAACATATGTTTCAATTAACCGAGTTTAATTATGCAAATCCAGTTTTCGATTCTACTAAAGCGGAAACATAGAATACCGAAAAATGACTTACAAATTAAACGAGGGGTTGAGGACAAGATTAAAGGTCTAATCTTGCTGTTGTATGAATGATAATAGGCACCCCTTAATGCTATTCCACTCCTTGATCTTCTGTTGTATTCCCGGACTGAATCTAGTTTCAGGGTGGGCTGAAATCTACTAGATCGGTATGGAATATGTGGAGATCAAGAGAACACGAGAGGGTTGATATTTTATGACATAAATTTCGTGCCTTAACCCTCTTATTTATAAGGCGGTGAATGAAATTTGTGTCCCAGTTGGACTGGAATTCTATCTCTATCTCTTGTTCTATCTCCAATTCAATCCAGCCTCTTTTTGGGCTACAACAGGGATCTAGAAGAATATAAAATTGGCCCATTAACTTATTTAATATCCAATATCCAATAAACTTAGGATATAATTAAATAAATTAAGTATTATTTTTATTCCACTAAAGAAATAATACTGACTTACCAATTTAATACGTATTTCTGAATATACTTTCTCCTTTAGTCCAGCCATTCCCCATGTTTAAGATATAATGCTCATTAATTAATTATGTAAGCTTCTGACAACTATAATTAATTAATATCTTTTCATTGAGTAGTACCACACAAGCTTTACTCATGCACGGAATAAATTCCACCTGCAGGGTTTCAGCATGAACTTGCATTTCCTCAAGGGGACACCATCAACCTGGCGCAACAGGACACGGTGCCCCTACATATTGCACGAATCTCACCCTTTGATAAATCAAAGTTGCAAAGACTACACGTATATGTCCGCCAACATATAAGGGTTAAGAACTCGAACTCTGTGGATTCTTATTATCTCATTTAAGGTCAGAATAGAGAATAGAATCCTAAGTAGATAGCAGGTTCAATGCCATCTTATTCTCTCTTCAATATACTCGTCCGTGTATTAGAATAATCAGTTAGTCAAGACAAACTAACTATCAGATTATTCTACGGCGTACCGATAGCAGGTTCAATGCCATCTAGACCGTGAGCCTTTTAATACATTACAAGGAACCGATGATATGATATAACCGTGTGTTTACCCACACCATGTTATATACAATGTAAGTATAGTGAACATGCATGTAAATATAACAATTTAAATGCAAACAGTGACTGCAATTGTATTCATTCTATATCATCATAAAACCATCATCAATAATGTATACAAAAGACAGGTCTTCTAGTATACAAAACCAACATTCATGTAATAGCTTCTGTAACCATTTAATGGAGTAGTAAACTATTTCTCACGAACTTGTGAAGTCCTCCTGATGTAGATCAGTTGATCGAACAGGGTTACCAATCTCGTGTTCTTTACTTGCTTTAAGTTTTTATATTCTGACCTTACATATTCACAAAAATGTACACGTACATGATAATGAACATGAGCACACAGTTTATGAAACTTCAATTGGTATCAGAGAGGGTCACCTTTGATTTTAGTACGAAAAGAGTCCTGAAAAGTACATATCTGCGTGAAGGTTTTGGTTGCAGTTCAGTCATGAGTGCAATCAAAGAAGAAGGATCTACGGACAGACCACCATTGCTAGAAGGCAACAAATATCCCTACTGGAAAGCAAGAATGAGGGCGTTCCTGAGATATCTTGATGAACTCGCATGGAAGAGTGTCACTGAAGGATGGGAAAAGCCAACTGTTGCCAAAGAAGGAAGGCATGTGGAGATTGAAGAAGGAGGGTGGACTGTGCCACAGAAGAACTGGTACAATGTCAACTCTAAAACTCTCAATGCAATATTCTTTGTATTGGATCTCAAGACATTCAGTCTAATCTCAACTTGTGAGACTAGAAAAGTTGCATGGAATATACTAGAAACCACCTTTGAAGGGACTAGTTCTGTGAGGCTTTCAAAACTTCAAAATCTGACTTCAAAATTTAAAAGTCTCAGAATGGAAGAATCTGAATCCATTGGTGAGTTTAATGCCAGACTGAGAAGCATATCAAATGAGAGTTTTTCTCTCAAAGAGCCTATCAGCAATGAAAAGCTAGTGAGAAAGGTTCTCAGATCTCTTTCTAAGAAGTTTGCCTACAAAGTTGCTGCAATTGAAGAAGCTAAGGACATCAAGAATATGAGGCTTGATGAATTGATGGGGTCATTAAGGATGTTTGAGATGAATCTGGAGGATGAAGACCCTATGTGAACTATGTGACAAATTCTCTATCAGAATCTGAATGGCTTATTGATTCTGGATGTACTTTTCATACGTCTCCATGTAAAATCATATTTTCTAAACTGGAAACTGTTCAGAATGGTTCTGTGATTATGGCTAATGAAAGAAAAAGTCCAGTTGATGGCATAGGTGAAATTTATTTAAAATTTGACTCTGGTTCATCACTTACTCTGAAAAATGTCAGATATGTCCCTGATCTGAGATATAACTTGATATATGTTTCATGCTTAACTGATGGTGGTTTATTTACTAAGATTGAAGTGGATGTAATTAAATTCTTAAAAGATGCTATGGTGGTGTTTAAGGCTAAGACGACATAATCTATATGTTTGCAATGCTAACCCCTTGAATTTGGTCCCTTCAATGGTAAACTCTGTGCAAAGTGATAAAACCATGTTATGGCATGCTAGATTAGGTCATATGAGTCATAAGGGTCTGAAAATGTTGCATAAATTTGGTGTTAATTCTTGGATCTGATCACATTTCTGACATGCCTTTCTGTGAAAATTATGTGATGGGGAAACAACACAGGGTTCAATTCCCTGTCTCTGGCTCCCATAAATCTCATGATAGCTCTGATATTCTTGAATATTTATATGCTAATGTATGGGGTCCTGCTAAAGTTGATGCTCATGCTAGAAATTGGTAATTTTTTTTATCAATTGTTGATTATTTTTTCCAGAAAAAGTGTGGGTTTTTCTAATGAAAACAAATTTGATGTGTTTGATAAATTCTCTATATGGAAAATTCAAATTGAAAACCAAACTGGAAAAAAGATTAAAACCTTGAGAACAAATAATGGTCTTGAATTCAGCAATTCTTTAATTGATCAACTATGTGTTGAGTTTGGGATTAGGAAACACAAATATGTCCCCTATACCCCTCAGCAAAATGGCATTGCTGAGAGAATGAATAGAACTCTTCTTGAAAGAGTTAGAAGCATGTTTGCTTCATCTGGTTTGTCCAAAAAGTTTTAGAGTAAAGCAGTTGCTACTGCTGCCTATCTAATCAATGGTTCCCCTTTTTGCCTTAAAATGGGAAAACCCCTGAATCTGTCTTTTCTAATAAGAACATTGATTTCTCAAACATGAAAATATTTAGATGTTCTGCTTATGTTCACCAAAAGCATGATAAACTGGATCCTAGATCTGGGAAGTGTGTCTTCCTACGCTACCCTGAAGGGATGAAATGATATATACTCTGGGATAAAAGTGTCCCTGGTTTCAAAACTATTATAAGCATGGATGTTATCTTTAATGAAAATAATTTTCCTTGTTTATCTTTCCTCTGAACCTATTTCTGTGACATCTCCAACTGAGGTGGAACATATGTTTATGTTAAGTAAACTTGATAAGCATGTTATACCTGAATATGATAACATAGATCATCCTGAAGATGGCAGGGATCTCAATGATCTCCAGGATAATCCTAATGACAACTTGGACAATTCTGAAGAAGGGTGAGATTCCAACGTTCTTCAGAACTACCAACTCACTAGAGATAGAGTGAGAAGGACTATTAAGCAATCTCAAAGGTTTGCTGATAGTTACCTGTCTATGTTAGCCTTTACTGTGTTCAATAATCTTGATGCTTATGAACCACAATCTCATAAAGCTGCCTTAAACTCTAAAGATTCTAATAAATGGTTTGCTGTTATGAAAAAGAAAATGAAGTCTTTGCATGATAACAAAACTTGGATTCTTGTTCCTAAACCTGCTAAGTGCTCTGTTGTTCAATGCAAATGGCTTTATAATTTAAACATGAATCTGATTCTGTGATATATAAGGCTAGATTGGTTGCAAAATGATTTATTCAAAAGAAGGGGATTGATTATAATGAAATCTTTACTCATGTTGTGAAATTTACTACTGTTAGAATCATGCTATCTCTTGTTACTCATTTTGATATAAATGAAACAAATGGATGTTACAACTGCTTTTTTGCACGGTGACCTTGAAAATGATATCCTTATGAAACAACCTGAAGGCTTTATTGATAAGAATAAATCTGATCATGTTTGTCTATTAAAGAAATCATTATATGGTCTTAAGCGGTCTACCAGATAATGGAATAAGAAGTTTTATGCTTGCATACAATCTCTTAAATTCAACAAGAGTAACTTTGATTACTGTCTATATTTCAAGAAAAATGATTCAACTTGTGTGTTTCTTCTTCTCTATGTTGATGATATGCTCCTTATCAGTCCCTGTTGGAAGTCTATTAAGTATGTTCAAAAGTGCATGTGTGAAAACTTTGACATGAAAGATTTAGGTGATGCTAAGAAAACACTCGGTATGCATATTCATAGAGATAGAAAGAATCATTCTCTTGTTCTGAATCAAAAAGCATATTTCGAAAAAGTTTTGAGTAAATTCTCTATGCAAAAAGCTAAGTTTGTTAGTGTATCTCTTGCTGTTCATTTCCTGCTAAGTAAGGATCAGTTTCCTAAGACTGATTCTGAAATCCATGATATGTCTAATGTGTCTTATTCAAATGTCATTGACTTTGTGATGTATCTTATGATTAGCACCAGACCAGATATTGCATACTCTGTTTCTTGTTTAAGTAGATATATGTCAAATCCAGAAATGCCACATTGGGAAGCATTAAAATGGCTTCTCAAATATTTGAAGTCTACTTCAAATCATGGCTTGACTTTTTCTAAGTCTCCTGATTGGGTGAAACTTGTGGTATATGTGGACTCTAACTATGAAAATGATAGAGATAATAGAAAGTGCACCACTACATATGTGTTTACACTTTGTGGTTCATGCATTAGCTGGAAATCCCAGCTCCAACACATTATTACCCTTTCTACCACTGAGGCAGAATATGTTGCTGCCACTGAGGCAGTGAAAGAAGCCATTTGGCTCAATTGTTTACTATTTGAAATTGGTTTTGCTAACAATTCCCCTACCCTATTTTCAAATAGTCAATCAGCTATCTAATTGTGTAAAAATCTAGTATTCCATGATAGAGCAAAGCACATTGATGTGAGATTTCACTTCATCAGAGATGTTGTTGAAAATGGAGAAATACAGCTTGAGAAAAATCCCACTAAATTTAATCCAGCTGACATGTTAACAAAGTGCCTGCTTGTTAAGAAATTAATCTCTTACCAGAAAATTCTAAACTATGACCTGGGTTAAATCTTTCTAACCATTCTCAGTTCTATGTGAATTTATATGATTCTTTGTAAATCTTATTTTTTCTTCTGATTATGTGTTAATCTATTCTAACTGTGTGTTATGTTTCTCCTCTTGTCTCTGTGATCTTACAGGGGAGTAACAAAAGGCAATGATGAGTCATGCAAAGCTCCTTTCGAAGATCAGTGCACACCAAAGGGCCAAAGGTGGAGATTGTTGTGTATTGTTGGCCCATTTATTGTGGCCCACTTACCTTGGCCTATCTCCTCTCATTTATTGGCCCACTTGACCGACGCCCCATTATTGTTCCCAGTGCACCCATTCGGCTGCCTTTCGCTTATCTGGATATATGCTTGTTAGTCAACGCAAAGGCTTTGAAGACCCTCACCATCCTGAGTTCGTATACAAACTGAAAAATTCACTATACGGCTTTAAACAATCTCCACAAGCTTGGTATGAACGTCTAACCAAGTTTCTTCTGGAGAAAGGCTATGTTCGTGGTGGAGCTGATAGAACACTCTTTGTTAAAAGAGAAAAATTTGATGTGATCATTGTTCAGATTTATGTCGATGATATTGTCTTTAGATCTATGTCAGACAGAATAGTGAATGAGTTTGTCAAGTTTATGACATCTGAATTTGAAATAAGTTTAGTAGGAGAACTAACCTACTTTTTGGGGCTTCAAGTGAAGCAAAAAGATGATGGGATCTTTGTTTCTCAAACAAAGTATGCAAGAAACTTAATCAGCAAGTTTGGTTTGGAAAGTTGCAGCACGAAGAGAACACCTATGGGAACTTCTTTGAAGATGTCAAAAGATGAAGCTGGTGTATCTATTGAGCAAACCCTGTACCGAAGTATGATAGGTAGCCTGCTCTACGTAACTGTATATAGACTAGATATTTGCTATAGTGTTGGAGTGTGTGCTCGGTACCAATCTGATCCCAAAGAAAGTCATCTAAAAGCTGTCAATAACATAATTAAGTACATAAAAGAAGATCGGAAGAATACTTCAGGAGGATGTTTCTTCCTTGGTAACAATATGGTTTTTTAGTTCAATAAGAAACAAAACTCCATTTCGCTGTCTACAGTGGAAGCAAAATATATTGTTGCTGGTAGTTGGGTACATAACTATTATGGATGAAGTAGATGCTCCTTGATTATGGTGTACCACAGTCTGTTCTTACTATATTCTGTGACAACATGAGTGCAATAAATATTTCCAAGAATCCTGTTCAGCACTCTCGAACAAAGCATATAGATATACACCACCACTTCATTCATGAACTGGTTGAAGATGGACCGCTTGTAATAGAGCACGTTGAAATAGATGCCCAACTTGCGGATATTTTCACTAAGGCACTTGATAGTGGAAGGTTTAAAACACTTAGATCCTCCTTGGGTCTTTGTGTTCTCTAAAATTCTCCTTTGTGAGAAGTATCTTTGTACAGTCTTGGTCAGTGATGTATGTATAGAGAATGTAAAATGACCAAGTGGTTTATGGTCTATTCAAGTGTGTGCCTAAATTTTCATTCTCAGTTCGCTTCCACTATTTCTGCAACGGCTAGTAGGCCCTCAATTTTCATTCTCAGTTCGCTTCCACATCCTGAGGACGTGCAGAGTGGATTTGACAAGGGAACTGATCCCTAATTATGGAAATTAATCTAATTATTTCTTTATTCAAATTGTGATTGTGGAAGGCTCTTAGAGAACTATAAAAATCACTTGTGTTCTCCACATCAGTTCCCGCTGTAGTCATTCCTAGTAGTGATGTTGTGTTTGTGCCCATAGAAGTCCCTGCATCTGTGCCCTAAGATGCTTCTGAGTTGTCTACGACTCTGTTTGTGTCAGTTTTTATGACAGTTCCACAACCCCCATCTCAATCTAGGGTTTCTGATGTTTCTTCCTCATCATAGCATGCATCATTAGAATCAATGATTGCCATCGCTACTATCTTGATCCCTCTTCAATTGAAGAGTTTGCTACATCAATTATTGCAATGACTTTTATTTATGTGCCAACGTCTATCGCTAACTTTTATTTCTGTGCCAGCATCTGTCACTAACTTTTGGTTCTGTGCCAGCATTTGTCACTGCCGTAACTTCCCCGATGGATACTCCAGTAGTTACGATCCAAGTTCCGTTGAGAAAAGCCTTGCCGAAGGCTATTATTGCTATTGCTCCCGCTCTCACTCAGTCTGAAGAGGTGAGAATTGACGATGTTGTAATAGAAGATGACATTGTAGTTGAGGAAGATGTATCCTCACCTGATATTGGATCTGTTCCATCTGTTTTGGAATAAGGATGGATGTCTTCCAAGTCTTGTGGTTTGAAGTGAAAGCTTCAATTTCTTGATGAACCAGAGGAACCCCCTACTGCCTCTGTATACCGTATTGATTCTGCTGATGCTAAGCAGAACTCTGATGAAGATGAGATTCCTATATCTTAGTTGTGGATCCAAGCAAAGTCTAAGTCTGCTCGATTAAAAGCTAAGACCAAGAAAACTTTTGCCTTTGCTTCCGTTTGCCATGTGACAAGAAGCGTGTTTGAATGTCTCATAGGCCTGGCTTCATCTTCTCGCCGGCTGCTGATGAAGAATGCTAGAGCTCTGACTCCTTCCGTTGAAGAGGCTGATGATATGCCAGAGGATATGACAAACAATGCAGACTGTGAATCAACTTGAAATATCTGTCCATGATGTGCCTTTGTTTGTAAAGGCTGTGGTGCATGAATTTTATGCCGATCTATCCAAGTTCATCCGTGATGTGAATTGTACACATGCTTTTTTATTTATGTGCATGGCCATTAGTTTGCTTTTTTCCTGCTGTGGTTAATGATGATCTGGGCTGAGAGTACTCTACTGCTCCTGAGTCTGTCCCAGACATAAATGATGTGGTAGATAAATTGACTGAAGAAAATCATTTGGTGTGGCCAAAAGGAAGGTACTTATTGGCATCTGACTTGAGCGTGAAGTATTCAATACTTCACAAGATTAAAATGAAGATCTGGCTTTCCAACCGGCATTGTTCTTCTCTCGGTAAGACATTGAGCGTCATGATGTTTAAGGTTGGAACACTTGCAGTGTTCAACCCTGTCTAGCTGATCTTTGACCATGTGTGTGCCCATGCTGTGTCCAAGAGGAACCAGTTATAAGCTATTTTCTACATAGCATACTCGTGATATCCCAGTTGCTGCTCTAGAAGCCAGTGCTGCTGAAGATGTGCCACCATCTGTGCCTCCTAGACCTGAGCACAGATTCTCTGTTAATGCCGTATTCTTTAAATAACAAATTCAGTCTTTGGAATGAGAAGTTCAATTTCTGGAGTAGACTATTAAGACTGCCAAGACTCACAAGCAGGAGCTTGAGTCATTGATGATGGACATAAAGGCTCGTGCCTTTGGTTTTGCCTCTCCGCTGGATACACCAGGTCCTTCTGGTGCTGAGTTTGTTTTTGCTGGTTGAAGTGCTACAGCCACTCCTCGACCTGCTCCTACTGGTGCTGTGCCAGAGACTGTTCCAGCTGCTATTACTGCTGAAGTGCCTCCTGCCTTAAGCTTTGGCTTTTATGGCAGCCACTAAGGGGGAGAAGTGATGATAGCATATGGGAGAAAATCAGGAGAAGATGATGAGAGATGAAGACGAAGAGAAGCTGTCGCGAGTTCGCAGATTATGATGTTTTCAAACTTGTTTAAGTTTGTTTTGGACAATGTTATGGGGGATTGTTAGTGCCACCGTTATGCACTAATGTATGTTTCGAGTTTTTGTTTTGGCGAGATATAGAAGACAATGTATTCTTGGGTATATGCCTGAAGACAAAAGTTCCACTGTGCAATGTTTTGAAGAACAAGTTGAAGAACTGTTCGCTCTAATGTTCATGACATACCCAAGAATAGTTTATATATGGTAGTTTCCATAATATGAAGATATTCGCCAATCCGGTTTGGAAGGTCTAGCTATGATCGTTTGATTCCCTTATGGTGTAGATACCGTGCTGAAATTAACCCTACTACAAACCAATATTCATTTACCTATACCGGCGGAAAGAGACCAACAGTATCAATGAAGTGAAGGCTATATGAAGGCCCATTCATTGTGCAATCAGTGGATGACTGGTTTGAGATTCTCTTAGCATATTATTTAAGAGTCATTATCATTTGTGTCTCATGTATTAACTAGTAGTTGTTCCATAAACAGTTCAACGTGATAGACTAATTTTTTAGTGTTTTGAGTGAAACACATGAGGGGTTATTTTAATCCATATTGTATGCAATCTCGGGAGAGATTGTAAGTTGAAGTCGTGGGTAGCTAGAGAGAGTCTAGTGTCATGGTTGTGAGGGGATCTCACAGCTTTTGTTTAGCAAAGGAGCTCTTGAAGAAGAACAAGTGACATAAGAAGGTAGTTTTGTATGTATAAAATCCTAAATACACTTCATGAAGGATTAGCAAAATGAATCTTCAAGTTTGCGCGAAGTCCCCCAGAGTAGGTTAATTAACCGAACTAAGTTACCAATCTCGTGCGTGATTTACTACTTTCTATTTACTAATCTCGAAACTTGTTTAACTTGCTAAAAGTGATACAATATATGATATATCCCACCTCAACGCAAAATGGCGTTGTCTTGTATTTTGTGTTTTGAGTTTGGATGAAGAATAGAAAGAAAATATATTGATCTTGATTTTGATTTTTTTATTTTTTTTTACATACAATATGACATCATTTTGAGATGTGGTGGAAATATTTTATGCCAAAGCACAACACATTATCATGTTTTTGTCGAATCAGATTTCATTTCTTGTAAAAAAAAAAAGATGTCTAATTTGTAAAAAAAAATACAAATTTGTGTTTTAATTACAAAATTTTAAAGTTTATATCTAAGTTACAATTTTTCAAAATTTATCTATTTAATCGTAATTAACCGTTAATATTCAAATTTAAGCGATTATAATAAGTTGGATGCACTGAAGAAAATTTATAGATATTTTGTAAAAGATATTGATAAAGAACTCAAATATTTACACATTGCATCAAAGCACATGGAACTTCTCATCTATCAAATTTCTTTATGCATTTTCTTTTGCGCATTGATTTTGTGGTTCATATTTTAATTAAAAATTTAAGTAATAACACCTTCCTTTTGAAGACTTGTTACTTGAATCGGGTCGGGCCGGATCGTAATAGATAGAATAAAAATGATAGATGGATTAATTATGTATAATTAATTAACATGTATACATCTTTTAATCATTTTAATTTTATCATTTCTTCATAACTAGTCTACAAAAAGAAACAACATACACGAATTACAAAAAAATTTGAAATGATTTAATTATGATCATATAATGTTTAAGTATGTATTGTTGTATTGTATAGTAATTTAGTAATGCAGTAATTAATCTTTACAGAATTTTAAACAATAGCAGTAAACTTTCAAGGAAAAACACGATTTTTTTCTCTTAATATTGTAAATAAAACATTACAAATATAGTAGAAAAAATGAATACGTAGCTTATTGTCATTTATATTTTGACATGTTTAGATACTAGAATTGTGGTTGTTAAACAAAATAATATATATATATATATATATATATGTGTGTGTGTGTGTGTGTGTGTATGCACGCGCGCATATGTCTATTTATAATAATTTTCTCTTTGGTCCATTCTATTAAGATGCGCCTTCAAAGTAATCCAAAATCTGATTGGCCAAGTGTAATGTCCCGTAAATTAATTACTGCTTAATTGCAGTAAATTGTTGCAATTACTATTTAGTATAGTAATTTCCAGTCAGATTAGGGTCGAAAGTATCAGTTAGGTTCCATAGAATTCAAGATCAATTAATTCACATAGGTGAATTAATTATTTCAGTTAGGGTTTAATCTTCTTTTTATTTATGGAAAGTCGGAATCAGAATTTCAGATAAATTCAATTCTATTATTGCGGTGTGTGTTTATCATGAATTAGATATTCCGATAAATATTTTCTGGACTGGGAGAATCAGATATTCTCCGGTCATGCAAGTATTAAATTTAGATAATTAAAGCAGAGCATTTCGAATAGAGTGAACAAGATAGCCCCTAGTGCTGATATTTTAGCAACTCGTTTTTTTAAGTTGGGAAGACTTTTCATCACTTGCCAATCTGTGAAAGCTCTTGTGGCATTTATTGGTCTAATGGGATAAAGGAGAAATCTGCAGCCTAGCCTATTCTCATTTAATGGTAAAGCCTTACCCAAGCATTTACGTAGAGGTTGAGAGAGAGAAAAGGGGCAAGGCATCCAACTTATTTGTTCATTCCATTTCACTTCTTCATTTGCCATAAAATTTTCGAGAAAGAGGGAGAGGAAACACAGCAACTCC
Organism: Perilla frutescens; assembly: GCA_026008535.1. NCBI lineage: Eukaryota > Viridiplantae > Streptophyta > Magnoliopsida > Lamiales > Lamiaceae > Perilla > Perilla frutescens. Next base: position 18,728,781 of record BRKX01000005.1, read on the forward strand.
TCATTTCTTTTTCTCCATTTCATCCCCATTTTCTGCACAAATTTTAGAGAGAGAGAGAGAATGGTAGAAGCAAGAAGTTACAGCCTTGTCGAGGAGAGCTCAAGCTATCCTCATCCGCTCTTCACCGTTGGGTTTCTGGCGTCATCGTTGGAAGCTTTGTTTCAGTCATTTCATCTCCTTCAAGCTTCTTCCAACTCTTCTCCTTTGTTATTTTGGAAAAGGTATTTTCGAAAACCATGAGCTTTTTAGTTATATATTTTCAGATCTAAGCTTAAGAAGTATATGTGTGGATTTTTGGTATTTTAAATAACGTTAATGTTCAAAAAATTAGTTGGTTATGTGCAAGTATGTGTAGTCCAGTTTGAGATGTTTTGAGGTGATGAAAGCTTGGTATTTGAACTGACCTGAATTAGTTCCGAACTGAAACTCATCAGTTCGGTTAACTAACTGATAAAGGGAATCAATTCCAGACTGAAACTCATTAGTTCGGTTAACTAACTGATGAAGTGAATCAGTTCCGAACTGAAACTTATCAGTTCGGTTAACTAACTGATGAAGGGAATCAGTTCCAGACTGAAACTCATCAGTTCGGTTAACTAACTGATGAAGTGAATCAGTTCCGGATAGAAACTCATCAGTTCGGTTAACTAAATGATGAAGTGAATCAGTTCCGGACTGAAACTCATCAGTTCGGTTAACTAACTGATGAAGTGAATCAGTTCCGAATTGAAACTCATCAGTTCGGTTAACTAACTGATGAAGTGAATCAGTTCCGAACTGAAACTCATCAGTTCGGTTAACTAACTGATGAAGTAAATCAGTTCCGGACTGAAACTCATCAGTTCGGTTAACTAACTGATGAAGTGAATAAGTTCCGGACTGAAACTCATGAGTTCGGTTACCTAACTGATTCGGAGTTTGTTTGGAGTTCGCGCAGACGGCGCGCTGCACAGTTCTGTTCAGCAGTTTCGCCACACTTCAGTAAAACAAGCATAACTCCCTCGTTAGACATCGTATTGAGTTACCGTAAATTTTACTAAAAACTAGATTTCAGTGGCTTTCCAATGATATATGTCTCATTTTCTAATTCGTTCTGATTAAATTATGAAAAATCGTCAAAGTTAGGGCATGTGTTTTCTTTCAGAAATTCTGGCAGTTCTGTCACCTTCTAGTCAATCGATCATAACTTTTTCGTTAGTTATCATCTGGAGTCACCATCAATTTTGTCGGAAACTAGACTTCCGTGGCTTTACAATGGTGTATGGATTGTCTCCTGCACCCTAGCGAGTTAGAATAGAAAATTTTACAAAGTTAGATGTTGTGCAGAAAATTGTTTAATCTTTGAGCTTACTGTTGACTTTGTTTCTAGAATCTAGTTGTGATGATGTTAAGGTATTTTTGATACCTTAAATAATGTCGATGAATATCTTTATATGGATTTGAACTAGGGTCGAGATTAACCCTTAAGCTAAGAAAAATCTAGAACGGATAATAGAGCTTAATAGGCCTTTGTGTCGTGTTGAGTCCTGCCAGTTTTAGGATCAACATACTAAGTATATTTTTATATATTGAAGGCTAGCAAATCCGCAAGGGATAAGACCTGTGAAGAATTAGCAGCTGCCATTTAAAACATCGGTGAAAGGTGGGCTTTCTTTTCAACGGACTCTTAGTCCAAATAATGATTTGAGTTTTCACTCACCCGCAGTTAATTCTTCTGATGCAAATAAATTATTGTCATGCATAAAATATTTTGTTTTGTATGATATCCTTATCCGTATTTAGTTAGCTCGCAAGGTGCTTTCTAACTATTAAATCGATCGGGCCTCGTGCTAACTCAACGTGTTAACCAAGGTTAGTGTACACTTGGGTCGGTGATATTAGGAAGAGGGAAAGGCTGAGCGGAGCTATTCCTGACTAAGACATCGACGATGTTAAATGTTCGTGGAAAAGGTTGAGCGGAGCTATTCTTCAGCATTTAGTTATGTTAAGCGTTCGAGGGAAAAGGTTGAGCGGAGCTATTCCCCGATGTTCGTGGAAAAAGCTGAGCAGAGCTATTCCTCGACTTTCAGTGGGATATGGATGATCATACAACAGAAAAGAGCGCTCAAAAACAGAAAGTGATTTAGTAAAACATAGGGCCTTTTTAGATAAAACCCCTGTGTGTTTACTCAGATACATGACAAGAAAATCAGTGTTCAATTCAGTAAATATTTTTGGCAATGTGTTCACTCAGTACCCTTGTACTCAACCCTACATGTTTGTTTTTAAATGTGCAGGTTGAGCTGTTGTGGAAGGGAGAAGTGTTGAGAGTGAAGTTCTTTTCGTATAAGGTTCAGATGACCTTGTATTATTATTATTATTATCATTATTATTATTGTCTTTCTTTTGCTTCCGCAACTCAGCTATATAACAAGTCTAAGTTCAATACCTTAGATTTTGGACGAGTCCAATACCTTGAAAATCAATTAAGTACTACCATTATTTTGTCCGTTGTGAGTACTTGAAATCAGTCCAGAATTTGAGTTTACAGCAAATATCATTCCTCGAATACAGTAGTTCATTTTTTTATTTAATTATTTCAAGTTCGCGCCTTGATCCATTCTTCATTGGGATTGAGTCGTGCCAGTCACACTTCGTGTTAATCAGATATTAATGTGGGGTCGTGACAGAGTGGTATCAGAGCGTTTTTGCTCTGAGCTCTAAGTTCTTTTAGTTGAGTCTAAGATTATTCCTTAGACTGTTCAGTGATCAATTAACAACCCTCAGCACTCCCTCACATCAGTCTCAACTAATGAAAGAAAGGTATGTGATTATCAAAATTACAGTATTCAAGCAGGCCATTCAGATAATGGCAAGATTTTGAAAATATTTCAGTTCAGGCCATTCAGATAATGGCGAGATGTTGAAAAAAAAAAATCTTTCAGTTCAGGCTATTCAAGATAATAGCAAAGTTATAAAAATTTTCAGTTAAGCCATTTAGAGAATTAGTGAGATTTTTATAAAAGTATTCAGATCAGACCATCCAGATGTTGGCAAAATTTTCAGTAAGACCATTCTCATAATGGCATGGTAAGACCAATCAGATATTGGCAAAAGTTTTGCATCAGAAAAAGTTTTGAAAGCCCTTTTATGTTTAAAAAGAGTTTCAATGTTTTTTATTTGTTGAGGCAAGCTCACAATCTAACAGTTAAGCAGGCACCCGAGGTTGCCAGATGTCAGTAATGCAGTTTAGATAATTGCAAAGTTTAATTGAGTCAGACTCTAGATAAGTCGGGCTTTTACACGATCAGACTTCAGATAAGTCAGGTTACTTCATGAATTTAAGTCTCAGGGAACATAGAGGAATTTAGAGGAATCTAGAGTGCCTTAGTTCCCTCTAAGTTGGCTTTCATTTAAGTAAAGACTCAGTCAGTGAAACCTGAAGAAGAAATTCAGCAAGTTCAAGAACTTGAAGGAAAAAGACAAGTTTCAGAATCAGATCTAGTTTCAAGAGGCATGATGATCAGGGATTCCAGTTCCAGTAGCTCATGTATCAATTCGTCATTTTAGTATGGTCTGCGAATTAGCGTTTCGAAACCTCGAGCCGAATTTATTTTTGAGTCAGCGTCTCAAAGTAGCCAGAAGTTTTCTATTTCAAGTTAGCACCTTGAAATAGAGTTTAAGAATTCAGGATTTTTTAGTAGATGTTTCGAGAGTTGGTCGGCAATGTTCAAAGGAGTTAAGAATATTCGAGTTAACATCTCGAAAATAGACTTAGAATTGTTCTAAGTCAAATAGTTCATCAGTAAGAACTTATTTCAGTATGATTTTGAGTGTGCAAATTATTAGTCCCTTTAAGTCTTAGGAGAGGTTAGAATTACCATTTTAGTTTAGTATATCAGTTCAAGGAGTCATAATACGGTTGTATGTATACTTCTAGGCGTATCTATATAAATGAGTTTCTCACGAGAATTCTCCTTTATATCTTAGATGACGGGACAGAGATGTACGGCACGGAAGAGTGTACCCCATTCGATATCCGTAGCACAGTATATATTTTGGTTCAGGACTGTGAGCCAGAGAGCGGGGAGACCCTAGCAGGGTTCTTCCCACGCTACCACGAGCTGTGGTTGCATGCGAGGCTCAGTCATGTGGAGGGTATTCATCACCTGCTTAGAGTGCTTCCACAGTTGTGGCGTGGATTGGCGACAGAGGCCTCATACTATTACATCTGCCAGCACTCTCAGACTTTTGAGCTGATGAAAAATTTGCCTGAGTTTATCACCCTACTCATGCATCAGTATCTTACTGATACGAACCCGAAAAGCATAAAAGAATCAAATCCAAAGATACTATTGAGAGCTTCAAAGTTAATCATGTTGTTCAAGGTTAAAGATTGGAGATCAAGATTTGAAGAACACAAGACATGAATAAATTCGAATATGATGAGCAGCCCATGGAGTTAATTAATTCAGCCCATATTTGAATTATTAGAGCCCAAGTTTGAAGGCCCAAAGTGTTAGGATTTTATCTAGATTATTTTAGATTTTATTATCTTATTTTTAGTCTTTTTGATTTTTGGTCTTTTTGATTTTACCTTAATCAGGGACTTCTAGTCAAAATAGGATTCCTAGTTGATATACTTAGGATTTTCGAAATCCTTTAGCTATTAGGTTTAGATTTTCAGTTTTATGCTCCTATAAATAGGAGTACCTTGTGACATTATTATTCAGACGTTGCATGAAATAAAAGATTAATTTCTCAATTGTCTCACGATCCTTTGGTTGATCACCCATTTATCAAGTTCTTTAGACCTAGCAAATCTAAAGTCCTATTTCAAGCTCTTTTCTATTCCATCGAGTTTAGGGGGGAGTGCTATCCAACTTGGAGTTTACGAGAAATCGCGTTTCGTCTTCACCGCAAGACGGGGTTCGAGTAAGTTTACTTCTTCTACCTTTTCAATTAATCTCCATCGTTCACCATCCTTCATCTACCATCTACGTATGTTTCATCATCAGCCATCATCCATAATCCAGCCATAATTCATCGCCATAAATCGTCCATCACCTATACGTGTCCAATTCGCCTTAATTAACACGTATAACAAATCTGTCCCAAATCGCCTATCTATCTATTTATTTGTGTGTGTTTTATTTAGTTGAGTCATATTTCTAAGTATCTTAGGTGTATAGCATTTAATCGAGTCTTATTTCCCTTATTAGTCGTTTATTTGTGTCTTGTTATCTGTCGGATTGAATCCTTCATTCGCCTGACGTGTTTCGATCTATAAGTCTTCCGCGCGTTTTCTCTCGTGTCTTGGATTCATTGTCCGGGTCACATCATAAATTTGGCATCAGAGCCACGTCAGCTCTGCTGGTCGTGGTTCAATCCAACGTGTCATCTACGTGTCAGTTTCTGTCGTACGTGTCATTTAAATTTTTGCATCGTATCTATTGTAATCTGATTATTGTTCATTGAAAAAAAAACAAAAAAAAGAGTAAAAGAGCAAAGGGATCGAAATCCCTACAGCAAAAAAAAAAAATACGAAAATCAGATTGTTCTACTTGTTTTCAATTTTAATTCCTTGTTTTTAGATTTGTTCCACATATTTAGGGATTCTTAGATTGTGTTCACACATCCAAAATCCTTTTTCCCTTATCCATTAGATTTCTTACCTTGTTTAGATAGATTTCATCCTAATCTACATCTATTCAAGATCCTTCCATCCTTATCCATATCTAATCAATTCCTCCATCCCTATCCATACCTATTTTCGATCCTAATCACTAAAGAGATTCGAAATTTCTCATCTTTTCCATATACACCCGGTTCACCTTATACACCACATAGTCCATACACACATACACCCATACACCCGTGGTCCATATACACCAATCCGCAGGTTTACCTACACCATCTATACAACAGCCCCACATCATCAAGTTAGATGGATCCGGTCCGAGTTCGCCCGAATCGATTCAGAGATGCCGATGGTCTACACCGAAACAAGATAACCATCCCAGAGTTTGAGGGTCTATACGATCCAGAAGTGTACCTAGATTAGGAACGCAGAGTTGATAAGATTTTTAAGTACTACTACTTCCCCGAGCCAAAAAAGGTGCAATTAGCCACATTGGAGTTTAAAGACTACGCATCAACATGGTGGGAATTCCAACAAAATCGATGCCACCGAGATCACCTTCCACCTATTGACACATGGCGTGAGTTGAAAGATTTGATGCGGAAACGCTTCATTCCAGACCACTACCAATGGGAGTTGGAGGAGAAGCTATACAAGCTTAGGCAAATAGATCAAAGTGTAAATGACTACTACTACAAAATGATTGAAGCCATGAGACGAGCTGATATAGAAGAGTATCTAGAAGATACCATGGATAGATTCTTAGCTGGTCTACGAAGGAAAATCCGAGAAAAGGTAGCATTGTATCACTTCGACAAGTTGAAAGACATGGTGTAATATGCCATTGAGATAGAGCAGTGGTTGGAGAGTCTAGAGATGAGGCAAAATGAAGTGGTTCAAGTAGAGTCAAATGTAGAGTTGTCACCTAGAGTTCAACACCAAGCGGACCACTCGACCACAAGACATCCGTTCACTTGGAGCGAACCTGAGTCATTTGAGGAGTTTCTACGTACCTATGTACCACCTACACAGCCTGTATCACCAGTTCAGCTGGTCATGGATGTGCCAAGCCAAGCCAGCAACATTCAAGAGGAGATCCATGTTGAGTTACCATCTGAGATCATTGCCATCAAAGAAGATTCTACTTTTGAGGTAACAATTTCAGTTGATGCACCTATAGAAGAAATGGAGATCGATGATACAGTTGAGGAAGTTGAAGTAGTTGAGAAATTGATGGAGATGCAGTTTTGTTTTGAAGAGGAAACCAACATCCATGAGGAAATGATCGTAGATCATATGGAGCTCGATCAAGCTAGCATGGAGACGCAGTCAAATTCTAACATCATTTGTCAACCATTTTCTCTTGATATCTTTATTTTACAGGTTGCTAAAGATGTGCCCCATGTTATTGATCTTGTGCAAAAAGAGATTGATGTTCATTTCGTGTTCATCTTTGATCCCAGAGATTTGAATTCGAGGACGAATTCTTTTCAAGAGGAGGGGAATGATACGAACCCAAAAAGCATAAAAGAATCAAATCCAAAGATACTATCGAGAGCTTCAAAGTTAATCATGTTGTTCAAGGTTAAAGATTGGAGATCAAGATTTGAAGAACACAAGACATGAATAAATTCGAATATGATGAGCAGCCCATGGAGTTAATTAATTCATCCCATGTTTGAATTATTAGAGCCCAAGTTTGAAGGCCTAAAGTGTTGGGATTTTATCTAGATTATTTTAGATTTTATTATCTTATTTTTAGTCTTTTTGATTTTTGGTCTTTTTGATTTTTAGTCTTTTTGATTTTTGGTCTTTTTGATTTTACCTTAATCAGGGACATCTAGTCAAAATAGGATTCCTAGTTGATATACTTAGGATTTTCAAAATCCTTTAGCTATTAGGTTTAGATTTTCAGTTTTATGCTCCTATAAATAGGAGTACCTTGTGACATTATTATTCAGACGTTGCATGAAATAAAAGATTAATTTCTCAATTGTCTCACGATCCTTTGGTTGATCACCCATTTATCAAGTTCTTTAGACCTAGCAAATCTAAAGTCCTATTTCAAGCTCTTTTCTATTCCATCGAGTTTAGGGGGGAGTGCTATCCAACTTGGAGTTTACGAGAAATCGCGTTTCGTCTTCACCGCAAGACGGGGTTCGAGTAAGTTTACTTCTTCTACCTTTTCAATTCATCTCCATCGTTCACCATCCTTCATCTACCATCTAGGTACGTTTCATCATCAGCCATCATCCATAATCCAGCCATAATTCATCGCCATAAATCGTCCATCACCTATACGTGTCCAATTCGCCTTAATTAACACGTATAACAAATATGTCCCAAATCGCCTATCTCTCTATTTATTTGTGTGTGCTTTATTTAGTTGAGTTATATTTCTAAGTATCTTAGGTGTATAGCATTTAATCGAGTTTTATTTCCCTTATTAGTCGTTTATTTGTGTCTTGTTATCTGTCGGATTGAATCCTTCATTCGCCTGACGTGTTTCGATCTATAAGTCTTCCGCGCGTTTTCTCTCATGTCTTGGATTCATTGTCCGCGTCACATCACTTACTCAGCGTGTACCTCCTCCAGGCCCATATGCTCAGATGCCCAGCTATTTTCTCAGGGATGAGCCACCTAGGGGAGTTTATGACCGTCTTGTCCCTCCCGTTTTCACAGCACAGGTAGCACCGCCTCCGGAGCCAGCAGTACAGGTGGACGCTAATCTCCTGCCACATCAGGGATGCATGAATGATGAGGAGGCTGGACACTCGCGAATGAGGCGAGCAGCCTCAGGAGACGCAGATGACGAGCTTCTTCCTAAGAAGCGTCAGGCGGTGGCAGATTCTCCAGAGAGGACCATAGAGATTGTGCATGAGGTGTGCTGCCAGAGAGCTGAGGAAGGAGGTGCAGCAGCTGCAGACCGTCTAGTACTGGTGGTAGGAGAGGAGTCAGAGGAGGATCCCTCGGAGGAGTCACAACCAGAGGAGGGAGATGGCCATTAGAGGATTTAGGATGGTCGGTCGGCCAGTAGCTGGTCTGACTAGTTTAGCTTTTGTGCTATGATAGTGTATTTTGTATCAAGACGACTATCTATTTTGTTATGTATATTTCAGTAGTTAAATGTGTTTCCTAGAGAACCATTCTTGGGACTTAGGTATTCCCACCTTTGGAGACAGGAATGCGTAGCTTGTAAGCATTCTGTGGTCCAGGCATGGCTGGTTTTTGCAGAGCCCATGCATTAGGAAATGTACTTGTAAGACCTCTTTGGAGGCAATTTTCCTGACGTATATATATATATATAAGACTAGAACGATTGTTGATTATGCTTCAGAGTTTCAACGTGTTTTGCATGCTCAAGATATGTTAAGGATTAGTTATAGCATGAGTTATTATACAGCAGTGGGCAGAATGGTACCACCCAGAGCAGCACGAGGAAGAAATGCGAATGCAAATCCCGTAAGACAAAATAGGCCTAGAGGGAGACCTCCAAGGCAAGGAAGGTAGGAAAGAGTGGAGGAAAAACAACAAGAAGGATACGAGGAACAAAGAGAGTAGACACCTCCCCCACCTCCACAGCGCAGAATTGAAGAGCTTTTTCTGCGACAGAACCCTCCATCGTTTGATGGGGCTGGAACCCCGGCCGATGCTGAGGCGTGGATCCGAGCGATGGAGCGGATTTTTAATTTCCTCCGCTGTGATAACCAGGAGCAACTCTCCTGTGTAGCATTCCAGTTAACCAGATCTGCAGATTTCTGGTGGGAGTCTAGAAGGAGAACCATGACTCCGGAGCAGCTTGATGCTTACACGTGGGATCAGTTCAAAACTGGATTCTACGACAAATACATTCCTAAGACGTTCAGAGTCAAGAAAGAAGCAGATTTTCATACTCTGAAACAGGGGAAGATGTCCGTCACAGAGTACGAGCGAGTATTCTATGAGTTGTCATGGTATGCACCTCTTCAGGTAGATACTGATGAGAAGATGGCATCTAAGTTCAGATCAGGACTGAGGCATGAGATTGCCATGTCTTTGGCAAGTCATGAAGACCTAACCTATGCCGAGTTATTGAATAGGGTATTAGATATCGAGACAGTAATGCCTGAAGAAAAAAAGGCCCCAGTATCAACTCCAATACCTACTTCAGTACCAGCACCAACCAGGACTCCATCACAGAACTTCCAAGGAAAGAGAAAGTGGAATGATGGAGGTAACCAGAACAGGAACCAAGTCTACAAAAGCCTTGGTAGGGAAATAGGCAGCAGGGCGAGCAGAGTGCTCCTGCTCAAGGAAGAATTGCGCCATCACAACCCAGCATTTCTCTATGCCCAAGGTGCAACAAACGCCACCAAGGCATGTGTCAGGCCAGAAACACAAGTTGCTATAACTGTGGCCAAGAAGGTTACTATGCGAGACAATGCCCGAAGGCACAACAGGGACGAAACCCTCAGCAGCTAAAAGCCCTGCAAGCATCGGGGCAACAAAGTCAGCAACCCCAACAACAACAACAGAGACAGATGTAGCAAGGAAATCCCAGGTTTTATGCAATGAACCCCAGTTCCTCCGGGAAAGGGAAGCAGAAAGGAAATCTTGCAGGTATGGGCAAACTTCATGGCATGCCTTTAGTTGTTTTATTTGATACTGGAGCATCGCACTCCTTTATTTCATCAGCATGCTGTGATAAGTTAGAGCTTAAAACTGAACAAGCTAGTCATAAGAAAAAGATTTTAACACCAACTGGTGGAACCATGACTACGACTCATGTTTGCTCGAATATAGAAATAGACTTGGGAATAACTAGGATTAAGGCTGATAATCTTAGTGTCCTACCGATGTGGGATACCGACGTAATCCTAGAAATGGATTGATTGTCAGAAAATCATGCCACGATCCTATGCAGTGAAAAGAAGATATAATTCCAAGTTCCAGGTGAAAAGCCAACAAGTTTTCACGGCATAGAAATGGGAGAGTTCACTCCAATAATTTCAGCACTGCAGGCCAAGAAGATGATCAAGAGAGGAAATCAAGCTCTCTTAGTTTATCTAAACAAGATAGATGATATAGAGAGGACAATGGAAGATTTTCCCTTTGTGCAAGAGTTTGCAGATGTTTTTCCAGAAGAATTGCTAGGATTGCCACCGAACCGGCAAGTCGAGTTTGCAATAGATTTGGAACCGGGAGTGGCTCCGATTTCAAAAGCTCCGTACAGGATGGCCCCAAAAGAGTTGCAAGAACTCAAGACTCAACTTCAAGAGTTATTAGACCTAGGTTTTATCCGACCTAGTACATTACCATGGGGAGCACCAGTCCTGTTTGTGAAGAAGAAGGATGGCACATTGAGGATGTGCATAGATTACCGTGAGCTGAACAAGCTGACATTGAAGAACAAGTATCCGTTGCCAAGGATTGATGATCTTTTTGATCAGCTCAAGGGGGCAAGTGTATTCTCAAAAATTGACCTAAGGTATAGGTATCATCAGTTAAAGATCAAGTCAGAAGATATACCTAAGACAGCTTTCCGAACCCGGTATGGTCATTACGAGTTTACGGTAATGCCGTTCGGATTGACAAATGCCCCAGCAGTATTAATGGATCTCATGAATAGGGTGTTTCATCCCTTCTTAGATAAGTTTGTCCTTGTATTCATAGATGACATTCTCATCTATTCCAAGAATGAATCAGATCATGCAGAATATCGGAGGACAGTGTTAGAAACACTAAGAAAAGAAAGGCTTTACGCCAAATTTAGTAAGTGCGAATTTTGGCTGAAGAAAGTAATGTTCCTCAGGCACATTGTATTAGCAGAAGGAATCAAAGTAGACCCCTCTAAAGTAGAGGCAGTACAAGAATGGAAGTCTCCAACTACTCCTAATGAAATCAGAAGTTTCTCGGGATTAGTTGGATACTATAGGAGATTCATAGAAGGATTCTCCAAGATAGCGAGGCCAATGACACAATTGTTAAGAAAGGGAATCAAGTACCAGTGGTCAGAAGAATGTGAAGCCAGTTTCCAGGAGCTTAAGAAAAGATTAACAACTGCTCCAGTGTTAGCCATTCCAGTTAGTGATAAAGAATTTGTGATTTACACGGATGCTTCGAAGAATGGATTAGGCTGTGTCCTAATGCAAGAAGGTAAAGTCATAGCATATGTGTCCAGACAGTTAAGAATTCATGAGTTGAATTATACTACGCATAACTTAGAGTTGGCAGCAATAGTGCATGCCTTGAAAATCTGGAGACACCACCTATACGGAGTTAGGTGTGAGATTTTCACAGATCACAAGAGTCTGAAGTACTTTTTCGAGCAGAAGGATTTAAATATGAGACAACGCAGATAGCTCGAAATAGTAAAGGACTACGACTGTGGAATCAGTTACCACCCAGACAAGGCTAATGTGGTAGCGGATGCCTTGAGTCGTAAAACCAGTAGGTTGGGTTTTCTCCTCACTCAAGAGGAAAAACTCATCAGGGACTTTGAAAGCTTACATCTAGAGGTGGTTTATCCATCTGAGATGATTGTATGTCGTGTGGAAACATTAGTAGCTGTATCAGATCTCCGAGAAAAGATAATTGAGGCACAGAGAAAAGATCAGACCATGGAAGAGATGCGCTTGAAGATCAGATCGGGAAAAACAGAAAGCTTCAAGGAAGCATCAGATAATGCTATCCTTTATGAAGATAGGATATGTGTTCCACCCTATGTTGAGCTCAGAAATGAGATCATGAGTGAGGCTCATGATACTCCATATACAGCACACCCGAAAAGTACAAAAATGTATCAGGATTTGAAGCAGAAATTCTAGTGGGAAGGAATGAAACGGGACATAGCTTCCCATATTGAGTGATGCTTGTCATGTCAACAAGTTAAGACATTGCACCGAAGGCCTTACGGTGTGCTACAACCGTTAGAGATTCCCGAGTGGAAGTAAGAACACATGGCGATAGATTTTGTGATAGACCTACCCAAGTCAAGATGAGGGAATACGGCCATATGGGTCATTATTGATAGGCTCACAAAGTCAGCTCATTTTCTTCCGATCCACGTGATGGATGGATTTAATAAACTAGCTCAGATTTATGTTAGAGAGATTATGCGCCTTCATGGTGTTCCGGTGTCGATAACATCGGACAGAGATTCAAAGTTTACCTCAAGATTTTGGATTAGCTTGCAGAAGGAGTTGGGAACTCAACTCAATTTCAGTACAGCGTTTCACCCACAAACGGATGGACTGTCCGAACGGACCATCCAAACATTAGAGGACATGTTGAGAACCGTGGTCCTAGACATGAGTGAAAGCTGGGAGGAAATATTAGCGTTGATTGAGTTTGCCTATAACAATAGTTATCAAGCAACCATCAATATGGCGCCTTACGAAGCGTTGTATGGGTAGAAGTGTCGATCACCACTTTATTGGGATGAAGTGGGTGAACGAAGGATTCTAGGACCAGACTTAGTGTGAGAAATGATTGAAATTGTTAGAAAAATCCATTAGAGGATTTAAGAAGCCCAGAGTCGGTAGAAGTCATATGCGGATAATCACCGTACAGATTTACAATCTGCAGTAGGAGACAAGGTTTTTTTGAAAGTATCTCCTTCCAAGGGGATAATAAGATTCAGCGTAAAAGAAAAGTTACGACCACGTTTTATAGGACCTTACGAGATCCTTGAGCGAATAGGTGCAGTGGCATACAGATTGGCATTACCACCCAGTTTTGGTAATGTTCATTACGTATTTCATGTTTCTCAGTTAAGAAAATACGTGTATGATCCCAAGCATGTAATCCAACACAATGAGATTGAGTTAGATCCAGATTTAACTTATGAAGAGAGACCAGAAGCCATTTTGGATCGAAAGGTCCAGGAGTTGAGGAACAAGTCTATTCCTCTAGTTAAGATCCTGTGGAGTCACCATGGTCAGGAAGAAGTGACATAGGAACTCGAGGATAAGATGAAGGCAAAATACCCAGAATTGTTTCTCTAAGGTATGTAAATTTCGGGATGAAATTTATTTTAAGGGGGGGGGAATGTAATGTCCCGTAAATTAATTACTGCTTAATTGCAGTAAATTGTTGCAATTACTATTTAGTATAGTAATTTCCAGTCAGATTAAGGTCGAAAGTATCCGTTAGGTTCCATGGAATTCAAGATCAATTAATTTCCATAGGTGAATTGATTATTTCAGTTAGGGTTTAATCCTCTTTTTAGTTATGGAAAGCCGAAATCAAAATTTCAGATAAATTCAATTCCATTATTGCGGTGTATGTTTATCATGAATCAGATATTCCGATAAATATTTTCTGGACTGGGAGAATCAGATATTCTCCGGTCATGCAAGTATTAAATTCAGATAATTAAAGTAGAGCATTTCGAATAGAGTGGATTAGATATCCCCTAGTGCCGATATTTTAGCAACTCATTTTTTTAAGTTGGGAAGACTTTTCGTCACTTGCCAATCTGCCAAAGCTCTTGTGGCATTTATTGGTCTAATGGGAAAAAGGGGAAATCTGCAGCCTAGCCTACTCTCATTTAATGGTAAAGCCTTACCCAAGCATTTACGTAGAGTTTGAGAGAGAGAAAAGGGGCAAGGCATCCAACTTATTTCTTCATTCCATTTCACTTCTTCATTTGCCATAAAATTTTCGAGAAAGAGGGAGAGGAAACACAGTAGCTCCTCATTTCTTCTTCTCCATTTCATCTCCATTTTCTGTACAAATTTTAGAGAGAGAGAGAGAATGGTAGAAGCAAGAAGTTACAGCCTTGTCGAGGAGAGCTCAAGCTGTCCTCATCCGCTCTTCACCGTTGGGTTTCCGGCGTCATCGTTGGAAGCTTTGTTTCAGTCGTTTCATCTCCTTCAAGCTTCTTCCAACTCTTCTCCTTTGTTATTTTGGAAAAGGTATTTTCAAAGACCATGAGCTTTTTAGTCACATATTTTTAGATCTAAGCTTAAGAAGTATATGTGTGGATTTTTGGTGTTTTAAATAATGTTAATGTTTAGAAAATTAGTTGGTTATGTGCAAGCATGTGTAGTCCAGTTTGAGATGTTTTGAGGTGATGAAAGCTTGGTATTTGAACTGACCTGAATCAGTTTCGAACTGAAACTCATCAGTTCGGTTAACTAACTGATAAAAGGAATCAGTTCCAGACTGAAACTCATCAGTTCAGTTAACTAACTGATGAAGTGAATCAGTTTTGAACTAAAACTCATCAGTTCAGTTAACTAACTGATGAAGGGAATCAGTTCCAGACTGAAACTCATCAGTTCGGTTAACTAACCGATGAAGTGAATCAGTTCTGAACTGAAACTCATCAGTTCGGTTAACTAACTGATGAGGTGAATCAGTTCCAGACTGAAACTCATCAATTCGGTTAACTAACTGATGAAATGAATCAGTTCCGAACTGAAACTCATCAGTTCGGTTAACTAGCTGATGAAGGGAATCAGTTCCAGACTGAAACTCATCAGTTCGGTTAACTAACTGATGAAGTGAATCAGTTCCGAACTGAAACTCATCAGTTCGGTTAACTAACTAATGAAGTGAATGAGTTCCGAACTAAAACTCATCAGTTCGGTTAACTAACTGATGAAGTGAATCAGTTCCGAACTGAAACTCATCAGTTCGGTTAACTAACTGATGAAGTGAATCAATTTCGGACTGAAACTCATCAGTTCAGTTAACTAGATGATGAAGTGAATCATTTCCGGACTGAAACTCATCAGTTCGGTTACCTAACTGATTCAGAGTTTGTTTGGAGTTCGCGCAGACGGCGCGCTGCGCAGTTCTGTTCCACAGTTTCGCTACCCTTCAGTAAAACGAGCATAACTCCCTCGTTAGACATCGTATTGAGTCACCGTAAATTTTTCCGAAAACTAGACTTTAAGTGGCTTTCCATTGGTATATGTCTCATTTTCTAATTCATTTTGAGTAAATTATGAAAAATCATCAAAGTCAGGGTATGTGTTTACTTTTAGAAATTCTGGCAATTCTGCCACCTTTTAGTCAATCGGTCATAACTTTTTTCATTAGTTATCATCTGGAGTTACTGTCAATTTTGTCGAAAACTAGACTTCCGTGGCTTTCAAACGGTGTATGGATTGTCTCCTGCACCCTAGCGAGTCAGAACAGAAAATTTTACAAAGATAGACGTTGTGCAGAAAATTGTTTAATCTTTGAGCTTAGTGTTGACTTTGTTCCTAGAATCTAGTTATGATGATGTTAAGGTATTTTTGATACCTTAAATGATGTCGATGAATGTCTTTATATGGATTTGATCTAGCATCGAGATTAACCCTTAAGCTAAGAAAAATCTAGAACGGATACTATACCCTAATAGGCCTTTGTGTCGTGTTGAGTCCTGTCAGTTTTAGGATCAACATACTAAGTATATTTTTATATATTGAAGGCTAGCAGATCCGCAAGGGATAAGACCTGTGAAGAATTAGCAGCTGCTGTTTAAAACATCGGTGAAAGGTGGGCTTTCTTTTCAACGGACTCTTAGTCCAAATAATGATTTGAGTTTTCACTCACCCGCAGTTAATTCTTCTGATGCAAATAAATTATTGTCATGCATAAAATATTTTGTTTTTTATGATATCCTTATCCGTATTTAGTTAGCTCACAAGGGGTTTTCTAACTCTTAAATCGATCAGGCCACGTGCTAACTCAGTGTGTTAACCGAGGTTAGTGTACACTTGGGTCGGTGATATTAGGAAGATGGAAAGGCTGACCGGAGCTATTCCTGACTAAGACATCGACGATGCCAAATGTTCATGGGAAAGGCTGAGCGGAGCTATTCTTCGGCATTTAGTTATGTTAAGCATTCGAGGGAAAAGGCTGAGCGGAGCTATTCCCCGACGTTCGTGGAAAAAGCTGAGCGGAGCTATTCCTCGACTTTCAGTGGGATATGGATGATCATATAACAGAAAAGAGAGCTCAAAAATAGAAAGTGATTTAGTAAAACATGGGGCCTTTTTAGATAAAACCCTGTGTGTTTACTCAGATGCATGACAAGAAAATCAGTGTTCAATTCAGTAAATATTTTTGGCAATGTGTTCACTGAGTACCCTTGTACTTAGCCCTGCATGTTTGTTTTTAAATTTGCAGGTTGAGCTGTTGTGGAAGGGAGAAGTGCTGAGAGTGGAGTTCTTTTGGTATAAGGCTCAAATGACCTTATATTATTATTATTGTCTTTCTTTTGCTTCCGCAACTCAGCTATATAACAAGTCTAATATTTCAGCTTTTGATTTTGGACGAGTCCAATACCTTGATAATCAATTAAGTACTACTATTAGTCTGTCCCTTGTGAGTACTTGAAATCAGTCCAGAATTTGAGTTCACAGCAAATATCGTTCCTGGAATACAGTAATTCATTTCTTTATTTAATTATTTCCGGTTCACGCCTTGATTCATCCTTCATTGGGATCGAGTCGTGCCAATCACACTTCATATTAATCAGATATTAATGCGAGGTCGTGACACCAAGTTTGCTGCCACGGTGGGATCCACATTGCAACTTTTGGCAGCGTTTTGAGCTAATACATCAATTAAACAACGAGCATTAATCCGGTTCCTCAGCTCGGAGATGCAACCAAAATCCAATATTTCTCGAAATGATTGTCCTCCCTTACATATCGACTCACGAACTTCATCAATACAAAATTGATCTAGCTTTAGTCTCATCTAGGATCGCTCTACCGATTACGAGGAAAGTTATGATCTTGACCATTGATTCAAAATTCATGTTGACCTTGTATGGTTTATTAGTACTTGATTCAAATACAATATTGCACCAACTTTTATAGTTTATGGATCTTGCATATGTTATTACTACTCAATTAATGATAAAAACATTAAATGTAAATTGAAGGTTGCCTTAAGTTTATACTTTATTAAACGCATTTTGTTAAGTCTCATATATATATAATCCATTTTATATCGACATACGCACTGAGTAAACCCGCCCATATATAATACTTTTCAAACTACACATATGAGATAAACCACACTTGGCAAGCTAATGGTGTTGGTGGTGAGATTCGAACTTGAGACGTTTGAGCTTAAAATAACACCACTCTATCACTAGTGTTGGTCCCGGGCGAGTCGATATCAGTTTAGAGGAGGGGTGAATAAGCTGATTAAAACTTTTTACTTTAAGTGCGGAATAACAGGGCCCTTTGACTTGCTCGATGAAACTTATCTATGCACAGACTTAATGAACAATTAAGACAGTTTAAGTGCAGCTTGTGTGAGATTGTGTGCAGTTTAAAGATATGCAATAGCAAAGATAGTACAACACACAAGCAATTTATAGAGGTTCGAAGTCTCAAACTTCTACATCCTCTCTTCCTTCCGCAGAAGGGCAACTTCACTCTATAACTTGAGTTTCTTTACAAATTATACAATGAAGGACAGTTGGCTGAACCTGGTAACTGCTCGCTACCTCAGCGGATCGACGGCTCACACTTGAAGTTCTTAACTGCTCGCTAGGAAGGTAGGTGCTATTGTCGTCTTTACAAGGTTTTAGATCTCTTTCGATCTTCAAGAGATTAGTCTTGAACAGGGGTTATCAACTGGTGTGCTCCTTCAATTGAGCTGAGTAGTTGATCGTTGTATAGATGAGACTGAGAAGACTGCCCTGGCTGGATTGTCAACTGCTGGCTGATTATCTTGACTCTCGTGAATTTCTTTTTCTCAGTAGAACTCTCGTAGTGATGAGATGAGGACATCTATAGCAATGAGGAAATCAATGAAGAGCTACAATTCAAAGGACCCGTCACAAGACTACGAGCTAAGAAGTTTTAAGATTATTTACAAGCCACAATTCGCAAGAAGCTCGAAGAAGAAGACGGCGTGCAAGGAAGTTTGGAGATAATAACCTTGTTAACGTTGGAAGATGGAGATCAAGACATGGAAAACACAACATGAAGATGTGCATGTGTGCATGTGGACGTGTGCATGAGCTTAAGTTGAAGAGGTCACGGCCGAGTGAACAGATGACCAAGTTTCGGCCCTTAGCTATTTTAATTAAGGGGTTATTTTATTTTAGACAATAGTATTTATTTTATTTACTTAGACTATAGTCCAAGTCAGATTTTATTTAATTAAATTAGAGTAATTTTCAGTCACTTTAAGTCATAGTTTGACTAGGATTTTAGATAAGGCAAGATCTACAAGTTCTACCTTAAATAGAATTCTAGTTTAGGAAATTACCTAGTCTAGTTCTAGTTTGATTTGGGCATGTAATTTTCAGCCCCTTTACCTATAATTTTCGGTCCACCTATTATTATAAATAGGGGATCCATGCTACATTGTTACTTTAGACTTTATTTGATTAATTAAGCTTTGCTTCAATATTGTCCCCATTAAATCTTTGTGAGTTTAGATATTAAATTTATACTCATAGAACTAGCAATTCTAGGTTTTACAAAGGGAATTCGTCGTCCACGTTCGAGGGATCATCGGAGACTCGCTATCAAAGAACAACTTAAAGAATTTGGCCTTGCGTATGTTCGAGATTCAAGGAAACTTTCGGGTTGTGATTCACCTTATCTTCACCACCGCCGATCGACCACCTTCACAACAACAATCATCACCACCGTTGCCCATCTCAAGTCCTCCACAAGATCAAGTTCAAGCCGTTCATTGTATAGTCCAAACCGTAAGTCCGTTACAACTCTATCATACCCTATCTACTCTAGCCCTTCTTCATCCAAACTTCACGTCCAAAATACCTTCATCATCCTCGTCCATACCATTGTCCAAAGCAGCCCCATATCCTTTGAATTTGTGTTACTTTGTGTGTCATAAGTCTAGGTATTTTGTTTAGTTCTAGTCGTCTAGTTTGTCCCGATGTTTTAATTTTGATATTCCGCATATTTCCATTAGTTATTTGAGTCATAGAAGTCACAAAACCTTACGTGTGTCGACGTGTGTTCGTTCCTAAATCCCGGGTCACATCATAAAAGTGGTATCAAAGCCACGCCGGCTTTGGTTCGTGTTTTGTGTCTTTATTTTATTTTACGTTTGATCGAGTTGTAATTTAATTTTTGTATTGTTCATTGTTAAAAAAAAAGAAAAGACACGATAAAAAAAAAAGAGCCAATCGATTAAAAAAAACGGATAAAAAAAAGAGAGAGATCCGAAAAAAAAAAAAAAAGAATATTCATTGTTTCTTTTTTAGTTCAATTTTAATTTTGGTATTTTCCTTTTGGTACTAGATTATAGTTGGTAATTACCTAGTGAGTCTTTTCTTATATTTGGTAGTTTCCTTCTAGATTAATTTTATTTTTGGAACTTTCCATACAAGTTCTATTTTCTTTTTGGTAACTTCCATAAGGGTCTTATTTATTTTTGGTTCATTCCTTCTAAAGTCTAGGCTAATTAAGGTATTTAGATTGTGTCACATAGATTGATACATATCCAAATAACCCAATTACCTTATTGTAACACCCGACCCAATAAAATAAATGTAAAATATAAAGTAATGTAAACATACAGGTGAGTTGTCTCTTTATAAAATATAAGTATGTACTTTTCTATTAAAAAGTGTTAAATATTAAAAATTTATCTTAACATGTGGTGCACTAAGATGATCGATAATTATAAAATATAATTTACTAAAGAGCGTAAAGAAATTATTACTTTCTTTGTAGAAATATTCTAAGAATATCCAGATAAATTTGAATACAAACCTATAACATCTAAGCGGAAACATATAATAAAATAAGCCTTTGCCCTCCTCACAGGTCGTCATCCATGTATACACTTCTCAGGAGTTGTCAGAGCTTTAAACATTCATGCATTAATGCACCACACGTTATCACTTTCACCTACAATGCATGAACTACATGAGCTAAAGCTCAGTAAGCAGAAATCATGCTCATGCATGTATGTCCACTGAGACTCACAACACATGCAAGACATAATACCACCACAAAAGTGTAATGCTCGTGATTAAAACCATTTAAGCCATCTCGAAAGCATTTTTAACGTTTAGGAACTTGGCTCCCTTCACCAGACACCAACATGAGTCATGAGCTCATAATATAATCAATATTCACTTGGCCAAATTATGATTAGTGCACTCATGTGGCTCATCCTTCCTGGACCCCAAGGGACACGCCCCCTACCTGTTCCCTTTGATCCCACATGAAAGTCATCCCACATCAGCCACTCATCACCTCAAAGGTGCAGTCGAAGTGGACCATCCTCCCTGGACCCCAAGGGACACGCCCCCCACCTATTTCCTTTGATCCCACATGGAAGTCATCCCACTCGAGGCACAAATATCAACACAGCACAACACGGGCTGGTGGTGACCAATCCCAAACAAAACATTTTCTCTCTCTCAAAATCATTTTATGCATGCAACCTCGACAATATCTACATGACGTGTATGCATATGCTCGTGCTCATGTACAAGATATTTAATGCAAAGAAATACAATATAACACAATAATAAATAATAAATAATAAACACATAGTCAAATAATACTATGTTCATGCATTGTAGTTGAGGATGAATTTCTACTTACCTCGAATCCGAATCTTATAGTATTTGTATCCCTAAATCAAATGCTTTTTCTCCAAATCTAACCAAACAATTCACAAGGTAATTAGTTATTAGTCGATAGCCAATTAAATAAATTAATTCACTTACCAAATATATTATACATATTTTATTGAGCTTATTATTCTTTTCACTTCATCATTTTACTAATAAAACTAAGCTTTTAGAGGTTATGAGTTAACACTTATAAATTTATCCAACTAAAAATTATATATTTATATATATATATATATAAATACTAGTTATCTAAATTGAATTATAGAAATAATGAGTTCTTATTCAGGAGAATCTAATTTTTTTACAATAGATCATAAATTAAATCCCAATTCATCCACCCCTAACAACTTATTATGATTGCAGAATACCAATTAAGATAATAATATTTCAATTTCAATTTTAATTTGATCGCGGACATATTTCCAAAGAAATCATGAGAAATTAAGGTTCCTATAAATACTTTAGAATTAAAGCAAGCATACCTAGAGATAAATTAATTATTAATCCATTCATTGACATAGAAATTATTTAATTCAAGAATGATGATAAGATGATAAATTTCATTTTTTTTAATCGAACAATTAATTATAAATTCAAATCCAACTTCTAAAATACTTAGTTATACGGTTGAATTACTAACCTTAATCAGTTGCAAATTTTTCCTAAGTTTATGAGAATTTATGGTTGTACTCTAGTGTATCTCTCTTAGTTGATTAGAACAAATGAATATAAAAGTTTCACTTATACATTTTTAAAGCATTATGATAATATGTACACCTATTTCACTTGTTGAAGGACACATGTACAATTAAGTTTCAATTCAACTAGCTTAATAATTTTAGTAACACGTGGATGTCAAATTTGAAATACATATTCATGTATCTATTAAAAGCTTTAACCAATAATGATATCAAGACTATTTGTGAGGATAAATATAATATAATATAATTTGAAATCTAGATATAGACTTATTTAAATTAATCTCTTTTCAAGGGGTATTTATTTTACATTCTTTTCCTTTTTTTTACATACATTCGTGTAGGTATATATATCTATATATATAATTTTCACTTATACTATACTATTACAAACACATATTTTGTTCCATTTATTATGCATTGGTAAATCATTAATATAAATCAAATAGACATAAGCATGTTAAGAAATATATAAACATATCTGGAGCTAATAATTGAGTAGTGAGAGGTATGGGTATTACACTTATCTTTTTCTTCTTTCCTTATCTCTTCTACTTCTTTCCTTCCTACCCTATTCGACCATCATTCCCATACACTACAATAATCGGCCACCCCTTATACACTCATACTCGACTACTACCTCCTCTTACACCTACCAAATTTATCCTTGTTCCTAGAGTAGTGAATCCGTTCCATTCCCAAAACCGTGACACCTATTCCCCGAGTTCAAGAACCGCATCCTTTAGGTAGTTCCTCCACTTCAAATACACAATACACACACATCACTATAAACTTTGAGTGCAAACACGAGTGGTAAAATCAAGAGTGAAAACAAAATAGTGAACGGGAGATTGTGAGGTCCTACCTTGTTTTCTTTTACGTTTGTTCGTTTTGTAGAAATCATGAAGAAAGGAACCCGCTCCGAGTCATCCTCTACACCTCCAGTCGACCCCCAGTCGACCATACCACCTTTCGACCCGTCCAAAGATCCATCTAAAGCACCCATGGAGTCTTCCTCAAATCCACCTGCACCGTGGGATCCTAAGTATCACTTTGAAGTGTTGTCCAAACACGTTCAAAGACAATACCAAGCTCTATCTGACAACATTGATGATTTAGTGCATGCCCTTGAACGCACTAAAACAACGCCCATTTTTCCTCAAGCAATTCGAGGACCCAATAGGCGCCTAGAGCGTCAAAACGAGCCAGAAGAGGAGTACTTTGATGAGAATACAAATGCCGAAGATGATACTCCAGATCGTGGGGGCAATTAGCATCAACAACATCAAAATGAGCATCCCGGAGTTTGAAGACCTTCACGATCCCGATGTCTACCTAGATTGGGAGTGTAAGGTGGAGAAGATTTTCGCATGCTATGATTTCTCAGAAGCTAAAAAGGTGCAATTAGCATGTTTGGAGTTCAGAGGCTACGCAACCACTTGGTCGGAGATGCAACAAGAAATAAGATGAAGAAATTGAAATCCACCCATCGACAATTGGTAAGAGATGAAAGGATTCATGCGTGGACGCTTCATTCCAGTCCACTATGTTCGAGAGCTTGAGAAAAAGCTCAACCGGATCAAACAAGGCACTCGTTCGATTGTAGAGTACCATAAAGAGCTCAAGACTGCCCTAAACCGAGTCGGGAAGAAGGAGACCTTAAATGCTACCATTATACGGTACATTGAATGTATGAATCCCGATATTGCATGTGAAGTAGAACTCAAAGATTTCACCAGCATAGAAAGGATGGTGCAGTACGCATCAATTGTGGAAAAGCAGCTGCGAGAAGGCCGCCGTCGATCCAGTCAGACTTCAGCCCCTACTCACTATTCTTGGAGTAAAGGTACGCCTTCCACATCACCTTCTACCCCTTCTACTGAGTCTACACGACCCCGAGGTCAATCCGGACCCCCGGAACGGCGTTTCGACCGTTCTACACCGCAGGCAAGCCGTAGACCCGTGTCTATACCAAGGCCACCATTCCAATGGCCCAATCAGCCCAATCCAACGCCAAATTCAGCCCCTAGTCGAGCCTGTGACATCCAGTGTCATAAATGCCAAGGTTGGGGTCATTTTCAGAACCAGTGTCCAAATCGGCGTGTTCTGTTCCTTAATGAACAGAATGTACTTGAATCAGCCAGTGAAGATGAAGAGGAGCCTCAGGCTACCGTCCCTGATGTAGTCGACGTCCCTAAAGTCGATCCAGATGATCAGAAATCTGAGTTACCTCATGTCAGTCTAGTTTTAATCCGCAGTCTGAACATCAATCGTGAAGACAAAGAACAATCGCAGCGAGAGAACATCTTCTATACTCGAGTTGCCATCAAAGATTAGACATGCGTGATGATTATAGACAGTGGGAGCATGATCAATGCAATCAGTCAGTATGCCGTTGACAAGCTCGCTCTCACCACAACAAAGCATCCGAAGCCCTACAAGCTGCAGTGGCTTATAGATCGCGGTTCAACTCATGTGATAGGTCAGGTACATGTTTCCTTTACTAAAGGTCGTTATTCTAACACTGTTTTGTGTGATGTTATCCCCATGGAAGCAGCCAACATACTTTTAGGAAAACCGTGGCAATTCGACAGAAAAGCGGTTCACGATGGTTTGGCCAACACATACTCGATCACTAGAGATGGCCGAACCACTGTGCTCAAGCCACTCACTCCTAAAGCCATTGCAGAGGATCAAGAAAGGATGCAAGAGAGATTCAAACAAGAACGGGCCAAACAAGCTGCAAACACCGCCCGAACCAATTCGGCCGCCCCATCACAGCCGAGTTCTACACCTTCTTCGACCAATGCAGCCCCTAAGACGCCTTCCAATGATTCCTTAACTCATGGAAATGCATCCGGATCAGCCCCAAGTAAAGAGAAGAATCGATCCCTGTTCATCTCAGTTAAAGGCGTAGAGAAAACACTAAAAATAGGTTTACCTTTCCTACTTTTATCTTATAAGGACAGTGCTACTAATGGTGTTTCTTTGCCTTGTGATGTGTAGCCACTTATGGAGGAGTTCGCGGACGTGTTCCCGGAAGAGATTCCAAGTGGATTACCTCCAGTTCGTGGGATCGAGCACCAGATCGACTTCGTACCCGACGTCATCTTGCCCAATAGACCGGCGTACCGCACCTCGCCCGAGGAGATGAAGGAGATCGATCGTCAAGTGAAGGAGTTGCTAGAGAAGAAGCAAATCCGAGAGTCGATGAGCCCTTGTGCAGTTCCAGTCATCTCAGTGCCAAAGAAGAACAACAAATAGAGGATGTGCATGGATTACCGCGCCATCAACAAGATAACAGTTAAGTACATATTTCCTATCCCTAGGCTTGATGATATGCTAGATGAATTAAGTGGTTCTAATGTGTTTTCTAACATAGATTTGAGATCTGGTTATTTTCAAGTTAGAATGCATGAAGGGGATGAATGGAAAACTGCGTTTAAAACAAAGCATGGTTTATATGAGTGGTTAGTTATGCCTTTTGGACTCACTAATGCACCGAGCACGTTTATGAGGTTGATGAATCATGTTTTGCGTGATGTGATTGGTAAATTCATGGTTGTATACTTTGATGATATTCTGATTTACAGTCACAATGCACAGACGCACATAGAACACCTTAGGCGTGTATTTTGCTTATTGCATGATGCTAAGTTGTATGAAAATTTGTCTAAGTGTTCGTTTTACATAGATGAAGTCATGTTTTTAGGCTTTGTCGTTAGTTCACGAGGTATTGAGGTAGACCGTTCCAAAATCAAAGCGATTGAGGAATGGCCAACTCCGAAAAATGCCTCTGAAGATCGATCATTCCATGGTCTAGCTGGATTTTACCGTCGTTTTGTATGGGATCTCTCCAGTATAGCCGCCCTTCTTACTGAGCTAAGTAAGAAGGACCGAAAACTTGAGTGGGGTAAACAACAAAAGCATGCTTTTACTACTTTTAAGTCTTTGTTATGTTCAGCTCCTGTCCTTTGTTTACCTGATTTTACTAAGACTTTTGAGATCGAGTGTGATGCTTCGGGCATAGGCATTGGTACTGTTTTGATGCAGGAAAAATGAACCGTTGCATACTTCAATGAGAAGTTAAATGGCGCCTCCCTTAGGTATTCCACGTATGATAAAGAGCTCTACACTTTGAAGCATGCGTTGGACACATGGCAGCACTATCTCTGACCTAAGGAGTTCATCATCCACACAGATCATGAAAGCTTGAAGCACTTGAACGGGCAAAACAATCTGAACAAGAGACATGCGAGATGGGTCGAGTTCATCGAGTCTTTCCCGTATGTTATCAAGTACAAGAAAGGCGAAGCCAATGTGGTCACCGATGCTCTATCAAGAAGGTACGCTCTTTTGAACTTAATGCATACTAAAATGCTTGGTTTCGAGTCCATTAAGCCATTGTATGTTGAGGATGTTGGTTTTGTATACTGGAAGACTTGTCTTTGTATACTTTTCTGATGATATGATGATATGAAATGAAAGTTATTGCAGTCACTATTTGCATTTAGATTATGTTCTATAATTGTTTTATGCAATGTTCCCTATACTTACATTGTAGATGATATGGTGTGGGGACTCACACGGTAAAGATCATATTATTAGAACCTTGTAATGTATTAAAGAACTCACGGCTTAGATGGTCCTGAACACACCATCGGTACACCGTAGAATAATCTGATAAGTTAGTTTATCTTGGCTAACTGATTATTCTAGTACACTAGTTAGTGTATTGAGGAGGATCACGATAGGATACTATTCTCTGTCTCTGACCCAGTTACTGAGAGAATAAAGATCCACATAGTTCGGGTTCTGAACTCATGTGATATTGGCGAGCATATGTGTGTGTTGTTTATTACTTTGATTTATCTATGGGTGAGATCTTTTCGTAGATCAAATTCGATATCTTGGGTAATAACAATGTATACATGATGTCTTGAGCAGTATGCATGAGCACTGTGTCCTGGTGCGCCAGGTTGATGATGTTCTCTTGAGGAAGCACAAATTCATGTTGAAACCCTGCAGGTGGAATTTATTCCGTACATGAATAAAGCTTGTGTGGTACTACTCAAGGTTTTAGATGTTAATTAATTATAGCTGTCAGAGGCTTACATAATTAATTAATGAACATTATATCTTAAACATGGGGAATGGCTGGACTAAAGGAGAAAGCATATTCGTAAATATGTATTAAATTGGTAGGTCAGTTTTACTTCTTTAGTGGAATAAAAGTAAAACTTAATTTATTTAATTATATCCTAGGTTTATTGGATATTGGATATTAAATAAATTAGTGGGCCAATTTAATATTCTTCTAGATCCCTGTTGTAGCCCAATTGACTGATAGTGGACTGGATATTGAACTGGAGATAGAGGCCCAAGCCCATTAGGGCTGGAACATGAAATTTCGTCCCTCCCTATATATAAGGGGAAGGGGGGCACGAAATTTTATGAATTTATTCATAGGAAATCAGCCCCTCTTAGTCTCTCAAAGTTATCCACAGATTTCACAATTCTATCTAGTAGATTTCAGCCCACTCTGAATCTAGATACAGTCCGAGAATACAACAGAAGATCTTGGAGTAGAATCTGTGGTGCTCGATTTTTTGAGGTGTTAGGTGGCGCCATACAGTGTTCATTCAACAGCAAGATTAGATCTTTAATCTTGTCCACAGACCGTCTATCGATTTGTAAGTAGATTCGTTTCTATGTCTTCCGCTTTATTAGATTCGAATCTGCTTTGCATGCCATTTGTATAGACTGTGATAAACATGCATGTTACATAAAATTATGATTTGCATGAACACGGATTAATGAACAACCAAATGATCCTGCGGTAGTTTAATTCGAAAAAACCCCAACAGAGGACGCCTATTTCAGCCTCATCTATGCTTCATGTAGTTCGAAACCTAGGTCTTTAGATGGTTTTTATGTGCTTGATGGTTTTCTGTTCAAAGAGTCGAAGTTATGCATTCCTGTTTGTTCTATGCGTGAGCTATTAGTGTTAGAATCACATGCGGGGGGTTTAATGGGTCACTTTGGTGTGCATAAGACATTAAACTTGCTACATGAACACTTCTTTTAGCCACATATGCGTAAGGATATAGAGAATGTGTGTAGTCGTTGCATTACTTGTCGTTAAGCCAAATCCACTTCACACCCATTCAGATTGTACACGCCCCTACCCGCCCCTTCAGCTCCTTGGATCGATATTTCTATGAATTTCATCTTAGGATTACCTAGGTCTAGGTCGAGTAAGGATTCTGTGTTTGTTGTAGTTGATAGGTTTTCCAAAATGGCTGATTTCATTGCATGTAGGAAAACTGATGATGCTGTTTACATTGCCAACTTGTTCTTTGTTCATGTTGTTCGTTTGCATGGAATTCCTCGTACTATTGTTAGTGATAGGGATTCTAAGTTTTTAGGACATTTCTGGCGTGTTTTGTAGGGAAAATTAGGTACTAAGTTATTATTTTCTACTGCATGTCATCCACAAACTGATGGTCAAACTGAGGTTGTGAATCGTACATTAGGAGCTTTACTTAGGTCTCTAATTAAGAATAACTTGAAGTCATGGGAAGAATGTTTACCATATGCTGAATTTTCTTATAATCGTGTTGTGCATTCTTCTACTAACATGTCTCCTTTTGAGGTAGTTTATGGATTTAATCCGTTAACTCTTACTGATTTGCTTCATTTACCCGTTGAGCATCTAACGAGTGTTAAATGTATGAAGAGAGCTGATTTTATTCGAGAGATGCATGAGAAGGTACGTGCCCGGATTAAGCACCAAGGCTCGAGGATTGCCACCGCACGCAACACGAGGCGCAAACATATGATATTCCAGCCCGGTGATCGTGTTTGGGTTCACTTGAGTCCTGGCCGATTCCCGAACTTGAGAAAATCGAAGTTGTCGCCCCGTGGAGATGGTCCCTTCACTGTTCTAAGCCGTGTTAATGATAATGCATACCGCATTGATCTACCTAGTGAGTATAAGTGTTCTTCTACGTTTGATGTAGCTGATATATCTCCTTTTCTTGCAGATGAGTTCGACCATGATGAGGATCCAAATTTGAGGATGAATTCTTTTCAGCAGGGGGGGAATGATGAGATGAGGAAATCCATAGCAATGAAGAAATCAATGAAAAGCCACAATTCAAAGGACCCGTTACAAGACTACGAGCTAAGAAGTTGCAAGATTATTTGCAAGCCACAATTCGCAAGAAGCTCAAAGAAGAAGACAGCGTGCAAGGAAGTTTGAAGATGATGACCTTGTTGACGTTGAAAGATGGAGATCAAGACATGGAGAACACAATATAAAGATGTGCACGTGTGCATGTGGACGTATGCATGAGCTTGAGTTGAAGAGGTCACGGCCGAGTGAAGAGATGACCAAGTTTCGGCCCTTAGCTATTTTAATTAAGGGTTTATTTTATTTTAGACTATAGTATTTATTTTATTTAATTAGACTATAGTCCAAGTCAGATTTTATTTAATTAAATTAGAGTAATTTTCGGTCACTTTAAGTCATAGTTTGACTAGGATTTTAGATAAGGCAAGATCTACAAGTTCTACCTTAAATAGAATTCTAGTTTAGGAAATTACCTAGTCTAGTTCTAGTTTGATTTGGGCATGTAATTTTTGGCCCCTTTACCTATAATTTTCGGTCCACCTATTATTATAAATAGGGGATCCATGCTACATTGTTACTTTAGACTTTATTTGATTAATTAAGCTTTGCTTCAATATTGTCTCATCCCCATTAAATCTTTGTGAGTTTAGATATTAAATTTATACTCTTAGAACTAGCAATTCTAGGTTTTACAAAGGGAATTCGTCCTCCATGTTCGAGGGATCGCCAGAGACTCGCTATCGAAGAACAACTTAAAGAATTTGGCCTTGCGTACGTTTGAGATTTAAGGCAACTTTCGAGTTGTGATTCACCTCATCTTCACCACTGCCGATCAACCACCTTCACAACAACAATCATTACCACCGTTGCCCATCTGAAGTCCTCCACAAGATTGACTTCAAGCCATTCATCGTATAGTCCAAAACGTAAGTCCGTTACAACTCTATCATACCCTATCTACTCTAGCCTTTCTTCACCCAAACTTCACGTCCAAAATACCTTCATCATCCTCGTCCATACGATCGTCCAAAACAGCCCCATATCCTTTGGATTTGTGTTACTTTATGTGTCATAAGTCTAGGTATTTTGTTTAGTTCTAGTCGTCTAGTTTGTCCCGATATTTTAGTTTTGATATTCCGCATATTTCCATTAGTTATTTGAGTCATAGAAGTCACAAAACCTTACGTGTGTCGACGTGTGTTCATTCCTAAATCCCGGGTCACATCACGCAGTTTCTATTGAATGCTGAACTTGAGCTTGAGTGAGAGAGAGAAACAAAAGCTCTTACTTGTATATGCGAAAGTTGTGTAGGTGAAGGATTCTTCTTGGTTCTGCTTGAGAGAGTTGAGAGTTCTTGGTGTTTTGCTTCTCATTTTTAAACTCTGATTCACTCGCCTTTTATAGAGGAGTGATTTTATGACCGTTGGATTCCATTGTCCATTGATTGGTGGTCCTGTTGGCTCATCAATGGAGAATGATCGCTTGGAGCTTTTGGTTTGAAGTAGCCATTACTCTGCCAATCGATCTTCATTGAATATTTAATTCCAGGATCTTTATTGAAGCATTTACTACAAGATACGGTAGTTTGAGCAATAACCTCCAAGGTTCTCTGGCTTCAGTTTTCTTGGCAGCTTTGAGTTCCAATTGACAGTTCTGGACTTGTCAGCTGAGTTTGACTAGCTCCAGTTGGCAGTTTTAAGCTCATCAGCTGAGTTTGGCTGTTGCTCCAGTTGGCAGTTTTAAGCTCATCAGCTGAGTTTGGCTGTGGCTCCAGTTGGCAGTTCTAAGCTCATCAGCTGAGTTTGGCTTTTGCTCCAGTTGGTAGTTTTAAGCTCATCAGCTGAGTTTGGCTGTTGCTCCAGTTGGCAGTTTTAAGCTCATCAGCTGAGTTTGGCTTTTGCTCCAGTTGGCAATTTTAACTCATCAACTGAGTTTGGCTATTGCTCAAGTTGGTCATCAGTTGGATACTTTCTGTCTTCAGTCTAAACTGATCTCTTATCAGTTCCCTTAGTTGACTCTTTTCTTCCTCAGCTTAATTGACTCAGTTATCAGTTTGTTTCAACTGTTCAACATCTTGACTTCTCAGTTCAGTTGACTTCTGACGTATCCTTCAACTTGCTGACCATACTCTTGATTGGTTGACTTTGACTTTGCTTGATATCATTTTTGATGATGCCCTGGATTGATCAGCTCCGATCTGCAGCTTGACTTTCACTCAGTTTTTCACAAATAATTTTGACATCTCATCAAAACCTAATCTAGAGGTTCCTTGATAGTTTTTCCTCAAAATTTCCCCCTTTTTGATGATGTCAAAACTTTGTTGATGATGATGGGAAAAGCTGTAAATGTAGCAAGTTTGCTTAAGCAGTTTCAGAGCAAATTCAGAGCAATTTAGAGAAAACATTTGATATGTGTTTTTCATTCAAGTATCATAGCATTTGCCATTAGCTTTTGTCATTCATGCTGTTATTCAGGTATTAACGCATTTAAGATATGCATGAATTTCAAGTATTAGAGCAATTTAGACTTCAAATTTCAGCGCATGTTCTCATTCTTTTATTTTGGACATGCTTTCATTCCAGTATTAGAGCATTTTTCATTTAAGCATCAGAGCATTTAAGTTAATCATACTTGATGTAACAGAGCATGAGCTTTATAAGCATGGTCAAAATGTATATTATATATATTCACTTTAAAGCATGTTGTATTTTCAAGAGTAGTTAAAACTACTAATCTACTCCCTGAAAGTTGCTTCCTTGATCCTTTTTTTTCTGCTCGACTCTCCTTTTTCTTGAGCTCCTTGCATCCTCCATGCTTCCCTCTGAAGCTGTTCTTCCCCCTCATGATGAATTTCTCTTTGAATTTGATCCCAAAGAGTTAAGCATCCATCATTTATCTGATGAATTTCTCTTTGAATTTGATCCCAAAAAGTTAAGCATCCATCATCTATCTGTTCTTCTTCCCCCTTTTTGGCATCATCCAAAAGGTGGAATGGATCGTATGATAGTAGTGGCAAGCTTGGTAGAAAGATAAATGCAGTTGCCATATTGTCATCACGATTTAAGGGAACTGAAGGAATTTGCATGGGTGAGGAGAGTCATGCATATGCTTCTTCAGTTGTCACGAACTGACCTGGAGCAGAGGTGAGAGAGGCTGTTTGCTCTCTGAAGTTCATCGAGGCCAAGTTGTTGAAGATCTCATCATTTGAAGGAATAGGTGGATCAGCAATGAAGGGTGAGCATGAGGAGTTGGCCGGTTCATTGTCAGAGAGAGGAGAATCGGCTGGTATGCTCAGCTGGATTCGCTTGATCATCGAATCCATTATTTCTGAAAATGTAGGTGGCGAGGAGAGTGGATGATTCATCCAGTTTCGACTCCATGTTCCTTCATTGATCCAGAAGGTGGAGCCACGGTGTGGATGAGGTGGAACATTGTTGACTCATCCAATTGATATCGCCATATGTGGTACTGCAGGTACTGTCGCAGTTGGTCGAACAGAGAGGAGTCTGTGCTTTCAACGAGACCGAAATAGCTTCTCAGCTGGTGGTCTACAACTGCTTCAAACTCAACTTCAATGGGGTCAAGTTGAACTGACGATAGAGGTTGGGAGCTGACTGATATTCTAGGACGATCACTCAGCCTTGAAACAGGTTCGCTCTCAATCATCAGCTCTCTTTCGTCAGAGGAGCTGACTGGTGCCTCCAAAGGTGCCTTTCCACGATCTGAGTTGGAGGGCCTTTGTCGACGTGAATGCTTTGGGATCGGATGACCATAGATAGTAGGGAGCATGTCCCTTCTTTTGAGCTGTTCGCTATTGGGGATAAACTCATCAAACTGGCTTTGAATGATATGGCTTATGTGACTCATAAACCCGATCTTTTAGCGAAAAAAGCCAGTGGATGGGTTATAGGCTGTTCGCTCTACATTAGCTCGCAGTTGAGCAAGGATGAAAGAGGCCCAGTTGGCTTTACATCCGTAGTATAGAGCGTCTGTGAGATGGGCTTTGATGTTTGAGAAGTGGACTGTCTCAAAGTTGCCATGTAGGATATGGCCGGCGATATCCAAGAGTTGGAGGATATCATTTGGTATACTCTCCTTCAACTGATGTGAATAGTCATAATGGTTGACGTGAGGAAGCTTCCACCTATCCATTTGATGCTCCAAATTTCTTCTCGCTACCAATAGCTCATGCTGTGAAAGGCAGTTAGCAGAAAATGAGACTAGATAGACATAGAATGTCTCCAGTTATACCAATGGAAATACTGATGGAATTGTTCGAACAACTCTTGGTCACGTTGTACAACAAAAGCAAAGTGATTGAGAAGTAGATTGGTCACTTCCTTTTGTGCACCTTTGACTGCATATTCACCACTATAAAAAGTGCGAATATTCTCTTCAGTCAGCTGGAGAGGAGGACATGTACTTCTGAAGTAGTCCGCTCCATAGTTTGGATGAGGGATTCCAATGAATGGAATAAGTTCATCTGGATCAGAGCAAACCTGGAAATCAACTGGCGATCCGTTCTTTGATTTTGGAGACTGAACGGCGTTTGCAGTTGAGTTGCTCGATGAGTGATTGTCTGGCTTGGCTTTGGCTTTTCGCTTTTTCTTTAGCGACTGAAGATGAGCAGTTCATTTCTTTGGAATCCAGTCAGAGATAAGAACTGGTAGTGACTCATCATTTGGAAGCTTCAGCAGGTCTTCAAGCATTTTACTCATTCTTAGAACAAGTCCAACCTTGGACTCAAATTTACCAGAGTTCTTTGAGTCAGAGGCCTTGATGACTTGATGCTTGAATTGTTCGAAGACAAATTCTGCCCAGTTCATTTGTCGCCCTTCAGCAAGGTGAATCATAACCTTGTATCTCTCTTGGGTGAGTTGACTCAGGCTTTCAATGGCCCCGGACATTATCTTGTTCGTTATGTCAAGTAGAACTCTATACTCGGGCTTCAGGTCAGTTTTAGCGGTTATAAAACTGAATTGCTTGTCACAGGTTGAAGCTTTCCATTTTCGCCAGTACAATTCTGCAGATTCCTTTAGATCTTGAATAGATGAACCTTCCTGTGGGATTTGGAACACTTCTGCAATTGTCCTTTCAGTGATTTGAAGCGGTCGTCCTTGAATCACTGATGACACTGTCTTTCCATCTGCAGATAATTTTGCTTGAAGCAAAAATTCACTCACCAAATATTGTCTAAAGAACTTTGGTGGTGTTTCTAGGTAGTAAAGAATTTCTGTCTTGTGAAGATTAGACAGAAGGAGTGGGTTATTTGATTCATTTAGAATCAATTGAAATTTCTTTCTATCAATAAATTTATCTCTCATAAGTTGTTCTTTGAAGGAATTTGAAGATCTGGATAATTCGGCCATCTTTGAGGTTGGCTGAGACTTTGGGAGTTTAAGATCTTTTGGGAGAGAGTTTTAGAGATTGTAGAAGGAGGGGGCTTTTTGAGAGTTTTGAAAGAGAGGGGCTGTTTATGAGTGTTGGGACAGGCTTATGGATCTGTTGGTTGGAATGGTATTAGCCTCTGGTCTCTTTTGGTTGTTGGCAATTAATGACTTTCACACGTGTCATTGTTTTTGCAACGGTCAAAATTTCAAAATAAATGTGAGGCTTAACATTTATTTGAAGTAAAAAGATTTTTTATAAATAAATTAAAAGATATAATTACAAACTGATTAACAAGAAGTACACTTAGGGCTTTTCTAATCAGGTTTTAACTTGATCAGCCACTTAGTTCTTCTTGTGATCAGTTTTCCTTTTCTTAGCCAGGGGTTCATGAAGATCCTCTTCTCCATACTCATCACTGCTTTCTGACTCCGTTTCAGCTGACTGGAGCCTTGGATGGGTTTGCAGCTACTTGATCTGCTCAGTGTGCAGTTTAACCTGTTACTGCAGGGTGTGGATCAACTCTTCATAATATGGAGGGAGCTGGACTATTGAACTGCTTGGCTGAGTGATGAACTGAACTGCTCTGGAGTCCACTTCCTCTCCTACTTCAGTTTCAACAAGTTCCTCGCAAGGAACTGTGTGAGAGTGGTCTTCTTTCTCCATACTCATAGACTCATCATAGCTTACCTCTGGTGGTGTTTCTGGTGCGGCAGCTAGGGCTTCAGCTTGAAGAGCCCTTTGAACTGGATCAAAGTACACAGTTAGTGCTAGTGTACCTTGATAGACAGGTTGTTCATTCATTTGAGCAGTATGTCCAGTTTGCTGGTCAGACTCAGCTTTCTCTGGAGTTGTGTCTTGAGGAGGAGTAGTTTGAGGTTCAGTTGGCTACTCAGGCAGTTCAGTCTCTTCTGTTGTCTTCCGTGGCTCTCCATCATATGGAAGATCTGGTAGAGTAGGATATTTGAGCAGTTCTTCAAACTCCTGATCACTGGCTGTTTGCTCGTCAACTGATTGCACCTCAGGAGAATCATCAAGAAGGTCGATGATGCTGTCATCCAGTTGAGGGGATTCCTCGAATGTTAACTGCCTAGCTAGGGATGCTATGACAGTTTGGTTTGGGATGTGAGCTGCAACAGTTCCAGCTTTTTGACTGCTTTGAGCTTCTTCGTTGAACTAGTTCTGCACCTCCTGAAGTTGTTGCTGCCTGAGTTTTAACACTTCATTGAGCAACCAATGTTGTTGAACTTGAGAATTTTTCCACTGTTGCTGCTTGGCTTGAGTTTGCAAATGTGGCAATCTGATGTTGGCCCAGTTTAGTAGATCATTCATTACTTCCAACAACGTTTGTTGTTCTGGATGTGCATGGTTCCTTCGAATGGCAAGCATTCTTTTCAAGGTGATGACTGGATTTTGTTCTGGAGTTTCCTGTCCAGCCTATTGCATGCTCCACTTTTCTTCCCTTCTCCAGAAGCTCATCCCGTGTAGAGCAGTTAGGAGAAAATGAACTTCGGAATTGAAGCAATGTCTCCATAGGTACTAATAAACATACCTTTTTAGGGCTGCATACAGAGCGACAGTACCAATCACATCTTCAATAAAATTTTCAGTAATGAATTTCTGTACTTGTTCGTCAGCCCAGCATTTGACGATTTCAGCTCTTGATAGAGCTCTTATATTTTCTTCGGTTTCTCCCATTGGGGGGCACGCAGTTCTGAAGAAATCCGCCCTGAGTCCTTTGGAGGAATTCCTCTGTCAGGCACAATATCATCTCCGTCAATTGGTGCTACATCAAACACCTTGATATTGTGAGGAGGCCGTTTCGGAGGGGGTGGAGGCCCTGATTTCTTCTTCTTCCCTTTTGGTTGAACTGCTGCAGATTTCTTCTTTGACTTGCCAATTCTTTCCTTGAACTGAACTGGCTTGGCAGTGATCTTTTCTTTAGGTGAATCAATAGATGATCCACAACGAACTTAGCGTAGTGGCTTAGCTTTAATTGAGCTTCCCAACATTTGGCTTATTGGGAGATTATCGTCTAAGTCGGAGTCTTCTTGAGGCATCTCAAAAGCAATTTCTTTGCCTTTTCTTTTTGCAGCCTCCTCTGCTTTCTTTGAGATGGCAGCAGTTGACTGACTGCACTTGATGTTTATGGATTTTGCAGCTGGCTACCTTCTGGTTGTTGCTGGTATAAAATCCAGTTTGCCATTCATCCGCGTGTCAGTTTCTTCTATCATGTAGTCAAAACTGCTTTCCAATATGATGCTGATTCTGCTTGGATAGCACATCTTTTGATGAAATTCTGTTGGTGACCAGTTCTTCTCCACAATATCAACGTACTTCTTTATTTTCTCGAAGAAGTACTGAGTCCAGTTGACGTTGATGCCTCTAACGATCACTGCACATATTTTGTACTTGTGCTCCGACATTTCTGAGTGGCTTCCAGTTGTTCCAGTGATCATTCTAGCAGCAACTGATGCTAGAACCCTGTATTCTTCTTGAAAAAGAGACATGAGTGTACTGCTCTTGTATGGATCTGCACATTCCTCCCTTTTCCACTGACGGTAGGCTTCCTCTTGATCCACTTCAACATCTTGCAGTCTTTTTCCAGTAGATGGCAGTTTAAACAGTCTTTCGAGCAGTTCTGGAGTTAAGATCAGTTCGACTCCACGAACTTCAGTCTCTATTCTGTCATCGTAGCCTTTTAAGTTTAAGTAAAACTCAACCACAACCTCTGGATAAATCTTTGATGGGTACTCTTCTGTGAAGCTTTTTAGGCCACTTTACTCTATCTTCGTGATCAGTGAGTTGCAAAGATCAGAATCCGAACATTTTTCTCTATAAGCCCCTATATCCAGGAACTTGTCTCTGTAGAGATTCATTTGGAATCCTCGTGAAGATTCACCAGTTCTTTTAAAGTCAAACTTTCGTCGAACAGTTGGTGCTCGTCTGTCAGCCATGGAGTTTTTTTGGATAAATGATTCAGAAAGGGTAAATTGGCTTTGACTGAGTTTAGGAACTGAATGATTTTACTTTCGTAAAATTTGCAGAACAATTTCAAGAATTGAAGGATGAGAGATGCCTTAACTCTTTACTGTGTTTGAGATTGGTAAAAGTGAAAATGAAAGTTCAGCCATCCCTTTTATAGAAAATGATGAGATTCATCCAATGGTTCTGACGCCTGGTATGCCCAATATTCAATGGTCGGATTAACTCAATCGACCCGTCGATTGGCCTTTCGATTCTGTCCGTTGAGATAAATGAAGGAGAGAGAAAAATTTCAATGGTAATATTTGAGTGACACGTGTTTTTACCGTTTCTAATATTGAAATTTGAACTTATCTTTTCTCTCTAGCATCTTTTCCTTGGCTTAAAACTGATTATGTCATCAGTTGGCTTCCACTGTAACTGATGATCCTTTTGTTGATCAGTTTCAGCTGAGATGTCTTTTCATCAGTTCGGAATTGGTCTTGACCGTTTAGACCTTTGTTTAGCTGCTTCCCAGTTCAGCTGTTCTCCTTCAGTTGATCTTTGAACTGACATTTCCTTTTGATTTGACTCCAGTTCCTAGTACTCCTTCGTCAGTTTGATCAATTTGCAGCTTGTGTGTTCTGTATAACTGACTGGATCATCAGTTTGAACGACTGAACTGATGATTTAGTTTAACTGATGGAGTAAACTGATCATCTCCAGTTTACTTTTCTCTTAGCAGCTTCTTGCCTTTACTTCAAACTGATGGCTTTTGTGGCCAACTGATCAGTTTCTCACCTTTTTGATTCAGTTTCTCTCTTTAGCAGGAGTGGTCCATTGGCCTTCTTCCTTCAGTTTATCATCTTCATCTTGTGATGCTAGCTCCAGCAGTCCCAACTGTATGCATAGCTCCATAAACCTTGCTTCATGTAATGGTTTGGTGAAGATGTCAGCTATCTGCTTCTCAGTGTTGACATATTTTATGCATATGTCTTTCTTCTCGATGTGATCTCTGATGAAGTGATGCCTTATGTCAATGTGCTTGGTTCTTGAATGCAGAACTGGATTCTGAGATATCGCAATTGCACTATTGTTGTCACAGTAGATAGGCACTTCTTCAGTTTCAACTTTGTAGTCCTTCAACTGTTGCTTTATCCAGAGTCTGCGCACAGCAGCTTCCAGCAGCTACATATTCTGCTTCAGTTGTTGACGTGGCAACTGAGTGCTGCTTCTTGCTATACCAAGATATCAGTTTGCTTCCCAGATTCTGACATGTTCCACCGGTACTTTTTCTGTCGATTTTACATCGACCAAAGTCTGAGTCTGAATAACTAATTAGACTCAAACTGTCATCTCTGGGATACCATAGTCCAAGATTTATGGTTCCTTTGAGATATTTGATGATCCTTTTAGCTGCTTCGAGATGGCTTTTCTTTGGATTAGCTTGAAACCGTGCGCATAGTCTGACTGAATAAGAGATGTCTGGCCGGCTAGCTGTTAAGTAGAATGGCGACCCAATGATTCCTCTATAATACGTTTGGCTAACTGATTCTCCTTCTTTATCGAGAGTTAGCTGAACTGATGTGTTCATAGGAATCTTGAGAGTTTTTCCTTTACTTACTCCAAACTTTTTTACTAGCTCCTTGGTGTACTTTGCCTGGCTGATAAAGATTCCATCTTTTAGCTGCTTCACTTGGAGTCCTAGGAAGAATGTCATTTCTCCCATCATGCTCATCTCAAATTCGCTTTGCATCAGTTGAGCGAATCGTGTGCATAGATCTTTGCTTTTTGATCCAAAAATTATGTCATCCACATAAATTTGAACCATTAAGATCTCAGTTGATCGTTCTATTCGGAATAGAGTTCGATCAATGACTCCTTTTCAAAACCCATTTTTCAGCAAAAATATTGTTAGAGTTTCATACCACGTTCTAGGAGCTTGCTTCAATCCATATAGGGCTTTCTTCAGTTTGAAGACTTGATCACCAATTTCAAATCCTGGTGGTTGCTCGACATATACGTCCTCCTTGAGCATTCCTTGAAGAAAAGCACTCTTAACATCCATCTGGTAGACTGTGAAGTTGAAGTGCGCTGCATAGGCTAGGAACAGTCTGATGGCTTCCAATCTTGCAACTGGCGTGAATGTCTCATCAAAGTTTATCCCTTCACATTGCAAGTATCCTTTGGCTACCAGTCTAGCCTTGTTCCTTGTGATCACTCCTTGTTCATCCAATTTGTTGCGAAAAACCCATTTTGTACCAATGACCTTTTGGGTTTTTGGCCTATCAACAAGAAACCATACATCATTTCTTGTGAACTGGTTCAGTTCTTCTTGCATAGCTATGATCCAGTCAGAGTCTTCTAAGGCTTCTTTGATATTTGCAGGTTCAGTTTGAGATATGATGCATGTGAATAATGCATGCTCAGTTGAACTTCTGGTCTGGACTCTACTTTTTGGATCACCAACTATCTTGTCAGTTGGGTGGCTT
Source organism: Perilla frutescens (assembly GCA_026008535.1). NCBI lineage: Eukaryota > Viridiplantae > Streptophyta > Magnoliopsida > Lamiales > Lamiaceae > Perilla > Perilla frutescens. The sequence goes on from BRKX01000005.1 coordinate 18,768,646, forward strand.
TGGAGCCATTTGGGCAAGGTAGCTTCAGCTGAATCCTCAGCTGGCTCTTCTGTGGTGACGTCATCAGTCGCTCTTTCATCAGCTGGTTCAGCATTTTCATTAGTTCTTCCTCCTGTTTTAGTTGTGGGGTTTGTGGTCTCAGCACGATTTGTGTCTTCATTGACCAAGTTGTTCTCAACTGGCATTGTGCCAGTTTCATTACCTTCTTCTAGTAAAACTTCAAACCGCTCTGGAACTATGTGATTGACGCGCGGTCATTTCAAGCTCAAAAATAAATTTGTAAAACTCCTATGCCCACAGCGAGCGTAGATAGCTAATGAGTACAGGTCGATCCCACAGAGAGCTATTGCGATTCTATCTTCAAGTAACCAATCACAAAGGGGGGGTATGGTGTTGTCACTAGACTGAATTTAAATCTGCAAAAGTAACTAAAGAAAATATCAAATAACAAAAGGTTCTGGGATTTGAATTAGAATTTGCATTAAACATAAAACAACTCGATCATGGACACACCGATTTTCATACATGATAGGTCATCTAGTTATGGTGACCGAATTCATCTCTGCGTCTCCTCATCCATCCTTTCATTTTAGGTTTCAAAGTGATTCCTCTTCGATTAAACTCCTAACCAGTTACCCACCTCCCGATTCCTCTAAGAGATGTAAGCAAACAAGCAGCAGTGTGCCCTAGACAGACCCAGATTTGTTGTATTCAACTGATTCCTCTTGTGCCCACAACACTCTATTAATTCCCTTATTACTATATGAACCGACACACAGTCACGATTCATCAATTCAGTTAATAGTGGTGTGCCCTCTTTACCTAATGAGTGATCGGCCACATTGAGCACTTCAGACACACACTCATGTGGAACAAGGCACAAGAATTAACGGAAACTAATCATGCATTACTATGCCCATTTTGGCCTCACGAGTCTAGATTTATGCTCAAACCAATTTCATCGTTCAAATGCCAGAATTAAAGATCTAGCCGAGAAGGCTAGACATAATTAAAACTGCAGAATTTAAAGATATATAAATAAACAAGAACTTACTGAATTAATTAAGAAAAAACTCGACTCCAACGTCGATAAACATAAACATAACCTAAGTCCCGAAGGTTTAAGACCTTTCAGATTGTTTTTGCTGCCTAAGCAGCGTACTGGAAATAAAATGCAGAAATGTAAAAATGTGAAAATGTTTCTGACTATCTAAAGCTTGTTTTCCCAGAGACTGAACTTGCTTAAATAGTTACATTTGCTTAAATAGCCTTTGCTTCTATCCATTTAGATACATAATCAACTGCCAGGATAATGTATTGGTTCCCTCTTGACTTTGGAAAGGGTCCCATAAAATCCATTCCCCAAATATCGAAAATCTCCACTAGCATTATTGGCGTCATGGGCATTTTATTTCTTCTTGTGATGTTCCCTACCCTCTGGCACTGGTCACACTTTATATACAGACGCTGTGGACATCCTTGAATATTGTGGGCCAAAAGAACCCACAATCCAAAACTCTCCTTGCTGTTCGGTTTGGTCCGAAATGCCCTCCGCAAGCATAACTATGACAATGCTTTAGAATTTCATCTATCTCCTCATCAGGGACACATCTTCTGATGATTTGATCAGCACATCTTCTCCATAGAATAGGGCAATCCTATGCATAGAACCTGCTCTCATACCTTAGTTTATTTTTCTGGTACCTTGAGTACTGAATAGGCATTTCTCCAGACTCGAGGTAGTTCACTATATCCGCATACAAGGGTGCTAGTGTGCCCTTTGCTGAATATAAATGCTCATCAGGAAAATGATCGGCAATGGGCATTTCGTCGCCTTTCTCATTCAGCACCCGGCTCAGATGGTCAGCCAACAAGTTCTGTGCCCCACTCTTATCTTTTATTTCGACATCAAACTATTATAAAAGTAGGATCCACCTAATTAGTCATGGTTTCGTCTCCTTCTTGGCCATCAAGGCCCTTAGTGCACCATGATCTGTATAGACAATGCTCTTTGCTCCCAAGAGATAAGATCGAAACTTCTCAAATGCAAACACTACCGTCAATAGCTCCTTTTCAGTAGTGGTGTAATTACGCTGTGCCCCATTCAGAGTCTTGGAGGCATAGTAAATTATATGGCTTTCCTTTCCTCTCTTCTGACCCAGTACCGTGCCCACAGCGTAGCCACTGGTATCACACATAATCTCAAAGGGCATTCCCCAATCTAGTGGTTGAATGACTGGTGCCGTGACCAGTTGCTTCTTCAGAAAATTGAACGTCTTCTTACACTCTTTATCGAATTCAAATGGAACATCTTGCTGCAATATGTGAGTAATAGGCTAGGCAATTTTTGCAAAATCCTTTATGAATCTCCTGTAGAATCCAGCGTGCCCCAAGAATCCTCTCACTTGTTTCACCGAAGTGGGATATGGCAATTTTTCTATTATGTCCACTTTGGATTTATCAACCTCAATGCCCCTCTCAGAAATCACATGTCCCAGTACAATGCCCTCTCTGACTATGAAATTACATTTTTCATAGTTCAGCACTAGGCATTTGTCCACACAATGCTGCAACGCCTTTTCCAGATTGTCCAAGCATTAATCAAAACAGCTCCCATACACTGTGAAATCATCCATGAATACTTCAATGCAGTTCTCAAGTAGGTTGGACAATATGCTCATCATACAACGTTGAAATGTGCCCGGAGCATTGCAAAGGCCAAAGGGCATTCTTTGATAGGAAAATGTGCCGAATGGGCACGTGAATGTTGTTTTCTCCTGGTCCTCTTGACTTACTGCAATCTGCATGTATCCTGAGTATCCATCCAAGAAACAAAAAAACTTGTTTTCTGTGAGTCTTTCCAACATCTGATCAATGAACGGAAGTGGAAAATGATCCTTCCGAGTGACCGTGTTCAGCTTCCGGTAGTCGATGCAAACTCTCCAGCCAGTTTGCAGTCGTGTGGGCACAAGCTCTCCTTTCTCGTTTCTCACAACTTGAATGCCCGACTTCTTGGGCACAACATGGATTGGACTGACCCACTTGCTGTCTGAAATTGGGTATATAATGCCCTGGTCCAGTAGCTTAATTATCTCTTTTAGCACCACATCCTTCATCACTGGATTGAGCTTCCTTTGTGGGTCATTGATGGGTTTTGCATCATCTTCCAATAATATTTTGTGCATGCAAACCGCTGGACTAATGCCCCTTTATATCTGCCAAAGTCCATCCGAGTGCCTCTTTGTACAATCTCAATAATCTCAAAAGGCGATCCTCATCAGCTTGATTCAACCCCGCACTTATGATCACTGGTAGTGTCTCATTATCTCCCAAGTAGGCATACTTCAAATACCTTGGCAATGCCTTCAACTCCAGCATGGGCGCTTTGATAATAGAAGGCATCAACTTGTCATCATTTCTCCGAATGGGCACACCATAGTCCACACATCCGTGTGGCATTTCTTCTAATGAATATAGCATCATAATTCTATCCCTTATGTCATCATCCTCGTCCAGGGCATCCTGGTCAATCAGTCCATCCCACAATGCCCACTCCAGTGGTTCTCTATTGCTTACCATGGATAAAGTAGAACGGCTCGGGGAATGAAATGTGTTCAAAAAATTATAATTTTCTGTATCCGGGGGGTGCTTCATGGCTTCAAAAATGTTGAACATCACCTTCTCCCCATCAAACTCACACGTCAGTGTGCCCTTATCCACATCAATCTTGGTTCGAGCTGTCTTCATAAAAGGCCTTCCCAGCAACAAAACTGAAGATTTTGAAGTCGTTGTGCCTATGTCAAGCACATAAAAATCTACTGGGAAGATAAGCTCGTCCACTTTGACCAATACATCTTTAATGAGGCCTTCTGAATAAACATTAGATTGGTTAGCTAACTGAATGACCACACGGGTCTCCTTCAGAGGTCCAATCCTCAATTCTTTGAACACTGACAGGGGCATTACATTGATTGATGCCCCCAAATCTAGCATGGCCTTTTCAACTTTCTTGTTCCCTATGATGCAAGGAATCATGAACATCCCTGGATCATCACACTTCTTAGGTAGCTTTCTCTGTATTACCGCCGATACATTCTCCCCAACTAGGAACTTCGCATCATCATTAAAGCGCACCTTTCTGGTGCAGAGTTCTTTTAGAAATCGGGCATACTGCGGTACTTGCTTGATTGCCTCAATCAGGGAATGTTGATCTCCACTTTGCTAAATACCTTTAGCATCTCCCTGGTTTCCTCTTCTTTTCTATTATTTGCCAATCTCCCGGGAAAGGGAGGTTTCTGTCTCTCTGGAATGGGCACTTTGGCAGGCTGCTTTACTTCCGGAATGGACACAACATCAGTTTGCTCAGCTTCTTGTGCCTTGTCTTCTGTGGGAATTTCTTCCACTTCTTCCTCCAAGGGCACATCATCTTTTTCTTCTCTCGGCTTGACCATCTCAAAAAGCTCTTTTCCACTCCTCAATGCTACTGCATTCACTTGTTCTCTCAGATTCTCAACTTGGGAAGGCAGCTTCCCATTTTTCTCCTCCATCTTGTGCATGGCTTGAGCCAATTGATTGATTTGCTTGCTCATGTGTGAGAGACCAGCTCGAGTCTCTTGCTTAAACTTCTCATTTTCCTCAGCCATAGCAAATACAAGATCTTCTAGCCTTTGCTTCCTTTTCTCCTCTGGTGGTGGCAATGGGCGTCCAGGATGCCCATCATCTGGCCTTCTCCATCTAAAATTTTCATGGTCCCTCCAGCCAGGATTATATGTCTGGGAATGGGGATCATATCTTCTGGAATGCCCATTCTGGCCCCCTATAATATTCACTTCTTCCATTTCGTCTTATAGAGTAGGGCATTCATCCGTGAAGTGAGATATGCTTTTGTATACCCCACAAGATCTGGGCTTTCTTGCCATGCTTGCACCAGATAAGATTTTTTCGATCTTGTCGCTCAATCTATCAATCCGGCTGTCCTGGTCCGGTGTCCTTTCCGACTCACTTACAACTCGAATGCCCTCTCCACTGAAGTCTCGGTTGTCTTCAGCCATTTCTGTGAGAATTTTGAATGCTTCAACAGGCTGTTTGTTCAAAATGGATCCTCCACATGAGGCATTCACGATCATCCTCTCATGTGGTTTCAATCCTCCGACAAAATACTGAATCAAATCGTGTTCAGTAATCTGGTACTGTGGGCATTTAGCCAGAATCGCCTGGAATCTTCCCTAATAATCATAGAAACTTTCATTAGTTCCCATCTTCAGGCTCCATAACCTTCTTCTCATTTCTTGCACTCTGGATGCTGGGAAATATTTTTCCAAACACTTTTGTTGAAGTTGTCTCCATGTGGTAACAGTGCCAGTGGGTAGTGTGTACAACCAATCCCGTGCCCCATCTTGAAGAGTGAAAGGAAACGAGACCAATCGCACATACTCTTCTCGTCGATGGTCGGATGGTTGAGTTTGGAAAACCATCTCAAAATCTTATAAATGCCTTTGTGGATCCTCTCCAGGCATTCCGTGGAACTTCGGCAAGATCTGGATAAAGTTTGCGTGAATATCCCAGTTCTGAGTCACAGCTGGGAGTGTAATGCCCATTGGGCGCAGATTTATGTTGGTCGGAAAGACCAACTGCCTTAAAGTCCTGTTATCATCCGCATTGCCATTCACGGCATTTCCATTTGCAGCCATGTTGATGTTGTGGCCGTTCTCAAACTGTCCTTCCTCCTCATTCCCTTCGTCTCCTTGATCTTCTTGATCCTCTAGTGGTGGTGTGGGCTCACGAGGTCTATTTGCTGCTTGGCGTGCCCTCTTCACTGCTGCCCTGTTTTTCCTCGAAGTCTTCTCTATCTCCGGATCGTACAATAGAGTCTCCTCTGAAGGGCCCCTGGGCATCAACTTCCAGGCTCACCAATTGTGGAAGATAAAATCACTAGAAACTAGCTCCCCGGCAACGGCGCCAATTTTGACGCGCGGTCGTTTCGCGCTCAAAAATAAATTTATAAAACTACTGTGCCCACAGCGAGCGTAGCTAGCCAATGAGTACGGGTCGATCTCACAGAGAGCTGTTGCAATTCTATCTTCAAGTAACCAATAACAAAGGGGGCTTTGGTGTTGTCACTAGACTGAATTTAAAACTGCAAAAGTAACTAAAGAAAATATCAATTAACAAAATGTTCTGGCATTTGAATTAGAATTTGATTTAAACATAAAACAACTCGATCATGGGCATACCGATTTTCATACATGATAGGTCATCTAGTTATGGTGACCGAATTCCTCTCTGCGTCTCCTTATTCATCCTTTCATTTTAGGTTTAAAAGTGATTCCTCTTCGATTAAACCCCTAACCAATTACCCACCCCCCGATTCCTCTAAGAGATGTAAGAAAACAAGCAGCAGTGTGCCTTAGACGGACCCAGATTTGTTGTGTTCAACTAATTTCTCTTGTGCCCACAACACCCCATTAATTCCCTTATTACTATATGAACTGACACACAGTCACGATTCACCAATTCAATTAATAGTGGTGTGTCCTCTTTACCTAACGAGTGATCAGCCACATTGGGCACTTCAGACACACACTCACGTGGAACAAGGCACAAGAATTAACGGAAACTAATCATGCATTACTATGCCCATTTTGGCCTCACGAGTCCAGATTTATGCTCAAACCAATTTCATCGTTCAAATGCCAAAATTAAAGATCTAGCCGAGAAGGCTAGACATAATTAAAACTGCAGAATTTAAAGACATATAAATAAACAAGAACTTACTGAATTAATTAAGTAAAAACTCGACTACAACGTCGATGAACATGAACATAACCTATGTCCCGAAGGTTTTAAGACCTTTCGGATTCTTTTTGCTGCCTAAGCAGCCTACAGGAAATAAAATGCAGAAATGTAAAAATGTGAAAATGTTTCTGACTATATAAAGTTTGTTTTCCCAGAGACTAAACTTGCTTAAATAGTTACATTTCCGAGTGGAGTTTCCCCCACAGGTGGGGGTCTTCTGCTGTAATTCCGGAACGATGTGCCCTCTTTGACTTTGACTAGATAAGCTTTAGTTTTATCAAATCCCTATTTTTTAGGGATTGCTCTTATCTCTTTTGATTGTGCTTATCTCTTCGTCTGAGCTTATCTCTTTGTTGCAGCACCTTCCAGGAGTCCAACTTAGCTCCAACTCTCATTCGGATATGTAGCTATCTTCCACCAGCTCTCCTTTCAACTGAATCCCGAGTTTCACTGGAATGTCCATTCTGCCCTGTGGTCGAGTCTGTGTGAGTACTGTGGGCACGGCATCATCTGTCAGTTCCATCTGTATCTAATATGCCCACTTCGCTGACCGAATGTGGGATGGATACTGGAGAAGTCCCCTGTGCCTCTGATGAACATATGTGCGAGATAAACGTGAATATTTGGGTATAAAATGCCCCATCCGCCAGACTCGACTCTTGGAATGCCCTTTGACTGCAACCTGGTTCTTTTCGACTCAAAACACACCAAAAAGGACATTTATACAGGAGAAAATGCCCATAAAAACACGAAATAAATGGACTTATTAGTGATCTACATAGTCCTGCGAGTTCTCAGTTTCACTGGGTAGTACTTGAACTGATGTGTCTATTCTTTCCTTGTTCCTGTACTCATTAGCAAATTCATCAAATACCACATGACATGTTATTTCCACAACAAGAGTTCATTTATTGAACACTCTGTAAGCTTGTGCGTGAGGTGAGTTATACCCAAGAAATATACCCTCATCAGCTTTAGCACTAAAAGCTTTTAATTCAGTCTTGCCATTGTTGTGAATATAACATTTACAACAAAATATTTTAAAGTATGAGATAGAAGGCTTACGACCCTTGTACAGTTCATAAGGTGTCTTGTCATGGGCTGCTACAATGGCACTTCGATTTTGAGTGTGGCAAGCTGTGTTGACTGCTTCAGCCCAGTACCCTTCAGCTATGTTGGCATCAACTATCATTGCTCGAGCTGCTTCTTTGAGTGTTCGGTTACGCCGTTCGGCTACACCGTTCTGTTGTGGAGTTCTTGCAGCTGAATGTTCATGAATGATTCCAAGCTGGTTGGGAAAACTGATCATGTGTTGATTCACAAATTCAGTTCCATTGTCGGAGCGAATCCTTTAAATTGATCTTTCCTTCTCAGTTTGTAATCTTTTGATCAGCGCCGTTAGCTTGTCATAAGTTTTATATTTCCTCCTCAAGAATTCCACCCATCTATATCTTGAGAAATCATCAACTACTACGAGAGTGAATCTTTTGCCCTTTGGAGTTTGTGGTCTAACTGGACCAAACAAATCCATATGTAGCAGTTGAAGACAATCAGTTGTTCCTGGTGGGAGACTCTTATTCTTGAAGGATGACTTCACCTGCTTCCCTTTTGACATGGTCCACATACACTTGTCTTCTTGTATATTTCCTTGGAAAGCCCCTCAACTAACTCTTTCTTGGCTAGGTAGTTGATTGTTTTAAAGTTGAGGTGATTCAGTCGTCGATGCCATAACTAGCTTGCTTCAGTTGATCATTTTAAAAGGAAGCAAGCTTCTGAGTAGCCAGTTAACCAATCAACAATGTACATGTTGCCTCTCTTGATGCCAGTTAGCAGAATTACTCCAGTTGACTTGTCTCTTATGTTGCAGGAGTTTTTGGTGAAGTCAACTGAGTAGCCATCATCACACAGCTGGCTGATGCTTAGTAGTTTGTGTTTCAGTCCATCCACGTGGGAGACTCCATTCACTACTACTTTTTTCTTGACTACGAACCCTTCTCCAATAGTTCGGCTTTTGGAGTTGTCTCTAAATGTGACAAGTGGGCCTTTGATTTTTTCATAACCGTCGAGATCTTCTCTGTCTCCGGTCATGTGCTTGGAGCACCCGCTATCTAGATACCACATGTCTTTGGTTTTCTTCGTAGATAGGATGCTCTTGTCCTGCAAAGGAAATGATTAGCATTTAGGGACCCGTTTTATATCGGGTCCTTGTTGATTCATCAAGCTTTTTGGAATCCAGACTTGCCAAAATTTTGGCTTCTTATCATTCAGAGATCCAACTGACTTGGATCGCCTGATCTGTTTATATTTTTTTCTCAACTCTTCTATTCAGATTTGAATTAGTTCAGTGATACCTGCGTTGAGAGTTAGTTGGATAAAACAATTCAACTAAAATGCTTTAGTCTTGAGACCTTTGAGTTTTGTGATCAGACCAGTGCTTTGTATGTTTCCAGTTTATTGGAATGAACCTTTTTGGCTCATTTCTGGAATCTAGATAATCATTATAATGATGATAAGGCTCAAACTGGTTTATTTGATCTCTCCTATAGGTGTTCTGATTGAACTTCTTGGTAAGATAGGCTTGACATCCAAATTGATCTTTCTTTCTAAAGGGGACTGATCTATCAGTTTGTGTTCGGGATATTCTTTGTTGGTATGTTGATCTTTGTTGAACTGGAGGTTTTGGACGAGTAGATTGGCTTGAGTGAACTGATGATCTTGGCTGAAAACTGGACTTTAGTTGGCCTGGTGTATCCAGTACGGCATTTTCAAGATTTGCAACCATTGCTTTTCTTTTGAAGAAGCTTCTCCTCACCTTGGCTTTCTTATCTTCAGGAAGTTCTGGACATTCAAACCTGTAATGTCCTTGTTTATGGTAATGAAAACATTCTCCAAGATTTCGGTTGCCGGTAATGAAATTTTGGGATTTCATCAGTTTGAGGTGAGACTGATTGCTTATCCCGAACTCTCTTCAATTTTTCCAGTAACCTGGTGACTGATGGGATTTGCTCATTGATGTCATCAGTTAGGCTCTTCTTATTTTCTATTGCTTCTCTTTTTCGTTCAGTTGAAGATCCGCCTTGGTTTTCTTTGGCTGGTGAGCTCCTAGGTCGGAAGTTGTTTCTTCCTCGAGTGTCTCTAAACCTGGTCCTCTCACCGTAGAAAGCTGCGTCTTGAGCTGACGATGTCGATGCTTCCTTTTTCCGATTTAGACTGTACTCATGAACTTTGAGAGAACCAAATAGTTCCCTAGGAGTGATGCTATTTAGATTTCTTGATTCCTTTGTAGCTATCACTTTCATATCCCATTCTTCAGTAAGATTGTCCAATATCTTAGAATTCATCTCAGAATTGGGATAAATCCTTCCGAGGTTGTTCATCTCACTGATGATGCCTAGAAATCTAGTTTCAAGTCTTGAGATGGACTCTTCTGCCTGCATTTTGAAAGATTCATACCTGTCAACTGTCAGTTAGAGTTTGTTTCCTTTTATGGCTTCAGACTCTCTGTAAAGATCTGCGAGTAGGTCCCATATTTCCTTGGCAGTTGTGCAGTTCTTTGTATTCTTCATACGATCTTCATCTAGAGTTTGAAATAGTGCGGCTTGAGCAACGAACTCTAGATTTTTTAACTTCTTCTCTTCACTGGTGAGAAGATTAGTTGGCTTCAGAATCCTTGCTGGTTGATTGATATCAACTATGTGAGCGTCATTGTCCATCATGATGATGATTGGACTGTCTTCGATGACCTCCCACATATTTTCATGAATTGAGCAGAGATGCGCCTTCATTCTCCTGCTCCAGTTATCACAATTTTCAACTGAAAACAAAGGTAGCTTATGGTTTCCCATAGCTGAAATGTTAGCACAGATAAGTAGATCTGCAGAAACGGCTGATCCTTAGAATCAACCACTCTGATACCACTTCTTGGTCCCGGACGAGTCAATATCAATTTAGAGGGGGGTGAATAAACTGATTAAAACTTTTTACTTTAAGTGCGGAATAACAGGGCCCTTTGACTCGCTTGATGAAACTTATCTATGCACAAACTTAATGAACAATTAAGACAGTTTAAGTGCAGCTTGTGTGAGATTGTGTGCAGTTCAAAGATATGTAATAACCAAGATAGTACAGAACATAAGTAATTTATAGAGGTTCGAAGTCTCAAACTTCTACGTCCTCTCTTTCTTCCGCAGAAGGGCAACTTCACTCTATAACTTGAGTTTCTTTACAAATTATACAATGAAGGACAGTTCGCTGAACCTGGTAACTGCTCGCTACCTCTGCGGGTCGACGGCTCACACTTGAAGTTCCTAACTGCTCGCTAGTAAGTGCTATTGTCGTCTTTACAAGGTTTTAGATCTCTTTCGATCTTCAAGAGATTAGTCTTGAACAGAGGTTATCAACTGGTGTGCTCCTTCAATTGAGCTGAGTAGTTGATCATTGTGTAGCTCAGATTGAGAAGACTGCACTGGATGGATTGTCAACAGCTGGCTGATTATCTTGACTCTCGTGAATTTCTTCTTCTCAGTAGAACTCTCGCAGTTTCTATTGAATGCTGAACTTGAGCTTGAGTGAGAGAGAGAAAGAAAAGCTCTTGCCTATATATGCGAAAGTTGTGCAGGCGAAGGATTCTTCTTGACTTTGACTGGATAAGCTTTATTTTTATCAAATCCCTATTTTTTAGGGATTGCTCTTATCTCTTTTGATTATGCTTATCTCTTCGTCTGAGCTTATCTCTTTGTTGCAGCACCTTCCAGAAGTCCAACGTAGCTCCAACTCTCATTCGGATATGTAGCTATCTTCCACCAGCTCTCCTTTCAACTGAATCCCGAGTTTCACTGGAATGCCCATTCGGCCCTATGGTCAAGTCTGTGCGAGTACTATGGGCACGGCATCATCTGTCAGTTCCATCTGTATCTGATATGCCCACTTCACCGACCGAATGTGGGATGGATACTAGAGAAGTCCCCTATGCCTCTGATGAACATATGTGCGAGATAAAAGTGAATATTTGGGCATAAAATGCCTCTTCCGCCAGACTCGACTCTTGGAATGCCCTTTGACCGCAACCTGGTTCTTTTCGACTCAAAACACACTAAAAAGGATATTTATACAGGAGAAAATGCCCATAAAACACGAAATAAATGGACTTATCACACCCACACACTTTAAGCATGATTGTCCTCAAGCATGGGGTGCAACGCATCCAGAAAAACAAAAGAAAATAAAAGAGAAAAGAAACAGGCTCAAGACACAAGCATGCAAACTGTTACTCAGTGTGGGCACATCAGAGATATAATCCAACAAAAATGCAAAGTTTCAGCTTACCTAAAATAGGTCAAAAATGAGTATTATCTTGGTGTTCCTCACAGACTCTCTTCACTCAGTGTATACTCTCATTTCGGTTGTAATTCTATGCAAATTCATCCCATAAGTTTGCCAAACATCTGCTGTTCATTCTCCAACAACCATGATGCACTAGTATCAATAGGGCTTTTAGGCTACAGTTGGGCATTTTAAGTGGGAGGGATTTTTATTGATTGTACAGACCCCTCCCTAGCTCATTTCTATTCACTACCCTCCTGTGCCCTGTTTAGGCACTGAATCTTTCTTATTTTGGGCATTTTAAACACTTAGAACTCGGAGGATTTTTATTCAGCCTCTTTTTTTTTCTTCCCTTTTTTTTATTTAATTCTTCCCCCTATCTTTTCTAGCCCTTCACATATATGCCTTCCCAGAAACAACTCTCCTGCCCCATTTTTTCTTTTCAGGTTTTATAATGCCCTGGTTAAGTATAAACCATCCCAGAACAAAATTGACCAGGGCATTTTATAGGCTCAAAGGGGCTGCAAGGGTTGTGTCATTAGTGGGAGTTATTTTATTTCAGTGGTTCAGCAAAAATATAGCCTATCTCATCTACACGTGCATCAATAATTCCCAGAGTTAAATGCAGAACAGAGGCAAATTCTAGAACATCTTAAGCACAGAATTATTCATACAACATATAGGCTCAAGTCTCACAGGGCATGCTAAAACTCGTTCGTCATCCCTATCTTAAATGGGCATGCTGATTTTTCTGTAAAGTAATTAAAGTTGGATCATCACGTGAAATGCCCACACAGACTCACAGAATAGCATGCTTGACTCAACCACCCACCTACACAGTTTGCAACTTGCAAAGTATGGACACAGACTCAAACAACATGACAACAAAGAAAACAGAAAAAAGAATAAAAACAAAACAAAACCTAATCTAAAAGGACATAAAAAACCAAGCTAGTCGGTTGCAGGCGTTGGGTAGGAGAACCCAACATGTTTGAAATAAGCTTTCAGGGCTGCTTCGATTCGGGTCAGTTTTTCATTGGTTTGGAACTGGGCATTCTCGATCAACTCAAGTCTCCTCATGATCACTGCGACTGGGTACTCCCTCTGCGGTGCCTTCCCTGCTGGTGGTTTCCTCGATGTATCTGCCATTGCTAAAAGCATGCTCGAGGGGTCTGCCCCTGGCACAAAGAAAACAGGTTTCCCATCCTCATCGTCAACCACATCTTGCATTCTCATCAAGCAGTTAAGATCAAAATATTGGGTTATCAATTGGGCACAAGAAGCCTATATCTAACCGTCAGTATCATGCAAGTCAAGGAGCCTATATCTAACCGCAATTTGGGTTATCAATTGGGCACAAGAAATATGATGCCTAGGGTGTGTTTTAATCTCCCGAAAGTGTGCAATAGACACAGAACCAAAATTGATTTTGATTTTATGAACCATGCACCACAAAATAAATAGCTCCTGATACAAAATAAATAGCTCCTGATTAGTGATTAAATTGGAGCTATCCTTTTGGCCAAAAAAGTTATAGGCCAACACCCTATGGTAGAATCTCAAAGCATCATTATTTAAGCAATACCCTTTTGTGGATCCGCTCTGAGAAATGGATCCATCCCCAATATCAACCCATTTTGCATCGACTCCTTCTGCACAGTCGGGCACTACAGTCACGGCATCGACATACTCCTCATCCTGGAGGCCCAAGTATGTCACGATGCCCAACAACATATTCAAATCATTAGCAGACATAGAATAATTTCTACCCATCAGTTTAAAAGATAAAACCCTAGTAGATGTAGCAGGCTTGTTTACAACTTTAATTTTTAAATCTTGGACAAAATCACGAGATAAAGACGCAAAAATCACACACTCCATATCTAGAAAACATTCCCAACCGATTGAAGAAAACAAGTCCCTTACCTCCTACTCTATGCCAAGATCTGCGAGTGTCTCACGGTGGACTCCTTTTGAATTGATGATGCCCCTGACTGGTAGAGGGCCACTGCTGGGCTTACTTGGTGTGGGGCTCCCCACCCCTCTGCCTCTTTTAGGCACAGAGGCTGAAATGCCCTCTTCAACCTTCCTCTTGCGCGAGGAGGCCTCTCCAGCCATCTTGGCTCCGGCTTTCATGCTCAAAGCTTTCCCCACCCTTCACCTGGGTGAGGAGTCCTCCGAGGGCTCTTTAGATCCTGCCTGAGTTTGGGAGGGCACACTGGTTTCTTGCTGCTCTTTCTCTTCTACGGTATCCCCTTGTTGGGACACCTCTGGTTGCACGGTTGGCTTTGAAATGGGCTCTACAACCTTTCTTTTTCCTTTCTCCTTCTCCAATGCCCGCTTCTTGATGTCAGCGGGTGCCTTGTCCTACTCTTCGAATAGTGGTACCTTCTCCGGTGGGGCTTCAGCTTCAATGTCTTCTATTTCAGTCAAGTATTTGTCCAGATCAGTGTCTCTGTCTCCTTCTTCTTCAACTTCATCTCGTCCTTCGACTTCCTCTCCTTCCTCGTCCTCGATCTCCACCGATGGCACAGGGGTCAGAGCCTTAGCTGGCTGTTTAGCTTTCTTCTTTTCAGCCCCTTTTTTAAACTTTGGCGCAGGCTCTTCAGTAGCCTCTTCCTCCTGCATGCCCTCTGCAGTCGTCTCATCATCTTGCTGCTCCGTTTGAGTCGGGGTTGCGGAGCTTTCTTCCGTCGCCTCAACCTCAGGCGCAGATTCCTTTTCCGGTGGAGTTTCCTTAGCATGTTTGCTCGACATGGCTACCTCAGACGCAGCTTTCCCTTTGGGTTTGACAGAGGGTTTCTTCACGACCTTGGTTGGAGAGGGCTCTTCAGAGACAGTGGGGGTCTCAATATCCAGGCGTGCCTTAGGTCCAGCTTTTGGTGTGACCTTCTTGCCTCTTGTCTTCGCCATTGTTGGATTTTTAAAGGTTTTCGGAAATTAGGGTTGCAGAAAAAATCGAGAGAGAAGGTTCTGATATTTGCAAAAGGCGAGTGAAAGTGATAGTGGAGATTTTGTGGGGTAAGGCTTTTATATTAAGGGGATCACTATTCATGATTTGACTTGTGACTCTTCAAATTCCTTAGGAGTCTCCCGGATCAGTATGCCCTATGCTAAAGGATAACCCTTATCCCCTGAAAAATCGGAACAAACTTTATCTCCTTAGAGTGCCTTACTTCAGAATCCCTATTTCCAAGGGATTTATTATATCTTCATCTTTCTCTCTCATTATCTAAACCTGCAAACACCATACTTATCCAAAACAAGTGTAAAATTGCTCTCTAAACTAGGTTAATCAACTGGAAAACTTATTAAAAATAAATAAAAATAGATTAAGACAAATAAAAACCTGGGTTGCCTCCCAGTAGCGCCCCAGTTATTGTCGTGGGCACGACATCACCCCAGATCAGGCGTAAGTGGGCTCGGTGAGCCAGATCACTGTGACATCTTCATCAAAGTGCCCAAAGTAAGCTTTCACACGGTGACCATTCACTTTGAAGCGCCCTCCAATTTCGGGATTTATTAGCTCAATTGCCTCATTTGGGCATTCTGCGTATACTTCAAATGGACCTACCCACTTGGTCCTCAGTCCTCCTCCCATAAGCTTGAACCTTGAGTGGTACAAAAGTACCTTCTGTCCTGGGATGAATCTCTTCCTCTGAATTACTTGATCATGGAGCCTTTTCATTTTTTCCTTGTACAGCACCGAATTATCGTAGGCCTCCATTCTCATTTCTTCTAGCTCTTGAATTTGAAATTTCCTGAAATGCCCAGCGGCGTCATGGTCCATATTCAGCTTCTGAAGTGTCCATCGTGCTTTGTGTTCTAACTCGACTGGCAAATAGCAACACTTTCCAAATAACATCCTGTATGGGGGACATCCCAATTGGAGTCTTGAATGTAGTTCGGTATGCCCACAGGGCATCTTCCAGATGAACACTCCAATCTTTTCGGTTCGGAGCCACAACCTTTGCAAGAATGGCTTTAATTTCTCGATTTGAGACTTCAGCTTGGCCATTTCCTTAGGGATGGTAAGGTATGGTGACCCTATGGTGAACCCCGTACTTCTTTAACAATCTTTCCAGCGTTTGATTGCAAAAATGGGTCCCTTGATCACTGATAGGAGTAGCCTTCTTTAACAATCTTTCCAGAAATGCGGCTACCACCCTTGCATCATTGGTAGGAGTAGCCTTTGCTTCTACCCATTTAGATACATAATCAACTGCTAGGATAATGTATTGGTTCCCTCTCGACTTTGGAAATGGTCCCATAAAATCCATTCCCCAAATATCGAAAATCTCCACTAGCATTATTGGCGTCATGGGCATTTCATTTCTTCTTGTGATGTTCCCTACCTTCTGGCACTGGTCACACTTTCTGCAGACGCTGTGGACATCCTTGAATATTGTGGGCCAAAAGAACCTAAAATCCAAAACTCTCCTTGTTGTTCGGTTTGGTCAGAAATGCCCTCCGCAAGCATAACTATGACAATGCTTTAGAATTTCATCTATCTCCTCATTAGGGACACATCTTCTGATGATTTGATCAGCACATCTTCTCCATAGAATAGGGCAATCCCATGCATAGAACCTGCTCTCATACCTTAGTTTATTTTTCTGGTACCTTGAGTACCCAATAGGCATTTCTCCAGACTCGAGGTAGTTCACTATATCCGCATACCAGGGTGCTAGTGTGCCCTTTGCTGAATATAAATGCTCATCAGGAAAATGATCGGTAATGGGCATTTCGTCGCCTTTCTCATTCAGCACCCGACTTAGATGGTCAGCCACCAAGTTCTGTGCCCCACTCTTATCTTTTATTTCGACATCAAACTCTTATAAAAGCAGGATCCACCTAATTAGTCTTGGTTTCGTCTCCTTCTTGGCCATCAAGGGCCTTAGTGCACCATGATCTGTATAGACAATGCTCTTTGCTTCCAAGAGATAAGATCGAAACTTCTCAAATGCAAACACTACCGCCAATAGCTCCTTTTCAGTAGTGGTGTAATTACACTGTGCCCCATTCAGAGTCTTGGAGGCATAGTAAATTACATGGCTTTCCTTTCCTCTCTTCTGACCCAGTACCGTGCCCACAGCGTAGCCACTGGCGTCATACATAATCTCAAAGGGCATTCCCCAATCTGGTGGTTGAATGACTGGTGCCGTGACCAGTTGCTTCTTCAGAAAATTGAACGCCTTCTTACACTGTTCATCGAATTCAAATGAAACATCTTGCTGCAATATGTGAGTAATAGGCTGGACAATTTTTGCAAAATCCTTTATGAATCTCCTGTAGAATCCAGCGTGCCTCAAGAATCCTCTCATTTGTTTCACCGAAGTGGGATATGGCAATTTTTCTATTATGTCCACTTTGGCTTTATCAACCTCAATGCCCCTCTCAGAAATCACATGTCCCAGTACAATGCCCTCTCTGACCATGAAATTACATTTTTCATAGTTCAGCACTAGGCATTTGTCTATACAATGCTGCAACGCCTTTTCCAGATTGTCCAAGCATCAATCAAAACAGCTCCCATACACTGTGAAATCATCCATGAATACTTCGATGCAGTTCTCAAGTAGGTCGGAGAATATGCTCATCATACAACGCTGAAATGTGCCCGGAGCATTGCAGAGGCCAAAGGGCATTCTTCGATAGGAAAATGTGCCGAATGGGCACGTGAATGTGGTTTTCTCCTGGTCCTCTTGACTTACTGTAATCTGCATGTTTCCTGAGTATCCATCCAAGAAACAAAAAAACTTGTTTTTTGCGAGTCTTTCCAGCATCTGATCAATGAATGCAAGTGGAAAATGATCCTTCCGAGTGACCGTGTTCAGCTTCCGGTAGTCGATGCAAACTCTCCAACCAGTTTGCAGTCGTGTGGGCACAAGCTCTCATTTTTCATTTCTGACAACTTGAATGCCCGACTTCTTGCGCACAACATGGATTGGACTGACCTACTTGCTGTCTGAAATTGGGTATATAATGCCCTGGTCCAGTAGCTTAATTATCTCTTTGTGGGTCATGGACGGGTTTTGCATCATCTTCCAATAATATTTTGTGCATGCAAACCGCAGGGCTAATGCCCCTTTATATCTGCCAAAGTCCATCCGAGTGCCTCTTTGTACAATCTCAATAATCTCAAAAGGCGATCCTCATCAGCTTGATTCAACCCCGCACTTATGATCACTGGGAGTGTCTCATTATCTTCCAAGTAGGCATACTTCAAATACCTTGGCAATGCCTTCAACTCCAGCGTGGGCGCTTTGATAATAGAAGGCATCAACTTGTCATCATTTCTCCGAATGGGCACACCATAGTCCACACATCCGTGTGGCATTTCTTCTAATGAATATCGCATCATAATTCCATCCCTTATGTCATCATCCTCGTCCAGGGCATCCTGGTCAATCAGTCCATCCCACAATGCCCATTCCAGTGGTTCTCTATTGCTTACCATGGATAAAGTAGAACGGCTCGGGGAATGAAATGTGTTCACAAAATTATAATTTTCTGTATCCGGGGGGTGCTTCATGGCTTCAAAAATGTTGAATATCACCTTCTCCCCATCAAACTCACACGTCAGTGTGCCCTTGTCCACATCAATCTTGGTTCGAGCTGTCTTCATAAAAGGCCTTCCCAGCAACAAAACTGAAGATTTTGAAGTCGTTGTGCCCATGTCAAACACATAAAAATCTGCTGGGAAGATAAGCTCGTCCACTTTAACCAATACATCTTCAATGAGGCCTTCTGAATAAACATTAGATCGGTCAGCTAACTGGATGACCACACGGGTCTCCTTCAGAGGTCCAATCCTCAATTCTTTGAACACCGACAGAGGCATTACATTGATTGATGCCCCCAAATCCAGCATGGCCTTTTCAACTTTCTTGTTCCCTATGATGCAAGGAATCATGAACATCCCTGGATCATCACACTTCTTAGGTAGCTTTCTCTGTATTACCGCCGATATATTCTCCCCAACTAGGAACCTCGCATCATCATTAAAGCGCACCTTTCTGGTGCAGAGTTCTTTTAGAAATCGGGAATACCGCGGTACTTGCTTGATTGTCTCGATCAGGGAATGTTGATCTCCACTTTGCTAAATACCTTTAGCATCTCCCTGGTTTCCTCTTCTTTTCTATTCTGTGCCAATCTCCCGGGAAAGGGAGGTTTTTGTCTCTCTGGAATGGGCACTTTGGCAAGCTGCTTTACTTCCGGAATGGGCACAGCATCAGTCTGCTCAGCTTCTTGTGCCTTGTCTTCTGTGGGAATTTCTTCTACTTCTTCCCTGGTCCAGTAGCTTAATTATCTCTTTTAGCACCACATCCTTCATCACTGGATTGAGTTTCCTTTGTGGGTCATGGACGGGTTTTGCATCATCTTCCATAGCTGAAATGTTAGCACAGATAAGTAGATCTGCAGAAATGGCTGATCCTTAGAATCAACCACTCTGATACCACTTGTTTGTCCCGGACGAGTCGATATCAATTTAGAGGGAGGGTGAATAAACTGATTAAAACTTTTTACTTTAAGTGCGGAAGAACAGGGCCCTTTGACTCGCTTGATGAAACTTATCTATGCACAGACTTAATGAACAATTAAGACAATTTAAGTGCAGCTTGTGTGAGATTGTGTGCAGTTCAAATATATGCAATAACCAAGATAGTACAGCACACAAGTAATTTATAGAGGTTCGAATTCTCAAACTTCTACGTCCTCTCTTTCTTCCGCAGAAGGGCAACTTCACTCTATAACTTGAGTTTCTTTACAAATTATACAATGAAGGACAGTTCACTGAACCTGGTAACTGCTCGCTACCTCAGCGGGTCGACGGCTCACACTTGAAGTTCCTAACTGCTCGCTAGGAAGGTAGGTGCTATTATCGTCTTTACAAAGTTTTAGATCTCTTTCGATCTTCAAGAGGTTAGTCTTGAACAGGGGTTATCAACTGGTGTGCTCCTTCAATTGAGCTGAGTAGTTGATCGTTGTGTAGCTGAGACTGAGAAGACTGCACTGGCTGGATTGTCAACAACTGGCTGATTATCTTGACTCTCGTGAATTTCTTCTTCTCAGTAGAACTCTCGTAGTTTCTATTGAATGCTGAACTTGAGCTTGAGTGAGAGAGAGAAAGAAAAGCTCTTGCCTATATATACGAAAGTTGTTCAGGCGAAGGATTCTTCTTGGTTCTGCTTGAGAGCGTTGAGAGTTCTTGGTGTTCTGCTTCGCATTTTTAAACTCTGATTCATTCGCCTTTTATAGAGGAGTGATTTTATGACTGTTAGGTTCCATTATCCATTGATCGGTGGCCTTGTTAGCTTATCAATGGAGAATGATCGCTTGGAGCTTTTGGTTTGAAGTAGCCATTACTCTGCCAATCGATCTTCATTGAATATTTAATTCCAGGATCTTTGTTGAAGCATTTACTCCAAGATTCGGCAGTTTGAGCAATAACCTCCAAGGTTCTCTGGCTTCAATTTTCTTGGCAGCTTTGAGTTCCAGTTGACAGTTCTGGACTTGTCAGCTGAGTTTAACTATTACTCCAGTTGGCAGTTTTAAGCTCGTCAGCTGAGTTTGGCTATTGCTCCAGTTGGCAGTTTTAAGCTCATCAGCTGAGTTTGGTTGTTGCTCCAGTTGGCAGTTTTAAGCTCATCAGCTGAGTTTGGCTTTTGCTCCTGTTGGTAGTTTTAAGCTCATCAGCTGAGTTTGGCTGTTGCTCCAGTTGGCAGTTTTAAGCTCATTAGTTGAGTTTGGCTTTTGCTCCAGTTGGCAGTTTTAAGCTCATCAGCTGAGTTTGGTTGTTGCTCCAGTTGGTCATCAGTTGGATACTTTTTGTCTTCAGTCTAAACTGATCTCTTATCAGTTCCCTTAGTTAACTCTTTTCTTCCTCAGCTTAACTGACTCAGTTGTCAGTTTGTTTCAACTGTTCAACATCTTGACTTCTCAGTTTCGTTGACTTCTGACGTATCCTTCAGCTTGCTGACCATACTCTTGATTGGTTGACTTTGACTTTGCTTGATATCCTCTTTGATGATGCCCTGGATTGATCAGCTCCGATCTGCAGCTTGACTTTCAGTCAGTTTTTCACAAATAATATTGACATCTCATCAAAACCTAATCTAGGGGTTCCTTGATAGTTTTTCCTAACAACTAGGCCATTTCAAAGTAATCTACATAATCCAATTATTATCTAATAATAATAATAATAATAATAATAATAATAATAATAATGGAAAACTTATACAAAACATTTTGTTCAATTAATTATTTGTTTTTTAAGTTTGCTTTTTTTAATATATTTAACCCTTAATATTTTACAATCTTAATATAACACCTAGCTAGAAAATAATATATATATATATATATATATTTAAAAAAGAGAAGGGTTGAATTAGCTAGTTCTTTTTTAGACTTGCATTTTTCAATTTTTAATTACATGTAATAACATATGAAATAAGAAAATGTTTGACTTGACTTTAAAAATCTAAATTGGTCGAAAATGTTGAACATATGTTTTTGTTACAATATATGATATATCCCACCTCATCATAAAATGGCGTAGTTTTGTATCTCGTATTTTGTGTATGAATGAAGAATGGAAAGAAAATATATTGGTTTTGATTTTGATTTTTTTACTTTTTTTTTACATATAATATGACATCTTTTTGAGATGTGGTGGAAATATTTTATGCCAAAGCACAACACCTTGTCATGTTTTTGTCGAATCAGATTTTCATTTCTTGTAAAAAAAAAAGATGTCTAATTCGTAAAAAAATACAAATTTTATTTTAATTACAAAATTTTAAAGTTTATATCTAAGTTACAATTTTCAAAACTTATCTATTTAATAGTAATTAACCGTTTAATATTCAAATTTAAGCGATAATAATAAATTGGTTGCACTGAATAAAATTTATAGATAATTTGTAAAAGATATTGATAAAGAACTCAAATATTTACACATTGCATCAAAGCACATGGAACTTCTCATCTATCAAATTTCTTTGTGGATTTTCTTCTGCGCGTTGAGTTTGTGGTTCATATTTTAATTAAAATTATAAGTAATAACACCTTCCTTTTGAAGACTTGTTACTTGAATCAGGTCGGGTCGGATCGTAATAGATAGAATAAAAATGATAGATGGATTAATTATGTATAATTAATTAACATGTATACATCTTTTAATCATTTGAATTTTATCATTTCTTCATAACTAGTCTACAAAAAGAAACAACATATACGAATTACAAAAAAATTTGAAATGATTTAATTATGATCATATAATGTTTAATTATTTATTGTTGTAATGCATAGTAATTTAGTAATTCAATAATTAATCTTTACAAAATTTTAAACAATAGCAATAAATTTTCTAGGAAAAGCACGATTTTTTGATCTCTCAATATTGTAATTAAAACATTACAAATACAGTAGAAAAAATGAATATGTAGCTTATTGTCATTTCAGCTATTACATCAATTAAACAACGACCGATAATTCGGTTCCTCAGCTCGGAGATGCAACCAAAATCTAATATTTCTCAAAATGATTGCCCTCCCCTTACATATGGACTCACGAACTTCATCAGTACAAAATTGATTAAGCTTTTTGTATCAGTCAGGTTTAGATGAAGGAATATTCACGATGGCTTTAGTCTCATCTAGGATCGCTCCACCGATTACGAGGAAAGTTATGATCTTGACCATTGATTCAAAACTCATGTTGATCTTGTATGTTTTATTAGTACTTGATTCAAATACAATATTGTACCAACTTTTATAGTTTATGGATCTTGCATATGTTACTACTACTGAATTAATGATAAAAATATTAAATGTAAATTGAAGGTTGTCTTAAGTATATACATTATTAGACGCTTTTTGTTAAGTCTCATATAAAATTGTTAATTTATAAGATACCAAATTAATTTTTATATAAAATTGTTAATTTCATTAGCATCAGAAATTATGCGTTCAGCAACCGAAATGAAATAAATAAAATGGTAAGGTTAGAATTTTCATTAGTAAGGGACGAATTAAGTAAAGGATAAATCTACTTAATTTGAAATATTAATTGAATATCAATAGTTATTGTTATTCTGTTTGATAATTTGTATATTAAATTTGGTAATTTATATTTGCTTAGACTTTATTGAGAGAGTTTGTGGTCTAGGATTTTAAATATCATAAGCTTTGGATTCAAGATAAGTAAAAATCCATCTGCAATTTCAATGCATGAATATATTCTAAAAGAATCAAGATGAGTTTAAAACCCGAAAGTTTCTAAATAAAATATAGAAGTTTAATAGAAACTTTAATTGAAATGGATCTTAGGAATTGAGTTTTCATAGGATCCTTTAGCAAAACTAAGCAAAGACTGATTGTTGTAGGGTTAGAAGAAGTAGCAGATTTTGAGCAGAACCAACCCAGAATTTGAGAGATTATCTATTATCCATGTGGGCTACTATATCTTTGCAAATTGTATCTTTCGAGTTATTAAGCTCTGCTTTGTTAAAATTGCATATGTGACTATTTGTG
Organism: Perilla frutescens; assembly: GCA_026008535.1. Taxonomy (NCBI): domain Eukaryota; kingdom Viridiplantae; phylum Streptophyta; class Magnoliopsida; order Lamiales; family Lamiaceae; genus Perilla; species Perilla frutescens. Next base: position 18,792,300 of record BRKX01000005.1, read on the forward strand.
TTAAATATTTACGTGCTACTGTATGTTGTTAGAGTCTCATATACCAGCGCTGTGTCAATGAGAGTAGCTACAGTATGCATGCATTATTTGTCATGCCCTACTCCTTGTTGGTGAGACTCAAATGAAACACTTAATGGTTATACTCATTGGGTATACTTTGGCCATACTCAACTTTACGCGTTGGTGATGTAGTATGGGTTGCGGGCAGTGACTGGATATACTCTTAAGCGCTTCACGATAAAATATTTTGGTGAACCTAGGTTGCTTTCAATTTTAAAACCTCCTAAGCTTCACAACCTGCATGAACACAGATAGATTACTTTAACAAAATGATTTGCATAACTTGAATTGTAAAAACTTGCCCACTTAGTGCACTAGTACTCAGCCCAAATATTTTCAAATATTTTTCAGGTCAATAGGTTGGCGCGTGGATGTGACGATGCTGAAAGATGGGCTTTTGTTATTTATGTATTTTCTCATTGTCTCTTTTTGTTAAGTATTCTGTTGATAATGAAGTCTCTGCGCTTGTAATATCCTTTTGTTAAACACTAAGAGCTCTGATCTTGATGTTATGAATAGGTATATATTATTATATAGCATGTTTGATTATTCTGAGTCTTCTGTTGAGATTTTGTTAATCAGGTTACCCCTTTCTTTTCCGCTTCTTAATTCCAACCCCCGTGGTGTCCAGTTCCACAGTCTTTCAAGACCGGGGCGCTACAGATGCGCACTGAGTAAACACGCCCATATATAATACTCTACAAACTACACATATGAGATAAACCACACTTGACAAGCTAGTCGTGTTGGTGGTGAGATTCGAACTTGAGAGGTTTGACCTCAAAATAACACTATTCCACCACTGGGCCATTCCGAAGTAATCTACATAATCCAATTATTATCCTAATAATAATAATAATAATAATAATAATAATAATAATAATAATAATAATAATAATGGAATACTTATACAAAACAATGTGTTCAATTAATTATTTATTTATTAAGTTTACTATTTTTAATATATTTAATCCTTAATATGTTATTTTCTTATTGTAACACCTAGATATAAAATAAAATATATATATATTTAAAAAAGAGAAGGGTTGCATTAGCTAGTTTTTTTTTAGAATTGCATTTTTCAATTTTTAATTACATATAACAACATATGAAATAAGGAAATGTTTGACTTGACTTAAAATATATAAATTGATCTGAACATATGTTTTTGTTCCATAATTTTTAATAAAATGCAAAAAAAAAACCTTAAATTACTTTTCAGTTGTGTTTGACAGTGGAAAAACCTATTATTTTAGATCATCTATACTAAAAATAATAAAATATATGATATATCCCACCTCATCGCAAAATGACGTTGTTTTGAATTTTGTGTTTTGTGTTTGGGTGATAGAAAGAAAATATATTGATTTTGATTTGATTTTTTTACTTTTTTTTTACATACAATATGACATCCTTTTAAGATGTGGTGGAAATATTTTATGACAAAGCACAACACATTGTCTTATTTTTGTCGAATCAGATTTACGTTTCTTGTAAAAAAAAAAAGATGTCTAATTTGTAAAAAAAAAATACAAATTTGTATTTTAATTACAAAATTTTAAAGTTTATATCTAAGTTACAATTTTTCAAAATTTATCTATTTAATCATAATTAACCGTTTAATATTCAAATTTAAGCGATTATAATAAGTTGGATGCACTGAATAAAATTTATAGATAATTTGTAAAAGATATTGATAAAGAACTCAAATATTTACACATTGCATCAAAGCACATGGAACTTCTCATCTATCAAATTTATTTGTGTATTTTCTTCTGAGCATTGAGTTTGTGGTTCATATTTTAGTTAAAAATATAAGTAATAACAGCTTCCTTTTGAAGACTTGTTACTTGAATCGGGTCGGGCCGGATCATAATAGATAGAATAAAAATGATAGATGGATTAATTATGTATAATTAATTAACATGTATACATCTTTTAATCATCTTAATTTTGTTAATTCTTCATAACTAGTCTACAAAAAGAAACAACATATACGGATTACAAAAAAAATTGAAATGATTTAATTATGATCATATAATGTTCAATTATGTATTGTTGTATTGTATAGTAATTTAGTAATGCAGTAATTAATCTTTGCAAAATTTTAAACAATAGCAATAAACTTTCTAGGGAAAACACGATTTTTTTATCTCTTAATATTATAATTAAAACTATACAAATATAGTAGAAAAAATGAATACGTAGCTTATGGGTATTTATATTTTAACATGTTTAGATAATAGAAGTGTGCTTGTTAAACAAAATAATATATATATATGTGTGTGTGTGTGTGTGTGTGCATATGTTTATGTATAATAATTTCCTCTTTGGACCATTCTATTAAGATGCGCCTTCAAAGTAATCCAAAATCTGATTTGCCAAGTTTGCCGCCACGGTGGGATCCACCTTGCAACTTTCGGCAGCCTTTTGAGTTAATACATTAATTAAACAACGATCGGTAATCTGGTTCCTCAGCTCGAAGATGCAACCAAAATCTAATATTTCTCGAAATGATTGTCCTCCCTTACATATGGACTCACGAACTTCATCAATACAAAATTAATCTAGCTTTTTGTAGCAGTCAGGTTTAGATGGAGGAATATTTACCATGGCTTTAGTCTCATCTAGGATCGCTCCACCGATTACAAGGAAAGTTATTATCTTGACCATATATTCAAAATTGATGTTGATCTTGTATGGTTTATTAGTACTTGATTCAAATACAACATTGCACCAACTTTTATAGTTTATGGATCTTGCATATGTTACTACTACTTAATTAATGATAAAAATATAAAATGTAAATTGAAGGTTGTCTTAAGTTTATACATTATTAAACGCATTTTATTAAGTCTCATATATATATATATATATATATATATATATATAATCCATTTTATACTGAGATGTGCATTGTGTAAACCCGCCCATATATAATACTCTACAAACTACACATATGAGATAAACCAGACTTGGCAAGCTAGTGGCTAGTGCTTGAGACGTTTGACTTCAAAATAACACCACTTCACCACTAGGCCATTCCGAAGTAATCTACATAATCCAATTATTATCCTAATAATAATAATAATAATAATGGAAAACTTTTACAAAACATTGTGTTCAATTAATTATTTGTTTTTTAAGTTTGCTTTTTTTAATATATTTAACCCTTAATATTTTACTTTCTTAATATAACACCTAGCTCGAAAATAATATATATATATGTATGTATATATTTAAAAAAGAGAAGGGTTGAATTAGCTAGTTTTTTTTTAGACTTGCATTTATCAATTTTTAATTACATATAATAACATATGAAATAAGGAAATGTTTGACTTGACTTAAAAAATATAAATTGGTCGAAAATGTTGAACATATATTTTTGTTCCATAATTTTTTATAACATGCCCCAAAAAAAAAAAAACCTTAAATTACCTTTGAGTTGTGTTTGACAGTGTAAAAACCTATTATTTTAGATCATCCATACTAAAAGTCATACAATATATGATACATCCCACCTCATCGCACAATAGCGTTGTTTTGTATTTTGTGTTTTGTGTTTGGATGAAGAATAGAAAGAAAATATATTGATTTTGATTTTGATTTTTTCACTTTATTTTTTTATAAAAAAAATATGACATCTTTTTGAGATGTTGTGGAAATATTTTATGCCAAAGCACAACACATTGTCATATTTTTGTTGAATCAGTTTTTCATTTCTTGTAAAAAAAAAAAAAGATGTCTAATTTGTAAAAAAAATACAAATTTGTGTTTTAATTACAAAATTTTAAAGTTTATATCTAAGTTACAATTTTTCAAATTTTATCTATTTAATCGTAATTAACCGTTTAATATTCAAATTTAAGCGATTATAATAAGTTGGATGCACTGAATAAAATTTATAGATAATTTGTAAAAGATATTGATAAAGAACTCAAATATTTACACATTGCATCAAAGCACATGAAACTTCTCATCTATCAAATTTCTTTATGGGTTTTCTTTAGACTTGCATTTTTCAATTTTTAATTACATATAATAACTTATGAAATAAGGAAATGTTTAACTTGACTTAAAAAATATAAATTGGTCAAAAATGTTGAACATATGTTTTTGTTCCATAATTTTTAATAAAACGCCAAAAAAAAAACCTTAAATTACTCTTGAGTTTTGTTTGACAGTGGAAAAACCTATTATTTTAGATCATTCATACTAAAAGTGATACAATATATGATATATCCCACCTCATCGCCAAATGGCGTTGTTTTGTATTTTGTGTTTTGTGTTTGGATGAAGAATAGAAAGAAAATATATTGATCTTGATTTTTTTTTTTTTTACTTTTTTTTACATACAATATGACATCTTTTTGAGATGAGGTGGAAATATTTTATGCCAAAGCACAACACATTGTCATGTTTTTGTCGAATCAGGTTTCGTTTCTTGTAAAAAAAAGATGTCTAATTTGTAAAAAAAAAATACAAATTTGTGTTTTAATTACAAAATTTTAAAGTTTATATCTAAGTTACAATATTTCAAAATTTATCTACTTAATCGTAACTAACCGTTTAATATTCAAATTTAAGCGATTATAATAAGTTGGATGCACTGAATAAAATTTATAGATAATTTGTAAAAGATATTGATAAAGAACTCAAATATTTACACATTGCATCAAAGCACATGGAACTTCTCATCTATAAAATTTATTTGTAGATTTTCTTCTGCGCATTGAGTTTGTGGTTCATATTTTAATTAAAAATATAAGTAATAACACCTTCCTTTTGAAGACTTGTTACTTCAATCGGGTCGGCCCGGATCGTAATAGATAGAATAAAAATGATAGATGGATTAATTATGTATAATTAATTAACATGTATACATCTTTTAATCATTTTAATTTTGTCATTTCTTCATAACTAGTCTACAAAAGAAACAACATATACGAATTACAAAAAAATTTGAAATGATTTAATTATGATCATATAATGTTTAATTATGTATTGTTGTATTGTATAGTAATTTAGTAATGCAATAATTAATCTTTACAAAATTTTAAACAATAGCAATAAACTTTCTAGGAAAAACACGATTTTTTGATCTCTTAATATTGTAATTAAAACATTACAAATATAGTAGAAAAAATGTATACATAGCTTATTGTGATTTATATTTTGACATGTTTAGATACTAGAAGTGTGCATATATATATATATATATATATACACACACACACACACATATGTCTATGTATAATAATTTCCTCCTTGGTCCATTTTATTAAGATGCGCCTTCAAAGTAATTCAAAATCTGATTGGCCAAGTTTGCCGCCACGATGGGATCCACATTGCAACTTTGGGTAGCCTTTTGAGCTAATACATCAATTAAACAACGACCAATAATCCGGTTCCTCAGCTCGAAGGTGCATCCAAAATCGAATATTTCTCAAAATGATTGTCCCCCCTTACATATGAACTCACGAACTTCATCAATACAAAATTGATCTAGCTTTTTGTAGCAGTCAGGTTTAGATGGAGGAATATTCACGATGGCTTTAGTCTCATTTGGAATCGTTCCACCGATTACGAGGAAAGTTATGATCTTGACCATTGATTCAAAACTCATGTTGATCTTGTATGGTTTATTAGTACTTGGTTGAAATACAACATTGCACCAACTTTTATAGTTTATGGATCTTGCATATATTACTACTACTCAATTAATGATAAAAACATTAAATGTACATTGAAGGTGGTCTTAAGTTTATACATTAATAAATGCATTTTGTTAAGACTATATATATATATATATATAATCCATTTTATATCGAGGTGCGCACTGGGGTAAACTCGCCCTTGTATAATAGTCTACAAACTACACATATGAGATAAACCACACTTGACAAGCTAATGGTGTTGGTGATGAGATTCGAACTTGAGATGTTTAACCTCAAGATAAAACCACTCCACCACTGTGACATTCTCAAGTAGATCTACATAATCCAATAATAATAATAATAATAATAATAATAATAATAATAATAATAATAATAATAATAATAATAACAACAACAACGGAAAACTTATACAAAACTTTGTATACAATTGATTATTTGTTTTTTAATTTTGATTTTTTTAATATATTTAACCCTTAATATTTTATTTTCCTAATATAAAACCTAGCTAGAAATTAAAAAATATATATATTTAAAAAAGAGAAGGGTTGAATGAGCTAGTTTTTTTTAGACTTGCATTTTTCAATTTTTAATTATATATAATAACATATGAAATAATGAAATGTTTGACTTGACTTTAAAAATATAAATTGGTCGAAAATGTTTAACATATGTTTTCGTTCCATAATTTTTAATAAAATACCAAAAAAAACTCCTTAAATTACTTTTGAGTTGTGTTTGACAGTGGAAAATCTATTATTTTAGATCATCCATACTAAAAGTGATACCATATATGATATATCCCACCTCATCGCAAAATGGCGTTGTTTTGTGTTTGGATGAAGAATAGAAAGAAAATATATTTATTTTGATTTTTTTACTTTTTTATTTTTTAGATACAATATGAAATCGTTTTGAGATGAGGTGGAAATATTTTATACCAAAGCACAACACATTGTTATGTTTTTGCCAAATCACATTTCCATTTATTGTAAAAAAATGATGTTTAATTTGTAATAAAAAATACAAATTTTAGTTTTAATTACTAAATTTTAAAGTTTATATCTAAGTTAAAAAAATTTCAAAATTTATCTATTTAATCATAATTATCTGTTTAGGCAATGTTTGGTATACTGGTACGGATATATCCACATTAATAAAATCTGGATTGCTTTGAAAGATAATTGCGTATTAGCTATTTTAATTGTGTGTTTGGTTATTAAGATAAATATACTAAGATTGTTTCACACATCTGTTTGGTACATTGTTTTATTTGATAGACTAAGTTCTGGAATGAGTAAATTAGTTTAGGCAATGTTTGGTAGCCTAGATAAAGGCATATATACTAAGATTGCTACGCCAGAAATTGTATCCGAGGGGGGGCGTCGGATACATTATCCAGCCAAATCAGTAAATTACACCCCGGGCCTCGCGTTAAGACCGGGCCTCGCGTGAACGAATAATGGCTACCAAACACACGGTTCTTGCTGGATACCTATACTAATATGCCTTTATCCAGGCTACCAAACATTGCCTTAATATTCAAATATTTGCACATTGCATCAAAGCACACAGAACTTCTCATCTAACAAATTTCTTTGTAGATTTTCTTTTGCGCATTGAGTTCGTGGTTCATATTTTAATTAAAAATATAAGTAATAACACCTTTCTTTTGAAGACTTGTTGCTTGAATCGGATCGGGCAGGATCGTTATAGATAGAATAAAAATGATAGATGGATTAATTATGTATAATTAATTAACATGTATACATTTTTTAATCGTGTTAATCTTGTCATTTCTTCATAACTAGTCTAGAAAAAGAAACAACATATACAAATTACAAAAATTATTGAAATTATTTAATTATGATCATATAATGTTTGGTTATGTATTGTTGTATTGTATAGTAATTTAGTAATGCAGTAATAAATCTTTACCAAATTTTAAACAATAGCAATAAACTTTCTAGGAAAAACACGATTTTTTGATCTCTCAATATTGTAATTAAAACATTACAAATATAGTAGAAAAAATAAATATGTAGCTTATTGTCATTTATATTTTAACAGGTTAAGATACTAGAAGTGTGCTTGTTAAATAAAATAATATGTGTGTGTGTGTGTGTACATATGTCTATGTATAATAATTTCGTCCTTGGTCCATATTATTAAGATGCACCTTCAAAGTAATTCAAAATCCAAGCTTGCCACCACGGTGGGATCCACATTGCCACTTTGGGCAATATTTTGAGCTAATACATCAATTAAACAATGACCGGTAATCCGGTTCCTCAGCTCGTAGGTGCAACCAAAATCCAATATTTCTCAAAATGATTGTCCTCCCTTACATATGGACTCACGAACTTCATTAATACAAAATTAATCTAGCTTTTTGTTTTAGTGCCCCGAACCTTTTTGTGTATAATAAATTGCAATTATAGACTATGAGAGTCACGTCATTTTAAAATTTCCATAATTCAGTGGTTTAACCGAACTTACGATGTGTCGTATCGATGAGAATCGAAATATATTTGATATGAGTATTAATCGATTTATCGATTTGTGTCACTTAGCGTATTTAAAATATTTGAGAAAATGTGTTTAATCTATGGTTTTAAAATCAATCAATTATTTCATCCGTTTCGGTCCAATTTTAGATTTTTCCGGAGACGGAAAATATCACGATAACTGAACAACCAGTATTTAAACCGGGTAGTTTGCAAGTCAACCAAGGCATGGGAGGCCATGCCTTCCCTCACCTCTCTCATGCCTTCCCTCACGTCACCCTTGTTCTCCCAAATAGCAAATAGATATATTATATTGTATAGTATACATTTGGGGAGAAAGAGAGATAATTGTCTCATTTCATCTTCCATACACTTCTTCATTTCATCTTCTTCACCAAGTTTTCGAGAGAGAGAGGGAGATGAAATAGCAGCTCTTTCTACTTCATCTCCATTCCATCTTTTCATCTCCATTTCACATAAAAGTTGAGAGAATAAAAAAAAGGGGCAAAGCAACCCTCATTTCATCATCTTCTCCATTTCTTCTTCTCCACACCATCTTCTTGCTTCCATTTTCTTTGATCGAGAAAGAGAAAATGATCAACTCTAGCACCACACCATCTTCTTTCTTTTATTTTCTTTGAGAGAGAGAGAGAGAGTGAGAGAAACAAGAAGTTGTAGCCCTTGTTGAGAAGAGCTCAAACTTGTTCCAGCCGTTCTTCAACGTTTCGTTTCCGGCGTCGTCGTTGGAAGCTTCATTTCAGTCGTTCCATCTCCTTCAAACTTCTTCCAACTTTCTCCATTGTTATTTTGAGAGGTACTTCGAAAACCATGAGATATATATAGATATATATTTTCAATTTGCATGAGATATATATATAGGTTTGGTGTTGTGTTGGAAATCATGTTTTGAGTTTTTGAATCATGTTAGATGGTAGAAATGAGGTGGTTTATGTTGCAAAGCTTGTTGAAAGGTTTTTATGGCATGTTGTGTGTCTTTAGTGTTCAAAGCATGTAGATGATTATGTGTTTTCAGAGGTGTTATGAAGTTGTGTTGAAAACGGCTCGTCTCTCGGCTTCAGATCCGCGCGAGCGCGGGGCGCAGCGCGAGCGCGCGCAAGAGCATGGCCGTAGGGCGGAGCACGAGCACGCGCAGGTAGCGTGCCCGCGCAGGACCGCGCGCCCGTGCACTTCGCGTTCGGCAGATTCGCCACCCTTCGGTAAAACGAGCATAACTTTCTCGTTAGACGTGGTATTGAGTCACCGTAAATTTTGCCAGAAACTAGAATTCCGTGGCTTTCCAATAGTATAGGGTTCAGTCACTAATTCTTCCTGAGTAAATTTCGATAAATCATCAAAATCAGTTATTGTACAGATTGCTCAACAAAATTTCAGTTTTCAATTCGCCGTTGTTCGAAATCAGTTTTAAAAGCATCTTTTAACTCCTTGGATGATGCTAAGGAGTGTCCTTATCAGTTAATAGCTAGGGTTGTGAGGAACCTTGAGCTAAGATCGGTTTTAACGATGGATTTAAATTGTGTTGTTTATAATCGCACGCCAAGTGTTCGATTTATGCGCGAATGAGATAAATGTGTTTTAAAAGGGGTCCTTTTGTTTTAATAAACTCCCATAGGTCTATGATGTTGTTGAGTCTCATTTATGTGAATTAGTATTGTTGAGATTTGAGTCATTTTTGGTTGTCGGGAAAGGCAATTGCTGAGCTATTAAGGTTTAGCTTAGGTCGGTTTAACCGATGAGCATGAGAAACAATGTAATAGTAAGAGTCTTGACCTCATGGAGGTTCTAAGATAAATTTTGTTGTTTGTAGATCATTTTCTGTAAGACGAAATCATTGTGGTGTTGCTCGATTCTGTAGAAACTGAAAAGCTTCGACTATTATAGTCAAAAGGTGGGCGTATACTATCTTTCTCAAAATGCTATGTTTGAGTTATTAAGCTCATTTTGAAACAAATATGCATGTATGATTATCTATGTAAAATGATTCGTTCTGCTTGCTATGGTTGTCGGAGTCTCATATACCTGCGCTGTGTCAATGTGAGTAGCTACAGTCTTGCTTGGTTTGAGTCGCATCCAATCCCTAGCTGTTCTCAGCTAAAAGAACTTTTAATTACTTTGAGGGTTTACTCGGTAATTGCGCATGGTGATGTAGTGGTGGTTGCGGGTGTCGTACTTAGCTCACTTCAGGGTTTACTGGTGAGCGGGTCCATTTCAGGGTTTACTGATGGATCAAGGTTCACTTCAGGGTTTACTGGTGAACACATTCATGTAAAACATTTTGATAAACTTAGATGCATTTCCCTTTACAAAACCTTCTAAGATTCATCTGCATACTCACAGATAATTATTTTATCAAATGCTTTTGATAACTCAGTTTTTCTCAGAAAACCCACTGAGTACATTAGTACTTAGCCCAAATATTTTCTCAAATGTTTTCCGGACAATGAGCTGGAGCATGGAGACGATGAGATCTGAAGGGGCTTATATGTGAACTTTTGTAGCTAACCCGTTGTCTTGGCTCGTCTTAACCTCTGATCATCGTATTATTTCTTTTGATATTTCATAGCTTCCGCAAGAGCAAAAACTCCTGTTTTGGATATATATAACTCTGAATTTGTTACAATGATCATATTTTATTATTGAACTAATTTGGAATTGTTTCTTGAGAATTATACTCAAAATCCCCTTTCTTTCCCCTCCTCTTAATCCCCACCCCCGTGGCGCTCATTTTTATTATTGACAATTTTGAGATGCCTTGTTTATTTGGATATTATGAAACAATTCATTGTTATTTGGATACAATTGTGAGTTATGCCATTATATACTGGCGGTTTAGCCATATATATGTTTGATAATGGTGGTTTAGCCATAAATGTGATTATATACTGGCGGTTTAGCCGTATATATGTTTGATAATGCTGGTTTAGCCATGAATGTGATTATATACTGGCAGTTTAGCCGTATATATGTTTGATAACGGCGGTTTAGCCATAAATGTGGTTATATACTGGCGGTTTAGCCGTATATATGTTTGATGCTGGCGGTTTAGCCATATATGTGATTGTATACTGGCGGTTTAGTCATATACATGTGTTAGATACCGGTAGGAAAGCCGAATGATGCTTCAAAATTGGCGAATAAGTCGGAACTTGTATTGTATATTGACGGGTAGGTCATATACGTGATTCTATGTTGGCAGGTTAGCCACATTTGTGTTTAATTTTGACGAGTGAGTCAAACACGTTTAAATTTGGCGGATGAGCCATTTTTATGATTATGTGGGCATGAGTGCCATTTGTGCGTATTCATGTCGGTATGTGGGCCATATACGTTTAACTGTTGGCAAGGATGCCATGATTCTTGGATTCTGTATGACGTGACCTTTTGAAAATTGCTAATTGATTTTATGGGCGGGGAGGCCCTAATGATTCGATTCATGTTATTGTGTATTTTGATTGTTAGAATCTTATTATTGGTATGCTCGGATAGAGCAGTATGGTATGACTTAGAGAACATAGACAAATCTAGCCTATAATTGCTGAACATAGGCCATTTTATGAGACTTCTCGATTCATTGAGCATGTATTGGTTTAGATCATGCGTGTTTGAGATCAACGGAGAGGTTGTACCTGAGAGATTCTTTATTGATCAATTGAATTATAATGCGTAATGATGTTTATGATCATGATTCATATGGAACTCGATTAGTGAAGGATGCCTCCGAGGGGAAGAAGACCGAGAAATGTTAATCTAGCGATGCCAGAGGTGCCGGTGGAGCCATCGGTCCAAGGACCACAAATCAAAATCGAGTTCCGATATCATAATCCCCCGGTGTTCAATGGGGAAGGTGACCCACTCTCGGCTGAGAGATGGGTCCGTGCTTTGGAGAAAATCTTTGGATTTCTCCAATGTGATGACAAGGAAAAGATAGCCTGTGCGCTATACTAGCTAGTAGACGATGCTGACTTCTAGTAGGAGTCAGTGAGAAGAACGATTCTCGATGACGAGTGGGAGATATTCACTTGGGAAGATTTCAAGTCCATTATGTACCAGAAATATAATCCAGTTCACTATCAGCACCAGAAGGTGAACGAGTTCTAGAATCTGAAACAAGGTAGTGGCTCTGTGGCCGACTATGACCTAAACTTCAACAGACTGTCGAGGTATGCGCCTCAGACAGTAGATACTGAAGAGAAACGAATTGAAAAGTTTCGTATGGGACTAAGGCCTAAGATCGGGACTGCTCTAGTCGGGAAGGACGGAGCTAATTATGGCCAGTTTTTGAGCTGGGCACTGAGCATTAAGGTGATGCAGGGAGCCTCGAAGGGGTCGGCATCTCATCCGCCTACGGCTGACCCCAAGGAAAAGCGAAAATGGGAAAGTCCACAGCATGGGCACCAGAAAAAGAGTTTCCAGCCCAATTATCAGGGCGGAGGAAGCTTTGGACAAAGGCCGGCTGGCCAAGGGAATGCGGTAGTGGGGCCTCAGGGCTACCAAGGTTATGTACCGCAGTGTGCCACCTGCCATAAACACCATTTTGGAAAGTGTCTTACATGCTACCGTTGTGGCCAACCGGGTCACTTTGCTAATCGGTGTCAGCAGAAGCCGGAAGTGCCAGACCAGAGACAACAGGGACCACATGGAGGAGGTGGTCGAGGCAATGGCAACAACCGAGGGAACCAGAGGCCTCAGCAAAACCAGAACCAGAATCAGAGAGCACCTCAACAGGCTCGAGCATATGCAATGAATCGATAAGAGACTGCCGGGAATCCTGGAAACTTGGCAGGTATGATCATGTGATACCCCGACCCTTTTTTCTAAATTATAAATAATAATTTTTGTAAATGGTTTTGAATTAATATTGTTTGAATATTAATCATGTGAGTATGTTTTTTATACCGTTGTTTTGTTACAGGTTGTTCCACTCGAACTAATACGTCATAGCACACAGTGATATTATACTGAGTGTATAATACAAGTTGAATTTTAATATATAAAAATGTCGAGTTATGTGATAAAGAATGATTGTAATTGCGTTTAATTTTATGTTTGCCATACCTTAATTTTATGTAATTTTGGTGTGTGCATTAAATGAGTAGTGATTATGTTTTGAAAATTTAAGTTGTGTATTGTATGTATTTTCGAAAATAGCATAAATCGAGGGTCTCGCTGAGTTTCGGTAGGTTTCGTCCAGAGGTCATAACTTTTGACTTGCTTGGAACCACGAGGCCCATAAGTACTCAAATCGAAGCTCTTTAAAAACTTTAGAAGTCTGCGGACCATCAGGCGCGACCTGGTCCAGGTCGCGTGACAGAGGCCCTGAAGCGCGACCGTCGGGCGCGACCTGCACCAGGCCGCGTGGCAGAGGCTCTGCAACGTGACCTGGAGGCGCGACCCATTGGGACCGCGTGACACCACTTCAGAGAGCTGTTTTTCTTTGGCTGGAGCACGACCTCTAAGCGCAACCCCCCTAGGCCGCGCCCCGTTTCGGAATTTTCATTCTTTAAATACAACACTTAACCATTTCACCCTCATTTCTCTCTTCTCTTGGGCGATTTTCCTCTCAATTTTCTCAAGGAGTTTTTCAAGCTTTGGGGGAGGATTCTCTTATCATTATCCATCATCTAAGGTAATCTCATACCTCTTCTTTTTCGTGATTAAACACCAATTTCATGTTAAATCGAACCTAGGGTTTACATCCAAATTAGGGTTTTTGATTTTATTGATCCTCTTGCCTAGATATCTTAAACATGTGGTTTATTTACCTCCTTGAAGATATATGTGAAGTTATATCAAATTCCTATGGTTCATTGATGCTAGAGTTGGGATTTTTGCCCTAATTTCCCCTTGTTTTGTTGATGTTGGTTGGAGGTGTTGTAATGGTTTTATGAAATTGATTTTCATGTATGTTAGAGCCCTAGGATGAAGGTATTTTTATTTGAAATATTGGATTTAAAGGATTTAAATTGAGTCTAAATCATGTGGTTTAAATGAGTGCACGTAATGTGCTTGATTAAATGTTTCAAAGAGTTTTAATGTGTATTTTGAGTCCAAAATCATATTATGAGTTGGTATATCCATGATTGTATATATGGATATGTATGAAGACCTTAATGAAAAGTATAGCTTGTGTTTGGTCAAAATTTTGGATTAATTGTATAACTCGACATCTAAAATGAAAAAGGATTAAAAGGTGCTAGGTGACGTGTTGTGGTTCGAGGAGGACGACTTGTGCATGGCCAAGAAGTATTTCAAAGGTTGAGAAATTGTGAAAGCGTCTTGTAAGGTGGGGTTACTCTAAACTGTGAACACGTGTAAAGTTATAGTTATTGTTGTGGTTTGATTGTATGAGTATGAAGGGTCTTCGGACCAAGTGAAAAGAATGAGACCCTTCGGGGCATACAGAGGTCCTTCGGGATCGATATAGACTTGTTAATGTCCTCCCTGGGGGGTAATATGTCTGCGGGCATCCCTACAGGGGTAAGATGTTCATTAACAGGGGCATCATGATGTTTGGACCCTGCGGGGTTGAGACTAGTCTCCACAAAGTAAAGAAAAGTACATACGTTATATTTTCATCTGTGCAATTGCTTATAATTGTTTACAGTGTTCCCCACTGAGTATGTTGTTAAATACTCACCCCATTCATTTAAAGAATTTCAGGTTGAGGAGTCGAGGCACGGGTAGGAGCGTTGTGAACACAAGAGAACCCCCACAAGATTGTGTTAACTTTTACATGCCTTTGAATACACATATTATTATAATTCAATTGATCGTTCTATGCATCTCATGATTAACGATTATTGGGAATGGGATTAGCCCGATTTTTATAGTTGTGATTTTATTTAACTTGATATAACATGTCAATGATTTAAAGGCGGGTCGATTGACCTAGGAGCCTACGTTGTGTAAATATATGTCGATGAACCCTAAATTTTGTGATGGTTATACTAGGGTGCTAGGCGGGAGGGTTGTCTAAGACCTATGAGCCCGATAAGTTAGATGATTGTACAAATGATGTGGATGGGATTATTCTATGCTTCCGTTAAATACTATGTTGTGTGACATTGTAGATTTTGATAGGTTGCATGTTATAATTGCGAAGAAAAATTTATATGGGATTTATGATGTTATACCTCATTATGAAATTTGACCTTAGCTTCCGCTAAATTTATTATGAGAACGCAAAAGCATGTAAATAAATTATTTGTTGAGTGACGTGGCCAAACGGAGTAGTTTGGGACGTTACAAGTATGTTAAGTGACGTGGCCAAATGGAGTAGTTTGCGGTGTTACAGATCAATATGTGTGATGTATATGTGCTTGCCTTGTTTGATACTGGAGCTTCACATTAATTCATCTCTAGAAGTGCCTGTAGGCGTATGAATCTTGAACTTGAGTTAGCAAAAGAACCTTTAGCCGTAAGCATTCCTTCAGGGTGAATGCTTTTGTCTGATTACATGTGCTAGAACCTAGATGTGCTCATAGGTGAAAGGAGTTTCACAGTCAGTCTCTATGTACTTGAGATGCGAGACTTCGATATTATTTTTGGTATGGACTGGCTGACCAAAGAATGTGCCACGATTCGATGCCAAGAAAAGGAGATTATATTCCAAAAGCCGGGTGGGGCCGAGACAAAGTTTTATAGAACAAGAATGGGAAGTGCGATCCCCATCATATCAATGCTGAGAGCGATGAAGATAATTTGAAAGGGCGAGTGTCGAGCATTCTTAGTGCGCTTATCAACCAAGAAGGAAGAGGGGCTGATAGTTGATCAAGTGCCGGCGGTATGAGAGTACTATGATGTATTTCCAAAAAAGTTGTCGGGATTGCCACCTGACTGACAGATGGAGTTCACCATCGAGCTACAACCAGGTGCAGCGCCGATGTCCAAAGCACCGTATCGTTTAGCTCCGAAGGAGTTAGAGGAGTTGAAGGTGCAACTGGAGGAACTATTGGAACTGGGTTTCATAAGACCTAGTGTTTCATCTTGGGGAGCACCGATCCTATTCGTTAAAAAGAAGGACGGCTTGATGAGGATGTGCATCGACTACCGCGAGTTGAACAAGTTAACCGTAAAGAACAAATATCCGCTTCCAAGGATTGATGATCTTTTTGATCAGTTATCTGGTGCAACGGTATTTTCCAAGATTGATCTACGATCTGGATATCACCAAGTCAAGGTGAGAGAAGAAGACATATCCAAGACCGCGTTTCGAACAAGGTATGGCCACTACGAGTTTCTAGCATTGCCATTTGGTCTAACCAATGCTCCTGCAGTCTTCATGGATTTGATGAATCGAGTTTTTTACGAGCATTTGGACAAAGTAGACCCTGCAAAGATCGAAGCGGTAGAAAGATGGAAATCACCAACAAATGTTCATGAGATAAGAAGTTTCCTCAGATTGACAGGATACTATTGGAAGTTTATCAAGGACTTCTCGAAGATAGCAAGGCCGATGACTCAACTTCTGAGGAAAATGGTCAAGTTTGAGTGGACTGATGCGTGTGAGCAGAGTTTCCAAGAACTCAAAAAGAGATTGACCACTGCACCAGTCTTAATGCTACCAGAAGGAGTAGAAAGCTTTGTAATCTATACAGACGCGTCTCTAAGTTAAGCTTGGGCTGCGTGTTGATGCAGAATGGAAAGGTGGTAGCCTATGCTTCTCGTCAATTGAGACCGAATGAGTTAAACTATCCAACCTATGATTTGGAGCTTCCGTAGTCATGCATGCTCTCAAAATCTGGAGGCATTACCTCTATGGGGTAAAATGTGAAATCTACACCGACCACAAAAGCTTGAAGTATATCTTCGAGCAGAAGGAGTTGAACATGAGGTAAAGACGTTGGTTAGAGTTACTAAAGGACTACGACTGCACGATTCATTACCACCCGGGCAAGGCAAACGTGGTTGCAGATGCCTTGAGCAGATACGGGCCAGGGGTATCTGAAGGCCACATCTTAGATGTGAAAGAACTCGCACGTGAAATGGAGAAGCTAGAGTTAGAGGTGATGGTTGCACCCGACTCTATGACAAGTACGATAGCTACAGTAGTAGCTAAACCTGAATTGCGAGCAAGAATCATTGAAGCACAACCAAAAGATGATAATTTGGAGAAAATCCGACAGAAGATCAGGAGTGGCGAACCAAGGGAGTTCAAGAAAGCCGATGATGGAACATTGATGTTTCGTGATCAACTGTGTGTTCCAAATGTTGACAAATTGAAGTTGGAGATTATGAGGGAAGCTCATAGTACTCCGTATGTTGCCCATCCTGGGAGTACAAAAATGTATAAAGATCTGAAGCAGAGTTTTTGGTGGAGCAACATGAAACATGAAATAGCAACATTTGTGAAAAATGCTTGACGTGCCAACAAGTGAAAGCCGTTCATCAATGACCTTCGGGTTTGTTGCAACCTTTAGAGATTCCTGAATGGAAATGGGAGCATATCACGATGGATTTTGTGGTTGGTTTACCGAGATCGGTAAAAGGGAACACGGTAGTCTGGGTTGTCATGGATCGACAGACAAAGTCAGCGCATTTTATTCCAATAAAGTCCACGACAGATTTGAGCAGGTTGGCTCAAATCTATGTGAAAGATATTGTTAGATTGCATGGGATTCCAGTTTCTATCACATCGGACCGTGATACCCAATTCACATTGAGATTTTGGAAAAGCCTTCAAGAGGCAATGGGCACGAGACTAAATTTCAGAACAACATTTCATCCCCAGACCGATGGCCAATTGGAAAGAAAAATTTAAATTCTAGAAGACATGCTTCGAGGAGTTGTGCTTGATGGAAGCACCAGTTGGGAGGACATGTCACTGTTGGTGGAGTTTGCGTATAACAATAGTTATCAATCCACCATCAATATGGCGCCGTACGAGGCTTTGTATGGACGCAAATGTCGATCGCCCTTATATTGGGATGAGGTTGGAGAACACAGAATTTTGGGGCCAGAAATTGTGCAAATGACCATTGAAAAGATCGATCAAATCCGGATAAGGATGAAAGAAGTACAAGATCATCAGAAGGCTTATGCTGACAAAAGAAGGACTGACTTCCAATTTCAAGTTGGTAATAAGGTGTTTTTGAAGATATCTCCAACACGTGGTGTTGTGAGATTTGGGAAACGTGGCAAGTTGCGACCAAGGTTTATTAGTCCATTCGAAATTCTACAAAGAATTGGTGAGGTTGCTTATCGACTTGCGTTGCCGCCAAATTTATCCTAAGCACATGACGTTTATCATGTATCGAAGCTAAGAAAATACATGTTAGATCCTGAACACGTGATTCGAGATGATAATTTTGTATTGCGACCTGACATGTCGTATGAAGAGAGGCTGCGTATGATTATCGACTGATAGGTCCAAGTCTTGAGAAATAAGGAGATTTCATTGGTGCTTGTGCAATGAAATCACCATGACCGAAACGAGGCAACATGGGAGCTTGAGAGCTCGATGAAACTGAAGTATCCCGAGATGTTTCAGGATGCTTGAAATTTGGGATGAAATTCCTTTAAAGAAGGGGGGTATGTAGTGCCCCGAACCTTTTTCTATATAATAAATTACAATTATAGACTATGGGAGTCGCATCATTTTAAAATTTCCGTAATTCGGTGGTTTAACCGAACTTGCGATGTGTCGTATCGAGGAGAATCGAAATATATTTGATATGAGTATTAATCGATTTATCGATTTGTGTCACTTAGCGTATTTAAAATATTTGAGAAAATGTGTTTAATCTATGGTTTTAAAATCAATGAATTATTTCATCCATTTCGGTCCAATTTGGGATTTTTTCGGAGACGGAAAATATCACGATAACTGAATAACCGATATTTAAACCGGGTAGTTTGCAAGTCAACCAAGGCATGGGAGGCCATGCCTCCCCTCACCACTCCCATGCCTTCCCTCACGTCACCCTTGTTTCCCCAAATAGTAAATAGATATATTATATTGTATAGTATACATTTGGGGAGAAAGAGAGATAATTGTCTCATTTCATCTTCCATACACTTCTTCATTTCATCTTCTTCACCAAGTTTTCGAGAGAGAGAGGGAGATGAAATCGCAGCTCCTTCTACTTCATCTCCATTCCATCTTTTTAGAAAAAGATCGACTCGATCCTTTGAAATACGTTTTTCAGTTTTCTGTTCTACTTTAAACAATTCCCGTGAGTGAGTTTCTAGGACATGCAACGTGCGACTTGAAAGAGATGACCCATTGTGGATTTTTACAGCATGTGTTAAGCATACCGCCAGCGTTCATCCTGAGCCAGAATCGAACTCTCCATGAGATTCATAGTTAATAAAAGGAACCCAGGGGTCGTATTCTTCTCCAATAAGATTATTCAGAAATAAACATTGAATGCAGAAATTATGTATTGAATTTCTGGTAGTAGATCCATAATCAAAAAAGTGTTTGTGATTGTTCCAGAAGAAATGAAACAAAAGATATCTGCAACAAAATTCCACAAACCGCCTAATTGACACCAACGAGTAAAATCTCCTTATGCGAAATTCAAATCCCATAATCGTTCAGAAATTCGAAGTAAGGAGTCAATGGTTTAAATTTCTCGTGGCATTTTGATTATTTACCCATCTGGGACTGATAGATTCTATTTTTATCTTTCTTGAATGGGAAAGTTAGGGATCAATTTGATTTTTGTGTCACAAGCATATGTATTTTACAAATTATCACAAATCCAAATTAGTAACTCGGTAAGATCTGCTGTTCAATATCAAAGAACCTCCCGTTTTCTTAAGCCTTTTTTGATTCAACGTGTTCATTTATTTTGACTACTTTAGCGCATTTCTCGTAGTAATTTTGACTGCAACTCCACCCTCCCGGCGGAAAATGATCTATAAACAACAAAATTCATCTTATAACCTCCATGAGGTCAAGACTCTCACTATTATATTGTTTCTCATGCTCGTCAGTTAAACCGACCCAAGCTAATCATGTATTGGTCCAGGTAAATCCATTTGATTTTAGCAAAAAAATCGAAATATTTCATGTCTTTGTTGACCTGACCAGGGAATACTGCTATATCGGGAGTTACTCCACGTATTTCTTGACGTAAAACAGATAGTGGATTTGTTTCTGTCTTTTGTTGATTTTTTCCCTGGAAATGAACGGAATAACAATATGTTCCTGTAGAAAATATAGGAACAAGAAGATTGAATCGGAAATATCGAAAAATTCTTTCCAATTGGAGTGGTGTTATCTTGAGGTCAAACGTCTCAAGTTCGATTTTCACCATCAACACCACTAGCTTGCCAAGTGTGGTTTATCTCATATGTGTAGTTTGTAGACTATTATATATGGACGTGTTTACCCAGTATGCACCTCAATATAAAATACATTATATATTATTTTATCAAATGCTTTTGATAACTCAGTTTTTCTCAGAAAACCCACTGAGTACTTCAGTACTTAGCCCAAATATTTTCTCAAATGTTTTCAGGACAATGAGCTGGAGCGTAGAGACGATGAGCTGTGAAGGGGCTTATATGTGAACAATATGGAAGAGCTTTATCACCCTAAATTCTATAATTTAAAATGTTACTCTTTCTATTCTTTAAAGCAGAAAATGATTCCAATAATAATAGTTCAAGTAATTTTTTTTCTAAAATAATCATGCCAGAAATTTTAAGAAGAAAATAGAACCATATATATATTCTTTAGAAATATATATACTTAGATCAAAATACCTGCATTTTATAAACACCATGTTCATCTCAAAAAGTGACTCATAAGTTCTAAAATATATATTTCACACTCCTAATATATTAATAAAACCATAATATTCAACCACTACATTAAGTTAATCCAAACACCACTAACAAAAATAAAATACCAAATACAAAATAGTTTACTTTAAGAAACAAGTGTAAAAGTTAAGGTCAAGTAACAAAACATTTTGAGAAAGTTCACCCCCATTTCCCTTGTGCTGCTCCTAGCTCACTGACCTGAAAATATTTAAAAAAAATGTGGGGTGAGCACTCTTAAAACGTACTCAGTGGTGGAGAATCATGAGCATTTCTTACTATTTATCCAACAGAAATAAATCGCAGGAATAGTGAATTTAGGGTACTCTTCTTCTGATTCTAGAATACATTTTGAACTATGCATAGGACATATTCTGGTGCGTACAAAACTCTTCTGTGCGTGTAAAACGCTATTCTGTGCGTACGAAACGCTATCCACATTTCATCCATGATAGTTTAAGTTGGATTAAAAATATTTTTGTCTCAAAAAGCATATATCATATACTTTTATTTCAAAGATAATAATTTCACCCACCTGAATATGGGATGAGCTTTGGCAAGCTAAATCCGGAGTTGCAGCTGCGTGGTCCAGTGATGCGACTTAGAGCCAAGAAGCTGCAAGGCTACCTTCAGTGTTTTGTTGGAAAGAAGCTCGAGGAAGAGTTGATGGTTCGAAGTAGCCACAAGCTGATTATTATGCTTTCAATACAAGATGAAGATGAAGAGGCCTAGATGGATTTAGTGCAGATTTTATTTAATTTACTTAGACTATTTTCAGTTATGGATTTTATTTAATTTGAAGCCCAAATTGATGTTGGGTGACTTGGGCCTTTCGCTTGTTTTCTTTTATTTTTTGAAATTATTAAGCCCATTAACTTAATAATTTCCTTTTCTCTTAGGTTAGTATTTATGCACTTTTCAAACCCTAGATTAGACAGATTGGATTTGATAAAAAAACGCATCGTCGTTCATCCCGTCTCAAAAACATGTATATCGATAGTTCTTGGTAGGGGTTGTGAATTGGCACCTACAAACTCGAAATCAAAAGATTCGTTCGTGCATCCAGTAGTGTACGGGTTGATTTGCCACGAAGTTCTACTCCATACTCGCATTTCGGATTCTCGTAGATCCGGGGTTCGTTTCGGGTAAGCTTCTTCTATCAAGTTCGTTTCTATTTGTCTCCACATCATTTACCATCACCACCACGCCTCCATACACATCCCACACCATCCAGCACGTTGTCACCGTCGTCCATATTCAACCCCAAGTCCAGATTTCACATATACCATCCACTCGAGTCGTAAATCGCCTAAAAATCACCACCGACCCATCTCCCAATCTATACATGCATTTTATCTGATTTTTGGACATGATATTCCTGCTATATATTTATGCTTTTTCCTAAAATTTGAGCGTAATCCGACTTCATATGCTAGGTTAATTGATTAGGTCAAGAATTAGGGTTCTTCGGGTTGAAATTGGGGATTTTTGTGTTATCTTGGATTTTAATTCGAAAATTGCTTTGAGATCAGTTTATTTGAGTTAATTATTTTTTATCGTTCAGTTTGTTGTTGGATTGAATCAATTGTCAAGTTGACGTGTGTTCGATTCGATAATCTTCCGCATCGTATTGGTTATATCATACTTTTTGGTATCAGAGCCACGTCAACTTCGGTTGGTCGTGGTTCAATCCAAATTCGTGTGTGATACAGTAGGGGTAAGAGTGTCGATCATTTTAAAAAAAATCGTTGAAAAAAAAAGAGCAGAAAATTCGATTAAAAAAAAAAGAGAATTTGATTATTCTTGTTGATCTTTGTTAGTTTTGGGTAGCTAGTAATCCTGTTGTTTTGTGTCGTGTCGCATTTTGCCGTTCTTCGTCGTATAGCGATTGAGGACGTCATCTTGCATTGTTGGGTGTCCATACTTTCATCCACATTGTTCATTATCTAGGGGGGAAATTAGAGTTTGGTGTCTTTAGCTTGGTTAGGATTGGTTTTGTGAGTTCCCTCGTTGGTTTGAGTTTGTTTGGTAGTTTCTTAGTTTGTTTGGTTTCTGTTTCTTTGTTGGATTATTGCTCTTGTTCTGGAATAATAATTATCCAAAAGTCATCCATCTTCCATCCTACAATTCCCAGTTTCCATCACACAAGCCACCAAGCCTCTAGCCAACTCCATACACTATCCGTCGGTTTTCTGCAGATTTTGCTCCCGAACTCCGATTTTTGTGCATAATACGTGTACTTTTTGTCAAATTCGGCCATCTTCAAGGTGAAATTGTCCGGTGAATATTTTCTGGTTTTGCCGTTTCTTCCAATTTCCTGTCCTTCCCACCCCTATAGCCAAGACAACCACTTTCCAGCCATATTCCCACATCCTAGCCGTGGTTTACCTGAACTTGCAGCAACTTTGTGGCATTTTCTCTACTCGAGCATTCTTGGAGCCAAGTTCGAGCTCTTGACTAGAGTTTGAGGAGCTAACCGCAGCTCTATCGGAACAACAGAGATAGTGGGATTCCAACATATATAGAGTGCAGAAATTTGAGTGATAAACACAAGAGAGAAAAAAAAGTGAAAAAAAAAGTGAGGCCCTATTTACCTTTTTCTTTCTTCTAGTTTTGTTTTGTTTTGCAGGTCTACACGATGATGCCTGGAGACAGAAATAATAAGAAGACTGATAAGTCACCAGCTGCACCGAACACTCCTTCAGATGCGTCCTCATCGGATCAATGGGATGCTCAGTTCCATTACAAAGCCATGTCTCAGTATTTTGAGAGACGCAGTCAGTTATTGGAGGACAAGCTAGAAGATTCGTTAGCCAAAGTGATGGCGCAACTCGAGCTTATCAATGCTCGACCTCCCTTACCGCCAGCAGTACAAGGCCAGCCAGTCCAGAACGAGACAGCACCTCGCCATATGGAGGTCCCCACAGATGAGACCTATGTGTATGCAGAGCCAGCCCGAGCAGAGGCCCGAGCCAATGCTAGGGAGCAGCAACCAGTGCAACGTCGTCAACCGCCAGTGCAAGAGGGCTATCACGATTATCGTGATGCAGAAGATGACTATGGTGACTTTGCAGAAGAGTCAGAGGCCGGGTTTGAGCCTTATCAGAGACGTGATCGACCCAGACAGCCTTATAGGCGCGCAGCCCGCGCCTATCCACCTTTCTAGCCCCGACATGTCAATCCTGACAGCTTGTTAAACAATATCAAAACAAGCGTACCGGCATTTGAGGGACTGCATGATCCCGACCTATACCTTGACTGGGAGAGGAGGGTCAACAAGATTTTTTAGTGTTATGACTTTTCCGAGATGAAGAAAGTGCAACTGGCTTCGATGGAGTTCACAGTGTATGCGGCTAGTTGGTGGGAGAACATCCAGAACCGCCGCCGTCAAGACAGATACCCGCCTGTCGACTCATGGTAGAAAATGAAAGATGTGATGAGGGGCCGCTTTATTCCTGTTAACTATGAATGGGAATTGGAGCGTCGACTGAGCCAGATTCACCAGAGTACTCGGTCTATTGAGGAGTACCATAAGGAGTTAGAGACTGCGATGAACCGAGTTGGCAAAGAAGAGATGCTAATAGCTACAATCAACCGGTACATCGAAGGCATGTACCCAGACATTGCCTGTGAAGTCGAGCTGAAGGACTTCACCAGTATCGAGGCCATGATTCACTATGCCTCGATAGTCGAGCGGCAGCTTAAAGAGGGATGTCGACGTTCCTCTCATTCTGTGCGAGCAAGGACACCATGGGTTCGAGACGAGTCTTCTATACCTAGGACAGCCCCTCCACATCCTCAAGGCCAAAACTCACAGCCCGTCCGCCGTTATTAGCAGACAGCTCTACAGCCTACCCGCAGACCTGAGCACAGTTCATCTACACCAAACCGGAACAATCAGAGCCGTCTGGTACAGTCGAATCAACCACAGGATAGCACACTAGGAAGGGCACGTGACGTGCAATGTCACAAGTGCCAAGGATGGGGACAGTTTCAAGCTCAGTGTCCGAATAGGCGAGTTCTTTTCCTTTCAGAGCAGAATGAGTTAGAGTCAGCAAGTGAGGATGAACTCGATGAAGTTGAGACAGCAGGGGATGATCCACAGTCCCGAGATGGTACATTAGTGGATGAAATTGATGATGAGAAGCCGGATCCAGCCCACGTCAGCTTTGTTTCGATCCGAGCTCTGAGCCTGATTCGCGAGGAGGATCAGAATGACCAGTGTGAAAACATCTTCTATGCGCGATGCTCGATCCGAGACAACATATATGCTCACTCATCATCGACAGTGGAAGTGTTGTGAATGCGATCAGCCAGTGGAGAAACTGAACCTGGTTCCACAGAAGCACCCCAAGCCGTACCGCTTGTAGTGGCTGACTGACCGAGGAGAAATGCATGTAGGATATCAGGTAAGTGTTACTTTCTCTATTGGTCATTTTGTTGATACTGTGCTTTGTGATGTCATCCCTATGGAGGCATCGCATATTCTGCTTGGTCATTCGTGGCAATTTGACAGGAAAGCTATTCATGACGGGTTTGCCAACACGTATACGGTGACCCAAGATGGACAGACCACCCGATTATGGCCACTGACACCCAATGATGTCAATGAAGATCAAAGGAGAATGCAGGAGAAGTTTAAGGAGGAAAAGGAGAAAGAGAAACGGATCGAGAGCAAGTTTACGGTTCCAGCTGGCCAATCGACGACTGACCCCAAGACCTCTAAGGGGACGGCATCAGCTTCCAAAGAGGCCACCAAGGCTGCCCATTTGGCCACCTCGTCGCCCTCCAGTGCCAACAATTCCGATCCTGTGCACCGAAATTTATTTATTAGTGCAAAGGGGGTTCAAAAAAATAATCAAAGCTGGTAAGCCTATTGTTCTAGTTAATTTTAAGGCTTATGATATTCCTGATGTTGTTGTTCCTTCTGTTTTGCAGCCGTTGATGGAGGAGTTCCAGGACGTGTTTCCTGAGGAGATTCCGAGTGGTCTGCCACCAATTCGAGGAATTGAGCACCAGATCGACTTCCAGCTAGGATCAGTCCTACCAAATAGGCCAGCATACCGTACTAGTCCCAAGAAGACTAAGAAGATTGACCGTCAGGTCAAGGAGTTGCTGGAGAAGAAGCAGATCAGAGAGAGCCTGTCACCCTGTGCTGTGCCCGTGATACTCTTACCCAAGAAGAACAACGAGTGGCGTATGTGCATGGACTGCCGGGCCATAAACAAAATAACAGTAAAGTATCACTTCCCTATTCCCCGTTTGGATGATATGTTGGATGAGTTGTCTGGAGCGTCTATTTTCTCTAAAATTGATTTACGTTCTGGATATTTTCAAGTCCGTATGAGTGAGGGGGATGAATGGAAGACTGCGTTCAAGATGAAGCATGGATTGTATGAATGGCTTGTCATGCCATTTGGGCTTACCAACACCCCTAGTACATTCATGCGTCTCATGAACCACGTCTTGAGGGATGTGATTAGGAAGTATGTGGTTGTGTATTTTGATGACATCCTTATTTACAGTACTTGCATTTCTGAGCATGTTAGACGTATTAGGTGAGTTTTTGAATTGCTGCGTGATACAAAGTTGTATGCCATCGAGGAGTGGCCCACACCTAAGACCTGTGCAGAGGTTCGGTCATTTCATGGTTTGGCTCGATTTTATAGCCGTTTTGTACGGGATTTTTCCACTATAGCCACTCCTTTGACCGAACTGAGTAAGAAAGATAGGAAGTTTGAGTGGGGCAAAGCCCAAGAGCATGCTTTTACATTGTTGAAGTCTAAATTGTGTAATGCTCCTGTTTTGGTTTTGCCTGACTTTAACAAGATGTTTGAGATTGAGTGCGATGCCTCTGGCATAGGCATTGGCGCTGTGTTGATGCAGGAAAGGAAGCCGGTTGCGTTCTTCAATGAGAAGCTCAATGGTGCAGCTTTGAGATATTCCACCTATGATAAGGAGCTATATGCACTAAAGAGGTCTTTGGAGACTTGGCAACATTACCAGCGACCAAAGGAGTTCGTGATTCACACTGATCACGAGTCCCTGAAACACCTGAATGGACAACAAAGTTTGAATGCGCGTCATGCCAGATGGGTGGAGTTCATCGAATCCTTCCCATATGTGATCAAGTACAAGAAGGGAGCAGAGAATGTGGTTGCCGATGCACTTTCCCAAAGGTATGCGCTTGTTTCTATTTTACACACACAATGTTTGGGTTTTGAGCACATTAAGAGTTTTTATTCATTTGATCTTTTCTTTGGTCCCATATTCGAGTCTTGTGTTGGAAAGTCTAGGGCCATTGATTCGTTCTATATTGGTGATGGACTTTTGTTTAAAGTCCTATGCATCTGATCTTTTCTTTGGTCCTATACTGTGTGTACCTGATTGTTCTATGCGGGAGTCGTTCATATTAGAGTCGCATGCAGGGGGTCTCATGGGTCATTTTGGTGTTAACAAAACATTGAGTCTCTTGCATGAGCATTTTTATTGGCCTCGCATGAAATGTGATGTAGAGAGAGTCTGTGCTAGGTGCATAACTTGTAGAAAGGCTAAATCCATGTCTAGTCCTTTTGGTTTGTACACGCCATTGCCGGCGCCTACTTCACCTTGGGTAGACATTTCCATGGACTTTATCTTAGGTTTACCTAGGTCTAAAACTGGTAAAGACTCTGTTTTTGTGGTTGTAGATCATTTTTCTAAGATGTCTCATTTTATTACATGCAAAAAGACTGATGATGCTGTGAACATTGCTAATCTTTTCTTTTGTGAGGTCGTCTGTTTGCATGGTCTCCCTAGAACCATTGTGTCTGATAGGGATTCAAAATTTTTGGGGCATTTTTGGAGAGTCTTGTGGGGAAAGTTGGGTACGAAGCTTCTGTTTTCTACTGCATGTCATCCGCAGATGGATGGTCAAACTGAGGTGTCAATAGGACGCTTGGTACTTTACTTCGTGCATTAGTTAAGAAGAATTTGAAATCGTGGGAGGAATGTTTGCCTTTTGCTGAGTTTGCTTATAATAAAGTTCTGCATTCTTCTACGAATATGTCGCCTTTTGAGGTTGTGTATGGTTTTAATCCGTTGACTCCAACTGATCTGTTACCTTTGCCTATTGACCATTTTTCGAGTGTGCAAGGTGTTCGAAGAGCTAAACAGGTACGAGAGATGCATGAGAAGGTGAAGGTGAAGATTGAGCTCCAAGGTGTGCGGAATGCCAACAAGGCAAACTCACATCGCAAACAAGTGATTTTCAAGCCCGGCGATAAAGTTTGGGTCCATTTCAACCCGGGGCGTTTTCCTAACCTGAGAAAATCAAAGCTCATACCCCGTAGTGACGACCCATTCACTGTGGTTGCCAAAGTCAATGACAATGCTTACCAACTCGACTTACCTGGTGAGTATAAATGTTCCCCAACGTTTAATGTTTCTGATCTCTCTCTTTTTCCTGCAGATACTTTTGATGAAGAGGACCCGAATTCGAGGTCGATTCTTTTGAGGAAGGGGGGAATGATGAGTATGGGATGAGCTTTGGCAAGCTAAATCCGGAGTTACAGCTGCGTGGTCCAGTGACGCGACTTAGAGCGAAGAAGCTGTAAGGCTACCTTCGGTGTTTTGTTGGAAAGAAGCTCGAGGAAGAGTTGATGGTTCGAAGTAGCCCCAAGCTGATTATTATGCTTTCAATACAAGATGAAGATGAAGAGGCCTAGATGGATTTAGTGCAGATTTTATTTAATTTAATTAGACTATTTTCAGTTATGGATTTTATTTAATTTGAAGCCGAAATTGATGTTAGGTGACTTGGGCATTTAGCTTGTTTTCTTTTATTTTTCAAAATTATTAAGCCCATTAACTTAATAATTTCATTTTCTCTTAGGTTAGTATTTATGCACTTTTCAAACCCTAGATTAGACAGATTGGATTTGATAAAAAAAAGCATCGTCGTTTATCCCGTCTTAAAAACACGTATATCGATAGTTCTTGGTAGGGTTTGTGAATTGGCACCTACAAATTCAAAATCAAAAGATTCGTTCGTGCATCCAGTAGTGTATGGGTTGATCTGCCACGAAGTTCTACTCTATACTCGCGTTTTGGATTCTCGTAGATCCGGGGTTCGTTTTGGGTAAGCTTCTTCTATCAAGTTCATTTCCATTCACCTCCACATCGTTTACAATCACCACTACGCCTCCATACACATCCCACACCATCCAGCACGTTGTCACCATCGTCCATATTCAACCCCAAGTCCAGATTTCACATATACCATCCAATTGAGTTGTAAATCGCCTAAAAATCACCACCGACCCATCTCACAATCTATACATGCGTTTTGCTGATTTTTGGATATGCTATTCCTGCTTATATTTATGCTTTGTCCTAAAATTTGAGCGTAGTCCGACTTCATTTGCTAGGTTAATTGATTAGGTCAAGAATTAGGGTTCTTCGGGTTGAAATTGGGGATTTTTGTATTATCTTGGATTTTAATTCGAAAATTTCTTTGAGATCAGTTTATTTGAGTTAATTATTTGTTATCATTCAATTTGTTGTTGGATTGAATCAATTGTCAAGTTGACGTGTGTTCGATTCGATAATCTTCCGCATCGTATTGGTTATATCAGAAAGATACCTAGAAATTAAGAAATTAAAGAAAATAGAAGAAAAGATGGGGGAGTTATGGGTCTGTGATGTCGAGACAGGGGAGTCAAGGTAGCGTCGGGTTTAGACTGCTTCAGAGCTGGAGATGTTGGTTTAATTTTAGCTCCGCCGAGTCTTCATGGCAACCGTGAGCTCAGTCGGGTCGCCGGCAAAGAAGGTTTCACCGGAGTTGAGTCGTCAAAGAGAGAACTTGTTTTTTTTTCTGATTTTGAGATTGAGAGAAGAAAGAAATTAAGGAAGATGAGAGGTTGAGTGGAGAGTGGAATTAGAGTTGAATTTGGGATTTGGGATCTCCATTTTCTTTTCCTTTTTACGCGAGAGAGAGAGAGAGAGAGAGAGAGAGAGCCTAAATGAGAGGAGAGTTACAAGAGGAAGAGATATAGGGGTGAGATGTGAGGTTTTGGGCTTTTTATTTTAGTTTGGGATTTTTATTTTAGTTTGCTCTAATAGTTAATTCAAAGCCCATGGACTCTAAATAATCAATTAAGAGTGTGATTCCATAACATAGATTATATTCTAATATTTTTTTTAAGTAAATTTAGATTAATTCCAAAAAATATTTCTAAAGCTTTACAATCAGTTCAAAATTATATTTTACTAATTATATAGTCATAAAAGTTCCTAAATTACGGATTTAGCTTAATCTCTTTATTTGAGATTATGAATTCCTAACTTTCAGATTTATTAAAATTAAAATTGGCCCAAATGATTTTTTTTATTGAAATTGTTTTGATATTAGGTGCGGCGCAACTAGGACCCTCATATACTTTGTAATTCTCTGCTCCATTTTACGTGAACTTTACTCACAGGTGGATGAAATTATTATCTTTGAAATAAAAGTACATGATATATGCTTTTTGAGACAGAAATATTTTTAATCCAACTTAAATTATCGTGGATGGAATGTGGATAGCGTTTCGTATGCATAGAATAGCGTTTTAGACGCACAAAGTGTTTTGTACGCACCAGAATATGTCCTATGCATAGTTCAAGATGTATTCTAGAATCAGAAGAAGAGTACCCTAAATCCACTATTCCTGCGATTTATTTCTGTTGGATATATAGTAAGAAATGCTCATGATTCTCCACCACTGAGTACGTTTTAAGAGTGCTCACCCCACATTTTTTTTAAATGTTTTCAGGTCAGTGAGCTGGGAGCAGCACGAGGGAAATGGGGGTGAACTTTATCAAAATGTTTTGTTACTTGACCTTAACTTTTACACTTGTTTCTTAAAGTAAACTATTTTGTATTTGGTATTTTATTTTTGTTAGTGGTGTTTGGATTAACTTAATGTAGTGGTTGAATATTATGGTTTTATTAATATATTAGGAGTGTGAAATTTATATTTTAGAACTTATAAGTCACTTTTTGAAATGAACATGGTGTTTATAAAACGCAGGTATTTTGATCTAAGTATATATATTTCTAAAGAATATATATATGGTTCTATTTTCATCTTAAAATTTCTGGCATGATTATTTTAGAAAAAAAATTACTTGAACTATTATTATTGGAATCATTTTCCGCTTTAAAGAATAGAAAGAGTAACATTTTAAATTATAGAATTTAAGGTGTTACAATAATGTATAAACATAAGACAACCTTCAATTCACATTTAATGTTTTTATCATTAATTGAGTAGTAGTAACATATGCAAGATCCATAAACTATAAAAGTTGGTGCAATGTTGTATTTGAATCAAGTACTAATAAACCATTCAAGATCAACATGAATTTTGAATCAATGCTCAAGATCATAACTTTCCTCGTAATCGGTGGAGCGATCCTAGATGAGACTAAACCCATCATGAATATTCCTCCATCTAATCCTGACTGCTACAAAAAGGCTAGATCAATTTTGTATTGATGAAGTTCGTGAGTCCATATGTAAGGGAGGACAATCATTTTGAGAAATATTAGATTTTGATTGCACATCCGAGCTGAGGAACCGGATTACCGGTCGTTGTTTAATTAATGTATTAACTCAAAAGGCTACCGAAAGTTGCAAGGTGGATCCCACCGTGACGGCAAACATGGCAAATCAGATTTTGGAATACTTTGAAGGCGCATCTTAATAGAATGGACCAAAGAAGAAATTATTATACCTATACATATGCACACACACACACACACACACACACACACACACATATATATATATATATATATATATATTATTTTGTTTAACAAGCACACTTCTAGTATCTAAACATGTCAAAATGTAAATGACAATAAGCTACGTATTCATTTCTTCTACTATATTTGTAATGTTTTAATTACAATATTGAGAGATAAAAAAATCGTGCTTTTCCAAGAAAGTTTATTGCTATTGTTTAAAATTTTGTAAAGATTAATTACTGCATTACTAAATTACTATACAATACAACAATACATACTTAAACATTATATGATCATAATTAAATCATTTCAAATTTTTTTGTACTTCGTATATGTTGTTTCTTTTTGTAGACTAGTTATGAAGAAATGACAAAATTAAAATCATTAAAAGATGTATACATGTTAATTAATTATACATAGTTAATCCATCTATCATTTTTATTCTATCTATTACGATCCGGCCTGACCCGATTCAAGTAACAAGTGTTCAAAAGAAAGGTGTTATTACTTATATTTTTAATTAAAATATGAACCACAAACTCAATGCGCATAAGAAAATCCACAAAGAATTTTATAGATGAGAAGTTCCATGTGCTTTGATGCAATGTGTAAATATTTGAGTTCTTTATCAATATCTTTTACAAATTATCTATAAATTTTATTCAGTGCATCCAACTTATTATAATTGCTTAAATTTGTATATAAAATGATTAATTACGATTAAATAGATAAATTTTGAAAAATTGTAAATTAGATATAAACTTTAAAATTTTGTAATTAAAACATAAATTTGTATTTTTTTTTACAAATTAGACATCTTTTTTTTTTTTTACAAGAAACGAAAATCTGATTCGACAAAAACATGACAATGTGTTGTGCTTTGGCATCAAATATTTCCACCACATCTCAAAAAGATGTCATATTGTGTGTAAAAAAAAGTAAAAAAATCAAAATCAAGATCAATATATTTTCTTTCTATTCTTCATCCAAACACAAAACACAAAATACGAAACAACGCCATTTTGCGATGAGGTGGGATATATCATATATTGTATCACTTTTAGTATGAATGATCTAAAATAATAGGTTCTTCCGCTGTCAAACACAACTCAAAAGTAATTTAAGGTTTTTTTTTGCATTTTATTAAAAATTATGGAACAAAAACACATGTTCAATATTTTAGACCAATTTATATTTTTTAAGTCAAATCAAACATTTCCTTATTTCATATGTTATTATATGTAATTAAAAATTGAAAAATGAAAGTCTAAAAAAAACCTAGCCGATTCAACCCTTCTCTTTTTTAAATATATATATATATATATATATTTTATTTTCTAGCTGGGTGTTATATTAAGAAAATAAAATATTAACGGTTAAATATATTACAAAAAGCAAACTTAACAAATAAATAATTAATTGAACAAAATGTTTTGTATAAGTTTTCCATTATTATTATTATTATTATTATTATTATTATTATTATTATTAGGATAATAATTGGATTATGTAGATAACTTCGGAATGGCCTAGTGGTGGAGTGGTGTTATTTTGAGGTTAAACGTCTCAAGTTCGAATCTCACCACCAACACCACAAGCTTGCCAAGCGTGGTTTATCTGATATGTGTAGATTGTAAAGTATTATATATGGGAAGGTTTACTCAGTGCGCATCTCGATATAAAATGGATTATATATTTATATATATATATGAGACTTAACAAAATGCGTTTGATAATGTATAAACTTAAGACAACCTTCAATTTACATTTAATATTTTTATCATTAATTGAGTAGCAGTAACATATGCAAGATCCAGAAATTATAAAAGTTTGTGCAATGTTGTATTTGAATCAAGTACTAATAAACCATATAAGATCAACATGAGTTTTGAACCAACGGTCAAGATCATAACTTTCCCCGTTATCGGTGGAGCGATCCTAAATAAGACTAAAGTCATCGTGAATATTCCTCCATCTAAACCTGACTGCTACAAAACGCTAGATCAATTTTGTATTGATGAAGTTCGTGAGTCCATATGTAAGGGAGGACAATCATTTCGAGAAAATGATTAAAAGATGTATACATCTTTATATATATAAAAGTAAGAAGTTATACCTTTAATAGAAACTTAAATTTTTCCGCCAAAACCACTTACTACATTTAGTAAGTTTATTTTATATAGCAATTTAATTTGATTTAATTTAATTTAATTGTATATTGATTAATTAATCATTAATCGCACATTAACATCATATCATATTTAATTGTTAATTTATAATTTCATACATAATACCAACTTATGATTATATTTATTAATTAATCATCAATAATAATAATAATAATTTGTACTATTTTTGGTTATATAACTTATTCAATTTAAAAAAATTAAAATTATACCATTATCGGGTCACAATTTGCCCATGCCATAAACATTGATCTATAATATATATATATATATATATATATATTGTATATCAATGATTTCATCCAGGAGAAAAATTATAAATTTAATTAATATGAATTAATGCAAATTATATTTAATCATGCAATCACCATTTAATTAGGACCATTTTTATGACTAATTATTATATACTACTCATTTGTAATTGCCAAATGATCGTGAATTCTAGATTACATTAGATTTAATTATGGAAATCATTGGCTAATGGTAATATACTTATTTAATTATGATGATTAAATTTTATTATAGTAATCACCACAAAATATATAAACATATATTAGGTGGAATTTAATATAAGAGAAGACAATAAGAACTAATTTAATTTTAAATTTATCTTAATTTGGTGCACTAATAGTCTAATACTATGATTTAACATATTCTCACATCAATTCAATAATCCCATCAAATTCGTCAACTATTTATTAATTAATTTTAAGATTTACCTTAATTAAGTATCAATACACTTAATCCCCTCAAATCAAACCCCTAAAATCCGTATTAGTCAATGAATACATTAATGAATTAATTAAAATTTCTCATTATATATAATGTTGGGGGAGTCCATTTTCTATCACTTCCCCCATCAATTTTTATTTTATTGAGAAATGCATTCATTTGTTTTTGTACTTTTAAATATCATAGTTCTATTCTATTTTTTTACTTGCAGATTTGTGAATCTCTAATTGTCATGTTTCTTACTTGCAGATTTGTGAAGTATTGACTCCATTCCGTTATAGTAGCCATGGTTCAAAAATTAAGAAAAATCGATTGATTTAAAGAGAAGGAGGAATCTTGACACATGATGGAGAAAAGAATTATGTTTTTTTTTATAGTTGTTACAATGAGTTAAAAAAGAAGATACATCGACAAATGAAGTACTTCTTGGTAATCGTAAAAAAAAAGAGCAATGGCCAAAAGGAGAGAAGAAAAAAAAATTGAAGAAGAGCCGGGCCGCACTTTTTCTTTTTATTCTTTTGTAAAATAATATTGTTGATTTCACAAATTTATTTTGTTATTGGGATGAAAAAAAAATATAGAATTTTGTGGGCTTTATTTTACTAAATACTTCTTTTTTTCTTTATGATGGACCACAATTTGTTTTTTTAATCATTAGTGTTAAATTGTTATTTTATTGTAATGTATAAATATTCCTATTAATGTTGTAAAATATTGGCGAGTTTTCATCAATGGGACTATAGAAAGAAAATAATTGTGATCAAGCAAGATAATACTTAGATTATGTTTATTGGTTATTATTGTTTTTTTTTAATTTATGTTGGGTATTTTAGTTGCATATATATTTACTGCATGATTGAATTGATATTTTATTTTAATTTTAATTATTTGAAATTGTCCTTGATAATTATTTCTTTATAAATCTAAAATAATGCATGGTCTTGAGGATTGTAATTTTTTAATCAAATTAAACCAAAAAATAGATAACTTGCGTCATTAAATATTATTCATCAATTATATACTAAAATGAGATAATTAAGTAGTTTTCTTTAGCATTGCAAAATTATGACACAAATACAACTTGATATTTCCCATTGCATTCCTAAAGATATTGATTGTAACTATTCAATTTAATTAGTATAATATTAACTCTATTTTAATTTAAAGATTTTAATTCTATAAGTCAATTGAATATATTAAAACTAAAAATATTTTTAAATTTAAAAATTTAAATGTTTTTATGTTTGGAATTTCAATTATATGAAATATATTAAAAAAAAATTACTCTCATAAATTTTAATTTCTCAAACTAAAGTTGTCACAAATTCAAGAACCCCACTAATTTTTTTTTTATTTTAAATGAACAAATTATAAAATTTTAACGAAATAAATTAAAAAGTTTAAATAAATATATTTAAAGTCTTGAAATTAAATATACATAAATTTGTCATTTTAAATATCATAAATATATTTTAAGCAATTAAGTCTTTAATTTTTTAACATTTTAAACTAATTTTATACCACATCAATGAAGCGACCAATTAAGTAGTTTTCTTTAGCATTGCAAAATTATGAAACAAATACAACTTGATATTTCGCATTGTATTCCTAAAGATATTGATTGTAACTATCCAATTTAATTAGTATAATATTAACTCTATTTTAATTTAAAAATTTTAATTCTATAAGTCAATTGAATATATTAAAACTAAAAATATTTTTAAATTAAAAAATGTAAATGTTTTTATGTTTGGAATTTCAATTATATGAAATATATTAAAAACTAATTACTCTCATAAATTTTAATTTCTCAAACTAAAGTTGTCACAAATTCAAGAACCCCAATAATTTTTTTTTATTTTAAATGAACAAATTATAAATTTTTAACGAAATAAATTAAAAGGTTTGAATAAATATATTTAAAGTCTTGAAATTAAATATACATCAATTTGTCATTTTAAAGATCCTAAATATATTTTAATCAATTAAGTCTTTAAATTTTTAACATTTTAAACTAATTTTATACCACATCAATGAAGTGACCAATTAAATAGTTTTCTTTAGCATTGCAAAATTATGAAACAAATACAACTTGATATTTCGCATTGTACATATTCCTAAAGATATTGATTGTAACTATCCAATTTAATTAGTATAATATTAACTCTATTTTAATTTAAAGATTTTAATTCTATAAGTCAATATATTAAAACTAAAAATATTTTTAAATTTAAAAATTTAAATGTTTTTATGTTTGGAATTTCAATTATATGAAATATATTAAAAACAAATTAATCTCATAAATTTTAATTTCTCAAACTAAAGTTGTCACAAATTCAAGAACCCCACTATTTTTTTTTATTTTAAATGAACAAATTATAAATTTTTAATGAAATAAATTAAAAAGTTTGAATAAATATATTTAAAGTCTTGAAATTAAATATACATAAATTTGTCATTTTAAATATCGTAAATATATTTTAATCAATTAAGTCTTTAATTTTTTAACATTTTAAACTAATTTTATACCACATCATTGAAGCGACCAATTATTTTTATAGATAAAAAAATATAAATTGTAGGGCTCAATAATGTAATTATAACGCGTTTCTCAGTCTTTCAATTGAGATCAAATATAAGTATGTGATTCTATTCCTTTAATATTAAATTAAAATTTTAAAGAAAATCAATTTACATTAGGAGGATATGCAACTTGAATCGTATGGCTTAATAGGAAGCATCATCAAACTAAGTCATAATTTTAGAAAAGTCTATTTAAATATTTAGATTTTTTTATCAAATATATTAAAAATTCAAATAAATTTACTTGAACTCCAAAATTTAGATATACATTAAAGATCTAAAATTTAATTAATTTTTATGTTAGTTTGAGATGTTCTCTACAAATAAAAGAGATGATGAAGCATCGTTCCAACCATGAAAACTCTCCCACAATGATGTCCTATTCATTTCACACAGTCCGGAGGCATGATGGAGATGTATATATTTTAATAATTCTCTTAAATGTGTTTTACATGTGTCTTTTTCTTTTTAATTTTTCTCATTGTACATAAAATTACAAAGGATTCAAATTATATTGAAATGGATTTCGGGTGAACCAATTATGTCATTTGTTTTATTGGGCATAATGAATGAAAATTTATTAATGAATATGGGTTGTCTGCCAATAAAATAGTGAACAGAATTGAATCACACGTTATATATTTTATTTACATTTTATAATTCTTTCTTTTAATTACTTAACTGTAATTTAATTATTTTATTAATTTGTAAAAATTATTTATTATAAAAATTATTTATATATCTCTCACCGTGTATCGCACGGGATGTAATACTAGTGTTAATTAATTATACATAATTAATCCATCTATGTAACACCCTAAATTCTATAATTTAAAATGTTACTCTTTCTATTCTTTAAAGCGAAAAGTTATTAACAAAAATAACAGTTCGAATAATAATTTTTTTTAATATTAACCTTGCTAGAAATTTTAAGAAGAAAATAGAACCATATATTTTCAGAAATATATGTACTTAGTTCAAAATACCAACATTTCATAAACACCAAGTTCATTTCAAAAAGGAACTCATAAATTCTAAAATATAAAATTCACACTCCTAATATTAATAAAACCATATTAGCAAACTACTAGTTTAGGTTAGTTCAAAAACACTGACAACACACATAATATCAAGTTCAAAATAGTAGACTCTAAACAACAAGCCCAAAAATTCAGGTCGGGTAATCTAAACATCTTGAGCATGCCCACCCTATTTCCTTCACGCGGCTCCAAGCTCACTGACCTGAAAACATTTAAAAATGTGGGGTGAGCACTCTTAAAACGTACTCAGTGGTGGGGGATTATGAGCATTTCTTTCTATTTATCCAACATAAATAAATCGCGGGAATAATGGATTTAGGGTACTTTTCTTCTGATTCTAGAATACATCTTGAACTATGCATAGGACATATTCTGATGCGTACGAAACGCTATTCTGATATGATGCGTATAAAACGCTATCCACATTCCATCCATGATAATTCAAGTTGGATTAAAAACATTTTTGTCTCAAACATCATATATCATATACTTTTATTTCAAAAATAATAATTTCACCCACCTGAGAATAATGAGCACCTAAAATTTAGCAGAGGATCACAAAATAGACGAAGATCCTAATTGCGCCGCACCTAGTATTAAAATAACATTAATTAAATCATTTGTATTGAATTATATTCTATAAAATTAAAATTAAACTTGATTTGAAAACTAACCTTCTTTGTATTCTAACTCCAGCTCACTACCGTTGTATAACTCTTTCATTTCCTAGCCATCTCATAAAATCTGTAGTGCATAGTTTGCTTGATATTATTTTTTTTTTCTTATGCATACGGATTAATAGATGTATACATATATATATGCCACCACCGCCGCCTTATTTCCTTCATAATCATCCTAATTTCCGCCGCCTTATATCAACTATATTATAATGCATTTTATTGGATGAAATAATAAAGAGTAAGGCGGTTAGATTTTCTATTTTTACAAGTTGATACATCTTGGACTATCTAGTCTATATATATTCCTCTCTTGATCGACTACTATAGCTATTGCATATCAAAATTATTTTAAAATCTAATATATATTCACACATGTAGTAATAATAAATTACACCTCAAGACCTATAATTAGGACACATGTATTCATAATCATTATCACTATTTATTACTATTGTAATTATCTTTAAAAAGTATTTTTATTTTATATTATTAAATCCCACACCTAATATAGTCCTAATCCTTATCATTTTTTTTTAATTTTTATTTTTATCTTAATGTCTTTGATATTATTATTATCATACAATGAATTTATCTAATGTGTAAATATATATACACACACGAATTAACATATATCATTAATCATAAGTGATTGATTTATGTAATCAAAATAAAATTATACTCTTAACTTATATAACTTTTATCTAAACAAGACTAAATATATATATATATATATATATATATATATATTATATGGCTCAAACTAAACTTTTAAAACTCAAATAATAATTAAAAATATTCTTGATATATACTAGGGGCGCAACTTCGGACTCCCTCAAGTCCAACTAATTTTATTGAGCGTTATTAAATAAATAAAACTCAATTTTTTTTTAAATAAACAAATAATTTTTATAATTTTAAATCACGTAGAAGTGGGATGTTACAATCTATCTCCTTTATTCTATCTATTACGATCCGGCCCGACCCAATTCAAGTAACAAGTCTTCAAAAGGAAGGTGTCATTACTTATATTTTAATTAAAATATGAACCACAAACTCAATGCGCAGAAGAAAATCCACAAAGAAATTTGATAGATGAGAAGCTCCATGTGCTTTGATGCAATGTGTAAATATTTGAGTTCTTTATCAATATCTTTTACAAATTATATATAAATTTTATTTAGTGCATCCAACTTATTATAATCGCTTAAATTTGAATATTAATGGTTAATTATGATTAAGTAGATAAATTTTAAAAAATTGTAACTTAGATATAAACTTTAAAATTTTGTAAAACACAAATTTGTATTTTTTTTACAAATTAGACATCATTTTTTTTACAAGAAACGAAAATCTGATTCGACAAAAACATGACAATGTATTGTGCTTTGGCATAAAATATTTCCACCACGTCTCAAAAAGATGTCATATTGTATGTAAAAAAAAGTAAAAAAATTCAAAATCAAAATCAATATGTTTTCTTTCTATTCTTCATCCAAACACAAAAAACAAAATACAAAACAACGTCATTTTGCGATGAGGAGGGATATATCATATATTGTATGACTTTTAGTATGGATGATCTAAAATAATAGGTTTTTCCACTGTCAAACACAACTCAAAAGTAATTTAACTTTTTTTTTGGCATTTTATTAAAAATTATGG
Organism: Perilla frutescens; assembly: GCA_026008535.1. Classification (NCBI taxonomy): domain Eukaryota; kingdom Viridiplantae; phylum Streptophyta; class Magnoliopsida; order Lamiales; family Lamiaceae; genus Perilla; species Perilla frutescens. Next base: position 18,832,984 of record BRKX01000005.1, read on the forward strand.
AACAAAAACATATGTTCAACATTTTCGACCAATTTATATTTTTTAAGTAAAGTCAAACATTTTCTTATTTCATATGTTATTATATGTAATAAAAAATTGAAAAATGAAAGTAAAAAAAAAAACTAGCTAATTCAACCCTTCTCTTTTTTAAATATATATATATTATTTTCTCTCTAGGTGTTATATTAAGAAAATAAAATAATAAGGGTTAAATATATTAAAAAAAACAAACTTAAAAAACAAATAATTAATAGAACACAATGTTTTGTATAAGTTTTCAATTTTTATTATTATTGTTATTATTAATATTATTATTATTATTATTACGATAATAATTGGATGTTATATATTATTTTGGAATGGTCTAGTGATGGAGTGATGTTATTTTGAGGTCAAACATCTCAAGTTCGAATCTCTCCACCAACACCAGTAGCTTGCCATGTGTAGTTTATCTCATATGTGTAGTTTGTAGAGTATTATATATGGGCGGATTTACTCAATGTGCATCTTGATATAAAATTGAATATATATATATATATATATATATATTTATATATAAGACTTAACAAAATGCGTTTAATAATGTATAAACTTCAGACAGCCTTCAATTTACATTTAATGTTTTTATCATTAATTGAGTAGTACTAACATATGCAAGATCCATAAACTATAAAAGTTGGTGGCAATGTTGTATTTGAATCAAGTACTAATAAACCATACAAGATCAACATGAGTTTTGAATCAATGGTCAAGATCATAACTTTCCTCGTAATCGGTAGAGCGATCCTAGATGAGACTAAAGCCATCGTGAATATTCCTCCATCTAAACCTGACTGCTACAAAAAGCTAGATCAATTTTGTATTGATGAAGTTCGTGAGTCCATATGTAAGGGAGGACAATCATTTCGAGAAATATTAGATTTTGGTTGCATCTCCGAGCTGAGGAACCGGATTACCGGCCGTTGTTTAGTTGATGTATTAGCTCAAAAGGCTACCGAAAGTTGCAATGTGGATCCCACCGTGGCGGCAAACTTGGCCAATCATATTTTGGATTTCTTTGAAGGCGCATCTTAAGAGAATGGACCAAAGAGGAAATTATTATATATAGACACATGCACGCGTGCGCACACACACACATATATTATTTCGATTAATAAGCTCACTTCTAGTATCTAAACATGTCAAAATATAAATGATAATAAGCTACGTATTTATTTTTTCTTCTATATTTGTAATGTTTTAATTACAATATTAAGAGATCAAAAAATCGTATTTTTCGTAGAAAGTTTATTGCAATTGTTTAAAGTTTTGTAAAGATTAATTACTGCATTACTAAATTACTATACAATACAACAATAAATAATTCAATATTATATGATCATAATTAAATCATTTCAAATTTTTTTGTAATTCGTATATGTTGTTTCTTTTTGTAGATTAGTTATGAAGAAATCACAAAATTAAAATGATTAAAAGATGTATACATGTTAATTAATTATACATAATTAATCCATCTATTAATTATTACGATCCGGCCCGACCTGATTCAAGTAACAAGTTTTCAAAAGGAACATGTTATTACTCATATTTTTAATTATAATATGAACCACAAACTTAATGCGCAGAAGAAAATCCACAAAGAAATTTGATAGATTGGAAGTTCCATGTGCTTTGATGCAATGTGTAAATATTTGAGTTCTTTATCAATATCTTTTACAAAATATCTATAAATTTTCTTTATTGCATCCAACCTATTATAATTGCTTAAATTTGAATATTAACGGTTAATTACGATTAAATAGATAAATTTTGAAAAATTGTAACTTAGATATAAACTTTAAAATTTTGTAATTAAAACGCAAATTTGTATTTTTTTTACAAATTAGACATCTTTTTTTTTTACAAGAAACGAAATCTGATTCGATAAAAACATGACAATGTGTTGTGCTTTGGCATAAAATATTTCCACCACATCTCAAAATGATGTCATATTGTATGTAAAAAAAAAGTAAAAAAATCAAAATCAAAATCAATATGTTTTCTTTCTATTCTTCATCCAAACACAAAACACAAAATACAAAACAACGCCATTTTGCGATGAGGTGGGATATATCATATATTGTATCACTTTTAGTATGGATGATCTAAAATAATAGGGTTTTCTACTCTCAAACACAACTCAAAAGTAATTTAAGGTTTTTTTTTGGCATTTTATTAAAAATTATGGAACAAAAACATATGTTCAACATTTTCGACCAATTTATATTTTTTAAGTCAAGTCAAACATTTTCTTATTTCATATGTTATTATATGTAATAAAAAATTGAAAAATGCAAGTCGAAAAAAAACTAGCTAATTAAACCCTTCTCTTTTTTAAATATATAAATATATATATATTTTATTTTCTAGCTAGGTGTTATATTAAGAAAATAAAATAATAAGGGTTAAATATATTAAAAAAAAACAAACTTAAAAAACAAATAATTAATAGAACACAATGTTTTGTATAAGTTTTCCATTTTTATTATTATTGTTATTATTATTAATATTATTATTATTATTATTATTATTATTATTACGATAATAATTGGATGTTGTATATTATTTCGAAATGGTCTAGTGATGGAGTGGTGTTATTTTGAGGTCAAACATCTCAAGTTCGAATCTCTCCACCAACACCAGTAGCTTGCCATGTGTGGTTTATCTCATATGTGTAGTTTGTAGAGTATTAATATATATGGGCGGATTTACTCAGTGTGCATCTCGATATAAAATTGAATATATATATATATATATGAGACTTAACAAAATGCGTTTAATAATGTATAAACTTAAGACAACCTTGAATTTACATTTAATGTTTTTATCATTAATTGAGTAGTAGTAACATATGCAACATCCATAAACTATAAAAGTTGGTGCAATGTTGTATTTGAATCAAGTACTAATAAACCATACAAGATCAACATGAGTTTTGAATCAATGGTCAAGATCATAACTTTCCTCGTAATCGGTGGAGTGATCCTAGATGAGACTAAAGCCATCGTGAATATTTCTCCATCTAAACCTGACTGCTACAAAAAGCTAGATCAATTTTGTATTGATGAAGTTCGTGAGTCCATATGTAAGGGAGGACAATCATTTTGAGAAATATTAGATTTTGGTTGCATCTCCGAGCTGAGGAACCGGATTACCGGTCGTTGTTTAATTGATGTATTAGCTCAAAAGGCTGCCGAAAGTTGCAATGTGGATCCCACCGTGGCGGCAAACTTGGCCAATCATATTTTGGATTTCTTTGAAGGCGCATCTTAATAGAATGGACAAAAGAGGAAATTATTATATATAGACACATGCATTCGAGCGCACACACACACACACATATTATTTCGTTTAATAAGCTCACTTCTAGTATCTAAACATGTCAAAATATAAATGATAATAAGCTACGTATTTATTTTTTATTCTATATTTGTAATGTTTTAATTACAATATTAAGAGATCAAAAAATCGTATTTTTCCTAGAAAGTTTATTGCTATTGTTTAAAGTTTTGTAAAGATTAATTACTACATTACTAAATTACTATACAATACAACAACACATAATTAAACATTATATGATCATAATTAAATCATTTCAAATTTTTTTGTAATTCGTATATGTTGTTTCTTTTTGTAAACTAGTTATGAAGAAATGACAAAATTAAAATGATTAAAAGATGTATACATGTTAATTAATTATACATAATTAATCCATCTATTAATTATTACAATCCGGCCCGACCCGATTCAAGTAACAAGTTTTCAAAAGGAAGGTGTTATTACTTATATTTTTAACTAAAATATGAACCACAAACTCAATGCGCAGAAGAAAATCCACAAAGAAATTTGATAGATGAGAAGTTCCATTTGCTTTGATGCAATGTGTAAATATTTGAGTTCTTTATCAATATCTTTTACAAAATATCTATAAATTTTATTCAGTGCATCCAACTTATTATAATCGCTTAAATTTGAATATTAACGGTTAATTACGATTAAATAGATAAATTTTGAAAAATTGTAACTTAGATATAAACTTTAAAATTTTGTAATTAAAACACAAATTTGTATTTTTTTTTACAAATTAGACATCTTTTTTTTTACAAGAAACGAAATCTGATTCGACAAAAACATGACAATGTGTTGTGCTTTGGCATAAAATATTTCCACCACATCTCAAAATGATGTCATATTGTATGTAAAAAAAAGTAAAAAAATCAAAATCAAAATCAATATGTTTTCTTTCTATTCTTCATCCAAACACAAAACACAAAATACAAAACAACGCCATTTTGCGATGAGGTGGGATATATCATATATTGTATCACTTTTAGTATGGATGATCTAAAATAATAGGGTTTTCTACTCTCAAACACAACTCAAAAGTAATTTAAGGTTTTTTTTTGGCATTTTATTAAAAATTATGGAACAAAAACATATGTTTAACATTTTCGACCAATTTATATTTTTTAAGTCAAGTCAAACATTTCCTTATTTCATATGTTATTATATATAATTAAAAATTGAAAAATGCAAGCCTAAAAAAAACTAGCTAATTCGACCATTCTCTTTTTTAAATATATAAATATATATATATATATATATATATATTATTTTCTAGCTAGGTGTTATATTAAGAAAATAAAATAATAAGGGTTAAATATATTAAAAAAGCAAACTTAAAAACAAATAATTAATTGAACACAATGTTTTGTGTTAGTGCCACCGTCATGCACTAAGTATTTGTGTTGTTAAATTGGCGAGATATGTTCGACAAAGTGTGTCTGGGTATGTCCCACTAAGTTTTATTTTTTGCTGTGCAAGAAAAGATGAACAGTTGGTGAACTGTTCCAGATTATGTCCCAGACAGAACCAGGGACACTCTATTTATAGCAGTTTCTTTGTTAGAAAGATCTTGCACCAAACTTGTTTGGAAGGTCAAGATTAATTCGCTTGACTGCCTTGTGGTGTAGATCCGGTGCTGATTTAACCCTCCTACACTTGGAAAATATCTACACATGTTTGGAAGGCCACAACCCACTTACCTAATCGGGGGATGGAGATCGACGCCTATATGAAGACCGAATTGAGGAGCAATCGGTGCCACTGATATTTTGTTTAGATTCTAGTGTTAGAATCAGTTTGTGGTCATTTTACTAACTAGTAGTTATTCCTTAAACAGTTCAACGTGATAGACTAGTTTTGAGTATTTTCGAGTGAAACACGTGAGGGGATTTTTATTCCGTTTTGTACGCAATCTCAGGAGAGATTGTAAGTTGAAGTCGTGGGTAGCTAGAGGGAGTCTAGTGTCACGGTTGTGAGGGGATCTTACAACTTTTGGCTAGCGAAAGAGTTCGAGGAGAAGAACGGACGACATAAGGCGGGAGACTTGTATGTGTAAGATCCTTAATACACTACACGAAGGAGTAACAGTCGAAACTTCAAGTTTGGGAGCAATCCCCCCAGAGTAGGTTGGTTGAACCGAACTGGTTTATCATCTCGTGCATTTTTACTGCTTTATTCTTTTATGTTCTTGCATCTGTTCCACACATATCATAGAACAGTTTTTAAGCAGTTAACTAAAAATCATATAAGCACGGATTACTGTCTTACAATTGGCACCAGAGCGGGTTGCCTGTATTCAGGGTTGATCTTGGGGTATTAATCCGTGTTCTTGTGTTGTTTTGCCGAGATGGATTCGATGAAAGAAGGAGCCTCGACGATGCGACCTCCGCTCCTTGATGGCAATAAATATGCCTATTGGAAAGCTCGAATGACAGCTTTCATTCGCTCAATTGATGAGCGTGCCTGGAAGATGGTGACGGAAGGGTGGAAGCCTCCTACCAAGAGGGATGAGAAAGGCAAAGCGGTACTGAAGCCAGAAGAAGAGTTTGACGATGTTGATTATCAGATCATGGGGCTGAATGCTAAAGCCATGAACGTCATCTTCTCTGCAGTGGACATGAACGTGTTCAAACTCATCTCCACATGTGACAAGGCAAAGGATGCATGGGATATCCTTCAAACTACTTTCGAAGGAACAAGCAATGTTCGTGCATCTCGTATGTAGCTTCTTACTATCAGATTTGAAAATCTTCGAATGGATGAAGGTGAAAAGTTTGCTGATTTCAACGCCAAAATTTGTGACATAGCTAATGAAAGCTTTGCACTTGGTGACGCCATCTCTAAGGAGAAAATTGTACGGAAAGTTCTGCGATCTCTTCCCAAGAGATTTGCATACAAAGTCACGGCAATCGAAGAGGCCAAGGACGTGAGCAAGATGAAGTTACAGGAGCTGATGGGGTCCCTGAGGACTTTTGAGATGGGACTAACAGATGAAGAGACAGTTCAGAAGAAAAGCATAGCTTTTCAATCTGGCTTCAGTTCTGATGTGCCGAGTAATGTCTCTGACAAACAGGATCTGGCTGAGTCAATTGCCTTACTGACAAAGAATTTCTCAAAATTTGTCAAACGTTATGAGAAGTCTTCACAGAATAATTCTGTCAAGAACAGATTCTCCAAACCTCAAAGAACTAAAGATAAAGATCCCAGTGAAGAAAAACTCAAGGAGGTCAAGTGTAGAGAATGTGGTGGTCTTGGGCATTATCAAGCCAAATGTGCGAACACCCTAAAGAAGAAAAATAAATCCTACAGTTCCACTCTTAGTGAAAGTGATGATCCAGATAATAGTGGGAGTGATGAAGAATGCGTGAGCAATCATATTGCTTTCATGACACATTCTCATAAAGAACCTGTGCTTAATTCTGTCTCTGACAGACAGAATGACAATGTTTCAGAATGCAGTGACGATGAAGAATTCACTAAAGAGACTGCCATTGAAACATACAAAAAGCTTCATAAGAGCTGGACCATGGTGGTTAAAGTTAATGAAGGGCTGATGAAAGGGAATGGTGATCTTATTAAAGAGAGAGATAGTCTGTCCATGCGACTCAATGAATTGCAGAATGATCTTCAACAATCCAGAAACAATTCTCACTCCCAGAATGGTGAACTGTTTCATCTAAAGAAGCTCGTCAAGATGATGAATTCAGGATCATCTCAGCTCGATGACATCCTTTCTAAAGGAAAAAGTCCGCAGGACCATACCGGACTTGGATACACTGGTGGAAAGTTCTTTGATCGTTTCTGTCAAGGACAAACATCTGGAACGCATGATGAATCTATTCCAGAACCTGAATTTAAACCAGAGATCAAGCAGCCATAGCCACAAAAGTCTCAGCCTCAAAAGATTGGAGTTGTCTGCCACTACTGTGAAAAGCCTGGTCACATTCGACTATATTGTAGGTACTACATCAATGATCTCAGAAAAATGAAGAGGAAAGGTCGATCTCAGAATGACCTGAATTTCAGAAGACAAACTGTGCGGAACAGATCCTAGCACAATCACAGGAACTATGTTATTCACACAACCCTCAATATTCATACAAAGAGCAGCTGGTACTTTGACAGCGGATGCTCGCGACACATGACTGGAGATGCCAGTATGGTAAAGAATATCCAAAATGATTGTTCTTATCAATCTGTTACTTTTGGAGATGGTGTCAAGGGAAGAGTACTTGGTCGTGGTCATCTAAATATTGAAAGGATGCCCAACTTGGAGGATGTTCTGTTTGTTGAAGGACTGAAAGCTAACTTAATTAGCATAAGTCAACTCTGCGATCAAGGTCTCTCGGTTCATTTTACTAGAGACAAATGTCTTGTGAAGAACAAAGAATGTGTGCTGCTGATGGATGGAGACAGATCAAGGGACAATTGTTACCTTCTCAACATGAAATGTAATTACTTCAGAACTCAGCTTGATGAAGCAAACATATGGCTTGAAAAGCTTGGCCATGTGAGTTACAGAAACATGCAACGTCTCATGAAGACAGAAGCTGTAAATGGAGTCCTGAAGTTTGATATTGATTGTGGCAAAATTTGTGGACCGTGTCAAGTGGGGAAACAGATTCATACATCACATAAATCTGTTAAGAAGATTACCACCTCAAAAGCTTTAGAGCTGTTGCATATGGATTTGATGGGGCCTATTCAAACTGAAAGTATTGGACGGAAGAAGTTTATTTTTGTGTGTGTGGATGACTTCACACGATTCACATGCGTTGAGTTCCTTAGAGATAAGGGAGAAACCGTTTGAACATTCAAGACTCTGTGTCTCAAGCTTGAAGTGGAGAAAGCAACAGCTGTGATGAGAATTCGAAGTGATCACGATCGTGAATTTGAAAATGCTTATTTCAAATGTTTATGAAAAGAAAGAGGTATTGCTCAGGAGTTTTTTGCACCAAAAATACCTCAACAAAATGGTGTTGTTGAGAGGAAAAATCGAACTCTTCAAGAAATGAGCCGAGTCATGTTGAAGGTAAAATTTGTCCCTGACAACTTATGGGCAGAAGTGATGAACACAACATGTCATATTATCAATCGGGTGTATTTCAGACCCAAGACAAGAGTCACTCCTTACGAGCTGTGGAAAGGGAAGAAACCGAATTTAAAGTACTTACACATCTTTGAAAGTACTTGCTATATGTTAAGAGACCGATAGCAGCTTGGCAAGTTTGATGCCAAAGGAGATTAATACATTTTTCTCGGGTACTCAAGGAATAGTCGGGCCTATTGTGTTTTCAACAAGAGGACCAAGACGGTGATGGAGTCAATTAACATTTTTGGTAATGATCTGGAAGAACCTGTTGCCCAGATTGATGAGGAAAGTATTGATGTCAACATTAATGTGCCAGCTTCTGTTCCAGACAGTTTGGAACACAATGATCAGGCTGAGTTGATGAATGAGAAACTAGATAGCTTCAAGCCTTCAAAAGGTGTGCAGAAGCATCATTCTGCAACATACATCATTGGTGATGTGAGTGAAGGAGTTAGAACCAGAGGAGTTCGAAAGAACTATCGTGAGATGATTGCAAATGTCTGCTACACTTCTACAAATGAGCCCAAGAATGTTAAAGAGGCCATACTAGATGATCGATGGATTTATGCCATGCCAGAAGAGCTCTTGCAGTTTGAAAGAAATGAAGTATGGGATTTGGTTCCATGTCCTAACGGTGTAAATGTAATCGGCACGAAGTGGATCTTCAAGAATAAAACCGATGAAGAAGGGAACATAACCAAAAATAAGGCAAGACTTGTGGCCCAGGGCTATTCTCAAGTTGAAGGTGTGGATTTTGACGAGACATTCGCTCCAGTTACTCATCTTGAATCTGTCAGGTTGCTTCTTGCCATGGCTGCATGGATGAAGTTCAAATTATACCAAATGGACGTAAAGAGTGCCTTCCTAAATGGGTACTTATCCAAAGATGGTTTTGTGTGTCAACCTAAAGGCTTTGAAGTTCCTCACCATCCTGATTATGTGTATAAATTGAAGAAGGTATTGTACAGACTCAAACAAGCCCCTTGTGCTTGTTATGAGCGACTCACAAAGTTTCTGCTGGAGAAAGGGTATGTTCATGGAGGATCTGATCGAACACTCTTTATTAAAAGAGAAAAATCTAAAGTGATCATTGTTTAGATTTATGTCGATGATATTGTCTTTGGATCTGTCTCAGACAGATTAGTGAAGAAGTTTGTCAAAGATATGACATCTGAGTTTGAGATGAGCTTGGTTGGTAAGATGACCTATTTTCTTGGGCTTCAAGTAAAGCAAAAGGATGATGGCATCTTTGTGTCTCAAACAAAGTATGCAAGGAATTTGATCACTAAATTTGGCATGGAAAGTTGCAGCCCGAAGAGAACTCCCATGGGAACTCACTTGAAGTTGACCAAAGATGAAGCTGGTGTGTCCATTGAGCAAACCTTGTACCGAAGCATGATCGGTAGCCTACTGTACCTCACTACAAGTCGGCCTGATATCAGTTACAGTGTTGGAGTTTGTGCACGCTACCAATCTGATCCCAAAGAAAGTCACTTGAAATCTGTCAAGAACATAATCAAGTACGTAAAAGGTACAACTGAGTTAGGACTTTGGTTTTCTTATGATACAAACCCTAGTCTGGTGGGGTTTTGTGATGCGGATTGGGCCGGATGCACTGAAGATCGGAAGAGTACCTCAGATGGATGTTTCTTCCTTAGAAATAATATGGTCTCATGGTTTAGCAAGAAGCAGAATTCGATATCACTTTCTACCGCCGAGGCAGAATATATAGCTGTTGGGAGTTGCTGTACTCAACTCTTGTGGATGAAGCAAATGTTGCTTGACTATGGTGTCCCACAATTTGTCCTTACCATATATGCGACAATATGAGTGCGATAAACATTTCGAAGAATCCTGTTCAGCACTCTCGAACTAAACACATAAACATTCGTCACCACTTCATCCGGGAGCTTGTTGAAGAAGTATCTCTTGTGATTGATTATGTTGCAATAGAGGCACAACTTGCGGAAATCTTCACTAAGGCACTTGATAGTGCAAGGTTTGAAACACTAAGATCCTCCTTGGGTCTTTGTATAAGTTTGATAAGCACGAATTACTGTTTTACATTTTGTATAAGTTTTCCATTATTATTATTATTATTATTATTATTATTATTATTAGGATAATAATTGGATTATGTATATTACTTCAGAATGGCCTAATGGTGTAGTGGTGTTATTTTGATGTCAAACGTCTCAAGTTCGTATCTCACCACCAATACCACTACCTTGCCAAATGTGGTTTATCTCATATGTGTAGTTTGTAGTGTATTATATATGGGCGGGTTTAATCAGTGCACATCTCGTTATAAAATGGATTATATATATATGAGACTTAACAAAATACGTTTAATAATGTATAATGTAACAGCCCGGTCCCGAGATAGGGATTAACAAATAGGGATGGGGTGTTATTAAGGGATTAATGAATAAAGTCGGAAGATTAACGAAGAAGTTTTAAGAATAAAGATATGCTTTGAAAGATAGATGGTGATACTCGGGATTACTCGGTTAAGAAGAAAACATACTTTTGTGAAATAAAACGGCTAACTAATCAGATACCAACAAGCATAGACCCATTCATAGCTCAAAGCGAATAAACAGATACCAATGTGCACAAGCCTCTTCATAGGTGATAGGAAAATATACTCGAGAAGCGGGAATAAAATTGAATATGCATCTTTATATATAGATAACCATGCCTGGGGAAATATTCATAGAATCGCGTTAAACATAATAGAACTTGAACGGAATTAGAAAGAGTGTATCAGAGTAATAGAACACATAATGGGATTTCAAAAAAAACTTAGACTATAACAAAATAATCTTGGCAGCTAACCCATATCCACAGCCACCAACATCCTCAGCATCTCAACCTGAAAATATTTGAAAAAGATAGGGCATGAGCACTAATGTACTCAGTGGGTTTTAACAAAAACACTTTAATAACTTCAAGATATCCAACAATTAACTGATGGTATATGGAGAGCAAAACGCAAAAGCCCTCTCCATATCCGTAAAAGCTTTTCTTTTCTTTTGGGCCCATCCTAGCTCAAACCTAATGTTAACTGCACCCTTAGGCATGCCTTAGGACAAAGAGGGGTTATCTCAAATATCAAAATGAGTTTGCGATGGAATTAACCCAGCAGTGACTCACTTAAAAGTTCATAGATCCTTTGAACTCAATTCCTGCTTAAGCGAAATGCTAAGTTCCTTCATTCCTTAACCTTATTAGCAAAATCAACCTAGAGCAAAGTCTAGGGGCTAATCCTTTAATATAGCATTATCTCGGCCTATGAAGGATTCTTAATCCTTAACTATACGAGCTTTTACAAAGCATAAACATTCAAATACGAGGAAATGAACGTACATAAATATAAATTGCAACTAAAGACAATTCCAAATATCTAATGCTAAGCATAAACAATACTTAAATATTTATAGCATTTCCAAACATGCTCGAGAGCTCAATTAAAATATAATATCTTCCTTTCCTTCCTTCATTGTATAGAGATTAATCAGGCAGAGCAAAATATTTTATTGGATATCTCATTTGCCCTAACATGCTTCTAGAGCTTATTAGCTCAAACTTTAGATGAGTATAGATTTACCCACCTCAACTACTAAGCAGAAGATGAAGCAATACCCAACTTATATACCCTTAACTAGGACTTAATCATAGATAGCACGACTTTAGAACCTTTAGAAAACATGAGGGTTTGAAAGACTCGAGTTTATAACATGTTTGGAAACAAAACATGGGGGATGTAGCCTGACACGGGCTGTGCTAGCATGGCACGGCCCGTGCTAGGCCTCAAGGAAAGAAAAACACGCCTAGGTCACTTGACACGGGCCGTGGCAAGCTGGCACGGTCCGTGCCATCAGTCCCGCGACTTTTCTGGGCACTTTGCACAGGTTGGCACGGGTCGTGCCAACCTGACATTGTCCGTGCCCTCTTACGGACCTCAAATTCCTTTGATTGAAGTGTTAGTGGAGGCGTTACTTGGTTGCCTCTCCCTTTCCTTGACATTTTAAACTTAAAAATAAGGCTTAGAACTTTGAATAAAATATAGAAATGAACATGCTTTTATCTTTAAAAGAAATCGACATTATAACGGCATAAACATGATAATCTTCTTTAAATGTTTAGAATAACGATGAAATATTAAATATAACTTGAATGGAACTTCAACGGAATAACGAGATTAATTACGAGAATTAATGACGAGATTAGCAATGGGAATAATAACGAGTATATCAACGAGAAATATAATGGAAACACTATTAACTTGGAACTTAACGAGAATCAAAATAACTTTAGGTGGAAAGTAAATGAGTAATAATGAATAACATGAAGAACGGAAAGTAAATGCAGAATTAAAAGATGGAAAAGAAATAGAAATTGAGACCGATGAACAAGAATGGACGGGGTTAGGTGCGTCGAAGGAAGGTGGCTAGTTCGGTGTGTCATCAAGTCACAATGGCGGCAGAGCCGCCTGCTACGACCCAATGGCGTCCCTAGCACCTTCCATCACCGCTTCCCTTCCATGCCACTCCGCTCGTCATCTTGTAGAACACTCACGAAGAACACTTTTTACATTGACAGAACCTTGACTTTTCTCTCAAAGCTTTACCACTCTCTTGGAAGTGAAAAGAATGGATGGAATGAGAAAATGAATGGTGAGGGGTAATGGTGTATTTATAGGGGGAGCTTTGGGAAGCCATTCCAGTGCAGAAACACTGCAAAAGTTACCTCGAATTCGGTTAAAAGCTGTTTTATTCGATGTCGAGGTCCAAATGACCTCAAACATGAAATCTAAAAATACCGGGAGACTCGTTGGCTCGAATACTAGTGGATCAACTTGTTTTGTGATGAGGACGGGGTCGTCAGAAGAAAGACAAGCAAAGATTCCCTTTTTAAAATTACCTTTTACTATTCACTCAGACTGACAGATTTTTCTCCCGAGTGTTCGATTAACCTCAGAATGTGTAACAGCCCGGTCTCGAGAATAGGGACGGGGTTGTTGGGTGGAAAAACCGAAGGAAATAGATAGATTAATCAAAAATTCAGGGGGTTGTTTTTAGAATTAAACTAAGTTAGTGCCTCAAAAACTTAGGCAACTTAACTTCATGATTAGGAAGAACTTATCATGTTCAATGAATTAATAAAGGTCAAAGGATTCAATCGATTCAAAGGAATGCCAAATCATAGGCCAACCGAAATTTAAACAGAATCCAAAGACAAAGAGATAAGAGTTCGACTTTATAACTAAGAAAGACTTCCTCAAAGCCACAATGGCTAAGACCCATAAAAAGGTCGGAGTCAAATAAATCATACTATCCCATTCATAGGACCAAACAAAAAAAACTAACTCAAGCTTGACTTGAACGAACAGAATCATGCTTGAAAGAAAAAGCCTCTTCGTAGGCGAACAACAACAAAAAGCATGCGAGACTTATTTACAAATCAACTGAAGATGAATAGATACCAGAATGCTCGACAGGTATGACTATTCAAATAACTTAGAATCAATAAAGGCATAACTGGGATGTCAAAAGAACATGCTTCAAAGACTTTATTGATAACTAGGATTCATAGCATTGAAAACATGCTACTATCAAGAATCAAGTTACATTAATCAAGACTAAATACTATATCAGAGTACTTAGGAGAAACTTAGCGGAAGAAAACATGTAACCATGCAGAGCAACAAACTTGAAACCTCAGAGAACTCAGACAACCCCACCAGCAACACATCACCAGCCTCAGCATCTCAACCTGAAAACACTTGAAAAAGAGAGAGTGAGCACTAATGTACTCAGTGGGGTTTTACGAGAAAACTCTTTAATAACCTTGAAATATCCAATTTATAAACTGGCGGCATATGGAGAGAAAAATGCAAAAGCCCTCTCCATACCTGTAAAACCTTTTACTTCCTTTTCTGGCGCCTTTCCTGGCTCAAACCTGTTGTCTACTACACCATTATGCCTTAGGATGAGAGAGGGGATACCTCAAATGTCCTCTAAGTATGCGAGGGGATTACCCAGCAGTGACTCCCTTTACTTTCAAATGTTCAACATTAGTGACACGAAGGTCACGGCATGATAATGCAAATAAACTATTCTTTGAGCTCGATAACCTGCTTACAACAGAAGCTATATCCTTCCTTAACCTCATTCCTTACTTAACCTTAACCTTCATTCCTTAACTTCTTTTCTTACTTAACCTTCCTTACCTACTTTACTTAGCTAGCAATACCAAGCCTAGAGCAATCATCTCAAGTTAATTCTTAATTGAGCATGATCTTGGCCTATAAGGGATTTAACGCTACACTAACAAGGCAATCCTTCATCCTTAACTATACGAACTTTAACAAAGCATAAACATTCAAATACGAGGAAATGAACGCGGATAAACATCTATTGCAATAAAGCAATTCCAAACACCTCATGCTAGCATAAATTGTATATTTCAAGGTTATTAAAGAGTTTTTTTGTAAAACCCCACTGAGTATATTAGTGCCCACCCCCTCTTTTTCAAATGTTTTCAGGTTGAGATGCTGAGGCCGGTGATGTGTTGCTGGTGGGGTTGTCTGAGTTCTCTGAGGTTTCAAGTTTGTTTCTCTGCATGGTTACATGTTTTCTTCCGCTAAGTTTCTGCTAAGTACTCTGATATAGTATTTAGTTTTGATTAATGTAACTTGATTCTTGATAGTAGCATGTTTTGAATGCTATGAATCCTAGTTATCAATAAAGTCTTTGAAGCATGTTCTTTTGACATCCCAGTTATGCCTTTATTGATTCTAAGTTATTTGAATAGTCATACCTGTCGAACATTCTGATATCTATTCATCTTCAATTGACTTGTAAATAAGTCTCGCATTCTTGTTGTTGTTGTTCGCCTGCGAAGAGGCTTTTTCTTTCAAGCATGATTCTGTTCGTTCAAGTTGAGCTTGAGTTAGTTTTTTTTGTTTGGTTCTATGAATGGGACAGTATGATTTATTTGACTCCGACCTTTTTATGGGTCTTAGCCATTATGGCTTTGAGGAAGTCTTGCTTAGTTATAAAGTCGAACTCTTATCTGTTTGTCTTTGGATTCTGTTTAAATTTCGGTTGGCCTATGATTTGGCATTCCGTTGACTCGATTGAATCCTTTGACCTTTATTAATTCATTGAACAAGATAATTTCTTCCTAATCATGAAGTTAAGTTGCCTAAGTCTTTGAGGCACTAACTTAGTTTATTTCTAAAAACAACCCCCTGGATTTCCGATTAATCTGCCTATTTCCTTCGATTTTTCCACCCAACAACCCCGTCCCTATTCTCAGGACCGGGCTATTACAGATGGTATCAGAGCCAGATTTGAAACTCTGCAGACCTGTCTCTTCTTAAAGTAATTGAGTGGGTTCTATATGAATATTGAATTGTTCAAAGGTATTAATCAGCAACCCCCAGCTCATCTTCACTCTTGCATCTTCAACAAAGTTAAGGTACGATTGAGTTAAGGTATTTTGATTATATTTAGTATAACTTCTTGAAAGTACAGGATGGGGAGAAAAGTTTTGAGCAAGATAAGGTTAGTCGATTTTTGAAAGTTGAATATTATTTCTTTCGAAATAAAATTTGTGGTTATACCAAAGTTTAAGGTGGAACTTATTGAACTAAGATCTAGATCAATGTTTTAAAGAGTTTTGAGTTATTAAGGACTCGAGTAAGCGGCAGATCTTTTCAGAATATTATTTTCTGCAAATACTCAAACTATTTCGGTTATTTTGGACCATTAAAATTTTTGAGTAAAGTTATAAAGTTTGAAAGTTGATTTAAAAATCTTCTTTTGATAAAGGCTTGTCTACTGCCCATAAAGAAAGAATTTGAGGATGAGTTAAGGATGAATGAGGCATAGAGAATATAGTTAGAAAATAGACTATAGCGAGCTTGAATTAAGGAGAATTCTAGAATTCCCTTTGGGTTCTCTTAAGAGCCTAGATTTAATAAGTTCCCTCTCGTGGAACTAGCGTTAAATAGAGTGGTTCGAAAGAACATTTTATCGCAAGGATGTTCGTGAGAAGATTAAAGGGTTCCGATAGCAGAAGTGAGAGTAAGGTTATGAAGTTAAAGCCAGAAGCAAGAAGAGGAGCAGTCAAGATAAAGGCTAGTTATTAGATTGTGAATCTAATGCAAGTTCAAGGAATCCCCACGCAAGAGTTTTCAACTCAAGAGAAGTCTCGTTTAAAGACCCAATCGCGTTTGCAAGGAATGAAGATTCGTTCCCTTGGATAGAAGCTCAATGATTCGATAATCATACATTCAAGGTAGTTTGAAGACACATTCGGCGGTGTTTTCAGAAGAAGTTAAAGTCGGATCATTTAAGTTTAGAAGGTGCCATAGATCAAGTCATTTTGTCGTGTCCCTTTCGATAAATAGGAAGTAATTCCCGGGATATCGCTTTCCCGGCCAAGTGAAGCCATTTGAAGTCCAACCGACTCGTGCTATTTCATAGCAACCTCACCAAGAAGAAGGTACGTGATACTCAAGAAAGAGAAGACCCGAAGAAGATCATTAAGAAGATAGACCTAGTATTCGGTAGATTGAGAGTTTCAGTATGATGGAAGTTTTTGTTGAGTCTATTTATTCATTCTCGTGTCAATAGAATCGATTTGTTCATTCTCTTTTGGAATCGATGTATTCTCTTGTTAATTGAACCAATTTCCCTTCAATAGCTTCGTATCAATTGAAATTCTCCATTTATACCATTTGAAAATCTTTGACTATATCCGTTTGGATAATTTGCAATCTGTTGGATGATACTTCTTTGATCATCAAGAATCAGCAATAACATTTCCTTGTTAGGCTATGCTAATGCCTTTGAGAAAATATTTCTGCACGGTTTTCAGTTGATAACCGTTGATTTCTTCCATATCTTTGTTATATGCAAGAACCCTTTAATTTTATAAGTCCTCTGAAAAGGCAATGTTTTTGGCATATATAACCTAGTGTTATATCTCTTCCAGTTTTAAGCTTGTTAAAGAATTATTGATCAAGATAAAGCCCTCACTCAGAGGCATTCATTTATTTTGCTCCCACTCATAGTACTCGAGTGTGGATCTTGGAATAAAGTAGAGAGCTATAGCAGTATTCCTTCTAGTCAGGGTTGGAGAAATAAGAGATAGTATTCCCTAGTAAGGAGTAGAATCCAAGTAAGTGCCAGATAGTATTCTCTAAGTTTAGGACGCGCGTTTCCAAGAAGATTTCTCAGCTCGTTGCATTTGGAGTCGATCTAAGGAATGACGGCAGATAAGTTTTGAGCGTGCAGTTAAAAGTCCAGACGTGCGATCGTTACGCCAGCAAGCAATGGTGACCACCAGCAGGAGCCACGAAGTCAGATGACTACTTCAAGAAAAAGAGACGACTGTGAAGGAGAATTTAAAGATGGAGCCGCATCACGAAGTACGTCCCAAGAAGATGAAGAAGTCGAACCTCAGGAAGTAAAGATGAAGATAAAATGACTTTTCGAACGTGGTAGAGCATGCAAGGAACCATCAAAGTAGGTGCCCGATTTTTTGAGTTTATCGTCTAGTTCAAGTTCGTTTAAGTTTTTCAAAGCTGCAGAAGGTAAAGCCATAAGCAAAAGCAAATCCAAGCAAGACAAAAGAAGGATGGACTAGTTGAGACCGCACGGCTCGTGCATAAGGAGCAAGTTTAGTAAATTTTTCTTTTATTTATTTCGTTGATTGAATAGTTTCTAGAGGTTCGCTCGAATGCAAGATCATAAGAAGTTTGTGTAAAGCGTTGTTTCCAGAGAGATTTCATTAAAGAAGAAAAGATAAAAGATGTTAAGGCTTTGAGGAAGAAAAGAAAAATGATTATAGAAGTACTAGTCCTGCGTGAGGACTATTTTATAAGGGAAGGCTTCAGGCTATTCTTAGCCGTATAGTAAAGATTTCAAACCTATGTTGTTTCAGTAAGGCTTTAAGTTCTTGAAGAGGTATCCAGATCTCTATTGAGATGAAGTAAATTTCGGGACGAAATTTTTTTAAAGGGGTGTAGGATGTAACAATCCGGATTTTCAGAAGGTGATTAAGTAATTCCTAATTTTAATTAGGAAATATTAAGAGAAAATTTTAAGCATAATTAAGATGTTTCGGTTCTAAGCCGCAATTTTAGGATCGTTTTTCGTGAAAGGAGTTGACCCAAGGAGCATGCCGGTGTTTCGGATTTTGAATCTGAAGTCGTTTCAGTTCTCGGTGATATAAAATGCGTTTAAAGAAGTTATGAATAGTGTTTTTCTGTAGGAGCGCATTCGTTAGAAATTTGTGAAATCTCGTGTGTTGACCCAAGCCTTGTTCTTTCAAGCCTACCTTATAGAAAATTTCTCAAGGAATCCATTGGCATTCCCGGATTTTCATTCTGAGGTCAATCGAGTGCTCGGGAATTTTATTTGTTCCTTGTGTGGAATAGTAACTTTAATTTTGAAAAGAGAATATTTTCTCATTTTCCTTCAAGATGACTCGTTCTTTATTCCGAGTCAAGTTGGTTCAATAATACTCGAACCAAGGAACCTTTCGGTATTTTTGGATTTTGTGAATGAGGTCATTTGGACCTCGCCTTTGAGAAAAGTACCTTTTAGCCGAGCACGATATTTTTAAAGCAGTATCGTTGCACTGCAGAAGCTTCCAGAGGAAGCCATTTATTTTTCTATAAATAGAGCCCCTCCCCCTTCATTTTTCCTCGCTCATTCATTTCTTAATCCCCCAATTCTGTAGTAGAGAGAGAGAGAGTGGGGAGCCTCTTCGTGAGGCACCCCCAGTGTTGAGAGAGAGAGCGGTGTGAGGGGCACCACGGGGGCAGCAAGGGGCGCCGCGGGGCTGGTGCAAGGGGGCGCCGGCACGTTTTCGTGTGGAGGCCATAACTTTCGCCTCGGTTGGAACTACGAGGCGCATGAGTACTCAAATCGAAGATCTTTTGATGATCTACGAGGTAGCAGTGGCTGATCGTCCATGATCTCGATCTTTCGAATTAGATTTTCCATCCCCTTTTGTGGTAATTTCAGATCTCTTAATCGTTTAAATTTTCGTGTTTTAAGTTATAGTTAAGGGTCAAGGGTTTAGATATCATTTCGATGTCTTAGGAGCTTGAATAAGGTTTCAAGTCAGTGATTGAATTCTTTAAAGATGAGGTGAACTCCTAGGAGGCCCGAGGAAGGATTTTTGGCTCGTAGCTTCGTCTACGTGCTCGTTATCGAGGTGTTCATCATCGAGGTGGGTGGTTCTAAACTAAGTATAAGGTTTGAGCTATTAAGCTCTAAAAGCATGTTAAGGTAAGGAAAATATCCAATTAAAATATTTTATACTCTGCATGTTTAGTCTCTGTACAAGGAAAGGAAAGAAATAAAGGAATTATATGCATGATATTGTTGAATTGTTATTTGAGTTTGATAAGTATATGAAGTTATTATAAGTTAAGTGAGCTCTCAAGTATGTTTAGAAATGCTAGAATTGTTTATATACAATTGATGCTAGCCCAAGATCTAGAATTGCTTTTAGTTGCAATCTATGCTTATGCCCATTCATTTTCTAGTATTTGGTTATTGGGTTTTGCTAAGCTTAATTAGCTAAGGATATGCTAGAATTGTTTATATACAATTGATGCTAGCATGAGGTGTTTAGAATTACTTTATTGCAATCGATGTTTATCCGCGTTCATTTCCTCGTATTTGAATGTTTATGCTTTGTTAAAGCTCGTATAGCTAAGGATTAAGGATTGCCTTGTTAGTGTAGCGTTAAATCCCTTGTAGGCCGAGATCATTCTTAATTAAGAATTAGCTTTAGATGATTGCTCTAGGCTTAGTATTGCTAGCTAAGCCAAGTAGGTAAGGAAGGTTAAGTAAGAAAGGAAGTTAAGGAATGAAGGATAAGGTTAAGTAAGGAATGAGGTTAAGGAAGGATATAGCTTCTGTTGTAAGTAGATTATCGAGCTCAAAGAACAGTTTATTTACATTATCATACCTTGACCCTCGCATACTCATAGGACATGTTAGGTATCCCCTCTCTCATCCTAAGGCATAAGGGTGCAGTAGACAGCAAGTTTGAGCTAGGAAAGGCGCCAGAAAAGGAAGTAAAAGGTTTTACGGGTATGGAGAGGGCTTTTGCATTATTCTCTCCATATGCCGTCAGTTTATAAATTGTATATTTCAAGGTTATTAAAGAGTTTTCTCATAAAACCCCACTGAGTAAATTAGTGCTCACCACCTCTTTTTCAAATGTTTTCAGGTTGAGATGCTGAGGCCGGTGATGTGTTGCTGGTGGGGTTGTCTGAGTTCTCTGAGGTTTCAAGTTTGTTGCTCTGCATGGTTACATGTTTTCTACCGCTAAGTATCTACTAAGTACTCTGATATAGTATTTAGTCTTGATTAATGTAACTTGATTCTTGATAGTAGCATGTTTTGAATGCTATGAATCTAAGTCTTTGAAGTATGTTCTTTTGACATCCCAGTTATGCATTTATTGATTCTAAGTTATTTGAATAGTCATACTTGTCGAGCATTCTGGTATCTATTCATCTTCAGTTGACTTGTAAATAAGTCTCGCATGCTTGTTGTTGTTGTTCGCCTGCGAAGAGGCTTTTTCTTTCAAGCATGATTCTGTTCGTTCAAGTTAAGCTTGAGTTAGTTTTTTTGTTTGGTCCTATGAATGGGACAGTATGATTTATTTGACTCCGACCTTTTTATGGGTCTTAGACATTATGGCTTTGAGGAAGTCTTGCTTAGTTATAAATTCGAACTCTTATCTGTTTGTCTTTGGATTCTGTTTAAATTTCGGTTGGCCTATGATTTGACATTCATTTGACTCGATTAAATCCTTTGACCTTTATTAATTCGTTGAACATGATAAGTTCTTCCTAACCATGAAGTTAAGTTGCCTAAATTTTTGAGGCACTAACTTAGTTTAATTCTAAAAACAACCCCCTGGATTTCCGATTAATCTACCTATTTCCTTCGATTTTTCCACCCAACAACCCCATCCCTATTCCCGGGACCGAGCTGTTACAGAATGGAAATCCGTGAATGTCAACAAAATCCTTGAGTCATTTTCCATAAGAGGAGCCTGACAGAACTAGACTCGGATCAATGAGGAGGATTTTGTAAATTTCTCAAAACACGAACGCACGCAAAAGTTACTATTTATTTACCCTATAAATACGTTTTTCATCACCGGGAACTCAAATGACTTTAGAATAAAATTCCGAGAACACCGGCACACTCTTTGAGTTAAAACCTTCTTAACAAGACGAATATCGGCCATAAGAGAGTTAAAATCAAATTTTCCGAAAAGATTATTTTACGAAAATGGACCCCTAAAATTGTGATTGACATCTGACTTCACTTAAACCTTATTTAACTTCTTCCTTAACTAATTAATTACCATTAAGAATCCTCTAAACCTTATTCGAAAATCTGGAGTGTTACATATAAACTTAAGGCAACCTTCAATCTGGAGTGTTTTTTATCATTAATTGAGTAGTAGTAACAATTTACATTTAATGTTTTTGAATCAATGGTCAAGATCATAACTTTCCTCGTAATCGGTGGAGTGATCCTAGATGAGACTAAAGCCATCGTGAATATTCCTCCATCTAAACCTGACTGCTACAAAAAGCTAGATTAATTTTGTATTGATGAAGTTCGTGAGTCCATATGTAAGGGAGGACAATCATTTCGAGAAATATTAGATTTTGGTTGCATCTCCGAGATGAGGAACCGGATTACCAGTCGTTGTTTAATTGATGTATTAGCTCAAAAGGCTGCCGAAAGTTGCAATGTGGATCCCACCGTGCCGGCAAACTTGGCCAATCAGATTTTGGATTTCTTTAAAGGCGCGTCTTAATAGAATGGACCAAGGAGGAAATTATTATACATAGACATATGCACAGACACATATATTTTGTTTAACAAGCACACTTCTAGTATCTAAACATGTCAAAATATAAATGACAATAAGTTGCGTATTCATTTTTTCTACTATATTTGTAATGTTTTAATTACGATATTGAGAGATCAAAATATCATGTTTTTCCTAGAAAGTTTATTGCTATTGTTTAAAATTTTGTAAAGATTAATTACCGCATTACTAAATTACTGTACAATAGAACTATACATAATTAAACATTATATGATCATAATTAAATCATTTTAACAATTTTTGTAATTCGTATATGTTGTTTTTTTTTGTAGACTAGTTATGAAGAAATGACAAAATTAAAATGAATAAAAGATGTATATATGCTAATTAATTATACATAATTAATCCATCTATCATTTTTATTCTATCTATTACGATCCGGCCCGACCCGATTCAAGTAACAAGTCTTCAAAAGGAAGGTGTTATTACTTATATTTTTAATTAAAATATGAACCACAAACTAAATACGCAAAAGAAAATCCACAAAGAAATTTGATAGATGAGAAGTTCCATGTGCTTTGATGCAATGTGCAAATATTTGAGTTCTTTATCAGTATCTTTTACAAATTATCTATAAATTTTATTCAGTGCATCCAACTTATTATAATCGCTTAAATTTGAATATTAAACGGTCAATTATGATTAAATAGATAAAATTTGAAAATTTTGTAACATAGATATAAACTTTAAAATTTTGTAATTAAAACACAACTTTGTATTTTTTTACAACAAATGAAAATCTGATTCGGCAAAAACTTGACAATGTGTTGTGCTTTGGTATAAAATATTTCCACCACATCTCAAAAAGATGTCATATTGTATGGAAAAAATAAAAAAATAAAAAAGTAAAAAAATTAAAATCAATATATTTTCTTTCTATTCTTCATCCAAACACAAAATACAAAACAATGCCATTTTGCGATGAGATGGGATATATCATATATTGTATCATTTTTATTAAGGATGATCTAAAATAATAAGTTTTTCCAATGTCAAACACAACTCAAAAGTAATTTAAGGTTTTTTTTGCCATTTTATTAAAAATTATGGAACAAAAACATATGTTCAACATTTTCGACCAATTTATATTTTTTAAGTCAAGTCAAACATTTTCTTATTTTATATGTTATTTGTCACGACCCCAAATTAATATCTGATTAATATGAAGTGTGACTGGCATGACTCGATCCCAATGAAGGATGGATCAAGGCGCGAACCGAAAATAATTAAATAAAGGAATGAACTACTGTCTTCCAGGAACGATATTTGCTGTTAACTCAAATTCTGGACTGACTTTCATTTCTCAAAGTATAACTGAAGAAATATATATACCTCAGAATAACAAAAAGGTATCAGCGAGTTCAAGACATACTGAAGACTTGACTCGATTAGACTTAATTAGCGGAAGCAATATAACATAACAAAATACAGAAAATATTCTGAGTCCTGTACAAAACAACTTTCTTTCTCAGCACTTCACCCTGCACCATCAACACTCAACCTGCACATTTAAAAACAAACATGCAGGGCTCAGTACAAGTATACTCAGTTAACACATTGCCAAAAATATCATAATGTATCTGATATTATGAACGTTTGTTAAAACTGGTTTTATTATCATGCATCTGAGTAAACACACAGGGGCTTTATCTGAAAAGGCCCTGTGTTTTACTAAATCATTTTCTCTCATTGCGCGTTCTTTTCTGTTGTATGATCATCCATATCCTAATTGAATACCGAGGAATAGCTCCGCTCAGCCTTTTCTAGGGACGTCGAGGAGTAGCTCCGCTAAAGCCTTTTCCACGAATACATATCTGAACTAAACTCCGAGGAATAGCTCCACTCAGCCTTTTCCACGGACGTTTAGCATCGTCGATGTCTTAGTTAGGAATAGCTCCATTTAGCCTTTCCACGGAAGTCTAGTTTCTGGAAAAATTTACAGTGACTCCATACGATAACTAACAAAAAAGTTATGACTGATTTACTAGAATGTGGCAAATCTGCCACGAATTTTCGAAAGAAAAACACGTGACCTGACTTTTACGATTTTTCATAATTTACTCAAAATGAATTAGAGACTGAGACCTATACCATTGGAAATCCACTTAAGTCTAGTTTCCAGAAAAATTTACGGTGTCTCAATCCGACGTATAACGAGGGAGTTATGCTCGTTTTACCGAAGGGTGACGAGTCTGCCGAAAGTGAAGTGCACGGGCGTGCTACCTGTGCTCGCTCGCGTGCATCCCTGCGGTCACGCCCTTAGGCGCTCGCGCTCGTCCCCGCGCTCACGCGGAACTGAGGCCGAGAGACGAGCCGTTTTCAACACAACTTCATAACACCTCTCAAACTCATAACCATCTACATGATTTGAAACATAAACCACCTCATTTCTACCATCTAACATGATTCAAAAACTCAAAATATGATTTCCAACACAACACCAAACCTATATATATAACTCATGCAAACTAGAAATATATATCTACATAACTCATGGTTTCTTGCGACCTTTCAAGAACAACTAAGCACGAAAGCTTGATGAAGGTAGGTGGAGCAAGGCTGGAATCAGCTGGGTTTTGTTGAATCGAAGCTTACAACGATGTCGACGAACACCGTAAGAGAATGGTGAAGAATGGCTGGAACAAGTTGGAGTTCTCCTCCGCAAATGGCTGCAGCTAGCTATGTTCTTCCTCCTTCTCTCTTGAAAATTTGTGTGTAGAAATGAAGGTGATGAAATGGAAAAGAAGAAATGAGAAGCTGATCTCTCTCTCTCCTTCGCTGCTCTCGGTTTTGAAGAAATCAAAAGAATTGGTGCTTTGCTTTTGGCTGTTTTGATATAAATGGAGGGGAATGGGGCTGCAGCTCTTAATCATACTCTTTTCCTTCCGAAAGTGGTTTGCAATAAAAAGAGGTATTGGCAGCTTGGTTTGACTAAGAGAATAGGTAAGGCTTGTCATTAATTGAAGGTAGGCTAGGGTTTTTTTTCCAACTAGACAATGATGAATTGTCAAAGAGAGGTATGGCCTCCCATGCTTGGGAGTTGACCAAGAAATTCCCGATTTAAAATACCGATTATTCAGTTATCGTGATATTTTTCTTCTCCGGAAAAATCCCGAACTTACCCGAGCTTGATGAAATAAATCACTTATTTTAAAACAATAATTTATCTGAAATTACTTGGTTTTAAAATACCACTTCGAAATACTGGTTTTAATTTCTCAACCATTAAAACATCCGAACTAGAGAATATCAAATTCTCTCAGATTTTAAATCACCCTGTTTAAATTATCTTAATTTAAACACTAATAACTGGAGAATATCCGATTCTCCCAGTCCTGAAAATATTTATCGGAATATCTAATTCACGATAAACACACACCGTAAATTTAAAAGAATAAGAATTTGATTTATCTGAAATTACAATTCCGGCTTTCCGTAACTAAAACGGGGATTAAACCCTAACTGGAATAATTAACGGATACTTTCGACCCTAATCTGATTGAAAATTACTATAATAAATTGTAATTTCGAAAATTAACTGCAATTAAGCAGTAATTAATTTACGGGGTATTACATTTCACCCCCTTAAAATAAATTTCGTCCCGAAATTTACATACTTTAGAGGAACAATTCTGGGTACTTTACTTTCATCTTATCCTCGAGTTCCCATGTCGCTTCTTCCTGACCATGGTGACTCCACAAGATCTTAACTAGAGGAATAGACTTGTTCCTCAAATCCTGGACCTTTCGATCCAACATGCCTTCTAGTTTCTTCATAAGTTAGATCAAGATCTAACTCAATTTCACTGTATTGAATCACATGCTTGGGATCATACACGTATTTTCTTAACTGAAAAACATGAAATACGTCATGAACATTACCAAAACTGGGTGGTAATGCCAATCTTTACGCCACTACGTCTATCCGCTCAAGGATCTCGTAAGGTCCTATGAAACGTGGTCGTAACTTTCCCTTTACACCGAATCTTATTATCCCCCTGGAAGGAGATACTTTCAGGAAGACCTTGTCTCCTGTTGTAAATTGTAAATCTGTATGGCGTTTATCCGCATACGACTTTTGCCGACTCTGGGCTTCTTGAATCTTCTGACAGATTTTTCTGATAATTTCAATCACTTCTGACATTGAGTCTGGCCCAAGAATCCTATTTTCACCCACTCCATCCCAGTAAAGTGGTGATCTGCACTTTCGCCCGTACAAATCTTTGTATAGCCCCATATTGATGGTTGCTTGATAACTATTGTTATAGGCAAACTCAATCAACGCTAATATTTCCTCCCAGCTTCCACCCCTGTCTAGGACCACTGTTCTCAACATGTCCTCAAATGTTTGGATGGTCCTTTCGGGCTATCCATCTGTTTGTGGGTGAAACGTTGTACTGAAATTGAGTTAAGTTTCCAGCTCCTTTTTGTAAACTAATCCAAAATCTTGAGGTAAACTTTGAATCTCTGTCCGATGTTATCGACACCAGAACACAATGAAAGCGTAGAATGTCTCTGACATAAAACTGAGCTAGCTTATTCGATCCATCCGTAACACAGATCGGAAGGAAATGGGCTGACTTTGTGAGCCTATCAATAATGACCCATATGGCCGTATTTCCTCGTCTTGACTTGGGTAGGCCTATCACAAAATCCATCGCTATGTGTTCCCACTTCCACTCGGGAATCTCTAACAGTTGTAGCGCACCATAAGGCCTTTGGTGCAATGCCTTAACTTGTTGACACGACAAGCATCGCTCAACATAGGAAGCTACGTCCTGTTTCATTCCTTCTCACCATAATTTCTGCTTCAAATCCTGATACATTTTCATACTTCTCGGGTGTGCTGTATACGGAGTATCATGAGCCTCGCTCATGATCTCGTTTCTGAGTTCAACACAGGGTGGAACACATATCCTGTCTTTATAAAGGATAGCATTATCTGGTGCTTCTTTGAAACTTTCTATTTTTCCTGATCTGATCTTCAAGCACATCTCTTCCATGGCTTGATCTTTTTTCTGTGCCTCAATTATCTTTTTTCAGAGATCTGGTACAGCTACTAATGTTGCCACATAACATATAATCATCTCAGTTGGGTAAACTACCTCTAGATGTATGCTTTCAAAGTCCCTGATAAGTTTCTTCTCCTGAGTGAGGAGAAAACCCAACCTACTTGTTTTACGACTCAAGGCATCCACTACTACATTAGCCTTGCCTAGGTGGTAACTGATTCCACAGTCGTAGTCCTTTACTAATTGAGCCATCTGCGCTGTCTCATATTTAAATCCTTCTGCTCGAAAAAGTACTTTAGACTCTTGTGATCTGTGAAAATCTCATACCTAACTTCGTATAGGTGGTGTCTCCAGATTTTCAAGGCATGCACTATTGCTGCCAATTCTAAGTCATGCATAGGATAATTCAACTCATGAATTCTTAACTGTCTGGACGCATACGCTATGACTCTACCTTCCTACATTAGGACACATCCTAATCCATTCTTCGAAGCATCCATGTAGATCACAAATTCTTTACCACTGACTGGGATAGCTAACACTGGAGCAGTGGTTAATCTCTTCTCAAGCTCCTGGAAACTGGCTTCACATTCTTATGACCACTGGTACTTGATTCCCTTCTTTAGCAATTGTGTCATTGGCCTAGATATCTTGTAGAATCCTTCTTTTAATCTCCTATAGTATCCAGCTAATCCTAAGAAACTTTCGATTTCGTTAAGAGTAGTTGGAGACTTCCATTCTTGTGTTGTCTCTACTTTAGAGGGGTCCATTTTGATTCTTTCTGCTGACACAATGTGTCCAAGGAACATCACTTCCTTTAGCCAAAATTCACATTTCCTGAACTTGGCGTAAAGTTACTCATTTCTTAGTGTCTCTAACACTGTCCTCAGATGCTCTGCATGATCTAATTCATTCTTGGAATAGATGAGAATATCATCTATGAACACAAGGACAAACTGATCCAAAAATGGATGAAATACTCTATTCATGAGGTCCATGAATACTACTGGAGCATTTGTCAATCCAAATGGCATTACTGTAAACTTGTAAAGACCATATCTGGTTCAGAAAGTTGTCTTGGGTATATCTTCTGACTTGATCTTTTTCTTTCAAGTTCTTGAACTTGCTCAATTTCTTCATCAGGTTCCACTGGCTGAGTCTTCACTTAAATGAAAGCCAACTTAAAGGGAACTAAGGCAATCTAGATTCCTCTAAATTCCTCTATGTTCTTTGAGGCTTAAATTTATGAAACAACCTGACTTATCTGAATTCCGATTATGCAAAAGCCCGACTTATCTAAAGTCTGACTCAATTGAACTTTGCAATGATCTAAACTGCATTACTAAAATCTGGCAACCTCGGGTGCCTGCTTAACTGTTATATCGTGAGCTTGCCTCAACGAAATAAAAATCATTGAAACTCTTTTTAAACATAAAAGGTCTTTCATAAACTTTTTCTGATGCAAAACTTTTACCAATATCTGATTGGTCTTACCATGCCATTATCTGAATGGTCTTTACTGAAAATTTTGCCAACATCTGGATGGCTTGATCTGAATACTTTTATAAAAATCTCACCATTATTTAAATGGCTTAACTAAAAATTTTTATAACTTTGCTATTATCTGAATAGCCTGAACTGAAAGATTTTCAAAATCTCGCCATTATCTGAATGGCCTGAACTGAAAGATTTTCAAATCTCGCCATTATCTGAATGGCCTGAACTGAAAGATTTTCAAAATCTTGCCATTATCTGAATGGCCTGCTTGAATACTGTAATTTTGACAATCACATACCTTTCTTCTTTTGTTGAGACTGATGTGATGGAGTGCTGAGAGTTGTTAACTGATCACTGAACAGTCTAAGGAAAAATCTAAGACTTAACTGAAAGAACTTAGAGCTCAGAGCAAAAATGCCCTGATACCACTCTGTCACGACCCCAAATTAATATCTGATTAATATGAAGTGTGACTGGCACGACTCAATCCCAATGAAAGATGGATCAAGGTGCGAACCGGAAATAATTAAATAAAGAAATGAACTACTGTCTTCCAGGAATGATATTTGCTGTGAACTCAAATTCTGGATTGACTTTCATTTCTCAAAATATAACTGAAGAAATATATATACCTCAGAATAACAAAAAGGTATCAGTGAGCTCAAGACATACTGAAGACTTGACTCGATTAGACTTAATTAGCGGAAGCAATATAACATAACAAAATACAGAAAATATTCTGAGTCCTGTACAAAATAACTTTCTTTCTCCGCACTTCACCCTGCACCATCAACACTCAACCTGCACATTTAAAAACAAACATGTAGGGCTCAGTACAAGTATACTCAGTGAACACATTGCCAAAAATATCATAATGTATCTGATATTATGAATGTTTGTTAAAACTGGTTTTATTATCATGCATCTGAGTAAACACACATGGGTTTTATCTGAAAAGGCCCCATGTTTTACTAAATCATTTTCTGTCTTTGCGCATGCTTTTCTGTTGTATGATCATCCATATCCAACTGAATACCGAGGAATAGCTCCGCTCAGCCTTTTCCAAGGACGTCGAGGAATAGTTCCGCTAAAGCCTTTTCCACGAATACATATCTGAACTAAACTCCGAGGAATAGCTCCGCTCAGCCTTTTCCACAGACGTTTAGCATCGTCAATGTCTTAGTCAGGAATAGCTCTGCTTAGCCTTTCCCTCTTCCTAATATCACCGACCTTAAGTGTACACTAACCTCGGTTAACACGCTACGTTAGCACGAGGCCCGATCGATTTAAGAGTTAGAAAGCCCCTTGCAAGGTAACTAAAAATAGATAAGGATATCATACAAAACAAAACATTTTATGCATGACAATAACTTAATTGCATCAGAAATAAATAACTTCAAGTGAGTAAAAACTCAAATCATTATTTGGACTAAGAGTCCGTTGAAAAGAAAGCCCACCTTTCACCGATGTTTTAAAACGGCAACTGCTAGTTCTTCACAGGTCTTATCCCTCACGGATCTGCTAGCCTTCAATATATAAAAATATACTTAGCATGTTGATCTTAAAACTGACAGGACTCAACACGACACGAAGGCCTATTAGGGTCTAGTATCCGTTCTAAATTTTCTCTTAGCTTAAGGGTTAATCTCAACCCTAGCTATTAAACATCATAAGGCATACATCATCATCATTTAAGGTATCAAAAATACCTTAACATAATCACAACTAGATTCTAGGAACAAAGTCAACACTAAGCTCATAGATTAAACAATGTTCTGCACAATGTCTATCTTTGAAAAAAATTCTGTTTTGACTCACTAAGGTACAGGGATTGTGCCATATACCAATGGAAAGCCAGGGAAGTATAGTTTCTGGCAAAATTTACAGTGACTCCATACAATAACTAACAAAAAAGTTATGACTGATTTACTAGAAGGTGGCAAATCTGCCACGAATTTCCGAAAGAAAAACACGTGACCTGACTTTGACGATTTTTCATAATTTACTCAGAATGAATTAGAGACAGACACCCATACCATTGGAAAGCCACTTAAGTCTAGTTTTCGGAAAAATTTACGGTGTCTCAATCCGACGTATAACGAGGGAGTTAAGCTCGTTTTACCAAAGGGTGGCGAGTCTGCTGAAAGTGAGGTGCGCAGGCGTGCTACCTATGCGCGCTCGCGCGCGTCCCCGCGGTCGCGCCCTTGCACGCTTGCGCTCGTCCCCACGCTCATGCGGAACTGAGGCCAAGAGATGAGCCGTTTTCAACAAAACTTCATAACACCTCTCAAACTCATAACCATCTACATGCTTTGAAACATAAACCACCTCATTTCTACCATCTAACATGATTCAAAAACTCAAAATATGATTTCCAACACAATACCAAACCTATATATATAATTCATGCAAACTAGAAATATATATCTACATAACTCATGGTTTCTTTCGATATACCTTTCCAGAACAACTAAGCACGAAAGCTTGATGAAGATAGGTGAAGCAAGGCTGGAATCAGCTGGGTTTCGTTGAATCGAAGCTTGCAACGATGTCGACGAACACCGTAAGAGAATGGTGAAGAACGGCTGGAACAAGCTGGAGTTCTCCTCCGCAAATGGCTGCAGCTAGCTATGTTCTTCCTCCTTCTCTCTTGAAAATTTGTGTGTAGAAATGAAGGTGATGAAATGGAAAAGAAGAAATGAGAAGCTGATCTCTCTCTCTCCTTCGCTGCTCTCGGTTTTGAAGAAATCAAAAGAATTGGTGCTTTGCTTTTGGTTGTTTTGATATAAATGGAGAGGAATGGTGCTGCAGCTCTTAATCATACTCCTTTCCATACGAAAGTGGTTTGCAATAAAAATAGGTATTGGCAGCTTGGTTTGACTAAGAGAATAGGTAAGGCTTGTCATTAATTGAAGGTAGGCTAGGGGTTTTTTTTCCAACTAGACAATGATGAATTGTCAAAGAGAGGTATGGCCTCCCATGCTTGGGAGTTGACCAAGAAATTCCCGATTTAAAATACCGATTATTAGGTTATCGTGATATTTTCCTTCTCCGAAAAAATCCCGAACTTACCCGAGCTTGATGAAATAAATCACTTATTTTAAAATAATAATTTATCTGAAATTACTTGGTTTTAAAATACCACTTCGAAATACTGGTTTTAATTTCTCGACCATTAAAACATCCGAACTAGAGAATATCAAATTCTCTCGGATTTTAAATCACCCTGTTTAAATTATCTTAATTTAAACACTAATGACTGGAGAATATCTGATTTTCCCAGTCCTGAAAATATTTATCGGAATATCTAATTCACGATAAATACACACCGCAAATTTAAAAGAATAAGAATTGGATTTATCTGAAATTACAATTCCGGCTTTCCATAACTAAAACGGGGATTAAACCCTAACTGGAATAATTAACCCACCTAAGGGGATTAATTAACCTTGAATTTTATAGAACTTAATGGATACTTTCGACCCTAATCTGATTGAAAATTACTATACTAAATAGTAATTTCAACAATTAATTGCAATTAAGCAGTAATTAATTTACGAGGTATTACATTATTATATGAAATTAAAAATTGAAAAATGCAAGTCTAACAAAAAACTAGCTAATTCAACACTTCTCTTATATATATATATATATATATATATATATATATATATATATATATATATATATATATTAAGAAAATAAATATTAAGGGTTAAATTTATTAAAAAAATCAATCTTAAAAACAAATAATTAATTAAACACAATGTTTTGTATAAGTTTTCCATTATTATTATTATTATTATTATTATTATTAGGATAATAATTGGATTATGTAGATTACTTCGGAATGGCCTAGTGGTGTAGTGGTGTTATCTTGAGGTCAAACGTCTCAAGTTCGAATCTCACCACCAGCACCACTAGCTTGCCAAGTGTGGTTTATCTCATGTGTAGTTTGTAGTGTATAATATATGAGCGGATTTACTCAGTGCGCATCTCGTTATAAAATCGATTATATATATATATATATATATATATATATATATATATGTATGTATATATATATATATATGAGACTTAACAAAATGCGTTTAATAATGTATAAACTTAAGACAACCTTTGTAACAACCCACTTTTATGTGATTTTAATTATTGAAATTATTTGATTGATTTGAAATCAAGTTTTACTTTATTTGAAATTGCTCGATAGAATTAGATGGACTTAAGTGAATCCGATATTGCGCCCCTAGTTTAGAACAAAAAAATTAAAATTTAAACTTTGACCTTATAAGAATTATTATATGGGCTAGTTAAATATTCTCAAATTTATTTCCTGTTTACTTTTGAAATCAAAAGAATTTATTTAATTTTAAGGATAAATGTAAGATCACTAAATATTTCTCTTATTCTTATATTTATCCTTTTCTGAAAAATTAATATTATAGTTAAAGTTTATCGGCTCTTTGTTATGATCTTATTCTTATCATCATCCTGCCCAGAAGCTTCCTGCTCCTATATTTATACAAAACGGACTGATACACTCTTCTTCAAAAAAACTCACAATTTCAACACCTTTATTTTTGAAGAGAATTTCGACTCCTTATTCAAGCAAGAATTCAAAACACAATTCAGGTACCTTCTCGCATATTCAATTTGAATGACAATGAGTTTGATAAATTCATTTTCACAGCTAATTAACATGTTATCTAGCATCTGATTTCAGTCTCCTTTAGAAATTTAGAATAAAGTAAAAGAAAACAAGAGAGCATGATTTTATTTAAATTCATTAATCACATATCAACGAATAAAGTTCAATTGAAATTCTTCCTGCTTCTATTTACATACAATCACCAAGTTTCTCAATTCCTTAAAATTGTTCCCCGACTCACATTTTCGACAACCAAAACCAAGATCAAAATTCACGTCTCTGCATACTTCCTAATTCCCACACCACAATTAACCAACATAAAACCCAAAACATGATTCATCAACACCATCCCATCAAGACTAAGTCTTTCCAAGAATTTAGAAACTTAATTATAAAAATTCAGAAAAATAAAAGAGAAGAAAGAGGAAGTGACTGGGCTGGGATTGGTGTAGGAGCCTCCTTGTTCCGTTGAGTTTGAGTCGCAGCTGGGGGATAGACTCTCATTGAATTCACATCAGTAGGCTAGGAAGTTGGGTTCAGCCGGGTCAAGTAGTCGAGTCGGGCAGGGTCCTCTGTCGAGGTTGAGCTGTCATGGGAGTCGAAGCAAGGGAGAGACGTCATCGGCTGGGGCTTGGGTCATGGCGAGGTTTGCCTGGGCCGCGGTGGTTCTTGGCTGTTTAAGTCGCTTGTCATCGGTTGTCGGTGGGCAACAGTGAGCTCGCCGGAGTCAAGAAGAAGAGAGAAGGGTGATGAGGGTAGTCTAACCGTAGAAGCTGATAAAGAGAGAGGAGGAAAAGAAATTGGGATTTAGGGATTTATGAGCAAGCATTTCTTATTTGGTAATTTCTATTTTAGTTCCCCATTTACATTTACAGTAGAGAGAGAGAGAGAGAGAGAGTGAATGAGAGAATGAAGAGATGAAGTTGATTAATGGATTTGACTTTCCAATTGTGTGCTGTCGTAATTTTAGAAAAAGAGGTGAGGGGGGTTTAATTGAAATTAAGTTATTTGCATCATGATCCCTTTATCATTAATTTTCATAATTCAGAAAAAGGCCCCATGAAGTTTATAAATTTTGGAATACATTTATTTAAAAATATATTGGATCTCATAAACTTTTCAGAAATTAATATCTAGCCCAAAACTTCATAAATTGATTAAATAAACCCATAAATTTCTTATTTTCAGATTTATTAAATTTATATTTGGCCCAAATAATTTATTTGAAATTATTTTGATACTAGGTATGGCGCAATTAGGACCCTCGTCCATTTTGTGATTCTCTACTCAATTTACGTGCTCCTTGTTCTCAGGTGGGTAAAATTATTATCTTTGAAATAAAAGTATATGATGTATGCTTTTTGAGACAGAAATGTTTTTAATCCAACTTGAATTATCATGGATGGAATATGGATAGCGTTTTATACGCATCAGATCAGAATAGCGTTTCATACGCATAGAAGCGTTTTGTACGCACCAGAATATGTCCTGTGCACAGTTCAAGATGTATTCTAGAATCAGAAGAAGAGTACCCTAAATCCATTATTCCTGCGATTTATTTCAGTTGGATAAATAGAAAGAAATGCTCATGATCCCCACCACTGAGTACGTTTTAAGAGTGCTCACCCCCACATTTTTAAATGTTTTCAGGTCATTGAGCTTGGAGCGGCGTGAAGGAAATGGGGGTTGGCATTTTGGTTACTTAATCTGAACTTTTAGACTTGCTGCTTAAAATAAATTATTTTAAACTTGATATTTTGTGTTCGTTTAGTGTTTTTTTTTTTGGACTAACTTGAATTAATAGTTAAATATTATAGTTTTATCAATGTTTTGGGTATCAATTTTATATTTTAGAACTTAAAAGTTACTTTTTGAAATGAACTGGAGTATATTAAAGTTTATGAAATGTTATATTTTGATATAAGTGTATATAATTTTAAAAAGAATATATATTGTGCTATATTTTCCTACTTGGGATTTCTAGCATAATTATTTTAGAAAAAAAAAATATATACTCGAACCATTATTTTATTGCTAATCATTTTCCGCTTTAATAAAAGATAGAAGAGTAACATTTTAAATTATAGAATTTAGGGTGTTACAACCTTGAATTTACATTTAATGTTTTTATCATTAATTGAGTAGTAGTAACATATGCAAGATGCATAAACTATAAAAGTTGGTGCAATGTTGTATTTGAATCAAGTACTAATAAACCATACAAGATCAACATGAGTTTTGAATCAATGGTCAAGATCATAACTTTCCTCGTAATCGGTGGAGCGATCCTAGATGAGACTAAATCCATCGTGAATATTCCTCCATCTAAACCTGACTGCTACAAAAAGCTAGATCAATTTTGTATTGATGAAGTTCGTGAGTCTATATGTAAGGGAGGACAATCATTTCGAGAAATATTAGATTTTGGTTGCATCTCCAAGCTGAGGAACCGGATTACCGGTCGTTGTTTAATTGATGTATTAGCTCAAAAGGCTGCCGAAAGTTGCAATGTGGATTCCACCGTGGCGGCAAACTTGGCCAATCAGATTTTGGATTTCTTTGAAGGCGCATCTTAATAGAATGGACCAAGGAGGAAATTATTATACATAGACATATGCACACACACACACACACACACATATATTTTGTTTGACAAGCAAACTTCTAGTATCCGAACATGTCAAAATATAAATGACAATAAGCTGCATATTCATTTTTCTACTATATTTGTAATGTTTTAATTACAATATTGAGAGATCAAAAAATCACGTTTTTCCTAGAAAAGTTTATTGCTATTGTTTAATATTTTGTAAAGATTAATTACTGCATTACTAAATTACTATACAATACAACAATACATACTTAAACAATATATAATCATAATTAAATCATTTCAAATTTTTTTGTAATTCGTATATGTTGTTTCTTTTTGTAGACTAGTTATGAAGAAATGATAAAATTAAAATGATTAAAAGATGTATACATGTTAATTAATTATACATAATTAATCCATCTATCATTTTAATTCTATCTATTACGATCCGGCCCGACCCGATTCAAGTAAAAAGTCTTCAAAAGGAATGTATTATTACTTATATTTTTAATTAAAATATGAACCACAAACTCAATGCGCAGAAGAAAATCCACAAAGAAATTTGATAGATGAGAAGTTCCATGTGCTTTGATGCAATGTGCAAATATTTGAGTTCTTTATCAATATCATTTACAAATTATATATAAATTTTATTCAGTGCATCCAACTTATTATAATCGCTTAAATTTGAATATTAAACAGTTAAGTACGATTAAATAAATAAAATTTGAAATATTTGTAACTTAGATATAAACTTTAAAATTTTGTATTTATAAATTTTATTGAGTGCATCCAACTTATTATAATCGCTTAAATTTGAATATTAAACGGTTAATTACGATTAAATAGATAAAATTTGAAAAATTTGTAACTTAGATATAAACTTTAAAATTTTGTAATTAAAACACAAATTTGTGTTTTTTTACAAAATTTTTTTACAACAGATGAAAATCTGATTCGGCAAAAACTTGACAATGTTATGTGCTTTGGCATAAAATATTTCCACCACATCTCAAAAAGATGTCATATTGTATGTAAAATATAAAAAAATAAAAAAGTAAAAAAATCAAAATTAAAATCAATATATTTTCTTTCTATTCTTCATCCAAACACAAAATACAAAACAACGCCATTTTGCGATGAGGTGCGATATATCATATATTGTATCATTTTTAGTATGGATGATCTAAAATAATAGGTTTTTCCACTGTCAAACACAACTCAAAGGTAATTTAAGGTTTTTTTTGGCATTTTATTAAAAATTATGGAACAAAAACATATGTTCAACATTTTCGACCAATTTATACTTTTTAAGTCAAGTCAAACATCTCATTATTTCATATGTTATTATATGTAATTAAAAATTGAAAAATGAAAGTCTAAAAAAAACTAGCTAATTCAACCCTTCTCTTTTTTAAATATATATATATATATATATATATATATTATTTTCTAACTAGGTGTTATATTAAGAAAATAAAATATTAAGGGTTAAATATATATTAAAAAAAGCAAACTTAAAAACAAATAATTAATTGAACACAATGTTTTGTATAAGTTTTCCATTATTATTATTATTATTATTATTATTATTATTATTATTATTATTATTATTATTATTATTATTATTATTAGGATAATAATTGGATTATGTAGATTACTTCGGAATGGCCTAGTGGTGTAGTGGTGTTATCTTGAGGTCAAACGTTTCAAGTTCGAATCTCACCAACAGCACCACTAGCTTGCCAAGTGTGGTTTATCTCATATGTGTAGTTTGTAGAGTATTATATATGAGCGGATTTACTCAGTGCGTATCTCGTTATAAAATGGATTATATATATATATATGAGACTTAACAAAATGCGTTTCATAATGTATAAACTTAAGACAACCTTGAATTTACATTTAATGTTTTTATCATTAATTGAGTAGTAGTAACATATGCAAGATGCATAAACTATAAAAGTTGATGCAATGTTGTATTTGAATCAAGTACTAATAAACCATACAAGATCAACATGAGTTTTGAATCAATGGTCAAGATCATAACTTTCCTCGTAATCGGTGGAGCGATCCTAGATGAGACTAAAGCCATCGTGAATATTCCTCCATCTAAACCTGACTGCTACAAAAAGCTAGATCAATTTTGTATTGATGAAGTTCGTGAGTCTATATGTAAGGGAGGACAATCATTTCGAGAAATATTAGATTTTGGTTGCATCTCCGAGCTGAGGAACCGGATTACCGGTCGTTGTTTAATTGATGTATTAGCTCAAAAGGCTGCCGAAAGTTGCAAAGTGGATTCCACCGTGGCGGCAAACTTGGCCAATCAGATTTTGGATTTCTTTGAAGGCGCATCTTAATAGAATGGACCAAGGAGGAAATTATTATACATAGACATATGCACACACACACACACACACACACACACACACACACACACACACACATATATTTTGTTTAACAAGCAAACTTCTAGTATCCGAACATGTCAAAATATAAATGACAATAAGATGTGTATTCATTTTTCTACTATATTTGTAATGTTTTAATTACAATATTGAGATATCAAAAAATCACATTTTTCCTAGAAAGTTTATTGCTATTGTTTAATATTTTGTAAAGATTAATTACTGCATTACTAAATTACTATACAGTACAACAATACATACTTAAACATTATATGATCATAATTAAATCATTTCAAATTATTTTGTAATTCGTGTATGTTGTTTCTTTTTGTAGACTAGTTATGAAGAAATGATAAAATTAAAATGATTAAAAGATGTATACATGTTAATTAATTATACATAATTAATCCTTCTATCATTTTAATTCTATCTATTACGATCCGGCCCGACCCGATTCAAGTAAAAAGTCTTCAAAAGGAATGTATTATTACTTATATTTTTAATTAAAATATGAACCACAAACTCAATGCGCAGAAGAAAATCCACAAAGAAATTTGATAGATGAGAATTTCCATGTGCTTTGATGCAATGTGCAAATATTTGAGTTCTTTATCAATGTCATTTACAAATTATATATAAATTTTATTCAGTACATCCAACTTATTATAATCGCTTAAATTTGAATATTAAACAGTTAATTACGATTAAATAAATAAAATTTGAAAAATTTGTAACTTAGATATAAACTTTAAAATTTTGTATTTATAAATTTTATTCAGTGCATCCAACTTATTATAATCGCTTAAATTTGAATATTAAACGGTTAATTACGATTAAATAGATAAAATTTTAAAAACTTGTAACTTAGATATAAACTTTAAAATTTTGTAATTAAAACACAAATTTGTGTTTTTTTACAATTTTTTTTTACAACAGATGAAAATCTGATTCGGCAAAAACTTGACAATGTTATGTGCTTTGGCATAAAATATTTCCACCACATCTCAAAAAGATGTCATATTGTATGTAAAATATAAAAAAATAAAAAAGTAAAAAAATCAAAATCAAAATCAATATATTTTCTTTCTATTCTTCATCCAAACACAAAATACAAAATACAAAACAACGCCATTTTGCGATGAGGTGGGATATATCATATATTGTATCATTTTTAGTATGGATGATCTAAAATAATAGGTTTTTCCACTGTCAAACACAACTCAAAAGTAATTTAAGGTTTTTTTTGGCATTTTATTAAAAATTATGGAACAAAAACATATGTTCAACATTTTCGACCAATTTATATTTTTTAAGTCATGTCAAACATTTCCTTATTTCATATGTTATTATATGTAATTAAAAATTGAAAAATGAAAGTCTAAAAAAAACTAGCTAATTCAACCCTTCTCTTTTTTAAATATATATATATATATATATATATATATATATATATTATTTTCTCTCTAGGTGTTATATTAAGAAAATAAAATATTAAAGGTTAAATATATATTAAAAAAAGCAAACTTAAAAACAAATAATTAATTGAACACAATGTTTTGTATAAGTTTTCCATTATTATTATTATTATTATTATTATTATTATTATTATTATTATTAGGATAATAATTGGATTATGTAGATTACTTCGGAATGGCCTAGTGGTGTAGTGGTGTTATCTTGAGGTCAAACGTCTCAAGTTCGAATCTCACCACCAGCACCACTAGCTTGCCAAGTGTGGTTTATCTCATATGTATAGTTTGTAGTGTATTATATATGAGCGGATTTACTCAGTGCGCATCTCGTTATAAAATGGATTATATATATATATATATATATGAGACTTAACAAAATGCGTTTAATAATGTATAAACTTAAGACAACCTTGAATTTACATTTAATATTTTTATCATTAATTGAGTAATAGTAACATATGCAAGATGCATAAACTATAAAAGTTGGTGCAATGATGTATTTGAATCAAGTACTAATAAACCATACAAGATCAACATGAGTTTTGAATCAATGGTCAAGATCATAACTTTCCTCGTAATCGGTGGAGCGATCCTAGATGAGACTAAAGCCATCATGAATATTCCTCCATCTAAACTTGACTGCTACAAAAAGCTAGATTAATTTTGTATTGATGAAGTTCGTGAGTCTATATGTAAGGGAGGACAATCATTTCGAGAAATATTAGATTTTGGTTGCATCTCCGAGCTGAGGAACCGGATTACCGGTCGTTGTTTAATTGATGTATTAGCTCAAAAGGCTGCCGAAAGTTGCAATGTGGATTCCACCGTGGCGGCAAACTTGGCCAATCAGATTTTGGATTTCTTTGAAGGCGCATCTTAATAGAATGGACCAAGGAGGAAATTATTATACATAGACATATGCACACACACACACACAAACATATATTTTGTTGAACAAGCAAACTTCTAGTATCCGAACATGTCAAAATATAAATGACAATAAGATGCGTATTCATTTTTCTACTATATTTGTAATGTTTTAATTACAATATTGAGAGATCAAAAAATCACGTTTTTCCTAGAAAGTTTATTGCTATTGTTTAATATTTTGTAAAGATTAATTACTGCATTACTAAATTAGTATACAATACAACAATACATACTTAAACATTATATGATCATAATTAAATCATTTCAAATTTTTTTTGTAATTCGTATATGTTGTTTCTTTTTGTAGACTAGTTATGAAGAAATGATAAAATTAAAATGAGTAAAAGATGTATACATGTTAATTAATTATACATAATTAATCCATCTATCATTTTAATTCTATCTATTACGATCCGACCCGACCCGATTCAAGTAAAAAGTCTTCAAAAGGAATGTATTATTACTTATATTTTTAATTAAAATATGAACCACAAACTCAATGCGCAGAAGAAAATCCACAAAGAAATTTGATAGATGAGAAGTTCCATGTGCTTTGATGCAATGTGCAAATATTTGAGTTCTTTATCAATATAATTTACAAATTATATATAAATTTTATTCAGTGCATCCAACTTATTATAATCGCTTAAATTTGAATATTAAACAGTTAATTACGATTAAATAAATAAAATTTGAAAAATTTGTAACTTAGATATAAACTTTAAATTTTTGTATTTATAAATTTTATTCAGTGCATCTAACTTATTATAATTGCTTAAATTTGAATATTAAACGGTTAATTATGATTAAATAGATAAAATTTTAAAAATTTGTAACTTAGATATAAACTTTAAAATTTTGTAATTAAAACACAAATTTGTGTTTTTTTACAATTTTTTTTTACAACAGACGAAAATCTCATTCGGCAAAAACTTGACAATGTTATGTGCTTTGGCATAAAATATTTCCACCACATCTCAAAAAGATGTCATATTGCATGTAAAATATAAAAAAATAAAAAAGTAAAAAAATCAAAATCAAATCAATATATTTTCTTTCTATTCTTCATCCAAACACAAAATACAAAATACAAAATACAAAACAACGCCATTTTACGATGAGGTGGGATATATCATATATTGTATCATTTTTAGTATGGATGGTCTAAAATAATAGGTTTTTCCACTGTCAAACACAACTCAAAAGTAATTTAAGGTTTTTTTTGGCATTTTATTAAAAATTATCGATATGTTCAACATTTTCGACCAATTTATATTTTTTTAAGTCAAGTCAAACATTTCCTTATTTCATATGTTATTATATGTAATTAAAAATTGAAAAATGAAAGTCTAAAAAAAACTAGCTAATTCAACCCTTCTCTTTTTTAAATATATATATATATATATATTATTTTCTCTCTAGGTGTTATATTAAGAAAATAAAATATTAAGGGTTAAATATATATTAAAAAAAGCAAACTTAAAACACAAATAATTAATTGAACACAATGTTTTGTATAAGTTTTCCATTATTATTATTATTATTATTATTATTAT
The DNA here is from genome assembly GCA_026008535.1 of Perilla frutescens. NCBI lineage: Eukaryota > Viridiplantae > Streptophyta > Magnoliopsida > Lamiales > Lamiaceae > Perilla > Perilla frutescens. The sequence continues at coordinate 18,875,535 of BRKX01000005.1, forward strand.
TATTAGGATAATAATTGGATTATGTATATTACTTCGGAATAGCCTAGTGGTGTAGTGTGTTATCTTGAGGTTAAACGTCTCAAGTTCGAATCTCACCACCAACACCACTAGCTTGCCAAGTGTGGTTTATCTCATATTTGTAGTTTGTAGTATATTATATATGGCGGGTTTACTCAGTGCGCATCTCGTTATAAAATGGATTATATATATATATATATGAGACTTAACAAAATGCGTTTAATAATGTATAAACTTAAGACAACCTTGAATTTACATTTAATGTTTTTATCATTAATTGAGTAGTAGTAACATATGCAAGATCCATAAACTATAAAAGTTGGTGTAATGTTGTATTTAAATCAAGTACTAATAAACCATACAAGATCAACATGAGTTTTGACTCATTGGTCAAGATCATAACTTTCCTCGTAATCGGTGGAGCGATCCTAGATGACACTAAAGCCATCGTGAATATTCCTCCATCTAAACCTGACTGCTACAAAAAGCTAGATCAATTTTGTATTGATGAAGTTCGTGAGTCTATATGCAAGGGAGGACAATCATTTCGAGAAATATTAGATTTTGGTTGCATCTCCGAGCTGAGGAACCGGATTACCGGTCGTTGTTTAATTGATGTATTAGCTCAAAAGGCTGCCGAAAGTTGCAATGTGGATTCCACCGTGGCGGCAAACTTGGCCAATCAGATTTTGGATTTCTTTGAAGGCGCATCTTAATAGAATGGACCAAGGAGGAAATTATTATACATAAACATATGCACACACACACACATATATATTTTGTTTAACAAGCAAACTTCTAGTATCCGAACATGTCAAAATATAAATGACAATAAGATGCGTATTCATTTTTCTACTATATTTGTAATGTTTTAATTACAATATTGAGAGATCAAAAAATCACGTTTTTCCTAGAAAGTTTATTGCCATTGTTTAATATTTTGTAAAGATTAATTACTGCATTACTAAATTACTATACAATACAACAATACATACTTAAACATTATATGATCATAATTAAATCATTTCAAATTTTTTTGTAATTCGTATATGTTGTTTCTTTTTGTAGACTAGTTATGAAGAAATGATAAAATTAAAATGATTAAAAGATGTATACATGTTAATTAATTATACATAATTAATCCATCTATCATTTTAATTCTATCTATTACGATACGGCCCGACCCGATTCAAGTTACAAGTCTTCAAAAGGATGGTGTTATTACTTATATTTTTAACTAAAATATGAACCACAAACTCAATGCGCAGAAGAAAATCCACAAAGAAATTTGATAGATGAGAAGTTCCATGTGCTTTGATGCAATGTGCATATATTTGAGTTCTTTATCAATATCATTTACAAATTATATATAAATTTTATTCAGTGCATCCAACTTATTATAATCGCTTAAATTTGAATATTAAACAGTTAATTACGATTAAATAAATAAAATTTGAAAAATTTGTAACTTAGATATAAACTTTAAAATTTTGTATTTATAAATTTTATTCAGTGCATCCAACTTATTATAATCGCTTAAATTTGAATATTAAACGGTTAATTACGATTAAATAGATAAAATTTTAAAAATTTGTAACTTAGATATAAACTTTAAAATTTTGTAATTAAAACACAAATTTGTGTTTCTTTACAATTTTTTTTTACAACAGATGAAAATCTGATTCGGCAAAAACTTGACAATGTTATGTGCTTTGGCATAAAATATTTCCACCACATCTCAAAAAGATGTCATATTGTATGTAAAATATAAAAAAATAAAAAAGTAAAAAAATCAAAATCAAAATCAATATATTTTCTTTCTATTCTTCCTCCAAACACAAAATACAAAATACAAAACAACGCCATTTTGCGATGAGGTGGGATATATCATATATTGTATCATTTTTAGTATGGATGATCTAAAATAATAGGTTTTTCCACTGTCACACACAACTCAAAAGTAATTTAAGGTTTTTTTTGGCATTTTATTAAAAATTATGGAACAAAAACATATGTTCAACATTGTCGACCAATTTATATTTTTTTAAGTCAAGTCAAACATTTCCTTATTTCATATGTTATTATATGTAATTAAAAATTGAAAAATGAAAGTGTAAAAAAAACTAGCTAATTCAACCCTTCTCTTTTTTAAATATATATATATTTATATATATTATTTTCTCTCTAGGTGTTATATTAAGAAAATAAAATATTAAGGGTTAAATATATATTAAAAAAAGCAAACTTAAAACACAAATAATTAATTGAACACAATGTTTTGTATAAGTTTTCCATTATTATTATTATTATTATTATTATTATTATTATTATTATTATTATTATTATTATTATTATTAGGATAATAATTGGATTATGTAGATTACTTCGGAATGGCCTAGTGGTGTAGTGTGTTATCTTGAGGTCAAACGTCTCAAGTTCGAATCTCACCACCAACACCACTAGCTTGCCAAGTGTGGTTTATCTCATATGTGTAGTTTGTAGTGTATTATATATGAGCGGGTTTACTCAGTGCGCATCTCGTTTTAAAATGGATTATATATATATATATATATATGATACTTAACAAAATGCGTTTAATAATGTATAAACTTAAGACAACCTTCAATTTACATTTAATGTTTTTATCATTAATTGAGTAGTAGTAACATATGCAAGATCCATAAACTATAAAAGTTGGTGCAATGTTGTATTTGAATCAAGTACTAATAAACCATACAAGATCAATATGAGTTTTGAATCAATGGTCAAGATCATAACTTTCCTCGTAATTGGAGGAGCAATCCTAGATGAGACTAAAGCCATCGTGAATATTCCTCCATCTAAACCTGACTGCTACAAAACGCTAGATCAATTTTGTATTGATGAAGTTCGTAAGTCTATATGTAAAGGAGGACAATCATTTCAAGAAATATTAGATTTTGGTTGCATCTTCGAGCTGAGGAACCGGATTACCGGTCGTTGTTTAATTGATGTTTTAGCTCAAAAGGCTGCCGAAAGTTGCAATGTGGATCACACCGTGGCGGCAAACTTGGCCAATCAGATTTTGGATTTCTTTGAAGGCGCATCTTAATAGAATGGACCAAGGAGGAAATTATTATACATCGACATATGCGCACACACACACACATATTATTTTGTTTAACAAGCACACTTCTAGTATCTAAACATGTCAAAATATAAATGACAATAAAATGCGTATTCATTTTTCTACTATATTTGTAATGTTTTAATTATAATATTGAGAGATCAAAAAATCACATTTTTCGTAGAAAGTTTATTGCTATTGTTTAAAATTTTGTAAAGATTAATTACTGCATTACTAAATTACTATACAATACAACTATACATAATTAAACATTATATGATCATAATTAAATCATTTCAAAAAAATTTGTAATTCGTATATGGTTTTTTTTTTGTAGACTAGTTATGAAGAAATGACAAAATTAAAATGAATAAGAGATGTATACATGTTAATTAATTATCAATAATTAATCCATCTATCATTTTCATTCTATCTATTACGATCCGGCCCGACCCGATTCAAGTAACAAGTCTTCAACAGGATGGTGTTATTACTTATATTTTTAACTAAAATATGAACCACAAACTCAATGCGCAGAAGAAAATCCACAAAGAAATTTGATAGATGAGAAGTTCCATGTGCTTTGATGCAATGTGCAAATATTTGAGTTCTTTATCAATATCTTTTACAAATTATCTATAAATTTTATTCAGTGCATCCAACTTATTATAATCGCTTAAATTTGAATATTAAACGGTTAATTATGATTAAATAGATAAAATTTGAAAATTTTTTAACTTAGATATAAACTTTAAAATTTTGTAATTAAAACACAAATTTGTGTTTTTTTACAATTTTTTTTTACAACAAATGAAAATCTGATTCGGCAAAAACTTGACAATGTGTTGTGCTTTGGTATAAAATATTTCCACCACATCTCAAAAACATGTCATATTATATGTAAAAAATAAAAAAATAAAAAAGTAAAAAAGCAAAATCAAAATCAATATATTTTCTTTCTATTCTTCATCCAATCACACCATCAATTCATTCAAATCGGTGATTATTATTAATTGTGAGATAAAGTAATAAGGAAGCTTTTTTTAAAATTGTGGATGCACTTAAGGGTAATTATGTACAATCATGTTTTGGAGTTTTAATTTTACAAGATTCTAGCATATTTATTATTGTAAATCCACCACTACCCAAACTTACTCACACACGTTCTAATTGAATAATACCGATAAGCAATTTTTTTTTCATTTTCTATCAATCAGATTTTTCTATATCTACATGCATCAACTTCTTTAATGAGAGCATCATTAATTCTACTTTGTTCTATGTTTGATTGTTGGAATCATATTATTTTTAAGTTGTAATTTTTTTAATTATAAATGATGTTATTATTTAATTTGGTTAATGCTTTTTTAAAAAAATATATATAAAAACTAAACTATTATCGACATAAATTCTTATTTTATTTTTAAACTTCAAAATGCTTATTTTGTTATTTTGTAATGCTTTTATGTATGATTACTGTCGTACTATATTATAACAATGTGCTTCTTTTGTTATCCAAAATGCTTATTTTGTTATTTTGTAATACTTTTATGTGTGATTATTGTCGTATTATGCTATATCAAGGTACTTCTTTTGTTATCCAAAATGCCTATTTATTTATAAGGTGCTTCTTTTATTATCCAAAATGCTTATTTTGTTATTTTGTAATATTTTTATGTATGATTATTGTCGTGTTTTAATAACATCCACACGAAAATACAAAAGAAAGCATTACAAGTCCACAAACTAGCACCACATATTGAAAAAAAAAAGCATACATGCATAACTAACTAATAATAAATTAATAATTATGAACACATGCAAATTCAAAGCACAAATGAGAATAAATTTTAGCATCACGTATTACAAATTAATATTATTAGATCAAATATTTTGGTTTTAATAAATACAAATATTTTGAATAACTGATTATTGCATTATGGAAAAACGTTAATTAAGGATTCAATTCAAAGATATTAAAAGAAGCTAATTAATGAATTTATTAGGACAACTATGCCCTTTTCTATATGAATTAATTATAAAAAATAAGTAAATTAAAAATGATCCAAACCATCCATCTAACAAATCTAATGAATAGGATGAATCCACAATTTACACACTAGAGAAGTGTTTACAAATGAACCATTCCCTATATATATATATTTGATATTTGTTTTTGTACGTAATTGTAAAATACTATTGTTTGTGTATAAATATCAAACCATCTTGTCAAAATTTATGTGTTTAATCATAAGTAATGTAATAGTAAATAATATGTCTATCGAAATTTTAGGATGCCTAGATTTTATATATATTAATTAAATATCAACATATATCTCAAATATGGGAAGATGACAATTTGGGTATCCACTGAATTTTCAAATGAGAAAATTATATCTTAACAATATATATTGTATCACTTTTACTATGTACGACTTAAAATAACAGGTTTTCCTCCGTCACACTTTAAGTGAAAGGTAATTTAGGGGTTTTTCTTGGCAATTTATATAAACTTATTGGATAAAAATCCTTGTTCAAAATTTTCAACCATATTAATGTAGATTTGCATTTTGCCAAATTTTTGATCAAATATTATAAGACATGAAAAATTAGAAAATAGAAGAGTTTACCTTTATATTGAATTTCGATTTATACGGCTCTTTCAATTAACAATATTAATTGTTGGAGATGGGTTAATTATCTACTAAAATCATTATTTATGTATATATATACACATGTAATGGAGTTTTAATAGAACGCGTTTAATAATATATAAATTTAAGACAAACTCCAATACACATTTATTTTTTTAATTGTTATTTGATTATTAATTAGTAACAAATGCAAGATATCCATTAACTATAAAGGCTGGTATGATGTTGTATTGAACCAAGTAAGACTCAATCCATATAGAATAAACATGAGTTTTGCATTCATGGTCAGGATCATAGCTTTCCACGTAATCAGCAGAGCAATCCTAGAAAAGTCTAAAGCGATTATCAATTTACCTCCACCTAAACCTGACTGCTACAAAAACGTTGGTCAATTTTGTAGAGATCAAGTTCCATATGTACGGGAAGACAACTAGTGGGAACAGGTTGCGGCTTTGACAATAGATTTAATCTGGCCGATCCTTGCTTCTTTGACGTATTAGTTAAGCAGGTTGCAGAAAGTTGCAAAAAGGATCCCGCCGCAGTGACGGGTTGGCCATTGATATTTGGCGTTTCGTTCAAGATGGATCCTAGTAGAATAGATTGAGCAGGAAATTATTGTGCATACACATACATACATACTATATATTTGTAATAATTGTTTTAATATATATATATGTATATATATATATTATTTTTGTTTGAGAGCACACTTCTTGTGTCTAAAAATGTTAAAATATAAATGACAATAAGTTATGTATTAATCTTTTCTACTATATAATTTTATAATTTTTTAAATATAATAATGTGATATCAAATTCGTGTTTTTTAGAAGAAAAATATTGTTATTGTTAAAAATTTATGAAGATTTATTAAATCATTTTATTAATAAATCAATAATTAATAAATGATGGTATTATATGTTATATGATCCAAGTTAAATAATTTCAATAAATTTTGTATATGTTATCTATTTTTTGTATATTTATTATGAAGAAATGACAAGATTGATATCATTAAATGATGTATGAATGTTAATCACATATTCAATTCGCAGATGTCAATCCACAACAAGATTCGCTAGATTAGAAATTCTTGGGCTTTGATAAAATGTGCAGATATTTATGTTCCATATCAATTTCTTTTAGACACTTATTATGATAGTTTTTTTTTAACTAACGCGCCCGACCTTGGATATTTTTCGCTTAATTGTGATTAAATTCATAAATTTTGATATTGTTTTTTTAATTTATACAATATCTTTAAAATTATGCAATTAATACAAAACATATATATTTTTCACCAATCTAACGCCCCTTTTTTTTCTACAAATGGAAATCTGATTAGACAAAAACACGATGTCGTGTTGTGTTTTGGTAGAATATAATATAATCCCACATTGTCATGAAGGAACGTCATTTTTGTATCTAAGAAAATGAAAAGGAAAAAAAATTCAAAATTCAATATATTATATTTTCCTTCTATTTTATATTGAGACACAAAATAACGTTGTTCGTGCAAAATATTTTTATTACAATATATGAAATAACATCACTTTTACCTCCTCAATTTCCTCTTCAACGAGAAAAACTATCGAGGTTTCTTTTTTGCAGTATATATATATATATATGATATTTGTGTTTGTATGCAATTGTAAAATATTATAGTTTGTGTAAATAACAAACTATCTTGTCAACATTTATGTATTTAATAATAATTAAAGTAAAAGTAAATAATATATCTATCGAAATTTTATGATTTCTAGATTTTATATTAATTAAATATCGATATATATCACAAATAAAAGATGGGAAGATGACAATTTCAGTATCCTGCTGAATTTTCAGATGTAAAATTATATCATACCAATATATATTGTATCACTTTTACTATGTATGACTTCAAATAATATATTTTTCTCCGGCAAACTTAAGTGAAGGGTAATTTATATAAACTTATTGAATAAAAATCCATGTTCAAAATTTTCAATACATTTAACTAAAACTTGAAAATGTAAGTTTTAAAAAAAACTTGCGTATTGAACACTTCTCTGTCTTAAATACATATGTTTTATCTTTTAGTCGTTATATAAAGAACTAATTATTAAGGCTTAAACTATATATAAAAGAAAACACATAACATAAAGAATCAACTGCATGCAAGTTTTTGTGTAAGGTTTCAATTATTATCAATTGCAATTGTCATTAACAATTACAATTATTAATATTAGTGAGTATTTATTAAATGAACTTCGTACACACACACATATATGCAACATTACATTATCATAATTATCATTTAAACGAAAGGATTATATATTTTTATGTATATATATCTCATTAAGTAAGATGCTTGTATATATAAATGTGAATTACACAATTTAATCCATCTATATATCTTCTCTCTCTATCTACTCTTCCACGCCCGAGTGAAAGGGCCTTCAAAAGGAGGGTGTTAAAATATGTATCACAAACTCAAGGTAGAAGACAATCCACGGCAGGATTTGATAGATGAGGTATTGTTCCATGTGCGTTGATGCAACGCGCAGAAGTTTGGCTTCCATCAACACCTTTTATGTCGAGTCCGTCGATTACTATACCCGTGCACGGCACTGTCTTGCTGCAGCTCAAGTTGATCGTACCATTGTTGCGGACAGACGTCCCGCGTAATCCAATGTACTTCACATCACTAACTTCAACTGCACTCGCCTATATTCAACATTCATCATATATAAACTATTAATCAATAAATAAAGCTAATTCCACGTTACCCCTAGGGTATTGCCCATTACTGTCACAATATATATTTATATAAGTGTCACAACAGATCTATTGTGATAAATGGAGGTGTCCCAATAGACATATTGTGACAGATGGGCACTATTATTTAGGGTTGCATGGAATTAGCCCTAAATACGTCGTTTTTCTCACGCCTTTTGTGTTGGCTTAGGATTTGTTTACCTTGTCATCGCATTTCTGGTGAGGGCAGTAATATTGGTCTATGACCACAGGATTATCAGCTGATATAAAGATTATGTTGGAGAAGATGATGTTCTTGGCAAACCCTAAGCCTCCCTTGAAAATGAAAAAAACTCAAATTAAAAAAAAAAAGGTAAACAAAAGTGCTCAAACAAAATAAATAATAACCATGCATGTGTTGTGTTGGCTTGATTTAAATTACCTGCCATGTTTTGATCCTCGCTCCATTTTGAGTCCTAATAAAAGTGCAGTTATCTACATGTATACCTTCAACTTCATCGTGTTGACCATCTTTTCCCAAACTCCCAATACTAAAGAAATTAAAGAAACAAAAATGACAAATAAAATTTTTAATAATAATTTTCTTGAATTTTTTTGAGTATATATATATACATATATATCATATATACCTTATTCCATGTCCAGGACCACATGTGATCCTAGAAATATTAACATCTAAATTGCCTCCATTGATGGCGATGCAGTCGTCCCCTATATATTAGGACAACGATACGATGATTGTGTTGTAATGAATAAGCATCAATTAAATGAAAGAAAATTAATTTTAAGCATAGGGTAAATTACACTTTAATACCTATGTTTTGAACACTTTTTTAAAAATAGTACCCACTTTTTCCTTCTTTTTTTTAATTTAACATTTAATCAATTTTAGGCCAAAAAATTGTATGTAATTGTATAATTTAATATTTCTTGATTGGGTGTTTTAAACAACATGGCTGAAAAATAGAAATATTAAAATACAATCAATTACGCATGATTTTTAATGTGTAAAATTAATTAAATGTTAGATTTGCAAAAAATTTGAAAAATATGGTCATTTTTAAAATGTGCACAAAATATAGGTATCAAAGTGTAATTTACCCTTAATTATATTGAAAGATCAGTATAAAAAAATGTACCTGTTTCCATGACACAATCTTGAATGAGCAAATTTGATGAAGAATTAATGTCTATGCCATCTGTGTTAGGACTTGTTGCAGGGGTTGTTATATGAAGATTTGAAATTGTTGCATTATGGCATGAATTTATTGAAATGTGGTTTCTTTGGCTGTCTTTGTGTTTCAATCCACTGATTCGGAGTTTGTTGCATTGAGAGAATCTCATTGCCTTCAATTAATTAGTCATCGCAATTTATAGTATTAATAAACTATGTAACATTTATTTAATTTTTGGGTTAATAAATATATAATGGTGTAATGAGTTTGTGAAGGACTCAAAATGTTATTGGATATTGAACTCACCGTGGGTCTTGAGTTTTCATTGCCCTGAAATAAAAAAAGGAATTCAAAAATTACTGCATTAGTTTTTTTTTTATTAAAAAAGGGCAAGAATTAATTAATGGGCTTATTTAATATATGATGATGCTAAAGTATTTTTCATAATACTCCATCCTTCCCGCTTTTATATGCTGATTGAAATTTTTCCCAAAAATTAAGAAAAAAAATTGAAAAAGATAATTAATCAAGAAAACTTCCTAATATGCCCCCTATATATTCCTTTGTCAGTGAATTATTGATTAATGTAAACATATTACTAAATTTGCTAAATATATATAGAAACATGTCTATGGGGACATTAAAAAAAAGTCTATCTTATTGGAACGGAGGGAGTAATAAAATTAAAACTGATATTTTAAAGAAATCCAATGGATAAAATATGAAATATTGAAATATAATATCAAAATAGAGGATCTTATATCGATTTAAACTCACAAGAGATCATGTAAACTTACAATTTTCCACCAAGAATCTCCTTTGCCATCAATGAGACCTAGTCCATTTCCTTCAACACAAAGTCCTTCAATTTGATAAAAATAGAGCCATTCATGAGCATCCCCACCTTCCCAAGCTTCTCTAGGATGTGCAACAATGCTTCCCAAAATCTGCACTCAAACAAAATTCAAAATACAAAATAATTATATATATACTTTCTATATATATATAGGAAAACAATGTTTACAAAACATGGTTTTCAAATGTCATTTCAAAAGCTTTTTGGTTTTTTTAAAGGGTTGATCGTAAAATTTAACAAAATTTTTGTACCATTTTTCAGTTTTCGCACAGCGTTTAAAAAATTTATAATTCATATCACAACTTTTAATCTTTTTGCAATCATAACATCCCCAATATTAATCGTTTAATGGAGATAAAACTGATGGTGTATCTTGTTGCGTCTATATAACGACATCGTTTAGATAGCCGGAACTAGCCGCACACATGGATTACAAATTGGGCACGAATGATAGATCTGCTAAATCTTTAAACGTTATGCGAAAGTTAAAAAATAGTACAAACGTTGTGTTAAATTCCGCAATCAACCTTTTTTTATAAAGTGGTGAGTCTCAAACTTGAAAAATTTACCTCGAAAGTTATAGAATCCGACTTGCATGGGCCGTCAAATCTAATAGAAGATACCAAAAATGCCCTTCCACTTGGTACAATTACTTTAGGATTTCCCAATCTTTCACTGCAGGCTGATGCCCATGCTGTGTGAAACGCCTGTTAACATAGAACATCAGTAATCGAATCTCGTATTTTATTTTATTAGTGCACGTTATTTAGTGATATATATAGATATATGCTCAAATAAAAGAAAAAAATTAGATCAATGTAATATTAATTACCGTGGTGTCATCTGTTATTCCATCTCCTCTAGCCCCAAATTTGGTCACGTCAAATGTTGTGAATGAACTTGTTGGGGCGCAATTAATAGTGTTTAGTTCCAAAAATGCAGCGCAAAAAATAAAAAAATACACCAAAAACCCCTGCATCGTTTTTCGAATGAAATAAGACTGAAAATCAACAAGAATATATATGTATATATATACACACAAACATATATATATAACAATAATAATAAATTGCAATCCGCGACGACTGATCTAATATTATTATATCTCAATTAGTAAAATGCATATTTTAGTTAATGTAATTAATGGGTTCAAAATTGCTTGGATTACTAAAATGCATGTTGGAGTTAATGTAATTAATTAGCATCATATCAAATTACTTAGAGAGTGATCGAGATACTGTAACTTTTCGACGGGATCTTATTTAATTTTTTGCTATTATACTTGCAAAATTTTGACTACCATAGTAATGGAAATTAACTAAATTTTGCATTAAAAAAATAAGGTAATTGGTGGTGAAGAATAGAGGAGAATTAGTTGAGTCAAAAGGAAGATTTTATTTATTTATTTATTTTTAGAGTGCAAAAATCAATTGAATTATATGAATATAGAAGCAATCAAGTCAACCAATATTAATTTCTGTTGAATAATTATCAACTTTACAATTACCGGTTCGAATCAATTGAATTATGCACATATTGAATTTATGGAATGTTGTCTCATGATTTAAATTGGGCTAAATTATGCTTTGATACCTACATTTTGGGCATTTTTTTTTCTAAAAATGACCCATTTTTTAAAAATTAACAAAAGAGTACCCATTTTTTCAAAAAATTTGAACTGTACAATTGATTGAATGTTAGATTTGCAAAAAATTTTAAGAAGTTGATAATATTTTACTAATTTTGAAAAGGTGAGTCATTTTTAAAAATATATCCAAAATATAAGTATCAAAGTATAATTTACCCTTTAAATTGCCAAAGGCAAAATTTAGTACGTTCATATCTAAAATTGCAATTTATTGAACATTTTGTTAAAATTGTTAGTATAATTATTGTGATTTTAATCACAATTAATCCTAAATTGAAAAGATACAAAGGAGTGAAACATCTTCATATCAATATTTACAAAAAATACAGTATCTCCCTTACAATGCATTGATAAGAGATAAGTATAACTTTATTTGTTAGAAAACTAACACTAACTTTTGACGTACGATTCAAAATTACTCAATTAAGAGCTCATTCAAGTTTCAACATATCTCTATATTTGACAAAATGCAAAGCTCTTTGCAATTCTAACTCGATCATATTTGGATTTAAATAAAAAATAACAGTGTTAAAAGTTTCTACCTCAACACATATCCAGTTCAATATATAAATATTAAAAAAAATAACTAGTTCATTCAGGCGCTTAGATAGAAACAATCCAAGATACAAGAAAGATAAATTTGTGTTAATGATACAACAGAATCTAGACGATCAGTCTCTGTTTTCATCCTCAAAAGATTACGGAAACGAATCCCCGTCGCTCTCAGACCTACGACAGCCTTCCTAGATCATAGTACAGTTGCCACCACCGGAGTTTATCAAGAACTTCCAACAAACTATTCAGCGTGTTCCCTCAAAAATCCAGCAATTAAGATGGCACTGGATACAACCAAGAAAACGAAGAAAGAGAGGAAGTAAGAATCATTGGTGAGATTTTTTTTTTTTGCAGAAATACAAGAATGATGAACTGTGTTAGTGTACGAAAAATGAAACACTTCAAACAAGGTATTGAAAAATATGATAGACCAAGGAATGAAAATATGTGATACAAAACTTGAAGATCTATTATTGAGTATAATTTGGGGACAGATGGTGATCATAATCAGAAATAACATATAAAGCCGACTAAAATCAAATGCAACTCAAACGTTATATAAAGCAATTTAAAATTGATCCAATCCGTTCTTCACCACAAAGGCCGCAAGCTTAAATCCATGAACACTGTAGGCATGAAATGGGGAAAGTGAAGAAAGCACCTTAATATTTAGTACATTATACATCAATCTAATGTGTATATTTACCAGCTAGAACTACTAATATCAAACATGAATTCAGTTTCCTGAACTTAACAAGTATTTGTTCGAAGGTTGGCATCACACCAACCAGTGATCGACTTTAATTGTTTCCCCAGTCAGCAAAAATCAATTTCATCATGCTATCATTAAATACGAAGTCCTACTGATGGACATAAATGAAGTGCCACTGGACAGTGAAAACGAATAGCTCAAGAAGTTTGGCCTTAGCCTATTTCATTAAAGATTGCAGTATCTGAAGAGATATATGCTTGCATGCAACTCCATGCAAACAATGGTGAGGATAGCTGCATGGGAATATATTCACCAGCTCCACGTGGCAATATTCTAAGCTGGACCACCGCATGAAGGCCGTCGATCATCTGACGAATTGGATCGTGCATAGCAACCGTAGGATCATATATTAGTTGTTAGTGTTAATTCCAAAATGTATAAAAGGAAGAAAACACAATTCAGTTGTATTAGAACTTCATAACTGATTCAATAATATCTCTGAAAATAAGAGAACTTCTTTTTATCAAAATATCTATCGATATGCATGATTTCATATGATTTTCAACATGGTATCAAGAGCGAGGTAATCGATCTGATCTGATATACATCTGATTGAATTGCTGAAGCAAAATGACAAAGAAAAATCAAACTTTTTCGTGGAGGCAAGCTCAAGATGAAGAGCTAGGGTGTATGGTGAACTCTTCTCCGCTTGAAAAGGTTGAAACTAGTGAAATTGGAGAGGCTAGATGTCATGGAACGCGACTGGACTCAGATTCGAGCCACCTATTGAATGAGAAAAACAACAATACTCGTTCAAATGGACTGCAGATTGGGAATGCTCGAAGTGAAGTGACAACTCATCGCATGCTCGTGAATGATGAGCTCTATGTATCACGTACAGATCATCCTGGTATGAATCTTAACTCAGATTTATTTGATGGTAAAAACTATCATAATTGGTGTAGAGCGATTCGTAGAGGTTTACTATCGTGAAATAAGCTTGCATTAATAGATGGTAGCATGTCTGTACCTAGATGAGACTATCTAGACTACATGCAATGGGTTAAAGTAGACTATATTGTTTTTAGCTGGATAAGCAATTCGATGGAAAAGGAAATTGCTAGAGGGTTTCAAAATTTGGATACTGCTAGGCAACTGTGGGTTGAGTAAGGGGGAGAAAGCTAAACTAAACTGTGAACATTGTGGGGGTAAAGGACACTTGAAGACAGAGTGTGTTTTGAGCTTGTTAGGTTAAAATAGACTACATGCAATGGGTTAAAGTAGACTATATTGTCCTTTTATTTTGGGAAAGGACACAAGGGAGAAGAAGGCACTGTGAATGTTGCAAATCTGGCTGAGCTTGATCTTGGTTCTTCAGCTATAGACTTCAAGGGACACTATGCCTTTGGAGCAGGGCTGGATATTACAAGAGCAGAATGGATTGTAGATTCTGGAGCAAGCAAACACATGTGTTGCAATGTGGGCTTGCTGTCAGAACTCAAAAGATTAAAACAGTCTCTTCAGATATTTTTACCAGATGGAACAAGAATTTAGGTGTTCTTGGCAGGGAATGCTCATCTCAATAAGGACGTTGAGCTTAAAAATGTGATTTTTGCACCATATTTCACACATAATCTTCTCTATGTAGGACAAATAACAAAAGACTTGAATGGCAGGGTTCAGTTTTTAGTCTCTCACTGCATAATTCAGAAGAGAAACAATGACAGTGTATTGGGAATATGTAAAATGAAAGGTTCATTATATGTATTTCCTCAAGAAGTTTCCTTTGGTGTTGCCTCACATGCTGCAACTCTATCTCATACTGATTGGCTTCAGGATCATCAAATGCTAGGCCATCATTCCCTCACCACTATGCAGCATCTACCTCAATACAAGAAAAGGCTCAAAGACACAGATAGAACATCAATTTCCTCATGTGATATCTGTCATAGGGTAAAACAGCAGCGCACTCCATTTCCACCTCTTCACAGAAGACATATGGTGTTATTTGGCTTAGTTCACATGGATGTATGGGGTCCCTGCAAGGAAGGGAACATCTCTGATACACCATACTTTCTTACTATTGTTGAAGACCATACCAGGGTCACTTGGACTTATCTGTTTAAAGCTAAAAGTCAGGTTTGGAGTATTATTCATAGTTTCATCAAAATGGTGCATACTCAGTTTAATGCTACTATCAAGATTGTTAGAACAGACAATGGAAGTGAATTTCTAAATCAGAAAGTTCTAACCCTCTTTCACAAATCTGGTATACTTCTTCAGAAATCATGTAATCACTCTCCCCAACAGAATGGGGTAGTTGAGAGAAAGCACAGACACTTGTTATAAGTTGCTAGGGCTCTGATGTTTCAGAGTAAGTTACCTACTACTTTTTGGCCCTATTCCATATTGCATGCTACCTGGTTGATTAACAGACTTCCTAGTGCTCTTCTAGGTTGGATTTCTCCTATTGAAGTTCTGACTGGAAGCTCACCTAACTTGGATGATCATCACCCCTTTAGGTGTTTGGTATACAAGCAAAACATCTTTTCTCATAAATCTAAGTTTGACAGTAGGAGTTCTCAGTGTATATTTCTTGGCTATGCACCTCTGCACAAGGGTTTTGTATTATATGATCTCACTCAACTTCAAGTGTGTGTTGGCAGAGATGTGAAGTTTTTCCACTCCTCATTTCCTCTACAAGGAGATCAACCTTCTCCTTTACCTTTTAAAAGTTTTGAAGATTCCTTCCTTTCTCCTCCTACTGAATACCATATACCTTCTACAGATATTCACAATCATTCTCAAACAACTACAGATACTCCTTCCCCTCTTTTATCTACTTGTGATCATCATTCTCCTCTTATCTCAGATGTTTCTGCTCCTTTATCTGATCCTTCTCATACTATTTCAGACTCTTCTGTACCTCATCAAACTCCTGAGCCCTTGATTCGAAAGAGTTCTAGAACTTTCCATCCTCCTGCTTATCTCCAAGATTATATTTGTAATCTTATGGATACTTCTACACCAGTTTCTTCCTCCTCTTGTTTAATCCCTCCTACTTTTCCTTATATACTTTCTCCTGCTTTGTCTCCCACCTATACTGCATTTCTAATGAGTGTTCAAACTCTGAAGGAGCCTGCTTTTTACAATGAAGCCTGTAAGTTTCCTGAATGGGTCTCAGCGATGGAGAAAGAATTACAAGCTTTGAAGGAGAATCATACCTAGGATATTGTTCCTCTTCCCCCAGGAAAACATGCCATAGGCTGTAAATGGGTTTATAAGACTAAACTCAAGTCTGAAGGTTCTATTGAAAAGTATAAAGCCCGGTTGATAGCCAAAGGGTATACTCAAGAATATGGTATTGATTACCAAGAGATTTTTTCCCCTGTTGCTAAAATGGTCACTGTCAGGTTGTTGTTTGCATCGGCTACTCAATTCAGCTGGATTATACATCAAGTTGACATTAATAATACCTTCTTGCATGGGCATTTATCTGATTAGATTTATATGACTATTCCACAGGGTTATGGACAGCAGCCTCCTGGCTCAGTTTGCAAACTTGTGAAAATTTATATGGGCTGAAACAAGCCTCAAGGGAGTGGAATCAAGAGTTGAGTAAGTTCTTGCTCTCTCTTGGGTTTCACCAGTCTGGAAATGACCATTGTCTTTTCTTAAAAGGGTCTGGATCTTGTTTTCTTACATTACGTATCTATGTCGATGATATTTTGATTATGAGCCCCTCTCTTGATCTTGTTGCTCATGCCAAGTCTGCTCTACATACTACTTTTACCATTAAGGATCTAGGGGAGGCCGAATACTTCTTAGGTATGGAAGTTGCTAGATCCTCTAATGGTACATACCTTAGTCAAAGAAAATACATTCTTGACTTGTTGGAATTAGTAGGGTTGCTTGGAGGTAGATCAGCTCACACTCATTTACCACCTGGGATTGCTTTGAAATAGGAAGGGGACTTATTGCCTAATCCTGAGTCGTATAGAAGAACTATAGGAAAACTCTTATATTTTGGCTTCACTAGGCCTGATATTACTTATGATGTCCAACAGCTAAGTCAATATGTTCAAGCACCTACTAAGGACCATTGGAATGCAGCTCTTCATGTATTAAGATATCTTAAAGGATGCCCTTCACTGGGACTTCATTATACAGCATCATCAAGTTTTGATTTGAGAGTGCATTGTGATGCAGATTGGGGGTCTTACAAGGATATAAGACGATCTCTTGTGGGCTATTGCATTTCTCTTGGTTCATGTCTGATATCTTGGCGTTGTAAAAAGCAAGATACAGTATCTCTCTCAACAGCAGAAGCAGAATATATATGTTTAAGCTTTACAGTTCGCGAGGTCTTGTGGCTTACATATATGCTTACAGATTTTGTTATTCCTATCTCTATACCTATACCTATCCATTGTGACAGCAAGGTAGCCATACAAATTACTCAACATCAGGTCTTCCATGAGTGTACAAAGCATCTAGATATAGATTGTCTATTTGCACGCTCTCAGTTTCAAAAGGGAATCATTTTGCCAATCCATGTTCGCTCTCATGATCAGCTAGCTGATCTCTTCACTAAAGCTCTTGTTGCGCCGCGTTTTAGGTACCTTCTATCCAACCTCAACCTTGGAGATCTTCATCAGGTTGCGGCTGAGGAGGGCTGAAGAGATATATGCTTGCATGCAACTCCATGCACACAATGGTGGGGATAGTTGCATGGGAAAATATTCACCAGCTCTATGTGGCAATATTCCAAGCTGGACCACCGCATGAAGGCCGTCGATCATCTGAGGAATTGGATCATGCATAGCAACCATAGGATCATATATTAGTTGTTAGTGTTAATTCCAAAATGTATAAAAAGAAGAAAACACAATTCAGTTGTATTAGAACTTCGTAACTGATTCAATAATATCTCTGAAAACATGAGAACTGCTTTCTATCAAAA
This sequence comes from Perilla frutescens, assembly GCA_026008535.1. NCBI lineage: Eukaryota > Viridiplantae > Streptophyta > Magnoliopsida > Lamiales > Lamiaceae > Perilla > Perilla frutescens. The sequence goes on from BRKX01000005.1 coordinate 18,893,978, forward strand.
TCTCTATTCATATGCATGATTTCATATGATTTTCAACATCACATATAAACAAGATGAAAATAAGCTGAAGACGTACTATATGTAGCCGTGTCAATTTGCTCAGGGAGCTCCTTTATATCCACTTCGAACCTCTCCTGAACCTGTTTCAGGAAAATGACACATTTTATACTCAGAAGCACATGGAAGCCTATGGAAAGAGGGCAACATAATGCTGATATTTACCAGATTGAGAACATCAGAATCTGATGCAGATGATACAAATGTAATTGCAAGCCCTTTGGTGCCAAATCGACCTGCTCGGCCCACCTTTATAGTAGCAGCAAATTCAATACGGTGATAAGCTTCTCAATCATGTTAATAATCCAAGCACATCTAATCCGAGTAACAGACATACCCTGTGTAGGTAGGTATCAGCAGAATCTGGCATATCATAGTTTATGACAATATTTACACGCTCAATGTCAATTCCTCTTCCAACCAGATCAGTTGCAACTAAGATTCTCTTCAGACCCTCTTTAAAACCTTTGTAGCATGTTAACCTGGAAAGGGAAGGCATCAGAAATCTATAATAAAAGAATTCAATGGAGGAAAAAAAAGTCAGGTAAAAAAAATTCCAATACTATTCTATTGCACATCTGCCTTAGCTTTAAAGATAAGCATAACTTTCTTCCTGAGATATTCCAGAATGTATGCATATAGATGGAAAGTTGCATTCAACAAACAACATGTTCAGTTCAGCAGCTCGGACGACACTTTTAATAAAAATGACGACCTGGTTGAAGTCCAGGGCATCAAGAATTTAATTGTGATTAAATTCATAAATTTTGAGAATTTTTTTTTTAATTTATACAATAACTTTAAAATTATGCACTTAAAACAAAACATATATATTTTTCACCAATCCGATGCCCTTTTTTTTCTACAAATGGAAATCTGATTGGGTAAATACATGATGTCGTGTTGTATTTTTGTAGAATATAATATAATCCCACATTGTCCTGAAAGTATATCTAAGAAAATGAAAAGGAAAGAAATTCAAAATTCAATATATTATATTTTCCTTCTATTTTATATTGAGACACAAAATAACGTCGTTTGTGCGAAATATTTTCATCTCAATATATGAATAACATCACTTTTACCTCCTTAATTTCCTCTTCAACGAGAAAAACTATCGGGATTTTATTTTTGCGATATATATATATATACATATATATATATGATATTTTTTTTGTACGTAATTGTAAAATACTATTGTTTGTGTATAAATATCAAACCATCTTGCCAAAATTTATGTGTTTAATCATAAGTAATGTAATAGTAAATAATATGTCTATCGAAATTTTATGATGCCTAGATTTTATATATATTAATTAAATATCAACATTTATCTCAAATAATAAATGGGAAGATGACAATTTGGGTATCCACTGAATTTTCAGATGAGAAAATTATATCTTAACAATATATATTGTATCACTTTTACTATGTATGACTTAAAATAACAGGTTTTCCTCCGTCACACTTCAAGTGAAAGGTAATTTAGAGGTTTTTCTTGGCAATTTATATAAACTTATTGGATAAAAATCCATGTTCAAAATTTTCAACCAAATTAATGTAGATTTGCATTTTGCCAAATTTTTTATCAAATATTATAAGACATGAAAAATTAGAAAATAGAAGAGTTTACCTTTATATTGAATTTCGATTTGTACGGCTCTTTCAATTAACAATATTAATTGTTGGAGAAGGGTTAATTATCTACTAAAATCATTATATATGTATATATATACACATGTAATTGAGTTTTAATAGAACGCGTTTAATAATATATAAATTTAAGACAAACTCCAATACACATTTATTTTTTTAATTGTTATTTGATTATTAATTAGTAACAAATGCAAGATATCCATTAACTATAAAGGCTGGTATGATGTTGTATTGAACCAAGTAAGACTCAATCCATATAGAATCAACATGAGTTTTGCATTCATGGTCAGGATCATAGCTTTCCTCGTAATCAGCGGAGCAATCCTAGAAAAGTCTAAAGTGATTATCAATTTACCTCCACATAAACCTGACTTCTACAAAAACGTTAATCAATTTTGTAGAGATCAAGTTCGTGAGTCCATATGTACGGGAAGACAACTAGTGGGAACATGTTGCGGCTTTGACAATAGGTTTAATCTGGCCGATCCTTGCTTCTTTGACGTATTAGTTAAGCAGGTTGCACAAAGTTGCAAAAAGGATCCCGCCGCAGTGACAGGTTGGCCATTGATATTTGGCGTTTCGTTCAAGATGGATCCTAGTAGAATAGATTGAGCAGGAAATTATTATGCATACACATACATACATACTATATATTCATAATAATTGTTTTAATATAAATATATATATATATATATATTATTTTTGTTTGAGAGCACACTTCTTGTGTCTAAAAATGTTAAAATATAAATGACAATAAGTTATGTATTAATCTTTTCTAGTATATAATTTTATTATTTTTTAAATATAATAATGTGATATCAAATTCGTGTTTTTTAGAAGAAAAATATTGTTATTGTTAAAAATTTATGAAGATTTATTAAATCATTTTATTAATAAATCAGTAATTAATAAATGATTGTATGATATGTTATATGATCCAAGTTAAATAATTTCAATAATTTTTGTATATGTTATCTATTTTTTGTATATTTATTATGAAGAAATGACAAGATTGATACCATTAAATGAGAGAAAATTTCGATTTTGGTCCCATAGGTCATGGGGTATTCCGTTTTTGGTCCCGACCATTTCGATTTTGGTCCTTTTTCACAAAAACTACCCAAAACTAGTCCCATAGGTTTATTACTATCGAATTTGGTCCCACGAATTAATCGGCTGTTTTAACGCTTGACGGAAACATCACGCACGACTCACGTGCGTCTCATTTTGGGGGGAAAATTAGATAAAATTAGACCTAAATCCCCAAATTTGACAGAAAATAGAACTCGTAAAGAATCCCCAAAATCGCTCTGCCCTAATTTCAACCCTGTTTCACAAATTCGCAAGAAATTCCAAATTTCCACAGAAATATTGGGACGTGATGATATGAAGGAAGGTTTTTTGGAAATGCTACACCCAAACTACCGTAAGTTTTGAATCATTTCTCAAATGTTTTGTCCAATTTATCCAGTAAGTTTCATTCAATTTCTGTAAGTTTAATTGTTGCTCAAATTGTTTTTGTTAGTTCAGTCTCGATATTGGTACACTCTGAAGCTAAAGCATGGAGGAATGGCAATTTCTGATGCGGGTAAGCTTGAGTATTTAGAAGGCACAATGAGTGTATTTGATTTTATAGACAGTCGTAAGTGGTGCTTGAAGTATTTAGAACAATTATGTGAACAGTTAGGGTATATGGGTAGTAAGAAATTTTATGGGATTGTTGAAAATGGCATCTTGAAGGCTATTGATTGTGAGGCTGACACTTGGTTGTTGATAAGGGAGGCTGAGAAAAGCAGAGAGTTTACCATATATCTGGAGGGTGAAAGAATTTGTACAATTTCTGTTGGGGAAATAGTTGAAGGAGAGGTGGAATATTTGGATGATGAAAAGGAGGTTGATGTTGAGCAGGAAGCTGAGCTTCAGAATAGGCTTAAAAGGAGATATAGGTTAACCTATCTGCAGAGTGTTGAAAAATCATCTATTGGTCCTGTTTCAGATGCAGATGGTCTAGATGATGATGCTAGAAAGGGAAAATCCCTGATGGAAGAGGGTTTAGGTGTTGGGGAAGGGATTGCATTAACTCATGCAGAGGGTTTAGTTGTTGGGAAAGGAAAATCCCTGATGGAAGAGGGTTTAGTTGCTGGGAAAGGGATATCATTAACTCATGCAGAGGGTTTAGGTGCTGGGAAAGGAAAATCCCTGATGGCAGAGGGTTTAGTTGCTGGGGAAGGGATATCATTAACTCATGCAGAGGGTTTAGGTACTGGGGAAGGAAAATCCCTGATAGCAGAGGGTTTAGTTGCTGAGAAGGGAAAGGCCTTGACAACTATAATGGAAGATGATGCAGAGGGTATAGAAGATGATGCAGATGGTATAGAACATGATGCAGAGGGACCAATTGCTGTAAACAAGGGAAAGGCTATAATGGAAGATGACTTAGGATCAAAAGGGAAAGGAAAGGCCCTGATGGAAGAGGGTTTAGAGACTGATAGTGAATGTGATGATGAGGATTTCACATATGATGAGGACAGTTGTGATGATCTGTTGGATGACATTATCTACAATGAGAATGTAGATAATGATGTTGAGTGGGTGGGTACCAAAGGAGCTGATATTGATGCTGCTCACTCTGAGAGTATTAGTGCCTCAGATGATGAGAATGAGATGAGTGAGCTTGAGAGTCTACCATCTGAAAATGAAGAGGGGTCCAGTAATTTGAGTATGAGGGCTGAAAAAGTACTAAGACCACAGAATTCTACATTTTACCTGGGGCAGTTGTTCAGTACCAAGCTAGAGTTCAAGGAGGCTATCAACAGCCACTCAGTTGAGATAGGAAGAACAACAAGGTTTATTAAAAATGATACCAGAAGGATCTATGCAAGGTGCAAAAAGGCAGATGAAGGGTGTGCATGGCATATAAATGCACTTAAGGTGAAAGATGAAGCATCATTTCAGATTAAGGAGCTGAGTTTGGTACACAGTTGTGCAAGACAGTTTCATGGGTCTAATGCTAAGTCAGGGTGGTTGGCAAAGAGGTTTGAAAGGTCTTTCAGATGTGATCCAAAGAAGAGCATAAAGAGCTTTAGGAAATCAGCAATATCTGAGCTTGGAGTGTATGTGTCACATCAACAAGCTATTAGAGCAAGACAGAAGGTGCTCAAGCTGATTGAAGGGTCTAACACTGACCAATACTCTAGGCTGTGGGACTATGCAGAGTGTTTGAGAGAAAGGAATCCAGGTTCCACTGTGATTCTACAGTGTGATGTTACAGAGGCTACCAACAAATTTAAGAGGTTCTATGTGTGACTCAATGCTGTAAAGAATGGATTCAGAGCAGGTTGTAGGCCATGGATAGGTGTAGATGGTTGCCACTTAAGTGGGCTTAACTCAGATATGCTACTGACAGCAGTATGTATGGACCCCAATAATGATCCATACCCTTTAGCTTATGCAGTAGTTTCAGTAGAGAATAAGGAATCTTGGGAGTGGTTCTTGCTGCTTTTGAAGGAGGATTTGCTGACAGAAAGGGAAGATGTCTACACATTTATGTCAGACAAGAAAAAAGGGCTCATTGGTGCTTTTGAGAAGGTTCTGCCATATGTGGAGAACAGATTTTGTGTTAGGCATTTACATGGGAACATGAAGAGGGCTGGGTTCAGGGGGAAGAACTTCAAAACACTATTATGGAAAGCAGCCAATGCAACTACCATTCCTGCATTTAACAATGCAATGCTTGAGATAGGGAAGCTGGATAAGAAGTGTCTAGAGTGGCTGCAATCTAAGCCACCAACAGAATGGTCAAAATCACAATTTTCCACTTTTGGAAAGTGTGATACTTTAGTCAATAATATGTGTGAGCAATTTAATGCTTGTTTAGTGGATGCTAAGGACAGACCAATTTTAACTATGCTAGAATGGATCAGGGAGTATATGATGTCTAGGCTGCAGAGATATAGAGAGAGGAGTGAGCTTAAGTGGGAGGACAGAAAGCTTTGTGGCAAGATTAGGGGGATTGTGGGAAAGAACATGGAGGCCTCTGGTGACTGTATTCCCATAAAAGCTAGTGAAAATTTATATGAGGTGTCAAGCTATGATGGCTCAAGGTATGCTGTGCACTTAGAGCATCATACTTGTGACTGTAGGAGGTGGGAGTTGTCTGGCATTCCCTGTAAGCATGCTATAAGTGCAATTTGTGCAGAAAGGGGAGATCTTGAAGATTTTGTTGCTGTTTGTTACTCTGTGCAAACCTATGATGCAGTTTACAGTCATTCTATAAACCCTATGAATGGAGAAGAACTGTGGCAGAAGACAGGTTACATACCACCAATGCCACCTACAATGCTTAAAAAGAAAAAGGGTAGGCCTGAAAAGGCAAGGAAAATTGGGCTCAGTGAAACTCCAAAGAAGAGGCAGAGACAAGGGAGTGCAAGTGACCTGCAAAAAATGGGAAAACAAAGGTTTAAGGTCACCTGTAGTACCTGTGGGGAAAAAGGTCACAACAGCCTTGGATGTGCAGTAAGAAAGGTACACTTTTCATATTAAGTTGAATTTATGATTTCATATTGTTATGCAGTGCACTAACTATAATCTGTTCTATGTATATATGTTCCTTAGGCTGCTGAAAAAGCTGAAAACCCCACTATAGAAGATGATGTGCAAGAAATGACCCAACCTGACTATCCAATGACACAAGAAGATGAAGATGATGCTGCCATAGATGCTTTTATAGATGAGTATACACACAAAAGCACCAGACAAACTACTGTGCAGGGGAGAAAGGAGCTTGTGAGTTGCTGATCTTAATTTACTTGACTTACTATCTAAATTAACCTGACTATCTAAATTTCACTTACTTATCTTAATTTTTAGGTTGAAAAAAGAGCTGCAATTGCTGGAAGTTCTCAACAAAGGCAGACTGAGGTGCATCAAGAGGCTTATACTATTTCACAAGCTGTCAATGCTCTTCAACCAACCACAATGGGTGTTCAAATCAGAGCTCCTCCTCCAATGAGCTTCCATCCAAATGAGTTCATCGGTGGACCTTCTACTGGTGCAAAGAGGGGCTTAAAGAGCATGAAAGTATTCTCTCAAGGAGGTAAGAAGTATGTGACATTATCTAGCTTGAGAGATGCAAAGAAAGCCAGTTCTGCTAAAGAAGTTTAATGTAATCCTCTTGGTGTCTGCTACTGGGGCTTTTTTGATGATAACATGTAGATAAATGCTACTGTTTTTTTGTGTTTTATGTTCCACAGTAGTTTAGCACTAACTGTTGGGCTTTTTTTGCCATGCTTTTTGAATCATGATATGCAGTAGCAGTCAGTGAAACTCTTGTTATCTTTTGGGGGCTTGTGTATGTAGTTGAAACATATGGCCTTAATGATTTACTGGAAATTAGTGCTTCATTACATCTGAAATTCTGCATACAATACAGGGAGAAAATTCTGCATACATTACAATTGAAATTAGTGCATACAATACAAGGGAAAATTAGTGCATACAACTGAAATTAGTGCATACAATACAGGGGAAAATTAGTGCTATTCTATGCTGATCATTTGAATAATTTAATTACCAAGGAAAATAGGAGCACTAGTAATATCATTTTCCCTAGCTTATTTATTTCTGCAACATTTTCAGAAATTTTCTTCAACTCTTTAGCCATTTTCTTCAATTGTTCACTGTCAAGAGATTTTTCCTCAGCTCCAGCTCCATCTTCATCAGCCCAAAGAAAAAAACCACACCCCCCATTTTGAGAATCTGGACATGTATCAAATGTCCTACCTTTACTTGTCGGCTTCTTTGAAATGTATGTACGTGCAGCTTTTCCACAATGACACACCATGTAAGCTTTGCCAAAATTTTTGCTTGAGGATGTGGCAGACATAGCTTTTGTTTGGTATTGTTTCTTGTGTTTTGGTAGCTTGGTAATTGTGTTGTGTTAGATCTTTATTTTGTTTGGTGAGTTGGTATTTATAGTGTCAATGATGGTGGGAATTTTCCCTCCAAAAAGATGTGAAAATTCCCTCCAAAATAATAGCAAAAAAGAGGTTAAATTTGCCTCCAAAATCGTTGATGAATTTCTGGAAATTTTTTATTTGGGACCAAAATTAATATCAAAATGGGACCAAAATCGATACAATTTTTAATAGAAAAAGTCACGGCGTGACCGAAAATGATACTTCGTATCCTATGGGACCAAAAACGGAATACCCCATGACCTATGGGACCAAAATCGAAATTTTCTCCATTAAATGATGTATAAATGTTAATCACATATTCAATTCACAGAAGTCAATCCACAACAAGATTCACTAGATTAGAAGTTCTTGGGCTTTGATGAAATGTGCAAATATTTATGTTCCATATCAATTTCTTTTAGAAACTTATTATGATAGTTTTTTTTAACTAACACGCCCGACCTTGGATATTTTACGCTTAATTGTGATTAAATTCATAAATTTTGATAATCTTTTTTAATTTATACAATAACTTTAAAATTATGCAATTAATACAAAACATATATATTTTTCACCAATCCGACGCCCTTTATTTCTACAAATGGAAATCTGATTGGACAAAAACACGATGTCGTGTTGTGTTTTGGTAGAATATAATATAATCTCACATTGTCATGAAGGAACGTCATTTTTGTATCTAAGAAAATGAAAAGGTAAAAAAATTCAAAATTCAATATATTATATTTTCCTTCGATTTTATATTGAGACACAAAATAACGTTGTTTGTGCGAAATATTTTTATTACAATATATGAAATAACATCACTTTACCTCCTCAATTTCCTCTTCAACGAGAAAAACTATCGAGGTTTCTTTATTGCAATATATATATATATATATGATATTTGTGTTTGTACGTAATTGTAAAATATTATAGTTTGTGTAAATAACAAACTATCTTGTCAACATTTATGTAGTTAATCATAATTAATGTAATAGTAAATAATATGTCTATCGAAATTTTATGATTTCTAGATTTTATATTAATTAAATATCAATATATATCTCAAATAATAGATGGGAAGACGACAATTTCGGTATCCTGCTGAATTTCCAGATGTGAAAATTATATCATAACAATATATATTGTATCACTTTTACTATGTATGACTTCAAATAAGAGATTTTTCTCCGGCAAACTTAAGTGGAGGGTAATTTATAATAAACTTATTGAATAAAAATCCATGTTCAAAATTTTCAACCAAAATTTTATTTTTTAATTTATGTCTTATATTTCCTTATTTAATATATTATAACATTTAACTAAAACTTGAAAATGTAAGTTTTAAAAAAAAAACTTGCGTATTGAACACTTCTCTGTCTTAAATACATATGTTTTATTTTCTAGCCATTATATAAAGAAACTAAATATTAAGGCTTAAACTATATATAAAAGAAAACACATAAAATAAAGAATCAACTGCATGCAAGTTTTTGTGTAAGGTTTCAATTATTATTATTGTCATTAACAATTACAATTATTAATATTAGTGAGTATTTATTAAATGAACTTCGTACACACACACACATATATATATGCAACATTACATTATCATAATTATCATTTAAACGAAAGGATTATATATTTTTATGTATATATATCTCATTAAGTGAGATGCATGTATATATAAATGTGAATTACACAATTTAATCCATCTATATATCTTCTCTCTATCTACTCTTCCCCGCCCGAGTGAAAAGGCCTTCAAAAGGAGGGTGTTAAAATATGTATCACAAACTCAAGGTAGAAGACAATCCACGGCAAGATTTGATAGATGAGGTATTGTTCCATGTGCATTGATGCAACGCGCAGAAGTTTGACTTTCATCAACACCTTTTATGTCGAGTCCGTCAATTACTATACCCATGCACGGGACCTGCAGCTCAAGTTGATCGTACCATTGTTGCGGACAGACGTCCTGCGTAATCCAATGTACTTCACATCACTAACTTCAACTGCACTCACCTATATTCAACATTCATCATATATAAAATACTAATCACTAAATAAAGCTAATTCCATGTTACCCCTGGGGTATTGCCCATTACTGTCACAATATATATTTATATAAGTGTCACAACATATCTATTGTGATAAATGGAGGTGTCCTGTAATACCCCGTAAAATAATTACTGCTTAATTGCAGTTAACTGTTGAAATTACTATTTAGTAAAGTAATTTTCAGCAGATTAGGGTCATAAGTATCCGTTAATAATTTCAGTAGGTTTTAATTCCCTTTTCAGTATGGAAAGCCGGAATCATAATTTCAAATAAATTTAATTCCTATTCTTTTAAATTTGTGGTGTGTGTTTATCGTGAATTAGATATTCCGATAAATATTTTCAGGACTGGGAGGATCAGATATTCTCCAGTCATTAGTATTTAAATTCAGATAATTTAATCAGAGTATTTTAAATAGAGAGAATTTAATTATTCTCTAGTTCTAATAATTTAAATATCGAGATTATAAAATCGGTAATTTTTATCCAATAATTTTAGATAAATTATTGTTTTAAAGTAAGTGAATTATTTTTAGCAATATCGGTTTAAGTTCGGGATTTTTCCAAAGACGGAAAATATCACGATAGTCGAACAATCGGTATTTAAACCGGGTAGTTGATTAGTCAACCCAAGGCATGCTTTCCCCCTCACCTCTCCCATGCTTTCCGTCACTTTTTCCCCAAAAAAATAGCAAGTTAGATATGTATTATATTACATATAGAGAGAGAGAGAGAGAGCTAGAGTGTTCCATTTCTTCACCACCTTCATCATCTTCCATTCATTTTGTTTTTTTTTTTTCAAAACTAGCGAGAGAAAAGGGGAGGAAACAGCACCCAACTTCTTCTACTTCATCTCCATTCCATCTTTTCATCTCTATTTCACACAAATTATCGAGAGAAAGAGAAAGATCAACTCTAGCACCACACCATCTTCTTCTTCCATCTTTTTAAGAGAAAGGGAGAGAGAGAGTGAGAGAGAAGCAAGAGATTGCAACCATTGTTGAGGAGAACTCCATCTCGTTGCAACCGCTCTTCACCGTTTCGTTTTCTGGCGTCGTCGTTGGAAGCTTCGTCCAATCGTACCATCTCTTCCAAGTTTCTTCCAACATTTCCCCATTGTTGTCTTGAGAGGTATTTCGGATACTATGGTTATGTAGTTATGTTTTCAAGTTTTTGGCATCAATATATATATTTGGTTTGTGTTTTAAAGCATGTTAGATGAATATTGAGTTGATTAATGTATAGGCATGTTGGAGATGAGGTTGATGTGTTAAAATGCATGATTTCAATAATATAGAGAGGGTTGTGAAGTTTGGTGTCGAGTTTATGGTGTTGTGAAGTTGTGTATCGAGTTTCATGGCGTCTATCGTCGTTCATGCGATTCTCGGCCTCAGTTCCGCCCGAGCGCGGGGACGAGCACGAGCACACATAGGCAGCGCAACTACGGGGACGCGCGCGAGCACGCACAGGTAGCGCACCCGCGCAAGACCGCGCGCCCGCGCACTTCGCGTTCGGCAGATTCGCCACCCTTCGGTAAAACGAGCATAACTCCCTCGTTTTACGTCGGATTGAGACACCGTAAATTTTTCCGGAAACTAGACTTCCATAGCTTTCCAATGGTATATGTTTCATTCTCTAATTCGTTCTGAGTAAATTATGAAAAATCGGAAAAGTCAAGTCATGTGTTTTTCTTTCGGAAATTCGTGACAGATTTGCTACCTTCCAGTAAAACAAGCGTAACTTTTTCGTTATTTATCGTATGGAGTCACCATAAATTTTTCCGAAAACTAGAATTATGTGGCTTTCCATTGGTATGTGGCACAATCCCTACACCTTAGTGAGTCAAAACAGAAAAATTTTCAAAGATAAATGTTGTGCAAAACGTCGTTTAGTCTACGAACTTAGTGATGACTTTGTTCCTAGAATCTAGTTGTGATGATGTTAAGGTATTTTTGATACCTTAAATGATGTCGATGAATGTCTTTATATGGTTAAGAACTAGGGTCAAGATTTACCCTTAAATAAGAAAAATTTAGAATGGATACTAGACCCTAATAGGCCTTCAATTTCGTGTTGATTCCAAATAGCGTATTTGGTTCAACGTGCTTAGTTTTATGTTCACTCTATGAAGGCAAGCCATCCAGTGCGAGATAAAGTGCGAGAAGGAGCATTTTGCTGTTGTATTAAAACATCGATGAAAGGTGGGCTTTCTTTTCAACGGACTCTTTGTCCAAATAATGATTTGAGTTTTTACTCACCCGCAGTTATTATTTCTGATGCAAATAAGTTATTGTCATGCATAAAATATTTCGTTTTGTATGATATCCTTATGTGTATTTGAGTTAGCTTGCAAGGGGCTTTCTAACTCTTAAATCAATCGGGTCTCGTGCTAACTTAGCATGTTAATCGAGGTTAGTGTACACTTGGGTCGGTGATATTAGGAAGAGGGAAAGGCTGAGCGGAGCTATTCCTGACTAAGACATCGACAATGCTAAACGTCCGTGGAAAAGGCTGAGCGGAGCTATTCCTCGGAGTTTAGTTCAGATATGTATTCGTGGAAAAGGCTTTAGCGGAGCTATTCCTCGACGTCCTTGGAAAAGGCTTAAGAGGAGCTATTCCTCGGCATTCAATTTAGATATGGATGATCATACAACAGAAAAGAGCGCTCAAAAATAGAAAATGATTTAGTAAAACATAGGGCCTTTTCAAATAAAACCCTTGTGTGTTTACTCGGATGCATGATAATAAAACCAGTTTTAACAAACGTTCATAATATCATATATATTATGATATTTTTAGCAATGTGTTCACTGAGTACCCTTGTACTCAGCCCTGCATGTTTGTTTTTAAATGTGCAGGTTGAGCTGGTGTTGAAGGGAGAAGTGCTGAGAGTGGAGTTCCTTTTGTACAAGGCTCAGATGGTCTTGTATTTTAAATGTATTTCTTTTGCTTCCGCAACTCAGCTATATAACAAGTCTAATATTACAACTTTTGATTTTGGACGAGTCCAATACCTCGATAATCAATTAAGTACTATTATTATTCAGTCTCTTGTGAGTACTTAAATCAGTCCAGAATTCGAGCTCACAGCAAATATCATTCCTGGAATACAATAGTTCCTTCCTTTATTTAATTATTTCCGGTTCGCACCTTGATCCATCCTTCATTGGGATCGAGTCGTGCCAGTCACACTTCATATTAATCAAATATTAATTTTGGGGTCGTGACATGTCCCAATAGACATATTGTGACAGATGGGCACTATTATTTAGGGTTGCATGGAATTAGCCCTAAATACATCGTGTTTCTCATGCCTTTTGTGTTCGCTTAGGGTTTGCTTACTTTGTCATCGCATTTCTGGTGAGGGCAGTAATATTGGTCTATGACCACAGGATTATCAGCTGATATAAAGATTATGTTGGAGAAGATGATGTTCTTGGCAAACCCTAAGCCTCCCTTGAAAATGAAAAAAACTCAAATTAAAAAAAAGGGTAAACAATTGTGCTCTAACAAAATAAATAGTAACCATGCATGTGTTGTGTTGGCTTGATTTAAATTACGTGCCATATTTTGATCCTCGCTCCATTTTGAGTCCTAATAAAAGTGCAGTTATCTACATGTATACCTTTAACTTCATAGTGTTGACTATCTTTTCCCAAACTCCCAATACTAAAGAAATTAAAGAAATACAAATGACAAATAAAATTTCTAATAATAATTTTCTTGAATTTTTGTGAGTATATATATACATATATATCATATATACCTTATTCCATGTCCAGGACCACATGTGATCCTAGAAATATTAACATCTGAATTGCCTCCATTGATGGCGATGCAGTCGTCCCCTATATATTAGGACGGCGATACGATGATTGTGTTGTAATGAATAAGAATCAATTAAATGAAAGAAAATTAATTAAATCATAGGGTAAATTACACTTTAATACCTACATTTTGAACACTTTTTATAAAATGACCCATTTTTTCAAAATTAACTAAATAGTACCCACTTTTTCCTTCTTCTTTTTTAATTTAACATTTAATCAATTTTAGGCCAAAAAATTGTATGTAATTATATAATTTAATATTTCTTGATTGGGTGTTTTAAACTACATGGCTGAAAAAATAGAAATATTAAAATACAATCAATTACGCACGATTTTTAATGTGTAAAATTAATTAAATGTTAGATTTGTAAAAAATTTGAAAAATGTGGTCATTTTTAAAATGTGCACAAAATATAGGTATCAAAGTGTAATTTACCCTTAATTATATTGAAAGATCGGTATAAAAAAATGTACCTGTTTCCAAGACACAATCTTGAATGAGCAAATTTGATGAAGAATTAATGTCTATGCCATCTGTGTTAGGACTTGTTGCAGGGGTTGTTATATGAAGATTTGAAATTGTTGCATTATGGCATGAATTTATTGAAATGTGGTTTCTTTGGCTGTCTTTGTGTTTCAATCCACTGATTCGGAGTTTGTTGCATTGAGAGAATCTCATTGCCTTCAATTAATTAGTCATCACAATTTATAGTATTAATAAACTATGTGACATTTATTTAATTTTTAGGTTAATAAATATATAATGGTGTAATGAGTTTGTGAAGGACTCAAAATGTTATTGGATATTGAACTTACCGTGGGTCTTGAGTTTTCATTGCCCTGAAATAAAAAAAAGGAATTCAAAATTACTGCATTAGTTTTTTTATTAAAAAAGGGCAAGAATTAATTAATGAGCTTATTTAATATATGATGATGCTAAAGTATTTTTTATAATACTCCATCCGTCCCACTTTTATATGTTGATTGAAATTTTTCCCGGAAAGTTTTCGCACAGCGTTTAAAAAATTTACAATTTATATCATAACTTTTAATATTTTTGCAATCGTAACATCCCCAATATTAATCGTTTGATGGAGATAAAACTGATGGTGTATCTTGTTGCGTCTATATAACGACATCGTTTAGGTAGCCGAAAATAGTAAAATGCATATTTTAGTTAATGTAATTAATGGGTTCAAAATTGCTTGGATTACTAAAATGCATGTTGGAGTTAATGTAATTAATTAGCATCATATCAAATTACTTAGAGAGTGATCGAGATACTGTAACTTTTCGACGGGATCTTATTTAATTTTTTGCTATTATACTTGCAAAATTTTGACTACCATAGTAATGGAAATTAATTAAATTTTGCATTAAAAAAATAAGGTAATTGGTGATGAAGAATAGAGGAGAATTAGTTGAGTCAAAAGGAAGATTTTATTTATTTATTTATTTTTAGAGTGCAAAAATCAATTGAATTATATGAATATAGAAGCAATCAAGTCAACCAATATTAATTTCTGTTGAATAATTATCAACTTTACAATTACCGGTTCGAATCAATTGAATTATGCACATATTGAATTCATGAAATGTTGTCTCATGATTTAATTTGGGCTAAATTATGCTTTGATACCTACATTTTGGGGTTTTTTTTTTTAAAAAAAATGACCCATTTTTTAAAAATTAACAAAAGAGTGCCTATTTTTTCAAAAAATTTGAACAGTAAAATTGATTAAATGTTAGATTTGCAAAAAATTTGAAAAAATTGATACTATTTTACTAATTTTGGAAAGGTGGGTCATTTTTAAAAATATATCCAAAATATAAGTATCAAAGTATAATTTACCCTTTAAATTGCCAAAGGCAAAATTTAGTACGCTCATATCTAAAATTGCAATTTATTAAACATTTTGTTAAAACTGTTACTATAGTTATTGTGATTAAAATCACAATTAATCCTAAATTGAAAAGATACAAAGGAGTGAGACATCTTCATATCAATATTTACAAAAAAACTACAGTACCTCCCTTACGATGCACAAATAAGAGATAAGTATAATTTTATTTGTTAGAAAACTAACACTAACTTTTGATGAGAAAACTATTTTTAACAATGATTTTATTATTAAATAGATAAACAGAAGATGCACGTATGATTCAAAATTACTCAATTAAGAGCTCATTCAAGTTTCAACATATCTCTATATTTGACAAAATGCAAAGCTCTTTGCAATTCTAACTTGATCATATTTGGATTTAAATAAAAAATAAGTGTTAAAAGTTTCTACCTCAACACATATCCAGTTCAATATATAAATATTAAAAAAAAAATAACCAGTTCATTCAGGCGCTTAGATAGAAACAATCCAAGATACAAGACAGATAAATTTGTGTTAATGATACAACAGAATCTAGATGATCAGTCTCAGTTTTCATCCTCAAAAGATTACGGGAAACGAATCCCCGTCGCTCTCAGACCTACGACAGCCTTCCTAGATCATAGTACAGTTGCCACCACCGGAGTTTATCAAGAACTTCCAACAAACTATTCAGCGTGTTCCCTCAAAAATCCAGCAATTAAGATGGCACTGGATACAACCAAGAAAACGAAGAAAGAGAGGAAGTAAGAATCATTGGTGAGATTTTTTTTTTTTGCAGAAATACAAGAATGATGAACTGTGTTAGTGTACGAAAAATGAAACACTTCAAACAAGGTATTGAAAAATATGATAGACCAAGGAATGAAAATATGTGATACAAAACTTGAAGATCTATTATTGAGTATAATTTGGGGACAGATGGTGATCATAATCAGAAATAACATATAAAGCCGACTAAAATCAAATGCAACTCAAACGTTATATAAAGCAATTTAAAATTGATCCAATCCGTTCTTCACCACAAAGGCCGCAAGCTTAAATCCATGAACACTGTAGGCATGAAATGGGGAAAGTGAAGAAAGCACCTTAATATTTAGTACATTATACATCAATCTAATGTGTATATTTACCAGCTAGAACTACTAATATCAAACATGAATTCAGTTTCCTGAACTTAACAAGTATTTGTTCGAAGGTTGGCATCACACCAACCAGTGATCGACTTTAATTGTTTCCCCAGTCAGCAAAAATCAATTTCATCATGCTATCATTAAATACGAAGTCCTACTGATGGACATAAATGAAGTGCCGCTGGACAGTGAAAACGAATAGCTCAAGAAGTTTGACCTTAGCCTATTTCATTAATGATTGCAGTATCACATATAAACAAGACGAAAACAAGCTGAAGACGTACTATATGTAGCCGTGTCAATTTGCTCAGGGAGCTCCTTTATATCCACTTCGAACCTCTCCTGAACCTGTTTCAGGAAAACGGCACATTTTATACAGAAGCACATGGAAGCCTATGGAAAGAGGGCAACATAATGCTGATATTTACCTGATTGAGAACATCAGAATCTGATGCAGATGATACAAATGTAATTGCAAGCCCTTTGGTGCCAAATCGACCTGCTCGGCCCACCTATAGTAGCAGCAAATTCAATAAGGTGATAAGCTTCTCAATCATGTTAATAATCCAAGCACATCTACTCCGAGTAACAGACATACCCTGTGTAGGTAGGTATCAGCAGAATCTGGCATATCATAGTTTATGACAATATTTACACGCTCAATGTCAATTCCTCTTCCAACCAGATCAGTTGCAACTAAGATTCTCTTCAGACCCTCTTTAAAACCTTTGTAGCGTGTTAACCTGGAAAGGGAGGTATCAGAAATCTATAATAAAAGAATTCAATGGAGGAAAAAAAGTCAGGTAAAAAAAATTCCAATACTATTCTATTGCGCATCTGCCTTAGCTTTAAAGATAAGCATACCTTTCTTCCTGAGACATTCCAGAATGTATGCATATAGATGGGAAGTTGCATTCAACAAGCAACTTGTTCAGTTCAGCTGCCCGGCCAACACTTTTAACAAAAATGACAACCTGGTTAAAGTCCAGGGCATCAAGAAGGTCATTTAACTTTCGGTTCTTCTCCATATCTGTCAGCTTGATGTAATGCTGGCAAGAAATAAAAGAATTATCATTACAAAATGCTAAATTAACAGGAAAAAGACCAGAATATGCTTTGTAATTACGCAAGTCATTGTACCTGTACAAGCCCATGAAGAGTCAGTTTTGCTTCATCGTCCACATAAATTTCCATTGGCTGCAAAAAGAAGAGTATCACAAACAAAGTTGAATGAAGAGTTGCTAACAACGCAAAGATCAAGCAGGAACCAATGAAACTTCACAGAGGTTGTAACTTAACATATCTTTATATGTTCATCTGACTTGTGGAATATCCAAAGTCCACTAAAAGTACTCTATCTAATGGCAGCTTCATTTGCTCATCTTATTGGTTTTATGGTTGAATGATGTCCATGTACCATGTAAGTAATAGTAATCATACTGGGAAATTCTTGAAGGCATTGCAGCATCATCTACTCATCTCATTGGTTTTAAGGATTGAAGGATGTCCAACTGTCCAAGTACATTTCAGTAACAAGAACCCTAATTACCCAACACACTCAACAACCACCAAACCCCAAAGAAAATTTGAATGGAAAAAAAAAAAACATTAAAGGGTGCATGAATAGAAAATAAGTTATTTATATAAAGAATAAGTGACAGAAAATTACATCTTGCATGAACTTCTTGCAAACAGGACGAATCTCCTTGCTGAGAGTAGCTGAGAACATCATCACTTGCTTATCATGAGGGGTCATCTTAAAAATCTCTTGGACATCTCTTCTCATATCTGAAAAAAGTCACTGCTTAGGGCATGATATTGTAACAGTCATATTTTAGAACTGTAAGCTAGCAGTAATAGAAAAGAAACGTACCAAGTGACTCAAGCATCTTATCACACTCATCAAGAATGAAGTGCCTCACATTTTTTAAACCAAGATCTTTATCTCTAGCAAGAGCCAATATTCTTCCAGGTGTTCCTACAACAATATGGGGGCATTCATTCTTCAGTAAGTCCTTGTGGGTCTTGATGCTGACACCACCATAGAACACTGCGACTTTAACATCAGGCAGATATGTACTAAATCGCTCGAACTCGTTGCAAATCTGTCAAAAAAGCAAATTTAAATGCTTCGTAAGTTCAACTTACAATGGTATACAGGCATAATCGGCTAAACTTGATACGTTGCACAAATAGTAATAACAAGAACAAATATCAAAACCATGTGTATGCAATCTCCAAGGCACCTGATATGCTAATTCTCTTGTATGGCAAAGGACAAGGGCACCCACTTGACCAGAAACAGGTTCAATTTGTTGCAGGGTTGACAGAACAAAAACAGCTGTTTTTCCCATCCCAGACTTAGCTTGACAAATAACATCCATTCCTAGGATAGCTTGAGGTATGCATTCGTGTTGCACTGATGAGAAGTACAGGGAAAATCCGAACGAACGAATCCTCAATCAGTAAAAATGTTCTTCAAGAGTCTTTTAATTGAAAGGTTTACTAGACCAATTTTTGGATGGAAAATCAAGATAGTCAGATTAATTGTTACCTGAAAAAGAAAAATAAACATATAGTGAGTGGGCTAACGAAATGCTCATGTAAATACAAGCTTATACAATATATACAGGGAATGAAGAAAAGGTAGCTACAATCTGGGATAGGACAACAAGCAACTTATAGTGGAAAACAAACCCACAGATTTTCATGCAGGATTAATAGTGATAGGCCCCAAGAACGTCTTCATCAAGAAACTAACTTCCTATTCACAGGGTAAAAATCCTCTATGGAGTAGGAATCTTCCAGTCACTTACCAGGTCAAGAAGTCAAGATAAATATGAGTGAATGATACAAGTAAAAACATAGAAGAGCTCCAGAAGCTAATCAAAGTCTTCATTTTTATTTGAAAATATTTTACAAGTATTAGGTTATATTCAATGCATTATACCTTCTGAAGGATGTTCAAACCCGGAATCCACGATGGCTCGAAGAAGCTCTGGCTTCAATAAAAAGTCTCTGAATCCCGAACTGTGAATCCCAACATAACCCCTGCATCGACCAAAAGAATACCCCAAAAAATACATTAAAAATATAACAATGCAAGGAACATGATTTTGCAGTATAATTTAGTGCAAAGATTGATTAAACATAGAACTCTCACTCCCTCCCCCACCCACCTCAACTGGCAGCTAGAATATTAAAATAGCAGATGAGCAGAAACAATGTAAAGTTGTTATCTATTTCTTACAGAGACAAAAGAAGCTATCAGAACCATGAAAGAAAGTAAAATTACTCACAAAGCTACAAACTTTACAAAGCCCTTCTTGCGCAAATTCAATTTAGTTACAAAAGAATCCTCAACAGAATAGCTATTTGTTCACTCCTCAAAATCAACATCACAGTTGGGCACGCATCTAAGGAATTATCAAAGCTCAATTTTCACAAATTTCAGATCTCCCACAACCCACACACCACAAAGGCAAGCAAACTCCCACTAGACTCACGAACAATCGCCCCCTCCCCCGAACAAAAGTCTTGAGATTTATGCATTTACAAATAACACAACTGCCATTATTCAACATAAAACTGCTATTACTCAATCAAACTTCAAAATTAGCACAAAAGGAATTACTTTTTAACGGTCTCTCCGGCGGGCTTGCCGTTGACGGAGTCGGGAACTTTTTCGTCTTCTTCCTCGTAGTCGAGAAGCTCCTCCTCGTACACTTCGTTGTCTTTCACTTCACCCATCTTTCCCCTGTTCAAAACAAACACGCGCCTCCAAATCTCAGTTGAAATTCACAAATTAAACCCCCTTTCCTGCCGGAAACGAGATGAATTTCAGGTGTATGATTCGATGCCGTACCTTGAACTTAACTGCGTGAGATTTGAGAGAGAGAGAGAGAGAGAGAGAGATAAACCCTAGGGATCTTGGGGTTTTAAGCGAGGCTCCAAGAGTGGGAAGATTAATATTAATATTAATATATACCACACATTTTTAAATTTATTTCTTAATATGCCTTCAAATTTTAAATTTACCTACTGAAAAATAATAATTTTTGGTACCAAAATTATCTAGTATTAAAATAGTAACGAAGTTAATGAGTAGTATTTTTCGTTCAATAGTCGATCAAAATAATAAATTTATGAAATAATGAGAATTACTAGCCAACCTTAATTATTAAAGGGTTAATTGTTAAAAAATTCACGACCTTTAAATGAATTTACAATTTAAACACCGTTTTTAAAACGTTGCAATAATAACTTAACCCTTTGATTTGTAGCAAATTTAACATTCTCAAATTTTTTTCGATGATTAAATTTGGGATGTAACAATATTTTTCGATATATTCATATTAATTCAGGTTTAGAGTGTTAAATAAGAGAGTTTTTATTGTACAACCTCAATTTTCTAGTCGTTGAATTTTTTTTAATATGTCAATTTTGCTACAAATCAAAAGATTGAGTTATTATTACAACGTTTTAAAAATGATGTTTAAATTACAAATTCGTTCAAAGATCGTGATTTTTTTAGCAATTAACCCATTATTAAACGATATAGGTTCAAATATTTCCAGGAATGGGCAGAAAAAAATCATAATTTTAATTTGAATTCAATTCAAAGAGGAGATCTTCATCCCCGCTATGATATTAGGTTAGAAAATAAATAAATTCAATTGAAATATATATTATATTTATATCTAAAAACAAGATAGTCTAGCAATATAGAAATTTCCCGCCTAAATCAATTCTAAGAATAGTGATATATAAATAATTATACATGCAAATAATTAGCAATTAAGTAATAAATATATAAAATTAATAATTATATTGCAACATACTGTAATGTACACGTATATTATTAAACATGCCAATATATACTATATATATTACCCTATTAAATATGTCAATATATACTACATATATTTATATTAGGGATGAATATATTGCATATCTACACATAATATTTTTTTAGGATTGAAAGTCTATATATACACACACAAATACACACACCATATCTATTTATATTATGAATTATTATATGAGATATTAAATGAGAATGGTATCTAGGACCTAATATTGGATTGAGGATTAACATAATGTGCACATACAATGAAACTAATCTAATTAAATATTCGTCTAGAAAATCTACTAATGATACACATATGATGAAACTAATCTTTTTAATTAGTTTAAAATATCTACTACCGATATCTACTAATTTACTAATGATATGTATAATCTATATCTATATATAATATATAATAACAATACCGCATCTACAAATAATTTTTTTTTAGTTTCCCGCCCATTTTCACAGTTCAAAAATGGAAATGTGTTAATATATATTATTTAATTAATTATTTTTTATTTAAAAATTGTGAATATATTAATATATTGCTAATCTAAATATTTAATCATATCATATCATATTTAGAGTAATATAGAATTACTCTAATTAAATCTTCGATCATATCACATTAATTATATAGTTCTATAATTATATACCCACATATTATAGGTTGTCTACTTAATTATAGATAAATATGTTTTAATTCGGAAAGTCGATCAATAAATTACAATAATATATATTTTCCATTCCTAATGATAATTGGACCGATTTTAGCCCACCCAATTTTTTTTTTCCGAAGTAAGTCTCTATTTATTGGTGGTGTCATTACAAAACTATTCTTACTTTAATTTATAATTACAAAGTTCTGAACACTGTAATATTCACAACAAGTTTTAAACATTTGGCTAATTTTTTTTTCTTTTGAATTTAAATTAAAGAAAAATCGAAATTGGTTTGTCTTACTGCATCAAGCACCCAGCATCACATAAATGAATCAATGACTTCATTCACAATATTCAATTATCCAAAGGTTGGTACATATGTTTTATTTTTTAAATCATAAAAAGATCATAGTACCTCCATTATATATAAACATATATACATGCATGTATACATTGCTTTATTTTTCTGGAAAATTGCTAATTTTCTTCCCGTGTGTTCAAATATCCAACACCCACACACACTAATGTAGTTTTCGTGTTTATATGAAAATATTTCCATATGAATGAGATGTACGAGTTACCATATAGGGGATGCTATTTTTTTTGTTTAATGTTTAGAGGCAGTATCGACAATCCCATGTAGATACATATTTGAGCCTTTTTTATTCAAACAATAGTTTTTTAGGAGAATTATCAATTCATGACCTAAGAAATGAGTAATATGTCAATTCATGACCCGAAAAATAAAAATAGTCAATTTAGGACCTGAAAGATAATTATTGTCAATTTAGGACCTCAAAAATCTCGTATTTTTATTTCTTTTTTATTTTTTTAATAATTTATTTACTAAATTTAATAGATAATTAATACATGAATTTTCATTGAAAATTAATAAAAAATAAAAAATAAAAAGAACCCAAAATTCATAATTTTGAGGTCCTAGATTGACAATTATCATCTCTCTCTGGATTGATAAGTTTCATATTTGAGTCATGATTTGACAGATTACCAATCTTTCAGGTCCTGAATTGATAATTCTTTTTTTTCCATTATTCATTTAATTTATTTGAACATGTTGTTTCACTACCATTTGAGTCTCCACGTGTTTGTTATTACATTTTACATCTATAACAAAAATCACATCCAATTATTCAATTTTATAAACATCAAAACACGCACATGCATGTTTGAATTTACATATTATATTTATTTTGATTTTATTCGTATACATTGTTATTTAGATCTATTAACTACTAATTATCTTTATAATTGAAATACCAAAATTTTTGGATAAGGTTTAAGATAATTGTTAATGTTAATCAATCGATTAAGGAAGAAATTTAAATAAGTTAATTAAGGTTGGATGTCAGTCGCGACTTTAAAAGTCAGTTTTCGTGAAAATCGCCTTTTTTGGAAAATATGATCTTAATTCTTTTATGGTCATTCGTGGCCTCATTAGAAAGGTTTTAACTCAAGGAGTATGCCGGTGTTTTCGGATTTTAAATCTGAAGTCATTTGAGTTCCCGGTGATGAAAAACGCATTTAAAAGGTGAATGAATAGTAACTTTTGCGTGCGTTCGTGTTTTGAAAAATTTACAAAATCCTCCTCGTTGATTCGAGTCCAGTCTTGTTAGGCCCCTCTTATGGGAAATGACTCAAGGATTCCGTTGGCGTTCACGGATTTCCATTCTGAGGTCAATCGAACGCTCGGGAGCAAAATCTGTCAGTATGAGTGAATAGTAAAAAGTAATTCCAAAAAGGGAATCTTTGCTCGTATTTCTTCTGATGACCCCGTCTTCTTCACGAATTAAGTTGGTTCACTAGTATTTGAGCCAACGAGTCTCCCGGTATTTTTTAGATTTCGTGTCTGAAGTCATTTGGACCTCGACATCGAATAAAATAGCTTTTAACCGAACCCGGGGTAAGCTTTGCAGTATTTCCGCACTGCAATGGCTTCCAAGGGAAGCCAAAGCTTCTCCTATAAATAGAGGGCCACCCCTTTGCATTCCTTTGCTCATTATTCATCCATTTCACTTCTAAATCGAGAGGGTGAGAAGCTATGAAAGCCGAGAAAGTTCTGTCGAAGTAAAAAGCGTTCTTCGTAAGTGTTCTTCAAGACGACGAGCAGAGTGGCATGGAAGGGATGCGGCGAGGGAATGTGCTAGGGGCGCCGTTGGGTCGAAGCAGGCGGCTCTGCCGCCGTTGCGACTCGATGAGACGCCGAGCTAGCCACATTCCTTCGACGCACCTAACCCCGTCCATTCTTGTTTGTCGGTCTCGACTCCATTTCTTTTCTGTCTTTTAAATTCGGCATTTACTTTCCGTTCTTCGCGTTCTTCATTATTACTCGTCTAAGTTGTATTTCAATTTTTATTGAAGTTCCAAGATAATAACATTTACGTTATATCTCCCGTTTTATTCTTGTCGTTATTATTCTTAAAATTAGCCTCGTTTATTCCGATAAATTCCGTTCAAAACTATATTTAAGAGATTTCGTCGTTATTCTAATCATTAAGGAGGATTATCGTGTCTATATCATTATAATTCCAAAATTCTTTTTAAGTTAAAGCATGTTGTTGCATGTTAATTTCAAGTATGTTGTTTTTAAGAAATTTCGGGTTAAGTGTTCTTCGTGTTCTTCGTGTTCGTCGAAAGAATCAACGAACACGAAGAACCCAGTTGAAGATCACCCAGAACTAGGTTGAAGAGAGAGAAAGAGAGAGAACCCCACAGGGGGGTACACCGCCGCGCCACACCCCCCTCGGCCTCCCCAAGCCCGCCGGGGCTAGGGTGCCCCGCCGGCGCACCATGCGCCGCGGCGGGGGGCTGCCCGCCGACACCCAGGTGCGCCGCGGCACCCTCCCCGCTTCTCCGTGTTATTTTTTGCCGTTTCTTTTCCAGCTATTTTCGTACCCTCTTCCCGAGTTTTTCGAGCTTTTCAAATCATGTTATTTTCAAGTTTAAATTTTAGAGAAGTATTCAAGTTATTTTCAATTTATTTCGACTAAGCTATTCAAGATTATTTTCAGTCTAAAAATTGAGAAATCAAGTCGAGAAGTTCCTTAATTAAATAAATCCTTCTCGGATCTTCATAAAGTCATAAATTCGTGCTATTTATGATTAAGTCCTAATTAGAAATATTTAAGATGGGTATTATTTAATTCCATGTTATTAGCTAGAACTCCTCGTAGTAGGCCGCTAAGTCGATAATTCGACTTTTGTAGGAGGAAGTGAGCCTCGTGGGAATTCGAAGAAGGATCATCAACTCCTTACCTCATCTTCTGCTCCGTGATCGAGGTGAGTAAATCTATACTCATCTAAAGTTTGAGCTAATAAGCTCTAGAAGTATATAGGGCAAATGAGATATCCAATAAAGCATTTTTGCTCTGCCTGATTGATCTCTGTACAGGGAAGAAATGAAAGGAAGATATTATGTTATAACTGAGTTCTCGAGCATGTTTAGAATGTATTGAAATGCTAGAAATGTTAAAGTTTTGTTTTATGCTTAGCATGAGCTATTTAGAATTGTCTTTAGTTACAAATCGTATTTATTTACGTTTATCTCTCGTATACGAATGCTTATGCTTGTTAAAGATCGTACAGTTGAGGATTAAGGATTACCTTTTTAGGCAGTGTAAAATCCCTTATAGGCCGAGATCATGTTATATCAAAGGATTAGTACCTAGACGTGCTCTAGGATTGATCTTGATAGCAATGTTAAGAAAGGAAGGAACTTAGCATTTCACTTAGGCAGTATTTAAGCTCAGAACTCTTAAGGGAGTCATTGCTGGGTTATTTCCCTCGCAAACTCGTTCAGATATTTGAGGTAACCCCTCTTCTATCACATGGCATGCCTAAGGGTGCAGTTGACATCAAGTTTGAGCCAAGTTGGGCCCAAAAGAAAAGAAAAAGGTTTTACGGATATAGAGAGGGCTTTTGCGTTTTGCTCTCCATATACCGTTGGTTAATTATTGGATATCTTGAAGTTATTAAAGTATTTTTGCTAAAACCCACTGAGTACATTAGTGCTCATGCCCCCTCTTTTTCAAATGTTTTCAGGTTGAGATGCTGAGGATGTTGGTGGCTGTGGATGTGGGTTGGCTGTCAAGATTGATTTGCTATTATCTAAATTTCTTTTGAAATCCCATGATGTTTCTGCTACTCTGATACACTCTTTCTGATTCCGTTTAAGTTCTGTTATGATCATCAACACTCTAAGAATATCCCCAGACATGATTAAATATTTATAAGATGCATATTATGTTTATTTTTATTTCTCGAGTATGATTTCCGTTCGCCTGTGAAGAGGCTTATTCACGTTGATATCTGTTATTCGTTTTGACCTATGAATGGGTCTATACTTGTTGGTATCTGATTAGTTAAGCCAATTTATTCCGCTTAAGCATGTTTCCATTTTAACTCAAGTAAACCCGAGCATCACCACCTATCTTCCAAAGCATGTCTTTGTTCTTAAACCCCTTTGTTAATCTTTCGACTTTATTCATTAATTTCTTAATAACACCCCGTCCCCATTCGTTAATCCCTATCTCGGGACCGGGCTGTTATAGATGGTATTAGAGCGAGGTTTGCAACTCTGCAGACCTGTCTCTTTGTTTAAGTTAAGCTAAAATGTTTATGTGAATATAAGTTGTTCTTTGATAAGTTAAAGCAGCAACCCACAGCTCGCCATCACCCTCGTATCCTCAACCAAAAATCAAGGTATGATAGTATATAAATTTTGGATGTTGGATTCATGATTTTTGGAATACAGGAAAGGAAAAGATTTGAGCAAGCATACCTGTTTTATGGATAAGAGAAAAACCATGAGAATGAAATTTCAAGTAAAAGGTGTTCGGGTAAGATGATTTCCCAGATGGAAAGTTTGTGAAAAGATTTTTCGATCCCAAAAAGGTTTAAATTCATTTCTCGAAATTTTGACTCAAATAAAAGGTAAACATGTATGACTTTGGGCACCAAAATTTTTATAAAATTGTCAACTGCTTATTAAAAATGAGCTATGCATACAAGATTAATCTAGACGTTAGTTTGATCTTAGGAGGACCTTAGGTCTCCCTTTTATAATCTAGACTGATTAAGTTATTCTCTTCTAGATGGTTAAGCGTCGTTCGACAGCTAGGAAAAGCGTGCCTCTTTTTCGCCTTGTGCAAGAGAGGGTTGAGAGGTTCAGAAGAGAAACCTGGAATGGCAACGAGTAGTTGCTGTCCTATATGACAAGATACCTCGAAAGGTGGGCTTGGACGAACGGCTACGGAGGAGAGCCCAGAAGCATATCCGACTTGGAAACGTGCATCCGCATGTGTGAGCATGCGCCACCTACTTGGAGGCCTACAATGTACCGTATCCTGCAAAGCATAATCACCCGTGATCCCGAAATGTATGCCGAGATCGAAAATTTGACAGAGTTTTCATCAGCCTTGATAGCTCGTTGGGCATCGGAGTATGGCCACGTGTACGCCTTAGCCGAGCAGCAAGCAGACGAGCAAAACTCCTCTCTCGTGGTAGAGTTAGAACTGCAAAGGGCGACCTTTAACAGTCCCCCTGGATTTCAAGCGCCACGCCCTCACGACGAAGGAACCTCAGGAGCAGGACCCTCAAATGTCCGAATTGTGAACCATACTGAGTCCCTATTTTCCTGCACTCCTCAAATGAACCAGTGGACCCCTGTGTCCGCTTCTCAAGGTCTGGGACAGTGTATGCCCCATCAGTATCCCAAAAGGAGCGTCCGCATGAGAACATTCAAGTTCAACGTCCCAGAGACAGTTGATGTTGGAGACGAGGAAGAAGAAGACGAGGACCCAGAGGAGGGCAAAGAGGAAGTAGGATTGCCATGCAAGGAGAAAAGGAAGGGCTCGGCTTATGATTGAGCATTAGTAGGAAGTGTAGGAGGTGTTTCTGTTAAAACACCTGGATGTCTGATCTATCTGTTGTCTGTCTGTATTTCTGATGTCCGTTTAATCCGCTTTAACCAAGACTCTAATATGTAATATATGCTTAACCTCTCTAGACTCAAATAGTGGCAGTGAATTTTCCAGGAGACTGCCCTATTCCGTTTGTAACCCATAACTTTTCGTTATGTTATCTATTCTGTTATGTCCTCATAATGAGGCAATTTTCCCATTATGTTTGAATGACGTTTAAATTTCCGCCTTATTTGATCTATCTTAAATTAAAGACCTTATCGAAAGGCATCCTTGCTTTGTGCGAATTCAATCAAGCGTTGCTAATATCTAGTTCTTTAAGATGCCGTCCCGAAGACGTCAAGCTGAGAATGAAGATAAGAACAAACCCGAGTAAGTCCCAAACCCCGGTCCAAGAGCTGAAAGTGTGTTTCTCAAACACAATCCTCCATCGTTTAATGGTTTAGGAGATCCAATGGATGCCGAAAAATGGGTTCGCTCCTTAGAATGAATTTTCAATTTCATAGCTTGTTTGGAAGAAGAGAAGTTAAGTTGTGCTCTTTTCATGCTGACGGATGATGCGGACTACTGGTGGGAGTCTGTTCGAAGGACCATAACCCTAGAGTAATGGGAGGACTATAGTTGGGAAGATTTCAAACATGACTTATATCAGAAGTACATCCCGGATTGTTATCGAGAGGCAAAAGAGATGGAGTTCTGGAACCTAAAGCAAGGAAATAAGACAGTGTCAGAATACGACAGGGAGTTCAATCAATTGTCAAGGCATGCTCCACATCTAGTGGACACGGACGGGAATAAAGCACGCAAGTTCAAGAAAGGACTTAGGTCCGTGATTGGTATAGCCCTCGCTGGGCAAGAAGACATGTCTTATGCTCGAACCTTAGCCAAAGCCTTAAGCATAGAAGCCATTCTCCCTTGAGAGAAAGTTCAGCCCTCTCAGCCATCTAACGATCCAAAAGGAAAAAGAAAGTGGGAAGAAGGAAGAAGAGATGACAGAGAAAAGAAACCCCACTGGCAAAGCCGAGAATCAGGAGTGCCTCATAGTCAGCCTGGCAACACCCCTAACTTTAGGCCGTGTCAAAGGTGCGAAAGGATGCATTATGGAGTCTGCCGAGCAAATCAAACTGGGTGCTACAACTGTGGTGAAGAGGGGCACTTCAAGAGAGAGTGTCCTAAAGGAAACAACAGACGATCTCAAACACCACAACAACCCATGTACCCGCAACCACTTCAGCAACTTCCTGGAAATCAGCCAAGGCTGCAGCAAGGAGGACCTCAGGGTCAAAAGCCGGGGATGAATCCAAGACCGAACCAAGGACGAGATCAAAGGTCTAACTAAGGACAAAGGCCGCCTCAGCCCACTCGTACTTATGCTCTCAATCAGCAGCAAGCTGCTAAGGCCCCAGGTAATCTAACAGGTATGAATACCCTCCTCAAGATGCCAGTTTTAGCTCTCTTCGATACTGGAGCATCGCATTCATTTATAGCTGAATCTGTTTGTAAGAGACTGAAGATAAAACCCGAGAATGCTGAGAATGCTCTTGAGATAAGTATCCCCTCTGGAAAGAGAATGATGTCTAGGAAGGTCTGCTCTAACCTAGAATTGAACATAGAAGGGGAAAACTTTAAGTCAAATCTTTATGTGATAAAGATTCAGGACTTCGATATAATCCTAGCAATGGATTGGTTAGCCTCAGCTTATACTTCCATAAGCTGCCCTGAGAGGGAGGTAGTGTTTCGACCACCCGGGAAACCCGAAGTGAAAATCTACGGATCAAGGCTAGGAACCAAAATCCCAGTGATATCCGCCCTGAAGGCTACTAAGATGATAAGGAAGAATAGCTGCCAAGCCTTTTTAGTTAATCTAATAAGGAAAGAGGAAGGAGAGCTTTCAATCGAAGACATTCCAATCGTAAGATAATACCCCGACGTATTCCCAAAAGAGCTACCAGGACTGCCTCCAGACAGGCAGGTAGAGCTCGCTATCAACTTGGAACTAGGAGCCACCCCGATTTCGAAAGCTCCCTACAGAATGGCGCCTAAGGAGTTGCAAGAACTCAAAGTTCAACTGCAAGAGTTATTAGACCTAGGTTTTATCCAACCTAGTGTGTCGCCCTGGGGAGCTCCAATCTTGTTCATAAAGAAGAAGGATGGCACATTCAGAATGTGCATTGACTATAGAGAGATCAATAAGCTAACCATCAAGAATCGATACCCTCTTCCAAGAATAGACGATCTCTTTGATCAGCTCAAGGGAGCAAGTGTCTTCTCCAAAATAGACTTAAGATCTGGGTATCATCAATTGAAGATCCGAAAGGAGGATATTCCTAAGACTGCTTTTAGAACTCGCTATGGACATTACGAGTTTGTGGTAATGCCATTCGGATTGACCAATGCCCCAACAGTGTTCATGGATTTAATGAATTGGGTTTTTCACCCGTATCTAGATAAGTTTGTTCTAGTTTTCATAGATGATATCCTCATCTATTCCAAGGATGAAGAGAAGCATCAAGAACACCTAAGAGCGGTGCTGGAGACGTTAAGAAGAGAAAGGCTTTATGCTAAGTTCAACAAGTGTGAGTTTTGGCTCAAGAAAGTTATGTTTTTAGGTCATATAGTTTCGGTAGAAGGAATCAAGGTAGATCCAGTCAAGATTGAAGCCGTAAGCAACTGGAAGTCTCCAAGAAGCGCGAACGAGATAAGAAGTTTTCTAGGACTCGCTGGATATTATCGCAGATTCATCGAAGGATTCTCGACGATATCTAAGCCCATGACGCGATTGCTAAAGAAGGACTCCAAGTTCAAATGGACGCCCGAATGCGAGGAAAGTTTCCAAACTTTGAAGAAGATGCTAACCACAGCCCCTGTGTTGGCCATTCTGGAAGGGAATGAAGATTTCGTGGTTTACACAGACGCATCGAAGAAAGGATTAGGATGCGTACTAATGCAGAGGGGAAAAGTGATTACCTATGCTTCAAGACAGCTTAAGAATCACGAGCAGAACTACCCTATGCATGACCTAGAGCTAGCAGCAGTCGTTCATGTGCTAAAAATCTGGAGACACTATCTCTACGGAGCTAAGTGTGAGATCTTCTCAGATCACAAGAGCTTGAAGTATTTCTTCGAGCAAAAGGATCTTAACATGAGGCAGAGGAGATGGTTATAACTTGTAAAGGATTATGACTGCATGATTCATTACCACCCAGACAAGGCGAATGTGGTAGCAGATGCCCTAAGTAGGAAAGAGAAGACAGAATTAGGACTCATTCTAGTCCAGGAGGATCTTCGCAAGGAATTCGAGAGGTTAAGGATCGAGGTGCTAACACCACCCGAGACCATTCAAGCTCAAGTCGCCACGATAGTCGCTCAGCCCGACCTAAGGCAAAGGATAATTGAAGCCCAGAGAGGAGACGAGTTTCTCGAAAAGAAAAGACTAGAAGCACGATCTGATAGCTCACAAGATTTCGCGGAAGCCGCCGATAACGCGCTCTTATTAAAAGGAAGGCTTCGTGTGCCGAGCAAGGAAGAACTAAAGGAGAAAATCATGTGCAAAGCACATGACACGCCTTATACAGCACATCCCGAAAGCACCAAAATGTACCAAGATCTCAAGAAGAACTTCTGGTGGAATAACATGAAAAGAGAGATAGCCGCCTTCGTGGAAAGGTGTTTAAACTGTCAACAAGTAAAAGCTTTGCATCAAAAACCTTCTGGTTTGCTTCAACCCTTAAAAATTCTTGAATGGAAGTGGGATCATATCAATATGGACTTTGTCGTAGGTTTGCCAAAGTCTAAGCGGGGGAATACCGCTATTTGGGTAATCGTTGATCGATTATCTAAATCAGCACATTTTGTACGTTAAGGAAGTTGTGCGTTTGCACGGAGTGCCGGTCTCGATTACATCGGACAGTGATACAAGATTTACATCAAGATTCTAGAGGAGCCTACAAGATGCAATGGGATCAAAGTTCAATTTCAGCACGGTATTCCATCCCCAAATGGATAGCCAGTCCGAAAGGACTATCCAGATTCTGGAAGACATGCTCAGAGGAGTAGTCATCGATCAAGGAGGCAGTTGAGAGGAATTACTACCTTTGGTAGAGTTTGTTTATAACAACAGCTACCAGTCATCGATCGGCATGGCCCCTTATGAAGCCCTTTATGAAAAGAAGTGTAGATCACCCTTGTATTGGGACGAAGTTGGAGAGAGAATGATACTTGGACCCGAAATGGTCCAGGAAGTTATCCAGAAGATCGAGCTTATTCATCAACGAATCAAGGAGGCTTAGGATAGACAGAAGGCTTATGCGGATGAGAGAAGGACGGAGCTCAGTTTCGACGTTGGAGATAAAGTGTTCTTGAAGGTGTCTCCATCAAGAGGAATAGTTTGTTTTGGCAAACGAAGCAAGTTAAGGCCCAGATTTATTGGACCTTTTGAGATATTAAAGAAGGTGAATGAAGTAGCCTACAGGTTGGCCTTACCACCCAACCTAAGTAACGTACATGACGTCTTTCATGTCTCAATGTTGAGGAAGTACGTGTTCGATCCAAAGCACGTGATTAGCAAAGAAGAGATAGTCCTGAATGAGGACTTAGTCTATGAAGAACAGCCCCAGGCCATCGTGGATCGAAAGATCCAGAAGCTGAGAAATAAGGAGATTGATCTTGTGAAAGTAATCTGGAACCATCATGGTTCAGAAGAGGCAACCTGGGAGCTTGAATCCGAGCTGCTCAAGAAGTACCCTGATATCGTTTATCATGGTTAGTAAATTTCAGGACGAAATTTTCTTTAAGGAGGGTAGGATGAAACACCCCAGATTTTTGAAAAAGGTTTAAGATAATTGTTAATGTTAATCAATTGGTTAAGGAAGAAATTTAAATAAGTTAATTAAGGTTGGATGTCAGTCACGACTTTAAGAGTCAGTTTTCGTGAAAATCGCCTTTTTGGAAAATATGATCTTAATTCTTTTATGGCCATTCGTGGTCTCATTAGGAAGGTTTTAAATCAAGGAGTATGCCAGTGTTTTCGGATTTTAAATCTGAAGTCATTTGAGTTCCCGGTGATGAAAAACGCATTTAAAAGGTGAATGAATAGAAACTTTTGCATGCGTTCGTGTTTTGAGAAATTTACAAAATTCTCCTCGTTGATTCGAGTCCAGTCCTGTCAGGCCCCTATATAGAAAATGACTCAAGGATTCCGTTGGCATTCACGGATTTCCATTCTGAGGTTAATCGAACGCTCGGGAGCAAAATCTGTCAGTCTGAGTGACTAGTAAAAAGTAATTCTAAAAAGGGAATCTTTGCTCGTCTTTCTTCTGACGACCCCGTCTTCTTCAAAAATCAAGTTGGTTCACTAGTATTTGAGCCAATAAGTCTCCCGGTATTTTTAGATTTTATGTCTGAAGTCATTTGGACCTTGACATCGAATAAAGCAGCTTTTAACCGAATCCGGGGTAACCTTTGCAGTATTTCCGCACTGCAATGGCTTCCAAGGGAAGCCAAAGTTTCTCCTATAAATAGAGGGCCGCCCCTTTGCATTCATTTGCTCATTATTCATCCATTTAAATTCTAAATCGAGAGGGTGAGAAGCTTTGAAAGCCGAGAAAGTTCTGTCGAAGTAAAAAGCGTTCTTCGTGAGTGTTCTTCAAGATGACGAGCGGAGTGGCGTGGAAGGGATGCGGCGAGGGAATGTGCTAGGGGCGCCGTTGGGTCGTAGCAAGCGGATCTGCCACCATTGCGACTCGACGAGACGCCGAGCTAGCCACATTCCTTCGACGCACCTAACCCCGTCTATTCTTGTTTATCGGTCTCGACTCCATTTTTTTCCGTCTTTTAAATTCCGCATTTACTTTCCGTTCTTTACGTTCTTCATGTTCTTCATTATTACTCGTCTAAGTTGTATTTCGATTTTTATTGAAGTTCCAAGATAATAACGTTTACGTTATATTTCCCACTTTATTCCTGTTGTTATTATTCTTAAGATTAGCCTCGTGTATTCCGATAAATTCCGTTCAAAACTATATTTAAGAGATTTCGTCGTTATTCTAATCATTAAGGAGGATTATCGTGTTTATGCCGTTATAATGCCAAAATTCTTTTTAAGTTAAAGCATGTTGTTGCATGTTAATTTCAAGTATGTTGTTTTTAAGAAATTTCGGGTTAGGTGTTCTTCGTGTTCGTCGAAAGAATCAACAAACACGAAGAACCCAGTTGAAGATCGCCCAGAACTGGGTTAAAGAGAGAGAAAGGGTGCGCCGCCGCGCCACACCCCCCTCGGCCTCCCCAAGCCCGCCGGGGCTAGGGTGCCCCGCCGGCGCACCATGCGCCGCAGCGGAGGGCTACCCCCCTTCTCCGTGTTGTTTTTCACCGTTTCTTTTCCGGCTATTTTCGTACCCTCTTCCCGAGTTTTTCGAGCTTTTCAAATCATGTTATTTCCAAGCTATTTTCAAGTTTAAATTTTAGAGAAGCATTCAAGTTATTTCCGATTTATTTCGAATAAACTATTCAAGGTTATTTTCCGTCTAAAAATTGAGAAATCAAGTCGGGAAGTTCCTTAATTAAATAAATCCTTCTCGGATCTTCATAAAGTCATAAAGTCTTGCTATCCATGATTAAGTCCTAATTAGAAATATTTAAGATGGGTATTATTTAATTCCATGTTATTAGCTAGAAATCCTCGTAGTAGGCCGCTAAGTCGATAATTCGACTTTTGTAGAAGGAAGTGAGCCTTGTGGGAATTCGAAGAAGGATCATCAACTCGTTGCCTTATCTTTTGTTCCGTGATCGAGGTGGGTAAATCTATACTCATCTAAAGTTTGAGCTAATAAGCTCTAGAAGTATATAAGGCAAATGAGATATCCAGTAAAGCATTTTTGCTTTGCCTGATTGATCTCTGTACAAGGAAGAAAGGAAAGGAAGATATTATGTTATAACTGAGTTCTCTAGCATGTTTAGAATGTATTGAAATGCTAGAAATGTTAAAGTTTTGCTTTATGCTTAGCATGAGCTATTTAGAATTGTCTTTAGTTACAAATCGTATTTATTTACATTTATCTCTCGTATACGAATGCTTATGCTTGTTAAAGCTCGTACAGTTGAGGATTAAAGATTGCCTTTTTAGGCAGTGTAAAATCCCTTATAGGCCGAGATCATGTTATATCAAAGGATTAGTACCTAGACGTGCTCTAGGATTGGTCTTGATAGCAAGGTTAAGGAAGGAAGGTACTTAGCATTTCACTTAGGCAGGATTTAAGCTCAGAACTCTTAAGGGAGTCACTGCTGGGTTATTTCCCTCGCAAACTCATTCGGATATTTGAGGTAACCCCTCTTCTATCCCATGGCATGCCTAAGGGTGCAGTTGACATCAGGTTTGAGCCAAGTTGGGCCCAAAAGAAAAGAAAAAGGTTTTACGGATATAGAGAAGGCTTTTGCGTTTTACTCTTCATATACCGTCGGTTAATTATTGGATATCTTGAAGTTATTAAAGTGTTTTTGCTAAAACCCACTGAGTACATTAGTGCTCATGCCCCCTCTTTTTCAAATGTTTTCAGGTTGAGATGCTGAGGATGTTGGTGGCTGTGGATGTGGGTTGGCTGCCAAGATTGATTTGCTATTATCTAAATTTCTTTTGAAATCCCATGATGTTTCTGCTACTCTGATACACTCTTTCTGATTCCGTTTAAGTTCTGTTATGATCATCAAGACTCTAAGAATATCTCCAGACATGATTAAATATTTATAAGATGCATATTATGTTTATTTCCGTTTCTCGAGTATGATTTCCGTTCGCCTTTGAAGAGGCTTATTCACGTTGATATCTGTTATTCGTTTTGACCTATGAATGGGTCTATGCTTGTTGGTATCTGATTAGTTAAGCCAATTTATTCCGCTTAAGCATGTTTCCATTTTAACTCAAGTAAACCCAAGCATCACTACCTATCTTCCAAAGCATGTCTTTGTTCTTAAACCCCTTTATTAATCTTCCGACTTTATTCATTAATTCCTTAATAACACCCCGTCCCCATTCGTTAATCCCTATATCGGGACCGGGCTGTTACAATAATTGAATTGGAAATTTTGCAACTCGATCGATACAACGTATCGTGAGTTTGGATGCACAAAGGGTCAAGGGCACCGACATATACTCCCATAAATTATTTTCATTAGAGTAAACGATAAGTTGTACTTGTGAATTACACTATTTTTAATTTATCATAATGCACCCTAAAAATTGACACTCCACACCCTCCAATTAGGATTTATTGTAAGTTGCACTTTCATAAAGCTAAAACCGTTAATATCATAACAAATTCAAATAAATGTGTTTTTTAATCAAAGAATAAATAAATATATCAACATGACTGATTCAATAAATTGAGTAAAATTACTCCAAACATATATAGACTAAAACTGATCAAATAATAAATATACTAAAGAAATAATATATAAAAATGTAAGCCCCTTATATTTTATGGTACCAAGCACAAAGTGTTATATTTTTTTAATATTTACTCAAATCACATAATAATAAAGAATACGTTTATATAGAAAAAATAGAATTAAAATATAATATATATTTTAACCATTTATCACTATGTTATATTTTCAACATATTTTATAGTTTTATTTATTATTTTTTATATTTTTTTAGCTAGGTAAAGATTTTTTTATAAATCATAAAATGATTATTCCAATTTATTTTTTTACTTATAAATCCTACTCTAATAAATATTAAATCATATTTTCTATTTTATTTTTAAATTTATACTTTCAAACTTGTGATCACTTTGTACCTTTTTTTTTATAAGAAATATAAATTATGAAGTATTTTCCATCCATGGTACATGGCACACTTAGGAATAGATCATAATACATTAGTAGCAACACGGAGAGAATATGTAAATATTAAAAACAAAAGTTTGGTTGGTAGGGTTAATAGGTGGATTATATTATAAAATTCAGGAATACTGAGTTTGTTTGGTAGATAAACATTGGACTGTTTATTTAAATTAAAATTGATAGAAAATTATTGGAGAATGCAATTTTCAATAAAAAATGCTAATTATATGGAGAGTGTGAAATGCCATTTTTTTGTTTTAGATACATTATACAAAATGAGTGTAATCCGAGGGTGCAGTTGTGCAAAAATACATTCAATAAATCAATAAGGGATGAGATATATTGTTTATATTTCTGTTTATTATTCTATTATTAATTATTGTAATCTCTTTATATTAGGATTATGTTTATCTCATTAGTTCACTGTACTCTAAAGATCCCATGTACTTTGTATATATATATATATATATATATATATATATATATTCATTTGCTAATATAGTAAATGGTATACAATTACCTATCGATTCATATTCTTATATAAATAGCTTCATATTGGATGATCAATTAATATTTGTTTTAGTGTAACGTTGGGTTTAATAATGAAGACCTGATAAAATTCAATTGTATTTATTGATGTATTCATACATCGCTAACATATTTCAAAAAACTCGAAGTTATGAGTTATGAGTGTCTTTGTTGTATTTGATATTGATTAGACTGTAATCATTTATTGCTCAATTGCTTACATATTTCAACATTATTATTTAAGCCTCTCTCTACATATATCTATTTATACAGGGTTCTAAATATTTATTTATAATATTATATTCGTTCATCTACCAGATTACAAGGGATGTGTTATTTGATAAAATATGTTCTCCTTTTCTTAGGAGTAGTCAATAGAAAACCACAATACAAAACTTCATCTTCTTTGTTGAAGAAGCTCATTCTCAGACATGGCCACTCTATGCTTTTTTATTTATTTAATTGTGGGAAGATAAGCCATGGATATCTAGACCATGAAAAAAATTCTATAGTGCATATGGATGTAATACATATGTGATATGACCACAAATCATTTAACGTATGGCACATAAAGTTCACAATTGTTTCTCAATTCTTTTGTGAAGTGTAAGTCCATATGCCACATGTTAAAGAATTGGTGCATGTCTATATCACATCCACACGGATGGAAGTCCACGTCCATTTGATGCATAAGTACATGTTCATAATCCATTCTATTTAATTATTACATTTGTATAAACTATTTATATAAATTTATATATATATATATATATATATATATATATATCTCCCCGTGCATCGCACGAATGTAATACTACTTTAGAGTGAAAATGAAGTATAACGTACATTTTTAGTTTCGAAAAAAAAATGGTAGATTTCGAATCTTAAATGGGCCGGATCACCTAATCCAGCCCGTCATAGACCCATCATGAGTCGGCCCGGCCCACATGGGCCAGCTTCACCTAGGCCCAATTAATGCCCGCCCCGAGCCCATCACAAGTAACTTAGTTAATTTATTTCACCACAAAAAAAAGGATATATACAATTTTGAACTTTAATATTGTAGAGAAGGTATTCCATGCAGCAAGTCCTATTTCAGACTATTTCAGACGGCGCGTGGCTCCAGGCGCGGCGCCCCATGCGCCCATCTTTTTTTTCTTTTTTTCTGGCCGTTTTTCTTTTCTTTTTTTTCCATTTTTCTGGCAGTGTTTTTTTTACGTTTTTTTTGTCTTTTTTTTTTATCAATTTTATTTGTTCCCCAAAAATATATACCATAAAAAAACATTAGTGAACCCTAAAATTAAAATAAATTGATTTAATTTGTTTGAAATGAGTATTAAATAGAATTAATAAACCCTAAAAAACACAAATTAAACCCCTAAAAAAACACAAAATAAACCCCTAAAAACACCCCCCAAAAAATCCTAAAAAACACAAAATAAACCCCTAAAAATACCCCGCCAAAAAACCCTAAAAAACACTAAACCCCTAAAAACATCCCCAAAAAAACTCTAAAAAACACAAAATATACCCTAAAAAAACCCCCCTAAAAAACCATGAACCCTAAAAAACATGAACCCTTTAAAAAACCATGAACCCTAAAAAAACTCTAAACTACTAAGCTCTAAACATTAATTCGAATGGAAAAAATCACAATTTGAACTAAATAAACAAGTATAAAATAACTAGCAGACCCTTACTTTGTAATGGTACAAATGATACTTTTCGAATTTTTAGTGAGACTGTTGATACTGATTTAACCGTTTTATTCTACTTTTTTGCGGGTTGACCCACGTTGACCCAGGTCAAAACGCGGGTTTGACCACGTTGACCGGGTCAAAGTGTGGGTTTGACCCGATCCGTCTTAAATAGCACTATTTACAACAGGTGCATGGAAGTGTTTGTCAATATTGTAAGATTGAATTTTTAAATTGAATTTTTTTTTAAAATAGTTAATTATATATCGTAATAAAAATGAATTTTAAATTTAATTTAAGTGAGTTGTATTTTAAAATAAAAAAACTTAAATTGTTTACCTAGAAAAGGTTTACAATTACATTGTTTATCAATATAAAATTGTAAACAGAAATCAATAATCATGTATCGTAAATTGGAGATTGAAAAATTGATAACAATTTCAATGGTAATGAAAAAATTGTCAAATTATATATTAATGTCCAAAAAAAGAATTTCCCAAAACATATCAAAGTAGATAAATTAATATATAAGTAAGTAATTATTTATCATTACAACTATTTAAATTTGGCTACTCGAAAGCGCTTTCCAAGAATATTGGGCTACTCTAGAGAATAATGATCATTATCATTTTTAGCACATTGTTAACCAAAACAATTAATGTTGTGTGTGTTTATTTAATAATGATGCGTGAATTTATGATTGTACGGCGCTTGGCAAACTAGTGTTATTCTCGGAAGAGTCTACGGTGAACCGAGTGCAAATGTACTCTGTTCTAATCTGCTGACAGCTGTCCAACATAATTAAAAATTAAAAAAAATTAAAAAAAATCAAAATACGCGTCAGTACTGTTTAGAAATACTGTATTACTGTATATCCATCCCCTCCCACCTATTATGACACTATGAACAGTGGTTTCTCGGGAAGTGTTACGCTGTGCGCGACAGCTAATCAGCACTACCTAATTGGAACTCAACTTATAAAAATCCAATTTCTTTCGTCCAAAACAGAGAGAACGAAAAACCTGATCCCTAATTCGAAAATTTATCCCCTTTTTTTTTCACCTTCTTCTTCTCCTCCGGCGAACTCACCGCCGTCGACACTACACAACACAGTTCAGCCAACCCCGACAACAACCAAAGCCGGCCCTCTCATCGACTCCAACCCAAGACACGAACCGCCCGACGCAGGCGCCAGTCGATTTGCCTCTGCGAACTGAAGTTGTCTCTCCT
The DNA here is from genome assembly GCA_026008535.1 of Perilla frutescens. Taxonomy (NCBI): domain Eukaryota; kingdom Viridiplantae; phylum Streptophyta; class Magnoliopsida; order Lamiales; family Lamiaceae; genus Perilla; species Perilla frutescens. The sequence continues at coordinate 18,934,300 of BRKX01000005.1, forward strand.
CCGCCTCTCGTTCGAAACCTAACTCCCAGTAACTTTATTTTATTTTAGTTCTTATTCTAATTCCGTATTAGTTTAATTTCACATTCCAAATTAGAATTCCACTGAAATCTTCAATTGAAAAAGACCAAAACCCTAATTTGTTTTTCTTCTTCAGGCGTACTGTCCGCCGCCGACTAGAAACCGACCAACGACGGCTAACGATGACCGAAAACAGCCCAGCCCATCAATCCAACCAAAGAATAGAGTAGCAGCAGCCCCCGAACCAGAAACGAGACTCTCCGTGACTCCCCGCTATCTGATAACCCTACTATCAGACTATACGGAAAATCGGTACTACAATTTATTTCTATTTTTATTCTAATTATTAGCAATTTTTGCAAATTTTGAAGTTTTAATATTATAATTTAAATCAAATTAACATACTACAATTTATTTCTATTTTTATTCTAATTATTAGCAATTTTTGCAAATTTTGAAGTTTTAATATTATAATTTAAATCAAATTAACAAGGCAAGTTATAGGCCCTTTTTGTTGGGAAATTATTCAGAAATCCAAATACGTGAACTTGCAGATACGTTGGCATTGTGTGTTTGTTGTGTGTTGGAGTTTGCAGAGTTGGAATATATGTAGCAAGTCAAAAACTATTTTTTTTTTATTTCCATTGTTTAAATACACAATAATTGATTTGCTTACTGTCCTATATCAGTTTGGGTTTATTGAAAACACTTGAAATTTATTTCCTTCACTTTGGAAATTGGTGAGTTTATAAATTGTGTTGCTAAACAATGCACATCCACGATCTTCCTGAAATCGATCATTTATAGATAATTATCGATAAAAAGTATTTATTTTACTCACTATCGACTGTTTATAGATAATTATTTATAAAAAGTAGTTATTTTACTCACTTTTTTAATATATGATCTTGACTATTTTCCATAATATTTCAGATATAATTTGGACTTTTTTTTTTGCACGTTTGTCATGAATGCATTTGATTTTGCTATGATTCATTGGATTTCTTATCTTTGGCTGCTGAATATAATTGCTATTTTTGTGCAAACTTGACAACCAGTTTAAAGACATCTTTTTGAATCCCCAAGTGGAACATGAATTATTGTTCATCAAAATTAATCTGGATCCAAAACATCGAGTTGGGGTTTCTAGTTATATTTTACTTTTTTACTTCTTTTATTCATGTCTAGGAAATCAAGGGTTATGTCATTGAATCTATAGCAAAAATTTAAATTTGATTATTTTTCATATGGAATGTTTAAAAGTAGGTGAAAATTTCAATATGCAAGAGTTGATACGAACAATTACTCTCTTATGCATCGTGGATCGGCTATGTGCATTTTATAATCTAAGAAGATAGTACGCTTATATCTAATGTTTTCGTTGTATGCAATACAGGTGTAAGATTCAAAGTGTTAATTCTGTGTTATTTGCTTGAGGTTTTCTTTTCCAAGTGGGGTTAGTTACACAATTTTTTTTTCACACTGTTTAAGGTGTGTACACCTGGAAATGGTAGTAATTGGCCATACAAATTTGGTGTGCATATTGGAGGAGAGGAAAAAAAGGCATTATTTGTTCTTTTCCCAAAACTTGCGGGTATGTTAGCCACTTTTATGCTAAATAAGTAGTAGAGATGTCTCTCAACTCTGACTTAAAATGTGAAATTCCAACAATTGCCTACATCTTAGAGATTTGCTCCCAACAGTTGTGTTTCTTTCTGTAATTGTTTCGGAGTTGTAGCATCGTGTTCAAGGTTTAAAAAGGCGGTTTTAAGCCTCGAGGCGTTTGCCCGTAGCTCCGCGAGGCGTAAGCCTCGAGGCGGACCGAGGCGTAAGCCTCGATAATAAGAAGAAAAATATAAAAAAATATATATATAATAGTCATAAATTCATAAAAAACACACTAAAGCACACAAAATCACATAATTCAAGTCATCAATCTCATAACAAAATAACAAACAAACAATCCCACACAAAACACCTAAGTGATAAGTCTTAATCTCAAATTAGTTCTCAATTCCAAGTTTCAACTTCTAAATAAACTCAAACAAAGAAATCATCTTCTTCTCCATTTTCGCCTTCATCTCCATCATAATCACCATCACCATCATCCCAATCCTCATCCAAATCTTCATCCACTAAGATTTGAAAACATTTTTCTTTTCCCGCGAAACTAGTCAGCGGCGGATGAGTTATGAAATTGATCAAATTGATCAATTAATTGATCAATTTGATGTTGGGCTAGGGTTATTTTAGCTTCTAGTGGGCTTTTAAATAAAGCCCATGTCCTATTGAAGCCCAAATCTAAAGAAAAAATAAAATAAAATTGAAATCATATAGGGGCTGCAAGGCGCCGCCTCGCCCAAACAGCCTCAAGGCGTCCGCCTTTTGCGCCTTTGTTCAAGAAGAGGCGTAAGCCTCACAGTTTCACCAAGAGGCGTAGCCTTGCAGGCGGTTTTTCGGCGCCTCGCCTTGAGGCGAGCCTCGAGGCTTAAGCCTCGTCCGCCTTTTTAAACCATGATCGTGTTAAATGTTAATGGTTAGATTTTAAGGGTGCGTTGGAGCTAACACAGGCTAAACAATATAGTTCGCTTATAATAGTTTATTTAAAATTATCCAAGTTCACACTCAGACATGTATCCCCACATTTCAGAGTTTTGAGCATGCATTGCTCTTATTTGATATCTGACTTATCATTTTTTCTATTTGTATGTGTTTGTATGATGAAAATTTGGCTGACAGTTGAGAAATTATTGCGGAAGGTCGGAAAAACAGAAATGCAATGTTGAAAGTTAGTTTTTTTAACTTTTGAGGAAAACTTTTAAAATTTCCTCGTGAATGCTCATCTCTTATGTATTTTGTTACAACTAAATACTAAATAGTTCCATATAAGCTGATAGGTTTAGTTCACTATCTTGATGGTGTTTATTGGAATCATTTGTACTCATCGATTAGTTGTCTTATTTGTTATCAAAGTGGACTTTTAGGCTTCACTTTATGATCATCTGTTATTGCCATGGTTTAAAAAGGCGGACGAGGCTCGCCTCAAGGCGAGGCGCCGAAAAACCGCCTGCAAGGCTACGCCTCTTGGTGAAACTGTGAGGCTTACGCCTCTTCTTGAACAAAGGCGCAAAAGGCGGACGCCTTGAGGCTGTTTGGGCGAGGCGGCGCCTTGCAGCCCCTATATGATTTCAATTTTATTTTATTTTTTCTTTAGATTTGGGCTTCAATAGGACATGGGCTTTATTTAAAAGCCCACTAGAAGTTAAAATAACCCTAGCCCAACATCAAATTGATCAATTAATTGATCAATTTCATAACTCATCCGCTGCTGACTAGTTTCGCGGGAAAAGAAAAATGTTTTCAAAACTTAGTAGATGAAGATTTGGATGAGGATTGAGATGATGGTGATGGTGATTATGATGGAGATGAAGGCGAAAATGGAGAAGAAGATGATTTCTTTGTTTGAGTTGATTTAGAAGTTGAAACTTGGAATTGAGAACTAATTTGAGATTAAGACTTATCACTTATGTGTTTTGTGTGGGATTGTTTGTTTGTTATTTTGTTATGAGATTGATGACTTGAATTATGTGATTTTGTGTGCTTTAGTGTGTTTTTTATGAATTTATTACTATTATATATATATTTTTCTTCTTATTATCGAGGCTTAAGCCTCGGTCCGCCTCGAGGCTTACGCCTCGCGGAGCTACAGGCAAACGCCTCGAGGCTTAAAACCGCCTTTTTAAACCTTGGTTATTGCATTGATATTTATATATTGAGTCTATGTTACTGATTTCTTAAATGTACGATAAGGGTAAATGCCTGTGTAGGACATCTGATTTGTGCTGAGATTCTTGATTAACTATTTAGTACTTTTTTTAGAATAACTATTTAATACTTTGAGGTGTTTACTTCACTTTAATTGCCTGGTCTATTTGGTTTTGTTCTCTTAATTCCGTGTCAAGCTTGTAGACAGCTTCTACCACATCCCCTTTCCCTTTTTGAGTGACTCTGTGGGAGATGTTGTGACTACAGTCTCATAACAATTGGTCTTCTTTTATTCTGTAGATGAAGTTCTCTTTAATATGAACATTCTTATTTTACATATCTTTGTGTTCTCATATGGCTTCTTGTTGTAGGATCATGTTGATAACCTAAGTGATAAGCCTGTGGACAATGAAGTTGAGATTCAAGGACCTCCAAGATGGATGGCATTTGATCGGGAAGGAAATCCTACCAAGGTTTCTTTAATATGATGATCGTAGGGTGATGACTTTGCCAGTTTTCTTTGCTGTTAAATATGATGTCGCAGTTTGTTTTGGGTTGTTAAAAAATTTGGGATTTGTATCTTATGGCAATATATAAGAATACAAATATAGTAGAAGGCCCTGACTAGACAGATATTTATGAATGCTTGCTGCCTGGGCATAAATTTATGAATGCTTACTGGCTGGCTCTTTATTGTGTAGGGAGCCCCCTTTCTAAATATCGTACTTGGATGGCTTTTATTTTTTAATTTCCATAATAGCCAATATATAATCGAATTTTTACTTTAGTGGGTAAAAGTGTTTGGCGAGTACAAAAATAAATAAATGAAACATCATCAGTTTTATCTTATAAAATTCTATTTCACAAATGTTCTAATATTTGCCAACATTTGTAGAACATGATCAAATAATTTTGTATCTTTGGTACAATTTGCCTCCCAAAAAATGAGTATTAGTGTTGACTAGGCGTTCCTTCAAATAACTATCGACACTTCTGTCTGATAGCTGAAAAGGAAAAAAACTAGTGTTGGATTCGAGTGTTGGCAACTCAACAAGTGTTGGCAGCTTAAATAGTGGTTCATTACTAATGTTTAAGTTATTCCTAAACCAACAAGTGTTGGCAACTTAAATAGTGGTTCATTACTGATGTTTAAGTTATTCCTAAATTATTAATTAAATGAAATTTGTAACGGTTTTTTTTTAGTTAAAAATGTTCAATCTACAAAAAGAAAATAAAGAACAATAGCTTAGTAAATTAAGAAAAAAATGTCGAGCCAATTTGTTTATACATAATAATCAATTTATTTTTAACAATAGAATAATTCACCGCAAAAAAAATGAATATCAGTGTTGACAAATCGACCATTGAATTAAGTATAGAAGATTAAGTCTGTTACAAAAATACATAAATGAAACAGCATCATTTTTATCTTTGAAAATTGATGTGAATAATGTTTCAATGTTTGCCACTGTTCACTGTTTGTATAACATGATCAAATAATTTTGTAACATTAACATAATTTGCCATTACAAAAATTAGTATTAGTCTTGACTAATCGTGGAGTAAAAAATCCTACCAAGCTAATATTTTCTTGATGATGTTGCATTTTTCTATAAATCACTTGTGTGTGTAAGATTTGATAGAGATACAGAAATTGTATATTTTGATATTGGATTTCCCTTCTTTAACCAAATTTTGCGCAATACAAATTTTCGTACTCATGTCTTACTTTCTAAGTTAGTTAATTTGCAAGTTTCTCCACTCTAAAAAAATGTGATTACAACTTTTGATGTGGTTCTTAAGCCTTATACATTCACATAATGATGATGCTGATTTTAGTTGGTCAAGCATGTCGAATAAACCCCAAAATAAATAAGTCAAAGAAAATGCACATATACAATATGCACAACCATGCAAACAAAACACCTATGGGGAAAAACATGATTATGTGAGCTAGCTTTGTATTACTCTAAAAAATAGAGAATGTGAATCAATACATATAATAATACGTTGTGCCTTCAAACCACCACCCATAAAGGGGCTAAAAGCCTAGATCTCCCTCCTAAAAAGGAGCTAAAAAATATGAAGGGTGGTGTCGAGAAAAGAAAGAAAACAAAAGCTTAATCTTCACCATCTCTCTACAAAAATCCAACAAAAATATGTCCTCTAGCTGGGAAATAAGGTCTGAAATTCTGAGTAAACTGTAAATCTCTACCTTTCATCAGCCGACGAGGTAGATTAGGAAATTTTTCAAAATTCTAAACTCTTAACTCCATATGATACAAATTTATTAAAGACAACACACATTCAATGCCATACAACTTTTGCTGCAATGTTGTACAAAAGTTACAAATCAACTTAGATACATGAAAAATCAAGGAGATTATCAAACATACAAATTTAGAGGTGGAATAACAAAATTTGAAAACCAACATAGAACCAAGTATATCCAAATACACAAATAATTCAAAGATGGAGATGTTTGGACTAAAATAAAAAAAATCACTCATAGCCAGAGAATGCAAAATAAGGGCTTGCTTTTTTTTTATTTCCACGTGGAAATTTTCAACTATTTGCTATTCAAGATACTGATAATATGTTTATTTTACTAATTTTCAATTACAGTTTTCACTTGTTCCAAGCCGATACAACCTATTCAATCATAAGAATATTATTATAGTGGGACCCATCATTTAAATATCCATCAATCTTTCTCAACCACACAAATATTTATCTTTTCATCTCAACGACATTTAAATTGAAAAAAAAATCAAACAAACATATTTCCATTTATCAAAACTATAACTCTAAATATGAAACCATTTATCATAACAAAATCATGACATTTTTTCAAAAATCAATACACCTCAGCAAAAATCCTTGGACAATTGTCAATGCAACTCAGTCTAATGCCATCAAAAACATATCTGCTCATGTTTTCCCTGAGTTTAAAAAAAATACGTAAATTTTGCACAGCCTATAGCAATAGATTTCAGCAGATAGCCATCTTGCTTGTACAATCACAATGCACCTTATGAAGTATGTTCTCAAAGCTTAGTGCATTAGATTTCAGAATAAATATTGTCCTGCCAGTGCCATCATGAATTCATGATGCATATTTGATAATGTACATCCCAGAGTAGCGATGAAAAAAAAATGTCAATTCTCAAAGTATATAGCACTAGATATTAGCAGAGACTTTGTCATGCGTGTACCATCATGATGCACTTTATACACCACCAACTCACCAAGAACAAGAAGTTGAGTCCGATAATCAAAAACCATGAGATTTCCTACAACACTTACGATGGTCTATCTTCGAGTGGGTTACAAAAGGGATAATCAAAAGCAAAGACTAAAATGCTAAAGAGAACAATCTCAAAGAAGTAAGCAATTGTTGCAATTTCACATTTTAAGTGAAAGCTGAGAGATATTGTTAAAATATGCATTTAGATTTTGTTGGAGCACTTTCAGATTTAATTCATGTACAGAAAAACTACATATGAATTTGTATGCTTTAATACACGGTAGCATGCATTGTAAGAAGCAACAAAAATGGAATCAAGCAGATAAAGTCATGTTAAAGATCATTTACGGGTCCAGTTTCCTCATGCTTACAGGATACCAACTCTAAAGCAAATACAATTAATTTCAGAGCAGATATCCAATGTCAATGAAGGAAATGCGTAGAACAGATCACAGAAGGAGAATACAGACTAAAATGCTCCTTATTTTCCAAATAATACACGTTAGAAGCAGATAACAAAGAGCATTTGACGCGAGGAGTTTTATAGCGAATGGTCTGACCTTTTCCACAACTTTTAGGCCAATAAGCACAATATTATATTAAAAACATTCCTACAGCAGAGACATGCTCAATGCCTGCCTCATGCTCATCTGCTTTTATGCATGCTCAGACCAGCCATGTACACTTTTACAACCAGTCCAGACCTCACAGATATGCATTTAAAATATTTAAAAGAAGAAAACAGAAGGAGATGGGGGTAGGTTTCATACATCATTAGCATAATCAAGAAATAATCTGCAGTGTGGGAGGGCTTAAGCAAGCATTCTACTGTCCACGATCAGTCGGATTGTAATTAAATGAGCCAAGTTGAGCTGAATAACTTCAAGCTCGAGTTCAACTCGAGCTTGAGCTCGGGTTCGACTTGAGCTTGAACTTCGACTTCGAGTTCGAGCCGACTAATAAAATTCATGAACAAGTTCATCTCATGCTCGACTCGATAAGAACATGTTATAGTTCGATAACAAAAATTTGATAAAAAGCTCGATCATAAGCAAATTGCCAAATGTTAAAAACAAGAGTAAGGAAACCATTCCAATACCGGCAATACATCCAAGTAGTCAACGGCCCAACAATTAACAAAAATAGTTCAAACTAATGTTAGGCTTATGCCAAAAATATGTCATTTATCTCTCGTGCTTATGATCACAATCATCTATTTTATTTGCAGAAACAAAATTAATATACAAACAATCCCCAACCTCCATATCTCTAACCATTTGAATGATTAAACAGAGCAAAACCGAGTATAAAAGATGACCACTGCAGGCATGTGATTATTTAAATGTAGTAAGTAGCTGCTTGAAACATGCATTGCTTTCTATTTAATTTTGTTTTTAAAAGAACTATTTTACCCAATTATATGTTAGCACGCAGGAGGTTTTCAAATTATTTTTCCTGCAATCATATAATGAAGAAACAATATGCCAGATACGACTAGCAGGTATTAGTGTCAGATTAAAATTAACTTCAGGGAAATAACTAGTCATACAAACTTAAAAAAAACACACAATAAACGCACTTTGAGTTCAAAGGCTAGTAGCAAAGAGCAACTGCATGCCTGCTAAGTTAGTAGGTTATTCTGAACATCAAATTGGGGAACAATATTCTATGTGTACAGTGTACACCATGGGATGGTTTGTTAGTACACTGTAGACTTCTTGAGACATGGTGAGAACTAAACCATTTAATACAAAAATATTAATCATTTTTAGGTTCTAGTGAATTGATGTTGTAACCAAGTTCTAATAACAAGCATCAGGAATAACTGAAAAAGTCAACTGGTTGTGGTCAAAATAAGATGAACAAAGTATTACAGCTGGACACAGACCAATTGAAGATTCCTAGAAAAAGATTTACCCATGTGAAATTCAAAGATGTCTTCTTCTGTATAGCAAAATCCACCTCGTGCATGATGCAGCAAAAGAACAAGTTCCGTTATATAGATCGCAATATAAAAATAGTTTGATATAACTCATAGTATGTAATAAAGAGAATACATTAACTAAATTTGTACTGGAAAAAAAAAAAAACACTTTAGGTATATCCTACCCATTGCACACAAGATGCATGTGAATTTTAGCAAGGGCATAAGCTGCAGTGGGGAAGATAGCCTGAACTTCTTCATCACTAACCTATAAAGCAAATGAGCTTGAAAGATTTAAATGCATGATATTTAGAACAAGAGGAAGGAGGGAATTTCGTGTATATATATATATATATATATATATATATATATATATATCAGCAAAAATAATCTTTGATATGATACGACAAATGAGCATATTTCACATTATTTTAGGAGCAAGAAAGCACACACTTTGCGAGTAACTTTGTCGCTTCTTTCTCCATTTTCAAAACCCCAAGCCACTCACCAAACCTGAAATAATAAAGAAGTTATAAATAGTTCATCAATGTATCAAACTACTTCTATCATCATGCACACCGGCCAGTTAGTCTATGTTGCATCTTAAATCTAAGTAAATAGATATCTCATCAACTCTAATGCCCAGTTTAAGTGATAAATAAATCAACACCAAGAAGTATTGTGTCTCCACAATCTTGGCCCACACTCACCTTTTCAAGCTTTTAAAACATGTTGGAAAAATTTATCATATAGAGTTTCCATTATCGAAGTAATCCTTTCCTGTGCCATCTATTAATGTATGATTAAAGTTGGTCAGTGGCATCAGGCAACGACCTCCACACTTTTCGCATGACTAAACAACTGAAGATGAAGATTTTGACAGCATGCATACCATACGTTCAAGAATTAGAATTAATATATATATATATATATATATATATATATATACAAATTGCTCCACTCACAAACACAGATAAGTCACAAATTTAAATTATAATCAGCACCCATGAAAATGAATGCAAAAATCATATGTAATCTTAATGAGATAAATGATCAACGACTTACAGCAGACCACCCTTCAACATTCACACTCTTCAAAATCTGAACAGGGCTGCGAACAGTTCAATAATTAACATAATTATATAAGAGAGAAGCATATCAGACACTAGCACCCGCAGTGCGACTTACGTATCAACTGGGCATAGTAGCATACATTCATCTGCCCGTGAATTTCTAAATACCCTTCTTATAACACACTCCATGGGGAAGTTATTGATATAATCAACCTGTTAGTGATTTCTTAGATGTTAAAACCAAAGGAGAATATAATGAAGAGGAAATATAAAGCATAAAGAGTATTTGAGTAACAACTGAGAAGAAAAAAAATCCGTTATTTCAATTAGAAACAAATACGCTCCATTTTTATCCTACTTCTGACAACCACATTCCAATATATCCCAATATCTACTTCGCTCTAAACCAATTCAAACCATCTAAAAAATTTTGGCAAACATATTAATATGATTATTAGCCCGAATCTAGAGGACGCATAACCAAGTTTCAACTGAACATAGGGAGGCCCCAAAGTCTAATACACCTTTTGGTTTAATACATAAGAAACTGGTAAGAAATTATCACCTCACACGAGTTAGTACTCTTCAAATACAAATAATTAAACTCTATACAAGTGGTATCAATCCAAATACTCGCAGTAAAATTGGTCATTCTTGTGAAATTTAACTAATATTTTCAGTTACTGTTTGGGTAGAATATACAAGTACAAATTTGTAATTTTCGGGATTCATATATTTCATTATTTAGGTTTTCTTAAAAATAATGAATAGCAATATTTTGTTTGCAGCAGATGCATAATAAAGTATATAATTAGAAAATGTTAAGAAAAAAAATTAAGACAAGGAATATGCCATTGTATTTAGCACCCAAAGTAGCATATAACACTTAAGGAACTCCATGGCAGATAGGGTTACTGGATTGTAGCAGCAAGGAACAGCCCCTGGATTAGAATTCCTTAACAACATTTAGAAGCATACAACAACAACACTCATGCTCCCCAAAACACTACTGAAAAGCTCTTGTTTTGTTTTGTTTTGTTTTTTCAAGGAAAAAAATTATAGCACAAAATCGAGAGCATCTCAGCAAATATTTGCAGACAAAATTAGCAGGTAGTTAGGGACTTATTCACCCAGAAAATATAGAACAATGACTGGGGAAATAGAAACTTAACTTGGATATATGATTCTAGAAATGACAACAACAGGTCACTATGCTTTTAATTCATTTAGAATAGCTGTATCAGGCAGGTAATATATATTAAGGACAGATTAGTATCCTCCATTTAATCAATATTCTTGGAAGAACAACAGCAGGGGGATTTTCAAATATTGAAATCCATCACATCTGTTCTTAGCATAATCATGAAATAATCCACAACAGCGTAGGAGGGCTTAAGCAAGCATTAAATTTCACATGAACTTGTGTATCTCATGGCATTCGATCATAACATTCAAGTGCAAGGATCCAAAGAGAATCGACATGATTTAAACTTACAATGTAAGGCAGGGATTAGGTATGCATTTAACAATTCCAACCACATCAACATAGCTTCCAGGTTCCATATACTGTTCAGATCTATCTCCTTTTCCTATTTATATCAGTCTCCAACCATAAATGTGCATTTACATCTTTCTTGGAGCACAATCAGATTCAATTCAAAAATAGAAAACCCAACAGAAATCAGCCTATTAAAGAACACTGGTGGATTACATGCTTTAGGATGACCAGATTGACAGCAGAACAAATAAAGAACTTTCTCATGCCTAAAAAAAAAATACCAACACTTACTAGCAGGCTACCAGCAGATAACATTAAATGCATTCCAGCACCAGATTAATAAAGTTCTGCTGCTTTACATGCATTTGAAACACTTAAGGGCACGTATTTTTCCTGACAGAACAACTGCAAACTTAAGACCACATTAAAGGAGCCTTGCATAGAAGAATCGCACTTTTTCACCACAGATGAAGAGACCACATTAAAGGAGCCTGAGAGGAAGAGAGAGATGGATATTTTCAATTAGAGTTTTGGGGGTTTCAATTCCCTCTCACACCTTTGAAACCAAGCAGACCCACGACGGCCTAGCGCACAACAGCAAACGATGAACGACTCTACTTCTCAGCGACTCGCGGCGGGCTCAATGGCAGACAGACGAACGGAGGTCGGTGGGTAGAATTTAGTCGGCGGCGGATTACGAGCGAGATCGAAGTGTGAGGAAGAGACCTAGGGCTTTCTTTAATTTCAATTTTGGAACTTTGTTTTAATTCCCCCACCTATTTCTCTTATTTTTTCCTTTAATTTGAAAATATTCTTATTCCTTTTTCTTTTAAATTTTTGTGAATAAAAATAGAAAAGTGTATTTTGAAATGTGTTCTTATACGATGTTCCCTTCGAATTAAACCAATTTTCCTATTCTTTTTAATATGATAAATTTTAATTAAAAATTCATAATTAATTCAGCATTTATCATTAGTATTTAAAATTTCGACTCGGCTCATTAGCTAGCTTTTCAGTATTTTTGGAACATTTATATAATTTTTGTAACAATTATGTATAGGTAGAAAAAACCAATAAAAATTATATATACGATATCTAATATAATATAATATAATATATTGTCACAACAAAATTTTATTATTTACTGTTGAATTATATACTACAATGTGTTATTTATCATATGCTTTAAGCTTATAGTGTGATATTATAACTTAATAATATTGATTAAGAGTTAAAACAACCTACAATTTAATTCTCAATATTTAGTACTTTTTACAAAAAAAGAAAATCCAACATGTAATGATTACAAAATAATCCCCAACTTTTTCATGGCTAAACACAAATGTTTCGGATTGATTTTTCTACCATTTAATGAATGCGTCGTTCAAGTGTAAGTTTCACTTTTGGACTCATTAGAAGAGAGTCAAAACACTTTTAATCCAAATTATTACTTTTTATGTCCCAAAAGAATTTTTCTCGACAGTTTTAGTCTCAATTAAATGATACGTTGACTTTTTGGTGCAAAAACTAATCTGACACTAAACGACCGTTAAATTTTGGGACTAAAAATGTCAAAAAAATCATTTCAGACCAAAAACATCTTGAAACTAAACTTGGGAAATAAGAACTTAAAGTTGGAACCAAAAATATCCAGTTCAAAATTTTTTAAGTTTTTTCTTCATTCTTTAATTTGATTTCAATTTCTCATGTTTATTTTTATTTCTACATGTTAATTAGGATTTTCATAAATTTTTAGTATTTATTTTTAGCCAACCTTACTAAAATATCTCTTAGTTTTTATTTTTAAATATTTTATTTCGTATATTTTAGAAAAAATTAATTGAAATAAAGAAAACAACAAAAAAACTTAATTCATTATTTGAAAAAATGCTTAAAAATTATAATAAACTATAGTTGGGTAGGATGACCCCTAACTAACAATTATAAAATTAAATTAAAGTATGATAAATTGAAAATTTTACTTAAAAAGTGATATGTGCATTTTTGCTCCGATCATAACATTTTTTGTCTCAACTTCAAATATTTTTTACGGTTTTCGTTCCAAATGATATGTTTCCAGTTTTTTGTTACAAAATTTAACAGCCATTAAGTACTTGGTTAGCTTTTGAGACAAAAAACGTAGACACATATCGTTTGCGATAAAAAAAATGTTGCAATGTTTAAACTTTGAACCAAAAAAGTCACAATTGAGACTAAAAGTGTTTGGTCCTATTCTAATATGACTAAAAATGAAATTAACTCTGTTGTTCTATATAAAAGCATCCAACATTGGAACAAAAAGGCCAATATTAGGTTGTAAATGAATAATCTACCCAAGAGATACTATGATCTTGACTAGATAAAAAAATTGTTTTTGCTCATTTACTAAAACTTATAAAAGGTCGAGTCAAGCTTTTTTCCAAATCACTACTCAACTCGTTAATTGAATTATCTTTCAAAATATTAACTTCATAATACTTATATTTTTATATTCAAATTAGTGATAAGAGTATTAAAGACTTTAATTATATTTATATATTATAAAAAAATAAAAAAATTTAGTGCGAGATAAAGTACAAAAACACTATTAAACTATGGCTCAATAAAACACACTTAAACGGTGGCTCAATCCAATAGGCTTCTTAAACTATTTTAACTAGTGCAAATAAACACTTTCATTAAAATATAATTTTTTTTCCATTAGTAATTAATGTTCATTAATTACTAATCTCTTACAACATAATTTCGAGTGATTAGAGTGATAATACTGTGCAATGTAGTAAAGTTTGAAAGCTTTGATTGTGAGTTTTTTGACGGTACTCTCATTTCATCAATTGAATATCAAATGATGGAGTAATTAGAGAAAGAAAATCGGAGGTGAAGGTTTGTATTCGTGACTTAATTGAAAATTCTGACGATGATTCAACGTTGAATACAGAAACTGAATGAGGAGTCTGAAAGTCTAAAGTGCGGGCTATATAACCATAGTCTCAATTTGTTCGACTAACAACTACAGACAATACAATTCAACCTCAAATAGTACCGCCAAAATTTACAGGTTTAATTAATAGTAATTGTTAATGAAAAGAATAGTATTTTTTAATGGAAGAGGTCGACTAAACTATTTAAAATATTGAAAGGGGTCTAATGAGCCGAGTCGCACTTTAAATGTCTAACTGCTACGGAGTTAATACATTAACTGTGTTTTCGTACAATTGTATCTTATCCCTTTTAGTGAATAATGTATTTTAAAAATAAAAACAATGAATATTTAAATTTAAAGCTAAATATTAAAATGTTGTTCAAGGTCGATTAAGCTCAAATAAACATGTGAGCCTCAAAGTATTCAATAAATAAAGTTCAAAGCTCGATCGATAATAAACGCGTGAAGTTTGAGGTGGTATTTGCGCATTCATTACATGTATACATTGACTATTATTGATTTAACTATTTATGTTTAATTGCATATATATACATTGACTGTTATTGATTTGTATAGTAATATATACTACACTAGTTTTGTTCTCGTGCGATGCACGGTAATCATCAAAATTAATTGAATTGTTGAATGTTATGAGAGCAGTTTTCATTTTTAAAAAGTATTTTACAATTAAAAAAATAAATTTATTTTCACATTCCGAAGCAGACATGGGATGAAGGGAATGTACCTTTCAACTTATAAGTATCATGCCAAACACATAGAACCGATATTAAAATCATGAGTAGCATACACAATACAATTCCCAAAGCATTTAGAAGAACACCATTAGCCCAAGAGTGTAACTGCGTACAACCTCCTTGAAAATTCATGACGGAATGAATGTTATAAATTATTAGGTGAACTGAAAAATCTAACAAAATTAAAAAACATTACAAACATAGTTGAAAAAAATACATAAATACCTATAAGTTCTTGTTACATCCTTAATTTTACATTTATCACAAAAATCTCCTCCCTCACTTGCGGAACTTTCCACGTGCGATGGTTGCACGCCAAGTAACACCATTTTTCTTGGTGTAACCTCTTCAATTTTTCTACAGATCCAGAAGAACCCAACATATTGTATGTATATGATTTATAAAAACATATTATAATTAAAAATGTTAATACATTTAACAAATTAATTAATATTAGTAAAGATTAAGTTTAACATTAGAATCTTGCAAGGTTGCAACATGAACCAAAGAATGGTTACCGCTCGATAAATCATCATCGACGTTCTTGATAGATGAACCGAAAAGTGTGAATAGCCTTAATTCACTAACACCACTATTCGCAAGTAACCTTTAAAAGTATTAAAAAAGATCTATGCATTATCATAACTTTAATAAAATATCCAAATCAATAAAAACTTGATTATCAATAAAATGACGTGCATACTTTATTTTGGTGTACTTATGTAAACATTGAATTAAAAAAATAAACAAATGGAATTCATGATCCATATGACGATCTGTATAATATTTAGGTTGTATGAGGTTAGTAAATATATTTTGATTGTTTGATTACAAAATAAACTTTTAATTATTTTATCTGTTAAATTATTGATCCTGAAATGATTAACAACTTACCGATTTCTAAAATGACATATATCTTCTATTTCACCATTGAAAAAGATTTTTGTGATGTAATGCATGTTGCATGATTGAACCTCACCTACACAAGAAATAAGAATGTGCTAATTTAAATAAATGGTACATGACAAACTGAAATATTAAATGTAATTTTTTACATACCTGATAAACTTTTCCTCGACGTGACTAAAGAACACATATTAACAGTAACGGATGATCCGTTTTGTTAACAAACCTTCCATGGTTTCAATACCAAATCACATATGGAATGACCGATCTCCATAAACCACCCTCTCAACCAAACTAAAAAATGGACACTCAATTTAATGATTTGGAATGGAATAATTTATCGTATAAGGCAGGTAAATTATTAAATTAATTTAAATTTAGATTGGACTGCATATGAAATATGAAATCTATATATAAAATCCTATCAAACAAATATATATGGTATAAGTCGAATAATTTAGAATGAAATTGATTCATCCTAAATAGATATGATATGATATAGCAATTATTTCATTTTATATTTAGATTGAGAAAGATTTGGGTTTCATTTTTAATAATATATTAGTATATCCTAATAAAATATTTAGTATTTGTCCGCATTTAGAAATATATGGATTCAATAATCATTAATATTTAGTAATATGAATTATATATATTCGTATTAGCTCATTTAGTAATTAAATGAATGTTTTGGAAGTCATTGGATTCGTCCCAAATATATATTATATGGTATATAAATCATTTCATTATATATTTAGATTGAGAATGATTTGGATTGAATTTTAAATAATATATTAATATATTCTCATGGCAATATTAATTATCGATGACATAACAATTTATATATTAACTAATATGTTGATTGTAATATTGAGTGATCAAAATATACTATTATTTCTCCGGACTTGGAAGAGTGATTTGAGAGGGAAAAATAATTTTTCTATTTATGACTACTATCTTATTTTTATATATAATATAGATTATGGTGTCATATTTAGAATATTAATTTTCAAATCAGATTAAATAATTTATTATTATCATTATTATTATTTTGTATCATTTATTTTCAAAATTCATTTTAAAAAATATATTAAAATCAAATTTTGATAGTTCTAAAAAATTTATTGAAAAAATGAAAGTGTTGTCAAAATAATTATAACACATAATTATATTCTAATAAAAATAAAATAAATTATGTACTTGAAATAATTTAAATGAAAATCTAAGATGGTAAACTAGTGTTCTATTAAGTAAAAACATTTTTATTAAGCTATACTTGAATACTTTAGAGTAGAGTGTTTCAATACAATAAATAAATTATAATTTGCTAAAACATGATTAGAAAAAAAAAATAACATACTAAATAATAAATATACAGTTTAGAAATGTAAGAAAAAAATCACAGCATCTGTTGATTATATTAGTCACTACGTACACTTTATTCAATTAGAATGAAATTTGAAAGTACATAAAATATTCATTTTATAAGATAAAAAATGACATTTCTTTATGCTTTTCATTCGTAGACATATCAATCATAAAAATTGTAATTATTTTCAAATCATCATTCTATTCATAAGCTCATTCCATTTATACATAATTACATTCTCTCATGTCAATCACCTACTTGAACTATGACTTGACCAAATCAACTCTTCAACTATTTAAAATGATGCAAATAACATTTTTGATTAATCACATATTCAAATAACTAACGACATTTGTGCCTGACAAACAAAAACTGAATTTAATTAACCCTTGATGAATTAATAATTAAAAATGTGTTGCTCTCCTCTATTTTTAATAAACTCCAACATTTAAAAATAATCTATTGTATTTTCGTAACATATTAATGAAAAAAGTAGAATGTACGAAGAACAATTGTTTTAATATTTGCCAATGTTTGTGTAATATTGTCACAACTAAACTTTATTATTTACTATTGAATTATATAATACACTATGATATTTATTTTATGGCTAGTGTGATATGATGTTATGACTTAATATTATTGATTAAGAGAACTTACAATTTAATTCTCAATATTTGGTCATTTTAAAAAGAATATTCCAATATTTAAATAATTGCAAAATAATATCCAACATTTGATTTTCGTGTAATTTATGAATATGTCGTTTTGTATAAAAGCATTCGACAATAAAATAAAAAGGTCAGCGATAGGTTGTAAATGAGTAATCTATTTATGAGCTACTAGGATTTGACTAGATAAAAATTGGTTAGAGCTCATTTAGTAAAACTTGTTAACCAAACTAGTCAAGCTTGTTTTCAAAGCACTACTCAACTCGTTAAATGAGTTAATATAAAATATTAACTTCATAATATCTATATTTTTATACTTTAATTAGTGATAAGTATATTAAAGACTAATTAATTAATTTATTTATAAGAAAATAATGAATTTTTTTTAGTAAGAGATAAAGTACAAAAACACAATTAATGTATTGGCTAAGTCTCGATTAGACACTTAAATTATGACTCAGTCTAACTAGCCTCTTAAATTATTTTAACTAGTTCAAATGGATACTTCTGTTAAAATATTTTAATTTTCTGTTAGTAATTAATGTTCATTAAATTTGCAAAACTCTTAGGACATAATTTCGAGCGACTATGGCGATAATAGCGTGCAATGTGGGTAAAGTTGGAAAGCTCTCATCATGGGTTTTTCAATGGTACTCTCAATTCATCAAATCGAATGTTAGAGAACGGAGTAATTCGACGAAGAAAATTGGAGGTGAAAGTTTGTATTCGTAACTTAATTGAAAATTTCGATGTTGATTCAACGTCGAATATCGAAACTAAATGAAGTCTAAAGTGTAGGCTATATAACCATGGTCTCAATTTGTTCGATTGACAACTATAGATGATACAATTGAGCCTAGAGGTGGCAACGGTTCAGAAACCGCCTGTTACGATTCCGGAACCGAACCATGAAAGCACGGTTACGGGATGATTCCAACCGTTTGAAAATTATATTTTTTTCAATTAATATTTAAATTTTGTTTATAAAATAATTACAAATTTGAATAAAAATACCTACAATTTTTAAAAAAATCCAAAATTATGGGATTATGAGAATTCTCTAAGAAAAAATTAGTGTAATGATAACTAAAGGTTCACTATCCTTTTATAGGATAAACAAAATTATTACATTTCATAAAAAAATCGATGTGGGACATTTGGTTTGAGAGTTGGGACATTTTTTTTTTGTTCCACATTGGTTTGTATCAAATACAATTAATTAAATTTTCTTATAAATTGATATTTTACATATTTGCTTATAGTTTCACTAATAACCAAAGGTTAGTCTCAAGAGAATATTGTCACATAAATTATTATAATGACACTACGACTTCTAATTTTGAGGAATGACTTGAAATTTAATTTTTTTTTTCTCCCCATTATAATATGATATAATAAAACTTTAAATGATGTAATTGTTATTATAATTATTTAAATAAAACTTTTAAAATAATAAAGTAAATAAATATAAATAATATTAAAACAATTTAAAATTAGAGTTTAATTTAATTTCAAATAATTAACTCCACATTTGTATTCAATTGATTTTGTTTATCATATGATTCATAAGAAGTTAGGAGGTTATTTTTCCCTTTTAAAATTAAGGTATATATATATATATTAACAAGTAACAAAAAATTTTATATTGATAATTTAAATTTAAATAAATTATTTTTATAGAGTTGATGTACCAATAAATAAGAAATTAAAAATCTCAACAATAATGAAATTTCTAATCTCAACAATAATGAAATTTCTAATAAGATGAATTGGTGTAATGATCATAACCAATGACCTAATATCATTTTATAGGATAAACCAAACCATTACTTTTGATAAAAAATCGATGTGGGATATTTGGTTTGAGAGTTGGAACATATCTTTTTTGTCCCACATCGGTTTCATATCAAAGCAATGAGTTAGACTTTTCGTATAAAAGAATACTAGCATTCCACCTGTGCGATGCATGGAATATTATGCTTTTAAATTTGGAAACGTTAACCAATTTATTATGAGAATACTAATTGTACAATAAAATAATATATTGTTATTATGACAAAGAAAAATATAAAAATAATAGGTATAAAAATTGGATGATTTTATTCTGTATGAAATTCTTCATTGATTTACAATTGATAACATTGGCCAATGTTTTCATTTTTTTTTGAAATTATACAAACATTTACAATCATTTACATAAATAATATAAAGTATCATAGTAAAAACCAACAAAATGGTAAGTTGTGGTTATATGTGTCAATTTCAAGTAAATTTAAAGTTTCATATGATGATCAGAAGCAAATTGAAAGCTTGGCAAGGAGAATTCTAAAGATTATTTGGGGGTAAAGATGACTCATATGTTACTCATAATATGTGGAAGTACCAACACAATTTTATAGTCATTCGGTCTGAATGAATTGAAGCATGAAGAACATAGGCCGAATGACCGAACGGAAAGTCCTAGGACGTGGAAGATCTCATCAATATGTAGAATTTATATTGACAAATTTAATAATTTTCTCGTATGTATTATCGTTTTAATACTTCTTTATTAAAATAAATAATGCAACTCTTTTTAGTTCAATAGCAAGTCTTGAATCACTTTCATTAGTCCTAAAATATGACTTAAAATTGCAACACTATTTTTTTGTTAAAAGAACTTATTTCATAAATGGTAAGAAACATTTGGTGTGACACATGTTCATAGTTCCGGTTCATAATTCAATTAATTAACATTTTTCTAATAAATTTTATTATATTTAATTAACTTATGCTAAAATAAATATAAATTCATAGCAAAAATGCCTACAATTAAAAGAAAACAAACCACTTTATTATTTTTAATTTATATAATTTTCAGTTAAATTTATTGGTTATACCCGATAGATTTAATAATAGATTAGCATTAATTAAGTATGCTCATGTTCATAAGAGCATTAATTACGGATTATGTACATTCTAATATTTTTACAGTATATGTGTATAATTTTAAATACAATTATAAAATATAAAGCTTCAACTATTACTTTAGTGTGTGTGTGTTTCAAAAGTTTTTTGTTTAGAAAAATATTGTACAACACCTTTTCATAATTTTTTTTATTTCATCTACTTCGGGGACTTAATTGAGTAATTATGTTACATTGTTTTTCTACTAATTAATTATTTTATTTTCAACTTTTTCAACAATGTGACCTCACGACTTACTCATAACAGATTAGTCAATTTAATTGACTAATTATTTTATAATATAGAATTAATTGACTAAAAGATATATAATGAAGATTGGATATAATTGCTAATTTAGCACGATCTTTAAAAGTAAGAAATTAAGACTTCAACTATTAATTTGGGTATTATTGAACATCTCAAATATAGATTTTTTGAAAAATGAATTGAAAATCTATAATTTCTTTTTAAATTTTATTTTATTTTTCCATTCTCCCTTCAAGAGTATGCAGGTGTTTTATATTTTGCTCTCCTAATTTTTTTAAGTCTACTGCTGTAAACAATAATAATATTTTTATATACTCCAAACCATCATTTCTTGACGATCTCAACAAATTGAACACGCAAGTTCACTTGGTTTTTTTAAACAAAACATTAGTTAATATAAAACATCCAAATTATATATATTATCTACTTTTAGTGTTCATTTCGCAATTATTCCTAAAGTTCGTGATTTTTAATACAATAACCCTTACAATATAAGGATAACATCACATTTTTAGGGACATCATACAATATTAAAGTTTAGAGGAGACGTAAACAAAAAAAAAAAGTAAGGAAAATGTGATTTCAAATTACAAACTAATGCTAGAATTGTGTGTTTGGACATATATTAGGTTATAGTATATGTATAGATATTAAATTGAGTGATGCTTTTTCTATGAGATGAATGCGTAAGAAAATCCAACAAAAGATACCATGTAATACACATATTCAGATACATGGCATCATGTAAATAATTGTATTGGTGTCATCTAAATAATATATTAGCTCGATGCGTGGTAAGTTTTAAGTTAAAAACGATTAGAATTAATCAATTAACTAAAAATATCTCACCACCCATTTAATTAGAATCGATGGTTGCTTTAATATAAAAGGAAGTGCATCCATGCCTCATAAATCTAACTATCTATACCAATAAGATGAATGTTTACCAATAAATAAATTTATATAAAATAAATATATAAATATTAAACCAATCATTCACTTGAAATTAATTTGAGAAACAATAACTGAAATCAATACGATAAAATCAATTTAAGATTACATCTTTAGACTATCTAAACATAAATTTAAATGTCTAATACAATAATTTAGTTTTTCCACCTTTGCTGCAATCGAAAGAGACACGATCATCGACAAACTGACTCATCCCGACTTCTCTCTATAAACATCCAGGTGGGGATGGCCTAATGGTGGAGTGAGGTTGCTTGGAGACCAAAGGTCACGGGTTCGAATCTCCTCAATACCACAGGTCGGGTGTGTCAGTTAAAAAAAAAAACAAACGTTTTACCCTATTGCATCGAGCATGTCCGCTTATGTAGAGCTTTATAATTTGTTTGATGTTCAAAACTACAAAACAACAATACTTATAGGTAAATTGTAATATACAGAACACCTCTATTTATATATTGCGATAGACTCAAATTTAGGACGCAGACTTATTTCATGGGGATTAATATGGATGATTTAAAATAAATTAAGAACATTGCAATAATCGAATAGATTTGGAAAACTTTTTTTATAGCAAAAAATAGATTTAGGAAACGTATAAATCGTCATATGATATCCAATTCAATTTATTAACTACAAAATCATCATACTCAAATTTCAAATAGGTAAGTTATTATATAATATGCATCTCCTAATTATGTTATATGTTAAATCAATCACAAAATCCTTTTCCAAATACATTTCTGTTTATTTAAATTGATATATTGACAAAATATATCCATAGGTACATGGATTATAAAAATAATTTTATAAAAAAGAAAGGAAGGAGAAAAGAAAAGTTTGGCAATTGGTACTTTATTATTGTTTATTTTACATTTATATATACGATTAAATATACACACGCGTGCGCGCACACACACATATATACATATATGGATTGCATTTAATTTAATATAATAATATTATTTAATCATATTAGTGTGGATTTGTGCAGATTTTCGAACATACATTATAATGTAAAGATTTAAAAAAAAATAGAAGCATGTAATTAAAGGTATCATTCTAGAAAAACTTAATTATAGATATAACAAACTTTCCAGATTTTAATGAATATATTGAAGTAAGCAAATTAATAATTAATTAATTAATAATTATTGAGATATTAATTATACTATTTTCCATAATCGGAATTGGTATATGTAGAAATTATTTAATTTTATATTTAGACTCAGAATGTTTTGGATTCATATTAACATATTTAAATGTCATAATATATGTACATTATTGTAGTATATAGATAATATGATCATCAACTTCTTTTTTAAACGTTATTTTATGTACACAAATTTAATTGATTGATTAGCAAGCTAATTATTAATAATTAATTAATACCTATATTATAGTAAATGCATTTAATTTTCGAATTTGGAAGGGTGTTTTAGGCGGGAAAATTTATTTTTTCTATTTATGATGACTATCCTGTTTTTAGATATAATATAGATTGGTTTTTAGTTCATTTCACAAAGTTTTTTTTTCTAATAATAGTTGTTTATGAAAATCTCATATTATGTTTTGGATTTCTAATTTATGGGTATTTTTATTCAAGCTTGTACAAGTTTAAAATTAAGAAAAAAAAATTGGCGGTTCACGGTTAGAACCGCCGGTTCCCGGTTTCAAAAATGTGGAACCGCAATCGAACCGCTAAATGATGGTTCGGGTTACGGTTCAGATGCGTCGGCCACGATTCCGGTTCTGGAACCATCGGTTTCGGTTCCGGTTGCGATTTTAACCGCCGGTTTCGGAATTGTTTACTACCTCAAATTGTACCGCCACATTTTACATGTTTAATGGAAGCCTCAAATAAATAAAGTTCGAAGCTTGGTCGATAATAAATGAGTGAAGCTTGAGCATTGCAAGCTTTGCTCGAATTGGTTTGATTACAACCAACAAATAGCCTAATTTTATTTCAATGACTTGTATAATTGTAAAAAATAATTTAATTAATTTATTTTAAAAAAGAATACTAGAATAAATATATAATGATACTTTCATCTGCCAATGTCCTTAAAATATTACAACTATTTACAAAAATAAAAAATATTGAATGTCGATAAGAACTGCTAATTAGATTTTAGAATATTTTGGAAATTCTAATAACGCACCTACATCCATCTGATAGGAAAAAAAACATTTTAAGTAATTTTAGTTATGCCCTAGATGAATTCAAATATGAACATATAAATTTATTTATTTATTTGTAAAATACTACGGGAAGAATATAATATGTTGTCACAATTAAACTTTATTAATTAATATTAAATTACACACACACATATATATATGGTATGATAGTACACTTTACGATACAACACTGTATGATATGGTGCCACAACATAATATTATTAATTAGTGCCTCTTATAATTTGATTGTCAATGTTTATGAGTTTTAACAAAAATACAAAATATATTCAAATAACTACAAAATAATTCTCAACCTATAACCTTTTTTTAAAAAAATGCACATAATTGATTATTTGGCAATTGACATGCCGATAATGTGATGAATACGTTGTTCTTCATGAGAGCATCCGGTATTGAAATAAAAAGGCCAACAAGTACTCCAATTTAATTTCGAAATAATTAGAATTCTATTTAATATTTGTCAATGTACGCATATGGTTGTAAATTAATTTTGTAATACTAAATTAATTTTCTGATATAAAATGTTAATAAAATAGTTGAATAATCGACTATTCAAATAACTACCGACACTTTTGCCTACTACAAAAAATCACCAAAAGAATATAATTTTATCTATACTTCGATGACTTCAAAACTCAAAAGACGTTTATTGTTCTCCTTGGATTTTAAATAAGAAACACAGTAAAAAAAAACCCCACAATTTTTGCATTATATTAATGAAAAAAGTGAAATGCATGAAACAAAAATATTTTAATATTTGCCAATGTTTGTATAACATGATAAATTAATTATGTAACATTAGGATAATTTGCCAGTATAAAAATGCATACCATTATTGACTAAAATTCATTCAAAAGGACAAAAAGTAGTGTTGGATACAAGTGTTGGTAACTTAAGTAGAGGTTCATTTACTGAAGTTAAAGTTATTCTAAATTATTCATTAAATGAAATTTGTAGCGTGTATTTTTTACTTAAAAACGCGACAACTAAGGCATTAAAGACATAATTTCGAAAACATTATGTTGAATGTTCAATCTACAAAATAAGAAAAAAAATATTTTAATAAATTAAGAAAAAAACGTCGAGCCAATTTGTTCATAACATAATAATTATGATAATTTTAACAATACAATAATTCGCCGCTAAAAATTTTGAATACCATCGTTGACAAATCGACCATTCAATTAAGTACAGAAGATTGAGTCTCATACAAAAATAAATAAATGAAACAACATCATTTTTATCTTTTAAAATTGATGTGATTAATGTTTTAATTAATGTTTGCCAACGTTTGTACAACATGATCAAATAATTTTGTAACATTAGTATAATTTGCCATTACAAAAATGAGTACTAGTCTGGACTAACCGTTGAGGAAAAAATCCTATCATGCCAATCTTTTCTTGATGATATTGCATTTTTCAATGAATCTGTATAAGAATTAACACTGAACTTAATTTTGTTTATAATAAGCATAACAGAATATGAGTAAGGTGACTCATTTTCTTAATCTTAGGAAGATGAGTTGCTTCACATAACTTGTGGGACACCAAATTATGTTGCTCCTAAATTGGTGCTATTTTTTTTGATTTTTTTTTTTTCTTCTAAATGGTTCTATTTTGTTATTAATTGATTTTATTTATTTGATTTCCAGGTGATCAACAATAAGCTAAGGGGGACCTTTAGTCTTTATGTATTACTCTATTTGTGCTCATGATTGGTTATCGAGTTATTTGACTTTTTAATGCACTCAATTTTAGTCTTATTTGCTCTCTTATATTTTTAGGCAATAAGACAGAATCACTTGTGTATGTGTGAGATTTGATAGAGATGAGGAAATTGTATATTTTTAGATTGGATTTTCCTTGTTTAACCAAATTCTGCGCAACACAAATTTCAGTTCTCATGTCTTACTTTCTGAGTTGGTTAATTTGCAAATTTCTCCACTCTCATTTGATGTGGTTCTTAAGCCTTATAGTTGCATTCACATAATGATGCTGATTTTAGTTGGTCAAGTGTCTCGAATAACCCCAAAATAAATAAGTAAAAGAGAAAATGCTCGTATACGATATGCACACCTATGCAAACAAAACACCTATGGGGAAAAATTAATACATAACATTATTATTAGAGCTTCCTTCGAAAACAAACATGATTATTAGAGCTTGCTTTGTATTGCTCTAAAAAACAGAGAATGTGAATCAATACATATAATAATACACCTAAAATTCAAACCACCACCCATAAAGGGGCTAAAAGCCTAGATCCCCCTCCCAAAAAGGAGCTAAAAAAATATGAAGGGTGGTGTCGAGAAAAGAAAGAAAAAAAGCTTAATCGTCACCATCTCTCTACAAAAATACCCTAAAAATATATCCTCTAGCTGGGAAATAACCTCTGAAATTCAGAGTAAACCGTCAATCTCTTGACCTTTCATCAGCCGACAATGTAGATTGGGATATTCTTCGAAATTCGAAACTCTTAACACCATATGATACAAATTTATTAAAGACAACACACTGACAATGCCATACAACTTTCAAACATACAAATTTAGAGGTGAACTAACAAAATTTGAAAACGAACATAAAACCAAGTATATCCAAATACACCAATAATTCAAAGATGGAGATGTTTGCACTAAAATAGAAAAATCAGCCATAGCCAATGGAATGCAGACTAAGAGCTTGTTTGTTTTTATTTCCACGTGGATATTTTCAACTTTTTACTATTCAAAATACTAAAAATATGTTTATTTTACTCATTTTCAATTTCTGTTTTCACTTTTTCCAATCCTATACAACCTATTCAATCATAAGAATATTATTACAGTGGGATCCATCAATCCATCTCAACCACACAAATATTTATCTTTTCATCTCAATCACATTTAAATTGAAAACAATAATCAAACAAACATATTTCCATTTATCAAACCTATAACTCTAAATATTAAACCATTTATCAAAACAAAATCATTACATTTTTTCAAAAATCAATACACCTCATAAATTGAACTGGAAATACTGAAAAATTAAAAATTGATGTTGGAAATAAAACCAAACAAGCACTAAGAGTCTGAGCCAACTAGAAGTCAAATTCATGAAACCCTATGTGATAACAAATCATTATCCCAACCTCACAGTCACATGCTACATAGTAAAAAGGTGCACTGAACAAGAAAAATCAATAAGTTCAAGATAGACTAGAGAACAACAAGAACTACACTGTCATGACCTCCTTATTACCTACCTCACATTCTGAAATATTCCCTTGCTTCTGAGGTTCACCAACCGCGCAATTAGAAATTTATGAGCTTGGAATCAAGGTCTCACTCAAAATAGTCATAACCATCATAAACCATCATAATTATATATATAAAAAAGTTGAACTCATTACAACTGTAAAAGAAAATGAACACTGTTATGAAGAAATATCATATAGAAGCATGCTTGAGAATAAATACGATAGTTCATTAACTAATAGAAAGAAGCAACTCAATAGTCATTTGTAACAACAGGCTTCTCACTTGTAATCATCATAAGTCATACCACCACAATGCTCCCACCAGGAATAAAAAGAATTTATCTAAGTCACAGCCGCATCTTTGAGATTTATAGTATTTCTCTAACTTAAAATGTCTCTTATATAAATTACTGTCGCTATTATGATAATCTATAGAAGTGTCAGAAACTAACAATTTAAAAGTAAAAAAAAAAATAGAAGTTGAAAAAAAAACAGAAAGTAGCAACAATTGGACAGCAACTCCTGCAATATCACATGGAACTTGAAAGCCCCACGTAAAGATTTAATACCAGGTATATTTCTCTCTTTAAAGATCCGTACACACCAGCATTAGTCCGTATTAGGATTGTAAATTATTATAAAGAAAGTAGTGCTGCTAAAGTTAGTTGGAATAATAATACTATGGATGCTAAGTCATCCTGCATATTAAATACCAATTATTTCATCACCAAAACTATCAGCTTGGGTGTCAACTGCACCTAGCCCTTTATAATCTCTTTCAACTAACATTATAATATGAATCAATAACAGCATTGGTAAGGTATTTACACTTGGCAGCAGACAATCCAGCCAATGATATTCTCTCATCCTTGGTCATGTAAATGTGCCACTTGCTGGCCATACTCTCACTCTGGTTTGGGCAAAGAATATAGAGATATCAAAATGAGACGCAACAGATACTAGATCACAATATTTTCTAAACAATATCTGTTGTATCTCACTTTCGTTCAAGCCAGTAAATGAGAACATGACAATTTGTTTCAGAGTGAAGGACCAGTCCTTGGAAGTGTTATCCTTTCATTGAGGCTGTCATATAGTTTCTCTTTGAGATTGTTCTCTTATCCTTCCATCAAAAAATATTTGCTGATGATTTCCCAGACTATAAATTAAAAAAAATTACGTAAATTTTGCACAGCCTATAGCAATAGATTTCAGCAGATACCCGTCTTGCTTGTACAATCACAATACACCTTATGAAATATGTTCTCAGAGCATAGTGCATTAGTTTTCAGAATAAATATTGTCCTGCTAGTACCATTAGGAATTCATGATGCATATTTGATAATGTTTATCCCAGAGTAGCGATGAAAAAATAAAAAAAATGCCAATTGTCAGAGTATATAGCACTAGATATTGGCAGAGACTTTGTCCTGCGTGTACCATCATGATGCACTTTATACACCACCAAGAACAAGAAGTTGAGTCCGATAATCGAAAACCGTGAGATTGGCTACAACACTTACGATGGTCTATCTTCCAGTGGGTTACAAAAGGGATAATCAAAAGCAAAGACTAAAATGATAAAGAGAACAATCTCAAAGAAATAAGCAATTGTTGCAATTTCACATTTTAAGTGAAAGCTGAGAGACATCTGTATACTTATGCATTTAGATTTTGTTGGAGTACTTTCAGATTCAATTCATGTACAGAAAAACCACACAACAATCTGCATGCTTTAATACACTGTAGCATGCATTGTAAGAAGCAACAAACATGGAATCAAGCAGATAAAGTCATGTTAAAGATCATGTACGGTTCCAGTTTCATCATGCTTTAAAGGATACCGACTCTAAAGCAAACACAATTCATTTCAGAGCAGATATCCAATGAATTTTGCCATCATTTAGGCCATCCAAATAGACCAAATCAACTGATAATAAACATCTAATAGATGTATAAGATCTGCAGCCACCTCTTTTTTCATTTATTACAGAGAAGCATGCAGCCTTTCCGAAGGATTAAGTCTTCCTCTAGATTGTTTGCATCCATTTTAATGAATCAAATGCGCAGAACAGATCACAGAAGGAGAATACAGACTAAAATGCTCATTATTTTCCAAATAATACATGTTATAAGCAGATAACAAAGAGCAATGCAGCGAGGAGTTTTATGGCGAATGGTCTTACCTTTTCGACAACTTTTAGGCTAGCAGAGCTGCAATAAGCACAAGATTATATTAAATACATTCCTACAGCAGAGACATGCTTAAGGCCTGCCTCATGCTCATCTGCTTTTATGCATGATCAGACCAGCCACGTACACTTCTACAACCAGTCCAGACCTCACAGATACGCATTTTCAAAGAAGAAAACAGAAGCAGATGAGGGAAGGTTTCATACATCTTCTGCAGATATAGGTTGCACTTATTGCAGTCACTCATAAACATTCAGAATAGTCCACAAGAAGTTTTAAATTACATACGGACAGTCATTAAGAGCCCTATTCACACATTCATTATTATCGTGTAGGCTTACTCATGATAATCAGAAATCACATATTGTTGCATTTCTCTCGTTTAACTCACAATCATGGCATGTAACATACAAAATAGAGGAGCAGGGATAAAGAACAACCATTTTCAGATTAGGTTCTCCCATTTGCAGACACAATGTAGCATGTTACAAATTATAATAACACACCCCACATACAGCAGAAATAGGATGGAAAACATGAACTTAGCCCCAGCATCATTGCCAAGCTAATGGGCTTAAGCATGCACTTGGCTGCACTCGGACACCCACATCGCACTAAACATTCGAGATGAAATTCAAGCACAGTAAATGGTTAACCAGAACTGCATACGACCTCCTCCATTTTATGTGTAAATGGTTAACCAGAACTGCATACGACCTCCTCCATTTTATGTCAGAATAATTGAGCGCAGAGAGGCATAATTGCAGCAAGAAAATCAATAGCAATAAGAACAGATGCATTTAACTCCCCTTTTCCAATTATCGTCGGGGAGCCATTATTATCTAAATTCATTTTAATCAAGCCATTGACAAATAACAGCAACTCAAACCACATACAACAAGAGCAACATAGATAGGTTAATCGATGGGCTTCCCCTTTTCTGATTATTGTCAGGATAGCCTTCTATTATCTTGCTACAATTTATCATATCATGATGCCAATAGACTCCCCTTTCCAATTCCGATTAGCGTCGGGAAGCCCTTTTTTACCTAGTTCATTTTAAACATGCATTTAACAAGCTTAAGATA
Organism: Perilla frutescens; assembly: GCA_026008535.1. NCBI lineage: Eukaryota > Viridiplantae > Streptophyta > Magnoliopsida > Lamiales > Lamiaceae > Perilla > Perilla frutescens. Next base: position 18,965,354 of record BRKX01000005.1, read on the forward strand.
AGCAAGCAGATTCGAAACAAGGAAGGACACACCTTGAGAATTTTCACGAATTCACTTGGTAAGTGAGCAGTGGTTTCAATAGGGAGGATCAATTTTAGTTCCTTCCCAGAGCTCTCTCATCAATGTCGGAGGAAACCCAACATCGTTCGACTCTCAGAAGCATCCGACAGTGGTGCTAGCAGTCACAAAGGCTCGGGTCGATTGTTGCGAATTGTGGGGATTCGCTATTTCACTATGAATCGAGACTTCAGCGGCGGATATGTGATACTAGCAAAGCTAGCACAGCTCCAAAGAAGCAACGCCGGAGTGGAGCCGGAAACCTGCGCCGCCAAGGGGATCCGAAAACCCTAGATTGTTTTTGGATGAAAATTTGGATTGAGGGAGGAATGAAGGATTCTGTGTTGAATCCCATTACAAAAATCGCTGGGTTGATTCGTCGATTAAGAAAAATCAAAGCAGCGAATGAGGAGGACGATTTCATGAAGAATCGCCTCTCATTTTTAGAGGGAGAGAGAGAGATGGTGAACTTTTAGGAAGGAGGAGAGAAATCCGAGGAGTACTGTTGATCTAATGTGTTAGTTAAGTGTCGCAATATGTATGAAGGGGTGTGTTCTACAGTGCTATCGTATAAGTGTAGAGTACCTCCGCGTATTTTCAATTTCTTTAAAAAAAGAAATTTTCCTGCCACGTGGACGGTGGGATGAAGAAAGTGTAAATAGACTGAGTGCACCATAGACTTCTCCATGATTTGAGATACATACATATAAGGCCAAAAATTCCCAAGACTATCTAGTTGTATACATTATTATTATATTAGATGGTCAAGGTGAGTCAACATTTTGATCGAATCAATACGCGTTGATCTTGTCAATCTTAAAAAAAAATGGTGATATGAGTGATACTTTTTAAGGATACATGTGATACTTTTTAAATTTTAAGTGATATTTTTTAGTGTTACGGTTGATACTGATTTTGACGGATTTTTATTTATTTATTTTTTCTAACCGATACTTTTTAATGATACATGCGATACTTTTGTGCTTTTGAGTGCTAATTTTTAATATTGAAATTGATACTGATTTTGATGTTGACCGATCAACGCACGCTTTCCAACGTTGACCAGTAAACGCGTCTGATGTTGTACTTAGGCCATCTCCAACAGTTTTCATCAGAATACAGTTAACTCTACACTACTGTACAGTTAAAGTTATGGATTTTCAATTTTCATCTCCAACATCATCACTCTACAATGGAATATTCTTTTTTTATACTCTTTACTATTGATTTAATTTTTGTTATCGAAGTATTTAATTGAATATGATTATATATATATTAATATTCTTGCTCATTATTTTTTATTTTTAATTAATATATAATTAAATATTATTTTTATTTTACAAAATTAAAAGTTTCATGTAAAACCAATCAATTTATTCAAATTAAAATGAACATTTCATAATAGATCATTTAATAAAAGCATAAATTACATGTCATAACAATTATATCTCTGAACTTGAAAACTCCTTCCACAAATGATCAATCAAAGCATTACGAAGTGTCAAGTAAGCATCTTTGTCTTTGATTTTTTTAAATCTGGATCCGGAAGTGGTTTAGGGGATTATTAGCTAAAATAATTGTGTTGTATTTTTAATATTTTACTCTTATTGTATTATGTTTGTATTTTTATTAATTATATAATTGTATTGTTTATTATAATATATTTGTGGCTTTGTTTTGTTATTGAAATGTTTATGAATTTATATTTTTATTAATTATGTATTTTGTATTTATTTATATGTTTAAATTAATGTAATATTATTTACTTAATCAATGTATAAAATAATTTTAAAATAATTGAAAGAAATCTAATAAAAATAAAAAAACAAACAAATAAATTTATTTTACATTTATGAAAGAAAAAAAAAGTAAAGTGCCAAGAGAACAATACCTCACTAAATTAACCGAGGTACCGTTCACCCCTCTCAAATTGCCGAGCGCTGTTGGAGGAAAGAAAAAATGAATTAACGCCAAATCTAATATTTGTCGAGCCGGATACGGTGTTGTTTGAGTTGCTCTTAGTGCACACAACTCCATCTCTCTATATATATATACATGCATATATATATATGTGTGTGTGTGTTTGTGATAATTAGGCTTATTTACATGCAGAAATCTTAATAATTATGTGCATGGCTGGATGATTAGTACAAAAGTGATATTGACAGTGGACATATATATCTACCAAATTAAAACCAGTTTTAGAATTTATTTAGTAACGTGCATGTGTTATAAAATAGCGGCATTATTTAAGGCGGGCAGCTGACAAGAAAAGCGTTTATTGCTCATTTATTTAATTTTCTATTAGTAGGAGTGTTACTGTACTTACTTATTCCTTACTTATAGAAAAGGAACGATCAACTATTCTTGTTTCTTATCATATGAAGGCTTGATTCATGACACTTTGATTTCCGCAATTCCGCTCCTAATGACACTGCTCTCTCTCTCTCTCTCTCTCTCTCTCTCTCTCTCTCTCTCTCTCTCTCTCTCTCTCACACACACACACACACACACACACTGATACACACTCTCTCTCTCCAAATACCTCATGAAATGAAAATCTATCTACCTATATATATATATATATATATATATATATTTTAAGGAAAAAGTTATCTAACTGTTGTAAACAAGAGAGAGACGAGAGAGAATATGAATTGTGTGTATTCAATATAAGGACCAAATGCCTCTATATATAATAGTACAAGGGCTATGGTTTTAGGGTTAGTTACTTGGTCGTCACTCATACCATAGTTACTTTATCGTCACTCATACCATATATATCTATTAGATATATTTACAACACTCCCCCTTGAGTGACCAATCCCTAAAATAAATATTGCCTCATTAAAACCTTGCTAGGAAAATCCAGTGGGACAAAACCTAGTCGAAGGAAAAAGAGTACAACTGCTCCCCTTGATCTTGAGATCACTGTAGATCTTTGAGTCGGCGCATGCTAATGTTGTGTACCAACTTTCTGAATGTTGATGTTGGTAATGCCTTTGTGAATAAGTCCGTCAAATTGTCACTTGAGCGAATTTGTTGAACGTTGATATCGTCATTCTTTTGGAGATTGTGTGTGTAGAATAACTTGGGAGAAATGTGCTTTGTCCTATCACCTTTGATGTATCCTTCCTTGAGTTGCGCGATGCAAGCAACATTGTCTTCATACAAAATAGTTGGATTGATCTTTGATGAAGCTAGTCCGCACGACTCTTGGATGTGACTTGTCATATTTCTCAACTATACACACTCTCGACTTGTTTCATGGATTGCAATAATTTCAGAATGATTTGAGGATGTTGCAGTCAAGGTTTGTTTCACAGACTTCCATGATATAGCAGTTCTACCATATGTGAAAACATAGCCAGTTTGTGACTTGGCTTGATGTGGATCGGATAAAAATCCTGCATCCGAATACCCTACCAGAGAAGAATCAGAATTTTCTGAATAATATAATCCAAGGTCTATGGTACTCTTCAGATAACGTAGAATATGTTTAACACCATTTCAATGTCTCAAAGTGGGTTCAACTCTATATCTTGTGAGAAGATTTACAGAAAAAGCTATATCTGGTCTAGTATAGTTAGCCAGATAAGTTAATGCTCCAATTGCACTTAGTTATGGTACTTCAGGACTAAGTATCGTTTCACCCTCTTTAATAGGTCGAAATGGATCTTTTTTCGTATCAAGAGATCTAACGACCATTGGTGATGCTAATGGATGTGCATTATCCATGTAAAAGCGTTTTAACACTTTTTCTGTATATGTGGATTGGTGAATAAACGTTCCTCCTCAGACACGTTCAATTTGCAAACCAAGACAAGAGTTTGTCTTTCCCAAATCTCTTTCATCTCAAATTCTTTCTTCAAATATTCAGTAGTTTTATTGAGCTCTTAAGGAGTCCCAATTAAATTCAAATCATCGACATAAACTGCTATAATTGCAAATCCTCTTTCGGTTTTCTTTATGAAAATACAAGGGCAGATATCATCATTCTTGTATCCTTCTTTCAACAGATACTCGCTCAATCTATTATACCACATACGGCCAGACTGTTTCAGCCTATACAATGATTTTTGCAGTTTAATCAAAAACATGCTTTTGGGTTTTAACTTTAATGCTTCAGGAATTTTAAATCCTTCAGGGACTTTCATATATATGTCATTATCTAATGACCTATATAGATAGGCAGTTACTACATCCATAAGGTGCATATCAAGCCTTTGTGACACAGCCAGACTAATCAGGAATCTGAAAGTAATCGCATCCATTACTGGAGAGTATGTTTCCTCATAATCAATTCCCGGTCTTTGAGAGAAACATTGTGCTATGAGTCTTGCTCTATAGCTCGTAAATTTATTTTTCTCGTTTTTCTTTCTAACAAATATCCATCTGTATATAACAGGGGTTTTAGATTCCGGAGTTAGGACTATAGGTCCAAATACTTTTCGGTTATCACAGGAATGTAATTCCATTTCTATAGCTCTTTTCCATATTAGCCAATCATTTCTCTGTTTACATTATGTAATAGATTTTGGTTCAGGGTCCTCATTTAAAATTTGATGAGCTATATGAAAGGAGAATATATCATCTATAATGATATGTTCTCTCTCCAGTATCTGATTGGAAGATAAATAATTTATTGAGATCTCATGATTTTCAGAGGCTTGTAATTCTTCAGGTTTTACATCACTTTCATTTGATTGATTAATCATTTTCATCATTGTTTGGTTTCCATCTTGCCCCTTTCTTTTCCTAGGCACAGAATCTTTGGAACCAACTGGTCGACCACGTTTTTGACGAATTTTAGACTCATTTGCTGCCAACGCTATTTGTCCTTCAGGGACATCAATTTTGGCTAGAGTATTTGCAGCATGTATGTGAGATTGTGTCACTTTTCTTGTATCTACAAAAGTATCAGGAAGTTGGTTTGTAATCTTTTGCAAATGAATAATCTTTTCAACTTCTTGTTCATATTGATTAGTTTAAGAATCAAAATGTGACAAACTTTTCTCATTCCAAGATATTTCCTTGTACTTTTCTGGATGTAGATTCGTTCCACCTAATGTTGGAAATGTCATTTCATCAAAATGACAATCTGCAAAACGTGCAGTAAATAAATCACCCATTAAAAATTCAATATACCTTATAATCGAAAGTGAATCAAATCCAATATATATCACAATCCTTCATTGGGGACCCATTTTTGTTCATTGTGGGGATGCAATTGGGACTTGAACCGCACAACCAAAAGTTCGTAAGTGAGAAACATCTGGTTCTCGACCAAGAATAATTTACATTGGGGAGTATTCATGGTTAGCTGATGGTCTAATATGAACTAATGTTGCCGCATGTAATATGGCATAACCCCAAGCAGTAGTTGGGAGTTTTGACTTCATAAGTAACGGTCTAACAATAAGTTGAAGACGTTTAATAAACGATTCTGCTAAACCATTTTGAGTATGGACGTGAGCGACTGAATGTTCAATCTCAATTCCAATATCCATACAATAGTTTTCAAATGCTTGAGATATAAACTCACTAGCATTATCAAGACGAATTCTTTTAATTGAATTGTCTGAGAATTGAGCTCGTAATTTTATAATTTGAGCAATTAGTCTAGCAAATGCTGCATTTCTAGTAGAAAGCAAGCATACATGTGACCATCTAGAAGAAGCATCAATCAATACCATAAAGTATTGAAAAGGGCCACATGGTAGGTGTATAGGTCCACAAATATCTCCTTGAATTCTCTAAGAAAGATGGAGATTCAATATGAACCTTCGTATATGAAGGTCTAATGACTAACTTGCCTTGCGCACAAGCATCACATGGGGATTCATTTGTCATAAGAATCTTTTGATTCTTCATGTTGTGCCCATATGAATTATTGATTATTCGGCGCATGCTCCAGGATGTCCAATTCTATCATGCCAAAGCATAAAGCTTTTTGTGTCATTGAACTTCGGGTTCATGACATGGTTTGTCTCAATTGCCTTTATGAATGTGTAATACATCCCTGAAGGTAGTGTTGATAATTTTTCTTTCGTTCGCTTATGGCCGGATACAAAAGAATTTATGCAGAGATATTCATTTCCTCCTTCTGATATAGTCTCGATGTGGTATCCATTATAGCGGATATCTTTGAAACTTAGTAAGTTTCTTTTGGACTTACTAGAATACAAGGCATTTTTAATATCTAATTTAGTATCATTTGGTAAAATGATACAAGCTCTTCCGGAGCCTTCAATGATGTTTGATTTATTTGCTCTTTAGAGCATGTAATATTCTTCAGGAATATTACTTGTGCTACTTTAATAGCATCAATTTATGATCTTGAATGTAATATTCTTCATGAATATTATTTGTGCTACTCGAATAGCATCAATATTTAATTTTTCAAGATTAAATCGGAAAAGACCTATTATTATAACAATAAGAAAAGCAGACATAATATATTCAAGCCAATAAACATGATGTAAAAGAAATCCACAGTTCGAGTCCATCATAATCCAAAAAATTATCAATTGATTAAATCATTACCAATCAATTAACTTTCTTTACTCTGATGCATTTAAAACTAATTATTAAACCCACACAATTTAATATACACGAAAATATTCTCGGCATCATTAAGCTTTTCGAAATTCCCGAATCGAAAAATACAATTTCATAAATTTCATTCATTGCAAATCATAATTATTGCGAATGGAAAGAAAATTAAAGAATGTACCTTCTAGGATCGATGGACTTCTAGATTTGAAGGAGAGGGCAGAACAATCGTGCTGATAACGTGTTGTAAACTAGAGAAAGACGAGAGAGAATATGAATTGTGTGTATTCAATATGAGGACCAAATGCCTCTATATATAATAGTACAAGGGCTAGGGTTTTAGGGTTAGTTACTTGGTCGTCACTCATACCATAGTTACTTGATCGTCACTCATACCATATATATCTATTAGATATATTTACAACACTACCTATATATATATATTAAGGAAAAAGTTTGTGATAGACAACGGTCATGGTATAAAGCGTTATCTATTACATGGTTTAACAATTATATTTTTGATAATATTTTTTGTATAATAAACAGCAGTGGTAATATTTATTGTTATATATTTTTTATTTTTTTATTTTCCACAACGGGTTTGATTGCGACCATTGTATTTTAACACATTTTTGCAATCTCATTTATTATTTTTTTTTACTTGGAAATTTGAGATTTGTGACATTTTTTATTTTATTTTTTTATGCATAGATGGGGGATTTATAGTACTCTACATTTGTTGTCTAAAAAAAATAATTTTCATTTGTGTTGTACTATAATAATAATAATAATAATAATAATAATAATAATAATAATAATAAGTAGAAGTATAACATAATTTACAATAATTTATAATTTTTCTATTTCAATTTCATCATTTGAAAATTATATTTTTTATACTCGTTATATACATATATGTGTATATATATTCAAAAATTTCAAATGTTCTTTAATCGTGGACAGTTATGCATTGTTATTTATAAAGTCGTGACGTTTGAAATATTCCAATTCGATCTTTCTAACATGGATTTTCATTTAGTTCCTAAAATGCAAATTTTCTTTTTGTTTGTGGTAACCACACAAAATTGATCTTCTTATCTAATTAATTAACGCATGTGCATATCATTTTATTAATTTATAATAATTGAACGCAACATATAGAATTAACAAATAATCATAGTATTACTATATCTAAAAAAAATTATTATTTGTGCATCACACATGAGAAATACTAGTTTTAATTAAGTCATGTTCCCATCTCATATATTTAATAATATGCCATACATATAATTAACTTAAATCGAACATGCATGTAATATATATATATATATATATATATATTCATGCAATCATCAAACAATTAATGCATGTAGCTGTTCATATATATGATGTATTGTGACACATAAAAGTGTCACAATAGATATATTGTGACACTTGAATACTAATAGCAGGGTAGCATAAACAAAACCCATATATGACATGTGTTGTGATCTAGGAAGGGGAAAAAAAGCAAAGAAATTTCATATATTCGATCGATGCATTTTTCTCACTAATACATTATTTATATTTTTTTGATGCATCACATCTAAGAGAATAATTTTCTCCAAACACAACGAAATAACTGATTAACGTAATAATTTCCACAACGCTCGATCATCGACATATTATTATATATCAACTCTTCAATTTCATGAAAGAAAAAAAATTATTGCAATTTTCAGCTAATTAATTAATTCATAAGTTCTTCAATCATTTGCAGTGCAATATTCTTCTCCTCCTCTCCAATCTCCCTCTCTTCGTCGTCTTTGAGCTCCGCCGTCAAAGTCTCCTCCTCCTCCTCCGCCGCCGCCGCCGCCGCCGATCCTCCACTCCGACCCTCACTCTGCATCTTCTTCCCGAGCTCAATCGTCATGACCCACTTCGCGTCGGACTCCGACCCGGCCCGTTTCTGCCACACTCCGATGTGGGAGCTCTCGATGTCCAGCCTGAGGCAGGTGACGGAAGGCGACGGCGATTTGCAGCATCGGCGAAGCTTCTCGCTGATAATCGACGATGAAGGGAGCGGCGGCTCCGGCGGTGTGGAGGCGTTGCCGCCGCTTCCTCGGTCTCCCGGAACTGGGAAGTTTGTTTTGGCATTCCTGCCGCTCATCAGCACCGCCGCCTCGTCGTACGCCCTCGCCGCCTCCTCCGCCGTCTCATATGTCCCCAGCCACACCCTCCTCTTCCTGTACATGCATAAAATCATATTATATTATTCATTTAAAAAATGCAACAATCTTTAATTTTTAAATAAATCGTATAGCTTAGATTTTCCAATGTAAACATGCAGGCGTAGTGTGTGTGTAGAGAGAGAGAGAGAGAGAGAGAGAGAGAGAGAGAGAGAGAGAGAGAGTTACAGTAAAGGGTGGCGGATCTCGGCCACCCAAGATCCCCAGTGGCGCTGCCGGACACCTCGGAATTTTTTCTTCTGAACCATTATAATTATAATGATCGAATTCTTGATCGAAATTAATTAATTTTTTGTGAATAAATGTAAGAGATTTATGTGAAAAAAATCATGCAATGGAGAGTGTGATATATGATGAGTTGACATGTATATATATATATATATTTGGAGTAAGATTTATAGCAATGGAGACAAAAATGAAGTCACTGTTGGCCAGCTTAGAGGAAAATTAAAGGGCACTTTTGCCTTTAGTGGTCCTAAATAATAGCTACTTTTGGGGGGGGGATTTTTATAATTTCCCGAAATATTTCAATCTAATATTTCATTTTATCGGTTCATACTATTTTGATATAAATTTTTTTACTAGACATGTGAAATTGATAGTGATGTATTATTTCGTTTTATTTAAATTAATATTTCAAAACCGCAACATTTATCATAAGGGAGTATATATATGTGTGTGTGTATTACTACAAGTTTTCAATTGATCTAGATATATTTATTGCTACATTATAATGCACTTGAGATTTCTATTACATTTTTTGTGTTACACTTTTAAATTTCATGTGTTTTTATATATTTTTTTCTTCAATTATATTTTTTGTGATTTAGTTTAATTTTAAGATTTTTTTAGGGTTCACCCACTCAATTAGGGTTTATAATTCTTTTAGTATTTAATTTTTTATTTTTAATTAATAATGCATTATTATGATTGATTAATTCAAAATTAAAATTTTTTTACTTTTTTTTGTTGATAAATGTTGACTATGATTATTTATGTTATAATTGATTTTTATTTTATAATAAATATTAGTAAAATCATAAATTTTGTAGTGAAACACATAGAAGTGTAACAGGAAATTTGAACCCATTATATGTGGAAAACATATATAGAGATCAAATTAAAAGGAATCAAATTAAACAAGATCTAATTAATTAAGCAAAAAATCCAAACAGTATACAACAAGTATTATGAGGCAAAATTTAATTAAAGCACTATTCAAAGGCAAAAACTAAAAAAATTAAATGAATCGAGCTAGTATAGTGGAACACATTATATTTAATTTGAATTTACTTGATAGCCAATAGAATTCAATTGCTGCAACGAACGAGCCTCAAAATCGCGGATGGGATCCCACATTTCGCATTTGGTGTTTCAACCACCTAATCTCCACGATCGAATTGACAAGTCGTTCTTTCAATTTTTTCATCAATTTTAATTTATTATGTTTTAGTTTAATTTTATGATTAATTTTTTAGGGTTCACCCCACCCAACTAGGGTTTATAATTATTCTTTAGTATTTAATATTTAAAGAAATGATTATTATGGTTGATTATTTTAAAAATATGATTTATAATTTTTAAAATTTCAATCTTTTGTTAATAGATGTGACTATGTCGTTATATATGTTATAATTAATTTTTGCAATATGTATTATGAAATTTATAAATTCGATCGTGAAATACGGATTAAAACACTAAATCTGAAATAGAGGATCTCATCCCCTCAATCAAGTTTAACATACTCTCAACTTCATTACTTAAGTAGTTCAATTATTTAATAGAACCAACATATATATATATATATATATATATTATATCATCTTCTTGCATGTGCTTACCAAACCATATAGCTCAAGCCAGAATTAATTTCAAATTTTGTAAATGATTTTTTTTAATCTTTTTACCTTTACCCTTAATCAAATAATTTAATTTAATTATTAGCTATACCTATACCAAAAAGAAGAGGTTGTCCTGGACCTCTAAACGGGTACGTTTATCCACATAATAATTAAAAGAAAATAATTAATTAATCATAAACTGTAAAAAGACAAAAAAAATAAAATAAAATGAATTGCGGCCTGCAGTGGGGTTTGTACAGTTGGCTGCAGTTTGTTCACATAAATCTTCGTACTGTACGCGTCGTCATTGATTAATAAGAAAACGTGGTACGGTTTCGATCAATTAATTAAATCGATGCTTTACCGTGCAGTTACACTTTGGTTAATTAATTAATGACTTCATAATTGAAGTAATTTATTAGGGTTTACAAGATTAATGAATGATAAATAAACCACAAAAGCTACAAGAGATTGTAAAATTAGTAGAAATATCGCATGGTAGTATAGAGAATTGAAAGAGTATTTTGATATCAAAATTTCTGTATTATTTATGAGAACTCAAGTTACAATAGAGTGTGCTTATTTCCTTTTATACTAACTGCTACAATCTAAGTTCTACAATCTAATGTCGATCTGGCCTCAATCCAATTTATTGAGCAATCGACGGTTGTTATCCAAGTGGTTCTCCATGCATAAGGTTGAGCTGCTGCCACGTAAGCTGTGGTGATTAAGATCCCATGCAGACGCCCGTATGTTTTTTGGATGGGACTGCATGGCTGGCTTTTCTTCACCTTCCCTCAGCCTCAACTTGGTGAATGTCTCCAAGGTTGAGGTTGGACAGTAGAAACCTATAACGAGGTCCACCAAGTGATTTAGTGAATAAATCTGCCAATTGATCATGCGAACGCACATAAGTAGGTAGAATAAGACCCTTCTTGAACTGAAATCGAGCAAAATGACAGTCCATGTCAAGATGCTTCGTTCTCTCATGATATACTTGGTGTTGGGTAATCTGAATTGCAGCTTTACTATCACAGTGAATTGAAACAGGAAGAGAGAGTGGAATCCCAAAATCTGTCAGCATATAAGTAAGCCACATAACCTCTCGAGTAGTGAAACTTAAACTTCGATATTATGCCTCTGCAGTGGAAAGAGACATTGTCTCCTGCTTCTTGCTACGCCATGAGACAAGACAAGAACCAAGTGACATGCAATAACCTGTGATGGAACGTCTAGTGTCTTTGCAAGCCCCCCATTCCGTATCACAATGAACGGTTAAGGTGAAATGTTAAGAAATAGTATAATGCAAACCAAGTGATGGACAACCTTTCAAATATTTCAATACATGTACAACAGCATCCCAATGTGCTTGAGTGGGATTCTCCACAAATTGGCTAAGCTGTTGCACAACAAATGTTAGATCAGGTCTTGTAAGCCCTAGATATAGAAGTTTTCCTATCACTCTTCTATATTTTTCAGGATTAGATATTATTTCACTCTCTTGTTGTAAAACAATCCCAGATGGTAGGGGTGTCTGGGCAGGTTTTCCCCAAGTAATCCCACAGATTCCACAAGATCTAATATATATTTTCTTTGACATAAAAAAGTACCAGAAGAGGATCTAGCTATTTCCATGCCTAGGAAATACCTAGCCTCCCCTAGATCCTTGATGGTGAATGCCTGATGTAAGGATTTCTTCACCTCAGTGATCAGATCAAGTGAAGAACTTAATAATAAAATATCATCCACATATACTAGTAAAGCCAGAAAACCAGTTCCAATTCCTTTGAGAAATAAACAATGATCATGTTCTGATTGCAAAAAGCCAATAGAAAGCAAGAACTTACTCAATTCTTGGTTCCACTCCCTTGAGGCTTGCTTTAAACCATACAAACTTCTCACAAGTTTGCAAACAGATCCAGAGGTGCCTTTCTGGTAACCCTGGGGTAAAGATATATAGATTTTATCAGATAGGTGCTCATGTAAAAAGGCATTATTGATGTCAATTTGATATATGTGCCATCTGAATTGAATAGCTAAGGCAAACATCAATCTGACTGTTACCATTTTAGCAATAGGAGAAAAAACTTCACGATAATCAATACCATACTCTTGATTGTACTCTTTAGCCACTAATCTTGCTTTGTATCTTTCTACAGTCCCATCTGACTTCAGCTTGACTTTGAACACCCAATTGGAGCCTATAATATGCTTACCAGGAAGCAGAGAGACTATATCCCAGGTATGGTTAGCCTCCAAAGCTTTCAGCTCCTTCTGCATAGCCTCAACCCATTCTGCAGACTTACAAGCCTCTGCATAAGATGTAGGCTCTTTCACAGTCTGCACATTCAATAGAAAGACAGTGTAATTAGGGGAGAAATCTGGAGAATGTATGTAAGAAAAAGTAGGTGGGGTAAGGCTATGAGTGGCTGGAGCAGGGAAAATAGAATCTGCAAGATTGTAGACATAGTCTTGGAGATAAGGAGGGGGATGTTTATTCCTAGTACTCATTCGAAGGTGAGAATGAGAGGGGGTTTGCTGTGTTGCAGGTGAGGGAATATGTTCAGAATGATCCATCAAGGGTACTGAACCTTCTGTATTAGGAGAAACACAACTAGAAGGTATCTGTGGGTACATGGGATCATCAAGAAAAGAACTGGGTGGAGGAACAACTATTGGAGGAGAAGAAGAATCAAGATTGTCTATGAAGGTGGAAAAAGGTAGATGTGGAATCTGATCCCTTTGTAATGGGAACATTGTTGGGAAAAATGAAACATCTCGAACAACACAGACCTGTAGCTTGGTTAAATCATATAATAGAAATCCTTTCGGCATAGGAGCATGCCCCAGGAAAACACATTGAAAGCTTCTGCTATGAAACTTCCCCTTGGAAGGCAAGGTATTAGTTCTATATACCAGACAACCAAATGGGTGAAGAGTATCCAAGGCAGGAGCTTTCCCAGTTAACACTTCCATAGGAGAAGTCCAACCTAGAATAACACTAAGCAACCTGTTAATCAGCCATGTGGCATGTAAAATAGAGTAAGGCCAGAAGTAAGAAGATAGCTTGCTTTCAAACATTAAGGCTCGTGCAACTTCTAGTAAATGTCTATGTTTCCTCTCAACAATTCCATTTTGTTGAGGGGAATAAGGGTAGGATTTTTGATGCAATATCCCAAGATTCTAAAACAATGTAGCAACATTATGATTGAGAAACTCACTACCATTGTTAGTCCTTATACTTTGAACAGTAGCTTGATATTGAGTCTTCACCATGTTTAGGAAATTGTGAATGATATGATAGACTTGAGATTTTACCTTGAAGAGATAAGTCCAAGTGGCTCTACTGTGATCTTCTACCACAGTGAGAAAATAGGGTGTATCAGTGATATTTTCCTCTTTGCAGGGTCCCCATACATCCATGTGGACCAATCCAAACAATACTAGGCTTCTTCTATGTAGAGGAGGAAAAAGAGTGCGCTGCTGCTTGGATTTGTGACATATTTCACAAGAAGTAATACAATCATCATCATCTACCCTGAGTTTTTTCTTGTGTTGAGGCATATGTTTCATTGTTGTGAGTAAAGGATGCCCTAGCATTTGATGTTCAGTTAAGAGATCTGAACTACAGTGCCCTGCATTTGCTGTTGCAGGACTCAGAAAACCTTGAGAAAACACATATATTGTGCCTTTCATCTTACAGATCCCAAGTACTGCATCTGTGCCCTTTTTTTTGTATTAAACAATGGGAAGCAAGGAACTGAACTCTCCCATTCAAGTCTTTAGTAATCTGTCCCATAGATAGAAGATTGTGAGTAAAATGTGGTGCAAAAAGAACATTCTTGAGCTGTAAACTCTTATTCAGTTGTGCAGTGCCAGCTAGGAAAACCCATACACTTGTACCATCATGAAGAAATATCTGTAAAGGATGTTTAAGTCTCTTCAGGTCAGTTAGCAAACCAACATGACAACACATGTGGTTGCTAGCCCCTGAATCAATGATCCATTCTTCCTTGATAATATATGTTCCTGCACCAAAAGCATAGTGCCCTTTGTAGTCAATTGGTGAGTTTCCAAGATCTACTTCTCCCAGATTAGCTGCATTCACATGTCCTTCTCCCATGTGACCATCTCCTTTATGATTTTTACCAAAGTAGAGAGACAAATGTTTGGCTAATTCAGCCTGTATAACTCTCCCAACTTCAGTCTGTGGTTTTGCATATACATCTTTCTTGAACCCCTTTTGTGATCCTCCACAATCACTCCTTGTCTCATCCATTGTATTCATCATTGCTTGTGATTTTCCTTTTCCTTTTCTGTTTTAAACTTCTTGTACCAGTCTGGGATACTCACAAGCTCAAAACAGTCAGCCTTTAAGTGCCCCTTTCCTCCATAGTACTCATATTTTAATCTAGCATTCTCCTCCTTGCTTAGTCTCTTTTTAAAACCTTCTCCTTTATAAGTATTTCTTTGATTACTAAGCAAAGCACTATGATCAATATTATCTGCAAACTGTGTAGAAACATTTATTTGATCTTCCACATGTAGAATCATCCCATAGGCCTGACTTACTGTGGAGAGAGGGTCTTGAATTAATATCTATTGCCGGATTGTTTCATAACAATCGTTCAACCCCATTAAAAATTGCATGAGCTGCTCTTCCTTTAAATCACCCTTGGCATCATCTGAGGCTTCACAAGTACAAGGTTTGGAGGTTTTTAACAAGGCTATATCATCCCAAAGTGCATTAAGGTTGTTAAAATAAACCATCAGAGTTTGGGTGTTATGAGTGTATGTAGCTATATCTCTCCTTAACTTGTACACTCTCGGTCCATTTTTCTTGCCAAACTTTCTCTGCAACTCTTCCCATAGTTGCCTAGAAGTGTCTAAATTTTGGAAGCCTCTCCCAACCTCATTTACCATAGAAATAGTAATCTAACTAAAAACAATATAATCGACTTTTAACCACTACATATAGTCTATTGAATCACGCCTAGGAGCAAGCATGCTAATTAACCCAAGCTTATTGCGAGATAATAGTCCTCGACGTATTGCTCTACACAAGTTATGATAATTTCTACCATCAAATAAGTCGGAAGTAAGGTTCATACTGGGGTGATCACTCGGTGCAAGATACAACTCGTTATTCGCGAGAATGCGATGTGCAGTCGCCTCCGTTCTCGCGCTTCCAATCTGAAAATCAGTAATTCCACTATTATTATTGCCCACAGGCAATCGATTGTTTGAATCTGAGCCAGAATTCACTGCATGTCGTCGGGATTCCCCCATCGCACTACTCTCTTCTCGCTCAATCGATGAAGAATTCGCCATGAACCCTAGCTCTTCATCTTGAGCTCATCTCCATGAAAATGCTTGATTTTTCTTTGGCATTTTTGATCAACAATCAGTGAAATCAATAGCAATGATCCTTGCTCTTGATACCATGTAAAATAAGTAGAAATATCGTATGATATTATAGAAAATTGAAAGAGTATTTTGATATCAAAATTTCTGTATTATTTCTGAGAACTCAAGTTACAATAGAGTGTGCTTATTTCCTTTTATACTAACTGCTACAAACTATAAGTTCTACAATCTAACGTCGATTTGGTCTCAATCCAATTCATTGAGCAATCGACGGTTGTTATCCAAGTGGTCCTCCATGCATAAGCTTGAGCTGCTGCCACATAAGTTGTGGTGATTAAGATCCCATGCAGAAGCCCGTATGTTCTTTGTATGGGACTGCATGGCTGGCATTTCGTCAGAGATACGTAATTGATCGAATCGAGCTGAGTCGAGTATTGTCAAGCTCAAACTCGATTTGTTTATTTTCGAGCTGAGCTATGGGTTTTATTTATCAAATGATTAGTTTAATTACTTTAATTATTCAAGCATGAACGAGCTTTCTAAATTTATTAAATTTAAATGTTAATTATTTTCCTATTAAAATAAAATATTCTATTCACAAGCAATACTACATTCATTAAAGTTCATTTTTTTGATCTTATCTTATAATAAATTTAGAAACTTAATAATGCATACTCATTATTAATTGAAGTATAAAAATATAAGTTTTATTAAGTTAATAATTTTATATTTTCAAGTCTACTCACGTAACGTGAGCGAGCTTGAACACAAGTTAATTAAAGAGCCGAGTAGTATCGAGCTCAAATTTTACTAAACGAGCTCGCGAGTCGAATTTATTTTTATGTGACTGTTTTTACCTGTTGGAAACAGCATAGAAACATGAACAAATTTAAATTAAAAGCTAGCTGCATCGTAGAAAATTAAAATAATTATGAAAGCATTATATATTTCTTCACATGCCAAACTATAATTTCATAAATATATATATTGACAAAGAAATATCTACTCTTATTGAATGTAGAAGAAAAGTTCATAATATGAACTAGGGTTTCGATTGAGTAGTAATCGGTTTGGATTTTATTTTCAACCAAATATCTGAATTAAGAGAGAAAACACACACACAGTTCCTTCTAACTATTTATACAAGGAATCTAGAAAACTTGCAATCAAAGTTATCTATATATCTACGGTTAACAACTTCAATCCTTGTGAAATGTAATCGACGGCTCTGCATGCTTGTGCATGGTGGTCCTCCATCATTTGCGCTTGAACTTCCACGTGGCAAACAACTCTACTGTGTATTCTTTATTTTCTGCTAGCTCGATCTATTTGCTGCCATTCTGCATGTGCCTTTCTTTTGCAAATCAACATCCCCCCTCAAACTTAGCCTTGTGAAGATCTCCAAGGTGAAGTTTGGATAGGAGACTCTGAAATTGTGCGCCTGCAAGAGACTTAGTAAATAAATCTGCCAATTGCAGTTTGGTTGAAATATGAACTGAAATAATAAAGCCTTGTCTGAACTGAAGCCTTGCAAAGTGACAATCAAGGTCTAAATGCTTTGTTCGTTCATGATACACTTGATTCTGCGTTATTTGGATGGCAGCTTTATTATCACAGTAGACAATGATAGGCTTAGGCACTGCAATGTTGAGATCTTGCAACACATAAGATAACCATAGCAATTCTTTGACTGTGTAGCTCAAACTCCTATACTCAGCCTCAGCAGTTGAAAGAGCTATTGTTGTCTGTTTCTTACATTTCCAGGACACAAGACAATCTCCTAAAGTAACACAATATCCTGATAAGGATTTCCTAGTATCTGGACATGTTCCCTAATCTGCATCACAGAAAGATTCCAAGTGAAACTTAGCTGATTTGGAATAGAACAGTCCCAAAGAAGGTGTCCCTTTTAAATATCTAAGAATGTGTATTGCAGCTTCCCAATGTGCCTTGGTAGGGCTCCCAACAAATTGGCTAAGCTGCTGAACCCCATAGGAAATGTCTGGTCTAGTGAGGCTTAAGTAAAGAAGCTTTCCTATGATCCTCCTATAGGAATCTGGTTGTGTAAGAGGTTCTCCAGTATGGTGTGATAGTGTTAGACCTGGAGGAAGGGGTGTGCAGACTGGTTTGCATCCCATTAACCCTGCTGAGTCTAGTAAATCTAACATATATTTTCTTTGAGACAAATAAATCCCATTGTTAGACCTTGCTATCTCCATCCCTAGGAAGTAGGTTGCTTCACCAAGATCTTTAATGGTGAATTTATTGTGCAGAGATTGCTTAACTAAGGAGATAGTGTCTAAATTGGGACTCAATAGTAGAATATCATCTACATACACCAATAAGGCAAGGAAATCAGCACCTGATCCTCTGATGAAGAGACAATTGTCATTTTCTGACTGCTTGAAATCCAGGCTGAATAGAAATTTGGTAAACCCATTGTTCCATTCCCTTGAGGCTTGTTTAAGCCCATATAAACTCTTCTTCAGCTTACAGACACTCCTTTGCTTTCCCTTTTCATAACCCTGTAGCATTTTCATGTATATCTCATCTGTTAGAAAACTATGCAAGAATGCATTATTCACATCTATTTGATGTATACTCCAAGAGAATTAAGCTGCTAAAGCAAAGAAAATCCTTACTGTAACAGCCTTTGCCACTGGTGAGAACACTTCTCTATAATCAATTCCATATTCTTGATTATAGCCTTTTGCTACTAACCTTGCCTTGTATCTCTCTATAGTCCCATCAGAAGCTAATTTTATTTTGTACACCCATTTTGAACCTATGGCATGCTTTCCTTGTGGTAGAGGGACAACTTCCCAAGTGTTATTGTCCTCCAATGCTTGAAGTTCCTTAGCCATAGCTTCTTCCCATTCTTTAATTTGACAAGCTTCCTTATAGCTTGAA
Source organism: Perilla frutescens (assembly GCA_026008535.1). Classification (NCBI taxonomy): domain Eukaryota; kingdom Viridiplantae; phylum Streptophyta; class Magnoliopsida; order Lamiales; family Lamiaceae; genus Perilla; species Perilla frutescens. The sequence continues at coordinate 18,984,312 of BRKX01000005.1, forward strand.
GGCTCTTTCACAGACTGCACACTCATCAGAAATCCAGTATAAGTAGATGAGAGTGAGGAAGAAACCATCTATGGAAATGTAGGTGGTGTCACTCCTTTTTTAGTATTTACCTGACATACATAATCCTTAAGATATGCAGGTTTGCTCTTCAGTCTAGTGCTTTTTCTAACCACCTGTAATTCTGAATCAGTGGAACGATCTGGTGATGGACCAGTAAGTGTCTTTCCTCCATTTTCAGCTTACTGATTAAGAATATCTCCCAGTCTGTCATCACCAGCTGCACCGCTTGTTTTATCATTTGTAGATGGGGAATCCTGTAAAGGATTAAATGAGTACTGAGTACCAGGTTGAGTATTATCTGAACCTTCTGTCATAAGATCACTGCTATTGCCATCATCAAAAGTGTGAAATGGTAAGGTAGATAAGGAATGAATTTGGAGAGGAAATATGGCTGGACAAAAATCAACATCCCTACCTATACAAATCTGTTTAGAAACTAGATCATACAAGACAAAACCTTTGTTTTGAGGAGCTACTCCAAGAAATAAACATTGAGTGCTTCGAGCATTAAACTTGGATTTGGAAGACAGAATATTGGCTTTATAAACCAAGCAACCAAAAGGTTGTAAAAGAGTATAATCTGGTAGTCTATCAAAAAGAAGCTCAAAAGGAGTTTTCCATTCTAGAGCCCTGGTTGGCAATCGATTGATAATCCATGTTGCATGCCAAATGGAATAACTCCAAAATTCCACAGGTAACTGACTTTGAAACATCAAAGCCCTTGCTACCTGTAATAGATGTCAATGCTTTCTTTCAACTATCCCATTTTGTTGAGGGGAATAGGGACAGCTTCTCTGGTGCAGAATGCCATGATCTTCCACCAAACTTTTCATCTGAGAATTAAGAAACTCAGTCCCATTATCAGTTCTTATGGCTTTAATACAAGTCTGAAACTGTGTTTTCACCATCATAATAAAAGCTTTGAAAATTGACCAGACCTGTGATTTGGTTTTTAACAGAAATGTCCAAGTGCTTCTGGAATAATCTTTCACAATTGTGAGGAAGTAAGGTGTATTGGAAACACTTGATTCTCTGCAAGGCCCCCAGAGATCAAGATGCACCAAAGCAATAAAGAATCTGTTCTTCTTTGAAGGAGAGGAAACGGTTGTCTCTGCTGCTTTGCCTGATGGCATATGTGGCAATGATCTAAAGCAGAAATGTCTTCACATCTGGATCTTTTCAAAGTGCCAGGTAAATGCTGCATAGTCTGAGATGAAGGATGACCAAGTAACATATGAAGCTCCATCCAAGAAGATGAACTCTGTGTTCCACAAGCTAGTAACTTTGGCTGTGATGATTGTGGAAACACATAGAGTGAACCTTTGAGTCTGCAGATACCAAGAATCTTGGAAGTAGGCTTATGTTCTACCAAGCAATATGATGGCAGAAATTGCACCTTGCCATCTATGTCATTAGCCAATTGCCCCACAGAGAGCAAATTATGAGTAAATTCTGGAGCATAGAGTATGCCCATAAAGTACTACCATCAGAGAGATAAATCTGCAGAGGTTGCCTTAGTCTTTTGAGCTCAAAAAGCAAGTCTCTTTGACAACACATATGATTGCTGGCACCGGAATCAACAATCCATTCATTTCTTCTTATTTCTGTTGTCAAACCAAAAGCATAGTGACCTGTAAAACTTAGCTGTGAATCCTCCTTATCAATTTCAGCCATATTGGTTGTTCTAACATCACCCTCAGTCCTTCCTGGTCCTTTCTTAAAATATGTAGCTAGATGTTTGGCAATCTCTGTCCCAATAATCTTCCCAACATCTCCCATTCCATCATGATCTTGTTCAAATTGGGATGAACTCTTAGAACACTCTTTTGGTCCAGATAACATATTAGGTTGATCCTGCACAAAATGTGCCTTAGCCTTTCCTTTGTCAGATTTGAATTTCTTGTACCACTCAGGTACCCCTATCAAATCAAAGCAATCCGACTTCAAATGGCCAGTGCCACCACAATGCTCACATTTGAGCCTGCTTTTCTCCTCCTTAGTGAGTCTTTTCTTGTATTGATCTCTGTACTGTGGTTTAGGCTGTGTATATAGTGCACTGTGGTCTGTACTTTCTGCAAACAAATTAGATACATTCATCTGCTCTTCAACTTGCAACACCATACTATATGCCTGACTCACATTAGGAAGAGGGTCCATTATTAAAATTTGCTGCCTTATCCCCTCATAGCAATCATTTAGCCCCATTAAGAATTGCATCATTCTTTCCTCCTCAGCCTCATTTTGTGCATCTGTCATTGCTTCACAAGAGCACACCCTAGCTGTTTTAAGTAATGACAAATCATCCCACAGACCACTAAGACTATTGAAATAAGCCATGACAGTTTGATTATGTTGAGTGTATGTGACAATTTCTCTTTTTAGTTTATAGAGTCTGGGACCATTTTTCTTTCCATAACGCTTATGCAATTCATCCCAAAGTTCTTTTGCAGTTTCTAAGTTTTGGAATCCCCTTGAAACATCATTAGACATCGAGTTACTTATCCAATTGAAAATCAAGTAATCAACTCTAATCCATTGCATATAATCCAATGATCATATTGCTGGTTTCACCATGCTACCATCAACCATACTATATTTATTTCTAGACATTAATCCGCGCTTAACTGACCTACACCAGGTATGAAAAATCTTTCCATCAAAGACATCGGCTGTGAGTGACATCCCCGGGTGTTCACTAGGATTTACATACAAAACATCATTAGCGAGTAATCGGTTGTTATTACTAACCTCTGATTGTGAATTCCCCATGGAAAGAACCTCATTTCTTCCATTGTTGAATCTGGTATTCACTGGTGTAGTCAGTATTTCTTCACTGTGAGAAGAATTCCGCCGTTCCTCTCTTGCATTGCTTGATTCAGGTTGATTATGATGTGCAGCATTCACAGTGAAACCCAATTCATCGTCACGCGCAGCTCTCCATGAAAAATATTGGTTTTTCTTCATCATTTCGTATTTTGTCAAACACTTCTTCTTGTTTGATCGGTTATGGAATAAGGATTCAATCTCAAAGTTCAGTCGTGAATTCTTCACAACCTTGCTCTGGATACCATATTGAATGTAGAAGAAAAGTTCATAATATGAACTAGGGTTTCGATTGAGTAGTAATCGGTTTGGATTTTATTTTCAACCAAATATCTGAATTAAGAGAGAAAACACACACACAGTTCCTTCTAACTATTTATACAAGGAATCTAGAAAACTTGCAATCAAAGTTATCTATATATCTACGGTTAACAGCTTCAATCCTTGTGAAATGTAATCGACGGCTCTGCATGCTTGTGCATGGTGGTCCTCCATCATTTGCGCTTGAACTTCCACGTGGCAAACAACTCTACTGTGTATTCTTTATTTTCTGCTAGCTCGATCTATCTGCTGCCATTCTGCATGTGCCTTTCTTTTGCAAATCAACAACTCTTTACCTGACGTGGTCCAAATTGTATATATGTGGGTATGTGGATGTGATGTAGGTATGCATATTTAATAAAATAATATATATATATATATATACATATAGATATTGTCACAATATTTGATTATACGAAAATTTAAATGACAGATGATTAATCAATAACACATGCATAACAAAGGGAAATTAAAAGTATAGGTTGCAAGTGTAAATAGAACTAACATGTGCAATTTCAACTCGACCACCTAATAACTCTTAAAAGATAACGTGTGATTTACCATATCTAACTAAGCCTATGAATTCACATGTGCATAAATGATGTATTATATATATAGTTATTAATATAGATATAAATATTCAGAGAAATATATTAAAATATGTGTTGTTATTCGTCCCGGTACGTACGGATGACCTAGTGCTGGAGTAAGATTCTTTGGAGACCAAAAATCACGGGTTCGAATATCCTCAATAGCACCAGGTCGGGTGTATGAATAAAAAAAATTATGTGCATGTGTTGTTATTTTCCAAAATGTATATATACAAATTTTTAAAGAAATTAAGGGGGTGTATTCAATCCAGATTTCATTGGATTTTAAAGAACTTTTAAAATCGGGGTGTATTCAATCCAGACTTTTAAAAGTCCTTTAAAATCCTGGTGTATTCAATCCAGACTTTTAAAAGTCTTTTAAAATCCGGAGGTATTCAAAAATCCATGGACTTTAAAAAGTCATTGACTTAATTGGATTTCACCTTAAAATCACGTAAAAAATACAAAGGATGAAATCCGACCTCTGTACACGAGATTTCGATGGATTTAGAAAATCCGGCGCGCGCTGTGTCCTAGCGGCCGGTGAGGAGTTGAAATCGGGCACCCCAGCTGTCACCCGACCCAGCGGCCGCTGGCTTTGCCGATGATGGCACTCCAGCGGTCGCTGGGAGTAAGGCGGCTGCTGCCCAGCAGCCGTTGCGGCCTGATTTTTTTCCGGGTCCATCAATCGCTGTGTTCCATCGAGCGCTGGCAAGAAGGATTTGAAATCCATTGAAATCGTTCAAAATCGATCCGAAATCCATACACGAAATCCGCCAGACTCTGCGTGAAGTTGGGAGACTCCATGTGGAGTCTATAGATTTATAAAATCCATAGACATTTAACGTCTATCAAAATCCATCAAAATCCTAATTGAATACACCCCTAAATATTTTTTACTCATTATAGGTACAAATTAATGTGTTCGAGTTCATAATAGTACCATCAAATAAAAATCCATTCGTGTAATGAGAAATGATATTTTGGGACTTTTTTTCTATTATTACCGCATTCAATTTTATTTTTTTAATTAGATTAATTCAACTGATCGATGCACAAAATTTCCTTCAGACATTTCATCGAACGGTTAATTGTGCTATTTTAAAGTATAAGAAATTATCGATGAAATCATATTTTCAACTCCAATATGCACAAAATTTTGTGTATATATATCCAGAGAGACCGAGGGGGTGGCTGGTGGGGGCAGCCGCCCCTCAAATTTTGAATTTTTTTTACTATATATATATATATATATATGCATATATAATTATTATATAAATATAATATTTTTGCCCACTCCCCTAGTATTAATATATTTAGGCATTAGATATATTAATATCTAAGTATGACCCATATGAAATGAAATTGATGTAGCGAGAGGATCAAAAATTAAAATAATACAAAATAAATAATTTTATTTAAAATTTCAAAAATATAATAATTTCGTTTATATTCTTGCTTTACAACTTATATAAGTTCATTTTATTGTTACATTTCCCCCTCTTTATTCTTATTAATATTTTAAGTTTATTTCATTATATATTTAACGTATTTTTTTATATTGATGAATTTGAGAATAAATGCTTCAAGACTTTAATTAATGTTATGATTTTATTTATATTTTACACTTTCACAATTTACCTATAATATAATAGTGTGTCATTATGCTCAAATTGTGCATTTAAGTTTATTTTTATTAATTTTTGCTGGAGTTTTGCAATAAGTTTAAGTTACGCTTTTACATTATATTCTCCCAATGTACATTGAGAAAGAAATTGTCGAGACTTTTTTATGCCGACTGAATCATAGATGAATTTAAAATTATGACGAAACGTCGAGTACAACTTACGATACTATAATTTTAAATAAATATAGCTTTATTTTAATTTAGATAAATATATATATATACACGGTATATACTCGACAAATTATGTCAAATATAACACATCTAGTATTATTTATCGCATAACATATAATATACAAATATAACATAATATATATATATATATGTGTGTGTGTGTAAAATTACAATAAATTAAATGAAATACTCGACGTAATTAGTAGCTATATATTATCGATGCTCTTGCTTCCTAAATTAATCCTAAATTAATTAATTAGTAGCCGCGCGAGTGCCGCTAGCTCCTCATGTAAATTAAGAGAAAAAAAAAAACTATTTTGTAGGATCAATGTCCGAGTCTATTCTCGTACACATCAAAATCGGATCACACTCCATTTCCTGCCTTAACAACCTTAAAAAAAAAATCATTTTTGTAAGCTTCTGATCAGAAGTACTCTTATTGTTTAGTATTTCCATTCTTGTACAAATTAAGGTTTTTGTTTTTCATTCTTAAAGATTGTAGTATTCTTATTCCCACCATAGTTTGTAGATTACGGTTGAGTTTGTGATATATATATATAGTGTAGTGCATTTGACAATTTATTTATTTATCATATTTTACAGGTGAAACAAAATGTCACAGATTTTGCTTCATGGGACTTTACATGCAACGATCTTTGAAGTGGATAGGCTGCATGAAGAAGGCGGCGGCGGCGGAGGTGGGAATTTCTTAGGCAAGGTATATATACGAGTTTAATTTGATCTCGTATCTACTAAACCAACAAGTACTTATGTTCTAAACTTTAGTCCGTTTTCGAAGAAGATCATGAACTTCAAAAACCTAAATACCCAACATTAATTTGCACAAAATGAAATGACCTACTGCACTTTCGGTGTTACATTCTCTATTGCACACTCGATTTTTTAGTTATTTTTCAATTTTTCTTCGATTTCCAATTTCTCGTGCTTTAAGTTTGATTTTACACTTGTTATTTAGGGTTACACCATACCCAATTAGAGTTTATTATATTTTTTTAGTATTTAATTTTTGAAATAATCAATTAATGACCAAAAATTAAAAATTAAATACTAAAAAAAATGTAAAACACCTTAATTGGGTAGTATACATTATAAATAATAAGTGTAAAATTAAACCAAGCCATGATAAATTGAAATCAAAGAAAGAAAATGAAAAAAATAAAATTAAAAATAAAAAAATCGAAAAATGCAATAGAGGATTTCATCCCAATTCACCCACTTATGATCTGAACTTTAATCCGTTTTACAAAAATATCACGAACTTCAAAAACTTAAACACGCAACATTAATTTTTTGCAAGATGGCATGAAAAATCATAGTTAATCTCAAGGGTGCGTCATGCCGTGTTTTTCATATCGCGTAAATTAAACAAATGCACATTCATGCAAAAAAAAAAAAAAACCCATAAATTTGTATTAGTGTAATTAATTTATGATCATGATTTGTGGAACACCGATCGTTGCAGCTGGTGGAGAACATCGGAGAGTCGGTCGGTTTAGGCAAAGGAACTCCCAAAATCTACGCAACTGTCGATCTAGAGAAGGCGAGAGTGGGAAGAACAAGACTGATCGAAAACGAACCGAGCAATCCTAAGTGGTCGGAATCATTCCACATCTACTGCGCGCACATGGCCTCAAACGTGATCTTCACCGTCAAAGACGCCAACCCGATCGGAGCAACTCTGATCGGGCGAGCTTACGTCTCCGTCAACGACCTCCTCGACGGCGACGAAGTGGACCGGTGGGTCGAGATCATGGACGAGAGCAGGAACCCGATCAGCGCCGGCTCCAAGATTCATGTCAAGCTGCAGTTCTTCGACATTACCCGGGATCGGAACTGGGGGCGCGGCATCAAGAGCTTGAAGTATCCCGGCGTTCCGTACACCTTCTTCGGGCAGAGAACCGGCTGCCGCGTCTCTCTCTTTCAAGACGCTCATGTGCCGGAAAAGTTCATTCCCAAAATACCCCTCGCCGGAGGCCAATTCTACGAGCCGCACCGGTGTTGGGAAGACGTCTTCGATGCCATAACTAATGCTAAGCATTTGATTTACATAACCGGATGGTCCGTCTACACCGAGATTTCGTTGATACGGGACTCGAGGAGAGAGAAACTCGGGGGCGATATGAGCCTTGGAGAGCTTCTGAAGAAGAAAGCGAGTGAGGGGGTTCGAGTCTTGATGTTGGTTTGGGATGACCGGACGTCGGTGGGGGTGTTGAAGAAAGACGGCCTAATGGCGACTCACGATGAGGAGACGATGCAGTTCTTTGAAGGGACCGAGGTGCATTGCGTGTTGTGCCCTCGAAACCCCGATGATGGGGGGAGCATCGTGTCGAATTTGCAGGTTTCGACGATGTTCACTCATCATCAGAAGATAATTGTGGTGGATAGTGATATGCCTAATGAGAGGTCGAATATGAGGAGGATTGTGAGCTTTGTGGGAGGGATTGATCTCTGCGATGGGAGGTACGACACCCCGTTTCATTCAATTTTCAGGACGTTGGATTCCGCCCACCACGACGATTTCCACCAACCTAACTTCCCCGGCGCCGCCATCACGAAGGGCGGACCGAGGGAGCCGTGGCACGACATACACTCACGGGTGGAGGGGCCGATAGCGTGGGATGTTATGTTCAACTTCGAGCAGAGGTGGAGGAAGCAAGGTGGGAAGGATGTGTTGCTTAAATTGAGGGAGGAGTTTGAAAATGTGATTTCCCCACCATCCCCCGTGATGTACCCGAATGATCAGGAGACGTGGAATGTTCAACTTTTTAGATCGATTGATGGTGGGGCCGCCTTCGGGTTCCCCGAGAGCCCCGAAGAAGCGGCCAACGCTGGCCTTGTTAGTGGCAAGGAGAACATTGTTGATCGGAGCATTCAAGATGCGTATATTCATGCTATACGGCGTGCAAAGAGCTTCATCTACATCGAGAATCAATACTTTCTCGGATCGAGCTTCGGATGGGGGAATGAAGACATAAAAGTCGAAGAGATCGGAGCTTTGCATCTCATTCCGAAGGAGCTGTCGTTGAAGGTTGTTAGCAAGATTGAGGCAGGGGAAAAGTTTAAAATCTATGTCGTCGTGCCGATGTGGCCCGAGGGAATCCCCGAGAGTGGCTCGGTTCAAGCTATCTTGGATTGGCAGAGACGAACGATGGAAATGATGTATAAGGATATTATTAAGGCACTTCGAGATAAGGGCATGGAGGATGATCCTAGGAACTATCTAACCTTCTTCTGCCTCGGTAATCGTGAGACAAAGAAGAGTGGCGAATACGAGCCCTCGGAGCAGCCTGAACCCGACTCTGATTACCTTCGAGCCCAGGAGGCTCGAAGGTTTATGATTTATGTACATTCAAAGATGATGATCGGTACATTTATTATATTGATTTAATTAATTTTGTTACTAACTAGTATATCTCTCGTGCATTAATATTTAAAAATTATCTTTGATATATATTTATATGTTAATGATATTGCAGTTGATGATGAGTACATTATAGTTGGATCGGCCAACATCAACCAACGATCTATGGATGGCACGAGGGACTCAGAGATAGCTATTGGAGCCTACCAACCACACCATTTGGCCTCAAAAAAACCGGCTAGGGGTGAGATCCATGGCTTCCGGATGTCGTTGTGGTACGAGCATCTAGGCATGCTCGACGATACCTTCCTCCAACCTCAAAGCGAGGAATGTATGAGGAAGGTGAACGAGATGGCCGATAAATATTGGGATCTATATGCGAGTGAAGAACTCCAGAGAGACCTTCCGGGGCACTTGCTCCGCTACCCCATCGCGGTTAGTAGCGAAGGGGTGGTGACGGAGCTGCCCGGCCAGGAGTTCTTCCCCGACACCAAGGCTAAATTGCTTGGTGTTAAGTCGGACTACCTCCCTCCGATCCTCACTACCTAAGGTCAAGATTTGCCGTTGCTTGCAAAGTTAATAGGCCTCAAAGAGTAATAAATTAGTGATATCATGACTTTAATAATGAATCCATGTAGCTATAGATACTTTTTTTTTTTTTTTGCAGTTGTTAATTAGTGTGTTTTGAGTTTTGATTCTTCATCTTTAATTATAAGCTGCCTCAGTTACTTATGATTTGCTCTTGGATGATTTTGTTGGTTGTTATATATATATATATATATATATATATATATATATAGCTTTGATGATTTACAAACTATGATATTAAAAATAAATATAAGTGCACATATATATTGCTCGGACGTTGCATTAACACTATATGTTATGGTTTATTAGTATATGACTCTTGCCAACAATTTTCTTTTGTCCTAATTTCTTGTTAAAGGTTTTTTTTTTTTTTTTTTTTTTTTTTTTTTTTTTTTTTTTAATTTTTGCAAGATACTCAAGCTTCGTAACATTATATTAAATGGGTGTTCAAAGGCGTTTCGTGGTAAGGTTACCCAACCTAGCTCTATTACTAGGTCACATCGAAAGGGAATTTTGATATTTTTATATGTTAAAAAGTGGGAAAAAAATATGAACATGAATAGGTAAAGAAATTGTAAAATAAAGTCTTAAAATTAAATTTAAAGTAAGTATTTAAGTTTTTAAAATTAATAGTAGGTGCATTGCATTATTTGCATACACCTAATTCCCCCCACTTCCTCGCCAAATCATGTTTTTCCATCTAACCCCTCTGTTTATAATTTCTTCTAAACAAAGAAAAAAAATAGAAATTTATGATTTTCTTTTTATTTTTATCAATTTTAGTAAAGTAGAATTATTTTTCCACAAATTCTTCCAATTGGGACCTGCTTCCATTACTCAGATGATTAGCATTTACAATATTAAAATTAAGAGAGGGATTTTGGTAATTAAATAATTAAGAGAGGATGCGTTTGTAATTAGTAAATAAATGAGGAGGCCGAAATTTAATAATTACTTAATTATTTAATTAGCACTTCAGCAGCTCCTTTTTTGGCTTATTATGCTTGTGGACTGTCGACGCATTACAATTTACAATAAGAAACGTAAAAGAAAACGTCTTATCCTTGCCCCATTTTTACTGCAACAAACGATTGATTTGAGAGAGAGAGAGAGAGAGAGAGAGAGAGAGAGAGAGATTCTTAGGTTAAGTCTCTTCAGACTTCTATGTTGGGGGCATTAGTTATTTCATTATTTGAAGGTATGCAGAGTGAAATGTAAAAAAATCTGATGAAATTGAAGGGCTTTGTGAAGATTTTCCGTTGAATCGAAAATTGGTGCTCTCGATGTTAATGGTGGGATCCCTTTTACGGTTTGGATCAGTTGCAGCTTGGGTTTTTCATATTATTGCTTGCATGGGGTAAGTATATTTATTTTCTGATTTCAGTATAAAGAAATGTTCTCTGTCTTTATTATTAATCAACTTTTTAGTGAGTTTTTGTGGGTTCTGTAGATTAGGGGTTTTTGGTTAGCTTTTGATTGGGATATGGGAATTTTATGTTTCAATCTTTATATAGTTTAAGTTTAGAAAGGGGAACAATTTTTAATTTTTTTTAATGTTTTTTAGTTGGTTTGATTGATTTTGGATACTATGAGTTAAAATGGCGTAAAAGATTGAAACTTGATGATAAATGTGTCTACCTTGATGTGTTCGCAAACATATGTTTATGATTATTTGATTGTGATTTATTTTAAGAAGTTGACTGAACTGAACTAGTTTGTGTGAATGGTTACAATTTGTACAAAGGTTGTGGTATTTGAGCTGCGATTTCGAGGTTGGTAGTGAATGTGGATGATATCCGCCTATTATTGAAGCTATAGGAAGGTTAATTCTCGAAGTAATCTCATTGAATTTGTAGATTTCTTGAATCATTTCTTGATGCGTGTCAAGTTCTTTAGTTTTATGATGGCATTTGAACTGTGTTATGGTAGTATACATTAGATTAGATAGATTTATTATAGCTTTTATGGTCGTTTGAAACAGAGCAGTGGCTGTCTGGGGTGTCATATTAGGCCCAAACTGAATTCCTCACTTGATGAGATCGAAGGGCAGAACAGCCACGCCTGGAGAAGTACGAAAGCTACTCTATCTGAAGAATTTTGGACCACCAGCACTTGTAATATGGACAACACTGCTCTACAGTCTTGTGGAAGCATCTCGTCTACTAGCACACTTCCTCAGTATGATGCTCATGGTGCGGGATGCTCAAGCATGCCGTCTGAATTTGTAAATCATGGTAAACACGCCATCTGATCACATGGAAAATTATGGTCTGGTACGTGTGTGAGTGCACTCACACATGCCTACGAGTGCGTATTCTTATTGTTAATTTATATTCTAGCTAGTTTTTATGTGGTTATTTCGTTCTATCCCATTTGTGCCTGAGCTGGTTGGGTGGGTAGGAAATCCACTTCGTAGGCGGGAAAATTGGAACCCAAAAAAAAAAGCCAAAATATTTTAGCAATAGGTATTTCTCTGGATCAAGAATATTACCTGAAGGTAGATATGTCTGTTGATCTTTTTTAATGTAATGCTTGTCATAAGACAAATACAACTCTTCTCTGAATTCTACGTGTGTTAATACATATCTTGCAGTTATCAGTCTTATGTACAATTGCCTGTAACTTTCATCTTTTAAGGCCTTGGTTTATTCTCCTTCTGATTTATATGTCCATTATTTTGCTATTTTCCCCCTCCCATCTTACCTCTTTACAATTTATGGATTGTGGATAAGTGATTCTTATGTGGAGAGGCTCTGGCTGTAGGTCTTATTCTCTGGAACCAGAATAGACAGAAATGGATCTGGGACAAAAAGCCAGAGAGTCGGGCACAACAGCTTCGAGAGCCCAAGTTAAGGTGAGATAATTTCGTTTTGCTGCATTTTTACTGTTTATCTTAGACAAGGAGGTAAAGGTATCATGCATAGAGAAAACAGATCACTTTAATTAAAAAAAATTTGAGTTACGACCTTATACTTAATCTTGATATCCATAGCCAATACGATCACATTTCCCTATTAAGGATAATTTCTACTGCTTCCATTTGGCATTACCTTCTATTGTTTGATTGCTGCGCTGGGCCTTCAAATTAGAGACCCGGAAAGCACCCGGAATGACGAAATTCATCCCCGAGGGTTTTTGTTTTTCTTTTCTATTATTGTTATTTTATACATGAGTGGGCTGGTCTCTGAATTTCTGGCCTGACCCGATTGCCACCTCCACAATTTGGCTGTTGCGACATATCTTCGTTTAGGTCTCAGTAAGGCTCTTAGTTGGTCTCTGATATACTCATGCACTGTTTTTTCATCCATCTTTCCTTCTCTTTTGTCTTCCCTGCCATTCCTTGTCTCTTCCTCTTATGTTCATTTGCTTGTTTGTACGGATATCCTCATCTGTATGAGAAACTGTAAGCTTTTTATCTCTGCCTCAGAGGTAATGGGCCATTTTTCATGAAGATGAAGTGGGGGAACCTTGCCTTATCGGGTAGAGAAAGGTGGCTGATACTAGAATCTGTGTGAGCGTGCATGCGTGTTGTTTGTGTGAACTCTATCTATAATGTTCGACCTTGTTAAATGGATACCAAGAGGGTTATATGTGTGTCTGAACTCTCTATAGAATGTCGATCTTGTTAAATTTACAAGGGCCGTTTTTTAATTTTCTTTCTTGGTCTCAATATCTGTCTGCTCTTACCATTTTCTTGAAATAAAACACCATTTCCATAAATAGAACTGCCTTAATCTAATGTTATCTACATAACTTTCGTTCTTGTTTCACTGTTTTATTACTCCATCTCATAAAAAAGTTCTGATCTTGCAGTTGGAACGCAACCTACGACAGTTTGCTCAGCAATAACAAGCCATTCGAGAAACCCGTTCCGCTTGGTGTAAGTTTTTTTCTTTGCATCCGTCGTACACACATCCAAATAATTATAGATTCGTCGCTCCTTTAATCTCACTGTTTCGACGTATATGAAACCGGCAGGAAATGGTCGACTTTCTGGTAGATATTTGGGAGCAGGAAGGAATGTACGACTGATTCCAGGTGATTCTTACTATTATGCAATGAAAATTAGGTCTTGCCTCATTGCTGCAGACAAGAATTTTCGAACTTTCTTCAACTTTTATTTTTTCTTTACTTTTTCTGATGTTTTTGTGTTGAACAAACAAGAACCATTGATGCTGTATCTGATCATAACATTGGTTGAACATCATTGCTTTTATAAAAAATGAAGAATCGTTTTCTATTTTGAAGGTGATTTGATCCATTCATTGAGATATTTTTGCATCTCTTCCATTATAACGTCCCACTTTGTTAGGTGTGTAGACTAACATTACTCTATATATATGTTGTCGAACATGTATCATTGATATATAGGACAGCATATATTTTGTTAGAGAGAGAAGCAAGACAAGTACATTCTTAGAAACTTATTTCAAACTCAAGAAACACACATAAACACACACCAATTTGTCATCCCAAACAAGACTTAATGAACATGAACTTCCTTAACATCCTTGTTTAGCCTCTCAGTCTTAGGTATGACTATATTCAGCACCCCATCCTTCATCTCCGCCTTGATTTCATCTACTTTCGCGTCTTCCGGCAGCAACAAGCTCGTGTTGTAGTAACCGTAGCTGCTCGACGACCATGACTCGTCGTCGCCCTCTTCTTCCTTCTCGTCTTTGTGCTCCCCTCTTATGCTCAGAACCCCGTCCTCCACCGTTATCTTCACCTCGTCCTTCCCCAGCCCCGGCATCTGGTACCGGAGCTTGTAGCTGTCGTCGTGCTCCCTCACCTGCCCCATCGGCGGCGCTATAGTCTCCAGCAGCTTGTTCATGTTCTCCGTCGCTTGGATCAATGCGTTCCCCAATCCGGAAGGAAAGATGTCTGCACGTTAACATGAGTTCATTGTTATAGATGCTACATCCAATGAAATAAATCAAAAACCGTAAGCACAAATGAGCATGCAAGTGAATAACTATAGTGCATGAATAAGAAATTAAAAAAAAAAAATCTATATATGAAAGGTGTTTGATAATTTACCCCAAAGAGGAGGGACGAAATCACGGCCGTCTCTCCGCCAGAGGCTGCCGGCGCCCCTCCTGCTCCGCCGCCTCGGAGAGAGCTTGGATTTCTTGCCACCCTCTTGCACCGCCACCTCATGGGCGCTACCCACATTCTCTTCCGCAGCAGAGGAGAGCCCCCGGAGAAACTGAGAAGCCCATCTCTGCCTCTCCGGGGGAGCGGCGGCGGTAACGTTTCTGGCCAATAACGAAGCAGAATACGAGGCCCTCTGCTGCAAATTCTTGAGCGCTAAACGAGCTAAAGCCATTGTTGCACAGAACAAATATGAAAGATGATGTTGAATGTTGATCAACGATTCTTGATTTTCGAACTGTGTGAGAGAAATGCGAAAGATTTAAAGAAATTGATGAGGTGTAGAGGAGATTTCTAGGAGGTGGTGGAAGTTGGAGTAAGCATGAGAACTTTCATGTTTATTCCTTTACTCTTTTATTAATTAAAATCTTGAATTTTATTAAAATTTAAAATTATGTCGAGTAGTTTTCCAGATTGTTCGACCTTTTCATGCCACGTAGTACTTTTTTAGTTATTTATTTATTTATTTATTATTATCGTCTCTCCCATCATCGGAAAACGGATGAAATTTTATGTTGCACTTTTTGATGTTTCACTTTGTATTTTACTATCAAATTTATGATTTTAATAATATTTATTATTTTCTCAAAAAAAATATTTATTATAAAATAAAAATTAATTATGATACAAATAATCAAAGTCAACATTTATCAACAACAAAAAAAATGAATTAAAAAATTATAAAACATAATTTTAAAAAAATCAACCATAATAATGAATTATTAATTGATAACTGAAAAATTAAATATTAAAAAATAATTATAAACCTTGTTTAGGTGGGGTGAATTTTAAGAAACAATCATAAAATAATCCAAATCACAAAAATATAAAATTGAAGAAGAAAATATAAGAAAAACTCGTAATTTAAAAGTGTAATGTGGAGTGTAACACAAAGAGCACAACATGAAATTTCATATGCAGCTGAAACCTTGTATGATCTTATAGTGCATGCATTTCATAAATTTTGTTAATATTTTATTTTTTTAAAAAATATAGGAGATTTTGAATAATGATCATTGAATTTGTTATGAGGTAGAACGGAACACAAAGCTTAGAGAGTGATCAATGCATCATGTAATAGACTTTCATTAATTTCATCCATTGCCAGTATTACAAACGAACATCATTAAACTTGTGGTTAACTATACATTACTTATATCTATAATTTGTAATTTCCAATATGTGTTGGTACAAACTCAAGGTTGAAGACAATCCACATCAGGATTTGACAGATGAGAAGTTCCATGAGAGTTGATGCAATGTGCAGATTTTGAAGAAGAATCTTGTGAACCAATGCCTTTTATGTTGAGCCCGTCGAATACTATACCGGTGCACGGGACTGTGTGACTGCACTTCAGGTTGATCAAACCGTTGCTGCGGGCAGACGTTCCGTGCAGTCTGATGTACCTCAAATCACTAACTTCAACTGCAGTCGCCTACACTCAACATTCATACATAAAATGTATTATTAAATTTGTTATGTTTCCCACACTTTTTTTTTTTAATAAATGAGACTAAAAAGTTGTCTTAGAATTTACTTACATAGTCATCACATTTCTTGTGAGGGCAGTAATACTGGTTTATGATCACATGATTGTTGGATGATTCGAAGTTTATGTTAGAGAAGGTGATATTCTTGGCAAATCCAGAGCCTCCCTACATTAAAAATAAAAATAAAAAGCATCTGGTAAATTAAATGGATACCATAACAAAATATTTAGGATTAGTTGCCTTAAAATACATAAACTTTAGGATGTTTTTATTTTTTCATACGTTTTAGAAAAACGTAGTTTTAATAACATGAATTTAGCACTTGTTTGATTTTTCACATGATTTTCAAATTCGGACACTCTCATCCGACCAAAATCGATTAAAAATTTGTGTATTTTAAGACAAATTTGGTGTCTACCCAGATGTACACGTGGGAATTTTCAATAATCACGTCACTTCATTTGACCGAAATTTGAAAATCATGTGAAAAAAACCAAACAAGTGGTAAGTTCATATTATTAAAACTACATTTTTTAAAACGTATGAAAAATTAAAAACACCCCAAAATTTACGTATTTTAAGACAATTTACCCCAAATACTTACTATATTGTTCAATGTTAATTGATTTAAATTACCTGCCATGTTTTGATTCTCACTCCGTTTTGAGTCCTAATAAAAGTGCAGTTATTTAGTAGTATTCCTTCAACTTCCTCGCGGCTTCCATCTTTCCCTAAACTTCAAATACTGCAAGAAACAAGAATCGAAATAAACACAAATGACTAAAATACTAGCAATGATTTAATTTATTACAAAAAAGAAAAAAAAAATTCAAGAATCATTACCTTATTCCATGTCCAGGACCACATGTGATCCTTGAAATATATAAACTTGAGGTACCTTCATTGATCGCGATGCAGTCGTCCCCTGTTAGGACAACGGGAAGATGATGATTTTTTAACTAGATACGAACTATTATTATGAATTGTATATGTGTGTGTACCAGTTTCAATGACACAATCATGAATGTTTACATTTGATGAAGAACTAATGTCTATGCCATCTGTGTTAGGACTTGTTGCAGCGACAATTATATGTAGACTTGAAATTCTTGAATTATGGCATGAATCTACCGAAATGTGGTTTCTTTGGTTGTCCTTGTGTTTCAATCCATTAAGTTGGAGTTTGTTGCAAGAAGAGAATCTCATTGCCTACAATTTGTAATGAAAAATTGTTAATGATGTAATGATATTGTGATAGATGGAGCTTGAATGTTGGACTTACTGTGGATTTATTATTGTCTTCATCTCCCTGAAATAGAAAAGTAACAGAAGTGTATTAGAATTCGAGTCGTATTTCTTTTACGTAAGGTCTACACTGTTCAGGTGTTCTTATTGTTTATAATCGAGAGTCGAGCTCGGATTGTGAAAACTTACATGACCCCACTAAGAATCTCCCTGCCCATCAATCACTCCTTGCCATTTCCTACCACATAAAATCCTTCAAGTCTATGAAAATAGATCCACTCCTTAACATTTTTCTCCCAAGCTTCTCTTGGATATGCAATAATGGTTCCCAAAATCTGCCCATATAAATTTGCACAATATGTTACTTGAATCTTGAGATAAAATGAACATTTTGTCATTCTCTCTTTTTTGGTGACGGAGAAAAATTGCAGCTACTACTTGAGGGTGCACAATGGGTAGGAGTGGAAATTCGGGCAGTCCGGCCCGGACCTGTCGGCCACTGGAAAAAACTGACCCCGATCCGACCTGGACTTAAATCATTCTGTCTATATTTTTTAGGCCTTTTGCGGGCCAGGGCAACCCTAAGGTATTTTTCATGTTTTTAGGCCAAATGGCCCGGGCCATTCAGGCCACTCTCAATTTCGGGCCGAGTCGGCCACCCGAAAATATTTTGGTCTAATTTTTTTGGCCCAACTCGGCCCAAAAAGCGGGCCGGGTCAAAATTGTCACCCCTAACAATGGGTATATCCCATTTCTTTTGTCATTTTTCTATATGTGATGAAAATGATGTTAAAATCACCTCAAAAGTTATAGAGCTTGATTTGCATGGGCCTTCAAACTTGATGGGAGATACCAAAAATACCCTTCCACTAGGAACAATTACGTTAGGATTTTCAAAGCTTCTGCTGCAGGCTACTGTCCAAGCTGACTCAAACGCCTATTAGCATGAAACATTAATTAATGAATTATTTTGTTTGTTTCTTTAATGTATATTATAAAATGAAATAAATAATTATATATATATATATATATATATAGAGAGAGAGAGAGAGAGAGAGAGAGAGAGAGAGAGAGAGAGAGAGAGAGAGAGAGAGATGTGATTATGTGAGAACCACACTCCCCTGTGAGAACTGAGAACCAATTTCAGCCGCAGATCTCGCCTATTTGGACGGCCAAGATACACTCCAAGATTTAAAAAATGCGGTGGCATAGTTGTAATATTACTGACTTTTTAATGAAGTAAGGGTATTTTTGTAATTTAGGGATTCTATTATTTCTGGAATGAAATCTCTTCCCTTTTGCATTCGAAATCTCTTTCCTTCTACATATCGATTTCGTCTGTGTTTATGTAATCGAAATTTCAGTTGATTCTCTTCGAATTTTATTCATCTCAATCGGTGTTCACGCGATTTTTTGCCTGGAGTTTATGTTGTTCGCTGTTATTTGATGAAGACGCCGGGTAAAAAAGTTTTTTTGTTCATCTTAATCTATTCATCTTAATCATTGTTCACAAGATCAATTCTCTTCGAAATCTATTCATCTTAAGCTGAACTTTTGATTTTTGACGATTAGCATGTATTTTTAGTTCTGTAGATTATATTTTGCAAGATGAACTCAACATTAACAATAATACTACTGGTTTTAGCATTATTATGTGCGTGGATCTCTGCATATTTGCTAGCATTAAAACATATCTTATTAGCATTAGAGACGTTATTTTTATCATTACAAAACTAGTTATTACCATTGTAAAAATAAATGAGTATTTATAAAAATATGTTGTGAACAGGTACTTTAACACAAGCATGACATATTTTAACAATGTTGTAACCTTATTTTAGCACTACTGTGAACAGTTTTAGCATGATATTTTTTTACGCATTAATGTGATTAGTTGTGTATTGATAAATGTGCAGATTGTGTTTCTTCCAATTTTGAGATTTGATACGTCCACGGTAAGCCTTGAAGAACCTAACCCGAAGCTGCAAATACGTGGCCCAATTACACGATTTCGAGCAATACAATTGCAAGGATATTTCCAAGCATTTGTATGTAAAAAGTTCGAAGATGAAAAAGGAGTTGAGAGCAACCCCAAAATTATTACTTTGTTAACAATTAAAGATTGGAAATCAAGGTTTGAAGAACCAATACAAGATAGCTCATGGAATGATGAGACCATGTATAGCAACGATGAGCCAAATTCGGAGTTGCAAATCCGAGGACCCATCACGAGACTTTGAGCTAAGAGATTGCAAGAATATCTTCAAGCATTGATACGCAAGAAGCTCGAGGAAGAACCAAGTCAAGACAGCTCGAGATTGGTGTCCGTTTTGAAGTTTGAAGACAAAGAAGCTGAAGAAGCTCGAGTGCAGCATGGCACGGATCGTGCCATGTGACATACACAAGGGCACGGCCCGTGCAAGGAGTACCGAGACTCAAAACATGGAGATGTAATCGGGCACGGACCGTGCCGCAAGGGGCACGGACCGTGCCACCTGACGTTGCCAATTTTCAACTTGTTTTGATCGTGATTTTCATACCATGCTATAGTATTATTTAATACTATAGTATTTAATTATTTTGAGTCAGTTTTCATTATTAAATTATTTAATTTTCGAATTTTATTGAGTCATAGGTTGACTAGGTTTTATTTAAGGTAATTTCCTACCTTAATTAGAATTCTAGTCTAGGTAACTTTCTAGTCCAATTTGGACCAGCCTTTTTATTATTTTTAGCCCAAAATTTAATGCTCCCTTATGTTATAAATAAGGGATCATTGTGAACATTATTCTTTAGACATTATTGAAGTTATTTTGCTTTTGCATCCAATTGTGTCTCAAACCTTTATATTCTTTTGATTGTTTTCCATCAAGAAAATTATAATTCTTAGAATTAGCACATCTAAGTCTTATTTAAGGGTATTCCTTAATTCACTTGAGGGATTAATTGATATTTTCTATTGAAGATCAACTTAGAGACTTTAACTTCGAGTACGTTCGAGATTCGAAGAGACTATTAGGTTGAGATTCATATCGACGATCATCCTCCAACCTACATCAATCAACGTCAACCATCCAACATCAATTCGCACGCCTCCTTCCTTCCACAAGGTTCGAGTTCAAGTTCTACACCAAAATCCATTCCTCACGTAAGTTCTATCTATCCTTAACATATCCTATCACTCCAACCCCTTCTATACCAAACCATACTCGATTCCTTCATCAACCAACCGTCCATTAACTCTCGTCCCTTCCACCTTTGGTATTTATTTTGTGTTTCATAATTCGTGTCATATTCTAGGTATTTTAATTATCTTGATTAGTTCATTTAGTTGAGTCGTATTGATTCCCTTCTTTAGCGGACGTGTTTCGTATCCAGGAGTCTTCCGCTACGTCTCTAGATTCAGCGAGGAATTGTCCGGATCGTATCATAAATTTGGCATCAGAGCCACGTCAGCTCTGCTGGTCGTGGTTCAATCCGACGTATCATATATTATCCTAGGTGTCATCTTACGTGTCTTTATTTTCTGTCTACGTGTCTATCGAGTTGTAATAGCTAGAGTGCATTGAAAAAAAAGAAGAAAAAATCGGTTAAAAAAAAGAATTAAAAAAAAAAGAAAAAAAAGAAAGTTCGGATAAAAAAAAGAGGAGATCCGAAAATTCAAAAAAAAAAATTGAGGTATATTCATTGTTTCCTTTTGAGTCTTATTTTATTTTAGTACTTTCCTTCTAGTTTATTTTCATAGTTGGTAATTTCTTTTTGAGTTGTAATTTCTTTGTGGTTATATCTTTATAGAGTCTAGTTCAATTAGGATATTTAGATTGTGTCACAATTGTGTAACACATTCAAAATTACCTAATTCTTTTCCTTTTTCCTTTCTATTTCTTTCCTTCTACCCATTGGGGATCTATTTCACCCCAATCCACTTCCCCCCCACATGCCACCTACCCTAGCCTTGTCACACACATACACGACACACATACCTACATGCACCCATGCTCCCCATGGTTCATACACCATACACCACTCATACTCCGTACACCCATACACCATATACACCAAATTCTCGCCATCTCTACACCAACAACAAAATGATCATCCCCGAGTTCGAAGGTCTACACGATCCTGATGCTTACCTAGATTGGGAACGGAAAGTAGACAAGGTCTTTGAGTGCTACGACTTTCTTGAGCCAAAGAAAGTACAATTAGTTTCATTGGAGTTTAAAGGCTACGCAGCAACATGGTGGGGATTCCAGCAAAATCGGTGCCGCCGAGACCACCTTCCACCCATCGATTCATGGAGAGAGCTGAAAGATTTGATGCGGGAATGCTTCATTCCATTTCACTATCAACAAGAGGTAGAGAAAAAGCTACAAAATCTTAGGCAAGGAGATCGAAGTGTAGATGCCTACTACAACAAAATGATCGAAGCCATGAGACAAGCTGATATAGAAGAATATCCAGAAGATACCATAGATAGATTTTTAGCTGGTCTACGAAGGGCAATCCGTGAAAGAGTAGCATTGTACCACTTCTATGAGTTAGAGGATATGGTAGAATACGCCATTCGGATAGAAAAGTGGCTAGAGGAGTTAGAGACAAGGTCCAAGGAAGTGATTCAAGTGGATGATATGACCACGAAAAGCCTTGAAGAACCTAATCTGAAGCTGCAAATACGTGGCCCAGTTTCACGACTTCGAGCAATACAATTGCAAGGATATTTCCAAGCATTTGTATGTAAGAAGTTCGAAGATGGCAAAGAAGTTGAGAGCAACTCCAAAATTGTTACTTTGTTAACAATAAAAGATTGAAGATCAAGATTTGAAGAGCAATGCATAAAGATAGAACTCATCAAATTGTGCATGCATGGCAGATTCGCGTTGCATGGAATTTTCGTCCCTTAGTTAATTTAATTAGGGGTTGAATTTTATTTAGACTATAGTATTAATTTATTTAATTTAGACTATAGTTAGATCAGATTTTTATTTATTTATTAGTGTAATTTTCGTCCATATTATAGTCAAGGTTGACTAGAATTGTATTTAAGGCAATTTCCTACCTTGAATAGAATTCTAGTTTAGGGAACTTCCTAGTATAGTTAGAGATCCCTTTTGGATCAATTTTTGATCCTTTTTTGATGATTATTTTCGTCCCCCCATGTATTATAAATAGGGGAACCATTGTGCATTATTATTTTAGACTTTATTTGAATTATCAAGCTTTGCTTTCAATATTGTCTCAACCCCTTTTAATCTTTGTGAGTTTTTATTTAAAATTCATATTCTTAGAGCTAGCAACTTTAAGTCTTATTCAAGGGTATTGCTTAATCCACTTGAGGGATTAACCGATATTCGCTATCCGAAGATCAACTTAGAGATTTCAACCTTGGATACGTTCGAGATTCAAGGAGGCTATCGGGTTGTGATTCACATCAACGAATCATCATCCATCAACCATAATCGATGCCATCCACGATCATCAACGCACGCCTCGACCAAGTCAGCCCCAAGTTCGAATTTCATCCCGTTCCAATCAATCCGTAAGTTCGTTTCATCCTTATTATATCCTATCTACTCCAAGCCTTCTTCACAAGCCTTCACACACAAAAAATACATAATTCCAGCCCTATAAACGTCCCTTTTCAGCCCCTTTTTCGTTGGTATTGTGTTGCATAGTCGTGTCATTTTTTCTAGGTATTTTAATTGTCTAGATTTCATCTTTTCATTTGTTTATCGAGTCGGATTGAAGCCCTTCATTAAGTTGACGTGTTTCGTTCCTAAGTCCTCCGCTACGTTGTTATTATCGTCCTAGTTCGTTTGTCTGGGTCGTATCATAAATTTGGCATCAGAGCCACATCAGCTCTGCTGGTCGTGGTTCAATCCGATGTGTCATATTTTATCCTATGTGTCATCGTACGTGTCTTTTATTTTTATTTTATCGAGTTGTAATAGCATAGCTATCCATTGAAAAAAAAAGAAGGCATCGACAAAAAAAAGAAAAAACAAGCCGTCGATTAAAAAAAAAGAAATCGGTTAAAAAAAAAAGAAAAGAACCGATCAATTCAAAAAAAAAGAGGAATATTCATTGTGTTTCCATTTGAGTCTTGATTTATTTTGGTACTTTCCTTTTAGTACTTTTCTATAGTTGGTATTTTCCTTCTAGTCAAGTTCTATATTTGGTATGTACCTTGTGAGTCTATTTTTAATTTTGGTAGTTTCTGTTGTGGTACAGGCCTAGCCAGGGTTCACTACTTGTTTTCCTACCCCTACGGTCTATCACACTAGCTACTCAAGTAGCTTGATACAAGAACAACACTATTACAATAGATTACAACTTAGTTTAGTAAGGAGCAGGCTTCAAAACGGGGGTGATTTCTTCACTGGAAAGCCTCAGAGGAGAAGGCTAGACGAGCCTTCAAAGTTCTTCACAGGCTTGAGGGCACCAATTGACAGATCTGAAACAAAGAACACAAGCCCAGTAAGTTCAAAGAGAAAGATAGCCGTAGATCAAAGTGACAAGAAAAGACAGAGAGGCAGCAGAGGTGGAAAAGTGTGCTCGGGATACGGTGGCTCAGGTTTTCCCACTGAAGACGGTGACGGCAACTCCGGCGACCGGAAAACACCCAGACCAGGGAGGGGATGGTGAAATGAGGTTGGGTTTGAGAAACAGAAACGGGCACACACAATCTCTCTTTCAGCAGAAAAGCTCCTCCACTACACTCATAGGCTAAACAGGAATCAGAGCACAGGATTCCGGCCAGAGAAACCGAGAGAGGCAGCTGAGAAGATCCAGAAAGAGATAGAGAGTAGATTAGGGTTTCAAATTTTGTGTGTATGCTGAGAGAAGGGGGCTCTCTCGCTCATTATAAAGAGTTCCAGAACATAGGGAATGATAAACAGCAATAATGTGAAGTAAAGAGAGAGATGGAACATCGGGTTAGGGTTTGGGGTTAAGGGTAGTGGGCCGGATAGGAATTAAATCAAATGGGCCTGGGGAGGGAAAGGCCAATTGGGCCAACCTCAACATTTCCACCTTTGGCCCTATTGGTCTTTTCCATCACCATGGAGTTGCCTGCCCAAAAAATAAAACACAAGGGATTATCATCATTGCTAATAGATTTTTACTCTAATTTAATCACAAAGACAAAATTAGAGAGGGAGGAGTAAATACTATGCGCATTTAATCCAGTCTCAACACAAGAGACCAACCTAAAAGAACTGTAACAAGTCTCTGGTCAGAAGAACATGACCTTCATAGTACAATGTTACACCTAGCATAAGTACCAAGGAAATCACCAAGTGTTACACAGCCCTTAGGGCTCAATAATTACCCTGACATCAAGTCAGGATAACTCAGCACATTCTCCCCTTTGGCTCAACCCAGGTCCATGTTCAAGGACTTTTTGCAGGCTTCCAGCTTTGCAACTGGGAGACACTTAGTGCCCATGTCTGTAGGATTGAACTCAGAGGGGATCTTGTCCAGTAAAACTTCTCCTTTTTCAACTATATCCCTTATAAAATGATATCTCACATCAATGTGTTTGGTTCTATCATGAAAAACAGGATTTTTGCACAATTGGATTGCAGACTGACTGTCAGAGAAAAGCAAAGGTTTATCATCAATGAAATTAATTTCAGATAGGACTCCATTTAACCAAATTGCTTCTTTCACAGCTTCAGTTGCTGCAATGTACTCAGATTCAGTAGATGATAAAGCAACAATACTTTGTAACTGAGATTTCCAACTAATGCATGGCCCACACAAGGTGAACACATATGATGTAGTAGATTTTCTTTGATCCCTATCATTAGCATAGTTTGAGTCAACATAGCCAATACACTTGACTCCATCCGGGAATTTTGAAAAAGTTAGACCATGAGAAGCAGTAGACTTTAAATACCTTAACAACTATTTCAGGGCTTCCCAATGAGGCAACCCAGGGTTAGCCATGTACCTACTTAAACCTGATACAGCATAGGCTATGTCTGGCCTGGTGCTGGTCATTAGGTACATCACAGACCCTATGGCATTAGCATAAGGTATTCCAGACATATCATTCAAATCAGTGTCACTTCTGTGACACTGATCTTTACTTAATTGAAAATGTGATGCAAGAGGGACAGTTACTGGTTTACACAAATCCATATCAAACTTCTTTAAAACTTGTTCAACATAAGGAGATTGATGAAGTAAGAGAGTATGTTTACTTCTGTCTCTGTCAATGTTCATACCTAGAATTTTTCTTGCATCTCCCAAATCTTTCATGTTGAAATTATCACTTAGGCAGGATTGAACATGCTTCACAATTTTCAGACATGGACTTATGAGGAACATATCATCCACATAAAGCAATAAGATCATAGGCACAGAGGATTGCATATAATACAAGCAATGATCAAATTTACTTCTGGAGAAGTTTAAACTTTTCATGCATGTGTCAAACTTGATGTTCCATTGCCTAAGAGATTGTTTTAAACCATAAAGATATTTTTTCAGTAAGCATACATGATCAGGATGAGTTTTATCTTCAAAACCTTCAGGTTGCTTCATGTAAATGTTATTTTCTAATTCACCATGCAAGAAGGCAGTGGTCACATCCATTTATTTTAATTCCCAGTCAAAATGAGCAGTTAAAGCAAGCATTATTCTAACTGTGGTGAATTTCACCACAGGGGCAAAGATTTCAGTGTAGTCAATGCCTTCTTTCTGTGTAAATCCCTTAGCAACAAGTCTAGCTTTGTACCTTACATTATTTATTTCTTGCTTTATTTTAAATAACCATTTACATTCCACTAGAGAGCATGCATTAGGTTTTTTCACAAGAATCCAAGTTTTGTTGTCATGCAAGGAATTCATTTCACATTTCATAGCATCTATCCACTTATCAGAATCAGTACAAGTGACAACTTCTTTATAGGTTTTAGGTTCAGAGGAATCAACATTGTTGAACACATTGAATGCATACATGGACAAATTACAGCCATCATACCTAGAGGGAGCCTTGATGGTTCTCCTAGGCCTATCTCTAGACAATTGATAATTTTCTAAGTTCACATGCTCAGAATCATGCTCAGCAGATTGATCAGGTTCAGATTCAGATGATTCAGATTCAGATACATTCATATGAGCATGCATGTCAGGATCAGACTCATGGTTGGATGCAGAATCAGCAAGATTAATGTTATCATGCACATGAGGATGATCATTTAGAACATTAATCTCAGGTAAGACTGGTGGAGGAGGGTCCACCTTAGACACAGTAGGTAAGAAAATAGGAATATCAAATTTCTCCACCTCACAAGGAGCAGCAGAGAGTGAGGATTCATTTAAGCATGGAAAATCAGATTCATTGAATGAGACATCCCTACTAATGCAAGTTTTGAAACCAAGTAATGATTTATCCTACAACCTATACCCTTTGACATCATCAGGGTATTCTAAAAATATGCATTTCCTAGCCCTTGGCTCAATTTTACTGAGTTTTTGGTGAACATAAGCACTGCAGCCAAAGACTCTCAAGTTAGACAGGCAAATAGGTTTGTTAAAGAACACAGATTCAGGGAGTTTGCCTTTTAATGGGACAGATGGAGATCGATTAACCAAATAACAAGATGTCATTAGAGCTTCTCCCCAAAATTTCTTATCAAGGCCTGAACCAGCCAAAAGGCTTCTGACTCTCTCAAGGAGAGTCCTGTTCATCCTTTCAACAACCCCATTTTGCTGGGGGTTGTAAGGTACTGACTTGTGTCTTTTTATTCCCATTTCAGCACACAGATTGTCCATAGCATGATTGCAGAATTCTAAACCATTATCTGTTCTTAAACACTTTATTTTCTTGTTGGTTTGATTTTGAATTTTAGCAACCCAAGCAGAGAATTTATTGAAAACATCAGATTTGTGTTTCATTAAGAAAACCCAGGTTTTTCTTGAGAAATCATCAATAACAGATAAGAAAAACAAGTTACCACCATGGGTTGGGACCTTTGCAGGTCCCCACACATCTGCATGAATGTATTCAAGAATGTCAGAGCTCAACTGAGCTTTAGGATAGGGTCCAGACACAGGGAAGGACAACTTGTGTTGCTTTCCCATCAGACATGGTTCACAGAAGGACATGCTAGAGACTTTATCATGCTTGAATGCACCAGATTTACTCAATATTTTTAACCCTATATTGCTCATGTGCCCTAATCTTGCATGCCACAAAGCAATCTTGTCATTTTGAACCAAGTTAGCAGATTGGATAGGCACAGAGCAAGCATGCATTGCATATAAGTCTCCCTTTCTAGGGGCATCAAAGCAGATCATGGAGTTCATTTTAAATTGAAAGCTTTTATGATTCACAGAGCCAAATAGCATTTGATCAGCTAGTTTAGAGACAGATAGAAGGTTGAATTTTAATTTGGGAACATATCTCACATCATGGAGGGTAACCATGCTTTTATTTTCAAATCTGAGACACACATCTCCTTTTCCAACTATATCACAGTGCTGTCCATCAGCTAATGCAACAGATCCAGAGTTCAAAAGTTTCAAGTTGTGAAACATGTGCTTGTGTGGGGTGACATGAAAGGTACAGCCAGAATCAATTAGCCACTCAGACTAATGCACAGATTTTGACACAACATTTGAGAAATTGATGAATTGGAAACCACAGTCAGAATGCACCATATAAAGTTCACCATTCTCATGAAAGTCATAATCTTCATCTTGATACACATGATTTGCAGGGTGTTCAAAGTGCATTACATTATTAGCATGGTTATTCCCAAACCCTCTGCCCCTTTTAGGTTGTTTACACCTGTTTGAAAAATGCCCTGGTTTCCCACAGTTTCAGCAAGTCTTTTTGGGCTTGAAATCAGGGTTTTGGTGTTGGGGAGGGAAACTTTGGTTTCTGGGAGGATGAAGAGAGGAGTTATGACCAAAGTTTTGGGTTTGGTTTTGATTTCTGGGATGTTGGGAGTAGATTTCAGCATGATTTTGAGTTCTGGTATGAGAAGGGAGATTTTGAGCTGAGTTTATTTCTCTCCTATGCCTTTCAGCAGCAAGGACACTAGGATTCTCAGGGTTAGGTCTATTGAAAGGTTTATTCCTGTTAACATAAAGAATTTCATTCTGCAAAGGCTTGGACTGCAATTTTTTCATTTCATTTTCTTTTGCCTTTAGCCCAGAGACAATCATATCACATGTAACTTTAGATCCTCCATATTTCAAGGTAGATTTTACTTCAGAGAAAACTTCAGGAATAGCACCAAGGAGAATCTGGGGGGCATATTTTTCTAGAGTATCATCCCTAGCAAGTTTTAAGTATTTCAAAAATTTATTAAAATCATGCATGTTTGAATCAACATCTTTTGAAGGATCCATTTGAAAAGTCATAATTTGATTTTGCAAAGAATATACAGACTCTTCAGAATTAGCAACAAATAAGGCAGTCAAAGCATCCCACAGATCTTTAGCACATTTATGGTGAGAAACTTGCCTGACAACAGCACTGCTTAGATTTAATAATATTGTAGCTCTAGCACCAGCATTCATTTTAACAAGAGTTTTATGTTCCTCATTCTCATCAATTCTTTCAAAGATAGCATCTTGTAGATTTTCTTTTGTTAAAATACATTCAACCCTTGTTTGCCAATCACCAAAATCATCCTTTCCATTGAAAGGAACAACACTTAAATTATTCATTTTTTCACAGATTCACACAGAATCACACAAAGAGCACAGAACTTCACCAACAATACAGATTTTGCCACAAGAGCAACAAGGTAACAAGGAATCACCCAGAGCAGGAGAAAACACCTCCACAGGCCCAAAGATGGGTGCACTAGAGGAATCTAGAGCTGAGGCTAGCCCAGTTCTCAGCACAGATTGATCTGTGGAGCAGGGGTTCACTCAGGTCAATCCCAAAACCCAACTAGGCCAATAAACCAGACTTAGATTACTAAGTCTATTCACAAGAACTCTTAATCCAGAGTTTTCAACACAGATTCCAACAAAAAACAGGGATCACAACAAGCAGTAAACCACCAACAAATTTATAGTGAACTTAATGCAAGCCAAAGCAACAACAGAACATTAAAAAACAACACAAGTACAACCCAGAACCCCCTTTTCTACTGAAATCCCTTACTCAAAATAGCTATCGGGGCAACCCGCTTTGAGGAGACCCACAGGGGAATCCAGACGGTCCTGACCATAAGCTAGTTTTGAGAAATGGCTTGGAATGCCAAGAGAAAGTCAGAGTCAAGAGCGGAAGCAAGAAATGCACATGATCGAATGTACCACACAACAAAGTTTTAGGGATTAGGGTTTATACCAAAGCCGGTTCTTCCATACCTGGAAGAACCGGTTATACCTTTTTAAGGAGCCCGACGGGGGTGAGAGAGACGCAGACCTTACCGGCAGTGGGGTGTGATAGATGGAGGCAGGAGAGTGCCCCGGCTGGACCAACTAGGCTTTGATACCACTGTTGTGGTACAGGCCTAGCCAGGATTGAGAAGCCTCAAAACGGGCGTGATTTCTTCACTGGAAAGCCTCAGAGGAGAAGCCTAGACGAGCCTTCAAAGTTCTTCACAGGCTTGAGGACACCAATTGACAGATCTAAAATAAAGAACACAAGCCCAGTAAGTTCAGAGAGAAAGATAGCCGTAGATCAAAGTGACAAGAAAAGATAGAGAGGCAGCAGAGGTGGAAATGTGTGCTCGGGGCACGGTGGCTCAGGTTTTCCCACTGAAGACGGTGACGGCAACTCCGGCGACCGAAAAACACCCAGACCAGGGAGGGAATGGTGAAATGAGGTTGGGTTTGAGGAATAGAAACGGGCACACACAATCTCTCTTTCAGCAGAAAAGCTCCTCCACTACACTCATAGGCCAAACAGGAATCGGAGCACAGGATTCCGGCCAGAGAAACCGAGGGATGCAGCTGAGAAGATCCAGAAAGAGAGAGAGAGAGTAGATTAGGGTTTCAAATTTTGTGTGTATGCTAAGAGAAGGGGGCTCTCTCGCTCATTATAGAGAGTTCCAGAACATAGGGAATGATAAACAACAATAATGTGAAGTAAAGAGGGAGATGGATCGTCGGGTTAGGGTTTGGGGTTAAGGGTAGTGAGCCGGGTAGGAATTAAATCAAAGGGGCCTGGGGAGGGAAAGGCTAATTGGGCCAACCTCAACAGTTTCCTTCTAGGATAATTTCTTAGTTGGTAACTTCTTTTAGAGTCTTATTTTATTTTTGGAACTTTCCTTCCGAGTTTTATTTTATTTTGGTAGTTTCCTTTTGAGTTGTAATTTATTTTTGGTTCTTTCCTTTTAGAGTCTAGTTCAATTAGGATATTTAGAATTGTGTCACAATTGTGTAACACTTTCCAAATTACCTAATCCTTCTTTCCTTTTCTTTCCTTAGGATTTATTTTTGGATTCCTATTCTATTTGGGAACTTCAAAAATACATCAAATTCTTTCCTTTTCTAGCTTTCTTCCATCCAAATCCTTCCAAACCTTCCATATACACTTCCTCCCTTCAAATTTTCCTCCACCATCATCAAGGGGATCGAAAATTCATCCTAGTCCACATACACCATCTGTTCACACTCATATACACCATCCGGACCATACACATATGCACCCATGTACCATCCGGTCCATACACCATACATCACTCATACTCCGTATACCCATACACCCTATACACCAAAGTCTCGCCATCTCTACCGCAACAACAACATGATCATACCTGAGTTTGAAGGTCTATACTATCCCGACACCTATTTGGATTGGAAACGCAAAGTAGACAAATTTTTTGAGTGCTATGACTTCCCCGAGAAAAAGAAAGTGCAGCTAGTTTCGTTAAAGCTTAAAGGCTACGCAACAACATGGTGGGGATTCCAGCAGAACCAGTGCCACCGAGACCACCTTCCACCTATCGACACATGGTGTGAGTTGAAAGATTTGATGCGGAAATGCTTCATTCCAGACCACTACTAATGGGAGTTGGAGGAAAAAAAGCTACACAAGCTTAGGCAAAGAGATCGAAGTGTAAATGACTACTACAATAAAATGATTGAAGCCATGCGATGAGCTGATATAGAAGAATATCCAGAAGATACAATGGATAGATTTCTAGCTGGTCTACGAAGGGCAATTTGTGAAAGAGTAGCATTGTACCGCTTCGACGAGTTGGAGGACATGGTGGAATACGCCATCCGGATAGAAAAATGGCTAGAGGAACTAGAGATGAAGTCAAAAGAGGAGGTTCAAGTAGAGTCAAGCATTGCCACCCATGATGCTTCTACTTCCAAGGTACCAATTCTAGACTTCGTTGAAGTACCTTTTATCTCATGACCATTTGTTTCTATGTGCTTAGAAGATGAGATAGTTGAAGAATCTAAGCCAGAGTTGGACATGATAAAAACAACCAATGAGGAGATGCCAGTTTTGGAGGAGTTAGTTCAAGACGATTGTAATCAAGAGGAACCGGTTTCCATTCATGTCGATGAAGAGGTGCCCATTCTAGAAATTACTAATCCGGAGGAGACAAGTATAGAAGATTGCAATTTGGATGTTTTGTCCATGGAGATGACAAGTCCTAAAGATTGTATGGAGGATAAACTACAAATTGTGAATTTGGAGATCCATGAAGCAGTTGAGAAAGCCGAAGAAGTTGAAGAGTTGTTGGAGATACAACCATGTTTTGAAAAGGAGAATGACATCCGTGAGACAATGGTTGAAGATCATAAGGAGCTCGAACAAGCAAGCATGTAGGAGCTGCCGAGTTCTAACATTTTTTGTCAACCGTTTCCTTGTGATGCCTTTATTTTACAGGTTATTGAATAAATTCCATTGGAAGTTGATGTACCACCAGATTTGATCGTGAATGCCATGACAAGGGAAACTATGGAGCTAGAGTTTCGGCCATTTGACACCAAGTGGATGTGTACGTTCATGAAGAAGTGTTTTATGCAGCTTGTGCAAAAAGAGTTCGATGGTCAGTTTGTGTTCGTCTTTGATCCTGGAGATTCGAATTCGAGGATGAATTCTTTTCAAGAGGAGGGGAATGATATGACCACGAAAAGCCTTGAAGAACCTAATCTGAAGCTGCAAATACGTGGCCTAATTTCACGACTTCGAGCAATACAATTGCAAGGATATTTCCAAGCATTTGTATGTAAGAAGTTCGAAGATGGCAAAGAAGTTAAGAGCAACTCCAAAATTGTTACTTTGTTTACAATAAAAGATTGGAGATCAAGATTTGAAGAGCAATGCATGAAGATAGAACTCATCAAATTGTACATGCATGGCAGATTCGTTACCAATTGAGTTCGTTACCACCAACGAAGATTCTACTTCCACGGTACCAATTTTAAATGTTGTTGAAGCATTTATTAATGAGTTATCATCTGTTTCTATGTGCTTAGAAGATGAGATAGTTGAAGAATCTAAGCCGGAAGTAGATATGATAGAAATAACGAATGTGGAGATGCCAATTCTAGAAGAGATAGATCTAGAAGATTGCAATTTGAAAGTTTCGTCCATGGAGATGACCGATCCTAAAGATTGTATGGAGGACAAACTACAAATTGTGAACTTGGAGATCCATGATACAGTTGAAGAGGCTAAAGATGAAGAGCAGTTCGAAACTGAAGATAAAGGAGATGTGATGGAAGTACGCCCATGTTCTGAAAAAGAGGATGACATCAGTTGGACAACGAGTGTGGATCCCAAGGAACTCGAACAAGCAAGCTTAGAGAAGTTGTCAAGTTCTAACATTTTTTGTCAGACTTTTTCTTGTGATCCTTTTATTTTATAGGTTGTTGAAGAAGTTCCATTGGAAGCTGATGTACCACCAAA
Source organism: Perilla frutescens (assembly GCA_026008535.1). Lineage (NCBI taxonomy): Eukaryota > Viridiplantae > Streptophyta > Magnoliopsida > Lamiales > Lamiaceae > Perilla > Perilla frutescens. The sequence goes on from BRKX01000005.1 coordinate 19,017,671, forward strand.
TTTGTTCGTGAATGCCATATCAACACGTTCTATGGAGCTGAAGCTTCGACCGTTTAACACCAAGTGGATATATATGTTCATGAAGATGTGTTTTATGCAGCTTGAACAAAAAGACTTTGATGATCAGTTCGTGTTCGTTTTTGATCCCGAAGATTCGAATTCAAGAACGAAATCTTTTCAAGAGGAGGGGAATGATACGTCCACGGTAACCTTTGAAGAACCTGACCCGAAGCTACAAATACGTGGCCCAACTACACGACTTCGAACATGTGATACCCCGATCCTTTTGCTAAATTATAAATCATAATTTTGTAAATGATTTTGAATTAATATTGTTGAATATTAATTATAATGTATGTATTATGCCATTATTTTATTATAGGTTGTCTCACTCGAGCCGATACGTCATAGCACGGTGGTATTATACTAAGTGTATAATACATGTTAGCATTTAATGTTAAAATTTATCGAGTTATATGATAATGAATGAGTGTGTTTATATCTAATTTTGTTTGCCAAAACCTTGAACACCCTAACGCTGAGTTGATCGGGGGTCTCGCTGCCCGGTCAGCGAGTCGGGGGTTCAGGGGGTAAAATATTAAAAGTGTTTCGAAAATCTAAGTCGTGTTGAATGGAGTTGGAAATGTCCGAGAGTCGAGATCGATAAGGGGGTCGATTTGAGCACGCCGCGCGGCCGCGGGGTGGTGCGCGGCCGCGGGAGTCTGCACGCCCGCGGGGCGGGCGAGAGGCGCGCGCTGGCGCGGGGTTGCGCGCTCGCGGGGAGCGTTGGCCGAGAGCATGGTTTTGCGGTCGCGGGAGGCTGCGCGGTCGTGCGGGTGCGGAGATTTTTCTACCTATAAATACAACACTTATTCATTTTCTCCTCATTTCTTCTCTTCCATTTGGGCGATTTTCCTCTCAACTCTCTCAAGAAACTCTTCATCTTTTGGAGTAGATTCTTCCATCATCATCCATCAACCAAGGTAACTTCATACCCTCTTCTTCATGGTGATTAAACACCAATTTCTTACTATTTTGAACTTAGGGTTCATGCCCAAAATTAGGGTTCTTCGATTTTGTTGATCTTCTTGCTTTGATATCTTGAACATATGGTTTATTTACCTCCTTGAAGCTATATGTGAAGTTATATCGAATTCCTATGGTTCATGGTTGCTAAAGATTGGATTTTTGCCCTAATTTCCTTTGATATGTGGATTGTTGGTTGGAGGTGTTGTGATGGTTGTTTGGGGTTGATTTTCATGTATGTTAGAGCCCTAGGATGAAGGTGTTTGTATTTGAAATGTTGGATTTAAAGGATTTAAATTGAGTCATGAGAATGTTGTTTAAATGTGTGCCCGTAACGTGTTCGATCAAATGCTTCAAAGAGTTTTAATGTGTATTTTGAGTCCAAAATCATATTATGAGTTGGTATATCCATGATTGTGTATGGATATGTATGAAATCTTTAAAGAAAAGTATAGCTTGTGCTTGGTCTAAATTATGATTTATTTGTATAACTCGACATCTAAAATGAAAAGAGGATTAAAAGGTGCTAGGTGACGTGTTGTGGCTCGAGGTGGACAACTTGTGGGCGGCAAATGAGTATTACAAAGGTTGAGAAATTGTGAAAGCATCTCATAAGATGGGGTAACTCTAAACTGTGAACACGTGTAAGGTTATAGTTATTGTTGTGCTTTGATTGTATAAGTATGAAGGGTCTTCGGACCGGTGAATAAAAAAGACCCTTCGGGACAAAACAGAGATCCTTCGGGGTCGACAAAGAGATCCTTTGGGATCGAATATAGACCTGTTAATGTCCTCCCTGGGGGTAGTATGTCTGCGGGCATCCCTACAGAGCCAAAGATGTTCATTAACGGGGGCATCATGATGTTTGGACCCTACGGGGTTGAGACTAGTCTCCACAAAGTAAAGAAAAATCCATATCTTATATTTTCACTTGTGCAATTAGCTATAACTGTTTACAGTGTTCCCCACTGAGTATGTTGTTAAATACTCACCCCATTCATTCAATGAATTTCAGGTTGAAGAGTCGAGGCCTGGGTAGGAGCGTTGTGAACACAAGAGAACCCCACAAGCTTGTGTTTATCTTTTGCATGCTCTTCTTTTGAAACACTCATATTATTATTATTATTATTATTATTACATTGATCACTCTTTTTACCTTATGATCAATGATTATTGGGGATGGGAATAGCTCGATCTTTTGTAGGTTATGATGTATATAACTTGATATTATGCAAAACAATTTAAAGGCGGGTCGTTCGACCTTGTATGAAGTATGTTGTTGAACCCTGTATTATGTATGTTAAAATCTAGGATGGTAGACGGGCGGGTTATGACAACCTATGAGCCCGATAGGTTAGATGCTTCTACTTCAATCCATGTTGTGTGACAAAATAGATATGATAGATTGCATGCTTAATTGCGAAAAATTTATATTGAATATTATGATGCCTTGCCTCATCATGCTGTTATCTTGTTTTGACCTTAACTTCCGCTCATATTAAAATAAGCACACCAAAATAAATAAGTAAATTGTATGTTAAGTGACGTGGCCAAACGGAGTAGTTTGGGGCGTTACAGAACAATATAATTGCAAGGATATTTCCAAGCATTTGTATGTAAGATGTTCGAAGATGACAAAGGAGTTGAGAGCAACCCCAAAATTGTTACTTTTCTAATAATTAAAGATTGGAAATTGATACGAACACGAAAAGCATAAAAGAGTCAAATCCAAGAGTGCCATTGATAGCTTCAAAGATAATCATGTTGTTCAAGATTAAAGATTGGAGATCAAGATTTGAAGAAGATCAAGGCATGAAGAACACAAGTGTTTGGAAAACTCCAGTTAATGACGAGCAGCCTAGGCATCAAAGATGGATCAAGTTTACATCCATTAATGATAAGGAAGCTTGTTCAAGAGCTTAGGAAGAAGTTCGAGTCAATTTGAATGTGTACATGAAGAATTTTACGCGTTTGCATGGGAATCCGAGAGATGCTATTTTTCATGCAAATGTGGTAAAGAGTTCGAACACAATATGGACGAATCCAACAACCCATGTTGTGTGATTTGGAGTCCATTATGGCAAGATTTGAAGGCCCAAATCTATTTGGGATTTATCTTTATCTAGTTTAGATTTTATTATTTTATTTTTGGTCTTTTTGGATTTACCTTAAATAGAGTTCTAATTAAGGTAGGAATCCTAATTAGATTAGGATATCTTTATTTTTTGATTTCTCTTAGGATTTTATCTTTAATTTTCATTCATAATCCCTACCCTATATAAAGGGATCAGTTGTGAACTTTATTTCTCAGACGTTGCATGAAATAAAAGATTAATTTCTCAATTGTCTCACAATCATTTGGTTGATCACCCATTTATCAAACATTCTATTGTTCTAGCAATTCAACAGTCTTATTCAAGTTATTCAGAGTACAGTGAGTACTTGGGAGAATTTCTATCCGGAGAAGTTAGACGTGCGCATTCGGATTTACAATACGGGTTCGCCGATCCTAGCCAATCCTTCTATCAACAAACATCGCCAATCATTACCGACGTCATCCATCTTCCATACAACGTCCATATCATTCCAATATCATCCCAAGTCAGATCGAGTGCCATACATCGAGTTTCCAAGCCGTTCAAGCCATCACAAGTTATACGTGCTCCGTTCAGCCCGAACAACAACTATACCGTAAGTACTTCAAATCCCTATCATAACCTATCTTCTCAAAGCCATTCTTCACATTCCTTACACACACTACATGCCCATAGCCATATCCTTTCATATTCGTACCTAAACAGCCCCTTGTCATTCTATTTAGTTGTGTTTAGTCATATATTTCACCTATTCATAGTGTCGGATTGAATCCTTCATTCGCCTGACGTGTTTCGATCTAAAAGTCTTTCGCTTGCGTATATTTTGTGTCTTGGATTCATTGTCCGGGTCACATCATAAATTTGGTATTAGAGCATCAACAAATAAAATTCAAGAATGCCATTGAAAGGTTCAAAGATTGTCGTGTTGTTCAAGATTAAAGATTGGAGATCAAGATTTGAAAAAGATCAAAGCATGAAGAACACAAGTGTTTTGAAGAAACGAGTTAACAATCAGCCTAGGCATCAAAGATGGATCAAGTTTACATCCATTAATGATGAGGAAGATTGTTCAAGAGCTTAGGAAGAAGTTCGAGTCAATTTGGACGTGTGCATGAAGAGATCTACGCATTTGCTTGGGAATCCGAGAGATGCTGTTTTTCATGCAAAGGTGGTGGATATTTTGAACACATTATGGAAGAAATTATGCAGCCCATATCGTGTTAATTAAAGTCCAAATTGGCGAGATTTTCAAGGCCCAAGTTGTGGGATTTTATCTAGATTAGTTTAGATTTTATTATCTTATTTTTGGTCTTTTTGATTTTTACCTTAAATAGAATTCTAATTAAGGTAAGAATCCTAATTAAATTAGGATATCTTTATTTTTATATTTCTCTTAGGATTTTATCTTTAATTTTCATTCATAATCCCTACCCTATATAAAGGGATTAGTTGTGAACTTTATTTCTCAGACGTTGCATGAAATAAAAGATTAATTTCTCAATTGTCTCACGATCCTTTGGTTAATCACCCATTTATCAAACATTCTATTGTTCTAGCAATTCAATAGTCTTATTCAAGTTCTTCAGGGTACAACGAGTACTTGGGAGAATTGCTATCCGAAGAAGTTAGACGTGCGCGTTCGGGTTTACAACACGGGTTCACCGATCCTAGCTAATCCTTCTATCAACAAACATCGCCAATCATTACCGACGTCATCCATCTTCCATAAAACGTCCATATCATTCCAATATCATCCCAAGTCAGATCGAGTGCCATACATCGAGTTTCCAAGCCGTTCAAGCCATCACAAGTTATACGTGCTCCGTTCAGCCCGAAGAACAATTATACCGTAAGTACCTCAAATCCCTATCATAACCTATCTTCTCAAAGCCATTCTTCACATTCCTTACACACACTACACGCCCATAGCCATATCCTTTCATATTCGAACCTAAACAGCCCCTTGTCAATCTATTTAGTTGTGTTTAATCATATATTTCACCTATTCATAGTGTCGGATTGAATCCTTCATTCGCCTGACGTGTTTCGATCTAAAAGTATTCCGCTTACGTATATCTCGTGTCTTGGATTCATTATCCGAGTCACATCATAAATCAAGGTTTGAAGAACCAATACAAGGTAGCTCATGGAATGATGAGACCATGCATAACAACGATGATCCAAATCCGGAGTTGCAAATCTGAGGACCCGTCACGAGACTTCGAGCTTAGAGATTGCAAGAATATCTTCTAGCATTGATACGCAAGAAGCTTGAGGAAGAAACAAGTCAAGGCATCTCGAGATTGGTGTCCGTTTTGAAGTTTAAAGCCGAAAAGGCCCGAGTGCAGCATGGCACGAACCGTGCCATGTGACATACACAAGGGCACGACCTGTGCATGGAGTACCGAGACTTAAAACATAGAGATGTAACCGGGCACGGACCGTACCGCAAGGGGCATGGACCGTGCCACCTGACGTCACCAATTTTCAACTTGTTTTGATCGTGATTTTCGTACCATGCTATAGTATTATTTAATACTATAGTATTTAATTATTTTGAGTCAGTTTTCATTATTTAATTATGTAATTTTCGAATTTTATTGAGGCATAGGTTGACTAGGTTTTATTTAAGGTAATTTCCTACCTTAATTAGAATTCTAGTCTAGGTAACTTTCTAGTCCAATTTGGACCAGCCTTTTTATTATTTTTAGCCCAAAATTTCATGCTCCCTTATGTTATAAATAGGGGATCATTGTGAACATTATTCTTTAGACATTATTGAAGTTATTTTACTTTTGCATCCAATTGTATCTCAAACCTTTATATTCTTTTGATTGTTTTCCATCAAGAAAATTATCATTCTTAGAATTAGCACATCTAAGTCTTATTCAAGGGTATTCCTTAATTCACTTGAGGGATTAATGGATATTCGCTATCGAAGATCAACTTAGAGATTTTAGCTTCGAGTATGTTCGAGATTCGAAGAGACTATCGGGTTGAGATTCAAATCGACGATCGTCCTCCATCCTATATCAATTAATGTCAACCATCCAACATCAATTCGCACGCCTCCTTCCTTCTACAAGGTTCGAGTTCCAGTTCTACACCAAAATCCATTCGACACGTAAGTTCTATCTATCCTTAACATATGCTATCTACTCCAACCCCTTCTACACCAAACCATACTCGATTCCTTCATCAACCAACCGTCCATTAACTCTCGTCCCTTCTACCTTTGGTATTTGTTTTGTGTTTCATAATTCGTGTCGTATTCTAGGTATTTTAATTGTCTAGATTAGTTCGTTTAGTTGAGTCAGATTGATTCCCTTCTTTAGCTGACGTGTTTCGTATCCAGAAGTCTTCCTAGATTCGGCTAGGAATTGTTCGGGTCATATCATAAATCCCGCTAGACTCCCAAACTGGAGATGTAACCGGGCACGGACCGTGCCACCTGACGTCGCCAATTTTTGACTTGTTTTGATCATGATTTTCGTACCATGCTATAGTATTATTTAATACTATAGTATTTAATTATTTTGAGTCATTTTTTGTATTTATTTTATGTAATTTTCAAATTTATTTGAGTCAAAGTTGACTAGGTTTTATTTAAGGTAATTTCCTACCTTGAATAGAATTCTAGCTTAGTTAATTTCCTAGTCTAGTTAGAGATCTATTTGGATCAGATTTTTAAGCTCATAAGGCTTACATTTTGTGCCCTATTCTTTTATAAATAGGGATCCTTTGTGAACATTATTCTTGAGACATTATTGAAGTTATTTTGCTTTTGCATCCAATTATGTCTCAAACCTTTACATTCTTTTGATTGTTTTTCATCAAGAAAATTATCATTCTTAGAATTAGCACATCTAAGTCTTATTCAAGGGTATTCCTTAATTCACTTGAGGGATTAACGGATATTCGCAATCGAAGATCAACTTAGAGAAAAAGCTTTGGATACGTTCGTGATTCAAAGTGACTATCGGGTTGTGATTCCCATCGACATCCATCATCCATCCTTCATCACATGACAACAACCATCTCAACACCTTCGTACGCCTCCTCCAAGCCACCAAGACTGATCGTGAGCCTTCCAAGCAAGCCGTTCGAGTTCAACATCAAGATTCATCCATACCGTAAGTTCTATTCTACTCTAACACACCCTATCTACTCCAAGCCATTCTTCACTAAGCCATACACATCCCTACACTTTTCCTTAAGCCTTATACCTCCATCCTATCACCCTTGGTATTTAGTTTTGTGTTCATAGTTCGTGTCATAGTTTAAGTATCGTATTTGTCTAGATTAGTTCATTAATTTGTGTTTATTTTGTGAGTCAGATTGAAGCCCTTCTTTAGTTGACGTGTTTCGTATCCTAAAGTCTTCTGCTATGTCTCTAGATTCACCTAGGATTTGTCCAGTTTGTATCATAAATTTGGCATCAAAGCCACATCAGCTCTGCTGGTCGTGGTTCAATCTGACGTGTCAAGTTTTATCCTGCGTGTCATCGTACGTGTCTTTTTATTTTTCTTACGTGTCTATTGAGTTGTAATAACTTAGCTATTCATTGAAAAAAAAGAAATCGTAAAAAAAAATGAAAAAAAGTGATCGGATAAAAAAAAGAAAGAATTCGAATTTATAAAAAAAAGGAATATTCATTGTCTTACCTTTTTTAGTTCTATTTTAATTTTGGTACTTTCCTTTTAGTACTAGTTCATAGTTGGTAACTTCCTTTTGAGTCTTATTTTATTTTTGGAACTTTCCTTCTAAAGTTATATTTTATCTTTGGTAATTTCCTTTGAGTTGTAATTTATTTTTGGTTCTTTTCATCTAGAGTCTAGTCTAATTAAGGTATTTAGATTGTGTCACACTAGTGGTGCACACATCCAAATCAATTTCTTTCCTTCTTATCTTCTTATTTCCTTTTCTTTTCTAATTCTTACCTTCCATCCTTTTGGATTTATTTTTGGATTCTTATTCTATTTGGGAACTTCAAAAATACATCTAATTCTTTCCTTATCTTGATTTCTTCCATTCCAATCTTTTCAAACCTTTCCATATACTCCCCCACACCCATAATTTTCATCCATCACACTTAAAGGGTTCGAAAATTTGCCCTAGTTCACCTACACCACTTATCTACAACCATATACACCATTCGGACCAACACCATACACCCAGAGCAGCCGGTTTACCTACACCATACCAGCCGCCTACTCTATCCAAGTTACCATGAATCCGTACGATGCACCCGAGTCATCTAGCCAGTTCCTTGCATGGGAAATGAAGTACCATTTTGATACAATGATTGAGAGCATGGATGAAAGTGCACAATCAATGAGAGACGAGTTGAGTAATTAACTAGCCAAGTTAACAGAGCAGCTTAAGCGTTTCAACATGCAAAAAGCATCACCTCCACCACCAAGAGCTCAATGCCAAGCGGACCGCTCGACCACGAGTATCCATTCACTTGGAGCGAACCTGAATCATTCTCAGAGTTTTTACGTATCTATACACCACATCCACGACCTGCATCACCAGTTCAGCCGGTCATGGATATGCCCAGCCAAGCCAGTGACGTTCAAGTAGAGTCGAATGTTGAGTTACCATTTGAGTTCATTGCCATCCATGACGATTCTACTTCCAAGGTACCTATTCTAGACTTCATTGAAGTATCTATTATCTCATCACCACCTGTTTCTATGTGTTTAGAGGATGAGATAGTTGAAGAAGCAAAGCCGGAAGTAGACATGATAGAATCAACGAATGTGGAGATACCAATTTTGGAGGAGTTAGTTCTAGAAGATTGCAATTTAGAAGTTTCATCCATGGAGATGACCGATCCTAAAGATTGTATGGAGGACAAACTACAAATTGTGCACTTAGAGAGCATTGTTGCAGTTGAGGAGATTGAAGTAGTTGAAAATATGTTGGAGTTACAACCATGTTCATAAAATGAGGATGACATTATTTTGGAGATTGATGTCGCACAAATGGGGCCTTTGCAAAAACACATGGCAGATAAATTGAGTTCTAACATTTTTTATCAACCATTTTTTGTGATTCTTTTATTTTTTAGGTTGTTGAAGAAGTTCCATTGGAAGTTGATGTACTACTAGTTTTTTTCGTGAATGCCATATCAACACGTTCTATGGAGCTGAAGCTTCGACCATCTGACACCAAGTGGATGTGTACGTTTATGAAGATATGTTTTATGCAGCTTGAGCAAAAAGACTTTGATGAACAGTTCGTCTTCATCTTTGATCTTGGAGATTTGAATTCGAGGACGAATTCTTTTCAAGAGGAGAGGAATGATACGTCCACGACAAGCCTTGAAGAACCTAACCCAGAGCTGTAAATACGTGGCCCATCTACACAACTTCGAGCAATACAATTGCAAGGATTTTTCCAAGTATTTGTATGTAAGTTCAAAGATGATAAAAGAGTTGAGAGCAGCCCCAAAATTGTTACTTTGTTAACAATTAAAGATTGGAAATCAAGGTTTGAAGAACCAAGTCAAGGCAGCTCGAGATTGGTGTCCGTTTTGAAGTTCTAAGATAAAGAGGCCGAAGAAGCCCGAGTACAGCATGGCACGGACCGTGCCATGTGACATGCACAAGGGCACAACCCGTGAAAGAAGTACCGAGACTCCTAAAGTGGAGATGTAATCGGGCACGGACCGTGCCGCAGGGGTACGGACCGTGCCACCTGACGTCGCCAATTTTTGACTTGTTTTGATCGTGATTTTCGTACCATGCTATAGTATTATTTAATACTATAGTATTTAATTATTTTGAGTCATTTTTGGTATTTATTTTATGTAATTTTTGAATTTATTTGAGTCAAAGTTGACTAGGTTTTATTTAAGGTAATTTCCTACCTTGAATAGAATTTTAGCTTAGGTAATTTTCTAGTCTAGTTAGAGATCTATTTGGATAAGATTTTTAAGCCCATAAGGCTTACAATTTTGTGCCCTATGCTCTTATAAATAGGGATCCTTTGTGAACATTATTCTCGAGACATTATTGAAGTTATTTTGCTTTTGCATCCAATTGTGTCTCAAACCTTTACATTCTTTTGATTGTTTCCCATCAAGAAAATTATCATTCTTAGAATTAGTACATCTAAGTCTTATTCAAGGGTATTCCTTAATTCACTTGAGGGATTAACGGATATTTGCTATCGAAGATCAACTTGGAGATTTTAACTTTGGATACGTTCGAGATTCAAAGAGACTATCGGATTGTGATTCACATCGACATCCATCCTCCATCCTCCATCACACGACAACAACCATCTCAACACCTTCGTACACCTCCTTCAAGCCACGAAGACCGATCGTGAGCCTTCTAAGCAAGCCGTTCGAGTTCAACATCAAGATTCATCCATACCGTAAGTTCTATTCTACTCTAACATACCCTATCTACTCCAAGCTATTCTTCACTGAGTCATACACGTCCCTACACCTTTCCTTAAGCCTTGTACCTCCATCCAATCACCCTTGGTATTTGGTTTTGTGTTCATAGTTCGTGTCATAGTTTAAGTATCGTATTTGTCTAGATTAGTTCGTTGATTTGTGTTTATTTTGTGAGTCGGATTGAAGCCCTTCTTTAGTTGACGTGTTTCGTATCCTAAAGTCTTTCGCTACGTATCTAGATTCGGTTAGGATTTGTCCGGGTCATATCATAAATTTTATAGGAATTGTCCGGGTCGTATCAAGATTTCACCGGCATTTTCTGAATTTTACACACCTGAATGTGAACCATCTTTGAAGCCTGAATTGAGCAAAATTTTTCCTACTTTAGATGATGGTATAACCTTTTACAAGGTGTATTCCTCATCATGTGGATTTGATACTCGTTTGATACAATATACAGGACTAATAGATTAGTCTGTTTATTATTTAGACTCGTCGTTCTATTAGTTTTAGCATTTGCATTCTGCTATTTTAGCACTGGTAGTTTATATTTTAGCACTTCCATTTTCTTTTTTAGCACTGTTAGTTAATATTTGAATATTTTTGTAGGTGATAGTGTTAGCATTTGTAGTCTTTTATTTACGATGAGAAAGACATAATAATAACAGAGATTTGTGAATTTTTACATGGTTGCAGGTATTGAATGATTTTCACACCTTTCATTTGAAAGGACAATGATGGGAAGCTTGTGACCTTTTGGGGCTACTTCCCATTGTGCTTTATTCATTTCTCTTACAGCCTCTAAGAGAGTTGATGGGCATGTTGTTACTTCTAAGAATGGATATTTGTAATATATATACATCACTGCTTCTATTATCTTCATTATTTGGGGCAGTTTTAGCTGTTTTGTTTCTGCTACTTTCATCTTCTGCAGTCCTTTTAGCACTTATAATTTTTTATATAATACTGTTAAGTAAACGAAAATAACAATGCTAAAAAACATAATCGAAATGCTAAAATATGAGATGACAGTGCTAAAACTCTAAACTATAGTGCTAAAACCAAGAAAATGCGCAGATAAATTACAGATGGACAAAAATGTTAGGTTTACCAAAAAAAAAAAACAAAAAAAAACTACTAAATCATTACGAAATAATGGTAAGGTTCGATTTATGACATCGTTAAAACTGTAATCGCATTTATGTTCATGATTGTGTTTTATAATTTAATGATAATGCTAAAATGAGATATGATGATACAAATACATTTAACAATGATGCTAGCACCACAAATCACATTTGTTGGTTTGTAATGATCATGACAAGTTTTTAATCACAATGCTAATATAGGATTATGTTAATGCTAAAATGGGAGTTTGCAATTGTAATAGTACTGTTTCCACTATATTCATAATTCAACAACATGTAACAATGTTTGTTCATTATTTTTTTACAATGCCGATGATATTTTTTTATTGTAATGCTAAACAATTGTCATACTAAATAAGGGTCATGTTAGTGCTAAAATAAGTCATGACAGTGCTAAAATAAGTCATGACAATGCTAAAATAGGGAATGACAATGTTAAAACCCTAAATTGAAAAATATATACACATAAATTCTGAGTATTCATATATTGATAATTCAACATGTAACAGTGTTTGTTCGTAGTTTTTTTACAATGTCGATGATATTTTTTTATGCTAATGCTAAAAAAGAGTCATGCTAAAATAAGTCATGACAATGCTAAAAAAAGGCCATGACAGTACTAAAATAGAAAATGACAGTGCTAAAACCCTAAATTGAAAAATATACACGTAAATTATGAGTATTCATATATTTTCAAAATTTTCGATTTTACCCTTACTAAGATTCAGGGGCAGCGAAGTTGGACGTTATTACGAGATTGCCACTGCGTTTTTTAAAATCTGGAGCATATCTTGGCCGTCCAAATATAGCGGATCTATGGCTCAGATTGGTTCTCGGTTTTCACACCTAGGGTGTGGTTCCTTCTGGAACCCATCCCTATATATATATATATTCAAACAAAATAATTTTTTTAAAAGTCAAAATATATATAATAAAACTTACTTTAGCATCATCTGTTTTTCCATTTCCTATAGCTCCAAACTTGGTCACATACTCACATCAAATGTCGTTTTTGAACTTGTTGGCGCGCTTTCTACAATGTTCGATTCCAAAAATGTTACACACAAAATTAAAATGCACACCAAAAACCCCTGCATCATGTTCTAAATTAATGTAATAAGTCAGACTATGACCATATTAACAATAGACAGAAACTTGTATGAGACAGTCTCATACACCAGACGGATCAATACATGTGAGTTAATGGTACTTCACCCATAAATAATGATACTTCACCCATAAATAATGATACATGTGAGTTAATGATACTTCACCCATAAATAATGATACTCACATGCGGGTATAAATAATGATACTCACATGTGAGTTAATGATACTTCACCCATAAATAATGATCCCCGCATGTGAGTATTGACCCGTCTCATGTATGAGACGGTCTCACCCAAGTCTGCCCCTTAACAATAATAATAATAATAATATATTTTCATTTGCTAAAATAAAAATAAAAATCAGATTGATATATATATATATATATATATATATATATATATATAAAATCTAGGAGATCGATCAATTTCTACTTCAATAAAATATGACAGATATATTAATATGTACAACAAAATGTGTTCATACCATGATTTAATTGACTTTTGAATAAGGCTATATATATTTTGCTCTGAATATTTAGTGGAGCAATGGATCCAACATATATATAGCCTTAATAATTCAATCAAATTAATTAGGATGCTATTATATGATTATGTAATTGTGCTAAAATATTATTGTTGGTGATTACAAAATTTTGCGTCAAAACAAGATTAAAAATGGAAATCGTGCATGAAGTAATTGGAAGTCAAAAGGAAGAAAAAAAAAGGTGACTAAAGAAAAAAAATGGTAATGAAGTTTAATTATAAGAGACGCAAATCAAATCATTTTTTTATTATTTATCAACTTAATTGGTTGAATTATTATCGATATTATAACCATTTGTTGATCTTTAAATAAAGGATATACAAATTAAATCATTTTTTTTAAATCTTAAGACATATATTTAATTTGTTTCTTCTTCATTTAGCAAACTTCAAATATATTCAATTTTACATGATATATATATATATATATATATATCTTGCGTTTTTATTCTAATACAACAAAATACAAAATAAACTATGATTAAATAATTATCTCTATTATCACGACATTTACACGTTTTTTTACTTAACAAAAAATACATGATTACAATTGTATCATATATCACGACACTACGATAAATCCCCCCCCCCCCCAACATTTCCGTCTGGATCGTGAATTTTCATCTTTTTTTTTTTTCTTCATCTTATTTTTTTTTTTAGGAAAATTGCATATTAATTTTTAATTACCAAACACCTTTTATATATCACGTTAGGAGGCTCAGTGCTCTGCAATTGTAACTGTAAAGAAAAATAAAAGGCAACGAGTACATGACGTTAGAAGCGTGCGTTTCCGACATTTTATCAGAAGTCGCAGATTGAGGAAAGGAAAGTCGTGGTTATAAACAAAAATTAAAATTTAAAATAAAAAATTACATTATTAATTACTTGTAATACATAAATCACAATTTTTAATTGAGGAACACTTGTGTGCATAAGGTGTTATATACACCTACATGCGACTGCCACACGCCCGTTTATTTTTTTTTTATTTTTTTTTTCTGGGTGAATTTTTGTTTTTTGTTTTTTCCTAAAAATTATATACCCTAAAATTAAAGTGAATTGATTTAATTTGTTTGATATAAATATAAATTTATACCCTAAAATGGAATTAATAACCCTAAAGTAAAAGTGAATTAATATTTTTTTTTGAAATTCGGCGACTCACGCAATGCATTCACCCCGACGTTAACATGTGGGTTCATGCATTGTGCTCGACAATTAATTTAATTTTTTGAAATAAATATAAATGGTAATTGAAAAATAAAAATCTAATTTTAAAATAAATATATACCCTAAAATGGAATTAATGAACCTTAAAATGGAATTAGTGAACTCTAAAATAAAAGTGATGACTTAATATTTGATTTTTTTTTTTTTTGAAATTCCTAAAAAACACAAAATAACCCTAAAATCCAAAAAAATTAATGCTAAAAAAACCCCTAAAAAAATCATGAGCCCTAAAAAAAACTCAAACTCCTATTGGAATGAGAAAAATCATAATTTGAGCTAAATAAATCAGTATAAAATAACTAACAATTACCCGTTACTTTTTTCAATTTAGTCGGTAATATAGTTAATCAAGGTAAAATAATTTGTGATTGTTAGTTTTGTCGTATATATTCCTGCAAAATGTACGTCTTCGAGTATGTTGAGTATTATTTGATGGATCTTGATCCGTCAGAAGATCTAACACAAAATATTTTTTGACCCAATTTCATAAAAACTATTTTTTGATTAATTGTGTAATTATGAATCTTGTCTTGGTCCAAGTGCAAATAGCATTTCTCCACTGCATGCATGCTCATAAAAAATAAATGATATCATGTGAAAAGTAATATACGTTCGTACGCCCGACTTCTTAATTTTTTACATTTCATATTAAATGATCTGATTAATTTACGTACTATTATCAATAAATATTATATGCATATTTATAACGCCATCCACTATACGTATAAATAATGATCTCAAATATACTTAATATTATATGCATTTCGACAATAGTAAAATATAAAATATAACACATCAATATGTGTGTGTATATATATATATATTAAAGCTTGTTGAATTCTCTCCTGCCGACATACCTTGTACTCCACATTGCCTTTTCACAGTGGTAAATTGGGTGAATTTTTAACTTTATAGTTTCTGATTATATTTCATATGGTGCAGTGCAGAAGTCGTGTGACCTAATGAAATTAAGACAGTAAAAGCTACCTGCATAGCATTGCAATAAATTGAAATTTTCCTACTTTCTAATTATTCAGTTATTTAAAACCCAAAATCCAAAAAAAGAAAAAAAAAGTGAAAAAGAAATTCATTATCAAGATCCATTTTCACCATATCTTATTTCTGCAGGGTGAATAGTCTGGTTAAAGCTGTGCAGCTCCTGAGAAACTGTTTTTCTTGGTTACCTCGATAGTTGCTAACTCATCAATGATCACAAGTTGTTAACTACTCATTGGGAGTTCAAATTCTTGAAAAACAAGTGTTGGAATAATACTTAATTTTGACGAGAGGGAAATCAGTAGCCGCTAGTCAATGATTCGCTTTGAATAAGTTGGATCGAAGACTCTAATGAAGAAATGGGCCGGGAATCAAGTCCAAGAAATTGTGAGGGCATTTAAGTAATTTGCTCTTTTTGTTCTGACTACTTGCAATTTTAACATGATTTTTAAAGCGGTGTAATACTAACCTAATTTTTTATTTGCAGCAAATTCAACACACTTTCAACTTTTTTCCGACGATATGATCAGAATTATGACGTGAGTATTTTTTCCAAAATTGATTCAGTTGATGAGTGTTGAAAATGGAGATTTTTATTGTGCAACATCAGTTTTCCAATCGCCAAAATTTTATGAGAATGCCTATTTTGCTGCAAATGCAATATGTTTATTATTACAACGTTTCAAAAGTCGTGTTTAAATTACAGATTCATTCAAAAGAGCTGAATTTTCTGGCAATATATATATAGAATTTGATTCAAAAGGGAACTTGCGATTCGCGTCTAAACGTGAAAACACAACTTGTTTATTGTATTTTTATTGCTTTCCTTATCGTATATATTTTGGTATTATTTTTCAAAAATTCTTTTTAATGCTGTTCTTATTTGTATTTTAATGCTAACCTCTTTTAGCAACAAAATGCAATAAAAAAATCAATAAAATTAAAGTAAATAAGTTGGTTTTAATGTTTACATGTGAACCCCAATTTACATTATAGTCAACCCCTTCATATATACACGTATATAGAATATATAAATTAAAGCCAAGCTTCATTTATCTGTCTGTGATCAGCATAGTCATGGCAATGTCAAGAACTTACCACAAGTTTGCTGCAGTGCTTCCTATCCTCTTCATTTCTCTCACTTTGCTGCCACTCCAATCAGGTAAAACTCCAACTGAAAATGATCACTTAATTCCATTTTTGTCAAACATTTGTTCAGTCACACAATGCAGAGTTTGTTTCTTTTCTTTAATTATTTAGTGTTTTTTTTTCGTTTCTTTTCTTTTCGTGACGTGTCATCAATGAACACATTAATATATCGGCGCGCAGACGGGATTAGGGCATCAATGGAAGAAGAGGAGGTGATGGGGTTGGGATCAAGCCCACCTGCTTGTGTGAACAGATGCATGAGTTGCAGGCCATGTGAGGCAACCCTAGTCACACCATCCCAAAAGAGGGGCATTTTTGTCAAATCATCCCACGCTCAAGAAGATGATACCTACTATCTTCTCTCTTGGAAATGCAGGTGTGGGAACAAGCTTTATCAACCCTAGGAAAAGTAAGGAATTAATTATTAATATTGGTCAATAGGGGAGGGTTAGCATGTGAATGTATGGCTTATGTGTAATTTGTGGACAAATCTCATCACTTGATCAATTAAGATCAATGGCTAGTATTAATTGAGAATGGAAATGTTTATGATGCTTTTTTTTCTAAGGCAAAAACTTGCATGCACTAGATGTATATAAGCTTATATCAGACGGTCAACGCATTTGACCAGGTCAAACACCGGTCAACGCACGTTGACCCGGTCAACCCGCATAAAAGAAAAATGGTAAAGTATGTGATACTTTTTAAGGATACATATATACTTTTTAGTATTACGGTTGATACTAATTTTGAGGATTTTTATTTATTTATTTATTTTGGCCTATACTTTTTAAGGATACAGATGATACTTTTGAGCTTTTGAGTGATACTTTTTAGTGTTAAAGTTGATTCTTATTTTGAGTTGACCGGATCAACGAATATTTTTCGGCATTGACCGATCAACTCGTTGACCCGATCAATGCGCCTGATGGTGCACCTAATGCACACAAGTGTTTTTCTTTTTCTAAAGGTAGATGTTAAAAAGGGTAAGAATGTAAAATCTTTTTTGTTTATGAATCTTAATTGCAACATAAATCAAGGGATGTTAATTTGTAAATCAATCCAATCCAATGTATTTGAACGGGGTAATTAAATAAATAAGAAGCATTTAATTACTAAAAAAGATGAATGAAATGAGATTTTTGTTCTTAGGGACATTAGATCACACATTTGATTTGCTTTAGTTTAATTTTGTTGTTAGGGATATTGGATCATAGTATTTATATCTATTGTGATGCTTTTTTAAAATTTGTATAATGCTATTATTGAAAGCGTTGATTAGTGTATTAGTTTTTATTGGATGAATCAATAATTACCACTAAATTGGTATGTGTGTGTTGTTGTTTCTCAGCCTAATTCATATAATTACATGCTTTTTCTCAGCCTAATTGATTAGTGGTTACCGCATCATGAGATTGTGTATTATTAAGATTACATTGAAATTTATAGTTGTATATAAGATTTTGAAATAATATATGGTCGTGCTATTTTAATACTTCAGAATGCTTTTTTTATGATTTATGGTACTGTAACACAAATTTTTGTATTTAATTTAATAAAACACAAAACGGTGTACAAATAAAATATTTTCGGATCAAATTTGTATTTTTGGATCTAATCTCTATTTCTCCTCTGATTAATCACTCCAGGAACGATCCTCATGCGATCTTCGAATTTTTCGGGGAAGATTTATTTCCTCGATTTTCTTTGACTTGTCCTTTAATTTGGTCTTTGAAAACGTTAATTCGAAGGGTCAACGTCTTGTTTTCGGATCAAACGTCAATTTTGGGTTGAATTTGATGAAGATCGCTTTAAATTGTCTTGTTTGTGGATCAAACATCGTCTTCGGGATGATATTTTGGTGAAGAACGCCTTTGAATGCCGCAAAAATGTCTTGAATATCTGATATAATTTCACTTGTGGAATTTCTTCTCAAATTCTTGAACTTTTCAAATGAATTATGGTGTGATTTTCATTCTCCATATGACCTCTATTTATAGGTGTAAGGAGAGAGAAATTTGGAAAATTAGGGCTGAAGTTGCGCGATTTGATTGGCTCCTCAATATTTTGGACTTATCTTTATCAAATCCTTGATTTCTGTACAGATTTGACACGTGTCGACTTCTGATCGGCCAAGATTATCCACATATTTAAATATCAACATTTATTTATTTAATTTAGGAATTAATTCATATAAATCCCTAAAATATAAATAAATGATATACTTTGATATTTAAATCTTTACCTCCATTTATTAAATATCAATAGCTATTTATTTAATTTAGGAATTAATTTAATTAAATTCCTAAAATATAAATAAATGGTATTAATTGATATTTAATTATTTACATGACATAATTTAATTTAACCATTAAAATTCATCCCCTTGAGACTAGTTCATAGACAATTTGCCTTGGAAATGAAGTAATCTCAAGATTTGAGATTTATTAGATAGTTTTAACTCGTATCAAAGAGCCTTCATTTTGAGACTTGAATTTATAGATATTTTGTACTCATGTTCATGAGTTCTTGAATTTTAAAATTTCTTAAAAAATTTATACTCGTATCAAGAAGTTCTTGAATTAGAAATTAGAGAAATAAATAATTTATTAATTTCTCATCAAAGGATAATGGAAATTGGGCTTCCAAATTAGTTTAATCCAATTACTAGCCGAAACTCACGTGAGCAGCAAATGGGCTATATCCCTATTATTTAGTTTGTTTTGTAATAGGGGCCCATTCACATGAATTTTTGTCTTTAAGCATCCATTAGCCCGATATGAATTCCTTTAGTACTAGGAAATGTGACGCCAATATCATGATTGCCAATTAAATCTACCGGACAGAGATTTCATTAAAATAATCTAAAATTCGAAATGCATCAACTCTTCAAATTTATCGGAACTTTATGTGATAGCACTAGTCTATGGAATAGATATAAACATAAAATTCGTAACATTTCGGTTTTTCAACAAAACCGACCACTCAATTTCGTTTTATGCTCACCCTTAATTCGGTCGGTTTTGATTTGTAAATTTTCAATTTCAATTTACTTCAATTTGTGAGTTTTGGTTCGATTTGATTCGGTTTGGACCGAATGCTCACTCTTAGCTCTAGCGATAGGTCAGATGGGCCGTCGGCCAGAGACAACATTTTTTTGGGTCCCACAAATTGAAAACTAATAATTATATAAGTCTTAAAAAATATATATAAATATATAATAGCTAACATATGTTTGCTAATAAGCATGTCAATTTAAAAAATTAATACGACTTAATTAATTTGGCACGATGTGGACACATTTTCTCTAGTATACAATAAGCAACTTGTAATGCAGTAACAACATACAATGGATGAAATGAAACAAATATTACCAAAGTAAATAATGTAATGTTTGGTTTATAAATTATTTAATAAATATTATGCATCATCGCATATAGATAACATTTAAAATCGTGAATACATTTTAAATAAATTAAGTTGCTAACCAAGTTTAAATTATCAGGTTGATCTAATAATAATGATTTAGTACAATTTAAACAATGTTGCTGGACATGTTAAAATTATTAGACTAATATAATTGGTTCGAACTATTTAGCTAATATAACATTGAAATTTTGCTAACAAGTAAACATTGATTAGCTAATGCGGCAATAAAAAAAAAGTAACTATATATGAAAATATTGGAGACGAAAATCTTGGATTAATAAAAATAAATGGTGGAGGCAAGACTGGCAAGTTCAAAAAATGATTCCAATATTTAACCTGCCAAAATAATGATGGAATGATAAATGGAGAATAAAGATAAAAACAAAATATATTGCATATTTTAACACGGAATTTTTAGTTGTGCCAACACTACTATAACATATGCTTCTATATGAATTTTTTAACACGGAATTTAATTAATTTTAATGAATGATTATTTTGCGATAGTTTTTATTTACGATTTTGCTTAAATAATTTATTTTTTCAGTAATTTTATTTAATTATATGTCTAGATAAATATTTAATAATAATACAACTAATAAAATTTGAGAGTAGTATAACATAAAAACTTAAAATTGATTAAATTTCCAATAACCCTGATAATTAATCTAAAGTACAATTAAGAGTTGTGGAAACAGTCTCTCTCTGGGTGCAAGCAAATGATGTGCAGAACTCAGCGGTCAGCACATGCATGAAAGTGACACTATGAAAGGAAAGTTTTATATATATATATATATGTGTGTATGTATGTATGTATATGTAGGGGTGGGGTTATATAAAAACAATCACTTGTGTGAGAAATGAGAGCACATCTCACACCACACATCCATCAAAAATTAAAGGTCCAGATTTGATGAAAAAGGCGGTGGCAATTCTGTAATATCTGAAAAGTTTTTCGCGCGGGGGTATTAACGTAATTTGGTAATTCTTATAAAAATCCGGAGGATTTAATAACAGATCGTTATGCTAACGAAGTATTATCATCATGCTAGCGAAGCATTATAGGTATGCTAATTAAAGTTTTCAAATATTGTTAGTGAAAAAAATATTCTAATAATTAATTATAAACCTAATTTGATTTAATAAACCCTAATTAAATGAAAAAAAAATCATAATTGGATGAAATAAATATTGATTGGATGTGGTAAACCCTAAATGAGTTGGAACAAATCATAATAATAATATATTTGTACTACGTTAGCATTATGGTTTTGCTTCGTCAGCATTACGAATACACTATGTTAGTATATGACAATACTCTGTCAACATACGTTATAAACCATAATTGGATGGGATAAACCATAATAATCAATTAAGAACTATAAATAAAAAATTAAATATTAAAAAAATAATGATAATTAGATGGAATAAACCATAATCGAGATTAAATAAACCATAATTGAGATTTAATAAACCCTAATAAATTTATACTACACTAGCATTATGATAATTCTTTATTATCACAGCGAATACATTATGTTAGCATATGACAAATGCTTCGTTAGCATACGTTATCATATGTTATCATAATGCTGACGAAGAATTATTATATGCTAACGAAAGCATTTACAACCTGGGCACGCGTAAAAAAATTTCTTTTTTATTTTTCGTTCATATTTTTTCATCTAAACATAGCCTTTCAACATCTTAAATGAAAGAGCATGAAGAGAGCTTTAATTTGATATATTTTTTGTGTGCATTGGATTAAAAACGAGCAAGTTATGGTCGGTTAAAGTTTTTAAGATTTTTTTTTAATTGCTGACATCATCATTTTTAATGGTCTTCGACGAAAGTAGCTCTCCTTCCTTTATTTTTTGCCCTATTATTTACGAAATTGCTACCTTAAATCTCAACCATTGGATCATTAAATTGGATGGTGTAAGATGGGTTCTGATGTCTCACACCAACAAAGTGTTCTCATATAATCCATATCCTGTATATGTATATGTATGTATATGACTTTATTTATTTTCTTCAACATAATTCAAAAAGCAGACTAAAGGTGAAGCTTTTCCATTCCAATTCAATAATAATAAAAATTGATGGTATCCACGTGTCGCTTATCTATGGTTGGGAGAACAATTAGGAAGGAGTTTTATCTTCAGCTCACCACATACGTACATTCACCAGTCAGCTCCAAGTCGTCTTCTACAAACTCTCTTGCCGTTTTCATTATTAATCTTTGAAGCTTCAGATAAGAACATCTGAGATTAATACAAGATATCGATGGCAGCAACTTACGCAGCTCTCGTTTCTGTTTTCAACGATTTGGAGGATATCCAGAATCATCCCATACATTCCTTTTCTTTTCATGACAATCAGATCCATTCTCTCTCCGAGAGAGTCACTTTCTTGATCGACTTCATGGAGAGCTATGATAATTGTTATGGCCCCAGCAAAGAAGCTGCTCAATTCTTGGAGAATGAAATTACGATTGCAGCTCAAGCGGCTGAACATGTAATCGAATCTCATGTAGTCCATCAAATTCATAGTCGATCCACTCGCGGTGGAAAGAAAAGATCACCTCTTTTCCTGCGGGATCTTGAGAAAGTGATTGAAGATATGGATCATGTGAGGAGAAAGGCTATCGAGGTTCAAGAAGCACCGAGTGGACTCAAACTGAAGCATCCTACATGTTCCGCAGCAGCTGCTTCTTCTTCTTCATCAACACAACCTGATCTAATCTCCGAGAAGACAACCATGGTCGGATTTGATGAGTTGTTGCTTCAACTTTTGGATGTGCTCACTGGATATCATTCTAGTCGGCAAGTCATCCCCATCGTTGGCACTGGTGGTATTGGTAAGACTACACTTGCCAAAAAATGCTTTTGATCATAAATTTATTGTGCAACGCTTTGATGTTTGTCTTTGGGCTACAATATCTCAACAATATGTTGTCCAAGATATTCTTTTAACGCTTCTTTCTCGCTAACCAAAATCCGATGATGAAAATGTTGGTGAGTTAGGAGAACAATTACATAAGATATTATATGGCCGAAGGTATTTGATTGTACTTGATGATATGTGGAGTGTCGGAGCGTGGGAAGAGATGATGCCTTCTTTCCCGGACAGAAACAATGGAAGTCGAATCGTTGTGACTACTAGGCTATCAGATTTGGCTAATCAGATAGGCTATGCTTCGCCTCTTGCAGTAAGCCTCTTAGATGATGACAAAAACTGGGATCTATTTTGCGAAAAAGTATTTGCAGCAGGAGAAGGTTGTCCTCCAGAGTTAGAGGATGCCGGAAAGAGTATTGTGAGAAAATGCAGAGGACTTCCTCTTACCATCGTTGTGGTTGCCGGCCATCTTGGGAAGTCCACTAGGTCACAAGAATACTGGTTGAATGTGGCAAACAATATGAAGTCCGTTTTGAATTCCGAAGAGAATGAGCAGTTGTTCAATACATTATCCTTCAGTTATATCCACTTGCCTGTTCATCTAAAACCTTTTTTCGTCTATATGGGAACATTTCCAGAAGATGAACAGATTGATGTGGAGGAGCTTCTAAATTGTTGGATTGCTGAGGAATTTCTGAAACAATGTAAAGCCGACAACTTGGAAGAGATTGCGAAGGGTTATTTGAAAGATCTCATTAATAGGAATCTCATTTTAGATAGTCCAGTTCAATTCCGTGAAAAAGGTACTCGTTGTAAAATTCATGATGTTTTGAGAGAGCTGTGCTTAAAGGTTGCAGAGAAGGAAATGTTCTTCTACAATATGGATTATCCAGGAGGAGGACGAGCCATATGCAGGGAGCTTCGAGCGGAGATCTTTGATGCTCCTGTTGGGTATCCGTTCACCGACTAGTGGGCCTCGAGTTCACTTTTCCCCCACATTAGTACGATATTGTCCGCTTTGGGCCAAGCCCGCACGGTTTTCACTTTGGGCATCTCCCAAAAGGCCTCATACTAATGGGGTAGGTGAACTCCTTATATCCAAGCCAACCTTTGGATATATTTCCGATGTGGGACTTGGATTGACATCCCAACAATCATCCTCTCAAACCAAGGAACACATCCCTTCCAACGGTACACAGTCACGAAGACAACCGGAGGTCACGATTGAGGCAAACTCCCACACCATCGTGGCCCACTATCCTAGACCGAACCGGGCTCTAATACCAATGTTGGGTATCCGTTCACCGACTAGTGGGCCTCGAGTTCACCTTTCCCCCATATTAGTACGATATTGTCCGCTTTGGGCCAAGCCCGCACAATTTTCACTTTGGGCATCTTCCAAACGGCCTCATACTAATGGGGTAGGTGAACTCCTTATATCCAAGCCAACCCTTGGATATATTTTCGATGTGGGACTTGGATTGACATCCCAACAGCTCTAACACCTCTCGTTCGTTCTCTGAAATTGAAATGGGGAGAAAGAAAGGTTCCATCGTGTGACTTGAGAATGTGTAGAGTACTGCAATATTCCTATGCTGGTTATGGTTTCCTGGTGGTTAACATTCAACACGTTAACTTACGGTATGTTTACGGGTATAGATATCTTCCTTCATCTATATCCCTCTTTTGGAAATTACAAACATTAATTATTATGGGAGAATTTTATTCAGTTATTGCACCAAATGAGATTTGGGAGATGATACAACTCAGGCATCTTCATATAATCAGTGAAAGAGGGGGTATAACTGGAATTGATCTTCCCGATCCTCTTGCAAGTGACAAGCTAAAGCGCGCAAACGAATTGGTTATGCGAAACCTACGCAAACTTGGGACAGTAAAAAATTTGAAGTTGAGTGAAGAGTTTTGCAAAAGAGTTCCCAACATCAAGCGGTTGGCAGTAGGATATTCTGGTGAAGTAAGGTCAGATTACTGTCCTCATAATCTTCGCTTCTTATGTAAACTGGAATCATTAGAATTAAAAATGCACAATGCCGATCGCAATTCTGTGTGGCGTAAATTTGCCAAATTTGCCTTGAGTCTCACATTCCCAAGTTCGCTTAAGGAGTTGTATCTAAGGGGTTGTTGTCTTGATAGGGAAGAAATGACAATGATGGTTGAATCCTTGCCGCATCTTGAAGTTCTCAGATTGTCTAAGGATGCAGTTATAGGATCCGAGTGGACCCTTTTTGAGGGGATCAAATTCCCTAGCCTGAAATCATTGGAAATTATTATGTGCAGTGATTTAGTTAAGTGGAATGCAGACAGCTCCCATTTTCCAGTTCTTGAAAATCTTCGTCTTTGGAATATGCCTAGATTGGAAGAGTTGCCTGCAGATATTGGAACAATACCAACTCTTCGCTCTATTACTTTGTGGGAATGCAGTGTCTCATTGGCCATTTCTGCAGTCAGAATACTGGTGGAACAAGAGGACCAGGCGGGGAATGAGGACCTTCGACTTCATGTTTATTTTCCGTTTCATATGAGAAAAGATCGAGAAGAAAGGTTGAAGAAACAGGTGGAAGAAGAAGGTCTAACAACCAATAATTTCTTCATATTGAAATTTTAGGCATGAGACGAAACGAAACGTAGAAAGCTCGAACAAAAGGATGGAAGAAGTGGGTCTATCAACCAATAATCTATTTCTATCAAATATAATAATATAGCGTGTTCACTTGTAATTTTTATTGTTTGTCAAATCCTTTCTCTTTCACATTATTGTAGTGGATTGAATAAAAATAGTACTTCCAATTATATAAATTATTTTATTTTATATATTTGCGATGAACAAACACACACACACTACAAAAAAAGTCCATTCTAGCGACGGGAATTAGCGACGGGGCCGACACGGGTCGCCACTAGCGACGGAAATAGGGACGGGAAATTTTGCGACGGGGTTAGCGACGGGATTCCCCGTAACTAATTCTAGCGACAGAAATAGCGACGAGAACCCCCGTAGCTATTTTTTTTTAGTTTTTAATTTTTTTAATTTTTTTTTTAAATTTTATTTAATTATTTTTAAAATAATTAAATATGATTTCATACTATTCTAATACAAATATTTTCCCTATTAAAATTATTTTTATATTTTTATTCATTTATTTTAATTTTTGAAAAAATAATATCGCAATATACATTTATTAATATCACATCTTTAAATTTATATTATTTCCTTATTAAATACAAATTTATACAAATTAGCTTTATTAGTATTCTTATAAATAAACTAATTAGTATATTATTATATATTTAAAAAATGTATTAAGTTTAACATAATATTTATTATAGTTACTACTACAAGATTAATAAATTATACATTAACAAACTAAAATATACTATGAAAATATACATACATAATATAGTATATAATGGATTTTAATTTTTAATTATAAACTAAAGTAATTTTTAATTTTTTTTAATTTTTTATTTATTTTTTAAATTTTATTTAATTATTTTTAAAATAATTAAATATGATTTCAATCTATTCTAATACAAATATTCTCCCTATTAAAATCATTTTTATATTTTTATTCATTTATTTTAATTTTTGAAAAAATAATATCACAATTATACACATTTATTAATATCACATCTTTAAATATGTATTATTTCCTTATTAAATAAAAATTTATACAAATTAGCTTTATTAGTATTCTTATAAATAAACTAATTAGTATATTATTATATATTTAAAAAATGTATTAAGTTTAACATAATATTTATTATAGTTACTACTACAAGATTAATCAATTATATATTAACAAACTAAAATATACTATGAAAATATATACATAATATAGTATATAATGGATTTTAATTTTTAATTATAATCTAAAGCAATTTTTAATTTTTTTCAATTTTTTATTTATTTTTTAATTTTTATTTAATTATTTTTAAAATAATTAAATATGATTTCAATATATTGTAATACAAATATTCTCCCTATTAAAATTATTTTTATATTTTTATTCATTTATTTTAATTTTAAAAAAAATAATATCATAATTATACACATTTATTAATATCACATCTTTAAATTTGTATTATTTCCTTATTAAATACAAATTTATACAAATTAGCTTTATTAGTATTCTTATAAATAAACTAATTAGTATATTATTATATATTTAAAAAATGTATTAAGTTTAACATAATATTTATTATAGTTACTACTACAAGATTAATCAATTATACATTAACAAACTAAAATATACTATTAAAATATATACATAATATAGTATATAATGGATTTTAATTTTTAATTATAATCTAAAGCAATTTTTAATTTTTTTTTTAATTTTTTATTTATTTTTTAAATTTTATTTAATTATTTTTAAAATCATTAAATATGATTTCAATATATTCTAATACAAATATTCTCCCTATTAAAATTATTTTTATATTTTTATTCATTTATTTTAATTTTTAAAAAAATAATATCATAATTATACACATTTATTAAAATCACATCTTTAAATTTGTATTATTTCCTTATTAAATACAAATTTATACAAATTAGCTTCATTAGTATTCTTATAAATAAACTAATTAGTATATTATTATATATTTAAAAAATGTATTAAGTTTAACATAATATTTATTATAGTTAATACTACAAGATTAATCAATTATACATTAACAAACTAAAATATACTATGAAAATATATGCATAATATAGTATATAATGGATTTTAATTTTTAATTATAAACTAAAGTTATTTATTATGTAAGTAAAAATAATTTAATTCATTATGATATTTAGCATGAAACCCCAAGTAAGACTATTTAACCACATTTTCACCATGATATATATATATATATAATTTTTAAAATAATTTAATTAATAAATTATAGTTCTATATACAAATATATAATACAATATCACCTTTATTATAATTTTTGTATGCATGGATACTTAATAAATATTACCTTAAATTATAGTTCTTATATACAAATATATAATACAATATAATATCAATATTATATATATATATATATATATATATTTGTGCACAAATAGATATAAATATATTAATAAGAATATAACACTTTTAATTTATAGAGATAAATAAAAATAAATTATGAAAAAATCGTATAAGTATATATATTATTTAAACTATCAATATAACATCAATTGAACTTGTCCCAATGGATAAGTGTTTGGTCCTCATTCTAGGAGGTCACAGGTTCGAATCCTCTTAGGTGCATATTATACAAAATTATTCTTGAAGGGCTTGGGAAGGGCTTGGGCGCGGGCCTTTCATCGGGTCGGGTCAAGGGCTCATTAATGGGCCGGGCCCCCGGGTCGGGGGGCTCATCGCGGGCCGGGCCAATCAATAATTTCAAAATTTTAAATTTGACGAATAGCGACCCGTCGCTAGATCCGTCGCTAGACGGGGTACCCCGTCGCTATATCCGTCGCTAAGCCTTGGCGACATATGTATAAAACAAACATATAAAAAAGTTTAAATAAATTTAAAAATTAAACTTTATTTTCATATATATAAACAATAATTATTTAAATAAATAAATTATTGGATATCATATTGGAGTAAAAAAAATAAACATGCTATAAAAAATGGCGCAAAAAAAAATTAATTAAGTTCGTGAGGTTTGTAGTTATATATACAGTCAAAATTTGCACCGAAAATTTTAATGTAATTTTGCTCATTATACAAAAATATCTATAAAATCTAAAAGACATAATGGTGCAATGCACGAACTTAACATGATAATTTTTTTATAAAGAGTCATTTAGTAGAAGACTAAAACGCAATTCTTCAGATTATTATTTTTTGTATGACGTGATCAGCCTTTGTGTTTTCTTCATTTAGTACACAATAGGTGCGCTGCATTTTATGTAGTAGTGGGAGTAAATATTGTTGTACGTGAGGTTCAAATATGTATCACAAAGTGATACGATCACGTAGATGACACGTCGGATTGAACCACGACCAGCAGAGCTGACGTGGCTCTGATACCAAATGATACGATTCCCGGTATGATGATCAACACCGAGAGAAAAACGCACGGAAGACTTATAGAATCGAAACACACGTCAACTAAAGAAGGATTCAATCCAACTAATGACTCAAATAAACAAAAATATACCTAAACAAATGATAAAAGATTCGATTTTTATCTATATGTGCTTAACTCGCTGAATTGAGCACGTATAGGCAAACTCAGTGAACTGACCTTGCACACTTGTTGAACTCGACTGGATCTTGATGGAAAACAATGATATGGACGTTGGATGGCTGCTGGATGACGTCGGTAATGATTGGCGATGTTGATGAAGATAGAATGAGTTGATACGCGAAAGCAAACCCCGTGGACACTTGATCCGCGAAACGTACTTCACTTGGAATCTCCTCGATAGATGAATTGAACTCGGGGCGACACACCCTGTGTAAAACAATACACAAAAAGTCTCGCTACTTGAATTCTCTTCGGTTGCAAATCCGACCCTAACTCCACAAGAGAATTAGAACAAGATTTAAAGATAAAACTTAAAAGTTGCAAGCTTCTAAGAGTGTGTATTTTCAGCTGAAAATAAACAAAAAGAGGATCTTGGGTGAGACAATATTGAAAGGTAAATTCTTCTTAATCAAATATGGTCTAAATATCAAAGTAACAATGATCCCCTATTTATAATAGAGGGATGGACGAAAATTCCAAGATAAAATCCTAAAAGAATTAGAAAAAGAGTTTCCTATCATAACTAGGATTGTTTCCTTATCCAAAATCTGTTTTTAAGGAAAGAATCAAAAGATACCAAAAATAAAATAAGAAAAATCTATCTAGATAAAGATAAATCCCAACAACTTGGGCCTTCATAAAACTCGCCTATTTGGACTTAATTAATCACAACAATGGGCTGAATTAATTGATTAAATTCGTGGCCCATGTTATAATTAATCTTGCCACCTTTGCATGAAAAACAGCATCTCCCGATTTCCCATGCAAACGCGTATAACTTTTCATGCACACGTCCAAATGGCTTCGTTCTTCTTCTCACGTCTTCATGTTTCCTTCTTCATCATCAAATGATAGCATGTTGACCAATCTCGGGCTGAATATTTGAATGCACTTGTATTCTTCAAATCTTGATCTCCAATCTTTAATTTTGGACAACATGATTATCTTTGAAGCTCTCAATGGCTTTCTTGGATTTGATTCTTTTACGCTTTTCAGGATCATATCACAAAGGTATATGTATTCTTCTTACATTAAATTAAAGATTATAAAATTTAATGCATATTAATAAATTACAAGATAAAAATAATTTCAAGTAATTAATTTATTATGTATATTAAACTTCATGTTTACAATTATACTACAAATTAGAATTAAAGAGAAAAAAAACACTAAATAAGAGACATATAAATGTTTCAATAGCTTTGATCTATATATATTTTGTTCAGCATGCACCTTGAAACTTTAATTTTTTTTTGAAATAGGGTATGACAATAAAATACTAAATCACTAATTGAAACTTTCTTTTTTAACAATATGACAAAAAAGAATGGCATTAGCTGCATCACATTCAGATATATTAACTAACAAGATTTCTTTATTCTATTAAGTTTAATGTGAAAATTTATTGAGATTCTGTATTGTCTTAATTTTGTAATTGGATTATTATAATCAACTACAGTAAAATTTCTACATAAGAATACTTTATATAAAAATAATTTTCTTATAGTAATAAAAAATATGTTCCCAACTCGGGACCAATTATAAATAAGAATAACCTATACATTGTAATATTCTGATATTTTTTAGGACCATTCTTAAGAAATCTACCTCCATATAGTAATAAAATAACATTAAAATTCAAATATATATAAATATCTATATAAAATATCTATAACTATTTAACTACATATATTACATTAAACTTAAAATTGTATGAAATACTTATCTAAAGTTGCATGTGACAATACTTTAATTTTTTGGATTAATACCACATATATCATTTAACTTGCACGTTTGAAGTAACTCGTCAACACAATCAACTTCTTGTTGAATCCAAAACATTTACAGCTTGTCCAACATGCTTCAAGCTTTTTGACATGAGACGTTTTCTATTTCTACACTATCATTCTCTGGATTATCACCTTGTCCTTCTTGCCTGATTCTTATAATGATGTCTTCTTCGGTTAAAGAACATGAATAAATCTTACATACCTTTAAATTCATGTTTTTAAAATATAAAGGGATATTTTCAAATGTTGTATAATATATATTAATTTTTTTTAAAATAATAATTTTTATATGTAAACTTTACATAAGAATAACCTCCCTATAGTAATATTTTTCTCTGGTCCCACCAATATTATTGTATAGAGGTTTTACTGTATCTATGCTTTAAACAAAGATCCAATACAATAAATGTACCATTAAAGACTTAATTTTAATTTTTTAATCAAAATGTTAAAAAGAAATAATTAAGTTGTATTTTTAGAGCTTTTATCTCCCAATTTTGAGTTAACTAAAATCCCAACATAAAAGATCACAATTAATGAAATTGTTTATTACTTACAAAATTCACGAATTAGATTTTCTAAATGTTGATTGCACTTTTTCAAGATTTAAGATAATTAAAACCAAAGTGTCATAAACTTCAAGATGCTCGTAAAAAAATAAATAAAAATAAAAATCTTAGGCCCCTTTTTTACTTTTCGCCATGAGCCTCTGAAATCTAGCAAGTTAATAATTAAAAAAGTAATATATATATATATGTGTGTATATATATATATATATAAGATTTGATTCAAATAGGTACTAGTCTTCAAGTTAGAACTAGAAATGATGCTTATTTGTTATGATTTTATAGCTTACTTTATTATATTTTAGTGCTACTTTTTTTTTAAAAAAATATAGCTTATCTTGTTGTATTTTAGTGCTAGTGCTAATAGCACTAAAATACAATAAGGTAGCTATAAAATCATAATAAATAAGCACCGTTCCTAGTTGTCACACGAAGCATAGTACTCATTATAACCCACCCCTATATATATATGTGTGTGTATATATATATATAGGATGGTTATAATGCAAACTAATCCTATTGTGAGAACTAGGAACCCATCTTACACCACACAATCAATAAAAATCAAAGATCTAGATTTGCTTAAAAGGGGTGGTGGCAATTTGATAAGTTTTCTAGGTAGGGTATTAGCGTAATTCGGCAATGTTTATAAAAAGGCGCTGGACGTAGTTGATAACAGTATTAGCATGCTAACGAAGTATCACTATCATGCTAACGAAACCTTATCATAATGCTAATGCAAATTTTCTCATATTGTTAACGAAAATTAAATTCTAAAAAGTAATTATAAATTATAATTGGATGGAATAAACCATAATTCTGATGTAATAAACTCCAATGATATAAAAAATAGAATTACATTCTAAAAAACAATTATAAATATGAATAAATCATAATAGCAATATAAATATACAACGTCACCATTATGATATTATTTTATCAGCACTGCGGATAAACTATGTTAGCATAAGGTATAAACCATAAATGGATTAAGAAAACTCTAATTAATATATTCAAATTTGATGAAATAAATAATATATAATAATCAATTAGTAACTAAAATATAAAAATTAAATAAAAAATAATAATTACAAGCCCTAGTTGAAATGTAATAAATCATAGTAATAATATAAATAAGTGTACTACGTTAACATTATGATAATCCTTCATTAGCGCAATGAACACAGTATGTTAGCATATAACAAATTCTTTGTTAGCATACGTTACATAATGTTGATGAACCATTATTAAAAGCTAACGAAATCATTAATTTTTGCGCTGAACACGAATAAAAAATGCATATTGTGTATTTTTCGTCTATATTATTTGCACAGACATATGTATAATTGATCTTGAATTAAAGAGCATGAAAAGAGCTTTAATTTTATATATTATTTGCGTTGATCCGATTAGAAACGAGTGAGATATGACGTTTAGAAATTTTAAGATTTTTTTTAAAAGTGATAACATCAATTTTTTTTTATAAGGATTGGACAATTATACCCCCACCTTCTTCTTTTTTGCCTTGAATTTGACATTAAATCTCAACCATTAGATCATCTAATTAGATGTTATAAGATGAATTCTTAGTTCCTACACCAAGAAAATGTGTATTTTTGATCCACTCCCTATGTGTGTGTGTGTGTCTATATATATATATATATTAACGGGAGACAATAAAAACTGGTAGAGTTAACTAACCCATGCATAGATAAATGTCTCTCATTAATTGATGCATAATCGAAAAGCAAAACCTTTATTACAATCAATACCTTTTTGGCCGCAAAATGCTGAGGTCAAACAAGATATGGTTATTTGAAATTTAGAGTATTATGTATATATACAACTAGATGATCTAGTTGCACTTGTATTTGAGCTATGTCATGATGATGGGAGTACATAACTGTTTGTTAAAAACTCTAGCAGCCTAAAACTATAATTATTTTTTTAGCACAAGGTAGATAGAGATAGATATCACATCGATAAAATTATTAGCAGTCGCTCATGAATAAAATTAGGATATGCTATTGTTTTTTTGAAAACGTAATACATTTTTTGATAAAAAATATGGGTGTTTCTATATACACCACTAATTTCTCAACATACACCACTAATAAATTTAATTAAAAAATAAATGATTATTAATTTACTTAAATATCCCTTTACTTAAAAAATAATAAATTCCTACTAAAAAATAAAATCCAAATAAAAATTATAACACCACAATTCATTGATTCGTTCCATTCAAACCTCGTCTGCAATTTTTCACAAAACACAATTCTTTGAACTATTGATGAGGGTTTGGCTACAAATCAAGTATGCCACACGTGGATGGAGAAGAAACTAATAAGGTAAGTTAATTGCTTCAGTTTTTTTTTCCGCAATGATTTCATAAGTCTTTTTAATGAGTTTGGATTGATGACATACCCAATTTTGTTTTTTCGAACGTGAACATGGAGTTCCGTTTTTTTTTCTTCGAACTTGGATCATAAGTAATAAAATATTCTGAATTTAATATGTTTTCTAGGTACCACATAATAGTAGCGTTGTTAGTCCGATATATGAATTAGTTACTGATTATCGAGATGTATTCCATACAATGGAGTTGTTTAAGTCTCGTGAAAGTTTGATAAATTGGGTTCGTGAAAGAGCTATTCCACTTGGTATTGTTGTCATTGTTAGACATTCTGAAATTGGAAATGAAAGGAGACGCCCTCGTTTGGAGTTGGGTTGTGAGCGGGGAGGGAATTACCGTGAATTTAAACGGAAAATTCCTAGGCGACAAAAACTTGATTGTATAGAAGAACGTTTAGAGGGAATAGAAGATGTGGAAAAAGAAAGAAAGAAAATAAAAAATGAGAGGCTAACTGGAACTAAGAAATGTGAGTGTCCATTTTTGTTGAAGGGACACTATTTTCCGGAGAATAGTCATTGGTTATTGGAAGTTGTTTGTGGTTCTCATAACCATGAACCTGCACAGTATTTAGAAGGTCATGCATATGCCGGTCGTTTAACATCTGATGAGGAGAAGTTTGTTGCCAGCTTATCGTCTAGCCATACTCGACCAAAACAAATTTTAGCTGCATTGCAAAAACGTTTTATCAATAACAAGTCAACGATAAAGACAATCTACAATAGTCGTCACAAGATGAGATATGTGGAGCATGCCGGTCGATCGCAAATGCAATACCTTTTGGGCAAATTGGAAGAGAATGGTTACTATCAATATACCAGGCGATGCGAGCAAACTGACGTTGTGAAGGATATGTTCTATGCGCATCCTACAAGCGTGGAGTTGCTTCGTTCTTTTCCTAGTGTTTTATTGATGGATTGCACATATAAGACAAATCGATATAGATTACCATTATTTGAGATTGTTGGTGTCACTTCAACAAACATGACATTCTCAATTGCATGTGCCTATTTGGAATCAGAGAAAGAGGATAATTACACATGGGCTCTCACTGTGTTGAAAGGGTTGATTGATCAAAGGTACTTACCTACTGTAATCGTAACAGATCGTGAAATTGCTTTAATGAATGCAATTGAGAGAACTTTTCCTACTTCAAGACATTTTTTATGTCGGTGGCATATTAATAAAAATATTGCTGCTAATTGTAAGAAAAAGTTTCGTACCAATGATCAGTGGGATTCATTCCTTAGTTCCTGGAATATGATGGTATTGGCTGATACTAAATCTCGGTATAATGAGTTGGTTAAGAGATTCCATGAGGACTATTCCATTTATCCAGATGTTGTGAACTATGTTGTAGACCATTCGATCATCCCATACAAAGAAAGATTCATCAATTGTTGGACTAACAATGTGTTGCACTTTGACAATACCACAACTTGCAGGTAATTTTGTATAAATGCTTGGTAATATTTATCTAAATTCTTCTTAGTTATATTAAACTTTCTTGGTAAATGTAGGGCTGAGGGTGCACATGCCAAACTAAAAAAGTTTCTTGGATCAAATACGGGCAATCTTGAGACATGTTGGGAAAAGATGCATGATCTCCTCGAGACATCGATCAATGCTATAAAGGCTTCATTTGAGAAGAGTATCAATGTAGTTCAACACAGATACAAATCTCCTATATTCTAATTACTTCGAGGTATGGTTTCTATTGCAGCTTTGGATAAAGTGCTTGATGAAATGAAGAGTGTGGGTGAATCTGGAGTAGATCCTTTATTGTGCGGGTGTGTCTTGAGAACAAAATGTGGTCTTCCTTGTGCACATGAGATTGATGAACATATTCGTAGATCAATGCCAATCTCTTTAGATAACGTGGACCCGTTTTGGAGAAAATTGGATATGAAACAAGCTCCTAGTGTTGATGTTGATGTAGGGTGTAACATTGAAAGTCGTTGGATGGAGACTTGGTGCGAAGCAAATAACAAGTTCAAAAATGCAGACGCGTCTGCGAAGTTGTTGATGTTGAAGAGATTTAGGGAGATTGTAAATCCATCTACCTCATCGTTAATCGAACCAGAGGTACAAACTAAAACTCGTGGTCGACCAAAAAATACAAAAACAAAACATGCCACATCAACCAAACGTGAAAAGAGTGTGTTTGAATATGAAAATTCGAACATTGATAGTTACTCGTCCTTGCAAGACGAATTTGTATTTGTTACACCGTCGACCTCACATGCCATGTTCAACATAACGAGACCTGGAAAACAAAAGGTAATTATCATTTCAAGTTTATGGAATTGATTTATTGTCATGTTTAACATTTTATGTACTGCACATATCATAGGTTGTTCGTCACACACCAGAAGCATCTTCCAACCACCTGACCATTGAGTACATAAATCAAATATCATGTGATTTTCAACCATATGTTTCGAGCATTGAGGATGTTAAGGCCGATGGTCACTGTGGATTCCGTGCAATCGCTGGGTTGTTATATGGTAATAAGGATTCGTGGACCAGTATTCAAAGCGATCTTTTAAATGAGTTGAATAAGAATCCGAACATGTGGGCTAAATGTTTTATCGAGCATGGAAGATGCACTGTCATAGAGAAAGCTCTTTATTATTTTGAGGATTTCGCTCCTAGAGCAAACTGGCTAGTGTTGCCTGACATGGGTCACATGATTGCTACGGTGTATAACATTGCATTGGTTGCATTAGGTGGTAGGTATCCAACTACATTCTTACCGTTGTCATCTCCAATTCCATCTGATCCAAAGTGTATCTGCATAGCATTGGTGAAAATTGGGGAATCAAAAACTTTGAATCACTTTGTTCGGGTAAATTTTTGAATTCTAGTATATGACTATTTGTAATTTTAAGTATATATCTGAAAGACAAAATATAATCATTTCACTGCAGGTATTCTTAACACCAGGCCATCCATTACCCCCTATATCAAATCAATGGAAGGAATATCACAATGAATGTGCAGTTGGATGAGAAATGTTCCATATACAACATTGTAATAGCTCTTAGAGTTTCAATACAGAGGACCGATGAGATTGAGCACTACTTGTATTTGTTATTTAGCTGTACACATTCTTTGATGGCAGACTTTTAATTCCTTGACAATAGTTTCGACAATATTTTTTTCAAAGAATTTTATGTCATTTAAAAATTATTTCATATCCCATTTATTCTCAACGAGACTTCTATCAACAATATGAGAATACACTAAAGATCAATATCCAATATCCAAATATACTAAACTTTATTTTTAAAAACAAACACATTCACTAAACATCAATAACATCCAAATACACTAAACATCCATAAACATTAATATCCAATGTCAATAAACACACCACAGTACTCATCATCATCTAAATGTTTCCATATAGTCATTTTTCAATTTGAGCTGGTTATTTGACTTTTTTGAAGGCTCATAAGTAGCATCTGTGTTCAACGTTTTGATGATCAACCCCTAAGAGCTGGAAAGTAGAAAGAAATTAAACAGCCACATCAAGAAGCTTTTATATTTCTTCAAGATCATTTGATGTCATACAATTGGCAAACTGAAAAATCCCAATTTCTTCTTGAAATGATTTGTAAAGGTGCTGCAAAAATGCCATTAAGAGGTCAACAAGCATTACTATACTTCAAGCGAAAATATAATAAGCTACATAATTACAGTCTAAACTTGCAACATCATAGAAAATTTGGAGCAAAGATACTGAATTTGCATCACTATTTATTTGAAGAAAGATTGCATCACTATTAAGTATAAAACATCAGTCCTAACCAACAAAGCTTCACTTGTTGCTAAGTGTTAAATCTAACCAACAAAATATTGAGATAAGACAAGAAAATTTCAAAGAGTATATGCACAACTAATCTTTCTGCGATCCCTAGTGCGTGAACTTTTGCGACAAAATAAATCTAAATACTACAACATAATTATTATCCCTCATCTTGAGCAAGAACAGAAAATGGGAAGAACCCTTCCTCATCTCCTATACAATCTTCATTCATCATCATCACATGGAAACCAAGAAGAGGACCAAGTTCAGAATCATCAGTTTAGTTTCATCTTACAGCAATTCAAATTTAGCTATAAATTACCAATTACAACATATATACTCCAAAACAGCAAGATGTATTATTAATTCTAAAAACTTTCTTAAATATATAGTTTTTGCTCAGTTGACATGTTATCTTTCTTACACAACATTGCTGTATAAAATCAAAGGTATTATATATTGGCAATCCAAATTAAGGATCTTGGACCATCAAAACTTGTTCATTTCACCTCAGAGTGTGAGTTTGCATGATAAAGTAATCAATGAGGGATCAACTATTGTTTTTCTTTGATTTGTAGACTAGTAGTTAGTTGCAATTGCCTACGTTTTGATACTTTTTTCATACATATGCGCCTATTTTTTGTGTTGTCAAAATAAACAATGATAAACTAGGATTGAATGTGTACCTTCTGTTCTTAATCCTAAATTAATATACTATATATATAATTAAGGACCTCTCGGGTTAGAGAACTTTGATTTGTGTATATTCTTCAATTATCTTATAACTTGTGAAATCAACAAAAAGATTAAATCGTGGTAAGTGACAATATAGTTACAGAGAAAAAATGTCTTTATCAAGGCAAAATTTCGAATATTTTCCTTTAGTTTGAAAATTCTCAGTTTAAAGCTATCTCAAGGAACCGAGTGAAACTTGCGAATTCCGAATTCCATATCCAAAAATCAATGAAACACCCATCAAATTCAGTTTTTTTTATCTCTACAAATTCAATGTTTGCATGAACCCATTAACTTATTCCAACATTTTAAACTTAATAAACAACCTAAATGGCCTAGAAGTTAAATTTCGAATTAAGCAATTGAACAAAAACTAAAAACTTACGAATGGACTCAACGAAGTTCGAATTGGTGGAATTGTGTTGGGTCGAAGAACACTTCTATCCTTGATTTTCGCCTTTCTCTTCTGAGTTTCTTCTCTCCCTCTGCTTCCTCGCAAGAGAATTTTTTACCTTCTCTCCCGGTCTCTGCTTTTCTGAATTCTTAATTTTCTTTTAATTTTTTTAATAAAATGATTTAAACTAATTATTAAATTAAAGGGTAAAAAAGGAAAAAATGTGGTGTATAAAGAAAAATAATAATAAAAAAAATAAGAAGAGTGGTGTATATAGTAAATGTGGTGTATATTGAAAAATTAGTGGTGCAAATAGCAACATAATAATACAAAAGGAAAATAGAATGTAAAATACACTTACTATATTTCATTACACTGTAAGTTATATATAAATACATTTATTACACAAGAATGATGCATGTTCTTGAAATCTATCTATATATGCATATATTAAGGCAAAATAGTGGAGGATAAAATTGTGAATAAAAAATATTAGTGAAAATACGTTAAAATATAATTTTCTGAAAATATAAAAAACAAATTCCTCTACTTTAGTGGTTTACTGGGGGAAATACTATGCTACCCTAGGGGTATTACCCCAAGTGGCACAATAGATCTATTGGGACACTTAGCATAGTATTTTATGCTGAGTGGTGTTGGCAAAATTCATTTTTCTTCACCGGCAATGTTTGAAACCAGTTGCCCGCTTATAATACTTTCTTCAGTTAATTATTACTATTATTATTTTTTTTTGGTAGCCGCAATATCAATTTGTACTTTCTCTTCAGTTAATCTTTTAGATTTAGGGGGGTGTATTCAATTGAGATTTTGTTGGATTTTAAAAAATTTTAAAAAGTCTACGGATTTTATAAATCAATAGACTCCACATGGAGTCTCCGAACTCCACATGGAGTCTGCCTGACTTTGGGTATGGATTTCGGATCGATTTCGAACGATTTTAATGGATTTAAAATCCTTGTTTTTAACGCTCGCTGGAACACAGCGATCGCTCTATGCGTAAACCAGCGACCGGTGGGAGCCAGCCACAGACCAAATTAAACCCAGTGACCGCTAGCTCTAGTAGTCGTTGGAAATAAGTAATTCAAAACAAGATTAGCTATTTCAGTTACAGAGCAGTATTTGAGTTGTTGGGCATCCTTAAACATCTGATCAAGAGACTCGAGCAAAGGATCTGCAGCCTCATTCAGTGAAGCAAATGCCCACAACACTTGCGCAATTTCTCGCGACTGAAAAGTGTGAATTATACTCTATGCCCTCTTAGACAATTCTGCAAAGAGATCCGGAGCAGAATGCTGCATAGAAGCAAAAGCTCCAGCCAAATTAGCAACATTCTGAGAATTGAACTCATCCACTTTCGTCACAGCAACCTCAGCCATCCTGTCCATTTCAGACAGATAAAGAAGCTCGCCACCAATCTTGAAGAGGTAAAACATAAAAAAAAGAAAAAAGAAAAAAGAAAAAGACTTTGAAATAAATAATGAATAATTTAATACTCAAAGGCAAAGGCAAAGCAACCAATCCATGAACTGCAGTCAACCAACTAAAACTTGAAGAAACTCATTAATTCATGGTGATCAAAACAACTTCCTTTTCCATTTGATTTCATTCGTCACAAATGGAAGACAAAAGAGCAATCTTCATCTCCATTACTGTAATCCTACTTAATCATCGCTTGAATCACCCTCAAACTCTTTGAGACCTTCTACCTCATCTGCGGCGCCGCCATTTTCACTTTCGCCACCATCATCGCAATCCGCATCCACTACAGCACCTGCCGCAAGAAGCTGGAGCTGCAGTTCGATTTTCAAGGCCGCGAGTTGCGGATTGAGTACAACTTCCTCCGCAAAGTCGCCGGCGTCCCGACCAAGTTCCGGCTCAGAGAGCTGGAGGAGGCGACCGATGGTTTCCACTCACTAATAGGCCGCGGCGGATCAGGCTCCGTCTACAAAGGCATACTCAGTGACGACACCGCCATCACCGTGAAACAGATCGATGGCGAGGAGCGCGGCGAGAGGGCGTTCAAATGAATCCTGGGACTAGCAATGGGGAGTAGGGTTGTAAAGGCAATTGCTTTTGTTGATGGGACAGGAAAATTGGA
Source organism: Perilla frutescens (assembly GCA_026008535.1). Classification (NCBI taxonomy): domain Eukaryota; kingdom Viridiplantae; phylum Streptophyta; class Magnoliopsida; order Lamiales; family Lamiaceae; genus Perilla; species Perilla frutescens. The sequence goes on from BRKX01000005.1 coordinate 19,058,798, forward strand.
GATTGAGGCTTCCATGGCTTTCGTCTTTCATTCTATTTTTGTTGCTACTCCCAACAGGATAAATACTACAATAATAAATTGGAGCCTTATTCCCAGCGACCGCTGGAGTACCATAATCGGCTACTCCAGCGGTCGCTGGGGTCAGTCGCGTGCTGGGGTACTCGAGTTCAACTCCTCACCGGCCGCTGGGTTACACCGCTCACCCGATTTTTCAAATCCATCAAAATCTCGTGTCCAGAGGTCGGATTTCATCATTTGTATTTTTAACGTGATTTTGAGGTGAAATCTAATGAAATCCATGACATTTTAAAGTCCATAGATTTTTTAATACACCCGGATTTTAAAAGACTTTAAAAAGTCTGGATTGAATACACCCGGATTTTAAAAGACTTTTAAAAGTCTGGATTGAATACACTCGGATTTTAAAAGACTTTTAAAAGTCTGGATTGAATACACCCGGATTTTAAAAGTCCAACAAAATCCTACAAAATCTTAATTGAATACACCCCCTTAGTTTCTCTTCAAATCAGTTTATCCCTTTAACGTGCTTTCCCTTCAGTTTGTTTTTCCATGAAACATGGTTGTTGTAACTTTCAATTGAAAATGAATTGAGTGTCTTGTCGTTAATGGCTCCTAATGTAACTGTTAATTATATACTCATTGCGTAATTATGAAAAAAGTTAGAGAGTCACAACCACATCTATCCATCATAAAAATGTATCTTCAATATAGCCAAATAAATGTCACATTTTTCTTTATTTCTTGAAATTTGTTTTTTGAGGCACATAATTAGAGAAGAATAGCACAATTGTTTTTAATTTTGAAAATGACAATTGACCTGAATCTAGTATATGTTTATGCAGACCGGCCCTAATATTTTGAGGGCCATGGCAAAATGAAAAGAAGGCTCGAATTTTTTATTGCCAAAACTCTCATTTGTGTAGTGTGGTTGTGTCATCATCCTTATATATATATGTAGGGTATTTATAGATTTTAAATGTAACATTTTATCTAATTTCAAATAAAGGAAATGTTCCACTACTTTCACAATTAACCCAGTATTACCACTATCAACACTAACACACTCCACTAACAATGACATTAAAACAATAACTCATAACCCACTACTCTATTACGCTAATGTAGATAGTGCATTAAAATAAATTCTAAATTAAAATATTTCAACACTCTGCCTTAATTTGAAATTTCTCAAATGACACCAAGCAATTATCTCAATCTTTGAAAGTCTTCAAACTTCACCAGCTTTGTGAAGATATCCACAATTTATTCACGAGTCTTCACATAATTGAGAATCACTTGTTTCTTAGATATGTGTTGTCTAATAAAATAGTATTTCGTATCAATATGCTTGCTCCAATCATGAAACACCATATTTTTGGTTAATGTTATAACCGATTTGTTATCAACATGTATCGCTGTCGGATCTTCTTGTAGAAAGTTTTTGAACAAACTTCTCAACCACACAGCATGACAAACATACAAGGTAGCCAGAACTAACTCGGCTTCACATGTAGACAAAGTCACAATAGGTTGTTTCTTTGAATTACGAGTAAATGCAGAATTTTCCACAAAAATATAAATCCGATAGTACTCTTTCGACTTTCAACATCACCAGCCCAATCACTATCACAATATCCAACAAGCTTAATATCATCAATAGGAACATACAATATTCCATAATCAATTATACCTTTGATGTAACGAAGTATTCTTTAAGCTACTTTTAAATAATCCATAATCAGAGCCTCCATGTATCGACTAACAATTCAAACACTAAAAAGAATATCGGATTTTGTACATGTTAGGTACCTCAAGCTTCCAACAAGACTTCTGAAAAATGTTGGAGAATTCTTCTCGCCATCTTGATCAGAAATCATCTTAGCACCACATTACACTGTGTGCTAACAATTTTTATTTTTATTTTTCTTATAATCTTTCATCTCAATTTTTTTAGAATTTCTTTGGCATATCCTTCTCAAGAAATAAAAATATCATCTTATCTTTGTTTTACTTCAATGCCAAGATAGTAAGACATTAAGCCAATGTTCGTCATCTCAAACTTCTCCGACATTGCACTCTTGATTTCATCAAGCATCTTTGCATTGTTCCCTGTTAAAATCAAATCATTCAAATACAAGCAAACAAACAATATATCACCATCTTTGTTAAATTTCACATATAAAACATGCTCAGTGGGCACTTTCAAAAATTATTCACTTGAAATACGCATCAATGTGATTATTCCAAGGACGTGGGGTTTGCTTCAACTTGCAGAGAGTCTTCTTTTAATTTTAGCATCTTATGCTCTTGGTCTTTCTCAACATAATCCAAAGGTTGTTCAACATAGACATCTTTCTCCAAATACTCAATCCAGAATGTAGATTTAACATCCATTTGATAAATTTTCCAGTGATTTAGAGCTACAATGGAAATTGTAGCGACCCAATTATTTTTATAAAATTTGCTATATTTTCTTTCCAAAAATGATTTTTATGATGCATGTTATATATATATATATATTTAATTTCTTATAAAAATCATGCCAAAATCGTTGTTGTTGTTGTTGTTGTTGTTGTTGTTTTTGTTATTGTTGTTGTTGTTGTTGTTGTTATTGTTGTTGTTGTTGTTGTTGTTGTTGTTGTTGTTACTACTACTATTATTGAAATTTTAATATTTATAAGGCCAAGTTATTATTCATTTTTGCTAAGCCCAAAATATTGAACTAAGGCCCAATTATTTATTTTATATTTTAACATAATTGGGAATTGTCTTCTTCAAGGAGGAAAATGCCATAAAAGAGAAGAGAAGAGAAGTCATAAAAGACCAATTAACAGACATCTTCGCAAAGACAATATCATGACCAAAGTTTGAGACATTACGAGAAAAACTTGGAATTATTAAAATGAGCATCAATGAGCAGTGATGAAAGTTGATGCACATTCTAAAGTAGTTTAGAATATGCTAAATTGTTCTTATGCATAGATCATATATCTAGAATATTATAAATTTTCATGTATAGAATTTCTAGAATTCATTAGATAAACAATTTATAGAGAAATTTAGATATTTCTTAAATATTATTATATAGGTATAATAGAGAATTCTAGAGAAATCTCTAACATTGTCACTGTAGTATATATATGACTTGTACCATTTGTAAAGGGAAAGTTGGAATAAGCATTAAACACTTAGCCATTCCTCTCCATCTTCTTGTTAAATTAGATATATACATCTACTCTGAAATTACCTTCGTGTAAAAATTATTTTGTAGATACATTAATAGTTTCTTACCGAAAAAGAAACTACACTCGATCAATTGTGTTATCCAAATATTGGTAGAGGCCTGGTTAACTCTCTGCCATCTCGATTTCGACGAACACAATATTTGGATTAGCAACATTTTTTATCAGGATGCATGAGTTCCATAAATTGGCCAAGAATACTATTGAAAAGTACTAAGAATCAAAGTAACGGTTAAGAGTTTCAGTATATTCATTGTAGATTTTTCTTGATCTTCATTTCAAGACTGGAGATTGGATAGATGAGAAGTTTGTAATGCCACAAGAGATTATTGAATCAGAAAAACTCATCAAAGCATTTTTATTTGGCTCCCAAATTGATGGGAAGAAAAATTGGAATCTTAAATATCTACGTTTATGCAAAGTGTATATTATAGGAGAGATGATTTAAAGATATTCTTTCGATCTACACTTTGATTGAGACATTGGAATTGTCCAATTGCAAGTTCTTGGTCAAAATTCAGAGTCCTACCCTTCATACATTGTTAATTGAGACTATGCGGAGCCTAGAGCCACGTCAGCTCTAGTACAAACTATGCAGAGCCTAGAGCCCTAATCCCTAATCATTCTAAATCAAGTTAATTGAGACAGCACTCTACCGTTCTTACCTTAGCAGAAATCATCTCTCTCTCGCCATCGTCATCTCTCCTCTGCTGAGTCTCAATTCTCAATTCTGACCGTACCATAGCGCCACTCCCATCACTTCTGCTGGCCTCTGTTGTTCTTTTCTAATTACTCTATCCCTCTCGCCGAGCAGCGTAGCAGGAGCGGCCCTCCCCTCTCACTCGACTTTGCCGCCAAACGAGGAGCAGCCTTTCTCTCACAATTTTGCACCGATGACGAGCTTCTCGACTATTTCTAATGAGGACGTGCAAGGCAATGAAGAAGATGATCCGGAGCTGCAGTTTAAAGGTCCAATGACGCGTTTGCGAGCTAAGAAGTTGCAAGCTTATTTACAAGCTTCTATTCGTCGCAAATTCGAACTTGGTGAAGATGAAGTCAAGGGTAGCTCGAGATTGATCACCATGCTATCCATTGATGATGAAGAAGGAAGCATGAAGACGTGAGAAGAAGAAGGAAGCCATTTGGACGTGTGCATGAAAAGTTATACGCGTTTGCATGGGAAATCGGGAGATGTTGTTTTTTTCATGCAAATGTGGCAAAGACATGGGCCACAAATTAATCTAATTATTTGCAGCCCAATGTCGTGTAACAAGGTCCAAGAATGGCGAGAATTGCAAGCCCAAATCCACTTTGGGATTTATCCTTATCTAGTTAGATTTAGATAGATTTTTCTTATCTTATTTTTGGTAACTCTTGATTTTATTCTAGTTTGACTAGAACTCTTGGATTTTCGATTTCTACTAGGTTTCTAGGTCTAGATTTCGATCTTATTAGCTATTATAAATAAGACTACTATGTTACATTCAAAAGTTAGACAATTGCAAGCAATAAAGACTTTATTCTCAATCTGTCTCATGATCTTTTGTTGATCAAAAATTACATAAAACAATTCTATTGATTTAGCACTTTAATAGTCTTATTTAGGTTCTTCAGGGTATAATTAAGTACTTAGGAGAATTGCTATCCGGAGAAGTTAGACGAGTGCGTTCGGGTTGATTCAACACGGGTTCACCGCTTTGACCTATCCTTCTACTACATCGCCGCCGCCATCACCGCCCATTCCGCCGCTGACCACCGCCTTCATCACCGTGGTTCCAGCCATCTTCGATGTACCAAGTGTCTTCATCGAGTCCTTGTCCCCTTGTTCGAGTTTCTAGTAAGTTTCATCATTTAATTCGAGTCGGGTTGAGTCCTTCTTTAGCTGACGTAGTTCGAGTCCTTAAAGTCTTCCGCCTGCGTATTCTTCGTGTCTTAGAATCATTATCCGGGTCACATCATAAATTTGGCATCAGAGCCACGTCAGCTCTGCTGGTCGTGGTTCAATCCGACGTGTCAAATACGTGTCATTTATCTGTCGTACGTGTCATTTAAATTTAGTATTATTTTGAGTCTATTGTAACCGATTGACATTCATTGAAAAAAAAGAAAAGAAGGCTTCGACAATTCAAAAAAAAAAGAAAGAGCCGCCGATAAAAAAAATCAGATTTGTTTTTGGATTATCGATTTTAATACCTTGATTTTAGATTTGTTTCCATCTATTTAGGGATTCTTAGATTGTGTTCACATTGGTCAAACACATCCAAAAGTCTCTTTCCTTTTTCATTAGATTTCTTACCTTGTTTAGACTTCTTCCATCTTCATCCACATCTAATCAAGATCTTTCACCCTAATCCACTCTAATTTCGATCCATACACCTTGTAGGATTTGAAATTTTCATTCCTCATACTCCTACACCCGGTTCACCTCATACACCACATAGTCCATACACCGTACACCATACGCCCGTGGTCCACATACATCAACCCATTGAGATACTCATCCACACGCCTACTTCTACTCTTAGCAACCTTCCGGCTTGATTTTATCCGTTGGAGCTTAAAGAAGACCCAGAGGAGCTAATCAAGAAGAAGACTGTTTCGATCCACCCACCCCCAAAATCACTCCACATGTGCACCACACATCTTGAGAGGCATACACGAGTGGAAAAATCAAGAGTGACATACACGAGCGTTTGTGAGGAATTGTGAGGTTCTACTTTGCTTTTTCTTCACGTTTATTCATTTTGCAGGTACAATGAAGAAATGAAACAACAAAGAGGCGTCTACTCCACCTCTTAAGGAGCCGAGATCACACAACACCCCAGGCGAGCAGTCCTACTTGTCCGAATCACAGTGGGATGCCAAGTACCAGTATGAATCTCTAGCAAAGCATTTTGAGCGACAGACTCGTCTACTGAAAGACGAACTTGGCAACCAAGTAGCTAAATTGCAAGAGGAGCTTGCAAGGCTTAGATATCAAACGACCGCATCCCAAACGGTCCAAGGAGATCTTGAGAGGCCACTCGAGCCTCAAGAAGAAGAGACGAGGCAAGTTGAGCCTCAAACTAATGCAGAGAGGCAAACCGAGCCTCAAGACAACACAGAGAGGCGTCACGAGCCTCAGACCGAAGCACATGGCCGATGCCAGCAGCAGAGACAAGTCAACAGGTCACTGCCTGTACAGAAAGATATGCAAAGACCGCACCGTGAGCCCGCCTTCGAAGAAGACTATGACTATGGATACGATTCCTATGCAGCCAGTGGTTATGAAGCTGATTACACACCACAAGGGCGAAGAGAATGCCATGGATGATCCCGAGGTCCCCATAGGCGTGCAAACCATGATGATGATGATGGTAGGTGATTGGGGTATTTTTACCTACTTATTTTGGGCTATTTGATGTGATTTCTCAGTGTTAATTGCCTTGTAATTATGTCTTTGTGGAAGAAAGTGTGTTTTGTGAGTGATTGCAGGCAATTAACACAAATGTGAAGGAATTGGCCGAGTTTTGTGGAGATTTATGCAGTCAAGATGATTGAAGGAAATCTGGTGAGTTTACATGCCATGCCGTATGGGCATACTGACCAGAAGGAGTGCAGAGATAGCAGTTTCTGGGCCTGTGCGCGTGAATTTGGGCTGGAGCACGAGTTTTTACACAGCTGATGGGCTTAGACGCGAGTTTATAGTGTTTTACAACCCTTGGACTCTTTATTTTATCTCTTTCCTAGTTTGATTAGATCTAGGATTCTATTTCCTTAATTAAACTACTCTATTAAGGATATTATTTATAGACTAGGATTTATCTCATCCATATATCCTCACGTAGACCAGAGAGATGGAATTCTCTGCAGATTTTATTTTCGTTCTTCTTTTTTCATTCTTTTTATCATTATTGTTCAGAATATTTTGTAGTTTGGATTCAATTATGAATTCGAGCTAGACTCGCTTTTATTCCGGTGAAGATTAACGAAGCCCTGGCGTAATTATACTATGAGATCTAATTGTTCTTTTTATTTTGATTATTTGCATGCATATGTTATTCTCGGTATTTCGAGTCGTTAATTGTTTCGATATTGCTAGGTAGGTGCACATATTTAGTAATTCGGAATTAATTAGTAGCCAATTAAACCGGCCATCCGTAATTGTGGTTTAAGTTTAATTAGTGGTAAAACGGTTCTTCAGAACCAGGGGAATAACAGTTTTAATTCAACGGTCCTGTGTCAGAGTCTGTTAATTATGAATCGGGTTTCTCTAGAACTTAAGGTTGTTGACTCATTAAATCTATAGAGTGTCTCTTACGGTTGTCAGTCGTTTAGAAAAATAATTGGTGAAGTGTCTTCCTCATTATCGAGAAACTACGGAGAAATTAGGCTGCGTCAGTAAGTGTCTTCGGTGGCTATAACCGGTTTGCATGAGTTAATTAAATTAATCTTTATATCGAGGATCGGTTTAGTAAGCTAGGGTGGAGTTAATTGGAATCCGGAATATTTCTTCTAATATTGTACATCCGTTCATTCTGTTCAATCGTGCATCTCTCGATTTATTTTTAATTTCGTTTGTTTAGTTATAATCACAAAAATCTCCGTGAAAGTTTGGTTCTACAGATTGGAATTTTAGAGTAATTCTCGTCGGTCCCTTGGGAGACGATCTCGCTCATCGCTGTACTGTGCAGTATGGGCATACTGACTGTTGTCGGGTTATTTATTTTTGGTGTAAAATGACGCACCAGTTGGCTCAACAATATCAAGATGAGCATACCCGAGTTTGAAGGCCTTCACGATCCTAATATCTACTTAGATTGGGAACGTAAGGTAGAGAAGATCTTTGCATGCTACAACTTTTCAGAGTAAAAGAAGGTGCAACTCGCATGCTTAGAGTTTAGAGGCTACGCAGCCTCATGGTGGGAAATGCAACAAGAAAAAAGGCGCAGAAACCACAATCCACCAATCGACAATTGGGAAGAAATGAAAGGATTCATGCGCGGCCGTTTCATACCAATGCACTATGAAAGAGAGCTTGAAAAGAAGCTCAACCGGGTCAAGCAAGGTACTAGATCGATTGAAGAGTACCACAAGGAGTTGGAGACGCTTTTGAGCCGAGTTGGAAAGTAGGAGACCTTAAATGCTACCATCATTCGGTACATTGAAGGTATGAATCTTGACATTGCATGTGAAGTCAAGCTTAGAGACTTCACCAGTGTAGAAAGAATGGTGCAGTACGCATCGATTGTGGAAAGGCAGCTGAGAGAGGGTCGCCGTCGATCCCACTACAATCCAGCCCCTACACTTAGACTAAAGGTACACCTTCCACATCACTTTCTACCCCTTCTACTAATTCTACACGACCCAGAGGTCCATCCGGACCACCCGAACGGCGTTTCGACCGTTCTACACCACAGTCCAGCCATAGACCCGAGTCTACACCCCAAATCAGCCACGGCCAACTCCTACACGGCCAAACCAAGGTGCAACAGCCCCTAATGCAGCCCCTAATCGTGCTCGTGACATTCAATGTCATAAGTGTCAAGGTTGGGGCCATTTCCAAGCTCAATGTCCAAACCGGCGAGTTCTATACCTGACGGAGTGATGAAGCCATGCAAGGCATTGAAGGCCTTGAACCCGAGCTGCAATTCAAAGGTCCAATGACGCGACTTCGAGCGAAGAACTTACAAGGTTATTTCCAAGTGATGATTCGCAAGAAGTTTGAGGAATTAGAAGATGCAAAGTGCAGCCATACTTTAGTTAATTTATTAACTAATAAAGATCAAGATCATACCATGGAGAATATAGCTTGAAGAGTTGAAGAAGAGAGTAAGAAGAAGTGCATTTGTGCATGGAGCTGTTTTCGCCCTTGATTTAATTTAATTAAGGGGTTGATTTTTATCTAGACTATAGTATTTATTTAATTAATTTAGACTATAGTTTAGATTAGTTTTTAATTAATTTATAAGTATAATTTTCGTTCATAATATCATAGGTTTGACTAGAATTGTATTTAAGGCAATTTCCTACCTTGAATAGAATTCTAGTTTAGGTATTTCTATAGTATAGTTAGAGATCCTTTTGGATCAGGTTTTTAGGCCTTTTTATTAGTTATTTTCATGCATAATAGGCCCTATAAATAGGGGAACCATGTTACTTTGATATTTTAGACATTATTGATTAAAATTGCTTTTGCATTCAATTTGTGTCTCAACCGTTTAAAGCTTTTGATTATTTTCCTTGAAAATATTCATTCTTGAAGCCTAGCAAACTTTGAGTCTTACATCAAGGGAACGTTCTAATTCATATGAAGAATTAGGGTGAACTCGCTATGAAGAACAACTTAGAGATTCATTTTCGTCGTACAAGATACGCCGGGGATTAATCGGGTTGCGATTCTCAACACTACCACCTTCGACCTTCATCAAATGATGTCCTACATCCTTCACCAACGTTCGTGTCCCTCCCAATCCATCAAGACCTAATCGTGTGTCGATCATCAAGGGTTCGGTTCCATTCGGCATCAATTCATCATGTTTTCCACCTATACCGTAAGTCCTTCGAACCATTATCATATCCTATCTTCCCTAGCCGTTCTTAACCCATAAATCTCGTCCCAAATACCATCATCTTCCAGCCATATTATTCGCCCCAAAACAGCCCCTTTCTTGTTGGATTTGTGTTCCGTTTTTGTGTCGTAGTCTAGGTATCATATTTAGGTCTAGATTCGTTCGATCATTGTTTTTTTTGAGTTTCTATTCCTTCAAGTCAGCTTATTTTTGATATATTTGAGTCTTAGAGTCGGGTTGAATCCTTCCAAGTTGACGTGTTCGATTCTAGAAGTCTTCCACACGTTTTGTATCCTGTACAATTTGTCCGGGTTACATCACGGAGTCAAATGAAGTCGAATCAGCCAGTGAGGATGAAAAAGAGCCCGTGGGCAATGCCACACTTGAAGAAGAAGTCAAGAATGATGCGCCCAACAACCAAGTCGATCCGGAAGTTCAGCTCAGTTTGGTCACCATCCGAAGTTTGAGCATCATTCGAGAAGAGGAACAAGAACACCAACGGGAGAACATCTTCTACACCCGTACAGTGATACAAGGTCACACGTGTTCAATGATTATTGACAGTGGCAGTGTGATCAATGCCATTAGTTAATACGCAGTGGCAAAGCTTGGTCTACCTGTTCAACAACATGCAAAGCCTTACAGATTGCAGTGGCTTACAGATAGAGGCGAGATACGCGTGGTTTACCAGGTAAGTGTCTCATTCTCAATCCATAAGTTTTCTAACACTATTCTATGCGACGTTATCCCTATGGATGCGGCACACTTGTTGTTAAGCAGACCTTGGCAGTTTGATCGACGTGTTGTCCACGACGGACGTCTGAACACTTATACCGTCGACATTGATGGGCGAATCAGCACTTTGAGGCCATTATCACCTAAAGATGTCGCTATGGATCAGCAACGCATGCAAGAGAGGTTCAAAGAGGAAAAGGCGAAGCAAGCAGCCGTAAAACGGGCCCCGAAGGCCACGGCCGAGAACTCAACTTCTGGGCAGCCCCTTGCCGTCACCTCTAACCCTCCTAAACAACCTCATTCGGACTCCCTAGCTGTGGAAAAGAAGTTGGAGTCGAGTTCAAACAAGCCTCATGTGAAGAGCTTATTTATTTCAGCAAAAGGAGTTCAGAAAGCCGTTAAAGCAGGTATGCCCCTTGTCCTACTCACATTTAAGAGCAGTGCTACTAATGATTGTTTGCCTAGTGATGTGCAGCCCTTACTTGACGAGTTCAAGGACGTTTTTCCTGAGGAGATACCCGGAGGACTTCCACCAGTGCGAGGAATCGAGCATCAGATCAATTTCATCCCCGGAGCCGTGCTTCCCAACTGACCAGCCTATAGGACGTCTCCCGATGAGACTAAGGAGATAGATAGGCAAGTCAAAGAGTTGTTGGAGAAGAAGCAAATCCGTGAAAGTTTGAGCCCGTGCGCCGTTCCAGTGATTCTAGTGCCAAAGAAGAACAACGAATGACGTATGTGCATGGATTGCCGTGCAATTAACAAAATCACGGTAAAGTATCATTTTCCCATCCCTAGATTAGATGATATGCTTGATGAATTGTCTGGTTCGCGTGTCTTTTCTAAGATTGATTTGCGTTCTGGTTATTTTCAAGTACGTATGCAAGAAGGTGATGAATGGAAAACTGCATTTAAAACAAAGCATGGTTTGTATGAATGGCTTATTATGCCTTTTCGTCTCACTAATACACCAAGCAAATTTATGCGTTTGACGAATCATGTTTTGCGTGAAGTGATTGGAAAGTATGTTGTTGTGTATTTTGATGACATTCTGATTTACAGTGACACGACACATACACATATGCAGCACCTTAGGCACATTTTTGAGTTACTTAGTGTAACACCCCGAAAAATATAGTATTTAAATTTATTTTATAGGTTAGAAATTTCATGAAATTAGAACCCAATTTATTTTGGGCTAGTTGATCATAGTCCTAGAGACATTATAAGACCAATAAAAATCTTGACCTTAGTTGAGTTTTCTAATTAATATTAGAATACATATTATAAAAATAGAGACTAATGGGATCATCTTGATACCAAGATCATTCAAATTGGACTATATTTAGTCTTCCAATGAAATTTATATCATTTGATAATTTGAACCCGGAAATTTTATTCTATCCCAATTGGTTCAATTATTTTCGAACCAATTCAAATTTATGTCCAATTAATCATGTAATTAAATGTATATATATCATATAGATATACGTAAGTAAGTGGAATCATTTTTGTTATATCAAAGAAAATATCTAATTATAATCAATCATGTTAGGAAATGATTAGTAACAATTGAAACATTGTCTAATTAAATTCCTCTGCCAATACGTGTTTGCCGTTTGGAATTGATTGATGGTGTCTAAGTGTGAATAACATTCATGTGTGTTTATCAATAGTTAGATAGGTTTGATGAGTCATATATATATATATAGGCTTGCCTAGTCATAAATATAGGATACTTAGGTATACGTGTAGAATAGATATATATATATATATATATATATATATCTATATATATATTGGGAATTAGAAGTAAGATGGGAGAAATAAAAAAAAATGAAAGAAAAAGGAAAGAAAAAAATCAGAAGCATAATCGGAAAAAAAAAATTAAAGGAAGAAAATTTGGAAGGAAAAAAAATAAGGTAAGGTTTTTAGCACCTAAGTCTTCTTTTGAATTTATTTGGCTATTCAAGTTTTAAAATTTTTATATTGTTGTAACTCTGTGTTATAACTTATAAGTTCTATCTGTATTATTTCTAAATTTATAGTCCAATATTATTTGATATATCAATTTTCAGATTTTGCCCATAATATATTACATGAACCCAACTCCCAAATTTATATTATTCTAGTGCTAATTTAGTACTTGGCAATTCAATTAGCATTTTAGAAAATGTTATATTTTTCCTAAAGGAAATTCTAAATATCATAATTCACTCCTAAATGTTAAATCAAACTTCTTAGCCATTGAATTTAGTTTGATTCATCTTTAACCACTCATATTTGGTCGAGACGAACGGGAAGCATAATAGCATCGCATAAAAATTACACTGCACTTTGAGATCGTCCAGGTGGATTTTTCTATAACTCTCAACTATATTTTTAAATTCGTCCATGAAAAGTATGTTAAATATTTTAATAGCATTGTTTACACAATTATTGGATGTTATGAGACTTCATGCACAAAGGAATTCCGACTTACAAGCATAGACGGTTTACTTTGTAACTAAATGTCTAGATAAGTAACCGTAAAGTATTCATGTGATCACATTGGGTCTCCCATCCAATGAAAAAGAGTAAACTTTGTTATAAAGTACGTTCATGGTTATTTTCTATGATTTATGTAGCATAACAATTTTAAAAAGCATGAAAGAATGACTTGGACGAATAATAATGCCCACTGAGTGTTTTTTGGCACTCAACCCAAATATTTTCAAATGTTTTTCAGGTTTTGGAGATCGAGCTAGCTGATGATGAGTTGTTGGAGTGGGTTTTGATGGTTGACCCTTATATGGTTTTTGCTTAAAACCATCTTTAAATTTATGTTCGTATATTAAATATTAAATATTAAATATTTCCGTTGATACTCTGCAAAAGTTTTAAGTTTGAAAGTTGTTGACCGCAGTGGTCAATTTTTAATTATATATACAAATATTTTGAATATATATAAGGGTTGACCATGAATTTTTTGAATATGTGGCCTGTTTGGATATATATACTGCTTGTTGGCAGGTCATAATTTGATTATGTGAGTCACTGTTTTTGAAAAGCCTTGTTGGAAGTTGATGTTGGAAACGCCTGAGTGCGTGGTTTAAGCAATTTTAAGTTGAGATGCTGCCCATTTACAAATTATTTATAAATTTAAATCTTATTTTTGAAAATTATTTATCACGTAAGCGTGTACGTATTTTTTTGGTGACGGCTTGGTCCTAGTAGGACTGGGGCGTTACAGGTGGTATCAGAGGGGGTCTACGTTATTTTAGGCTTATGATATTTTTAAAATTGAAATGTTTTGAGTACTGTGTTATTGAAATGTTTACCCATAACCCAGCAGCTATCGTCTCGCCAAGCTTACTCCGGGAAGGTACTAAAGTTCATGTTTTGAATTTCTTTAGTACTCTTATGAAAAGTATATGTATATAGGTGTATGTATGATATACAAATACAAGTGATCTCAATGTGTGATTTAAAGCATGGTGAAAAGTATGATTTTATAGCATTGGGAAAGTTGTGTTTTACAAAGCATGGTTACTAGTGTTTTCATGTCAAATCCATTTGATGCATAAACATCATCTAAGCTAGTTTTAGATCAGAACTTAGCTGGATTTGAACATAGACACATTGAACATAAGTATATGGTATGACCTTAGAGCTTCTTTAGCTCACTGGAATTTTATGATCTATATGAATCTAAGTGCACTATATCGTTACCTTAGAATCTTGTAAGTGTATTTGACGATCATAGAATTTATGATATGAAGTACGTATATAAGATGCCACCAAGATGTCAAACTAATCAGGCTCAAAATCCTCCACAAGAAGATACAGCACATATCATCACTCAGTTTCGAACATACCAACCTCCGGCTTTTAACGGTCAGGGTGAACCGACTGAGGCTGAAGAATGGCTATGAATGATGCAATGCACATTCGCATACATGATGTGTACCGACTCTCAGCACATCACATATACAATCTTCCAGCTCACTGTTGATGCTGATCATTGGTGGGAAATGCACAGGAGGTCGTTGACGCCTGAACAGTTTGTGAATATGACTTGGGAGGACTTCAAGCAAGCGGTTATACGAAAATTTGTTCCCATGTGCTATTGGGATCATAAAGAAACTGAGTTTTTACATTTAACTCAGGAAAATATGACCGTTAATGATTATGAATGAAAGTTCAATCAGTTGTTTAGGTATGTTCCACACCTGACGGACACTGATGAGAAAAAAGCTCATAGATTTAATAGACTTACGAACTGAGATTAGTAGTATCATAGCGGGGCGCGGCATGGCCACGTATGCTGAAACCCTTGAACAAGATCAAGATGTGGAATCCTCACTTCGCAAGAATAAGAATAGGGTTGATGAGCCAAAGGGGAAAAGAAAATGGGATGAAAACAAGAATAAGGGTTGCGATTTTGATAAAAAGGCTAGAGTGAGAGGAGGATTAAATCCTAAAGCACAACAAGAAAAACCATTATGTCAAACCTATGGAAAGAAACATAATGGTGAATGTATGAAAGGAAGGAATGTGTGCTATAGGTGCTGGCGACAAGGACATATGGCATATAATTGTTCAATGAATAAGGGAAAAAAAATAGCTAGGCCAGGTCAACCTCTGGCAAGAAATGCTCGAGCCTTTGCTCTTAACCGACAGGATACTGCACGTGAGCCTGGAAATATGGCAGGTATGATTATCATATCAAATATGCCTGTACTTGCATTATTTGACACTGGAGCTTCGCATTCATTTATATCTACCACACTATGCTCTAAGCTAAAACTGACTAAGCAAAAACTTAGTGAGGCCTTAGAAGTGAGTATACCTTCGAGGAGAATCTTAAGTGCTAATCAAATATGCAAAAACATAGATTTAAACCTTGGGTATAGATCACTAAGTGCAGATCTACATGTTTTAGACTTAAGAGACTTTGATATTATCCTCGGAATGGATTGGTTAGAAACTAACCATGCCATAATTTAAGTGTCTTAAAAAGAGCTAATCTTCTAAAGACCAGATGAATTGGAATTTACTTACCATGGATCAAAGTTGGGAATTAAAAAGTAAGAGATATTTTCATAATCAAAGCAATGAAGATGCTTAGAAGAAGGATGCGAATCGTTCTTAGTAAGTTTGATAATGAACAAGTCAGAGAAGGTGGGAATTGATTATGTACCTATGGTGTGAGATTTTTAAGATGTATTTATAGAGGACTTACCGGGTTTACCTCCAGATAGACAAGTCGAATTCACGATAAACTTGCTTCCGGGAGTTGCTCAAGTATCGAGAGTGCCATATCGCATGGCACCAAAGGAGTTGGTGGAGCTAAAAACTCAGCTACAGGGACTCTTAGACAAGGGCTATGTTGGTCCCGGGCGAGTCGATATCCGTTTAGAGGGGGGGTGAATAAACTGATTAAAACTTTTCACTTCAAATGCAGAATAACAGGGCCCTTTGACTCGCATAGTAAAACTTATCTATGCACAAACTTATTGATCAGTTAAGACAGTTTGAGTGCAGCTTGTGTGATATCGTGTGCAGTTCAAAGATATGCAATAATCAAAATAGTACAGCACACAAGCAATTTATAGAGGTTCGAAGTCTCAAACTTCTACGTCCTCTCTTCCTTCCGCAGAAGGGCAACTTCACTATATAACTTGAGTTTCTTTACAAATTATACAATGAAGGTGATGAGACCACCCCAAGCATTGATAAAGAAGAAGACTCAGGCATGATGAGAGTCTAGAAGGCAGTCGGTATGGGCATACTGACTGGATAAAGCTAACGTGTGGAATTCAGCCCAACACGTTAATTTACAAGGCCCAAGTCCATTGGAATTTATCTTTATCTAGTTTAGATTTTTATTATCATTATTTTTGGTCTTTTCAATTTTTACCTTAAATAGAGTTCTAATTAAGGTAGGAATCCTAATTAGATTAGGATATCTTTATTTTTTTTATTTCTCTTAGGATTTTTACTTAGAATTTCGTCCATCCCTTATATCTATATAAAGAGATCAGTTGTGACATTAGTATTTAGACGTTGCATGAAATAAAGAGTTAATTTCTCAATTGTCTCACCGATCCTTTGGTTGATCACATTTATCGATCCTTTAGTTGATCAAACACAATTCTATTAATCTAGCAAATTAATAGTCTTATTCAAGTTCTTCAGGGTACATCGAGTACTTGGAAGAATTGCTATCAAACTTGGAGTTTACGAGAAATTGCATTTCGTCTTCACCGCAAGACGGGGTTCGAGTAAGTTTACTTCTTCTACCTTTCAATTACATCTCCATCATTCATCTACCTTCATCCCTACATTACGCACGTATCATCATCATCCAACACCATAACTCACTCTACAATTCGTCCATAAATCAGTTCTAAGTTATACATGCTTAATTCGTCCTAATTAAAATGTATAACCAATATGTCCAAATTCGCCCAATCCATTGTTTATTTGATTGTATTTTATCTTAGTTGAGTCATATTTCTAAGTGTCTTAGGTGTTTAGCATTTATTCGGGTCTTATTTTTCATAGTTTAGTCGTTTATTTGTGTCTTGTTATCTGTCGGATTGAAGCCCTTCATTCGCCTGAAGTGTTTCGATCTAAAAATCTTCTACTTGCGTATATCTCGTGTCTTGGATTCATTGTTCGGGTCACATCATAAATTTGGCATCAGAGCCACGTCAGCTCTGCTGGTCGTGGTTCAATCCGACATGTCAGATTTTCTATCCTACGTGTCATTTAATTTTTTGTACGTGTCTTTTAATTTTTATGTTTCGAGTTGTAATCTGATTGTTATTAATTGAAAAAAAAGAGTAAAAGAGCAAAGGGATCGAAAATCCCTACAGCAAAAAAAAAAGTTCGTCAAAAAAAAAATCCGATTTTTATTCTTGTTGGATTCGAATTTTATTCCTTGTTTTTAGATTTGTTCCATTCTAGATAGATATTTAGGATTTGTTAGATTGTGTTCACACTTGGTCAAACTTATCCAAAAGTATTCTACCTTATCCATTAGATTTCCTACATTGTTTAGATTTCTTCCATCCTAATCCATATCTAATCAAGATCATCCATCCTTATCCATCATAGATTTCGATCCTTACACCTCTAGGATTCGAAATTCTTCATCCCACCCATATACACCCGGTTCACCTTATACACCACATAGTCCATACACACATACACCCATACACCCGTGGTCCACATACACCAATCAGCAGGTTTACCTACACCATCTATATAGCAGCCCCATATCATCAAGTTAGATAGATCCGGTCCGACTCCGCCCGAATCAATTCAGAGATGCCGATGGTCTACACCGCAACAAGATAACCATCCCAGAGTTTGAGGGGCTATACGATCCAGAAGCGTACCTAGATTGGGAACGCAGAGTTGATAAGTTCTTTGAGCGCTACTACTTCCCCGAGCCAAAGAAAGTGCACTTAGTTTCCTTAGAGTTTAAAGACTACGCAGAAACATGGTGGGAATTCCAGCAAGATCGATGCCACCGAGACCACCTTCCACCTATCGACATATGGCATGAGTTGAAAGATTTGATGCGGAAACATTTCATTCCAGACCACTACCAATGGGAGTTGGAGGAAAAGCTATACAAGCTTAAGCAAAGAGATCGAAGTGTAAATGCCTACTACAACAAAATGATTGAAGCCATGAGACGAGCTGATATAGAGGAGTATCTAGAAGATACCATGGATAGATTCCTAGCTAGTCTATGAAGGGAAATCCGAGAAAAGGTAGCATTGTATCACTTCGACAAGTTGAAGGACATGGTGCAATTAGCCATTGAGATAGAGAAGTGGTTGGAGAGTCTAGAGATGAGGCAAAATGAAGTGGTTCAAGTAGAGTCAAATGTAGAGTTGTCACCTAGAGCTCATCGCCAAACAGCCCCGTTTTGTTGGAGCCAACCTGAGTCATTCGAGGAGTTCCTACGTACCTATGTACCACCTACACGGCCTGCATCACTAGTTCAGCTAGTCATGGATGTGCCAAACCAAGCCAGCAACATTCAAGAGGAGATCCACGTTGAGTTACCATCTGAGATCGTTGCCATCAAAGAAGATTCTACTTTTGAGGTAACAATTTCAGTTGATGCACCTATAAAAGAAATGGAGATCAATGTTGCAGTTGAGGAAGTTCAAGTAAATGAAAAGTTGGAGGAATTACAACCATGTTCTAAAAAGGAGATTGACATCAGTGGAACAATGGTTGAAGATCACAAGGAGTTTGAACCAGTTATCGAAGATGTTCCATTGGGTATTGATGTGCCACCAGACTTATTCGTGGTTCCCATATCCAATCATTCTATAAAGTTAGAGTTTCAACCATTTGACATAAAATGGAAGCTTTTGAAGTTGTGTGTTATGCAACTTGTGCAAAAGGAGTTCGATGGTCGTTCCGTGTTCGTGTTTGATCCAGGAGGTTCGAATTCGAGGACGAATTCTTTTCAAGAGGAGGGGAATGATGAGACCATCCCAAGCATTGATAAAGAAGAAGACTCAGGCATGATGAGAGTCTAGAAGGCAGTCGGTATGGGCATACTGATAAGGCAGTCGGTATGGGCATACTAACTGGATAAAGCTAATGTGTAGAATTCAGCCCAATAATAGTCCTACACGTTAATTTACAAGGCCCAAGTCCATTGGGATTTATCTTTATCTAGTTTAGATTTTTATTATCTTTATTTTTGGTCTTTTCGATTTTTACCTTAAATAGAGTTCTAATTAAGGTAGGAATCCTAATTAGATTAGGATATCTTTATTTTTTTGATTTCTCTTAGGATTTTTTACTTAGAATTTCGTCCATCCCTTATATCTATATAAAGGGATCAGTTGTGACATTAATATTTAGACGTTGCATGTAATAAAGAGTTAATTTCTCAATTATCTCATCGATCCTATGGTTGATCACATTTATCGATCCTTTGGTTGATCAAACACAATTCTATTGATCTAGCAAATCAATAGTCTTATTCAAGTTCTTTAGGGTACATCGAGTACTTGGGAGAATTGCTATCAAACTTGGAGTTTACGAGAAATCGCGTTTCGTCTTCACCGCAAGACGGGGTTCGAGTAAGTTTACTTCTTCTCCCTTTCAATTACATCTCCATCATTCATCTACCTTCATCCCTACATTACACACGTATCATCATCATCTAACAATCATAATTTCATCCATAACTCACTCTACAATTCGTCTATAAATCAGTTCTAAGTTATACATGCTTAATTCGTCCTAATTAGCACGTATAATCAATATATCCAAATTCGCCTAATCCATTGTTTATTTGATTATGTTTTATCTTAGTTGAGTCATATTTCTAAGTGTCTTAGGTGTCTAGCATTTATTCGAGTCTTATTTTTCATAGTTTAGTCGTTTATTTGTGTCTTGTTATCTGTCGGATTGAAGCCCTTCATTCACCTGACGTGTTTCGATCTAAGAGTCTTCCGCTTGCGTATATCTCGTGTCTTGGATTCATTGTCTGGGTCACATCAGAAGGATAGTTGGCTGAACCTGGTAACTGCTCGCTACCTCAGCGGGTCGACGACTCACACTTGAAGTCCCTAACTGCTCGCTAGGAAGGTAGGTGCTATTGTCGTCTTTACAAGGTTTTAGATC
This sequence comes from Perilla frutescens, assembly GCA_026008535.1. Lineage (NCBI taxonomy): Eukaryota > Viridiplantae > Streptophyta > Magnoliopsida > Lamiales > Lamiaceae > Perilla > Perilla frutescens. The sequence continues at coordinate 19,078,998 of BRKX01000005.1, forward strand.
TCTTTTGATCTTCAAGAGATTAGTCTTGAACAGGGGTTATCAACTGATGTGCTCCTTCAATTGAGCTGAGTAGTTGATTGTTGTCTTGCTGAAACTGAGAAGACTTCCTTGGCTGGATTGTCAACAGCTGGCTAATTATCTTGACTCTGTGAAATTCTTCTTCTCAGTTGGACTCTCGCAATTTCTATCAAATGCTGAACTTGAGCTTGAGTAGGAGGGAGAAACAAAAGCTCTTGCTTGTATATGCGAAAGTTGTGTAGGTGAAGGATTCTTCTTGGCTCTCTATTGTGCATTTTTAAACTCTGATTCACTTGTCTTTTATAGAGGAGTGATTTTATGACCGTTGAGTTCCATTATCCATTGATCGGTGGCTCTGTTGGCTCATCAATGGAAGATGATCGCTTGGAGCTTTTGGTTAAAGTAGCCATTACTCTGCCAATCGATCTTCATTGGATATTTAGTTCCAGGATCTTTTTTGAAGCATTTATTCCAAGATTCGGTGGTTTGAGCAATAAACTCCAGGGTTCTCTGGCTTCAACTTTCTTGGCAGTTTTGAGTTCCAGTTGGCAGTTCTGGACTTGTCAGCTGAGTTTGACTATTGCTCCAGTTGGCAGTTTTGAGCTCGTCAGCTGAGTTTGGCTATTGCTTCAGGTGGCAGTTTTGAGCTTGTCAGCTGAGTTTGACTATTGCTCCAGTTGGCAGTTTTGAGCTTGTCAGCTGAGTTTGTCTATTGCTCCAGTTGGCTGATTTCTCTTGAGATTTCTTGTCAGCTTGACTAATCGCAAGCTGCCTGACTACAGTTCTGGCCTTCAGCTGATCTGTCCTGTTTACTCTAGTTTGGTCATCAGTTTGATACTTTCAGTCTTCAGTCTAAACTGATCTCTTATCAGTTCCTTTAGTTGACTCTTTTCTCCCTCAGCTTAGCTGACTTAGTTGTCAGTTTGTTTCGACTGATTCAACTTCTTGACTCCTCAGTTGAGTTGACTTCTGACTGAATGACGTATCTTTAAACTTGCAGACCATACTCTTGATTGGTTGACTTTGACTTTGCTTGACTTCCTTTTTGATGATGCCCTGGATTGATCAGCTCCGATCTACAACTTGAATTTTAGTCAGTTTTTCATAAATAATTTTGACATCTCATCAAAACCTAATCTAGGGATTCCGTGATAGTTTTTCTTAACAATTTCTCCCTTTTTGATGATGTTAAAACTTTGTTGATGATGATGGAAAAACTGCAAGTGTAGCAAGTTTGCTTAAGCAGTTTCAGAGCAAATTCAGAGCAAGTTTGAGAGAAAATTTGATTCATGATTTTCGTTCAAGTATCAGAGCATTTGTCATTAGCATTTGTCATTCATGCTGTCATTCAAGTATTAAAGCATTTGTCATTAGCATTTGTCATTTATGCTGTCATTCAAGTATTAAAGCATTTAATATATGCATGTAATTCAAGTATTAGAGCAATTAGACTTCAAGTTTCAGAGCATTCTCTCATTCTTTCACTTTGGACATGCTTTCATTCCAGTATTAGAGCATTTTTCATTCAAGTATCAGAGCATTCAACCATTTTTCATTCAAGTATCAGAGCATTATCTGAGCATTCAACTTAATCATACTTGAAGTATCAGAGCATGAGCATTATAAGCATGATCGAAATGTATATTATATATATTCACTTTAAAGCATATTATATTTTCAAGAGTAGTTAAAGCTACTAATCTACTCCCTGAAAATTGCTCCTTTGCTCCTTTTCTTTCTGCTCGATTCTCCTCTTTCTTGGACTCCTTGTATTCTCTATGCTTCCTCCTGAAGCTGATCTTCCCCCTCATGATGAATTTCTCTTTGAATTTGATCCCAAAGAGTTAAGCATCCATCATATTTCTGTCCTTCTTCCCCCTTTTTGGCATCATCCAAAAGGTGGAATGGATCGCATGATGGTAGTGACAAGTTTGGCATGAAGGTGAACACAGTTGCTAAATTGTCATCATGAACTGAGGGAACTGAAGGAATTTGCATGGGTGAGGAGAGCCATGCATAGGCTTCTTCAGTTGTTATGAACTGACCTTGAGCAGAGGAGAGATAGGCTTCTTGCTCTCTGAAGTTCATCGAGGCCAAGGTGTTGAAGATCTCATCGGTTGAAAAGATGGGTGGATCATCAATGAAGGGTGTGCATGAGGAGTTGGCCGGTTCATTGTCGGGGAGAGGAGCATCAGCTGGTATACTCAGCTGGATTCGCTTGATCATCAAATCCATTATCTCTGAAAGCGTTGGTGGCGAGGAGAGCGAATGATTCATCCAGTTTCTACTCCATGTTCCTTCATTGATCCAGAAGGTAGAGCCACGGGTGCAGATGAGGTAGAACATTGTTGACTCATCCAGTTGAAATTGCCATATGTGGTACTGCAGGTACCCCACAGTTGGTCGAATAGAGAGGAGTCTGTGTCCTTAACGAGACCGAAGCAGCTTCTCAGCTGATGGTCTAGAACTGCTTCAAACTCAACCTCAATGGAGTCACATTGGACTAATGGTAGAGGTTGGGAGCTGGCTGATATTGTAGGCCGATCACTCAGCCTTGAAAGAGGTTCGCTCTCAATCATCAGCTCTCTTTCATCAGATGAGCGGACGGGTGCCTCCAAAGGTGCCTTTCCACGACCTGAGTTGGAAGGCCCTTGTCGATGTGAATGCTTCGGGATCGGATGGCAGTAGATAGTGGGGAGCATGTCCCTTCTTTTGAGTTGTTCGCCAGTTGGGATGACATCATCAAATTGGCTTTGAATGATATGGCATATGCGACTCATAAACCCGATCTTCTCACGAAATGAGCCAGTTGATGGGTCATATGCTGCTCGCTCTACATTAGCTCGCAGTTGAGCAAGATTGAAAGAGGCCCAGTCGGCTTTACATCCAAAGTAGAGAGCGGATGTGAGATGGGCTTTGATGTCCGAGAATTGGACTGTCTCAAAGTTGCCATGTAGAATATGGCCGGTGATATCTAAGAGTTGGAGGATATCATTGGATATACTCTCCTTCAGCCTGTGGGAACAGTCGTGGTGGCGGACGTGAGGAAGCTTCCAAGCATCCCATAGTGCGTATTTGCAGGGCAATTTCAGGGTCATGACATCTGGACCGTCGCCTGGAAGGTGAAGGGTAGACATCATCGTCCCTTTCATCACTGTGATCGTCTTGCTCCGGACGGTAGAAATGATGTTGTCGTCGGAGATTGTTGCGTTGTAGTAGAATTCCGCAACATGGGAAGATAAGTGCTTGAGCAGCACGACCGTCAAAAATGGTAACAGGCCAGTTGCCTCCAATGGCCTATTAATCCTTTGAAAGTGTTCGGAGCCGAGACGTGCATTAAGATACTCTAGACTTAGAGTCTTATCTTTCTTCAGCTTCTTAATAAGTAGATTTGCATCTACCGTCTGAAATGGGGGCTTCATATCTTCAAAAAGATGTTGTTTTAGTTTAGAGAGCAAGTATTTTTGAGAAGAGAGAGAAGACTAGCAGATGATCAAAGCAAGAGAGAGAAAGGGTTTGCAGATGATCGGAGCCTTCATCTCTGTGCACATATTTATTTAGCTTTGCATGTAGGAATCGAGGGCACTCGATTGCTTTTCTTAGCTGATCAGCCATCCGATTTGATGGAGGATTAGCTGAATTAATGATGCTTACATCTCAGCTGTTTGATGAAGAAGTAACTTTATGATCTTGTGGCTGAGAAGTAGCGACTCTGAAAATGGGGTAGTTGCCATAAATAGCAAAATATTTTCTGCAGATCTTGCTATTTATATCTCAGTAAAAAAAATATTTTCTTTTTCAATTTTGAAGAGTTGATTTAATATCAACGCAGAGATATTAATTGCAGCATTGTGAGATAGAACCCTATTTTCAAATTGTAACCGTTGAGTATAATATAAGAAATTTCATAATCGCAATGGTAAGAATGTAATTATGATAAGCTTTGAGAAATTAAAAAAACTTATCCGGATTCAGTTGGGATACAGTCCAACTGATTGACTGCTTTGGCGGTTGAATGATCAGTTGAGTCTCGCTTCTCAATTGTCGCTGAAGAACTGGCTGAAGTTGAAGCTGTAATTGAACTGAATTGATCAGTTGGCTTGATCAGTTGCTTGGCTCTCAGTAGACAGTTTCCGCTTCTTGAAGGGCCTAGCCGGACTGGCTGCACTGCTTCTATTGGAGAGAGTTTTGGTCTTTGGCAGTTCAGGCCTTGCAGTCCTCCGGGCTTGGTGAAGGTGAAGCTGGATGGCAACTGACGAGTTTTTCATCCTTTGACTAAGGGCATTGTGAAGTTCCCTTTGGCGATGATCGAAACTGATCATTTTTCATAGGCAATTGCATGCCTTTTGAGCTAGATGTGAGCAGTGGAGTGACATAGCTCTTGGATAGGAGGCTTGGTGATGTGGCAGTGTATTCATCATCACTATCGCTCTCGTCAGCACGCCTTGGATTCTTCTGGGTAGCCACAGCTTCAGTTTGTGAAAGATGTGGTTCTATCCTTTCAACGACCGGTGGAATTTGTCGGGATGGCTCAGCTGACTGACTTGATAGATTATCAAAGTTCAGTTTTCGACAAAGCGAGCCAGCTAGGCAGTTGACTGGTTGATCTGCAGTCCCAACTGCTTGAGACATGATGTTGGTCTTGATTTCTGCTAATAGGGCAGTTGCTGGAATCTTGTTGACAAACCGGTGATTCATGATATGCTGGACTTGCACAATGGTTGGAGGGAATGGATTTGATGATCCTATCCATTTAATGCTCCATGTTTCTTCACGTTGCCAGTAGCTCATGCCATGAAAGACAGTTAGCAGAAAGTGAGACTGGATGGACATAGAATGTCTCCAGTTATACCAGTAGAAATACCGGTGGAGTTGTTTGAACAACTCTTGGTCACATTGTGCAACAAAAGCAAAGTGAGTGAGAAGGAGATTGGTCACTTCCTTTTGTGCACCTTTGACTGCATATTCACCACTATAAAAAGTGCGAATATTCTCTTCAGTCAGCTGGAGAGGAGGGCATGTACTTCTGAAGTAGTCCGCTCCGTAGTTTGGATGAGTGATTCCAAGGAATGGAATGAGCTCATCTGGATCAGAGCAAACCTGGAAGTCAACTTGTGTCCGTTCTTTGATTTTGGAGATTGAACGGCGTTGGCAGTTGAGTTGCTCGAAGAGGGGTTGCCTGTCTTGGCTTTGGCTTTTCTCTTTTTCCTTAGTGACTGAAGATGAGCAGTTCCTTTCTTGGGAATCCAGTCAGAGATAAGAACTGGTAGTGACTCATCATTTGGAAGCTTCAGCAGGTCTTCAAGTATTTTACTCATTCTTAGAACAAGTCCAACCTTGGACTCAAATTTACCAGAGTTCTTTGAGTCAGAGGCCTTGATGACTTGATGCTTGAATTGTTGGAAGACAAATTCTGCCCAGTTTGTTTGTCGCCCTTCAGCAAGGTGAATCATAACCTTGTATCTCTCTTGGGTGAGTTGACTCAGGCTTCCAATGGCCCCGAACATCATCTTGTTCGTTATGTCAAGTAGAACTCCATACTCGGGCTTCAGGTCAGTTTTAGTGGTTGTAAAACTGAATTGCTTGTCGTAGGTTGAAGCTTTCCATTTTCTCCAGTATGACTCTGCAGATTCCTTTAGATCTTGAACGGATGAACCTTTCTGTGGGAGTTGGAACACTTCTCCAATTGTTCTTTCAGTGATTTGAAGTGGTCGTCCTTGAATCACTGATGACACTGTCTTTCCATCTGCAGATAATTTTGCTTGAAGTAAAAATTCACTTACCAACTTTTGTCTAAAGAACTTTGGTGGTGTTTCCAGGTAGTAAAGAATTTCTGTCTTATGAAGATTTGACAGAAGGATTGGGTTGTTTGATTCATTTAGAATCAATTGAAATTTCTTCATATCAAGAAATTTATCTCTCATAAGTTGTTCTTTGAAAGAATTTGAAGATCTGGATAATTCGGCCATCTTTGAGGTTGGCTGAGATTTTGGGAATTTAAGATCTTTTGAGAGAGAGTTTTTGACATTGTAGAAGGAGGGGGCTTTTTGAGAGGTTTGAAAGAGAGGGGCTTTTTATGAGTGTTTGGACAGGTTTATAGATCTAATAGTTGGAATGGTACTAGCCTCTGGTCTCTTTTGGTCGTTGGCAATTAATGACTTTGACACGTGTCATTATTTTGCAATGGTCAAAATTTCAAAATAAATTGAAATAAAAAAGATAAACTTTTATAAATATGTCAAAAGATAATTTCAAACTGATTAACAAGAAGTACACTTAGGGCTTTTCTAATCAGGTTTAATTTGATCAGCCACTTAGTCCTTCTTGTGATCAGTTTTCCTTTTCTTGGCCAGCGGTTCAGTGAGGTCCTCTTCTTCATTCTCATCACTGCTTTCTGACTCAGTTTCAGCTGACTAGAGCCTTGGATGGGCTTGCAGCTGCTTGATCTGCTCTGTGTGCAGTTTAATCTGTTGCTGCAGGGACTGGATCAGCTCTTCATAATACGAAGGGAGCTGGACTATTGAACTGCTTGTCTGAGCGATGAACTGAGCTGCTCTAGAGTCCACTTCCTCTCCTGCTTCAGTTCCAACAAGTTCCTCGCAAGGAACTGTGTGGGATATTTCTTCTGCTTCCACACTTATTTGGTAGACAAGTTGATCATTTCTTTGACTTGTCTGATCAGCTGACTTGTCTGTAAGAGCTGGCTCTGGATCAGCTGGAGGAATAGATGATGTGATTCCTCTTTCAGCAGTTGGATCTTGTGAGGTAGCTGTCTGGGTTTCAGCTGGCTTTTCAAATTGATGAGTCTTCTCAGCTGATTCTTCTGACTCTTCAGGAATAATGTTGATTTCAACTTCAACTTCGTGAGGAGGTTTCTCAGGGTGAAGTTCTCTCATCACCTCATCAATGATATTATCCTCTGAGTTGTATATTTGATCACTCACGGCAGTTGATGGCTGTCCAGTTTGATGGCTTTGTGATTTCTTCTTTAATTGATTGAATAGACATTTGTGTTGAACATGGGGGTGTGACCATCTTTCTCGTTCCATTTCTGTAGTGATGACTGGCAATGTTAATCTTTGAATCTTGCACAGTTTATCAAACACGTCTTTCATCGATCCTTCAGCTGGGTTTGAGCACTCTTTCCTCAGTTGTAGCTGCCTTATAAGGTGTTTGCCCTTAGTGATACTTGTGTTCTCACTGTCTGTCCACCATAGGCTCCATTCTTCCTCTCGCCTCCAGAAACTCATCCCATGGAATGCGAGCAATGAGAGGAAATGCTCTGACTAATATACATGTCTCCACAAAAACCAGTATATGTACCTGGTCAAGATGTGATAGAGCTCCTCATGACCAGTTAGTTCCTGGGCATAGTGTTGAGCCATGTACTTTTGTGTGGTTTCTTCAGCCCATTTCTTCACGGACTCTCCTTGTGAGTAGGCTCTTATATTTCCTTCAACTTGGGCCATTGGTGGGCACGTCATTTGGAAGTAATCAGCTCCAGCTCCATTGTGAGGAATCCCTCTTGCAGGGATGATATCTTCTAGATTTTCGGACGGAGCTGTATCTTCAACAGTTAAATTTGGTGGGATTGTTGGATCTTGTATAGGACTTGATTCCTTTCTTCTTCTGGACTGAGAAAGTACGATTCTTCTCCTTTTTGGTTGACCAGCTTGCTTCTTCTTTGGAGCTGATCTGACAGCTGCTTGCCTAGCTGATTGTCCGATGATGTCAGTTCTGGTGGCAGCTGAGCTTTGTTGCCTGAATCTCTGAGCTATAGGGATGTCATCATCAGAGTCATCAGTAACTGGCTTCTTTCCCTTGCCTTCAGCTGCAGGCTTCTTTCTCTTTGGCTGGTCAGTTTGCTCAGGATCAAGCTCCACAATTTTGAGAGGTTTCGAAATGAAGTCATTACTGACTATCGTTTTGAACTCTGTTTCATTAGCCATCCAGGGAAACTGTTTCTCTAGAATGATGCTGACCCGACTGATATATCCAATTCATTGAGGGAATTTCTCGCTGTCCCAACTTCTCTCAATAATGATATCAACATATCTCTTGAGTTGTTCAAAGAAATATTGTGCCCAGATGATCTCCATTCGGTTGTAGATGGCAGCGCAGATTTTGTACTTCATTGCTGACATTTCAGACTGACTGCCGGTTGTTCCTACCATTATCTTTGAGGTGATGGTAGCGAGCACCTGAAATTCATCTTACAGTTTTGAGATGAGATGATTGCTCTTAGGACGTGATTGGTACACTGAAATGGAATGAAATAGAATAGTCATTCCTATGTCCATTCTCATTCCACCGATTGGTATGGTTTAAAATCGAGAATCACCATTCCCGATGGAATCCTATTCCCAAAGGAAGGGGAATAGTCATTCCACCCACCCCATGGGTTTAGCTATTTCCAACGACCAAAAAAATTAATATATGATATATTTATACATAATCATGTTTTATAATATTATTTTATCATATTTAGAAAAATAAATAAAAAACCAAATTAAATAATTTGTTATTATTATTATTATTATTATTATTATTTCTTAATTATTTTTATATTATTTATTTATTTTCAAAATATAATTTAAAAATATATGTTAAAATCAAATTTTGATAGCTTTTATAATTTTGTTGAAGAAAAATGAAAGTGATGCCGAAATAAATATACCATAAAAATATGTTATAATACAATATAAAATATTTATATATTTTATATACTTTAATACATTCAAATGAAAAATTGAAATATTAAAGTATTTTTCTATGAAGTAAAAATATTTTTATTAACTTGTACAAATTATTCTATATTGATTAATTAAATATTTTAGAATAAAATTTTTCAATAAAATAAATAAATTATAATTTTCTAAAAAAATTAGAAAAAATCATATACTAAAAATGAAAAATGACATTTAGAAATATAAATGATAAATTAAGGCACGTGTTGATATTTATTAGCTACTACATACAATTTATTCAATTACAAGAAAATTTTAAAGTAAATAAAATATTCATTATATAAGATAAAAAAATGATATTTCATTTCGATCTTCATTCTGTGGACATACCAATCATAAGAATCGTCATTCCATTCAGACCATCATTCTATTCCTAAGTTCATTCCATTCATACATAATTCCATTCAATCATACCAATCACCTCCTTATATGGTTGAGTTTCGCCTTCCTTTTTCCAGAAATCATAAGCTTCCTGGAAATTGACTTGAACGTCTTCCAGCTTGAGTCCGTTGTGGGTAGATCGAACATGTTGCTCAGAGACTCAGCTGTCACGATAATAACTTGTCCTCTTACTTCCGATCTGATTTCTTTGGGATTTGAAGATCCATTTGAATTTAAGTAAAATTCAGCAACTGGGTATGTGTAAATCCGTTCTGGAAATACCTCAAGAAACTTCTTCAGCTTGGCCTGAGAAAGCTTTTCGACGATCATTCTACTAAGAGGGGAAGCTTGACAGGCTTGAAGGAATCCGGCTGGATTGAAAAACTTATCTCTGTCGAGTTTTTCGCAGAATACTGTAGAATCTTCTCCAGACTGGCGGAAATTGAATCTTTTGCGAGTTGGGTTTTGAGCCATAATTCTTCGAAGAGAGATTAATTTGAGAGGCTGAGGAATTGATCTTTCAGAGCTGAAGAGTTTTTGTTTTTGACGAGAGATAGATAGAAAAAGATAGATCTTCAGTAAAAATTGGGAAGCTTATCTCGAGTATTCAGCCGCCTTATTTATATAGAGAGATTAGGCTCATCCAACGGTTGTGTCGCTTCATATGCCCAAATTAAACGGTCGGATTAAATCAATCGACCCGTCGATTGGCTTTTCATTTCTATCCGTTGGGGATAAATTGAAGGAGGAGAGAGAAAGTTCAATGATAATATTTGAGTGACACGTGTTTTTACCGTTTTCATTATTGAAACCTTTTGAACTTATCTTTTCTCTCTGGCAGTTTCTCCTTGGCTTGAAACTGATTACGTCATCAGTTGGCTTCCACTGTAACTGATGATCTTTCTGTTGATCAGTTTCAACTGAGATGTCTTCTCATCAGTTCCGAACTAGTCTTGACTGCTTGGACCTTCATTCAGTTGCTTCTTAGTTCAGCTGGTCTATCTCCTTTTGAGTTGATTCCAGTTTCTATGATTCCTTCATCAGTTTGATATATTTGCAGCTGGTATGTTCTGCACAACTGACTGGATCATCAGTTTGAGCGATTAAACTGATGATTTAGTTGAGCTCATGCGGTAAACTGATCATCTTCAGTTTACTTTCCTTTCCACAGCTTCTTGTCTTTACTTCAAACTAATGGCTCATGTGTCCAACTGATCAGTTTCTTGCCTTTTTAGTTCAGTTCCACTCTTCAGCTAGAATGGATTCATGACCTTTTTCTTCCAGTTGATTATCTTCATCCTGTGATGCTGGCTCAAGTAATCCCAACTGTATGCATAGCTCTATAAACCTTGCTTCAGGTAATGGTTTGGTGAAGATATCAGCTATCTGCTTCTCAGTGTTGACATATTTGGTGCATATGTCCTTTTTTTCGATGTAATCTCTGATGAAGTGATGTCTTATGTCAATGTGCTTGGTTCTTGAATGTAGAATTGGATTTTAAGATATCGCAATTGCACTATTGTTGTCACAGTAGATAGGGACTTCTTCAGTTTCAACTTTGTAGTCCTTCAACTATTGCTTCATCCAGAGTATCTGAGCACAGCAGCTTCCAGCAGCTACATATTCTGCTTCAGTTGTTGACGTGGCAACTGAGTTCTACTTCTTGCTAAACCAGGATATCAGTTTGCTTCCCAGAAACTGACATGTTCCACTGGTGCTTTTTCTGTCGATTTTGCATCCACGTAAGTCTGAGTCTGAATAACCAATTAGACTCAAACTGTCATCTCCTGGGATACCATAGTCCAAGATTTATGGTTCCTTTGAGATATTTGATAATCCTCTTAGTTGCTTCGAGGTGGCTTTTCTTTGGGTTGGCTTGAAACCGCGCACATAGACCGACTGAATAAGAGATGTCTGGCCGGCTAGCTGTTAAGTAAAGTAGCGACCCAATGATTCCTCTGTAATATGTTTGGCTAACTGATTCTCCTTCTTCGTCGAGAGTTAGCTGAACTGATGTGTTCATAGGAATCTTGAGAGTTTTTCCTTTGCTTACTCCAAACTTCTTTACTAGCTCCTTGGTGTACTTCGTCTGGCTGATAAAGATCTCATCTTTCAGCTGCTTCACTTGGAGTCCTAGGAAGAATGTCATTTCTCCCATCATGCTCATCTCAAATTTGCTTGCATCAGTTGAGCGAATCGGGTGCATAGATCTTTGCTTTTTGATCCAAAAATTATGTCATCCACATAAATTTGAACCATTAATATCTCAGCTGATTGTTCTATTCGGAATAGAGTTCGATCAATGACTCTCTTTTGAAACCCATTTTTCAACAAAAATGTTATGAGAGTTTCATACCATGCTCTAGCAGCTTGTTTCAATCCATAAAGGGCTTTCTTCAGTTTGAAGACCTAATCACCAATTTCCAAGCCTGGCGGTTGCTCGACATACACGTCTTCCTTGAGCATTCCTTGAAGAAAAGTACTCTTGACATCCATTTGGTAGACTGTGGAATTGAAGTGAGCTGCATAGGCTAGGAATAATCTGATGGCTTCCAGTCTTGCAACTGGTGTGAATGTCTCATCAAAGTCAATCCCTTCACTTTGTGAGTATCCTTTGGCTACCAGTCTAGCCTTGTTCCTTGTGATCACTCCTTGTTCATCTAGTTTGTTGCGAAAAACCCATTTTGTACCAATGACCTTCTGGGTCTTTGGTCTATCAATAAGGAACCATACGTCATTTCTTGTGAATTGGTTCAGTTCTTCTTGCATGGCCATGATCCAGTCTGAATCTTCTAAGGCTTCCTTGACGTTTGCTGGTTCAGTTTGAGATATGAAGCATGTGAATAGTGCATGCTCAGTTGAACTTCTGGGTTGGACTCGACTTCTTGGATCACCAACTATCTTGTCAGTTGGGTAGCTTCGGAGCCATTTGGGCAAGATAGCTTTAGCTAGATCTTCAGCTGGTTCTTCTGTGATGACGTCTTTAGTCGCCCTTTCATTAGTTGGTTCGGCATTTTCGTCTGTTCTTCCCCCTGTTTCAGTTGTGGGGTTTATGGTCTCAGCACGATTTGTGTCTTCATTGACCATATTGTTCTCAACTGGTTTAGTACCAGTTTCATTGCCTTCTTCTAGTGAAACTTCAAGCCGCTCTAGAACAATGTGATCCACATAGTCCTGCGAGTTCTCAGTTTCACTAGGTAGTTCTTGAATTGATGTGTCTATTCTTTCTTTGTTCTTATACTCATTAGCAAATTCATCAAACACCACATGACATGTTATTTCCACAACAAGAGTTCGTTTATTGAACACTCTGTAAGCTTGTGCATGAGGAGAACTATATCTAAGAAATATTTTCTCATCAGCTTTAGCACTAAAAGCTTTCAATTGAGTCTTGCCATTGTTGTGAATATAACACTTACAACCAAATATTTTAAAATATGAGATAGAAGGCTTACGACCCTTATACAGTTCATAGGGTGTTTTGTCATGTGCAGCTACAATGGTACTTCGATTTTGAGTATGGCAAGCTGTGTTAACTGCTTCAGCCTAGTACCCTTCAGCTATGTTGGCATCAACTATCATTGCTCGAGCTGCTTCTTTGAGTGTCCGGTTACACTGTTCGGCTATACCGTTTTGTTGTGGAGTTCTTGCAGCTGAGTGTTCATGAGTGATTCCAAGCTGGTTGAGAAAGCTGATCCTTTGTTGATTCACAAATTCAGTTCCATTATTGGAGCGAATCCTTTGAACTGATCTTTCCTTTTCAGTTTGTAGCCTTCTGATCAGCGTCGTTAGCTTATCATAAGTTTCATCTTTGCTCCTCAAGAATTCTACCCATATATATCTTAAGAAATCATCAACTACTACGAGAGCGAATCTTTTGCCCTTAGGAGTTTGTGGTCTAACTGGACCAAACAAATCCATATGTAGTAGTTGGAGATAATCAGTTGTTCCTGGTGGGTGACTCTTATTCTTGAATTATGATTTCACCTGCTTCCCTTTTTGACATGGCCCACATACGCCTGTTTTCTTGTGATACGACCCGGGATGAAGGAACGAACACACGTTGACACACGTAAGGTTTTGTGTCTTCTATGACTCAAACAATTAATAGAAAATATGCGGAAGAAACTAGAAGACTAGAGCTAAATAAAATACCTAAACTATGACACACAAACTAACACAAATCCAATGATGAAGGGGCTATTTTGGACGGCAAGATGAACGGCTAGGAAGATGGTATTTTGGACGTGAGGTATGGGCGAAGAAGGGCTAGAGTAGATAGGGTATGATAGAGTTGTAACGGACTTACGGATTAAACGAACGATGATGAAACTTGGCACGAAAGGTGGCTGGACTTGAGATGGACGAATGACGGTGATGGATGGCGTCGATCGGCGTAGATGAGGGTGTAAAGTCGATGTGAATTACAACCCGAAAGTTGCCTTGGATCTCGAACGTATACAAGGCCAAATTCTTTAAGTTGCTCTTCGATTAGCGAGTCTCCGGCGATCCCTCGAACGTGGACGGTGAGTTCCCTTTGTAAAACCTAGAATTGCTAGTTCTAAGAGTATGAATTTAATATCTAAACTCACAAAGATTTAAATGGGGATGAGACAATATTGAAGCAAAAGCTAATTAATCAAATAAAGTCTAAAGTAACAATGTAACATGGATCCCCTATTTATAAGAATAGGAGGACCGAAAATTCTAGCTAAAAGGGGCGAAAATATTGGAGTCCAAATAGATCTCCAATTGGACTAGGAAAATTCCTAAACTAGAATTCTATTTAAGGTAGTTTCTTTCCTTAATTAAAATTCTAGTCAAACCTATGACTCTTTGACTCCATGACCAAAAATTACTCTAATTAAATTAAATAAATCTGATCTAGACTATAGTCTAATTAAATAAAACAAATACTATAGTCTAAAATAAAATAACTACTAGAATAAAATCAAAAGGACCGAAAATTGGCCTTCTTCACTTGTGGCCGATTCTTCTTCAACTCGAGCTCATGCACACGTCTACATGCACACGTGCACATCTTCATATTGTATTCTCTATGTCTTGATCTCTATCTTCCAACGTCAACAAGGTCATCATCTTCAAGCTTCCTTGCACGCCGTCTTCTTCTTCGAGCTTCGTGCGAATTGTGGCTTGTAAATAATCTTGCAACTTCTTAGCTCGTAGTTTTGTGACGGGTCCTTTGAATTGCAGCTCTTCATTGACTTCCTCATTGCTATGGATGTCCTCATCATTCCCCCCCTGCTGAAAAGAATTCATCCTCGAATTTGGATCCTCATCATGGTCGAATTCATCTGCAAGAAAATGAGATAAATCAGCTACATTAAACGTAGAAGAACACTTATACTCACCAGGTAGATCAATGCGGTATGCATTGTCATTAACACGGCTTAGAACAGTGAAGGGACCATCTCCACGGGGCGACAACTTGGATTTCCTCAGGTTGGGAAATCGGCCAGGACTCAAGTGAACCCAAACACGATCTCCGGGCTGGAATATCACACACTTGTGCCTCGTGTTGCGTGCGGCGACAATTCTCGAGCCTTGGTGCTCAATCCGGGCACGTACCTTCTCATGCATCTCTTGAATAAAATCAGCTCTCTTCATACCTTTAACACTCGTTAGATGCTCAACGGGTAAAGGAAACAAATTAGTAGGAGTTAGTGGATTAAATCCATAAACTACCTCAAAAGGAGACATGTTAGTAGAAGAATGCACAACACGATTATAAGCAAAACTCAGCATATGATAAACATTCTTCCCATGACTTCAAGTTATTCTTAATTAGAGACCTAAGTAAAGCTCCTAATGTACCATTCACAACCTCAGTTTGACCATCGGTTTGTGGATGACATGCAGTAGAAAACAATAACTTAGTACCTAATTTTCCCCACAAAACACGCCAGAAATGTCCTAAAAACTTAGAATCCCTATCACTAACAATAGTACGAGGAATTCCATGCAATCTAACAACATGCACAAAGAACAAGTTGGCAACATGTATAGCATCATCAGTTTTCCTACATGCAATGAAATGAGCCATTTTGGAAAACCTATCAACTACAAAAAACACAGAATCCTTACCCGACCTAGATCTAGGCAATCCTAAGATGAAATCCATAGAAATATCGATCCAAGGAGCTGAAGGAATGGGTAGGGACGTGTACATTCCGAATGGGTGTGAAGTGGATTTGGCTTGACGATAAGTAATGCAACGACTACAAACATTCTCTACATCCTTACGCATATGCGGCCAAAAGAAGTGTTCATGCAGCAAGTTCAATGTCTTATGCAGACCAAAGTGACCCATTAAACCCCCCGCATGCGATTCCAACACTAATAGCTCACGCATAGAACAAACATGAATGCATAATTTCGACTCTTTGAACAAAAAACCATCATGCACATAATAACCATCAAAAGACCTAGGTTTCGAACTACATGAGGCATACATGGGGCTGAAGTATGCGTCCTCAACGTATAAAGGCTTAATGGACTCGAAACCAAGCATCTTAGCATGCATTAAGTTCAAAAGAGCGTACCTTCTTGATAGAGCATCGGCGACCACATTGTCTTCGCCTTTCTTGTACTTGATAACATACGGAAAAGACTCGATGAACTCAACCCATCTCGCATGTCTCTTGTTCAGATTGTTTTGCCCTTTCAAGTGCTTCAAGCTTTCATGATCCGTATGGATGACGAACTCCTTAGGCCAGAGATAGTGCTGTCATGTGTCCAACGCACGCTTCAAAGCGTAGAGCTCTTTATCGTACGTGGAATACCTAAGGGAGGCGCCATTCAACTTCTCACTGAAGTATACAACGGGTCGTTTTTCCTGTATCAAAACGGCACCAATACCTATGCCCGAAGCATCACACTCAATCTCAAAAGTCTTAGTAAAATCAGGTAAACAAAGAACAGGAGCAGAACATAACAAAGACTTCAAAGTAGTAAAAGCATGCTCTTGCTGTTTACCCCACTCAAATTTCTGGTCCTTCTTACTTAGCTCAGTAAGAGGGGCAGCTATACTGGAGAAATCCCGTACAAAACGACGGTAAAACCCAACCAATCTATGAAAGGATCGAACCTCAGAGGCGTTTTTCGGGGTTGGCCATTCCTCAATCGCTTTGATTTTGGAACGGTCTACCTCAATACCTCGTGAACTAACGACAAAGCCTAGAAACACGACTTCATCCATACAAAACGAACACTTAGACAAGTTTCTATACAACTTAGCATCACACAACAAGCAAAATACACGCCTAAGGTGTTCTATGTGCGCCTGTGCACTGTGACTGTAAATCAAAATATCATCAAAGTAGACAACCACGAATTTACCAATCATATCACGCAAAACATGATTCATTAACCTCATAAACGTGCTCGGTGCATTAGTGAGACCAAAAGGCATAACTAACCACTCATATAAACCATGCTTTGTTTTAAACCCAGTTTTCCATTCATCCCCTTCATGCATTCTAACTTGAAAATAACCGGATCTCAAATCTATCTTAGAAAACACATTAGAACCACTTAACTCATCTAGCATATCATCAAGTCTAGGGATAGGAAATCTATACTTAACTGTTATCTTGTTGATGGCGCGGCAATCCATGCACATCCTCCATTCGTTGTTCTTCTTGGGCACTAGGATGACTGGAACTGCACAAGGGCTCATCGACTCTCAGATTTGCTTCTTTTCTAGCAACTCCTTCACTTGACGGTCGATCTCCTTCATCTCTTTAGGGGAAGTGCGGTACGCCGGTCTATTGGGCAAGACGGCGCCGGGTACGAAGTCGATCTGGTGCTCGATCCCACGAACTGGAGGTAATCCACTTGGAATCTCTTCCGGGAACACGTCCGCGAACTCCTCCATAAGTAGATACACATCACAAGGCAAAGAAACATCATTAGTAGCACTGTCCTTATAAAAATAAAAGAACGAAAGGTAAACCTGCTTTTAGTGCTTTCTCTACGCCTTTAACTGAGATGAACAGGGATCGATTCTTCTCTTTACTTAGGGCTGATCCGGATTCCTTTCCATGAGCTAAGGAATCATTGGAAGGCATCTTATGGGCTGCATTGGTCGAACATGGTGCGGAATTCGGCTGAGAAGTGGCGGCCGAATTGGTTCGGGCGGCGGTTGCAGCTTGCTTTGCCCGTTCTTGCTTAAATCTCTCTTGCATCCTCTCTTGATCCTCTGCAACGGCTTTAGGAGTGAGTGGCTTGAGCACAGTGGTTTGACCATCTCTCGTGATCGAGTAGGTGTTGGCTAAACCATCGTGAACCGCTTTTCTGTCGAACTGCCACGGTCTTCCTAAAAAAATGTGGGCTGCTTCCATAGGGATAACATCACAAAGAACAGTGTCAGAATAACGACCTTTAGTAAAAGAAACGTGTACCTGACCTGTAACTCTGATGGAACCTCGATCAGTAAGCCACTGCAACTTGTATGGCTTTGGATGCTTTGTTGTGGTAAGGGCAAGTTTATCAACGGCATACTGGCTGATTGCGTTGATTACACTCCCACTATCGATGATCATTGCACAAGTCTGATCTTTGATTGTAACTCGAGTGTAGAAGACGTTCTCTCGCTGCGATTGCTCTTCGTCTTCACGATTGATGTTCAAACTGCGAATAGACACTAAGCTGACATAAGGTAGCTCGACTTTCTCATCTTCTGGCTCAACTTCAGGGACTTTAACGGCTTCAAGGGCGGTGGCCTGAGGCTCTTCTTCATCTTCACTGGCTGATTTAAGTCCATTCTGTTCATTGAGGAACAGAACACGCTGGTTTGGACACTGATTCTGAAAATGACCCCAACCTTGGCATTTATGACACTGGATGTCACGGGCTCGACTAGTGGCTGAATTCGGTGTTGGAGTGGGCTGATTGGGCCCTTGGAATGGTGGCCTCGGTGTAGACTCGGGTCTACGGCTTGCTTGAGGTGTAGAACGGTCGAAACGGCGTTCCGGAGGGCCGAATTGACCTCGGGGTCATGTAGAATCAACAGAAGGAGTAGAAGGTGATGTGGAAGGTGTATCTTTACTCCAAGAATGTCGAGTAAGGGCTGAACCTTGACTGGATCGACGGCGGCCTTCTCGCAACTGCTTTTCCATGATTGATGCGTACTGCACCATTCTCTCTATGCTTGTGAATTCTTTGAGTTCTACTTCACATGCAATATCAGGATTCATACCTTCAATGTATCGAATGATGGTAGCATTTAAGGTCTCCTCCTTCCCGACTCGGTTCAAGGCAGTCTCGAGCTCTTTGTGGTACTCTTCAATCGAACGGGTGCCTTGTTTGATCCGGTTGAGCTTCTTCTCAAGCTCTCTTTCATAGTGGACTGGAATGAAGCGTCCACGCATGAATCCTTTCATCTCTTCCCAATTGTCGATGGGTGGATTGCGGTTTCTTCATCTTCTTTCTTGCTGCATCTCCCACCAAGTGGCTGCGTAGCCTCTGAACTCCAAACATGCTAATTGCACCTTTTTAGCTTCTGAAAAATCATAGCATGTGAAAATCTTCTCTACCTTACATTCCCAATCTAGGTAGACATCGGGATCGTGAAGGCCTTCAAACTCCGGGATGCTCGTCTTGATGTTGTTGAGCATTCGGTCTTCTCCATAGTCATCATTGTGGTTCCCACGCCGTTGGCGGCGCCCACGATCTGGAATGTCATCTTCGGCATCTGTATTCTCATCAAAGTACTCATCTTCTGGCTCGTTTTGACGCTCTAGGCGCCTATTTCCTCAAATGGCTTGAGAAAAGACGGGCGTTGTTTTAGTGCGTTCAAGGGCATGCACTAAGTCATCAATCTTGTCGGATAGAGCTTGGTGTTGTCTTTGAACGTGTTTGGAGAGCGCTTCAAAGTGATACTTAGGATCCCACGGTGCGGATGGATCCGAGGAAGACTCCATGGGTGCTTTGGATGGATCTTTGGATGGGTCCAAAGGAGGCAAGGTCGACTGGGGGTCGACTGGAGGTGTAGATGATGATTCGGAGCGGGTTCCTTTCTTCATGGTACCTACAAAATGAACAAACGTAAAGAAAACAAGGTAGGACCTCACAATCTCACGTTCACTCTTTTGTTTTCACTCTTGATTTTACCACTCGTGTTTGCACTCAAAGTGTATGGTGATGTGTGTGTATTGTGTATATGGAGTGGAGGAACTAGCTAAGAATGCGGTTCTTGAACTCGGGGAATAGGAGTCACGGTTTTGGGAATGGAACGGAGTGACTTCTCTAGGAACAAGAATGAATTTGGTATGTATAGATGAGATACGGTTTGAATATGTGTGTGTATGGGTGGCCGAATGTGTGAGGGTAGAATAGGTGGTGGTCGATTAGTGTAGGAAGGGAAGAAGTAGAAGAGATAAGGAAAGAAGAAAGAGATAAGGTAATTGGGTGATTTGGATATGTATCAATCTATGTGACACAATCTAAATACCTTAATTAGCCTAGACTCTAGAAGGAATGAACCAAAAATAAAATAAGACTCTTATGGAAGTTACCAAAAAGAAAATAAAACTTGTATGGAAAGTTCCAAAAATAAAATCAAACTAGAAGGAAACTACCAAAAATAAGAAAGACTCACTAGGCAATTACCAACTATGATCTAATTCCAAAAGGAAAGTACCAAAATAGAAATTGAACTAAAAGGAAACAATGAATATATTTTTTTTTTTTAAATTCGGATTTTTTTTTATCCGATTTCTTTTCTCTTTTTTTTTTTCGAATTTCGATCGTCTCTTTTTTTTTTTTTTTTATAGGATCGTGCCTCTTTTTTTTTCTAATAACAATGAACAATACGGAATGAAATTACAACTCCAACTCGATCAAACGTAAAATAAAATAAAGACTCAAAACACGAACCAAAGCCGACGCGGCTTTGATACCACTTTTATGATACGACCCGGGATGAAGGAACGAACACACGTCGACACATGTAAGGTTTTGTGTCTTCTATGACTCAAACAATTAATAGAAAATATACGGAAGAAACTAGACGACTAGAGCTAAATAAAATACCTAAACTATGACACACAAACTAACACAAATCCAACGATGGAGGGGCTGTTTTGGACGGCAAGATGAACGGCTAGGAAGATGGTATTTTGGACGTGAGGTATGGGCGAAGAAGGGCTAGAGTAGATAGGGTATGATAGAGATGTAACGGACTTACGGATTAAACGAACGATGATGAAACTTGGCACGAAAGGTGGCTGGACTTAAGATAGACGAACGGCGGTGATGGATGGCGTCGATCGGTGTAGATGAGGGTGTAAAGTCGATGTGAATTACAACCCGAAAGTTGCCTTGGATTTCGAACGTATACAAGGCTAAATTCTTTAAGTTGCTCTTCGATTAGTGAGTCTCCGACGATCCCTCGAACGTGGACGACGAATTCCCTTTGTAAAACCTAGAATTGCTAGTTCTAAGAGTATGAATTTAATATCTAAACTCACAAAGATTTAAATGGGGATGAGACAATATTGAAGCAAAAGCTAATTAATCAAATAAAGTCTAAAGTAACAATGTAACATGGATCCCCTATTTATAAGAATAGGAGGACCGAAAATTCTAGCTAAAAGGGGCGAAAATATTGGAGTCCAAATAGATCTCCAATTGGACTAGGAAAATTCCTAAACTAGAATTCTATTTAAGGTAGTTTCTTCCCTTAATTAAAATTCTAGTCAAACCTATGACTCTTTGACTCCATGACCGAAAATTACTCTAATTAAATTAAATAAATATGATCTAGACTATAGTCTAATTAAATAAAATAAATACTATAGTCTAAAATAAAATAACTACTAGAATAAAATCAAAAGGACCGAAAATTGGCCTTCTTCACTTCCGCCGATTTTTCTTCAACTCGAGCTTATGCACACGTCCACATGCACACGTGCACATCTTCATGTTGTGTTCTCTATGTCTTGATCTCCATCTTCCAACGTCAACAAGGTCATCATCTTCAAGCTTCCTTGCACGCCGTCTTCTTCTTCGAGCTTCGTGCGAATTGTGGCTTGCAAATAATCTTGCAACTTCTTAGCTCGTAGTCTTGTGACGGGTCCTTTGAATTGCAGCTCTTCATTGACTTCCTCATTGCTATGGATGTCCTCATCATCTTGTATATTTACTTGGGAAGCCCCTCAACTAGCTCTTTCTTGACTTGGTAGTTGATTGTTTTGAAGTTGAGGTGGTTCAGTCATCGATGCCATAGCCAGCTTGCTTCAGTTGATCCTTTTGAAAGAAAGCAAGCTTCTGAGTAGCCGGTTGACCAGTCAACAATGTACATGTTGCCTCTTCTTATGCCAGTGAGAAGAATTACTCCAGTTGACTTGTCTCTTATACTGCAGGAGTCTTTAGTGAAGTCAACTGAGTATCCATTGTCGCACAGCTGGCTGATGCTGAGTAGTTTGTGCTTCAGTCCATCCACGTGGGAGACTCCATTTACTACTACTTTTCCTTTGACTACGAACCCTTCTCCAATGGTTCGGCTTTTGGAGTTGTCACCAAATGTGACAAGTGGACCCTTGACTTTTTCATAACCATCAAGATCTTCTTTGTCTCCGGTCATGTGCTTGGAGCACCCGCTATCTAGATACCAAATGTCTTTGGCTTTCTTCATAGATAGGATGCTCTTGTCCTGCAAAAACAAGGATTAGCATTTAGGGACCCGTTTTATATCGGGTCCTTGTTGATTCATCAAGCTTTTTGGAATCCAAACTTGCCAAACTTTTGGCTTCTTATCATTCAGAGATCCAACTAACTTGGATCGCCTGATCAGTTTAGATTTTCTCTCAACTCTTCTATTCTGATTTGAATCAGTTGAGTGATACCTGCGTTGAGAATTAGTTGGATAAAACAATTCAACTAAAACACTTTGGTCTTGAGACCTTTGAGTTCTGTGATCAGACTAGTGTTTTGTATGTTTCCAGTTTATTGGAATGAACCTTTTTGGCTCATTTTTGGAATCTAGGTACTCATTATAATGATGGTAGGGTTCAAACGAGTTTCTTTGATCTCTCCTATAGGTGTTCTGATTGAACTTCTTGGTAGGATAGACTTGAGGATAGGCTTGAGATCCAAACTGATTTTTCTTCCTAAAGAAGGCCGATCTATCAGTTTGTCTTGGGGGCATTCTTTGTTGAGATGATGGTCTTTGTTGAACTGGAGGCTTTGAACGAGTGGATTGGCTTGAGTGAACTGATGGTCTTGGCTAGAAATTGGGCTTCAGTTGGCCTGGTGTTTTTGTTTGGTAAAACTGACCAAATTATCTAGGCTGAGTTTGAGGAGTTTTCAATATTCCTTTTCCTTTGGTTGACTCAGCTAGCTGATCATGAGATCTAGTGAACCCTTTTAGGATTCCCTTATCACTGGGTTAGGCAACTGCTTTTCCCTTTTCTAGAGCAGTGAACTTGCTATATCTTAGCCCTGAGCTGCTAGTTCCAGTTCTTTGATGATTTAATATCTCATCTAAGGTTTGAGATCCCTTTTTGAACTTTAGAGTTACTTTTTCTCTTTCATGGATCTCTTGTTTGAGTTTTTGATTTTCAGCCTCTAGATCAGCAGTTCTCAATTTCAATTTCTCAAATTCTATAAACTGAGACTCAAGATAATTCAATCTTTCATGATTAATGCTCAGTTTTCTAACCTTATTTCTTAGTTCATCATTTTCATCTTTCAGTTCAACATGCAAGCAGGATATTGAAGCTAATTGGTCTTCTAGCATCATCAGTTTCATATCAAGTTCATTACTAGAGACAGTTGCTTCATTTATATGATAAAAGGAGGTTTGAGAATTAGTTGTACTAACCTCTTCATCATTGTCAGCCATGAGGCAGAATAGCGCTTCATCATCTGAGCTGTAGCCATCATAATCAATTTCAGAAGGATAGTCTGAGTCATCTGTTGGGATTTTTTCGAATTAAACCACCGCATGATCATTTGGATGTTCATTAATCCGTGTTCATGCAAATCATAATTTTATGTAACATGCATGTTTATCACAGTCTAATAAAAAAGCATGCAAAGCAGATTCGAATCTAATAAAGTGGAAGACATAGAAACGAATCTACTTACAAATCGATAGACGGTCTGTGGACAAGATTAAAGATCTAATCTTGTTGTTGAATGAGCACAGTAATGGCGCCACCTATGACCTCAAAATCGTGTACCACAGTATTCCACTCCAAGATCTTCTGTTGTATTCCCGGACTGTATCTAGATTCAGAGTGGGCTGAAATCTACTAGATAGAATTGTGAAATCTATGGATAACTTTGAGAGACTAAGAGGGGCTGATTTCCTATGAATAATTCATTAAAATTTCGTGCCCCCCTCCCCTTATATATAGAGAGGGGCGAAATTTCATGTTCCAGCCCTAATGGGCTTGGGCCTCTATCTCAAGTTCAATATCCAGTCTACTATCAGTCAATTGGGCTACAACAGGGATCTAGAAGAATATTAAATTGGCCCACTAATTTATTTAATATCCAATATCCAATAAACCTAGGATATAATTAAATAAATTAAGTTTTACTTTTATTCCACTAAAGAAGTAAAACTGACCTACCAATTTAATACATATTTACGAATATGCTTTCTCCTTTAGTCCAGCCATTCCCCGTGTTTAAGATATAATGTTCATTAATTAATTATATAAGCCTCTGACAGCTATAATTAATTAACATCTAAAACCTTGAGTAGTACCACACAAGCTTTATTCATGTACGGAATAAATTCCACCTGCAGGGTTTCAACATGAACTTGTGCTTCCTCAAGAGAACATCATCAACCTGGCGCACCAGGACACAGTGCTCATGCATACTGCTCGAGACATCATGTATACATTGTTATTACCCAAGATATCGAATTCGATCTACGAAAAGATCTCACCCATTGATAAATCAAAGTAATAAACAACACACACATATACTCGTCAATATCACATGAGTTCAGAACCCGAACTCTGTGGATCTTTATTCTCTCAGTAACTGGGTCAGAGACAGAGAATAGTATCCTATCGTGATCCTCCTCAATACACTAACCAGTGTACTAGAATAATCAGTTAGCCAAGATAAACTAACTTATCAGATTATTCTACGGTGTACCGATGGTGTGTTCAGGACCATCTAAGCCGTGAGCTCTTTAATACATTACAAGGTTCTAATGATATGATCTTTACCGTGTGACTCCCCACACCATATCATCTACAATGTAAGTATATGGAACATTGCATAAAACAATTATAGAACATAATCTAAATGCAAACAGTGACTGCAATAACTTTCATTTCATATCATCAGAAAAGTATACAAAGACAAGTCTTCTAGTATACAAAACTAACAATCTCCCACTTATACTTGAAGCATGTCTTTCAAGCATAATAAATAACTAGCTAACTCTCCAATCAAAACTATCAACTCAAAATGCATCCCTAGGTCTGCATCTCACTCCCATTTTCTCCACGTGACCATCAAAGGTCTTAGCCGCCAGGCTCTTCGTGAATGGATCAGCCAGGTTGTCTTCCGATGCAATCTTGACCACTGCCACGTCTCCTCTCTTAACGATTTCTCGTATAAGATGGTACTTTCTCTCTATGTGTTTACTTGCCTTGTGAGCTCTGGGTTCCTTCGAATTTGCCACTGCACCAGAGTTATCACAGTATATCGTGATAGTCTTAGGCAAATCAGGAACCACGCCCAAGCCCACTAGGAACCCGCGGAGCCAGACAGCCTCTTTTGCAGCCTCAGAGGCAGCTACATATTCAGCTTCCATGGTGGAATCCGCAATGCATTTCTGCTTAATGCTCCTCCATGCGATGGCTCCACCTCCTAGTGTAAACACATAGCCCGAGGTAGACTTACTCTGATCTTTGTCGGATTGAAAATCTGAGTCCGTGTAACCCAAAGGTACTAGACTATCAGAGCGGAAAACCAACATGTAGTCTCGAGTCCGTTTAAGGTACTTGAGAATGTTTTTGACCGCAGTCCAGTGACCTTGTCCAGGGTTAGACTGATATCTGCTTACCATGCCAACAGCATAGCATATATCAGGCCTAGTGAATAGCATATCATACATCAAACTTCCCACAGCCGAAGCATATGGTACTTTCTTCATTTCCTCTATCTCAGACTGTGTTTGGGGACACATTTCCTTGGATAGATGAATTCCATGCCTGTAAGGTATAAAACCTTTCTTGGAATCTTGCATGCCAAATCTAGCTAGCACTGTATCGATATAAGTTACCTGGGACAGACATAACATCCTTTTCTGGCGATCTCGAATAATCTTGATGCCAAGGACATGTCCGGCTTCACCCAGATCCTTGATATCGAACTGCTCGGACAACCACACCCTAATGTTTGATAACGCCTTCTTACTGTTTCCAATAAGCAAAATGTCATCAACATAAAGTACGAGGAATACCACCACGTTTCCGTCACACTT
Source organism: Perilla frutescens (assembly GCA_026008535.1). Taxonomy (NCBI): domain Eukaryota; kingdom Viridiplantae; phylum Streptophyta; class Magnoliopsida; order Lamiales; family Lamiaceae; genus Perilla; species Perilla frutescens. The sequence goes on from BRKX01000005.1 coordinate 19,104,624, forward strand.
CTTGTACACACAGCTCTCATCCGGACTTTACACGAATCCATATGATTGGATAACCTCGTCAAATCGGATGTTCCAAGACCTCGATGCCTGCTTAAGTCCATAAATGGATCTCTTAAGCTTACACACCAAGTGCTCTTGGCCCTTAGCAATGAATCCCTCTGGTTGTTTCATGTGAATGTTTTCCTCAAGACTTCCGTTTAGGAAAGCCGTCTTGACATCCATCTGCCAGATCTCATAATCCAAATGAGCGGCAATAGACAAGAGAATCCGGATTGACTTAAGCATGGCTACCGGCGAAAAGGTTTCCTCATAATCGATCCCTTCTTTCTGAGTATACCCTTTTGCCACCAATCTAGCTTTGAAGGTTTCAACCTTCCCATCAGATCCTCTCTTGCGCTTGTAGATCCACTTACAGCCAATGGGTTTTACCCCATCTAGTGGTTCTACAAGTTCCCAGACTTGATTGTGATCCATAGATCCAATCTCAGACTCCATTGCAGTTTTCCAAGAATCTGCATCTTTATCTCGAATTGCCTCGTCATAGGTCCTGGGATCCAATTCATTGAGACCCTCTGGAAAATCTGAAGCCTCTCCTAGACCAATGAATCTATCAGGTTGGCGTACAACCCTCCCACTGCGACGAGGCAGTTCCTGTACTTCTGTGACACGTTGTGCAGTGTTTGGTGGTTCCTCTTCTTGTACAACTGGTGTAGGATTCGATCCTCCCCTTAACTCCTCAAAGATGATGTGACTCCTTGGTTTGTGGTTTATGACATAGTCTTTCTCTAAGAATCGAGCATTGGTGCTAACAATGATCTTCTGATCCTTAGGACTATAAAACAAACCACCTTTCGTTCCTCTAGGATATCCAATGAACAACCTTACATTAGTACGAGGAGCCAGCTTATCAGCTTCCTTGTCCAATACGTGTGCTGGGCTACCCCAAATCCGAATATGGTTCAAACTGGGCTTTCATCCAGTCCATAGTTCTGTAGGTGTAGCAGGAACTGATTTCGATGGAACCAAGTTAAGAATATAGGCTGCTGTTTCTAGGGCATATCCCCAAAATGAAATAGGCAACTCAGAATAACTCATCATCGATCTAACCATCTCTAACAATGTACGATTCCTTCTTTCCGCCACGCCATTCTGCTGTGGCGTTCCAGGCACCGTCAACTGGGATGTAATCCCACTCTCTGCCATGTAATCCCTAAATTCGCTTGAGAGGTACTCGCCACCACGATCAGAACATAGTGACTTGATACTTCTGCCTGTTCGTTTCTCCGCTTCCCCCTTAAACTCTTTGAATTTCTCAAAGCATTCAGACTTGCGACGTAACAGGTAGATATAACCGTATCTAGAGTAATCATCAATGAGAGTGATGAAATACTTGAACCCTCCTCGAGCTTGAACTGACATAGGGCCGCATAGGTCAGAGTGAATCAAATCTAATAGCCCTTCGGATCTATTTCCTTTTGACTGGAAAGGACGCTTGGTCATTTTACCTTCCAAACAGGATTCACACAAAGGAAACGATTCCAGTACCAAAGAAGACAATGGTCCATCATTTACAAGCCTTTGTATCCTCTTAAGGTTAATATGACCTAGCCTTAGATGCCAAAGATAGGTTTGATTCAATTCCAAAGGTTCTTTTCTCTTGTTAGGTTTTGTGATCGATGTATTCAATAGTTGTCTTTGCGTAGTGTTTTCAGTTGGTTTAAGAAAGTATAAGTGTCCATCCAATGTGCCAGAACAGATAAAATGTTTACCACTAAAGATAACTACTTTGTTATCAAAAGAAACAGAATATCCATCCATAATCAGTTTAGAAACTGAAACCAAGTTTCGCCTAAAACCAGGCACATAAAGACAATCTTTCAAAACCAAAGTTCTATCACTACTGAAAGGTAAAACAACGTCTCCCACTCCAACAGCCGCCACTCTCGTAGCATTGCCCATGTAGACGGTGATCTCATTCTCACTCAACTGTCTTTTTAGCAGGAACCCTTGTAAAGACATGCAAATATGATCAATAGCTCCAGTATCTACTACCCACGACTGGGTAGAACAAGTTGCTAAACATGTTTCCACAACCAGAGTGTGAGATGTACCTCTCTTCTTCATTGCTAAGTGGCGAGCCGAGCGGTTTTGATAGCTGAAGAGCTCCTTAAGGTTGAGCATGACATCATAAGCAGTCTTCATAGTCTGATGCTGATGTTGCAACACATTCGACATGGAAGCCAGAATGTAGCAGCGCGCTATCTCATCAGACTTGACCCACTTGTCATACACAACCCTTTGGGCTTCGTCAGAACCCTCATCTGGCTTGTCAGGACATATCTCTTCAAGTACAAACTTGTGTCCCTCAGCAACTAGAACTAGGTTAAGGTTACGAATCCAGTCATTGTAGTTTTCACCGACAAGTTTGTTTTCTTTGAGGATTGAGGACAGATTGGAGAGTGCCATTGATGATATGAAATAACTGAAATTAAACATGCAGTACAGTCACAAAACACGTTTAGGATAAACAGTATATAATCGAAAGCCTCATAAAAATTATATACTTTTCCACCGACACTTTAAAAATATCTTTTATAAGCCACGATAGTGTGGACGTTTATAAAAAACATCTTTAAATAGGTTAAACCTTTAATTTGCCTCCAGTTGAGTTTCCTTACAACAAGCAAATTAATAGCCGGATAATTAACACGGTCATGTAATCGTCTAACTGATAAGCCACGATCGTGTGGACGTTTATCAATAAATTACATCTAAGTGTGCACACCATTATCTTCGCACCAAGATCACTACTCGAATTTAACCGCTCCAGATGGAGGAGTCAGTTAGTCCTAATAGTGTTCTACAGCTATCATTTTAGGAGATTTAATTTCTAGAGAAATCTGTGATATGACACATCCGATATGGAGGAAGACCGATGTCAACGCGCATGCCCATCACTTCTCAATTAAACCAGATTTTAATGGAGACCATATGAGATTTCTACATACTTTGGTATGAATCTCTCCCACTTAGTTATTTATGTTTGAGGTTTCATTTTATCCCATTATCGAACATGCAAACATCACATAAAATGATAAACAACCATTGCATGCTTCAACATAATAAGCAACAGTAATATTCCAACTATCATGGCGTATATCTCATGTTGATTGATGAGATAAAACTGGAAAGTCAGCTCCGGAAACAGGCTTTGGAACCGCCGCCCCCTTCACCGCGCCTCGCCGAAAATCCTAGCTCCATTTAGGGTTTCGGGACGTGAACCGGTGAACCTTCCTTTTGGTGCTGAACCACTTTCCTTCTTTTGAGTTGATCTCCGATCTTTATTCAATACAGACTATCTATTCCGAAAGGAAAAATCTAATATTGCTAGAATAAAAATTACAACTCAAAAACTCGGTCTAACAACTTTATATCTATTACATTAAACCAACGTAAAATAAAACCTAGACCTAATCCATGGATTTTCTCATGGATTAAAATCACGTAGCCAAACCGGCATACGGCCAACATTCATTCAACATAAACATACATCACATAAAATAAAGGAGCCATGATAGTTGGTAAACCTGCAAACAAACACAGTCTACAAAACCAACAATCATGTATTATATGATCCACATAAAATAACATATGATATCTATGCATGAATATTAAATAATATTCGAATTTTACAATTAACTAAATTAATTAATTCGATATTATCCACAAGATAAAAATTGGAAATTAAAATAATTATCCACCAATTTTAAACTTGTATTTTCGAAAATATCCTTAAAATAAATCTGGAAATTATTTATAATTATCCACCAAATTTATTTAATATTTTCTAAGCCACCCTAATTAAATAATAATTGGATATATTGATATAAATAAAAAATCTAATCCAAATATTATCCATAAGAATCTAAATCTTTAAGGATAAGGTTTGAAGATTTGATCCACTTCAAAATCTTCCAAAACCTATCCAAAATTAAATTCTTATCACAATTGGATTTTGATAATTATTTGTATATATCCAAAATCACCTTATCCAATTTTTAATCTATAGTTTTTGAAAATAATCCAAATAATAAATCTGAAAATTTGATCCACTTCAAATTCTTCCAAATTTAAAATTCTATTTTCAAATCTATCTAGATTAAAATTAGGTAAATTAAGATATACATAAAATAATATCAAATCTAAATCCAACACATCCAAATTTTCGATCCACATTAATTAATAAATCTGAAAATTTGATTTTCATCAAAATCTTCTCCAAATTAATTTATTAAAAATCGAAAATTACACTATATTTCACATTTGGAAATTTTGACATTAATCAAAAAACTATTCCAAATTATATAGCTATAGGTTTTGAAATTTTCAAGAATAAAAATCTGGAAATTTTGATCCACTTCAAAAATTACCAAATTTAAAATTCTAATTTCAAACCTATCTAGATTAGAATTAGGCAATCTTTGATATACATCAAAAATCACCAAATCCAAATCTAACCATCAAAAATTTCGAACCTATCCAAATTAAATCTAGAAATTTTGATGTAGATCAAAAATCCATCCAAATTTAATTATAGTGTTCGAAAATTTTAACACAAAAAATTAGGGAATTTTTATACACATCAAAAATCGAAATTTTTGACATCCAAATTTTCGAACCTTGTGAAATAAAATCTGGAAATTTGAAGATCATCAAATATCATCCCAAATCTTTATTCCACAGTGGCCGAAAATTCATATACCTTAAAACTAGAATTTTCGATTTCTACATCTCAAATTCTTCCAAGTTTTGAATACCATAAAATCGAAATACATAGCCAATTAAATCTGAAAATTTAAACACCATAAATTTATCATCAAATTTAATCATGCAATTCGAAATTATGCCCGGATTAATCCTAGAACAGTGCCAAAACCCGCTCTGATACCAGTTGTTGGGGTTTTTTCGAATTAAACCACCGCAGGATCATTTGAATGTTCATTAATCTGTGTTCATGCAAATCATAATTTTATGTAACATGCATGTTTATCACAGTCTAATCAAAAAGCATGCAAAGCAGATTCGAATCTAATAAAGCGGAAGACATAGAAACGAATTTACTTACAAATCGATAGACGGTCTGTGGACAAGATTAAAGATTTAATCTTGTTGTTGAATGAGCAAAGTAATGGCGCCACCTATGACCTCAAAATCGTGTACCACAGTATTCCACTCCAAGATCTTCTGTTGTATTCCCGGACTGTATCTAGATTCAGAGTGGGCTGAAATCTACTAGATAGAATTGTGAAATCTATGGATAACTTTGAGAGACTAAGAGGGGCTGATTTCCTATGAATAATTCATTAAAATTTCGTGCCCCCTCCCCTTATATATAGGGAGGGGCGAAATTTCATGTTCCAGCCCTAATGGGCTTGGGCCTCTATCTCAAGTTCAATATCCAGTCCACTATCAGTCAATTGGGCTACAACAGGGATCTAGAAGAATATTAAATTGGCCCACTAATTTATTTAATATCCAATATCCAATAAACCTAGGATATAATTAAATAAATTAAGTTTTACTTTTATTCCACTAAAGAAGTAAAACTGACCTACCAATTTAATACATATTTACGAATATGCTTTCTCCTTTAGTCCAGCCATTCCCCGTGTTTAAGATATAATGTTCATTAATTAATTATGTAAGCCTCTGACAGCTATAATTAATTAACATCTAAAACCTTGAGTAGTACCACACAAGCTTTATTCATGTACGGAATAAATTCCACCTGCAGGGTTTCAACATGAACTTGTGCTTCCTCAAGAGAACATCATCAACCTGGCGCACCAGGACACAGTGCTCATGCATACTGCTCGAGACATCATGTATACATTGTTATTACCCAAGATATCGAATTCGATCTACGAAAAGATCTCACCCATTGATAAATCAAAGTAATAAACAACACACACATATGCTCGTCAATATCACATGAGTTCAGAACCCGAACTCTGTGGATCTTTATTCTCTCAGTAACTGGGTCAGAGACAGAGAATAGTATTCTATCGTGATCCTCCTCAATACACTAACCAGTGTACTAGAATAATCAGTTAGCCAAGATAAACTAACTTATCAGATTATTCTACGGTGTACCGATGGTGTGTTCAGGACCATCTAAGCCGTGAGCTCTTTAATACATTACAAGGTTCTAATGATATGATCTTTACCGTGTGACTCCCCACACCATATCATCTACAATGTAAGTATATGGAACATTGCATAAAACAATTATAGAACATAATCTAAATGCAAACAGTGACTGCAATAACTTTCATTTCATATCATCATATCATCAGAAAAGTATACAAAGACAAGTCTTCTAGTATACAAAACTAACATCATCTAGCACAGCATTCTCAAGGTTTGCAACCATTGCTTTTCTTTTGAAGAAGCTTCTCCTCACCTTGGCTTTCTTGTCTTCAGGGAGTTCTGGACATTCAAATCTATAATGTCCTTGTTTATGGCAGTGAAAGCATTCTCCAAGATTTCGGTTGCCACCCCTGAATGGTTCAGCTGACCGTTCAGCTGGTTGATGAGTTCTCTTATCTTTTGAGATTTCATCAGTATGAAGTGGAACTGATTGCTTATCCCGAACTCTCTTCAACTTTTCTAGCAACCTGGTAACTGATTGGATTTGATCATTGATGTCATCAGTTAGATTCTCCTTCTTTTCAGTTGCTTTCCTTTTTCATTCAGTTGAAGATCTGCCTTGATTTTCTTTGGCTGGTGAACTCCTAGGTCGGAAGTTGTTCCTTCCTCCAATGTCTCTAAACCGGTTTCTTTCACCGTAGAAGGCTGCATCTTGAGTTGACGATGTTGATGCTTCCTTCTTTCGATTTAGACTGTACTCATGGGCTTTGAGAGAACCAAATAGTTCCCTTGGAGTGATGCTATTTAGATTTCTTGATTCCTTTGTAGCTATCACTTTCATATCCCATTCTTCAGTAAGATTATCCAATATCTTGGAATTCATCTCAGAATTGGGATAAATCCTCCCGAGGTTGTTCATCTCACTAATGATGCCCAGAAATCTGGTTTCAAGGCTTGAGATGGACTCCTCTGGCTGCATTTTGAAGGATTCATATCTGTCGACTGTCAGTTGGAGCTTGTTTCCTTTGATGGCTTCGGACTCTTTGCATAGATCTGCTAGTAGGTCCCATATCTCCTTGGCAGTTGTGCAGTTCTTTATGTCCTTCATTCTGTCGTCATCTAGAGTTTGGAATAATGCTGCTTGAGCAACGAACTCTAGATTTTTTAGCTTCTTCTCTTCGCTGGTGAGAAGATTAGTTGGCTTTAGAATCCTTGCCGGTTGATTGATATCAACTATGTGAGCATCATTGTCCATCATGATGATGATTGGACCATCTTCGATGACTTCCCACATATTTTCATGAATTGAGCAGAGATGAGCCTTCATTCTCCTGCTCCAGTTATCATAATTTTCAACTGAAAACAAAGGTAGCTTATGGTTTCCCATAGCTGAAATGTTAGCACAGATAAGTAGATCTGATTCAGTTGATCTGTAGAAATGGCTGATCCTTAGAATCAACCACTCTGATACCACTTGTTGGTCCCGAGCGAGTCGATATCAGTTTAGAGAGGGAGGGTGAATAAACTGATTAAAACTTTTCACTTCAAATGCGGAATAACATGGCCCTTTGAGTCGCTTAGTAAAACGTATCTATGCACAAACTTATTGATCAGTTAAGACAGTTTGAGTGCAGCTTATGTGATATCTTGTGCAGTTCAAAGATATGCAATAATCAAAATAGTACAGCACACAAGCAATTTATAGAGGTTCGAAGTCTCAAACTTCTACGTCCTCTCTTCCTTCCGCAAAAGGGAAACTTCACTATATAACTTGAGTTTCTTTACAAATTATACAATGAAAGATAGTTGGCTGAACCTGGTAACTGCTCGCTACCTCAGCGGGTCGATGACTCACACTTGAAGTCCCTAACTGCTCGCTAGGAAGGTAGGTGCTATTGTCATCTTTACAAGGTTTTAGATCTCTTTCGATCTTCAAGAGGTTAGTCTTAAATAGGGGTTATCAACTGATGTGCTCCTTCAATTGAGCTGAGTAGTTGATCGTTGTCTTGCTGAAACTGAGAAGACTGCCCTGGCTGGATTGTCAACAGCTGGCTGATTATCTTGACTCTGTGAAATTCTTCTTCTCAGTTGAACTCTCGCAGTTTCTATCAAATGCTGAACTTGAGCTTGAGTGGGAGGGAGAAAGAAAAGCTCTTGCTTGTATATGCGAAAGTTGTGTAGGCAAAGGATTCTTTTGGCTCTCTGTTGTGCATTTTTAAACTCTGATTCACTCGTCTTTTATAGAGGAGTGATTTTATGACCGTTGAGTTCCATTGTCCATTGATCAGTGGCTCTGTTGGCTCATCAATGGAAGATGATTGCTTGGAACTTTTGGTTGAAGTAGCCGTTACTCTACCAATCAATCTTCATTGGATATTTAATTCCAGGATCTTTGTTGAAGTATTTATTCCAAGATTCGGCAGTTTGAGCAATAAACTCTAGGGTTCTCTAGCTTCAGCTTTCTTGGCAGTTTTGAGTTCCAGTTGGCAGTTCTGGACTTGTCAGCTGAGTTTGACTATTGCTCCAGTTGGCAGTTTTGAGCTCGTCAGCTGAGTTTGGCTATTGCTTCAGTTGGCAGTTTTGAGCTTGTCAGCTGAGTTTGATTATTGCTCCAGTTAGCAGTTTTGAGCTCGTCAGCTGAGTTTGGCTATTGCTCCAGTTGGCTGATTTCTCTTGAGCTTTCTTGTCAGCTTGACTAATCACAAGCTGCCTGACTACAGTTCTGGCCTTCAGCTGATCTGTCCTGTTTACTTTAGTTTGGTCATCAGTTGGATACTTCCAGTCTTCAGTCTAAACTGATCTCTTATCAGTTCCTTTAGTTGACTCTTTTCTCCCTCAGTTTAGCTGACTTAGTTGTCAGTTTGTTTCGACTGATTCAACTTCTTGACTCCTCAGTTGAGTTGACTTCTGACTGAATAACGTATCTTTCAGCTTGCAGACCATACTCTTGATTGGTTGACTTTGACCTTGCTTGACTTCCTTTTTGATGATGCCCTGGATTGATCAGCTCCGATCTACAACTTGAATTTTAGTCAGTTTTTCATAAATAATTTTGACATCTCATCAAAACCTAATCTAGGAGTTCCTTGATAGTTTTTCCTAACAGGATACATTCAACCCGACGTCTTACCATAGAAAAGCATATTACTATGGATTTTGTGGTTGGTCTGCTCGACAACTCATTGTTTCTCTGTGTAGGATTTTGCTAAATGACTAGTTTTTTATTCTTGTTGCTCGAATGCTAAGCCATATATCTCCTTCTCATTCTTTTGAGATCATAAAGGTATTTCTCACAATGTGGTCAAATGTGACATTTCTTCTCACATTAATGGAAGATGAATCTCTGTTTGTTGCTATTATAAGCATTCATCTTCTTGTCAGTAATGATCTTCCGGATATGCCGAACATTCTCTTGTACATGCATTGGTTTGATTTTACTTTCTTTGATAAACATTGTCTTGGATTGTCCACCACTGTATCCAAGACTTGGACGACTCTTTCCTGAATGTCCTTGAGTTGTGGAAATCTTATCAAGATTCTTTGTTCTATTATTCAGCCTGTTGAAATTCTTTTTGATGGATTCGAGCTCCACAGACAATTCATCAATCTCCTTCCTTTACTGCTGAATAGTATTCTTTTGTTCAACATCAGATTTGATCAGCTTCTCTTTCTCATTAAGAAGATCCTTGTTATGAGATTGAAGAGTCTTGTTGATCTCCACTACTTCCAACCATCTTTCATACATCTCCTTGTATGTCTTGACAAGTTTTTCTTGGTTAAAGTCTTCATTGTCTAGCTCATCATCTTCTGAATTGTTGAATAGATCCTTGAATTCTGAGATTTTTGCTGTAAAGACAATAGTTTCTTCATCTGAATCACTGCTGCCTTTGTCAGAGTCATTGTTACTAAGAGAAACAGTATAATTCTTTTTATTTCTCTTCAGTGTGTTTGCACACTCAGCTTAAATGTACCCAAATCTATCACATTCTCTGCACTGAATTCCTCTTCTAAAATTTGAAGTTTGAAATTCTTTCTGCTCATTCCTTGAGTTTCTATTTTGCTGAGAATTACCATGTGGTTGTCTTCTGTTATTCGCCCTTCTAGAAGACTGCTTATTGACTCTTTTTAACATACAACTGAAGTTCTTGGTGATCAGGAGCATATTATTCATCGTATCTGAATCAAGTACAGTTTTTTTTGCTTCTGTACATGTTCAGATACATCTTCTGAGACTTCAGTTTTAAGAGCAATACCTCTCTTCCTTGAGCTATTGTCTTCATCTTCTAAGTTCATCTTGAATATTCTTAATGATCCCATTAGCTTATCAAACCTCGTACTCTTGATATCATCGGCTTCTTCAATTGCAGCAACTTTGTATGCAAACTTCTTTGGAAGAGATCTGAGAACCTTTCTTACAAGCTTCTCATTGTTGATAGGCTCACCAAGAGAAAAACTCGCATTGGATATGCTGCTCAATCTGGCACTAAACTCACCTATGAACTCAGTATCCTCCATTCTGAGGGTTTCAAACTTAGAAGTAAGGTTTTGAAGCATTGACAATCTTATTGAACTAGTCCCTTCAAAGGTGGTTTCTAGAATATCACATACAACGTTAGCAGTCTCACAAGTTGAGATTAGACTGAATGTTTCAAGATCAACTATAGAAAATATAGCATTGAGAGTTTTAGAGTTGACCTTGTACCAGTTCTTTTACGGCACAGTCCACTCTCATTTTTCAATCTCCACTTGCTTTACTTCCTTGGCAATAGTTGGCTTTTCCCATCCTTCAGTGATGTTTTTCCATGCAAGCTCATCTATTGATCTCAGAAATGCCATAATCCTTGCCTTCCAGTAAGGATAGTTGTTGCCTTCAAGCAATGGTGGTCTGATCGTAGATTCTCCTTCTTTGATTGAACTCAACCAAAACCCTTGTGTTCTTTGATATTGCCATACAAATCATGACAATCTCGAACACTTTAGTACAGATGGCACTAATAAAAGAAATTGTAAAACTTCATGGTGCACCTGTGTCAGTGACATCAGATCGTGATACACGGTTTACGTCTAAAGTTTGGCAAGGCTTACAAATTGCAATGGGCACAAAATTGAATTTCAGCATCATTTTTCACCCACAGACTGATGGATAATCTGAAAGAACAATTTAGATCCTAGAGGATATGCTCAGAGGTGTAGTCATGGATCAATGAGGAAGCTGGAAAGAATATTTACCTTTAGTTGAATTTTTCTTACAACAATAGTTTGCAAGCGACCATTGGAATGGCACCTTATGAGGCTCTATATGGTCGAAAATGTAGATCACCACTTTACTGGGATGAATTTGGTTAAAGAAAAATTTTGGGCCCAGAAATTATACAGAAAACTGTTGAGGTTATTGATAAAGTAAGACAAAGAATGAAAGAGGTCCAAGATCGACATAAATGTATGCAGATAAAAGAAGAAAAGATTTGTAATTATAGGTAGGAGATAAAGTAATCTTGAAAATATCTCCTACAAGAGGCGTTGTGCGATTTGGGAAGAAAGGAAAGTTGCGGCCTAGATATATTGAACCGTACGAAATTCTTGAATGAAACGGAAAAGTTGCCCATAAGTTGGCGTTATCGCCAAAGTTAGGAGGAATTTATGATGTGTTTCATGTTTCAATGCTTCGAAAATATATTTTTGACCCAAGTCACGTCGTAAATCAGGAAGAAATAGAAGTGAATCGAGATCTGACACACGACGAGTTTTCTATAACTATTCTCGACAGAAAAGTCCAAAAGCAGCGGAATAAAGAGCTAATGCTTGTGAAACTTCAATGGAGCAGACATGGACAAGAGGAAGCTACATAGGTACTTGAAGATCAGATCCTGGCAAAGTATTCAACCTTCGTCATAGCAGGTATATTCAATTTCGGGGACGAAATTTTTTTTTAAGGAGGGGAGGATGTAACACCCCGAAAAATATAGTATTTAAATTTATTTTATAGGTTAGAAATTTCATGAAATTAGAACCCAATTTATTTTGGGCTAGTTGATTATAGTCCTAGAGACATTATAAGACCAATAAAAATCTTGACCTTAGTTGAGTTTTCAAATTAATATTAGAATACATATTATAAAAATAGAGACTAATGGGATCATCTTGATACCAAGATCATTCAAATTGGACTATATTTAGTCTTCCAATGAAATTTATTTCATTTGATAATTTGAACCCGAAAATTTTATTCTATCCCGATTGGTTCAATTATTTTCGAAAAAATTCAAATTTATGTCCAATTAATCATGTAATTAAATGTATATATATCATATAGATATACGTAAGTAAGTGGAATCATTTTTCTTATATCAAAGAAAACATCTAATTATAATCAATCATGTTAGGAAATGATTAGTAACAATTGAAACATTGTCTAATTAAATTCCTCCGCCAATACGTGTTTGCCGTTTGGAATTTATTGATGGTGTCTAAGTATGAATAACATTCATGTGTGTTTATCAATAGTTAGATAGGTTTGATGAGTCATATATATATAAGCTTGCCTAGTCATAAATATAGGATACTTAGGTATACGTGTAGAATAGATATATATATATATATCTATATATATTGGGAATTAGAAGTAAGATGGGAGAAATAAAAAAAACGAAAGAAAAAGGAAAGAAAAAAATCAGAAGCATAATCAGAAAAAAAAATTAAAGTAAGAAAATTTGGAAGGAAAAAAAAATAAGGTAAGGTTTTTAGCACCCAAGTCTTCTTTTGAATTTATTTGGCTATTCAAGTTTTAAAATTTTTATATTGTTGTAACTCCGTGTTATAACTTATAAGTTCTATCTGTATTATTTCTAAATTTATAGTCCAATATTATTTGATATATCAATTCTCTGATTTTGCCCATAATATATTACATGAACCCAACTCCCAAATTTATATTATTCTAGTGCTAATTTAGTACTTGGCAATTCAATTAGCATTTTAGAAAATGTTATATTTTTCCTAAAGGAAATTCTAAATATTATAATTCACTCCTAAATGTTAAATCAAACTTCTTAGCCATTGAATTCAGTTTGATTAATCTTTATCCACTCATATATGGTCTAGAAAGTCCGATAATTTATCAATTAGGGTCACCAAGTTGATCTATTCCGTCAAATGCTCATTATTCGCCCATTTGACTCCAATTTAATTCCAAACGATCCCAAGTTATAGGAAATTATTACTTAAGTAATTTATAGCCTAAGTTATATTTTATTGACCTATACTAGGATTCTAAGTTAGAATTCTAATTTTATAGGTCGAGACGAACGGGAAGCATAATAGCATCGCATAAAAATTACACTGCACTTTGAGCTCATCCAGGTGGGTTTTTCTATAACTCTCAACTATATTTTTAAATTCGTCCATGAAAAGCATGTTAAATATTTTAATAGCATTGTTTACACAATGATTGGATGTTATGAGACTTCATGCACAAAGGAATTCCGACTTACAAGCATAGACGGTTTACTTTGTGACTAAATGTCTAGATAAGTAACCGTAAAGTATTCATGTGGTCACATTGGGTCTCCCATCCAATGAAGAAGAGTAAACTTTGTTATAAAGTATGTTCATGGTTATTTTCCATGATTTATGTAGCATAACAGTTTTAAAAAGCATAAAAGAATGACTTGGACGAATAATAATGCCCACTGAGTGTTTTCTGGCACTCAACCCAAATATTTTCAACTGTTTTTCAGGTTTTGGAGATCGAGCTGGCTGATGATGAGTTGTTGGAGTGGGTTTTAATGGTTGACCCTTATATGGTTTTTGCTTAAAACCATATTTAAATTTATGTTCGTATATTAAATATTAAATATTAAATATTTCCGTTGATACTCTGCAAAAGTTTTAAGTTTGAAAGTTGTTGACCGCAGTGGTCAATTTTTAATTGTATATACAAATATTTTGAATATATATAAGGGTTGACCGTGAAGTTTTTGAATATGTGGCCTGTTTGGATATATATATACTGCTTGTTGGCAGGTCATAATTTGATTATGTGAGTCACTGTTTTTGAAAAGCCTTGTTGGAAGTTGATGTTGGAAACGCCTGAGTGCGTGGTTTAAGCATTTTTAAGTTGAGATGTTGCCCATTTACAGATTATTTATAAAGTTAAATCTTATTTTTGAAAATTATTTATCACGTAAGCATGTACGTATTTTTTTGGTGACGTCTTGGTCCTAGTAGGACTGGGGTGTTACACTTAGGGAGTCGAAACTCTATGGTAATCTGTCTTAGTGTTCTTTTTGCATGAATGAAGTCGTTTTTCTAGGCTTCGTTGTGAGTATACGTGGTATAGAAGTAGACCGTTCCAAAATCAAAGCGATTGAGGAATGACCCACTCCTAAGTCTGCGAGTGATGTGAGATCTTTCCATGGTCTTGCTGGCTTTTATCGTCGCTTTGTGCATGATTTTTCCAGCATAGCTGCGCCGCTTACTGAGTTAAGCAAGAAAGATCGAAAGTTTGAATGGGGTCTTGTTCAAGAGCATGCGTTTAACACTTTAAAGTCTTGTTTATGTAATGCGCCTGTTCTTGCTCTTCCGGACTTTAATAAAACTTTTGAGATTGAATGTGATGGCTCAGGCAAAGGGATTGGTGCTGTTTTGATGCAGGAACGGCGTCCAGTCGCCTATTTCAGTGAGAAGCTCTATGATGCAGCCCTTCGTTATTCTACCTATGACAAGGAGCTATACGCACTCAAGAGAGCTTTAGAGACATGGTAGCACTACTTATGGCCTAAAGAGTTCGTAATTCACACGGATCACGAGAGTTTGAAGCATTTGAAATGCCAACAAAATCTGAACAAGCGACATGCACGATGGGTAGAGTTTATCGAGTCCTTTCCATACGTCATCAAGTACAAAAAGGGCGCTGAAAATGTTGTTGCTGATGCATTGTCGAGAAGATATGTTCTCTTGAACCTTATGCATGCTAAGATGTTGGGATTTGATGCAATTAAGGAGTTGTATGCATGTGATGAGTTCTTTGCACCGATCTATGCTACATATTGCACTAAGTCTCGATCATTTGATGGTTATTACGTGCATGAGGGTTTCTTGTTCAAGGGTTCGCAGTTGTGTATTCCTAAGTCTTCTATGCGTGAGTTGTTAGTTCTAGAATCGCATACGGGAGGTTTAATGGGTCACTTTGGTGTGTCTAAAATGTTAAACTTGCTGCATGAGCATTTCTTTTGGCCACGTATGAAGCATGATGTTGAGAATGTGTGTAGTAGATGTATCACATGTAAGAAGTCAAAATCTACCTCACATCCTTTTGGTTTATACACTCCTCTACCAGCCCCGTATTCCCCGTGGATTGATTTATCTATAGATTTCATATTAGGATTACCACGGTCTAGGTCTGGTCGAGATTCTATATTTTTTGTGGTTGATAGGTTTTCCAAGATGTCTCATTTCATTGCATGTAGGAAAACCGATGATGCTGTACACATTGCTAATCTGTTCTTTATACATGTTGTGCATTTACATGGAATACCTAGAACCATTGTTAGTGATAGGGATTCTAAGTTTCTAGCACACTTTTGGCGTGTACTTTAGGGTAAGCTAGGTACCAAGTTGTTATTTTCTACTGCATGTCATCCGCAAACTGATGGACAAACTGAAGTAGTTAATCGCACTCTAGGTACTTTGATGTGTTCTTTAGTTAAAAACAACTTGAAATCATGGGAAGATTGTTTGCCATATGCTAAATTTACTTATAATCACGTTGTGCATTCATCTACCAATATGTCTCTGTTTGAAGTTGTTTATGGTTTTAATCCGCTAACGCCTAATGATCTGTTGTCTTTACCTGTTGAGCATCTAACAAGTGTTAAATGTACAAGAAAAGCGGAACAAGTTAAGGAGATGCATGAGAAAGTACGTGCGTGTATTGAAGCCGTTGGTGCACGTAATGCTGTTTAAAAGAACAAACGGCGCAAGCAAGTGATTTTTCAGCCCAGAGATCGCGTTTGGATTCATCTGAGTCTTGGACGGTTTCCTAACCTGAGAAAGTCGAAATTGATGCCTAGAGGAGATGGACCATTCACCGTGTTGAGTCGCGTCAATGACAATGCATATCGCATTGATTTACCCGGTGAGTATAAGTGTTCGTCTACATTTAATGTTGCTGACTTATCTCCCTTTTCTGTAGATGATGAGTTCGAAGATGATGAGCCCTTGAATTCGAAGATGAATTCTTTTCAGCAGGGGAGGAATGATGAGGACGTGCAAGGCAATGAAGAAGATGATCCGGAGCTGCAGTTTAAAGGTCCAATGACGCGTTTGCGAGCTAAGAAGTTGCAAGCTTATTTACAAGCTTCTATTCGTCGCAAATTCGAACTGGGTGAAGATGAAGTCAAGGGCAGCTCGAGATTGATCATCATGCTATCCATTGATGATGAAGAATGATGCATGAAGACGTGAGAAGAAGAAGGAAGCCATTTGGACGTGTGCATGAAAAGTTATACGCGTTTGCATGGGAAATCGGGAGATCCTGTTTTTCATGCAAAGGTGGCAAAGACATGGGCCACAAATTAATCTAATTATTTGCAGCCCAATGTCGTGTAACAAGGTCCAAGAATGGCGAGAATTGCAAGCCCAAATCCACTTTGGGATTTATCCTTATCTAGTTAGATTTAGATAGATTTTTCTTATCTTATTTTTGGTAACTTTTGATTTTATTCTAGTTTGACTAGAACTCTTGGATTTTCGATTTCTACTAGGTTTCTAGGTCTAGATTTCGATCCTATTAGCTATTATAAATAGGACTACTATGTTACATTCAAAAGTTAGACAATTGCAAGCAATAAAGAATTTATTCTCAATCTGTCTCATGATCTTCTGTTGATCGAAAATTACATAAGACAATTCTATTGATTTAGCACTTTAATAGTCTTATTTAGGTTCTTCAGGGTATAATTAAGTACTTGGGAGAATTGCTATCCGGAGAAGTTAGACGAGTGCGTTCAGGTTGATTTAACACGGGTTCACCGCTTTGACCTATCCTTCTACTACATTGCCGCCGCCATCACCGCCCATTCCGCCGCTAACCGCCGCCTTCATCACCGTGGTTCCAGCCATCTTCAACGTACCAAGTGTCTTCATCGAATCCTTGTCCCCTTGTTCGAGTTTCTAGTAAGTTTCATCGTTTAATTCGAGTCGGGTTGAGTCCTTCTTTAGCTGACGTAGTTCAAGTCTTTACAGTCTTTCGCCTGCGTATTCTTTGTGTCTTGGAATCATTGTCCGGGTCACATCAATCTCTCTCTCTCAAGTGCCGATTCGGCACTTCGCCAACCCTACTTGGAGTTGCTTTAGTTTTGCCTATTTATGAATGAATAATGCGATCCTCTTCTCAATAGTGCAATTGGATTTTCTATGTAAGTGAATGAATAATCTCATTGCATGTAGAATTTCTAGATTGACATTTTTCTTGATTTTTTATGAATTCATCACATTGGATAATTGTCATATTTGAATGTTTAACAATTGATGTGAATTGTGGGTATTGACTGTTGTAGGATTTAGGATTGTTGATTTTGTTTATTTATGATGTATTTATTTTATTGTTAGTTGTAGATTTGTGAATTTTATTTATATGATTTGGGTTAATTTCTCTCAGTTGAAGCATGAATTTGTATTGCTTTAAAAATGATGAAGCCATGTAAGGCCTTGAAGAACTAAATCCGGAGCTGCCATTTAGAGGTTCAATTACCTGATTTCGAGCTAAGAAATTGCAAGGTTGTTTCCAAGCAATTATTCGCAAGAAGTTTGAAGAATTAGAAGAAGTTAAATGCAGCCCCAAGAAGTTAAATCCGGAGATCAAGGTTTGAAGAATAATACATGAAGATGAAGAGTTGAAGTGCGTGAACCCGTCGGTATGCCCAAACCGACTAGTTTCGGTCGGTATACCCATACCGAGTAGTTCCGGCCTTGTTGAATTTTATTTAGACTATAGTATTTATTTAATTATGTTAGACTATAGTTTAGTTCAGATTTTTATTTAATTTTGATGTAATTTTCGTTCATTAATTAAATAGGTTTGACTAGAATTGTATTTAAGGCAATTTCCTACTTTGAATAGAATTCTAGTTTAGGGAACTTCCTAGTATAGTTAGAGATCCCTTTTGGATCAATTTTTGAGCCTTTTTTATGTTTAATTTCGTTTCCCATAGCGTTATAAATAGGGGAACCATGTCACATTGTTACTTGAGACTTTATTTGAATTATTAAGCTTTGCTTTCAATATTATCTCAACCCCTTTTAAATATTTGTGAGTTTTGATTAACAAATTCATATTCTTGGAGCTAGAAACTTTGAGTCTTATTTAAGGGTATTGCTTAATCCACTTGAGGGATTAACCGGTATTCGCTATCCGAAGATCAACTTGGAGATTTCATCCTTGGGTACGTTCGAGATTCAAGGAGGCTATCGGGTTGTGATTCACATCAACGAATCATCATCCATCAACACAATTCGACGCCATCCATACTCCATCGACACACGCCTCAATTCAGCCCGTGTTCGAGTTCAAGTTCTCCACCGTTCCATTTTTCCGTAAGTTCAATCGTACTCTATCATATCCTACCTTCTCCAAGCCATTCTTCACTAGCCTTCACACACGATATTCCATCCCTAAACCCAGCCTTATACACGTCCTATACAGCCCTCTATCCTTTGGTATTGTGTTATTTTAGTTGTGTCATAGTTCTAGGTATTTTAGTTGTCTAGATTTCGTCTTTCGTTTATTTTATCGAGTCGGATTGAAGCCCTTCATTAAGTTGACGTGTTTCATTCCTAAGTCTTCCGCTACGTTGTTATTATCGTCCTAGATTAATTGTCCGGGTCGTATCAAAAAAGAACTAAAAAAAACCAAAAAAGGGAACCAAATCAGTTATTTTGGTTTGGTTTGTCTCCACTAATCGGTTTGGTTTGGTTAAAATTTTTTAGAAATTTGGTTTGTTCGATTTTGGATTTTTTGAGCTGAAACCGACCTTATAAACCGAATGTTCACTCTTAGAAATGTCCAACTAATATTTTTTAAAATGATACAAATTCAGGAAGTTAAACTAACATTGTAAATTATACTTACTATAAATTTCTTGTATTTCATTTCTAAAAAAAAAAGAATAAAAAAAATTGTTCTCGCATTTCCATAAAAGCTAAGGAAAATGGGAAGTGGATTATCTAGGTAGAAAAAACAAACATAAGTTTATTTTCATCTTCTCATTGAAAGTATAAAACAAAGTAATTATTAAAATAATTTCAACAATCCGATTGAAACAAGATGTTGATGAGCTATAAGTACACATTTATTTCTAAAGCGTGTGCATTTAACCGACAATTTATGAAAATTGCAATACACATCCTTTTGACAATATTTTCTTTCACGTTCCTTTTAAAGCATCACTAGTTTAACTGCCCAACTTAGAAATTTTAACCTCTCATTGAGTTTGATTCCACACAAAATATTTAAATGATTGCAATCATATAAGAAGAAGAGATGGCATAATCGAGAAACTGGCCTCTAGTGCACAACAAACATTTTTCATTTCCAAATCAAAATTAGACTTTTCCTTCATGGTAACCAGTTCTAGCACTACACAACATGACCTTTCAAGTGAATCATCCTCAAATATAGGTAAGGCAATAGATTTGTGAACCTCATGATCAATGGCATGTTAAATCCTCAAATACCCAGTATTGTTGTAGTATATCACATTTGAGTTACACTTCTAGAATTCTTGAAATAAATAAACGACCGGGAAGCCACGAAAAAGAACCCAATTTTGATTCTGTTGAGAATGTGAATATTTTAGACACTTAACGATATTCAGAAAGTTGGTGGTCTAAGAAAAAAGGTAGTTCATATATGCTTAAGATATATATGATTCATGAACTTAAAAAAACGTACGTACATCATGCATGTACACTGTGCATATATTGGATTTAGAAGATTTATTCATATACTATCTATCTAAAAATATGTTAAAAAAATACGCATTTAAAATATTCACTCATGTATGTTGTATATTTGAAATGTCTTCTTTTTTCCATGCATATATAAATGATAGCAAAATCATGAATTTATTTATCATTTAAAATCATAAATTTTCTAAGGAGGTGATTGTGTTGACGAGTTACTACGAACGCGCAAGTAAAAGGATGTAGTATTAACCCAAAAAATTAAGTTATTATCACATGCGATTTTAAATAAATATTTCATATCATATTAAGTTTAATTTAACATAGTTAAATAATCTTATAGATATATAAATCAATTTGAAATTTAATGATATAATGTTATATTATTACCATACGAAGATAAATTTCTTAAGGATGGTCCTAAAGATTAAAATATCACGATGTAGAGTTTATTTTTATTTATAACTGGTTCCGAGTTGGACTATAATTTTTTATTACTGTAAGGTGATTATTCTTAAGGATAACTCGAGTATATATTTTTTAGTTTTCTTATTTGAATTGTGTTTAATTTCAAAAATGTTGAATGAAATCAGAAGATATATAGATCATGCAAAATCATTTGAATATCTAGATGATATAAAAAAAATTATCACTCCATGAATACGGAATTTCAACACTACTGAATAGCACAAGTATAATCATGAACTGTGTTTGGGGGGGAAGACAACTTACAGCCGCTCCATGGTAAATACTACTCATTGCCAGAGAGAGAGGGACTGGATTTTTGCAGGGGTTTTTCAGGGCGTGATGAGTGAATCCTGTTGAAGGAGAGAATGCTTTCTTTTCTTTTTTTTTTTCTTTTTTGAGGAAAGTCCTTTTTTTTCTTAAGTTTTCGAATAAATTTCTATCCTTTTTTTTTTCAAAAAAAAAAATTCACAATTCAATTAATTTGAGTTTATATAGTGGGAAACATATATAACATATTATCTAATGTTTCACCAATGATAATATTTGTGCACTCATAATGAGATGATGGAAAATATATAGGAGGGGTGAAAGTGAGGGGCTAAAAATAATACTCCCTCCATTTCACAATAAGTGTCATTCTAACACTTTAATTTTGTTTCACAAAAAATGTCATTCTTCACAATCGAGGTAAAAATTTCACATTTTTCTCATATTCGCCCTCATTTAATGCATTCATAGTAGACATCAAACATAGAGTTGATTGCTTTCTCAAACTTATGCAATATGATGCAAACAAGAAGCATTTACACTTTATCTCTTGCTATCCCCAACCTCGTCTAAACATGAATATTTTAAAAAATAATATGCATTATATGTTTTTTTAGCCTTGTAATTCAAAAGGTACAACAAAATTAGTCTTACAAACTTGTAAAGGTTTGAAATCATACTCATTTTTCCCCTAATTTCTCCATTTTCCACAAAAAAACATGAAAGAAACACGAGACTAGGATTTCCAATGAAAAATGTTGCAATTTTGGAATTGATACATTTTTTTATAGAAAACTCATATTGTGTTTTCTTACAAAACATCAGGGCAAGAATAATTGAAATTATATGATTTAGAATTTTTTGGGACTAATTTGCCACCCCTCGAGTTACAGGACTAAAAACGCTACTCCACTATTGTTACATAGGCTAAAAATGAATTTTATCCCACTAATAAATTCCATTTCTTAGAAAACGTCCAAATTCTATTTTTGGACTCTCCAAAACAGAAACAAGAATGAGTAATTTCGAGTGACAACATGATTATACAAAAAATATATAAAACGCAGATTAAGAGGACTAGAAATTAGCAGCAACAACGATTTCAACACATTTAAATATGTGTTGTCATTATCTCAGCTAAAACAGTCACAATATACTTTAAGCAAAATACAGAAGATCGAATGATAACATACTTGCAAACATACATGTTCCTGAGGACAATTAGATCTTGTCAATTCATATGCATTTTCCGTTAGATGACCAACACTGGATAACTCTCTATCAATAAGTGACTGGTCAAAATTCTTATATAATGCTCTTGTCGGTAGAGTTTCTACAATATTATCGAGTAATTTAATGTTAGAATCCTCCATCTTGAGCAATTCACTATCTGACACAGTCCTCAAACTCTTGCATAACCATTGTATAGTAATCGAGAGGTTATTAAGAAGAGTTGATGCTTTATACTTCTTTTCAAATTGAGGGGAAGAAAGAACTCCAGTACATAGTCGTTGTCACCAGTGTAAATAAATCTTAGTCTGATTGCCATTTAGGCCAAATTTATGAGCATGATGAACAAGTGCATAATTGCCGACATAGAATTCCTTCACATATGGGTTAAAAAATGGGTGATTTGATTGCAGTGCTCTCCTAACAATGCATTATGCTTCCTCAAGATAATGTTCAACACACGCATTTACAAAACTCATCATATCTTTGTCATTTATGTAACAAACAATATCCTTAGTGCACAAAATAGATTTCTCATTAAGACATGCATTATATCATCCAGCACGTACTCTCATAATTTTATCACTGGCCTCTTATGCATAACCACATGAGATCTATGTTAGAGCAAGAGACAATCGATGTGTGTGATAAATGACACGTAAAATATTTGTTATATCAACAAAAGCTGCTCTTTGATTCTTAGAGAGTCTGAAATTAACATTTGATTATATAACTTAGTCCCCCATGTTGCCATAAAGTTATATATGTATAGGAAGAAAAAACAATCAAATCAAAGCTAGGTTTGATGCAAACCTGGGGATAAAGTTTAGGAGACACTTTACTTTTTAGATTCACAGTTTGTAAAATTGAAATTCTAAGTCATTAGAATCACTTATATGTATTATGCATTATCTAAGAGACAAAAGAAATTAGAACAATTTAATATTTAAGATAAAGTTCAGCTAGTTATATTATGCATACGGTAAAAATTCTCTAAGATGGTAATTTATACCAAAAGGAGAACAAATTACACTAAAACTAAGGAAACGGGAAGTGGATTATCTAGGTAGAAAAAACAAACATAAGTTTATTTTCATCTTCTTATTGAAAGGATAAAACAAAATAATTATTAAAATAATTTCAACAATCCGATTGAAACAAGATGTTGATGACCTATACATACACATTTACTTCTAAAGCGTGTGCATTTAACTGACAATTTACAAAAATTGTAATACACATCCTTTTAACAATATTTTCTTGTAAAGGGAAAGTTGGAATAAGCAATAAACACTTAGCCATTCCTCTCCATCTTCTTGTTAAATTATATAGACAAAAAATTGTATGAGACCGTCTAACGGGTCTCTTATGTTAGATGGATCTCCTCTGACCTGACCCGGATCCGACTCGACCTATATTAAAAAAAATCTGATTTTTCTCCCTCAGCTCTCCCTCTCGCTCGCTCCCTCTCTCTCGCTCCTCCCATAGTCGCAGTTTATCCTCCCACAAGCGCCGGTGAATTTTTTGCGAGCACCACCACTGTCAGCAACTTTCTGACCACCGACTTTCCAGTCACATCCGACTCCGGTTCTGCGAGGTCAAGATCTCCGGTGCAGATTAGAAGTTGATATTGTAAGTCCATTTAGGGCTTTTGATTTTAGGGCATTTTAGTTTAGAATAACATGCAATCCTTGCTTGTTTTGAGGGTGATAATATGCTGCTATGGCTGATTATGTTTTGAGGGTGATAATATTGCTTGTTAATACATACATAAGACATACACATACAATCAGTTCATCGAAAGTGATCACTAATTACTCACAAACCATAATTCCCTATTTCGGAAGAAACTTAGCTTTTGTGGCACATTAAGAATGCCATCCATCTCTGCTTTACTCACCTTTCTATTATATTCCATCTCCAATCTCCTCATTAATAAACAAACCCTCTACACCTTCAAACATTTGCTGTTCTGTTGAATCGGGAGAATGAGGCCTTCTGCAGCTGAAACCTCCCTCAAATTGCTGGCCTAAAATCTCGACATTGTTGCGGGGTAAACTTCACTCTACGCCATTGTAGAGTCTTTGGGGTTTTGTAACTTGTTACTGTTCTTGAATGGTTGCTGTTGGTTTTGGTTTTAGTAGCAAAGGTTTTATGTTGTAACTAGTTTTGCTGCTAATTTCAGATGGGTTTTTAGTAGTAAGGGTAGAAAATGTGTTTGTGTTGAGAAATGGTGACAACAATTTAATTTGCTTATATAGTTTTTTTGTGTGTGGATATATGCAGGCCTGTGGTTACTCTGGTCTGTAAGTTTACCTTTTTTTTATTAGTTTTTGATAAGTTTTTAATATGTTTTAATTAGGATCATATATTTTCTGATTTTGACGCATTGATGTTAAAGAGATTGGGGTTAATGGAGGTGGAATTTTGGAATTTTTGGGCAGATATGCTTCAATTAGGACTTATGTTTGTGTTTGTTTTGTTGTTCTGAGTCTTTACAGCCTAGCCACTATAGGAAACTCAACCACAACCATGATCACCAATATTTAAGCTATGATATCTCTCTCTCTCTCTCTCATGTGTGTGTGTGTGTGTTTCTTTACATATATATGGAAGATAAAGAAACAAACTGAAGAAGGGGTTTATGTAGTGACAAATATTAATTCTTAAACTGAAGAAGGGGTTTATGTAGTGACAAATATTCATTTGTAGTAGTTTGAAAAATATTCAATTTCATTAGTGTAGTAGTTTGAAAAATGTTCTGCTTACGATTCTTGTTTGCTCTATTTCCGATGTTACAAAGTTTGGCTCTATTTTGACATTGATGTTGTTGTGCTTTTGTGAATTACTTGTTGTGCTATTGTAGAATGTCTTATTTTCACAGTGAACTGAAGAAAATGATAAAGAAAAGTTTTGAGTATATAATACAGTTTGTGTGTTTGTATTGATTTGATGTAGAAATGAAAGAATTAAACATTGCTTTGAATTGAGATCCTTATGCAAACGAAGTGGAATATTAATGTATGTGATGCTAATTTGGTGTTTGATGTGGGAGCAGATATGTTGAGCCCCTTCCCAACAATTTGTGTAGTAGTTTGAAAAATGTTCCATTTTATTTATCTGTCCAATCCAATGCTCCTGAAATTAGTGGGTTTTATTGACCTTAGAAGTTAAAGAGTGATCTTTGCCCAGAACAAAATGCGTATGTGTATTTATATCAGACATGCTATGTCACGTTTAGTTAAATTATTCAAACTCAAAATAGGTGTCTATTACTTATTTGTACATTCATTGGATAATGATACTGTATTTTTGAAATAGTGATACTTGACAGGTTTTTAGTGATACTTTAATGTTAGTTAGTGATACTTACATCAGTTTGTGATACTTATTTTTACATAGTGATACTTTATGTTTATTTAGTGATACTTTTACATTCTTCAGGTTTATCTTTACTTATGACTTAGTGATTCCTGATTTTTATAAGTAGGGATGCTTATTTTTTAAATAGTGATACTGATACGATCCTAGCCGGGGTGCCGAAGATCGAGTTCGAGCGTTCGGAGAGGCTGGCGTGAGTGGCAGCGTGAGACCTGGCGCGAGTGATTCGGTCGCGCCAAAAGGCGCGAGTTACAGCGCGAGTGGTGGCGCGAGCGAGCCGGTCGCACCCGCGGCGTGTTCTTCCGTGGGCCAGGCGCGAGCTACAGCGCAACCCGGGGCGCGAGTGGGCCAGAGTCGCGCCAATTTGACCTGTTGCGGATTTATCCGATTTTTATTTATTTATTTCCTTTTTAGATTAGGTTTCGACTTTTAGGGTTATTTTATTTTGCCCACCTATATAAGGGCTTGCATTATATTTCATTAGAGAGCTTTTGATATATTAATTTGAGAATTCTCTCTGGAGATTTTATTGAACCGTGTGTCGTGTTCATTCGACTTATCAAACAGTAGATCACAACTATTTGTGGCGTCTTCATATTTCATCTGAGGTTCTTATTTCTAATCATCGTTGGGTTATAGGTTTCATATACCTATAGTTCGTCGTGTTGTGAAGTTCGGGTCAAGGATTCCGTCTCTGGCAATCTGATACAAGTCCTGGGGTTCCAGAATTGCATCAAGTGGTATCAAAGCTTCGGCTTTGTATCAGGTTCCAATTTATCCCTTTAATTTTAGTATTTTTATTTTTCGCCTATTTTTATAAAAAAAAAGAACGAAAAAGAGACAAAAATCAGCAAAAAAAAAGAAAAAAAAAGTCGCTGAATAAAAAAAAAAGGTAAAAAGGCGGGAAAATTTTCTGCGTTTTTGTTACGTTTTATTTGGTTATTTGGGGTCTCAAGAGCGTATATATCATTCGTAGAAAAGTCGAAAAATTTTCATGAAATTTCGAATATTTTCGAATTTTCGATAGTGAATTTTGGGCAATTTTGTGGCATTGATATACATTGTTTGGGAAGCTATATTTTGGTGTTTGGAGTAGATTGAGCATTGTTGGTGGTAGTGGTAAAAAAAAAGGGGACGAAAAAAAAAATGTCCAAAACTGCAGGAACGGGAGGTGATCTAGACAAGGAACTTGAGCCTAAGCACATGATGGAAGCCATACAACAACAATTGGGAAAGCTATTTAAGACCGAGATGGCTGCATTGACAAAAAGGCTTGACAACATGGAAGCTTCAATACAAGAGCAGACTGACCGTGGTGATAAAGAGGGAGGAGGTCGAGGAGCTCGGATGGAGGCTCGATGTTATCCGCATGTAGAGAGGGAGAGAAGGAAGTACTATGAAACCGAGTCTGAAGACTATGATGAAGACGATCGATACTCGGCTAGTGGGGAACGGAGAAATAGGAGAAAGCAGAATCGGGTGGATAATCATCTTGGTAATATCAAGATGAACATTCCTTCTTTTCAAGGGAAGAATGATCCAGCCCTATACTTGGAATGGGAGCAGAGAGTCGAGATGATATTCGACTGTCATGAATATTCCGAGTTGAAGAAGGTCCAGTTAGCAGCTGTTGAGTTCTCTGATTATGCTATCGTGTGGTGGGATCAGTTGAGAACCACTAGGCGGCGTAATGGAGAGCGGCTAATAGAGTACTGGGAAGACATGAAGGCAATTATGAGGCGACGTTTTGTGCCTAGCTATTATTACCGGGAGCTGTACAACAAGTTGCAAAACTTGAGGCAAGGTGCAAGCAGCGTTGATGAGTATTTTAAAGAGATGGAGATATCCATGATCCGAGCAAATGTGGAGAAAGATAGGGAGGCCACAATGGCTCACTTTCTAGCCGGTCTACATAGAGAGATCCGAGAAGTAGTGGAGTTGCAGCACTATATGGAGTTGGAAGATATGGTACACATGGCCATCAAGGTAGAAGACCAAATTAAGAGAAGGGGGAGCTACAACCGTTCAAATTCCTCAACTTTGAAATCAAACACTGGTAATTCATCATGGAAGTCGAACCAAGGAAGTAAGGAAGATTGGAGGCTACCGACTAAGCCAAATGTTGAAGCACCCACCAATGAGTCCAGTTCCAGAAATCGGGATATCAAGTGCTTCAAATGTCAAGGAAGAGGACACATAGCCAATCGGTGTCCGAATCAAAGAGTGATGTTGCTGCGGGATAATGGAGAAATTGTGACTGATGAGGAAGAAGTTGATCCTGAGATGTCGGCATTGGAGGAAGAAAGTGGCGAAGAGTATGTAGCACCACCAGCACTCACATTAGTCACAAGGAAGTCACTGAACCTGCACACCAAATGTGTGGAGGAAGAGCAGCGGGAGAATCTGTTTTATACTAGATGCCACATCCATGATAAGGTATGTAGTGTGGTAATAGATGGTGGAAGTTGTACTAATGTGGCTAGTGTGGTTTTGGTAATGAAGTTAGGTTTACCTGTCCTAAAGCATCCGAAGCCATATAAGTTACAGTGGTTGAATGACAGTGGGAAAACCAAGGTGAACAAGCAAGTGAGGGTGCCATTCCGGATTGGGAAATATGAAGATAAGGTATTGTGTGATGTGGTACCAATGCAGGCGGGACATTTATTGTTGGGACGTCCGTGGCAGTATGATAGACGTGTGGAGTATGATGGTTTCTCAAACAAATATTCCTTTGTGCACAAGCAGCGGACAGTCACACTTGTTCCGTTGACACCATCTCAAGTATTTGAGGATCAAGTAGCACTGCAAAAAGAGGTGGACCAAATAAAGACAAAAGGGGAACAATCGAAGGGAGAAAGGAGTGGACGAGATTTCATACACCATTCATGTTTTACCCGACCACGCCAATTCCAAGGGAATCAAAAGGCCGAGCTGCATAATAATCTTACACATCCTGTTTTCTATAATATTGTGTCTTTACAGGTTTAAAAGGGAGTTTTTCTTGAGTTGTCACTAAAGGAATTGTTGGAACTTTCAAAATAATCAAGGATACCGATGACGGATGTATGGTCGAGAAAGGTGAAGTGGCGAGCTCGTGTTGGTGAAGATTCGGATTTGAGGACAAATCCTTTTCAAGAGAAGGAGAATGATACGATCCTAGCCGGGGTGCCGAAGATCGAGTTCGAGCGTTTGGAGAGGCTGGCGCGAGTGGCAGCGCGAGACCTGGCACGAGTGATTCGGTCGTGCCAAAAGACGCGAGTTACAGCGCGAGTGGGGGTGCGAGCGAGCCGGTCGCGCCTGCGGCGTGTTCTTCCGTGGGCCAGGCGCGAGCTACAGTGCAACCCGGGACGCGAGTGGGCTCGAGTCGCGCCAATTTGACCTGTTGCGGATTTATCCGATTTTTATTTATTTATTTCCTTTTTAGATTAGGTTTTGACTTTTAGGGTTATTTTATTTTGCCCACCTATATAAGGGCTTGCATTATATTTCATTAGAGAGCATTTGATATATTAATTTGAGAATTCTCTCTGGAGATTTTATTGAACCGTGTGTCATGTTCATCCGACTTATCAAACAGTAGATCACAACTGTTTGTGGCATCTTCATATTTCATCTGAGGTTCTTATTTCCAATCATCGTTGGGTTATAGGTTTCATATACCTATAGTTCATCGTGTTGTGAAGTTCGGGTCGAGGATTCCGTCTCTGGCAATCTGATACAAGTCCTGGGGTTCCAGAATCGCATCAGATACTTTTATGTTAATTTGTAATACTTTTCTCTTACTTAGTAATACTATTTTACTTATTTTTACATTCATTGGATAGTGATACTGTATTTTTGAAATAGTGATACGTGACAGGTTTTTAGTGATACTTACATCAGTTTGTGATACTTATTTTTTACATAGTGATACTTTATGTTTATTTAGTGATACTTTTACGTTCTTCAGGTTTATCCCTATGACTTAGTGATTCCTGACTTTTATAAGTAGGGATGATTATTTTTTAAATAGTGATACTTTTATGTTAATTAGTAACACTTTTCTGTTACTTAGTATCACTGTAGATGCTGTCGAGTAACACTATTTACGGCATGAATAATTTAATGCAAAGCATTTTGTTAAAATAATTTATCAAGAAATAATATAACATGTTTTATGATTTAACAATAACATAATAAGAAAATCACAAAGTATATATGATGAAGAAAATCATAGTATCGATACTGATGAATAAAGTATAAATAAGCATATCGTAAAGTAACACTATTTGAAAATCACAGTTTCAATAATATAATATGGGATATATTTCTCAAACACAATCTGAATGCATTCTCAAAACAATCTGGGATTAGGGGTTTTAGATCCAAACTCCTTTGAAATTGAAGTGTCGCATGTATTCTTCTTCTTATTTTTTTGAAGGTGCCCTTTGATTCTTTTTCTCACAGTTTATCGATTTGTGCGAACGGTGTATATGGCTCCATTCTCTTCTTGTAAGTGTGCAAACAGTGCAATCTTGAACCTAATCGGCCAATCCAATAAACCACCTTTGGTGCTGTGAAGCAAATCACCAAGACTGCCATTGGGCATGTACTCGTAAACCAAAAGCTTGCAATCCTTTGTGGTACCACAACACCATAACAACAATATTCTTATGCCTAATCTTCCCCAATGTCTCAACTTTAGGCATCAAAACCATCATCTTGTAGATTATTGCCCTTCTCCACATCAATGTTATCCTCCGCTAATTTCGGACGTCCCCAAAGCTTTTTCACAGCAACAGCCTCACCATTGCTCAACACTACCTTGTATACCTTACCAGATGCCCCACTCCCAATCACACTGTCCTCATCCAAACCATCCAATATCTCATTCTCACTGAATCCTAGTTTATGAAATGACATCAGTGTCTATTTTGATCTATCCATTGACCTTTTTGCCTTCTTAAATTTCCTGTACTTCAAGTAGAACCACACCACACCACACCAATAATAAGCACTAATCCAACAACTATAAAAATTGATCTCAAGTATAACAAAATTTAAATCACTTTTAGAATTACTATAACACTAATAGATTACTAAATCAAAAGTTTAATGAATCAGTTCTTAGTTGCATTTTATCGAACAGTTTGAATGCAAAATTTGATATACCTAATTAAAAATTGATACAAAATTTCAAATCTTCTAAAATAAGAACACATACCGGTCGTTGCTATTGTTTCTTCGCCGGAATTAATTGGAATTCCACCGGGAGGAAGTTTAGATATTTTTGCCAAATTATCCATAGAATCGTTCATAAATAACTGGAGGACGAATCGCCGGTGGTTTTAATCTCGATTGGCTAGGGTTCAGATGGTATTTGCGGTGTTGAATGGTCGGAAATCGCGAGCTAGAGGGGGATTTTGCGGCGAGCTGAAGGTGAGAAAATCTAGGCCTTGAGTTTGGGGGAGAAGCGCCGCGAGCTGTGGAGAAAAAATCTGTTTATATATATATATATATATATATATATATGAATGGGTTGGTCAAAACTGGGTCGGGTTAGGGGAGATCCGTCTAACGTAAGTAACCCGTTAGATAGTCTCACCCAAGTCTGCCCCAATTATATATATACATCTAGTCTGAAATTACCTTCGTGTAAAAATTATTTTGCAGATACATTAATAGTTTCTCACCGAAAAAGAAACTACTCGATCAATTATGTTATCCAAATATTGTTAGAGGCCTGGTTAACTCTCTGCCATCTCGATTTCAACGAACACAATTTTTGGATTAGTAACATTTTTTATCAGGATGCATGAGTTCCATAAATTGGCCAAGTATACTATTTAAAAGTACGAAGAATCAAAGTAACAGTTAAGAGTTTCAGTATATTCATTGTAGATTTTTCTTGATCTTCATTTCAAGACTGGAGATTGGATAGATGAGAAGTTTGTAATGCCACAAGAGGTTATTGAATCAGAAAAACTCATCAAAGTATCTTTATTTGGCTCCAAAATTGATGGGAAGACAAATTGGAATCTTAAATATCTACGTTTATGCAAAGTGTATATTGTAGGAGAGATGATTTAGGATATTCTTTCGATCTACACTTTGATTGAGACGTTGGAATTGTCCAATTGCAAGTTCTTGGTCAAAATTCAAAGTCTTGGCCTTCATACATTGCCTACTACCATGGTTATTCAGTTATATTTTTTGAAAAATTTCGATTGGTTACTTAACAATCTAATACTCAAGTACAAACTGTGCGGAGCCTAGAGCCCTAATCCCCAATCGTTCTGAATTGAGTTAATTGAGACAACACTCTGCCGTTCTCACCTTAGCATAAATCATCTCTCTCTCTCTCGCCGTCGCCATCTCTCCTCTGCTGAGTCTCAATTCTCAATTCTGAGTGCACCATGGCGCCACTCCCATCACTTCTGTTGGCCTCCGTTGTTCCTTTCTAATTACTTCATCCCTCTCGCCCAGCAGAGTAGCGGAGCAGCCCTCTCCTCTCACTCGACTTTGCCACCCGAAGAGGAGCATCCTTTCTCTCACAACTTTGCACGAACGACGAGCTTCTCGACTATCTCTCTCTCTCAAGTGCCGATTCGGCACTTCGCCAACCCTACTTGGAGTTGCTTTAGTTCTGCCTATTTATGAATGAATAATGCGATCTCTTCTCAATAGTGCAACTGGATTTTCGATGTAAGTGAATGAATAATCTCATTTCATGTAGAATTTCTGAATTGGCATTTTTCTTGATTTTTTACGAATTCATCACATTGGATAATTGTCATATTTGAATGTTTAAGAATTGATGTGAATTGTGGGTATTGACTGTTTTAGGATTTAGGATTATTGATTTTGTTTATTTATGATGTATTGATTTTATTGTTAGTTGTAGATTTGTGAATTTTATTTATATGATTTGGGTTAATTTCTCTCAGTTGAAGCATGAATCTATATTGCTTTAAAAAGAACTGAAAAAACCAAAAAAGGGAACCGAATCAGTTATTTTGGTTTGGTTTGTCACCGCTAATCGGTTTAGTTTGGTTAAAAATTTTCAGAAATTTGGTTTGTTCGATTTTGGATTTTTCGAGCTGAAACCGACCGTATAAACCGAATGTTCACTCTTAGAAATGTCCAACTACTATTTTTTAAAATGATACAAATTAAGGAAGTTAAACAAACATTGTAAATTATTCTTACCGTAAATTTCTCGTATTTCATTTCTAAAAAAAAAAGAATAAAAAAAATTATTCTCGCATTTCTATAAAAGCATTGTTGAAAATTAAGAGTTCCTCATGTCAATTTTGAGAACGACCTCACTAAAAATCCTGAATACAATTGAGAAATATGTAGTCTGTAAATTATTGCATAAGAATGAATTGGGATTTACCAAGTCGCATATTCGAGTAACGATTGTTAGTTATCCTCATAAAAAAAAATCCACTTAGGAATTATCATTAAAGAAAATAATAGAGACGTAAATTTCACTTACGAACAGCCAATAGGCACATGAGATATAACGGAATGAATGAATAATCTTAGTTGATCTCCCACCCTCACCGTAAGATTTTGATATAAAATATCTTTACATTTACGAATGTTTTAACTCAAATATTTAAATAAAATCTTAAATTATGGGGATACTAATAGACACACGTTCGAATAATTTTATATTCTGGCTTGAATCATATGTACGTTATCAAGTTATTTACACTCTAAAAAACTATCATTTATTTCTTGCATTATTTCCGAAAAAAGTAAACTCGAAATACTTTGACCGGGTTAAGGCCCAAAATGTATGGATCTTAGACACTTTCAATTGGGCTGAATATCCGACCCGATACTCAAGGTCCAGGCGCTCAGCAGCTTGATAATCAAATTTCCATTTCGAAAGAGATTATTAAAAAAAGGGCTAATTGCCTTAAAATACACAAATTTTGGGGTGTTTTTGGTTTTTCACACGTTTTAAAAAACGTAGTTTTAATAACATGAACTTAACATTTATTTGGTTTTTCACATAATTTTCAAATTCGAACACTCTAATCCAATCAAAATCGATCAAAAATTTGTGTATTTTAAGATAATTTGGTGCCCACATAGATTTATACGTGGAAATCTCCAACAATCAAGTCATTTCTATTGACTGAAAGTTGAAAACCATGTGAAAAATCAAACAAGTGTTAAGTTCATGTTATTAAAACTATGTTTTCTAAAACGTGTGAAAAACCAAAAACAAGTCAAATTTGATGTATTTTAAGACAATTTACCCTTAAAAAAAAGGATTTTTAGCGCGTTTTAATTAATGTACGGAAAAGAAGAAGAATCTCAGGCCTCAACTTCTGGTAGCGTCCTCATTTTGTGTGTGTGTGTGCGCGCGCGGCGCGAGCAAATTATGTTTAAATGTGTGAATTTTGGTAGGAGGTGTATACTATTGTATCGCATGCCAGAGGTTTGATTAAATGCCTAACTGATTTTCTGTGTATAATGACGTGATTATTTGCTCAACATTTTCCGATAGGTGGCGGGTTTGTCGTTCTACTCAATCAGAAATCATGATCGTTAGAAATCACTGCTGCAATAGGTCATTTTTCAGATTCTTGATGTTTGGTAGGATGTACAGTTCAGGAGAAGTAGTGCAAGATTCATTTGATACAACGAAAAGGGTTTGTAAGATTATGATGTCCTGCCCCAAACTAGGCCTCGACACGGTGCTTGA
Source organism: Perilla frutescens (assembly GCA_026008535.1). Lineage (NCBI taxonomy): Eukaryota > Viridiplantae > Streptophyta > Magnoliopsida > Lamiales > Lamiaceae > Perilla > Perilla frutescens. The sequence continues at coordinate 19,138,786 of BRKX01000005.1, forward strand.
TCAAAGTGGCGTTCGGGTTTCTAAAGATGTAGTTGAAAAGGTCCTTGAGAGGTTCGAAAATGCTGGAATGCTAGCTCACCGGTTCTTCGAGTGGGCTGGCAAACAACGACACTATGAGCATAATGTTAGAGCTTACCATATTATGATTGAGTCGATGGCAAAGATAAGGCAGTATGAGATAATGTGGGATCTTGTGAACAGCATGAGGGGCAAGGGAATGCTGAATATTGAGACGTTTTGTATTATCATGAGGAAGTATGCAAGGGCGCAGAAGGTGGATGAGGCGGTCTATACATTTAACATAATGAAGAAATATGACGTGCCTCCGAACCTGGCTGCGTTTAATGGTTTGCTGAGTGCTTTATGCAAGTCGAAGAATGTTAGGAAAGCTCAAGAGATTTTTAATGATACCATGAAAGATCAATTATGTCCTGATTCAAAAACTTATAGCATTTTGATTGAAGGATGGGAAAGGGCTCCAAATTTGCCCAAAGCTAGGGAGATTTTTAATGAAATGGTTGATTCAGGCTGCAAACCTGATATTGTGACGTATGGAATCAAGGTTGACATTCTTTTCAAGGCGGGGCGAACAGATGAAGCAGTTGAAATTGTAAACGAGATGGAGTTCAATGGCTGTCAGCCCACGTCTTTCATTTATAGTGTTTTGATACATACATATGGGATTGAGAATAGGATTGAGGATGCAATTGATACATTCCTTCAAATGGAGAGAAATGGGGTGAAACCTGATGTGGCAGTATATAATTCCTTGCTTGGGGCTTTCTGCAAAGTGAATAAATTCCAAAATGCCTATAAAGTTGTTGATGAGATGGATAGAAAGGGGGTGAAGCCCAATTCGAGGACTTGTAACATTCTTATAAATGGTTTGATTGGCCATGGGGAGACTGATGGGGCTTTCAAGGTATTTCGCAGGATGTCCAAAGTTTGTGAGCCTGATGCAGACACATACACGATGATGATCAAGATGTTCTGTGAGAGATATGAACTAGAGATAGCTCTCAAGGTGTGGAAATATATGGAGAGGAAGCAGTTTTCTCCGAGCATGCACACATTTTCTGCACTTATTAATGGATTATGCAACAAGGGTGGCGTCTCCAGGGCTTCTGTTCTAATGGAAGAGATGATGGAGAGAGGAATTCGCCCAGGAAGGCACACCTTTGGAAAGCTTCAAAAATTACTTCTGAAGGAAGGGAGAGAAGATGTAGTTTATTTTTTACAGAAGAAAATGAACCTCTTGGTCAAAGAACCTCTATGTGATTGAGATTTCATGCTTATTAAGTTGAGTTTAACAATCACATCCCTTCATTTGATTTATCAGTTAAAAGTTAAAACTGAGCTCTAGAGTTGTAAACGTCGTGTCATTTTTGACAGAACTGTAGCTGCTGATCTCTGCAGGTCAGTAGTTACATTACATGGCACTTTTCCTAGTAAAGGGTTGTTTCGTGTTTACATCTATCTACACTGAAGATGTACCATTAGCACTAGGTCTGTATGTAAATAAGCTTCTCTCTGCAGCTCCGTAGCTTGCCTTTTGGTGAAAACAGCCACTTCCGTCACCATGCCACTCTGCTGTGGAGAATTAGAGCGGGATAGACTTGAATTTGATACGTTTGAGGAGGATAATTGTGCTGATTACAGCATTTTCTTGGCTGTTTTGCTGCTCAGTCGGAGGCACTAGTACAAGAAAATGCTGTTGGTTTTCACCCTTCGACATCTAGCACGATCAATGTGGCGCATCAGTCATCTGGGAAAGGTAACTGATACAAATCAGATTTGCAGGAAAGTTGAACCAAGCAGTTCATTTGAGAACATGAGACAGATTCAAATCTACTAAATTGGAACTAATTCTGCAAGCATTTGTAATGATTAGTATATTACTTAATTTTTTTGTGTTATGCTAAAATCAATTACACTGATTTCTTGCTGATTGGTATTTGCATGTGGATTTCAATTTAAATTCGTTATGCTACTATAGTACATAAACATTTTGACACCATTTAGTTCACTATTAAAATCTCAAGTCACAACTACTAATTTGGAACAGAGGTAAAGACTTTAGCATGTCCAATTTGGAATCTAATATTTAAATATTTCACTTTGTAAAATACAAAATTCAAGACCATACATACTATATAAAATATAAAAATTACAATCATTGAGTTCTTAAATCTATAACCTTTAAAAGTTGAATCATTCATCAAAATTTAATTAGAAAGCATGAAAACCCCTATACAACACTGTACTAAAACTATTAAAACTAGAAATTAGAAAGAGAGTTTCTATTTGCATTACTAAAATTATTTTTTGGACTTCACACTTCACCTGCTCCACGCACTACTGTTTTTACTCTTTGCACTACACACATTTACATTAATGCCCTTCGATCTAAAAATATTGGTTTTACTTAAAAAAAACTAAAAAATGATTTTTACCAAAAGTCCGTCCGCCAAGTCTGTTGAAATTTCACCCCTTATGTGAGTGATTTTGCACTCCCCATGTTTCGAACTCGAGACCTGTGGGCTCGCGCATGCGAGTTCATACTGCTGTACCAAGTGACCGATTCGTGAATATTTCTATATATTTTATATATATAGTATATTATGTGTATATCTTATATTTTACATATTATGTATTATGTATCAATTATATATCTCTTATATATTATGTATTTATTTGTCTTCTCCAAGACCTCATATTTAACATTGAGGATCGTGGACACCTTGTCTTGTTGCTAAAATTTCTATTAGTAATATATTATTCAAATTGTGACTTGGATTTTAGCCAACTTTTAGAATTATTAAGTGCCAAGAATGAGTATTTGGCATTTGCACTGGATACACGTGAGACAAGAATGATGATTAATCTACTGTCAATAAAATTTCCTTTGCTGAAGGTATGTAGTGATACATTTTGTTGGAGCATCTGTGGATGTTGGCCCAATGATCCTTAATGGGCTATCTACTTATTTTGAAGCCCATATTCCCTAATCTAGCCCAAACCCCTAATTAATCCCTAATCCTCCTTCCCCTTCACGATATATCTATCGCTGCGTCGCTCTAATTCATTAAGCTTGAGAGAAAATCACACTTAGAGAGGGCTCTGCTATTCCCGCTCGAGACTCACTGTCGGATTCCCTTTTTTGGTTTCCTGTTAGGCTTTGAGAGTGTGTGCAAGCTTCGTGAGAAAGAGAGGGAGCACCATCGTGTCTCATTTCTTTCACTTACCCATTTGAATCTGTTCTGATCGTGACCTGCTATTCATCGCCCGTTCGGTCGTTGTTGTTGCCGGAAGAGAACGCCGCCGCCGCCTTTGGATTCTGAGCCAACCAATCTTCTTCAATCCTCTTATTTTTCTATTATCATATATATATATATATATTTTGGATTCATCGTGCTTATTGATTTACAGTCACAGACATATAGTTACATATATATATATACATTCATGAATTGGGAGTCTGTTGTTGCTGTTTTCTTCCATTAAAAAGCTCTAAGTTGATTTCGTGTTTGCAGCAGTTCATCACAAAACTTGCTACTGTTAACTGGCTTCGTTGCTGTCAAGGCAGGAGCAAGAGTCTGCTATCAGGAGATGTGATTTGTTGCTGTCAACCGGAGAAAACACACGACTGCTACTGCTGTATCGTCTCTGTTCTGTCATCGAAGAAGTCGTCTGCCCTATTGCTGTGGCATCAAAGAAGACGCTGCTACATCATTTGTCGACTAAGAAGACACTGAAGAAGACGACTCTGTTGCTGCAATCATCTGCCGAGCTTCTCCATCGACCTATCTGCTCTCTTTTTATCTCATCTGCTGATTAATAGTCTCAAATCTGATTTTGTTGTTGTGCTTTGCAGTTGCTGTAGCAGACGTCAATTCCCCTCCCTTGTTGCTGCAATTTGTGAATAGTTCGAGAAGAATCTGCCATAAGTCCTGTTGAAGCCAAGGTGATCGTGTGGTTGACTCAGACGAGTCGGGAACCAAGTTGGTGAACCCCGGTAGGGCACGGATACCCCAACAGTGTTATCAGAGCCACGGGGACCCTTACCCCGCACCCTCCGACTCGCACCAGCGCACCCCGCCGCCATTGGGTGCGCCGTTTCGCTCCCGACGAGCAAGGAACACGGTAGGTCAGATTTCTCCCCTTCCTGGGAGGATCTGCACTGGGAAAGTGGCGAAACTCTAAGCTCCTAGATCTTAGGCTTGGGTTATTTGCTATTTGCGCTAAATATTGGTGAATTGTGGAGTTTGGGAGATTATTGGAGTTTTGGTAGTGTTTTTGGAGAATTTTTTGGAGTTTTGTGTTGTTTTTTGGGAGAATATTTGAGATTTGTGGAAATTTGTGATAATTTTGTTAATTTGGGTTTATTTTTGGTTGAATTTGTTGGAAAATTTTTTGAGATATTTTTGGTGGAAAAATTTATCGTTGCTATATCTCTTCTATTTGTTCGGTATCTAGCGATCCTATTAATTGCTTCCGCATTCTTGTTTTTGCTGTGATATCTCTGTGAGTTTTTTTTTGTTGTGTTTTGGTGGTGAAAACCTGGTGAAACTCCAAGTTTTGTGAGTTTCTGAGAAACTGACTCCGGTATTTGAGTCAGTTGCTGGTGAAACAAGTTTTGGGGTTGTCCTGAGTGAATCCTTGCTCCACAGATAAATCTGTGCTGAGAACTGGGCTAGCCTCAGCACTTTATCCCCCGTGTGTACTTGTTTCTGTGTGTTGGAGGAGTTCCCTCCCTGTTTTGTGATCGTTCTGTTGTGTTCTCTAATTTTCAGGTGATTATTTACCTTCCTGTTGCTTTTGTGACTCCTGTGTCTGCATATAATCATGAATAACCTTCATATGGCGCCTTTTGATGGTAGAAATGATTTTCAGGATTGGAAAACTAGAATTGAGTGCAATTTGACAAAAGAAAAGATTCATAAAGCAATTTTCACTAAAATTGATAAATCTGTGGATGATGAGAAGTTGCATGATATGAATGATAGTGCTAGGGCTACCATTTTATTGAATTTGAGTAGTACTGTTCTTAGGAAAGTGTCTCATCATCGATGTGCTAAGGATTTATGGGATGATTTGAATTCTCTACATACTGCTACTTCTGAAGAGTCTGTATATGCTTTACAAGATCAATTTATGAATTATCAAATGGATGCTTCAAAAGATGTTGATGCTAATATGGATGAATTCAATAAACTGCTTCAAGACTTGAAACTTGCGGGTGATGATACGCATGAGAAATATGCTGCACAAATTTTATTAGGTGTCATTCCTGAGTCATTTTCTGAGGTCAAATCTGCTTTGAAATATGGTGGGTCAAAAGTTACTTGCAATATGATTGTAACAGGCTTGAAAGCTAAAGAAAATGAGCTTAAAAAGTTAAAATCCAAACCTTTGCATAATGAGATCATGTATGTGAATAGGAGTAATAATAGAAATCCCCCACATGGCTTTGATAAACCTCCTAACCCTGAAAATCCTAGTGTTCTTGCTGCAGAAAGACATAGGAGAGAAATGAATATTGCTCACAATCTTCCCCCTCATACTAGACACCATAACCGTGCTCAAATTTATCCCCAAAGCTCTACTCAACATGCTGGCAGAAACCAAGAATTTACCCATCAACCACAAAACCAAAATTCTGATATGAGACCTAGGAAAACTTGCTGGAATTATGGTAAACCTGGTCATTTTTCTAACAGATGCAAAATGCCTAAAAAGAATAAAGCTTTTGGGAATTATGATCATCATGCTAATCATGTCTATGAAGGTGCAAATAATGTGCATGAAGATACTGTGAATTATGACTATTATGAGGGAGATGGCATTTATATGGTCCACACTGCATATGATTTTCAATTTATCAATTACTCCAATGCAGTTTCTAAAGATATGCATGAAAATGAATGGTTAATTGATTCAGGATGCACTTTCCATGTCACTCCTCACAAGCACATGTTTCACAACTTACAATATCTGAATTCTGGTCATGTGGCTTTGGCTGATGGGCAACACTGTGAAATCATTGGTAAAGGAGATATATGTTTGAAATTTGAAAATGGGAGCATGCTTATATTAAGTAACGTCAGATATGTGCCTCAATTGAAATTCAATTTGTTATATGTGTCCAAAATGGCTGATAATATGCTTGATGGTTCTGTGAATTCTTTGAGATTCAAATTTGAGAAAGATTCAGTACTTTATTTCATTGCTCCCCGAAAGGGTGATTTGTATGCTGTCCAAGCTGAGTCTGTGCCTTTGCATGTTGTTAATGTGATTCAAGAAGATAAGACTGCATTATGGCATGCTAGACTAGGACATATGAGCAATAAAGGTCTTTCAATTTTGCATAAAAATGGTGCATTTGGCAAAGATAAAGTGTCTGCTATTCCTTTCTGTGAACCGTGTGTAATGGGCAAGCATCATAAAGTTCCTTTACCTGTCACTATGCCTTATCCTAGGAAGCATGTTAGTTCCAAAATCCTTGAATATTTGCATGCCGATGTTTGGGGCCCAGCAAAAGAGCCCACCCATGGTGGAAACAGTTTTTTCTTGTCTATTATTGATGATTTTTTGAGAAAAACATGGGTGTTTTTAATGAAAAACAAATCTGATGTGTTCATGTATTTTTCTAAATGGGCTACTGAAATTCAAAATCAAACAAAAAAGAAAATTAGATGCATTAGAACTGACAATGGGCTTGAATTCTGTAATAATGCTATGGATAATTGGTGTTTTGATCAAGGTATTAAAAGGCATAAAACTGTGCCTTACACTCCACAGCAAAATGGAGTGGCAGAGAGAATGAATAGAACTCTCCTTGAGAGAGTTAGGAGCTTGCTTGTTGCATCTAGTATGTCTAAACGTTTTTGGGGTGAAGCTCTCATGACTGTGACTTATTTGATTAATAGATCTCCAGCTGTGCCTCTGCTTGGTAAAATGCCTGAATCTGTCTTCTTGAATAAGCCTGTTTGTTTGTCTAATTTGAGAGTATTTGGGTGTGCTGCATATGTTCATCAAAAGTTGAGCAAACTTGATTCTAGAGCAAGGAAGTGTGTGTTTCTAGGATACCCTGAAGGTGTGAAAGGGTATAGATTATGGGATAGAAGTGTGCCTGGATTTAAAACATGTGTTAGTCGTGATGTTACATTCAATGAGCATGATTTTCCCTGTTTACCTGAATCCTCACCTTATGTTGCTCCAAGTGAGGTGGAAAACTTGAAAAAATTAGATAATAATGTGTTTGAGTTTATGTGTGCTCCTCCTGTTGCTTCAAGTGAGGTGGAGGATAATGTGGAGAATGTGACTCCTATGCCGTCTGAATCTGAAAATGTGACTAATGATTTACCTGTCACTGAGCATGAGTCTGAGAATCATAATGTGGAAGAGTCTGTGTCTGAGCATGAGGCTAATGATGAGCCTATTAATAATATGCACGTGTCTGATTCTGAATCTAGTTCTAGCTCTGAAAATGAAACTGAGACTATTCCTGAACCTGAGAATTTGAACAATTATCAACTTGCTAGAGATAGGGTAAGAAGGAATGTGAGATTACCTGCTAAATATGATGATTATAATCTGTCTTTATATGCATTTAATGTATTTAGCAATGTTGATTAATTTGAGCCTAGAACCTATAATGAAGCTGTCAAATCTAATGAATCTGATAAATGGCTTGCTACAATGAATAGTGAAATGAAATCCTTGCATGATAATAATACATGGATACTTGTTAAAAAACCTGATGATTGTTCTATTGTTGAATGCAAATGGTTATTTAAAATCAAGCATGAAATTGATAATGTGAGGTATAAAGCAAGATTGGTAGCAAAAGGTTTTACACAAAAGGAAGGTGTTGATTATAACGAGATATTTGCTCCTGTAGTTAAGTTCACTACTGTGCATATAATGCTTGCTCTTGTTGCTCACTTTAACTGGGAACTTAAGCAAATGGATGTTACTACTGCTTTCTTGAATGGTGAACTTGAGAACAATATTTATATAAAATAGCCCGAGGGCTTTGTTGATAAAAACAAACCTGAGCATGTATGTCTGCTAAAGAAGTCCCTATATGGTTTGAAACAATCCCCTAGGCAGTGGAATATTAAGTTTGATCAATGCATGAAAAGCATGAACTTCACTCGTTCCAAATTTGATCATTGCTTTTATTTTATGGAGACTGATACTCCCATGTTCTTGCTTTTATATGTGGATGATATGTTGCTCATTAGTCCTTGCATTAAAACTGTGAAATATGTTCAAAAATGCTTGTGTGATAATTTCAATATGAAAGACCTAGGTGATGCTAGAAAGATTCTCGGCATGAACATTGATAGAAATAGAGCAAAATCCACCCTTGTGTTGCATCAATCTGCTTATGTTGAGCAAATTCTCAAGAAATTTAATATGGAAGATTGTAAGCCTGTTAACGTGCCCCTTGCTTCTCATTTTGTGTTAAGTAAGGATCAGTCCCCAAAGACTGACTCTGAAATGTTTGAAATGCAAAATGTGCCTTATGCCAATGCTATTGGCTTTGTGATGTATTTGATGATTAGCACGAGGCCTGATATTGCATATGCCGTGTCTTGCTTGAGTAGATACATGGCCAATCCGGGATTACCTCACTGGGAAGCTCTTAAGTGGCTTCTACGGTATTTAAAATCCACTATGAAAAGTGGTCTGACTTTTGGCAAGTCAGTAAATGGTGTTAAATGTGTTGGTTATGTGGATTCAAACTATGCAAATGATAGAGATAATAGGAAATCCACAACATCATACGTGTTTACTCTGTGTGATTCGTGCATTAGTTGGAAATCTCAGCTTCAATCAATCGTTGCTTTATCTACAACTGAATCTGAATATATTGCTGCAACTGAAGCTATGAAAGAGGCTATATGGTTAAATGGTGTATTGTCTGAGATTAAATTTATTGATGATAAGCCTATGGTCTATTCTGATAGTTAATCTGCTATTCAACTGTGCAAAAATCCTGTATTTCATGATCGAACTAAGAATATTGATGTGAGATTCCATTTTATTCGTGATGTTGTTGAAAAAGGGGAAGTGTTGCTTGATAAGATCCCCTCTGAATTTAACCCTGCGGATATGGGCACTAAATGCCTTCCAATTGCAAAGCTATTATCCTGCAAGAGATCTTTGAACTTTGATCTTGGTTAAATTCTTCTATGTGAGCTTTATGTGATGGTATTCTAGTCTTTTGGCTGGATACCTTATTTGTTTTTGTGTTTTGTCTCTACTTATTTTTGTGTGTTGGTTAGTTTTTCCCGTTGGTACTGTGCTAGGTTGCATCTCGATCAAGGATAGTCATCAAGTGACTTGAGATGATTTGCAAAAGGGTTGGTCTCTAGTGTTGAGATTGAGTTCAATACGCATAGTATTGTTCTCTCCCGCTCTTGTCTTGTCTTCGTGATAGACGTTAGTAAAAATAGGCGATGATGTTATCCATGTTAAGGTGTGCGGTGTTTTCTTCCTTGGCGACTTAATGATCAATGGGCCAATTGTGGAAATGTGGATGTTGGCCCAATGATCCTTAATGGGCTATCTACTTATTTTGAAGCCCATATTCCCTAATCTAGCCCAAACCCCTAATTAATTGCTAATCCTCATTCCCCTTCATGATATATCTATCGCTGCGCCGCTCTAATTCATTAAGCTTGAGAGAAAATCACACTTAGAGAAGGCTCTGCTATTCCTGCTCGAGACTCATTGTCGGATTCCGTTTTTTTGGTTTCCTGTTAGGCTTTGAGAGTGTGTGCAAGCTTCGTGAGAAAGAGAGGGAGCACCGTCGTGTCTCATTTCTTTCACTTACCCATTTGAATCTGTTCTGATCGTGACCTGCTATTCATCGCCCGTTCGATCGTTGTTGTTTCCGTAAGAGAACGCCGCCGCCACCTTTGGATTCTGAGACAACCAATCTTCTTCAATCCTCTTTTTTTTCTATTATCATATATATATATATATTTTGGATTCATCGTGCTTATTGATTTACAGTCACAGACATATAGTTACATATATATATACATTCATGAATTGGGAGTCTGTTGTTGCTGTTTTCTTCCATTAAAAAGCTCTAAGTTGATTTCGTGTTTGCAGTAGTTCATCACAAAACTTGCTGCTGACAACTGGCTTCGTTGCTGTCAAGGCAGGAGCAAGATTCTGCTATCAGGAGACGTGATTTGTTGCTGTCAACCGGAGAAGACACACGACTGCTACTGCTGTATCGTCTCTGTTCTGTCGTCGAAGAAGTCGTCTGCCCTATTGCTGTGGTATCAAAGAAGACACTGCTACATCATTTATCGACTAAGAAGACACTGAAGAAGACGACTCTGTTGCTGCAATCATCTTCCGAGCTTCTCCATTGACCTATCTGCTCTCTTTTTATCTCATCTGCTGATTAATAGTCTCAAATCTGATTTTATTGTTGTGCTTTGCAGTTGCTGTAGCAGACGTCAATTCCCCTCCCTTGTTGATGCAATTTGTGAATAGTTCGAGAAGAATCTGCCATAAGTCCTGTTGAAGCCAAGGCGATCGTGTGGCTGACTCAGGCGAGTCGGGAACCAAGTTGGTGAACCCCGGCAGGGCACGAATACCCCAACAGCATCCCCATCTGTTCCCAGCACTCCTAAGTCCTATGTGCTACGTTTTGTCCTTTCTGTTCCTTGATGTGCTCAAGATGGTTTTTACTATTATTTTGGCCTAGGATGCTATTCCTGATCGCACATGATTTATGGTTTCATTTATTATTTGGTGAATTTCGTTTGGAATTCCATACGGTATGGCGTTTGTTCATTACTGTTAGTTTTCTTATATTTCTGTTTTTATGATCATAGGTATCTTACGATAGATTCTTTGGTCAGAAGCCATGGTAGATGATGATGCCACTTGTGTCACATTCAATATGTCATTAGATTTCCTGGTATTCTAACAATTCTATGTTTTCTGGAATAGGTCTTCCTCCAACTGTTTCTGGTACTTATTTTTTGCATTAGAATATCTAATCTCTGGTCCTTATCTGGGCTGGCTTCTCAGGCCCAGTTGCTTGGCCTTGGATAAGTATTTTGTAGATAGTTTTTTTTTTGTTCATGAAACTAGAAGTTTTATGAATTGTAAAGTGAAAATATTACAGAGTGGCAGGAGTCCCAAGTAAAATAAACACTAATTTAGAGATTATCATTAATTACGTCTGCTCTCTTCTTTTTAACTCTGCATGCTGCTGTAGCTTTCAGGAATTTTTTGCTGATAATTATCATAACATTAGTAGACATGGAATAAGCTTTAATTTGTGAGGAGAGGAAGGGAAAGAGTGTAGTTGACCAAGCTGTGTGGAGTGTACCATATTGGCAAGTTCTTTTCTGACAGAATGGTAGAAGTTGTCCATCCCCTCCCTTATCATAAAATTCACATTGTACCCGAAAATAAATGGTAGAAAAGTGGTTTTCCTGTGCTATGCTTATTTTAGTTAAAATCCTGATTAGGTTACAGTTGTTCTTTATCAAGAATTCGCGATAGGAGCTGGGCCCAACATGGCTAGCTATGGATGGTCAGCTTTCTGGAGTGAATTTTATTAATTTTACTCTTTATATTTTATACTGAAACATAGTTGAATTGAACAACCCCAGAGTTATGACCTTTTTCTCTGGTACTATTCTTACTCAGTTCAGTTACATGGACTCGTGTAATAAAAAGAAACAATTGCTATATTTTATTGTGCTGTCATATTATGGCCTAAGTCTAGTGGATAGATATCTAAAAGGTTCCATGCTTTAACAATCATATTCATCTGGCTGGTTTCTACTTTATTTACAGCATGCAGATAGCTATTACTTTACATCTGATGAGTTTCAGTCCATTGTCATGAGGGTCATGGGAGTGCTGTATGTATCTTATTCTTATGGCCACTTGATACAAAGCTAGCTCTTTCTGTGATGCATGTCATTGGTGATTGCCTTTTATGTATTATGTTCCTCCTTTCGTTCTTTGTGGTGTTGGGATTTTTTTTTTGAATGGTCAAGTTTTGCTTCTTATAATATAGTTCATGCCATCCTTTGTCAAATTGAATAAATTCACGTAGTATGGCAAGAAGGAAACTTATATTAATGTTGCTGCCTGTAGGAATTACACAAACCCGAAAATCAAAGGAGCAATTGTGTTTCACACTCAAGGATTTCCTGATGTTAAATCCATCATGGACATGAATGGTCCTTATCTTAATGACTTGGAGTTAGGTGTGAATCCGATACCAACGACGCAGTACAGCTTCAGTGGATTTTTAATTGTATGGTCTCATTATCCTTCTATAACTTTTTATTTGCTTTTGGCGATTGACAGTTTGTAGTAGGATGCTTCTCTTAATAGAGTTCCAGGTGTTATGCATAATCTCATGTCAAAGCAAGTTATCACTTGTGTTTCTTCCCTTGGCATTCTTGGAGAAAGGGGAAGGATATCTAATTTCTAGTTCTTTGGCATGATGGGCTTTTGCTGCATATTGGCTTTGAAAATGACTGATGTGCTTCATGTGGTCTTATCTTGATACAAAGCTAGCTCTTTATGTGATGCATGTCATTGGTGATTGCCTTTTATGTATTATGTTCCTCCTTTCATTCTCTGTGGTGTTTTTCGGAGAAATGTAGCAAGGTCTGTCATGATGCGTAAACTTGGCTAGAATCTTGTGATGAAGTTGCACATGGTATTGTATGTGCCTCTGATTTTGTAGTTTATAATAAGGTTGTGAATTCAGAAAATCTTTCATGATTTGAACTACCAGAGATCATCCTTGTATAAATTTAATTATTGACAATTGGAAGTGCTATTTAGACAATTAGACATGATATTGGGAATATTTCCTTTTATCATCTTTTGGCTTATTAAAAATAATAATTGCCTTAATGCACTTTAAGTCTTTCCTTCAAGAAGCTAGATTGATGAATGCATTTTCAAGTTTCTTCATGGGACATATAAATTGAAGAAACTGGTGATTGTTTTAATGCTCTTGCTTATCTTTATTATTCAATTGATGTGACCCGGACTAATAATCCAAGACACGAGAAATACGCAAGCAGAAGACTTATGAATCGAACAACGTCAGCGAGAGAGGAAGGAACAATCCGACTAAAAAAGATAGGAATTTTGGACTCGAATTGAGATAGAACTTACTAGGATAGTTTGTGGAAGATAGGAGGCGGATGAATAGTGTCTTGTGGATGAAGGTAGTGGCGTCGAAATGTAAATGATAGGTAGAATGGATTGGAACTTCAGCTGAACCCCGACTTCAAGAGACGAAACGCAGCTCCTTCGATCTTCTCCGGATTGTTTAGCAATTCTCCCAAGTACTCGTTGTACCCTGAAGAACTTGAATAAGACTATTGAATTGCTAGATCAATAGAATTGTGTTTTATCAACCAAAGGATCGATAAATGTGATCAACCAAAGGATCGTGAGATAATTGAAAATAAACTTCAAAATATTATTCAACGTCTGAGTAACAATGAAATAATGATCACATATTTATAGGTATATGGATCGAAAATTCTAATCCTATTCTAAGTCCAATAGGGACGAAAATCTAGACCTAATTAACTAAGGAAAACCGAACCTAAACTAGTCCTAGTCAAACTAGGATTATTTCCTTATCCAAAATCTTTTTTTAAGAAAAGAATCAAAAGATACCAAAAATAAGATAAGAAAAATCTAACTAGATAAAGATAAATCTCAAATAGATTTGGGCCTTCATAAACTCGCCAATTTTTGGACTTGGGTCTCAAATTAACGTGTTGGACTATTATTGGATGAATCCACACGTTATCTTTAACATCAACCCAGTCAGTATGCCCATACCGACTGTCTTCATGCCTTAATCTTCTTCATATCTTGATCTCCAATCTTTAATCTTGAACAACATGATTATCTTTGAAGCTCTCAATGGCACTCTTGGATTTGATTCTTTTATGCTTTTCAAGACCATATCATCAATCTATATTGTAGCTTCAACAAGTCATGGATTCATTTATTATTATATTTGGTGGACAACAACAAATAGAAAACCCAGATATTGAAGAGCTATTATCATCTCCGGACCCAACTCATCATCTGTGTACTCAGCAAGTCTTATATTTGATGATCAAAATGAAAACATATTACTTACTTTTGAAAAAAATATGAAAAAAATTCGGCTATCCGAGATACAAATTACATAAATATTAATATTAAAAAGCATGGCACATTAAATAAAAAAAAGGTAAGGTTTGGATAACAAAAATTAACATATCAAATTTTCAGAAACTTAGAATTCAATTGAATTGTTTAGATGTTTTTTTTCCTTGACTGTAAACCCCTCCGTAACAAAATCCCATATTTTATCACAATCAAGGAGCGGCTCTGTTTCATTTCCAAAACTTATCGACATAATTTATTTAATACTTCCTCCGTTTTTGAATAAGTGTCATTCTGGATAAATGCACACATATTAATAAAGATATTAATTAGATAATAAAATTACCTTATACACCCTTATGTGAATACATTAAATGAGTTAAAAATGGTTGTTTAAATGCATTAAATGAGGGCAAATATGAGAAAAATGTAAGATTTTTACCTCGATTGTGTAGAATGACACTTTTTGTGAAATATAAATAAAGTGCTAGAATGACACTTATTGTAAAACGGAGGGAGTATAATTTATTTTTAGAGCAAACCCATTAAAGAGAGCTCCTACTGCCTGGTACCTAGAATTTAATAAATGATCAATTTTTTTACTTGTAGCAAAGTGGACACTATAAAAAATTTAACAACTGAAAAGCTAACATTGCAAAATAAAAAACCACATATTTGACACCAAAAAATTGAATTAATATGTACAAATGGAAAAAATATTACCCCGTCATAATTTTGATCATTGCATTTTTTTAGTGTGTTAAATTTACTATAAATTAAATGATTGAGTTATTATTGTAACATTTTACAAGTTGTGTTCAAATTATAAATTCGTTTAAAAAGGTGATGCTTTTTTTTAACAATTAACCCGTTCAAAAAAAATTTAAAATAGAAATTTGGGGAGAGAAATTAGAGAAAGAAACTCAGGAATTCTAATAAATGTGCTACATGAACAAATATTTTTAAAAATGGTTAATTGCAGAATTGAACACAATGTACATAACAAATTGTGCGTGCAATTGACAATATAATTTGTATGTCTATTTGGGATTTTATGCGAATAAATTATATGGAATGAAATAAGGGAAATTGTATTTTGTATTGTGGGGCGAATACTCAATATAATTATAGACAGGCAAACTAAAAAAAATATAGTAGTAGAAAAAAGCTTATACTTTATATATCTCAAGAGAATAAATATTTTAAAAATATAATATAATGCAAATTTTGCATTAATTGCAGTACTGATATAAGTCATATAACCGAATAAAATAATTTTATAGATTTCAACAACTACTGCAGTTCTAACTAACATTAAATATTTACATGCAGCATAATATTATACAGACAATTATTGTTTTGTAGTTGAATCATGGTGATTGGGATTGAATAATAGTTGGAAACGAATTGCACAAGAATTTTAAAGCTTGACTGTATTGATGTATGTTGTTGTATTGATCATATTACAATTCAAGGTACATAAAGAAAATAAGAAACTTATTTTTGGAAACTAATCTAAACATGGCCTAATCTCAATGATTTGATTTTGCAGATTTTGTGGATCTATTTTGGGCTGAGGATCCGGATGATCGAGATTGCTGACACTCCCCCTCAAGCTGAGTAGTAGGGTCTCTGATATTCAGCTTGTCAAGTACTGTTGCAAAGCTCCTGGAATTTACTGCTTTTGTAAGAATATCTGCAAGCTGATCTTCAGACCGGATAAAAGGAAGTTTAACAATTCCAGCTTCCAGTTTCTCCTTGATGAAATGTCTATCTACCTCAACATGCTTGGTTCGATCATGCTGAACCGAATTTTCTGAATACTAATGGCCACCTTGTTATCACAAAATAGTTGACATGGCTTATCTGAAACAAGACCAATCTCTGTTAGTAATTTTCGCAGCCATAGAATCTTTGTCAATCCACTTTTTACACCTCTGAATTCTGCTTCAGCACTAGATAGAGCTACCACTTTTTGTTTCTTACTTCTCCAAGTAACAAGATTCCCTCCAACAAAGGTGAAGTAGCCTGCTGTTGACCTCCTATCCATTGGACTGCCCGCCCAGTCAGCATCAGTGTAACCATATATTCTCGAATGTCCATGCTTACCAAAGCACAGTCCGTATCCATAAGTACCTTTGAGGTATCTAACAATTCTGATAGCAGCTTCCATATGATCAACCTGTAGTTTATGCATGAATTGACTAATTACTCCAACAGTATATGAAATATCAGGTCTAGTATGGGATAAATAAATGAGTTTCCCCACTAGCCGCTGATATTGCTCTCGATCTGTCATCTCTGCACCTTCGACAATCTGTAATTTATGATTCACTGCGATAGGAGTATCAATTGGTTTACAATCCAGCATTCCTGTCTCAGCAAGAAGATCTAAAGTATACTTCTGTTGGCGTATAAAAATCTCTTTTTCTGATCGAAGTACCTCAATGCCAAGAAAATACTTGAGAATTCTCAGATCCTTCATCTCAAATTCCAGGAAGAATTTTTTCTTCAGATGTTCAATTTCCTCCGTATCATTGCCCGTGAGAATCATACCATCTACATAGATGATCAGATAAGTGACGAGTCCTCCTCGATTTTTTAAAAAGAGTGTATGATCAGAATTGCTTTGTCTGTACCCATAACTCTTTGTAGCACTAGTAAACCCTCCAAACCATGCCCTCAGTGATTGCTTGAGCCCGTAAAGCGTCTTCTTTAATTTACACACTTCTTCCTTTCTAAACTCTGACTCGAAGCCCGGAGGAACTTCCATGCTTTAGTCAATTCTCCATGCAAGAAGTCATTGGTGACGTCGAACTAATGGAGAGTCTAGTCATTGTTTGCTGCAAGAGATAGTAACACTTTTACAGTATTCATCTTGGCCACTGGAGAAAAAGTTTCTGAGTAATCAACTCCATAAATCTGAGTGTACCCTTTTGCAACCAACCGAGCCTTGTATCTCTCAATAGATCCATCAGGATTTCGTTTGATAGTAAAAACCCATCTGCACCCAACTGGTTTCTTCCCTTGTGGAAGCTTGCATTTCTCCCAAGTATCATTTCGAGCAAGAGCTCCCATTTCTTTCTTCATAGCATCGTCCAATGTTTAGACAGAAAAGCTTCCTTGACAGTCCTCAGGAGATTTTCTTCTTCATATAATGTTGTCTGAAAGGCTCTTGCTAAGTTTGAGAGATTCTCTGTATCAATTTTCCCAATTGGATATCGGGGCTTCCTGGTAACCCTCTTAGGGGAATACCTCTTTGGAGGAACTCCCCTGTTTGTCCTTAGAGGAAGAATATATCGCCCTGTGTCCTGTCTTTTTATTTCTGGAACCTCAGAACCACCAGACTGCTCTGAGGACTCAAAAACATCAGACTGTTCAGAATGCTCAAAAACATCAGACTCCTCAGAATGCTCAGAAACATCAGAGTGCTCAGAAATAGTATCAACAACAGGAACAGAATTAGTAACAGTAGAGCTTATTACCTCAGATACCGGATTGGAAGAGGCTGCATTGGTCGGTTCACTGAGCTCTGTGGACTGTATAGGTGTGTCTAGGACTATCTCAGTGACACGGTTAACTATCTCTGTTGAGACTGCATCCATGGGGCAACTTGGATTCGGCAGCCATCTTAGAGGGTCAATTCTATGAGTCTCTCCATGACCGCTAAAATGATGATGATAAAAGAACTCGGTCTCGAGGAAGTTACAGTTCATGGTTGTGAACAACCGATGATTTTTGGGATCATAACACTGATACACCTTTCGATGAACACCATAACTGATAAAAACACATTTGACAGCGCATGGATCGAGTTTGGTACTTGTGTGTTTAGGAAGGTGGACAAACACGGAACACCCAAAGACACGAGGTTTGAGGGTAAGAGGGACAAGAATCTTAACGAGAGTGGAAAGGCACTTGATTGGTGTTTGGAGGTCAAGACTTTTTGTAAGAAGGCGATTGAGGAGATAGACAGCAGTAGAAACTGTGTCGAGCCAAAAAAATGACGAGACCCAAGACTCAAGGAACAGGGCCCGGGTGACCTCAAGAATGATCCTATTTTTTCTCTCTGCTACCCCATTTTGTTCAGGTGTGTGAGGACATGTTGTTTGATGAATCAATCCATTATCGGACCGCAAAATTTTTATATTGGTTTGAAATTGAGTTTGGATCATAGCATAAAATTGAGAAAATTTTGAAAAAACCTCAGATTTATGTCGTAGAAAATAAACCCAAGTCATACGAGTGTGATCATCTATGAAAAGTAAAAAATAACGAAACCCCTGACCACTTGGTATGGGTGCAGGGCCCCAAACATCAGATTGCACTAAAGAAAACATAGATGGCATACGAGTATTACTGGGTTTAAAAGTTTGTCGGTGGCTTTTAGCCAAAACACAAGTTTCACAATACAACTCAGAAGAAGTAAATAACGTAGGAAACAGAATTTTGAGATAACCCGTAGAGGGGTGCCCAAGTCGACGGTGCCAAAGCCAAGCTGCATGAGAAGCAGTTCCGGTAGAGAGCATCATGGTGCCTTTTTTAGCAATCTCATCTACGTAATATAGTCCACGGCGCTCAGTGCCACGTCCAATGATCTCCCCAGACCGGATATCCTGTAATAGACAGAAAGTCGGGTGCATCAGAACAGTGCAGTTTAACTCTTTTGTAACATGACTGATAGACAACAATTTGTGGGATAAAGCAGGAACATATAAACAGTTCGAAATTTTAAGAGTCAGAGAAATTTCTACTGTGCCAGCACCATGCACAAAAGTTATTTCACCGCTTGCAGTCTGCACATGAGTTTTCCTCGGTGGAGATGGAGTACAAATATCAGTGGCATCATAGGTGTGTTTTTTAATTTCAACCACATGGGCCTGAGCATCAACAATCAATTGGGCCTGACTATGATTATGGGCTGGGAATTTAGAATTAAAAAAGAGGGATGAGTTATGGGACTAGTCGGATAATGCATTAACTGACCTAATAGCTTCATAATCGAGTCCCCTGATCTCTTCCTCATTTGAAACCCTAGCCACTGCCGCAGTAGCCATTTTCTCTGATCTGCCGAGAGGAGGTTGAGCATCGGCGGCCTCTGTGCTGCCCGCTGCAACGGCGGCCTTGCCGCGACCATCCTTTGGTGGCTTGTGGTTGTCTTCCCACCACTCCGGGTATCCAACCAAGCGGAAGCATGTCTCCTTCATGTGTTTGGTCATCCCGCAATGTGAGCATTTGAGTTTATTTTTATCGATATTATCTCGGGATGATGAGCCATCACCGTCGCCGTTCTTGGTGGACTGGCCTGACCGATTTGGTGGCCGGAAACCCTTCACAGCTAAACCAATCGCCTTGCTACCGAGTTCTCGGTCTCCGGTACTATTTGATTCTGATCCCCAAATTCATCTTCGAGCCGCTCCACGTCTGATCAAAGCATATGCCGCTTCAACGTTCGGTAAGGGGTCAAGCTTGAGGATATCCCTTCTCTTAGGTTCGTATTTCTCATGTACTCCAGAAAGGAATTGAAAAAGCTAGGTTTCAGACTTCATTTTTCGGTAAGTCTCTATGTCTTTTTCGCACTCCATAGGGTTCGGGTGACTCTCATCAATCTCTGCCCAAATTCTCTGTAGCATACTGTAGAAATTTTCTATGGTACCTTGTCCCTGCTTGATGCTGTTGGCTTGAATTGTAAGTTCATAAATATGTGCCGAGTCTCTCTTGATGCTGTAAGTGGTTGCAAGTCCCTTCTATAGGCTTTCGGAAGTTTTATATTGAACATAATTGTTGGCTAAGGCTGGTTCCATATTCTGAACAATCCATGATATAACATTGAGATCATTTTAGTACCATTTGGTATAGTTTGGATCTGTGGGATTGGGGGAAGGTGGATGGCCAGTGATGTGATTGAGGCAACTCCTTCCTCCAATGGCGAGGTGCATCATTCTCGACCATAACGAATAGTTGAACTCGTTTAATTTGATGCTCACTGTGATTGACTGTCCCTGATTGGTTTCTGAAGTTCGATGGCCTGTTGATAGTTGGCTGTATTGTTTGAGAAGAGTAGCCAGTTGTTGTGCCAGGGCCTCGGCTCCTTGCTGAGGTGGCTATGTATGGACTAGGCTTCTGTCTCCGTCAGCCATGGCTGGGATTGGGTACGGTATATGATGATGCAGAACAACAATGATCCAATTGGATCGCTAATGCTCTGATACCATATTGTTTTGTAGTTGAATCATGGTGATTGGGATTGAATAATAGTTGGAAACGAATTGCACAAGAATTTTAAAGCGTCACTGTATTGATGTATATTGTCGTATTGATCATATTACAATTCAAGGTACATAAAGAAAATAAGAAACTTATTTTTGGAAACTAATCTAAACATGGCCTAATCTCAATGATTTGATTTTGCAGATTTTGTAGATCTATTTTGGACTGAGGATCCGGATGATCGAGATTGCTGACAACAATACCATCTCCTTTTGAGTTGGGGAAGAAGGATTAGGCATTGAATCCGATCATCACCATTATAGAGATGAGAAATATCACTATACTACAATGCTCATGCTTGTCAACAAAAAAATAAAAAATGCAACCAAAATCTGCTTACAAAAAGACGCCCTATTAATTTCATGCAATAATTATAATTATATCCCCACTAGAGGTATTAATTAAGCACTCAAATCAGCAGCTTAGCATAATTTATTTTCAACTGCTTTTTCCATGACTTCCACTGAGCCTATATGAATGTGACATGAATAGCATATTCTCTATACCTTGATCTCTTGATTCTATAGCCCACTACAATACTTCCATTTTCACAAAAAAAAAAAAGCAATTAGATCATAGAAGGCTCTGGTTTATATGGAGATGGTGAGAGAAAATATGGTGGTTGTGATCTATGCAGAAACTTCTAGAGATCTTATGGTTGTTGATTGTTTTGTGGATTTGATGATTTGAAGTAATTAATTTATTATTTTGTTCCATTTCTTGTTTGTGCATTCTTGTGTATTATTGTCTTGTGTGATTAAATTGATCAGCTTTCACACTTGATGTAGTTAATTTATTTTTCACTCGAGAGAGGTTAGTAGTCTGCTAGATCGAGAGATTGGTAGGTATCGTGAGGAGAATAAATATGAGGTGCTAATTTGATGCGATCTGGGACAACAGGACTTGTATTAGGTTACTAGAGAATGGAAACCTCGACCCGAACTTCACAACACGGACGAACTACAGGTATATATGAAACCTATAACCTAACAGTGATTGGAAATAAGAACCTCAGATGAAGATGAAGACGCCACAAACAGTTGTGATTTACTGTTTGATAAGTCGGATGAACACGACACACGGTTCACAAGAAATCTCATGCAGAGAAAAATATTAAATTCAATAATCAAAAGCTGTCTAATGAAATACTGTGCAAGCCCTTATATAGGTGGGCAAATAAAACAAACCCTAACTAGGAATAAAAGGAAATAATTAAATACTAAAATTCGGAAATAATCAAGAATCCGCGACTACTGTACTGGGCGTGACACAGGGTCGGTCGCGTCTCCTGGCGTTAGTGAGCTAGTCGCACTGAGCTTAGTTGCTCAGGTCACGCCTCCCTTGATGCTTTTCACCCCTCTGAGTCAATGCGCGGGTCGCTCCCGGATCGCGCTTCGTATGTGCTCGAGTCGCGTCTTCCATCCGGAATGAACACTCGAGCTCGGTCAACGGCACCCCAGCTAGGATCATATCATTTCCCTTCTCTTGAAAGGGATTTGTCCTCAAATCCGGATCTTCATCAACACGGGCTTGCCACTTCACTTTTCTCTACCATGCATCAACAACCGGTAGCGTCAATTCTTTGGAATGCCCCAGCAAGTTCTTTAGCAATAAATCAGGGGTACTCCTTTTTCAACCTGTAAAGATATAACATCATAGAAAACAAGGTGTATAAGGTTAGTACGTAGCTCGGTCTCTTGATTCCCTTGGAATCGGCTAGGTCGTGCAAAACATGAATGCTGCATTAAATCTCGCCCACTATTTTCTCCCTTCAACCATTCCCCTTTTATCTTCATTTGGTCCGCCTCTTTTTGCAGTACCATTTGATCCTCAAACACATGAGATGGTGTCAAGGGGGCAAGTGTCATTGTCTGCTGCATGTGCACAAAAGAATATTTGTTGGTGAAACCATCATGCTCCACGCGTCCCATGGACGTCCTACCAATAAGTGCCCCACCTGCATTGGCACCACATCACACAACACCTCATCTTCATATTTCCTAATCTAGAACGGAACCCCCACTTGCTTGTTTACCTTGGACTCTCTACTATCATTCAACCACTGTAACTTATATGGCTTCAGATGCTTTAGGACAGGGAGACCTAACTTCATTACCAAAACCACACTAGCCACATTAGTATAACTTCCTCCATCTATTATCACACTACATATCTTGTCATGGATATGACATCTAGTATGAAACAGATTCTCCCGCTGTTCTTCCTCCGCACATTTGGTGTGCAAACTCAGTAACTTTCTAGTGACCAACGTGAGAGCTGGTGGCGCCACATACTCCTCGCCACTATAATCCTCCAACGCCGGCATCTCAGGGTCAACGTCTTCCTCATCAGTCACAATATCTCCATTCTCCCACAACAACATCACTCTTTGATTCGGACACTGAACGGCTATGTGTCCTCTTCCTTGACATTTGAAGCATTTGATATCCTGATTCTTGGAACTGGATTAATTGGTGGGTGCTTCAATACTTGGCTTAGCTGGTATCTTCGAATCTTCCTTACTCCCTTGGTTCGACTTCCATGATGATGTACTAGTGTTTAGATTTGATTTCCAAGTGGAGGGAGTTGAACGGTTGTAGCTGCCCTTTCTCTTAAGTTGGTCTTCTACCTTGATGGCTATGTGTACCATTTCTTCCAACTCGATGTAATGTTGCATCTCTACTACCTTCTGAATTTCTCTATGCAAGCTCGCTAAGAATCTTGCCACAGTAGCTTCCCGATCCTCCTCCATATTAGCTCGGATCATAGATATCTCCATCTCTTTGAAATACTCATCAACGTTGTTGGTACCTTGCCTTAAATTTTGTAACTTCTTGTACAGTTCCCGAAAATAATAGCTAGGTACAAAACGTCATCTCATGACTGCCTTCATGTCTTCCCAACTCTCTATCGTCCGCTCTCCATTACGCCGCCTAGCTAGTGGCTTTCAACTGATCCCACCACACGACTGCATAGTCAGAGAACTCAACAGCCGCTAAGTGGACTTTTTTCAACTCGGAATATCTATGGTAGTCGAATATCATCTCGACTTTCTGCTCCCACACCAAATATAGGGCTGGATCATTCTTCCCCTGGAAAGAAGGAATGTTCATCTTAATATTACCAAGATGATCATCCGCCTGATTCTGTCTTCTCTCATTTTCCCATCCCCCAATAGCCGAGTATCGGTCATCCTCATCGTAGTCTTCAGAATCAGATTCATAGTACTTCCCTCTCTCCCTCTCTACATGCGGATAATGTCTAACCTCCATTCGAGCTCCTCAACCACCTCTACCTCTACCACCTCGGTCAGTTTGCTCTTGTATTGAAGCTTCCATGTTGTCAAGCCTTTTTGTCAATGCAGCCATCTCGGTCTTAAATAAGTTTCCCAATTGTTGTTGTATGGC
Organism: Perilla frutescens; assembly: GCA_026008535.1. Taxonomy (NCBI): domain Eukaryota; kingdom Viridiplantae; phylum Streptophyta; class Magnoliopsida; order Lamiales; family Lamiaceae; genus Perilla; species Perilla frutescens. The sequence continues at coordinate 19,162,650 of BRKX01000005.1, forward strand.
CTCCATCATATTTTTAGGATCAAAGTCTTTGGCCGCTTCACCTCCCGTACCTACAGTTTTGGACATTTTTTTTTCGTCTCTTTTTTTTTTCAACTACTACTAACAATGCTCAAAACAACCCAAATAACAAGTTACAACTCTCCCAACAATATATAGCAATACCACAAAATGCCCAAAATTTTCAACCAAAAAATTCAAAAATTTTTGAAATTTTTTGACTTTTCTACGGACGATATATATGACCTCGAAAACCCAGACAACCAATCAAAACGTAACAAGAATGCAAAAAATTTTCCCTCTTTTTTACTCTTTTTTTCGGTGATTTTTTTCTTCTCCTTCTTTTTTTATATCAACGAAAATTAAATACAAAAATCGAAAGGGTAGATAGAAATCTGATACAAAGCCGAAGCTTTGATACCACTTGATACGATCTGGGACCTCAGGACTTGTATCAGGTTACTAGAGAACAGAATCCTCGACCTGAACTTCACAACACGGATGAACTACAAGTATATGAAACATATAACCCAACAGTGATTAGAAATAAGAACCTCAGATGAAGACAAAGATGCCACAAACAGTTGTGATGTACTATTTGATAAGTCGGATGAACACGACACATGGTTCACAAGAAATCTCACGCAGAGAAATATATTAAATTCAATAATCAAAAGTTGTCGAATAAAATACAGTGCAAGCCCATATATAGGTGGGCAAATAAAACAAACCCTAACTAGGAATAAAAGAAAATAATTAAATACTAAAATTTGAAAATAATCAAGAATCCGCGACTACTGTACTGGGCGCGACACGGGGTCGGTTGCGCCGCCACTCAGGTCGCACCTCTCGGCGCGCCGCCGAGCCTGGTTGCTCGGGTCGCGCCTCCCTTGACGTTTTTCACCCCTCTAAGTCAATGTGCGGTCGTGCCTTGTCTGTACGCAGGTCTTGCCCGGGTCGCGCTTCGCCTGTGCTCGGGTCTCGCCTTTTATCCGGGTCATGCCTTTCATCTGGAACGAACTCTCGAGCTCGGTCAATGGCACCCCAACTAGGATCGTATCATAATTAGAGTTAGATAATAATTCAAGATCGGGAGATAAGAATTAGAGTCTAATCTACTGTTATAGCTTACTCAAGAGAGAGGTTGTAATTACATTAGTGACAGAAAATTCATTTAGCAGCAAATTCTAGGATCCGTTTCTTCATCTGTTTATCCAGTTTATGCTTGATTTATTTATTTAATTTCTAATATTTAGTTAATTAAAAATAATTCTTTAATTCGGTTCTATAGATAAAGTAGGACAACAGAATTGGGTACTTAGTAGGGTTGCATAGCCAGTCTCTGAGGATACGACCTTGCTCACTATTATTTTAATATAATTTACCTCGTTCTCTTGCGAGTAGTATTTTAGGTGAAATAAAATACCGAACACATGTTATGGTAAGGTTTGCGATGCCTAATTTTCATGCTTGAAGAGATATAAATAGTGTAGGAAGTATCACAGTCAAAAAAGAAAAGAAAACGGGCCAAAATAAGTTAAAATCAAACTCCTAGACATCATTCGCAACCAGGTCGGTCGCGAGTCCACGTGGTGTCCAGGTGGCAGATTATTCTTGACCAGTGCAAAATTTGCGAGTGGGGTCAAGAATAAATCAAAGACAGACCCCCTAGTAGCGATGGTGTATAAGGCTATCAAGAAGGTAATTAACAAGTGGATTCGTGACCGCAGTCGCTACTCCGGTGGTGAGTCTGGTTGCAGGTTCGGTCGCGATTCGGCAGCCTCTTACTGTTTTACTTTGTTCTCACTCGTTTCTTGTTTGATTGACCCGATTCCTTTTGCAACGCGTTCCTTACTTGATTTACTATCTTTCTAGAGTCTTCTCAAGCTTATTTGAAGTTCACACAAAAAATGACATTAAATCCCTTCACAATGAACAAACACATGACATTGCACAAAATATAGAAAATTAGGCAAGATTTATCATTTTATGCATACAATGCCCATTAAATACCATTCAAATGAACCTCAAAACACATGTAAAACACGATGTTATCAATAGTAGAATTTGAACTCATACCCTCCTCTAAATAACACACTTAACTTTTAGTCAGGATTTTCCCTAGGTTGGGCTGCGCAGAACCGAACCACAACTGAATAATTGAACCAAACCGAATATATTGTTCAGTTCAATTGACTGATTATATCTTTGGTTCGATTTGGGTTCAAGTGATGAAAATAGATAATAATTCAGTTCGATTTCGATTTTAACAGTTCAAAAACTGATTAAAACTGAACTGACCGAATATATATTGTAACACCCCAGATTTTTGGATAAGGCTTAAGATAATTGTTAATCTTAATCAATCGGTTAAGGAAGAAATTTAAATAAGTTAATTAAGGTTAGATGTCAGTCACGACTTTAAGAGTCAGTTTTCGTGAAAATCGCCTTTTCGGAAAATATAATCTTAATTCTTTTATGACCATTCGTGGTCTCGTTAGAAAGGTTGTAACTCAAGGAGTATGCCAGTGTTTTTAGATTTCAAATATAAAGTCATTTGAGTTCCCGGTGATGAAAAACGTATTTAAAAGGCGAATGAATAGTAACTTTTGCGTGCGTTCGTGTTTTGAGAAATTTATAAAATCCTCCTCGTTGATTCGAGTCCAGTTCTATCAGGCCCCTCTTATGGAAAATGACTCAAGGATTCCATTGGTGTTCACGAATCTCCATTCTGAGGTCAATCGAACGCTCGGGAGCAAAATCTGTCAGTCTGAGTGAATAGTAAAAAGTAATTTCAAAAATGGAATCTTTGCTCGTCTTTCTTCTGACGACCCCGTCTTCTTCACGAATTAAGTTGGTTCACTAGTATTCGAGCCAACGAGTCTCTCGGTATTTTTAGATTTCATGTCTGAAGTCATTTGGACCTCGACATCGAATAAAGCAGCTTTTAACCGAACTCGGGGTAACTTTTGCAGTATTTCCGCACTGCAATGGCTTCCAAGGGAAGCCAAAGCTTCTCCTATAAATAGAGGGCCACCCCTTTGCATTTCATTGTTCATTATTCATCCATTTCACTTCTAAATCGAGAGGGTGAGAAGTTGTGAAAGCCGAGAAAGTTCTGTCGAAGTAAAAAGCGTTCTTCGTGAGTGTTCTTCAAGACGACGAGCGGAGTGGCGTGGAAGGGATGCGGTGAGGAAATGTGCTAGGGGTGCCATTGGGTCGTAGCAGGCGGCTCTGCCGCCATTGCGACTCAATGAGACGCCGAGCTAGCCACATTCCTTCGACGCACCTAACCCCGCCCATTCTTGTTCATCGGTCTCGACTCCATTTCTTTTCAATCTTTTAAATTTTGCATTTACTTTCCATTCTTTACGTTCTTCGCGTTCTTCATTATTACTCGTCTAAATTGTATTTCAATTTTTATTGAAGTTCCAAGATAATAACGTTACACTATATTTCCCGCTTTATTCCTGTCATTAGTATTCTAAAGAATAGCCTCGTTTATTCCGATAAATTCCGTTCAAACTATATTTAAGAGATTTCGTCGTTATTCTAATTATTAAGGAGGATTATCGTGTTTATGCCGTTATAATGCCAAAATTCTTTTTAAGTTAAAGCATGTTGTTGCACGTTAATTTCAAGTATGTTGTTTTTAAGAAATTTCGGGTTAAGTGTTCTTCGTGTTCGTCGAAAGAATCAACAAACACGAAGAACCCAGTTGAAGATCGCCCAGAACTGGGTTAAAGAGAGAGAAATGAGAGAGCCCCGCGGGGGGAGAGGGGGGGAGTGTGCCGCCGCGCCACACACCCTCGACCTCCACAAGCCCATCGGGGCTAAGGTGCCCCACCGGCGCCCCTTGCGCCGCGGCGGGGGAATGCCCGCCGGCGCCCAGGTGCGCCGCGGTGCCCCCCCTTCTCCGTGTTGTTTTTCGCTGTTTCTTTTCCGGCTATTTTCGTACCCTCTTCCCGAGTTTTTCGAGCTTTTCAAATCATGTTATTTCCAAGCTATTTTCTAGTTTAAATTTTAGAGAAGCATTCAAGTTATTCCTGATTTAATTCGAATAAGCTATTCAAAGTTTTTTTCCGTCTAAAAATTGAGAAATCAAGTTGAGAAAGTTCCTTAATTAAAATAAATCCTTCTCGGAACTTCATAAAGTCATAAAGTCATGCTATCCATGATTAAGTCCTAATTAAAAATATATAAGATGGGTATTATTTAATTCCATGTTTTTAGCTAGAAATCCTTGTAGTAGGCCGCTAAGTCGATAATTCGACTTTTGTAGGATAAAGTGAGCCTCGTGGGAATTCGAAAAAGGATCATCAACTCATTGCCTCATCTTCTGCTCTGTGATCGAGGTGGGTAAATCTATACTCATCAAAAGTTTGAGCTAATAAGCTCTAGAAGCATATAGGGCAAATGAGATATCCAATAAAGCATTTTTGCTCTGCCTGATTGATCTCTGTACAAGGAAGAAAGGAAAGAAAGATATTATGTTATAACTGAGTTCTCAAGCATGTTTAGAATGAATAGAAATGCTAGAAATGTTAAAGTTTGTCTATGCTTAGCATGAGATATTTAGAATTGTCTTTAGTTACAATTCGCATTTATTTACGGTTATCTCTCGTATACGAATGCTTATGCTTGTTAAAGCTCGTACAGTTGAGGATTAAGGATTTCCTTTTTAGGTAGTGTAAAATCCCTTATAGGCCGACATCATGTTATATCAAAGGATTAGTACCTAAACGTGCTCTAGGATTGGTTTTGATAGCAAGGTTAAGGAAGGAAGGAACTTAGCATTTCACTTAGGCAGGATTTAAGTTTAGAACTCTTAAGGGAGTCACTGCTGGGTTTTTCCCTCGCAAACTCGTTCGGATATTTGAGATAACCCCTCTTCTATCCCATGGCATGCCTAAGGGTGCAGTTGACATCAGGTTTGAGCCAAGTTGGGCCCAAAAGAAAAGAAAAGATTTTACAGATATGGAGAGGGCTTTTGCGTTTTGCTCTCCATATGCCGTCTATTAATTATTGGATATCTTGAAGTTATTAAAGTATTTTTGCTAAAACCCACTGATTACTTTAGTGCTCATTCCCCCTCTTTTCAAATGTTTTCAGGTTGAGATGCTGAGGATGTTGGTGGCTGTGGATGTGGGTTGGCTGCCAAGATTGTTTTGCTATTATCTGAATTTCTTCTGAAATCCCATGATGTTTCTGCTACTTTGATACACTCTTTCTAATTCCGTTTAAGTTCTGTTATGATCGTCAAGACTCTAAGAATATCCCTAGACATGATTAAATATTTATAAGATGCATATTATGTTTATTTCCGTTTCTCGAGTATGATTTCCGTTCGCCTGTGAAGAGGCTTAGTCACGTTGATAACTGTTATTTGTTTTGACCTAAGAATGGGTCTATGCTTGTTGGTATCTGATTAGTTAGACATTTTATTCCGCCTAAGCATGTTTCTATTTTAACTCAAGTAAACCCGAGCATCACCACCTATCTTACAAAGCATGTCTTTGTTCTTCAACCCCTTTGTTAATCTTCCGACTTTATTCATTAATTCCTTAATAACACCCCATCCCCATTCGTAAATCCCTATCTCGGGACCGGGCTGTTACATATATATATATATATATATATATATATATGTGGGTGGGTTCAAATAGGAACGAATCCCTCCATGAGAACCTAGGAACCAATCAAATTTAAGGATTTTGATGACATGGCAGATAAAAAGGCGGTGGCATAGTTGTAAATATGAAAAATTCAAAATATAAGGGGTATTTCCAGAGTTTTTTTTATAAAGTGATGTCATCATCTTTTGAAAATTCTTAAAAACTTTAAATAATCATAACTTACTCATTTTTTATCCAATTTACGCAAAAAATATCAAATTAAAGATTTTTTTCGTGCTCTTTCATTTAAGTTCCATAGTGCATATGTTTATTTGTGCAAAAATTGATGAGAAATACAAAACCTTTTTTTCATGTATATTCAACTCATAACGATCAAATATTGCTAATATGATATCACAATATTATTCATATCTTGTGTTTATGTTGCTAAATATGAAATTTTTTCTGCACGACTTTGAATGTTAAGTTGCTTTCATGAGAAAACAGTTAAAACATGACCTATATATAGTTAAGTTCATAAACAATTATAACTTCATCAATGCTTATTATTATTTTGAAAACTTGTAATATTTGAGAATTTAAGTCATACTAGCAAATCATTGTTCAAATATTAGCAACATGTTACTAACATATTAACAAATTATTAGTCACATATTTGCGGTATGTATATTTCTAACATATTAGCAATATGTTGTAAGTATGAACATGTTACACAATATTATTTTAAATGTGGTCCAATGTTATATGTGTTAATTTAGTATTATGATCTCGTCAAGTTAGAAATGTGAGTCTACCTCATATTAGCAATAAAATCTCTTAATGTTAGCAGCATATATCTATCATATTAGCATATTAGCACAACGCCAGAAAAGACAACGGTTTTAAAGTGTTGACTATTTAATTCCGAAAATTGGGCCCAAAATCCGAAAAACATAATCTAATTTTTAATTACAAAAATAACTCCACCTTCATTAAGTTCTCAAATATTACAAGTTTGTCATCTATATATATATATAAATTAATTATATATATAATTTAATGAATTTATAATTAATTCAAATTTAAATATATTTATATATTATAGATATAATATATTGTTTCAATAAAAAAATATAAAGAAAAGTGATGAGATCGAGCATGGCAAAGAAGAAGATGATCTGGAGCTGCAGCTCAAAGGTCCAGTGACGCGTTTGCGTGCAAAGAAGTTGCAAGCTTATTTACAAGCTTCAATTCGGCGTAAATTCGAACTTGAAGAAGAAGAGATGAAGAGCAGCCCGAGATTGGTCAACATGCTATCAATTAATGAAGAAGAAGGAAGTATGAAGACGTGAGAAGAAGAATAACGTCATTTGGACGTGTGCATGAAGAGTTCTACGCATTGCATGGGAATTCGGAAGATGACTGTTTTTCATGCAAAGGTGGCAAGAATTAATCACAACATGGGCCATGAATTAAATCAGCCCAAGTCATGTATGATGGAGTCCAAATAGGTGAGATTTTGAAGGCCCAAATCTACTTGGGATTTATCTTTATCTAGTTTAGATTTTTTGTTATCTTATTTTTGGTATTTTTGGATTTTATCCTTAAAAACATATTTTAATTAAGGAAACAATCCTAGGTTGACTAGGACTAGTTATTTTCGGCCATATCATGTTCTAAAGGCCCTAGGTTTTTCGTCCATAGCTATTAGTATAAATAGGAGTACTTTGTGACATTATTAATTTAGACAATTGCAAGAATTAAAGAGTTTTCTCCTTTTTGTCTCAAGATCCTTAGGTTGATCACAAATACAAACATTCTATTGTTCTAGCAAATCAATAGTCTTATTCAAGTTCTTCAGGGTATTTTCGAGTACTTGGGAGAATTGCTATCCGGAGAAGTTAGACGTGCACGTTCGGGTTTACAACACGGGTTCGCCGATCCTAGCCTATTCTTCTACAAACATCACCACCGCCAACACCACCATTGCCGACCACCTCCGTCGCCTTCACCGCCGATTTCCAGCCTTCCACAAACTGATCTTCAAGTCCTCTTCGTGGTTCAATTCGTTGTTCGTATTCCTAGTAAGTTTTAGTTTAATTTGGAGTCAGATTGTATCCTTTGTTCTAGCTGACGTTGTTCGAATCTTTGAGTCTTCCGCTTGCATATATCTCGTGTCTTGAATTCATTGTTCGGGTCACATAAAAAAGAATTACAAAGCATGCGGATTCAAGCAAGGTACCACTTAGTTAAAGGGTACATAGATTACCAACTGGGCCACAAGCCTATTCTATTAAATTTAGTCTACGGAATAGATATAAACATAAAATTCGTAACATTTCGGTTTTTCAACAAAACCGATCAAACTGAACCAATTACTTGGATTTCGGTTTGGTTTTGGCGTTCACCCTTAATTCGATCGGTTTTGGTTTGTAAATTTTCAGTTTCAATTTCAGTTTGAGAGTTTCGGTTCGGTTTGATTCGATTTGAACAAAATGCTCGACCTTAGCCCTGGGGTAGGTCAGGTGGGCCGCCGGCCAGAGCCAACATTTTTTGGGTCCCATAAATTGAAAAATAATAATTATATAAGTTTTAAAAATATATATATATATATAAATATATATTAGTTAGCACGTGTTTGCTAATAAGCACGTCAATTTAAAAAATTAGTACGACTTAATTAATTTGGCACGATGTGGAAACATTTTCTCTAGTATACAATAAGCAACTTGTAATGCAGTAACAACATACAATGGATGAAACGAATCAAATATTACCGAAGTAAATAATGTAATATTTGGTTTAATAAATTATGTAATAAATATTATGTATCTTAGCTATTAACATATAGATAACATTTAAAATCGTGAATACATTTTAAATAAATTAAGTTGCTAGCCAAGTTTAAATTATGAGGTTGATCTAATAATAATGAGTTAGTACAATTTAAACAATGTTGCTGGACATGTTAAAATTATTAGACTAATATAACTGGTTCAAACTATTTAGTTAATATAACATTAAAATTTTGCTAACAAGTTAACATTGATTAGCTAATGCGGCAATAAAAAAAAGTAACTATATATGAAAATATTGGAGACGAAAATGTTGGATTAATAAAAATAAAATGGTGGAGGCAAGGCTGGCAAGTTCAAAAAATGATTTGAATATTTAACCTGCCAAAATAATGATGGAATGATAAATGGAGAATAAAGATAAAAACAAAATGTATTGCATGAATATAGGAAATGTCGTAAAATATAAGATTTGATATCTAATATAATTTTGAATTACTACTATACCCTAAATTTAATGCAATTATAAATTAATTGCATTTTTAACCCCATTTTTTGGAGACCAATCTTGACCGTATAAAATTAATGGATGGATGACTTTGATTGATTTCTAGTTCCTACAGGAAAAGTTGGTTCTCATTTGAACTATATATTTACAAACAAAGTTGAAATGGTCATCTATCTCTGGAAAAATATATCGTTTGAACTCTCGTGTAGACAACCTCAAGATAAAATCTATTTTAGTGATTAGTTCCACAGTTCCACTACTTATATATTTTTTCTATGTTTAAGTTTAATTTTGAAAATTTATTTAGATTTTATGTTGTATTAATCTCATTTTTGCAATTAGACTATTAATCAACTATCCATGTTCGAAATAAAGTTCTAGTACGATAAATGTACCATTAAAAACTCTTTTTTTTTTATCAAAATTGAGATGTTATATTTAGAACTTTTATTTCCCAATTTTGCTAAAAAAATACAAATATAAAAAAAATATCATTTTGAATAATTTTTTTAAATATCATCAATATCTTTCTTTCACAATAACCTGATAATTAGTCTAAAGTACAATTAAGAGTTGTGGAAACAGTCTATCTCAGGGTGCAAGCAAATGATAAAATTGGCGGGGACGGGCCGGCCCGACGGGCCCTGCCCGTTTTGATAACTCTAAATATCATCAATATCTTTCTTTTACGATTATTTATTAATGAAAGTGTTAGTTACTTACAAAAATCCATGAATTGAATTTTCTAAATGTTGTTTGCACTTTTTCAAAATTTAGAATAATTAAAATAAAGTGGAATAAACTTCAAAATACACGAGAAAAAAAAAATCTTAGGACCCATTTTTATGACATGACCATTGGCCTCTTAAATGTGAGCACCGACCCTGGTTTTTAGTTATGTCAACAAGTACTACAACATATGCTTCTATATGAATTTTTTAACATGGAATTTAATTAATTTTAATGAATTATTTTTAGATAATTTTTAATTACGATTTTACTTTAAATATTTTATTTTTTCAATAATTTTATTTAATTATATGTCTAGATTAAATATTTAATAATAACGCTACTTATAAAATTTGAGAGTAGTATAACATAAAAACTTAAAATTGATTAAATTTCCAATAACCTGATAATTAATTTAAAGTACAATTAAGAGTTATGGAAACAGTTTGGGTGCAAGCAAACGATATGCAGAACTCAACAGCACATGCATGAAAGTGGATGGGATCTTCTATTCCAGATTTGGCTATCCAACCCATATTTCATGATCAAATTTATGAAGTTTTCTTTCATTTTTTTAGTCAATTTTAATTTATTATGTTTTAGTTTAATTTTATGATTATTTTTAGGGTTCACCCCACCCAATTAGGGTTTATAATCATTTTTTAGTATTTAATTTTTAAATAAATAATTATTATGGTTGATTATTTTAAAAATATTATTTATAATTTTTAAAATTTTAATCTTTTTTTGATAGATGTGATTAGGTCGATTATGTTATAATTAATTTTTATTTTTATAAAATCTATTATTAAATTTGTTAAATCGATCGTGAAATACGGATTAGAGCACCAAATCTGAAATAGAGGATCTCATCCCGCATGTAAGTGAGTAAGTGACACTATGAATGGAGAGTTTTTTAATTATATATGTATATATATATGACTTTGGTTTATTTTCTGCAACACAATTCAAAAAGCAGACTAAAGGTGAAGCTTTTATATTCCAAATTTCCAATCCACGTGTCGCTTATCTATGGTGGGGGGAAGGAGTTTTATCTTCAGCTCACCAAATACATACATTCACGAGTCAGCTCCAAGTCTTCTTCTACGAACTCTATTTACCAATTTCATTATTCTTTGAAGCTAAAGCTTCATATAAGATCTGAGATTAATTCGAGATATCCATGACAGCAGCTTACGCAGCTCTCATTTCTGTTTTGAATGATTTGAAGGATATCCAGAATCATCCCATTCATTCATTTTCTTTTGACGACAAGCAGATCTAATCTCTCTTCCAGATCGTCACTTTCTTGATCGACTTCATGGAGAGCTACGATAATTGTTATGGCCCCAGCAAAGAAGTTACTCAACTCTTGGAGAATGAAATTACAATTGCACCTCAAGCAGCTGAACAAGTAATCGAATCTCATGTAGTGGATCAAATTCGTAGTGGATCTACTCTCGGTGGAAAGAAAAGATCATCACTTCACTTGCAGGATCTTGAGAAAGTGATTGAAGATATGGATTGTGTGAGGAGTAAGGCTATCGAGGTTCAAGAAGCACGGAGTGGACTCGAACTAAAGCAGCCTACATACTCTGCAGCAGCTTCTTCTTCATCAACACAACCTCTCACGTCCGAGAAGACGACCATGGTCGGATTTGATGAGTTGTTTCGTCAACTTTTGCATCTTTTCACTGGAGATGATTCTAGCCGGCAAGCCATCCCCATCGTTGGCACTGGTGGTATTGGTAAGACTACACTTGCCAAAAATGCTTTTGATGATCAACTTATTGTGCAACACTTTGATGTTTGTCTTTGGGCTATAATATCTCAACAATATGTTGTCCAAGATATTCTTTCAAAGCTTCTTTCTCGCTAACCAAAATTCGATAATGAAAATGTTGATGAGTTAGGAAAATAATTGTATAAGAGCTTATTTGATCAGAGGTATTTGATTGTACTAGATGATATGTGGAGTGTCGAAGTGTGGGAAAAGATAATGTCTTTTTTCCCTAAAAGAAACAAAAGAAGTCGAATCATTGTGACTACTAGGCTATCAGATTTGGCTAATGAGATAGGCTCTGCTTCGACTCTTGCAATAAGCCTCTTAGATGATGACAAAAGCTGGGATCTATTTTGCGAAAAAGTATTTGCAGCAAGAGAAGGTTGTCCTTCAGAGTTAACGGATGCCGGAAAGAGTATAGTGAGAAAATGCAGAGGACTTCCTCTTGCCATCGTTGTGGTTGCGGGCCATCTTGGGAAGTCCACTAGGACGCAGGAATACTGGTTGAATGTTGCAAACAATATGAAGTCCGTTTTGAATTCCGAAGAGAATGAGCAGTTGTTCAATATGTTATCCTTCAGTTATATCCACTTGTCTGTTCATCTAAAACCTTGTTTCATCTATATGGGAACATTTCTAGAAGATGTACAGATTTTAGCGTACGACCTTATAAATTGTTGGATTGCTGAGGGATTTCTGAAACAGTGTAAAACCACCGACAACTTGGAAGAGATTGCAGAGGATTATTTGAAAGATCTCATTGACCGGAATCTCATTTTAGATAGTCCAGACCAATTCCATGAAAAAGGTACTCGTTGTAAAATTCATGATGTTTTAAGAGAATTGTGCTTAAAGCTTTTGGAGTGATGTGACCCGGACAATGAATCCAAGACACGAGATTTATGCATGCGAAAGACTCAAGAATCGAACTACGTCAGCTAGAACAAATGGATACAATCTAACTCGAATAAATGAACAAACTTACTAGAATACGTAGACACGAACAAGGACTCGAATGAGGACACTTGGTACGGCTTGTAGGGGCTAGGAATTCGACGGTGGTGGCGGTGAAAGTCGGTGAAGGCGGCGGTGGTATTTGGTGAAGGCGGCGGCGGCGTGTTGTTGTGGATTGGATAGATTCGGCGAACCCGTGTTGATAACTCGAACGCGCATGTCTAACTTCTCCGGATAGCAATTCTCCCAAGTACTCGATGTACCCTGAAGAACTTTTTTAAGACTATTGATTTTCTATAACAATAGAATTGTTTGAATATATAGATGATCAACCAAAGGATCGGGAGACAAATGGAGGAATAAATCTCAAACTCATGCAATTGTCTAACTTTTAAAGTGTCACATAGTACTCCTATTTATAGGAGATAAGAGGACCGAAAATCTAACCCTAAACAGCTAGAAAAATCGAAAATACTATAGTCCAAGTCAAACTAGGATAAAATCAAAAGATACCAAAAATAAGATAAGAAAAATCTAACTAGATAAGGATAAATTCCAAAGTGATCTGGGCTTCAAAATCTCGCCACCTTGGACCTTGTTACATGACATTGGGCTGCAAATAATTAAATTAATTTGTGGTCCATGTTGTGATTTAACCTTGCCACCTTTGCATGAAAACAACATCTCCCGATTTCCCATGTAAACGCGTATAACTTTTCATGCACACGTCCAAATGGCGTCGTTCTTCTTCTCACGTCTTCATGATTCCTTCTTCTTCATCAAATGATAGCATGTAGACCCATCTTGGGCTGCTCTTCATCTCTTATTCATGCAACTCGAATTTACGACGAATAGAAGCATGTAAATAAGCTTGCAACTTCTTTGCTCGTAAACGCGTCATAGGACCTTTGAATTGTAGCTCCGGATCTTCTTGTTCTTTGCCTTGCTCGATCTCATTATTCTCCCCTACTGAAAAGAATTCGTCCTCGAATTCTCGGACTCTTCATCATCGAACTCTTCATCTGCAGAAAAGGGAGATAAGTCAGCAACATTGAATGTAGATGAACACTTATACTCACCGGGTAAATCAATGCAATATGCATTGTCATTGACTCGACTCAACACAGTGAACGGTCCATCTCCTCTAGGCATCAATTTTGATTTCCTCAGAATAGGAAACCGTCCAGGACTCAGATGAATCCAAACGCGATCTCCGGGCTGGAAAATCATTAGTTTGTGCCGTTTATTCTTTTGAATAGTAGTGCGTGCGCCAACGGCTTCAATACGCACACGTACTTTCTCATGCATCTCCTTCACTTGTTCCGCTCTTCTTGTACCTTTAACACTTGTTAGATGCTCAACAGGTAAAGGTAAAAGATCAGTAGGCGTTAGCTGATTAAAACCATAAACAACAACTTCAAATGGAGACATGTTGGTAGATGAATGCACAACTCGATTGTAAGTAAATTTAGCATATAACAAACAATCTTCCCATGATTTCAAGTTGTTTTTAACTAAAGAACATAGCAAAGTACATAAAGTTCTATTCACGACTTCAGTTTGACCATCCGTTTGAGGATGACATGCAGTAGAGAAAAGTAACTTGGTACCTAGCTTACCCCATAGTACATGCCAAAAATGAGCCAAAAACTTAGAGTCCCTATCACTAACAATAGTTCTAGGTATTCCATGTAATCGCACAACATGAATAAAGAACAGATTGGTAATGTGTACAGCATTATCAGTTTTCCTACATGCAATGAAATGAGACATCTTGGAAAACCTATCAACTACAACGAAGATGGAATCTCGACCAGACCTAGACCGTGGCAATTCTAGTATGAAATCCATAGATAAATCAATCCACGGGGAAGATGGGGCTAGTAGAGGCGTGTAAAGACCGAATGGGTGTGATGTAGATTTCAACTTCCTACATGTAATGCATCTACTACACACATTCTCAACATCATGCTTCATACGTGGCTAAAAGAAATGTTCATGCAACAAGTTTAACATCTTAGACACGAATGAATGCAGGCGGAAGACTTTAAGGACTCGAACTACGTCAGCTAAAGAAGGATACAATCCGACTCGAAATAAAAGACAAAACTTACTAGAAATATGAACAATGATATGAACGATGATGAGGACACTTGGAACACTTGAAGATGGCTAGAATTTCGGCGGTGGTGGTGGCGGAAGTCGGCGGTGAAGGTGGTGAGGGCGGCGGCGGTGTGGTAGAAGGATAGGTCAAAGCGGTGAACCCATGTTGAATCAACCCGAACGCACTCGTCTAATTTCTCCGGATAGCAATTCTCCCAAGTACTCGATTGTACCCTGAAGAACTTGAATACGACTATTGGATTGCTAATTCAATAGAATTGGTTTGTATATTTTCGATCAACAAAAGATCTTGGAGACAAAAGAGAATTAACTTCTTGTATTCATGCAATTGTCTAACTTATGAATGTAACATAGATGTCCTATTTATAATAGCTAAAATTCAAATCCTAAGGCCTTTAGAAGTGATAAGGCCGATCCAAAACTAGTCCTAATCTAATAAGGATTGTTACCTTATCCAAAATCTGTTTTTAAGGTAAGAATCAAAAGATACCAAAAATAAAATAATAAAAATCTATCTAGATAAAGATAAATCCTAAATTGATTTTTGGGCCTTCAAATTTCGCCACTTATGGACTTGGGCTCCATAATTAACGTGTTGGACTATTATTGAATGAATCCACACGTTATCTTCAACGTCAACTCAGTCAGTATGCCCATACCGACTATCTTCATGCAATCTGGTCAGTATGCCCATACCGACTGTCTTCATGCCTTCATTCTTCAACTCTTCAAGTATGATATCCTATGGTGTGATTTTGATCATCATGTATTGTTCTTCAAATCTTGATTTCCAATCTTTGATGGCCCTCATTCTAACAATCTTCGGACTTTTGAATGATAGCTCCGAATTTAATTCTTCAAGGCTTTTTAGGATCATATAATTCCCCTCCTCTTGAAAAGAATTCGTCCTCGAATTCAAATCTTCGGGGTCAAGGACTACCATGAATGGATCATCAAACTCCTTTGTGTGCACAACTAAATCATATGGAACATTCTCATCAACCTGTAAAATATAGACATCAAAAGTACAGGGTTGATCAAAAACATTAGAACTCGGTAGCTCCTCCATGACTGCTTCTTTGAGTTCTTTGTGCTCCACAGTCTTTACTCCATTAATGTCAATCTCCTCTTGTAAACACGGCTGTATTTTCAACAACTTCTCAACTTCTTCGGATTTCTCAACGGTGGCAACAACCTTCATTTCTTCTCTCTCGACTTTTCCAACATCTTCACAAGTAGCAACATCTATCAATTCATCAATAGGTGCATCAACTGAAATTGTTACCTCAAAAGTAGAATCTTCTTTGATGGCAACGATCTCAGATGGTAACTCAACGTGGATCTCCTCTTGAATGTTGCTGGCTTGACTTGGCACATTGATGACCTGCTGAACTGGTGATGCAGGCTGTGTAGGTGGTACATAGGTACGTAGAAACTCCTCGAATGACTCAGGTTCACTCCAACGAAATGGAGCTATTTGGTGATGAGCTTTAGGTGGTGGAGGTGATGCTTTTTGTGTGTTGAGACGCTTAAGCTGTTCTGTTAACTTGGCTAGTGGATTAATCAGCTCGTCTCTCATTGATTGTAAATTTTCTTCCATGCTCTCGATCATTGCATCAAAATGGTACTTCGTGTCCCATGCAAGGAACTGACTAGATGACTCGGGAGCATCATATGGATTCATAATAAATGATGGAGTAGGTTGGTGTATATGGAACGGTGTATTTGGTGTAGGTAAACCGGTTACCTTGGTGTATGTGGACCACGGGTGTATGGTGTACGGGTGGGTGTATGGAATATGTGGTGTATAAGGTGAACCGGGTGTAGGTAGGAAAGAGATGAAAAATTCGAACTCTATAGTGGGTAGGGATCGAATTTTATGGTGGATAAGTGTAGAGGATCTTGAATAGATATGGATGAGGATGGAAGATATCTAAACAAGGTAGGAAATCTGGTAGGTAAGGAAAGAAACTTTTGGATGTGTTTAACCAATGTGAACACAATCTAAACATCCCTAAAAATAAGGAAACAAATCTAAAAACAAGGTAAAATCGAATCAAACAAGAATTTTAAATCTGATTTTCATTTTTTTTTTCGGCTACTTTTTTTTTTGAAAATAAACTTCAAAATATTATTCAACGTCTGAATTATGAATGTCACATGGTGCTCCTATTTATAGGAGTGTATATGGATGAAAATTAGTCCTAATACTAGAAGAATTCGAACAACGTCAGCGAATGAAGGGTAGAATCCAACGCAAATTAAAAGACAAAACTTACTAGAAACACGTAGACACGAACTAGGACTTGACTTGCACACTTGAAACACTTGTGGATGGTTGGAAACACGGCGGTGAGGCGACGGACGGCGGTGGAAGAGGTGGTGTTGGCGGCGGTGAAGGATAGATGTGGATTGGATAGATTCGGCGAACCCGTGTTGATAACCCGAACGCGCACGTCTAACTTCTCCGGATAGTAATTCTCCCAAGTACTCGATTGTACCCTGAAGAACTTGAATAAGACTATTGGATTGCTAATTCAATAGAATTGGTTTGTATATTTTCGATCAACAAAAGATCTTGGAGTTTGAATAAGACCCCAGAGGAGCTAATCAAGAAGAAGACTGTTTGATCCACCCACTCCCAAATTCACTCCACACGTGCACCACATCAATTTGAGAGATATACACGAGTGGAAAAATCAAGAGTGCTATACACGAGCGTTTGTGAGGAATTGTGAGGTTCTTTCCTTGTTTTCTTCACGTTTGTTTATTTTGTAGGTACCATGGATAAAGGCAAGAACGAAGACACCACTTCTACTCTACCCTCAGACGACCCAAAGTCGCCCACTACTCCTGGAGACCTATCCTATTCGTCCAATCCTAAATGGGATCTGAAATACCAGTTTAATGCAATGGCACAACACTTCAGGCGAGAGAATCAGCAGATAAGAGATGAGTTCAGTAACCAACTAGCTGAACTAACTGAGCAAATCAAGAAACTCACAGCTCAGCCGACTACATCACAAGTAGTTCAAGGAGCCCCAGCAGCCCAGCTGCCCCTACAAAGAGGCGCCCCACAGCAAAATGATGCATTCAAACCCGAGTTCTATGCAGCAGCTGGATATGAAGCCAACTTCAATCCACCTTGAGATAACGATCGCCGTGATCGAACCAGACAACCCTACAGACAAGTTGTCCGTTTTGAAAGACCCCGATATGGAGATAGAGATGGATTGCTCAACAATATCAAAATGAGCATTCCAGAATTCGATGGCAGACATGATCCTGATCTCTACCTAGATTGGGAACGTCAAGTCGACAAGATCTTTGCATGCTATGACTTTCCAGAAATCAAGAAAGTCCAGTTAGCCGCATTGGAGTTTCGAGGCTACACAGCCTCATGGTGGGAAATGCAACAAGAGAGACGCCGAAGAGAGAGATACCCGCCTGTACAGACATGGGAAGAAATGAAAGGCTTCCTATGAGGAAGATTCATCCCAGTACATTATGAGAGAGAGCTAGAAAAGAAGCTCAACAAGATCACACAAGGCGCTCGCTCCATTGAAGAATACCACAAGGAGTTAGAGATTGCCTTAAACCGAGTCGGAAAAGAGGAGTCCTTAAATGCTACCATTATCAGGTACATTGAAGGCATGAAACCCGACATTGCATGTGAAGTCGAGTTACGAGACTTCTCGAGTATAGATGACATGGTGCACTATGCATCAATTGTGGAAAGACAGCTTCGAGAAGGCCGCCGTTGATCCCATTACAATTTAACCTCTACACGGCCTCCTTGGAACAAAGGTACACATCCCACATCATCTTCTACTCCTTCTTCTGAGTCCGCACGACCCCGAGGTCAGCCCGGACCACCCGAACGGTGTTTCGACCGTTCTACAACACAGTTCAGCCGTAGACCCGAGTCTACACCACCAAGACAGCCATGACCAATCCCTACTCGGCCAACCCAAGGTGTGACGCCACCCAATGCAGCCCCTAATCGAGCTCGTGACATTCAATGTCACAAATGTCAAGGTTGGGGCCATTTCCAAGCTCAATGCCCAAACCGGTGAGTTCTATACTTAACGGAATCAAATGAAATCGAATCAGCCAGTGAGGATGAACAAGAGCCAGTGGACCATGCCACCACTGAGAAAGAAGTCGAGAATGATGCACCCCCTAGCCAAGTCGACCTGGAAGTTCAACTCAGCTTGGTTACAATCCGGAGTTTGAGCATCATTCGAGAAGAGGAACAAAAACACCAACGGGAGAACATCTTCTACAACCGTGCAGTGATTCAAGGTCACACGTGTTCTATGATTGTTAACAGTGGCAGTGTGATCAATGCCATCAGTCAATATGTAGTGGAAAAACTAGGTCTACCCGTGCAACAACATGCAAAGCCTTACAGATTGCAGTGGCTTACAGAAAGAGGTGAGATACACGTGGTTCACTAGGTAAGTGTCTCATTCTCAATCCATAAGTTTTATGACACTATTTTGTGCGACATTATCCCTATGGATGCAGCACACTTGTTGTTAGGCAGACCTTGGCAGTATGATCGACGTGTTATCCACGATGGACGTCTGAACACTTATACCATCGACATTGATGGCCGAATCAGCACCTTAAGGCCATTATCACCTAAGGACGTTGCTATGGATTAGCAACGTATGCAAGAGAAGTTTAAAGAGGAGAAGGAGAAGCAAGCAGCCACAAAACGGGCTCCGAAGACCCCAATCGACGGCATGCCCAAGACAGGCGGTATGGGCATACCGACCGGTACTTAGCCCATTGTCGCCACCCCTTCACCTCCAAAACAGCCCATTGACGACCCCAAAGCTGTAGGAAAGTCGTCCAAGTCGAGTACAAACAAGCCTTACACTCAGAGCTTGTTTATTTCAGCAAAAGGAGTCCAAAAAGCCGTCAAAGCAGGTATGCCTCTTGTTTTACTTACTTATAAGAGCAGTGCTACTAATGAGTATTTGTCTAGTGATGTGCAGCCCTTATTAGATGAGTTTTAAGATGTATTCCCGGAGGATATACCTGGCGGCCTCCCTCCAGTTCGCGGGATCGAGCACCAGATCGATTTCGTGCCCGAAGCAGTCCTTCTGAACCGACCAGCTTATCACACATCCCCTGACGAGACCAAAGAGATAGACAGGCAAGTGAAGGAGCTGTTGGACAAAAAGCAAATTCGAGAAAGCTTGAGCCCGTGCGCCGTCCCCGTGATCTTAGTGCCAAAGAAGAACAACGAATGGCGTATGTGCATGGATTGCCGTGCAATCAACAAAATCACGGTAAAGTATCATTTTCCCATCCCTCGATTAGATGATATGCTTGATGAGTTATCTAGTTCGCGTGTCTTTTCTAAGATTGATTTGCGTTCTGGTTATTTTCAAGTACGTATGTAAGAAGGTGATGAGTGGAAAACTACATTTAAGACAAAGCATGGTTTATATGAGTGGCTTGTTATGCCTTTTGGTCTCACTAATGCACTGAGCACATTTATGTGCTTGACGAATCATGTTTTGCGTGATGTGATTGGAAAGTATGTAGTTGTGTATTTTGATGACATTCTGATTTATAGTGACACACCAACTACACACTTACAGCACCTTAGACATGTTTTTGAGATTTTGAGATCTGCGAAATTGTATGGTAATCTGTCTAAGTGTTCTTTCTGCATGAATGAAGTCATATTTCTTGGCTTTGTTGTGAGTGAACGCGGTATAGAAGTAGACCGTTCCAAAATCAAGGCGATTGAGGAATAGCCGACTCCTAAATCGGTGTCTGATGTGAGGTCCTTTCATGAACTTGCTGGTTTCTATCGTCGCTTCGTGCGCGATTTTTCTAGCATTGCTGCGCCTCTTACTGAGCTAAGTAAGAAGGATCGCAAATTTGAATGGGGTCCTGTTCAAGAGCATGCGTTTAACACTTTAAAAACATGTTTATGCAATGCACTTGTTCTTACTTTACCGGACTTCAATAAAACTTTTGAGATTGAATGTGATGCCTCGGGCAAAGGGATTGGTGCTGTTTTGATGCAAGAACGGCGTCCAGTCGCCTATTTCAGTGAAAAGCTCCACGATGCAGCCCTTCGTTATTCGACTTATGACAAGGAGTTGTACGCGTTGAAGAGAGCTTTGGAGACATGGCAGCACTATCTATGGACAAAGGAGTTCGTGATTCACACGGACCATGAGAGCTTGAAGCATTTAAAGGGCCAGCAAAATCTGAATAAACGGCGTGCACATTGGGTAGAGTTCATCGAGTCCTTTCCGTACGTCATCAAGTACAAGAAAGGCGCTGAAAACGTGGTAGCCGATGCACTTTCACAAAGGTACGTTCTCTTGAACTTAATACATGCTAAGCTGTTGGGATTTGATCACATTAATGGCTTATACGCATTAGATCCATTTTTTGCACCTATATATGAAGCATGTTCGAAACTTGCTAAGGCTAGAGATGGATTTTTCGTGCATGATGGATTTCTGTTCAAGGGTTCTTGTTTGTGTGTTCCTAAGTCTTCTATGCGTGAGCTGTTGATTTTAGAGTCGCATGCGGGAGGTTTGATGGGTCACTTTGGTGTGTCAAAAACATTAGACTTGCTGCATGAACACTCTTATTGGCCACATATGAGGCATGATGTTGAGAATGTGTGTAGTAGATGCATTGTTTGTCGAAAATCTAAGTCTACTTCATATCCTTTTAGTTTATATACTCCTCTTCCAGCCCCTTCTTCCCCGTGGATTGATTTATCTATGGATTTTATTTTGGGATTACCACGGTCTAGATCTGGTCGAGATAACATTTTTGTGGTTGTTGATAGGTTTTCCAAGATGGCACATTTCATAGCTTGTAGGAAAACCGATGATGCTGTTCATATCGCCAACTTGTTTTTTGTGCATGTTTTTCGTTTGCATGGAATACCTAGAACCATTGTTAGTGATAGGGATTCTAAGTTTCTTGCACATTTCTGGCGAGTTTTATGGGGAAAATTAGGTACCAAGTTGTTGTTTTCTACTGCATGTCATCCCCAAACGGATGGTCAAACTGAGGTAGTTAATCGCACCTTAGGTACTTTCCTGCGTTCTTTAGTTAAAAACAACTTGAAGTCATGGGAAGATTGTTTACCACATGCTGAATTTTCTTATAATCGTGTAATTCATTCTTCTACTAACATGTCACCATTCGAGATTGTTTATGGGTTTAATCCGCTAATGCCTAATGATCTGTTGCATTTACCTGTTGAGCATCTAACAAGTGTTAAAGGTACAAAAAAAACAGAACAAGTTAAGGAGATGCATGAGAAGGTGCATACGCGCATTAAAGCCGTTGGCGCACGTAATGCTGTCCAAAAGAACAAACGGCGCAAACAGTTAATTTTCCAGCCCGGAGATCGCGTTTGGATTCATCTGAGTCCTGGACGGTTTCGTAATCTGAGGAAGTCGAAACTTATGCCAAGAGGCGATGGACCGTTCACCGTGCTGAGTCGAGTCAATGACAATGCATATCGCATAGATTTACCTGGTGAGTATAAGTGTTCGTCTACATTTAATGTTGCTGATTTATCTCCCTTTTCTACAGATGATGAGTTCGAACAAGATGAGTCTGAGAATTCGAGGACGAATTCTTTTCAGCAAGGGGGAATGATGAGATCGTGCCTAGCAATGATCCAGATGATCTGGAGTTGCAGTTCAAAGGTCCTGTGACGTGTTTGCGAGCTAAGAAGTTGCAAGCTTATCTACAAGCTTCAATAAGGCGCAAATTCGAAATGCATGAAGATGAAGTGAAGAGCAGCCCGAGATCGATCACCATGCTATCCATTGATGATAAAGAATAAGGCTTGAAGTTAGTCGGTATGGGCATACTGACCAGATTGCATGAAGACAGTCGGTATAGGCATACTGACTGGGTTGATGTTGAAGATAACGTGTGGATTCATCCAATAATAGTCCAACACGTTAATTATGGAGCCCAAGTCCATAAGTGGTGAAATTTGAAGGCCCAAAAATCAATTTGGGATTTATATTTATCTAGATAGATTTTCCTTATTTTATTTTTGGTATCTTTTGATTCTTACCTTAAAAACAGATTTTGGATAAGGTTACAATCCTTATTAGATTAGGACTAGTTTTGGATCGGCCTTATCACTTGTAAAGGCCTTAGGATTCGATTTTTAGCTATTATAAATAGGACATCTATGTTACATTCATAAGTTAGACAATTGCATGAATACAAGAAGTTAATTCTCTTTTGTCTCCAAGATCTTTTGTTGATCGAAAATATACAAACCGATTCTATTGAATTAGCAATCCAATAGTCTTATTCAAGTTCTTCAGGGTACAATCGAGTACTTGGGAGAATTGCTATCCGGAGAGGTTAGACGAGTGCGTTCAGGTTGATTCAACACGGGTTCACCGATCTGTCCTATCCATTCTACCTTCCACCGCCGCCACTACCATCTTACACGATGACCATCACCGCCAACACCGTCGTCTGCCACCGTACCAAGCCACCTTCATAGCCATATCAAGTATTCTACATTGAGTCTAGTTCGAGTCATTTAATTCTAGTAAGTTTTGTCTTTATTTTTGAGTCGGATTGCATCCATTTATCTGGCTGAGGTAGTTCGTTTCTTGAGTCTTCCGCGTGCATAAATCTCATGTCTTGGATACATTATCCAGGTCACATCATCCAAGACATGAATGAACGCAGGCGGAAGACTTTAAGGACTCGAATTACGTCAGCTAAAGAAGGATACAATCCGACTCGAAATAAAAGACAAAACTTACTAGAAATACGAATAATGATATAAACGACGATGAGGACACTTGGAACACTTGAAGATGGCTGGAATTTTGGTGGTGGTGGCTGAGGAAGTCGGCGGTGAAGGTGGTGAGGGCGGCGGCGGTGTGGTAGAAGGATGGTCAACTGCACCCTTAGGCATGCCATAGTATAGAAGAGGGGTTACCTCAAATATCCAAACGAGTTTGCGAGGGAATTAACCCAGCAGTGACTCCCTTAAAAGTTCTGAGCTCAAATCTTGCTTAAGTAAAATGCTAAGTTCCTTCCTTCCTTAACCTTGTTATCAATCCTGGAGCACATCTAGGTACTAATCCTTTAATATGGCATGATCTCGGCCTATAAGGGATTTAACGCTACCCTAACAAGGCAATCCTTAATCCTTAACTATACGAGTTTTAACAAAGTATAAACATTCAAATACGAGGAGATGAACATAAATAACTACGAGTTGTAACTAAAAATAATTCTAAACATCTCATGCTAAGCATAAACCACACTTTAACATTTTTAGCATTTCTTAGTATCTCTAAACATTCTAAACATGCTTGAGAGCTCAATTAAAACATAATATCTTCATTTCCTTCCTTCCTTGCACAGATATCAATCAGGCAGAGCAAAAATGCTTTATTGGATATCTCATTTGCCCTATATGCTTCTAGAGCTTAATAGCTCAAACTTTAGATGAGTATAGATTTACCCACCTCGATTACCAAGCAGAAGATGAGACAATGAGTTGATGATCCTTCATCGAATTCCCACGAGGCTCACTTCCTCCTACAAAAGTCGAATCATCAACTTAGCGGCCTCCTTCGAGATTTCTAACTAACAACATGAAATTAAATAATACCCAACTAAAATACACTTAGTCAGGACTTAAACATGGATAGCACGACTTTACAACTTTACAGGGTTTTGAGAAGAATTTGCTTCATTTAAAGAGCATTTCGACTTGCTTTCTCAATTTTTAAATGGAGAATAACTTGAATGCTTCTCTAAAATTTAAACTTGAAAATAGCTTGGAAGTAATACAATTTGAAAAGCTCGAAAAGATCGGGAAGAGGGTAAGAAAAATAGGCAGAAAGTTAGCGGAAAACAACACGGAGAAGGGGGGACACCGCGGTGCACATAGGCACCGGCGGGCAGCCCCCCGCCATAGCGCAGGGGTGCGCCGGCAGGTACCCCCTAGCGCCGGTGGGCTATGAGGGCCGAGAAGGGTGTGGCGCGGCGGTGCACCTCCCCTCCCCCCGCGGGGCTCTCTCCCATTCTCTCTCTTCTGCCCAATTCTGGGCAATCTTCAACTGGGTTCTTCGTGTTCGTTGATTATTTCGACGAATACGAAGAACACTTTACCAAAATTTCTTAAAAACAACATGCTTAAAATTAACATGCAACAGCATGTTTTAACTTAAAAAGAATTTTGGCATTAAAAGTTAAAACGGCATAAACACGATAATCCTCCTTAATAATTAGAATAACTACGAAATCTTTTAAATATAGCTTGGACAGAATTGAACGGAATAAAGGAGGCTAATCTCAAGAAAAATAATGATAGGAATAAAGCGAGAAATATAACGTAAACGTTATTAACTTGGAACTTCAATAAGAATCGAAATATAACTTAGATGGAAAGTAAACGAGCAATAATGAAGAACGTGAAGAACGTAAAGAACAGAAAATAAATGCAGAATTTAAAAGACGGAAAAGAAATGGAATCGAGACCGACGAACAAGAATGGACGGGGTTAGGTGCGTCGAAGGAAGGTGGCTAGCTCGGCGTCTCGTCGAGTCGCAACGGCGGCAGAGCCGCCTGCTACGACCCAACGGTGCCCCTAGCACATTCCCTCACCACATCCCTTCCACGCCACTCCGCTCGTCGTCTTGCAGAACACTTACGAAGAACGTTATTTTACTTCGACAGAACTTTCTCGGCTTTCAAAGCTTCTCACTCTCTCGATTTAGAAGTTAAATGGATGGTAAATGAGCAAACGAATGCAGTGGGGTGATCCCTTATTTATAGGAGAAACTTTGGCTTCCATTGGAAGCCATTGCAGTGCGGAAATACTACAAAAGTTACCCCGGGTTCGGTTAAGAACTGCTTTATTCGATGTCGAGGTCCAAATGACTTCAGACACGAAATCTAAAAATACCGGAAGACTCGTTGGCTCGAATACTAGTGAACCAACTTGATTCGTGAAGAAGACGGGGTTGTCTAAAGAAAGACGAGCAAAGATTCCCTTTTTGGAATTACTTTTTACTATTCACTCAGACTGACAGATTTTGCTCCCGAGCGTTCGATTGACCTCAGAATGGAAATCCGTGAACGCCAAAGGAATTCTTGAGTCATTTCCCATAAGAGGGGTCTAACAGAACTAGACTCGGATCAATGAGGAGGATTTCGTAAATTTCTCAAAACATGAACGCACGTAAAAGTTACTATTCATTCGCCTTTTAAATACGTTTTTCATCACCGGGAACTCAAATGACTTTGAGAATGAAAATCTGAAAATACCGACATACTCTTTGAGTTAAAACCTTTCTAACGAGACCATGATTGGCCATAAAAGAATTAAGATCATATTTTCCAAAAAGATGATTTTCACAAAAACTGACTCCTAAAGTCGTGACTGACATCCAACCTTAATTAACTTATTTAAATTTCTTCCTTAACTAATTAATTAACATTAACAATTCTGTTAAACCTTATCTAAAAATCTGGGGTGTTACATCCTACCCCCCTTAAAGAAAATTCATCCTGAAATTTACTAACCATAATAAACGATATCAGTGTATTTCTTGATCAACTCGGATTCAAGCTCCCAAGTTGCCTCTTCTGAACCATGATGGTTCCAGATTACTTTCACGAGACTGATCTCCTTGTTCCTCAACTTCTAGATCTTTTGATCCACAATGGCCTGTGGTTTTTCTTCATAGGCTAAGTCCTTATTCAGGACTATTTCTTCCTTGTTAATTATGTGCTTTGGCTCAAACACCTACTTTCTCAACATTAAGACATGAAAGATGTCATGAACATCACTCAGTTTGAGTGGTAAGGCCAATCTGTAGGCTACTTCATTCACCTTCTCTAAAATCTCGAAAGGTCCAATAAATCTGGGCCTTAACTTGTTTCGTTTGCCAAAACGAACTACTCCTCTTGACGGAGACACCTTCAAGAACACTTTATCTCCAACGTTGAAACCGAGCTTCGTTCTTCTCTCGTCCGCATAAGCCTTTTGTCTATCTTGAGCCTCCTTGATTCGTTGATGAATAAGCTCGATCTTCTGGACAGCTTTCTGGACCATTTCAGGCCCAAGTATCCTTCTCTCTTGATACGACCCAAGCCAAGGAGATGTCCGATCCAATCAAGGTACCGGAGGGGCCAGTTACACGATCAAGAGCTAAGAGAGTCTTAGTGGATTTATACGAGGAGTCTGGACCCAAGAGGCGTCAAAGAGACCCGTCGAAGGAGTTGAAGCCGAGCATCGTTGGAAGATGAAGATCACATGTGAGTGTGAAACGGAGGGGTGGCGCGGCCCGAGCACGGGGGAGGCGCGACCGAGGCGCGACCCGGTGACAGACACGGTGCGACCGAGCGTCGATGCAGAGGGGTGAAAAGTACCCAGTGAGGCGCGGCCCGGTGACAGACGCGGCGCGACCTCACTCGCGCCCACCGAGGCGCGACCCGACCGAAGACGGCGTGACCGAGCCCGTGTCGCGCCTGTACGGGCGGTTCCGAATTTTGGCTTATTTTGTTTCCTAGTTTGTGTAGGATTTTATTTTGGGACTTAATGTCTTGGACCAACTATATAAGACCTTGTGTCTCTTTATTTTCATTAGAAAACTTTGATATTGATTTTTAAACGTGAGTTTTTCACTTTTCTCTCTAAGAGAATTATCCGAGTTTCACAACACAACGTGAGATTCAATTGACTTATCAAACGGATTCACATCCCCATTTGTGGCGTCTTCCATACAATCCGAGTTCGTGTTTCCAATTGATCGAGGGTCGCGGATTCAAGCAAATTCGTGGTTCAAATTCATTGTGAGGCTAGGGTTTGGATTATCATCCCCAATTGTTCGTGTAACCTGATACTCCTGGGAAAACAACGCTATCATCGTTGTCTTGCCGGCGAGGATCGCATCAAGTGGTATCAGAGCTTCGGCTTTGTATCAGGTTCCAATTTATCCTTTTAATTTCCGTAATTTAATTTCTCGCCTATTGTTATAAAAAAAACAGAGAAAAGTCGAATTCAGTAAAAAAAAAAAAGACGCTAAAAAGTAAAAAAAAAATAAGTAAAAAGGCGGGAAAATTTTTGGTGTTTTCGTTATATTTGATTGTGATATTTGGGTTGTTGGAGACGCGTATATTGCCTGGGGAGAAGTCGAAATTTTCTCGAAAATTTTCCAGCACATAATTTTAGTGAATTGTGATTGGTCTTTTGAAGTTTTATTGTTGTGTTTGTGTTCTAGTTTAATTTTCTTTGGAGAGGAAAACGAGTGGTAAAAGGCAAGAGTGTATGAGATTAATAGAGTGAAAAGAGCCGATTGTGTGATACACGAGAGTAAACACGTGAGTTGAGAGCTAGACTTTATAGGGAATTCTTGTTTTGTTGCTCATTTTATTTAATTCGCATCATTGTGTAATTTTATTTCTTGTTTTGTTCATTGAGTAAAAAAAGAAAAAAAAAAGTCGATAAAAAAAAAAAATCGACATGTCTAACAAAGGTGCAGGTACCAAAGATAAAGCCGCAAGAATGAGTGATGAGACGCTCACTACATTTGATCCGAAGAATACAGTGGAGGCCATTCAACAACATCTGACGAAGTTGTTCAAGACTGAGATGGCAACGTTGAATGAGAGACTCAACAAGGTGGAGATATCATTACAGGAGCAATCCCAACAAGCTCCACAAGAGAACCATGGCGGTAGAGGTGGAAGAGCCGGATGAGGGGCCCGAATAGAGGCTCGACGCTACCCACATGTGGAGAGACAAAGGGCGGAATACTATGACACTGAGGGTGGAGATTCAGAGGAGGAGGATAGGTACTCAACTACTGGAGGAAGGAAACATGGAAAAGCAAAGAATCGAGAAGATGACGACCTCGGTAAAATCAAAATGAATGTGCCTTCATTCCAAGGTAAAAATGATCCAGCTTTGTACCTTGAATGGGAGCGCAAGATCGAGATGATGTTCGATTGTCACAACTATTCCGAGCTCAAGAAGGTGAAGTTAGCTGCTGTAGAGTTCTCAGACTATGCCATAGTATGGTGGGATCAGTTGGTATCCAACAAACGGCGTAACCTGGAACAATCAATAGAGACGTGGGGGGAAATGAAGGCGGTGATGAGGAAGAGATTCGTGCCAAGCTATTATTACTGGGAACTATACAACAAGTTACAAAACTTGAGACAAGGTACGAATAGTGTTAATGAATACTTCAAGGAGATGGAGATTTCAATGATCCGAGCAAATGTGGAGGAAGATAGGGAGGCCACAATGGCTCGATTTCGAGCCAGTTTACATAGAGAAATCCGAGAAGTGGTAGAGTTGCAGTATTATGTGGAAATGGAGGACATGGTGCAAATGGCTATAAAGGTAGAGAACCAACTCAAGAGGAGAGGTAACAACAATCGAGCGAGTTCTTCTGCATGGAAGTCGAACTCAAATTCCAATGCAACCCCGTGGAAGATTACAAATCAAGGAAAGAAGGAAGAGAAGCAACCGTTCACTAAGCCGAAGAACGAGACGCCTACAGTGACGGGATCGAGTAATCAAGATTCATCGGGGAACCGAAACCGAGACATTAAGTGTTTTAAATGTCAAGGTAGAGGTCACATAGCCAACTAATGCCCAAACCGACGTGTGATGATCTTGAAAGACAATGGTGAGATCGTGACTGATGAAGAAGAAGTTGATCCGGAGATGCCGGGATTGTCTGAGTCAAGTGAGGATGAGGAGTACGCAGCACCCAACGCGCTCACTTTGGTTGCACGCAAGTCACTTAGCTTGCACACCCGGAGCGTTGATGAGGAACAAAGGGAGAACATATTCCATACCCGATGCCACATCAAGGATAAGGTATGTAGTATGATTATTGATGGAGGTAGTTGTACTAATGTTGCAAGTGTGGTGATGGTAACAAAATTAGGATTGCCGGTTCTCAAGCATCCTAAGCCATACAAGCTGCAGTGGTTGAACGACAGTGGAGAAACCAAGGTGAACAAGCAAGTTCAAGTGCCATTTCGGATTGGCAAGTATGAAGATGAAGTATTGTGCGACGTTGTGCCTATGCAAGCGGGACACATTTTGCTAGGACGTCCATGGCAATTCGATAGGAGGGTGAAGCATGATGGCTTCACAAACAAGTACTCTTTCGTACTTAACAAGAAGACGGTGACACTAGCTCCTCTAACACCATCCCAAGTGTATGAGGACTAAGTGAAGCTACAAGAGGAGGCCGATACCATGAAGAAGAAAGGAAAGGAGGCCATCGTTGGAAAGGAGGTGATCCAACACACTTGTTTCGCCACAGCTAGCGATGTCAAATGGGCTGTGCAAAATGAGAAGCCAATGTACTTGATGATCCGCAGAGATGTCTTAATGAGTACTAACCAATTTGACCCATCTTTACCTAGTTCTATTATATCTCTTTTGTAGGAATTCAAGGACGTGTTTCCCGAAGAGATGCCACCGGGTTTGCCACCAATTAGAGGAATCGAGCACCAAATTGACTTTGTGCCCGACGCCACATTGCCAAATCGACCGGCCTATCGGAGCAACCCCGATGAGACAAAAGAGCTAGAACGTCAAATACAAGAGCTATTGGGGAAAGGACAAGTGAGGGAGAGTTTGAGTCCATGTGCGAGTCCAGTTTTGCTCGTGCCAAAGAAGGATTCATCCCTAAGGATGTGTGTCGACTGCCGAGCCATCAACAACATTACGGTAAAGTATCGACATCCCATTCCCCGTTTAGATGACATGTTAGATGAATTACATGGTGCACGCATATTTTCTAAGATAGACTTAAGAAGTGGGTACCATCAAATTCGCATCAAGGAAGGGGATGAGTGGAAAACAGCATTCATTACAAAATTAGGATTGTATGAGTGGTTAGTTATGCCGTTTGGTTTGACAAATGCTCCTAGTACTTTTATGCGTCTTATGAACCATGTTTTACGTGCTTTTATAGGTAGATTTTTTGTGGTTTATTTTGATGACATATTGATTTATAGTAAGAGTGAAGAGGATCATGTAGAGCATTTGAAATTTGTTTTGCAAGCTTTGAGGAAAGAACAGTTGTATGCTAACCTAAAGAAATGCACCTTTTGTACGGATAAGGTTGTGTTTCTCGGCTTTGTTGTTAACGCAGATGGAGTACAGGTGGATGAAGAGAAGGTTCGAGCCATCCAAGAATGGCCGACGCCAACAAATGCGGGAGAGGTTCGAAGTTTTCATAGACTTGCGAGCTTCTATCGGCGTTTTGTTCCACACTTCAGTAGTATTGCAGCACCCATGACTGAAGTGATCAAGAAGAATGTGGAATTCCAATGGGGAGAAGCGCAAGAAAGAGCATTTCAGACGCTTAAGGAGAAATTGACACATCCACCGGTACTATCTCTTCCAAACTTTGCTAAAACTTTTGAGATAGAATGTGATGCTTCTGGTGTTGGAATTAGTGCAGTGTTGATGCAAGAGATTCGACCCATTGCCTACTTCAGTGAGAAGCTTGGCGGCGCCACCGCAAACTACCCGACGTATGACAAGGAGTTGTATGCACAAGTGCGGGCATTGCAAACGTAGCAGCATTACCTATGGCCTAAAGAGTTCGTGATCCACACCGACCATGAATCATTAAAGCATTTGAAGGGGCAACACAAGTTGAACAAAAGACATGCCCGTTGGATGGAGTTTGTTGAGACATTTCCATACGTCATCAAGTATAAGCAAGGGAAGGAGAATATAGTAGCCGACGCACTATCGAGGAGGTACGCTTTACTATCCACTTTAGATGCTAAGTTACTTGGTTTTGAATGCATTAAGAGCATGTACATTGATGATGATGATTTTCAGGATGTATATGTTGCATGTGAAGAATCTGGAGATGGAAAGTTTTATAGGCATGATGGATATTTGTTTAGAGAAAATAGGTTATGTGTGTCTAATTGTTCCATGCGTGAGCTTTTATTATTGGAGTCACATGGTGGTGGTTTAATGGGGCATTTTGGGGTAGCTAAGACTTTAGCTGTTTTGAATGAACATTTTTTCTGGCCTCATATGAAACGTGATGTGGAACATTTGTGTGCTAAGTGTGTTACATATAGACAAGCCAAGTCTAGAGTCCAACCACATGGTTTATACATGCCTTTGCCTATTCCTACATCACCTTGGATAGATATATCTATGGATTTTGTGTTAGGATTGCCTAGGAGTAAACGTGGTCATGATTCTATTTTTGTGGTTGTGGATAGATTCTCTAAGATGGCACATTTTATAGCATGTTCTAAAACAAATGATGCTTCCTACATTGCTGATTTGTTCTTTAGGGAAGTTGTGCGTCTACATGGTATGCCTAAGACAATTATTTCTGATAGAGATGCTAAGTTCTTGAGTTATTTCTGGAAGACATTGTGGTGTAAGTTAGGAACTAAGTTATTATTTTCTACTACTTGTCACCCACAAACAGATGGTCAAACAGAAGTAGTAAATAGGACTTTATCTACTTTGTTAAGGGCTCTAATTAAAAAGAACATAAAAACTTGGGAGGAATGTTTGCCGCATGTTGAATTTGCATATAATAGGTCTGTGCATTCTGCATCTCAGTTTTCACCATTTGAAGTTGCATATGGGTTTAATCCGTTAACTCCAATGGATTTAATTCCTTTGCCTGTGCATGAATATACTAATCTTGATGGGAAAAAGAAAGCTGATTTTGTGAGACAGATTCATGAAAGAGCTAGAGCAAACATTGAGAGACGGACTGAGCAGTATGCCGAGAAAGCCAACAAGGGGTGAAAGAGAGTAGTGTTCGAGCCCGGTGAATGGGTTTGGTTACACATGAGAAAAGAGAGATTTCCGGCTCAAAGGCGTTCTAAGTTACTTCCTAGAGGGGATGGACCATTCCAAGTTGTAGAACGCATCAGTGATAATGCATACAAGTTGGACTTACCAGGTGAGTATAAAGTAAGTTCATCATTTAATGTTGCTGATTTAAGTCCTTTTGATGTAGGTGACGAGCTGGATTTGAGGACAAATCCTTTTTAAGAGGAGGGGAATGATACGACCCAAGCCAAGGAGATGTCCGATCCAATCAAGGTACCGGAGGGGCCAGTTACACGATCAAGAGCTAAGAGATTCAAAGAGAGTCTTAGTGGATTTATACGAGGAGTCTGGACCCAAGAGGCGTCAAAGAGACCCATCGAAGGAGTTGAAGCCGAGCATCGTTGGAAGACGAAGATCACATGTGAGTGTGAAATGGAGGGGCGGTGCGGCCCGAGCACGGGGGAGGCGCGACCGAGGCGCGACCCGGTGACAGACACGGCGCGACCGAGCGTCGATGCAGAGGGGTGAAAAGTACCCAGTGAGGCGCGGCCCGGTGATAGACGCGGCGCGACCTCACTCGCGCCCACCAAGGCGCGACCCGACCGAAGGCGGCGCGACCAAGCCCGTGTCGCGCCTGTACGGGCGGTTCAGAATTTTGGCTTATTTTGTTTCCTAGTTTGTGTAGGATTTTATTTTGGGACTTGATGTCTTGGACCAACTATATAAGACCTTGTGTCTCTTTATTTTCATTAGAAAACTTTGATATTGATTTTTAAACGTGAGTTTTTCACTTTTCTCTCTAAGAGAATTATCTGAGTTTCACAACACAACATGAGATTCAATTGACTTATCAAACGGATTCACATCCCCGTTTGTGGCGTCTTCCATACAATCCGAGTTCGTGTTTCCAATTGATCGAGGGTCGCGGATTCAAGCAAATTCGTGGTTCAAATTCATTGTGAGGCTAGGGTTTGGATTATCATCCCCAATTGTTCGTGTAACCTGATACTCCTGGGAAAACAACACTATCGTCGTCGTCTTGCCGGCGAGAATCGCATCATCTCTCCAACTTCGTCCCAATACAAGGGCGATCTACACTTCCTTCCGTACAGGGCTTCATAAGGGCCATGCCGATCGATGACTGGTAGCTGTTGTTATACGCAAACTCTACCAAAGGCAGTAATTCCTCCCAACTTCTTCCTTGATCGATAACTACTCCTCTAAGCATGTCTTCCAGAATCTGGATAGTTCTTTCGGACTGGCCATTCGTTTGAGGATGAAATGCCGTGCTGAAATTGAGCTTTGATCCCATTGCATCTTGTAGGCTCCTCCAGAATCTTGATGTAAATCTTGTATCACGATCTGATGTAATCGAGACCGGCACTCTGTGCAAACGCATAACTTCCTTAACATAGAGCTGGGCTAATTGATCTATCCCATCCGTCATCTTAACATCAACAAAATGTGTTGATTTAGATAATCGATCAACGATTACCCAAATAGCGGTATTCCCCCGCTTAGACTTTGGCAAACCTATGACAAAGTCCATATTGATGTGATCCCACTTCCATTCAGGAATTTCTAAGGGTTGAAGCAAACCAGAAGGTTTTTGATGCAAAGCTTTCACTTGTTGACAGCTTAAACACCTTTCCACGAAGGCGGCTATCTCTCTCTTCATGTTACTGCACTAGAAGTTCCTCTTGAGGTCTTGGTACATCTTGGTGCTTCCGGAATGTGCTGTATATGGCGTGTCATGTGCTTTGTACATGATTTCCTCCTTTAGTTCTTCCTTGTTTGGCACACAAAGCCTTCCCTTAAATAAGAGCGTGTTATCGGCGGCTTCCGCAAAATTTTGCGAGTCCTCGGATCGTGCTTCTAGCATTTTATTTTTAAGAAACTCGTCTCCTCTCTGAGCTTCAATTATCCTTTGCCTTAGGTTGGGCTGAGCGACTATCGTGGCGAATTGAGCTTGAATGGTCTCGGGTGGTGTTAGCACCTCGATCCTTAACTTCTCGAACTCCTTGCGAAGATCCTCTTGGACTAGAATGAGTCCTAACTCTGCCTTCTCTTTCCTACTTAGGACATCTGCTACCACATTCACCATGCCTGGGTGGTAGTGAATCGTACAATCATAATCCTTTACAAGTTCTAGCCATCTTCTCTGCCTCATGTTAAGATCCTTTTGCTCGAAGAAATACTTCAAGCTCTTGTGATCTGAGAAGATCTCACACTTAGCTCCGCAGAGATAGTGCCTCCAGATCTTCAGCGCATGAACAACTGCTGCTAGCTCTAGGTCATGCGTGGGATAGTTCTGCTCGTGATTCTTAAGCTGCCTCAACGCATAAGCAATCACCTTTCCTCTCTACATCAGCACGTAGCCTAATCCTTTCTTCGATGCATTTGCGTAAACCATGAAATCTTCATTCCCTTCCGGAATAGCCAACACTAGGGCTGTGGTTAGCATCTTCTTCAAGGTTTGCAAACCTTCCTCGCACTCGGGCGTCCACTTGAACTTGGAGTCCTTCTTTAGCAATCACGTCATGGGCTTAGATATAGTCGAGAATCCTTCGATGAATTTATGATAATATCCAGCGAGCTCTAGAAAACTTTTTATCTCGTTCACGCTTCTTGGAGACTTCCAGTTGCTTACAACTTCAATCTTGGCTGGATCTACCTGGATTCCTTCTACCAAAACTATATGACCTAAAAACATAACTTCCTTGAACCAAAACTCACACTTACTAAACTTAGCATAAAACTTTTCTCTTCTTAACGTCTCCAGCACCACTCTTAGGTGTTCTTGATGCTCCTTTTCATCCTTAGAATAGATGAGGATATCATCTATAAAGACTAGAACAAACTTATCTAGATACGGGTGAAAAACCTAGCTCATTAAATCCATGAACACTACTAGGACGTTGGTCAATCCGAATGGCATTACCACAAACTCGTAATGCCCATAGCGCATTCTAAAAGCAGTCTTAGGTATATCCTCCTTTCGGATCTTCAACTGATGATACCCAGATCTTAAGTCTATCTTGGAGAAGACACTTGCTCCCTTGAGCTGATCAAAGAGATCGTCTATTCTTGGGAGAGGGTATCGATTCTTGATGGTTAGCTTATTGAGCTCTCTATAGTCGATGCACATTCTCAATGTACCATCCTTCTTCTTTACGAACAATATTGGAGCTCCCTAAGGCGACACACTAGGTTGGATAAAACCTAGGTCTACTAACTCTTGCAGTTGAACTTTGAGTTCTTGCAACTCCTTAGGCGCCATCCTGTAGGGGGCTTTCGAAACTGGGGCGGCTCCTGGTTCCAACTTGATGGCGAACTCTACCTGCCTGTCTGGAGGCAGTCTTGGCAGCTCCTTTGGGAATACGTCGGGGTATTCTCTTATGATTGGGACGTCTTCAATTGAAGGCTCTCCTTCCTCTTTCCTATTTAGATTAACTAAAAAGACATGGCAGCTATTCTTCCTTATCATCTTAGTGGCCTTCAGAGTGGATATCACTAGGACTTTGGTTCCCAGCCTTGATCCGTAGATCTTCACCTTGGGTTTTCTCGGTGGTCGAAACACGACTTCCCTCTCAGGGCAGCTTATGGAGGCATAAGATGAGGCTAACCAATCCATTCCTAGGATTATATCGAAGTCCTGAATCTTTATCACATAAAGATTTGACTTAAAGGTTTCCCCTTCTATGTTCAATTCTAGGTTATAGCAGACTTTCCCAGACATCATTCTCTTTCCAGAGAGAATACTTATCTCAAGAGCATTCTCAGCATTCTCCAGTTTTATCTTCAGTTTCTTACAAATAGACTCAGCTATAAATGAATGCGACGCTCCAGTATCGAAGAGAGCTAACACTGGCATCTCGAGGAGGGTAATCATACCTGCCAGATTACCTGGGGCCCTAGCAGCTTGCTGCTGATTGAGAGCATAAGTACGAGCTGGCTGAGGTAGTCTTTGTCCTTGATTAGACCTTTGATCTCGTCTTTGGTTCGGCCTTGGATTCATCCCCGGCCTTTGACCCTGAGGTGCTCCTTGTTGCAGCCTTGGCTGATTTCCAAAAAGTTGCTGAAGCGGCTGTAGGTACATGGGTTGTTGTGGTGTTTGGGATCGTGTGTTGTTTCCTTTAGGACACTATCTCTTGAAGTGTCCCTCCTCACCACAGTTGTAGCACCTGGTTTGATCTGCCCGGCAGGCTCCAAGGTGTGTCCTTCCGTACTTCTGACACGGCCTCAGGTTAGGATTAAGGTTGGCTGACTTCAGGGTACCCCTGACTCTCGGCTTTGCTAGTGGGGTTTCTTTCCTCTGTCATCTCTTCTTCCTCCTTCTAACTGAGGGGGTTGAACTTTCTCTCGAGGAAGAATGGCTTCTATGGTTAAGGCTTTGGCTAAGGTTCGAGCATAAGACATGTCTTCTTGCCCAGCGAGGGCTATGCCAATCTCGGATCTAAGTCCTTTCTTGAACTTGCGTGCTTTCTTTCCGTCTGTGTCCACTAGATGTGGAGCATGTCTTGACAACTGATTGAATTCTCTGTCGTATTCTGACACTGTCTTATTTCCTTGCTTTAGGTTCTAGAACTCTATCTACTTTGCCTCTCGATAACAATCCGGGATGTACTTCTGATATAAGTCATGCTTGAAATCTTCCCAACTATAGTCCTCCCATTACTCTGGGGTTATGGTCCTTCGAACGGACTCTCACCAGTAGTTCGCATTGTCCATCAACATAAAAAGAGCGCAACTTAACTTCTCTTCTTCTGAACAAGCTATGAAATCGAAAATTCGCTCTAAGGAGAGAACCCATTTTTCAGCATCCATTGGATCTCCTAAACCGTTAAACGATGGAGGGTTCTGTTTGAGAAACATGCTTTCGGCTCTTGGACTGGGGTTTGGGACTTGCTCGGGTTTGTTCTCATCTTTGTTCTCAGCTTGACGTCTTCGAGGTGGCATCCTAAAGAACTAGATATTAGCGACGCTTGATTGAATTCGCTCAATGCAAGGATGCCTTTCGATAAGGTCTTTAATTTACGCAAGATAGATCAAACAAGGCAGAAATTTAAACGATATTCAAGCATGATGGGAAAATTACCTCATTATGAGGACTTGGCATCGATATCATAACGGAAGTTATGGGTTACAATCGAAATAGGGCAGTCTTTTGGAAAATTCACTACCACTATTAGAGTCTAAAAAGGTTAAAGCATATATTACATATTAGAGTTTTGGTTTAAGTGGATTAAACGGACATTAGAAAAATAGACAGACAGCAGATAGATCAGACAACTAGCAACATCTCCTAATCATAGGTCAAAACAAATAACAGATATCGATGTGAATAAGCCTCTCCATAGGCGAACGAAATTCATACTTGAGAAGCGAAAATAAAGCTTACTATGCATCTTATAAATATGTAATCATGTCCGGAGATATTCTCAGAGTCTTGACAATCATAATAGAACTTAAACTGAATTAGAAAAAGTTTATCAGAGTAGTAAAAACATCATGGGATTTCAAAAGAAATTCAGATAATAGCAAAAACAATCTTGGCAGCCAACCCACATCCACAGCCACCAACATCCTCAGCATTTCAACCTAAAAATATTTAAAAAAGATGGGGCATGAGCAGTAATGTACTCAGTGGGTTTTAGCAAAAACAATTTAATAACTTCAAGATATCCAATAATTAACTGACGGTATATGGAGAGCAAATCGCAAAAGCCCTCTCCATATCCGCAAAACCTTTTTCTTTTTTTTTGGGCCTAACCTGGCTCAAACCTGATGTCAACTGCACCCTTAGGCATGCCATAGGATAGAAGAGGGGTTACCTCAAATATTCAAACGAGTTTGCGAGGGAATTAACCCAGCAGTGACTCCCTTAAAAGTTCTAAGCTCAAATCCTGCTTAAGTGAAATGCTAAGTTCCTTCCTTCATTAACCTTGTTATCAATCCTAGAGCACGTCTAGGTACTAATCCTTTAATATGGCATGATCTCGGCCTATAAGGGATTTAACGCTACCCTAACAAGGCAATCCTTAATCCTTAACTATACGAGCTTTAACAAAGCATAAATAGTCATATACAAGAAGATGAACATAAATAACTACGAGCTGTAACTAAAAACGATTCTAAACATCTCATGCTAAGCATAAACCACACTTTAACATTTCTAGCATTTTTTAGTATCTCTAAACATTCTAAACATGCTTGAGAGCTTAATTAAAATATAATATCTTCATTTCCTTCCTTCCTTGCACAGAGATCAATCAGGCAGAGCAAAAATACTTTATTGGATATCTCATTTGCCCTATATGCTTCTAGAGCTTCATAGCTCAAACTTTAGATGAGTATAGATTTACCCACCTCGATCACGGAGCAAAAGATGAGGCAATGAGTTAATGATCCTTCTTCGAATTCCCACGAGGCTCACTTCCTCCTACAAAAGTCGAATCATCGACTTAGCGGACTTCTTCGAGATTTCTAACTAACAACATGAAATTAAATAATACCCAACTAAAATACCTTTAGCTAGGACTTAAACATGGATAGCACCACTTTACAACTTTACAGGGTTTTGAGAAGAATTTGCTTCATTTAAAGAGCATCTCGACTTGATTTCTCAATTTTTAAATGGAGAATAACTTGAATGCTTCTCTAAAATTTAAACTTGAAAATATCTTGGAAGTAACATGATTTGAAAAGCTCCAAAAGATCAGGAAGAGGGTACGAAAAATAGCTGGAAAGTCGGCAAAAAATAACATGGAAAAGGGGGGCGCCGCGGCGCACATAGGCGCCGACGGGCACCCCCTAGCGCCGGCGGGCTATGAGGGCCGAGAGGGGTGTGGTGTGGCAGTGCACCCTCCCCCTCACGGGGCTCTCTCTCTTTCTCTCTCTTCCGCCCAGTTCAGGATGATCTTCAACTGGGTTCTTCGTGTTCGTTGATTCTTTCGACGAATACGAAGAACACTTTACCAAAATTTCTTAAAAACAACATGCTTAAAATTAAAATGCAACAACATGCTTCAACTTAAAAAGAATTTTGGCATTAAAACGGCATAAACACGATAATCCTTCTTAATAATTAGAATAACGATGAAATCTTTTAAATATATCTTGGATGGAATTGAACGGAATAAACGAGGCTAATCTCAAGAAAAATAATGACAGGAATAAAGCGAGAAATATAACGTAAACGTTATTAACTTGGAACTTCAATAAGAATCGAAATACAACTTAGACGGAAGGTAAACGAGCAATAATGAAGAACGCGAAGAACATAAAGAACAGAAAGTAAATGCAGAATTTAACAGATGGAAAAGAAATGGAGTCGAGAGCGACGAACAAGAATGGACAGGGTTAGGTGCGTCGAAGGAATGTGGCTAGCTAGGCGTCTTGTGGAGTCGCAATGGCGGCAGAGCCGTCTGCTACGACCCAATGGCGCCCCTAGCAGATTCCCTCACCGCATCGCTTCCACGCCACTCCGTTCGTTGTCTTGCAGAACACTCATGAAGAACGCTTTTTTACTTCGACAGAACTTTCTCGACTTTCAAAGCTTCTCACTCTCTCGATTTAGAAGTAAAATGGATGGTAAATGAGCAAAGGAATGCAAAGGGGTGATCCCTTATTTATAGGAAAAGCTTTGGCTTCCCTTGGAAGCCATTGCAATGCGGAAATACTGCAAAAGTTTCCTCGAGTTCGGTTAAAAGCTGCTTTATTCGATGTCGAGGTCCAAATGACTTCAGACAAGAAATCTAAAAATACCAGGAGACTCGTTGGCTCGATTACTAGTGAACCAACTTGATTCATGAAGAAGACGGGGTCGTCAGAAGAAAGACGAGCAAAGATTCCCTTTTTGGAATTACTTTTTACTATTCACTCAGACTGACAGATTTTGCTCCCGAGCGTTCGATTGACCTCAGAATGGAAATCCATGAACACCAACGAAATCCTTAAGTCATTTCCCATAAGAGGGGCCTGACAGAACTAGACTCGGATCAATGAGGAGGATTTCGTAAATTTCTCAAAACACGAATGCACGCAAAAGTTACTATTCATTCGCCTTTTAAATACGTTTTTCATCACCGGGAACTCAAATGACTTCAGAATGAAAATCCGAAAACACCGGCATACTCCTTGAGTTAAAACCTTTCTAACGAGACCATCAATGGCAATAAAAGAATCAAGATCATATTTTCTGAAAAGACGATTTTCACAAAAACTGACTCCTAAAGTCGTGACTGACATCCAACCTTAATTAACTTATTTAAATTTCTTCCTTAACTAAGTAATTAACATTAACAATTCTCTTTAAGAATTCTCTTAAACCTTATCCAAAAATCTGGGGTGTTACATCCTACCCCAGAATTCTCCTAAGTACTCGATGTAACCTGAAGAACTTTATTAAGACTATTGATTTTCTAGAGCAATAGAATTGTTTGAATATATAGATGATGAACCAAAGGATCGGGAGACAAATGGAGGAATAAATCTCAAACTCATGCAATTGTCTAACTTTTAAAGTGTCACATGGTACTCATATTTATATGAGATAAGAGGACCGAAAATCTAACCCTAAACAACTAGAAAAATCGAAAATACTATAGTCCAAGTCAAACTAGGATAAAATCAAAAGATACCAAAAATAAGATAAGAAAAATCTAACTAGATAAGGATAAATCCCAAAGTGATTTGGGCTTCAAAATCTCGCCACCTTGGACCTTGTTACACGACATTGGGCTGCAAATAATTAAATTAATTGGTGGCCCATGTTGTGATTTAACCTTGCCACCTTTGCATGAAAATAGTATATCTCGATTTCCCATGCAAACGCGTATAACTTTTCATGCACACGTCCAAATGGCATCGTTCTTCTTCTCACGTCTTCATACTTCCTTCTTCTTCATCAAATGATAGCATGTAGACCCATCTCGGGCTGTTCTTCATCTCTTCTTCATGCAACTCGAATTTACGATGAATAGAAGCTTGTAAATAAGCTTGCAACTTCTTTGCTCGTAAACGCGTCATAGGACCTTTGAATTGCTGCTCCGGATCTTCTTGTTCTTTACCTTGCTCGATCTCATCTCGGAGAAGGAAAAGTTCTTCTACAATATAGATTATCCAGGAGGACGAGCCATATGCAGGGAGCATCGAGCGGAGATCTTTGATGCTCAAACACCTCTCGTTCGTTCTCTGAAATTGAGATGGGGAGATGGAAAGGTTCCGTCGTGTGACTTGAAATTGTGTAGAGTACTGCAAAATTCTGATGCTGGTCGTGATGGTTGCGTGGAGGCTAACATTCAGCACGTTAACTTACGGTGTGTTTACGATTATGCCTATATTCGGAGGTCCCTTCCTTCATCCATATCCCTCTTTTGGAAATTACAAACATTAATTATTATTGGAGGTTATGATTCAGTTACTGCACCAAATGAGATTTGGGAGATAATACAACTCAGGCATCTTCATATAATCAGTACACCAGGAGGTAGAATCACTGGAATTGATCTTCCCGATCCTCTTCCAAGTGACAAGCTAAAGCGAGCAAATGAATTGGTTATGCGAAACCTATGCATACTTGGGACAGTAAAAAATTTGAAGTTGAGTGAAGAGTTTTGCAAAAGAGTTCCCAACATCAGGAAATTGAAAGTAGGATATTCTGGTGAAGTAAGGTCAGATTACTGTCCTCACAATCTTTACTGCTTACGTAAACTGGAATCATTACAATTAGAAATACACAATGCCAATCGCGATTCTGTGTGGCATAAATTTGCCTTGAGTCTCACATTCCCAAGTTCGCTTAAGGAGTTGTGTCTAAGTGGTGGTTATTGTCTTGATTGGGAAGAAATGACAATGATGGTTGGATCCTTGCCGCATCTTGAAGCTCTCCATTTGGAATTCAATTCAGTTATAGGATCCAAGTGGACCCTTGTTGAGGGGATCAAATTCCCTAGCCTGAAATCATTGGAAACTAATGACTGCGATGATTTAGTTAAGTGGATTGCAGACGAGCCCCATTTTCCAGTTCTTGAAGATCTGAAACTTTGGAATGTGAGTAGATTGGCAGAGTTGCCTTCAGATATTGGAACAACTCT
Source organism: Perilla frutescens (assembly GCA_026008535.1). Classification (NCBI taxonomy): domain Eukaryota; kingdom Viridiplantae; phylum Streptophyta; class Magnoliopsida; order Lamiales; family Lamiaceae; genus Perilla; species Perilla frutescens. The sequence continues at coordinate 19,205,103 of BRKX01000005.1, forward strand.
TCAGTCTATTACTTTGTTCAAATGCAGTGTCTCGTTGGCCATTTCTGCAGTCAGAATACTGGTGGAACAAGAGAACCAGGCAGGGAATGAGAACCTTCGACTTCATGTTGAGTTTTGGGATGGAAGAAACGTTGAAAGGTTGAACAAACAGATGGAAGAAGAAGGTATAACAACCAATAATCTTTTTTTACGTACTTAATTACTGAACGTGAGATCAAGCCAAGTTTCAAAATTTATCAAATATTATAGGCTTATAGCATGTTCACTCATATTTTTTATTGTTTGTTTCTCTTTTACATAATTTGAATCATAACTCCAAGATGGTCATTCGTAGAAACGGAAGTGGTCAATTAATGTATCGATTTAAATTTCCCTGCTTTTGTGTTTCACTAATAAATATATAAGTCTGGAATGTGGGAGGAGATCCTGTACTAGATTTAAATTTCCCTGCTTTTGTGTTTCACTAATAATGTTTATTATAAATACATAGAATGTTCGCTATTTTATTTAACCTCAAAATCGATATGCCAGTATGCATGGTGTAACTAATAGAAGATAATGATGAGCAACGTCGTATATATCAAGAGACTTAAATTATAAACATAGCTAAGTACTATTGTACTAAATTATACTAATTTCACTTTATACAGAACTTCGTAAAATAAGTTTTGGTTTTTAAAACTTCGACTTCATGTTAAGTTTTGGGATGATAAAGAAAACGTTGAAATGTTGAAAGAAACAGACGAAACAAAACGTAGAAAGCTCAAACAAAAAGATGGAAGAAGAGGGTTTATCAACCAATAATCTATTTTTATCAAATATAATAGCGTGTTCACTTATAATTTTTATTGTTTGTCAAATCCCTTCTCTTTCACATAATTGAAGTGGATTGAATAAAAACAGTACTACCAATGATATAAATTATTTTATTTTATAATTATTGAAAAACATAAAGCAAAATTCAAGTTTAAATAAATTTAAAAATTAAACTTTATTTCAATATATATAAATAATAATTATCATAATTATTTAAACAAATAAATAATTGGATATCATCTTTGAGTAATAAAATAAACATGCTATAAAAAATGGCGCAAAAAAAAAAATTAAGTTCGTGTGGTTTGTAGTTGTACAATCAAAATGTGCACCAAAAAATTTAATTTAATTTTGCTCAATATACAAAAATATCTATAAAATCTAACGGACATAATGGTGCAATGCACGAACTTAACATGATAATTTTTTTATAAAGAGTCATTTAGTAGAAGACTAAAACGCAATTCTTCAGATTTTTTTTTATGACGTGATCAGCCTTCGTGTTTTCTTCATGATTTAGTACACAATAGGTGCTCTGCATTTTATGTAATAGTGGGAGTAAATATTGTTGTACGTGAGGTTCAAATATGTATCACAAAGATATATGTATTCTTCTTATATTAAATTAAAGATTATAAAATTTAATCCATATTAATAAATTACAAGATAAAAATAATTTCAAGTAATTAATTTATTATGTATAATAAACTTCATGTTTAAAATTATACTACAAATTAGAATTAAAGAGAAAAAAAAAACACTAAATAAGAGACATATAAATGTTTCAGTAGCTTTGATCTATATTTTGTTCTGAAGCATGCACCTTGAAACTTTAATCTTTTTTTGAAATAGGGTAAGACACTAAAATACTAAATCACTAATTGAAACTTTTTTTTAACAATATGCCAAAAAAGAATGGCATTAGCTGCATCGCATTCAGATATATTAACTAACAAGATTTCTTTTTTCTCTTAAGTTTAATGTGAAAATTTATTGAGATTCTATATTATCTTAATTTTGTAATTGGACTATTATAATCAACTACATTAAAATCTCTACATAAAAATACTCTATATAAGAATAATTTTCTTATAGTAATAAAAAATATGATCCCAACTCGGAACTAATTATAAATAAGAATAACCTATACATTGTAATATTCCATTGTTTTTTAGGACTATTCTTAAGAAATCTACCTCCATATAATAATAAAATAACATTAAAATTCAAATATATTTAAATATCTATATAAAATATCTAGAACTATTTAACTACATATCTTACATTAAACTTAAAATTGTATGAAATACTTATCTAAAGTTGCGTGTGACAATGCTTTAATTTTTTGGATTAATACCACACCATTTAACTTACACGTTCGAAGTAACTCGCCAACACAATCACCTTCTTGTTGAACCAAAACATTTTGTCCAACATGCTTCAAGCTTTTTGACATGAGACCTTTTCAATTTCTACACTATCATTCACTGGATTATCACCTTGTCTTTCTCGCTTGATTCTTATAATGATATCTTCTTCGGTTAAAGAACATGAATGAATCTTACATACCTTTTAAATACATGTTTTTAAAATATGAAGGGACATTTTTAAAATGTTGTATAATAATATTTTTTTTTAAATAATAATTTTTATATATAAACTCTATATAAGAATAACCTCTTAATAGTAATATTTTTCTCTAGTCCCAACAATATTATTGTATAGAAGTTTTACTGTATCTATGATTTAAACAAAGATCCAATACAATAAATATACCATTAAAGGCTTAATTTTTAATTTTTTTAATCAAAATGTTAAAAAGAAAAAAGAAATAATTAAGTTGTTGTATTTTTAGAGCTTTTATCTCCCAATTTTGAGTTAACCAAAATCCCAACATAAAAGATCACAATTAATGAAATTGTTTGTTACTTACAAAATTCACGAATTGAATTTTCTAAATATTGATTACATTTTTTCAAGATTTGAGATATTTAAAACCAAAGTGTCATAAACTTCAAGATGTTCGTAAAAAATAAATAAAAATAAAAATCTTAGGCCCCCTTTTTTATTGTATTAATATGAGAAAATAGCCATTATTACTTAGTAAACAATGTAAATATCCACTTTTAAAAAATATAATGTTTCTAACCTTTTAGGATGTAAATATATATCAATACCCTTAGTAATGATATAAATAGTTTTTAACATTAATTATTTCCTGACATAAAAACACCATAATATATGAACAAAAAAAATTATGGACGATGATTTCAGAATCTATATTTCGCACTCTAAAAAAATATATCTTTCACCGCCGTTCTATGTCAAAGTCCCAGAAGTCATAACTGCCAGGTTTTTATTGCCGTCTTCTGTTGTTGTAGTTGTCATCTTGTTGTTGTCGCCGTCTTTTGTTATTGATGTTGCTAAAGACGAAAATTATAAAATTCAACCGCCATCTCTACCAAAGTTCAAACGCCCTCATCTCTGAACAATTATGGACAATTTAATACACGAATACATGATTAGTTCAATATGGCAGTTTAAAAATAACTCATACACAGAAACACGATTAGGATCATTCGTGTACACGTGCAACAGTTGACTGATACATGACTTCATGAGTATGCCTATTCGTGTACTCGTGCACTAGTTAAAAAATACATAGATACACGAGTGCATGAATTTGCTAATTCGTGCCCTCGTGCAACAATTAAAAATGAGATATTGCACGAGTTCACAAATAAATTATTGAACGAATAAACTCCAATACTCCTGTACCGAAAGAAATTGATTCATGCACTAAAGAATATTCAATTTTTTTTCCACCCATGCCAAAGAAGGATTCAAAAAACTTAAATATCTGGATCGATAAAAAGAATACAGATCCGTAAATATCATATAGCTTATTGCCGCTAAAAATAACACGCACGATGCCAACAAAACTTTAAAAAAATTCCCAAATTCGTAAAAAGAATATCTAATTTTCGATATTACAACAGATAATTTATCGTTGAAACAAAGATTAGAGAGAGGAAGAATCGTGCTAATCTTCAAAAATCATAGCTTGATGATGTTCACCAATGGTAGTTTTGTTTAAATTAATAAAATAGAGATTGAAAAATCAGAGAGATGAGAGAACGGCGTTTGCAGAGGGATGAGAGAGAAAATCAGATCTTTTCCCTAATAGTATTGATATATGAATATATAGATATACATAAATAATAATTCTTAATAATAAATGTGGAATTAAGGGTATTTGATCCACTATTTATTATGCAATTAGCTACAACTAACACAGGTCACTGCAATATAGTAAGTGAATCGAGTATTGTAGCCACAGGGACTGTAAATTCGACCACACTAAGTACTAAGCTAACAGGTTTCTATTATTCAGGCTACCTAATTCTTGGGGTGAGTTAATCCTAGAAAAAAATTCAAATTAAACTAAAACAAGTAATTAAGAAAGAGACAAAACGAAATCACAAAACTAAAATACTTAAAAGAATCAGACAATCAGTTAAAAGATTAATGCAATGCACATATATCTGTTATGTATTAATTCAATCCTAACAATTCCCACTTTTAATCCGATTATTGGTGGAGGATCAGAAATGTTGCTTCCTATCTCCGCCAGGTCTCAAGGTAATCGTGGATTAACAAATTAACTATCATTCTCATTTCTAGATTAATTGTTAACTCCCAATAGATCAACAGATTTAAAATCTCCTATAGATTTCACAGAATGTGTATCAAATCATTCAATTTAATCCGACTAATTAATTATCTCCATCAGGACTCAAATCAATTAGCTAGCATACAATGACTATGGCCTTAATCATGCATGAAAAATCTAAACTTGAATGTTTGAACACAATAATCAGAAGGGAAAAGTAACAAAATTAAAATCAATTCATAACCTCAACATGTTTGCAAACCCTAGAATTAATAAGGTCTAGCCACTCATGATAAAACTACAATCCAACGAAAAGAAAGAACGAATTACAAAAGTCATGACGCAATTAAACTAAAAATATGAAACACTTATGCCGGATGTTTAAATCTTCATTCTCTGTCTTCCTCCATCTTTACAGCTCTTCTCTGCTAAAATATAGGGTAAAAGTGTGTGTTTTTCATGCTCAAAGAAGCCTTAAATAGCTTGGGCCGAGTTTGGATCAGTATTGGAGTCTAACATCGAAAGAGAGAAAAATCCGCCCAAAACAGACTCTTCACGCACGGGCCGTGCACTAAGGTGATTCTAGCGCACAGGCCGTGCGCCAGAAACTGGAAGAGCTTCTCCTTAGTCGCGCATGGGCCATGCGCGAAGGATATCTTTCCGCACGGGCCGTGCGCGAAAATCTACCGCCGATACTTTTCACCGTTTTGCTCCGTTCTCGCTCATTTCTCATCTGATTGACCCGATTTCAGTTGCAACACGCTCCTAACTCGATCCTCTATCTTCTAAGGTACTTTCCAAGCTCATTTGAATCTCATAAAATAATTGACATTAAATCCCTTCAAAATGAGCAAAAACGTGACATTGCACAAAATATGAAAAACTATGCGTAACTTCTGAATATATACATGCAATGCACAAGAACTACCATCCAAAAATACCTCAAAATACATGAAAAATCCATGTTTATCAGTATTATAGTACTTTTTTTATGATAATGTCTAGAAATATTATTTTTTTTTAAAGAAGTGACTATTTGCATTATTTACTAAGTAACAATGGCTATTTAAAAATTTCCCTCTTTTTTCTTTTCACCACGAGCCTTTGAAACCTAGCAAGTTAATAACTTAAAAAGTAATATATATATATATATATATATAAGATTTGGTTCAAATAAGTACTAGTCTTCGTGTGAGAATTAGGAACGATGCTTATTTGCTATGATTTTATAGCTTACTTTATTATATTTTAGTGCTATTTTTTTTTAAAAAAACTATAGTTTATCTTGTTGTATTTTAGTGCTAGTGTTAATAGGACTAAAATACAATAAGGTAAGCTATAAAATTATAATAAATAAGCATCGCTCCAAGTTCTCGCACGAAGCATAGTACTCACTATAACCCACACACACACACACACACACACACACACACACACACACACACACACATATTTATATATATATATATATATATGTGTGTGTGCGGGGATAGTTCTGGTGTAAACTATCCCTAGTGTGTAAAATGTAATCCAATTTCCAACCACACATTCATCAAAATTCAATGATCAAAATTTGGTCAAAGGGGTGGTGGCATTTTTGTAAATAACAAAAACTTCAAAAAACGCGGTGGCAATTTGATAATTTTCCCGTCAAGGTCAAAATTTAAAAAAAAATACGGACTTCGAGAATGCATGCTAACGAATACATAATCATATGCTAAGCAGTATCACTTCATGCACGATACGTAACTTTAAATGCAAAACTGATTTCATTATGAAATAATTAAATGGAAAGTTTAGTATGATTCGAAAGCTAGTCAAACACATTTCTCAACAAAAAATAATTTCAAAAAAATATTAATCATGGACAAAGTTATGCTTGTTTGATTGAATGTTATAATTTACTACATTATTGTTTCGTTAGCATTATGAAATATATTCCTTCAACATTATATAATGCTTCTATTAGCATATGACAATGCTAATAGAAGTAAATGATGAAATACAATAAAATTAAATTGTAGAATCCTGAAATTGATATGATAAACATTTATAACAATATATAATGCTTATGTTAGCATACTTCAATGCTAACATTATTATGCTGTTGTCATATGCTTTACATAATTTTACTGCTAGCATTATCATTTTCTAACAGTGGTATATGACAATGCTAACAATAACATTAACATTTATTTATGAAATCAAATATTTTAGTATTCACTATTATTAATATTCGTTTATATTATCATCATATATAGTATGAAAAATATATGATTCTTTTAGCATTATTATAATATTTTCATTAGCATATGACAATGCTAACATTAGCAATGCATTTTCACTCTCATATAAAAAATATCTTAATGTATTAATGTATTGATCGTTATCAATATATTATTTTTCTTTATAAGCAATATGTTATTATTTCATTAGCATTATATTAATAAAATATTAGTTTATAAAAGTAAATATTTTAGTATTCACTATTATTAATATTTATTTATATTTTCATCACAGATAGTATGAAAAACACATGATTATGTTAGCATTATTATAATATTTTCATTAGCATATGACAATGCTAACTAGGGCTGAGCAAAACCGAACCGCAACCGAAAAATCAAACTGAACCGGTGATTTCAGTTCGGTTCGGTCTGATGAGTTGGAGTTTCGGTTCGGTTTCGATTTTTCATTATAAAACCGATCATGCTTCGATTCGGTGTCAGTTTGGACCTTAAAAAACTGACAATAATCGAACCGAACCGATAATATAATAATAATTATTAAGTAGAAGCCCAGCAGCCCCAGCCCATCACACAATGTTAATTTTATGCAGCCCAAGCCCAACCCATTGCAGGATACTTATCAGTAGGCCAAATCTATAATAAAAAGAAAATAAAAAAACAAACTGATATAAAAAGTAAAACCCCTAATTCTAAAATCCCGAAATTTGCAAATTCGATCGTCGCCTCTTGTAGCCTTCAACAGAACAAAAATAATCGACCATTGTTATTGTTCCGTCAAGTCCTCACCAAACACGAGAACTGCAACCACAGCAACAGCTCCGTGCTCTCCCCATCTCACAACGGCAACTAGAGAAGCTTGCCGACTCGCTGCTGTAGTAGACGACTAGATGCTCTTCCCTCTCGTCTCAAGCAATAGGCTAGAGGCTAGATTTCATATATATTGCTCTGGAGGAAATTATTGAGAATAACGAGCTACAAGAGATTCTAGCTTGCAGGTGTTCGTCGTCGTTCTTGTACTGTTGGTTTTCTGTTAGTCTCCCAAACTGAACTAGAGGAAAAAAGGTATGGGTAGGTTGCAACTTTTCTCTATCGAATTAGTGTGATTTTCTCTTGAATGGCTTCTTCTGTTGAGAAGCGGAGATGATTTAGGAAATTAAGAGCTCATAAATTGATTTTTTTTTAAATGTATGCAAAAATTTCCAAACAACTGAATGGTCAGTAGCTCTCATTATATGGTTAATTCTAGAGCTGTTAATTATGAGAAAGTATATACATGCATTTGTGAGCTATGGATAGCTAGCTTTATGTTTTCTGCCAAATATAGCATCACTGAATCAATGATGCAACTAAGAGAATGTGTTAGTTGATGGATTAACTTTATGCTTCATTAAAAATGTGTTATTTTGGTGCTAAAATCTGCCAAAAAAATTGGCTTTCTTCGGTTTTTAGAGAACTAACCGAAATCGAACCGAAGTTCTCGGTTTCGGTTCGGTTCGGCTATTAGGAGATTTCTGTTCGGTCTCGGTTTGGAATTTTTAAGGTTCGGTGCAATTCGGTTTTGGAAATTCGGTTCGGTTCGGTTCGGTCCGAACCGAATGCACAGCCCTGCTAACCTTAGCAATGCATTTTCATTCGCATACAAAAAAATATCTTAATATATTAATATATTGACCATTGTCAATATATTATTTTTCATTAGCAATGTGTTATTATTTCGTTAGCATTGTATTAATAAGATATTACTATTGGATATTCAATGTTAAAATGTCTTAATACATTAATGTATATTATTTTCTATCAATATATTGTTCTTCGTTAGCAATATATTATTACTCCATTAGCATTATAATAAGTCAATATTAGCATTGAATAACTTTGTCAAACGAATACAACACAAAATATATTTTTAACGTAACTCAAACATATGTTAACGACAACTAATATTGGTTGATTCTTCATTAAAGGTACAAACTACCTGGAAAAAAAAATATTATTACTGATGTGATCCTCCCATGAGTATTCGGTTACAATGGTGGAATTGGGTGGAAATTTCGAACCCTAGCCTCACAACGATATTGAACCACGAATTAATTGAATCCGCAACCTGCTATCAATTGGAAATATGAACTCGAAAATAATGATGACGCCACAAATAGATATGGATGGCTATTTGATAAGTCGATGAAGTCTCACGGTGTGTGTGTGTGTGTGTGAAACAGAGAGAATTATCCAGAGAGAAATAAATCACAAAATAAAATCTATATTATGAATGAACTGTCTTGGAAAACAATAAAACAACCATTATATAGTTAGGTCCACAAATAAATAATCCATAATTAATATCCTAAAAGAAATAGGAAATAAAAGACAAAAATACGCCAATCCGGAACACGCCCTAATTGGGCGCGACACGGAGTCAGTCGCGTCCCGAGTCATTATTTGGTGTCTATCTGTCCTATTTTATCATAGGAATTTAGTATTTTCAGTTTGTGTTTTTCCTATGTTTTTGTGTGATTTTTATGTTATTTCTTCACTTTTGCTTTTTTGGTGAGTTTGGCCAGGTTTGTGCAAAATTTGAGCTTTTTTGTGTAAAAAAATAGGATTTTATGGCCAAAAGTGGCTAGGAGGCAAAGCTCCCAACTGAAGCTCTAGCTTGTCGATATAGGTCCTTAATTTTCCACTTCGCTAAGCTGGTCAGGGGTCTCGCTAATGGACCAAACTAATGGCCGAGCTCAAGTCATACCCCAAACTGATCAGTTTTGGGGTCAAACTGAAGAATCCAAGCTGCAACTGAGAGCTTAGAACTGAGCTGGTGTCACAACTGATGTGATCAGTTGAAGCTCCACAACTGATGAACAAAACAAAAGAAGCCAAGAGCTTGGAGCTGAGCTGGAAGCCCAACTGAAAAAATGAGCTGAGTTTCCCAACTGAAGAAGCCCAACTGATGAGCTGCAACTGATGAGCTCAACTGATAAAAAGTCGAAACTGAACTGAAAACTACAGCCGGAAGACGGAGCTGAAACGCCCCACAGCGTGCTCTACCTGCGGTCGCGTGAGAGCACTCACAGCGCAGCACCTCCGCGGGCGCACGGCGGCCCAATCCGCGCAAGCACGCGGTACTCCACCGGCGCGCGGCGCGCGTGGCTCTCCAGCCCCACGAGCACGCAGCATGCTGCCGGCGCGGGGTGATCAGTCCGAGCCTTCCTTGATCAGTTCAGCCGCGATCAGTTTTGCTCTCCTCGATCAGTTCAAGCTTCAGTCTGATCAGTTTTAAGCTGTATCTTTGGGAGATCTTTTCTTCAATGATCTCCCCACTTGGCCAGCTGGAGAATTCAATGCATGCGGCTCTAGCTAGGAGTAAGAGGAGTTGGGGAAACCATCAAGCAAAAACTCCACCTTTTGCTTTTCTCTCTCATCAACAAATAAATCATCCATCTCCCCATTCACAGAGATAATTCATAGACAGAGAGGGGGAAATTGACAACTTTTCTCTCTCCAACACCACACTCCATCACTTCACCATTCACCAACACCACAGTTACAGAGAGAGAGAAATAAAGAAGAGAAGAGGCAAAGGAGCTGAAGCTCAACGAAGAGGCACGAGAAGAGGAGTCCGCGGAAGCTAGGCTTGCTCGAGGATCCTCCTTTTTGGTATTCTTTCCTTAGCTTAGCTTATTTTTGGGGATTGTCCCAAAATTCTTTCAAGACAACAAGTATTGTAGAAGTCTTTATTTTATTTATCTTTTGATTTATGAAATGGAAAGCTTTTATGATTCTTGTATTATTTTGAGCATGAGGGGATTGTTTCTTACATTAGGGAGTAGATAATCAATGTAGTTTTGACTCATGCTTGTGATAGTTGATTTCTTGTTGTTGGAATTATGTTTGTTTATGTTGAGTTATTGGCCACTACTTAGCATTGCTAGGCTCTAAATGAGACCGAGAGGAGATTCTAGAGCCTGACTTAGGTTCCTTCAATGTTAGGTGAATCGGGTTTCGTAAGCCTAATTGTTAGTCTTTAGGTGTATTGGGTACATAAGCCTAATGGTTCATATGATATAGTTGATGGGGGTTTAATGGATCGACGGTGACAATAAGTGAAGTTAAACCACTTGAAGGGGTCTATTGTACGTCCGGGATTAACATAATCAACTTAAATCAAGCTAGGAGAGAAACTAATTGGAGAATCTATACCCTAATGCTCTTTTCATAATCTTTTCATCAATCTTTGTTTTTGTTGGTGTTATTAGTTAATTTTATTTGCTTTATTTGGTAGTTTAGTTTAAGCCATCCAACCCTTGCTTAGAGTATCTAGGTTGTATTTAAATTCATGTTCATGTTAACAATTATAGCATAGAAAGATAATAGCCCACACGAAGCTTTCCTCGAGAGAAATGACCCGAGTTAGCTCTCTACCCTACACTCGATCCCGTCCTCTTACGGGTCCGGATCGAAGTAGTTTGCGTAGGATAAATTGGAAACAAACAGTCATCGCGCTATAGCTCGCGCTCAGTCCAAAGCCCAGCATGTCGCGGGCGCAATCGGCTCACTCGCGTCTCAGGTCGCGCTGTAACTCGATCCCGTTCCAAAGCCAAGCATGTCGCCGGCGCGACCAGTCCCACTCGCACCGTCACTCGCGATGTAGCTCGCGCCCACTGGCGCGACCGAGTGCTCGCGTCCTGACTTACGCTGTAACTCGCACCAGTCTGTTCCGCAGCTCGAGATCACTGTCTTCCACTTGAGCTCGGGTTCCTCTCCTTCAACGGGTCACTTGGGCGACTCTTGGCTCCAGACCTCTTGAATGAATCCATTGAGGCTCTCATTGAATCTCTTAGCTCTGGATCTTGTCACTGGTCCCTCAGGCACTCTAATTGGGTCAAGTCCTTCCTCGACTCGGGTCGTATCAATTACAACAAAAAAATTAACAATACAAGCTAATTCAGCTTATTTCAGATTAAGATTTCTTCATCTAAAAAAAAGGCACATATGTCTCATAAAATTGAGTTGGAACCTCCATCATAATATTATAAGGTCAGCATTTAAAAACATCTTATTTAGCATACATAAAAATGTTCGTTAGCACAAATATTTTTCCGAACTAATTCTTAACATATGCAACAAAAACATAATATTAACTACAAATCGTAATGATATTAACAAATAAACCATATCATGCTAACATCATACTACGTGAATAAAAATATCAAAAACATATATATTGATTATTCAATCAACAATTAATCAACGTCAAGTTTGAAAACATAAACCATAAACAAACATCATCTCTAAAAAGAAAATATATTCAACAAAAGCAAAAATCCAAATAAACATGGCAACAAATGTCTAAATTTTATTTTTACAGAAGTTGAAAAATTATTATTGAATCCATCAAATATTCGTTAGCCCAAATATTCATATACATAACAAAAACATGATGCTAACATAAATATATAATGATGCTAATAGTTAAATCGTATTTTCCTAACATCATACTTGTAACACCCCGGAAAAAAAAAATATAGTATTATTTTATAGCTAAAAATTTCATGAAATTAGAACCCAAATCATTATGGGTTTAGAGGCACAATAAGACTAAGAAAAGTCTCGAAGTTAAAATTAGAATTTATATTATTAAAGTAGAAATTAATGGGATCATTTTAATGTCAAGATTATCCAAATCAAACTTAATTTAATCTCATAACAAAATTTATATCATCTAATAATTTGAACCAAAAATTTTATTAACTAAACCATTTATTTATTTGGACTAATTAAAGCCCATTTCCAGCCATTTAATCGAAAGGGATTTGCAACCATTTGAATTGTTCCAAAAGAAATATTTAACAATAAACAATTATTTTAGTAAAATGATTAGTCACCACAAACTCCTTTCCACTTGGAGGTTAGTTAATAGGACATGTATTCAAAGGTTACACGTATAGATAACTGAATATGTGTACATCATCTATGGAATTAGAGAATCGTTTAGGGATAAGTGCAAGAGGAAAGCTTGGGAGGTAAGTTAACTTAGCTCACGTCTTTTTCCGTCTCCTTCTATAATTTGCAAATATTGTTTATCTTTAAAAAGAAAAAAAAAACTCCATTTGAACTCTTCCCTAATTAACCTGTAGATTATATATTTATTAGGGAATTAAATTAGGATTTTTTTAGAAAACATAATTTAACCATAAGTAAAATATTGTATATTTCTCAAATAAATTCTAAAAATTAAATTTTACTTCTATATGTTAAATCAAGCTTCATAATTATTGAATTGAGTTTGATACATATTTATCCCTATTCAATTCTGTTCCCGAAGTCCGATGAATTCTCAAATAGAATCACTAATTTGATTCAATCCGTCAAATGCGTATTATTTGCCCATTTGACTATATTTCAATTCCAAATAATTCCAAGTTATAGGAAATGATTATTTAAGTTATTTAGGATCTAAATTATTACCTCTATGACCTATTTGAGGATTCTAAATTAGAATTCCAATTTTGTAGGTCGAGACGATCGGAGAGCATAGTAGCATTTCACACATAAACTGCACTGCATATTGAGATCATCAAGGTGGATTTTTCTATAACTCACAATTATATTTTTAAATCCGTCCATGAAAAGTGTGTTAAATATTTTAATAACATTGTTTACGCAATGATTGGATGCGTTGAGACTTCATGCAAAGAGAAATTCCGACTTACAAGCAAGACGGTTTACTTTGTGACTAAATATCTAGATAAGTAACCGTAAAGTATCATGTGATCACATTGGGTCTCTCATCCAATGAAGAAGAGTAAACTATGTTACAATGAATGTTTATGATTGATTTTAAAGCATGGAAGTATGACTTGGACGAATATTAATGCCCACTAAGTGTTTTCTGGCACTCAACCCAAATATTTTCAAATGTTTTCAGGTCCTGGAGATCGAGCTGGTTGATGATGAGCTGTTGGAGTGGGTTAAATGGTTGACCCTTGTATGATTTTTGTTTAAAACCATCTTTAAACTTATGTTTGTATATTAAATATTAAATGATTTCGTTGATACTCTGCAAAACCTTTAAGTTTGAAAGTTATTGACCTTCGTGGTCAATTTTGACTGTATATACAAATACTTTGATGTATATAAGGGTTGACCGTGGAGTTTTTGAATGAGTGACTTGATTGGCTATGTATATTTTCTTGTTAACAGGTCATAATTTGGTTATATGTGAGTTAGTGATTTTGAAAAGCCTTGTTGAAAGTTGACTTTGAAAGCACCTGAATGCGTGGTTTGAACAATTTTAAGTTGAGGTGTTGTCCGTTTATAAATTATTTATAAAGTTAATTTAATTTCTTGAAAAATATTTATCACGTAAGCATGTATGCATGTCTTTTGGTGACGTTTTGGTCCTAGTGGGACTGGGGCATTACAGGTGGTATCAGAGCAGGTCTATGTGATTGTAGGCATGTGATGTTTTCAAAATTAAAATGTTTTGAGTACTGTGCTATTGAAATGGTTACCCATAACCCAACAGCTATCGTCTATGTCAAGCTTACTCTAGGAAGGTACTAAAGTTCATGTTTTGAATTTCTTTAGTAATCTTATGAAAAGTATATGTATATGATTGTATGCATGATATACAAATGCAAGTGATCTCAATGCATGATTTAAAGCATGGTGGAATGTATGATTTAAGCATTGTGAAAGTTATGTTTTACAAAGCATGGTTATCAGTGTTTTCATGTCAAACCCATTTGATGCATAAACATCATCTGAGCTAGTTTTAGACCAGAACTTAGCTGGATTTGAACATAGATACACTGAATATAAGTATATGGTAAAACCTTAGAGCTTCTTTAGCTCATTGGAATTTTATGATCTACACGAACCTAAGTGCACTGTATCATTGCCTTAGAATCTTATAAGAGTTTTGGCGATCAAAATATCTAACGTATGAAATACGTGTATAGGATGCCGCCAAGAAGTCAAAATAATGAGGCTCAAAATCCTCTACAAGAAGATACAGCACGTGTTATCGCTCAGTTTCGAACATATCAACCTCCGACCTTTAATGGTTAGGGTGAACCGACTGAGGCTGAAGAATAGTTATGAATGATGGAACGCACATTCGCGTACATGGTGTGTACCGACTCTCAGCGCATTGCATGTACAATCTTCTAGCTCATTGGTGATGCTGATCATTGGTGGGAAACACATAGGAGGTCGATGACGCCTGAACAATTTGTGAATATGACTTGGGAGGATTTCAAGCAAGCGGTTATGCGAAAATTTATTCCCATGTGTTATCGGGATCAGAAAGAAACTGAGTTCTTACAATTAACTCAGGGAAGTATGACCGTGAATGATTATGAACGGAAGTTCAATCAGTTATCTAGGTATGCTCCACACCTGACAGACACTGATGAGAAAAGAACTCATAGATTTAAAAGAGGTTTACGAACTGAGATTAGCAGTATCATAGCGGGGCGCGGCATGGCCACGTATGCTGAAACTCTTGAACGAGCTCAAGATGTGGAATCATCACTTCGCAAGAATGAGAACAAGGTTGAGGAGTTCAGGGAAAAAAGAAAATGGAATGATAACAAGAGTAAGGGTCGGAGTTTCGACAAAAAGGTTAGGATGAGAGGAGGATCAAATCCTAATGCACAATAAGAAAAACCATTATGTCAAACTTGTGGAAAGAAACATAATGGTGAATGTATGAAGGGAAGGAATATGTGCTACAGGTGCTGGCAACCAGGACATATGGCATATAATTGTCCAATGAATAAAGGAAAAGAAGTGGCTAGGCCAGGTCAACCTCCGGCAAGAAATGCTTGAGCCTTTGCTCTCAATTGACAAGATGCTGCACGGGAGCCTAGAAATATGGCAGGTATGATTAGTATATCAAATATGCCTGTACTTGCATTATTTGACACTGGAGCTTTGCATTCATTTATATCTGCCACACTATGCTCTAAGCTAAAATTGACTAAGGAAAAACTTAGTGAGGCCTTAGAAGTAAGTATACCTTCGGGGAGAATCTTAATTGCTGATCAAATATGCAAAAACATAGATTTGAACCTTGGGTATAGATCACTAAGTGCAGATCTACATGTTTTAGACTTAAGAGACTTTGATATTATCCTTGGAATGGATTGGCTAGAAGCCATGCCACAATTAAGTGTCTTGAAAAGGAACTAACCTTTCAAAGACCGGAAGTGCCGGAATTCACTTTTCATGGATCAAAGTTGGGAGCTAGAGAGTAAGATTTATTTCTGCAATGAAAGCAATGAAGATGCTTAGAAGAGAAGGATGTGAATCGTTCTTAGTAAGTTTGATAATGAACAAGTCAGACAAGGTGACAATTGATAATGTACATGTGGTGCGGGACTATAAAGACGTGTTTCCAGAGGACTTGCCAGGTCTGCCTCCAGACAGACAGGTTGAGTTTACGATAGACTTGCTTCCAGGAGCTGCTCCAGTATCAAGAGCGCCGTATCGCATGGCACCAAAGGAGTTAGAGGAGTTAAAGGTTCAACTACAGGAACTCTTAGATAAAGGTTATATTCAACCCAGTGTCTCACCATGGGGAGCACCCGTGTTGTTCGTTAAGAAGAAAGATGGAACACTCTGAATGTGCATAGACTACAGAGAGTTGAATAAGTTAACTATCAAGAACAAGTATCCACTTCCCAGAATTGATGACTTATTCGACCAACTGAAGGGAGCAGGTGTATTCTCTAAGATTGACTTAAGTTCTGGGTATCGTCAGCTTAAAATTCGGAAGAAAGATATACCCAAGACTGCATTTCGTACACACTATGGTCACTATGAGTTTATAGTGATGTCTTTTGGTCTTAGCAATGTACCTGTAGTTTTTATGGGTTTAATGAATCGAGTTTTCCACCCATATCAGGATAAATTTGTAATCGTCTTCATCGATGATATACTGATATATTCC
Source organism: Perilla frutescens (assembly GCA_026008535.1). Lineage (NCBI taxonomy): Eukaryota > Viridiplantae > Streptophyta > Magnoliopsida > Lamiales > Lamiaceae > Perilla > Perilla frutescens. The sequence goes on from BRKX01000005.1 coordinate 19,221,793, forward strand.
AAAAATGAAGATCAACATGTTAAGCATTTTAAAATTGTGCTAGACACACTACGAAGGGAAAAACTTTATGCCAAATTCAGCAAATGTGAATTTTGGTTAAAGAAAGTGGTGTTTTTGGGACACATTGTCTCAGATCAGGGCATTAAAGTGGACCCTGCCAAGGTGAATGAGTTAGTGAATGGAAAACCCCGACAAGTGTATATGAGATACATAGCTTCTTGGGTCTAGCTGGGTACTATAGAAGATTCATTGAAGGATTCTCCAAGATAGCAAGGCCTATGACCCAGCTATTGAAAAAGGAGAATAAATTCAAATGGACTGATGATTGTGAGAGAAGCTTCCGAGAATTGAAAAAGAGGCTAGTTACTGCACCAGTACTAGCTATACCAGAAGAATCTAAAGGGTTCGTGGTTTTCACGGACGCATCAAAGCAGGGTTTAGGTTGTGTGCTGATACAAAATGGAAAGGAGATTGCGTATGCGTCACGTCAGTTGAAACTACACGAGAATAACTACCCGACACACGATTTGGAATTAGCTGCCGTAGTGCATGCATTGAAAATTTGGAGACACTATTTATATGGTAGAAAGAGTGTAATTTACTCAGATCATAAGAGCTTAAAATATTTATTTGAGCAGAAAGAACTCAACATGAGGCAAAGAAGATGGTTAGAGCTGGTCAAAGATTATGACTGCTCTATCCAATACCATCCAGGAAAGGAAAACGTTGTTGCTGATGCCCTAAGCAGAAAGAATCAAGTAGAATTGAGTTATCTGATAACTCAACAAGAACATATCATCAGGGACTTTGCCAAACTTAGCATTGAGATTGTGACTCCACCAGATAGCATAAGTGCGCATATAACAACAATGATAGTGAAGCCTAACTTGCAAGGCTGAATCATTGAATCTCAACAAAAGGATGTCTATCTTGAGAAGATAAAAAGAAGAATAGGTCAAGGAGCCCCAGGAGATTTCGTAGTTGCAGATGATAAAGCATTGATGTGCGGGATAGAATTTGTGTGCCACGGAATGAAGAATTGATAAAAGAAATTTTAGATGAAGCTCATTGCACGCCTTACAATGCTCATCCAGGAAGTACTAAAATGTATAGAGATTTGAGAATAACGTTCTGGTGGCAAAATATGAAGAGAGACATTGCAGCTTACGTGGAAAGATGCATGACTTGTCAACAAGTCAAGGCAGAACATCAAAGGCGATCTAGACTACTAAAACCATTGGAAATTCCTGAATGGAAGTGGGAACATATTGCCATGGATTTCGTGGTTGGTCTACCAAAGTCATTACGTGGAAATCATGCCATATGGGTTATCGTTGACCGTTTCACCAAGTCAACACACTTCTTACCGGTCAAGATGACTTTAGGATTGGATAAGCTGGCACAAATTTATGTAAGAGAAGTTGTAAGACTTCATGGTGCACCTGTGTCAGTGACATCAGATCGCGATACACGGTTTACGTCTAAATTTTGGCAAAGCTTACAAAATGCAATGGGCACAAAATTGAATTTTAGCACAACTTTTCACCCACAGACTGATGGACAGTCTGAAAGAACAATTCAAACCCTAGAGGATATGCTCAGGGCTGTAGTTATGGATCAAGGAGGAAGCTGGGAAGAATATTTATCTTTAGTTGAATTTGCTTACAACAACAGTTTTCAAGCGACCATTGGAATGGCACCTTATAAGGCTCTATATGGTCGAAAGTGCAGATCACCACTTTACTGGGATGAAGTTGGTGAAAGAAAAATTTTGGGCCCAGAAATTATACAGAAAACTGTTGAGGTTATTGAAAAAGTAAGACAAAGAATGAAAGAGGCCCAAATCGACAGAAAATGTATGCAGATAAAAGAAGGAAGAATTTACAATTTCAGGTGGGAGATAAAGTATTCTTGAAAATATCTCCTACAAGAGGCATTGTGCGATTTGGGAAGAAAGGAAAGTTACGGCCTAGATATATTGGACTGTACGAAATTCTCGAATGAATCGGTGAAGTTGCCTATAAGTTGGCATTACCTCCAAAGTTAGGAGGAATTTATGACGTGTTCCATGTTTTAATGCTTCGAAAATATATTTTCGATCCAAACCACGTCGTAAATCAGGAAGAAATAGAAGTAAATCTGGATCTGACATATGACGACTTTCCTATAGCTATTCTCGACAGAAAAGTCCAAAAGCTGCGGAATAAAGAGCTAATGATTGCGAAAGTTCAATGGAACAGACACGGACAAGAGGAAGCTACATGGAAACTTGAAGATAAGATCCTGGCAAAGTATCCAACCCTCGTCATAGCAGGTATATTCAATTTCGGGGATGAAATTTTTTTAAGAATGGGAGGATGTAACACCCCGAAAAAAAAATATAGTATTATTTTATAGCTAAAAATTTCATGAAATTAGAACCCAAATCATTATGGGCTTAGAGGCACAATAAGACTAAGAAAAGTCTCAAAGTTAAAATTAGAATTTATATTATTAAAGTAGAAATTAATGGGATCATTTTAATGTCAAGATTATCCAAATCAAACTTAATTTAATCTCATAACAAAATTTATATCATCTAATAATTTGAACCAAAAATTTTATTAACTAAACCATTTATTTATTTGGACTAATTAAAGCCCATTTCCAGCCATTTAATCGAAAGGGATTTGCAACCATTTGAATTGTTCCAAAAGAAATATTTAACAATAAACAATTATTTTAGTAAAATGATTTGTCACCACAAACTCCTTTCCACTTGGAGGTTAGTTAATAGGACATGTATTCAAAGGTTACACGTATAGATAACTGAATATGTGTACATCATCTATGGAATTAGAGAATCGTTTAGGGATAAGCGCAAGAGGAAAGTTTGGGAGGTAAGTTAACTTAGCTCACGTCTTTTTCCATCTCCTTCTATAATTTGCAAATATTGTTTATCTTTAAAAAGAAAAAAAAACCTCCATTTGAACTCTTCCCTAATTAACATGTAGATTATATATTTATGTGGGAATTAAATTAGGATTTTTTTAGAAAATATAATTTAGTCATAAGTAAAATATTGTATATTTCTCAAATAAATTCTAAAAATTAAATTTTACTTCTATATGTTAAATCAAGCTTCATAATTATTTAATTGAGTTTGATACATATTTATCCCTATTCAATTCTGTTCCCGAAGTCCGATGAATTCTCAAATAGAATCACTAATTTGATTCAATCCGTCAAATGCGTATTATTCGCCCATTTGACTCTATTTCAATTCCAAATGATCACAAGTTATAGGAAATGATTATTTAAGTTATTTAGGATCTAAATTATTACCTCTATGACCTATTTGAGGATTCTAAATTAGAATTCCAATTTTGTAGGTCGAGACGATCGGAGAGCATAGTTGCATTTCACACATAAACTGCACTGCATATTGAGATCATCAAGGTGAATTTTTCTATAACTCACAATTATGTTTTTAAATTCGTCCATGAAAAGTATGTTAAATATTTTAATAACATTGTTTACGCATTGATTGGATTCGTTGAGACTTCATGCATAAAGGAATTTCGACTTACAAGCAAGACGGTTTACTTTATGACTAAATGTCTAGATAAGTAACCGTAAAGTATCATGTGATCACATTTGGTCTCTCATCAAATGAAGAAGAGTAAACTATGTTATAAAGAATGTTTATGATTGATTTTAAAGCATAGAAGTATGACTTGGACGAATATTAATGCCCACTAAGTGTTTTCTGGCACTCAACCCAAATATTTTCAAATGTTTTCAGGTCCTGGAGATCGAGCTGGTTGATGATGAGCTGTTGGAGTGGGTTAAATGGTTGACCCTTGTATGATTTTTGTTTAAAACCATCTTTAAACTTATGTTTGTATATTAAATATTAAATGCTTTCATTGATACTCTGCAAAACCTTTAAGTTTTGAAAGTTGTTGACCTCCGTGGTCAATTTTGACTGTATATACAAATACTTTGAATGTATATAAGGGTTGACCGTGGAGTTTTTGAATGAGTGACTTGATTGGCTATGTATATTTTCTTGTTAACAGGTCATAATTTGGTTATATGTGAGTTAGTGATTTTGAAAAGTCTTGTTGAAAGTTGACTTTGAAAGCACATGAGTGCGTGGTTTGAACAATTTTAAGTTGAGGTGTTGTCCGTTTATAAATTATTTATAAAGTTAATTTAATTTCTTGAAAAATATTTATCACATAAGCATGTATGCATGTCTTTTGGTGACGTTTTGGTCCTAGTGGGACTGGGCCGTTACAATACTAAGTGAACAAAAATATCAAAAATATATTCTTCAACCAACAACTAACCAACGTCAAATCTAATAATATAAACCATTAAAAAAAACACCATCTCCAAAAAAAGAATATATAGACTAATAGATGTGACAAAAATATATAGCTAAAAAATTTCAAAGGACTTCCAAATTGAATAAAATATACATGTTGAATCCATCAAATCTACCAAAGGCGAAACAATAAAAAATGATGATATACGCAAAGATGAATTAGAAAAAATAATCGAATCGGTCGTTATTATGTGAGAGGATCTAAAAAATGTCTTAATGCATTAATGTAGTGTCCGTTGTCCATATAATTGAAACTAGCGAATCATTTATCATATGTTAATAAAGTAAATCATAATTGGGATGAAATAAACCGTTATAGCAATATAATTTATACTAATGAAACATATTCTAATTGGAATGAAATAAACCCTCATAGCAATATTATTGTTACTAACGAAATACTTATCATATGCTAACGAAACATACCTAATTCTGATTGGATAAACGTTTATAGCAATATAACTGATGCTAACGAAATATTTGTCATATGCTAACGAAACAATTATTATATGCTGATGAAGTATTTTGAGCTTGAATATACATAAAAAAATGACTATTTTGTATTATTCATCCATATTTTTTCAAATGAACATATGCTTCACTGATCTTGAATGAAAGAGGATTAAAAGACCTTTAATTTGATATATTATTTGTGTTAATCCGATAAAAAATGAACAAATTATGATCGTTAAAGTTTTTTAGAAATTTTTTAAAATGCTGAGTCAGCATGACATCAGCTTTTTTTTTCAAAAGATAGAAATAACCCCCAACCATAAAAAAAAGTGGCGAAAATTGCATAAAAGCCACCAAATTTGGGATTTGATCTAAGCCGTGTATTTTTATAAATTGATGGTAGGAAATTGGTTTACAGTTTGCACACTAGGGAATGGTTTACATTTGATCCATTCCCTATATATATATATATGGGTGTGTGTGTGGGGGGGGGTGATTATAATGTAAAATAATCATAGTGTGAGAACTAGGAACTCATCTTACACTATACAATCAATAACAATCAAAGGTCTAGATTTGCTTAAAAGGGGTGGTGGCAATTCTGTAATATTTGATAAGTTTTCTAGGCAGAGGGGTATTAACGTAATTCGGTAATATTTATAAAAATTCACTGGGTAGTTGAAACAGTATCGTCATGCTAACGAAGTATTACTATCATGCTAATGAAACATTATCATAATGCTAATGAAAGTTTTCTCATATTGTTAACGAAAAATTAAATTCTAAAAAGTAATTATAAATCCTAATTTGATGGAATAAATCATAATTCAGATATAATAAACTCTAACAATCTAAAAAATGGTATAATATTGTTGTTTTTATTTTAGGAATTACATAGTTTTGCACAATACTATATTATTTTCAAAATATTCATAAAAATATTTTTTCCTATTGATCCATGAATTTTGCTGGGTGGAGGGGCTAACTAAATATAAAGTATAAAAATATAAACGACAAGTTGTGTAAGTCTATCTCACAACTCAAGATCCGTTAGGAGCTATGCATATTTCAATCTAAACGATAATAAAATTATAAATTGACCATTGATATGAGTTTAGATCCAAATAATAATTTTAATAAAGTTGTCAGGTTAGCTCAATGAGTTACATATAACAATTAAAAATCGATAATTTAATACAACTAATTTTATAAATTTGAAACTCAAAAGATAAGTTATCAATTATATTGCAATATAACTTATATTCTTCATATTTTTAAATCATTATGTAATAGTTATATAGCTACTGGCATTTCGCCCGTGCGATGTGATATGTGAAAATTTTATTTTAAAACTCGGATCAACATGCAAGTGGACAAGCAAATGTAGCACAGAGTGAAATGGGGTCAAAACCTCAGGGAAAAAGGAAATTAAATAAGTACGTACTATGACATCGACTCCTATTTGCTATCTAGATGACAAAATGGGTATTTGTTTGATTTAAAACTAATGAAATAATAAAGCAAGGTAAATAATTACAATTAACAAACAAGTTGGACAATTAAAGAAAGGAACACTAGGGGGTGGTTTTATTGGACTACTTAATAAAAAATCTAATTATAATGGATATTTTTAATTCTCAATTCAAGATTACCAAAGTGATCACGCTAACCTATTCTAATCAAGATTACCAAAGTGATTACTAACCTATTCTAAATCTTCTCTCGAAGCATTTAGAACGTGGGCACACACTGTTGGAAAATTGGATTTATTAAATTGAGTTTTGACTCATTTTATCTGATTTTTCATGATCGGGATATTTAACTTTGGAGGAATTAAATACCGTACGATTATTCTATGTTATGAGTAGATAATCATAGTATTTTTATTTGCTCAAAATTTGATTTTTGGTGAGTGAGAAATAAGTGGTTGAAGTTGGTCACACGATTGGGCATTTATTGTGTGTGGGATAATGTGTTTAAGACACATTAAATAATCCCACATTGATTTCTTAATCAAGTTAAGAAGTGTATTGACACTTAAGTGAAGTAATTAAGTGCACAAGTATGTGCGCCATGAGCCCATACGTGCACACACGCGCGCGCCCGTCCGTGCTCGTCTCGTCCTCATCCTCGTCCTCGGACTTGGATCTTGGCAATTGGACTTTGAGCGTACGTGGGCTTCCGGGGCTTAGCCGTACCAGTTCTACCACCTGGAGCTGGCGGAGTTAATGGGCTAGAATATAACTCCTGTCAGGAGTCAAAGTCTGCAGCTGTCTGGACATGTGTTGGGATTCGAGCCGACATGGGATACCTGTCAGGATCTGCATCTGCAGCTGCCTTGGACACGTGTTGGGATCCGAGCCGACATGGGACACCTGTCGGGATCTGCAGAAGGTAACTCCTAGAGGGCTTAATTGCAGAGCTATAACTCCTGGCAGTTACAACACCTGGTTTGAATGCCCTCAAACTCTAGTTGTTGTCCCCTGCAGTGGAGATGTGCTTATAAATTGGACATCCTGCATGGTCCAAAATGCTACATTCTTCACAAGCTACCAAACATATTGTTGTATACTTCCCTTCGAGTCTCAGCTTCCCAGTTCTCGACATTATCTAGTTCGCGGGAGCCTTGCCGGACTTGTGGTGCTACTGCCGGAAGGATGAAAGGCCGTTTCATCTTTGAGAGATGAACCGCCAGACCGTGAGCACTAGCCGGGGCGTAATTTGTCTTGCGGAGAGAGGTCCCCTCGACTCGGCTTGCCGGAACCTGCTTCAGCTCCAGTTTGTTTGTTCTTAATTTGTGTTATTTCAATTCTTGCATTTGTTCTTCTTCTACTCCTTCAGTTTCTTTGTAATTCAGATTGTAACAAGTTCCATTCAAGTGTAACACGTTTCTATAACACACACCTAGGATTATCGTCTCCAATTAATACCTAAGTGTACTTACCAAGAGCACCAATGATTTATGTCTTAACAATTATCTAAAATCTCTCGATTTTGTTGACAATTGTTTTTTTAATTCTAGGTTCCTATGTTATGATATTTTTTATTTTTATGATAAATATTATTAAAATAATAAATTTAATAGTAAACATACTAGTTAAATATAAAAAATGAGCTAATTTCCACAAAAGGTGGTTAGACAATAATACGTGTGTTGTTGAACTTTATATTTAATTTATCAACAAATTACTCATAGTTTTTCTGTACTGTATTACACTATTCGATCACGTAATCTGACTTGTCGCACCTAAATATGTGAAATGTCTAGGATGAGCGATAATTCGAAAAAAACCCAATTTTGAACCAAACCGAACTAATTTCAGTTTAAATGGTTTGGTTAATTCGGTTATATTTTTTGAAAAACTTCGATTAGTAACTTAACAATCTAACATTCTAATACAAACTGTGTGGAGGCTAGAGCTCTAATCCCCAATCGTTCTGAATCGAGTTAATTGAGACAGCACTCCGCCGTTCTCACCTTAGCAGAAATCGTCTCTCTCTCTCTCCCTCTCTCTCTCTCTCTCTCTCTCTCTCTCTCTCTTCTGTTGAGTCTCAATTAATTACTCCATCGTGCAGGAGCAGCCCTCCTCTCTCACTCGACTTCGTCGGCCGATGAGGAGCAGCCTCTTTCTCACAACTTTGCACCAACGACGAGCATCAAGTAGATGGCTATTCCCGACTATCTATCTCTCTCGAGAGTGCCGATTCAGCACTTCGCCATCCCTACTTGGAGTTGCTTTAGTTCTGCCTATTTATGAATGAATAATGTGATCCTCTTCTCAATAGTGCAACTAGATTTTCTATGTAAGTGAATGAATAATCTCATTTCATGTAGAATTTCTGAATCGACATTTTTCTTGATATTTTATGAATTCATCACATTGGATAATTGTCATATTTGAATGTTTAACAATTGATGTGAATTGTGGGTATTGACTGTTGTAGGATTTAGGATTGTTGATTTTGTTTATTTATGATGCATTGATTTTATTGTTAGTTGCAGATTTGTGAATTATATTTATATGATTTGGGTTAGTTTCTCACCGTTGAAGCATGAATCTGTATTGCTTAAAAAATGAATCGAAAAAATCAAAAAACCGAACCAAAAATGATTCGGTTATTTTGGTTCGGTTTGTCTCCACTAATAGGTTCAGTTCGGTTAAAAATTTTTAGACGTTCGGTTTATTCGGTTTTGGATTTTTCGGGCAGAAATCGACCGTATAAACCGAATGTTCATCTAGAAATGGTCCCGGTGGGGATGGCCTTAGTGGTGGAGTGAGATTGCTTGGAGACCAAAGGTCACGGGTTCGAATCTCCTCAATACCACAGGTCGGGTGTGTGAGTGTAAAAAAAAAAATGTTCACCTAGAAATGTCCAACTAATATTTTTTAAAATGATACAAATTAAGGAAGTTAAACCAACGTTGTAAATTATACTTACTGTAAATTTCTCGTATTTCATTTCTTAAAAAAAGAATAAAAAAAATTGTTCTCGCATTTCCATAAATGCATTGTTGGAAATTAAGAGTTCCTCATGTTAATTTTGAGGGTGGCCTCACTAAAAATCCTGAATACAATTGAGAAACATGTAATTTGCAAATTATTGCACAAGAATGAATCGGGATTTACCCAGTCGCACCTTCAAGTAACGACTGTTGGTTATCATTATCATAAAAAGAAAACTAAAATTCCACTTAGGAATTATCATTAAAGCTAATAATAGAGACATAGATTTCACTTACGAACAACCAATAGACACATGAGATGTAACGGAATGAATGAATAATCTTAGTTGATCTCCCACCCTCACCGTAAGATTTTGAGATAAAATATCTTTACATTTATGAATGTTTTAACTCAAATATTTAAATAATATCTTAAATTATGGGGTACTAATAGACACACATTCGAATAAATCTATATCTTTATATATATAAAAGTAAGTAGTTATGCCTTATTTAGCAGGCTAGAGTTTTCCCGCCAAAAACCACTTACTAAAGTTCATTTTTATATTATGATTGTATTAATGCTTTAATTAATTAATCATATCGTCTTAATATAATACATAGTAGTTTATATTAAGATATATCACATCAAATACATATAATAAAATAATAATTTAATTATGTATTAAGATAGGTAATACATTACAATTTATTACGCATATAAGTTAATTTTTATATTAAGATTGTCTATTAATTAATCATATAATACATACATAATATAGTTTTATATATTTATATCATATCAAATACGTTTAATAAAATAAAAATTTAATTATATATTAAGATGGGTAATCTCCCAAATATTTACACCAAAAAAAATCAATTCAATCTTATATAAAACACTTAATTAATTAATTATGGAATTAATTAATTGTGAATCTTTCCTTCAATTATAAGAGAAAATTAATCTATTGTCCTATTATTTAACTTATTAGATTTAATTGTTTCGATTAGTTATCGTCCAATCAATTATATTGACTAAAAAAAGTAAACTATTTTTTTTATAATTACACCCATTATATTGTTGCTTTGTTAATCTTTATCTTTCTTTTATATACATTAAAGCAAGGTTTTTTTTATCTTAAAAACAAATTATCATTAATTTCCACCTAAATTAAGGATACCTAAAGAAATGGAAATCTATAATAATAATAATAATAATAATAATAATAATAATAATAATAATAATAATAATAATAATAAGATTAATTGATTTACATATATTTATTGTGATTAATTTTCTATATATTTTTTGATTTACCCTAGCAAGCAAATATTCAATTCGCATATTAAATAGATTTACCGGACATATATATTATGTTGTTACATGATTACTCAAATCAACACTAAAAATCCGGAACATATTGATATTGATATATCATATATGATTACTCTAATAAATTATATCTGGAAATAAAATTTAATGAGAATGTATGATTAATTGATTTACATATATTTATTGTGATTAATTTTCTATAAATAAATCATCACACGCCAAATCGTATGATTGATTTTACAATTGTTTAATGTAATAAAGACATTGTTCCATATTTCCATAAATAGTTCATATGATGATACTCTAAATTCTACCATTAATGATTAATGTGTAGCATTTTACATATTATTTCATATTCTTCTGGTATTATAAATGTAAGGTGTCCGAAAGTTGGCTACATCATACTCTTGCCAAATTTGTTACATAATTATTTTCTCGTGATTTTTTCTTCCAGAAACCTACCAGAAAAGTTATCAACATGGCTTGAATTATTATCATCGGGTCCCCGCAAGACGGAATTTTGTGCAAGTAAAACTGCAATTGAAATTTTATGGATTGTGGGTGATTTAATTTTATCTTATTCATTTTTGTAAACATCTCATGCATGTTGTTATCTGAATACGAAAATTAAATAAACCTTACTTTGCTGGATGCATAAATATGACCAAGAACTATTCTACATGTGCCAAGGAGAAGACGGTGAAGAGAAGCATATTTTTTTCGGAAAAAATCATTCGAGATCGAAGGAAAGAAATATAGTGGGATGGTGCTTCTAGAAGATGGTCAATACATTTTTTTTTTGTCAATTGGAGTTGTTCTTTGTAAAAAAAATTGGAATTGTTCTTCGTAACATGTTATAAATTAAGTAACGATCATGATTTTGGCCTTAAATAATCATTTTAAATTGATCAATATGTTATATATTCTATATTTATATTTTTCTGTAGTTGGTTACTCACATATTTTATGCACTTTAGATTGACGAAAATTGTGTTAAAAACTATAAGCATGTGATATGAAGCTTTTGATCTTCGATCTTCCCCGCATCTATAATGTGTTTTTATAATTTTTTGCTCTTCCCCAATTTGTAATTATATTAGTGTATTTGTATGGACAAACATTAATGGTTCAAAAATCAAAATCATAGTATAAGTTCGTGAGTTGATTTAATTTGTTGTTGTTAAGGATCAACCGGTCATCACTAATCCAAATTTTGAATATTGACTCATTTTTATTGTTGATATATTTAAGCGTATGTGCAAGATTCAACTGTTTACTTTTAGTTAATTTTAAATTAGTATTGATGAGGTTTTCATAAGTGTGAATTGATACAAATAAAATTCAGTTCACTTTTATTTTAATGAACATGTTCTTATTTATTTATTTATTTCTTTATTTCATTTTGTATCACAAAAAATTTGCAATATAATGTATGATATATTTTTTTAATATCTAATTAAATGACGGATAATTTCCAACATACATCCCGTTTGTATTTTGTATTTATTATATACAACATTTTTATTTTGAATCTTCCTTTTTAGATTTTCTTATTTTAACTACATATGAGAAATTATTTTATCCATGCATATCTTATTCATATTTGTTTAATATATTTATATGCTACTTATAATCAATTGTTATATTATATATATATATATATATTAAATGGTAAAATAGGTTAATTACAAATAAATACATGAACTTTAATATAATTTGTAATATTATTGTAATTACAACATGATGTGATCCGGACAATGTATCTAAGACACGAGATGAACGCAGGCGGAAGACTTTAAGGACTCGAACTACGTCAGCTAAAGAAGGGTAGAATCCGACACAAATTAAATGACGAAACTTACTAGAAAACTCGAATACTCGATGTAAACACTTGAACACGACGAAGGTGGCTTGGAACGGTGGCGGACGGCGGTGGAAGAGGTGGTGTTGGCGGCAGTGAAAGTGTTGTGGATTGGATAGATCGGTGAACCCGTGTTGAATCAACCCGAACGCACTCGTCTAGCTTCTCCGGATAGCAATTCTCCCAAGTACTCGATTGTACCCTGAAGAACTTGAATAAGACTATTGGATTGCTAATTCAATAGAATTGTTTGGATATTTTCGATCAACCTAAGGATCTTGGAGACAAAAGAGAAATAATTCTTGTATTCATGCAATTGTCTAACTTTTGAATGAAACATAGATGTCCTATTTATACTAATAGCTATGGCCGAAAATCCTAAGGTATCTAGACTAGGATATGGCCGAAAATATCAATGCTAATCTAACTAGGATTGTTACCTTATCCAAAATCTGTTTTTAAGGTAAGAATCAAAAGATACCAAAAATAAAATAAGAAAAATCTATCTAGATAAAAATAAATCCCAAATTGACTTTGGGCCTTCAAATTGTCGCCACTCATGGACTTGGGCTCTTCAATAACGTGTTGGACTATTATTAGATGAATCCACACGTTATCTTCAACGTCAACCTGGTCAGTATGCCCATACCGACTGTCTTCATGCAATCTGGTCAGTATGCCCATACCGACTAACTTCAAGCCTTATTCTTTATCATCAATGGTTAGCATAGTGATCCATCTCGGGCTGCTCTTCACTTCATCTTCATGCATTTCGAATTTGCGCCTTATTGAAGCTTGTAGATAAGCTTGCAACTTCTTAGCTCGCAAACGCGTCACAGGACCTTTGAACTGCAACTCCGGATCATCCGGATCATTGCTAGGCACGATCTCATCACAACACAATTTTGCATTTTATACTTTAATGTACTTCTTTGCATTAATATATATATAAAGATTAAGATTAAATATCATGAGTCATCATCATGTTTCACTTCACATTTTCCTTATATTTGGCTTGACAAGTAATTATTTTTATAATTAAAGGAATAATTTTAAATGTGATATTTTTAATTATAAAATAAGTTATATTTGTCTCGCCCGTACATCGTACGGGGGAATTGTTAGTCTATTTAATAACAAAAACTTTGCCCAAAATAGTTTTCCCTCCTAAAATCATTTGCTATTTTTGGAAAGTAATATTTTATTATTAAATTCAATCCACTAACTAATATTATATTATTAATTGTAAATAGGTTAGCAAAAAAAATTCACATGTTTTCTTTGAAAATGAAGAATTGTTGGAGTGGTACATCAATCAATGCATTTTCATAATAATTACAATCAAATTTAAATTTCAAAATCAAGACTCTTAGTATGAAAGTAGTTTGTAGTTCATTTTTAATGATTTATTGCTTAATAAATTACAAGTACATACATACATACATACATACATATATATATATATATATATTACGTTGTAGTTATTTTTTATGCTATATCTTCTGTCATAATAATTTTTACAAGTGTTATATGTATGCAGTATTTAAAAAATTATTGTTGGAGTCATAAAAATATGTCACGAACTATTTTGTTATCACTTTTATTTTCAATTATATATACTTATTCAATAATATTTATTTCAAAATTAAAACAGAGCAGTAGAATGAATTTATTGGTTGAAAATTTTTAATTCTAATTTTATATTATGTAAAATTTATTTGTAGAATTCGTATACTATTATGAGTTTTATTTTCATTGAATATATATCTAATTTTTGTATTCACTTGCATTTTGGTGAAATAAGAATTAATTAGGTTTAAATCATATTTGTCTTTACATTTATTAGACTTATCTCATTTATCATCTATCACGATATAATACTATAATCAATCCAAATATAAACATATTAATTTTTTAACGCACAATAATTATAAATTAATTTTATTTATTATAATTAATTTTTTAAGTTAAACATATTTTTAAGTTTTTTTACGTATCACATCCGTGCATCGCACGGGAGATACTCTAGTTTATATAATAGGCTTGAATCATACGTACGTTATCAAGTTATTTAATACCAAGCACTCTAAAAAACTATCATTTATTTCTTGCATTATTTCCGGAAAAGTAAACTCGAAATACTTGGACCGGGTTAGGGCCCAAAATGTACGGATCTTAGACACATTCAATTGGGCTGAATATCCGACCCGATACTCAAGGCCCAGGCGCTCAGCAGCTTGTTAATCAAATTTTCATTTCGAAAGGGATTATTAAAAAAAAAAAAGGATTTTTAGCGCGCTTTAAATTAATCTACGGAAAATTTTGCGCAGAAGAAGAATCTCAGGCCTCGACTTCTGGTAGCGTCCCCATTTTGTTTTTGTGTGTGTGTGTGTGTGTGTGTGCGGCGTGAGCAAATTATGTTTAAATGTGTGAATTGTGATGGGAGGTGTATACTATTGTATCGCATGGCAGGTGTTTGATTAAATGCCTAACTGATTTTCTGTGTATAATGACGTGATTATTTGCTCAACATTTTCTGATAGGTGGCGGGTTTGTCATTCTACTCAATCAGAAATCATGATCATTAGAAATCACTGCTGCAATAGGTCATTTTTCAGAGTCTTGATGTTTGATAGGATGTATAGTTCAGGAGAAGTAGTGCAAGATTCATTTGATACAACGAAAAAGGTCTATAAGATTATGATGTCCTACCCCAAACTAGGCCTCGACACGGCGCTTGATCAAAGCAGCATTCGGGTTTCTGAAGATGTAGTCGAAAAGGTCCTTGAGAGGTTCGAAAATGCTAGAATGCTAGCTCACCGATTCTTCGAGTGGGCTGGCAAACAACGACACTATGAGCATAGTGTTAGAGCTTACCATATTATGATTGAGTCGATGGCAAAGATAAGTCAGTATGAGATAATGTGGGATCTTGTGAACATCATGAGGGGCAAGGGAATGCTGAATATTGAGATGTTTTGTATTATCATGAGGAAGTATGCAAGGGCACAGAAGGTGGATGAGGCGGTCTATACATTTAAAATAATGAAGAAATATGACGTGCCTCCGAACCTGGCTGCGTTTAATGGTTTGCTGAGTGCTTTATGCAAGTCGAAGAATGTTAGGAAAGCTCAAGAGATTTTTAATGATACCATGAAAGATCAATTCTGTCCTGATTCAAAAATTTATAGCATTTTGATTGAAGGATGGGGAAGGGCTCCAAATTTGCCCAAAGCTAGGGAGATTTTTAATGAAATGGTTGATTCAAGCTGCAAACCTGATATTGTGATGTATGGAATCATGGTCAACATTCTCTACAAGGCGGGGCGAACAGATGAAGCAGTTGAAATTATAAACGAGATGGAGTTCAGTGGCTGTCAGCCCACGTCTTTCATTTATAGTGTTTTGATACATACATATGGGATTGAGAATAGGATTGAGGATGCAATTGATACATTCCTTCAAATGGAGAGAAATGGGGTGAAACCTGATGTGGCAATATATAATTCCTTACTTCGGGCTTTCTGCAAAGTGAATAAATTCCAAAATGCCTATAAAGTTGTTGATGAGATGGATAGAAAGGGGGTGAAGCCCAATTCGAGGACTTGTAACATTCTTATAAATGGTTTGATTGGCCGTGGGGAGACTGACGAGGCTTTCAAGGTATTTCACAGGATGTCCAAAGTTTGTGAGCCTGATACAGACTCTTATAGAATGATGATCAAGATGTTCTGTGATGGAGATGAACTAGAGATAGCTCTCAAGGTGTGGAAATATATGGAGAGGAAGCAGTTTGCTCCGAGCATGCACAAATTTTCTGCACTTATTAATGGATTATGTAGCAAGGGCGATGTCTCCAGGGCTTCTATTCTAATGGAAGAGATGATGGAGAGAGGAATTCGCCCAAGAAGGCACACCTTTGGAAAGCTTCGAAAATTACTTCTGAAGGAAGAGAGAGAAGATGTAGTTAATTTTTTACAGGAAAAGATGAACCTCTTGGTCAAAGAACCTCTATGTGATTGAGATTTCATGCTTACTAAGTTGAGTTTAACAATCACATCCCTTCATTTGATTTAAAGTTAAAACTGAGCTCTAGAGTTATAAACGGCTTGTCATTCTTGACAGAACCGTAGCTGCTGATCTCTGCAGGTCAGTAGTTACATTACATGGCACTTTTCCTAGTAAAGAGTTGTTTCGTGTTTACATCTATCTATACTAAAGATGTACCATTAGCACTAGGTTTGTATGTAAATAAGCTTCTCTCTGCAGCTCTGCAGCTCCGCAGCTTGCCTTTCGGAGAAAACAGCCACTTCCGTCACCATGCCACTTTGCTTTGGAGAGTTAGAGCGGGATAGACTTGAATTTGATACGTTTGAGGAGGATAATTGTGCTGATTACAGCATTTTCTTGGCTGTTTTACTGCTCAGTCGGAAGCATTAGTACGAGGAAATGCTGTTGGTTTTCACCCTTCGTCATTGTAAAGATGCAGCAGGAGTCAATAGCAAGGATCAAGATGATTTAGTAGCTGAAGCAGCAGCCCATGCACTGAAGTAGCAGCCCATGCATACTACCATGAGGACGTATGCATGGGATCCAACTCCATCATCCACGTGGCAGCAAGCTGCAGCTCTGCATGAAGGACCACACGCATCCGTAGCCGTCGATCATCTCTGAAATGGATCAAGGATCTCCATCGTAGATTACATTTCTTCTTTCTTGTATAATTAGATAGAAAACACAGATCTGGATTGATTTTTGAGATTCAATAATCAAAACTTTGAATAATATTCAGATATTTTTCATGCACAAATACATGCAAATTTAACATGGTATCAAGAGCGAGGTAACAGATTCATTGTTACACATATAAATTCTTCACTACAGCAACAATGATGAAAAAAAATCAAGCGTTTTCATGGCGACGTGCACAAGATGAAGAATTAGGGTTCATACCGAACTCTTCTCCAATCGATCGGGGAGAAACTAGTCAAGTCGGCAAAGCTTGACAAGCAGCAATGCGTTCAGATGCCGATTCTATTCATCAATTGCCCGATGGCAACAGCAATGAGCGAGGATATGGTAATCACGCTGGAAATGCTCGATCTGAAGTGACAAGTAGTCGAATTCTCGCTAACGATGAGCTCTACATCGCACCAACTGATCACCCTAGTATGATTCTCACCACAGACTTATTTGATGGTAGGAATTATCATAACTGGTGCCGATTCATTAAAAGAGGATTACTTTCTAGAAATAAAATTGGATTGATTGATGGTAGCTTATCTGCACTTAGGAGAGATTCTATCAACTATATGCAATGGTTGAAAGTTGATTACCTTGTTTTTTGCTGGATTAGTAATTCTATGATGAAAGAAGTAGCTAGAGGCTTTCAAAATCTAGATACTGCAAGACAACTTTGGGAAATATTAGAGCGACATTTTGGAAAGAAAAACGGGCCGCGATTGTATAAATTGAGGCAAGAGATTGCTACGTACACACAGAATACTCAAACGGTGATGGTTTATTTTAATAACCTCAATGCTCTCTGGGATGATTTAGCACTGTTGAAAACATCTAAGCCATGTGTGTATGAAGCACAAGAAGATGCCAAGGTAGACATTGAGGAGGAACACCTCATGCAATTTCTGATGGGGCTGAACGACTGTTATGAGACCATAAGACAGCAAATTTTGATTCAAAATCCCCTACCAATAGTAAGCCAAGCATATGGGATGGTTCTGCAGGTGGAAGATCAAATCAATGTTTCCACTCACTTTGCAGACACTATCAGCCATAATGCTATGCTTAGCAATCAGAAAATTGGTTATAAAGGAGAAGGATTTCGAAAGAAACTTAGTAAGGAGGAGAAGGCAAGGCTCAAATGTGAGCATTGTAAGGGAACAGGACATGTGAAGGCTGATTGTTTTGAATTGGTTGGCATTCCTGACTGGTATAGGAAATTTAAGGCTGATAAAGGGAAATGGAAGGTTAATACAGTAATGCATAAGCAAGAGGAAAGTAAGGGTGAATTTGCTTCATCACAGAGGGAATTACCTAAGGATTCCTGTGATGACTCTCTCGGTGGTGTGGGCAGAATAATTCAAACTGAGCTAGCTAAGCACCTTTCTCATTATTTTGGGAAGGGAAACAAAGGGGATGGAACACACACTGAAAGGAGTAATACTATAGCCAATTTAGCTGAAGTTGATTTAGGAACTTCATCACTTGATTTTAAAGGACATTATGCCTTTGGAGCTGGTGTAGATATCACCAAGGAAGAATGGATTATTGACAGTGGTGCCAGCAATCATATGTGTTGTCATGTTGGTTTATTACAGGACATCAAGAAACTGAAACATCCTTTGCAAATTTTTCTGCCAGATGGAACTAGTGTGTGGGTATTCTTGGCAGGAACAGCTCATTTAAATGATTGCATCCAATTACAAAATGTCCTGTTCACACCTTATTTTACTCACAACTTATTATCTGTGGGTCAACTCACTAAAGACCTCAATGGAAAGATTCAATTCATGGCTTCACATTGCCTGATACAAAGAAAATCTACAGATAATGTTCTTGGGATCTGCAAGATGAAAGGTTCATTGTATGTGTTTCCTCAAGGACATTTTGGAGATAATACAAGGCATACAGCATATTTGGGTTCTGATCTGTTGCTAGACCATCACACTCTTGGACACCCCTCTCTGTCTACTATGCAACATATGTCTTTGAGTAAGAAAAGGTTCAGACAAGAAGATATTGAGTATGTTAAATCTTGTGACATCTGTCACAAGGCCAAACATCAAAGAAATCCTTTTCCACCACTTCATAGAAGGAGCATGGTTCTTTTTGGATTAGTCCACATGGATGTGTGGGGTCCCTGCAAGGAAGAAAACCTTACAGATACTTCCTATTTCCTCACCATAGTAGAGGATCACTCTCGGGCTACTTGGACTTTCCTCTTTAAGGCCAAAACTCAAGTATGGAGTATCATTAAGAGCTTCATACATATGGTTCAGACTCAATACCAGTTGAACATTCAAGCTATAAGGACTGATAATGGGTCAGAATTCATCAATACTTCTGTTTCTGCCCTATTCCAAGACCATGGTATTTTGCATCAGAAATCTTGCCCATATTTCCCTCAACAAAATGGGATTGTTGAGAGGAAGCATAGGCACCTTTTACAAGTTGCAAGGGCTCTCATGTTTGACAGTAAGTTGCCTTCAACATTTTGGCCCTATTCTATTTTACATGCAACATGGTTAATTAACAGGCTTCCTAGTGCAGTTCTGGAATGGAGTACTCCTTTTGAAGTGCTGACTGGGAAGACATCTGATATGGGATCTCTTCAACCATTTGGTTGCCTGGTATATAAAACAAATATCTTGCCTTCTAAGTCTAAATTTGATAGTAGAAGCTCCCAATGCATATTTTTGGGTTATGCGCCTCTCTATAAGGGATTTTTACTATATGATTTTACTACACTCAAGGATTGTGTGGGAAGAGATGTTCAATTTTTCCCACACTTGTTTCCACTGCAAGGAAAGCAACAGCCTGAGTTGCCTTTTCAGAGTTTTATAGAGACAGATCCTGAAGCTCTACCAAGTTCTGCAGAACATATTTCTAGATGTATTCCAGATCCAACTGTTGATTCCACACCTTTTGCTTCTCCAGATAATTCTCTTTTATCTTCTTCAGATACTCATTCTTTTCCTTTGGCTCCTACTATTTCCCTTAAAGATTCATTCATAGAGCCTCCTACTACTCATACTCCTGCCACTAAACCAATAACTAGAAAGAGTGCCAGAGTTTGTATTCCTCCCAAATACTTGGAGAATTATATCTGCCACAGTGCTACTTCTTCTGTTCCCACTTCTGTTTCACATACCCTTACTCCACAGACTTTTTCCTTTGTGATCTCACCAAGTTTTTCTCCTGATTATACTGCATTCCTACTGAATGTGCAGACTATAAAAGAACCTACTACATACAAGGAAGCTTGTCAATCCCCAGATTGGGTTGTTGCTATGAAAAAGGAGCTACAGGCTTTGGAAGAGAATCACACTTGGGATGTGGTTACTTTACCCCCTGGTAAGCATGCCATAGGGTCTAAATGGTTATACAAGATCAAACTTAAATCAGATGGGTCTATCGAACGGTACAAGGCTTGGTTAGTAGCTAAAGGGTATAATCAGGAATATAGTATTGACTACCAGGAAGTTTTTTCCCCTGTTGCCAAGATGGTGACTGTGAGGTTTTTTTTTGCACTTGCCACACAATTTGGCTGGTATCTGCATCAAGTAGACATCAATAATGCATTCTTGCATGGTTTTTTATCTGATGAGATTTATATGACTCTCCCACAGGGCTATGCCAAGGGTGGTGCTGGGTCTCTTTGCAAACTTGTAAGAAGCTTATATGGGCTCAAACAAGCCTCCAGGGAATGGAACCAAGAGTTGAGTAAGTTTCTTCTTTCTATTGGTTTTACTCAATCTGGCAATGATCATTGCTTCTACTTGAAAGGTTCTGGTTCTTCTTTTATTGGGTTACTCATCTATGTGGATGATATCCTGCTGTTAAGTCCCTCTCTTGAGCTTATTGATTCCATTAAGCATTCATTGGATGATAAATTTACAATTAAAGATCTTGGCGAGGCAAAATTTTTTTTGGGAATTGAGGTTGCACGATCTGCTTCTGGTACTTATTTGTGCCAAAGAAAATATACATTAGATCTCCTGGATTCTGTAGGGTTATTGGGTGGGAAGTCAGTTCCCACTCCTTTAGCTCCTGGAATTGTTCTAGAGCGCCAAGGAGAGTTATTATCAGATCCAGAAATCTATAGAAGAGTGATAGGAAAATTGTTATACTTAGGTTTCACCAGGCCAGATTTAACCTAAGCGGTTCAACAACTAAGTCAATATGTTCATGCCCCTACCAAGGATCATTAGAATGCAGTTGTACATGTCTTAAGATACCTTAAGGGATGTCCTTCCCTTGGTCTCCATTACACAGCTTCGTCTTCCTTTACCCTCACCGTTCATTGTGATGCGGATTGGGGGTCTTGCAAAGATTCTAGACGTTCCCTTACAGGTTATTGCATCTCTCTTGGGTCATGTCTCATTTCTTGGCGATACAAAAAGCAAGATACTATCTCCCTTTCAACTGCGGAGGCTGAATATCGTAGCCTCGGTTATACCATTCGTGAAGTTCTTTAGTTGACTTACATGCTCACTGATTTTGGAATCTCTTTACCTCTTCCCATTCCTATCCATTGTGATAGCAAAACAGCCATCCAAATAACTCAGCATCAAGTTTACCATGAGCGCACTAAACATCTTGGCATTGATTGTCATTTTGCTCGATTACAGTTTCAGAGGGGTCTTATCTTACCTGTCTATGTGCGCTCTCACGCCGAGCTTGCGGACCTCTTTACTAAAGCTTTACCTGGCCCTCGTTTTAGGTTTTTACTGTCCAACCTCAACCTTGGAGATTTGCACCAGGTTGCAGCTGAGGGGGCCTGTAAAGATGCATCGGGAGTCAATAGCAAGGATCAAGATGATACAGTAGCTGAAGCAGCAGTCCATGCACTGAAGTAGCAGCCCATGCATACTACCATGAGGACGTATGCATGGGATCCAACTCCATCATACACGTGGCAGCAAGCTGCAGCTCTGCATGAAGGACCACACGCATCCGTAGCCGTCGATCATCTCTGAAATGGATCAAGGATCTCCATCGTAGATTACATTTCTTCTTTCTTGTATAAATAGATAGAAAACACAAATCTGGATTGATTTTTGAGATTCAATAATCAAAACTTTGAATAATATTCAGATATTTTTCATGCACAAATACATGCAAATTTAACAGTCATCTAGCACGATCAATGTGGTGCATCAGTCATCTGGGAAAGGTAACTGATACCAATCAGATTTTGCAGGAAAGTTGAACCAAGCAATTCATTTGAGAACATGAGACATATTCGAATCTACTAAATTGGAACTAATTCTGCAAGCATTTGTAATGATTAGTATATTACTTCATTTTTTTTGTGTTATGCAAAAATCAATTACTCTGATTTCTTGTTGATTGGTATTTGCATGTGGATTTTAATTTAAATTCGTTATGCTACTATAGTACACAAATATTTGACACCATTTAGTCCACTATTAAAATCTCAAGTCACAACTACTAATTTGGAGCAGAGGTAAAGGCTTTAGCATGTCCAATTTGGAATCCAATATTTAAATATTTCGTTTTGTAAAATACAAAATTCAAGACCATACATACTATATAAAATATAAAAATTACAATCATTGAGTTCTTAAATATATAACCTTTAAAGTTGAATCATTCATCAAAATTTAATTAGAAAGCATGAAAACCCCTATACAACACTACTAAAATTATTAAAACTAGAAATTAGAAAGAGAGTATCTATTAGCACTACTAAAATTATTTTTTGCACTTCACACTTCACCTGCTCCATGCACTATTGTTTTTACTCTTTGGACCATGCACATTTACATTAACGCCCTTCAATCTAAAAATATTTGTTTTACTTAAAAAAAACTAAAAAATGATTTTTACCAAAAGTCCGTCCACCAAGTCAGTTGAAATTTCCCCCCTTATGTGAGTGAGTTTGCGCTCCCCATGTTTTGAACTCGAGACCTGTGGGCTCACGCATGCGAGCTCATACCACTTTACCAAGTGACCGATTCCTGAATATTGCTATATATTTTAGATATATAGTATATTATGTGTATATCTTATATTTTACATATTATGTATTAAGTATATATCTCTTATATATTATGTATTCAGATGTCTTCTCCAAGACCTCATATTTAACATTGAGGATCGTGGACACCTTGTCTTGTTGCTAAAATTTCTGTTAGTAATATATTATTCAAATTGTGACTTGGATTTTAGAGGTTGAAAGTTAACCCAATCTGGCGGCACTTTGAATATTGCTGTACGTTGATATATAAATATTACCAAGAGTTAACCTTTCTGGTGCAGGTATATTAGAAAGGGCATGCTTGTGGAAGTGGGAAAAAGTGAAATGTCTGCACCTTTTAGCCAACTTTTAGAATTATTATGTGCCAAGAGTGAGTATTTGGCATTTGCACCGGATACACGTGAGATAAGAATGATGATTAATCTACTGTGAATAAAATTTCCTTTGCTGAAGGTATGTAGTGATACATTTTGTTGGAGCATCCCCGTCTGTTCCCAGCACTCCTAAGTGCTACGTTTTGTCCTTTCTGTTCCTTGATGTGCTCAAGATGGTTTTTACTATTATTTTGACCTAGGATGCTATTCTTGATTGCACATGATTTATGGTTTTCATTTATTATTTGGTGAATTTTGTTTGGAATTCAATATGGTATGGCGTTTGTTCATTACTGTTAGTTTGCTTATATTTCTGTTAGTTTATGATCATAGGTATCTTACGAAAGATTCTTTGGTCAGAAGCCATGGTAGATGATGATGCCACTTGTGTCACATTCCATATGTCATTAGATTTTCTGGTATTCTAATAATTCTGTGTTTTCTGGAATAGGTCTTCCTCCAACTGTTTCTGGTACTTATTTTGCATTAGAATATCTAATCTCTGGTCCTTATCTGGGCTGGCTTCTCAGGCCCAGTTGCTTGGCCTTGGATAAGTATTTTGTAGATAGTTTTTTTTGTTCATGAAACTAGAATTTTGTTCATGAAACTAGAAGTTTTATGAATTGTAAAGTGAAAATATCACAGGGCGGCAGG
This sequence comes from Perilla frutescens, assembly GCA_026008535.1. NCBI lineage: Eukaryota > Viridiplantae > Streptophyta > Magnoliopsida > Lamiales > Lamiaceae > Perilla > Perilla frutescens. The sequence continues at coordinate 19,246,031 of BRKX01000005.1, forward strand.
AGTCCCGATTAAAATAAACACTAATTTAGAGATTATCATTAATGATGTCTGCTCGCTTCTTTTTAACTCTGCATGCTGCTGTAGCTTTCAGGATTTTTTTGCTGATAATTATCATAATATTATTAGACGTGGAATAAGCTTTAATTTGTGAGGAGCGGAAGGGAAAGAGTGTAGTTGATTAAGCTGTGTGGAGTGTACCATATTGGCAAGTTCTTTTCTGACAGAATGGTAGAAGTTGTCCATCCCCTCCCTTATCATAAAATTCACTTTGTACCCGAAAATAAATGGTAGAAAAATGGTTTTCCTCTGCTATGCTTATTTTAGTTAAAATCCTGATTAAGTTTGGAACTTAAAAGAAAATTACACGTTTAAAACAAAGGCTCTCCACGCGACCTTGTTCTCATAAAACACCTAACAAAAGCACAAGGCAAGTTTGGAACTTAAAAGAAAATTACACGTTTAATCTAGCAAAGCAATTCTTGAAATGATATTGCAAAAACTCAAATAAACAAATTAATTCCTCGGCAACGGCGCCAAAAACTTGATGAGATTTTTCTTTCAAAAAGATATGATCAAAAACCAAGCTCTAAATACCAATCTCATTATGCAAGCGGACACGTATAGCATAATAGACACGGGGAACTAATTGCACAAATGAGAATACAAGTACCATCACATCGAACATTTTCACTAGTCAAACCATTCGGAATTTGGGTTGGATTTTTAACTAGAATAATAGAATCTTGCAAGGATCAAACAAAATTAGCAACGCACAAGAATTAAATGGGAATAAAAGTCAAGTAAAATTCACTTAAAAGAAGTTGGCTCTAGGGAATTGATCTTTGACAAGAATACAATCATCAAATAGGGGGATCATGCATAAATTTCCCAATTAAACAACACTTGATCACAGATATAGCCTAAGTCCTTTCTCAAGCAACCAAGACATTTTAAATTAAACACAACTCCCCTATCTCTAGGGCTCAATTGTAATTTAATCTAAATTAAGCTCAATCAAGTGAACAAACACCAATTTAACACTAATTTCTCAATCTCATGCCAAACTGGGATCATAAATCAAATACCCATGCACAATTAGTTTTCCCAAATTTCTATCCTAGGATGGCCAATCCAAGCATAGATTCAAGCATAACATTGATTTATGTTAGGAAATTGAAAAATCAAGCACAAACCCATATTTGATTCACATATCCAAAATCAAATCTCAAAACCCTAGGTGCCTAGAAATTTAGCTATCCATAACCAAAATGGAGAAATAAATCATATAAAAGAGAAACATAGGAGAGGAGGAGAAAAAACCCAAAAACTTGTATTAAAATTCTTCAGGAAACTCCTTGTTCTTCAATATCCAAAGCTCCAAAGCATAAACACTATTTCTCTCTCTAAAAATGGAAAAATATGAAGTTCAATACCTAAATTTCGAACTAAGGTTGGGTTATATACAAAGTGGGGAAAAATGGGGTGAAAAATAAAGCAAAATCTGAAAATCCCGAAAATGAGACACAGGGGCGCGACACGAGGTCGGTCGCGCCCCGTGGCTCGCGCCGCGTGGTAGGAGGCACGACCCGGGCGGCTCCGGCCCTGGGTCACGCCGCGTTGTAGGTGCCAGAAAAAAGGCCGCGGACACCAGGCCGCGGGTCGCGGCCTGTGGCGCCGGTCGCACCGCGTTGCAGACCATGCCCAGTGTCCCAACTCCGACTCGGTCTTCATGCTCTCTCACCTATCCCGTTCAGCTTCCCGGCCCCTTCCGATACGCGCTTCGATTCTCGGGCCTTTAATTGCTCATTTTAACCCTGTTTTCTAAATTAACTTTGTTAGCAACACTTATTATAAAAAGAGGCTAATATTACCCTAAATGACAACTAAACAAACTGAAATATGAAAGAAACATAAGAAATAATGCTCGGATTAGGACTAAAATACGAGCATGTCAACTCCCCCAAACTTGAACTCTTGTTTATCCTCAAACAAGCATTTGGAAAGAACAAGAGAATATCAAGACAAAAAGGAAGTAAAACATAGCCACTAATGCCTCAGCTTTTTAATCCACAAGTCTACATGCAAAGAACGAGATCAAAGCTTCATATCATAAGAGCAAAATCATGAGAAAAAATGACCACTCATCTTTGAAAGGAAATTCTTACTACAACGATCCTCACACACGGAGATAAGGGACATGTTTTCACTCAACATCAAATAATAGAAGCATACCACCATAATCTTGCAGAATAACTCAACATGATTCACCAATGTGCTCTTAAACTAGAATACCATAGGTCTTTAGGGTTCTAGCGTTCGGCTCTTTGGACGAGTAAGGAAATTTTAGGCAAAAGTGACTTCAACCCCTTTTCCATAACCTACTAGCATCCCAATCCTAGTAAAATTGAAAGTTCTCTTCCAACCATGCCATACAAAACAAGCAAGCTTAAGCAAAAGACGGATAATCCTTAGCCTTCTCTTTTTCTTCTAATTCACTTCCCCTAAATCATTTGTTCACGCGTTCTTTCACAAGGAGCTATAGTCGGCATTAGATTCTTTCTTTTTCAATTTAATTCTACATCACGACTCTAATGATTCCCATTTTTTTCAATTTCAAGGGGAGACTTTGAGCTTCACAATCCAAGGCTTAAACAAGTTTCATATTTTTTTTTCTATCCGAATTTTGCTAGCCACGGTTTTTGACATGACAATTCCTTCATTCCTTAAATTCCCTCTACCTCGGGTTATTCAACAAAAATCAATCACCAAAGGCTCAATGGGGCTAACAAGGATAAATTTCAAAGGAAGGAATAAATAAGGCTCAAAATTTTTGACAAAAACCGCCTTAGGTCATATTCAAGTTCTAAGCACATATAGAATACATGAAAGTCATCAAGCAAGTTCTAGAGATGCAAATATTCTTGATGAATCACACATGAAAGAACAAAATAGGCCCAAATCTCACAAGTAGCTAGAAATCGAATCATTTTCCCACAATTCTTGACTCGAGTGATACTTCGGCTTATCACTCTTCTCATGCATGCATTTTTCAACATTTTCGCTCAGTTACTAAAAAGAAATCATCATAGGCCCGCCATGATTTCCTATGCCTATCATTCCATGTTTCCTTCACCAAGTCATTCAAAACAAACGCAAGCTCAAGCTAAGAGAATTATCACACCTGATTAAAGTCTAGTCCAAGCATTTATTATTGCAGACCTAAATATTTAAAATAGAAACGATCCTAGAGGTCAGATAAATCCATACAAACCAACATAAAATGCTAAATCCAAATATCAAATCCTAATAACAGTCATCCCAAATATCCAAATAAACTAAAATAAAAGTTCATAGAAAACAGATAAAGGGCGATTACCGGTCACCACTTCATACCCCCTCCCCCAAACTTGTTCCATTCCAAGAGAAGGACAAGTTTGAGTGGAAAAATAGTGGGACCAAAATCGAGGAGCAGACTCTTTCAATCTTCAGTAGGAGGGCGGCGCGGGGTGGAGTCCGATGGCGGCTGGTATGGTGGATACGGGTAAAGGGGATAGTGCTGGTATTGTGGCATCTGTGGTGGTCGTTGATGAGTCATTCCTTGTCCACCCCATTAGCCTATCATATTCTCCATGGTAGACTGGAAGGTATTGAAGCTTCCCTGTAGGCCCTGAATCTCAGCACTAATACCCGTGAAACGGGTCCCGATCTCCTCCTCCAAGCCGGTGAATCGAGCATCGAACCTCTCCTGCATACCTGTCAAATGCGTATCAACCTCAGAACGCATACCTCCAAATTGGGAATTCATGTCCACCCTTATATTCCACATATTAGCTGCCATATCAGTCATCAAGTTCTCCAAAGTGCTAAAACGGTCCTCCTAGACATACTCCCTATTTCGTCGACTTCCCCTCGGCTGGGCTTGTGATGTGGAGCCCCCAGCATCATCCACCCTAGGTGCCCTCCGTGGTGTGCCTTCAGACGTGGTGATCAAGGCAAGATGAGCTGGAGTATCCATCAACCAATTTTCATTCTCATCAAAAGTAGATAGTAGTCAAAGCCGGATTTGGAAGAGGGAATTGATGCTTGTTCTTCAATATGAAGTCGAATGGTGCGGAGACGGAGTTGACAAATTTTGCATTCCGGAGATGCTCTATGTTGAGAGATCGAGGGTCGGGAACACATTGATAATTGGACAAATCGATGTCCAATATTGCGGCAATTGGGGTGATCAAACCCCCAATGTAAATAGTGCCCGTTCGAGAGACCGTTTGCCTTGACACTGAAGAAGGAAGTGAGTAGCAAAGTTCACCGGGATAGCATTGAGTATACACCACATCATGTAAAGCTCCTGAGTCCGGAGGCCACTGTTCTCATGTCTGGCCAGCACAGTGGATGAGAGGAGCTTCTGCATGTACCGAAATACAGGATTGGACAGGTGGGAGGTCCTGGACTTGCTGGAGTCGTACTGAGGACAATTCGGATTGAGCTCCACGACACGATCATGGAACTCCTTGAAGTGAAAAGATGGGTGAGGTCGGAAAGTCCCATTAGTCGGAGCTTGAAACATGGCATTCAGACTATCCACAGTAAACTTCCAGTCAGTGTTTCACAACCGAAAAGTGCAAGAAATGGGTCCCTTGGATGGGGTGGACTTCACTTTTAGGGTTAAGAGAAACTCACGAACAAGCAAGGGGTAAGTCTTCCAATCATTTCCTCCCAGGACATGTGTCCACCCAATGCGTCGAAGGAGTCCCATCAAACTCTCATAAATACCTAATTTCTTTGCGGCGTTGACGTCCATAAACTTAGTAGCTGCAATTTGGAAGCTTCTAGCTAGCTTCAACCATTTCTTCCAATGTTTATAGTCCTCAAAGTAAACTTGTACCAAAGCGGGGTCATTGGTTCCTATGTTGAGTAGGGGTAGAAGAGCTCGAGCGTTGTTTGTTCCCTCATTTTCCTCGTCTTCCTCCTCCTCATCTTCTTGCTCCTCGTCTTCCGAGAGTTCTACCACTTTCTCTTCCTCTGACTCTTCTTCATCTATGAGACTTCTTCGGGCTCCTCCCGCTTGTCTCCCTTGTCTAGTTTGCACCATTGTTGTGGGATGAGTTTCGGATTAAGTACCTTGTAAAAATAAAAGGGGCATCGAAATTTCATAACAAACACAAGAGATAAACGGTGGTATTTTGCATGGGTATTTCAACAAAATAGAGCACAATGTTCGAATTTCAAGCCCTATGCAAACATACCGTTTCACAAAGACGACACAAATAAGATTTCTTGTAAGATCTCATGTAATGCCCACATGAGCACAATGGCAAAACAAGGGTTGGTTCAAATTAAACAAATATCCATAAATGGGGCAATAAAATAAGCATAGTCATGATTGTTGCCAAAAACACAAAAAGAAGCATAACATAATCCCCATGACAAAGCTCAACCTTGCTTATTCTTGTCATAAAAATTCCATTCAAGCAAAATATGCTATATCAAGTGAAATGGAACAAGAAATTTGCCTAAGTAAAGAACATGTCTCCAAAATGACTACACAAATCCCACAACATACCCATTCTTCCAAATGAACCACATAAAAACAGTTAAGGGGCATGGAATTGCATAGATCGAAGATGATATGGCAAGAATTTCTCATCTACAAGGTTTTCCCCAAATTTTGACCTTAGAACCCTAGATTTAGACAAATATGAGAAATCTCAACAAAACCTCCATAGATATACAAATTGAAAGCACACACCCAAGGTTCATAAGGTAAGAAGTACATAATGGAAGCAAGAAAAATGAAAATAAACCATACAAAATGAATTCACCATGAATACCCTCATTTGAAAGCTTGAGAAGCTATGAACTTGCTACCATAGAGAAGAAGAAGAAAATGGGATGTAGATTCATACCTTGAAGAGATTGGAGCTTGAAATGGAGTGGAGAAACACTATGAGAGGCGCACAAGTGTGTGAATATGGAGTGGTGAGTGAAAGAGGGTGTGAAGTGAAGTGAAAGGGGTGAAAGGGGTTTAAAAACCTGTTAGCCCGGTGGCGCGACCCTGGCCGCACGAGTGCCGGGTCGAGCCGTGCCCAGATGCCGCGACCCAGGCCGCGGGCCGTCGGTCACGCCGCGTTGCAGGCGGCCATTTTTCAGCCGCGGACGCAGTGCCGCCCGGTCCCGCCTCCGGCTCTGGGTCAGGTCGCATTGCAGGCCCTCTCGGTGTTTTGGCTTGTTTCGGCCTTTGTTGACACTTCACTCGCTTATGTACCGCTCCTATGCTACATTCTTAGCCATTTACGGAAAAAACTCCCCTGTTTCATGACACCAAAACCAAGAAAACAACAACTACAAGAGAAAATAACGAAACCAACAACTAAAAAAAATGCAAAGTGCTAACATTAACAAAGAGAAACGAAATGAAAATAAAATATTGGGTTGCCTCCCAACAAGCGCTAAGTTTAATGTCGCTAGCTCGACGGAGTACCATATTATTTAGGCGTTGTCGAGGTAGCACACGAACACTCCTTCTTTTTCCTCGGACTTGTAGAACTTTCTAACTCGGTGTCCATTTACCACGAACAAGCTTCCATCCTTACCTTTGAGCTCAATTGCCCCTCCATCGAAAATCCGTGCTATGGTAAACAGACCACTCCATTTAGTCTTCAGTTTTCCTGGAAATAGCTTGAATCTAGAATTGAACAAAAGAACTTCATCTCCCGGTGCGAGGTCTTTTTGTCTCAAGAGCTTGTCATGGTATACGTTGGCTCTCAACTTGTAAATAGCCGAATTTTCAAAAGCTTCCATCCAGAATTCCTCTAATTCATTCAACTTGAAGATTCGTTCTCCCACGAATGACACGGGATCGAGGTTCAACTTCTTGGTAGTCCAAAACACTTTATGCGAAAGCTCAACGGGCAAATGACAAGACTTCCCAAACACGAGTTGATACGGAGAGATTCCTAGCGGGGTCTTATAAGCCATGCGATAAGCCCATAGCGTTTCATCCAAAAGTGAAGACCAATCCTTTCCATTTGTTCAGACTACCTTTTGAAGAATTTGCTTTACTTCACGATTTGCCAACTCGGCTTGTCCGTTTGCTTGAGGGTGATAAGGTGTTGTTACCTTATGCTTAACTCCATGCCTAGCAAGCAATGCTCCCATCCATTTGTTGCAAAAATGTGATCCACCATCACTCACTATGGCTCTATGGGCTCCAAACCTTGTCAAGATGTTCTTTTTTAGAAACTTGAGGACGATTTTTGCATCACTTGTCTTTGTCGGAATAGCTTCAATCCACCTAGACACAAAATCCACGGCTAGCAAAATGTACAAGTTCCCTTCCGAAGCAATAAATGGTCCCATAAAATCTATACCCCAAACATCGAAGAGCTCAACTTCAATGATATTCTTCATAGGCATTTCATCCTTCTTGGAGATAGATCCCATACGTTGACATTTATCACAACTCTTGACGATCTCTCTTGCATTCTTGAAAATGCTTGGCCAATAAAATCCACTTTGGTAAATCTTCCTAGCGGTTCGATTGGCTCCAAAATGTTCTCCACTTAATCCCGCATGGCATGCTTCTAAAATTTGCCCTCATTCCTCTTCGGGCACACACCTTCTCAATACGAGATCCGCACAACGTCTAAACAAAAACGGCTCATCCCACACAAATAATCTCAAATCATGGAAGAATTTCTTCTTTTCATACTCTTCTAACTCTTTAGGTGTGATTCCCTCCACCAAGTAATTCACTATATCTGCGAACCATGGCACCTTCATTGTCCCCACAACTAGGATCCTTTCATTCGGAAAACAATCATCGATCTCTCTTTTGTCATCTTAATCCTCCTTAGTGTGCTCCAAACGAGATAGGTGGTCGGCCACCGCATTCTCACACCCTCTTCGATCTCTAATTTCCACGTCAAATTATTGTAGGAGAAGGATCCATCTTATGAGTCGGGGCTTGGCATCCTTCTTGGCAAAGAGATGCCTCAACGCAGCATGATCCGTGTGGACAGTTGTTCGGGCCCCAATAAGGTAGGGCTGAAACTTGTAAAAGGCGTATACAACCGCCAACAACTCCCTCTCCATGGTTGTGTAGTTGATTTGTGCCGGGTCTAAAGTTTTGCTTCCATAGTAGATCACCCGGAACAACTTTTCTCTTCTTTGCCCTACTGCGGCCCCCACGGCTACCTCGCTTGCATCAGACATGAACTCAAATGGCTCACTCCAATCCGGGGAAATGAGTACCGGGGCCATCATAAGGGCCTTCTTCAGGGTCTCAAACGCCTGCACACATTCACCATCAAAAACAAAGTCATTAGATTTTTCAAGAAATTTACACAAAGGTTTAGAAATTTTTGAAAAATCCTTAATGAAACGACGATAGAATCCGGCATGGCCAAGGAAACTTCAGACTCCCTTTTCATTTGTGGGGGGTGGAAGCTTCTCGATGGCTACTATCTTGGCTCGATCCACCTCCAAGCCCGCAGCGGACACTTTGTGTCTAAGGACTATTCCGTCTCTCACCATAAAATGGCATTTTTCCCAGTTTAAGACGAGGTTAGTCTCCTCACAACGCTGCAAAACTCGGGTTAAGTTATCCAAACAATTATCAAAAGATTTCCTAAAGACCGAGAAATTATCCATAAAGACCTCCATTATCTTTTCAATCAAATCATGAAAAATTGACATCATACATCATCGGAAAGTAGCCGGAGCATTACACAAACCAAAGGACATTCTTCTAAAAGCAAAGATTCCATAAGGGCAAGTAAAAGCGGATTTGTGTTGGTCCTCGGGTGCAATCAAAATTTGGTTATACCTAGAATAACCATCAAGAAAACAATAGAATTCATACCCGGCCAACCTATCAAGCATTTGGTCAATAAAAGGCAATGGAAAATGGTCCTTTCTAGTAGCCGCATTCAATGCACGGTAATCAATACACACTCGCCAACCATTCACAATCCTAGTAGCTATCAATTCATTGCTTTCATCCTTCACTACGGTCATTCCTCCCTTCTTGGCTACTACTTGGGTGGGACTCACCCACTCGCTATCGGAAATAGCATAAACTATACCCGCATCAAGCCATTTAAGAACTTTCTTCCTAACCACTTCTTGCATTATAGGATTCAATCTACGTTGGGGTTGGTCACGAGGTTTGTAATCGTCTTCTAACAAGATCCTATGCATGCAAACTGTGGGGCTAATCCCCTTCAAATCCCCAATGGACCAACCTAATGCGGATTTATGCTTTCTCAAGACCCTTAGTAACTTATCAAGCTCACAAGAAGATAAATAGGCTAACACAATTATGAGATATGTTTCATTTGCACCCAAGTAAGCATACCTGAAGTGTTCCGGAAGGGGCTTCAATTCTTCCTTCTTGTCTTTCTCCTCACCTCATTCTTTCTTCAATGCTTCCTTTTTTTCATCCTTTAATGGCAAAAAATGATTTTCTCTTCTTGGAATTTCTTGTGGGGAATCAAGAGTAAACACACAATCCACAATATCGGTGTTATCATCAAAATCATCAAAAGAAGAAGGAGAGTAAAGAGATGCAAACAAAATGGTTTCCAAGGGATCTTGAGAGGTGTAGTGCTCCATCATCCTTTCTTCAACACATTCTTCTATAATTTTCATCACTTTACAATCCTCCACTCTCATAGACTCCTCATCATCATCATGAAATTTCATAGCATTGTAAATTGAAAAAGTACTACTTTCATCATTCAATCGGAGGGTAAGCTCGCCTTTGGATACATCAATAAGTGCCTTTCCCGTTGCCAAGAACGGCCTTCCCAAGATGAGTGGCACGTTCTTGTCCTCCTCCATATCTAGGATAACAAAATCCACAGGAAAAATGAAGTCATTCACCTTCACAAGAAACATCTTCCACAACTCCTCTTGGATAAGTCAAGGACCTATCCGCCATTTGCAAGCAAATTGTTGTCGGCTTGATTTCTCCAACATTAAGCTTCAAGAAGAACGACAATAGCATGAGGTTTATACTTGCTCCCAAATCACAAAGGGCTTTCTTCTCATGGTAATCTCCAATAGTGACGGTAATATTGAAACTCCCGGGATCCTTCATCTTGGCGGGAAGCTTCTTTTGAATCAAGGCACTACAATTCTCTGTTAGACTCACGGTCTCAAAGTTACCCAATTTCCTCTTTCTTGTCACCACATCTTTAAGAAATTTGGCGTAGCTTGGCATTTGTTGCAAGGCCTCCATAAGAGAGAGGTTAATTTGGATCCTCCGGAATATATCAAGGAATTTGGAAAATTGCTCTTCATTCTTGGATTTTTAAAGCCTTTGAGGATAAGGCACCTTCACTTGCGGTTCGTCTATCTTTCTTGGTTGAGGTGTTGATTTTTCTTCAATTGATGTATCTTCCTTGGTATTCACTTCCTCCTCCACTACTTCCTCATTTGTCCCTTCTTCAATGCTTGCTTCATCACCTTGCTTTGGCATTTCGGGCCCCTTGTATGTGGTCCCACTCCGTAGAGTAATGACTTTGCAATCCTTTGGGTTCACCGTTGTATTGGAGGGGAAGTGTCCCGGTTGATGTTGGCCTCCCACGGCGGTGGCTAGTTGCCCCATTTGTTTCTCAAGCATCTTCAATTGAGTGTTTACCGCCGCTTGGTTGCTCTCAAGTTTTTCAAATCTTGTTTGGGATTCACCCATGTACTTGTCGGTCTTGTTCAATAGAGTCATGAGAAGTTCTTTCATTTTCAGTTTCTTTTCCTCATCGATGACCCCATTTGTAACCGAGAAACCCGGTGGTGGTTGAAGAATGGTGTTTGGATTGCCATATGATAGATTTGGGTGTGGTGGTCAGTGTTGATAATGATTCCCCAGTCCACAGTGTTGACCTTGGAAGTGTGGTTTGAACCCTTGGTTGTATGGCCTTTGGTGGTTCCCATAACCACTTTGGTTCACATAATTATCTTTCTCCTCTTGGGCTCTCAATTGTGCCCTCAACTCCTCCATTTGTGCTTACATCTCAATGATTAAGGGGTCTTGAATTGGGGGATTAGGAGGTTGAATTGAGGGATTGGAAATTTGGTTGTCGTTATCCCCCATCGTCCTTCATCGCCTAGCCGCGTTATGATGATGACTTGTAGCTTCTATTTCAGGATCGACTTCAAACAAAGGCTCTCCATGAGACCTTTTTCACATAAAACACCTAACAAAAGCACAAGGTAAGTTTGGAACTTAAAAGAAAATTACACGTTTAATCTAGCAAAGCAATTCTTGAAATGATATTGCAAAAACTCAAATAAACAAATTAATTCCCCGGCAACGGCGCCAAAAACTTGATAAGATTTTTCTTTCACAAAGATATAATCAAAAACCAAGCTCTAAATACCAATCTCATTATGCAAGCGGACATGTATAGCATAATAGACCGGGTCGAACACGGGGAACTAATTGCACAAATGAGAATACAAGTACCATCACATCGAATATTTTCACTAGTCAAACCATTCGGAATTTGGGTTGGATTTTTAACTAGAATAATAGAATCGTGCAAGGATCAAACAAAATTAGCAACGCACAAGAATTAAATTGGAATAAAACTCAAGTAAAATTCACTTAAAAGAAGTTGGCTCTAGGGAATTGATCTTTGGCAAGAATACAATCATCAAATAGGGGGATCATGCATAAATTTCCCAATTAAACAACACTTGATCACAAATATAGCCTAAGTCCTTTCTCAAGCAACCAAGACATTTTAAATTAAACACAACTCCCCTATCTCTAGGGCTCAATTGCAATTTAATCTAAATTAAGCTCAATCAAGTGAACAAACACCAATTTAACACTAATTTCTCAATCTCATGCCAAATTGGGATCATAAATCAAATACACATGCACAATTAGTTTTCTCAAACCTAATCACACACAAATTTCTATCCTAGGATGACCAATCCAAGCATAGATTCAAGCATAACATTGATTTATGACAGGAAAGTGAAAAATCAAGCGCAAACCCATATTTGATTCACATATCCAAAACCAAATCTCAAAACCCTAGGTGCCTAGAAATTTAGCTATCCATAACCAAAATGGAGAAATAAATCATATAAAAGAGAAACATAGGAGAGGAGGAGAAAAAACCCAAAAACTTGTATTAAAATTCTTCAAGAAACTCCTTGTTCTTCAATATCCAAAGCTCCAAAGCATAAACACTATTTCTCTCTCTAAAAATGGAAAAATATGAAGTTCAATACCTAAATTTCGAACTAAGGTTGGGTTATATACAAAGTGGGGAAAAATGGGGTGAAAAATAAAGCAAAATCCGAAAATCCTAAAAATGAGACACAGGGGCGCGACACGGGGTCGGTCGCGCTCCGTGGCTCGTGCCGCGTGGTAGGAGGCATGACCGGGGTGGCTCCGGCCCTGGGTCGCGCCGCGTTGCAGGTGCCAGAAAAAAGGCCGCGGACACCAGGCCGCGGGTCGCGGTCTGTGGTGCCGGTCGCACCGCGTTGCAGGCCGTGCCCGGCGTCCCAGCTTGGACTCGGTCTTCACGCTCTCTCGCCTGTCCAGTTCGGCTTCCCGGTCCCTTTCGATACGCGCTTCGATTCTGGGGCCTTGAATTGCTCATTTTAACCCTGTTTTCTAAATTAACTGTGTTAGCAATACTTATTATAAAAGAAGGCTAATATTACCCTAAATGACAACTAAACAAACTGAAATATGTGATGCATGTCATTGGTGATTGCCTTTTATGTATTATGTTCCTCCTTTCGTTCTCTGTGGTGTTGTTTTTCGGAGAAATGTAGCAAGGTCTGCCATGATGCGTAAACTTGGCTAGAATTTTGTGATGAAGTTGCACATGGTATTGTAGTGTGCCTCTGATTTTGTAGTTCATAATAAAGTTGTGAATTCAGAAAATCTTTCATGATTTGAACAATACCAGAGATCATCCTTGTATATGTTTAATTATTGAACATTGGAAGTGCTATTTAGACAATTAGACATGATATTGGGAATATTTCCTTTTATCATCTTTTGGCTTATTAAAAATAATAATGGCCATAATGCCCTTTAAGTCTTTCGTTCAAGAAGCTAGATTGATGGATGCATTTTCAAGTTTCTTTCATGGGACATATAAATTGAAGAAATTGGTGATTGTTTTAATGCTCTTGCTTATCTTTATTATTCAATCTATATTGCAGCTTCAACAAGTCATGGATTCATTTATTATTATATTTGGTGGACAACAACAACTTTATTGGACACAGTTTAGCCTCTTTACAATGGACTGAAACTCATCATCTGTGTACTCAGCAAGTCTTATATTTGATGATCAAAATGAAAACATATTACTTACTTTTGAAAAAAATATGAAAAAATTCGACTATCCGAGTTACAAATTACATAAATATTAATATTAAAAAGCATGGCGCATTAAATAAAAAAAAGGTAAGGTTTGGATAACAAAAATTAACGTATCAAATTTTCAGAAACTTAGAATTCAATTAAATTGTTTACATGTTTTTTTTTTCCTTGACTGTAAACCCCTCCGTAACAAAATCCCATAATTTATCACAATTAAGAAGCGGCTCTGTTTCATTTCCAAAACTTATCGACCTATTTTTTTTAATATAATTTATTTTTGGAGCAACCCCATTAAAGAGAGTTCCTACTGCCTGGTACCTAGAATTTAATAAACGATCAATTTTTTTTTATTTGTAGCAAAGTAGACACTGAAAAAAATTTAACGACTGAAAAGCTAACATTGCAAAATAGAAAACCACATATTTGACACCAAAAAATTGAATTAATATGTACAAATGGAAAAAATATTACCCCATCATAATTTTGATCATCGCATTTTTTTGTGTGTTAAATTTACTATAAATCAAATGATTGAGTTATTATTGTAACGTTTTAAAAGTTGTGTTCAAATTACAAACTCATTTAAAAAGGTGATACTTTTTTTTTGACAATTAACCCATTCAAAAAAAATTAAATGGAATTTTAGGGGAGAGAAACTAGATAAAGAAATTCAGGAATTCTACAATACCTTTGTAGGTTACCTGCAGACCATATAAATGTGCTACATGAACAAATATTTTAAAAAAGGGTTAATTGTAGAATTTAACACAATGTACGTAATAAATCATGTGTGCAATTGACAATATAATTTGTATGTCTATTTGGGATTTTATGCGAATAAATTATATGGAATGAAATAAGGGAAATTGTATTTTGTATTATGGGCGAATACTCAATATAATTATAGACAGGCAAACTAAAAAAATATAGTAGTAGAAAAAAGCTTACTTTATATATCTCAAGAGAACAAATATTTTAAAAATATACTAATATAATGCAAATTTAGCATTAATGACAGCACAGATATAAGTCATATAATCGAATAAAATAATTTTATAGATTTCAACAACTACGGCAGTTCTAACTAACATTAAATATTTACATGCAGCATAATATTATACAGATAATACCATCTCCTTTTGAGTTGGGGAAGGAGGATTAGGCATTGAACCCGATCATCACCATTATAGAGATGAGAAATGTCACTATACTACAATGCTCATGCTCGTCAACAAAAAAAATTGCAACAATGGCATTAAATCCCTTCACAACGAACAAACACAGGACATTGCACAAAATATAGAAAATTAGGCAAGATTTATCACTTCATGCATACAATGTCCATCAAATACCACTCAAATGAACCTCAAAACACATGTAAAATACGATGTCATCAATAGTAGAATTTGAACCCATACCCTCCTCTAAATAACACACTTAACTTTTAGTCAGGATCGACTCTAGGTTGGGCTGAGCAGAACCGAACCACAACTGAAAAATTGAACCCAACCGAATATATTGATTCAGTTCGATTTGACTGCTTATATCTTCAGTTCGATTTCAGTTCAAGTGATGCAAATAGATAATAATTTAGTTCGGTTTCGATTTTAACAGTTCAAAAACCGATTAAAACCGAAATGACCGTATATATATATATATAGTGGTGGGTTCCAATAGGATCGACTTCCCCCATGAGAACCTAGGAACCAATCAAATTCAAGGATTTTGATGACATGGAGGATAAAAAGACAGTGGCATAGTTGTAAATATGAAAAATTCAAAATATAAAGGGTATTTTCAGATTTTTTTTTATAAAGTGATGTCATCATCTTTTAAAAATTCTTAAAAACTTTAAATAATCATAACTTACTCATTTTTTATCCAATTTACGCAAAAAAATATCAAATTAAAGATTTTTTTCGTGCTCTTTCATTTAAGTTCCATAGTGCATATGTTTATTTGTGCAAAAATTGATGAGAAATACAATACCTTTTTTTCACGTATATTCAACTCGTAACTGTCAGATATTGCTAATATGATATCATAATATTGCTCATATCTTGTGTGTATGTTGCTAATATGAAATTTTTTATGCATGACTTTGAACGTTAAGTTACTTACTTTCATGAGAAAATAGTTAAAATATGACCTATATATAGTTAAGTTCATAAACAATTATAACTTTATCAATGATTAGTATTATTTTAAAAACTTGTAATATTTGAGAATTTAAGTCATACTAGCAAATCATTGTTCAAATATTAGCAACATGTTACTAACATTTTAGCAAATTATTAGTCACATATTAGCAGTATGTATATTTCTAACATATTAGCAATATGTTGTATGTATGAATGATGTTACACTGTTACGCAATATTATTTTAAATGTGGTCCAATGTTATATGTGTGGTGTTTAATGTGTTAATTTAGTATTATGATCTCGTCAAGTTAGCAATGTGAGTCTACCTCATATTAACAATAAAATCTCTTGATGTTAGCAACATATATCTATCATATTAGCATATTAATACAGCGCCAGAAAAGACAACGGTTTTAAAGTCTTGACTATTTAATTCTGGAAATTGGACCCAAAATCCAAAAAATATAATCTAATTTCTAAATTACGAAAATAACTCCACCTTCATTAAGTTCTCAAATATTACAAGTTTAACACTTAGGATTGATTCATAGGTTCTCATGGGGGATTGAGTTTCTATTTGATCAATTCCCTATATATATATAATTTAATGAATTTATAATTAATTCAAATTTAAATATATTTATATATTATAGATATAAAATATTGTTTCAATAAAAAAAATATAAAGAAAAGAATTGCAAAGCATGAGGATTCAAGCACGGTACCACTTAGTTAAAGAGTGCATGGATTACCAACTGGGCCACAAGCCTATTCTATTAAATTTAGTCTACGGAATAGATATTGTTAGAATTTGTTGTCTGAAACAATGTGAATTACGGATGTAAATTGTAAAGTTAAATGTAATGTTGAAGCTAGTGTTACCACATTGCCTTCAACATGCAGCGGAAATGTAAACAGAACTTTACACAAAATAAGTTTTAAATCACACTCCTTACGGTGTGTGATTGCCTCAAGGCAAAATTCACTATCACAAGTGAAATACAAAAACAATGCTGATGTAGTCTCGGTTCACTCCCTTGACAACACAACATAAAACATACAGAGGACTATCCTAACTTCACTCACTCGAATAATCACTCAAAAACAAACTTATCTAAACACATAGATAGATTACAATTAGTCACTCTAAATTCTAGACTTCTCAAAGTTGACTATCTAACCTACACACACAACTGGAATGAAAGTCTCCAGCTGATTGGGACACTAGGCAAATGTCGAGGAAGATGTCTTGGATTTCAGAGATGACACTAGATGCAAGATTTAGAGCTTCTCACAAACCACGATGATAACCTGCTTCCATAAATGATTTTAAGATCTAAGGAGACCTTAAATACTTCTTCCATCTTGTATTGGCAGTTGCTTCACGATCCTAGAGCACTTGGACTTGAATCAACAGCCTTCCACTACCCATTGCTGAAGTGGACTTGAGATAACCGTCTTCTGCCTTGTGTGGCACACGTTCTTCAACATCGTGCAATAGTAGCGGTTACTCCAATGACCCACGATCTCCAACAACAATTAGTGTCCAAGAAGGAGTGGGAACATCACGTCCCTATGAAATCTGGAACAGATTTTGACCAAGTCAAAATCAATCATTATCCACATTTTAATTCAAAATAAAATATCTAATAAATCCCTAAAAATGTGGAAAATGATATGTGAGAAAAATCACAATTTATTCAGATTAATTCAAAATAAATTAATCCAAAATACTAGGAAAGGATAAGGTTAACATCCGAGTGTTATACTCAATGTGACGAGAATGATGGAACATCATTAGATACGACATTGATTGCGATGTTATCAAACGAAGTGATAACATCATCTGGAACACGTCATACTCAACAATCTCCCCCTTAAGCTTATCCTTTCTGCACAAAACATAAAGCTCAATATATACATGATTAGAGACACAGCGGAATACGATCAAAAATATTGGAGTTCAAAAACTCCCCCTTAAGGTCTGCTCCCCCTTAAGTCATTATCAAAAAAAAGGTTAGTGGGTATAATCTCCTATACAATAGTATACAACAACGTTGGGTATTTATCCTTGTACAAATAAATATGTGGGTAATTATCCCCTATACAGAAGTATACAATGTTGAGAACATTCTCAACATAGCAAACAACACATATCTTAAAACATGCGAAAACAATCACAATGTTGAGATCATTCTCAACAAAAACATCACATAACAAAATATACGAACATAATTTATATAGCAAAAATCATCAAACCATGCTGATGATTTAAAACATAAATATCTAGAGATATCCAATCACGGATACCCAACAACAAAACTAAATGTGTCTAGGAGATCAAAAATAAACAAGGATGTAAACACATCCAAAACAAGATTGTGTCCAACACAATACATAAACCTTAAATAAAATTGTTTTTGATAATACATCATAGTTTCTTCTTCCCCTTTGCCTTAGCCACGGACTTTCCAGCCTTCTCCCCTTCAGCACCATCATCATCAGCAGCAGCAACATCTACTCCCCCTTTTTGTGTAGAAAGAGTTCCCCGAAGTGCTTGACGAAGCTCAACCATTGCATTGGTGAGCACTGTGCTTTGATGAATCAATGAATCCATCTGTGAAACATAGGAACTTAAAACCTGCACAGAAATTGTCATCAAGTGCGAGGAAGCACTTGCTATATCACTTCCTGAAATAGGAGGAGAGAGTGCACAATCTGCAGCAACATCCTGCCCAACATCCCTTGATGTAGCTGTTGAACTTCGACCGAAGGTATAAGGGAGATCAATTACACGATCTTCATTCCCTTTGGGCTTGATGATAGATAGTTTCAGTTTCAGTAACTATCTTCTTCTTATTTGGCTTCACACCTTGGTCAACTAGGAGGGCATAGACGAGATAGGGAAACGGTAAAATGCTGGCGGTGTTTGTCTTTGCAGCCGACTTCAACATGCAATCAAAAATGTATTCTCCGAGATTGAAGGGGATTTTTGTGCCAAGATTAAAGAGCAAGATAGCTTGATCAACAGTGAGGACTGAAGTATTGGTGGTGGGTAACCAATTACACACAATCAATTTGTGTAAAACAGAGTAGAAAAATGTGAGCTTAGAAGTGGAAATTTTGTTAGTCCACTTAGTCACCAGACCACCAGTAACAGTCCCAACAACATCATAAATTAAGTCTAGGCTAACAATATCAGAATCATTACCCAGACCCAAGAATTTGTTGATCAGCATAGGGTTAAAAACATAGATTTTATCGCGCATATAAACCTCTCCAAATTTGCTCTTAGACTTATCACCCATCTCAGGAGACACATTCTCATAAAATTCAGCAATAACATCAGGTTCAAAAGAAGACAATTTAGTAACAGATTTCCAGAGACCCCTCTCTTTCAAGAAAACATCTACCCCATACTTCTTAAAACTAAGCACGTTAATTTGTTTTTCGACTCGCATGGGACGAAGAATGATATTTTTATGAAGATTTTTAGCATGCTGAGAATAGAATGTCTTACTGAATGCAGAGGAAACATCATGTGGGGAACCTGGGGGATATACGGGTTCAAAGTCAGCAGAATCAGCATCATCTTTGACATCGGCTGAATGAGTGGGAGATGGAGAGACTATCTCCTTGGCTGTGTCGGAGGAGACCATTTCTTGTGAAGAGGTGAGAGAGAGTTCCTTCTTCTTAGGGCCAGATGTGGCGCCCTTTTTCCCTTTTCCTTTCAAAGTTTATCCTGAAGTCGCAGGCTTGGCAGGAACATCGTCCTCTGGTATCGCAGAAAGAGGCTCCTCTTGTTGTTCACCCTCAACTTCCACATCACCAACAGTTTTGTCTGGAGAATTTTTAGGGGGATTCTCTTCATCCTCGGACTCATCTTTCAAAGACCTTGCTGGTTTTACTTCCAATTTCAGAGTTCTTCTTGCCTTTTTGCTCGAACCCTCACCGGCCTCTTCCTTGACAGACCCTTGTTGGCCATGAAGTCATTTTGACTTGCGAGTAGGGCCACTCTTCTTTTTCTCGGCAAGAGCTTGAGTGTGGAGCTCCAAATCTGGGTCGATAGGGTTTTCTTCAGCACCAGGACTTATGTGTTGGAGAGGAGTGGGGTTTAGCACCAGTATGGAGTCAGGAACTTTGACTTCTTCCATGGTAGTGTCTGCATGTTCCGTTGGAGGAGATGAGGGTTTGTCGGACTCCGATTTAGGTCCTTCTGGAGTGAGTTCGACTGTTGCAGTTACTGCGGGAGTGGATGTAGCAGAAGGTGTGATAGCTGATGTTCCAGCAGGACCAGAGACAGAAGATGGAGTGCACATAGTCTTCTCAAACATTTGTTTCATCATTTCAAACATGGCAGAGATATCCTTGGGTTCCGCCATTAATATTCTGAAAAAAAAAACTTGAAGAAGCGAGAAACCAAGAGTGGGAGACGAAGAGGCTTTAAGAGAAAGAGAGAGAGTGAGAGTAATAAAGAAAGTTTTCAAAAATGGGTTGATATATCTCTTCACCCTCAAAAATCAGAACAGACCTCTGTCACATCACCCACTGTTTCGATTTTCCTTATCAAGAAAAATAATTAAATAAAACAGAATTAGTGGATAGAGATACACCATATCAAAACATGTATTTATCACAAAAATTCAAAAAGTGAATCTTTATAGGTCCCAAAATAGTTTTTGTTTTCTTTTTTTTCTTTTTTTTTGTATATAAAAGAATAAAAAGACGGAATCCATATACATAACAAATATAATTCTAGGCATATATTTTCTGAAGAATATGGTTTCTCTGCAATCTTGCACAAAACATCAGCTACAACATTTACAAACAATGAATGAAATAAACCTAAAATTTTTATAGTTTACCTTTTTAAGGTCAAGGGTATTTCATTCATAAACACAGATACATAATTTCAAGTAGCTGATAGTTTTAAATTACGAGCTGATAAACCATAATTTCATTAAGAAAACCTTTGAATTTTACTTAAAATAAAACTAAAAGGACTAACAAGATAAACAACTGATGTTGATAAAAACAAACTCACATTGAGTTCAACATCAGTAAACATAAAGATCTAATTAAACAGAGCACATTCCAAGAGAATTTCTCAAGGCAGAAAATCTCTCAAAATCAAGGGGCTTGGTAAAAATATCCGCTGTTTGGTTCTCAGTGGATATATACTTGATGTTTATGATCTCCTTTTCCACCAAGTCTCTGATAAAGTGATGGCGAATGTCGATGTGCTTAGTGCGTGAATGTTGAACTGGATTCTTAGATATTTCAATAGCACTGGCATTATCACATAGCAAGGTAAGTTATGAGCTTGTCATGCCATAGTCCTTCATCATTTGGTTCAACCAGACCAACTGAGCACAACAACTTGCAGCTGCAACGTATTCAGATTCAACTGTTGACAAGGAGATGTAATTTTGTTTCTTGCTTGACCAAGACACCATATTGCTCCCCAAAAAGAAGCAACCACCACTTGTGCTCTTCCTATCATCAACATCGCCTGCCCGGTCTGAATCACTGTATCCAATAAGACTGGTGTGTGTATCTTTACAATACCTGATTCCAATATTGACTGTACCAGCAACGTATCGAATTATTCTTTTGACAGCTTTCAAGTGAGACTCATTGGGTTGAGCTTGGTATCTAGCACATACTCCAACACTGAACATGATGTCAGGTCTGCTGGTAGTCAAGTAGAGCAAGCTTCCAATCATTCCTCTATACATTGTTGGGTCAACATTGACTCCAACATCGTCTTTGCTCAGTTTTTCAGAGGATCCCATTGGTGTCTTCATGGGCTTTGCAGCTTCAAGACGAAGCGCTTGATCAAATTTTTGGCATACTTGCTTTGGGATGTAAAAATCCCATCTTTATCTTGCTTGATTTGGAGACCAAGAAAGTAGGCCAATTCACCGACCATGCTCATCTCAAATGTGTTGCACATTGCATCAACAAACTCACTGAGGAGATTAGAACAAGTGGATCCAAATACAATATCATCAACATAGATTTGTGCAACAGTGATGTGTTTATGAATCCTTTTGATAAACAATGTTTTATCAACTACTCCTCTTGAAAAGCCAAAGTCAATTAAAAACTCCGTAAGGCGAGCATACCAAGCTCTAGGAGCTTGTTTAAGCCCATACAAAGCCTTGTGTATTTCAACACATGGTTTGGTTTTTCATGACATTCAAAGCCTTTTGGTTGTTCAACATAGGCTTCCTCATTCAAAATGCCATTCAGAAAGGCGCTTTTGACATCCATTTGATGCAATGTAAATCTAATGTGGCAAGCAATGACAAGTAGGAGATGGATAGACTCTATTCTAGCAACAGGAGTGAATGTTTCATCATAGTCTATTCCTTCTACTTGTGTATAACCTTGTGCCACTAGCATGGCTTTGTTTCTAACCACATTCCCAGACTCATCAGTCTTGTTTTTAAAAATCCATTTAGTTCATATTACATTTTTATTTTCAGGCCTTGGAACTAATTCCCACAAATTATTTCGAACAAACTGAATCAGCTCATCATGCATTGCTTCTACCCAGAATTCATCGTTTAATGCTTCTTTGACATTTTTAGGTTCAACACTGGATAGAAAGCATAAAATGGATACAAGGTTAATAACTGATGACATGCAAACCTGTTTAACCAATTCAGCAACATTGGCTGAGCTCTTTGTTCTAGTTTTGACTCCTTGAGATCCATCACCGATGATTTGGGAATTTGGGTGATCTCTTTTGATTCTCCTTGGAGGATCACGTCTTGGTTCATACTGAGCCAGTGGAAGTTGTTCATCATCACTTTCAGATGAGGAGTTTGAATCGTGTGTCTGGGGTGATGTTGATTCATTCACTGACGGAGAAGAAACATTGGTTTTGACATCAGGACTTTTCATAGGACTTTTGTCAGTGTTATTGGACTCCTTGTCGGCAACATCTGGTTCATGTAAGAGAAATAACACATCATCTTCTTCAGTTCTTGTCGCCAGAACTGCAAGATCATCAAACACAACATTGACAGATTCTTGTACGACCTTAGTTCTTAGATTAAGAACCCGATATGCTCTGCTGTTTTGAGCATATCCCAAGAACAGTCATTTGTCACTCTTGGAGTCAAACTTTCCAAGGCGATCTCTGTCATTTAGGATGTAACAGACATATCTAAACACATGAAAATATTTGATATTTGGTTTTCTCTCTCTTAGAAGTTCATATGGAGTCTCCTTTCTTCATGGTCAAAGATAGACTCTGTTTCTGATGTGACATGCTATGTTAACAGCTTCAGCCCACAGCTTCTTTGAAAGCCCTTTAGCCTGTAATATTGCACATGACATTTCCTGCAGAGTTCGATTCTTTCTTTCCACTACTCCGTTTTGTTGTGGAGTTTTGGGAGCTGAATACTCATGGAGTATTCCCTTCCTTTCAAAAAAATCATCGAATGCAGCATTCTCAAATTCTCTTTCATGATCTGTTCTTATGCATGCAATGTTGGTGTCAAATTGCAGACACATTGTGCGGCAGAATCTTTTGAAGACCTTGAAAGTTTTAGATTTTTCCTGCAAAAATTCAACCCAAGTATACCTTGAGAAATCATCAACAATGACAAGGATGAAACTCTTACCAGTCATACTTTTTTTATCGACTGGTCCCATGATGTCCATGTGTAAGAGTTGAAAACATCTTGTTATTTGACAACCACCCAGGCTTTTGTGAGGAATTCTGGTTTGTTTTCCCTTTTGGCAGGCACCACATACAACATCATGATCAACATTCAGTTTTGGTAGGCCACGAACAGCATTAGACACAATCAGCTTTTTAAAATTTACCATGCTCACATGACCGAGTTTTTGATGAATTAACTTTGTTTCATCATTTACAGTCATGTTGCAGGTTTCATCTTTGTCAGCATGGTAGCAATTGTCAGATGCACGGCTCCAAACATTATGCATTTGTCATGTTTGTCAAACACTTCACAAGTATTTTTGTCAAACTTGACATGCATACCATCGTCACAAAGTTGACTAATACTGATCAAATTGGTCGTCAATCCTTCAACATGTAGGACATTCTGAAGCTTAGGAAAATGTTTGACATTTAATATACCTTTTCTAACTATTTTTCCTTGAGCTCCTCCTCCGTAACTGAGTTTGCCTTTGTTTGTAGTGTTATATTGTTCAAGAAACTCCTTATTACCTGTTATGTGTCGAGAACATCCACTGTCGAAGTACCATGTTCCAGTAATGTTGGCCTTCAGGGATGTGTACACAACATTGCATGTAACCTTCATCTTTTTGGACTTCTTCAGATTCTTGTTCCTAGATGTGATCCCTGATGTTGTTCTTCCAGTTGCAACATCATCGTGAAACTTGAAGCTATGTGGTTTGATATGTCCAGGCTCCTGACAGTAATGGCACACATATTTCCACACCTTTGAGCCCTTGCATTGCTTCTGATCATCAACTTCAACATTGTTCCTTGTAGTCGTGCTTGAGTTGTTACCTTTCACAAACTGAACAACATTGTTGTTTGAGAAAGACATGGAGGATTTATTAGAGATTCCCAATCCAACTCTATCTGTCTGTCCCAATGTTAAGGCTTCATTTAGGACATTAGTTCCTTGATTCCACTTCTGAAATGTTCTTGAGGTGTCCTCCACTTTCTTCTTTAGTTTGCTGATTTCAGCATCACTCCTGGTAAGTCTAATTTCCAGACTTACAACCTTTCCTCTTAGAAACTGGTTTTCTTCCATGAGAAATCTCAGCTCTTTTGATTGAGTTGTCCACTGAGTGCAGACTTCATTCACAACATTGTTGAGTTCTTGAAGTGAGGGAGTAGGTTATTCTTCATGCGGATCATGTTCTCTGATTTCAGAAGCCTGATTGAATTCATCCAGAAGAGTCATTTCATACCAATTTGTCGTATTGGGTGAAATCTCAGTAGCTTCTACTTCAACATCTGGAAGAACTTCATCTTCAACTTCACATTTTTCAATGTCAAGTTCATCAAGTTCATTCAGAGCATCAATAATCTGATCATCATCTTCCATGACATTGATGAACAACACTCTCTGATCTAAATCATGTTCAGCATCAGAATCATCACTGAGAACATCATTAAAATTATTTCTTTATCTTCTTCGTGTTGTTGGACATTCGTTTGAATAATGTCCATACCCATAGCATGCTCTACATTGAACTGAATCAATGTCTTTCCCAATGTCAGCAACTTCCTTCTTGACATTTGATCTTCCAGAATTTGATGTTGATGAGGACGGAGAGTCAAACAGCCGTCGAGGTTTGATATTTGGAGGGCTTTTCTTCATAGAACGAACCAGTGAGTTGAACTTCTTTGTCAGGAGTGCAACGCCTAATTCTCTTCCTCATTGATTTCCTAAAGACCGTCAACATCATCATGAACATCAGATGACACCGTTGTTGTCTGGAAAGCATTTTCCCTTGAAGTTGAGTTTGCTTTCTGATTTTGCAGGTTCATCTCAAAGGTTAGCAAGATGCTGACTGCTTTACTCATACTCATGGTTCCTACATCATGTGCTTCTTCAATCGCAGAAATTTTCATATTGAATCTTTCTGGGAGAGTTCGAAGCAACTTGCTAACCATGTTCTCATTAGAGATTGGACTCCCAAGAGTGGTAGATTGATTTGAGATCTCACATAATTTTTCAGCATAAGATGAAATAGTTTCATCTTCAAACATGCGCAAATTTTCAAATTTTGATGTGAGCAACCTCAGTTTGGTCTTCCTAACACTGGCAGACCCTTCACAATGTTCCTAAAGAATGGTACATGCTTGATATGCAGTAACATAATTGCAAATCATTTTGAAGCATGGAACATCGACTGAAACAAAAATCGCATTCAGAGCGCGAGCATTAAAATTTGAGATTATTCTCTCATCATTTGTCCATTGAGATTCTGGAGTTAACAC
Organism: Perilla frutescens; assembly: GCA_026008535.1. Lineage (NCBI taxonomy): Eukaryota > Viridiplantae > Streptophyta > Magnoliopsida > Lamiales > Lamiaceae > Perilla > Perilla frutescens. The sequence goes on from BRKX01000005.1 coordinate 19,271,491, forward strand.
AAAATCTTCATTCGGACCTTCCATCCTAGGAGGGCTCCATTCTTCAATCACTGCCATCCATGCTCTTTCATTCATAGATTTGATGTAAATCTTCATTCGAGATTTCCACATGACATAGTTACCACCATTGCTATCTAGAGCAGGAGGACGACATTGATTAATCTGAATATCCATCACAGATTTCAAGCAACACCGGATCGAGTACTTAGTGTGTCAAGTACCGGCTCTGATACCACTTGTTAGAATTTGTTGCCTAAAACAATGTGAATTACGGATGTAAATTACAAAGTTAAATGTATTGTTGAAGCTAGTGTTACCACATTACCTTCAACATGCAGCGGAAATGTAAACAGAACTTTGCATAAAATAAGTTTTAAATCACACTCCTTACGGTGTGTGATTGCCTCAAGGTAAAATTCACTATCACAAGTGAAATACAAAAACAATGCTGATGTAGTCTCGGTTCACTCCCTTGACAACACAGCATAAAACATACAGAGGACTATCCTAGCTTCACTCACTCGAATAATCACTCAAAAACAAACCTATCTAAACACATAGATAGATTACAATCAGTCACTCTAAATCCTAGACTTCTCAAAGTTGACTATCTAACCTATACACACAACTGGAATGAAAGTCTCCAGCTGATTGGGACGCTAGGCAGATGTCGAGGAAGATGTCTTGGATTTCAGAGATGACACTAGATGCAAGATTCAGAACTTCTCACAAACCACGGTGATAACCTGCTTGCATAAATGATTTTAAGATCTAAGGAGACCTTAAATACTTCTTCCATCTTGTATTGGCAGTTGCTTCACGGTCCTAGAGCACTTGGACTTGAATCAACCGCCTTCCACTACCCATTGCTGAAGTGGACTTGAGATAACCGTCTTCTGTATTGTGTGGCACACGTTCTTCAACATCGTGCAATAGTAGCGGTTACTCCAGTGACCTACGATCTCCTGCAACAGTTAGTGTCCAAGAAGGAGTGGGAACATCACGTCCCTATGAAATCCGGAACAGATTTTGACCAAGTCAAAATCAATCATTATCCACGTTTTAATTCAAAATAAAATATCTAATAAATCCCTAAAAATGTGGAAAATGATATGTGACAAAAATCACAATTTATTCAGATTAATTTAAAATAAATTAATCCAAAATACTATGAAATGATAAGGTTAACATCCGAGTCTTATACTCAATGTGACGAGAATGACGGAACATCATTAGATATGACATTGATTGCGATGTTATCAACACGTCATACTCAACAGATATAAACATAAAATTCGTAACATTTCGGTTTTTCAATAAAACCGACCTAACTGAACCGATTACTTCGATTTTGGTTTGGTTCGGCGTTCACCCTCAATTCGGTCAGTTTTGGTTTATAGATTTTCAGTTTGAGAGTTTCGATTCGATTTGGTTTGGTTTGGACTAAATGCTCACCCTTAGCCCTAGGGTAGGTCAAGTGGGCCGCAGGCCAGAGCCAACATTTTTTTGGGTCCCATAAATTGAAAAATAATAATTATATAAGTCTTACAAAATATATATTAGTTAACACGTGTTTGCTAATAAGCATGTCAATTTAAAAAATTAGTACGACTTAATTAATTTGGCATGATGTGGAAACATTTTCTCTAGTATACAATAAGCAACTTGTAATGCAGTAACAACATACAATGGATGAAACGAAACAAATATTACCGAAGTAAATAATGTAATATTTGGTTTAATAAATTATGTAATAAATATTATGTATCTTAGCTATTAACATATAGATAACATTGAAAATCGTGAATACATTTTAAATAAATTAAGTTGCTAACCAAGTTTAAATTATGAGGCCGAGGTTGATCTAATAATAATGAGTTAGTACAATTTAAACAGTATTGCTGGACATGTTAAAATTATTAGACTAATATAACTGGTTCAAACTATTTAGTTAATATAACATTGAAATTTTGCTAAGAAGTTAACATTGATTAGCTAATGCGGCAATAAAAAAAAAGTAACTATATATGAAAATATTGGAGACGAAAATGTTGGATTAATAAAAATAAAATGGTGGAGGCAAGACTGGCAAGTTCAAAAAATGATTTGAATATTTAAGCTGCCAAAATAATGATGGAATGATAAATGGAGAATCTATATTATATCTAAAAGTAAGATAGTCACCTTTAATAGTAAGTCTATTAATCAACTATCCATGCTCGAAACAAAGTTCTAGTATGATAAATGTACCATTAAAAAATATCATTTTGAATAATTCTTTTTAATATCATCAATATCTTTCTTTCACAATAACCTGATAATTAATCTAAAGTACAATTAAGAGTTGTGGAAACAGTCTATCTCAGGGTGCAAGCAAATGATAAAATTGGCGGGGTCGGGCCAGCCCGTTTTGACAACTCTAAATATCATCAATATTTTCTTTCACGATTATTTATTAATGAAAGTGTTAGTTACTTACAAAAATTCATGAATTGAATTTTCTAAATGTTGTTTGCACTTTTTCAAAATTTAGAATAATAAAAATAAAGTGAAATAAACTTCAAAATACACGAGGAAAAAAAATCTTAGGATCCATTTTTATGACATGACCATCGACCTCCGAAATGTGAGCGCCGACCTTGATTTTTAGTTATGCCAACAACTACTACAACATATGCTTCTATATGAATTTTTTAACACGGAATTTAATTAATTTTAATGAATGACTTTGCGATAACTTTTAATTACGATTTTGCTTTAAATATTTTACTTTTTCATTAATTTTATTTAATTATATGTCTAGATTAAATATTTAATAATAATACAACTTATAAAATTTAAGAGTAGTATAACATAAAAACTTAAAATTGATTAAATTTACAATAAACTGATAATTAATCTAAAGTACAATTAAGAGTTGTGGAAACCGTCTGTCTCAGGGTGCAAACAAACGATATGCAGAACTCAGGGTGACACTATGAAAGGAAAGTTTTTAATTATATATATATGACTTTGGTTTATTTTCTTCAACACAATTCAAAAAGCAGACTAAAGGTGACGCTTTTCCATTCCAATCCAATAATAATAAAAATTGATGGTATCCACGTTGTCTTCAGTTATTTTTTCATTAATTTTATTTAATTATATGTCTAGATTAAATATTTAATTATAAGACAGCTTATAAAATTTGAGAGTAGTATAACATAGAAACTTAAAATTGATTAAATTTTCAATAACCTGATAATTAATCTAAAGTACATTCACCAGTCAGCTCCAAGTCTTCTTCTACGAACTCTCTTTATCAATTTTATTATTCTTTGAAGCTTCAGATAAGAACATCTGAGATTAATTCGAGATCCATGGCAGCAGCTTACGCAACTCTCGTTTCTGTTTTGAATGATTTGGAGGATATCCAGAATCATCCCATTCATTTCTTTTCTTTTGACGACAAGCAGATCCAATCTCTCTTCCAGATCGTCACTTTCTTGATCGACTTCATGGAGGCTATGATAATTGTTACGACCCCAGCAAAGAAGCTGCTCAACTGTAATACCCCGTAAAATAATTACTACTTAATTATAGTTAATTGTTGAAATTACTATTTAGTATAGTAATTTCCAATTAGATTAGGGTCGAAAGTATCCGTTAAGTTCCATGAATTTCAAGGTCAATTAATCCCCGTAGGTGGGTTAATTTTTCCAGTTAGGGTTTAAATCCCCTTTTCAGTTATGGAAAACCGGAATTGGAATTTCAGATAAATTCAATTCATATTCTTTTAAATTTGCGGTGTGTGGTTGTCGTGAATTAGATACTCCGATGAATATTTACAGGACTGGGAGAATCAGAGATTCTCTAGTCATTAGTGTTTAAATTCAGATAATTTAAACAGGGTGATTTAAAATCCAAAAGAATTAGATATTCTCTAGTTCGGATGTTTTAATGGTCGAAAAATTAAAACCAATATTTCAAAGTGGTGTTTTAAAAATCAATAATTTTAAATAAACTATTGTTTTTAAGTAAGTGAATTATTTTAACAATATTGGATAAGTTCGGGATTTTTCCGAAGACAAAAAATATCACGATAACCGAACAACCGGTATTTTAAATCGGATATATTTTTTGGTCAATTCCCAAAGCATGGGAGGCCATACCTCTCCCATGCCTCCACCATGCCACCTCACGTCTCTTACCCCCCCCCCCCCTCCAAGTCAACCAAAATGTACAATGAAACTATAGATAGGTACTATATATATTATATGTATATATTATGGGAGAAAGAGATTAACAAACATAATCTTTCAAATTCCTCCACAATTTTTTCGAGAGAAAGAGGGACAAAATAGCCACTCTGCCTTGCTTCACCTTCACCACCCTTTATCATCTTCCATTCACTTCATTTTCTACACATCTTCAAGAGGGAAGGAGAGTAGAAGTGACATCCATAATCAAAGCTTGATCCCACCATCTTCAACCTCCTAAAGCTTCCCTCCATTGTTTTTGAAAGGTATTTTGAAAACCATGAAGTTATATATATATATATATAGGTTTGATATTGTATTGGAAATCATGCCTTAAGTTTTTGAAGCATGTTAGATGGTAGAAATGAGTTGGTTTATGTTGCAAAATTTGTTAAGATATTATGAAGCATGGTGTAGTGTTTTTTTTTGTGTTCAAAGTATGTTAGATGTTTATGGGTTCAATAGTACTTAAAGACATGTTTGAGATGAGGATTGGTGTGTTAAAATGCATGTTTTCGAAGATATAGGAAGGTTTGTGATGTTTTGTTTAAGTTCGCGCATTCGCGCGCGCGGGTCGGCAGTTTTGCCACACTTCGGTAAAACGAGCATAACTCCCTCGTTAGATGTCTTATTGAGTCACCGTACATTTTTCCGGAAACTAAACTTAAGTGGCTTTCCAATGGTATAGGTCTCATTCTCTAATTCGTTCTGAGTAAATTATGAAATATCGGCAAAGCTGGGTCATGTTTCGGTTTTCATGAAGTCATGGCAGTTCTGCCACCTTTTAGTAAAACGGGTATATACGTTTCATTTGTTATCATATTAAGCCACTGTAAATTTGTAAAAATTCTAGACTTCCATGGCTTTCTAATGGTATATATCTTAGTCCGTAACTCTTCCCGAATCGATCGTGAAAAATCTTCAAAGTTAGGTCACGAGTTTGTTTTCAGAAATTCTGGCAGTTCTGCCACCTTCTAGTAAAACGGTCATAACTTTTTCGTTAGTTATCGTCTTGAGTAACCGTAAATTTAGGCGTAAACTAGACTTCTGTGGCTTTCCAACGGTGTATGTCTTGTCCCCTGCACCTTAGCGAGTCAAAACAGAAAATTCTGCAAAGTTTATCGTTGTGCAGAATGTTGTTCAATCTAAGCTTAATGTTGATCTTGTTTTTAGAATCAACTTGCGATGGATGTTGAGGTATTTTTGACACCTTAAATGATGTCGATGTATGTCTTTAGACGGTTAAAAACTAGGGTCAAGATTAACCCTTAAGCAAAAGAAAATTTAGAACGGATACTAGACCCTAATAGGCCTTCAATTTCATGTTGAGTCCAACAACGTATTTGGTTCAACATACTCACAATTTATGTTAACTCTATGAAGGCGAGCTGTCCAGTGTAAGATAAAGTACGAGGAGGAACTTTTGCTGCAGTTCAAGTGTTAAAATATCGGTGAAAGGTGGGCTTTCTTTTCAACGGACTCTTAGTCCAAATAATGATTTGAGTTTTTACTCATCTGCAGTTAATTATTTCTGATGCAAATAAATGATTGTCATGCATAAAATGTTTTGTTTTGTATGATATCCTTATCCTTATTTAGATAGCTCGCAAGGGGCTTTCTAACTCTTAAATCGATCAGGTCTCGTGCTAACTTAGCGTGTTAACCGAGGTTAGTGTACACTTAAGTCGGTGATATTAGGAAGAGGAAAAGGCTGAGCGGAGCTATTCCTGACTAAGACATCGACGATGCTAAATGTGCGTGGAAAAGGCTGAGCGGAGCTATTCTTCGGCATTTAGTTATGTTAAGCGTTCGAGGGAAAAGGCTGAGCGGAGCTATTCCCCGACGTTCGTGGAAAAGGCTGAGCGGAGCTATTCCTCGACTTTCAGTGGGATATGGATGATCATACAACAGAAAAGAGCGTCAATGACATAAAATGATTTAGTAAAACATAGGGCCTTTTTAGATAAAACCCCTATGTGTTTACTCAGATGCATGACAAGAAAATGAGTTTCAGTTCAAAAATATTTTTGGCAATGTGTTCACTGAGTACCCTTGTACTCAGCCCTGCATGTTTGTTTTTAAATGTGCAGGTTGAGCTGGTGTGGAAGGGAGAAGTGCTGAGAGTGGAGTTCTTTTTGGTACAAGGCTCAGATGACCTTGTATTACTATTATTAATATTATTGTCTTTCTTTTGCTTCCGCAACTCAGTTATATCACAAGTTCAACATTTCAGCTTTTGTTCTAGACGAGTTCCATAACTCGATAATCAATTAAGTACTGTTATTATTCTATCTCTTGTGAGTACTTAAAGTTAGTTCAGAATTCGAGCTCACAGCAATTATCGTTCCTGGAATACAGTAGTTCCTTTTTTTATTTAAATTATTTCCGGTTCGCGCCTTGATCCATCCTTTATTGGGATCGAGTCATGCCAGTCACACTTCATATTAATCAGATATTAATTTGGGGTCGTGACAGAGTGGTATCAGAGCGTTTTTGCTCTGAGCTCTAAGTTCTTTCAGTTCAGTCTAAGATTGTTCCTTAGACTATTCAATGATCAGTTAACAATTCTCAGCACTCCCCTCACATCAGTCTCAACTAAAGAAAGAAAGGTATGTGATTGTCAAAATTACAGTATTCAAATAGGCCATTCAGATAATGGCGAGATTTTGAAAATCTTTCAGTTTAGGCTATTCAGATAATAGCAAAGTTATAAAAATTTCCAGTTAAGCCATTTTTATAATGGTGAGATTTTTATAAAGAGTATTCAGATCAGGCCATCCAGATGTTGGCAAAATTTTTATAAAATCATTCAGATCAAGCCTTTCGGAAGTGGCGATTTTATAAAAATTTCGGTAAGACCATTCAGATAATGGCATGGTAAGACCAATCAGATATTGGCAAAATTTTTGCATCAGAAAAAGTTTTTGAAAGCCCTTTATGTTTAAAAGAGTTTCAATTATTTTTATTTCGTTGAGGCAAGCTCACGATGTATCAGTTAAGTAGGCACCCAAGGTTGCCAGATTGCAGCAGTGCAGTTTAGATAATTGCAAAGTTCCATTAAGTCAGACTTTAGATAAGTCGGGCTTTTTCACGATCAGACTTCAGATAAGTCAAGTTGCTTCATGAATTTAAGCCTCAGAGAACATAGAGGAATTTAGAGGAATCTAGATTGCCTTAGTTCCCTTTAAGTTGGCTTTCATTTAAGTAAAGACTCAGTCAGTGGAACCTGATGAAGAAATTCAGCAAGTTCAAGAAAAAGGACAAGTTTCAGAATCAGATCCAGTTTCAGGAGGCATGATGATCAGGGATTCCAGTTCCAGTAGCTGATGCATCAAGTCCTCGTTTCGGTAAGGTTTGCGAATTAGCGTTTCGAAACCTCGAACCGAATTTATTTTGAGTCAGCGTCTCAAAATAAATTGGTCCAGAAACCTTCAAGATAGAATCTTGAAAATTTTAGTTCGAGTCAGCGTCTCGAACTAGATCCTTCAGAAATTTTACTTTTCGAGTCAGCGTCTTGAAAAGGGTAACCTCAAAATTTCTATCTCGAGTTAGTGTATCGAGGTAAAACTCCAGTATTTGAGTCAGCATCTCAAATAGTGAGTTCAGGGTTTTCAAGTCAGAAACTTGAAAAGTAGCCAGGAGATTTCTATTTCAAGTTAGCATCTTGAAATAGAGTTTAAGAGTTCAAGATTTTCCAGCAGAAGTTTCAAAAGTCGATCGGGGATGTTTAAAGGAGTTAAGAACAATCGAGTCAGTGTCTCGAAATTGGACTTAGAAATGTTCTAAGTCAAGGAGTTTGTCAGTAAGAACTCATTTCAGTGCGAAGTTGACTGTGGAAATTTTTCTTCTATTCTTTTCCTCGGTTAGGGAGTCATAGTGCCGTTGTATATGTGTGTTCAGATGTGTCTATATAAAAGAGTTTCTCATGAGAATCCTTCTTTATATTTCAGATGGCAGGCATGAGATGCACGGCACGGAAGAGTGTACCCCATACTATATCTGTAGCACAGTACATCATATGGTTCAGGACCTGTAAGCCAGAGAGCGGGGAGACCTTAGCAGGGTTCTTGTCACGCTACCATGAGCTATGGTTGCATGCGAGGCTCAGTGATGTGGAGGGTATCCATCGTCTGCTTAGAGTGCTTCCACTGTTGTGGCGTGGATGGGCGTCAGAGGCTTCATACTATTACATATGCCAGCACTCACAGACTTTTGAGCTGATGGTGAATTTGCCTGAGTTTATCGCCCTACTCATGCACCAGTACCTTACTCAGCGTGTACCTCCTCCAGGCCCATATGCTCAGATGCACAGCTATCTTCTCAGGGATGAGCCACCTAGGGGAGTTTACGACCGTCTTATTCCTCCTCTTTTTGAGCCACAGGCAGTACCACCTCCAGAGCCAGCAGTACGGCTGGACACTGATCTCCTGCCCCATCAGGGATGCAGCCATGATCAGGAGGCGGGACCGTCACGAGTGAGGCGAGCAGCCTCAGGAGACGCAGATGACGAGCTTCCTCCCAAGAAGCGTCAGGCGGTGGCAGATTCTCCAGAGAGGACCATAGAGGTTGTGTATGAGGTACCCTGCCAGAGAGCTGAGGAGGGAGGTGCAGCAGCTGCAGACGGTCTAGTACTGGTGGTAGGAGAGGAGTCAGATAAGGAGGAGTCAGAGGAGGAGGAGCCCTCGGAGGCTTCACAGGCAGAGGATGGAGATGGCTCTCAGAGGATCCAGGATGGTCGGTCGGCCAGTAGCTCGTCCGACTAGTTTAGCTTTTGTACTATGCTGGCGTATTTTGTATCAGGATAATCTATTTTGCTATGTACATTACAGTAGTTGAATGTTTCCCTAGAGGACCATTCTTGGGACTTAGGCATCCCCATTTTTGAGACAGAAATGCGTTAGCTTGTAAGCATTCTGTCATCCAGGCATGGTTGGTTTTTGTAGCACCCATGCAGTAGAAATGTACTGGTAAGACCTCATTGGAGGCAATTTTCCTGATGTATATATATTTAAGCCCAAAAGGGCTGTTGATCTATGCTTTAAAGTTCTAAAAGTGTTCTAGAGGGAGAAAATAGGCCTAGAGGGAGACCTCCAAGGCAAGGAAGGCAGGAAAGAGTGGAGGAAGAACGACAAGAAGAAAACGAGGAACAAAGAGAGCAGACACCTCCCCCACCTCCACAGCGCATAATTGAGGAGCTTTTTCTGCGATAGAACCCTCCATCATTTGATGGAGCAGGAACCCCGGCCGATGCTGAGGCGTGGATCCGAGCAATGGAGCGGATTTTTAATTTCCTCCGCTGTGATAACCAGGAGCGACTCTCCTGTGTAGCATTCCAGTTAACCAGATCTGCAGATTTCTGGTGGGAGTCTAGAAGGAGGACTATGACTTCGGAACAGCTTGATGTTTACACATGGAAACAGTTCAAAATTGGATTTTATGACAAATACATTCCTAAGACGTTTAGAGTCAAGAAGGAAGTAGAGTTTCATACTCTGAAACAAAGGAAGATGTCTGTCACAGAGTACGAGTGAGTATTCTGTGAGTTATCACGTTATGCACCTCTTCAGGTAGATACTGATGAGAAGATGGCATCTAAGTTCAGATCAGGACTGAGGCATGAGATTGCTATGTCTTTGGCAAGTCGGGAAGACCTAACCTATGCTGAGTCGTTGAATAGGGCATTGGACATCGAGGCAGTAATGCCTGAAGAAAGAAAGGCCCCAGTATCAGCTCCAGTACCTACTTCAGCACCAGCACCAGCCAGAACTCCATCATAGAGTTTCCAAGGGAAGAGGAAGTGGAATGATGGAGGTAACCAGAACAAGAACCAAGGCTACAGAAAGCCTTGGCAGGGAAATAGGCAGCAGGGCCAGCAGGGTGCCCTTGCTCAGGGAAGAACAGCACCATCACAACCCAACATTCCTCTATGCTCAAGGTGCAACAAAAGCCACCAGGGCATGTGTCAGGCTGGCAACACGGGTTGCTATAACTGTGGCCGGAGGGTCACTATGCAAGGAATTGCCCGAAGACGCAACAAAGATGGAACCCTCAACAACTTAAGGCCTTGCAGGCATCGGGGCAACAAAGTCAGCAACCCCAGCAACAACAATATCAGCAGCAGCAGTAGAGGCAGATGCAACCAGGAAATCCCAGGTCTTATGCAATGAACCCCAGTTCCTCTGGGAAAGGGAAGCAGAAAGGTAATCTTGCAGGTATGGGCAAACTTCATAGCATGCCTTTAGTTGTTTTATTTGATACTGGAGCATCGCACTCCTTTATTTCATCAGCATGCTGTGATAAGTTAGAGCTTAAAACTGAACGAGCTAGTCATAAGAAAAAGATTTTAACACCAACTGGTGGAACCATGACTACGACTCATTTTTGCTCGAACATAGAAATAGACTTGGGAACAACTAGGATTAAGGCTGATAATCTTAGTGTTCTACCGATGTGGGATACCGACGTAATCCTAGGAATGGATTGGTTGTCAGAAAATCATGCCACGATCCTATGCAGCGAAAGGAAGATATCATTCCAAGTTCCAGGAGAAAAGCCAACAAGTTTCCACGACATAGAAATGGGAAAGTTCACTCCAATGATTTCAGCACTGCAGGCCAAGAAGATGATCAAGAGAGGAAATCAAGCTTTCCTGGTTTATCTGAACAAGATAGATGATATAGAGAGGGCAATGGAAAATGTTCCCGTTGTGCAAGAGTTTGCAGATATTTTTCCAGAAGAATTGCCAGGATTGCCTCCGAACCGGCAGGTCGAGTTTGTAATAGATTTGGAACCAGGAGCAGCTCCGATTTCAAAAGCTCCGTATAGGATGGCCCCAAAAGAGTTGCAAGAGCTCAAGATTCAGCTTCAGGAATTATTGGACCTAGGTTTCATCCGACCTAGTGCGTCACCATAGGGAGCACCAGTCCTATTTGTGAAGAAGAAGGATGGCACATTGAGGATGTGTATAGATTACCGTGAGCTGAATAAGCTGACGTTGAAGAACAAGTATCCTTTGCCTAGGATAGATGATCTGTTTGATCAGCTCAAGGGAGCGAGCATGTTCTCAAAGATTGACCTAAGGTCTGGGTATCATCAGTTAAAGATAAAGTCAGAAGATATACCCAAGACAGCTTTCCGAACCCGGTATGGTCATTACGAGTTTACGGTAATGCCGTTCGGATTGACAAATGCCCCAACAGTATTCATGGATCTCATGAATAGGGTGTTTCATCCATTTTTAGATAAGTTTGTCCTTGTGTTCATAGATGATATTCTTATCTATTCCAAGAATGAATCGGATCATGCGGAGCATCTGAGGACAGTGTTAGAAACACTAAGAAAAGAAAGGCTTTATGCCAAATTCAGTAAATGCGAATTTTGGCTGAAGGAAGTAATGTTCCTTGGGCACATTGTGTCAGCAGAAGGAATCAAAGTGGACCCCTCTAAAGTAGAGGCAGTACAAGAATGGAAGTCTCCAACTACTCCTAACGAAATCAGAAGTTTCTTGGGATTAACTGGATACTATAGGAGATTCATAGAAGGATTCTCCAAGATAGCTAGGCCAATGACACAATTGTTAAGAAAGGGAATCAAATACCAGTGGTCAGAAGAATGTGAAGCCAGTTTCCAAGAGCTTAAGAAAAGATTAACCACTGCTCCAGTGTTAGCTATTCCAGTCAGTGATAAAGAATTTGTGATTTACACGGATGCTTCAAAGAATGGATTAGGTTGTGTCCTAATGCAAGAAGGCAGAGTCATAGCGTATGCGTCCAGACAGTTAAGAATTCATGAGTTGAATTATCCTACGCATGACTTAGAGCTGGCAGCAATAGTGCATGCCTTGAAAATCTGGAGACATCACCTATACGGAGTTAGGTGTGAGATTTTCACAGATCACAAGAGTCTAAAGTACTTTTTCGAGCAGAAGGATTTAAATATGAGACAGCGCAGATGGCTTGAATTGGTAAAAGACTACGATTGTGGAATCAGTTACCACCCAGGCAAGGCTAATGTGGTAGCAGATGCCTTGAGTCGTAAAGCAAGCAAGTTGGGCTTTCTCCTTACTCAGGAGGAGAAACTCATCAGGGATTTTGAAAGGTTACAGCTAGAGGTAGTTTACCCACCTGAGATGATTGTATGTCGTGTGGCAACATTAGTGGCTGTACCCGATCTCTGAGAAAAGATAATTGAGGCACAGAGAAAAGATCAAACCATGGAAGAGATGCGCTTGAAGATCAGATCGGGAAAAATAGAAAGCTTCAAGGAAGCATCAGATAATGCTATCCTTTATGAAGATAGGATATGTGTTCCACCATGTGTTGAGCTCAGAAATGAGATCATGAGCGAGGCTCACGATACTCCGTATACAGCACACCCGGGAAGTACGAAAATGTATCAGGATTTGAAGCAGAAATTCTGGTGGGAAGGAATGAAACGGAACGTAGCTTCCTATGTTGAGCGATGCTTGTCATGTCAACAAGTTAAGGCATTGCACCAGAGGCCTTACGGTGCGCTACAACCGTTAGAGATTCCTGAGTGGAAGTAGGAACACATAGCGATGGATTTTGTGACAGGCCTACCCAGGTCAAGACTAGGGAATACGGCCATATGGGTCATTATTGATAGGCTCACAAAGTCAGCTCATTTTCATCCGATCCGAGTTATGGATGGATCGAATAAGTTAGCTCAGATTTATGTTAGAGAGATTGTACGCCTTCATGGTGTTCCAGTGTCGATAACATCGGACAGAGATTCAAAGTTTACCTCAAGATTTTGGACTAGTTTACAGAAGGAGTTGGGAACTCAACTCAATTTCAGTACAGCGTTTCACCCACAAACAGATGGACAGTCCGAAAGGACCATCCAAACATTAGAGGACATGTTGAGAACAGTGGTCCTAGATAGGGGTGGAAGTTGGGAGGAAATAATAGCGTTGATTGAGTTTGCCTATAATAATAGTTATCAGGCAACCATTAATATGGTGCCATACGAAGCGTTGTATGGGCGAAAGTGTCGATCACCACTTTATTGGGATGAAATGGGTGAACGAAGGATTCTTGGGCCAGACTCAGTGTCTGAAATGATTGAAATTGTCAGAAAAATCCGTCAGAGGATTCAAGAAGCCCAGAGTCGGCAGAAGTCGTATGCGGATAATCGCCGTACAGATTTACAATTTGCAGCAGGAGACAAGGTTTTTCTTAAAGTATCTCCTTCCAGAGGGATAATAAGATTCGGCGTAAAGGGAAAGTTACGACCACGTTTTATAGGACCTTACGAGATCCTTGAGCGGATAGGTGCAGTGGCGTATAGATTGGCATTACCACCTAGTTTTGGTATTGTTCATAACGTATTTCATGTTTCTCAGTTAAGAAAATACGTATATGATCCCAAGCACGTAATCCAGCATAGTGAGATTGAGTTAGATCCAGATCTAACTTATGAAGAGAGACCGGAAGCCATTTTGGATCGAAAAGTCTAGGAGTTGAGGAACAAGTCTATTCCTCTAGTTAAGATCCTATGGAGTCACCATGGTCAGGAAGAAGCGACATGGGAACTTGAGGATAAGATAAAAGCAAAATACCCAGAATTGTTTCTCTAAGGTATGTAAATTTTGGGACGAAATTTATTTTAAGGGGGGTGGAATGTAATACCCCGTAAAATAATTACTGTTTAATTATAGTTAATTGTTGAAATTACTATTTAGTATAGTAATTTCCAGTTAGATTAGGGTCGAAAGTATCCGTTAAGTTCCATGAATTTCAAGGTCAATTAATCCCCGTAGGTGGGTTAATTTTTCCAGTTAGGGTTTAAATCCCCTTTTCAGTTATGGAAAGCCGGAATTGGAATTTCAGATAAATTCAATTCATATTCTTTTAAATTTGCGGTGTGTGGTTATCGTGAATTAGATATTCCGATGAATATTTACAGGACTGGGAGAATCAGAGATTCTCTAGTCATTAGTGTTTAAATTCAGATAATTTAAACAGGGTGATTTAAAATCCAAAAGAATTAGATATTCTCTAGTTCGGATGTTTTAATGGTCGAAAAATTAAAACCAATATTTCAAAGTGGTGTTTTAAAAATCAATAATTTTAAATAAACTATTGTTTTTAAGTAAGTGAATTATTTTAACAATATTGGATAAGTTCGGGATTTTTCTGAAGACGAAAAATATCACGATAACCGAACAACCGGTATTTTAAACCGGATATATTTTTTGGTCAATTCCCAAAGCATGGGAGGCCATACCTCTCCCATGCCTCCACCATGCCACCTCACGTCTCTTACCCCCCCCCCCCCAAGTCAACCAAAATGTACAATGAAACTATAGATAGGTACTATATATATTATATGTATATATTATGGGAGAAAGAGTTTAACAAACATAATCTTTCAAATTCCTCCACAATTTTTTCGAGAGAAAGAGGGACAAAACAGCCATTCTTCCTTGCTTCACCTTCACCACCCTTTATCATCTTCCATTCACTTCATTTTCTACACATCTTCAAGAGGGAAGGAGAGTAGAAGTGACATCCATAATCAAAGCTTGATCCCACCATCTTCAACCTCCTAAAGCTTCTCTCCATTGTTTTTGAAAGGTATTTTGAAAACCATGAAGTTATATATATATATAGGTTTGATATTGTATTGGAAATCATGCCTTAAGTTTTTGAAGCATGTTAGATGGTAGAAATGAGTTGGTTTATGTTGCAAATTTGTTGAGATATTATGAAGCATGGTGTTGTGTTTTTTTTTTGTGTTCAAAGTATGTTAGATGTTTATGGGTTCAATAGTACTTAAAGACATGTTTGAGATGAGGATTGTTGTGTTAAAATGCATGTTTTCGAAGATATAGGAAGGTTTGTGATGTTTTGTTTAAGTTCGCGCATTCGCGCGCGCGGGTCGGCAGTTTTGCCACACTTCGGTAAAACGAGCATAACTCCCTCGTTAGATGTCGTATTGAGTCACTATAAATTTTTCCGGAAACTAGACTTAAGTGGCTTTCCAATGGTATAGGTCTCATTCTCTAATTCGTTCTGAGTAAATTATGAAAAATTGGCAAAGCTGGGTCATGTTTCGGTTTTCATGAAGTCATGGCAGTTCTGCCACCTTTTAGTAAAACGGGTATATCCGTTTCATTTGTTATCATATTAAGCCACTGTAAATTTGTAAAAATTCTAGACTTCCATGGCTTTCTAATGGTATATATCTTAGTCCGTAACTCTTCCTGAATCGATCGTGAAAAATCTTCAAAGTTAGGTCACGAGTTTGTTTTCAGAAATTCTGGCAGTTCTGTCACCTTCTAGTAAAACGGTCATAACTTTTTCGTTAGTTATCGTCTTGAGTAACCGTAAATTTAGCCGTAAACTAGACTTCCGTGGCTTTCCAACGGTGTATGGATTGTCCCCTGCACCCTAGCGAGTCAAAACAGAAAATTCTGCAAAGTTTATCGTTGTGCAGAATGTTGTTCAATCTAAGCTTAATGTTGATCTTGTTTTTAGAATCAACTTGCGATGGATGTTGAGGTATTTTTGACACCTTAAATGATGTCGATGTATGTCTTTAGATGGTTAAAAACTAGGGTCGAGATTAACCCTTAAGCAAAAGAAAATTTAGAACGGATACTAGACCCTAATAGGCCTTCAATTTCATGTTGAGTCCAACAACGTATTTGGTTCAACGTACTCAAAATTTATGTCAACTCTATGAAGGCGAGCTGTCCAGTGCAAGATAAAGTACGAGGAGGAACTTTTGCTGCAGTTCAAGTGTTAAAATCTCGGTGAAAGGTGGGCTTTCTTTTCAACGGACTCTTAGTCCAAATAATGATTTGAGTTTTTACTCATCTGCAGTTAATTATTTCTGATGCAAATAAATGATTGTCATGCATAAAATGTTTTGTTTTGTATGATATCCTTATCCTTATTTAGATAGCTCGCAAGGGGCTTTCTAACTCTTAAATTGATTGGGCCTCGTGCTAACTTAGCGTGTTAACCGAGGTTAGTGTACACTTGAGTCGGTGATATTAGGAAGAGGGAAAGGCTAAGCGGAGCTATTCCTGACTAAGACATCGATGATGCTAAATGTGCGTGGAAAAGGCTGAGCGGAGCTATTCTTCGGCATTTAGTTATGTTAAACGTTCGAGGGAAAAGGCTGAGCGGAGCTATTCCCCGACGTTCGTGGAAAAGGCTGAGCGGAGCTATTCCTCTACTTTCAGTGGGATATGGATGATCATACAACAGAAAAGAGCGCTCAATGACATAAAATGATTTAGTAAAACATAGGGCCTTTTTAGATAAAACCCCTATGTGTTTACTCAGATGCATGACAAGAAAATGAGTTTCAGTTTAAAAATATTTTTGGCAATGTGTTCAGTGAGTACCCTTGTACTCAGCCCTGCATGTTTGTTTTTAAATGTGCAGGTTGAGCTGGTGTGGAAGGGAGAAGTGCTGAGAGTGGAGTTCTTTTTGGTACAAGGCTCAGATGACCTTGTATTACTATTATTATTATTATTGTCTTTCTTTTGCTTCCGCAACTCAATTATATCACAAGTTCAACATTTCAGCTTTTGTTCTAGACGAGTTCCATAACTCGATAATCAATTAAGTACTGTTATTATTCTATCTCTTGTGAGTACTTAAAGTTAGTTCAGAATTCGAGCTCACAGCAATTATCGTTCCTGGAATACAGTAGTTCCTTTTTTTATTTAAATTATTTCCGGTTCGCGCCTTGATCCATCCTTTATTGGGATCGAGTCATGCCAGTCACACTTCATATTAATCAGATATTAATTTGGGGTCGTGACATCAACTCTTGGAGAATGAAATTACGATTGCAGCTCAAGCGGCTTAGCATGTAATCGAATCTCATGTAGTCCATCAAATTCGTAGTGGATCTACTCTCGGTGGAAAGAAAAGATAATCACTTCGCTTGCTGCTGGATCTTGAGAAAGTTGTGGAAGACATGGATTATGTGAGGAGAAAGGCTATCGAGGTTCAAGAAACACGTAGTGGACTCGAACTGAAGCAGCCTACATGTTCCACAGCAGCTGGTTCTTCTTCCTCTTCTTCTTCATCAACACAGCCTGATCTCATCTCCGAGAAGACAACCATGGTCGGATTTGATGAGTTGTTGTTTCAACTTTTGGATGTGCTCACTAGATATCTTTCTAGTCGGCAAGTCATCCCTATCGTTGGCACTGGTGGTATTGGTAAGACTACACTTGCCAAAAATGCTTTTGATCATAAATTTATTGTGCAACTCTTTGATGTTTGTCTTTGGGCTACAATATCTCAACAATATGTTGTCCAAGATATTCTTTTAACGCTTCTTTCTCGCCAAACAAAAATCCGACAATGAAAATATTGGTGAGTTAGGAGAACAATTGCATAAGATGTTATTTGGTCGAAGGTATTTGATTGTACTTGATGATATGTGGAGTGTCAAAGCGTGGGAAGAGATGATGTCTTTTTTCCCGAACACAAACAATGGAAGTCGAATCGTTGTAACTACTAGGCTATCAGATTTGGCTAATCAGATAGGCTCTGCTTCGCCTCTTGCAGTAAGCCTCTTAGATGATGACAAAAGCTGGGATCTATTTTGTGAAGAAGTATTTGCAGCAGGAGAAGGTTGTCCTCCAGAGTTAGAAGATGCCGGAAAGAGTATTGTGAGAAAATGCAGAGGACTTCCTCTTGCCATCGTTGTGGTTGCCGGCCATCTTGGGAAGTCCACTAGGATGCAGCAATACTGGTTGAATGTGGCAAACAATATGAAGTCCATTTTGAATTCCGAAGAGAATGAACTAATTGTTCAATATATTATCCTTCAGTTATATCCACTTGCCTGTTCATCTAAAACCTTGTTTCGTCTATATGGGAACATTTCCAGAAGACGAAGACATTGATGTGA
Source organism: Perilla frutescens (assembly GCA_026008535.1). Taxonomy (NCBI): domain Eukaryota; kingdom Viridiplantae; phylum Streptophyta; class Magnoliopsida; order Lamiales; family Lamiaceae; genus Perilla; species Perilla frutescens. Next base: position 19,289,634 of record BRKX01000005.1, read on the forward strand.
AAGAGCTTATAAATTATTGGATTGCTGAGGGATTTGTGAAACAATGTAAAGCCGACAACTTGGAAGAGATTGCGAAGGGTTATTTGAAAGATCTCATTGATAGGAATCTCATTTTAGATAGTCTAGATATTTTCAACGCAAAAGGTACTTATTGTAAAATTCATGATGTTTTGAGAGAGTTGTGCTTAAAGGTTGCGGAGAAGGAAATGTTCTTCTACAATATGGATTATCCAGGAGGACGAGCCATATGCTGGGAGCGTCGAGTGGAGATCTTTCATGCTCCAACACCTCTCGTTCGTTCTCTGAAAATGAGATGGAGAGAAAGAAAGGTTCCGTCGTCTGACTTGAGAATGTGTAGAGTACTGCAAAAGTTCCATGCTGGTGATGGTTTCCTGGAGGCTAACATTCAGCACGTTAACTTACGGTGTGTTCACGGGTATGGATGTATGGAAATTACAAACATTAATTATTGAAGGAAACCTTACATCAGTTATTGCACCAAATGAGATTTGGGAGATGATACAACTCAGGCATCTTCGTATAATCAGTACACAAGGGGTTTCAATCATTGGAATTGATCTTCCCGATCCTCTTCCAAGTGACAAGCTAAAGCAAGAAAACGAATTGGTTATGCGAAACCTACGCACACTTGTGACAGTACAAAATTTGAAGTTGAGTGAAGAGTTTTGCAAAAGAGTTCCCAACATCAAGGAATTGCGAGTAAGCTATTTTTCTAGTGAAGTAAGGTCAGATTACTGTCCTCAATCTTTGCTGCTTATGTAAACTGGAATCATTACGATTAGAAATATACAATGCCGATCGTGATTCTGCGTGGCGTGAATTTGTTTTGAGCCTCACCTTCCCAAGTTCCCTTAAGGAGTTGTGTCTAGATGGCCATGGTTGTCTTGATTGGGAAGAAATGACAATGATGGTTGGATCATTATTTTTTTTTTATGACGTGATCAGCCTTCGTGCTTTCTCTTTTTGGATGTCGAGGGTAACCCGCAGCTGCTACCGTAGTGCGCACTGGGTAAACTCCGCCCCTGTGTAATAGCCTGCAAACCTACACAGGGGAGATAAACCACACTTGGCAAGCCAGGTGTGACAGGCTCACACCTAGTGGTGTTGGTGGTGGGTCGAACTTGAGACCTTTGACCTCAAAAAATACCACTCCACCACTAGGCCATCCCCAAGGGGACAGCCTTCGTGTTTTCTCTATTTAGTACACAATAGGTGCGCTGCATTTTATGTAGTAGTAGGAGTAAATATTGTTGTACGTGAGGTTCAAATATGTATCACAAAGATATATGCATTCTTCTTATATTAAATTACATATTATAAAATTTAATGCATATTAATAAATTACAAGATAAAAATAATTTGAAGTAATTAATTTATTATGTATAATAAACTTCATGTTTATAATTATACTACAAATTAGAATTAAAGAGAAAAAAAACACTAAATAAAAGACATATAAATGTTTTAATAGCTTTGATCTATATTTTGTTCTGAAGCATGCACCTTGAAACTTTAATCTTTTTTTGAAATAGGGTATGACACTAAAATACTAAATCACTAATTGAAACTTTTTTTAACAATATGACAAAAAAGAATGGCATTAACTAACAAGATTTCTTTTTTCTCTTAAGTTTAATGTGAAATTTTTTTGAGCTTCTATATTGTCTTAATTTTGTAATTGGACTATTATATTCAACTACAGTAAAACTTCTACATAAGAATACTCTATATAAGAATAATTTCCTTATAGTAATGAAAAAATATGATCCCAACTCGGGACCAATTATAAATAAGAATAACCTATACATTGTAATATTCTGATATTTTTTAAAACTATTCTTAAGAAATCTACCTTCATATAATAATAAAATAACATTAAAATTCAAATATATTTAAATATCTATATGAAATATCTAGAACTATTTAACTACATATGTTACATTAAACTTAAAATTGTATGAAATACTTATCTAAAGTTGCGTGTGACAATGCTTTAATTTTTTAGATTAATACCACACCATTTAACTTGCACGTTCGAAGTAACTCGTCAACACAATCACCTTCTTGTTGAATCCTGATACGACCCGGACTATGCTAGGATGAATCTTGAGAACGTAGCGGAAGACTTCTGGATACGAAACACGTCAGCGAATGAAGGGCTTCAATCCGACTCGATAAACAATGGAAAAATAGACAATCTAGACAACTAAAATACCTAGAAAAATGACACAAACTATGTAACACAATTCAAAGGAACGAGGGGCTGTATGGGAACGGTTTTGTGGGCTGAATTGGAGAGGAATTTCGTGTGTGATGGCTTGTGAAGAATGGTTTGGAGTAGATAGGTTATGATAGAGATGAATCGAACTTACGTGTAGATAAAACGGGTAGAACTCGAACTCGTCTTGTGGAAGAGACTCGATCGATTAGTGGCTGGACGGATACGGATGTGGATGTCTTGATGGGAGTCATCGTTTGGTGTAGATGGATGATGATTCGTTGATGTGAATCACAACCCGATAACCTCCTTGAATCTCGAACGTTTCCAAGGATGAAATCTCTAAGTTGATCTTCGGATAGCGAATACCGGTTAATCCCTCAAGTGGATTAAGCAATATCCTTGAATAAGACTCAAAGTTGCTAGCTCCAAGAATATGAATTTTAAATCAAAACTCACAAAGATTTAAAAGGGGGTTGAGACAATATTGAAAGCAAAGCTTAATAATTCAAATAAAGTCTAAAGTAACAATGTGACATGGTTCCCCTATTTATAAGGCTAAGGGGGAACGAAATTATGCATAAAAAAGGGCCTAAAAATTGATCCAAAAGGGATCTCTAACTATACTAGGAAGTTCCCTAAACTAGATATCTATTCAAGGTAGGAAATTACCTTAAATAAAACCTAGTCAACTTTGACTCTAATAAATTCAAAAATTACATTAAATAACAAAAACTGGACTCAAATAATTAATTACTATAGTCTAAAATAATTAATTCGAAACCCATAATTTATTTTAAGGGGTCGAATTCTCGGACAGGCCTCTAGCAGATAAGACATGGTCACGACTTATTCGCCATAACCTCCTAGATTGGCATCAAATTTAAATCTTCCAATTTTCAACCAAGTAAGCTTCAATCCACTAAAGTGTGATCCTTATCTTCAATTGAAAGCATAGTAATGACCTTGGGGATGCTTTGAACAATCACCTCTTCCTCGAGCTTCTTTGGCTTCTTCGACTTTGAACTTCAAAACGGACACCAATCTCAAGCTATCTTGTGTTGGTTCTTCAAACCTTGATCTCCAATCTTTAATTGTTAACAAAGTAACAATTTTGGAGTTGCTCTCAACATCTTTGTCATCTTCGAATTTCTTACATACAAATGCTTGGAAAAATCCTTGCAATTGTATTGCTCGAAATCGTGTAATCGGACCACGTATTTGCAGCTCCGGATTAAGTTCTTCAAGGCTTTTCGTGGCTTCATCAAATCCAAAATATTTTGTCTAACATGCTTCAAGCTTGTTGACATGAGACATTTTAAATTTCTACACTATCATTCTCTGGATTATCACCTTGTCTTTCTCGCTTGATTCTTATAATGATGTTTTCTTCGGTTAAAGAACATGAATGAATCTTACATACCTTTTAAATACATGTTTTTAAAATATGAAGGGACATTTTCAAATGTTGTATAATATATATTAATTTTTTTAAAAAAATAATAATTTTTATATGTAAACTCTGCATAAGAATAACCTCTCAATAGTAATATTTTTCTTTGGTCCCAACAATATTATTGTGTAGAGGTTTTACTATATCTATAATTTAAACAAAGATCAAATACAATAAATATACCATTAAAGGCTTGATTTTTATTTTTTTTAATCAAAATGTTAAAAAGAAAAAAGAAATAATTAAGTTGTTGTATTTTTAGAGCTTTTATCTCCCAATTTTGAGTTAACCAAAATCCCAACATAAAAGATCACAATTAATGAAATTATTTGTTACTTACAAAATTCACGAATTGAATTTTCTAAATATTGATTGCACTTTTTCAAGATTTAAGATAATTAAAATCAAAGTGTCATAAACTTCAAGATGCTCATAAAAAAAATAAAAATAAAAATCTTAGGCCCCTTTTTTTATTGTGTTAATATGAGAAAATAGCCATTATTACTTAATAAATAATGTAAATAGTCATTTTTTAAAAATATAATATTTCTAGCCTTTTAGAATGTGAATATATATCAATACCCTTAGTAATAATATAAATAATTTTTAACATTAATTATTTCCTAACATAAAAACACCATAATATATGAACAAAAAATATTATGGACGATGATTTCAGAATCTATATTTCGCACTCTAAAAAAATATAGCTTTCGGGGTCGTTCTGTGTCAAAGTCCCAAAAGTCATAACTGCCAGGTTTTTATTGTCGTCTTCTGTTGTTGTAGTTGTCATCTTGCTGTTGTCGTCGTCTTCTGTTATTGATGTTGCTGAAGACGAAAATTACAAGATTCAACCGCCTTCTCTGCCAAAGTTCAAACGCCCTCATCTCTGAACAATTATGGACAATGATTTCGAACAATCTCATCCTCATAATGAATACATGAGTACATAAGTGCAACAACACGAGTTGTCCAAGTCGTGTTCTCGTGCATTAGTTCAATAATGATTTAATACACGAGTACACGATTAGTTCAATATGGCAGTTTAAAAATAACTCATACACAAAAACACGATTAGGATCATTCGTGTACACGTGCAGCAATTGACTGATACAAGACTTCATGAGTATGCATATTCGTGTACTCGTGTACTAGTTAAAAAAATACATAGATACACGAGTGCATGAATTTGCTAATTCGTGCCCTCGTGCAATAATTAAAAATGAAATATTGCACGAGTTCACAAATAAATTGTTGCACGAATAAACTTCAATACTCATATACCGAAAGAAATTGATTCGTGCACCAAAGAATATTCAATTTTTTTCCACCCATTCCAAATAAAGATTCAAAAAACTTAAATATCTAGATCGATAAAAAGAGTACATATCCGTAAATATCATATACCTTATTGCCGTTAAAAATAACACGCACGATGTCAACAAAATTTTAAAAAAATCCCAAATTCGTAAAAGAATATCTAATTTTCGATATTGCAACAAATAATTTATTGTTGAAACGGGAATTAGAAAGAGGAAGAATCGTGATAATCTTCAAAAATCATAGTTTGATGATGTTCACCAATGGTAGTTTTGTTTAAATTAATAAAACAGAGATTGAAAAATGAGAGAGACGAGAGAACGGCATTTGCAGAGGGAAAAGAGAGAAAATCAGATATTTTCCCTAATAGTATTGATATATGAATCTATAGATATACATAAATAATAATTCTTAATAATAAATATGGAATTATGGGTATTATAGTACTTTCTTTATGATAATGGCTAGAAACATTATTTTTTTAAAAAATGGTTATTTACATTATTTACTAAGTAATAATGGCTATTTAAAAATTTCTCTCTTTTTTCTTTTCACCACGAGCCTTTGAAACCTAGCAAGTTAATAACTTAAAAAGTAATATATATATATAGGGGTGCACTATAATGAAAACCAGACTTTATGTGTAATCTAGGAACTAATCCTAACCATTTAATTTGTATGAATTGATGGTGTAGATTGAAGATTACAAAAAGGAATATTTATCAGATTTTATGTAAAATTAGAAATAAAGGGGTATTATTGGAATTGGATGCAAAATCTGATATGGAAACATGCAGTAAAATTTGGATTAAAATACTTATCTATATTATGAAATTTTCCACCGATATGATTGTGAATAACCAATTGAAAAACCCTACATTTATTGCGTTTTCTTCATCCTCCCATATTCCCAATCATCTTCACCCTCAAACAACCGTCCTCAACATTGCTCCAGAAAAATTTGTGAAAGATCAGCGACCTCCCGCGATCGAGAGATGTTCCCCCGCTGTCGTTCTACCAAGTAACTGTCCCCAACAACATCATCATCGTTCCACACGAAGTAATTGAGTGACCATCCACTCTCGAATAGCTGTGCACTGTCCGCCGCCAACAACAGAATGGCCATCCCCCCAACCGCCATCCTTAATAGCCATTCACCGAAGAGCAATGAATATTTTAGTATATTCACTCAAGGTAAAGTGACAAACTTTTACAAGCAATGAGTGTGATGATTGTGTCACTTTGATTTCGATGCATTAAACATTGTGATAATGCATCAAGTGTTGGAAATTTATAAAATCTTATATGAAATTTGTAGCAATATTTTTAAACTATGGTAGGAACGTTTTTATATTATCTTAGCAGAGATTTTTGAAAATACTAAGCATTAAGGTCAAAATACTTAGTTTTCATACTACATATTAATAGCAACAAATGTGTACTTAAACGACAATAAAAAAACCTATATTAAGCTATACACATACTAAGCAACAAGTATTTTGACCTTGATGTTTAGTATGTGTGATTCTGTAGCTTAATAAGTGGGTTCTTATTGTAATGATTACTTGATCAAGTCCTAATATTTTTTCAATTTGTTTTATGCATTATTCTTCTTCATTGTAATTGCGAAGAATTCTTTTGATCGAATATCAAATGCTAAAGTCAAAAGTGGTAAAGGAAAAGGACCATCAAAATCAACGAGTGTTGGAACTGATGCTTTTTTGAAGTTTATCAGTAATTAAAGACATGATCGAGAAGCAAAAATGTGTTGTGAGTAAAATGGGATTTGCACAGTGATACAATCCTAGAGGGGGTGCCGATGATCGAGTTCGAGCGCTCGAGAAGGCTGACGTGAGTGGCAACCCGAGACCTGGCGCGAGTGATCCGATCGCGCCAAAAGGCGCGAGTTACAGCGCGAGTGGAGGCGCGAGTGAGCTGGTCGCGCCCGCGACATTTTCTGCTGAAGAGTAGGTGCGAGCTACAGCGCGACTCGGGGCGCGAGTGGGCTCGAGTCATGCCTATATGGACTGTTGCAGATTTATACGATTTCTATTTATTTATTTCCTTTTTAGATTAGGTTTTGACTTTTAGGGTTATTTTATTTTGCCCACCTATATAAGGGCTTGCATTATATTTTATTAGACAGCTTTTTGATATATTAATTTGAGAATTCTCTCTGAAGATTTTATTGAACCGTGTGTCGTGTTCATCCGACTTATCAAACAGTAGATCACAAATATTTGTGGCATCTTCATATTTCATCTGAGGTTCTTATTTCCAATCATCGTTGGGTTATAGGTTTCATATACCTATAGTTCGTCGTGTTGTGAAGTTCGGGTCGAGGATTCCGTCTCTGGGAATCTGATACAAGTCCTGGGGTTCCAGAATCGCATCAAGTGGTATCAAAGCTTCGGCTTTGTATCAGGTTCCAATTTATCCCTTTAATTTTAGTATTTTTATTTTTCGCCTATTTTTAAAAAAAAAGAAGGAAAAAGAGACGAAAATCAGCAAAAAAAAAAGTCGCTGATTAAAAAAAAAGAGTAAAAAGGCGGGAAAATTTTCTGTGTTTTTGTTACATTTTATTTGGTTATTTGGGGTCTCAAGAGTTTATATATCATCCGTAGAGAAGTCGAAAATTTTTGTGAAATTTTGAAAATTTTCGAATTTTTCGACAGTGAATTTTGGGCAATTTTGTGGTGTTATATTTCTTGTTGGAAAGTGCTATATTCAGGAGTTTGGAGTGTGTTGCGAAGTATTGGAGGTGATTAACAAAAAAAAAAGAAAGAGAAGATGGTTAGTTCTGCTAGGTATGGAGGTAGGGAATACCACAGAGATGGAAGGGAGGAGTACCGGGAGACAGACGTCCCACTCTTCCGAGGTACAGATGATCCTGAGGTGTATCTAGAGTGGGAAAGGCAGATTGATATGATGTTTGACTGTCACAAGTATCCGGAGCGGAGGAAGGTGAAGGTAGCCACTAGTGGATTTTGTGAAGATGCTGACACCTGGTGGGATCAATTCACGTATAGTAGACGTTATCGAAGTCCACCAATAGACATGTGGAGAGAGATGAAGATGGTGTTGCGAGGCCGATATGTGCCTTATTGCTACCATCAACAGCTAGAAAGGAAGCTAGAGAGCTTGAGACAAGGAAGCAAAGGAGTAGAAGGGTACTTCAAGGAATTGATGGATGCCATGCGTCGAGCTGACAAGGAGGAATCTCCAGAGGATACCATGACTAGATTTATGACAGGTTTGCGCAAGGAGATTAGAGAGAGAGTGGCGTTGCGGCACTATGCGAAGTTGGCGGACATGGTGCAAAATGCAATCAATGTGGAAAGTCGACTTAAGAGGTAGAGTGATACTACACCGATGAAATCCTCTACTCGAGAATTTGATTGGAGTGTTATCACACGCATGCTAGAGTCGGGTTTAGAAATGGCGACATCCTATAATTCAGATATTTACAATAGAGAAGATGAGAGGGTTGAAGATGTTGCTGACTCGATGGGGATTGTTGAGGAGGAATCGAGTATGGGGGAGACAACCATAGATGAATCAGTTAATGAACCTTTTGGGGCAGAAGCGATTTCAGAGGAGTCAGTTCCAGTTTTTGTGGATGAACCTGTTTTGGAGATGGCTATTCTAGAAGTTTCCAATTTGGAGTTGACCACTGTAGACGACACTATTTCGGAAGGTAGTCAAATTTGCAGTTCTCCATTGAAGCATGAAGAAGAGGCGGTATAAGAACAAGTTGTTAACGAGCCGTTACAAAAGGATTGTGAAGGGAATAAGCTGATAGTACAACCATGTTTTAAAAAGGAGAGTGGTATCTATTGGGAAGTGGTTGTGGGTCAAGTGAAGGACATGCAAGCAATCGTGGAGGATCTTCCAAATTCTAACAATCTGGAGCAAATTCTTTATTCTAGTATTTTTGTTCTACAGGTTGACGGAGATGTGCCACCAAATATAGAAGTGCCCCCAAATTTATTTTTGGATCCTTTGATAGGGCATTCAATGGTGTTGAAGTGGCGGCCGTTTGACATAAGCTGGATGATTTTGGAGATCTATCTTGTACGGCTTGTGTTGGGAGATGTGCATGATCGGATCGAGATCGTTTTTGATCTGGGAGGATGTTCGGATTTGAGGACAAATCCTTTTCAAGAGAAGGGGAATGATACGATCCTAGAGGGGGTGCCGATGATCGAGTTCGAGCGCTCGAGAAGGCTGACGCGAGTGGCAGCACGAGACCTGGCGCGAGTGATCCGGTCGCGCCAAAAGGCGTGAGTGGAGGCGCGAGTGAGCTGGTCGCGCCCGCGACATTTTCTGCTGAAGAGTAGGCGCGAGCTATAGCGCGACCCGGGGCGCGAGTGGGCCCGAGTCGCGCCTATATGGACTGTTGCGGATTTATCCGATTTCTATTTATTTATTTCCTTTTTAGATTAGCTTTTAACTTTTAGGGTTATTTTATTTTGCCCACCTATATAAGGGCTTGCATTATATTTTATTAGACAGCTTTTTGATATATTAATTTGAGAATTCTCTCTGGAGATTTTATTGAACCGTGTGTCGTGTTCATCCGACTTATCAAACAGTAGATCACAACTGTTTGTGGCGTCTTCATATTTCATCTGAGGTTCTTATTTCCAATCATCATTGGGTTATAGGTTTCATATACCTATAGTTCATCATGTTATGAAGTTCGGGTCGAGGATTCCGTCTCTGGCAATCTGATACAAGTCCTGGGGTTCCAGAATCGCATCATACAGCTATTGCATCTAAGTTAGCTTACTGTGTGCTTGATAAAGTCTCGGCAAAGTTAGCTTACTCTGACCTTGAAAAGTTTGATGCTAGCAGCTCTGAGATTGTCATTGATACATGAAGAATCATATGAGTTGATGTAGATGATGTTCAGTTCATTTTCAATTTTCCCAAGGAAGAGGAAAAAATTAGAACTAAACAACAGAATCATCGATACAGAAAGAATCATTTCATTGCTTGTTATGTATTATTTTATCACTTAATTAATGTAAATTTATAGCTTACCTGGACCAGTAACAATATATTCATTAGCAAGCGAATATGGGTGTTTATTTGTATTTTTGTGCATGGCATTCAAATTTACTGTAGTGAGCATTGCATTTGTTTTATATAAGCAGTGATTAAAATAAGCAGCTTTGTTGTCATTGTTGTTTATTGTTGTGGCATTTAAGTTGTGTAAATTTTCATCTTCTTGATAATGACAATGAAATTGATTGTATTAAACATTGAATCCGTGCTACATATAGTAACGAGTAAATTAGATAAAACAAGCTTCACATTGCTTGTGGATTTATTAAAGTGTCACTTGATTAATGTAAATTTACTGCTTATGGAGAATTACAAAAATATATTCGTTAGCATGCGATCATAAGTTTTTTCTATTTTTCCGCATGACAATGAATTTTGCTTTATAAAGCAATGAATCTGTGCTACATGAGCGATGAGTATCATATTCCACAACATACTTTCTTAGCTTGTATCTTCATTTCACATTTGGTGCAAATAACATATTAATTTGTTGGTTATTGATAAATTTTCCGAATCTTACTAAATTTCATGGGTCATTATTGTTGCATTGCTCCTCTATTGTTAAACATTGCTATTGAAGGTGTAAACATTTGAATATACAATGAAACTGATAATTGCTTAAATGTAAACAACTAATATCTTAAAAATTCATAACTCAATTGTAAATGCAAATAATGTTTAAAAATAATGTCAAATTATTTAAGTTACAATATACATGAAAAAATTAAACCTATCAAATTATTGTGTTGTGGTAATTCCTAGAATTATGATGAGACATCTTTTATAATATTGGTTTGCTTGTTAGTATTTTGAAGAACGATGACAACAACCTTAAGCTTAAAAAATTGATTTCAATTAAAAAAAACATGCATCTCCAAAGTGTTATTTGAACACGAGCAACATGTAAAACACACATAAATTGTATGATGAAACCATCTTCGTCATGAATAATGAATCCCTCTATAATATGAGTCCCAATTTTCAATGAAACTTTTATAGTTGAAGCATAAGATTTTTTTTTTTTTTTTGAGAAATTGATGTGGATGAATAGACCATTCAATATTATTGAGTTGAACATCAGTAGTTTTGGAGAATACAATTAAAGAACTTATATGTTGATACTAAGTGCTAATGAATACAAAAATAAATAATGAAAATAAGTAGTGGAGAGAATACAAAAAATTATGAAAATAAATAAATTAGTGGGGAAAAATACAAAAATTAATAACGAAAAGGTAGTCCTATAATTAGAGAAAAAAAAAAACATATATTGATATGGTGATAATCACGATAGTATTGGATGGAAAAAAAGAAAATAAAAATATAGATTGATATGTCAAATCTTTTTATTAAGGGATTGAATAGAACAATTCCTATCTTACCCTTAATGGAAAAAAACGGATGAATAAATAAAAACACATTAAATACTCATCTCAATCCGCACCAATTATTTTCATAAATCTAATGGCTAGGATTAGTTACTAGTTTACACATAAATGGTTGGTTCTGATTTGATATAAATCATATATATATATATATATATATATAGGATATGGATCAAATAGGGACAACCACTTGGTGTGAAAAGTAGGGACGATTTTCATCCATTGGATCTGATCAAATGGACGGATAAGATTATTTATTTTAAGTAGTTTTTTTTTCAATTTTTTTCATTTAAATTAAGTGATAAGGTTAATAATGTAAATTAATAAAAATCCTGTAGAGTCCTATATCTGTGCAAATCTTAACTTCTCTAATTAAACGGTTTTAATTGTGGCAAGTTAATATCTCCATTGATTTGTACGGTGTTTTTTTATGAATATGAAAAAATTGTTTAGTTTAGGGTTTTTTCTTCTTCTTCTTCTTCTTCTTCTTCTTCTTCTTCTTCTTCTTCTTCTTCTTCTTCTTCTAACTCATAGATCAACGATGGCGACGACGCGGCACTCACATGATTTGTACAGACGGTTTCTTCTTCTTCTCCTTCTCCTTCTCCTTCTCCTTCTCCTTCTTCTTCTTCCAACTCATAGATCGATGATGGCGATGATGAGTCACTCACACAGCGATTCTAGCGGCGAAGGAGATTGTTGCGCGGCACTCACATGACGATTCTGGGTAGCGGCTCGACTATGGCGAGTCTGGGCAGTGTTTTGTATTAGTGTAGCATATTTGTCTATTGTAGGAAGCATTAACAGTACGTTTATATAGCATTGATTATTTTGCGGTTTTTTTTCCAGGGCTGATTTACTCTAGTCAAGATGTTTTTTTTTTCTTGTTCCATTTTTTGCTTAGTTTTGTTTTTAGTTTACTTATATTTTTACGTGCTGTTTTGTATGGTACAGTTAGGGTATTTCAATTTTTTTCATTACATTATTTCAATGCTTGCGGTAAAAAATGCCACCATAATGCTAGGAATTGTCCATGCAAAAAATGATTTATATTTAGTTTTTTTTATCAATGTTTCATTTTGTGTTTAGTTTTGTTTCTATTTTACATAGTTTTTCTTGTGATGTTTTGTATGGTACAATTAGGGTATTCCATTTTTTTATTTGGGTACATTATTTGTGGTACATTACAATTCTTTGATTTAGGTTGGTTGATATTACGAAGCATTTATTCGATGAATACATAGCACTAATTGTAGCATTCACATAATCCTATGCAAATGAATATATTTACGAAGCACCAACCACGGAATATGAATATATTTATGTTACTTACGAAGCATTATTCTGAAGTGAATGAAGCAGCACTGTATTTACATCTCTCTCACTATAACATGAACTAATCATTTACAGCATTGCAGACAATCATAAGTAGCATCGATGATATACATATATAGCATAACAGATATGCTTAAATAACATTAAAGATGTACATGAGTAGCATATCAAATTTAATTGGGTAAAAGCGCCAGAGGTATGTATAGGTAGCATCAGCAAGCCTAATTCAAAGCAATAACTCACACGTTATTTTTACCAACTTAAACACTTAGTAGCACAGATATTCATAAGTTTCGGTTGTTTGTGTACTTGTCAACTCACGTTTCATTTTGATTGATTTATCAAATGCTTAGTATTAATGTTGCATTTTATTGTTTTGTCAAGTGTCCAGTATTAATTCACGTTATAGAAAGCATTTAAATATACTATTCATCGAAATTTAGAATGTTATTAGATGGGAGACTCATGTTAGTTTCGAAGCAATACAATTTCTCATATGAAGCATTTAACTGGTCAATAACAAGCATCAACTAAGGATTAGTTTCTAAAATGCAAAATGATATCCAAAGTATGTATTATTCGCATACATTATATAAAGAATTATCAATATAAATACAAAGCATTAACAAGTGCGATGCGAATCATTATCAAACTCATACTCAAATCCGTGAATCTGAGGAATTCACGTGCTTGCACATCATAAACACATAATGAAATACACTTGTATTGACCCATGTACGTTAATTTGCCGCACAACATACACACCACAATCATTGTTATTTTCGGCATCCCTCCAAGTCATGTCTAGTCTCGTCAAGTATGATTTTACTATTGTGGACTCCACTTTCAACCCATCCGCTAGATGTGTAGGGACTTTCTCCACTTTCATATGCAAGATATGCTGGAATCCCATGTCCTTAACGGCTTTGCGTTGGCCTATTGTGTACTTCTCATTTGCTTGGAAAATCAGTTTTGGACACGTTCGGCTGCTTAGCTTTGGATACGTGGGTACACCTGAGCCGTCTCCCTCCTCGGGTATTGAGATATCATCATCTGAAATTTCGAGGATGGGCTCTCTTGATGCTGCAGCAACATCCTTAACAGTGTTAGGAAAGAATTAAAAGCATCATGAATTTACTTTAAAAAAGTACTAGATGTAGTCATAAATAGCATGCACTAAAGCTTTACCTCTTTTCTTGTTCTTTAATGGAACCATGGCCTCATCTTCCACATGCGATTCAGCTGTATTAAATTAAATGTAAACATTAAATGCTACTTATAATAACTTATAATATGCTACTTATAACTTACTGCAATACTTCTTATAACTAAATACAATGCTACTTATAATATGCTACTTATAACTTACTGCAATGCTTCTTATAACTTAATGCAATGCTATTTATAATATGCTACTTATAACTTACTACAATGCTTCTTATAACTTAATGCAATGCTACTTATAATATGCTAGATAGCATCGATACCTCTTCTTTTGTCGTGTTTAAATTTAGACCTATTTTCCTTCGCGTGCTCTGTTGTGTCATCATTTTGATTATGCTCACGCATCTCCTCCTCGGAATCAGAGTCGTTCCCCACAACCTTTGAAGTGCCTGAAAGTCGAAAACATTTCTTACGTAGCATTCAAACTTCGAATTCATAATAAAACATACAAAAATATTTATAACTAGCGTAAACATATGTCTTCGGTAGCATTCAAACTTCACATTGAGAGCAGAACATAGAAACATATTTAAAATTAGTGTCTGAGCATGTGTGCACAATCACATGTACAATTGAGCATAATCAACAACCCATTCATTTTGTAATATTTCAAGCTTCTACTGTAAGTACTTATACGACTCCCATTAACGAAATGCATGATACTTCACAAACATATTGGATGTTTTATCACGCCAAAATAAACATACCACACATTAATCCCCAATAAAAACACATATAAAACACAATTTTCACATCATTATTGGACTTCATAGAAAAACCCACGAATCTATTAAAACAGAAAATCACTAAATATGCATTCCCAATTATCCTTTAATGTTCAAATTTGTCAACCGAAAATAGAAAAATAATAGATTAACAATCAGCAACATCAACCGATCCATTCAAATAAAAATCCCCAAATTTGTTAAATTGATTTACTCAAGATGGCGAAACCATTCACAAGTTCTCTCCTTTTTCAAATTTTTTCACCAAATTCATCCCACAATTCGATTTAACCCAATAATACTTACCCGTTTTATTTCGCCCCATTTTTCTTCCGCCTCCTCAGACGTCCGCACCGTCTATGGAGCCTACAATTGCCGCCGGCTTCTTAAAATTTCAGCCCGCGGTCAGCCACTGTTGCCGGAATCGTTGCCGCTATTGGGGATTTCGCAGTCGATAATCTAGAGTTCCAGATTTTTGGAGGGCGGCGATTTTGCTTTGTAGAGAAATCGATTTCGTGACGGTTTTGCTTTGTAGAGAAATCGATTTCGTGGGCTAAATTATCTAGCAGTTTACTTCTTCCCGATTTTATGGAATTCTGAGATCACGATGCATGATACCATATGGAATTATAGTTTTATTTTACATAAATACCCTTCATGATTAAATAATAATTAAAAAGGCATTATTATCAATTAAAATATCTCAAATCTCAGCCGTTGATCTAATAAAATTGTAGGGACAAGATTTGTCCCTAATTTTCACACCACAACTTATCCTTAGAATAACCAACCCCTATATATATATATATATATATATATATATATATATAGGGGAGCATTAGTATGTGAACATAGTCATGTGTATAATTTATGAACAAATCATATCCATTCATTTTTATGATCTACGGATATCATTAATTGTGGTAAAATTAATATGGATGTTATTTTATCAACTATAGATGCAACAAAGGGTAAAAGTTTTTTTTGCATTTCGGTTACAACGTGATTTAAGGGATCTCTTAATTACATTGGATTTGGCTATAATGACTTGCGTTTTTTAATTATTTTTTTTTTGTATTTTAGTTACAACATTGGATTTAGCCAAATCCTCTATGATTTTTAATTACCTTTACAATCCGTTTTGTATTTTTATTTTTTTTAATGTATTTTGGTCACAATCATTTTTTTATATATTACAATTTTTTTAATATGTGCTTTATTTGGTTATTAGGTAGCTATGTGATATATTGAATGTGAATTTGGGTTTAGGGTAATTAGATCATACTTATATTTTGCTGAAAGGGGTACATAAACAAACCAATCTAATTAGTTTTTACAAATATTATTTATGCCTTTTGTATTACTTATTTTAATTTATTTAGTGATTTTATTGAAAGGTTACATAGTTTTATAAATTTTTTTGAACAAACAAAAATGATTATTGAAATTGTAGGTGGATGCTGTTATAGGTTTTAATATGTTAGCCTAATATGATATTATTTTATTTTAACATTTCCTAATTCTTTTTTTAAGATTTTGTAACATTGTTTTATGTGATATGTGAATGGGTATATTTTTTATTTGTTTTTGTGGAAGAGTTTTTTGGTTTTGTAAAATTCTAGTGGTATAATGTTTGTTTAAATCAAGAACATTAAGGGGATAAATGAGAATTATTAACAGAATAAAAGAGAATATGAAAAATGTTGCATAATGAATATAGGGTCGAATGCTATTTATGATTTTCGTATTGCTTCTTTTAATTTTTATAGTACTTTTATTGGAAGCTTACATAAGTTTATAAATATTTTTTGGACGTCACAAAAATGAACACTAAATTTGTAGGTGAATATGAGAAATGTTGCATAATGAATTTAGGGTCGAATGCTATTTATGGTTTTTGTATTGCTTCTTTTAATTTTTATAGTACTTTTATTGGAAGCTTACATGAGTTTATAAATACTTTTTGGACGTCACAAAAATGAACACTAAATTTGTAGGTGAATATGAGAAATGTTGCGTAATGAATATAGGGTCGAATGCTATTTATGGCTTTTGTATTGCTTCTTTTAATTTTTATAGTGTTTTTATTGGAAGCTTACATAAGTTTATAAATATTTTTTGCACGTTGCTAAAATGAACACTAAAATTTATATATAAATGAAATCACAATAATTTCGACCAATATTATTTATGCCAGTTGCGTTGCTTTTTTTAAATTTTATAGTGCTTTTATTGATTTCTTTTGTGCTTAAGAATGATTACAGAGAGGTAATCTGCATACTCAATTCACAATAGTTTTGACGAACGTTGTTTATTATTTTTATATTTCTTTATTTCGGCTTTTATATTGTTGTAATTGATTTATGGTAATTATATATAGTTTTGACAATTGTTCTTTAGTCATATTGCATTGAAAAAAAAAATTATAGCAGCATTGTACTAGTGGGAAAACAACAATGTAAAGGGCATAAACATCACTATCAAAAATATTTTGATTTTATTTACATATGCAAAGTAAGGGGTCCATCATCATTCTTCATTTGTAATGTTTTTTTCTCACTGATTCCTATTGAGTTTTTGTAATGAAGAGTGATGGTGGACCATTACTCTGCACATTTTTAATAAAATCAAAATAGTTTTGATGGTGGTGTTTATGCCCTTTACAATGATGTTTGCTCACTAGTATAGTGCTATTATTATTTTTTTTTTTCAAGTTAAGAATGATTATAATAATTAATCTTCAAAGTTAACTAAAAAAAATCAATGAATGATATTTATGCCTTATAGAAATTTAACTCTTCAGTAATTCAATAAAAATAGTGGCCTCTCTCAACATAGAAATTCATCAAAAAAATTCATCGCCTAGCTAGTCAATATCACAACGTTAATCAGACAATTATAACAAAAAAAAATAGTGAAAATAATAATTGTATCATAACTTTCTCATAAAGAAAAATAAAAGAGAACTGAACAAATTTTAAAACTATGAAAAGCTGTGAATATTTAGGATTAGGATTCTTATCTACCAATTTGCAGCTAAATCGCTATAATGAGCGCGATTTTATTTAACTGTTATTAAAGATTTGTGGGTACAAAAATATTTTAGTTTCGAAAATCATGAATTCAATTAGGAGCAGGGTCTTTGAAAGCATCAGTGGAAGAAAGCATTACATTAACATAAAAAAAAGCACCTTCAACATGTAAAAAAAAATCCAAATATAAAATTAATAAAATTGGTATAGTGGTCAAATGTAAATAGCAATTTATTCTAAATTTTTCTTTTGAAATATATAAACTTATCATTTTTCCAGCCATACATAAAAAAAAAAAAGCACTTTCAACTAGAAAAAAAGGTTTGCATCCATCAGTGCAAAAAAAAACATTACATTAACATAAAAAAGCACCTCAAATGATTCTCTTTTTTTCCTACCCGAATAATACACCAAACTTAATCAACATAACAAAATTAGGACCCAACTAAATCAAAGCAATATGAAGTAGTCAAAATAAATAAATGCATAATATGAACATTAAAATATATAAATTTATTTAATGGATCTTCATGATTCTCAGTATATATAAATCTTTTAAAGAGGGTTAATAATTGTATGTTTATGAACCCTTACAATAAACATTAAAACTTACACTACAAAAGCTCAAAAAAAACACCGTGCAACATAAAACACACACACACACACAAACATCCTCCTTAAATTTTATCTTCATTATTAACACCATGTTTGTACACAAATACAATAGAATAGGCATATACAACATTCATCCAAACTAGTTAGCTTTGATACATATATGCATTTTAAACTGAAAAAAATTGCAGTATCATATTAAAAAAAAAAAACCAACTACTACAAAAAAGCAAAAAAAAAAAAACATAAAATCACCACCACAATCATCATGAAAAAAAAAAGTTTTAGACACTACTTGATGAAGAAACTACCATTTGTAAAAAGAATTAACATGAATTAAGGGAGGATTTAATGATATATTAATATTTTCCATTCTTTTTATTTGAAAATTATGACCTTTTGCAAATGTAACCGATGGAATGAGCAAAGTCATGTGCAAATAGATCCTAACCCTCCATCTAACTATTTGAATGGATATAATTTATCCACAAATTACACATAAATCTAGTGTTCACAAATGATTGCTACTATATATATATATATATATATATATATATATATATATATATATATATATATAGGGTTGGGTTCCAGAAGGAACCATACCCCATGTGAGAACCGAGAACCAATCTCAGCCACAGATCTCGCCTCTTTGGACGATCAAGATCTGTTCCAAAATCAAAAAAAAAAATGCGGTGGCATAATTGTAATAACGTCCAACTTCGCTGCCCCTGAATCTTAGTAAGGGTAAAATCGGAAATTTTAATGTATATGTGATTCACACGTATATTTTCCAATTTAGGATTTTAGCATTGTCATTCCCTATTTTAGCACTGTCATGACTTATTTTAGCACTGTCATAACTTATTTTAGCACTAACATGACCCATGTTTAGCATGACAATTGTTTATAATCCTCTTGAAATAACTGAATTTCTTTCATGATCTCGCCCTGATTTTCAAGGATTAATCCCATCATGCTCGACATCCCCATCTGCATATATTTTCAAACATTGAAAATCACCCGTAAAAGGACAAGACAAGCATGCTATCGCGTATATGTTATTATTACCTCCTGCATGTGGAATTGCCTTAGGATTTCTAAGTGAAGATTTTGCATGTCTCCATGAATAGATTCCTGAAATGAAGCTAAAGTTTCTTCAAGATTATGTTGGAAGAGCTAAAGAGTCGAAGAATTCCCCTGCTGCAAATCAGACTGCAATGAAGTTCTCTGCAACTGATGAGCCACCAAATTGTAAGAAATCAAATGAAGGTAGAATTTGTGATGAAATGCAGTTATGATCAACCATCTATATTTTACCGTACATTTGAAGGGGTGGGACTGGTTGGTGTTGGTGTTGCAGATTGAGTGTTTGA
Source organism: Perilla frutescens (assembly GCA_026008535.1). NCBI lineage: Eukaryota > Viridiplantae > Streptophyta > Magnoliopsida > Lamiales > Lamiaceae > Perilla > Perilla frutescens. The sequence continues at coordinate 19,309,405 of BRKX01000005.1, forward strand.
CAACAAGTTATTGAGAATGTCTTCCCTAGTTTCTGATCCTATTTTCTTAGATTTAGGTGAGCCCACTGAAATAAATGGTGCAGCGCCTAGTCTCTCTGCATAACTCGAGAATCTTCGAGGAGATCACATAGATGCACAAGTCCTAAAATGTAACGCTTAAGATCCACAAACACATTCATCAAGCAATCAATAGATCGAATCATCAAAATTTTCAGTGGAGACACACATCAATTAAACTAATTCGACAACAATCAAGAATGTGATATATATATATATATATATATATATATATATATCTACAATAAAAAAAATATCATCAGCATCTTTTTATGCTTCATGATATTTCATTTTTAGCACTGTAGTTTAGAGTTTAGCATTGTATATGTGATTCACGCGTATATTTTTTAATTTAGGGTTTTAGCATTGTCATTTCCTATTTTAGCACTGTCATGGCTTATTTTAGCACTAACATGATGACACTTGTTTAGCATGACAATTGTTTATCATTATAATAAAAAAATATCATCGGCATCTTTTTATACTTCATGATCTTCTATTTTTAGGACTGTAGTTTAGAATTTAGTAATGTATATGTGATTCACGTGTATATTTTTTAATTCAGGGCTTTAGCATTGTCATTCCCTATTTTAGCACTGTCATGACTTATTTTAGCACTGTCATGACTTATTTTAGCACTAACATGACCCTTGTTTAGCATGACATCAGTCTACTGTATTTCTTCTACTTGAGTGGTTTTTATTTGGCTGTTGTAACAGATATTTCAAAGAAACAAATGCAAAAGTCATAGATGAATTTTTGTCTGAATGTATTTGTCACGTTTATAAATTATATAACATAATACTTATCACTTATTAGTTCACAATTCCAAGGCTGTCAGCGAAGTTAGAAGATTCATGGATGGAACTTTAGACTTGAAATACTGTGTGCATTATTTCATTCGCACAAGTCCGCAATCACCCCCAAAAATGTGTAGAAGAACAAAATAAAATCGGTTATTTCATTCGCACAAGTCCGCAATCACCCCCAAAAATGTGTAGAAGAACAAAATAAAATCGGTTAACCGAACAAAAAAAACCACTTTCACCTAGTAAATATTTAATAATTAATATAGGAAAACAACCACTTTCACTTAGTAAATCATGTAAGTAGTCACTTTCCTAAAAAGTAATGTTCTTTTGATTTGTAGTCGAAAGAATCATCCATCTAGAATAACGAAGAATCATACAACTCGACTGTTCCTATCATTTTCCCTCTATTGTGCAATGCTCTCGCCATCAATGTATCAACTTCCTTCTTGTAGTCATGTCGAGATTTAGCTCCACCAACAGCAGTCAAATCCTTAATCGATGTGTGCTCCTTCTCTTGCACAATTTCCTCTTCAATCCATTTGATTTCTGTTCAAGTCCAGCAGTGCTAAAACAGTTCACAGTAGTGCTAAACTAGGTTACAACAGTGCTAAAATAGTTCACAGTAGTGCTAAAGTACTGATAGTGAAAAAATCAAGATAATAGAAGCAGTGATGTATATTACAAATATCCATTCTTAGAAGCAACAACATACCCATCAACTCTCTTAGAGAATGTAAGGGAAATTAATAAAGCACAATGAGAAAGCAGCCCCAAATGTCACAAGCTTCCCATGATTGTCCTTTCAAATGAAGGGTGCAAAAATCATTAAATACCTACAACCATGTAAAAATTCACAAATCTCTGTTATTATTATGTCTTTCTCATCGTAAATAAAAGACTACAAATGCTAACACTATCACCTATCAAAATATTCAAACATTAACTAACAGTGCTAAAAAAGGAAATGGAAGTGCTAAAATATAAACTACCAGTGTTATAAAATATAAACTACCAGTTTTGATGGTGAATTAAAGAGAATCGCGTGAAAAAATCACAGGAAAAGTACAACAAAATTTTTGGATGGTTCACATTCAGGTGTGTAAAATTCAGAAAATAAAGGCGCAATCTCCAAAGTGGTAGAAACACAATCTGCACATTAATCAATACACAACTAATCACGTTAATGCTTACTAATGCTAAAATTGTTCACAATGGTGCTAAAATAGGTTACGGGCAGTGCTAAAACTAATTACACAAGTGCTAACAATACATATTGATCCTCAAAAATAAAAAGTTCAACTTAATCAGCTTAATCAACATAAAACACAACAAAATCGAAGAAAATCGCAGAAAAAGTACAACAAAAATATTTTTACCCGGCTTCATCATCCAAGAACAACGAACAACTAAAACTCTAGGAAAACTCGCGTGAATGACGATTAAGATGAATCGACTGGAATATAGATTACATAAACACAACAAAATCAAAGAGAAATCGAAGATAATCACGTGAAAAAATCTCAGCGTCATCAATCTTATCAAACAAATCTAAAATAAAAATGGATAAAAAAATCGCAGCAAAATACACCAAAAAAATTTTTACCCGGCATCTTCATCAAATAACAGCGAACAACAGAAACTCCAAGTAAAAAATCACATGAACACCGATTAAGATGAATAAAAATCGAAGAGAATCGACTGAAATTTCGATTATATAAACATAAAGGAAATCGATATGTAGAAGGAAAGAGATTTCGATTGCAGACGGGAAAGATATTTATGTCAAAAATAATAGAATTCCTAAATTATGAAAATACCCTTGCTTCATTAAAAAGTCTGTAATATTACAGTAATGCCACCGCATTTTTTTAAGTTTGGAACAGATCTTGACCGTCCAAATATGATATGATCCTGAAAAGCCTTGAAGAATTAAATCCGGAGCTATCATTCAAAGGTCCGAAGATTGTTAGAATGAGGGCCATCAAAGATTGGAAATCAAGATTTGAAGAACAATACATGATGATCAAAATCACACCATGGGATATCATACTTGAAGAGTTGAAGAATGAAGGTATGAAGACAGTCGGTATGAGCATACTGACCAGATTGCATGAAGACAGTCGGTATGGGCATACTGACTGAGTTGACGTTAAAGATAACGTGTGGATTCATCTAATAATAGTCCAACACGTTAATTATGGAGCCCAAGTCCATAAGTGGCGAAATTTGAAGGTCCAAAATCAATTTGGGATTTATCTTTATCTAGATAGATTTTCTTATTTTATTTTTAGTATCTTTTGATTCTTACCTTAAAAACAGATTTTGGATAAGGTAACAATCCTTATTAGATTAGGACTAGTTTTGGATCGGTCTTATCACTTCTAAAGGCCTTAGGATTCGAATTTTAGCTATTATAAATAGGACATCTATGTTACATTCATAAGTTAGACAATTGCATGAATACAAGAAGTTAATTCTCTTTTGTCTCCAAGATCTTTTGTTGATCGAAAATATACAAACCAATTCTATTGAATTAGCAATCCAATAGTCTTATTCAAGTTCTTCAGGGTACAATCGAGTACTTGGGAGAATTGCTATCCGGAGAGGTTAGACGAGTGCGTTCGGGTTGATTCAACACGGGTTCACCGATATGTCCTATCCATTCTACCTTCCACCGCCGCCACTACCATCTTACACGACGACCATCGCCGTCAACACCGCCGTCCGCTGCCGTACCAAGCCACCTTCACAGCCATATCAAGTATTCTACATCGAGTCTAATTCGAGTCCTTTAATTCTAGTAAGTTTTGTCTTTATTTTTGAGTCGGATTGCATCCATTTATCTAGCTGACGTAGTTCGTTTCTTGAGTCTTCCACATGCATAAATCTTGTGTCTTGGATACATTATCCGGGTTACATCATAAATTTGGCATCAGAGCCACGTCAGCTCTGCTGGTCGTGGTTCAATCCGACGTGTCAAATACGTGTCATTTATCTATCGTACTTGTCATTTAAATTTCATATTGTTACGAGTCTTTGGTAATCTGATTCATATTCGTTGAAAAAAAAGGAGCAAAAGACATCGGCTAAGTAAAAAAAAAAAAGTCGCCGAAAAAAAGAATGAAAATCAGATTTAAAATTCTTGTTTGATTCGATTTTACCTTGTTTTTAGATTTGTTTCCTTATTTTTAGGGATCTTTAGATTGTGTTCACATTGGTTAAACACATCTAAAAGTTTCTTTCCTTATCTACCAGATTTCCTACCTTGTTTAGATATCTTCCATCCTCATCCATATCTATTCAAGATCTTCTACACTTATCCACCATAAAATTCGATCCCTACCCACTATAGAGTTCGAATTTTTCATCTCTTTCCTACCTACACCCGGTTCACCATATACACCACATATTTCATACACCCACCCGTACACCATACACCCGTGGTCCACATACACCAAGGCAGCCGGTTTACCTACACCAAATACACCGTTCCATATACACCAACCTACTCCATCATTTATTATGAATCCATACGATGCTCCCGAGTAATCTAGTCAGTTCCTTACATGGGACACGAAGTACCATTTTGATGCGATGATCGAGAGCATGGAAGAAAATTTACAATCAATGAGAGACGAGCTGATTAATCCACTAGCCAATTTAACAGAACAGCTTAAGCGTCTCAACACGCAAAAAGTATCACCTCCACCACCTAAAGCTCATCGCCAAACAGCCCCATTTCGTTGGAGTGAACCTGAGTCATTCGAGGAATTTCTACGTACCTACGTACCTCCTACACGAACTGCACCTCTAGTTCAGCCATTCATGGATATGCCAAACCAAGACAGCAACATTCAAGAAAAAATCCACGTTGAGTTACCATCTGAGATCGTTGCCATCAAAGAAGATTCTACTTTCGATGTAACAATTTCAGTTGAAGCATCTCTTGATGAATTGATAAATGTTGCTACTTGTGAAGATGTTGGAGAAGTCAAGAGAGAAGAAATGAAGGTTGTTACTGTCATAGAGGAGATCGGAATCATTAAAGAGTTGTTCGAAGCTGAGGAGTTCGAAACAGTTGAAGAGCTGTTGGAAATGCAGCCATGTTTTCAAGAGGAGATTGACATTAATGGAGTAAAGACTGTGGAGCACAAAGAACTCAAAGAAGCAGTCATGGCGGAGCTACCGAGTTCTAACGTTCTTTATCAACCCTGTACTTTTGATGTCTTTATTTTACAGGTTGTTGAGAATGTTCCATATGATTTAGTTGTGCACACAAAGGAGTTTGATGATCCATTCATGGTAGTCCTTGACCCTGAAGATTTGAATTCGATGACGAATTCTTTTCAAGAGGAGGGGAATGATATGATCCTGAAAAGCCTTGAAGAATTAAATCCGGAGCTATCATTCAAAGGTCCGAAGATTGTTAGAATGAGGGCCATCAAAGATTGGAAATCAAGATTTGAAGAACAATACATGATGATCAAAATCACACCATGGGATATCGTACTTGAAGAGTTGAAGAATGAAGGTATGAAGACAGTCGGTATGGGCATACTGACTGAGTTGATGTTAAAGATAACGTGTGGATTCATCTAATAATAGTCCAACACGTTAATTATGGAGCCCAAGTCCATAAGTGGTGAAATTTGAAGGCCCAAAATCAATTTGGGATTTATCTTTATCTAGATAGATTTTCTTATTTTATTTTTGGTATCTTTTGATTCTTACCTTAAAAACAGATTTTGGATAAGGTAACAATCCTTATTAGATTAGGACTAGTTTTGGATCGGCCTTATCACTTCTAAAGGCCTTAGGATTCGAATTTTAGCTATTATAAATAGGACATCTATGTTACATTCATAAGTTAGACAATTGCATGAATACAAGAAGTTAATTCTCTTTTGTCTCCAAGATCTTTTGTTGATCGAAAATATACAAACCAATTCTATTGAATTAGCAATCCAATGGTCTTATTCAAGTTCTTCAGGGTACAATCGAGTACTTGGAAGAATTGCTATCCGGAGAGGTTAGACGAGTGCGTTCGGGTTGATTCAACACGGGTTCACCGATCTGTCCTATCCATTCTACCTTCCACCGCCGCCACTACCATCTTACATGATGACCATCGCCGTCAACACCGCCGTCCGCCACCGTACTAAGCCACCTTCACAGCTGTATCAGGTATTCTACATCGAGTCTAATTCGAGTCCTTTAATTCTAGTAAGTTTTGTCTTTATTTTTGAGTCGGATTGCATCCATTTATCTAGCTGACGTAGTTCATTTCTTGAGTCTTCCGCGTGCATAAATCTCGTGTCTTTGATACATTGTCCGAGTCACATCAAAATAGGCGAGATCTGTGGCTAAAATTGGTTCTCAGTTCTCACAGGGGGGTGTAGTTCTCACATGATCCCATCTATATATATATATATAGGATATGGATCATATGAGAACACTTTGTTGGTGTGAGAAATGAGAACACATCTTACATCATTCAATTTAATGATCCAATGATTGAGATTTAAGGTGACAATTTCGTAAATAATAGGGCAAGAAATAAATGAATGAGGGCTATTTTCGTCCAAACTCATTAAAAATGATGATGTCAGCAATTAAAAAAATCTTAAAAACTTTAACCGACCATAACTTGCTCGTTTTTAATCCAATGCACACAAAAAATATATCAAATTAAAGCTCTCTTCATGCTCTTTCATTTAAGATGTCGAAAGGCTATGTTTAGATGAAAAAATATGAACGAAAAATTAAAAAAAAAATTACGCGTGCCCAGATTGTAAATGCTTTCGTTACCATATAATAATTATTCGTCAGCATTATGATAACATATGATAACGTATGCTAACGAAGCATTTGTCATATGCTAACATCATGTATTCTCTGTGCTAACAAAGAATTATCATAATGCTAGCGTAGTATAAATTTATTAGGATTTATTAAATCTCAATTATGGTTTATTTAATCTCGATTATGGTTTATTCCATCTAATTATCATTATTTTTTTAAAATTTAATTTTTTATTTATGGTTCTTATTTGATTATTATGGTTTATCCCATCCAATTATGGTTTATAATGTATGTTGACAGAGTATTGTCATATGCTAACATAGTGTATTCGCAATGCTGACGAAGCAAAACCATAATGCTAACGTAGTACAAATATATTATTATTATGATTTGTTCCAACTCATTTAGGGTTTACCACATCCAATCAATGTTTATTTCATCTAATTAGGTTTATTTCATCCAATTATGATTTTTTTCATTTAATTAGGGTTTATTAAATCAAATTATGTTTATGATTAATTTTTAGAATATTTTTTTCGCTAACAATATTTAAAAACTTTAATTAGTATAACTATAATGCTTCGTTAGCAAGATGATAATACTTCGTTAGCATAACGATCTGTTATCAAATCCTCCGCGATTTTTATAAGAATTACCAAATTACGTTAATACTCCTGCGCGAAAAACTTTTCAGATATTACAGAATTGCCACCGTCTTTTTCATCAAATCTGGACCTTTGATTTTTTATGGATGTGTGGTGTGAGATGTGTTCTCATTTCTCACACAAGGGGTTGTTTATATATATATATATATATATATATATATATATATAAGATTTGGTTCAAATATGTACTAGTTTTCGTGTGAGAACTATGAACGATGCTTATTTACATACAAACCTAGTGCTAATGGTACATCTTCAGTATAGATAGATGAAAACACGAAACAACTCTTTACTAGGAAAAATGCCATATAATGTAACTACTGACCTGCAGAGATCAGCAACTACGGTTCTGTCAAGAATGACACGATGTTTATAACTCTAGAGCTCAGTTTTAACTTTTAACTGATAAATCAAATGAAGGGATGTGATTGTTAAACTCAACTTAGTAAGCATGAAATCTCAATCACATAGAGGTTCTTTGACCAAGAGGTTCATCTTTTCCTGTAAAAAATTAACTACATCTTCTCTCCCTTCCTTCAAAAGTAATTTTCGAAGCTTTCCAAAGGTGTGCCTTCCTGGGCGAATTCCTCTCTCCATCATCTCTTCCATTAGAACAGAAGCCCTGGAGACGTCGCCCTTGCTACATAATCCATTAATAAGTGCAGAAAATGTGTGCATGCTCGGAGCAAACTGCTTCCTCTCCATATATTTCCACACCTTGAGAGCTATCTCTAGTTCATCTCCCTCACAGAACATCTTGATCATCATCGTGTATGTGTCTGCATCAGGCTCACAAACTTTGGACATCCTGCGAAATACCTTGAAAGCCTCGTCAATCTCCCCACAGCCAATCAAACCATTTATAAGAATGTTACAAGTCCTCGAATTGGGCTTCACCCCCTTTCTATCCATCTCATCAACAACTTTATAGGCATTTTGGAATTTATTCACTTTGCAGAAAGCCCCAAGTAAGGAATTATATACTGCCACATCAGGTTTCACCCCATTTCTCTCCATTTGAAGGAATGTATCGATTGCATCCTCAATCCTATTCTCAATCCCATATGTATGTATCAAAACACTATAAATGAAAGACGTGGGCTGACAGCCACTGAACTCCATCTCGTTTATAATTTCAACTGCTTCATCTGTTCGCCCCGCCTTGCAGAGAATGTCGACCATGATTCCATACGTCACAATATCAGGTTTGCAGCCTGAATCAACCATTTCATTAAAAATCTCCCTAGCTTTGGGCAAATTTGGAGCCCTTCCCCATCCTTCAATCAAAATGCTATAAGTTTTTGAATCAGGACAGAATTGATCTTTCATGGTATCATTAAAAATCTCCTGAGCTTTCCTAACATTCTTCGACTTGCATAAAGCACTCAGCAAACCATTAAACGCAGCCAGGTTCGGAGGCACGTCATATTTCTTCATTATGTTAAATGTATAGACCGCCTCATCCACCTTCTGTGCCCTTGCATACTTCCTCATGATAATACAAAACGTCTCAATATTCAGCATTCCCTTGCCCCTCATGCTGTTCACAAGATCCCACATTATCTCATACTGCCTTATCTTTGCCATCGACTCAATCATAATATGGTAAGCTCTAACACTATGCTCATAGTGTCGTTGTTTGCCAGCCCACTCGAAGAACCGGTGAGCTAGCATTCCAGCATTTTCGAACCTCTCAAGGACCTTTTCGACTACATCTTCAGACACCCGAATGCCGCTTTGATCAAGCGCCGTGTCGAGGCCTAGTTTGGGGCAGGACATCATAATCTTACAGACCCTTTTCGTTGTATCAAATGAATCTTGCAATACTTCTCCTGAACTGTACATCCTACCAAACATCAAGAATCTGAAAAATGACCTATTGCAGCAGTGATTTCTCACAATCATGATTTCTGATTGAGTAGAACGACAAACCCGCCACCTATCGGAAAATGTTGAGCAAATAATCACATCATTATACATAGAAAATCAGTTAGGCATTTAATCAAACACCTGCCATGCGATACAATAGTATACACCTCCCATCACAATTCACACATTTAAACATAATTTGCTCGCGCCGCACACACACACACACACACAAAAGAAAAAACAAAATGAGGACGCTACCAGAAGTTGAGGCCTGAGATTCTTCTTCTGCGCAAAATTTAAAGCGCGCTAAAAATCCTTTTTTTTTTAATAATCTCTTTCGAAATGGAAATTTGATTATGAAGCTGCTGGGCCTTGAGTATCGGGTCGGATATTCAGCCTAATTGAATGTGTTTAAGATGCGTACATTTTGGGCCTTAACCCAGTCCAAGTATTTCGAGTTTACTTTTCCGGAAATAATGCAAGAAATAAATGATAGTTTTTTTTAGAGTGCTTGGTATTAAATAACTTCATAACTTAAATATGATTCAAGCCAGAATATAAAATTATTCGAACGTGTGTCTAGTAGTACCCCATAATTTAAGATTTTATTTAAATATTTGAGTTAAAACATTATTTTTCATAAATGTAAAGATATTTTATCTCAAAATTTTACGTTGAGGGTGAGAGATCAACTAAGATTATTCATTCATTCCATTCCATCTCATGTGCGTATTGGATGTTCGTAAGTGAAATCTGCGTCTCTATTATTAGCTTTAATGATAATTCCTAACTGGAATTTTAATTTTTTTTTTATAATGAGGATAACCAACAGTCGTTATTCGAAGATGCAATTGGGTAAATTCCGATTCATTCTTGTGCAATAATTTGCAAACTACATGTTTCTCAATTGTATTCAAGATTTTTAGTGAGGCCACCCTCAAAATTGATATGAGGAACTCTTAATTTCCAACAATGCATTTATGGAAATGCGAGAACAATTTTTTTTTATTCTTTTTTTGAGAAATGAAATGCGAGAAATTTACAGTAAGTATAATTTAGGGTTAAGGGCCACATAGCCCCCTCGACTATTCTACAAGGGTCACATTGCCCCCTCTTTGACTATTTGGTCCATTTAGCCCCCTCGACTATCTAAAATGGCTCACATTGCCCCTTCTATGGATAAAAAAGTTAACACCATTAACAAACACACACTAACACACATTTTTCTCACACACTAAGATTTTTCACATACTTTTACACATAATTTTACAATCAACCAAAAATGCTACAAATTAATAAATTATGGTTATCAATTAATAAAATAATAAATACCATGAAATTTATTAATAAATTAATTAACAATTCATAATAATAATAATAATATAGTATGTAAAATTCATTATTTATAATATATCTATATATATATTGAGATAATTCATAAAATAATTTAAATCTAAAAATCATCATCTGTGTATTTCAAATTTGCAATTAAGTGTTCAACTTTATTTTCAATGGTAAAACGCACCCACAAATCAATTAATTTCACTACATAATGACTTTTAAAGATGAAAAATCTAAGCAAATCTGAAATTCATAAATCATACTCCCTTTCCAAAACATTAATAAATCATCATAAACAAAGACTCAATATATCTATTGTAGTATTCATCATTGAATCATCAAATTTTAAAATTTAAAATAATTTTATAAATGAACTCGATATATATATGTATATATATATATATTGAAATTTTCATACTATATTACTATTATTATGTTTTAGTTAATTTATTAATCAATTTATTGGTATTTATTATTTTAGCTATAATGAACCATAATTTATTAATTTGTAATAATTTTGGTTAATTGTAAAATTGTGTGTAAAAATATATGAAAAAATCTTAGTGTGTGAGTAAAAAATGTGTTAGTGTGTGTTTGTTAATGGTGTTAATTTTTCCATCCATGGAAGGGACAATGTGAGCCATTTTAAAGAGTTGAGGGGGCTAAATGGACTAAATAGTCAAAGAGGGGGCAATGTGACCCTTGTAGACTAGTCGAGGGGGCTATGTGGCCCTTAACCCTATAATTTACAGCGTTGGTTTAACTTCCTTAATTTGTATCATTTTAAAAAATATTAGTTGGACATTTCTAGGGGTGAGCATTCGATTTATACGGTCAGTTTCGGCTCGAAAAATCCAAAACTGAATAAATCGAATGTCTGGAAATTTTTAACCGAACTGAACCGATTAGTGGAGACAAACCGAACCGAAATAACAGAATCATTTTTGGTTCGGTTTTTTCATTTTTTAGATTCATTTTTTAAGCAATACAAATTCATGCTTCAACTGTGAGAAATTAACCCAAATCATATAAATATAATTCACAAATCTACAACTAACAATAAAATCAATACATGATAAATAAACAAAATCAACAATCCTAAATCCTACAACAGTGAATACCCACAATTCACATCAATTGTTAAATTATTTAATTATTTAATTGCTTTAAATTTGAGTTTTAATTTATTTGGTAATACTCGGTAAAATTAGATGGACTTGATGGAGTCCGACATTGCGCCCCTAAATACGAACTAAGTTTGCTTAATTGGATCTTATTTATTAGGTGTAAATTAATAGGTTTAGTGTGATTTTTATTTCACACAAATATACACATATATAATCATAAATAAAATATTATTTATTCATTCATATAATAGATAAAAATATTATGTGCATACGTATATTTATATGTGTGTGTGTGTGTGGAATGGATTTGTTCTCATCTCACCTCAACCATACATGTCATTACATAGAACTAGCAAGGTGAGGTGGCATGAGTTTAGATAAGCAATTGATGACTCATCCTCAAATATAATTATGGAATTCCTATGCCTAACCTAGAAACTTCCTATTTTTGCAAAAGTAAATATATTACTTCTCAATACTTCAACCTCTCGACTATATCACAAAGATCACATCTCAATCTCTCTCACTCTTCATCTCTCTCTCTCATTTCTTTCTATCCCCAAGTTCAAATAAAAGAGAGCTCCACACACATACACCTACTCATCTCTCTCTTGATCTCTACTCCAAGCAAGGTAATCATCTATTCATATTTCTCTTCTTGTTTATTGATGTTCTATGGTGTGGATAGATGATGAATTATGCTGGAAATTATTTTGGAAAATTGAAAGATTTCTTCTTCTACTATTTTCCAATTTTGGGACAGCACGTCACCGTTATTAATTAAAAATACCTGATTCTATTGAGCTATTTATGGACCCCCACACCATGACACAATTGTAGGTTATCTTCTTACCTTTCATTTGAAACTTGAATCGGGCTAATACGAATTTTGTAGACAAAGTTAAGATCATTTCACCGAAGCTTGGCAGTTTTCTGAACTGTTTCTGTTCACCTAACTAATTTGACATTTTCGACCCTTTAATGATGAAATCTGTAAATGCTTATTTCACGAAAAATTTTAGATATATGTCTTGGGGTTCAGACGAACTTGGAATTTCTTAATTTGGAGTTTTATTTTGGGAGATATGATTTATTTACTAGAACTGCTACATAGGGGGTACGGCTGGAAAGAAGATGTTATTGATTTATGTTTTGGTGTTTGGAAATTTAGATTTTAGTTTGTTTCAGATGTGTTTTTCTTTTAATAAGGAGAAGGAGAATGCCTACTTGCAAAATAAGTTATTTTCAACAAAGACCTTAAATTTTCATAAATTATTTAATTAGGTCATAGCTTATTTTCAACCTCAAAATATTCTTAGAAACTTTTCAAAAGTTAGAATCTTGGTCTATAAATCTGATTTTCAGATTTAATAAAATTAGAAATGACTCAAATTATTCAATTAATTAAGATTATTTTGATTCTAGGTGCGGCGCAATTAGGACCCTCGTCCACTCTGTGAATTTTTCCGGCTTGATTACTACGTGCTCTCTTTTATCAGGTGGGTAAAATTATTATCTACGAAATAAAAGTATATGATATATGCTTTTTCAGACAGAAATGTTTTTAATCCAACTTGAATTATCGTGGATGGAATTTGGATAAGAATTGCGTTTCGTACGCACCAGAATAGTGTAACGCACGTACCGAGAGCGTGGCTTACACAACAGAGAGAATATGTCCTGTGCACAGTTCAAGATGTATTCTAGATCAGAAGAAGAGTACCCTAAATCCATTATGACCTGGTAGGGTTTTTGAACTTGAACCAGCAAATGACTTGGTCAATAATGATTCACCAATAGAGGCTGCCTTTTTTTTCACAAACAGTTGCTGTGAATTGAATGATGCAACAGTAAAATTTGAGATATATAATACGGCTGGCCAGGAGAGATACCACAGGTTACTCCAATGCATTATAAAGGGGCTGCTGCAGCCATCATTGTTCACGATATTTTGTGTCTTTTACTACTCATTTACCCCTTTGTCTTTATCGATATTGTTAATATTAACTATGTTTTAGGCATTTTTTTTTCACATTCTGAGCTCCAAACAATAATTAGTAAACCATTTAAACTGTATTACTAACAACAATAGTAACAATAATATATGAATTCACACACACACACAAATATATAATATGTTAAATTGTTAATTTTTTACCTCGATAATTAATTTTCACATGATAAAAAAGGAGAGGAAATTCTAAAATACAGGATTTACAGAATATTAATAAAATGAAGTGTAAAACTCACTTATCAGTTCTCACGAGACATTAGGAATAACATTTCCTTTTTGTGAAGAAAAGAATAATAATTAACATACACATGCTCAATCATAACAAAAGGTAAGCCTACTAATATGTACTCCAACTTAATTTATAAAATTTACGATTTTGCATATCCAACTTAACAAGAAATTACATAAGATCAACATAAATTAAACCATAAAAATCGTAAGGAAGAATTTAAAAAAAAGTTGGAAAAAGGAGAAAAAAACAGAAATAGGGTAAGAAATTCCTATTTAATTAAAGAGGTTAATTTTATTTTTTTAAATAAATGACCATCTGTTCCAGACAAATTTTCATGAGCATTCAAATATATTCGGATTTTAGTGCTATTGCTGTACGGAGTATAAAACCTATATCATGAAAAGATGTACTTTAACCGATTTCCTGTTGCCACAAGAAAATGCAGCACTGAAAGTAAAGTACCTGGGATCCAATAGAAACTCTTTGGGAATATAATTGATGCCAAGTTTAAAATCTGCAGCTGCTCCAAGATCAATGATTTTGAACGTACAAGAATCTGTTTCAGTTTTTATCAAGTAGGAAGTGAAATTAGTACTGCTCATATACATAGATTTTTTTTTAGAAGAAATACATTGTTAGCTGATGTAATGTGGTGCTATCACCTTCAGAGAAAATGATTTTTTGGGGCTTAATATCTCTATGAACAATTCCCGTTGAATGCAGACTATCCAATGCAAATAAGAGCTGTCTCAAAATAGTCTGTATGATTCTGTTTTCCCTCTCTATCCCCTTAGGCAAGTCCTGAACCTTTTCGAGAATCAGTGTTTCAACCTGAAACACCATCAGTCCATCACCATCACCATCAGGAAGTAGTGTCATTTTTATTGGAAATTTTTAATTTAAAACTCTCAGAATGAGATAACTATTTATCATGCATGATTAACTGGAATCCGATGTCAGTACTTTTACAATACAACATGAGGATAATGACCTCATTCCCACCAAATAGAGATGACCGAGGATTATTCGAGATGAAACATAGAGATCACGACATCTCATCCTTTATCCACAGGAGATAGGCAATAAATTTTGTAAATTACTAGGAATATTAGTTCAGCTATCAACTTATAGAGGCATTTGAAGATGGAAAAGGAATGAGCTTACAGGCACTTCTGCAGTTAGGATGACTAGTCGTGAAGCAAAAATAGCAATTCTTAAGAACTTGTGATTCAAGAAAGTACCAACATTGTAAGGAAATTCTTTACTCTGAATTAAATCAGCACTCAACTCAACTTAAAAAAACCATCTAACCTATGTCTTCAACAAGGAAGAACAATGCCTCATTATACAGATGCACCATAAATTCAGATAATTAGACAGGCATCAAAACTGTTCAAATTTCTCAAAAAAAAAATCCATGATATAATATTAGTGTATGTAGATTAATATAAAATTATTCTCAACCATTTTAATCTCGTATTAAGTGACGAACCATGACAGCATCCACAAACAGATATTATTATTCTTTAAAATTAAGAGAAACATTCAAAACACTCACACCAAAATTCATCTCTGGTTGTAGAATTAATTACAAATAGAAAAATAATCACAGTAAATTACAAAGTAAAGGCTAGAATGGTTGATTCGTTTTGGAGCCAATTGACATAATTAGTCATTTTATCAAAACCACCATATCCATATGGAACTCAATTTCTTTCATACCACCGATAGATTGGATGATCAAGAAGAGCTCAATTAAAAAATAAAAAATATTGTCAACAAGGCTGACCTGGACGACAAGTAAAACGCGAACCACGCCGCAGCTGATGTGGTGAGGACGGCTGCAGCTGATTGAGTCTACCGAAAACCGAAATCAGAGCGCCGAAGAAAGTCAAAATCTGTAGGGAAACACTTGAATTGATTGAACAATAAAAAGCGACAACAGCGCAAAGAAGCTCAAAATATGCAGGAAAACACTCGAATGTATATAGATATACACCTAGGGTGAAAGAGGGCAGCGGGAGGAAGGAGAGCAGGAGGGTTTATGAGATCTGTAACTCAACGCCAAAAATATGAATTGAAACAATAACAAAGGTCTTAGATTTGCTTGACAATTTTTAGAGAATAAAGTGGCTTCTAAGAGAAGAAGAGACTTTGAGAGAAGAAGATACTTCAACGGCCGGATGAAGATGAGGGAAGCTCTTTTTCTGAATTGGGCGCAGGGATGAAAATGTCGCTATCGCACCGTTGCAACTTCAATTTTACGGATATATCGCCGGATATATCAATATCGCATATCGATATCGCAGAAAATTGAAAAAAATGACCGAAATCATATTAAAATCTTGGAAATTTAGCATGAAATTTTAGGACCTAATATAACATATTATTATGCACATATTCTACTAAAAATTTTGATAGAATTGTATTTTGAAAGCAAACATATGAATAATACATTATATAAATACCGTCGGAGACAATACATTTTACAAAATAATACATAATACAATATAAAATAACTAAATAAACATTATAAAGTACAATTAATACCAAAATGAGGATCTATGAGGTTCAAATGTAGTAGATGGAATGCCATCTTGTTCTAAACAATATTGGTACCAACTCATCACATTAGAGTAATTATGGATATAATTATGCACATGTGCTTGATATGTTTCTTGATTTCTTCCAACAGCTTCACCATGAATTGGATAATGTCCACTGATCCAATTATTTTGTTGATGCACATTTTGACCTCCATATACATTTTGAGTAGTCCAATCAAATTGTGAACTCCCATATGTGTAAGAAGCATTTGAATCTTGGGACATATCACTATGATCAGTGACACCCATATTCATAGAATCAAGATTGGCTGAAAGTGATTCAATATCAGTGCTTGAACTTTCTTCTTGAGTCCATACACGTTTCCTTATATATTCCTTTCCAATTGCACCTATTCCAGGACCTCCAGCTCTACTTCTGTGGTCCATATCTTGTGTTGCATGAGTGAAGTCGGCCTCACAACTGAATGGACTCAATAATGTATGACTTGAACCATAATCGTGTTGAGTGTTCCCACCATTTCCACCACCATCATCATTTCCACCACTTCCATCATTTCCTCCATCACTGTTTCCCCCATCCTCTGTTGAGCTATCTGTTTTTGAATCATGAGAAGTATTACCCACTTCTTGTTGTAATACTTCATTCACATCAATGCCATAATCATGAGCCATAGTAGCTATTTTTGGATCAGGATTTCCCTCATTATCATCTAAGTGTGCAGGGCGAACCCATTGAAAAAGCGGATTTCCTTCTTCATCATTTTCATCAGCTGTTATATCTACCAAATCTAGATATTCTTGCTCTGCAACCTTATCATTTTCAGCTTCCATATCTCGTATCCTTAACTTCATATTATAATAGCAAAAGACCAATTGTTGAAGTTTTGGATACGCAAGTCGATTCCTTTGCTTTGTGTGGATTAAGGCAAAAGTGCTCCAGTTCCTCTCACATGCAGAAGATGATGCCGTCTGTGATAATATTCGCACAGCCAAATCTCTAACTGTAGGTGATGAATGACCATACATAACCCACCACTCAGCTGCCATTACGAAACAACAATAAATATACAATGCATATTTATTCATTGAAGATATGATCTTAAATTATTTAAACAAGCTCTATTTGAAAATATTAAGTAAAAGACTTACATGGGACCATAGTAGATCGAGAAGCAATTGCAGCACGATCAGCAAATCCTTTTCTCCCGTCACGAAAATATGTAAGCTTCACATTTAATACAACCAAAATATGATAACTAATATGATAATATGATATCTTATCTTAAAACGAAAATATGATAACTACTATTGAAAAATTATATCACCTCATTTCCAAATTGAGCTACACCATTAGAGTTTGGGTCCAGCTTGTTAAAAACTTCATGAACCACTTTAATTAATTTTGGATCATCACCAACTCCTGGCTGATATTGGAATCGCGGATTCAAGTAATAAGCTGAAAATTTATAAAAGATTATTAGAGCCTTAGAGTGTCATGAATATAATATAAATGTGCAAACAATTCATGTAAATGGAAAAAGTATTTACCTGCTGCATGTAATGGATGAGAAAGTGTACGGTCCCACCTTGAATCGATTATGTTCAATATCCATCGTGATCCTTTCAAGCGTTCAACTTTTTCTTTCATAACACGAAGTAAGTCGTACAATATGGGCATAGTAGGAACCACCTCGGTGTCCACCACTCGTAGAACTTGGTATAAGGGCTCATAAAAATCAACAACATATTTTACACCATCCCAGAAAGATTGATCAAGAACTTGTCTTTCTAACTTTCTGCCCAAAGCTGATTGACTTAGTCGGTTATTTCCCCATTCATCACTTGTAAACAACTGCTTCAAGCCTGTCTTTTTCTTTAGAAGACTGTCCAATGAGATATAATTTGTTGCAAAACGTGTAGCTCCTGGGCGTACAATATCTCCTTGACACATCTCCCGCATGAGTGCAAGTAGCCAACCATGGTTATAAATGTAATTGGTTAATTGTCTAGCCTTTGAAATTACCTCTGCAACAGTCTCTCTTTTTCCAATATCTTCGAATATTAATTCGATACAGTGAGCAGCACATGGTGTCCAATACAAATCATAGTTATTCATGAGTTTTTTTCCTGCTTTCACAAAAGCTGAACCATTATCAGTAACAATCTGTACAACATTCTTAGGACCAACCTCCAGCACCACATCCTTCAGCAAACCATATATATACTTATGATCCTTGATTCTATTGGATGAATCAACCGATTTAAGAAATATGGTTCTGCCCTTACAATAGACCATGAAATTTATGATGGACAACTTTGTTGGTCCAGTCCATCCATCTGACATTATCGTGCACCCATAGATTTTCCATTTTTCCTTTTGGGCATCGACATACTCACTCATTTCTTTATGCTCCATATCGAGATATTTTTCTTTGATCTCATATGGAGTCGGTGGCAACACTCCCGTTCCTACTTCTTGCACACCCGCAATCATATTTTTGAAATGGTGTGATGATGCTTTGCTGGGTGGTACATTCTCATAAATAAAAAACTTACTCACCAATCTGCCAAGTTTTTCTTTCAAATTGCCACGAGAAAATATATCTTTGATCTTTTTCTGTTTTGCACCTTGTGATTTGTATAAAGATGGTGCAGCAGAAGGTTCATGGCCTGATTCACGAACACTATGTGTTCGATGAAATTGAGAAGAAGATGGATTTATACTTCGACTTGAGCTGCCTCTTTTATTTTGGGTCCAACTCAGTCTTTGTTGTCTTTCCCATTCACTTGCTTTAGAAGCTTCCATGGCAACACGATATGCTTTTCGTTCTGTTGGATCAAGATCAGCAGGATACATGAACACGTCTTCCTCATCTGCTTCTTCATCATCATCTTCATCTCTTAAGCCCTGACGCAATTCTTCTCTAATTTCTTTCATCTTTTCAGATTTTCTTTGCTTTCCATGATCTTTCATTTTTAACAAGTTACGAATTTCTTGCTTAACTTCAGGAGGCACATTTGAGCATTTTCGTGCATTTTTCCTAGGATCTGTGTGGCTCAAATGATATTTGAAACGAGTAATGCCTCCACTTTGAAGTACAAGACCACAAAAATTGCATATAGTTCCATTCCTGTTATCGGGAATTGGTTTACAATATTTCCATGCTGGATCAAGTCTTGCATTGTCACCTTCTCCACTACCACTTCCCCTTTTCATTTTCTTTTGTAACTTTAAATTTTTAAAAAAAAAAGTTAGCTAAGCGCTAAAAATCTATACATAATTTTTATGGGGATGAGCATTAGATTAAAAAAAAAAAAGCACAATACATAAAAAATAAGTTGAGAAGTTGTTATTAGGATGGCCACACAACATAACTCTTTTTGCTTTCTTCTTTTAGGTTATTTTTTGAACGTGTTATTTAATTAGCTAGAGTAAAGAGAGCAATATTTATAGAACATGTATAGCTTTATTTTTAAAGTACTACAATTTTTAGTTTCAATTGGCATTAAATACAAAATCAATATGTATATTAAGTGTTTTTTTTTTATCTTTCTTTCAGTTTCAGTTATTTATTTAACATTATTATAATATTTAGTTTCATTCAAAATTTTAAGCAAACAACTATGTAATGTTAAAATCCAAAAATATTGAAAAGGATTAAAACAAATGATAACAGTTAATTATGTATGCAATAGTTTCGATGCACTTAAATAATTTGAACTCATTAATAAAGTTAAACAATAATAGGATTAAACAAATAGTGAACAAAATAAGGGAATCATCAATAAATTCTAATACTAAACATGTTTGAAATGAATTAAAAAAAAATTGTTCGAAAGGAATTAAAAAAATGGCAAACAAAAAAAATTTAGGGGAATGACAAATTACGAGAATCGAACCCCCACCCTCAGTCATATTATGGGCTTTTGTTTAGGCCCGACAACCAATTCGTCCAACACATGTTCAGCTATTAAATTCCTAGAAAATAAGTTTTGTAGGTAAATTTTATGCTATATTTTTTCCGGACAATTTTGCCCATACGATTTTGCCTTAATATATGTATAGATTTTTAATTGCAGAATGTAAAATGAAACACACATTATAAAATAGATGATTTCAGCATCAGGCTTGTGCTAATTCCATTAAATTTCATAAGAAAAAATTTGGGTGTATGATCCGTGTCTTAAATTTTGGAGTGATAACTCAACAAAATCTCATATATGGAATAAATTCACTTATATGTCCAAATTAAAGTTGTTTACAAAATTACATGTAAAAATGTAAAGAAAAAATTCAATAATATTTTGCAACACGTGAAAATAAGAATCCAAGATTTCATCAACACAAAACTTTTCATCATCATCATCAAAGAAAAATATTTTATAAGATATAATTACAACATACGTACCAATTTATAAATAAAATAAAATTATAAATTTATATACCTGATTTGTAGCTCTTCAAAATGACAAATTGAATGCATTAATTCCTTTCCATGATCACATCATCACTGCCAATTACAAAATAAAATTACAAATAAATATGTGAATAATTAAATTTTATTTAATTAAATATGTTGAGACTTGAGAGAGATTTTCATCTCATACCTTAAAAATTGAATGAATTGTTTTGAAATGAATTGCATGCTTAATTTATTTTATAGACAAAAAACATCATATAAAAAGACAACAAATCACTATATTCATTATCACACATTTGAATGAATCGTTATGAAATAATTGTTTGGCACATCCAACACCATGTGATCATCTACACGGATACACCTATATTTTACAAAAAGACAACATTCATTATCACACATTTGGCAATTTCTACATTAGATTTCAAAGACATGATGATATATTGGTTGAAAGTTGAAAAAAGTTGGCAAATAATTTATATTCAATCCAAGGATTAAAAAATATTGCAACTCAAATAATTACATTGGATATCTAAAAAAGACCACAAAAATATATAGTATTAAATAAAAATAAAAATAAAAATATATTATAGAAAATATAAAAAAATCGCGATATATTGCGATATTGTGCGATATTGTGCGATATTTTGCGATATTGTGCGATATTTTGCGATATTTCGCCGATACTCGGGAAAAAAGATATTCTCCCCAATATCCGTATCGCAATGTCAATATCCGCAATATATCCGCGATATATCCCGATTTTTTCATCCTTGATTGGGCGACTAGGTTTAATTTCTGTTTTCAATAATTTTATTAAATGTTAAATTAATATATTTTCTCAACAGACCAGTAACAACGGTTATATTTGTGTTGTTCCAAAAAATACGCTCATAGACAACGTTTTATATAAAACCGTTGTTATGATACAACGGTTTTATTACAACCGTTGTTATCAGACAACGTAATTTTTTAAAGCGTTGTAAAATTTAAAAAAAAAAACGCACATAGTCAATGGTTTTCATCAAAATCGTTGTAAATTTTTAAATGACAACGGTTTTATTGGAAAACCGCTATAAATCCTGTGTTGTCCTAGCCTGTTTTTGTAGTAGTGATTGGGTTCTATCTTCTCCTTCACTTTTTTACCTTTGTTTTAAGAATGGGTTTTGGATCTCTTCTTGTATTCTTGATCTTGTTGTAAATATGGTAGGCTAGAGCCTTTAGGGCTCTAGGATGTGGTGAGACAATGTGAAACTTGTTCTTGATAAGGGTTTAATATATGATTATGCTTTGTCAAGGTTTTAATCCATACTTGGTCTTGAATGATGTTGTTTGAATGGCCTCCTTACTAGCATCACATGTATGATTCACTTGCATCTTGCCCATTCCGTGAACATAAGCATGTATGGATTGAATTCATGTATTTGTACTCTTCGTTGAATGTTGAATATGTGGAAGGAATGGTGACCCCTTTGAGCCTTTGGTAGGTGCGACCTTGGAATGTGTTAGAGATAGTCATCCTTGTCGCATTCGCAATTTAGGAGATATTTGAGAGATACTCCTTCTATATTCGTGGTCTTCTTACCTATGAACTCAGCATGATTGTGTCTTTTACCCTTGTTGTTGAATCAAGAGGAGTGTTGTGAATCCACATCCTAGAGTCTTGTTTTAACTTATCTTTTAATCTCCCTTTGTTGATTGTTGTTCTTGCTTTCTATTTAGATTGTTTGTTTTTGTTGATTGGTGTTTGTTACTTTAGTTCTTGATTTGGCATTGTGAATGAAACCAACCCCTCACCTAATCATAGTCTAGATATTTCGCTCATCTATCGTCGTGGTACTTGCATTATCAAGTTTGAATTCCTTTTCCCTGTGGATCGATCTCGTTTCATCATATCTACAATTATATGCTTGTATACTTGTAAGCATGACTCGAGTTTATAAATATTGAAACATAGTAGGAGACTTTAAATTCTCTATCAAGTTTTTGGCGCCGTTGCCGGGGAACACGAAATTAATTTGATATATGCAATTTGTGATAACGATTGTGTAGATTAGTTTAGACATTTTATTTTATTTTGTAAAATTTGCATTGATTTCTTGGTTCTTTGTCAGGTAGTGTATGCACACTCGATCTCGAGGTGAGCCTCCTATCGACTTGGATCCAGAAATTGAAGCAACGGTGCGCCATAACAACGCACGTAGACGGAGGAGAATGGCGGATAATCCTCCACCGGTTCAAGATCCGTTGATTGCCCAAATGCAAATACAATTAGAGGTTATGCAAGAGCAATTGAGAGCCCAAGAGGAGGCTCAAAATAGAAACGTGGAAGCACCAATTCGAAACCTCTTCCAATCCGTCGTTGATCAAGGGGTGGCCAATGGACCACCCATTCAAGCCAACAATTTTGAGTTTAAGACCTCTCTCACACTAATAATCCAACAAAACCAATTCCGAGGGACACCAATGGAGGATCCACATGAGCATATTCGTAAATTCCTTAATGTTAGTGGAACAATGAAGATGAATAGAGTCCTGGAAGATGCAATTCGAATCCGACTCTTTCCATTCTCATTGATCGACAAGGCGAAAACATGGTGGTTGAGCCATGCTCAAGGAACATTTCAAACTTGGGACCAGTTGGTGACAAAGTTCTTACACAAGTTTTTCCCACCTAGAAAAACTCTCAAATTGAAAGGAGATATCACCGTGTTCAGACAATGGTATGAAGAAAGCTTATATGAGGCGTGGGAGCGCTTTAGGGAGATGCTAAGAAAGTGCCCCGGACATGGTTTTGGAAACGACCACCAAGTGTGCATCTTCTATGGTGGAATTAAACCCGAAGAGAGGGCATTCATGGACGCGGCCGCGGGAGGATCACTTCTAGCAAGAGGACCGGATGAAGCAATGAGGATCATTGAGGAAATGGCCTCAAATTCATTTCAATGGCCAGTGGCAAGAGATGGAGTCCAAATTATGAGGAAGGTTGCATCTACATCAAGTTCGGATGCACTTGGGCTATTGGTGGCTCAAATAGCAACTTTAAATTCAAAGATTGAAGCCTTAAAAAACCAAAAGCCGAGTCCTCTCAAAGTAAATTTGAGGAGGTGAACTATGTGAACCAAGGAGGCTATTCAAATCAACAAAGGCCATTCAATCCGGGGTACAAGCCCCAATACGAGGGTCAATATGGTGGAAATCAAGGCTACCAAAATAGGGCTCAACATCCAAACTTGTCCTATAGTAACCCAAACAATTCCATCCAACCACCTCCCGGTTTTTCGGTTATGTTGTTGATGTGACCCGGACAATGAATCCAAGACACGAAGAATACGCAAGCGGAAGACTTTAGGACTCGAACAACGTCAGCTAAAGAAGGATTCAAACCGACTCGAACTAAACGGTAAAAACTTACTAGAAATTCGAACAACGAAAAGAACGACGATGAGGACACTTGGAACACTTGAAGATGGCTGGAATTATGGTGATGGTGGCGGCGGAAGGCTTTGGTGTAGATGGACTTGGCGGCGGCGATGGTAGTGTTGTGGATTGGTTAGATTCGGCGAACCCGTGTTGCATAACCCGAACGCGCACGTCTAGCTTCTCCGGATAGCAATTCTCCCAAGTACTTAATTATACCCTGAAGAACTTAAATAAGACTATTGATTTGCTAGAACAATAGAATTGTAGATAAAAGTTTGATCAACCGAAGGATCGTGAGACAGATTGAGAATAACTCTTTATTTCTTGCAATTGTCTGATTTATGAATGTCACAGGGTGCTCCTATTTATAGGAGAGCATATGGACGAAATTTTAACCCTAAATAACTAGATAAACATTGAAAAATACTAATCCTAATCAATCTAGGATAAAATCAAAAGATACCAAAAATAAGATAACAAAAATCTATCTAAATCTAACTAGATAAGGATAAATCCCAATGGACTTGGGCTTGCAAATCCACGCCTATTTGGACCCAAAATAAACGTCCATGGGCTGAATTAATTTAATTAATTTCGTGGCCCATGCTACAATTAATCTTGCCACCTTTGCATGAAAAACAGCATCTCCCGATTTCCCATGCAAACGCGTATAACTTTTCATGCACACGTCCAAATGGCGTCATTCTTCTTCTCACGTCTTCATGCTTCCTTCTTCTTCATCTATGGCAAGCATGGTGATCAATCTTGAGCTGCCCTTGACTTCATCTTCATGCATTTCGAATTTGCGACGAATAGAAGCTTGTAAATAAGCTTGCAACTTCTTAGCTCGCAAACGCGTCATTGGACCTTTAAACTGCAACTCCGGATCATCTTCTTCATTGCTATGCTTGATCTCATCATTCCCCCCCTGCTGAAAAGAATTCGTCCTCGAATTCACAGGCTCATCATCATCGAACTCATCATCTGCAGAAAAGGGAGATAAGTCAGCAACATTAAATGTAGATGAACACTTATACTCACCAGGTAAATCAATGCGATATGCATTGTCATTGACTCGACTCAGCACGGTGAATGGTCCATCTCCTCTAGGCATCAATTTCGATTTTCTCAAGTTGGGAAATCGTCCAGGACTCAGATGAATCCAAACGCGATCTCCAGGCTGGAAAATCACTTGCTTGCGCCGTTTGTTCTTTTGAACAGCATTACGTGCGCCAACGGCTTCAATACGCGCACGTACTTTCTCATGCATCTCCTTAACTTGTTCCGCTTTTCTTGTACCTTTAACACTTGTTAGATGCTCAACAGGTAAAGGCAACAGATCATTAGGCGTTAGCGGATTAAAACCATAAACAACTTCAAACGGAGACATATTGGTAGATGAATGCACAACTCTATTATAGGCGAATTCAGCATATGGCAAACAATCTTCCCATGATTTCAAGTTATTTTTAACTAAAGCTCGCAGCAAAGTACCTAAAGTGCGATTAACTACTTCAGTTTGTCCATCAGTTTGTGGATGACATGCAGTAGAAAATAACAATTTGGTACCTAATTTTCCCCAAAGTACACGCCAAAAATGTGCAAGAAACTTAGAATCCCTATCACTAACAATAGTTCTAGGTATTCCATGTAAACGCACAACATGTATAAAGAACAGATTGGCTATGTGTACTGCATCATCGGTTTTCCTACATGCAATGAAATGAGACATCTTGGAAAACCTATCAACAACCACAAAAATACTATCTCGACCAGATCTAGACCGTGGTAATCCTAATATGAAATCCATAGATAAATCAATCCACGGGGAAGACGGGGCTGGTAGAGGAGTGTATAAACCAAACGGGTGTGATGTAGATTTCGATCTCCTACATGTAATGCATCTACTACACACATTCTCAACATCATGCTTCATACGTGGCCAAAAGAAATGTTCATGCAGCAAGTTTAACGTTTTAGACACACCAAAGTGACCCATTAAACCTCCCGCATGCGATTCAAGAACTAACAACTCACGCTTAGAAGATTTAGGAATACATAACTGTGAACCCTTGAACAAGAACCCATCATGCACGAAATAACCATCAAAAGCACGAGATTTTGAGCAACATTCAGCATATATGGGTGCGAAAAACTCATCACATGCATATAACTCCTTAATTGCATCAAATCCCAACATCTTAGCATGCATAAGGTTCAAGAGAACGTACCTTCTCGACAATGCATCAGCAACAACGTTTTCGGCGCCTTTCTTGTACTTGATGACGTACGGGAAAGACTCGATAAACTCTACCCATCGTGCATGTCGCTTGTTCAGATTTTGTTGGCCTTTCAAATGCTTTAAACTCTCGTGATCCGTGTGAATCACAAACTCCTTAGGCCATAAATAGTGCTGCCACGTTTCTAAAGCTCTCTTAAGTGCGTACAACTCCTTGTCATAAGTCGAATAACGAAGGGCTGCATCGTGGAGCTTTTCACTGAAATAGGCGACTGGACGCCGTTCCTGCATCAAAACAGCACCAATCCCTTTGCCCGAGGCATCACATTCAATCTCAAAAGTTTTATTAAAGTCCGGAAGAGCAAGAACAGGCGCATTACATAAACATGATTTTAAAGTGTTAAACGCATGCTCTTGAACAGGACCCCATTCAAACTTTCGATCTTTCTTGCTTAACTCAGTAAGCGGCACGGCTATGCTGGAGAAATCACGCACAAAGCGACGATAAAAGCCAGCAAGGCCGTGGAAAGACCTCACATCACTTGCAGACTTAGGGGTGGGCCATTCCTCAATCGCTTTGATTTTGGAACGGTCTACTTCTATACCACGTAAACTCACAACGAAGCCTAGAAAAATGACTTCACTCATGCAAAAAGAACACTTAGACAGATTACCATATAATTTCGACTCTCTAAGAAGCTCAAAAACGTGTCTAAGGTGCTGCATATGTGTATGTGTCGTGTCACTGTAAATCAAAATGTCATCAAAATACACAACAACATACTTTCCAATCACTTCACGTAAAACATGATTCATCAGACGCATAAATGTGCTTGGTGCATTAGTGAGACCAAAAGGCATAACAAGCCATTCATACAAACCATGCTTAGTTTTAAATGCGGTTTTCCATTCATCACCTTCTTGCATACGTACTTGAAAATAACCAGAACGCAAATCAATTTTAGAAAAGACACGCGAACCAGATAACTCATCAAGCATATCATCTAATCTAGGGATGGGAAAACGATACTTTACCGTGATTTTGTTGATTGCACGGCAATCCATGCACATACGCCATTCGTTGTTCTTCTTTGGCACTAGAATCACTGGAACGGCGCACGGGCTCAAGCTCTCTCGAATTTGCTTCTTCTCCAACAGCTCTTTGACTTGCCTATCTATCTCCTTAGTCTCGTCGGAAGACGTCCTATAGGCTGGTCGGTTGGGAAGCACGGCTCCGGGGACGAAATCGATCTGATGCTCGATTCCTCGTACTGGTGGTAGTCCTCCGGGTATCTCCTCAGGAAAAACGTCCTTGAACTCATCAAGTAAGGGCTGCACATCACTATGCAAACACTCATTAGTAGCACTGCTCTTAAATGTGAGTAGAACAAGGGGCATACCTGCTTTAACGGCTTTCTGAACTCCTTTTGCTGAAATAAACAAACTCTTCACATGAGGCTTGTTTGAACTCGACTCCAACTCCTTTTCCACAGCTAGGGAGCTCGAATGAGGTGGTTTGGAAGGTGAAGTGGCGGTGCCAAGGGGCTGTCCGGGGGCTGAGGTCTCGGCCGTGGCCTTCGGGGCCCGTTTTGCGGCTGCTTGCTTCGCCTTTTCCTCTTTGAACCTCTCTTGCATGCGTTGCTGATCCGTAGCAACGTCTTTAGGTGATAATGGCCTTAGGGTGCTGATTCGGCCATCAATGTCGACGGTGTAAGTGTTCATACGTCCATCGTGGACAACACATCGATCATACTGCCAAGGTCTGCCTAACAACAAGTGTGCCGCATCCATAGGGATAACGTCGCACAAAACAGTGTCAGAAAACTTATGGATTGAGAATGAGACACTTACCTGGTGAACCACGCGTATCTCGCCTCTTTCTGTAAGCCACTGCAGTCTGTATGGTTTTGCATGTTGTTGAACAGGTAGACCAAGCTTTTCAACTGCGTATTGACTAATGGCATTGATCACACTGCCACTGTCAATTATCATGGAACACGTGTGTCCTCGAATCACTGCACGGGTGTAGAAGATGTTTTCCCGTTGGTGTTCTTGTTCCTCTTCTCGAATGATGCTCAAACTCCGGATTGTGACCAAACTAAGCTGAACTTCCGGATCGACTTGATTAGGGGCTGCATCATTCTCGACTTCTTCTTCACTGTTGGCGTCGCCTATGGGCTCTTTTTCATCCTCACTGGCTGATTCGACTTCATTTGATTCCGTTAAGTATAGAATCCGCCGGTTTGGACATTGAGCTTGGAAATGGCCCCAACCTTGACACTTATGACATTGGATGTCACGAGCACGATTAGGGGCTGCATTCGGGGCTGTAACACCTTGATTTGGCCGAGTAGGGGTCGGCCGTGGCTGGTTGGGCGGCGTAGACTCGGGTCTACGGCTTGTTTGCGGTGTAGAACGGTCGAAACGCCGTTCGGGTGGTCCGGATGGACCTCTGGGACGTGTAGGATCAGTAGAAGGAGTAGAAAGTGATGTGGAAGGTGTACCTTTACTCCAAGTAGTGCGTGTAGGGGCTGCACTGTAATGGGATCGACGGCGGCCCTCTCTTAGCTGCCTTTCCACAATCGTTGCGTACTGCACCATTCTTTCTACACTGGTGAAGTCTCTGAGCTCGACTTCACATGCAATGTCGGGGTTCATGCCTTCAATGTACCGGATGATGGTAGCATTTAAGGTCTCTTGCTTCCCGACTCGGTTCAGAAGGGTCTCCAATTCCTTGTGGTACTCTTCAATCGACCTTGTACCTTGTTTGACCCGATTGAGCTTCTTCTCAAGCTCTCTTTCATAATGCATGGGTATAAAACGGCCACGCATAAATCCCTTCATTTCCTCCCAGTTATCGATTGGAGGATTGTGGTTTCTGCGCCTTCTTTCTTGTTGCATTTCCCACCATGAGGCTGCATAGCCTCTAAACTCTAAGCATGCGAGTTGTACCTTCTTCTGCTCTGAAAAGTTGTAGCATGCAAAGATCTTCTCTACCTTACGTTCCCAATCTAAGTAAACATCGGGATCGTGAAGGCCTTCAAATTCGGGTATGCTCGTCTTGATGTTGTTGAGCCTACCATCATCATCATCGTGATGATTTGCACGCCTATGGGGACCTCGGGGTCGGCCATGGTGTCCTCTGTGCCCTTGTGGTGGGTAATCAGCTTCATACCCACTGGCTGCATAGGAATCGTATCCATATTCATAGTCATCTTCAAAGGCGGGCTCTCGGGGCAGCCTTTGATCATTGTGTTGTACAGGCGGCGGCCTGTCAACGTTCCTCTGCTGCTGGCGTCGATTAGTAGGCCCCAATTGAGGCTCAGGACGCCTCTCAGCATCATTTTGAGGCTCAGGTTGCCTTGCTGCATTGATTTGAGGCTCAGATTGCCTCGCTTCGTCATCTTGAGGCTCGAGTGGCCTCTTCTCAGGATCTCCTTGGACCGTTTGAGATGTGGTCGACTGGGCTTTGAGTCTTGCAAGCTCCTCTTGCAATTCAGCTACTTGGTTGCCAAGTTCGTCTTTCAGTAGACGATTCTGTCGTTCAAAGTGTTGAACTAGAGCTTGGTATTGGAACTTGGGATCCCACTGTGGTTCGGACGAGTAGGATTGTTCGCCTGGTGTGTTCGGCGATCTAGGCTCCTCAAGGGGTGGAGTAGTCGCCCCTTTATTGTTTCCTTTCTTCATAGTACCTGCAAAACGAACAAACGTGAAGAAAAAGCAAAGTAGTACCTCACAATTCCTCACAGACGCTCGTGTATGTCACTCTTGATTTTTCCACTCGTGTTTAACTCTCAAGTATGTGTAGTGCACGTGTGGAGTGAATTATGAGGGTGGGTTGATCGAAAAATTCAGCAGCTTTTCTTGACTAGCTCCTCTTGGGTCTTCTTCAAGCTCCAACGGATAAAATCAAGCCGGAAGGTTGCTAAGAGTAGAAGTAGGCGTGTGGAATGAGTATTCAATGGGTTGGCGTATGTAGACCACGGGTGTACGGGTGTACGGGTGTATGGGTGTATGGGTGTATGGACTATGTGGTGTATAAGGTGAACCGGGTGTATGTATGAAAGAGATGGCAATTTCGAATCCTATAGATGATTAGGAACGAAAATTTGATGGTTTAGGATGGATAATCTTGATTAGATATGGATGGGGATGGAAAGATCTTGAATAGATATAGATTAGGATGAAATCTATCTAAACAAGGTAAGAAATCTAATGGATAAAGAAATAAGGATTTTGGATGTGTGAACACAATCTAAGAATCCCTAAATATATGGAACAAATCTAAAAACAAGGAATTAAAAATTGAAATCAAATAAACAATCTGATTTTCGTTTTTTTTTTTTTTTTTTTTTTGGATTTTTTTTTTTTTTTTTTTTTCAGATTTTTTTTTTTTTCGGATTTTTTTTTTTTTTTTTTGCTGTAGGGATTTCGATCCCTTTGCTCTTTTACTCTTTTTTTTTTTCAATGAATAGAAATCAGATTACAAGACTCGAAACAAAATGAAATTTAAATGACACGTATTTGACACGTAGATAACACGTCGGATTGAACCACGACCAGCAGAGCTGACGTGTCTCTGATACCAAATTTATGATGTGACCCGGACAATGAATCCAAGACACGAAGAATACGCAAGCGGAAGACTTTAGGACTCGAACAACGTCAGCTAAAGAAGGATTCAAACCGACTCGAACTAAACGGTAAAAACTTACTAGAAATTCGAACAACGAAAAGAACGACGATGAGGACACTTGGAACACTTGAAGATGGCTGGAATTATGGTGATGGTGGCGGCGGAAGGCTTTGGTGTAGATGGACTTGGCGGCGGCGATGGTAGTGTTGTGGATTGGTTAGATTCGGCGAACCCGTGTTGCATAACCCGAACGCGCACGTCTAGCTTCTCCGGATAGCAATTCTCCCAAGTACTTAATTATACCCTGAAGAACTTAAATAAGACTATTGATTTGCTAGAACAATAGAATTGTAGATAAAAGTTTGATCAACCGAAGGATCGTGAGACAGATTGAGAATAACTCTTTATTTCTTGCAATTGTCTGATTTATGAATGTCACAGGGTGCTCCTATTTATAGGAGAGCATATGGACGAAATTTTAACCCTAAATAACTAGATAAACATTGAAAAATACTAATCCTAATCAATCTAGGATAAAATCAAAAGATACCAAAAATAAGATAACAAAAATCTATCTAAATCTAACTAGATAAGGATAAATCCCAATGGACTTGGGCTTGCAAATCCACGCCTATTTGGACCCAAAATAAACGTCCATGGGCTGAATTAATTTAATTAATTTCGTGGCCCATGCTACAATTAATCTTGCCACCTTTGCATGAAAAACAGCATCTCCCGATTTCCCATGCAAACGCGTATAACTTTTCATGCACACGTCCAAATGGCGTCATTCTTCTTCTCACGTCTTCATGCTTCCTTCTTCTTCATCTATGGCAAGCATGGTGATCAATCTTGAGCTGCCCTTGACTTCATCTTCATGCATTTCGAATTTGCGACGAATAGAAGCTTGTAAATAAGCTTGCAACTTCTTAGCTCGCAAACGCGTCATTGGACCTTTAAACTGCAACTCCGGATCATCTTCTTCATTGCTATGCTTGATCTCATCAGTTGTGTCCGAATTTGACTCCACACGCGAGACTACTTTGATCCGGACTCCCGCAATAGGACGGGGTCAATTATAGGGCGGTGAGCTAACTCGGGTCGTGTCTCTCGAGGAAAGCTTCATGTGGGTGATTATCTTTCTATGCCATAATTGTTAACAAGCACAATAAAATGAAATACATCCTAAACATTCTAAACAAGGGAAATGAAAGTTAAACTAATCTACCTAATTAAAACAAGTAACATTAACTAATTACACCACCAAACACAAAGATAGAGGATAGGATTATGAGAAGAGCATTAGGGTGTGATTCTCTCAATGGCTTATTTCTATGCTTAGTTCAAGTTGGTAATGCTAATCTCACAAATACAATAGACTCTTCCGATTAGTTTAACTTCAATTACTGTCACCGTCTATCCGTTAAACCTCTCTTAGCTATATCATACAAGTAAGATTAACATGTTAGGCTTAGGAACCCCATCCACCTAACGTCGAAGAAACCAATTTTCGGATTTAGATTCACAATCAAGACTCCTCTAAATCCTATCAATGTTCAAGTAGTGATCAAGTACCTAAACATGAAAAAGCACGATTCCAAACAACAACAACCAATAATAACAAGCAAAGATCAAAATCAAATCAATTATCCATCCCCTAATGTAGAAATTCACCCAATACCATGCTTAAAACAACATAAACATCATAAAAGTCATTTATTCAACAACCAAAAGATAAAATCCATACAACTTATACAATATTGTTTGTTGTCTCGAGAGTCTCAGGACAAATCCCCACAAATGGGCTAAAGCTAAAAGAAAAGGAAATACCAAATCGGAGCTCCTCGTCCGAGCTTAGCTTCCGCGGATGGCTCGAAGTCGGATCCCTCTTCTCAGACCGTCATCAAAGCGGAGTCCCTCCACCAAGCTTAGCTTCCGCGGATGTCTTGGTGTCAGGCTCCTTTTCTTGGGCCTTCCTCCTTGAGCTCTAGCCCTTCTTGCCTCTTCTCCTCCTCCTTTCTCTTTCTTTGGCTCGGTGGTGGTGGTGGTGAAGGTGAAGAAAAGTGGTGGAGGAAGTGGTGAATGGAGATATAGAAAAGATGAGAGATGGGTGTGTGTGGTTGTTGGTTGAGTGGAATGGGTGATATCCCCTTTATTAGTTGAGAGAGAGAGAGAGAGAGAGAGAGAAAGAATTGAGAATGGGTGAGTGGTGAGGGAAAAATCGGACAAGATCCATGTGAAAAACTGAGATGGAACGCACCCCGCGCACCCGCGGGGCGCCCCGTGCCCACAGGGATCGAAGGCCGTGCGCCTGCGGGAGTCTCCGCGCTCGCGGAGGCTCTTGGCCGAGAGGAGATTCGCGCGGCCTCGCACCCTGACAAATCTGTTTTCGGCAGCTTCCACGGTTTTGGCTCGTTCTCCCTCGTTTCTTGGTCGATTGACCCGATTCAACTTGCCACACGCTCCTTATTCGATTCTCTATCTTTCCATTAGCTTGAATCCCTCAAATTTTATAGTCATTAATCCTCCATTTTCTCAAGATCTTGTGTAAATCTACACAACTCACCAAAAGAGCAAAAGTGAAGGAAATAACATAAAAATCACACAAAAACAAGGAAGAAACACTTACAAAAGATACATAATGCCTATGATAAGATAAGACAAATATACACTAAACAACTCCCCCACACTTAACCTTTTGCTTGTCCTCAAGCAAACAAAATCATTTAAGATATGAAGCAAGAAGGTGATATTTGCAAGATGATCATGCTTATTCAGGTTTATTGGGGTTTGTCACATGGTTTCCCACTAAAACACTTATCATCAAGGGAAGTGAGCACAATTATCAAATTAGGTGAGTTGCTTGCCCTTTTAAAAATAAGAAAAACACAATAGACTCAATCCATTGGAACTACATTCCCATAAACCATTTCCACATTTATTTAGGAAGACAACCATTTTAAGGACATTAAGGAATGCAAACATAGGACAAGAGTCATTAGGTAGAATCATCGGGTTTAGCCGAGTTTCCCAATGTGGTTTCCCATACTCATCATGCAAAATTTTCACCGAATTGGCACACATGAGAGGAGTAGAATCCGGAATGCAACCTCCATTTATTTAAACACATTTAGAGGGTGTGGATCAAAATTCACAAGGTGAAATCCTTAGGGAGGAAATCCCTGGTTTCTTTGTGTGGTTTCCCATACTCATAGTTAATTTTATCAACAACAAGAGGAGTAGAGATCCTTATTTCCCCCCTTTTCATTTATTTAATTTTTTTTTATTTATGTGGAATAATGATTATAGAGAATAATCTTCATGAAAAGAGTTAATCATGCTTCCTAGTTCTCGAAGGACAAGACCCCACAACACAAATCATCAAATTATGATCAACATTCGAAAGAAAATTCATGCTCAAGAGTGACTCCACGAGAACAATTTATTTTCTATGATCAACTTAACAACAATCCCTTGATGATTCATATCCCAAATCACCAAGTTTGACAATTAGACAAGACAAATCATGCTAAGAGAGAGGTTAAACAAATAAAACACAAAACAACTCAAGACATAACTCAAAGACAAAAACATAAAAAGACACACAACGAAATCCAAAATACAAGACAAAATCACAAGTTCTCTCTCCCCCACACTTAAATCATACATTGTCCTCACTGCAATAAATAAAAAGAAGAGAAAACATTACGAAATTGAGGAGGACCGACAACAGGCGCAAGTTCCTACAAAACAACACAAACAACAAACGACGTACAAGGAAGATAATACAAAAAATTTGGAAAATAATAAATAAAACAACTTCACTGCTCTTGGTGGCTGAAAATGTGGTGGAGGTGGCTGCGGAATTTGTGAGGAGTAAGGATGAACTGGACCTTTTATTTGTGGGGTTGAGGGTGCCCGCTCGTGGAGGCTCCGCGCTCACGGAGAGCTACACTTAGTCATTTTACATCAGTTTCCTTCCAGTAGCGCACTCCCAACTCTTTGTCCCCTGTGAGACAACAACAAAAACAAACTTAAACACACAAAAGGGTAAAAATTAACTAAACATGAAAGCAATAAAATCATGGGTTGCCTCCCATGCAGCGCTCATTTTAATGTGCCGAGCTGGACAGAGCCTTAGTAGATTATCATAGAGGATCATTGAGCACGATCGGCTCGAAGTCGTGCTCCCATAGTTGGCCTTCATTTCAAGCTTCGTTACTCTAGGAGTAAGCTTCACTCAAACTTTCCTCTTCCTAGTTGGGCACTACTCTCCTCCTTGGTCTGTGAATGTTTTTGAACACATGGCTAGCTTCCTGTTTAGACATCTTGACCTTGCATACACAGACTTACAAGAAAAAGGATCACACGCAACTGGGGCAGAAGAATTTAAGGCTTAAAGGAAAACAAAAGAAAATAAACACAAAGAACAAAACAAAAACAAGATAACACAACACACACAAAAACACAAATAACAAAATTTATTGTCTCCGAATTTGACTCCACACGCGAGACTACTTTGATTCGGACTCCCGCAATAGGACAGGGTTAATTGTAGGGCGGTGAACTAACTCGGGTCATGTCTCTCGAGGAAAGCTTCATGTGGGCGATTATCTTTCTATGCCATAATTGTTGTCAAACACAATAAAATGAAATACATCCTAAACATTCTAAACACGGGGAAGGAAAGTTATACTAATTTACCTAATTAAAGCAAGTAAAATTAACTAATTGCACCACCAAACACAAAGATAGAGGATAGAATTATGAGAAGAGCATTAGGATGTGATTCTCTCAATGGATTCATCACTATGCTTTATTCAAGTTGATAATGCTACTCTCACAAATACAATAGACCCTTCCAATTAGTTTAACTTCAATTACTGTCACCGTCTATCTGTTAAACCTCTCTTAGCTATATCATACAAGCAAGATTAACATGTTAGGCTT
Organism: Perilla frutescens; assembly: GCA_026008535.1. Classification (NCBI taxonomy): domain Eukaryota; kingdom Viridiplantae; phylum Streptophyta; class Magnoliopsida; order Lamiales; family Lamiaceae; genus Perilla; species Perilla frutescens. The sequence continues at coordinate 19,345,560 of BRKX01000005.1, forward strand.
AGGAACCCCATCCAGCTAACGTCGAAAGAACTAATTTCCGAATTTAGATTCACAATCAAGACTCCTCTAAATCCTATCAATGTTCAAGTAGTGATCAAGTACCTAAACATGAAAAAGCATGATTCCAACAATAACAACCAACAAGAACAAGCATAGATCAAAACCAAATCAATTATCCATCCCCTAATGTAGAAATTCGCCCAACACCATGCTCAAAACAACATAAACATCATAAAAGTCATTTATTCAACAACCAAAAGATAAAATCCATACAACTTATACAATATTGTTTGTTGTGTCGAGAGTCTTGGGAAAAATCCCCAGAAATGGGCTAAAGCTAAAAGGAAAGAAAATACCAAATCGGAGCTCCTTGTCCGAGCTTAGCTTCTGTGGATGTCTCGGGCCGTTATCAAAGCGGAGTCCCTCTACCAAGCTTAGCTTCCGTGGATGTCTTGGTGTCGGGCTCCTCTTCTCGGGCCTTCCTCCTTGAGCTCTATCCCTTCTTGCCTCTTCTCCTCCTCCTTTCTCTTTCTTTGGCTCGGTGGTGGTGGTGGTGAAGGTGAAGAAAAGTGGTGGAGGAAGTGGTGAATGGAGAGAAAGAAAAGATGAGAGATGGGTGTGTGTGGTTGTTGGTTGGGTGGAATGGGTGATATCCCCTTTATTTGTTGAGAGAGAGAGAGAGAGAAAATCGAGAATGGGTGAGTGGTGAGGGAAAAATCGGACAAGATTCGCGTGAAAACTGAGCTGGAACGCACCCCGCGCGCCCGCGGGGATCGAAGGCCGCACGCCTGCGGGAGTCTCCGCGCTCGCAGAGGCTCTTGGCCGAGAGGCGGGTCGCGCGGTCGCGCACGTCGCGCGGCCGCGCACCCTGACAAATCTGTTTTCGGCAGCTTCCACGGTTTTGGCTCGTTCTCCCTCGTTTCTTGGCCGATTGACCCGATTCAACTTGCTACACGCTCCTTATTCGATTATCTATCTTTCCATTAACTTGAATCCCTCAAATTTTACAGTAATTAATCCTCCATTTTCTCAAGATCTTGTGCAAATCTACACAACTCACCAAAAGAGCAAAAGTGAAGGAAATAACATAAAAATCACACAAAAACAAGGAAGAAACACTTAAAAAAGATACATAATGCCTATGATAAGATAGGACAAATATACACTAAACAAATCCTCCACACTTAACCTTTTGCTTGTCCTCAAGCAAACAAAATCATTTAAGATATGAAGCAAGAAGGGGATATTTGCAAGATGATCATGCTTATTCAGGTTTATTAGGGTTTGTCACATGGTTTCCCACTAAAACACTTATCATCAAGGGAAGTGAGCACAATTATCAAATTAGGTGAGTTGCTTGCCCTTTTAAAAATAAGAAAAACACAATAGACTCAATCCATTGGAACTAAATTCCCATAAACCATTTCCACATTTATTTAGGAAGACAACCATTTTAAGGACATTAGGGAATGCAAACATAGGACAAGAGTCATTAGGTAGAATCATCGGGTTTAGCCGAGTTTCCCAATGTGGTTTCCCATACTCATCATGCAAAATTTTCACCGAATTGGCACACATGAGAGGAGTAGAATCCGGAATGCAACCTCCATTTATTTAAACACATTTAGAGGGTGTGGATCAAAATTCACAAGGTGAAATCCTTAGGGAGGAAATCCTTGGTTTCCTTGTGTGGTTTCCCATACTCATAGTCCATTTTATCAACTAGAGGAGTAGAGATCCTTATTTCTCCCCTTTTCATTTATTTAATTTTTTTTATTTATGTGGAATAATGATTATAGAGAATACTTCTTCATGAAAAGAGCTAATCATGCTTCCTAGTTCTCGAAGGACAAGACCCCACAACATAAATCATCAAATTATGATCAACATTCGAAAGACAATTCATGCTCAAGAGTGACTCCACGAGAATAATTTATTTTCTATGATTAACTTAACAACAATCCCTTGACGATTCATATCCCAAATCACCAAGTTTGACAATTAGACAAGACAAATCATGCTAAGAGGGAGGTTAAACAAATAAAACACAAAACAACTCAATACATAACTCAAAGACTAAAACATAAAAATACACACAACAAAATCCAAAATACAAGACAAAATCACAAGTTCTCCCTCCCACACACTTAAATCATGCATTGTCCTTACTGCAAGAAAAAAAGGAAGAGAAAACATTACGAAATTGAGGAGGACCGGCAACAGGCACAGGTTCCTACAAAACAACACAAACAACAAACGACGTACAAGGAAGATAATACAAAAAATTGGAAAATAATAAATAAAACAACTTCACTGCTCTTGGTGGCTGAAAACGTGGTGGAGGTGGTTGCGGAATTTGTGAGGAGTAGGGATGAACTGGACCATTTATTTATGGGGTTGAGGGTGCGCGCTCGTGGAAGCTCCGCGCTCACGGAGATCTACACTTAGTCATTTTACATCAGTTTTCTTCCAGTAGTGCACTCTCAACTCTTTGTCCCCTGTGAGACAACAACAAAAACAAACTTAAACACACAAAAGGATAAAAATTAACTAAACATGAAAGTAATAAAATCATGGGTTGCCTCCCATGCAGCGCTCATTTTAATGTGCCGAGCTGGACAGAGCCTTAGTAGATTATCATAGAGGATCATTGAGCATGATCGGCTTGAAGCCGTGCTCCCATAGTTGGCCTTCATTTCAAGCTTCGTTACTCTAGGAGTAAGCTTCACTCGAACTTTTCTCTTCCTAGTTGGGCACACCTCTCCTTCTTGGTCTGCGAATGTTTTTGAACACAGGGCTAGCTTCCTGTTTAGACATCTTGACCTTGCATACACAGACTTACAAGAAAAAGGATCACACGAAACTGGGGAAGAAGAATTTAAGGCTTAAAGGAAAACAAAAGAAAATAAACACAAAGAACAAAACAAAAACAAGACAACACAACACACACAAAAACACAAATAACAAAACACAACATAACAACACAAAAACACAAGCACTAAACAAACGCAAAAACACGAAAAAAGCACAAAAACAATTATAACATAAAAAGATAACACGCCTAAAGCTTTCCCCGGCAACGTCGCCAAAATTTGTTGAGTCCGAATTTGACTCCACACACGAGACTACTTTGATCCGGACTCCCGCAATAGGACGGGGTCAATTGTAGGGCGGTGAGCTAACTTAGGTCGTGTCTCTCGAGGAAAGCTTCATGTGGGCGATTATCTTTCTATGCCATAATTGTTAACAAGCATAATAAAATGAAATACATCCTAAACATTCTAAACAAGGGAAATGAAGGTTAAACTAATCTACCTAATTAAAACAAGTAACATTAACTAATTACACCACCAAACACAAAGATATAGGATAGGATTATGAGAAGAGCATTAGGGTGTGATTCTCTCAGTGGCTTATTTCTATGCTTAGTTCAAGTTGGTAATGCTAATCTCACAAATACAATAGACCCTTCCGATTAGTTTAACTTCAATTACTGTCACCGTCTATCCGTTAAACCTCTCTTAGCTATATCATACAAGCAAGATTAACATGTTAGGCTTAGGAAACAAGCAAATATCAAAATCAAATCAATTATCCATCCCCTAATGTAGAAATTCGCCCAACACCATGCTCAAAACAACATAAAAATCATAAAAGTCATTTATTCAACAACCAAAAGATAAAATCCATACAACTTATACAATATTGTTTGTTGTCTCGAGAGTCTTGGGACAAATCCCCATAAATGGCTAAAGCTAAAAGGAAAGGATATACCAAATCGGAGCTCCTCGTCCGAGCTTAGCTTCCGCGGATGGCTCGAAGTCGGATCCCTCTTCTCGGGCCGTCATCAAACGGAGTCCCTCCACCAAGCTTAGCTTCCGTGGATGTCTTGGTGTCAGGCTCCTCTTCTCGGGCCTTCCTCCTTGAGCTCTAGCCCTTCTTGCCTCTTCTCCTCCTCCTTTCCCTTTCTTTGGCTCGGTGGTGGTGGTGGTGAAGGTGAAGAAAAGTGGTGGAGGAAGTGGTGAATGGAGTGAAAGAAAAGATGAGAGATGGGTGTGTGTGGTTGTTGGTTGGGTGGAATGGGTGATATCCCCTTTATTTGTTGAGAGAGAGAGAGAGAGAATCGAGAATGGGTGAGTGGTGAGGGAAAAATTGGACAAGATCCGTGTGAAAAACTGAGCTGGAACGCACCCCGCGCCCGCGGGGATCGAAGGCCGTGCGCCCGCGGGAGTCTCCGCGCTTGTGGAGGCTCTTGGCTGAGAGGAGGGTCGCGCGGTCGCGCACGTCGCGCGGCCGCGCACCCTGACAAATCTGTTTTCGGCAGCTTCCACGGTTTTGACTCGTTCTCCCTCGTTTCTTGGCCGATTGACCCGATTCAACTTGCCATGCGCTCCTTATTCGATTCTCTATCTTCCCATTAACTTGAATCCCTCAAATTTTACAGTCATTAATCCTCCATTTTCTCAAGATCTTGTGCAAATCTACACAACTCACCAAAAGAGCAAAAGTGAAGGAAGTAACATAAAAATCACACAAAAATAAGGAAGAAACACTTACAAAAGATACATAATGCCTATGATAAGATAGGACAAATATACACTAAACAGGTTACAAATGGTGTCATTGATGAGGAGAAAAAGCCAAAAATGGATGAACTTTTGATGGCATTCATGGGGAAGACGGAGAATTGCATGAAAGACTCTCAGGCTCGTATTAGGAAGTTAGAGAATACCGTCGGAGCAATTGGCAACCAAGTCAACACGTTGGAGAAGCAAATGGGACAATTTGCAACTATCTTGGGAAGCCAACATCAACAAGGCAAGTTCCCAAGCAATACAACCGTGAATCCGAAGGATCAATGAAGAAGTAGATCAAGAAAAGGTTGATGAGCAACCTAGTGATGAGAAGAAAGATGAGGGACAAAGTCAAGAGGACTTGAGTCCCAAATTGAAAAAGAATGATGAACGAGAGAAAGAAAAAGAGAAAGAAGTACCAACCAAGAAGATACCAGAGGAGTACAAAGTTCCTATACCATACCCACAAAGACTCGAAAAGGTGAAGAGTGACGAGCAATTCTCTCAGTTCCTTGACATATTTAAAAAGGTACAAATCAACATCCCTCTTGTTGAAGCACTTCAACAAATGCCAAACTATGCAAAGTTTTTGAAGGATGTGATTTCAAAGAAGAGGAGATTGGGGGAGTATGAGACGGTCAATTTGACTGAGAATTGTAGTGCTCTACTCCAAAGAAAGTTGCCCGCGAAGATGAAAGATCCAGGAAGCTTCAACATCTCGGTCACCATTGGAGAAAAACATGTGGGAAAGGCATTGTGTGATCTAGGGGCAAGCATCAACTTGATGCCCCTCTCGTTCTTTTCAAAGTTAAAAATGGGAGAAATCAAGCCTACCACAATATGCCTTCAAATGGCCGATCGATCTATGACGTATCCTAAAGGGGTGGTAGAAGACGTGCTTGTGAAGGTTAACAAGTTTATCTTCCCGGTTGACTTTGTGGTACTTGATATGGAAGAAGACAAGGAAGTGCATCTCATCCTAGGGCGACCATTTTTGAATACGGGTAAGGCCTTGATTGATGTGGAAAAGGGGGAGCTTACCTTGAGGGTAAATGAAGAAAAGATAACATTCTCACTTTCAAAAGCAATGCAACATGCCGAAGAAGAGGCAAAGATCATAGAGGAGTGCAAGGTACTCCAAATGATGGAAGAGTGCGTAGAAGAGGAGGATTTGTGTAGATCAAAGGATCCCCTTGAGATTTGCATTTCTAACTCTATCTTTAATTCCTTGCCTAATGATGATTTTGGTCTAGGTGATTCCGTTTCTATGATGAACTCTTTTCAGGAATCCTACTTGAGGAAGCCAAAGTTCTTTCCATTGAGAGAGGAGGACCAAATATCAAAGGAAAATGAAGAGTTGAAAGCAAAAGAGGAAATGGAGTTGAAGCTCCTACCTACACACTTGAGGTATGCTTACCATGATGAAGCCAAGCAAAAACCGGTAATCGTTTCTTCCCTCTTATCCGATGAACAATTAGAAAAATTGTTGAGGGTTTTAAGCACTATAGGATGGTCAATTTTCGATCTGAAAGGCATTAATTCTTCGATTTGCATGCATAAAATTTTTCTAGAAGAAGATTATAAGCCTAAAGTGCAAAATCAAAGAAGACTCAACCCTATTATGCAAGAAGTTGTAAGGAAAGAGGTCTTGAAATTGCTAGATGCCGGGATAATCTTTGCTATTTCGGATAGTGAGTGTGTGAGTCCTACTCAAGTTGTTGCTAAAAAGGGGGGAATGACGTTGATTGAGAATGAAAATAAGGAGACGATTGCTACAAGAGTAGTAACGGGTTGGAGAATGTGTATAGATTGTAGGGCTTTGAATGCATATACTAGGAAAGATCATTTTCCATTGCCTTTCATTGATCAAATGCTAGATAGGTTGGCGGGTCATAAGTTTTATTGCTTTCTAGATGGTTATTCGGGTTATAACCAAATCATGATTGCTCCCGAAGATCAAGAAAAGACCGCTTTTACTTGTCCCTATGGCATATTTGCATATAGATGGATGTTTTTTGGGTTGTGTAATGCACCTACTACCTTTCAAAGGTGTATGATGTCCATCTTTCATGGATTGATTGAAAACATCATGGAAGTGTTTATGGACGATTTTTTCGTATTTGGTGATTCTTTTGATTTATGCCTTGATAATCTAACACAAGTCTTGCAGAGGTGTGAAGACACCAATCTCGTGCTCAATTGGGAAAAATGCCACTTCATGATAAGAGATGGCATTGTTCTAGGACACAAAGTGTCGGGTGAAGGACTTGAGGTAGACCGGGTAAAGATTGTGTCCATTGAGATGTTATCTCCTCCAATAAATGAAAAGGAAGTTAGAAGCTTCTTGGGACACGCCGGATTTTATAGGCATTTTATTATAGATTTTTCCAAAGTTTCTAAACCTCTTTGTCGCCTACTTGAAAAAGCCGTTGAATTTGACTTTGATTCTAATTGTTTGCAGGCTTTTGAGACGTTGAAGAAGGCCCTCATCACAGCACCCGTGCTTATCATGCCCGATTGGAGTGAGCCATTCGAGGTGATCTGTGATGCAAGCGAGATAGCGGTGGGAGCCGTTTTTGTTAAAAGAGAGACAAGCTCTTTCGGGTGATCTATTATGGGAGTAGGACATTGGATCCGGCCCAAATCAACTACACCACCACGGAGAGGGAGCTCTTAGCGGTGGTTTATGCATTCGACAAGTTTAGGCCCTATCTCATTGGGGCCCGAACTATTGTGCACACCGATCATGCTGCCTTGAGGCATCTCTTTGCAAAGAAAGATGCCAAGCCGATGCTCATAAGATGGATTCTCCTTCTCCAAGAATTTGATGTGGAGATCCGAGATAGAAAAGGATGCGAGAATGTGGTTGCGGATCACTTGTCCCGGCTAGAGCATGTGAAAGGAGAGGAAGAGAACACATGGCCAATCAATGAGAGGTTTCCCGATGAGAGAATCATATCGGCATCAACTAAGGTCCCATGGTTTGCGGATATTGTCAACTACCTTGTTGCCAAAATCGTGCTCGTGGAGATGGAAAGCTACCAAAGGAAGAAATTTTTCCATGATCTTAAATTCTACATTTGGGATGAGCCTTATCTCTTTAGAAGATGTGCCGACTCTATGCTTAGAAGATGTGTACCGGAGGAAGAATGGAGCGAGATTATAAAGACATGCCATGATTCACCTTGTGGAGGCCATTTTGCATCCAATAGAACCGCTAGAAAGATTCTACAAAGTGGGTTCTATTGGCCCTCCGTATTCAAAGATTGTGGAGAATTTGTGAAGGCATGCGAGAGATGCCAAAAGATGGGCTCTATTTCAAAGAGAGATGAGATGCCGATGAGCGCCATTGTTGAAGTTGAATTATTTGACATATGGGGGATTGACTTCATGGGACCGTTTGTGGTTTCCGAGGGAAATCTCTACATTCTCCTAGCGGTGGACTATCTTTCTCGGTGGATTGAAGCAATTCCAACCAAGACAAATGATTCAAGGGTTGTGCTCAAGTTCCTTCAAAGGAACATTTTAACAAGATATGGGGCTCCAAGAGCCTTGATTAGTGATGGAGGTACCCACTTTTGTAATAAGTGGATGACAAGTCTCCTAGAACTAGGGCTGTAAACAAACCAAACTATTCGTGATCTATTCGGTTGTCGATTCGAAAAATATTCGATCGGAATTTGATTCGTGAAACAAAGTAACCGAATTCGATAATTTTTTAAATTTGACTATCTTAACGAACCGAATTCAAATAGTTCGTGAATAGTTTGCGAATAGTTCGAATTTGAATGTAAACGAACTTAGTTCTCGAACTTGGTCACGAACCTGTACACGAATCCTTTCACAAATTTGTACACGAATCCGATCACGAATTTATTCACGAATCTGTTCACAAACTTGTTCACGAACTTGTAATCAAACTTACATTAAAATTTCCAAAACAAATAAATCTATGTTGGCCCCAAAGAAATATTTAACCTCGATCAAATTAAATTTAAAATGGCTCTTAAGTATAATTGATCTACGGATCTACCAAGAACAAAATATGGTATACTCCCCTATAATTAAATCTGACTATTCAATATTGATAATATAAATTACTTTCTTTTTATTATCTTTTGTTTATAAATTATAATATATACTATAGTGTTATTTTAATATCTAATATATATATATATATATATATATCTAAAACTCCATTTAAAAAAAACAAGATTACTGCAAATATTGTATTAGAATAAAAGTTAATAGGATTTTATAATCAATTTTGATAATTTAACGTTAATATTCGATAATATAAATTACTTTATTTTTATTATCTTTTATTTATAATATATACTAGACTATTATTTTACATAATATGATAATGAATTAATAATAAGTTAAAGTCAATGGTTAATCTAAAATTGATACATATTGTTTATTGATATACTCATATAAGTAATTAAGTAAATGTCGAATTTTGAACATGTATGTACATTTTTTAATTTATTAACATGTTTTAAAAAAAATGTATCTAAAAAAAACATACATTTAAAGATTATTTGCAATAGAAATAAAATGTTAATAGGACTTTATAATCAATTTGAAAATTTAACATTATTATTAGATAATATAAATTACTATTGTTATTATCTTTTATTTATAATATCTATAGATTATTATTGTGCATAGTATGAATGTCAGAATGTATGATAATACTAAGTTATGATTAAATAATTATTCTAAAAATAATACATATTATCCATTGATATAACTTATAAGTAATTAAATAAATTACTAATGTTGAACATATACATACAAATTTTTAATTTATCAACATGTTTCACAACAAAACATATCTAAAACGTATATCTAATTTCTTATAAAAATGTAGCGCCCCGAGCCCGAAAGACCGTGGAAATGGACGCCACGGGCGTGGAAATTAAGAAGTGGGAAAGAAAGGGGTAACCTGATTAATGTGAACTTAACAGAAGACTCAGAACAACCAAACATACCTTATAATACAACATATATGTATCCATAACACTAAGACTAGAGATCTTAGCGTTTAACAAAAGAATATTACAAGTGCGGAAGTTCTATTATCAATGAGATACTTAAGAAAAAGAGACAGTGGAAAGTAGGTAATTAACAAAAGCCCATGTCTCAGCATCGTCACATCCACGCGCCAGCCTACTGACCTGAAAAATATTTGAAAAATATTTAGGCTGAGTACTAGTGCACTCAGTGGGCAAGTTTTCACAATTCAAGTTATGCAAATCATTTTATTGAAGTAATCTATCTGTGTTCAGCAGGTAGTGAAGCTCAGAAGGTTTTAAAATTGAAAGCACCCTAAGTTCACCAAAACATTTTATCGTGAAGCGCTTAAGAGTATAACCAGTAATCACCCGCAACCCATCTATGGGAATGACTCATGAGTGTAACCAATAAGTGTTTCATTTTAGTCATCTCGACAAGGAGTAGGGCATGACGAATAAAGCATGCATACTGTAGCTACTCACATTGACACAGCGCTGGTATATGAGACTCTAACAACATACAGTAGCACGCAAAATTTTAACACAGATAGTCACATATGCAATTTTAGCAAAGCAGAGATTAATAACTCGAAAGATACAATTTGCAAAGATATAATAGCCCACCTGAATGAAGAAAATCTGTAATACATATAAGCTTTCAAATTCAGAGTCGATCCTGCCCAGGTTCTGCTCAAATTTGGCTACTTCATCTGGGCCTACAATAACCAGTCTTAGCTTAGTTTAGCTAAAAGAGTTCTATGTCTAAAACTCAACACCTAAATTCCCTTATAATTTCAGTTTCCATTAAATTTTTATATTTTATTAGTTACAATTTGATTACCCTTAAAACTTTATATTTCTAGCCTAGTGTTACATAATTAACGTTCAACACACATGTTTATATAGGAATATATTGGATATTTTAATCCACCTCAATTAATTTTGTAAAACACATAATCTGACTCTATACATCTATTAATCCTTAAATTAGGAATATAATTGTTCTCACTTTTAATCAATATTTTTAAATTCTTTGCAACCACATTCGAACCAAAATTTGATCATGCTACAGCCCTTATGATATCATTAACATGTTAATAAAATATAGCTTATGTGCAGATTTTATATGAGATTCTAAAACATGTCCGTTTTTCAGATTTTTGGAGAATAAAGCTCTCACCTTTAACCAACCATTAGGGGTTGAACCCTCACCCAAAATTTGGAATTGAAGATATGGAATTGAAACTCATAAAATGGAGTTCTAATCATGTGTGATATGAAGATTTTCAATTGTAGGAAAGGTTAGAAACGTGTTGTGAATGCAGCAGCAGCAACAACACACTTGAAGTTTTGACAGCAGTTCCGTACCAACTTTCGACAAGATTTCGATGAGTCAAACGTGGTCTGATCTTCAATCCAAGACCTTGTACACATAGCCTGATATAAGAGGTTCGAAACGACATAAAGATGAGGAGAATCCGACGGTCAGATCAGCGGGAAATCTCACTGCAAGTTGGTTGCGGGGCAACACCTTTCAATGGTTCCCCTGTGTAGCAATTTTACTAAATAAATCATATCTCACAAACTAAAATTCCAAATAAAGAAATTCCAATTTTTGCAGAACCCCAAGACATGCACCTAAAAATGATCCTCAAATACACATTCCCAAATTTGGACATTAACAAGGCTAAAAAGTCGAATTAAGCAGGAGCAGGAAAACTGTCCGGAAAATGCGACAGGTTTTGTTTTCCGGCGATTTGACCGGTTTCCGGCTACCGGATGACAACGATATCAAAAGACGAAACGTAGAACACATATCAATCTACGACATATCCAAAAATCAAGCGAAATGAATAAGAAATGGATCCATACGATGTCGACGAAGGTGGCAGACCGCGGCGAGCTTCGCATCTTTTATCCATTTTACTTTATTTTAACCCCAATAAATTTCTATAGTCTTCTGAATAAATTTAGAAAACTTTTAATTATAATCCAAAAATACGGGGTGTTACAAAAAATAAAAACAAAACAAGATTATTATAATATTGCATTAAAATAAAATGTTAATAGGATTTTATAATCAATTTGACAATTTAACATTATTATTAGATAATATAAATTATTATTTTTATTATCTTTCATTTATAATATCTATAGACTATTATTGTACATAGTATGATAATACTAAGTTATGATTAAATAATTAGTCTAAAAATAATACATATTGTCCATTGATATAACTTTATAATGCATACAAGACTATTATTTTACATGATATAATAATACTAAGTTATAAATTATGATTCAATTATTAATCTAAAAATGATACATATTATCCATTGATATAAATAAATGACAAAAGTTGAACATACACACACATTTTTTTTAATTTATTAACTTGTTTTCAAAATAAAATATATCTAAAACATATATCTAAAAATGAAACATATTGTCTTATCTTAGTCTATTCATATAAAATAACGTTTTTATTTTATTTTTTATCTTATATCTAAAACTCCAAATTATATCTAAAATTCCAACAAATAATCAAATATGTATATTCTTTAATTATTTTTACAAAACCCTTCCAGATACCCATCGGTCATTCCCCTTCTCACCGCGCCACCGCCTCCGCCGCATAACTTTCAGAAAATTCGGCAGAAAGCCACCGCGCCACCGCCTCCGCCTCACCGTTAACATTCAATAGAAGTCTCGTACAAGCTGAGCGACGAAGCTATTGGCGAGTCGGCAACCCACAATTTTTACAAGTCTCGTACAATCTGTTCAAAATAGATTATTCAACTTCTGAGGTAATTAAGTTCAACTTTTGAAGTCACTTTTAGGTTTTTATGTATTTTTGCTATAATGAGTTTATGGTTTCGGAATCTGGTAATATTACATTGTTGTAATAATCTAAAAATAAAGAAGTTAATGGTTTCAGAATCTGGTTTTTTTTCCTTTTTGAATCAGAAATCTCGTGTGTAAAGTGCCGCTCATCGCACCACCGGAATGGTAGATGCTGCGTCTGCACATGCAGAGATTTTCATCATTCTTCTACTTGTAAAAAAAATCAACATTGCTAAATTTACACACAAACACACACAATTAAGGTTAGAATGCGAATCAGCAGACGAGTGCTGAATTGAAGAACGGAGGAGATCTTATAGATATATATGTAGGAATTTGGTGCAATAACAAACAAAAAAAATAAGCTAAAAAGTGTGGGATTGTCCACTATTAATAGCCAATGTCTGCGGTCTATATATATATTATATCTATATATATGTGTGTATTAAATTTTAAATTTTTGAAAGTTGTGGGCTTTAAGTTCTCAAATGTGATTTTCAGTAGGTATAACTTGATTGTTTATACTTACATATAAATAATATATATCTGAGTTTCTATCCATATCTGTAAAAGGGTTGACTTAATTTTAATTTTCTTCCTATAAGGCAATGAAGTTTTACAGATATCTGTCTGAAGCTATATATGCTTCTCTTACCTAGTATTTTATGGTTTTGGAACAATTGATATCCGAGCTGATATAGAATTTTTTGGTTTTTTGGAACAGTTGATGTCCAAGCTAGGGTGAGCAAAAAGTACTAAAAATCGAGAACCGAACCAAACCGAATTAATTCGATTTTTTCGGTTCGGTTCTTTTCAAAATTCGGTTCGGTTCGGTTCTTTTTCTAGTAAAAATTTGGTTTTCGGTTTCGGTTCGGTCCAGAGGAAAAATACCCGAACCGAACCGAAAAACCGAATATATATATATATATATATTAGCAATAAAAATACTCGACTTTATTGTACTTTATAGTTTATTCGGCTTTGCTTTGTTAGAATTTACATATTTTTGGACTTTATTTAATTGTTTATTGGTATTTAATTTTGAACTTAAACCTTGATAATTAGCTAATTCATACTTTTACATATTTAATTATATCAAATGAAGAGAATTTAAAGAAAAAAAAATAGATTAGAAAATTTAAGAAAATTTCGGTTCTTCGGTTTTAACATTTTCGGGACCGAACCGAACCGAAAAACCGAATGCTCACCCCTAGTCCAAGCTGACATTTGGCAATTGTTTCTAAGGGGAAAATATGGAATTAAATTATAATGTTATATATTTTTTTCTAAACTGGCTTGCTGCTAATAAGATCGCTTATATATATTTTATAATTTTCAGATGTCTCCTCAAGATACATTAGCGTCGGTTGATGAATCAACGACTGTGCCCACCATTAGTATAAATGAAGGTAATACCGAACTTGATCGTGGAAATGAGGAGAATGCTCCCTATCAGAAAAAGAAAAGGAAAAAATTTTCAAGTGTATGGCATGATTTTAAAGAGGTAACTCTTACCAATGGGGATGTGAAAGCGCAATGTATTCATTGCAAGCAACAACTCAAAATGAACAAAAGTGGTTCTACATCACATTTGAAAAAGCATTGTGAAATTTGCATTCCTAGGAAGGCCAATCAAACCACTAAAGGTCAGCAAACTATTACTGTCACCAATACAGTTTCTCAATTAGAATCAGTAGTTTCTGTCCAAAATTTCAAGTATGATCAAGCTAAGATTAGGGAAGTCTTATCTCATATGCTTATTGTGCATGAGTTGCCATTTAGTTTTTCCGAATATGAGTTGTTCAACTTGTTGATGAGAACTGCCACTCCTCATTATGAGAAAATAAGTCGTGCCACAGCTAGAAATGATTGCATGACTTCTTTTGAGTTAGAGAAGAAAAAGATGATGCTAGAATTGAAGGGGGTGAAGAGAATGAGTGTGACTACTGATCTATGGAAGTCGGATCATAATATTTCCTATATGGTTATCACATGTCATTATGTAGACTCTTCGTGGAATTTACAGAAATGCACTTTGGACTTTTGTGCTATTCCACCACCCCACCCTGGATTAGCTATTTGTGATGTGTTGAACAAAAGTTTGGTTGAATGGGGAATTCAGAAAAAGGTTTGGACAGTCACTGTAGACAATGCTTCGAATAATGATTTGGCTATTTGAACTTTGAAAGACAATCTGTCATATAATCAAAGGCTTTCTCTCAATGGAAAAATCTTTCACGTGAGATGTTGTGCACATATTCTCAATATTTTGGTGCAACATGGGTTATCAGCTATTCAAGATATAATTTCAAAGGTGCGTGAAAGTGTGAAACATGTTGCAGCTTCAGAGATGCGTACAACCTTGTTTAGTGAAATTGCAAAGCAATTAAAGTTATCTTCTAAGAAACTTGTGTTGGATTGTTGCACGAGATGGAATGCAACATATTATATGTTGTCGGCTGCATTGGAGTTCAAGGATGTTTTTCCAAGATATCAACAAAGAGATGCTTCGTATACTTCATTGCCGAGTGAAGAAGAATGGAGGAGAGTTCAAGTGATATGTAAGTTTCTTGGAGAATTCGAAGAACTTACTAAGCTCATTTCAGGTAAGGAAAATTTACTTTATATTTGAAATTGATATTCTCTTGTTTTCTCAAATTTCATTAATACGATCTTATTTCAAACAGGTTCTGAGTATCCTACTGCCAATCTGTTCTTACCAGAGCTTGTTCTCGTCAAGAACTTGTTGAAAGAAAAGTCACAAGAGACTTTTATGCCAGAGATGTTGACACTAATGAATTCGAGGTTTGAAAAATATTGGGGATCTAACAACTTGTTTCTTTGTATTGCTGCTATTTTAGATCCAAGGAATAAGACGATGGTGATAAAATGGTGTGCTAAGAATACTTGTTCTGAAATTGACGGGGTTGTGCTTGTGACCACAATTCGTGAGACACTGCGTACTCTTTACAGTGAGTATGTTGAGGATCACAAAAGCAATTGTGCTGAAAATTTGAGTGAAACTCATATAGAAGAATGTTCGACAAGTGTATCAATAGGGAGTCAATCAAATTCTAGAGCATTTCTTGAAAGCTACATGTCAGATGATAAGTGTGTCGTCGATAACTCTAAGTTAGATTTGTATCTGGAGGAACCCGTTGTGAAATGGAAAGAGCCTATTTTATTTGATGCAATTGCATGGTGGAAGATGAATAACTCAAAGTATGGGATCCTGTCAAGAATGGCTTGTGATGTGCTATCTGTTCCAATAACCACTGTTGCTTCAGAATCGACTTTTAGTGCTGGTAGTAGAGTTATTGATCCACATCGTGCTTCTTTGGGGGTGAATACTGTGCAAATGCTACTTTATGCAAGGGATTGGTTGCGAGCTCGTTATGGGATCAAGGCAAAAGCTAGAGTAAGTATAATAATTTTTGTTTCATTTATCTTTTTTGAATAATTGTGTTTATGATGTTTAATTATATTTATGAACTTTTGTATTATAGGACAAAGATAGCATTAAGGAGATTACTTTGACATGAGAGTTTTATCAAGATGAGGAGGTAAGTATTCCTCTAATTTTATATATTAGCTATGTTGATTTAAACTAATTTATTTTCACTAATTTTTATATTATTTTTAAATTGTGTAGGTGCATGGAAATCAAGAACTTATATTGATCTTGATTGTTTTGTTGTTTTTGCCTATTAAACTTTCGAATATGGAGATGATTATAACTATTGAACTTTTGTCTAATATTTTTCGAACTTCTTATCGAATTTTATCGATATAAGGCGTATCAAATTATTTGTCGAACTTGTTCACGAATTTGTTGTCGAATATTAATCGAATAGTTTGTCGAATTTGTTATCGAATCGAACTCGATTCGAACCGAATCGAATTTGACCATAATTTTTTTTATCGAACTTGAATTCGAATCCCATTTTGAAGTTCGAGTCGAACTCGAACTTGAAATTCCTAAATGAATTTGAATTCGAACTTGATGATATTCGCTTCGATTCGGTTCGTTTACATCCCTACCTAGTACGACATGGAGTAAAACACAAGGTGACGACCCCTTACCACCCACAAGCCAATGGCCAAGCCGAACTTGCAAATCATAAGGTTAAGTAGTCCTCCAAAAAGTGGTGAAGATGAACGAGAAGGATTGGGTGAGCCACCTTGATGAAGCATTATGGGCCTATAGAACGGCCTACAAGACTCCATTGAGGATGTCTCCCTATCAAATGGTGTTTGAAAAGTCTTGTCACCTTCCAATTGAGCTCACTTACAAGGCATATTGGGCCACCAAAAAGCTCAATCTTGACTTTGGGATGTCGGGAAAGGAAAGAATTTTCCGTTTGAATGAAATTGATGAATTTAGGCTTGAGGCCTTTGAAAATTCTTCCTTCTACAAGATGAGGACCAAACTCTATCATGACAAGTTCTTGAGGAAGAAAGAACTTGCACCCGGAGATGCCATATTGCTATTCAATTCAAGGTTGAAGTTGTTTCCCGAAAAACTCAAGACAAAATGGGGAGGTCCTTAGTTGATTTCGAGAGTTTTTGAAAGTGGTGCTATGGAATTGCAAGCCAAGGACGGGAATCGATTTGTTGTCAATAGACAACGTGTGAAGAAGTTCTACAATGCGGAGGAGCAAGCCGAGGTGTTTGTCCTCCATCTCAAAGACATTTGAAGAACATATCCCGTCGAGCTCACGACGTTAAATTAAGCGCTAGTTGGGAGGCAACCCAATCCTTTTAAATTTTGTTGGTTTATTTTTCTTGTTTTTGTTTTAATTTAAAGTTTTATTGCATAGTTAGTTTCTTTTGTAGTTGATTGATTTCTAAAATGAGGGATTAATCTTAATATGGTGTTTGTGTGTCTTAAGTGAGTGCAAATTTTTGCAGAAAAAGAAAATTAGAGGCAATGAGAGAATAAGTGTCGAAGGGAGAAGAAAAACAAAAGAATAAAAATCGAAGGCCTGGGACGCGACCCACCAGGGCACTTCGGACGCGGGCTACGGGCGCGGCCTTGGGCCTGTTGCAGAAGGCTTCTGCGGCTTGATTTTCTTCGGCCCAAACGCGGGCTCCGGGCGCGACCCACAAGGGGTCGCGGTGCAGAGCCACTGGAGCACGGGCTCGGGACACGAGCGGGTGCAGACCGCGCCTGGACAACTGACGGGTTTTTAACCCACTCTCTCTCATTCTTCTCTCATTTTACACTCTCATACACTCTAACTACACTCACACACACGACTTTCACCCCATCCCTCAAGAAATCAAGGTAAATCTCTCCACTTTCTCCTAGATTTCTTCTACATTATACTTATAGCATGATTTTTTAAGTTTTGAATGGTTCACATGCTTGAAATTGGGGAAAAATTCATATTTTGTGCCCTAGGTTTGGGTTGAATGAAAATTGCATAAATCCTCCTTAAATTGAGTTTAGATTTGAAGTATTATGCAATTGCTAGCATGAGTATGATATGGGTGTTGGAATTGATTGAGATTTTGGTGGAATTTGTTTGTTTTCTTGATGAATTTGGGCAAAAATGGTGAACTTTGGATTTTTCATGTGATTTGGTTGTTTATTTCTCCATTGTTGATCAAACGAGGGTGAATACTCATAATGGTTGCACTTAGAAGACTAAAATGAAATACATTGTGCTTATTTAAGGAAAATTTCCTATTTTGGTGAATAAAATTGTTGTATTTTGTTCCTACCAAGTCTAAGTAAGATTAATGCATGAGGATGAAGGAATATGTTGGATTTTGGTACATTTTGCTCGGGTTCATGTCAAGATAGTTGAAATGGGGCATCAAAGTTCAATTTGTCAAATTAATTTGCATGCAATTTTGTTGTTGGGAACCCTTGTTAACATTTTTTTAATGTTTATGCTACATTCTTGCATAATGTGCCTTTGTCATCTCCAAGTTGAGTTGGTTCTTGAAAAATTGAAATTGTAATTTGGGGAAATTTTGAATGTTTATTAATTGGTGCAAGAATGTTGATTTTGATTTGGTATTTACATGCTTTATCCAACCTTAATGTTAAGTTTTGCATGATAAGATTCTTTGGGAAAAGCATGAATTTGATAAATTTTGAAGCATAAAGAGAGAGGTGTTTAATGTAGTATACATGTGATGTTGCTATGTTGCTTTGGATATTGTCATATTGATCTTAATCCTCTTTTTTCTTAAAAATCTTATTCAAAGAATCATGAAATTGTTGAATGCATGAGATAAAAATGCGAGCATTGCTCTTTAATGTTGAATAAGCCCTCCCATATTTTGATATTGTCATCTTTAAAATAAGGGTGTTTTATTTAACAAATTGCAAATTACTTGCATTTGTGGTTGGAAATTCATGATAATGCCAAGAAAGTGGAATTTGTTGTGGTAGATGAATGGAAAAAGGGGAGCTCTTTGTTGTTGATATTGTTACATTAAATGGAGCCCCCTTTGTCTAGATTTTTACTTACGATTGAGTTGGGTTAAAATCATGGGAAACAAGCATTGTTGTTGATTAATAATGTTGAAGAAGTTTGTTATTTGGTCCTATACTTTTGATTTTGTCATATTTATTTGAAGACCTTTTACCAAACTCTCAAACTAACTTTGTTTTGTGTTGATCATGATTGATTGATTTTTGGAGCACATGTGCATTTTGCCTTTGTTCAAGATATTGTCATATATGGAAGTAGGCATTTTGTAACATTTTAATTATGTGCCTTAAAATGAATTTTGGTGTTGGTACTTTGAAAAGTAAAGCATGTCTAACATTTGAAAAAGGGGCATGAAGTTAAATGGATTTAAACTTCGATTCACCAAAGTTAATTGAGGAAGTGTGTTGGATTTTGTCATATGTTTCGAAACTTCAATTTCTTTGTTTGAATTTTAAGTTGGTTATGCCCCTACACCTTATGGATTCTTTTTCTTTTTCTCAGGTACCATATCCCAAACACACAAAGATGGCACCAAGAAGGGGAAAGAAGTCTACAAGAAGACAAGAGCCCGAATCCGACCCCAAAATTGTAACGCCCCGATCCCGGAAGAATAGTGACAAGGGACCGGTTCTCTACTAGGGGAAGGGGAAGGGGTTGTTGCATAAAGATAATTATAGAAATAGGGTTAGTGCCCCAAACATTTGGGCAGCATAACCTCTGTAACTGGAATTAAACCACGCTCTAAGGCGTCTTAGAAGGAACTTGAATCAATAAACAATCATCAAAGGGAACTTATCCCACCAAATAACTGTAAAGGAACATCATAGCATAATGCTGAAATCATAACATACTTCAAACAATTGAAGACAAGCTGTATCAGAGTGAACAGAACAAGCGCGGAGCACAATTCAAGTAAAATTGTTTGCAAGCACTTAATTGATTTAGACTATCTAAGATTTCTAAACAACACAAAAAGAGCAAGCATATAACAACAAGTAAGCCCTCGCCTCAGCTCCGTCATCTTCTAGCCTGCCTCTCAACCTGAAAATATTTAGAAAAGATTTGGGCTGAGTACTAGCGTACCCAGTGGGCAGATTTTGATAAACAGTTCACAAACATTTTATAAATATGAATATCGTATCCACACAAGTATAACAATGGAAAGGTTTTAAATCTCAAAAGCATTCCATGTATACAAAGCTTCTTTTAACCTTACTTGCACGCTCTATCTCAACCGTCCCTTCCTACAGTGTCTTAACTTATATACACGTCATCCAGCCCAGCTGTCTAATAAAGGATAGTGTATACGGTCCCAAAGCTTTAAGGATCCAAACTCGAATCTAGTTAAGCACTCAATATTTTTGTAGGATACTGCCGAACGCGAATAGTGAGCTAAAATATTTTGATACAGATATTCATACTTCATAATTGATAAACAGTTGAGCTTATTAGCTGAACATAAATTTGAGAAAAATATAGCCCACCTGGATGACGAGCACATGGCGGCACAATAACTTCAAAAATGGTTTCATTAATCCTAGCAGGCTCTGCTGGTCCTACAAGGGTCGATATTCGACTCAGAATAATCGCTATATTTTCGGGAATTAATCTACTGTAATCCGAGCTATTATTAAATTTTATTTTTTTCAAAAATATATCACACGACTCTAGAGACCTCGTATGCATTTACCGCAAAAGAGAATAATTTCTAAAATATTGTTTTTGATTTATTGGAATCAAAAGATTTGACAGAGGTCACTTTTCATAATTTGCCATTTTAATCGATTTTTATCAGATTTGTACCACAACACTTTTCAATCGTTCAAAAATTACGAAAATATTCAAGGGCCATCCTATATATGCCAAGACTATAGTTTGAGAGTTTTAAAATTTTTCGATAACACATGCTCCCGGTACAAAAATAACTGTATAAATTAAATAATTGAGATTTTTCAAAACTCGTCCAAAAATTACGAACTTCGACGGGCATATAGGAAATATTATTTCGAACAACTTTCGAAAGAAATGTTTTAGATATGACGACCAGAAACGGGTCAAAATGGGAAAAAACGTGACTGATCGGCGTTTTTATTAAATTTCAGTTTTCAGGCGATTTCGCCGGTTTCCGGCCGTCGGACGGGAACGCGTTCAACATACGAAACGTAGAACACATTTAAATACACGACATATTAAAATTTGGATTAAAGAGAACGAGAAATGGACCGATATGATAGCCGCGCGATGTGGAAACAACGTCGCCATTTTCCGGCGACATGGCTGCAGCTCCGGCGACGGCGGTGGTGCTCCGGCGACGTCGAAGGCGGCAGCAGGGTGGTGGTGGTCGGCACGGCGCAGCAGCAGCTGCACTTCTCTCTCTCTCTCTCCGATATCTATCTCCTCTCTCGCTCAACTCTATCCTCTCGACTCTCTATTCTCTCTCTCTCTTTTCTTCTTTTCCTTTTTCTTTTTTTTTTTTGTTTTGTTACGGTAAAAGCTAATTTGACAAGTTGGGGTGGCTTTTGGATTCATATGTGAAATGGTGATAAGGATCAGCAGAGAAGGGGGAAAATTATAGATAATTTAGGATATTTTGGAATAAATATTTGGATATAAAATATTGATAAAATGTTTTTTTTTACTCGATTAAAAATTATTTTATTTCACCAGGAGTTCAATTAATCTCGCATTATAAATCTAAAAATATCGGGAGGTTCATTGGGTTATTTCTTATTAAATCAATTCAAAATGGTATGCCGAAAATATCATTTGATAATAAAACAAGAAAAGATTCATTTTTAAATTAAATAAAAATTACTATTTATTTTACTAAAAATATTGCCAAGAGTTCGTTTGACCTCTAAATAAAATTTTAAAAGTATCATTAAAATTCTCAGGTCGTTCTATTTCCATGAAAATCATTATTGGCCACGCGTCAAAAATATTCCAACTATAATATTTTTTTTAAAAAATCTTAAATAATACCTAAAGTCGCGTCTTTTATCCATTTTAGTTTATCTTAGCTCCAATAATTTTTTTGGTAGCCTTCTAGATAAATTTAGAAAATTTTAACTATAATCCAAAAATACGGGGTGTTACATCCTACCCCTTAAAAAAAATTTCATCCCGAAATTTACTAATCTTGAAATAGAGTGTCGAGACAGTTCTTGAGCAATTCTGACGCCAACTCTCACGTTGCTTCTTCTTATCCATGGCAGTTTCGTGGTACCTTCGTTAAGCTAATCACTTTATTCTTCAGACTCTGGGTCTTCCGATCAAGAATGGCCTGGAGCCTTTCGTCGTATTCTCTAAATCGTTATTTAGCATCATATCTTCTTTTCTGGTCACGTGGTTCAAGATCAAACACGTACTTCTTCAAAATCAAGACGTGGAACACATCATTGAGGTTGGGTGGGAAGGCCATCATATACGCTACTTCATTAATCCTAGCAAAAGACTGTTTCTTTCGAGTTGTAAATCTTACTAAGACGTATACTTTGTCTTGGTCCACTTTAACTTGATGCGCATAACTCTTCATACGTTCTTCTCTGCAGCTTTCTTCAAATTTTCTTTAACATCATCCTTTGAGTCGAGAAGAGAAATAGAAAATAGATATCGATCCACTTGAATCAAAGCATAATATCTCAATCATCGCATACGTCACCCGGAACATAAGACATGCAGTCTCGAACTTGTCCTTGCTCCTCGATCACAAATGTATAGAGACAAGAATAGCGAGAATGAATCTTTCTATCGCGATTCTTTATCGACATTCAAAATTCTCCCAACATGCTCCTCAAATACATATACGCACGAACTGCATTTCCTAAAAATCCATATAACTTAAGCCATCTAAAAGAATATACCTATCCATTCTAAGTTCTTCCTACGTTCAAGTCTATAAGACACTACATAATCGTTCTCATCTTTTGGTCAAAACCAAAATCCAGATGTCTTGGCATCTTTGAATAACTTTAGACGAATCACGAACCCTCATCGTGAAACCTTAATATAAGTTTGAATCACAATACTTTATAGTGAAACCTGGAGATAACTCTCTTGTAAATGAATCACAACCTTTTGTCGTGAAACCTGGAAAGAATTCTTGACCAAATTATGAATCATGAAATATAAGCAAGAAACGTGTAAAATATTTTAAAAATTAATCACGATAATGGATAATGAAATCTAAAAATATTTTTCAATAAATGAATCATGATATCAAATCGTGAAACCCTAAAATATACGAATCATGACCTCTCATCATGAAACCTTATAATATAAGAATCATTGAAGACAAGTTGTATCAGAGTGAACGGAACAAGTGCGGAGCACAATTCAAGTAAAATTGTTTGCAAGCACTTAATTGATTTAGAGTATCTAAGATTTCTAAACAACACAAAAAGACCAAGCATATAACAACAAGTAAGCCCTCGCCTCAGCTCCGTCATCTTCTAGCCTGCCTCTCAACCTGAAAATATTTAGAAAAGATTTGGGCTGAGTACTAGTGTACCCAGTGGGCAGATTTTGATAAACAGTTCACAAATATTTTATATATATGAATATCGTATCCACACAAGTATAACAATGGAAAGGTTTCAAATCTCAAAAGCATTCCATGTATACAAAGCTTCTTTTAACCTTACTTGCACGCTCTATCTCAACTATCCCTTCCTATAGTGTCTTAACTTATATACACGTCCTCCAGCCCAGTTGTCTAATAAAGGATAGTGTATACGGTCCCAAAGCTTTAAGGATCTGAACTTGAGTCTAGTTAAGCACTCAATGTTTTCGTAGGATATTGGCGAACGCGAACAGTGAGCTAAAACATTTTGATACAGATATTCATGCTTAATAATTGATAAACAGTTGAGCTTATTAGCTGAACATAAATTTGAGAAAAATATAGCCCACCTGGATGACGAGCACTTGGCGGCACAATAACTTCAAAAATGGTTTCATTAATCCTAGCAGGCTCTGCAGGTCCTACAAGGGTCAATATTCGACTCAGAATAATCGCTATATTTTCGGGAATTAATCTACTGTAATCCGAGCTATTATTAAATTTTATTTTTTTCAAAAATATATCACACGACTCTAGAGACCTCGTATCCATTTACCGCAAAAGAGAATAATTTCTAAAATATTATTTTTGATTTATTGGAATCAAAAGATTTGACAGAGGTCACTTTTCATAATTTGCCATTTTAATCGATTTTTATCAGATTTGTACCACAACACTTTTCAACCGTTCAAAAATTACGAAAGTATTCAAGGGCCATTGTTGGGTATCCGTGCTCTGTCGGGGTTCACCGTCTTGGTTCCCGACTCGTCGGGGTCAGTGACACAATCGCCTTGGCTTCAACAAATACGGTGGCAGGAGCTGGGAAGTTTCTCCTTCAATTAATGAGGCTTTGAATCTCTGCAGCGTAGAATAGCACTTCTAATCTCCACAGAGCTCTGCTGCAGCAACAATGGCAGTCTTCCCTGGTGTTTGACAGAGCAGCAACGTAAACTGAACAGTCAGCGGCTCTTCTCTTCGATAGTGACGTTGCAGCAAGGAGATGCTGGCCAGTCATCTTCTCCGATAAATTGTTGTGGCTTCTGGTCGATTTCTCAGAAAATGGGAGTGTCTCTGCAAAGCACTCAAACAACTCAGAAAATAGATTAAAGAGAACAAACCCAAACTATAGCAGACTATGAATAAGAGTAAGAAGAACAGATATATATATATATATGTATGTATAGAATAGAAGAAAATAGGAGAATTGAGAAAAATGATGGCTCAGGATCCAAAGGAGCGGTCGGCATCTTCTTCCGGCAACAAGAATGATCAGTGGAGTCCAAACACGAACGTCTCAACTACAGGCTAAGAATCGATCAGAGACAAGAGGTGGGATTGCAGAAATCAGCGTCGTCTAAAACGACCCTCTCGAACGAATCTTGCACTCACTCAACACCAACAGGAAACCAGTCGATAGGAATCCGGCGAGGAGAAATGAACGGGAATAGCAGAGCCCCTTCAACAAAGTGTATTTTCAAGCTTGAATTGATTTAAGCGGCGTGGGTGGTTTTTAACGTGGAGGAGAAGAGTAATTTTGGCTAATTAGGGATTTAGGCTAATTAGGGAGATTTGGGCCATCACAAAAAATTAAAGAAGCCCAACAAGAATTATTGGGCCAACATCCACATTTCCACCTTTGGCCCACTGATCATTAAGTCGCCATGGAAGAAAACACCGCACTCCTTAACATAGATAACATCATCGCGTACTTTTACTCACGTCTATCACGAAGACATGACAAGAGCGGGAGAGAACAATACTATGCGTATTTGAACTCAATCTCAACACTAGAGACCAACCCTTTTGCAAATCATCTCAAGTCACTTGATGACTATCCTTGATCGAGATGCAACCTAGCACAGTACCAATGGGAAAGACTAACCAACACACAAAAACAAGAAGAGAAAAAACATAAAAACAAATAAGGTATCCAGCCAAAAGACTAGAATACCATCACATAAAGCTCACATAGAAGAATTTAACCAAGATCAAAGTTCAAAGATCTCTTACAGGATAATAGCTTTGCAACTGGAAGGCACTTAGTGCCCATATCCGTAGGGTTAAATTCAGAGGGGATCTTATCAAGCAACACTTCCCCTTTTTCAACAACATCACGAATAAAATGGAATCTCACATCAATATGCTTAGTTCGATCATGAAATACAGGATTTTTGCACAGTTGAATAGCAGATTGACTATCAGAATAGAGCATAGGCTTATCTTCAATAAATTTAATCTCAGACAACACACCATTTAACCATATAGCCTCTTTCATAGCTTCAGTTGCAGCAATATATTCTGATTCAGTTGTAGATAAAGCAACGATTGATTGAAGCTGAGATTTCCAACTAATGCATGAATCGCACAAAGTAAATCATCTCAAGTCACTTGTGGATTTCCTATTATCTCTATCATTCGCATAGTTTGAATCCACATAACCAACACATTTCACACCATTTGCTGCCTTGCCAAAAGTCAGACCACTCTTCATAGTGGATTTTAAATACCGGAGAAGCCACTTAAGTGCTTCCCAGTGAGGTAATCCCGGATTGGCCATGTATCTACTCAAACAAGACACGACATATGAAATATCAGGCCTCGTGCTAATCATCAAGTACATCACAGAACCAATAGCATTGGCATAAGGCACAATTTGCATTTCAAGCATTTCAGAGTCAGTCTTTGGGGACTGATCCTTACTTAACACAAAATGAAAAGCAAGAGACACATTAACAGGCTTACAATCTTCCATGTTAAATTTCTTAAGAACTTGTTCCACATAAGTAGTTTGATGCAACACAAGAGTGGATTTTGCGCTATTCCTATCAATGTTCATGCCGAGAATTTTCCTAGCATCACCTAGGTCTTTCATATCGAAATTATCACAAAGGCATTTTTGAACATATTTCACAGTTTTAATGCAAGGACTAATGAGCAACATATCATCCACATATAAAAGCAAGAACATGGGAGTATCAGTCTCCATAAAATATAAGCAATGATCAAATTTGGAACGAGTGAAGTTCATGCTTTTCATGCATTGATCAAACTTAATATTCCACTGCCTAGGGGATTGTTTCAAACCATATAGTGACTTCTTTAGCAGACACACATGCTCAGGTTTGTTTTTATCAACAAAGCCCTCAGGCTGTTTCATATAAATATTGTTCTCAAGTTCACCATGCAAGAAAGCGGTAGTAACGTCCATTTGCTTAAGTTCCCAGTTAAAGTGAGCAACAAGAGCAAGCATTATTTGCACAGTAGTGAACTTAACAACAGGAGCAAATATCTCATTATAATCAACACCTTCCTTTTGTGTAAAACCTTTTGCTACCAATCTTGCTTTATACCTCACATTATCAATTTCATGCTTGATTTTAAATAACCATTTGCATTCAACAATAGAACAATCATCAGGTTTTTTTAACAAGTATCCATGTATTGTTATCATGCAAGGATTTCATTTCACTATTCATTGCAGCAAGCCATTTATCAGATTCATTAGATTTGACAGCTTCATTATAGGTTCTAGGCTCAAATTGATCAACATTGCTAAATACATTAAATGCATATAAAGACAGATTATAATCATCATATTTAGCAGGTAATCTCACATTCCTTCTTACCCTATCTCTAGCAAGTTGATAATTGTTCAAATTCTCAGGTTCAGGAATAGTCTCAGTTTCATTTTCAGAGCTAGAACTAGATTCAGAATCAGACACATGCATATTATTAATAGGCTCATCATTAGCCTCATGCTCAGACACAGACTCATCCACATTATGATTATCAGACTCATGCCCAGTGACAGGTAAATCATTTGACACATTTTCAGATTCAGACGGCATAGGAGTCACATTCTCCACATTATCCTCCACCTCACTTGGAGCAACAGGAGGAGCAAACATAAACTCAAACACATTATTATCTAATTTTTTCAAATTTTCCACCTCACTTGGAGCAACATAAGGTGAGGATTCAGGTAAACAGGGAAAATCATGCTCATTGAATATAACATCATGACTAACACATGTTTTAAATCCAGGCACACTTCTATCCCATAATCTATACCCTTTCACACCTTCAGGGTATCCTAGAAACACACACTTCCTTGCTCTAGAATCAAGTTTTCTTAACTTTTGATGAACATATGCAGCACACCCAAATACTCTCAAATTAGACAAATAAACAGGCTTATTCAAGAAGACAGATTCAGGCATTTTACCAAGCAGGGGCACAGCTGGAGATCTATTAATCAAATAAGTCACAGTCATGAGATCTTCACCCCAAAAACGTTTAGACATACCAGATGCAACAAGCAAGCTCCTAACTCTCTCAAGGAGAGTTCTATTCATTCTCTCTGCCACTCCATTTTGCTGTGGAGTGTAAGGCACAGTTTTATGCCTTTTAATACCTTGAGCAAAACACCAATTATCCATAGCATTATTACAGAATTCAAGCCCATTGTCAGTTCTGATGCATCTAATTTTCCTTTTTGTTTGATTTTTAATTTCAGTAGCCCATTTAGAAAAATGCATGAACACATCAGATTTGTTTTTCATTAAAAAACACCCATTTTTTTCTCAAAAAATCATCAATAATAGATAAGAAAAAACTGTTTCCACCATGGGTGGGCTCTTTTGCTGGGCCCCAAACATCGGCATGCAAATATTCAAGGATTTCAGAACTAACATGCTTCCTAGGATAAGGCATAGTGACAGGTAAAGGAACTTTATGATGCTTGCCCATTACACACGGTTCACAGAAAGGTATAGCAGACACTTTATCTTTGCCAAATGCACCATTTTTATGCAAAATTGAAAGACCTTTATTGCTCATATGTCCTAGTCTAGCATGCCATAATGCAGTCTTATCTTCTTGAATCACATTAACAACAGGCAGAGACACAGACTCAGCTTGGACAGCATACAAATCACCCTTTCGGGGAGCAATGAAATAAAGTACTGGATCTTTCTCAAATTTGAATCTTAAAGAATTCACAGAACCATCAAGCATATTATCAGCCATTTTGGACACAGATAACAAATTGAATTTCAATTGAGGCACATATCTGACGTTACTTAATATAAGCATGCTCCCATTTTCAAATTTCAAACATATATCTCCTTTACCAATAATTTCATAGTGTTGCCCATTAGCCAAAGTCACATGACCAGAATTCAGATATTGTAAGTTGTGAAACATGTGCTTGTGAGGAGTGACATGGAAAGTGCATCCTGAATCAATTAACCATTCATTTTCATGCATATCTTTAGAAACTTCATTGGAGTATTGATAAATTGAAAATGATATACAGTGTGGACCATATAAATGCCATCTCCCTCATAATAGTCATAATTCACAGTATCTTCATGCACATTATTTGCACCTTCATAAACATGATTAGCACGATGATTATAATTCCCAAAAACTTTATTTTTTTTAGGCATTTTGCATCTGTTAGAAAAATGACCAGGTTTACCAGAATTCCAGCAAGTTTTCCTAGGTCTCATATCAGAATTTTGGTTTTGGGGTTGATGGGTAAACTCTTAGTTTCTGCCAGCATGTTGAGTAGAGCTTTGGGAATAAATTTGAGCACGGTTATGGTGTCTAGTATGAGGGGGAAGATTGTGAGCAATGTTCATTTCTCTCCTATGTCTTTCTGCAGCAAGAACACTAGGATTTTCAGGGTTAGGAGGTTTATCAAAGCCATGTGGGGGATTTCTATTATTACTCCTATTCACATACATGATCTCATTATGCAAAGGTTTGGATTTTAACTTTTTAAGCTCATTTTCTTTAGTTTTCAAGCCTGTTACAATCATATTGCAAGTAACTTTTGACCCACCATATTTCAAAGCAGATTTGACCTCAGAAAATGACTCAGGAATGGCACCCAATAAAATTTGTGCAGTATATTTCTCATGCGTATCATCACCCGCAAGTTTCAAGTCTTGAAGCAGTTTATTGAATTCATCCATATTAGCATCAACATCTTTTGAAGCATCCATTTGATAATTCATAAATTGATCTTGTAAAGCATATACAGACTCTTCAGAAGTAGCAGTATATAGAGAATTCAAATCATCCCATAAATCCTTAGCACATCGATGATGAGACACTTTCCTAAGAACAGTACTACTCAAATTCAATAAAATGGTAGCCCTAGCACTATCATTCATATCATGCAACTTCTCATCATCCACAGATTTATCAATTTTAGTGAAAATTGCTTTATGAATCTTTTCTTTTGTCAAATTGCACTCAATTCTAGTTTTCCAATCCTGAAAATCATTCTACCATCAAAAGGCGCCATATGAAGGTTATTCATGATTATAAGCAGACACAGGAGTCACAGGAAGGCAAAAATAATCACCCGAATATCAGAGAACACAACAGAACGATCACAAAACCGAGAGGGAACACCTCCAACACACAGAAACAAGTACACACGGGGGATAAAGTGCTGAGGCTATCCCAGTTCTCAGCACAGATTTATTTGTGGAGCAAGGATTCACTCAGGACAACCCCAAAACTTGTTTCACCAGCAACTGACTCAAATACCGGAGTTAGTTTCTCAGAAACTCACAAAACTTGGAGTTTCACCAGGTTTTCACCACCAAACACAACCAAAATACTCAAAGAGATATCACAACAAAAAACAAGAATGCGGAAGCAATTAATAGGATCGCTAGATACCGAACAAATAGAAGAGATATAGCAACAATAAATTTTCAAAACAAAATATCTCAAAATTTTCCAACAAATTCAACCAAAATAAGGATTCTTCCAAATTAACACAAATTAACAATATTATCACAAATTGCCACAAATCTCCAATATTCTCCCAAAAATCACCACAATACTCCAAAAAATTCACCAAATCATCACAATTCACCAATATTTAGCGCAAACAGCAAATAACCCAAGCCTAAGATCTAGGAGCTTAGAGTTTCGCCACTTTACCAGAGCAGATCCTCCCAAGAAGGGGAGAAATCTGACCTACCGTGTTCCTTGCTCGTCGGGAGCGAAACGGCGCAGCCAATGGCGGCGGGGTACGCTGGTGCGAGTCGGAGGGTGCCCCGACAAGGGTCCCTGTGGCTCTGATACCACTGTTGGGTATCCGTGCCCTGTCGGGGTTCACCGTCTTGGTTCCCGACTCGTCAGGGTCAGTCACACAATCGCCTTGGCTTCAACAAATACGGTGGCAGGAGCTGGGAAGTTTCTCCTTCAATTAATGAGGCTTTGAATCTCTGCAGCGTAGAATAGCACTTCTAATCTCCACAGAGCTCTGCTGCAGCAACAATGGCAGTCTTCTCTGGTGTTTGACAGAGCAGCAACGTAAACTGAACAGTCAGCGGCTCTTCTCTTCGACAGTGACGTTGCAGCAAGGAGATGCTGGCCGGTCGTCTTCTCCGATGAATTGCTGTGGCTTCTGGTCGATTTCTCAGAAAATGGGAGTGTCTCTGCAAAGCACTCAAACAACTCAGAAAATAGATCAAAGAGAACAAACCCAAACTATAGCAGACTATGAATAAGAGTAAGAAGAACATATATATATATATATATATATGTATAGAATAGAAGAAAATAGGAGAATTGAGAAAAATGATGTCTCAGGATCCAAAGGAGTGGCCGGCGTCTTCTTCCGGCAACAAGAACGATCAGTGGAGTCCAAACACGAACGTCTCAACTACAGGCCAAGAATCGATCAGAGACAAAAGGTGGGATTGCAGAAATCAGCGACGTCTAAAACGACCCTCTCTAACGAAGCTTGCACTCACTCAACACCAACAGGAAACCAGTCGATAGGAATCCGGCGAGGAGAAATGAACGGGAATAGCAGAGCCCCTTCAACAAAGTGTATTTTCAAGCTTGAATTGATTTAAGTGGCGCGGGTGGTTTTTAACGTGGAGGAGAAGAGTAATTTTGGCTAATTAGGGATTTAGGCTAATTAGGGAAATTTGGGTCATCACAAAAAATTAAAGAAGCCCAACAAGAATCATTGGGCCAACATCCACAGCCATCCTATATATGCCAAGACTATAGTTTGAGAGTTTTAAAATTTTTCGATAACACATGCTCCCGGTACAAAAATAACTGTATAAATTAAATAATTGAGATTTTTCAAAACTCGTCCAAAAATTACGAAATTCGACAGGCATATAGGAAATATTATTTCGAACAACTTTCGAGAAGAAATATTTTTTATTTGACGACCAGAAACGGGTCAAAATGGGAAAAAAACGTGACTGATCGGCGTTTTTATTAAATTTCAATTTTCAGGCGATTTCGCCGGTTTCCGGCCGTCGGACGGGAACGCGTTCAACATACGAAACGTAGAACAAATTTAAATACACGACATATTAAAATTTGGGTTAAAGAGGACGAGAAATTGACCGATACGATAGCTGCGCGACGTGGACACAACGTTGCCATTTTCCAGCGACATGGCTGCAGCTCCGGCGACGGCGGTGGTGCTCCGGTGACGTCGAAGGCGGCAGCAGGGTGGTGGTGGTCGGCACGGCGCAGCAGCTGCTGCACCTCTCTCTCTCTCTCTCTCTCTCTCTCTCTCTCTCTCTCCGATATCTATCTCCTCTCTCGCTCAACTCTATCCTCTCGACTCTCTCTTCTCTCTCTCTCTTTTCTTCTTTTCCTTTTTTTTTGGTTACGGCAAAAGCTAATTTGACAAGTTGGGGATAGCTTTTGGTTTCATATGCGAAATGGTGATAAGGATCAACAGATAAGGGGGAAAATTATAGATAATTTAGGATATTTTGGAATAAATATTTGGATATAAAATATTGATAAAATGTTTTTTTTTTACTCGATTAAAAATTATTTTATGTCACTAGGAGTTCAATTAATCTCGCATTATAAATCTAAAAATATCGGGAGGTTCATTGGGTTATTTCTTATTAAATCAATTCAAAATGGTATGCAGAAAATATCATTTGATAATAAAACGAGAAAAGATTCCTTTTTAAATTAAATAAAAATTATTATTTATTTTACCAAAAATATTGCTAAGAGTTCGTTTGACCTCTAAATAAAATTTTAAAAGTATCATTGAAATTCTCAGCTCGTTCTATTTCCATGAAAATCATTATTGGCCACGCGTCAAAAATATTCCAACCATAATATGTTTTTTTAAAATCTTAAATAATACCTAAAGTCGCGTCTTTTATCCATTTTACTTTATCTTAGCTCCAATAATTTTTTTGGTAGCCTTCTAGATAAATTTAGAAAATTTTAACTATAATCCAAAAATACGGGGTGTTACATCCTACCCCCTTAAAAAAAATTTCTGTCCCGAAATTTACTAACCTTGAAATGGAGTGTCGGGACAGTTCTTGAGAAATTCTGACGCCAACTCTCACGTTGCTTCTTCTTATCCATGGCAGTTTCGTGGTACCTTCGTTAAGATAATCACTTTATTCTTCAGACTCTAGGTCTTCCGATCAAGAATGGCCTGGAGCTTTTCGTCGTATTCTCTAAATCATTATTTAGCATCATATCTTCTTTTCTGGTCACGTGGTTCAAGATCAAACACGTACTTCTTCAACATCAAGACGTGGAACACATCATTGAGGTTGGGTGGGAAGGCCATCATATACGCTACTTCATTAATCCTAGCAAAAGACTGTTTCTTTCGAGTCGTAAATCTTACTAAGACGTATACTTTGTCTTGGTCCACTTTAACTTGATGCGCATAACTCTTCATACGTTCTTCTCTGCAGCTTTCTTCAAATTTTCTTTAACATCATCCTTTGAGTCGAGAAGAGAAATAGAAAATAGATATCGATCCACTTGAATCAAAGCATAATATCTCAATCATCGCATACGTCACCCGGAACATAAGACATGCAGTCTCGAACTTGTCCTTGCTCCTCGATCACAAATGTATAGAGACAAGAGTAGCGAGAATGAATCTTTCTATCGCGATTCTTTATCGACATTCAAAATTCTACCAACATGCTCCTCAAATACATATACGCACGAACTGCATTTCCTAAAAATCCATATAACTTAAGCCATCTAAAAGAATATACCTATCCATTCTAAGTTCTTCCTACGTTCAAGTCTACAAGACACTACATAATCGTTCCCATCTTTTGGTCAAAACCAAAATCCAGATGTCTTGGCATCTTTGAATAACTTTAGACGAATCACGAACCCTCATCGTGAAACCTTAATATAAGTTTGAATCACAATACTTTATAGTGAAACCTGGAGATAACTCTCTTGTAAATGAATCACAACCTTTTGTCGTGAAACCTGGAAAGAATTCTTGACCAAATTATGAATCATGAAATATAAGCAAGAAATGTGTAAAATATTTTAAAAATTAATCACGATAATGGATAATGAAATCTAAAAATATTTTTCAATAAATGAATCATGATATCAAATCGTGAAACCCTAAAATATACGAATCATGACCTCTCATCATGAAACCTTATAATATAAGAATCATGACCTCTTATCATGAAACCTGGTAATAGAATCATGATCTCTCATCATGAAACCTGAGAATAGCTTTTGAATCATGATCTCTGGTCATGAAACCTGAATAGAACGAATCACGATTTTTTTTATCATGAAACCTGAAAATAACTTTAATAAATGAATCATAATATCTGACTCTGAAACCTGAAAAAATATTTAGCGTAACAAACTGCACTCTCATTTGTGTCAATTTTAAAATACATGTGTACCTTTTGTTGAGGGCGGCGTAAATGACGTGCTGAGGGCTGCTAAACAAATAGTGAAAGAGAATATATATAATTCCGAATTCAAAGAATAATGCTGCAGGTCTACAGAGTTGTAAACCTGCTCTGATACCAATCTGTAACGCCCCGATCCCAGAAGAATATTGACAAGGGACTGGTGCGCTACTGGGGGAAGGGGGAAGGGGTTGTTGCATAAAGATAATTATAGAAATAGGGTTAGTGCCCCAAACATTTGGGCAACATAACCTCTGTAACTTGAATTAAACCACGCTCTAAGGCGTCTTAGAAGGAACTTGAATCAATAAACAATCATCAAAGGGAACTTATCCCACCAAATAACTGTAAAGGAACATCATAGCATAATGCTGAAATCATAACATGCTTCAAATAATTGAAGACAAGTTGTATCAGAGTGAACGGAACAAGTGCGGAGCACAATTCAAGTAAAATTGTTTGCAAGCACTTAATTGATTTAGAGTATCTAAGATTTCTAAACAACACAAAAAGAGCAAGCATATAACAACAAGTAAGCCCTCGCCTCAGCTCCGTCATCTTCTAGCCTGCCTCTCAACCTGAAAATATTTAGAAAAGATTTGGGTTGAGTACTAGCGTACCCAGTGGGCAGATTTTGATAAACAGTTCACAAACATTTTATAAATATGAATATCGTATCCACACAAGTATAACAATGGAAAGGTTTCAAATCTCAAAAGCATTCCATGTATACAAAGCTTCTTTTAACCTTACTTGCACGCTCTATCTCAACTATCCCTTCCTACAGTGTCTTAACTTATATACACGTCCTCCAGCCCAGCTGTCTAAAAAATGATAGTGTATACGGTCCCAAAGCTTTAAGGATCCGAACTCGAGTCTAGTTAAGCACTCAATATTTTCGTAGGATACTGACGAACGCGAACAGTGAGCTAAAACATTTTGATACAGATATTCATGCTTCATAATTGATAAACAGTTGAGTTTATTAGCTAAACATAAATTTGAGAAAAATATAGCCCACCTGGATGACGAGCACATGGCAGCACAATAACTTTAAAAATGGGTTCATTAATCCTAGCAGGCTCTGCAGGTCCTACAAGGGTCGATATTCAACTTAGAATAATCGCTATATTTTCAAAAATTAATCTACTGTAATCTGAGCTATTATTAAATTTTATTTTTTTCAAAAATATATCACACGACTCTAGAGACCTCGTATGCATTTACCGCAAAAGAGAATAATTTTTAAAATATTGTTTTTGATTTATTGGAATCAAAAGATTTGACAGAGGTCACTTTTCATAATTTGCCATTTTAATCGATTTTTATCAGATTTGTACCATAACACTTTTCAACCGTTCAAAAATTACGAAAATATTCAAGGGTCATCCTATATATGCCAAGACTATAGTTTGAGAGTTTTAGAATTTTTCGATAACACATGCTCCCGGTACAAAAATAACTGTATAAATTAAATAATTGAGATTTTTCAAAACTACGAGAAGAAACGTTTTTGATTTGACGGGCATATAGGAAATATTATTTTGAACAACTTTCGAGAAGAAACGTTTTTGATTTGATGACCAGAAATGGGTCAAAATGGGAAAAAACGTGACTGATCGTCGTTTTTATTAAATTTCAGTTTTCCGTAGATTTCGCCGGTCTCCGGCCGTCGGACGGGAACGCGTTCAAAATACGAAACGTAGAACACATTTAAATACACGACATATTAAAATTTGGGTTAAAGAGGATGAGAAATTGACCGATACGATAGCCGCGCGACGTGGAAATAACGTCGCCATTTTCCGGTGACATGGCTGCAGCTCCGGCGACGGCTGTGGTGCTCCGGCGACGTCGAAGGCGGCAGCAGGGTGGTGGTGGTCGGGACGGCGCAGTAGCAGCTGCACTTCTCTCTCTCTCTCCGATATCTATCTCCTCTCTCGCTCAACTCAATCCTCTCGACTCTCTCTTCTCTCTCTCTCTTTTCTTCTTTTCCTTTTTTTTTTTTTTTTTGTTTTGTTACGGCAAAAGCTAATTTGACAAGTTGGGGGTGGCTTTTGGATTCATATGTGAAATGGTGATAAGGATCAACAGAGAAGGGGGAAAATTATAGATAATTTAGGGTATTTTGGAATAAATATTTGAATATAAAATATTGATAAAATATTTTTTTTTACTCGATTAAAAATTATTTTATTTTACCAGGAGTTCAATTAATCTCACATTATAAATCTAAAAATATCGGGAGGTTCATTGGGTTATTTCTTATTAAATCAATTCAAAATGGTATGCCGAAAATATCATTTGATAATAAAACGAGAAAAGATTCCTTTTTAAATTAAATAAAAATTACTATTTATTTTACCAAAAATATTGCCAAGAGTTCGTTTGACCTCTAAATAAAATTTTAAAAGTATCATTGAAATTCTCAGGTCGTTCTATTTCCATGAAAATCATTATTGGACACGCGTCAAAAATATTCCAACTATAATATTCTTTTTTAAAATCTTAAATAATATCTAAAGTCGCGTCTTTTATCCATTTTACTTTATCTTAGCTCCAATAATTTTTTTGGTAGCCTTCTAGATAAATTTAGAAAATTTTAACTATAATCCAAAAATACGGGGTGTAAAAGAAATAGAACAGGAAGAGGAACGGGAAGAAGAAGACCTCGGGATAGACGATCCCATGACATATGGGATTCACTTTACAGAGGCATGGCACAGGACAAGTTGGGATAGACTCTTCCCATTAAGTGTGGCCACAACACGATTCGTGTGTTCCAACACCACAGATGTTCTTGGGATTAACGACGAAGTTTATACCCTTCTGGACAGGATTGGTTGGCTACAGGCTTTGGGGACGGAAAGGAAGACCTACCTCCTTTTAGTGAAAGAGGTGCTGAGTACACTGGATGTCAAGAGAACGGCAAAGAGAGGGCCTGTAAGGTGCACTTTCAGAATGGGCAATGTGGATAGAGCTCTCATTGTTGATGACGTTAACCGAATCTTCAATGCTCCTGATGATGGCATCTACCATGCTCCGGCTAGATATGACAAGGACTTTGTATTCCACTTACTCTGCATTACGGAGTCTGACATTGAAAAGTATGACTCCAGCGTTGCCAAGGCATCTGCCCTGCCTAACCCCGTCTTCAGATATCTTCACTGCATTCTAGCATCTTCAGTTTTGCTAGACGGGAGAACAGTGGGTTGAGGACTTCAGAATTGTTTGCATTGTGGGCCATGTTGAATGCCGTCCACCTGAACTTCGGAGCATTCTTTCTTGAGCAGCTTCAAAGACAAGCTTACATTGATAATGGCTGGATTTGCATTGGGGGATTGATCACCCCAATAGCCAAGCACTTCAACATTGATTTGGATGAGTACCAAGAGAGTCCAGGATCGAGACTCTTGAGTATCCCCTACTTGAGAAACATAAAGATGCTCACCTCGGACACGACCACATATCTACTATCCATGAGAGGAGGGGGGAACTTTCTACTACCGAATTCGGCTCTTACTCATGTGTCCAATTTCCAAGAACGAGACAACTAGATAATGGACACACCAGCTCACCGTGAGGCTATACGAGCTGCAGGACTTCCTAGGGGCATCAGAGATGCTATTGATGAGAAACCGGAAGGAGGAGGAAATGATGCTGGAGAGGGACCATCCAATACCAATTTCAGACGAGGGCGGCGCTTCACTGAAGAACAAATTGCTGGCCGCTTCGATGCACTGGATGGCTACATGATGTCAATGGAGGAGTCCATGCAAAATTGGAGGAGTGATGTGCATGACGAGTTTGGGAATCTGAGGCAGGATTTGTACACAAGATTTGATGATATCCGAAGTGACATGCATCACAGAATGGGTCTAATCAGGTCTAGTGTGGATGAAAGATTTAATGCCATCCAGACGGATATAGACAAGAGATACACAGGCCTTAGGGGTGAGATCAGAGGCCTAGCAGATAACATGGGCTCGTTTAGATCAGATATACAGGACCTAGCCGGACTCTTTAGAGAAATGAACAATGGATCTGGGTCACAGCAGCAGCCCTACACTCCGTCTCAGCACCAACAACAGATGACCCCCTATCACTCCTACCAGCCTCAGCAGCATTTCGGGCAGCAGCAGCCATTCCAGTCGATGCAACAATTCTCGACTGGACAGTTTTTGGCGTCCTCATCCTCCTCTCAGCAATTCTAGCAGATGCCGACGGGCCAATTCATTGCGACCTCCTCACAGCAGTTCCAGCAATTCCAGACCTCTCAGTTCATGCCGTCATCCTCTTCACAGCAGTTTCTGCAGCAGTCTCCACACCACCACCAACATCCACATCAATGAGCTGTTAGTGAGCCTTGCCACCAACTTTTTGCCTCCAAACTTATTTCCTCTCTTGGATAAAAATAAGTTTGGGGGGGGGGGAGAGAGTAATGGTGGAAAGGATATTTTCTGCTCATTTATCGACGCTTTATTTTAAACAATGTCTAGTTAATTTGTTTATGTTTTGAATAGTTGAGCATGCTTGCATGCTTATGTTTTATTTATGTTTGGATTATGTTAGGATTTTATTGCTTTATGTATGTTGGATAGATTGGATGGAGGCAATTGATGGATATTTGATCACATGCCATTTTGCTTCATGAGCATGTGATGTTTTATCTATGTTTTTGTTCAATTGCCTTATGATATGTGGTTTGGGGATATTTTAACTTAAATAGGTGTATATTCATGTAATATGATAAGAGTCAAGAGCATGTTTTTGGTTGAGTTGGAATCTTTGATGATGATGAGCTTATGTTGAAAATTTTTGAAAAATGTAGATAAAATGCAAGATTGTATAGCATGATAATATAAGCAAGGTTCTTGTTATGTGTCAAAAGTACAATTATTGAAGGAAAAGCTTGCCTTGGGAAGATTTTTGATCCAAAGATTAGACTTAGTGTAACCTTTTCTTTGATGAGTGATTAAAGGTCCCCGTGGTGCACTAGTCTTTCTCTAGAACTTGCTTTGTAACTTAATTGAGGTTACAAATTGTGTGTTTGATTTCTTGAAAAGGATTTAAGGTCATTCTTTGTTAAAATCATTTTTATCCAAATATGTTCCTTCCGATACAAATTGAATCCCTTGCAAGCCCTTTTGAGCCTTGACATGTTTCTTGATTTTGTTGGGTTGGGAATGAAATAAAAGGCAAGATTTATGTATATTCTTACAAATTGAACTTATGAGAAATCTTGTAGTTAGGAAAAAGTAAAAATGTTGAAATACTCTTGTGATGAAAAAGAACAAAAAGAAGTGAATTATCTTTATTTGAATTGAAATTGCTTAAGTGAAGAAAAGAAGAGATAGGTTCACATAAAGATCACAAACAAAAAGAGTAAGAAATGATAAAAAAAATTGGAAAAATCTCAAAGAAATTAGGTTGTGAAATAACAAAGGGTAGAAGAGAACTTGTTTAGTTCTTCTTGATTGGTAATGAAATGAATTTGGTATTTTTGGGAAGCCACTTAGCCAAATATGTACCTACCTTTCCGAAAAGCCTTCACTACAACCCAAAAAGCCCTTAATAATTCTTGTTTAAAGACACACGTGGAGTAGTGGAGATTGTAGTCACTTTGCAAGCATATGGTAGGATCCTAGTGCACTCTTGACCTTAAGCGGAAACACATTTAGCCTACACACTCGAGAGTGAGCGTTCTTTGATCCTTTTGAGAGCTTGTACTTCTGATGAGGTCGAGCAAGGCAAAGAACAAGAAGATCCGGAGCTGCAATTCAAAGGTCCTATGACGCGTTTACGAGCAAAGAAGTTGCAAGCTTATTTACAAGCTTCTATTCGACGTAAATTCGAGCTACAAGAAGAAGAAGTGAAGAGCAGCCCGAGATTGGTCAATATGCTATCATGTGATGATGAAGAAGGAAGCATGAAGACGTGAGAAGAAGAATGACGCCATTTGGACGTGTGCATGAAGAGTTATACGCGTTTGCATGGGAAATCGGGAAATGTTTTTCATGCAAAGGTGGCAAGATTTAATCACAACATGGGCCACAAATTAATTTAATTAATCGCAGCCCATGTCGCCTAATTCAAGTCCAAAAGTGGCGAGATTTTCAAGCCCAAAATCACTTTGGGATTTATCCTTATCTAGATAGATTTTTCTTATCTTATTTTTAGTATCTTTTGATTTTATTCTAGTTTGACTTGGACTAGTGTTTTTCGATTTTTATCTAGTTATTTAGGGTTATATTTTTGGTCCTATGTATCCTATAAATAGGACTATCATGTGACACTTTAAAAGTTAGACAATTGCATGAGTTTGAGATTTATTCCTCCTTTTGTCTCCCGATCCTTTGGTTGATCATCTATATACAAACAATTCTATTGTTCTAGCAAATTAATATTCTTAATTAAGTTCTTCAGGGTATTTATCAAGTACTTGGGAAATTTCTATCCGGAGAAGTTAGACGTGCGCGTTCGAGTTATCAACACGGGTTCGCCGAATCTATCCAATCCACAACACAACACCGCCACCGCCAATACCATCACCACCGCCGCCATCCACCGCCCTTACCGCCAATTTCCAGCCACCATCAAGTCATACCAAGTGTCTACATCGAGTCCTTGTTCGTATCTACGTATTGTAGTAAGTTTGTTCATTTAATTCGAGTCGGATTGTATCATTTGTTCTAGCTGACGTAGTTCGATTCTTGAGTCTTCCACGTGCATAAATCTCGTGTCTTGGATTCATTGTCCGGGTCACATCATAAATTTGGCATCAGAGCCACGTCAGCTCTGCTGGTCGTGGTTCAATCTGACGTGTCATTTAACTTTCGTACGTGTCTTTAATTTCCGTATTGTTTCGAGTTGTAATCTGATTGTTATTCATTAAAAAAAGAGAAAGAGTCATCGGCTAAAAAAAAAGTCACCGATTTCAAAAAAAAAAGAACAAAATCAGATTGTTTATTTAATTTTCGATTTCAATTCCTTGTTTTAGATATTGTTGCCATACTAGATAGATACTTAGAGATTTTAGATTGTGTTCACACTTGGTCAAACATATCCAAAAGACTCCTACCTTATCTACTAGATTTCTTATCTTGTTTAGATTTATTCCCTCCTCATCCATATCTAATCAAGATCTTCCATCATTATCCACCTAAAATTTTCGATCCCTACAACTATAGTGTTCAAAATTTTTAGTTCTCATACACCTACACCCGGTTCACCATATACACCACATAGTCCATACACCCGTACACCCATACACCCATACACCCGTGGTCCACATACATCATCTAGCTG
This sequence comes from Perilla frutescens, assembly GCA_026008535.1. Classification (NCBI taxonomy): domain Eukaryota; kingdom Viridiplantae; phylum Streptophyta; class Magnoliopsida; order Lamiales; family Lamiaceae; genus Perilla; species Perilla frutescens. The sequence goes on from BRKX01000005.1 coordinate 19,387,047, forward strand.
AATTACTCATCTCACATGCCTACTTATACTCTTAGCAACCTTCCGGCTTGATCTTATCCATTGGAGCTTGAAGAAGACCCAGAGGAGCTAGTCAAGAGAAGAAGTTGTTTCGATCAACCCACTCCCATGATTCACTCTACACGTGCACTACACATCTTTGAGAGACAAACACGAATGGAAAAATCAAGAGTGACATACACGAGCGTTTGTGAGGAATTGTGAGGTCCTACTTTACTTTTTCTTCATGTTTGTTCATTTTGCAGGTACAATGAAGAGAGGTACCAACACTGAATCATCAACTCCACCACCTAAGGAGCCCCGATCGCCCAATACACCTGGCGATCAGTCCTATACTTCTGATGCACCATGGGATGCCAATTACAATTATGAAGCTCTAGCAAAACATTTTGAGCGACAGAATCGTCTACTGAGAGACGAACTTGGCAACCAAGTAGCTGAATTGCAAGAGGAGCTTGCAAGGCTTAGAACCCAGTCGACCACATCCCAAACGGTCCAAGGAGAACCTGAGAGGCAACCCGAGTCTCAAGGCAATGCAGCGAGCCAACCTGAGCCTCAAATTAATGCAGAGAGGCAACCTGAGCCTCAAAATGATGCAGAGAGGTGACCCGAGCCTCAAGTGGAGAGAACACTGGCCGACGCCAGCAGCAGAGAAAAGTCAACAGGCCGCTCCCTGTACAGCAAGACGTTCAAAGGCCGCCTCCTACCTTTGAAGAAGACTATGATTATGGGTACGATTCCTATGCAGCCAGTGGTTATGAAGCTGATTACACACCACAAGGGAGAAGAAATCGCCATGATCGACCCCGAGGTCCTCATAGGCGTGCAAACCATGACAACTATGAAGATGGTAGGCTCAACAACATCAAGACGAGCATACCCGAGTTTGAAGGTCTTCACGACCCCGATATCTACTTAGATTGAGAACGTAAGGTAGAAAAGATCTTTGCATGCTATGACTTCTAAGAGTTCAAGAAGGTGCAGCTCGCATGCCTAGAATTTAGAGGCTACGCAGCCTCATGGTGGGAAATGCAACAGGAGAGAAGGCGCAGAAATCACAATCCACCAATCGACACTTGGGAAGAAATGAAAGAATTGATGCGAGGTCGCTTCATTCCAATTCATTATGAGAGAGAGCTTGAGAAGAAGCTCAACCGGATCAAACAAGGCACCAGATTGATTGAAGAGTACCACAAGGAGTTGGAGACTGTCTTGAACAGAGTCAGAAAGTAGGAGACCTTAAATGCTACCATTATTCGGTACACTGAAGGTATGAATCCTGACATTGCTTGTGAAGTCGAACTCAGAGACTTCACTAGTGTAGAAAGAATGGTGCAGTACGCATCGATCGTGGAAAAGCAGCTGAGAGAGGGCCGCTGTCGTTCCCACTACAATGCAATCCCTACACGGCCTTCTTGGAGTAAAGATACACGTTCCACATCACTTTCTACCCCTTCCACTGAGTCCGCACGACCCCGAGGTCAATCCGGACCACCCGAACGGCGTTTCGACCGTTCTACACCGCAGTCCAGCCGTAGACCCGAGTCTACGCCCCCAAACCAGTCTTGGCCGAATCCTATTAGGCCCAACCAAGGAGTGACGCCCCCTGATGCAGCCCATAATCGAGCTCGTGACATCCAGTGTCATACGTGTCAAGGTTGGAGCCATTTCCAAGCCCAATGTCTGAACCGGTGAGTTCTATACTTAACGGAGTCAAATAAAGTCAAATCAACTAGTGAAGATGAAAAGGAGCCCATGGGCGATGCCACACTTGAAGAGAACATCAAGAATGATGCCGCACATGAAGACATCGATCCGGAGGTTCAGCAAGTCAGTTTGGTCACAATCCAGAGTTTAAACATCATTCGAGAAGAAAAATAAGAACACTAATGGGAGAACATCTTCTACACCCGTGCAGTGATCAAGGATCACACGTGTTTTATGATTATTGACAGTGGCAGCATGATCAATGCCATCAGTCAATATGCAGTGGAAAAGCTTGGCCTACCCGTTCAACAATATACAAAGCCTTACAGATTGCAGTGGCTTATAGATAGAGGCGAGATATGCGTGGTTCACTAGGTAAGTGTCTCATTCTCAATCAATAAGTTTTCTGACACTGTTTTGTGCGACATTATCCCTATGGATGCGGCACACTTGTTGTTAGGCAGACCTTAGCAGTATGATCGACGTGTTGTCCACGATGGACGTCTGAACACTTACACAGTCGACATAGATGGCCAAACCAGCACATTGAGGCCATTATCACCTAAAGTTGTTGCTATGGATCAGCAACGCATGCAAGAGAGGTTCAAAGAGGAAAAGGCGAAGCAAGCAGCCACAAAACGGAGCCCGAAGGCCACAGCCGTGGTCCCTAAGGCCGAACAGCCCCTTGCCGTCGCCCCTACCCCTTCTAAACCATCTCACTCGGACTCCTTAGATGTTGAAAAGAAGATTGATTCGAGTTCTAACAAGCCACACGTGAAGAGCTTGTTTATTTCAGTGAAAGGAGTTCAGAAAGCCGTCAAAGCAGGTATGTCTCTTGTCCTACTCACATTTAAGAGCAGTGCTACTAATGATTGTTTGCTTAGTGATGTGCAGCCCTTACTTGATGAGTTCAAGGACGTATTTCCTGAGGAAATACTCGGCGGACTTCCACCAGTTCGAGGAATCGAGCATCAGATCGATTTTGTCCCTGGAGCTGTGCTACCCAACTGACCAACCTATAGGACGTCTCCTGACGAGACTAAGGAGATTGATAGGCATGTCAAAAAGCTGTTGGAGAAGAAGCAAATCCGTGAAAGCCTCAGCCCGTGCACCGTTCCAGTGATTCTAGTGCCAAAGAAGAACAACGAATGGCGTATGTGCATGGATTGTAGAGCAATCAACAAAATCACTGATATGCTTGATGAGTTGTCTAGTTCGCGTGTCTTTTCTAAAATTGATTTGCGTTCTGGTTACTTTCAAGTACATATGCAAGAAGGCGATGAATGGAAAACTGCATTTAAAACAAAGCATGGTTTGTATGAATGACTTGTTCTGCCTTTTGGTCTCACCAATGCACCAAGCACGTTTATGCGTCTGATGAATCATGTTTTGCGTGAAGTAATTGGAAAGTATGTTGTTGTGTATTTTGATGACATTCTGATTTATAGTGACACAATACACACACATATGCAGCACCTTAGACATGTGTTCGAGATTTTTAGGGAGTCGAAGCTATATGGTAACTTGTCTAAGTGTTTTTTTTGCATGAGTGAATTCATTTTTCTAGGCTTCGTTGTAAGTGAACATGGTATAGAAGTAGACCGTTCCAAAATCAAGGAGATTGAGGAATGGCCAACTCCTAAATCCGCGAGTGATGTGCGATCTTTCCACGGCCTTGCTGGCTTTTATCGACGCTTTGTGCGTGATTTTTTCAACATAACTGCGCCGCTTACTGAGTTAAGCAAGAAAGATTGAAAGTTTGAATGGGGTCCTGTTCAAGAGCATGCGTTTAACACTTTGAAAACATGTTTATGTAATGCGCTTGTTCTTGCTCTTTCGGACTTTAATAAAACTTTTGAGATTGAATGTGATGCCTCGGGCAAAGGGATTGGTGTTGTTTTGATACAGGAACGGCGTCCAGTCGCCTATTTCAGTGAAAAGCTCCATGATGCAGCCCTTCGTTATTCCACTTATGACAAGGAGTTGTACGCACTCAAGAGAGCTTTAGAGACGTGGCAGCACTACTTATGGCCTAAGGAGTTCATTATTCACACGGATCACGAGAGTTTGAAGCATTTGAAAGGCCAACAAAACTTGAACAAGCGTCATGCACGATGGGTAGAGTTTATCGAGTCCTTTCTGTACGTCATCAAGTATAAGAAAGGCGCTGAAAACGTGGTAGCTGATGCATTGTCGAGAAGGTACGTTCTCTTGAACCTTATGCATGCTAAGATGTTGGGATTTGATGCAATTAAAGAGTTGTATTCATGTATGAGTTTTTCGCACCTATATATGCTGCATGTTGCTCAAAATCTCGATCATATGATGAATTTTTCGTGCATGAGGGTTTTCTTTTCAAGGGTTCGCAGTTGTGTATTCCTAAGTCTTTTATGCGTGAGTTGTTAGTTCTAAAGTCGCATGCGGGAGGTTTAATGGGTCACTTTGGTATGTCTAAGACGTTAAACTTGTTGCATGAACATTTCTTTTGGCCACGTATGAAGCATGATGTTGAGAATGTGTGTAGTAGATGCATTACATGTAGGAAGTCGAAATCTACATCACACCCATTCGATCTTTATACTCCTCTACCAGCTCCGTCTTCCCCGTGGATTGATTTATCTATGGATTTCATACTTAGGTTACCACGGTCTAGGTCTGGGCGAGATTCTATATTCATTGTCGTTGATAGGTTTTCCAAGATGTCTCATTTCATTGTATGTAGGAAAACCGATGATGATGTACACATTGCCAACTTTTTCTTTATTCATGTTGTGCGTTTACATTGAATACCTAGAACTATTGTTAGTGATAGGGATTCTAAGTTTTTAACACATTTCTGGCGTGTACTATGGGATAAGCTAGGTACCAAGTTACTTTTCTCTACTGCATGTCATCCTCAAACGGGTGGTCAAACTGAAGTCGTGAATAGAACTTTAGGTACTTTGCTGCGTTCTTTAGTTAAAAACAACTTGAAATCATGGGAAGATTGTTTGCCATATGCTGAATGTGCTTACAATCGAGTTGTGCATTTATCCACTAATATGTCCCCATTCGAGGTTGTTTATGGTTTTAATCCGCTAACGCTTACTGATCTTTTGCCTTTACCTGTTGAGCATCTAACAAGTGTTAAAGATACAAGAAGAGCGGAACAAGTAAAGGAGATGCATGAGAAAGTACGTGCGCGCATTGAAGCCGTTGGCGCACGCACTGTTGTTCAAAAGAACAAACGGCGCAAACCGATGATTTTCCAGCCCGGAGATCGCGTTTGGATTCATCTGAGTCCTGGACGGTTTTCTAACTTGAGGAAATTGAAACTTATGCCAAGAGGAGATGGACCATTCACCGTGTTGAGTTGAGTCAATGACAATGCATATCACATTGATTTACCCGGTGAGTATAGGTGTTCATCTACATTTAATGTTGCTGACTTATCTCTCTTTTCTGCAGATGATGAGTTCGATGATGAAGAGTCCGAGAATTCGAGGATGAATTCTTTTCAGCAGGGGGGGAATGATGAGGTTAAGCAAGGCAAAGAACAAGAAGATCTGGAGTTGCAATTCAAAGGTCCTATGACGCGTTTACGAGCAAAGAAGTTACAAGCTTATTTACAAGCTTCTATTCAACGTAAATTTGAGCTACAAGAAGAAGAAGTGAAGAGCAGCCCGAGATTGGTCAACATGCTATCATTTGATGATGAAGAAGGAAGCATGAAGACGTGAGAAGAAGAATGACGCCATTTGGACGTGTGCATGAAGAGTTATACGCGTTTGCATAGGAAATCGGGAGATGCTGTTTTTCATGCAAAGGTGGCAAGATTTAATCACAACATGGGCCACAAATTAATTTAATTAATTGCAGCCCATGTCGCCTAATTCAAGTCCAAAAGTGGCGAGATTTTCAAGCCCAAAATCACTTTGGGATTTATCCTTATCTAGATAGATTTTTCTTATCTTATTTTTTGTATCTTTTGATTTTATCCTAGTTTGACTTGGACTAGTGTTTTTGATTTTTATCTAGTTATTTAGGGTTATATTTTCGGTCCTATGTATCCTATAAATAGGACTATCATGTGACACTTTAAAAGTTAGACAATTGCATGAGTTTGAGATTTATTCCTCCTTTTGTCTCCCGATCCTTTAGTTGATCATCTATATACAAACAATTCTATTGTTCTAGCAAATCAATAGTCTTAATTAAGTTCTTCAGGGTATTTATCAAGTACTTGAGAGAATTGCTATCGGGAGAAGTTAGACGTGCGCGTTCGAGTTATCAACACGGGTTTGCCGAATCTATCCAATCCACAACACACACTGCCGCCACCAATACCATCACCACCGCCACCATCCGCTGCCCTTACCGCCGATTTCCAGCCACCATCAAGTCGTACCAAGTGTCTACATCGAGTCCTTGTTCATGTCTACGTATTCTAGTAAGTTTGTTCATTTAATTCGAGTCGGATTGCATCATTTGTTCTAGCTAACATAGTTCGATTCTTGAGTCTTCTGTGTGCATAAATCTCGTGTCTTGGATTCATTGTCCGGGTCACATCAACTTCGATAATTGTATCATGATGATTTTATTATACTTGTTTATGTTTGATTGTCAATATCATCTATGCAATGCTCGTCTTTTGATTTCGAAGCAAATTGTCATCTTGATTCTACTTAAATCAAAATCCTTGCCTTGTTACTCTTGTTTTTGTTTAGGGACAAATAAATATTTAAGTTTGGGGGAGTTGATGAGTGCTTGAATTGCACTCAATAGCACTCGCTTTTGAGTGCATTTGCTCTAGGTTTATGTATTTATGTATGTTAATATTGTATATATTGTCTTTAATCTTTAATTTTGTTATAAGTGGCCAATACAGGATATTTTTGGGTTAATATAGTACAAATCAAAGTTGAATTGGGATTTCGATCATCAAAGGCCGCACAAGACTTGAAAAGATGAAGAAAACCAAGTGTTGGGCTCAAACGCGGCCTAGAGACGCGACCCAACAAGGGTCATGTTGCAGACCCCTCCGAGCGCGGCCTCTAGGCTCAGGCGCAGGGCAGGTCGCGCCCCAGGGCCTCTGCAACACGGCCTCTAGGCTCAGGCGGTCTGCCTGCTTTTCAGTCACTTCAGAGACGTGTTTTTGTGTGTTCCAAACTCGACCTCCAGGCGCGACCCTGACGGGGTCGCGTTCGGGACTGATGAATCCACTTTTTGACTTTTGGCATTCCATTATTGGCCCTCTATATCATATAACACTTGGAGAGTTCAAACACATGATCTTACACACAAAAATACTCTTAGAAACACTCTCCATTTGGGATTTTTGAAGATCAAGAACATTCAAGAGGAGGAGGAAGATTCAACCATCCATTTGAAGATTCAAGCCAAGGGATTGAAGGAGTTTGTTTTACATTGGGTTCTATCTTCTCCTTCACTCTTTTACCTTTGTTTTGAGAATGTGGTGAGACAATGTGAAACTTGTTCTTGATAAGGGTTTAATATATGATTATGCTTTATCAAGGTTTTAATCCATACTTGGTCTTGAATGATGTTGTTTGAATGGCCTCCTTACTAACATCACATGTATGATTCACTTGCATCTTGCCCATCCCGTGAACATAAGCATGTATGGATTGAATTCATGTATTTGTACTCTTCGTTGAATGTTGAATATGTGGACAGAATGGTGACCCCTTTGAGCCTTTGGTAGGTGCGACCTTGGAATGTGTTAGAGATAGTCATCCTTGTCGCATTCGCAATTTAGGAAATATTCGAGAGATGCTCCTTCTATATTCGTGGTCTTCTTACCTATGAACTTAACATGATTGTGTGTTTTACCCTTGTTAAATCAAAAGAAGTGTTGTGAATCCATATCCTACAATCTTGTTTTAACTTATCTTTTAATCTCCCTTTGTTGATTGTTGTTCTTGCTTTCTATTTAGATTGTTTGTTTTTGTTGATTGGTGTTTGTTACTTTAGTTTTTGATTTGGCATTGTGAATGAAACCAACCCCTCACCTAATCATAGTCTAGATATTTCGCTCATCTATCGTCGTGGTACTTGCATTATCAAGTTTGAATTCATTTTCCCTGTGGATCGATCTCATTTCATCATATCTACAATTATATGCTTGTATACTTGTAAGCATGACTCGAGTTTATAAATATTGAAACATAGTAGGAGACTTTAAATTCTCTATCAACTTTAACCCAGAAATGAATTATAATGAGTATTAGAATTAAAAAAATTATTTCATGCCCCTCTCTACCTTGCCACTTTAGCTTTTATTTATATTACTCCCTCCGTCCCAATAGCAAGGTCCACCTTGCCTTATTTGGATGTTCCAATAGCAAGGTCCACTACCCAATATGGAAATAATTAATGTCAACATCAAAGTGGACTCCACTTACTTTATATTACTTTTTATTATAATACTCTTTAAAGAAATGGACCTCACCTACTTTACCCACTACTTTAACAACTAATTTACTTTTCCTTAATCTCCGTGCTCAATAGCAAGTGGACCTTGCTATTGGAACGAAAGGAGTATTTTTTAATTCAGCTTTAAACACAATTTTTACGTATCTACAATTATTATGAATATTTAATGCTTATTGATTTCTGGTGGTAACAATTTTTTTTTTCCAATTATTTGTATATTAAATTTTGGGGTAAAAAGTGGGTGTTGGTGCATGGAAAAATTTAAGTATGTGTAGAAAATATATGTTAATGTATTTTTATTAACATGGTTAACTTTTTCCATTCAATGAAGGATCTATGTGATCCAATTCCGCATAATAATTGAGGCACTAGCTACTTGCACTTTTGCCTTTATTAGTTATATAACTATAAAACTATCACAAAAAAATGTATCATATCCATATTCTCTACAAAATCACTTAGTAAAATTGATTGCATAAGGTAAATATCAACTATAAAATTTCTAACAGGTATAAATTAAATGCAACTATTGATATGAATGCTCAAATAATTTACAATTTTTAAAGATTTTATGGTGTTAAATAATAGGCTACACGTGCATTCACGTAATCTATACTAGTACACAGAAGTGACCACTTGGCATCTAATGCCTCTTAATTTTGGCAAATCCCTTTCACGTAAGATGTGTGGTTGCAGTAGGCGAGCATTTTACCGATATTTGCTTCCACGAAACCTTCAGAAACAACCTCAAATGTCTTCAGCTGCTAAACGTTTAACTGTACTAGGTTCCAAGCCAACTACAACACTACTTCCTCTTCCACATCCTGAAACGTCCGGCTAGCGTCTCCGATTCTGGTTGTTCACCGTGTTGAGTGCTCAGATAAGAGAATCACTGTTTTCATTAGTTCTATTGCATTGCTACAAATATCTTAACTTCTTGTAGACAAGCATATTTCTAGGTATTCTATTCCTGGGGGCCAGTTGCAAACAAGCTAACAAGGCCTCGAAATACTTGAGCAGATAGCTGTTGTGCAAGAAAAAGCTCACCATCCACATTCCATACTCCCTCCTTGCCGAAAGATGTAAATGTGAAGGCTGTAGTCTGCCCGCAAACATGTAAGAATGTCAGTGTCGGTATGTATAGAGACACTGGGCAAGAAAAGAAGCATAGAAGCAAGATGAAGAAATATACTTTATGGTGTTCGACAAATTTGAAGCCCAGGGGATCCCCACCTTTCCGAGTAAGCTGAATAAGGTGCCTGCACATGAAACCAAATATAATCAGAAAATTTGTCATTCAACCACCACCACAACAATCTTAAAAAGCTGGAAACAAAGAACTACAAGTTGATGGATATGAATTTTAAGTAGGCAGTATTTGAGTCGATTCAGTGGGATGCTTCTAGACTTATCAAGATACTAAAACAGACTGGTGAAATAAACATCGAGCATATGAGTGAAGCCCAGTGGTATGACAACATGCTGTACCATATATGGTTTTGTTTCAGGATGCAGATTAAGAGACATACCGCCTTTTCTATGCATAGTATAAAAATTGTGGCTGAGCTATATGCTTTATCCTAACTGTTTCCATTTCTGTGCCAATCAGCTCAACCAAGTTTCAGTAGTATGCAAAAGGTTTCCCAGCAGTTGCAATAACACTACAGTTTGACAATATTACAGCTGTCACATTGCCATGAAGCACATTGACCATGTGCTTATAAGTAGAAATGGCCCCGGGACTGAAAATTCCTATCCTGACGAAATGCAACATCTCCCTGAATTTGACAACAAACTATTTATACCTTCTCTTTGAAAGGTATTTATATAGAAATAACGTGACATGATACGAACTGCTTACAACACCCAGGTAAATACTGTTTTTCTCCACAGTTTCCCACAAACAACCACATAAGATGAAGTTGGATATATTGTGGCCAAGCTGACATGCAGCCTGTGTGTGTGTGTGTGTGTGTGTGTGTGTGTGAGAGAGAGAGAGAGAGAGAGAGAGAACGGGTCCTAAGAAATACCACAAATAAAAAGGGTGAGGGCAGTCTTTTATCAATATCAGATGCAGGAATCCATCAGAAAGATGAGCATCAGCTACTAGGCCATCAGGAGCCTTTTCATTCCGGCAAGATATCACAGCAGCACCAACACTCAGAAAACGTCCTTTGGACCTTGACCATTTCAGTCCTTTTAAGTTTTGGGCTAGGCTGGAGGATCCAACGATTGTGTGGTTGAATTTTGAATTACATATTGCACAGTTTGCACAACAAGTCACCCGGTCAGGCTTTTTAGGAAGACACCAAAACCTCCTGTTATGGACTTCAGGATCTGCTTCAGGAATCAAGCTAGCTTCTTTATGTTCGACTTCAAGATAGTTCACTTCTGCCTCATATGACCTTCAAAAACATATTAACAGAACAAATAAAACAAAGATATCAAAACAATATCATTGCCACTCAATTGACTACCAGAAATTCATGATTTGATCCAGCAGACCCTCGTAAAGCCAATCATGTCTTTCACATTATCACTATCACATAAATGATTCATCATTAATTTCACACTTTTTTATAGCAGCACAATGGTTCCATTAGGCCCACATTGAATAAAACAAGATACACAAACTACTCTCTTTACATAGAACTGTACCAATATTCATAATTGACGCTCCACTGACATATGGTCCTTACTAGTTCTTATCTATCAACATTACTACCAAGCTTCAAAATTGTCAAAAGAACTTCCAGATACTTCCATTTGGAAAGCACAAAGCTGAAGGAAATCCGTAACACATAATCTCTACATATAGAAAGACCTCTTACAGCTTTCTGATTATCAATCAAATAACACATTGACTAATTCCATACCTGTGCTGAAGAAAAACCTTTGTCCCAGCATAGTCATATCGTTTGGGTCCCATCCATCGATACTTCTCACTCTCTGTAATGACATCTCCATAAAAGCCATACCTAATTATTGTAAAGAGTTATTATTAGATTTGAGGGTGAAAGGACAAATCATGCAGCAACTTTTCATTTAACAGGCAAGTCCACTGGTCATACCATATTTTCTGCATGATCTGGATGATCAACCACACTTTATATTATGAAACTGAGACAACCTTTATGTCATGTTCGGACTGAAAGATTTAGCAGTGAATTTGGACAGTTGATCGAAATCCACAGTTAAATCCACTCATCTTGTTTGGGAAAAAAAAAACCCTCAAATCAATGAATTTTATAAATCATTAACTTTTGTAAATTATTTTACAAAAATTTTATATTTTGTCACATAAGATTGTGCTTAACAAATAACAACTAAGATTAAAAAATTTCCCAAATGCTCCATCAAACTTTACTTTCAATGAATTTGAAACAAAAGGATTTGAATTTCTTACACAACTCAACTCCAAATCAAAAGAAGGGATTTAGAATCCAAGATATTGCAATACATTGGAATATCAAGTCTCTCATTACAAATCCAATCTTATGGTTTCTGTAGCAAACAGATGTTTACTAGGCTTCTTGAAAACAGAGGAGATGAGTTTGTAAAGATGAGAGGAATTAAATTACCAATTGTTAGAATATCATTTTCCAATAATGAGAACATTTAGGATAAGAACTGGTAGCGCTATTTATCTGCTTCTCTTACGGAAGAGGTCAAAAGTCAACGTCTGCTTATTGTAAATGCATATACACATCTAAATTAACAAATACCAAACCTATCTTGTAAAGATAGCATTTGTTGAGTGAATTGATATAAATTTGACTTCATATGGGGAGGTTTTCAAACCCAATTAAGGAGCATTATCACAAAACTAATGATTATAGACAAAAGAATACCCAGCAAAAGAAGCAGCATAGTGTACATATGGTTCTTCATTTGTTGAATTTGTTTTTTTCCATCTTACAACTTGAGCTATATCAAGGTGCACCCTTTTACCGAGGATGATGTGTAATGCCGATGTTACTGGGTCTCGAGCCCCAGTCGTGCTGCAAATGGAAAATCAAACATCAATTGTTCTATCCAGGTGGTTGAAAGCAGTCTCTGCTCTCACTAGTGGAAAGAGTAAATAAGATCTAGCTCCTGTAGTAAGTAAGATCTAGATTCACAATATTTGTTCCATAATATAAGTATGCATCTAGGAATTGATATAGAAAATATGGGAATGAAGAAAAGCACAAGGAAAATTTTAAAGATTATCCGAGGAATAATACTTATCAGGCAAGTATATAGTCGATAGAGACTGGAAAGAAGAACAAGAATAATCAAAAGAAATCTTAATAACCAAAGAAAAGTCATATAATCAAGCACAGTTCTAACTTCTAATAAATAAATTATGAACGTAGGCCTTTATTAAGCTATGAGAGATCTTAACAAATTCTGTAACCAACAAATAATCTTTACTTATCACATTTTATCACAAGGGTCATATTTCTTCTTTAATGTGTTCACAGTTTTCGTAATAAAAAGTGTATGTCAGATCAATATATTTGAAGTATAGGTTTAATTATCAATGAATGATTTTCCTAGAAGAATAAGGACTCGAATATAACATGTATCTCTTCAGAATAAAAAGATCAAGAACATAAGATAATAATGACTTGAAGGAGCCAGCGCCAATTAAATGGTACTTGATAGCAGTTGCATCAAAACTTGTTTTCCCAATCCTGGTATCAAAGAAACATAGCTTTTTTTTTTTGAGCATATACTATTGTGGTTATGCCTCTCCCGCAAGTTGTAAGTTGTAAGAGCATCTGATCTAGAGCACATAGATTCAGACAATGAATTGCTGCCATGCCCGCTATTCAGGATGTTAAACTCACGCTACCATCTAGGTTTCAAGATAAGAAATTCCCGAGGAGAACAAAAGCTCAAAGCAACAGGGTGATACTCGAGTCCTTTTACTGCTTTCTGTTTAAAAGTTACATTGCATAAAACTTTAGTCACCAATTTCAGGTCAATAGATAAACTAAAGTGGAGTGGCACTCATCAGGACCCATTATCGATTTCTTTCATATGATTCATATCATCACTATTTACACTCTAAATTAGTTCCCAATAATGGAAACCTTCAAGAATCAACTATAAAAGTGTATGCAGCCATAAAACACAGCAAAATCTTGATACAACAGCTCTTACTCATGCATCCTTGATTCTGAATATTGAAACATCAATTAAACTGAAGCAGAAAACTGTCCGTTATTATTTTAACTCTTCTAGTAAGCATCTTAATAATGTCACACAAGAATAGGGTGATACAGATCTTTCGACAATCCTCATGTTTGTGGCAGCTTTAATTTAAAATGTAAGGAAAGTAATTTTAAGTAAAATAACATTTCAGACATGTTAAAATCAATTGTAAAGGACTCAAGAATCACAGATTCTTTACAGAGATACTAAAAACAAGTTCCATGTGCCTAAGAAAAAAAAATATGTGATACAAGATAAAGCTTAGTATACCAGATCACGATGGCATCAGTAGATCCGGCAGGGATAATCCCAAATCTGAACATTTCATTTGGAAAAGGAGACTCTGGATCCTTCTCTGCATAAATAAAAAAGAAAACAGTGAAGAGAGAGAACATCACAGAAATAGAAACTTCTGTCATGAATCAGTAGAGGAAATAGATAGTAACTTACTAGTATACTTTAATGGTTGTTACCGGAACTTTTCCAGGTCCCAAAATCCAAGGTACATTCATAGCAAGTGTCTTTTGGAAAAAGTTACTACACAGTAAATATGATAACATACCACAATTAGGGGATTCAAGTCCAACGTGATCAGAGCCACTTAGAAGAGGAAACCCATCTTCATTGTGATCACAGTGCTCCACAATCGTTCTGTTAGCATTACAAGTTGAAACATTGCACTCAGTCTCAGAAGGGTGCATTATATCTGTAGGAGCTGGTGGATATGGAGCTTTGTGCCTTGACAAGAGAAGGCCATTTAGAATTTCATTGAAAAATCCATCACCACCCTAGTACCAATGAAATAAGCAGTATATGAGAAAGAACAAAGCTAAGAAATTAATCTAACAATATGAAATAAAAAGTCACAGTAATAGTATGCATATGGAATATCATAGTGCAAAACTCAAGTTAGTTCTGGCCTATTGAACCCTTGCACTATGCAATAAACAAGGACATCACAGAAGTTCATGGGACACTCAATAAGCAAATTTAAACAGAAGTCTTGAATCAATTGCTCAAGCAACTAATCCAGTATTAAAACAGGAATGGTCAAACTTAACCCCATGTAAGTTGTAAACAATCGAAGAAAAGATAACCCTCACCAATTAGTAACTGATGAGGAAAATCCAAGTTTCACATAAAATGATGAAGTCAAGGCAGAAAATCGGGGGGAAAAGATAAGAAGAATAGAAGAAAGAAATGCTGGTGGTTAGTAAATCCCTGGCATGCGGAGTCATGATAAGGTGCAGTTTGATTAGAAAGAGACCCTTCCTTATTCAACTAGGAATGGAAACTTCATAAAAAGGAACGAAATGAAATTGGGGATGGTAAGCAATGTATTTTATCACCATCACAAAGCAATAAAACACTGCTTCCATTCAGCAGAAATCTTAGAGACAAAAGTTAAGTTCAAGTACGGAAAGGATGGTTTTCTTTCATTGACATTTCTCAAATTGGATATATGTTCCGACTTATTTTATCTATCTGCTATGTTTTGCAACATTGATACAAAATCTTGGATAAAGCATGTTTGAAGCTCATGAGCTATTGTAGTCCAACAAACAAGTCCTTATTGCAAAGTTTAATTCATCCCTGTCACAGATACTGTCTAATACATGGTGATTCTTCAGAAATAGACTTGGGCCAGAAAAGGTAAAAAATGTGTTTTTCATTGTCCATCTCTTTAAACATCTACCCAACTTGAAACAAGCATCATTATAGGTAAATAGTACAGTTACCAAGATCAAAGATAATTAGATGACCAGAGAGCACTCTTAAATGGTACGAAAGTCTCCTTCTGTTCCCAATTGATTTTCAAATGCTAAAAGACAAGGTCTAAATTATCATGTTTTATGACTCATTACAAGTTTTTGTGAAGAATTTGGTTTCACGCTGCTTTCATTTCTGCTGTAATTTCAATATATTAAATGCTTATTGAAATAAATTAAGCATTTTTTTATACTACACAATAAATTAGTGAAAATGACTAACCAATTGTAGTACAAGAAAGTCATGTTTGGATGCAGGAAACAGTAACTAAGCATGAAATATAGAAAAATAGAAACATGGAAGCAGAAGGGAACAACTACTTACAACAGCTACAACACCATCATACAAACTAAGCTCCCTATTTGTAATTGAGGACATCATATCTTTTGCATGTCCAGCCCTCTCTGTCACTATTACCTGAAGAAAAAATAGAATATATCATTGATGAGATCAAAACCTTTAATCAAGTCCAAGATAATAATTGTAAATCGAAACCAGGCTCAATAAACTTAAACAGTACCCAATTTCTTTTATATTTTAATTTTAGAAACAAAATTTAGGTTGGATACAGAACAACTTACCATTGCTATAATCTAGACAGTAATAAACATTCAAGTACCCATATAGAAAAAAGTATTTCAAATGAAAAAAAAAGAAGAAAAATAGAGCTATAAATCAGAATTTTTTATCACAGACAACACGCCGACATGTACAAAAATTTCTCAAATACAGATGTATACCCATACCAGTTATGCACTAAAACAACCATGAGCAAAAGCATCTAAGTATGAACTCTACAGCTTCCTCATTCTTTTGAATACGGAAAAAATCACTAAAGTATAATTTTACCTTAGTTTTAACTTTGGCCTGGGAAAATAAGGGAGCCACTGTTTCCCATATTCTGCATCCATGTCCTTTCCCACTCCTTGGATGGATAAAAACCTAATCATCTAAAGAGTTAAGTCTAAAAAGAAAATAATAGAATACATTGCTCTTCTAGATTTACCATTTGGAGCTTTGAACAAAATCAACTATGTTAAAGAAAGAATAAACCAGACATTTTTTTAAATTGGCTAAAATATAATTGTAACATACCAAAAGACTCTTAGGTCTCTTAGCTTCCACATACATACGAGAATTAATCTGGTTTACCCAAGACATACAAATATCCAAATTCTTATGACCAAAGGTGTAAACTGATGGGGTCCAAAGAGATGGTTGGGTCTTTGATTTGTGGACAACATGGAGAGTAAACCTGTACATCTGTTGAAGTGAAGAGAAAACAAAACAAAATATGCAATGAGGGTAAAAACTTTAATGAAAAGAAAAGAAAAGAAAAGAAAAGAAAGGTCACAAGCTTAGTGGCATACGCTAGATAACATGTATCACCTCAGAAGAGCAATCTAAAAGAGATCTTTCCAAGCTGGCAAGGGCAGATTCATGAACCAAACCCCAACCAATGAATTTAACAGCATAAACATCAGCAATGTTAACCTCCGTATCTGTATTCGAAACAAGTTTGAATCCCAGACAAGACAACTTATCCTCTTCCTGTTGTAATAGAAATAAAACATCTTAGGCTGATTTTCACAAAACCAAGTTTGAAAATGTGTTTTAAATAACTTGAAAATGCAACATAAAATTACCGTGCAGTTCACATAGCCTGACTTCCACATAGGAAAATTCACAGCATAAAAAGAGCAAAACAAATAGGAAAAAGTTTGGGAGGACTATACAGACTATATTTTGGAATCCAGTTTTCAAATCATAAAGCACCTCCATCAAAGAATTTGAAATTTGCCAATCAGTCCATTTATCTCTTTCTTGTCCTTAAATCAAGTGCATACTTTTGCTTTTCTCATGAGATCAACTTATTCTGCTATCATGGAGCTAAACCGTTTGTAGAAAACATACCCTGAGCCTCCAAAAGGCATGCCTCTCTTAATGCATTTTAATTTCTTAAGTCTTCTACACCAAAAAAAAAAAAAGAGAATATAAAATTATCAACACTAAACCAATTTGTTGACTACATGCATCACTTGATGCAAACTATTAAAGGTAAAATGCAACTGAACCAAAAGCTCTGATCTTAAGTACCATAAGTTCCTTAATGAACTCACAATTAACCACAGAAGAAAGAAATGAAACTAATTGTAAATAGCATGTTCTCTATAAAAGCAAACCCTTGTCCTTTTCTAATACGGTTTAGAAAGTTCAACTGCTTCGTGCAGCAAGCAGAAAGAGAAACCTCCATGATGGCAGGCTAACCTATAAAACAAATTTGTAAATTAAAATGATTTTTGCAGTAATAAGGAGCAACAAGCCGATTGATGTAAACATACAATAAAAGTTGAAAAGTAGCATTGCATCCTAAATAAACAAAACTTATAATAGGCAAACATTAAAATAGACATGATCGAAGACTCAAGACTGCACATTCCCAATCAAAGAACCACCTCAAAGCTTCAATCAGATCAGAATTACGATTAATTATACTGACACAAAATATAATCACAACAATTGCAGAGGGTTTTTCACTCAAAGTTACCAGAAGCTCCAAAATTCATGCAAGATAAAGGATGGATTACATTTTTTTAGCCGAATTACCATTAAAAACAGAAATTACTGACCTTATTCAGAGAATCAACCAATTTCCATGACAACTCATCTGAAGTAAGCGTAAGAACGACCTCTCCAATTCGACCCAATAAAAATTCACAGCTGGGAACGGAGGGCCTATCGCCATCACTAAAATCTGGATTTTGGGGAGAATTACCTCCCATAAACCCACTTCCGTTTATTTCCATGTTAACTTTTTGATGAATAATTCGGAACTGCTATTTTTAAGTCTCAAACTGGTTTTTCAGAAGCCATCAAATTAGTGCGATTGACGACTTACATGTCAAATTCTACTTTTTTTTGCACAGTCAACTCTAAAATCAAAATGTTGGCACTTTACAGTTTACACCATTCAATTAATATTTTAGCCTCTCTCTCTCTCTCTCTCTCTCTCTCTCTCTCTCACACACACACACACATATATATATAATATATATCATACCCCTTCATTTTGTGTCTATGGATAGTGTATATTTAATTAGTGAAATTTAAAAATTTATGGTAATATTTATTGATATATTGTGAATAGAAGGATATTGATATAATTGAGCGATCTTTATATGGAGAAATATAACAAGATGCGTATCTCATGTTTGATTACATAAATCGGTCGATCGTCCATATTGCAAATTACAATTAATAGGGAAATCACAATTCGGTAGAATATTCATTCGACGTCTAGAGCAAGAACAATGCGTCGAATTGTAGTATTTGCAATTGCTTTGCATCTCTATTTTATCCATGGGTTGTTTGCTTAATTGTTTTGCATGAATTGCATTTCTACTTAAATGTATGAAATTCGTAGGCATTGTTTAGCGGAGGTTTAATGAATAAATCTCCACCAATTCCAGAGATATGGAGGTGCATATATGTTTGTGACAGTGGAATAATATCATGTGGTTGTTCATTGTCAAACAATTTGTTTTGCTGATAACGTGCAAATAAACAAATTTATCTAGACATCTCAAGGAAATTTACAAAAAATCATTAATTTATTTTTGTTCCTATGTTGCTTGTTATTGTGTGTTTTATTGCTTGATTTTTAATAAATTAAAGCATAGAACTACATAATTTGATGCATTGCTATATTTACAATTTCTAGTTTAATTTTAGTGTTAACTATTGCTTTTTATGTTTATTTTTATTGCTATGTTATTAGCTCTTATTCTATATTGACCTTTTGCCTTTAATGTTCACTATTAATTTAAAAAAAAAAAAAAAAACTTTTAAGATGTTTTAATTTAGAATTTGTGAGCACCTTAAAGATCGTTTGTGTCCTCAAAATAAGATGTTAGGAACTTATAATCTTAGCCAAACGCCCTTTTAATCGTTTAGTCATCTTCTGTTGGATATGATATACTACTATTTAGCAATATAATTCTGTAAATGTGAAAATATACTTTCCTCTTCTGAAAATACTATTATTCTTCTAAGGATCTTGCAGGCACTAATTGAGGGTGTATCTTAAATAGTTCTAATGGAATGGAAGGTAATCTCTAATTGCTTAAGCAGCTATTCTTTTTGTTGATTGAGGATGCTTGTCAATGTATTTTCATTCCATTTTCAATTTCTTGTTTAATTTTAGTGTTAAAGTATTGCTTTGTATGTTTATATTTATTGCTTTGTCAGCTCCTATTCAATATGAACTTCTTGCTTTTAATATTATTCACTGTTCGATTTTTTAATTGGATTATCTATTTTAATTGCAGCTACAAACCGGCCTTCTGCTTGAAAACTCTAAGAAAAAAAAATTGAAAGTACCTAATTAAGATGAGGAGGGTGAATGGAAGAAATGAGGGCAACTAAAAAGATTGACGCTTTCCCAAAACTGAATACTAGGATCTGTCATGATGAATTAGTAGATGCTTAATTGGAAAATATCAAGATAAAATAATGTGTAGATGCTTAATTGGATAATATCAAGATGAAATAATGTGTACGCAATTGAATTCATTGCTTATATAAGTATGTATTATTGCTTTCAACGTTTAAAGAAATAGTTTATAAGTTATTATTTATATTTGTAAAATTGATACATAAGCTATTTTTTACAAAATTATAGCTGTAATTTATACATATATAAGCAATGAATACGACTATGAAATTAACATATCTTAGAATGATGTATATGTATTTAAAAGTTAAAAACAGTAATTTATATCTTTGTAAGCTATTATTTAAACTTATATACTATCGCTTATTTCAAGTCAATTTTTTATACCTATATATATCATTTTTAAAGACATCATTTTTTTTACTACTATTTCTCTAATTAATATTGATGTTCTTTAAATTATAAAGACGTGATATTTGTACTTGTCTCAAAGCAATGATTTATTTATACATTAGGTTTAATGCAATGGTTTATCTATTTTTATAAGTACATTATACACAAGCAGTAATGTATATCTTCAAAAGCTATTATATGTAATCTATACAAGCAATATTGTGTATAATGAGAAATTTTTTATTTATATATAAGCTATTATTTATATCTTAAAATCTGAACTTTATTCATTCACACGTAAAAAAATACTATACCTATATATATATGAAATAAATATAACTTCTATTTTTTAAAAATTAGAATTTTATGCATTCACACGCATTTAAAAATAATTTCCTATAAAAGAAATTAATACAACTTCTATTTTTCAAGAGTTGATCAAAACAATAAGTTATGCCTTTAGAAGAAATGATGTATGCATGCCTAAGCAACAATAAAAATGTTATTTTTATATAACTATATAAACTATATTTGTTGAAACATTGTAATTTGTAAGCAATTATTTATACATGTATTTATAATTTATCCAAGCAATGTTTTTAAATAATAATGGTTGAGAGATGAGAAAACAAAAATGAAAAACTTATAATGATGAGAACATGATAAGTAGGGGATAAATTAATCAAAATCCGTGTGTAAGATAAAATATATAAAAAAGGCAAACACTTGCATGCATCATGATGCAAATAACATTATATGAGATGGGTCAGTCAAATCCGTTTTTGACCCAGTCAACGCGGGTCAACCCGCGCTTTGACCCGGTCAACACGGGTCAACCCGCTTTGACTGGATCAACCCATAAAAAAAAACTGTCCAAAGTGAGTACCAACCTTCATATTAAAAAGTATCACAAAACATTCGAAATGTACCATCTGTATCATTAAAAAGTAAGGGGTCTGCTAGTTATTTTATATAAGTTTATTTAGTTCAAATTCTGATTTTTTTTTTCAGTTTTTATATTGTATGTGTTGAGATTAATCTAAAACAATTATCTTTCCAAGAATTTGCAAAGGAAAGCAAAACACGAGTTCGGTAAAATAAAAAGTACCATGTGGTAAGTAGAAAAGTATCAAGTACGATAAAGAAAGGTATCAACCTGAGATTAATACTATCATCATTCCAACTACAGTAAAAAGTACCATGTGCCACGTGGCACGCCCGCGTGGGGCCACGTGGCCGCCTGAAATAGGCGGAAATAACTGTTGTTGCACGCAAGTCCACCTCTATAATAAAACATCTACAAAAAAAATCTTGATAAAATCGCTAGCTTGTGCCGTGGGAGAGAGAAATAAGAAAAAATAAATAAATATTGATAAGGCAAGTCCTATTATTATGGGATTGATTTGGTAAAATACTATATTATCCATAACTATAACTATATATATATATATAGGGAAATGATCAAATGAGAATCCTTCCCCCAGGTGGGAACTAGGAACCAATCCTAGCCCTTGTTTGACTCAATCTGAACGGTCCAGATTAAATCAGATTTAAGTGGATGGGCGGTGGCATTCTTGTAATTTTCGGCAACTTTGTGGACGGAGGGGTAATATAGTAATTTAATAATTCTTCCCTTTTGTTCTGAGGCTAAAATGAGAATCGCATGATACTAAAATGATCGAAGTAGGAGGCTAAAATTGATGTGACATTTTCCACTAGGGTTCACCGTTCCCAATTAGGGTTTATTACGTTCCGATTAGGACTCTGATCCCATCTAGTAATTATGAGATTCCCATTAGGGTTCACTGTCCCCAAATAGGATGTATTGCATTTCATTCCAATGAAATCATCGTTCCATTTTTGTTTATCAACACATGCTAAAATGAGAAATGCATTAGGCTAAAATGAGCGAAGTCGGAGGCTAAAATTGAATCTGGGCAATTTTTGAGTTCAGTTCCGATTTTGCCCTTAATGAGACGCGCGAATTGAAGACTTTTATTTTAATTACACAATTGCCACTGAAAAATCTGGATTGATCTGGACCGTCCAGATTGTGGAATGGAGGGATGGGATTGGTTCCTAGTTTCCACCTGGTGACTGGTTCTCACCAGATCCCATCCCTATATATATATATATATATGTAGGGGCACACTCCTGTTAGACCGTCTAACGGATCACTTACGTTAGACAGATCTTTATACCCTACCCGGATTTATAAAATATAAAAAGAGAAAAATCATAAAACATTAAATAGCAAACCCTATTTTTGACTCTCTCTCTCTCTCACGCACTCTACCATCTCTCTCATCAATTCTCTTTTCCTTCTCACCTCCATTTGGATTCAACTCTCTCTTTCATCAATTCTACTCTCTCTCTCTCTCTCTCTTTCTCTCTCTCTCTCTCTCTCTCTCTCTCACGTATTCTACTCTCTCTCTCTCTCTCTCATCAATTCTCTTTTCCTTCTCACCCCCATTTGGATGGAGCCTTCGTCAATCCAGATCTATTCATGAGTGTGTGAGGGATCGAGTAAAGATGGCTTATGGTGGTGTGATTTCTTTGAAGCAAACAATACAACGCCTTCTAGATTCTTCTCCATTTTCTATCAACTCTTCCACTCGAAAAATTCTGAGAGCTTAGTGTAGTCGGCGGCCCCTTGAATTCTCACAATTTAAATTTTGGTAATTTCTGATAATTCGACTTTGTAACAGCCTATAACTGTTTGCTATCTTGTTCTAATTTTAAAAAATTTGTTATCAAATATTTTAGTTGAGATGTTCCGAACTTTTGAGACATTTGTCTTTGTAATTTTTGAGATTCAATTTATATGTTGTTGTACTTGTGTTTTTGTTTGATCGATTAAGTTTCTCTGCTTTTGTTGTTTTCAATTTTTATTTGGATCTGAAATTGGGGATTTGAATTGTGTGCAGAGCTACATGCAGCAGCACAAGATCAAGACCGTGTTGACGAGTTTCAGTGACAATTTTATTTGTAATTAGTGATACTTTCTTTTATAATTAGTGATAGTTTATTTTGTAATCAATAATATTTCTCTATGATAATGAAATAAATTTTTTTACTCAATAATGAGTTTTTATTGTATTCATAGACCCGATTCTCAATTTGAGATTATGTTTTAAACAGACACTTTTCTTTCTAATTAGTGATACTTTCTTTTGTAATTAGTGATACTTTTTTCCATAGTAATGAGACTCCACTCCATAGGTGATGATACTTCACCCCATAAATAATGATACTCACATGTGAGTTAATGATACTTCACCCATAAATAATGATACTCACATGTGAGTTAATGATACTTCACCCATAAATAATTATACTTGAGCTAAATGATACTCCACTCACAGTTAATGATATTTATCTATTTTGGATTTGATAATTAATGTTTAATCATCAATAATATCATATTATACTCCACTTTCGAGTTAATGATATTTCATCCATAATTAATGATATTTCACAGATAGTTAATGATACTCACCAGATATATATCTAATGATACTTCACTTAATAGTTAATGATAATTTGCCGAATTCATATCTAATATCTAATGATACTTCACTTAATAGTTAATGATATTTCGCCAAATTTATATCTAATATCTAATGATACTTCACTTCATAGTTAATGATGCTTCACTTCACAGTTAGTGATACTTCACACATAGTGATACTTTACTTTATACCTAGTGATACTTTACTTTATACATAGTGATATTCCAGTGGCTGCGTGTGGGGGCGCGGGTAAGACAAGCGTCTGCACGCGAAAATGGGCTCGGGGGGCAGGTTTTGGGCAGGTTTGGGATAGGTTTGGATTTTATTTGACCCGTCTAACGTAAGTGACCCGTTAGACGGTCTCAAATAAGTTTTTTTCATGTATATATATATAGGGATTGGATCAAATGTAAACCAATCCCTAGTGTGTAAACCGTAAATCAATCTCCCACCATCCATCTAAAAAAATACACGGTCAAGATTTGGAGAAAAATTCAGTGGTAATTTTATAATTTTCGTAATTTTTTTCAGTCTATGGGGTATTTCCGTCCGTTTGTTGAAAAAAAGCTAATGTCATGCTGACTCAGCATTTAAAAAAATTCTTAAAAACTTCACACAGTCATAACTTGCTCATTTTTCATCGGATTAACGTAAATAATATATCAAATTAAAGGTCTTTTAATCCTCTTTTATTTAAGATTCGTGAAGCATATGTTTATATCGAAAAATATGGATAAAAAATACAAAAGTTTCATTTTTCACCCTAAAAAACTATGAACCCTAAAAATCACGGACCCTAAAAAACATAAACCTCCCCTCCCCCCAAACTCTAAACATTAATTGGAATGGAAAAAATCACAATTTGAACTACATAAATGTTAGTTTTGTATACTGGAAAGACATGTCTTTGTATACTTTTCTAATGATATGATGATATGAATTAAAGTTATTGCAGTCACTGTTTGCATTTAGATTACTTTTGTTCCATGCAATGTTCAATATACTTACATTGAAGATGATATGGTGTGGGGGAGACACACGGGAAGATCATATCATCAGAACCTTGTATTGTATTAAAGAGCTCACGGCTTAGATGGTCCTGAACACACCATCGGTACACCATTGAATAATCTGATAAGTTAGTTTATCTTGACTAACTGATTATTCTAGTACACATGTTAGTGTATTGAGGAGGATCACGATAGGATACTATTCTCTGCTCTGATCCGGATAGTGAGAGAATAAAGATCCACAGAGTTCGGGTTCTGAACTCATGTTTGTTGGCGAGCATATGTGTACATTACTTATTGCTTTGACTTATCAATGGGTGAGATCCTTTCGTGGGTCAATAAACTCGATATCTTGGGTAATAACAATGTATACATGATGTGTCGTGCAATATGCATGAGCACCGTGTCCTGGTGCGTCAGGTTGATGATGTTCTGTTGAGAAAATACAAGTTCATGTTGAAACTCTGCAGGTGGAATTTATTCCGTACATGAGTAAAGCTTGTGTGGTACTACTCAAGGTTTTAGATATTAATTAATTATAGCTGTCAGAGGCTGACATAATTAATTAACGAACATTAAATCTTAAACACGGGGAATGGCTGAACTAAAGGAGAATACATATTCACAAATATGTATTAAATTGGTAGGTCAGTTTTACTTCTTTAGTGGAATAAAAGTAAAACTTAACTTATTTAATTATATCCTAAGTTTATTGGATATTAGAAATTAAATAAATTAGTGGGCCAATTTAATATTCTTCTAGATCCCTGTTGTAGCCCAATATGACTGAAAGTGGACTGGAGATAGAACATGAGATAGAGGCCCAAACCCAGTAGGGTTTGGACTCCATATTTTCGCCACCTCCCTATTTAATTATAGGGAGGGGGGACGAAAATTCACAAGTGATAATCAGCCCCTCTTCGTCTCTCATTGATCTCCACAGAATCCACAACTCTATCACTAGTAAACAGCCCACTATGTTTCTGATACTCGGTCCGAAAATACAGCAGAAGATCTCGGAGTGGAATTGCAGCTATGGCCGTCGATTTTAGTGAAGAAAGGGGCGCCGATCATTCATCTTACAACAACAAGATCAGATCTTTGATCTTGTCCTCAGACCGTCTGACAAATTGTAAGTAGATTCGTTTCTATATTTTCCGCCCTGTTAGATTCGAATCTGCTATGCATGTTATTATGTCAAATGTGTATAAACATTGTTACATACATAAAATTATGATTTGCATGAATACGAGGATTAAATGAACATCCAATAGATCATGCGGTGGTTTAATTCGAAAAAACCTCCAACAATTGGTATCAGAGCGGGTTTTGGCACTATTCTAGGATTAATCCAAGCATGAATTCGACATATATATTTAAATTTGGTGTTAAATTTATAGTTCTTAAATTTTTCAGATTTAAATATGCATGTATGTCGATTTCATGGTATTCAAAACTTGGAAGAATTTTTGATTGAATTCGAAAATTCTAGTTTTGAGGTCACTTGAATTTTCGATCACTATGGATATAAATTTGGGATGATATTTGATGTTTTTCAAATTTCCAGATTTATTTCTCATAGGGTTCGAAAATTTGAGGTTCAATTTTTCAAAAATTGATGTGTAAAAATTTCCTAATTTTTGGTCATGAATTTTCAGCACTATGGTATTAGATTTGGATGGATTTTTTATCAACATCAAAATTTTCAGATTTACTTATAGTGTGGTTCGAAATTTTAGTGAATTAAAATAAGATAGGTAGTTTTTGATGTATATCAAAAGTTACCTAATTCTAATCTAGATAGGTTTGAAAATAGAATTTTAAATTTGGTAATTTTTGAAGTGGATCAAAATTTCCAGATTTATTATTCTAGTTATTTTCGAAATCTATGGTATTTTATTTGGAATAGTTTTTTGATTAATATCAAAATTTTCAAATATGTTTAATTTATGTTATTTTCGATTTTAATAAATTAATTTGGAGTAGATTTTGATCTAAATCAAATTTCTAGATTTATTTATTAAAGGGGGCGAAAATTACATGTATTGGATTAAGATTTGATATTATTTGATGTATATCTTAGTTTACCTAATTTTAATCTAAATAGATTTGAAAATAGAATTTTAAATTTGGAAGAGTTTGAAATGGATCAAATTTTCAGATTTATTATTTGGTAATTTTCAAAATCTATAGATTTAAAATTGGATAAGGTAGTTTTGGATATAGATAAATAATTATCAAAATCCAATTGTGATAAGGATTTAAATTAGGATATAATTTGGAGGAATTTGAAGTGGATCAAATCTCCAAACTTTATTCTTAAGGTTTTCGATTCTTATGGGTAATATTTGGATTAGATTTTTGATTTATATCAAGATGTACAAATATTATTTAATTAGGGTGGTTCGAAAATATTAAATAAATTTGGTGGATAATTTTAATTAATTTCCAGATTTATTTTAGGTGATTTTCGAAAATCATAAGATTTTAAATTGGTGGATAATTATTTTAATTTCTAATTTTTATCTTGTGGATAATTTCGAATTTATTAATTTAATTAATGGTAATATTCGAAATTTATTATTCATGCATAGATATCATATGTTATTTTATGTGTATCATATAAATATGATTGTTAGATTTGTAGACTGTGTTTGTTTGCAGGTTTACCAACTATCATGACTCCTTTTATTTATGTGATGTATGTTTATGTTGAATGAATGATTGGCCATATGCCGGGTTAGCTACGTGATTTTTATTCCATGAGAAAATCCATAGATTAGGTCTAGATTTTATTTTATGTTATTTTAATGTAATAGAAATAAAACTGTTAGACCAAGTTTTTGAGTTTTTTTTTATTCTAGAAATAGTAGATTTTTCCTTTTGGAATAGATAGTCTGTATTGAATAAAGATCGGAGATCAACTCAAAGAAGGAAAGTAGTACAGCACCAAGAAGGAAGGTTCACCGGTTCACGTCCCGAAACCCTAATTGGAGCTAGGTTTCGGCGAGACGCGGTGAAGGGGGCAGCTGCCATAGCCCTGTTCCGGAGCTGACTTTCCTGTTTTATCTCATCAATCAACATGAGATATAAGCCATGATAGTTGGAATATTACTGTTGCTTATTATGTTGTTGTGAAGCATGCAATGTACGTTTATCATTTTATGTGATGATGTTTGCATGTTCTTAATAATGGGATAAAATGAAACCTCAAACATAAATAACTAAGTGGAAAAGATTAATACCAAATTATGTAGAAATCTCATACGGTCTCCATTAAATCTGATTTAATTGAGAAGTGATGGACGTGCGCGTTGACATCAGTCTTCCTCCATATCGGATGTATCATATCACAGTTTTCTCTAGAAATTAAATCTCCTAAAAGGATAGATGTAGAACACTATTAGAACTAACTGACTCCTCCATTTGGAGCAGTTAAATTCGAAATAGTGATCTTGGTGCGAAGATAATGGTGTGCACACTTAGATGTAATTTATTGATAAACGTTCACACAATCGTGGCTTATCAGTTAAACGATTGCATGACCGTATTTATTATCCGGCTATTAATTTACTTGTTGTAAGGAAACTCAACTGGAGGCAATTTAAAGGTTTAACAACCTATTTAAAAATGGATTTTATAAACGTCCACACTATCGTGGCTTATAGAAGACGTTTTTAAAGTGTCGGTGGAAAAGTATATAATTTTTATGAGGCTTTCGATTATATACTGTTTATCCTAAAGTTTGTGACTGTACTGCATGTTTTAATTTCAGTTATTTTATATCATCAATGACACTCTCCAATCTGTCCTCAATCCTCAAAGAAAATAAACTCGTCGGTGAAAACTACAATGATTGGATTCGTAATCTTAACCTCGTTCTAGTTGCTGAGGGACACAAGTTTGTACTTGAAGAGGTATGTCCTCAAAAGCCAGATGAGGGTTCTGACGAAGCCCAAAAGGCTTCATATGATAAGTGGGTTAAGTTTGATGAGATAGTGCGCTGTTACATTCTGGCATCCATGTCGAATGTGTTACAACATCAGCATCAGCCTATGAAAACCGCTTATGATATCATGTTCAACCTTAAGGAGCTCTTCGGTTATCAGAATCGCTTGGCACGCCATTTGGCAATGAAGAAGTTAATGGATGCGAGAATGGCTGACTCCACACCTGTTAGGGATCACGTTCTCGCGATGATAGGGTATCTGGCTGAGATCGAGACCTTGGGTGGAGAGCTGGACGCCGATTCTCAAATCTACATTATTCTTCATAGCTTGTCCTCGAAGTTTGAGTAGTTCAGGCTGAACTTTAACATGATCAAAAGGGATGTCAGCCTGACTGAACTGCTCATAGACCTTCAGGCGGCTGAATTGCTCCAAAAGAGCAACCCTCAGGCCCACATAGCTGAGAAATGGGCTTCTTTTTCTGGTGGAAAAAGGAAGAAGAGATACACACCTAAAAAGCATGAAGATGCGGCGCCTAAGGTGAAGAAGCCAAAGGCGAAGATTTCTCCTGAGGAGTTCAAGTCGAAGACTAAGTGCTTTAAGTGTGGCCAACCAGGTTACTGGAAGGCGGTGTGCCCTAACAAGAAGAAGAAGAGAGGTACGTCTCACACTCTGGTTGTAGAAACATGTTTAGCAACTTGTTCTACCCAATCATGGGTAGTAGATACTGGAGCTACTGATCATGTTTGCATGTCTTTGAAGGGGTTCCTGGTAAAAAGATAGCTGAGTGAGAATGAGATCACCGTCTACATGGGCAATGCTACGAGAGTGGCAGCTATTGCAGTGGGAGACTTTGTTTTATCTTTCGGTAGTGGTAGAACGTTGGTTTTGAAAGATTGTCTTTATGTGCCTGGTTTTAGACGAAACTTAATTTCAGTTTCTAAATTGATTATGGATGGATATTCTGTTTCTTTTGATAACAAAGTAGTTATCTTTAGTGGTAAATATTTTATCTGTTCTGGCACATTGGATGGACACTTATACTTTCTTAAACCAATTGAAAACACTACACAAAGACAACTGTTGAATACATCGAGCATAAACCCTAACAAGAGAAAAGAACCTTCAGACCTGAATCAAATCTATCTTTGGCATCTAAGGCTAGGTCATATCAACCTTAAGAGGATACAAAGGCTTGTAAAGAATGGACCATTGTCTTCTTTGGTACTGGAATCGTTTCCTTTGTGTGAATCCTGTTTGGAAGGTAAGATGACCAAGTGTC
Organism: Perilla frutescens; assembly: GCA_026008535.1. Classification (NCBI taxonomy): domain Eukaryota; kingdom Viridiplantae; phylum Streptophyta; class Magnoliopsida; order Lamiales; family Lamiaceae; genus Perilla; species Perilla frutescens. Next base: position 19,416,776 of record BRKX01000005.1, read on the forward strand.
ATTTCCAGTAAAAAGGAAATAGATCCGAAGGGGTATTAGATTTGATTCACTCTGACCTGTGTGGCCCTATGTCAGTTCAAGCTCGAGGAGGGTTCGAGTATTTCATCATTCTCATTGATGATTACTCTAGATATGTATATATCTACATGTTGCGTTGCAAGTCTGAATGCTTTGAGAAATTCAAAGAGTTTAAGGCCGAAGCGGAGAAATGAACAGGCAGAAGTATCAAGTCACTGTGTTCTGATCGTGGTGGCGAGTACCTCTCAAGCGAATTTAGAGATTACATGGCAGAGAATGGGATTACCTCCCAGTTGACTGCGCTTGGAATGCCACAACAGAATGGCGTGGCGGAAAGAAGGAATAGAACTCTGTTAGAGATGGTCAGATTAATGATGAGTTATTCTGAGTTGCCTATTTCATTCTGGGGATATGCCCTGGAAATGGCAGCCTATATTCTTAACTTGGTTATATCAAAATCAGTTCCTTCTACGCCCCACAGAACTATGGACTGGACGAAAGCCCAGTTTGAACCATATTTAGATTTAGGGTAGCCCAGCACACGTGTTGGATAAGGAAGCTGATAAGCTGGCTCCTCGTACTGATGTAAGACTGTTTGTTAGATATTCTAGGGGAATGAAAGGTGGTTTGTTTTATAGTCCTAAGGATCAGAAGATTATTGTTAGCACCAATGCTCGATTCTTAGAAGAAGACTATGTTATAAACCACAAACCAATGAGTCAAATCATCCTTGAAGAGTTAAGAGGGGAAGGATCGAATTCTACACCATTTGTACAAGAAGAGGTACCACCAGACACTGCACAACGTGTCACAGAAGTACATGAACTGCCTTGTCGCAGTGGGATGGTTGTACGTTAACCTTATAGATTCATTGGTCTGGAAGAGGCTTCAGATTTCCCAGAGGGACTAAATGAATTGGATCCCAGGACCTATGACGAGGCAATTCAAGATAAAGATACAGATTCTTGGAAAACTGCAATGGAATCTGAGATTGGATCTATGGATCGCAATCAAGTCTGGGAGCTCGTAGAACCACGTAATGGGGTAAAACCCATTAGATGTAAGTGGATCTATAAGCGCAAGAGAGGAGCTGACGGGAAGGTTGAAACCTTCAAGGCTAGATTGGTGGCAAAAGGGTACACTCAGAAAGAAGGAATCAATTATGAGAAAACCTTTTCGCCGGTAGCCATGCTTAAGTCAATTTGAATTCTCTTGTCAATTGCCACTCATTTGGATTATGAGATCTGGCAGATGGATGTCAAGACAGCTTTCCTAAACGAAAGTCTTGAAGAAAATATTCACATGAAGCAACCGGAGTGATTCATTGCTAAGGGCCAAGAGCACTTGGTGTGTAAACTTAAGAGATCCATTTATGAACTTAAGCAGGCATCGAGATCTTAGAACATCCGATTTGATGAGGTTATCCAATCATATGGATTTGTGTAAAGTCCGGTTGAGAGCTGTGTGTACAAGAAATGTGACGGAAACGTGGTGGTTTTCCTCGTACTTTATGTTGACGACATCTTGCTTATTGAAAACAGTAAGAAGACGTTGTCGAACATTAGAGTGCGGTTGTCCGAGCAGTTCCATATGAAGGATCTGGGTGAAGCCGGACATGTCCTTGGCATCAAGATCATTCGAGATCACTAGAAAAAGATGTTATGTCTGTCCCAGGTGACTTATATCGATATAGTGCTAGCTAGGTTTGGCATGCAAGATTCCAAGAAATGTTTTATACCTTACATGCATGGAATTCATCTATCCAAGGAAATGTGTCCCCAAACACAGTCTGAGATAGAAGAGATGAAGAAAGTACCATATGCTTCGGCTGTAGGAAGTTTAATGTATGCCATGCTATATACTAGGCCTGATATATGCTATGCCGTCGGCATGGTAAACAGATCTTAGTCTAACCCTGGACAAGATTACTGGACTGCGGTAAAAAACATTATCAAGTACCTTAAAAGGACTCGAGATTACATTTTGGTATTCCGCTCTGATAGTCTAGTGTCTTTGGGTTATACGGACTCAGATTTTCAATCCGACAAAGATCAGAGTAAATTTACCTCGGGCTATGTGTTTACATTAGGAGGTGGAGCCATCGCATGGAGGAGCATAAAGCAGAAATGCATTGCTGATTCCACTGTGGAAGCTGAGTATGTAGCAGCCTCTGAGGCTGCAACAGAGGTTGTCTGGCTCCGCGGGTTCCTAGTGGGCTTGAGCATGGTTCCTGAGTTGCCTAAGACTATCACGATATACTGTGATAATTCTGGTGCAGTGGCCAGTTCCGATGAACAGTCACTCACTTTTGACAGTTATACGATTCCAGAAGATGATCCAGAATTGGGTCCCGAACGATAGCGGCTTAAAGCTAAGCCTATCACGAGCATGAGAATCAAAATCCTTGATCGACGAGGAGGAGCATCTCAAAGTATGGGGCAAAGGATCGCCCGGTTGAGGCGAGATCGGTTGATCCCGGCTGCAGTCTTCTTTCACTCTAGCTACAATTTGTCTGATCTTATGATCTTTCTCGTCCAAAGAGGAACATTAATAGAGGAAGAGCGCAACCAAGGAAGCTTCCTTGGTTGTATTCCTTTGGTTTAAGAAGAACTCGAAGGAACCCAGAGCTCACAAGGCAAGTAAACACATAAAGAGAAAGTACCATCTTATACGAAAAATCGTTAAGAGAAGAGATATTGCGGTGGTCAAGATTGCATCGGAGGACAACCTGGCTGATCCATTCACGAAGAGCCTGCCGGCTAAGACCTTTGATGGTCACGTGGAGAAAATGGGAATGAGATGCAGAACTGATGGTGCAGTTTGAGTTGATAGTTTAGATTGGAGAGTTGGCCAGTTAGTTTTTATGCTTGAAAGACATGCTTCAAGTATAAGTGGGAGATTGTTAGTTTTTTATACTGGAAAGACATGTCTTTGTATATTTTTCTAATGATATGATGATATGAATTGAAAGTTATTGTAGTCACTATTTTCATTTAGATTATTTTTGTTCTATGCAATGTTCAATATACTTACATTGAAGATGATATGGTGTGGGGGAGACACACGGTAAGATCATATCATCCGAACCTTGTATTGTATTAAAGAGCTCACGGCTTAGATGGTCCTGAACACACCATCGGTACACCGTAGAATAATCTGATAAGTTAGTTTATCTTGACTAACTGATTATTCTAGTACACGTGTTAGTGTATTGAGGAGGATCACGATAGGATACTATTCTCTGCTCTGATCTGGATAGTGAGAGAATAAAGATCCATAGAGTTCGGGTTCTGAACTCATGTTTGTTGGCGAGCATATGTGTACATTACTTATTGCTTTGACTTATCAATGGGTGAGATCCTTTTGTGGGGTCAATAAACTCGATATCTTGGGTAATAATAATGTATACATTATGTGTCGTGCAATATGCATGAGCACCATGTCCTGGTGCGCCAGGTTGATGATGTTCTCTTGAGGAAACACTAGTTCATTTTGAAACTCTGCAGGTGGAATTTATTCCGTACATGAGTAAAGCTTGTGTGGTACTACTCAAGGTTTTAGATGTTAATTAATTATAGCTGTCAGCGGCTGACATAATTAATTAACTAACATTAAATCTTAAACACGGGGAATGGCTAAACTAAAGGAGAATACATATTCGCAAATATGTATTAAATTGGTAGGTCAATTTTACTTCTTTAGTGGAATAAAAGTAAAACTTCATTGATTTAATTATATCCTAAGTTTATTGGATATTAGAAATTAAATAAATTAGTGGGCCAATTTAATATTCTTCTAGATCCCTGTTGTAGCCCAATATGACTGAAAGTGGACTGGAGATAGAACATGAGATATAGGCTTAAAACCAGTAGGGTTTGTACTCCATATTTTCGCCACCTCCCTATTTAATTATAGGGAGGAGGAGACGAAAATTCACAAGTGATAATCAGCCCCTCTTCATCTCTCATTGATCTCCACAGAATCCACACCTCTATCAGTAGTAAACAACCTACTATGTTTCTGATACTCAGTCCGGGAATACAGCAGAAGATATCGGAGTGAAATTGCAGTTGTGGCCGTCGATTTCAGTGAAGAAAGGGGCACCGATCATTCATCTTACAACAACAAGATCAGATCTTTGATCTTGTCCTCAGACCGTCTGATAAATTATAAGTAGATTCGTTTCTATATTTTCCGCCCTGTTAGATTTGAATATGCTATGCATGTTATTATGTCAAACGTGTATAAACATTGTTACATACATAAAATTATGATTTACATGAATACGATGATTAAATGAACATCCAATAGATCCTGCGGTGGTTTAATTCGAAAAAACTCCAACAATAAACTCATAAAAGATAAGTAGCAGACCAGTTACTTTTTAATAATACAATTGATACTTTTTGAACTTTAAATGATATTTTTTAGTGTAAAGATTGATATTGCATTTTACCAAAAAAAAATTAGCGGAGCGCGCGGGTCGAGTCGGATCGTCTAATGGGCCAGCCCATGCATAAGATGTAAATGAGTGTTGGCGATAGAGAATAGATCAAATATGACTTTTTTTTCCTAGTGTGGGAACTAGGACTACATATCCATTTGAGATTTAATGTAAAAGATGGTGGCAATTTCGCAAATAATAGGGCAAAAATAAAAGGGGTGCTATTTTCATCTAAACCCATCAAAAAATAAAAAAAACAGGGGTAAAAAATTTAAAAACTTTAAACGATCATAACTTGCTCGTTTTTAATCCAATGCACATAAAAAATATATCAAATTAAAGTTCTCTTCGTACTCTTTCATTTAAGATATCGAAAAGTTATGTTTAAATACAAAAAAGATGAAAAATATAAAAGATAATTTTTTACGCATACCTAGGTTATAAATGCTTTTGTTAGCTTATAATAATTATTCATCAGCATTGTGATAACATATTATAACATATGCTAATGAAGTATTTTTCATATGCTAACATAATGTATTCATTGTGCTAATGAAGAATTATCATAATGCTAGCATAGTACAAGTTTATTAGGGTTTATTCATGTAATACCCCGTAAATTAATTACTGCTTAACTGCAGTAAATTGTTGCAATTACTATTTAGTATAGTAATTTTCAGTCAGATTAGGGTCGGAAGTATCCGTTAAGTTCCATGGAATTCAAGGATAATTAATTCCCATAGGTGGGTTAATTATTATTTCAGTTAGGGTTTAATTTTCTTTTTCTGTATGGAAAGCCGGAATCGTAATTTCAGATAAATTCGATTTCTATTTTATTTACGGTGCGTGATTATCGTGAATCAGATATTCCGATAATTAATTTCAGGACTGGGAGACTCAGATATTCTCCAGTCATGCAATTGTTTAAATTCAGATAATTTAAACGAGATGCTCAAGTTAAGAGAATCAGATATTCTCTAAGTTTTGGACGTTTTAATTATCGAGAAATTAAAACCTGTATTTTTAAAGCAGTGTTTTAAAATCAATAATTTCAGATAAATTATTGTTTTAAAATAAGTGAATTATTTTAGCAATATCGGTTTAGTTTGGAATTTTTCCGAAGACGGAAAATATCACGATAATCGAACAACCGGGCATGTGCTAAAGTCAAATAAGCTTGTGTTAAGCCATGTCTCCCACGTGTGTGTGTCCCCTTTCATATATCCAAATTAGTAAGGGGATAGTTATGTTTTGATTAGCTCTTAATTATCCATATTAGGAATAAAAAAATAGATATTTGTTTGGTTTGGATATATATTGTCGAGAGGGAGAGAGAGAGCTGCCACATTTCTTCATCTTCATTCCTTTCTTCTTCTTCCTCTTCGTTCCATTCTTCTTCATTTCATTTCCTACTCAAAATTTTCGAGAAAGTGAGATCAAGGCAGCTGCAACTTCATCTTCTTCATCTCCATTCCATCGTTGTTTCGAGAGGTATTCCGAAAATTAATTTGAAGTTATATTGATGCATGTTTCCAGCTTTTGGCGTCAATATATATGTTTAGTTTGTGTTTTATTTATGATTTTGAAGCATACTAGATGATATTGAATGGATTAATGCATAGGCATGTTGGGATGAGTTTTTAGATGTGTTTTGTTGAGTTGAAAGCTTGGGTTTTGAGTTTTCATGGCTGTCGTCGCTCTCGGCCTCAATTCCGCGCGCCCGCGCTCGATTGTTGGCAGACTCGGCACCCTCCGGTTAAACGAGCATAACTCCCTCGTTTTACATCGGATTGAGACACCGTAAATTTTTCCGGAAACTAGACTTAAGTGGCTTTCTAATGGTATAGGTCTCATTCTCTAATTCGTTCTGAGTAAATTATGAAAAATCGGCGAAGTTAGGCCATGTATTCTGTTTCGGAAATTCGGGACAGATTCACTATCTTTTGGTAAAACGGGTATATCCGTTTCATTTGTTATCATCTTAAGCCACTATAAATTTTTAAAAATTCTAGAATTCTGTGGCTTTCTAATGGTATATATCTCAGTCTATAACTCTTCCTGAATCGATCGTGAAAAATCTTCAAAGTCAGGTCACGAGTTTGATTTCGGAAATTCTGGCAATTCTGCCACCTTTTAGTAAAATGATCATAACTTTTTGGTTATTTATCATCTTGAGTCACCGTAAATTTAGCCGTAAACTAGACTCCCGTGGTTTTCCGTTGGTATATGGTACAATCCCTACACCTTAGTGAGTCAAATCAGACAATTTTGCAAAGATAGACGTTGTGCGGAACCATGTTTAGTCTATGGGCTTAATGTTGATTTTGTTGCTAGAATCTAATTGCGATGATGTTAAGGTATTGTTGATACATTAAATGATGATGATGTATGCCTTAATATGTATAATAGCTAGGGTTGAGAATAACCCTTAAGCTAAGATAAAATTTAGAACGGATACTAGACCCTAATAGGCCTTCATTTCGTGTTGAGTCCTATCGGATTTGGATCAACATGCTAAGTGTATTTTTATCTACTGAAGGCTAGCAGATCCGCAACGGATAAGACCGGTGGGGAATTAGCAGCTGCAGTAATTAAAACGTCGGTGAAAGGTGGGCTTTCTTTTCAATGGACTCTTAGTCCAAATATTGATTTGAGTTTTTACTCACCCGCAGTTAATTATTCTGATGCAAATAAATGATTGTCATGCATAAAATATTTATTTTGTATGATATCCTTATCCGTATTTAGTTAGCTCGCAAGGGGTTTCTAACTGTTAAATCGATCGGGCCTCGTGCTAACTTAGCATGTTAACCGAGGTTAGTGTACACTTGGGTCGGTGATATTAGGAAGAGAGAAAGGCTGAGCGGAGCTATTCTTGACTAAGACATCGACGGTGCTAAACGTCCTTGGAAAAGGCTGAGCGGAGCTATTCCTCGGAGTTTAGTTCAGATATGTATTCGTGGAAAAGGCTGAGCGGAGCTATTCCTCGACATGTGCGGAAAAGGCTGAGCGGAGCTATTCCTTGGCACACAGTTGGGATATGGATGATCATACAACAGAAAAGCGCGCGCAAAGACAGAAAATGATTTAGTAAAACATAGGGCCTTTTCAGATAAAAACCCCTGTGTGTTTACTCAGATGATGCATGATAATAAAACAGTTTTGATGAACGTTCATAATATCAGGATATGTATTATGATATTTTTGGCAATGTGTTCACTGAGTATACTTGTACTCAGCCCTGCATGTTTGTTTTTTTTAAATGTGCAGGTTGAGGGTTGATGGTGCAGGGTGAAGTGCTGGGAAAGAAAGTCGTTTTGTACAGGACTCAGAATATTTCCTGTATTTCGTTATGTTATTTTGCTTTCGCTACTTTAGTATAACCGAGTCAAGTCTTCAGTATGTCTTGAACTCGATGATACCTTTTTGCTACTCTGAGGTATTATTTATTCAGTTATATTTTGTGAATTGAAACTCAGTTATGAATTAGAGTTCACAGTAAATTATCATTCCTGGAATACGGTAGTTTATTCCTTTATTTAATTATTTCTGGTTCGCGCCTTGATCCATCCTTCATTGGGATCGAGTCGTGCCAGTCACACTTCATATTAATCAGATATTAATGTGGGGTCGTGACAGAGTGGTATCAGAGCGATGTTTGCTCTGAGCTCTAAGTTCTTTTCAAGTGAAGTCTAAGATTGTTCCTTAGACTGTTCAGTGATCAGTTAACAACTCTCAGCACTCCCTCACATCAAGCTCAACCAAAGAAAGGTATGGAATTGTCAAATTTCAGTATTCAGATCAGGCCATCCAGACGTTGGCGATTTTATAAAATTTTTCAGTAAGACCAATCAGGGATTGGCAAAAGTTTTGTAAGACCAATCCGGGATTGGCAAAAGTTGTGCATCAGAAAAATGTTTATTAAAGCCCCTTTATGTTTAAAAAGAGTTTCAATGATTTTTATTTCGTTGAGGCAAGCTCACGAAGCAGCAGCTAAGAAGGCACAAAGGTTGCCAGATTCCAGTTTTGCAGTTCAGATAATTGCAAAAGTTCAGTTATGTCAGGCTTTTGATAAGTCCGACTTCAAGTACAGTCGAATTTCAGATAAATTAGACTGTAAGAATTTCATGCTATTATTTTTATAATGAGCATGCAGTTTAGATCAGAGTGATCTAATTATTATCAGGTTGTTTCCATGAATTTAAGCCTCAGAGAACATAGAGGAATTTAGAGGAATCTAGATTGCCTTAGTTCCCTTTAAGTTGGCTTTCATTTAAGAAAAAAAAAAAACTCAGCAAGTGGAACCTGATGAAGAAATTCAGCAAATTCAAGAACCTGAAGGAAAAAAGACAAGTTTCAGAATCAGATCCAGTTTTAGGAGGCATGATGATCAGGGGTTCCAATTCCAGTAACTGATGTATCAAGTTCTTATTTCAGTAAGGTTTGCGAGTTAGCGTTTCGAAATTTCGAACGAAAATTATTTTGAGTCCGCATCTCAAAATAAATCAGTTCAGAAGTCGTCAAGATAGAATCTTGGGTATGTTAGTTCGAGTCAGCATCTCGAATTAGATCCCTCAGAATTTTTTTTTATCTCGAGTCAGCGTCTCGAGATAAATCAGTAGTATTTTGAGTTAGCGTCTCGAACTAGAGTGCAAGAGTTCGAGATGGCTCAGCAGAATTTTGAGAATCGATCAGAATTTTCACAGATCATTCAAGGATGTTCAAGAGCAGTTAAAATTTTTGAGTCAGCGTCTCGAAAATAGACTTAGGAAATGTTCTAAGTCAAAGAGTTCATCATTAAGAACTCATCTTAGTGCAATTTTGAGTGTGGGAATTATTTTCCTTTAGTTTTGAGAGAGGTTTGAATTTTCAGTCTGTATAGTGATCTTGTAGTTCGGTTAGGAGTTCAGTTCAGTATATTAGATCAGAGAGTCATATTGCTGTTGTATGCATGTTTTATCAGGCATGCTTATATAAATGAGTTTCTCATGAGAAATCTCCTTTATATTTCAGATGGCGAGACAGATATGTACACCCAGGAAGAGTGTGCCCATATCAGTTGCACAGTATGTCATATGGTTTAGGGCTTGTGAGCCGGAGCACGGGGATACATTAGTAGAGTTCCTGGCACGCTACCACAAGCTATGGGTGCGTGCAAGGCTCAGAGATGTGGAAGGTATCCAGCGCCTGCTGAGAGTGCTTCCACCACAGTGGCGAGGATGGGCATCAGAGGCCTCTTATTTTTATATATGCCAGCACTCAGAGACTTTTGAGTTAATGGCGAATCTGTCCGAGTTCATCGCCCTACTTATGCACCAGTACCTGACAGAGCGTGCACCCCCTCCAGGCCCATATGCTCAGATACAGGGCTACCTTCTTAGGGATGAGCCACCTGGGGGAGTTTATGATCGTCGCATTCCTCCTGTTTTAGCGGCACACGCAGCACCACCTCCGGAGCCAGCAGTGCGGTTAGACGCTGAGCTCCTGCCTCATCAGAGGTGCAGGAATGATCATGAGGCGGGACCCTCCCAAGTAAGGGAAGCAGTCTCGAGAGACTCAGATGATGAGCTTCATCCCAGGAAACGCCAGGCAGTGGCAGATCCTCCGAAGAGGATCATAGAGGTTGTGCACGAGGTGTGCCACCAGAGAGTTGAGGAAGGAGGTGCAGCTTCTGCAGACGGTCTAGCACTGGTGATAGAGGAGGAGTCAGAGGAGGAGGAGTCAGAGGAGGAGGAGCCCTCGGAGGCTTCACAGCCAGAGGAGGGACATGACCCCTCAGGAGATCCAGGATGGTCAGACGGCCAGTAGCTCGTCTGGATAGTTTAGTTTTTGTGCTATGTTAGGCGTATTTTGTATCAGGATGATCTAGTTGTTGTGTACATTACAGTAGTTGAATGTGTTCCCTAGAGAACCATTCTTGGGATTTAGGCATCCCCACTTTTGAGACAGGAATGCGTTAGCTTGTAAGCATTCTGTCGTCCATGCATGGTTGGTTTTTGTAGCATCCATGCAGGAGAAATGTACTTGTAAGACCTCTTTGAGGCGATTTTCCCTGATATGTATATATACTTAAGCTCGGAAGACTGTTGATCTATGCTTTAAAGTTCTAAAAGTGTTCTACATGCTCAAGATATGTTAAGGATCAGTTAAAGCATGAGTTATTTATACGCTAGTAGGCAGTGACTTAGTTATTAATTATAATTTGAAATTATAAATTGCAGAATGGTACCACCCATAGCAGCACGAGGAGGAAGACAAAATAGGCCTAGAGGGAGACCTCCAAGGCAAGAAAGACAGGAAAGGGTGGAAGAAGAAGAACAAGAAAGACAAGAGGAGCAAAGAGAGCAGACACCTCCTCCACCTCCACAACGTAGAGTAGAGGAGCTTTTTCTGAGGCAGAATCCTCCAACTTTCGATGGAACAGGAAATCCATCAGATGCCGAAGCATGGATAAGATCCATGGAAAGGATTTTTAATTTTCTCCGATGTGACAACCAGGAGCGACTCTCCTGTGTAGCATTCCAGCTTAATAGATCGGCAGATTTTTGGTGGGAGTCTCACCGAAGGACCATGACTCTGGAACAGTTTGATGCTTACACGTGGGATCAGTTTAAAACTGGATTCTATGACAAATATATTCCTAAGATGTTCAGAGTCAAGAAGGAAGCAGAGTTTCATACTCTGAAGCAAGGAAAAATGTCAGTCACAGAGTACGAGCGGGTATTCTGCGAGTTGTCATGGTATGCACCTCTCCAGGTCGATACTGATGAGAAGATGGTATCTAAGTTCAGACTAGGACTAAGGCATGAGATTGCCATGTCTTTAGCAAGTCGGGAAGACCTGACTTATGCCGAGTCGTTAAACAGGGCATTAGACATCGAGGCAGTAATGCCTGAAGAAAGAAAGGCCCCAATATCAGCTCCAACACCTACTTCAGCACCAGCACCAGCCAGGACTCCATCACAGAACTTCCAAGGGAAGAGAAAGTGGAATGATGGAGGTAACCAGAATAGGAACCAAGACTACAGAAAGCCTTGGCAAGGAAATAGGCAGCAGGGCCAGCAGAGTGCTCCTGCTCAGGGAAGAATTGCACCATCACAACCCAACATTCCTCTATGCCCAAGGTGCCACAAACGCCACCAAGGCATGTGTCAGGCCAGAAACACAAGTTGCTATAACTGTGACCAGGAAGGTCACTATGCGAGGCAATGCCCAAAAGCACAACAGGGACGGAACCCTCAGCAACTTAAGGCCCTGAAGGAATCAGGTCAACAAAGTCAGCAACCCCAACAACAACAGCAGAGGCAGATGCAGCAAGAAAATCCCAGGTCTTATGCGATGAACCCCAGTTCCTCCGGGAAAGGGAAGCAGAAAGGTAATCTTGCAGGTATGGGCAAACTTCAGGGCATGCCTTTAGTTGTTTTATTTGATACTGGAGCATCACACTCCTTTATTTCAAAAGCATGATGTGATAAGTTAGAGCTTAAAACTGAACGAGCTAGTCATAGGAAGAAGATTTTAACACCAACTGGTGGAACTATGACTACGACTCACATTTGCTCGAACATAGAAATAGACCTGGGAACAACTAGGATTAAGGCCGATAATCTAAGTGTCCTACCGATGTGGGATACCGATATAATCCTAGGGATGGATTGGTTGTCAGAAAACCATGCCACGATCCTATGCAATGAAAGGAAGATATCATTTCAAGTTCCAGGAGAAGAGCCAACAAGTTTTCACGGCATAGAAATGGGAAAGTTCACCCCAATGATTTGAGCGCTGCAGGCCAAGAAGATGATCAAGAGAGGAAATCAAGCTTTTCTGGTTTATCTAAACAAGGTAGACGATATAGAAAGGACAATAGAAGATGATCCAGTGGTGCAAGAGTTTGCAGATGTTTTTCCAAAGGAATTACCAGGATTACCTCCAAATCGACAAGTTGAATTCGTAATAGATTTGGAACCGGGAGCAGCCCCGATTTCCAAAGCTCCGTACAGGATGGCCCCAAAGGAGTTGCAAGAACTCAAAATTCAGTTGCAAGAATTGTTAGACCTAGGTTTCATCCGACCTAGTGCATCACCATGGGGAGCACCAGTCCTGTTCGTGAAAAAGAAAGACGGCACATTGAGAATGTGTATAGATTACCGTGAGCTGAATAAGCTGACGTTGAAGAACAAGTATCCTTTACCAAGGATTGATGATCTTTTTGATCAGCTCAAGAGAGCAAATGTATTCTCGAAGATTGACCTAAGGCCTGGGTATCATCAATTGAAGATCAAGTCAGAAGATATACCCAAGACAGCTTTCCGAACCAGATATGGTCATTACGAGTTTACAGTAATGCCATTCGGATTGACAAACGCCCCAGCAGTATTCATGGATCTCATGAATAGGGTGTTTCATCCATTTTTGGATCAGTTTGTCCTTGTGTTTATAGATGATATTCTCATCTACTCTAAGAATGAATCAGATCATGCAGAGCATCTGAGGATAGTGTTAGAAACACTAAGAACGGAACGACTTTATGCCAAGCTCAGCAAGTGCGAATTTTGGCTAAAGGAAGTAATGTTCCTTGGGCACATTGTGTCAGCAGAAGGCATAAAAGTGGACCCCTCTAAGGTAGAGGCAGTGCAGGAATGGAAATCTCCAACTACTCCTAACGAAATCAGAAGTTTCTTGGGATTAGCGGGATACTATAGGAGATTCATAGAAGGATTCTCCAAGATAGCTAGGCCAATGACACAATTGCTAAGGAAGGGAATCAAGTACTAGTGGTCAGAAGAATGCGAAGCAAGTTTTCAGGAGCTTAAGAAAAGATTGACTACGGCGCCAGTTTTAGCCATTCCGGTCAGTGATAAAGAATTTGTGATTTATACAGATGCTTCGAAGAATGGATTAGGCTGTGTCCTAATGCAAGAAGGCAAAGTCATAGCGTATGCGTCCAGACAGTTAAGAATTCATGAGTTGAATTATCCTACGGATGACTTAGAATTGGCGGCAATAGTGCATGCCTGGAAAATCTGGAGACACCACCTATACGGAGTTAGGTGTGAGATTTTCACAGATCACAAGAGTTTAAAGTACTTTTTCGAGCAGAAGGATCTAAATATGAGACAGCGCAGATGGCTTGAATTGGTAAAGGACTACGACTGTGGAATCAGTTACCACCCAGGCAAGGCTAATGTAGTAGCAGATGCCTTGAGTCGTAAGACAAGCAGGTTGGGATTTCTCCTTACTCAGGAGGAGAAACTCATCAAGGATTTTGAAAGCTTACAGCTAGAGGTGGTTTACCCATCTGAGACGATTGTATGTCGTGTGGCAACATTAGTAGCTGTACCAGATCTCCGAGAAAAGATAATTGAGGCACAGAGAAAATATCAAACCATGGAAGAGATGCGCTTGAAGATCAGATCGGGAAAAATAGAAAACTTCAAGGAAGCATCAGATAATGCTATCCTCTGTGTTGAGCTCAGAAATGAGATCATGAGCGAGGCTCATGATACTCCATATACAGCACATCCAGGAAGTACGAAAATGTATCAGGATTTGAAGCAGAAATTCTGGTGGGAAGGAATGAAACGGGACGTAGCTTCCTATGTTGAGCGATGTTTGTCGTGTCAACAAGTTAAGGCATTGCATCAGAGGCCTTACGATGCGCTACAACCGTTAGAGATTCCCGAGTGGAAGTGGGAACACATAACGATGGATTTTGTAATAGACCTACCCAAGTCAAGACGAGGGAATACGACCATATGGGTCATTATTGACAGGCTCACAAAGTCAGCTCATTTCCTTCCGATCCGAGTTACGGATGGATCGAATAAGCTAGCTCAGATTTATGTCAGAGAGATTGTACACCTTCATGGTGTCCCGGTATCGATAACATCGGATAGAGATTCAAAGTTTACCTAGAGATTTTGGATTAGTTTACAGAAAGAGCTGGGAACTCAACTCAATTTCAGTACAGCGTTTCACCCACAGACAGATGGTCAGTCCGAGAGGACGATCCAAACATTAGAGGACATGTTGAGAACAGTGGTCCTAGACAGGGGTGGAAGCTGGGAGGAAATATTAGCGTTGATTGAGTTTGCCTATAACAATAGTTATCAGGCAACCATCAATATGGCACCGTACGAAGCGTTGTATGGGCGAAAGTGCAGATCACCACTTTACTGGGATGAAGTGGATGAGAGAAGGATTCTTGGGCCAGACTCAGTGTCAGAAATGATTGAAATTGTCAGAAAAATCCGTCAAAGGATTCAAGAAGCCCAGAGTCGGCAGAAGTCTTATGCTGACAAACGCCGTACAGATCTACAATTCGCAACAGGAGACAAAGTCTTTCTGAAAGTATCTCCTTTCCGGGGAATAATAAGATTCGGCGTAAAAGGAAAGTTACGACCACGTTTTATAGGACCTTACGAGATCCTTGAACGGATAGGCTCAGTGGCGTATAGATTGGCATTACCACCCAGTTTTGGTAATGTTCATAACGTATTTCATGTTTCTCAGTTAAGGAAATACGTGTATGATCCCAAGCATGTGATTCAGCACAACGAGATAGAGTTAGATTCCGATCTAACTTATGAAGAGAGACTAGAAGCCATTTTGGACCGAAAAGTCCAGGAGTTGAGGAACAAGTCTATTCCTCTAGTTAAGATCCTATGGAGTCACCATGGTCAGGAAGAAGCGACATGGGAACTCGAGGATAAGATGAAAGCAAAATACCCAGAATTGTTTCTCTAAGGTATGTAAATTTCGGGACGAAATTTATTTTAAGGGGGGTGGAATGTAATACCCCGTAAATTAATTACTGCTTAACTACAGTAAATTGTTGCAATTACTATTTAGTATAGTAATTTTCAGTCAGATTAGGGTCGGAAGTATCCGTTAAGTTCCATGAAATTCAAGGATAATTAATTCCCATAGGTGGGTTAATTATTATTTCAGTTAGGGTTTAATTTCCTTTTTCTGTATGGAAAGCCGGAATCGTAATTTCAGATAAATTCGATTCCTATTTTATTTACGGTGCGTGATTATCGTGAATCAGATATTCCGATAATTAATTTCAGGACTGGGAGACTCAGATATTCTCCAGTCATGCAATTGTTTAAATTCAGATAATTTAAACGAGATGCTCAAGTTAAGAGAATCAGATATTCTCTAAGTTTTGGACGTTTTAATTATCGAGAAATTAAAACCTGTATTTTTAAAGCAGTGTTTTAAAATCAATAATTTCAGATAAATTATTGTTTTAAAATAAGTGAATTATTTTAGCAATATCGGTTTAGTTTGGAATTTTTCCGAAGACGGAAAATATCACGATAACTGAACAACCGGGTATGTGCTAAAGTCAAATAATCTTGTGTTAAGCCATGTCTCCCACGTGTGTGTGTCCCCTTTCATATATCCAAATTAGTAAGGGGATAGTTATGTTTTGATTAGCTCTTAATTATCCATATTAGGAATAAAAAAATAGATATTTGTTTGGTTTGGATATATATTGCCGAGAGGGAGAGAGAGAGCTGCCACCTTTCTTCATCTTCATTCCTTTCTTCTTCTTCCTCTTCGTTCCATTCTTCTTCATTTCATTTCCTACTCAAAATTTTCGAGAAAGTGAGATCAAGGCAGCTGCAACTTCATCTTCTTCATCTCCATTCCATCGTTGTTTCGAGAGGTATTCCGAAAATTAATTTGAAGTTATATTGATGCATGTTTCCAGCTTTTGGCGTCAATATATATGTTTAGTTTGTGTTTTATTTATGATTTTGAAGCATACTAGATGATATTGAATGGATTAATGCATAGGCATGTTGGGATGAGTTTTTAGATGTGTTTTGTTGAGTTGAAAGCTTGGGTTTTGAGTTTTCATGGCTGTGTCGCTCTCGGCCTCAATTCCGCGCGCCCGCGCTCGATTGTTGGCAGACTCAGCACCCTCCGATTAAACGAGCATAACTCCCTCGTTTTACATCGGATTGAGACACCGTAAATTTTTTCGGAAACTAGACTTAAGTGGCTTTCTAATGGTATAGGTCTCATTCTCTAATTCGTTCTGAGTAAATTATGAAAAATCGGCGAAGTTAGGCCATGTTTAGTCTATGGGCTTAATGTTGATTTTGTTGCTAGAATCTAATTGCGATGATGTTAAGGTATTGTTGATACCTTAAATGATGATGATGTATGCCTTAATATGTATAATAGCTAGGGTTGAGAATAACCCTTAAGCTAAGATAAAATTTAGAACGGATACTAGACCCTAATAGGCCTTCGTTTCGTGTTGAGTCCTATCGGATTTGGATCAACATGCTAAGTGTATTTTTATCTACTGAAGGCTAGCAGATCCGCAATGGATAAGACCGGTGGGGAATTAGCAGCTGCAGTAATTAAAACGTCAGTGAAAGGTGGGCTTTCTTTTCAATGGACTCTTAGTCCAAATATTGATTTGAGTTTTTACTCACCCGCAGTTAATTATTCTGATGCAAATAAATGATTGTCATGCATAAAATATTTATTTTGTATGATATCCTTATCCGTATTTAGTTAGCTCGCAAGGGGTTTCTAACTGTTAAATCGATCGGGCCTCGTGTTAACTTAGCATGTTAACCGAGGTTAGTGTACACTTGGGTCGGTGATATTAGGAAGAGAGAAAGGCTGAGCGGAGCTATTCTTGACTAAGACATCGACGGTGCTAAACGTCCTTGGAAAAGGCTGAGCGGAGCTATTTCTCGGAGTTTAGTTCAGATATGTATTCGTGGAAAAGGCGGAGCGGAGCTATTCCTCGACATGTGCGGAAAAGGCTGAGCGGAGCTATTCCTTGGCACACAGTTGGGATATGGATGATCATACAACAGAAAAGCGCGCGCAAAGACAGAAAATGATTTAGTAAAACATAGGGCCTTTTCAGATAAAAACCCCTGTGTGTTTACTCAGATGATGCATGATAATAAAACAGTTTTGATGAACGTTCATAATATCAGATATGTATTATGATATTTTTGGCAATGTGTTCACTGAGTATACTTGTACTCAGCCCTGCATGTTTGTTTTTTTTAAATGTGCAGGTTGAGGGTTGATGGTGCAGGGTGAAGTGCTGGGAAAGAAAGTCGTTTTGTACAGGACTCAGAATATTTCCTGTATTTCGTTATGTTATTTTGCTTTCGCTACTTTAGTATAACCGAGTCAAGTCTTCAGTATGTCTTGAACTCGATGATACCTTTTTGCTACTCTGAGGTATTATTTATTCAGTTATATTTTGTGAATTGAAACTCAGTTATGAATTAGAGTTCACAGTAAATTATCGTTCCTGGAATACGGTAGTTTATTCCTTTATTTAATTATTTCTGGTTCGCGCCTTGATCCATCCTTCATTGGGATCGAGTCGTGCCAGTCACACTTCATATTAATCAGATATTAATGTGGGGTCGTGACAATTCAATCTCAATTATGGTTTATTTCATCTCAATTATAATTTATTCCATCTAATTATTATTACTTTTTTAAAATTTAATTTTTTGTTTTTAGTTCTTAACTGATTATTAGGGTTTATCCCATCCAATTATGGTTTATAACATATGTTGACAGAGTATTGTTAACATAGTGTATTCACGGTGCTAACGAAGTAAAACCATAATGCTAACATAGTACATATATATATTATTGTTATGATTTATTCCGACTCATTTAGGGTTTATCACATCTAATCAATGTTTATTTCATCTAATTATGTTTGTTTGATTCAATTAGGTTTCTTCCATTTAATTAGGGTTTATTAAATCAAATTAGGTTTATAATTAATTTTTAGAATATATTTTTCGCTAATAATATTTGAAAACTTTAATTAGCATAATGATAATGCTTCGTTAGCATGACGATCTGTTATCAAATTCTTCGTGATTTTTATAAGAATTATCAAATTACATTAATATCCTCGCACGAATTTTTTTTCAAATATTACAGAATTGCCACCACCTTTTTAATCAAATATGGGCCTTTGATTTTTTAGGATTATGTGGTGTGAGATGTAGTCCTAGTTCTCACACTGGGATTCATTTTCACCTAAACCCTTCCTTATATATATATATATATATATATATATATATAGTATAGAGATCAAATGAGAACCAAGTCTTTGTGTAGGAACTAATATGGAGCGTTGGATCATTTATTTTGTAAGACTCAGATTAATCTCAAAAAAATGGGGTCAAAAATGCAATATCTTAATAATTATATTAAGTTAAGGGTATATATGTCATTGTAATGCATATTAAAAATCTGCAGTAAATATATCTGTTCCATATATAGTGGGATTTTATATGGAACGGTCTTTTGTTTTTGGATGATTTTTACTGATAATTTTTTACAGAGTTGTATCTACCGGTGTTTCATATTTTAATTTTTCACATGCCTGTTCAACATCCTTGAAGTTGCGTCTCTTACAGTCGAAGAAGGCGTTCCAGAATAATTTTTTCCAGCGTCGACTTTGTCGGATTTCATCGCCTCATCTGCAGGTGTCATGTTTTACAAGTTCTTATTCGATCGTATATTATCATCACGCCAGTTATCGTCTGATTATGGAAGATACAAGTATTATGTTCTCCATTAATGTATCTTTGTAGGTGTAGAGATTTGGGCGGATTCTGTTCAGGACTCGTATATACTACTTTTAGCAAATTTTGTATATGTTATTAGTAAATTATAGATGTGTTACTAGCAAATCGGTAATATTTTTATGTGATATTTTTTTTACGATAAGATGGTCATTTTTTTAAAAAAATGGGTTCAATGTGCTTTACATGATACTGATATGTTCGCATATGATGGTCATTTCATATTTATTATAGAAGGTAGATGCTTTTCGTATTTGGTTGTGGAAGTTTTCAAGTTATTAAGAAAAAAATATTTAAAATCGCATGTATGTATGTGTGCAAATTTTGTATATGTAATTAGCAAATTATAGATGTGTTAATAGTAAATCGGTAATATTTTTATGTGAAAAATATTTTTTTTTACGATAAGATGGTCATTTTTTTAAAAAATGGGTTCAATGTGCTTTACATGATACTGATATGTTCGCAGATGATGGTCATTTCATATTTATTATAGAAGATAGATGCTTTTCATATTTGGTTGTGGAAGTTTTCAAGTTATTAAAAAAAATATTTAAAATCGCATGCATGTATGTGTGCAAATTTTGTATATGTAATTAGCAAATTATAGATGTATTAATAGCAAATTGGTAATGTTTTTATGTGAAAATATAATTATTTTTTTTGACGATAATATGGTCATTTTTTTTAAATGGATTCAATGTGTGCTTTACATGATACTGATATGTTCGCAAATGATGGTCATTTCATATTTATTACAGAAGGTAGATGCTTTTCGTATTTGGTTTTGGAAGTTTTCAAGTTATTAAGAAAAAAATATTTAAAATCGCATGAATGTATGTGTGCAAATTTTGTATATGTAGTTAGCAAATTATAGATGTGTTAATAGCAAATCGGTAATATTTTTATGTAAAAATCTAATTTTTTTTTTATGATAATATGGTCATTTTTTTAAAAATGAGTTCAATGTACTTTACATGATTTTGATATGTTCGCAGATGATGGTCATTTTATATTTATTAAAGAAGGTAGATGCTTTTCGTATTTGGTTGTGGAAGTTTTCAAGTTATAAAGAAAAAAATATTTAAAATCGCATGAATGCATGTGTGCAAAATAAAAATGTATTTCTAGCAGCGCATGCATATGTTTATAGCAAATTTTGTATTTTTAATTTGCAAAATAATCTTCCATTTTTTTTTAATCCTTATATGATATGGACATGTTGAGCATTGCTTGTACAAAATGGCCTTTTTAGTTCAAAAATGCGTATGCATGACTAGTTTTAATGAAATTAAAAATAGCATATTATGTACAAGTTTATAGCAAATACGACATGTGCTTATAGCATTATTTTTAAATAGCAGGAATTCATGCCGATAAATTATTTGCTATAAAGACATGTCAATTTGCTATAAGCAATATGCCAAATTGCTATAAATAAATACCAATTTGGGGGTTGTATATTATTTTGGTAGAATTTTTAAAAGTAGTAGAAGTTATACGAGTTTTTAAGAAAACGTTGGGGGTTATTTTAGTTTTGCTAGGATTTAAAAATAGTGGCGGTATAAAGGCAAAAATGTCGGAGAAACATATATTTATATTTGAATTAGTGTGGGGTGTGTGAATTTACTTCAAATAAAATGGAGCCCGGCCCAAATATAGTGGGGGCTGGAACTTTTTGTTAGAATCCAACTTTATTGAAAATAAAAATGGGTATCGTATAAGGGTGATTCTAAATGCCCCACTAGTTTTACTTTACACACCACAAAAAAATAATGCATAAATAATTAATTTTGAGATTACTAAAATATCCTTTTTTTTTACTTCAATACACTACACCTTTTACTTTACATACCACAAAAAAGAAATGATATATTAAATTACAAAAATACAAAAAAAAACTGGTTCAATAACAAAAAAAAAACGTATGAAATTATTTTGTTTCCATTCCCACCTTCAAAGTACCATTCGAAAGACTTTTAGGGTTTTACAACATTTCAATTTGAGCATATTGGGATTAAATCAACCATGGAGGGTGGAAATGACGAGGAAACAAGTAATGTAAGTGATTTCCTACTGTTTACACCGATTTTTTTTATTTTTCCGTGCGTTCCATCATTGTTGGATACTCTCATCATCGACAGTCGTTCATAAATAACAGTTTGAATGTTGTGAAGGACATTCGAAAACATGTTTATGTATCCCTCATAATAGGTTCACAAACAAGTTTATGAACTAACTTATTTAGGATCAGAAACATATTTTTGAATATAAAGTAGTTGACACAAAAATATGTTTGTGAACCTAGTGCTTTCTGTTCATAAACATGATTTTGAACAATCAAACATATCTGTTTTGAGATTTTATCGATCAAACTATTATGGTACTTGCATATTTTTACACTTTTATAGGCATTTACCGGGAGTAGTGTCGATGGCCCAATTAAAAAGAATTGGAGTATGTTTTTTCTTTGAATGAAAAATAATTTCAAGTATGTTTTTTCTTTGAATGAAAAATAATTTCATTCATATACATTGTACTAATTATTATTTTATTTATTCAATTTCAGGTTTCTCTAACTCCTAGTCACCCATTTCCCCTATTACACTTCAGTGGATAAACAACCGAAGTGATTGGGCAATTGGATGGGAAAATCTTGTCACACCATTTGATGAAAACGCAATGTAATAGACTATCTGTATTTGATTATTTGAACAAATTCATTGCTTTGTAATTCACTATGAACATTTGGTCAAATTGTACTGGACTATTAGTATTTGATTAACCAAGCATTTTTCTAATATATAAAACATGTCATAATATCAAAATAGCCCCAAATCATCCATACTACATCAAACATGTTAAGATAAAACGGCATAATATCAAGTTATTCGTCATAATATCTAATATCAAAATAAACCATCATAATATCTGATAACATTAAAAACACACATCATATGATCGTCTAAACAGGCTCCTGGACTGCGCTTGAATAGATAGGTACTCAAATGCTTCTTCCACTCAACGCATTGCTTGGTCTATTGAAAACGTCGTGTCTGGAGCTCTCCGTTCGACCAATGGTTGTAGATACTAAAGCGCAACTCGACCGTCTGGAGCTCTCTGGATGCCACAGCTCAACAAATGCTGAAATAAGATTTCTGTTCGGGAATTTGTACAACTCGAGATGCTTCATTACGTTCTCGAATATTTTATCGCCTTGCAGATGCTGTGGGCCTTCTCCGAGAATCTACATATCAAATATTAATAATTTACATACAATCCCAACAAAAAACAACATTCAACATCTTTATGAACAACCTGGGTCAGAGTCAAAAACATATTTTTGAATCACTCTGTTTCTATTCAAAAACATGTTTATGAAACAACCTAAACTAGTAGTATACGAATGACATCCTAAATCAAATTCATAAACATGTTTTTGAATCACACTGTTTCCATTGAAAAACATGTTTATGAATCAACCAAAAACAGCAGTATACTTATGGATCACATTCAACATCATCTTTATGAACCACACTATTTCTGATTCAAAGACATGTTTTTGAAACACTATTTCTATTCGAAAAACATGTTTATGATCCACATAAAACAATTGTATGTGCATCACATTCAACATCTAAAGCCGATTCAAAAACATGTTTTTGAATCATACTATTTCTATTCAAATACATGTTTATGAACCTCGAATTCAAACAGCGAGAATAATGAACAGCTCGACATTACGATTGGGAGAAAAATAAATTGATAATACTTGTTTAAGATTCAAAATAATTCATCCAAAAGTTCATGAGATTTCATCTTTGAAACATATTACAGAAATTTAAACTAACAAATTGCCACAAAATTCACATAAAATCAAAAAATTACATAAAACCCTATAACCATGAAAGGAATGAAAATACTTACAAACTTGTTGTATTGGCTCCATAGTTCATGGGCTTTGAGTATTTCGAAGATTGAAGTTCGATCTTCTTGAGTATGCTTCGATTTTGGCTCTTGTTCTTCTTCTTGATAGTCTTGTTTGCGTTCCAGATTCAAGAGTGAATAGAGAGGAGAGACCGATTTTTTTATGTTTGGATATCTATCTATTATTTTGTTTTAAATTCAAGTAAATGCTAGATTTTATTTTTTTTTAACTTAAAGGATATAATTGTCTTTTTGTGTGGTGTGTAAAGCAAAAATAAAAAAAAATAAAAAACTATTTTTGTAGTGTGAAAAGTAAATGTGGTGTGTAAAGTAAAACTAGTGGGGCATTTAGAAACACCCATCGTATAAAAGAAAACTGATTTTGGGCCAACTTCTACTCATATCCAATTTCTGTGAAATTCTTTTTTCTTTTCAGTTTTATTATATCAAGTTCCGACTTCTGATCATTCTTTAAGATAACAGATGGGAAAATCATTCAATCCTACAGCTACATTTTCCGACCAGTACAAGAAATCACACACATACACAAAAATTTGAAAGAAATCTAGAAAAAACACCACATAATTCTCCATGGCAGAATTGTTGATTTCTGCAAATCATTTTGCTATAAGTCAATGTACATTTGCTAAATACAAATGTTAATTTGATATAAACCAAAAATACTCGTATAACAAAAACATATAGTACTAATCTGCTATTAATTTATAACTAATTAGCTAATTATACCTTTTTAATTTGCTAAATACACCAAATCAGTCTAATCATATAGACAAAAATTTTTATGAGACCGTCTAACGAATTCCCTTACGTTAGACGAGTCAAAACCCGCCCCACTGTTTTTTTATTTCTTTCTTCTCCTTATTTTTTTCCATTTCCTTGTTTTTCTTTTTTCTTCTTTTTTTTTTCTCCTTTTCTGTTGGCGGACTCTCTCTTCTTTCTTCCCTTTTTATTTCTTTTTTCTCCTTTTTTTTCCATTTCCTTTGTTTTCATTTTTCTTTTCTTTTTTCTTCTTTCTTCTTCATTTTTTTTCTTTCTTTCATCTCTTTTTTTTTTCTTTTTTTTAATAATTATAATATAATCTTCTCAGGATATAAATTTATTATATATATATATATATATTCCTTGCGGTTGACTAATTATTGATCCAAAAAAAGAAGTATCATTAATTATAAGGTAAAGTATCATTAACTATGAGTGGAGTATATCATTAACCAAAGTATCATTATTTATGAGGTGAAGTATTATTAACTCGCATATGGGTATCATTATTTATGGGGTGAAGTGGAGTCTCATTACTATGGAAAAAAAGTATCATTAATTGCAGAAGAAAGTATCACTAATTAGAAAGAAAAGTATCACTAATTGTAGAAGAAAGTATCACTAATTAGAAAGAAAAGTATCACTAATTGCAGAAGAAAGTATCACTAATTAGAAGAAAAGTATCACTAGTTGCAGAAGAAAGTATCACTAATTAGAAGAAAAGTAACACTACTTACAGAAGAAAGTATCACTAATTAGAAAGAAAAGTATCACTAATTGTAGAATAAAGTATCTCTAATTAGAATAAAAGTATCACTAATTGCAGAAGAAAGAATCACTAATTATAAGAAAAGTATCACTAATTGCAGAAGAAAGTATTACTAATTAGAAAGAAAAGTATCACTAATTGCAGAATAAAGTATCACTAATTAGAATAAAAGTATCACTAATTAGAAGAAAAATATCACTAATTGCAGAAGAAAGTATCACTAATTAGAAAGAAAAATATCACTAATTAGAAGAAAACTATCACTAATTGCAGAAGAAAGTATCACCAATTAGAAAGAAAAGTATCACTAATTAGAAAGAAACGTATCACTAATTGCAGAAGAAAGTATCACTATTAGTGATGCTTCATTTTTTATTACTAGTGATACTTACTTCATAATTAATGATACTTCTTTGTTGTTAATTTAATAATTAATGCTTAATCATCGGTAATTTTTCATTTTAATGAAAATATAACTTTTATTTAGTGAAGTATCATTAACAATGATATGAAGTATCATTAATTATGGATAAAGTATTATTAATAAAATCATTGCAAAAAAAAAAAAAACAACTTCTAACTCTTCGTAGTGAAGCGTGAATTGGAGTCGAAAAAAAAATAGCATTGCTGTAAAAAAAATGTACATGTGTTGATGATTGGGAATTAAAGCTCACGCTTTCCGCTCCCAAATATAAAAATCGCCACCTCGACTCTTTCCTCCTAATTAGTGTCACCTAGCTACCTTTTTTTTTTTTATCATCAATCCTTTTGTCTTGTAATATTAATTACCATATATTAAATAATTAATCTAATGTTAATTTTATTACTGTAGTGTACCACGAGCTGAGGACTAATTTTGTATTTGCCTTCTCATTTAATTTAATTTCCTATCTATAGAGTGTATTTATTAGAGAGATGGTGGGGGTAGGGTGGGGGTAGGGGTGGGCAGAAAAAGTGACGAGAAAAGAAAAAAAAAAAGAAGGAAAAAAAGAAGAAGAAAAAGTTAGATGTAAAAAAAAATTAAAAATTGAATATCAAATAAAAGAGGGGAGGGGGACCATTAAAAAAAATCAAAAAGAAAAAGGAAAATGAGGGGGCCACTTTGTGGGTCATATAATATCCGTCTAACGTAAGGAGATCCGTTAGATGGTCTCACACAAGTCTCCCCCAATCATATATTCATAATTTGCTATAAACTAAATATAAATCTGCTATAAACAAATCGAATTTGCTATAAATAACAAATACCCATAAAACCACATCATATCAAATTAATCTGCTAAACACATATTACTAACTTGCTAAAAATATCAATACAAATCAAATCAAAACCAATAAATAAAACAATGAAACAATAACCAATACCGATCAAATTTGCTACTCATATACACTTAATTTGCTAAAACTCAAACCAAATCAGATCTAAACCAATAAACATATCGATTAATCAATAACCAAAAACCTTAAATTTTGCTAAATTGCTAATATTAAAAAACCAGTCTAATCATATATTCATAATTTGCTATAAACTAAATGTAAATCTGCTATAAACAAATCCAATTTGCTATAAATAACAAATACACATAAAACCACATCATATCAAGTTAATCTGCTAAACACATATTACTAACTTGCTAATCAAAACTTACTAATTTGCTAAATATATCAATACAAATCAAATCAAAACTAATAAATAAAACGATGAAACAATAATCAATACCGATCAAATTTGCTACTTATATCCACTTAATTTGCTAAAACTCAAATCAAATCAAATCTAAACCAACAAACATATCGATTAATCAATAACCAAAAACCTTAAATTTTGCTAAATTCAAGAATTAGAGGATCATTTTTTTATGCAATAAAAAATCGAGACATTCATGATTAATATATATGATTTGAATTTTACAAGTAGCATCCGAATTCCAACAGAAAAATCAAACCAACATGTGTAAAAATGAGCACAGAATCTGGCAAGGCTCTGAAAGAATTAGCCGCAGCAATAAGAAACATGACATTTACATCATCAGCTGTTGAGATCCATTTACACAACTCCAAAGCTGCAGCAGATGAACTCAAAAACATAATGGAAAACTCCCCATTGCCCACTAAAGCAGACCTCAAGGAAATCGTGCCAATCCTTGTGATTGCATCAGTACTCATCGACATCATTAAATTCGTCGAAAAAATCTCCATTTCTGTTAATGAACTTTCTAAGAAAGCGGGATTTAAAGAACTCAAGTCGACAGCCATTACGAATGACAAGCAACTGCTCCACCGTGGGACCGTGAAGCCTGTAGATGATGGAGTTGTCATAGACATTGTGAAACCCATAGATGATCAACTAGTTGTAGATATCGTCGAGATTAAGATGAAGAATCCGATTGGGTCGCGTTCGGGTGACTCCTCCTTTGGTCGACGGCGTCTGGGCAGGGTCCGACCGTCGATGCGCGAGCGGCGACGGCGAGCGGGTGAAGACGGGCGACGATTCACTATATTTTGCTATTAATGAATATATCTGATTTGGGTTTCTAGGGTTTTTGTCAAAAACTATAATACTCATTTTTTTTCTATTAATGAATCCCATTATATTGTAAAATTAATCCCACTTCCTAGATATGTGGGACGTGATAAAATGATGATTTGGGTTTCTCAATAATACCCTTATTATGTTTGAAATTTTGGTAAAAAATTATCATTTTGCAATTTGACTCCTAAAATCTAAAATCAATCTTATCCATTCAAATTATAGAGATCTATGGATGTAAATGGTTCCTAGTTCCTACATAGAGGTATGGTTCTCATTTTAACCCAAATCCCCCCGTGAGAACCTAGGAACCAAACATATTAGCAAATTATTAGTCACATATTAGCAGTGTGTATAATCGCTAACATGTTAGCAATATGTTGCTAATATTATGATCTCGTCAAGTTAGCAAAATGAGTTTACCTCATGTTAGCAACATAATCTCTTGGTGTTAGCAATATAAATCTCGCATGTTAGATTGGTGCCTAGATTCTCACGGGGGGATTGGTTCCTATTTGAACCCATCCCTATATATATATATATATATATATATATATATATATATATATATATATATATATATATATATATATATATATATATATATTAGTTAACACATGTTTCATTAATCAGTATGGTAATTTAGGGGAATTCTGTGCTACCTTGGTGGTGCCCAAGTGACATAATAGATCTAATGTGAACATTAGATCTATTATGTCACTTGGGCACTATTTGCAAGGGTAGCATAGACAGGCCTGTAATTTGGTAAGTTGGTCAATACAAAGATTAAGTATATATTTATGGCCGGCCTATTTGGTTTGACTCATGGATAAATAAGATTGATTGATGGGGTAGGATAGCACTGTTCATGAATTAATAATCTTATGTTTAGATTGTTTGATTACAATTTTAATAATTTAGAATAAATAATTAATATTATATTTAGATCGAAGGGTTTGCACTAAAATATAGTAATATACATAAATTGCCTTCCACAATTATTTTTATTAAAATTATAAGTAATGATTTTAAAAAAAAGTAATAATTTAAAAAATATAATTATTTATATTTCCATTACTGCATCAGATTATAAGTGGATTGGACTCGTGGAGAGAAAATTTAAGTCATATATCTCCATTCCATAACTACATATTATGGATGGAGAGAAGATTTTCGGAAAATGCTTAAAAAATTTCAAATGAAGAGCAATCGAGTGAAATGATTGAGGTTTCACAACAAGCAATCATGCATCCTCACAAGTCACCACAACGGCAAACGGTGGTCACTACAAGAAAATACCGAAATAGAAACGGAAATATCTGTCTCTAAATTTATTTTTTCCGTCTCTAATTCAGGTTAGTGACGGAATTGAGACGGAAAAATTCTGTCTCTAATATCATGGTCGCTAAATATTTAGAGACGGAATAATTCGTCGCTCTCCTCAGTCGCCTTGTTTAGTCGCCATTATTTAGAGACCGAATTTACCGTCTCTATTCCGTTTCTAACTTTTGAGACGGAAAATTCGATCACTAAGTTAACTAACTATCGACACTTGTGCCCGATACAAAAACTAATAAAGAAAAAAACTTTGAGCCTCTTGTATTTTCAAATGTATAATTTTTTTTTGGGATAATTATTTTCCAATTTTGTACCTGCAAATTAATAAATTATTTTTATTATATATTCAATTATTTTTCAAATGATTTATTTACGTCTTAAATTGGTTCTAATATATTAGTTTTCTACACATAAAGAAATCATATTAAATAATATTCTAAATGTTAATAGAATTACTAATCGGGACCGCTCCACTTCCCGATAACTCACTGTTTAAATTTTGGGGAAAAAAAATTAAAAAAGAAAATGCAACTGTACATTTAATTCAGTAGGTAAGTGTAACGCCCCAAACTACTCCATTTGGCCACGTCACTTAACATACAATTTACTTACTCATTTTTGTGTGCTTAATTTAAATTGAGCGGAAGCTAAGGTCAAATTTCATTATGAGGAATGACATCATAATTCCCAATACAAATTTTTCACAATTATAACATGCAACCTATTGAATCTATATTATCACACTACATAGTATTTAATGGAAGCATTGCATAAGCCCATCCACACAATCATACAATCATCTAACCTAACGGGCTCATAGGTTTTACACAACCCGCCCGTCTAGCACCCTAGATTAACATACATAACATAGAGGTTTACTGACATATACTCAAACATCATAAGCTCCTAGGTCGAACGACCCGCCTTTAAATGTATCCATAATATATCAAATTAACATAGCATATCTACAAAGATCGGGCTATTCCCATCCCCAATGATCATTGATCATAGATACAAAGTAGAGTGATTAATGAAATAATAATATGAGTAATTCAAAAGAAGAGCATGCAAAAATAAACACAAGCTTGTGGGGGTTCTCTTGTGTTCACAACGCTCCTACTCAGACCTCAATTCCTCAACCTAAAATTTATTAAATGATGGGGTGAGTATTTAACAACATACTCAGTGGGGAACACTGCAAACGGTTATAGCTAATTGCACAAGTGAAAATATAACATATGGATACTTCTTTACTTTGTGGAGACTAGCCTCAACCCCGTAGGGCCCAAACATCATGATGCCCCTGTTAATGAACGTCTTTATCCTTGTAGGGATGCCTGCAGGCTTATTATCCCTCAGGGAGGACATTAACAAGTCTATATCGATCCCGAAGGACCTCTTTATCGATCCCGAAGGACCTCTGTATTGCCCCGAAGGGTCTCATTCTTATAACCGGTCCGAAGACCCTTCATACTTATACAATCAAAGCACAATAATAACTATAACTTTACACATGTTTACAGTTTAGAGTAACCCCACCTTATGAGACGCTTTCAAAATCCTTCCAACCTTGAAATACTCATTTGCCATGCCCAAGTTGTCCACCTCGAACCCCAATACGTCGCCTAGCACCTTCAAATCCCCTTTTTCATTTTAGATGTCGAGTTATACAATTATTTCATAATTTGACCAAACACACTATATGCATTGCTTTAAGGTTTTCATACATATCCACATACACAACCATAGATATACGAGCTCATATTATGATTTTGGACTCAAAATACACATTGAAACTCTTTGAGACATTTAATCGAACACGTTACGTGCACCTCTTTAAACCACAAGAATATGACTCAATTTAAATCCTTTGAACTCATAATTTCCAATACATGAACCTCTATCCTAGGGCTCTAACATACATTAAAATCAACTTCATACAACCATCACAATACCTCCAACCAAACACCAAGATATTAAGGGGAAATTAGGGCAAAAATCCAAACCCTAGAAATAATAAACCATAGAAATCTCAATTTAACAACACATATAGCTTCAAGGATGTAAATAAACCATATATTCAAGATATCAAGGCAAGGGGATCAATAAAATTGAAAACCCTAAATTTTGGGCATAAACCCTAGATTCAAATCAACATGGAAATGGTGTCTAATCACCAAGAAGAAGAGGGTATAGAGTTACCTTGGTTGATGGATGATGATGAGAGGATCCACTCCAAAACTTGAAGAATTTCTTGAGAGGATTGGGATGAAAAATTAACCAAGAGAAGAAAGAAATGAGGGTGAAAGGGTTAAGTGTGGTATCTAAAGAATGGAATTTTTCAAAGCGAGGCGCGACCTAGGGGGTCTCGTTTAGGGGTCGTGTTCGGCTAACACAGGGAGGCGTGACTTAAAGAGGTCGCGTCCAAGGGTCGCGTTTGTAACAACCTGAATTTTCAGAATATAATTAAGTAATTCCTAATTTTAATTAGGAAATATTAAAAGGAATTTTGAGCATAATTAAGATGTTTCGGTTCTAAGCCGCGATTTTAGGATTTATTTTTCGTAAGATCGTCTTTTTGAGATTTTGATCCGAGCTCAGTTATAGCCGATTTTGGTCATGTATGAAAGGTGTTGACCCAAGGAGCATGCCGGTGCTTTCGGATTTTGAATCGGAAGTCGTTTGAGTTCCCGGTGATTTAAAACGCGTTTAAAGAAGTTATGAATAGTATTTTTCCGTAGGAGCGCGTTCGTTAGAAATTTGTGAAATCTTGTGTGTTGACCCGAGCTTTGTTCTTTAAAGTCTATCTTATAGGAAATTTCTCAAGGAATCCGTTGGCGTTCCCGGATTTTCATTCTGAGGTCAATCGAGCGCTCGAGAATTTTATTTGTCCCTTGTGTGGAATAGTAACTTTATTTTTGAAAAGAGGATCTTTTCTCGTTTCCTTTAAGATGACTCGTTCTTTATCCCGAGTCAAGTTGGTTCAATAGTACTCAAGCCAACGAACCTCCCGGTATTTTTGGATTTCGTGTCTGAGGTCATTTGGACCTCGACATCGAATAAAACGCCTTTTAACCGAGCACGATGTTTTTAAAGTAGTGTTGTTGCACTGAAGAAGCTTCTCAGAGAAGCTTGGATTTCCCCTATAAATAGAGGAGCCCCCCCTCCATTCCCATTTTCTCATTTCTCACTTCTTTCACCTCCATTTCTAAAGTCGAGCGAGGAGCGCTCTTCGTGAGCGCACCTCCGAGACGAGTAGTTTTTGTTCGGCGAGTCGAGCGCGGAGGAGCGGAGGAGGAGTTGTCGCCGCTAGAATTCACCCAGGTGGCACAGTCGCGGAGGTTCCCGCGGTCGCGGGGATGCCCTCTCGGCACGGAGATGCGCGAGCACGGGGATTCCGCGGGCGCGGGGCTGCGGCGGCAGTTCCGGCACGTTTTCGTGCGGAGGTCATAACTTTCGCCTCGGTTGGATTTACGAGGCCTATGAGTACTCAAATCGAAGCTCTTTCGATGGTCTACGAGGTAGCAGTGTCCGATCATCCGGAATCTCGATCGTTCGAATCGTATTTTCCGTCCCCTTTTGTAGTAATTTTAGATGCCTTAATCTTTTAAATTCTCGCATTTTAAGTTATAGCTAAGGGTCAAGGGTTTAAATATCATTTCAATGTCTTATTAGGAGCTTGAATAAGGATTCAAGTCATTGATCGACTTTTGTAAAGATGAGGTGAACCCCGAGGAGGCCCGAGGAAGGATTTTCAGCTCGTTGCTTCGTCTACGTGCTTGTTATCGACGTGCTCGTCATCGAGGTGGGTGGTTCTAAACCAAGTATAAGGTTTGAGCTATTAAGCTCTAGAAGCATGTTAAGGCAAGGGAAATATCCAATTAAAATATTTTATATTCTGCATGTTTAGTCTCTGTACAAGGAAAGGAAATGAATAAAGGAAGTTATATGCGTGATTATGTTGAATTGTTATTTGAGTTAGATAAAGTAAATGAAGTTAGTATAAGTTAAGTGAGCTCTCAAGTATGTTTAGATATGCTAGAATTGTTTATATACAATTTATGCTAGCATGAGGTGTTTAGAATTGCTTTATTTGCAATCGATGTTTATCCGCGTTCATTTCCTCGTATTTGAATGTTTATGCTTTGTTAAAGCTCGTATAGTTAAGGATTAAGGATTGCCTTGTTAGTGTAGCGTTAAATCCCTTGTAGGCCGAGATCATGCTCAATTAAGAATTAGCTTTAGATGATTGCTCTAGGCTTGGTATTGCGAGCTAAGTCAAGTAAGTAAGGAAGGTTAAGGTTGAGGTTAAGGTTAAGAAAGGAGGAATTTAAGGAAAGATATAGTTTCTGTTGTAAGCAGGTTATCGAGCTCAAAGAACAGTTTATTTGCATTATCATGCCGTGACCTTCGTGTCACTAATGTTGAACATTTGAAAGTAAAGGAAGTCACTGCTAGGTAATCCCCTCGCATACTCAGAGGATATTTGAGGTATTTCCTCTCTCATCCTAAGGCATAAGGGTGCAGTAGACAGCAGGTTTGAGCCAGGAAAGGCGCCAGAAAAAGAAGTAAAAGGTTTTGCGGGTATGGAGAGGGCTTTTGCGTTTTGCTCTCCATATACCGCCAGTTATTAATTGGATATTCCACAGTTTATTAAAGAGTTTTCTCATAAAACCCCACTGAGTACATTAGTGCTCACCCTCCCTCTTTTTCAAATGTTTTCAGGTTGAGATGCTGAGGCCGGTGATGTGTTACCGGTGGGGTTGTCTGAATTGTCTGAGGTTTCAAGTTTGTTGCTCTGTATGGTTACATGTTTTCTTCCGCTAAGTTTCTGCTAAGTACTCTGATGTTAGTATATAGTCTTGATATGTGTAACTAGATTCTTGATAGTAGCGTGTTTTAAATACTATGAATCCTAGTTATCAATAAAGTCTTTGAAGCATGTTCTTTGATATATCAGTTGTTCCTTTAATGATTCCGAGTTATTTGAATACTCATACCTATTGAGCATTCTGGTATCTATTCATCTTCAGTTGACTTGTGAATAAGTCTTTCATGCTTGTTATTATTGTTCGCCTACGAAGAGGCTTTTCCTTTCAAGCATGATTCTATTCGTTCAAGTTAAGTTTTGAGTTAGTTTCTTGTTTGGTCCTATGAATGGGACAGTATGATTTATTTGATTCCGACCTTTTTATGGGTCTTAGCCATTGTGGCTTTTGAGGAAGTCTTGTTTAGTTATAAAGTCAAATTCCTATATGTTTGTCTTTGGATTCTGTTTAAATTTCGGTTGGCCTATGATTTGGCATTTCTTTGACTCGATTGAACCCTTTGACCCCTTTGATTCGTTAAAGATGATAGTCCTTCCAAGTCATGAAGTTAAGTTGCCTAAGTTTGTGAGACGCTAACTTAGTTTAATTCTAAAAATACCCCCCCTGGATTTCCGATTAATCTACCTATTTTCTTCGGCTTTTACGCCCAACAACCCCGTCCCCATCAAAATGACCATCTAAGGGACCGGGCTGTTACAGCGTTTCATCTGAAGAAAAATGGTTCCCTGAAGCCGTTGACACGCGACTCAAATGTCGCGTTTTTGGCTCGTGTTCCAGAGCTACTCAGCACGCGACTTGGAGGGGTCGCGTTTCACGGTCGCGTTTCGGCTTCACTACGAGACGCGACTCGGGGAACTCACGCTTGAGCGTCGCGCTTCAAGCTCGATTTATTATTTTCGAATACAGTCCGACTCCCTGACATTTCCAACTCTATTTAACTTTCTAATTTAACATAACTTAGATTTTCAAAACACATTTAATACTTACCAAAAAAGCAGGGGGTGTTGCCCCTAGCCCCCATCAGGGCACTTCGCCCCCTGAACCCCTGACTCGCTGACCGGGCAGCGAGATCCCTGATCAACTCAGCGTTAGAGTGTTCAAGGTATGGCAAAAGAATTGAATTTAAATGTAATCACATTCATCATCATATAACTCGACATTTTGGCAATAAAAATTCAAACTGTATTATACACTCAGTATATTATCACCGTGCTATGACGTATCGGCTCGAGTGGGACAACCTGCACTAAAACAACGGCATAATATACGAACATATCATCAATTAATATTCAAACAATATTAATTTAAAATCATTTACCAAAATTATAATTCATAATTTAGCTAAAGGGTCGGGGTATCACAGTAAGTGATACAAAAACTGAAAGGGAATAAATTTACGATGATTTCGGATTTCCAAACGGTGCTGAGCGTATTTTGCTTCTTTTTTTTCTATGGCAAATACTTACATGCACAAGGTGCATATAAGGCTTATTTCAGACGAGTGGGTCAAATTCACGGGTAAATCCGCTTTGACCCGGGTCAACTCGGAAAAAAACTCGGTAAAATCAGTATCAACAGTAACATTAAAAGGTATCACTCAAAATTTGAAAAGTATCACCTGTATCATTAAATAGTAAGGGGTCTGCCACTTATTTTAAAGGTTTTTTGGGGGTGTTTTTAGAGGTTTATTTTGTGTGTTTTAGGTATCAACAGTAACATTAAAAAATATCACTCAAAATTCGAAAAGTATCACCTGTATCATTAAATAGTAAGAGGTCTGCCAATTATTTTAAAGATTTTTTGGGGGTATTTTTAGAGGTTTATTTTGTGTGTTTCAGGGTTTTTTAGGGGTTTATTTTGTATTTTTGGGGGGGTTTTTTAGGGTTTTTTATTGTGTTTTTTAGGGTTTTGGGGGGGTTTTTTAGGGTTATTGGGGGGTGTTTTTAGGGTTTTATTTTG
This sequence comes from Perilla frutescens, assembly GCA_026008535.1. Taxonomy (NCBI): domain Eukaryota; kingdom Viridiplantae; phylum Streptophyta; class Magnoliopsida; order Lamiales; family Lamiaceae; genus Perilla; species Perilla frutescens. The sequence goes on from BRKX01000005.1 coordinate 19,451,976, forward strand.
TGTTTTTTTAGAATTTATTAATTTTATTTTAGGGTATAAATTTATATTTGTTTCAAACAAATTATATCAATTCGATTTAATTTTAGGGTTCACTAATTTTATTTTATAGTATAAATTTTGTTCGGAAAAATTAAAAAAAAAACAAAGAAAATCGAAAAAAAATAAAAAAATTGCCAGAAAAAAAAGACGGGCGCGTGGGCGCCACGCGCCGTCTGATACTTGGTGCACATAAGAACCTTGTGCACGCAAGAATTTCTCTTTTTTCTATTTATGTTGGACACTTGGCAGCAGATTAGAACAAAGTGCATTTGCACTAAATTCTCGATATACTCTTCCATGGGAAAATCGATCTTACGTTCAGCGCATGAAGCGCCTCGCACGGATGGCCGCCACGTGGGGCTTTTCTCCGATACCCGAACCTAGGTCTCCGAAGTTGATTCCGAACCTAAATTTTTCCAAGCCTGAACCTGTGTGAACAGTGCATCGCGTTTTCCAATAAAACTTTAGGTCATTCAAAATTAAATGTGCGCAGTGTTCTCGGCTTCGCCTGGCGCTGTACTTCGGTCAGTGACTTTATCGGAGATTAGTTTCACAATCTAATTGTTCGAGATTTTCGGGAAAAAAAGAAGTCAAGGTAAATACGCTATTTTTTCATTTGAACCATCATTCATGATGTGTGGATGTAAAACAGTTTTGTTCATTGTTGCGTTTTTCCCCATGAGAACTGGGTTTTAGGGTGTGTGATTTGACTAAATAAAGGTTGTATTAGTAAGGTTTTTATTTAGAAATAAGTGTATTTGTGATGAAGTTTTTTTATTTAATACTTTGAAACGCTGCTTCTGAAGCAAGTTGTTGAACTTTCCATTCCAACTCGAGTCTTCATTGTAGAAACTAAGTAGTGAATTTTTCAGCCGGCCATGGTTTCAGACTCAAATGATAGTGCAGGTATTCTTCATTGAGATCACAATGCTTGTTCGCAGTCACTCCAGAGCCTACTTTGATCCTATTACTCATTCTTTTCTCTTGCCATGTCTTTTCTGTGTTGAGTTTTTAGTGGCTTGAAGATTTGATTATAGTTATGCTTTGCTTATTGTCGCAGCTCTTAATATGTGTTGTTGTCTTAGGTATTGTTCCGAAGGTAAACATTGATCGGGTTGTTCCCTGCGAACAACCCCCTCTGTCATCCAAATCCTCAAGGAGGAAGCTATCATTCACTGAACATACAGATGGGCGGCGGGTTGGAGCAGACACTGTTGGATGCAGCCATTTTCAGAATCCCGAGAAGTGCCCTGCCATTGAACTCCCCAAGCACATTTATAGACGTGCAAAGAAATGTCTGAAGGTCCTTGACCTATCCGATGATGTAAGTGAGACACCCCCCTTTGTGTTGCCGAAGGATGATTTGGTGTGGCTGCGCCATCGACGCAACACTCACTTTCAACCCGGTTTTCTGTAGCGGTTTTCTCTGAGAAGGGCCTCAGTGCACGGCCAGGAGCAAAAAGGACAAAGCCATAGAAATGATTTATAGGGGTAGGGCGAGAACAATGTTTGTTTTCGTACGTTATTCTTTCCATCCATACATGTTAATTTATATGTATTTTTGTTAATATCCATTATTTCTTTGTTAATGTAGGTGCCGGTGACGTCCATGGAGTTCCTAATGCCACGTTTGAAGCTACTGGAGACCAAGGTATCTATTTGCTGACTCAGTTGAGGCCTACTCACCGTCCCTCCTCCCCCAGTGTACGAGGGTCTTCATCCTTCTTTTGAACCACTATGAAGAAGGAGGATGATTTTGAGGATGAATTAGAATTCCTTGACCGGTACAACTCTCCCGAGCCTGCCCTATGGTAAGCTGATCAGCCATATATATGTATTTATATATGTGTAGGTAATTTTTTTTGTGTGTGCTGGACCTGTATACACAATTAGATCATACCTTCATCACGAATCTATGGCCTGATTCAAATATTTTCTCGTGTTGGATTAGATTGTGCTCGAATCCTCTGTTGGGTAAGCGCTGTAACCCCACAATCTGTCATAATGCAATCTGCCCTGAATTTTTCAATTGACATGCGTAACCCCCGTGAGGTCATGCATGCAGGATGCATTCTGGCACATGAGATACGAAGACTGTCGTGATGCGTTGAGGCCTCACATTCTAGGCTAGAAGCTTAGCCAAGGTTCCCTTCCATGGGTGCTTGCTAACCGCATATTTGGCATTGGAACAGTTAGACATAACAACTGGATCCTCTATGAGATTGCCAAGGTTGAGCAGGTGATTCAAGTGTACAATCCTAGGTCCCTCGAATACAACCCTTACGAAGTTGATGCGATCCCCACCGGCACGATGACGACGATTGCGTTGTTTTCCCAGGAGTATCAGGTTACACGAACAAAGAGGGATGAAATATCCAAACCCTAGCTTCACAACGATGTTGAACCATGAAATAGTTGAAGGACGTGACTCGCGATCAGTTGGAAACACGAACTTGAATTGATTGAAGACGCCACAAATGAGGATGTGAATCCGCTTGATAAGTCGATTGAATCTCACATTGTGTTGTGAAACTCGGATAATTCTCTCAGAGAGAAAAGTGAACACTCACAATTTAATTAATATCAAAGTTGTCAAAAATCCCCAAATAATGATAGAACAAGGTCTTATATAGTTGGTCCAAAACAACTAAGCCCTAAAATAAAATCCCACACACAAAAGGAAACAAAACATGAAGAAAATCAAATTTCCAGAACTCACTCAGAATGGCGCGACACGGGGTCAATCGCGCCCCGAGTCGCGCTGTAGCTCGTGCCTACTCCTCTGCAGAAAATGTCGCGGGCGCGACCAGCTCACTCACGCCTCCAGTCGCTCTGTAGCTCGCGCTCGGAACAAGGCCAAACAGGCCGCGGGCGCGAATGGCTCCACTCGCGCGTCAACTCGCTCTGTAGGTCGCGCTCTATGGCATGACCGGTTGCTCGCGTCCTGGCTCGGGCTGTGACTCGCGCCAGCCTGCTCCGCGGCTTGAGATCAATGTCTTCCACTTGAGCTCGGGTTCTTCTCCCTCCATGGGTCGCTTGGTCGACTCTTGGCTCCAAACCTCTTGTATGAATCCATTGAGGTTTTCCTTGAATCTCTTAGCCCTTGCTCGCATCATGGGTCCTTCCGGGACTTTGATTGGGTCGGGCGTCTCCTCAGCTCGGGTCGTATCATCCCCCTCCTCTTGAAAAGGATTTGTCCTTAAATCCAGCTGGTCACCTACATCAAAAGGATTTAAGTCAGCAACATTAAATGAAGAACTAACTTTATACTCACCTGGCAAGTCCAACTTGTATGCATTATCGCTGATGCGCTCCACAACTTGGAATGGGCCGTCCCCTCTAGGAAGCAACTTAGACCGTTTTTGAGCCGGAAATCTCTTCTTTCGCATGTGTAACCAAACCCAATCACCGGGTTCGAATACGACTTTTCTTCACCCCTTGTTGGCCTTCTCAGCATACTGCTCAGTTCGTCTCTCAATGTTTGCTCTAGCTTTTTCATGAATCTGTCTCACAAAATCAGCTTTTTTTTTCCCATCTAGGTTAGTATATTCATGCACAGGCAAAGGAATTAAATCCAATGGAGTTAAAGAATTAAATCCATATGCAACTTCAAATGGTGAAAACTGAGATGCAGAATGCACAGACCTATTATATGCAAATTCAACATGCGGCAAACATTCTTCCCAAGTTTTGATGTTCTTTTTAATTAGAGCCCTTAACAAAGTGGATAAAGTCATATTTGCTACTTCCGTTTGACCATCAGTTTGTGGATGACAAGTAGTAGAAAACAAGAGTTTAGTTCCTAACTTACACCACAAAGTCTTCCAGAAATAACTCAAGAACTTAGCATCTCTATCAGAAACAATAGTCTTAGGCATACCATGTAGACGCACAACTTCCTTAAAGAATAAATCAGCAATGTAGGAAGCATCATTTGTTTTAGAACATGCTATGAAATGTGCCATCTTAGAGAATCGATCTACAACCACAAAAATAGAATCATGACCACGTTTACTCCTAGGCAATCCTAACACAAAATCCATAGATATATCTATCCAAGGTGATGTAGGAATAGGCAAAGGCATATATAAACCATGTGGTTGGACTCTAGACTTGGCTTGTCTACATGTAACACACTTAGCACATAAATGTTCCACATCACGTTTCATATGAGGCCAGAAGAAATGCTCATTCAAAATAGCTAAAGTCTTAGCTACCCCAAAATGCCCCATCAAACCACCACTATGTGACTCCAACAACAAAAGCTCACGCATGGAACAATTAGGCACACATAACCTATTTTCTCTAAACAAAAATCCATCATGCCTATAAAACTTCCCATCTCCAGATTCTTCACATGCAACATATACATCCTTAAAATCATCATCATCTATGTACATGTTCTTAATGCACTCAAAACCAAGCAACTTAGCATCTAAAGTGGATAATAAAGCGTACCTCCTCGATAGTGCGTCAGCTACTACATTCTCCTTCCCTTGCTTATATTTGATGACGTATGGAAACGTCTCAACAAACTCCATCCAATGGGCATGTCTTTTATTCAACTTGTGTTGCCCCTTCAAATGCTTCAATGATTCATGGTCGGTATGGATCACAAACTCTTTGGGCCACAAATAGTGTTGCCACATTTGCAACACCCGCACTAGTGCATACAACTCCTTGTCATATGTCGGGTAGTTTGTAGTGGCGCCGCCAAGCTTCTCACTGAAATAGGCAATGCGCCGAATCTCTTGCATCAACACTGCACCAATTCCAACACCAGAAGCATCACATTCTATCTCAAAAGTTTTAGAAAAGTTTGGAAGAGAAGTACCGGTGGGTGTGTCAATTTCTCCTTAAGCGTCTGAAATGCTTTTTCTTGCGCTTCTCCCCACTGGAATTCCACATTCTTCTTGATCACTTCAGTCATGGGTGCTGCAATACTACTGAAGTGTGGAACAAAATGCCGATAGAAGCTCGCAAGCCAATGAAAGCTTCGAACCTCTCCCACGCTTGTTGGCGTCGGCCATTCTTGGATGACACGAACCTTCTCTTCGTCCACCTGTACCCCATCTGCACTAACAACAAAACCAAGAAACAAAACCTTATCCGTGCAAAAGGTGCATTTCTTTAGGTTAGCATACAACTGTTCTTTCCTCAAAGCTTGCAAAACAAATTTCAAATGCTCTACATGGTCCTCCTCACTCTTACTATAAATCAATATGTCATCAAAATAAACCACAACAAATCTACCTATAAAAGCACGTAAAACATGGTTTATAAGACGCATAAATGTACTAGGAGCATTTGTCAAGCCAAACGGCATAAATAACCATTCATACAATCTTAATTTTGTAATGAATGTCGTTTTCCACTCATCCCCTTTCTTGATGCGAATTTGATGGTACCCACTTCTTAAGTCTATCTTAGAAAATATGCGTGCACCATGTAATTCGTCTAATATGTCATCTAAACGGAGAATGGGATGTCGATACTTTACCGTAATGTTGTTGACGACTCGGCAGTCGACACATATCCGTAGGGATGAATCCTTCTTTGGTACGAGCAAAACTGGACTCGCACATGGACTCAAACTCTCCCTCACTTGTCCTTTCTCCAACAGCTCTTGTATTTGACGTTCTAGCTCTTTTATCTCCTCGGGGTTGCTCCGATAGGCCGTTCGGTTTGGCAATGTGGCACCGGGCACAAAGTCAATTTGATGCTCGATTCCTCTAATTGGTGGCAAACCCGGTGGCATCTCTTCGGGAAACACATCCTTGAATTCCTGCAAAAGAGATACAATAGAACTAGGCAAAGATGGGTTAAATTGGTTAGTACTCACTAAGACATCTCTGCGGATCATCAAGTACATTAGCTTCTCATTTTGCACAGCCCATTTGACATCGCTAGTTGTGGCAAAATAAGCGTGTTGGATCACCTCCTTTCCAACGTTGGCTTCCCTTCCTTTCTTTCTCATAGTATCGGCCTCCTCTTGTAGCTTCACTTGGTCCTCATACACTTGGGATGGTGTTAGAGGAGCTAGTGTCACCGTCTTCTTGTTAAGTACAAATGAGTACTTATTTGTGAAACCATCATGCTTCACCCTCCTATCGAATTGCCATGGACGTCCTAGCAAAATGTGTCCCGCTTGCATAGGCACAACGTCGCACAACACTTCATCTTCATACTTGCCAATCCGAAATGGCACTCGAACTTGCTTGTTCACCTTGGTTTCTCCACTGTCGTTCAACCATTGCAGCTTGTATGGCTTAGGATGCTTGAGAACCAGCAATCCTAATTTTATCACCATCACAACACTTGCAACATTAGTACAACTACCACCATCAATAATCATACTATATACCTTATCCTTGATGTGGCATCGGGTATGGAATATGTTCTCCCTTTGTTCCTCGTCGACGCTCTTGGTGTGCAAGCTTAGAGACTTGCGTGCAACCAAAATGAGGGCATTGGGTGCTGCATACTCCTCATCCTCACTTGACTCGGACAATCCCGGTATCTCCGGATCAACTTCCTCTTTATCAGTCACAATCTCACCATTGTCCTTCAAAACCATCACACGCCGGTTTGGGCATTGGTTGGCTATGTGACCTCTACCTTGACATTTAAAACACTTAATGTCTCGGTTTTGGTTACTCGACGAGTCTTGATTACTTGATCCCGTCACTGTTGGCACCTCAATCTTCGGCTTGGTGAACGGTTGCTTCTCGTCCTTCTTTCCCTGATTTGAAGCCTTCCATGGGGTTGCATGGGAATTGGAGTTCGACTTCCATGTAGAAGAACTCGCTCGATTATTGTTACCCCTCCTCTTGATTTGGTTCTCTACCTTTATAGCCATTTGCACCATGTCTTCCATCTCCACATAGTGCTGCAACTCTACTACTTCTCGGATCTCTCTATGTAGACCTGCTAGAAATCGAGCCATTGTGGCCTCCCTATCTTCCTCCACATTTGCTCGGATCATTGAAATCTCCATCTCCTTGAAGTATTCATCAACACTATTCGTACCTTGTCTCAAGTTTTGTAACTTGTTGTATAGCTCCTGGTAGTAGTAGCTTGGCACGAATCTCTTCCTCATCACCGCCTTCATCTCTCCCCATGTCTCTATCGGGTGTTCCAGATTACGCCATCTGTTGGATATCAACTGATCCCACCATACTATGGCATAGTCTGAGAACTCTACAGCTGCCAACTTCACCTTCTTGAGCTCGGAATAGTTGTGACAGTCGAACATCATCTCTATCTTGCGCTCCCATTCAAGGTACAATGCTGGGTCATTTTTACCTTAGAACGAATGCACATTCATTTTGATGTTGCCGAGGTCGTCATCTTCTCGATTCTTTACTTTTCCATGTTTCCTTCCTCCAATAGTTGAGTATCTATCCTTCTCCTCTGAATCTCCCACCTCAGTGTCATAGTATTCCGCCATTTGTCTCTCCACATGTGGGTAGCGTCGAGCCTCTATCCGAGCTCTTCGTCTGCCTCTTCCACCTCTACCGCCACGGTTCTCTTGTGGAGCTTGTTGGGATTGCTCCTGTAATGATGTCTCCACCTTGTTGAGTCTCTCATTCAACGTTGCCATCTCAGTCTTGAACAACTTCCTTAGATGTTGTTGAATGGCCTCCACTATATTCTTTGGATCAAATGTAGTAGGCGTCTCATCACTCGTTCTTGCTGCTTTATCTTTGGTACCTGCACCTTTGTTAGACATGTCGTTTTTTTTTTTTTATCGACTCTTTTTTTTTTAACGATTTTTTTTTCAATGAACTAAACAAGAGTTAAAATTAAACAATGAAGTGAATTAAATAAAATGAGCAACAAAACAAGAATCCCTATAAAGTCTAGCTCTCAGCTCACGTTTTTACTCTCGTGTATCACACAATCGACTCTTTTCACTCTAATAATCTCACACACTCTTGCCTTTTACCACTCGTTTTCCTCTCCAAAGAAAATTAAACTAGAACACAAACGCAACAATGAAACCTCAAAAGACCAATCACAATTCACTAAAATATGTGCCGGAAAATTTTCGAAAAAAATTTCGACTTCTCCCCCAGGTAATATACGCGTCTCCAACAACCCAAATATCACAATCAAATGTAACGAAATCACCAAAAATTTTCCCACCTTTTTACTTTTTTTTTTAATATATTCAGCGTCTCTCTTTTTTTTTTTGCTGAATTCGACCTTTTTTTTTACAATAGGTGAGAAATTAAAATACAAAAATTAAAGGGATAATTTGGAACCTGATACAAAGCCAAAGCTTTGATACCACTTGATGCGATCCCCACCGGCACGACGACAACGATTGCGTTGTTTTCCCAGGAGTATCAGGTTACACGAACAAAGAGGGATGAAATATCCAAACCCTAGCCTCACAACGATGTTGAACCACGAAATAGTTGAAGGACGTGACCCGCGATCAGTTGGAAACACGAACTTGAATTGATTGAAGACGCCACAAATGGGGATGTGAATCCGCTTGATAAGTCGATTGAATCTCACGTTGTGTTGTGAAACTCGGATAATTCTCTCAGAGAGAAAAGTGAAAACTCACAATTTAATTAATATCAAAGTTGTCAAAAATCCCCAAATAATGATAGAACAAGGTCTTATATAGTTGGTCCAAAACAACTAAGCCCTAAAATAAAATCCCACACACAAAAGGAAACAAAACATGAAGAAAATCGAATTTTCGGAACTAGCTCAGAATGGCGCGACACGGGGTCAATCGCGCCCTGGGTCACGCTGTAGCTCGCACCTACTCCTCTGTAGAAAATGTCGCGGGCGCGACCAGCTCACTCGCGCCTCCAGCCGCTCTGTAGCTCGCGCTCGGACCAAGGCCAAACAGGCCGCGGGTGCGAACGGCTCCACTCGCGCATCCACTCGCTCTGTAGGTCGCTCTCTGTGGCGCGACCGGTTGTTCGCGTTCTGGCTCGGGCTGTGACTCGCGCCAGCCTGCTCCGTGGCTTGAGATCAATGTCTTCCACTTGAGCTCGGGTTCTTCTCCCTCCATGGGTCGCTTGGTCGACTCTTGGCTCCAAACCTCTTGTATGAATCCATTGAGGTTTTCCTTGAATCTCTTAGCCCTTGCTCGCGTCACGGGTCCTTCCGGGACTTTGATTGGGTCGGACGTCTCCTCAGCTCGGGTCGTATCAGAAGTTAGGCATCATTTCTACATGATACCATATCACATTGCCGACCTTTTCAAGTAATTCAATGTACCAGTGTAGAGGGCTATTGATCGGTGGCCGATTGATCTGGTTACTCCACCACAATAGCGGCGGAGCTCGGACTCTGGGTTCATGGTCTTTGAATTCCTCCGGTACATTATTAGCGGTGCACCCATGGAGACGGTGAATCCTTCGGTATGCAACCTGCGGCGTCTGAGCTACTGTGCCGCCCTGTTCAAGGCTGGGATGGAGCTGTTGGACACGAATGGTAGCTGATTTTAGATCTCTACTCAGTTCTGCCGCTTCATAAAGGAAAACTGAGAAGGTCATTTTCCTTAGGCGTGTTCCTTCTTGCTTGTTCTTCTAGGTTGTTAATCTGTTGTGTGCACATGTTAGTCGAAGATAGCATAAGCCTCTTTTGTAGAATTTCACTATCATTAAATTATGGAGATTTGGTGAATTGGTATTTTTTGTGAATATGTGATTATTCTCACCATTTCTTAATGGCTGGTGCCTCCTGTGCTGTTGATTTGTGATATGTAATGCTTCTGATGCTTTGCGTTTAATTCTACATTATGAGAAAGCAGTTTCCAATTCTGCGTTAATGTGTTGAATTACACATTTTCTTAATTAGATTTGAACCTGCAGGTGAATTAATTTACCTATTTCTTTTACCGAGCCTAGTGTTTTGATAATTTTGTTTGTTAACTGACTGTGTTAGGTAGATATGTGTTTCGAAAATACCTGTAGTAGTAGACTCTGTTTTCGTTCGAGTTAGATGGAATTGAACTTGAAATAGTTCCGCAATTTAATATATTGAATGCATCCTAACTCACTAGATTGTTTGTTTAGTGTGTAATTGTGTTGTTTTACTATACTAATTTTGTGATGTTTAGTTAATTATTTTCTAGTATTTTATGTGTCATGCGTTGATTTTATGTGTTTAGTTTCATTTATCGCTCTAATGGTGGATGATGCCAAGTTGTGCAAAACGTGAGCTTTTAATTGCAAAAGCAAGATCTTAACGGTATTTAGGTGGCAAGTGGAAAAGTCGAAAATCGAGCTCGATTGGCTAAGTGGAGAATCGAAAATAATGAAGAAAAGCAAGGTGGAATTGCACTGGAAGTGGACCACGGAGCGAGCGACCTGGACCGGCCCTTCCCCGCACCCGCGGCCCTCCCACACACCGCCGCGGCGATGGCCCTGCCGTGGCGCACAAAGGCTCTCGGCAAAGAGCCCCCGCGCCCGCGCCATGCCCCGCCGCGGCGGCACTCCTTCTCACCCCGCGCCCGCGCTGCACCCCGCCGGCGCGCGGGGTGCTATCTCCTCCTCTCGGACCAATTTTCTCTTTTATTTCAATTGCAATCCCACTCCATTTCACTCTTCCCTTCACAACTGCAATTGTTTTAATCATGAATGAGGACTTTTGTGCCATCTATTAGTAGGGCTTCCTTTCCCCCAACAAATCTCCCACAAAATCCCTCACATTAAATGCTCCTTTACAATCAAATCCCATCACCTTTTCTCTCTCCTCTCACCTCACTCTCTCCCACTCGATTCTCTCTCTCTCTCTCTCATATATCCCCATTTTGATTTTGGGAAAAGGAGACTTCATCAATCGTCTTCCATTCACCACTCACTTCATCTTCCATTTTCTCTCTACACACACACTATTATCTTCACCATTTTTCACCATCATCACCACCATTTAAGAGAAGAGGAGAAAAGAAAGACAAGAGGAAAATAAGCTAAGGAGGAAGAAGAAGAGACAAGAAGAAATCGACTTTGAGCCGTCTGCAGAAGCTAGGCTCGTTTAGAGGTTTATCTTTTGTTATTTTCTTTCTTATTCTTAGATGATTTGTGGGGGTTTGTCCCAAACTCTTGAAAGATATCAAATATTGTAGAAGTTTATACTATTTCCATTTGATTATGAGATGGCGTATTTCTATGATATTTGTGTTGTTTTGAGCATGTTTATGGGCTAATCTCTCTATTAGGGGGTAAAGGATCGATTTGGTTTTTGATCTATGCTTGTTATGGTTGGTTGTTATTGTTGGAATTGTGATTATCCTGTTGAAGTAATTGCTCCCTACTTAAACATTGTTAGGATTTAGATGAGACCGAAAGGAGATTCTAGATCCCGAAAGTGGTTCCTTCAACATTAGGTGGATTGGGTTCATAAACCTAATATATTAATCTTGTTCGTATGATATAGCCGATAAGGGTTTAATGGATAGACGGTGACAGTAATTGATATTAAACCATTTGAGGGGTCTATTGTATGTGTGAGATTAATAAAACCAACTAGAAGCAAGCTTAGTGATAATCCATTGAGAGAATCTACACCTAATACCTTTATCCTAATATTTTCCTCAAACTTGATCTTATTGTTGTTATTTGCATTCTCTAGTTTAATTGCTTGTTCTAATTCTTAGTTTAAATTACCTTCAAAATCCATGGTTAGAATGTTTAGGTTTTATTTTAATTATTCAAGCACGTTGCATGCATAGCCTAGAGACAATTGCCCACAAGAAGTCTTCCTTGAGAGTTCGACTCGAGTTAGCTCATCGCGTCTATGATTGACCCCATCCAATTGTGGGTTTGCCTTGAAGTAGTTGTCCGTGTTGAGTCTAAACCGGAAAATACAATTTGTTGATGCTATTTTGCACGTGAAACACTGTCCTTATGAACGTGATGCACTGGAATACTATTAGTAGTCATACGAACTTGATCGAGTGTCTGTATTCGAATTTTTCCCCAGTTGTTCTGTTTCATGTTAGTTCCAGATTCAGAAGCCATATGGACAGTTGTAACTCGTAAGATGTCGGATTCGACTATAGTGAACCCACAATCTTTTCATAGATTTGTTGTGATGATCTTTATGTAAATTTGTTAGAAATGATAGACAAGAAGAAGAATAATGAAGAGAGGTATTTGCGAGAGAAGAGAGTCACCGGATGAGATTAGAAGGCGTAAATATTTGAAGATGTTTTTTTTTATTAATACATATATATAATATTTGATGCTAGTGAATATCACACCATATGAACAGTCTGGTTAACCAACATATTTAACTATGGACTACTGTGGATCAAATCGTTGATCCAACGGTAATACATGTACGAATCGACAATTCAGACGACGCAAAATGCCATGATCTACTGGAACCTCTATCAATCTGTGTACTCTTCAGTACTCTCCTCCTTAAAAATGGTTCTTTCATATATCTGAAAGATCTCCTCACTGTCCAGCTCCTCCGTTGTAGTATATTTTGACTCAAAAAGATAGGACAGAATGGTGTAGTGCGGTTCGCCTTGAAACTGATATGCAAGTGCCAGGGGTCGGTCCTTCCCAGTTGTAGTACACGACAAAAAAAACACAAACTCTGTAGTCAGTTTTAATGTACAAACTTAATAAGGAATTCAGACATGATTCAGAGCAGGTAATGTTATAACATCGTAAACCATATTAGTTAATTTAATGCGTACCAACAGTGCTTTACACCAAGTCTTCTGATCTGCTGTGATGGTGTTGTTAATGGAATCCCATCGAACTCCTTTATGTTTCAGCAACCAATAAAAACTCTTGAATCGCCGCTGAAGTTTACTGACCTTACCCTCATAGAATTCATCATTGAAATCCGTGTCGAACACCACATTAAGGATCAGACGCACCCTTCCTATAACCTGGTATCGGGATATATCATCCCCAACATACCACCTATTGTCTTGAAATTTGTTATCCAGCTCCTTCACTAGGCGACCGTCCATTTTTCAGACCACACATCATCATAGAAATAAGCAGCTTGATGACTCATATTCGGTTCCGACATCCTGTCATGTGGAAGACAATAAACGTGAAACTCAAATTCCAGTTTAGCCCTGTGTTTTATTAAATAGTATGGGTAACATGCAGGATTGTGTGAAGGAGCCCTCCACGGTCAAACCTTTGAACGAACAGGTTATGCGCAGCCAATTACCTGAAATTTCTGACAAACACAGGAGCATGCACTGTTCAGCCAATTACCTGATTTTTCCGACAAACACAGGAGCATGCAATCTTAGTGAACAAATATAAATGTTAATTACTCATTGTTTCACAGCAATAAGTACAGGCAAATGACCAACCTCTGCTGTGGACCTTCAATCCTTTCCGTGGGTTGGGCAGATCACCCCAAGCAGGATGCGCGGAGTATGTTTGATGGTTACAAATCAAATCCCTAATCCGAGACGCCGACAGAGTTTGCTTCTATTACATTCACGAAGCATATAATCACCCTTCAAGCGTTCTCCAACATGTACTGCGCTCGTCCTTGTGGGTGGGGGGGAATGGGGAATGGTGATTCTGTAGTGTTTGTAGGTTTTCTTGTTTGAAAATTTTCAAATAACTTGGGTTTCCCCCCAATAAAATAAAATCACCCATATATAATGGGCTTTATGTTTTATTTTGTCAATGTAGAAATTCGGTTAATTATTATGGTAACCGACAATGGTGGACCAATTTATTTTGGCCCAGCGGCCCAACTTTCACCAAAACACCCCAGCCCAATTTTCCCCCTAGAGAATTTCGGTTGTGCAACAGTTTAATGTAATTTTCATCATCATTATTATTTTCAGCATCATCATCATAATCATGATTATTATTATTATTATTATTATTATTATTATTGGTTATTATTATTGTTATTATTATTATTATCCTTATTTTCCTTATTATTATTTTTATAATTATAATTATTATAATTATTATTACTAATACTAATGATATTTTCATTATTTGGAATATGATTTTGATTATTATTTTCGTAGTGGAGATTATTACAATTATTAATATTTTTATTATTTCCATAAATATTATTATTGTGTTATTATTATAATTATTACTACTATTATTACCATTGTTGTTATGCTCTTGGAACATGATTATTATTAATATGTTCGAATATGATTATTCTTATTATTATTATGTTGTAGTACGATTTTTTTATTATTATTTTGTGACGCTATTAGTATTATTATTAATATTATTTTTAATACTAGATTTATTATTCATTAATATCGTAAATTTCTCAACCGATTGTGAGGGGTACTATTCTTCTTACCACGAGATTTGCATACCGTTGGTTTTGATGAATGCTACTCGTAGATTTGGTTTGAAATGAACCATGAGATCTGCATACCATAGTCGTTGATGAATATACATACATATATATATGTACTACGTTAATAAATACCTACCAGATCAGTGACGGCGGGTCCCACATGCAAGGTGATATTGTATAAAATAAGCTCTATCTTCTCTTGTAAGAATAAGCGGAATGAATATTACCCCCAATGTTGACCATAATGGGTATGGCGTTACGATTCTTCTTAAGGAACGCACGACAACACACAATGATGTACATATTAATTGTTTAGCCACCGTTGCGAAGGGGACAAGATCCCAAGTTATAAAGAATATGAATTCGCACGTTTGGCAGGTCTTGATGTCCGACCTATGAAGAAGGCCGGACACAAGATCTGTTTCTATGCAACATAAAAGTGTTTATAATATCACCATTTGAAATGAGTGGTCATTTTTTAAAACAATTACGGATTGTAATTGCCATAATATTTTGTGACAAACCATCCAACATTTTTCTACAACTGACAATTTCCAACCGAAATCACAGTCACATTCAGATAATATAAATTTAGACAACTTCTGAACACAAAATCTTACGCCACAAAATCACATGCGATCTTCCTCCACCGCATGAAATATGGTTGTGGATGTCTTTGTGACAGTGCAATAACAAAAGACCAGTGCCACATATCTTTCTGAGTTTGTTTTTGAATTCACACATATAGGAAAGTCAGGTCTATTGCAAAGTCCTACACATATCGCCTATCTGTTATTACTGACAAATGAGTAGTCACAAAAGATGCACGTGTTGCGTACTTCTCACAACACAAATTACCTATGAGGTAAGATACCCCCCGTTGCTTGCGCGTGACACCAGTTTTAATCCCTCTCGATATTCGATTTGCACGGTACGGATCACGTTCGGGTCTACCCTCATCAGGCTGAACATGACATAATCACGGGCGCCTAGTTTGGCTTCTTGTGCAAACTCTCTCCAACCGTCTGTTAAGAAAAATCTCACTCCCTTGTTGTTAGCCCGCATCACGAGACGTGCATTCCATCTCAGCCCTTCACCATTCTCAAGCTGTACCTCCACTAGCGGCACCATCCCTGCATCCTCAACAAACTTCTTCGGAATTTCCTGTGGTAACACGGCAACAACCCATTAATAAAATGTCTGTGAGTTTTAGTGGTGTGGTGATAGACTGTATTAATACATGATACAAGCAGTGACACTCACGAGGTACGTGTGCTCTATTTGATATCCGGAGAACTTTTGCACAAACCTCAACCGCTTGTGATGAGCAGGTGCAGTCGGAGGGCCTGCTTCATGGCTGGTGGTGGCTGCCATTGCTAACACATATTCAGTTTGTGACATGCTTAACTCAACATCAATAATTAATAGCATTTGTATGAGGATGATTGAACCTGAGGGCCGATGCTGTGATCTTCAGAGCCGTCCACTCAGTGTGTAAACAGTGACATACCATTGTCTCATGCTCGGGCCAATCGACCTGAATGTCAGTCTATCCATCTGTCTGACATTGCAAGCCGACATAAATGACTCCCACCCATTCGTCAGGCAGAACTCTCCATGAATCAGCTCAACGTCTACATCGTCTTTGTAAACACCATCTCCTAACAAGTGCAGACGCGAAGAAAGTTCGGTACTTGCGTATTTATCAAGGAACGCTATGGGAACCCTCTGCATATGAAAACAGAAAGGTAGACAGTTAGATTAATGATAAGTTCACCAGACGAGAATGAGAAACAAACATTTCACTTATTAAAAGGATGCAACCCTTACGGGGTGGCCTCTACATTCCACGGCCTCTATATTCCACCTTTCCTTGCCCCACCAACATGCTGCATGTGAATGCATGGCTCGTCCATGACAGATTTATCGGTAGTGGATCCATCTTTTATCACCACTGGTCTCTCACAACCATTAGAATCGTAAACCTCCATAAAGAAATCATCCTAAAAATTAGACCTGAACACGATAATCTCATTTAACTTCAATTTTACGTCCATGGCAACTTCATGCCACCCATCCGTGAGCCACAACTGATCTTCGAGTTTGTTCCGCACCACCATGACCTTCCACTCATGGCCAGCATAGTCTTTCAAAAGCGCCGTCTTGTGCCGGTTGACCTCATACATTTCTGAGGCGGTCTCCGACAGTGGCTGTCTCGCATCCAAACATAAATATAATTCAGCTCGTATTCAGCATCAAGAATCAACCTACATGTATAATTTAAGATCCGTTTAATTAAGCAGTGGTTGCGGACACTCACCATCTCATTGATGTATGTTAAGTTTCCAAACATTTTGCAGAACGAAGGTCCGTGATTAAGATGCGCAGGCGACATTGTCCGTTACGTAATCAAAATTTGTAAACTCCGAAATTTGGTGAACGTAGAACAACTCTTAATAAACTGCAACATTATAAGAGACGCGTACATCACATAATACATTAAACTGAGGGTCAATTGCAAACAGTTAAATCCAGACAGCCCCCAGAATAATTTCACTAGGTTATAACGTAGATAAAATGAAATAATTCAGAGAACCATAATGTGCCGTACGACGAAACACCCTGTCTCTTTTGTCCAGTTGAATCATAAAATATTCAAAACAGACCCTCTCCACATTAGTATCGCAATTCCAACGGGGTTACATCGCACGCCTGTAGATATTACTACATAGAACGGGGGGTGGGTGGGGGGAGGCGCCGGGGTGGCTGTCTCGATTTCTTCATCATTCCTAAATCCATAGTTCCCCCCCAGGGGGGAGGTGTCTTCATGATTCCTAAGTCCATGCTGTCTTGGTTGGGGGGTGTCGGGGGTGGGGGGGAGGGTTGTTAGATGTTTGGTTGGGGAGTATGTGGTCCCTCTACCCCAAGAAATAGCCAGGAAAGTACTCATACTGAAGCGGCGGGAAATTCGGACTAACCTGTACAGAGTCGCCGGTGCAGCCAAAGTCGTGGTCGTCGGATGAAGCGGAACAAGGTTCGGAAGCGTCTGAAGAGTTTTGGCCAAAGGAACACTTAAAAAGGTGGACTATGTCCTAATGAATGAGTGTGAGAGATGGCGGACACGTCTTTGTGACGTGGGCCTCACAGGCCAGAACTTCTCATCTGTTGCAATTACATTTATGCCATTGGGTGTGTTGATTACGTATGTACTTTATAATTGGATAAATAAATCCTATCCTTGTCAGCACAATTTATACTTAGGCGTCCATTTCTAATAGAACACTGATGCAGGGATATCGATCTCATTAAAAATATTTATGAACAATAATAACATCATATTCAATCTAAAATATGATGTTTACATATGTGGGTTAGATTGATTTAATTATAAATTATTTGTGTATGCGCTAGGGTTGTAGAACTTGGCTTGGTCGGAAACATCCATGACGTATGTAAAATCGTGACAGCCAACTCCGCGTCAAGAAGTTCGTCTGATCGGTAAATAATCGTCTAACTACGCACCCATGAAATTATGTGTACAAATCTTTGGTTCAAAATTTGCATCAAATTTTTAGATTTCTCAAGCTTTTATACAACGAACATCGAAATTCTTCAATCAACAGCACAGTGGGATGCAACAAAGTCGAAATAGTTGTTGCAGACATGATTTGAGTTTTAAAATTCAACCAAAAAAGTATTATTGATCTCAGCATAAATACTGACGAGGGTTGAAATTTTAGGCCAACAGATTCATAGATTGTTCATGGATGTGAGTATCTGTTTATTCTTTGAGATTAGATAAACTTGCAAATTATTTTAAATTAAATCGATAAGATAAATTCAGCCAATGAATTTAATCTGGAGAGTGAATCTTGATTTGTGAATATATTTTACGTAATGAAATGGTCAAAACTTGAAGGGAATCATTATACAACGTAGATGTGATTTCTGTATCGTACTTGACTTAAAAAAATAGTTATAACAGACCAATTTTACCAGAAATTTGAAGTATAGTTTAGAATGTAATCTTAAGCCAATGAAATCACAAATTATAAATGACATATCTCAATGTCACTCTTCAACTTAGATGGAAAACTGAATGAGGTTGCTCCCACATCTAACCAAAAAAGGACCATAAAACGTTGAATGACTATTGTATATATTGCCTCAGATTGTACTGTTGTTTTTCGAAACCAACTTTTGATAGTGCATTGATGTTTGCGGATAAGTATTGTCCAAAAAATCTCACCTATAGTAGAATCATGGATTAGGATTTTGGTTTTAAATATTTAAATTTGGCAAATTATATCTATTTTTTTTTTTGTATCTTTGTTTTTTGTTCATATATTCTTGAATCATGCCATTTGGAAAATATAGATTTAATTTAATCTGAATATATTTTACTCAATAATAATTGTATTGATTTGTAAACGAGATATTTGAAATATATAATTTCACATTAATTCATTTCTAAAGGTTCTAAGTTATGAAATCCATCCGACTCGCAGTTGCCAAATATAGTTCCTTTTCGAATGACAACTGTGAATCATCCTCGGCTTTTCGCAAGATGTATGTCCCTGCATCAAGTACATTATCAATTTATCATACAAAAGTGGCAATGTAATCCATTATTAAACTAGATTGTATTATTGCATTAATTATCAATTAAGAAGTGCCTCGTTATAAAATTTAATTAATAGTAAAATCATACTAATTCACATTAACATTAATTAAACTAGTCCTATCAGTCTTTATTTGAAGCAACATGCAATGTAAGATTGACATTGTAAAATTTTAAGTAAAATGTCATTTTTTGTCATGCAAATGTAACGAATTAATTATTTATTCCTTGACTATTATTGTAATGTTTCGTTGCGTTTATAGTTTTACTCTTCCATAATTTTTAACAATTGTGGTGACTATCCGAATGACTCTTCATTTAGTTTTTATCTAATTTATAACATAATGATCATAAATAGTATAAATTCAACAATAAAGTATTTTCGCATCTTCAATGTGAATTAAGAAAAACATAGTTTGAGTTTTTTTGGATATTCTTATTTCAATTTAAATATTAAAACTATTGAATTTATAATTACATGATACTAGCATTGTATCCTCTGGATTCTAGAATATCAATGGTGGCATGACCATTATTCGGACCTCGAATTGTTCCAGCACCTCTGTTGCAATCCATTTTAGTATTAACATTAACGGCGACTTTTCGACACAAATTTCTTCTGCGTTTGGTATTTTCTTTTGCATGGTTTTTCAAGAACTATGTGCTTTCCCCCTAATAGTAATTGGAATGGATAGGACGACATAAGCTTCAAGATTAATGTAATTGATGTAGTTTTGATTATAACCTTCTCACTCAGGGGAAAAAAATAAAAAAAAAACATTTAAGTTTGTAATTGTATTACATTAAAGTGTATAATATTGCAATATTAATTTTGTGTACCCTCTTGTTTGTTGTCACATCATTTTGACCCCATTAGACGTGTGTGTACTAGCATTACATCCCGTGCGATGCATGGTGAGATATATTTATAATAAATAATTTTTATTAATAAAATAAGTAAATCACAATCAAATATTTAATATCTATAAATAATATATATATATATATATATATTGTTATACTTAAGTATGTTTACTATTCTATAGGCTGACAACTCATATCCATGAATAAATTTTTTCATTCATTATGCCCAATCAAATAAACAACATAATTGCTTTGTCGGAACGACATTACAAACATAATTGTAATCTTTTATAATTTTAGGCATAATTAAAAAAATTAGGATTAACAACACATTCGTCAAACACAATTAAGAAAATTATAATACGTACATCTTCGTCATTGCTTCGTCCTATTTGAAGTGAATAGGACATCATCGAGGGAGAGTTCTCATGGATTGAGCAACGTTTTCACAATTTGATTAATGTTTCGTCATCGTCTATTTTATTTGTAGAGAGAACACCTTAAACTCTATCTTCAAATTTATATCATTGTACGTCTCTTTACACACGTATAAGAATATATATTATATATTATTATTGTACAACGTTAGTCTATACATAGTGTAAAATCAAATATAGATGATTTTTTAACACAAAATGACCATTTTGGTACCTTATGCTTGACCTCTTATCAATTTTGGTATCATTTCTTAACGTTGAGGGACAAACTTTGAAAATTTAAAAAAAATAATTTTTATTTTTTGAAAATTTAAAATATATATTTTAAATAAAATAGAATTATACATTTTCCAAAAAATGATGCGAAATAAATTTTAAAAATTAAATTAAGTGGTTTTTAAAATTTCAAAATGAAATTATAATTTTTTAAAATTATAATTATATTTTTTAAATTAAAATTATTTTTTAAAATTATAATTATAAATTTTTTAAAAAATAAAAATTTTGGATTTTTCAAACTTTGAAGTTATAATTTTTTAAATTATACATAATTTTGTTAAAAAAAATACAACTTCATTTAAAAAATAAATTGTATATATATATATATATATATATATTACATAAAATAAAGTATTTAATTTTTGGTAATATTTTATAATTTTTTTTTTTTTTTGGTTCTTCAACTTCAAACAATTTTATAAATGGCCCAAATGACCTCATAAACCTACTATTCCAGGTAATTAGCATTATAGTGGTTTAAAAAAGTATAGTTAGAGTATCATTTTAACTGTAATAATACATAGGATGCCAAAAGTGATAATATGTCACATATATATAGGGTACCAAAATGGTAGTTTTCCCATTTCTTTTATTTATGATAAGTAAAATATACATGTGATATCGAACTATTAATTAAAGAATAACATAATAAAGTAGCATATTTATTCAAATATGTTCTCACACACATTTGAATCTCATTATAATATAAATCTGCTAACTAAAAAAATTATTCCCATTTTTTATACGATTTCATATAATTTGATTGTCCAACAATTAAACTTTAAATATTAGGACCAAAGTCTCGCATATAAGTGAAACTCACTTAGGATTTGAGTCATAAACCACTTCACGAAACAATATAAATATCTAATTTTTTTTTTATCTGAAATGCATAATTGTTATATAATAACATAAAAAAACATTAAATAATAATTAATTATTAAATGCTAGGTAAAATAATTAAGAATTTTTTATACAAACATAAAATTAATTACATTAAAAACTTGCCAATGAAATGCATGAAACATATTTTATTTGTTCAATGGGCCATTTAACATAAAAATATATTTATTTTAACATCGAAATGTGTGGAAAACATTAAAATAAATTTCAATGTACCTAAGAATTAGAAACCTTTGAATGTTAAGCAATAGGAAAAGGTATAGCCTGCATAATGCAATTATTTATAGATGATCATGGGTGTTAATTTTGGATATTTCCGGATTGATTGAATATCCTATTTTATTTTATTGATTGATTGATCAAATATAGGATGCAATCAAATTCTTAACACATATTATACGTTATATATGATAAAGCTTCCACAACTATTTTAATTGAGTGATTGAATACTTTTGCCGTATGAAATATTAGTTGATCGGCTAACGATTAAAATATTAGTTGTTTAGTTATTAATTGAGTAATCGTCAATTTTTTTAGATTCATTATTATGTCAAATGCTTATAGTATGAAATTATTAATATTACACACACACACATAATGTAAACTATCTATTATAGAATCAAAACATTGATATATAAAGTAGACGAATATTTATGATATGTAACAATATACAACATTACTGTAATATATAGTATATAAGCAAACCATTTATAAGTTTATAACCTATATATTTACCTACCTTAAATAATTGATTGAGAATGGATTACTAATTTGAATTAAATCCTAGTATCATTGCAACTAAATAATATTGTAAATTATAAACTAACTAGTATTGCACCCGTGCGATGCACAGACATTAAATATTATTTTTCATTTGTCATGGTATATACAATATTATAAGATATTGATTGTAAATATAAAAATAATTATATTGATCCAAAATCATAAAATAAATGATTTAAAATTAAAATCTATATAATCAAATGAACATATACAACAATCTCAATATATATATATATATATATACACACCAATAAAAAAACTTGAAACACTTTCTTATATACTTAGGGGATGATTGGTATGGTGGAGTGGAATGCAATGGAATAGTCATTTCTATATTCATTCTTATTTCTTTGGCTGATATGATTTAAAATTAAGAATCGTTATTTTAAAAGTAAATGAATAGTCATTTCACCCACTACCCCCATGGGTTAGGTTATTTTCATTGAACCAAAAAAGATAATTTTACCATACTTTAGATATAATTAGAAAAATAATTTTAAAAATTAAGTCTTACATATAATCATGTCTTATATATTATGTTACCATATTCAGAAAAATAATTTGAAAAACATATTAAATAATTTATTATTGTTGTTATTATTTCATAATTATTTTTTATTATTTATTTAAAAAAATAAATATATATAGTACCAAAACAAATATAACTTATAAATATATTCTAATAAAAGCAAAATAATTATGTATTTGATATTGATATATTCAAATGAAAAAATGAAATGATAAACTATTTCTATGAAGTGAAAATATTGTAATTCAGACATAGAAAGTATTATATATGTATTAATTAAATAATTATGAATAACATATTTTAATAAAATTAATAAATTATAATTTGCTACAACAAAATTAGAAAAAAAATCACTTACTGAAAAAGAAAAATATAATTTAGAAATGTAAGAAAAAATCACGGCATGTGTTGATAATATTAGCTTCTACACTTTATTCAGTTATAAAGAAATTTGAAAGTATAAAAATTATTAATTTTATGAGATAAAAAAATAAAATAATATGTCATTACATTCTTCATTACGAATACATACCAATCGTAAGAATTGTTATTACATTCAAACCAGTATTCCATTTCTAAATTCATTTCATTCATACCTAATTTCATTCTTTTATACAAATCACCTCAATGGTACATGAATTCTTATTATATTTATTACACATTACAATATTTAAATCACTATGTTTTTTTTTTAACCCTGAAAACAACAACATAGGTAACGTTTACATGCATTCGAGTGACTTGCATCATTAAAAAGTTTCATGTATGCCCAATTAAGTACACTTAAAGAAATAAAATAAAGACTTGAGTTTCTTTTCACTTTACTCTACGATAAAAGAAATAATTTTTAAAATCAAATTAAGTAAAATAATTTAGTATAGGGAAAATGATAATTTTGGTACCTTATGTTGGAACTCTTGCCACTTTTGGTATCCGACGTATTGTTCAAGTAAAAATAATACTCTAACAATGCTTGTTTTAACCATTTTGGTCTCAATTATCTCGAATAGAATGTTTATAGGTCATTTTGGTCATTATTATAATTTTTTTAAAGTTGAAGGACCAAAATTAAAATTAAAAATATTATATAATTTAATTTTTTTCTTCAAAAAAACTATATTATTTAACTTATTTTAAAAATTTATAATTTTAATTTTTCTAAAAATTATATATTTTTTTCTATAAAATTAAGTAATTTCATTTTTTTAAATACATAATTTTACTTTTTTGTAATATATATATATATATATTTTAAATATATAGTTTATTTTTTATAAAATTATGTAATTTTATTTTTTTAAATATACAATGTTATTTTTGTTAATATATAGTATAAATTTCTAATTTCAGAAATATATTTTTATTTTAAAAATAAAAATTATATATTTTTTAAATTTTTAATTATTGTCTCTCAACTTTAAGAAAATTCAAAAAATAAACCTTATCTTGATTTCTCGAACTGGCGGAAGATTCATGAATTAGAATCATGAATCCCAATGCATATAGATGATACAAATGATCCAAAACACCAAATAAATTATAAACCTGCTATTCTAGTTGATTGAAACCAAAATGGTTAAATATGCATTGTTAGAATATCATTTTTGCTAAAACAATACATAGGTAAAATTAATAAGAGGTCAAACATAGAGTACAAAATTTGACATTTTTCCTTTACTATATTATATATTTTGCGGGTTACTACAAAAGAACAAAAAAACCAAACAATTTTAATTTGTAGGCTTTAATTAATGGTTGTTTTTTCTTGCATATTTGATCAAATTGAAAACGGGAACCATTTCTTTTGAGTGCTACACTTGTACCTCTAATAATTGTTTGATTAAAAAGTAGAAAAAATTTAATGACAAACAACACATAAAAGCACTCAACCTCAAACTCAACACATTTTTGTACACATATTGGTCTCCACCATTTAAGTATCCATAATTAATATAATGTATCTTTAAGATATGTGAATAGTACACACATAATATATATTATTTCTTCATCACAAGTCAACCTAAGTACAATAAATATTTTTAAATATTTAATTGTTTCTACTGATTTTGTGAGGTTTGACTTGAAATTTAAAAATTACATATTTATATAAATATGGACTAATTAATGCTATAACGATACAATTTCTTCTATGTTCAATCTTTTATTAAGTTAAATGAATAATATATAACAAAGAAAATTTCAAATTAAGTAAATAATATATTAAAAGAAAAATTCAAATATTAATAATTTTAGAACAAATAAAATGTAGGCATGCGTGGTTTTCTAATCAATTCAATCTGAATCAAATACCAATGTACACACAAACATATGTGTGTGTGTGTGGGGAGGCTTGTTTATGCTATCCCTGCGGGTAGTACCCAAGTAGCACAATACGTCTAATGTGAAATATATGTGCCACTTGGGTACTACCCGCAGGGTAGCATAGAATTTGTGTCACTTGGGTACTATCCGTAGGGGTAGCATAGAAATTCCCTATTATATGTGTGTGTGTGTGTGTGTGTGTGTGTACATATTACTTTAAATACTTTAAATAAAATCAATTATAAAAGTATATATAACCCACAATCAAATTAAAGCAACCAAAATAGTAATAAAATCAAGTTATATTCTCAGATGAATATGTGTGATTATTACACTGGTTTTGATAAAACATCATGCATCAGTTTAAGTTAAAAAAATAATGTAGGACAATGTTAATATATAGAATGTGTCAACTGTCAACTAAAAATATTATACAAAGATGAAATAAATTGTTTGTGTTGAAAATTATTACATGTCTGATTCACAAATTTTTATTATTATATAAGCAATAGAAACTAAGTACTAAAACTTATAAATGAAATTAAAAGCAAACTTAAAAATAAGAAAATTAAAGTTGATTAGAGAAGTCGTGATTAGGATACCGCATCCAGCAAGAGCACCAAAAACAGAGTATTTTGTGAGGGTATTTCATTCTTCTTGTTAGTTTTCTTCTTCATCGGCGAGGATCCTTATCTTCAGTCAATTCACTAACTGCTTCATCACCCCAAAAAGTACAATTGATACGATGCCCACTTAAAATTTAAAAAAAAAATAATTGGTTAGAAAAAATTACATTGCTAATAGAAGAAAAAAATTGTAAATAATAAATATAGTACTTGGTGTCTTGCAGTTGGGCATCCACGAGCTTGGTAGGACGTCCGTTACGTTGTATTTCTCGGGGCTCCGAGTGCTTTTCAACTTTTTCAATAATATCTGTTATAATAAAAATTTATATATATTATTAAAACCAAAAAATCTATATAATATAAACTGAAATGCTAATATTAAGTGTAGTTAATACCAAAAAGCAAACCCTCATCAAACGGACCAACATCTTGCAAAGATGTGAAATCTCGAAATTGGAACATGTAGTGTGGAAAACCATCATCCACGATGGGAATAACTTTCGTATAGGAAGAAGAGATGAATTTGAACAAATGTTGGGTTGTTCTATATTTCATCCTATTATCTTGTATAGCAAAAAATTAAAAAGCATATAAACCGCCTTCCACAAATTCGATATTAAGCCGCTCGAGGTCTGACCTCCTCATGGTACCGTGTATACGGTCACCGACACGGTCATGGAGAATCATCTCGAGAGTTGATTTAGCATGCGATCTTCCATACGGTGGTTGTTCGTACATATGAACAACCCTAACTTTCAATATCAATTTATATAGGGAATGGCCGGTTTCCCTAACCCTCTCAACTAAACTGAAAAATGGAGTCATGAAGTTATGGTTTGGAATGAATTAATTTCTTATAAAATGCAATAGCACGTTTGATTTGTATGCGTAGCATACGGATCTAATAATAAAACCGTACGAAGAAAAATATTTATGGTATGAATTGAATTTTTGGATGAATTAGATTTGTTCCATTATATATGATTTATATATGCACACAAATCTCTAAAATATATGTGAGAATATATTGTTGATGTGTGAAAATTAATGAGGATATCTATATCTATATATTATCTAATATTATCTAATAATGATATCAATTCGAAATTCCTAAGTGATGGTATATTACAGGTAGTTTAGTATTGCGGGGAATATTTATATGTGAATATTATGAGTAGATTTTTAGGTTAATATTTAATTAGATTTAGGTTAATTAGATTGTACATACATTTAATTAAAATCTTATATATAATCTAATATTAATATTCATATATTAGTTCCTAAAATAAATAGATATGGTGTATATGTATATATATAATGAAATTTATCTATCCTAATATCTATCACAAATAACATGATTTTATATAACATGGTATAATTAATCTTTGTAGGTATACAAAGATTTCATTATGGACCAATATTTGGTCCATATATATGTCAGATATTTAATGTATATGAATATATTTGGTCCATATATATGTCGGATATTTAATGTATTTGGTCCATTAATATTTACATTAATTTATATGAATTAATTTAGTTAAGCAAAATATATTATATAATTTTTCAGATTAGGGAAGTTATTTTGAGCGGAAAAAATTAATCCTTAACTATCTTATTTTTAGATATTATATAGATATAGATCTGTGTTGGTAATATTATTTTCAAAATTTTCAGAATCTTAAATGATATAGAAAAATATATAGTATAACTTAATTATAAAGTCAATATGTTTTATCCGTACTTAATGTGAATTCTAATTAAATTATAAAATATATATTAATTGATATAATGATTTACAATATACGTTACTAATATATTAACTAAGGTTGGGTTAATATAAAATAATTAATGCTTATACAGAAATTATATATATTATACAAAAATACGAAATACTATACAATATTATAATGATATAATAATTTAAATACAATTTGCCTAACTATTTCTACGTAATCCTAATATATCCATATGTAAATTAACACTATCCAACCAATCATTCGTTTAATATATTATTGTATTGATTTTAGGTAAATACAACTACAAAATCGAATGAATAATTTATTATTCAATTAAATAGTAAAAGATAACAATTATTTATTGATATGGTAATATAAATAACTGAATTGACTAATTAAATCAAGTGAATATATTAATCAATTAATTTAAAATGCAATATAAAATTAATTAACTTCATGAAGGAGTTTTGGGGGGAAAAATATATTAAATTATTACCTTAAGCTATCATACTTTTAGATATAGTAGGATATATATATATATATATATATAGAAGGCCAAAAAAATAAAATACGGAAGGCTAAACAAACAAATATATATATGTAGGGGTGGGGTTATATAAAAACAATCCCTTGTGTGAGAAATGAGAACACATCTCACACCACACATTCATAAAAAATCAAAGGTCCAGATTTGATGAAAAAAGCGGTGGCAATTCTGTAATATCTGAAAAGTTTTTCGCGCGTGGGTATTAACGTAATTTGGTAATTCTTATAAAAATCGCGCAGGATTTGATAACAGGTCGTTATGCTAACGAAGTATTATCATTATGCTAACGAAGCATTATAGTTATGCTAATTAAAGTTTTCAAATATTGTTAGCGAAAAAAATATTCTAAAAATTAATTATAAACCTAATTTGATTTAATAAACCCTAATTAAATGGAAAAATCATAATTGGATGAAATAAACCTAATTAGATGAAATAAACATTGATTGGATGTGGTAAACCCTAAATGAGTTGGAACAAATCATAATAATAATATATTTATACTACGTTAGCATTATGATTTTACTTCGTCAACATTGCGAATACACTATGTTAGCATATGACAATACTCTGTCAACATACGTTATAAACCATAATTGGATGAGATAAACCATAATAATTAATTAAGAACTATAAACAAAAAATTAAATTTTAAAAAAATAATGATAATTAGATGAAATAAACCATAATCGAGATTAAATAAACCATAATTGAGATTTAATAAACCCTAATAAATTTATATTACGCTAGCATTATGATAATTCTTTGTTAGCACAGCGAATACATTATGTTAGCATATGACAAATGCTTCGTTAGCATATGTTATCATATATTATCATAATGCTGACGAAGAATTATTATATGCTAACGAAAGTATTTACAATCTGGACACACGTAAAAAATTTTCTTTTTTATTTTACGTTCATATTTTTTCATCTAAACATAGCCTTTCGACATCTTAAATGAAAGAGCATAAAGAGAGCTTTAATTTGATATATTTTTTGTGTGAATTGGATTAAAAACGAGCAAGTTATGGTCGGTTAAAGTTTTTATGATTTTTTTAATTGCTGACATCATCATTTTTAATGGGTTTGGACGAAAATAGCCCCCCTTCCTTTATTTTTTGCCCTATTATTTACGAAATTGCCACCTTAAATTTCAACCATTGGATCATTAAATTGGATGGTGTAAGATGAGTTCTCATTTCTCACACCAACAAAGTGTTCTCATATGATCCATATCATATATATATATATATATATATATATATATATATATAGGGGTGGGTTCAAATAGGAACCAATCCCCCCGTGAGAACCTAGGCACCAATCTAACATGCGAGATTTATATTGCTAACACCAAGAGATTATGTTGCTAACATGAGGTAAACTCATTTTGCTAACTTGACGAGATCATAATATTAGCAACATATTGCTAACATGTTAGCGATTATACACACTGCTAATATGTGACTAATAATTTGCTAATATGTTTGGTTCCTAGGTTCTCACGGGGGGATTTGGTTCCTATCTGATCCTTTCCCTATATATATATATATATATATATATATATATATATATATATAATGAGGATATGTTCTCTTATAACAATTAGATGTGTTGGACGATTAATTCATTTGTATTAATTCATTTGTTATCATACATTGGCATTCAATTTGAAATTGGTCATTCTGGGTGAACGCTTATATGTTAATGAGATATGCTATTTAATTCGCCAACACTAGAGATTTCCAATGACGTTCTTTGTTTTACACCCTGCAGTTGCATGTGTTCTTTATATATTTTTTCCCTCACTTATCTATTTTTGTGAAAGCTCCCCGAAATTCCACCCAGTTCAAACCTGAAAACCTTACTTATAAAAAACAGAGCAATGTTTCAGCCTTCTACTAAAGTCACAACGATTATTAAATATTTCATGTCACGTCCATGGATATCATAATGCGCATGTTCAGCAAGGTATTCAAAACAATAATTAATTTTTCCTCGGGAGAATGCAGGACATGGACGTTTTATATTCAAAAGTTGTCAAACAGAGAGAATGCAGGACATGAATGTTTTATATTCAAAAGTTGTTAAATGGAACAACGCGGAATGGAGTCACCCGAACTCGAAATCAACAGATGCCCCCTCATCCCACTGACGATCGTCGAAGAACGTATTTTACGGTTGGATACTTTTTCTGTAACATCAACAGTTTACTGATTGCATTGAGGACTTCATCGGCTTCAACCATCCCACTTCTGCCGTTCCGGATCCCGATAACCATTCTCTCAAGGGAGGCACCGTGTTCCAACATGTACTCCATGAGGTGACAGATAGAGTCTTCTAGGCGATTACAACTTATCTCAACCCTCGTGAGGAGAAACTGCACGGAACTTATATTAATCACCTCTGACTGAGAAGACTCAATATGATCCAGCTGCCGATTGAACGGTGCATTTACATCTGGCTCATCCATGGTAGGGTCCCAATGAATTACAAGTGTATCCATATTAGGGAACTTTTCTTGTAGAATAAGTACGGATTTTGGATCGCTGACGGCGCCCGTTATCTGCATCAACTTCACGTTCAACAATGTTGGGATGGCACTATAGCCCCGCATGCGGACCAAGCTCTGCAATAACACTTACGTTGATCAATATTCATACATAAGGGGGATGACAGGGGGTGCCGAAGGTCTGCATTCAATATACAACGGTGCAATGAAACATGTGTCCACTTAATTGAAATGATATACAATATTTAGTTCGGGACAACATGCAGGAATGGGTGTAATTGAACCTCACGTTGACACGAAATGTACCTTAAAGCACCAATGTGATAGTTGAAGATTACCAACTGATGCAAGGCTCGGCATGATTTGACGCAGTGCACTGCAGACGGTCGCTGCACAGTTCGGCCCATATTGCAATCCAGCCACCCTCAAGGAGGGGGCATGGGACAGTAGATAGTAAGTGTGCGGTCCTCCTACAAATTCAAATTCGACAAGGTTTCGAGCTGAGATGGAGAGCAGTGTGTTCTTTGATGCACTGTGTTTATGACAATTCACGTACAGTTGTCGCAAGCTGTTCGATCGAATGCTCATATTGTGATGCCGACCAAAGTACCCTAACTACAACCTACTCAATTGTGGGCATCCGGCAAGAACTTTGATAAGCACGTCTTCACTAAACCCTCTTCCAACCAGGTCCAGGCCACGCAGTTGATCCCACTGCACCATTCTGACATTCTCCAAACAGAAACTAATAAGTCGAACATATTTCAGGGATTGTACCTGGTACAGGCACAAGGGAGGGGTGTACACGGGATATTTCGCCGCTGGCCGAGAGTAATCATTAGGTAAACGGACGTCCAACTCCTCTACTTTCATCATTTTGGCAAAGAGGATCCACAGATCTAGGTCACCATGTAAAGCGGCATGAAATTCTCTACCGAATCTAATCTGAAATTCTCAAAAGTGAGTCCCATTCCAGAGCATAAGAATACGCTGAATGAAATTGCGTGCCATAATCGTATCCCAACTCTCGTCGCTGAAGCGTAGGCAAGGGATGGTGATCCATAGGTATTTCCAGCGCCTTGAAACTATGCTTGTCCGGACAACATCTCTTGTCGGCAACAGTGACAGAATCATAAGAATTAAGGGGTCAGGTAATGCACTAAGTCGATCCAGCATATCACAATTCCTTATAGTGGGTTGCATAGTTTAATTGGTGAACCGTCGAACACAATATCACAGCCCGTGCACGTTGGTTGAAGTTGAAGACCGTACAGACAAGATGACCTCCATCTCTTTCTCGTACTTGCAGAAGCGCCGCAACGGTAATTGGTCCCTACTACCGAATACAACGTCAGTACATGAACAAATAACCAAGTGTATCGGCAGTTGGTACTATCAAGCCAAATAGGCATCGACAGCGGCTTACTATGAACCTTACGTACAGGTCCAAACAAAAATTCACAGCTGTGTAAATATTAGTGAACATCGACACACAAATATTACGTATCCAATAATTTCTTATTATCAGTTCACAAATACACAGGATAGAACATTCCCAAGCCCATAACCCATCTACAAGTATTGCCGGAGATGTACGTGAACGTGTGAGAATGTGTTGAGGAAACATACTCATAAAACATTATCCTAATACCGACACAACATAGTGTAGTATATTAGGTGAATAAATGGACAACATGGATTCAAGTGTAACCAAAATGCAATTGCCACCGTATTAACTTAGGCTGTAACAATAATTGAAAATATCCAGTGAAACATCTGAATGAGTGCAGATCTACATATTCAGGAATCATCATAATAATCTAATGGGTCGCACTCCGGAACAGGAATTAAAACACATCAAATTTCACAGCATAAATATTAGTGTCGGTTTGTTCTTCTACGATGTCCATACAACAAAAAAAACATTGTGCGTACAACGAACAAATTAGGCAAGGGATACAGTGTCAATTGAACATCACAGTAAGGAATATGGTGAATTGCTACCAAATAATTATCCAACTTAATGACGAAAGGTAATCACACATTTTAAGGAGTGAAACCTGCAGCCTGCATTGGTGGCCGCGAATGTGTTTTTTCTGGAAATCCTCAAACTCACCGCTGGATGACCAAAACCCTAGTTGACGGCGGGGGTACGAGTTGCCGGGATCTCCATTTTGATCGCCCTAATTTTTAGATGGGAGATTCGATCCTGCCAACCTAATAATTTATTCTTCTCCCACCACCCAAAAAAAAATAAAATTACCAAAGCACTTATTGTTGCCATTACTATAATGCCCATTTCTTATCTATCTATCTATTTATACATATATTAAGGCAAAATTGTAGAGGTAAAATTATCATTTACAAAGTCTGGCAAAACTTAATTGAAAAATAAATGTTCTGCCTAAAATATAACAAAACAAGTCTGGTGCAATTGGTTGAGCGTGCATCCAGGCCACATCAATATCCCCAGGTTCGATTCTGTTTTGGTACATTTTAAACTTTTTATATTTTCATTCATTCATATTATATTTTTCCTCATTAAAATTTTATTTCATTCATATATATTTTTTTCCCTTTTAGGAATTATATTTTTCAACTTTAAAATTTTAGTTCATTCATTTTTTTTTCCTTATACGTTTTAACTCCAACATTTTGTAACACCTGCAATTAAATCTGACATTTTCAGTATTCATCCAATTCAATCGATTTAGCTCTAGACATCTCTACCACAAACATGAAATCTATTCAACATCTACAATTAATTCCATTCACCTCAAACTCTTTTTCAACTTACGCAATTAAGCCGATTCAACTATGGCTCGGTATTAAGTAGAGAGAATATTCTAATTCTCAATCACAAGAACCCTGTTATTGTGTTTAGGGAAAAAAGTGCAAAAAAAAAAAAAAACAACCCTTCACCCCTTTCATCGACCAAACACCAATTTACCTTAAGAAAACGGAGATGTTGCAGGTCGAAGGTGAGGTAGCACCGATGGAAAAAGAAGAGGGCAGAGTGCGTGCTCAGCTATTTGAAGGCTGGAGCCGCAGTAATATATTGCTGTCGATCTGCTGTGGAGAAAAATTGAAAGTGATAAAGAGAGATTATGGGGGGCTGAGGAGAGAGAACCTTTTTTTAGTAGGATTTGGGGTGGGTCCACTTTTCAACTGTATCCACAATTTTGAGTCTGTATTTTGTATGCAAATATTAGTATTGAAATTTTTTATTACTTTTATTTTTGTGTTAATATTAGTGTGAACATATTGTAATTGGTATTGTAAATTATTACCAACCATTAAGAAGCACCACAATATTAAGTCGGGAGTGTTGTAAATCGAACTCCAACATCATACTCAAGAAGTAAATAATAGAAAGTAAAAGAACAGAGAATATCGGGGGAAGAAGATGATTTTATTCATCGGTGTATTTTATTCATTGATGTATTGATCTACACAAGATTACAAGATATATATAGGGCTAGAAACTAAACCCTAGAGTAGGGAACAAGTAATGTCCATATATAATAAATATATTTATAACACTCCCCCTTGGACATTACACCGTGATGTGCATGCCTCGTTAAAAACCTCGCTGAAAAACCTTATGGGAAAAAAATCAGTCGAGGAAAAGAGTACATGACATACATATATTTATGTATTGCATTAGTTGCCTCATTAAAAACCTTCACTGGCCTAATCTTATAGGTTATTTTGAAAATTATCGCTCACCCTCAGAACTACAATCATTGGAGTGAACTTTAAGTTTCACAACTCTTCTAGAGTTTGTGGGTAAAAGAAAATAATATGTGTTACGTCAGGTAACCTTTAACTCACTCAATATTCAAATGTGCAACACAAATACATTGTCTTTAAATGGACAGTAAGGGATAATATCATTCATTGTGCTACACATAAAAATAAAATAAAACTAGTCTCAGATATGACAATATGGGGATCATACATAAAGTCAACATTTGAATAGTCCACCAATGTTATGTTATTATTTATTTCAATAAATAATATTTATAATTTGAAAATAATGGAGGATATGGCATGCATGCTAGTGCCTCATTGTAAAAAAATACTAAATCTTGCTAGCAAATTAATTATAAATGCAGTACCTGGCCAGGTAATCTTGCAAGATAAATATTGTAAGAAACTTATGGTTCCAAAATATCATCTTATCAATATTGAGTTTAAATAAATACTCATTCACTTCAAGTGATCTAATAAAAACATTGGTGTGCTAAATAAAATTATTCATAAATAAAATATCAAAAATATTTCTCAAGTAGGTTGACTGGTGTATAAAATCACATTAGGTGATTCTCGATCTGCAGGTCGAGACAATATTTAGTATTATCCAAGTCTTCTATTTCAAATACTCATCTTTAAGCATGAGTTAACTTTTCTCACAATAAATGTTGCGATGTTATACAAGAAATTTTAAATCCATCGTGATTTTCATATAAATATTATCGTTCAATGACCCATACAAATATGCGGTCACAATGTCCATTAATTGCATATTCAATGCTAAAATTACTGTCATTTATATTATGTAGTGGAACATAATGTCATTGTTAATAGGAGAATATAATTTATTGAATATGGGTTTCTGCGTAAACCCAAGAGCTACAATCTCTCTATATATCTCACCACATTATCATTTCTCTTTCATAGAAACGTTCATCTGTGTCCTACTGGGACAATAATTGTTTAGTGGGTTGAGCTCTTTGCCTCAATTGCAACTTTTCATTTGACATAATCAGAATGCTTCTAGCAATCTGTTTTCATCTTAAATTTTGGATCCAAATTATCATTATACAAGCAATTGTAGAGGCAAATATGTTGTCGATAACTATGATATTTATGCTATAGATTTCTCCCATATTTATAAAATACACGGTACCTTTAATATTAATATTAACCAGATCCTTGTCATTTCCCATAATATTTCAATCTGGTTGTTCCGCAATCTCAATATTATGATTATTTAGCGCACGTGCAAATATACTGAGATTTTCATCTTCAGGACGATCCTCTTCAAGAGGTTCTAGGAGTTATTGCATATGTTTAATTTTGTTTTCCGCGGATTTATATTTCAAATATTTGTTTCGCTTCTAGCGTCAATGAACTCTCTCGCTTCTTAAGTAATTTAAATATACGTGGAACTTCCACTGTTTGTAATGCAAATATATTATAATAACTCCATTATGATAACTTTTGGCAGTTAATAATACGTTGAACTTCCAGTTCATGTAGTGTGCGAAATTAATGTTCAACAAAAATTTATCGGCATTATTTCAGTCATATCTCCCCCTAATGCCGATAAATAATTATAAAATCAACGTACCAATTTATAAACTAGTCCCAATTATTGACTTTACTATTTGCTTTTCTTAGAGCTAATATAAGTATGTTTTGGTGGTGATAGAAATAATTCGCAGATGGGAAATGTTTCTTTTATTATTCACACACTAATATAAAGGGGAAATGGCCCGAACACTCATGTCATAATTCCAAACTTTAGGTCTTTAAATTTTTAATATATCGCAATATAAAATTGTTTGATTAAATAAAGGTATATTACAACATTGATAACTTTTGAAAACTCAACTGGAGTAATATTCAAATCAAGATATATATAATATTTAACAAATATTAAACTAAAAAAAATGATATTATATCATCAAAATCATCAATTAAGTTGCGCTCAAGTAATCATTGACATCAATATTTAGTCTTATTTGCTGTTGGCAAATTGACACAACTGAGTTATGTTTCATAACTTTGAAATTAATAAGTAGTACCATAAAATCCAACTTCTACAACTTCTAGGGGCACTTTATAAGTCATTATTCTCCCCTCAAAAATGTAATTTTGAGTAATATAAATATTGTAAATAATCGAATTAAATGATCCTTCAGGGATTGTATAATTAAATGTTCCGTCAGGGATTTCGAAGAAATAATATTTTTCTTCAACTTTTGTTTTACTTGGTGATGATAAAAGACTAATAATGATTTTCTCTCTAGGTAAAGAGAGAGTTTAAAATATCACCGAAGGAATGGAAGTAAGGAGCGTCCTTCTTGTAGCTATGAGTTCTGAGCTATAAGCTAAATGCCCCTGCTATTTCCGAGGCATCTAAGGAAATAGAGTAAGGGGCTACCTATCCTACTCTTCCTACTGTAGCTATGAGCTCCCAGCTCCTACCATGAGGAACGAATGAAATAAGGAGCTACCTTATATGTAACTACTATGACTGGTGCTAGGGACTTACAGTCCAGACCAGGAATTCAATCAGCTAAAAGTGGAGAAAGTAAAGTACAATTCAATACTTATCAAGGAATCTGAATAAGTGCTAACACATATAGAGCACATGTTCTCCAAATAATACCATGATATTAAAAATCAAAGATCTCCAAATAAAAATAATATTGATCTAATGTCAATTATATCTTTCACATAAATCTTAATTGTCGATAAATAAATAAACCAAGTTATAGCTAGGTAGTGCAAGTTATAATCGAATATATAAATATTTTTTCTATATATGCAAAGTCAATTAATATCAACCAAGTTATAGCTAGGTAATTATGACAGAAGTCGTGATATTTAATCTTGCCCATGAAATTATCATGAAACCATAAGGATTCAATAAATTAAGAATTCACACGATATGAGCATAAACATAGAAGATAGAAGTTGATTCTTTTTTTTTTTTTCATAAACAATATATATGGACTGCTCAATGACCGAAATTAAAATAACATGAAATAATAGTTTCTTCACGAAAGTATCCTTACTATCAACACATCGGCAAAAGAAATAACAATGTGACGGACAATATCAAAACTTCATACAAATTTTAATTACCGATGAAAAATATTTAATTCTTTTGCAATCTCTCATTATATTCACAATAATATAAAATATTGATTCACATCAAATTTAATCTCAAAGTTTTGATTTAGAAATTATCTCGTAAGAAAGACACGATTCTTTCCTATGGAATACCTTCGATATTAATTCAAACTCAATTGGCTAGAGACTCGTGTTGATAACGTGTTGTAAATCGAACTCCAACATCATACTCAAGAAGTAAATAATAGAAAGTAAAAGAACATAGAATATCGGGGGAAGAAGATGATTTTATTCATCGGTGTATTTTATTCATTGATGTATTGATCTACACAAGATTACAAGATATATATAGGGCTAGAAACTAAACCCTAGAGTAGGGAACAAGTAATGTCCATATATAATAAATATATTTATAACAGAATGTATGTGTATTTATATTGATTGGGCCATGTTAAAATTAGATAGTGTTATAATGCATTATAATATTTACATTAAAATTGTCAATTACTTTCTACTAATTTTTAACATTTTATTTAATTATTTTTCAGAAAAAAATATTGTTTAAAGTTTTTATTTTATTAAATAAATAATTTATATTCAGGATAGACAAAACACGTGATTTAATAATTTGATATATGGAATTTACCATAATAGCCTATAAAAGTTCGATTTCTAATTAAAGTTATATCTATGTATATTCATACATATTATAAATTTAATTATAAATGCTATGGAATATATAATTATATATATATATAACCATGATAGAATGATTGTATTTTTTTTTCTTTTAACTTTTGATTTATTATAAAATAAAATAGCATGAGAGACATTAATTATAAAATAAAATAGTACCGAGCATCGCGTGGTAGATATACTAGTTACAACATTATTTTCGTTTCTACACCACACGTATACAAAACATTTAAATTAAAAAAAATTATTTTAATAATCTCTAGCAGCAGTAGAACCTCCCGCCGCCACCCATAAAAACGTCATCTTCTCTTTGGAGGGTCCCTTGTAATCTCGGTGAAAGGTGTGTATCAGTGCAAAAGTAATTAATTAAGTATGTTATGTGGCCGCAAAATAAATACGTACTAGTACTTCTCCCATGCGATGCACGGACATCATTCTATACATGTTAGGCTTCAATAATATAAATTACTTATGAATACAAAGTAATAATCTTTACAGAATTGTAGGTCTAAACAATAAAAATTAAATTGTACACGTGACAGTGGGATACACGATGACAATTCACAAATAATATTCCAAGAACTGGACTTGCAAGGAAGAAATCTATACGTGTGCAATTTATTAATCGACAATGTGCATTCCCATCAGTCTTATTTACTGGACTCTACAACGTCATGTTATGAACACATTTGAATAAAAAAAGTAAAATGCCTTGCGAACATTATGTATTACACATATTTAAATATCTAAATAACTAGAATAACCCGCCGTGCAATGCACGGGTTTCACTTTGTAAAAACTCCCATAAAAGTTTATTAATGATTAAAGCACCCAAAACGCATTGTATTAATTGAATAAAATACACAGCTTAAGTGTTGCAATTACATTAAATATTAGCGTCAAGAAATATATCTGAAAGCGGCAAGTAAGTTTGCAATCTTCAAAAGGTAACGTCGGTAGAATGCCTGTCACAAAGCACAAATCAGACTGTCATTCACCCGATTTTTCATCAAACGGATCTTAGCAATAACAATACATTCACTTAAAAATAAAATAAAAAAAACAACACCTTCAAATTGAGATCTATAATAACCGTTGGAGGTATAATAGAAATATAATTCATTTATTATAAATCTATGATCCACCAAACTGTTAGGGTATTGGTTACCAAATGTGTGACCACATGGAGAAGTTTGCTATGAACATATAATTTTGACTTCTCATATAAATGTAACACAGCAGAGTTGGAACGAATCATAGGGGACATGATGTGATGTACAGAAACAGAAAGCAATGAGAAACAATGTAATCATAATAAAAACTTAGATAAGCATTTCATACAATCTTAAGTTTAATGCAACATATACAGTTAAATAGTGTTAAGTATTTTATATGGATATTAAAATGTATTTCAAATTTAATGTCATTTCATTACTATATGGAGGCAAATTACTTAAGAATGGTCCTTAACAAATACCGAAATATTACAATGTAGAGGTTATTCTTATTTATAACTAGTCCTGAGTTTGGTCCATTAATTTTTATTACAATAAGGAGGTTATTCTTATATAGAGTATTCTTATATAGAGGTTTTACTGTATTTCATCTCATTTCGTCCTTTTCCACATTGAACTAACAAAGTCGCTAACTACTTTTTTATTTATCCCAAACAATTAATCACAAGTTACGATTGAGAATTAGTTTAAGTAATGCAAAATAAACGCTTGTTGAAAGGTAACACACTATATACATTATTTCCGATTAATAGGATAGTCATCATAAGTGGACAAAATATTTTTTCCCGCCTACAACACTAATCCAAGCTCAGAAATTAGACTCAAGTACTATAATAATAAGAATTTTAACTACTTATTAATAATTGATTGCAAGTACATAATTATTAATGATCATATTGCAAATCAATGAATTGAATTTATATACATAGAATGTACGTATAAAAACAAGTTGACGATCAAGTCACCTCCATACTACGAGAATATACATATGACTAGTATAACACCTGTGGAATGCACAATGAATATTTATGAGCAAGATAATTTACAAATTTTGATTGAATTTGCATTTAGATATAATTAAAATGAAGTTGCACTAATAATCCAATACTTTGGCTTGTATTAAAGCAGAAACAACCCCCCAAAGGTTGTGGAGCATGAAAAATAAACATTGCACAATAGGCATTAACAGGTTTAGACCCCTAAAATCGATTTAATCCGTACATAAGGAAAAATTATTAACGCATTAGAAATCCTACTACCATTGAATTTATTACCAATCAAAATATGAAGTTATTAATTCATCGTTTT
The DNA here is from genome assembly GCA_026008535.1 of Perilla frutescens. Taxonomy (NCBI): domain Eukaryota; kingdom Viridiplantae; phylum Streptophyta; class Magnoliopsida; order Lamiales; family Lamiaceae; genus Perilla; species Perilla frutescens. The sequence goes on from BRKX01000005.1 coordinate 19,492,364, forward strand.
AAAAGCAGGATTTATAAATTGTACATTTGTTCAAAAGAATTAAACACAAATTGACGATTAACCTATTAAATCATTTGTTAATTTGGTTTTTTTTGCGACACATTGGTTCTGCAATCTATCTATACATATATTAAAGTAAAAATCGTAGGAGTAAAATTGTCATTAAAATATCCTAGTTAAAAGTCTGTATAAAATAAATTGTTTGGCGAAATTATATTTAAGAAGCCTCCTACAGCAATTGGTTGCATGGCGTCATAACACTCTGCATGCATGCGGGTTCGGCTCCTCATGGCAGCCAGCAGCGCACATTCAATTTTTAAAAATTTCTGAACTTTTTAGAGTTTCTGAATTAAAAATATCACCAAAACCTAATATTACATTATTACTACCTCCGTTTTAAAATGTTTATTGTTTTAGGGTTTTTTTTTTTGTTTCAAAATGTTTGTTGTTTTATATAATTTGACATTCTCCCTCCCAATTTTAACCCTCTCAAATCATACAAGATTTCTTGATTCTAACTTACCTATAATATATGAAGAGAAAAAAATATATGGAGAGATAAAATATTGTTATTTTTAGGAAAATATAGATGAATTAGATTTTATGGCATATATGAAAGATGGGTATATTTGTCCACAAAATTAATTCTTAATTCCAGATAAAAAAAACAAAACAACAAACATTTTGAAACGGATGTAGTACTACTTATGGTGTAAATTGTAAGCATTCATATTTTAAAATTTTTATAATTTTTTAAATAAAAAAAAACACCAAAACATGCCTAGTTAACAATTAACATTTAACAATCATTCACAGTACTTTTTTAGATTTTCTAATTAAAAAATATCACCAAAACATAACAAAATATGCCCATGAAAACTATTTAAATTTTTATTTTTTTAATTATAATACTACTATGGTGTAAGCATTCATATTTTTAACTTTTTAGATATTCTTAAATAAAAAAATATCACCAACACATGCATAGAAAAGAAATAATTAACAAGAATTCACATATTAATTTTTTAGTTTTCCTAATAAAAAAATATCACCAAAAAAAATACCAAAATGCCCATCAAAAATATGTAAATTTTAATTTTTATCTAAAGTAAAAATATCACCAAAAGTTAATACTACTACTTATGGCGTAAACTGCGAGCATTCTAATAAAAAAAAAAAAATTGTTTGAAGTAAAAAAATATCACCAAAACATGCATAGTTAACAATTAAAATTTAACAATCATTCACATCTTCAATGTTTTTAGATTTTCTAAAAATAAAATATCACCAGAACATAACAAAATATGCCCGTGGAAAAAATTTAATTTTTTTTTTAATTCCAATACTACTATGGTGTAAACATTCATGTTTTTTACTTTTTAGATAATTTTAAATTCAAAAATATAACCAAAACATACATAGATAACAATTAACAACCATTCACATAATTATTTTTTTAGATTTTATAATAATAAATATCGCCAAAAAATAACAAAATGCCCATTGAAAATATGTAATTTTTTTTAATTCTAATACTACTTTTGGTGTAATCAAATGACTTATTATGTAATTAACGGGAATGGCAACCATTTATATTTTTTTATTATTTTACTTTTAATACTACTTGTGGTGTAAACAAAGAGACCTGAGATTACCCTCGACATCAAAAAAAAAAAAGAGACATGAGGTTTTATTGGAAAACAAGATATATTAATGAGGCCAATTCGTTTAAAACAAAATAATGAAAAATTGGATTTTTTAAATTCTAATTAATACACTTCTTCAAATATATTTAATATGTTAAATATATAAAACGAACAAAGTAATTAATTTTGTCTCTTGAAAAATAACATTACTATGTGGTGCGTGTTCATACGCAATAAAGTGTAAAAATATTCAATTTATTCAGCTTAAAAATATAAAAAAAAATATTCTAAACGTGTTTATGAATATATTTTAGAAATATAATGTTATATATGTAAATTATCATTTGTTAAAGTTTTAATTATTCCTTATTATATACTAATACTATTACAACTAGGGCTGTAAATGAGTCAAACTACTCGTGAGATACTCGGAGATCGACTCGAAAAAAACTCGCTCGAATGTGACTCGGCTCGTAAACGAGTCGAGCTTGAGCTCGCTAAATGAGCTCGAGCTTTTTGTCGAGCCGAGCTCGAGCTTGGGGGTGCTCGGCTCGAGAAGCTCGCGAGCTTACTCGGCTCGTTAAGCTCGTGAGTAGTTAATCGAGCTGTCTCGCTGTAGCGCCCCGGTCCCGAAAGACCGTGGAAATGGACGCCACGGGGGTTGGAATTAAGAAGCGGGAAAGAAAGGGAAATAATTTGATTAATCAAATCTCAAAAGAAGACTCACAATAACCAAACATGCTTTTTAATACATATATTTATTCAAAACACCAATATTAGGGTTATTAACGTTTAACAAAAGAGTAGCGTAAGTGCGGAAGCTTAATTCCCAATAGAATATTAACAAAAAGAGATAATGGGAAATAAGTAAATAATAACAGCCCATATCTCAGCCTCGTCACCTCCTCGCTCCAGCCCACTGACCTGAAAATATTTGAAAAGATTTGGGCTGAGTACTAATGCACTAAGTGGGCAAGTTTTCACAATTCAAGTTATGCAAATCATTTTGTTAAAGTAATCTATCTGTGTCTATGCAAGTAGTGAAACTTAGGAGGTTTTAAAGTTAAAAGCAACCTAAGTTCACCAAAATATTTTATCGTGAAGCGCTTAAGAGTATAACCCGTCACTGCCCGCAACCCGAACTACATCACCAGCGCGTAAAGTTGAGTATGGCCATAGAATACCCAATGAGTATAACCAATAAGTGTTTCATTTTAGTCTCACCGACTAGGAGTAGGGCAGGACAAATAATGCATGCATGTGTACTGTAGCTACTCACATTGACACAACGCTAGTTTATGAGACTCCGACAACATACAGTAGCACGTAAATATTTAACACAGATAGTCACATATGCAATTTTAACAAAGCAAAACTTATTAGCTCGAAAGATACAATTTGCAAATATATAATTGCCCACCTGGATAGAAGATAAACTTTCAAATTCCGGGTTTGTTCTGCTCAAATTCTGCTACTTCTTCTAGCCCTACAACAACCAGTCTTATCTTAATTAGACAAAGGCCCCTATAAAAAAAAAATCCAACCCTTAAACTCTATTTTATTTATTTTATTTTAAAACTTCATTATCAATAAATTCTGAAATTTATTAAAGTTTGATATACATGAATATAAATTCTAAAACCTAATCTTTCTTGATATTTCTATTATTTAAAATAGTAGTATTTGATATGCACAATGAGTAAATATTTTAATAGCCACACATTTTTTTATGGTAATCAAATTAATTGAATTTGAATTAATTAGAATAGAAAGAAAAAAAACTCTTACCTTCTTCGTCAATGAAATTATGTGAGTGCAGAACTTTCTTGATTTCGTATAATTTGTTAATGCACGTTCTTAGCCCTTTTAACAATAAGCCCTCAATCTATCATTATAATTAATTTACACGTGTAATTATAAGGTTAAAGTTGTGTGCATGTTTGCCATATTGCTTCTTTCATAGCTATCACTAACTATTTCTTTATTATTATTTTCATTATTCATTATTACTATTATATCAACCATGCACGTATGTATTCTACTATATATATAGATATGCACAAGTCATGATTGCAACATTAATTAAAAAACTAAGGTTATAGTGAGTATATATATATATATATATATATATATATCGTTTTGTTTTTTTTTCATAAATAAATGATATGTATATATATAATGTATATGTGTGTATTTATATATAAAAATCATACTAAATCAATTTGCACTTAATAAATAAATTTCTAATTAATCTAATTAAGTTTGAATCTAAGGTTTGGAATAAGAATATGAGAATGTATCGGGTACTTCTAACCTACTAAATGACACACTTCACTTAGAAAGGAATCTACAACGGTCCATTTTCTTCCTAGCTTACTGATAAAATTAGCATAGACTATTTTTTTATACTGAAAATGTTTGGATATTACACTAATCTAACTATTAGATTTATATTCCTACTCAAATGTAGATAGTAAAATTTTGGGGCATTACACTCTTCCCCCCTTAAAAGAATTTCGTCCCGAAATTCACATACCTTTGAATAACTCAAGATATTAATGTCTAATCTTGCTTTCTAGTTCCCACGTTGTTTCAGTTTGATCATTGTGATTCCATTACACAAGCACCAATAAAATTTTCTTGTTTCTTAGGACTTGAACTTTTCTATCAAGAATTTCGTGGAGTTTTTCCTCGTACGTCTATCAAGAATTTCGTGGAGTTTTTCTTTTCTCCAACTTCATCCCGGTACAGGGGTGATCTGCATTTGCGACCATACAAGGCTTCATATGGTGCCATTTTTATAGTTGATTGGTAGTTGTTGTTATAAGAAAACTCCACCCAGGGTAAAACATCTTCCCAGCTGGTATTTCCATCCAACACAACTCCACAGAGCGTAACTTCCAAAATTTGTATCGTTCTCTTTGACCGGCCATCTGTTTGGAAATGGAGAGTGGTACTTAAGCTTAGATTCGTTCTATTTGCTTCCTGGAAACTTCTCTAGAACCTTGATGTAAAACAAGTATCACGATCTGACGTGATAAAAATTGGAATTCCATGCAAACGAACAATTTCTTTTACATAAATATGTGCTAATTTGCTTAACTTTTTTTTGTTGTTTTGATTGGCACGTAGTGTGTTGATTTGGTCAATCGATCTATAATGACCCAAACTGTTGAGTTTCCTTTCATTGATCGCGGTGCGCCTACCATAAAATCCATCGTTATATGTTCCCATTTCCACTCTGGAATTTCCAACGGCTGCAATAATCCTGAAGGTTATTGTGATACCCCAATCCTTTTGCTAAATTATAAATTATAATTTTAGTAAATAATTTCGAATTAATATTGTTGAATATTAATCATGTGAGTATGTTTGTATGTTATGTCGTTATTTTATTGCAGGTTGTCTCATTCGAGCCGATACGTCATAGCACAGTGATCGGGGGGTCTCGCTGCCCGGTCAGTGAGTCGGGGGTTCAGGGGACGAGGCACCCCGATGGGGGCTAGGGGGCAACGCCCCCTGCTTTTTCGGTGTGTATTAAAAGTGTTTCAAAAATCTAAGTCGTTTTAAAATGGAGTTAAAAATGTCCGGGAGTCGTTTGAGATAAGGGGGACGATTTTGTCGCGCCGCGCACCCGCGGGGCCGTGCACGGTCGCGGGAGATTGCGCGCCCGCGGGGGCTGCGCGCTCGCGGGGAGCGTTGGCCGAGAGATGGGTTCCGCGGTCGCGGGGGCTGCGCGGTCGCGCGGGTCCGGGGATTCTCTACCTATAAATACAGCACTTGTTCATTCTTCCTCATTTCTTTCAACCAAGAGGGGGCGATTTTCTCCTCTTTTCTCTCTCAAAATTCTTCAACTTTTGAAGTGTAATCCATCATCATCTATCAACAAAGGTAACCTCTACACCTCTCCTTCTTGGGGATTAAACACCCATTTCTTTTTGTTTTGGAAACTAGGGTTTGTTATCCAAATTTGAGGATTTTGGATTTTTGTTGATCTTCTTGCTTTGATATCTTGAACATATGGTTTATTTATCTCCTTGAAGTTATATGTGAAGTTTTATCAAATTCCTATGGTTCTTTGATGCTAGGGTTTAGATTTTTGCCCTAATTTCCCTTGATTTTGTTGATAATTGTATGGAGATGTTATGAGGGTTGTATGGGGTTGATTTTCAAGTATGTTAGAGCTCTAGGATGAAGGTGTTTGTATTTGAAATGTTGGGTCTAAAGGATTTAAAATAAGTCATGAGCATGTGATTTAAATGTGTGCCCGTAACATGTTCGATCAAATGCTTCAAAGAGTTTTAATGCGTATTTTGAGTCCAAAATCGTAGTATGAGCTTATTTATCCATGGTCGTGTATGTGGAAATGTTTGAAGACTTTAAAGCAAAGTATAGCATGAGTTTGGTCTAAATTATGATTTAATTAAATAACTCGACGTCTAAAATGAAAAGATGATTGAAAAGGGTGCTAGGTGACGTGTTGGAGCTCGAGGAGGACAACTTGTGCACGGCAAATGAGTATTTCAAGGTTAAAGGGATTCAAAAGCATCTCTTAAGGTGGGGTAACTCTAAACTGTGAACACGTGTAAGGTTATAGTTACTGTTGTGCTTTGATTGTATATGTATGAAGGGTCTTCGGACCGGTGAATGAAAGAGATCCTTCGAGGTCGACAAAGAGACCCTTCGGGGCAGAGATCCTTTGGGATCGAACATAGACCTGTTAATGTCCTCCCTGGGGGGTAGGATGTCTGCGGGCATCCCTACGGGGATAAAGATGTTCATTAACGGGGGCATCATGATATTTAGACCCTACGGGGTTGAGACTAGTCTCCACAATGAAATGAAAAGTCCATATGTTATATTTTCACTTGTGCAATTATCTATAACTGTTTACAGTGTTCCCCACTGAGTATGTTGTTAAATACTCACCCCATTCATTCAATGAATTTTCAGGTTGAGGAGTCAAGGCCGGGGTAGGAGCGTTGTGAACACAAGAGAACCCCACAAGCTTGTGTTTATCTTTTGCATGCTCTTCTTTTGATAACACTCATATTACTATTGTTATTATTACATTGATCACTCTTTTTGTCTTATGATCAATGATTATTGGGGATGGGAATAGCCCGATCTTTTGTAGGCCATGATGTATATAACTTGATATTATGTAGAACAACTTAAAGGTGGGTCGTTTGACCTTGGAGCCTTCTATGTGCGAATTATGTCGATGAACCCCTATATTATGTTTGTTAATTTAGGGTGCTAGACGGGCGGGTTGTGTAAGCCTATGAGCCCGATAGGTTAGATGATTGCATGCTTAATATGACAAAATTTATATTGAAAATTATGATGCCTTACCTCATCACGCTATGTATATTATCATATTTTGACCTAAGCTTCCGCTCATATTAAAATAAGCACACAAAATATGTAAGTAAATTATATGTTAAGTGACGTGGCCAAACGGAGTAGTTTGGGGCGTTACAAATTGGTATCAGAGAGGGTCTACGCTCATGTAGACTTGTTTTGTATGTGTTTGATTTATGTGTGAGAATGTGGGTGGTTGTTCACAACGGCTACTCGGCTTGACTCCGATCCTAAGGTATGTACTCTTAAAGATTTTCAAGTATGAGTTTAATGGAATGGGGGTGTGTATATAGAGTGTGTCGGGAAGAAGTTAAAGAAGTTAAAGAGTTGAATAAATCGTGATAGCATGATAAAGAAAAGAAAGAATGGTCTGAAGTTGTACAATAAAGATGAATGAATTGTATCTGTTGTCACGATCAACTATGATATTTTAAATTCCCGATGCATGCTTTAAAGAAATGAAATCTTGGAAGTTGTGTGCTTTCTTGATTATGAAATGATGAAAAGTGTTTAAGTAGTCCTCAAATTAGCTTTAAGAATGACATTAACCTAACGAGCAAGTGTGCCTAAAGGCTTTAGGATGCCTCCGCGTCGTGCTCCTGCTCCGCAAGATGCAGAGGAATCGAGTAATGAAGGGGGTGGTCTTCATGATCCTCCACCTCGAGAGAACGGGCCTGATTTTGCCCGAGGCTTCCTAGAGACGCTCCAGGGTCTCATGGCCCAACAAATGGGGCGAGGAGGAGTGAATGAAGGAGAAAGGCTCCAAAGAGAGGTGTTCGACGTAGTCAAGCAGTTTAGAAGAATGGGGCCGTCTAGGCTCAAAGGAAGTGAAGGTCCTGAAGTAACAGAGGAGTGGATCCGGGAAATGGAACGGATCTTCGAGCACATTCAGTGCACCGAGGTGCAGAAGGCCTCATGTGCTATCTTTCAGTTTGCAGAAGAGGCGAGCTTTTGGTGGGAAACCCATTCCCGAACTATGACGCCCGAGCAACGCCAAGCTTTGGTGTGGACCGACTTGAAAGAGTTGATCCTCACTCGATACTTCCCTGAGTCTTTCAAGACTAAGATGGAGACTGAATTCCTCAATCTAAGGCAAGGAGGAATGACTGTGATCGAATATGAGAGACGATTCAATCGTCTCTCCCGCTATGCTCCATACGTTGTGGATACGGATGAAAAGAAAGCTCGACGTTTTGAGCGTGGTTTGCGTCCCGAAATTGCGGGGATCCTGTTAGGCCAAAGGTTGAGAACCTATGGTGAAGTGATTGAGAGAGCCCAAGCCATCTCTCATGGGCTCCAATTGGACCTGAAGGACCAAAGGCAGCGTGAGGCCTTTGGCAAGAGAAAATGGGAGCCACAGGACAAAGGAAAAGGAAAAGCTCCTATGCAAAACAAGCCATGGCAGCAGAGGCCTGTCCCACAGAGAGGAAACAACGATAGGGCTCCTTGCCCTAAATGCCAAAAGTTCCATCTAGGAGAGTGCCGTGCGGGACAATTCTCACGAGTAGTTACTTGAGTTAGTTCATGATACAACTTTCGAATTATACTAGATTTGAAACTCGAAATATATATATTTTTATTTTTTTTCTAATGTTTTTAAAATAAAATTTATTTTTGTTAAAATTTCCAATTAATAATAAAATGGAATCAATGGTAATATACATTATTGGTATTAGATTTAAAACTTCTCAATTAATTAAATAAAAACTATGAAATGAAATAATATTTCAATTCATTGACAATATGATATGTGTGCATCGATCAAGGTGTATTAAATAATAAATATAAAATAAAATAATAGTTTTATTTAATACTATATTATCAATATAAATATTAATATTAACCAAATATTATGAAAAATAATACTTTACATGAAATATTAATTGAAATTAATAATTTTTAATTGATATTAACAAAATCAATTAGTTGATCAAAGTCAATATAAGTTAGTAACAACTAACAATACTATCGAAATCAATAGTAATATATCATATATACATTGTAAATAGTAATTTATATATTTATATTACTCTATTTTATATATCCGAGAATCGAGATAATATATACTCTATATATACATATATAATCTTTCTTACCTAGATTTTAAATGATTATATCTTCTTAAGTAATAATGAAAAAAAAAAAACAAAAATCAAGACTAATATTGACAAATTAATATTCTTCATTCTTCAATCCATTAAGAAATAAATATAAAATAAAATTATATTTTTAACTAATATAATGGAAACAATGACTAATATTAACAGAAAATTATACTTAACTGAAATATTAATTGAAATCAATAATTATTATTTCTTAACTAATATTTCAGAGTCAAAATTTTAAATTAATTAGAAATAATAACACTTTACAAACAAAAGATAAAATTATTGAATATATCATATATCAATATTATATATACATAGGAATTAGTAATATTATTCTATCCTATATTCGAAATAATATTTACTCTAACACTAATACACTATATATATAATCTATCTTAACTAGATTTTAAATTATTATATCTTAAGTATTAATGAAAAAAAGAAATAAAAAAAATCAAGACTAATATTGACAAATTAATATTCCTCAATCGATTAAGTAATAAAAATAAAATAAATCAAAATGATAATTTTATCAAATATTAAAAATAATGACTAATACTAACAAAAAATATATTTTACCTGAAATATTAATTGAAATCAATAATTGTCATCTCTCAATTAATATTTTCAAAGTCAAAATTTCAAATTAAGGAGCAATAATAACACTTTTATAAACAAAAGTCAAAATTATTGAATATATTCTACATCCTATATCATATATACATAGTAATTACTAATTAGTAATTAGCAATTTAGCATAGTAGTATTATTCTATCATATATTCGAGATGATATTAACACTAACATTATATATATAATCCATCTTAACTAGATTTCAAATTATATCTTAAATAATAATGAAAAAAAAAAAGAAATAACAAAATCAAGAATAATATTGACAAGTTAATATTCCTCATTCAATCAAGTTAGAAATATAAATAAACCAAAATGATAATTTTGTCTAATATAATCAAAATAATGACTAATGCTAACAAAAAAAAATATGACTTATGTTGAACTTTGTTTGAAATAAACCAAAATTATAATTTTGTCTAATATAATCATATTCAACTTTGTCACGTATGTTGAACTTTGTTTGAAATATTTTACGAAGTTTGTTAATATGCGGGGTTATTATTGTCAATTTTTTTAGTTCCAAATAAACGAGTCGAGCTTAATTTCGAGTCGGACTCGAATATAACATAAACGAGTCGAGCTCGAGTTGGACTCAAATATATCATTATTCATTAACGAGCCAAACTCGAGTCGAGTAATCGAGCTCGAGCTCGAGTCGAGTGTTCGAGCTAAAACTTGAGTCGAGTATCGAGCTCGAGTTAGGCTCGAATAACAGTTAAACGAGCCGAGCTCGAGTCGAGCTTGAGTCAAGCTTGAGTACAAATTTTTCTTCTTGAGCCGAGCTCGAGTCGAGCTCGAGCTCGAGCTCACGAGCAGTTAAACGAGCCGAGCTCGAGCTCAGTGATACTTGACTCGACTCGGCTCGTTTACAGCCCTAATTACAACTAACATTTCAACCATTAATAAACTTTAACTTACAATATATAAATCGATTTCCGTACATCGTACGGGAGATATACTAGTTCTTGTATGAAATGGAGGTCATCGATGAGGGGTAAGACGAGATAAATTAATTAAAATTTTTCTTCAATCTACATCTTGCAATGAAAACGCACATTCATACATTCACTGGATTAGATGTCTAATATTATAAATATTTATTGCAACAAACGTTATTTTGCCTATTTAAATTTTAAATAAAATGACAAGTATAGACATTTAGCTTTTATCATAATACTGAAGATTAGCATGTATCAAACGTATACGTACCGTAATTATTAAACCTTACCTAACAATATAAATAATATTATTTAAAATAACAATATTAGATACATGATAATAATTTATGGATCTGTGTATTGTATATATGAAACATCTTTTAACCATTAATTGGGAATAAATATGATTAATAATACAAGTTAAAATATATTATTTAAATCCATCACATCAGTACAATAATGACTCGGGCCCAATTTATATAGGGCATGTTTGGTTTGGTTGATTAGGGTAGTTTAGGGGGGATTGATAAAATTATCCCCCATTATCCTTTGTTTGGTTTGAAGGATTGGAGCCCGGGATTAATGACGGGCCCGAGCTCCAATCACTCAATTGGGTGATTGTTCATCACCTCATTTTTGGGGTGATTAAATTTATCACTTCTCATTCATTTGTAAAATTACTAATATAACCTTATTAAAAATAATTTTTATTTTGTTGTAATATTTTTTAATCTTTTTTTATAATTATGATTTTTTACAAATAAAATTATACATATCATATTTGTACATCGCACGGGAGATATTCTAGTTTTTAATTTATGTCGCATCAAATTAATAGTGAACACAAAGATATGTAAGTAAAAAAATGAATAATTCAAAAATTTCTATAATTCAGAAAGTTATAAATTAATTTTATTTTGTTGAAATATTTTTATTAAATTTTTGTCATTATTTCCCAATGTTTACTAAATTATTTTTGTGCATCAATTATTTTCAATTTCATGATTTCAAGCATTTTTAATAGAAAAATACAACTTTAATAATTATAAATGAATATATTATATGAAGGGCAATTCAGGTATTTCCTAACATTTTAATCCTAATCATTCAATCCAAACAAAATATTGATAATCTATCCTAAATCATTAAAATTGTAATCAAGCAATCTAAATAAAAGATTATTTTTATCCAAACAGTGCAATCCTACTTTATCCTATCAATCTTATCTATCCCATCATCCGAACCAAACGGGGCCATAGAGAATGAGGAGCCTATAGCAGAAGTCAGTGTATAATAATGTTGATGACTACAAATATTTTCGTTCGGCCAAATGATGACCGCGAACCTTCTGCACAATGAGAAACTTATAAAGAGTCTATTTGCAGGAATCGTAATTGCAACGAGCAACCTTTCCATTGAATTGCAATTAACAACCTACTTTGTTGAAGGTTTGTTTCAACTGTGTTGATTACAAAATGAGATAATAAAAATTAATGAATTACACTTTCCTGAATAATATAAAACCTTAAATTCAAACTAAACCGAGTTTTTTGATTTGGTTGCTTTGGTGATTCTATATTTCATCCTGGTTCAGTTTTGAATATTTGAACCAGAATATAGTATGGTTCGTTTGCTGATTTAATAAAGACAAATTTTGCTTAAACCCGAACCAATCAATGTACATAAATTACATTTTTTTAATTTGTGATTTATATTTTGAATTTTACACATAAATCTCAGATAATACAACAATAAAACTATATGCTCATTAGTAAACTCCGGGCAAAAAGCAACACTGCTTCAAGTTCAAAGTAAAGAATTTGTGAATTGTTACGTGTATTTGACTATTAACTGTTAACTGTAATATTGATGTGTGATACGTTGATCATCTACGCGATTGGACTAAGAGATAATTTTTTAGTGTATATTTAATGAACGTTTGTTGTTTGTGAAGTTCCAATATTATTTTACTATCCTTAGATGTAATTGTTTAGAAGAAAAAATTACATTCAGCTAAAACAAAATCCGATCCAGACGAACCAAAGAAAATTATGGTTCCGTTTCGTTCGCTCATATCAATTACTTTAGTTGGTTTGATTTTCATTTTAAGAATTTTGGTTCCTGCTTTTATCGGTTGAGTTCGACTTCGCACAAAACCAACCATTCGCGCATACTTAAATGCAACATCATAGTTACCATGATCACAGCTCCGCGTTAAATTTAAATACTCCTTTTAACAAATTCTAATTTGTTTTTTTATTTTTCCATTTCAACAATATAATTTACACTCAACTTAATAAGGGTTCAAAATTATTTTACATAATCGTAAATTAGGTAATATGTTCTATTAATTAATAAGGATATTATGTGACACGATTTTTTAAAATCAAAACATAACAAAATGAAAATAAAGTCAACAATATATTTAATTAATAAATTTGATTATTATTAAATTCAAAACATTAAAATGAAAACCATGATAGGAAAGAAAAACATATTTAATAATATTCTTTATTAATAAATCTGATTATTATGTGATTCAAAATATCAAAATGAATAAGAAAATTAGATAAAAAAAAAACTTCAGTAATATGGTTTTTTACTAAAGTTGATTGGTACGTGATTTTAAATTTTGACATAAACTAAAATTTAAGAAAATTAATTTATATTCAAAAATTTAGTTTATTTTTATAAACGTGTTTGTTATATGCTTCAACATTTAAAAATATAAAAATAAAAATATAAGAGTTCTCTCAACTTCAATATAATAATTCAACTGCTAACTAAATTGAGTCAATGTTTTAAGAGTAAATTAATGCATGATTAAAATCTTAATTAACTAGTCACTAAATATTAAAATCTAATTTCAATTAAGAATTATGGCCGGCCACATGTGTGGCCAAATAGCATTACCCAAATAGAATAGAATATACATGTATTATATCCTTGTATTAAGTATACCATTCAATTATATCAAGTTATTAACTAATGTCAGAATACACAATACAGTTAATAGATGTATATTGGATCATATATTTCATGCATGTGTGATATATAGCGTATAGTCCATAACTTGACATACGTGTGGGTAGGGGTGGGGAAAAATACCGAAATATCGAAATACCGCACTTATCGTACAGAAAAAATATAGAAAATGTCGAATTTTCGGTATACCGCAATTTTCGGTACGGTATGATACCGTATCGATAATTTTCGGTACGGTATCGATATGAAATTTGAAAATTTTCGGTATACCGCAGTATTTGGTATATACCGATATTTTCGATATATACCGGTATTTGGTATACCGAATTTTTTGGTATATACCGATAGTTCGGTATATACCGGTATGTCGGTACATCGGTATACATCGATATTTCGGTATATGTCGGTATTTCGATGTATCGGTACGGTATGTGAAATTCGGTATTTTCGATATACCTTAAAATTTCGGTAATTTTGATATACCGTGAAAGTTCGGTATACCGTGTAATATCGGTACGGTACGGTATACCGAAAATATCGGTACAATATCAATATCTATTACGGCGTATACCGAAACTTCAATATATCGAAGTTCGGTATACCGAAAGTTTCGGTACGAGAACGGTATGAGATTTTTCGATATCGAAATTTCGGTACAGTATACGATACGACGTGAAATTTTTGGTATGCCGTACCGACCCACCCCTACGTGTGGGGCATTAGATTCACATATTATTTCATCCCTATCTAAAAAAAATTAAAGCGCGAGAGTCCAACTTGGAGTTATCATAAACCCTAGCCTATACAACCTAGGACTGAATAGGTCTGCTCGATATTTGAGGAGCAGAAAGGGGCAGGTGGCCATAAATGCCATGAAATGAAAATGCATGATGATTATTCCCTATTACATCTTCCAAATCAGCTTGTGGTAGGAGGCTCCCCCAATGTTCATTAGCCATACCAACCACCGGAAATTAAAGAAGAAAGAGTTCCCCAACATAACCTGTAAAAATTCGCACACCCCCGCGCCATCTTCCCCCTTGGTTTGCCTTTTCCCTTGCAAAACCTCCAATGGAGTTTTCTGAACTCGATGAAGTTTTCTTGGTGAGCATTCTCCACTGCCAGCGGTGGTTCATATACGTGGCTGAGGAAAGCCAGGTTGCGGACATACTCATGGTAATCGCTGAGTCCATGTCGACGATCCGTGGCCGTCGTTTCACATACCTGGATTGCGTTCACAAGCTCAACCAGCTGCGGCAGAGGTTGTGGAGCTTTTATCAATTCCGCCGGCAACCGAGCATACGTTTCATGGAGCGTACAGAGTCGTATAGAGTGGGTGAAGAGTACTTCAGATCCGTTGGCGGCAGGGAACACGTAAGTCGCGATTCGGTGATTTATTCTTAATTATTCTCACTTGAATCCTTATTAACTTCAAAAAGATTTGGTCGGGACCTAAGAACCCGCGCACTGGAGGGATTTTCGGCTAGGCAGCATGCCACATCTCACCGCCATCCGCGAGATCATTGATGAAGCTGACATGGGAACCTGAACTTTGACTCTCTCTACACCTACGCCACCGACTGAATGCTACCTCAATGAACTTCAAGTTAGAACTTAAATTGGGACTTTTGTCTTCCAATGCATTATGTGCATGGATCGTATTTTGCAAGTGATGTTTCTATGTGCAACCTTCTGAACAGATGCTTGGTGTTTACTTTTGTCATTGTACATATCTTCAACTTTTTTTTTTTAGCTGGTGTGGGTCTCAGTGACGAGTCCACAAACTATGTTTCTCTCTTGATGCATAAAACAATCTTTTTTGCCATGTGCTACTTTTATTGTGTGACAATTAGGTTTCGATGATAACCTTGAATAACTAAAAAAACATCATAGAAATGGTATACACAAGGCCTTGAGGAGTTTAATGTTCTTTTCAAATTCGTGTTGTCTGTTGCAGGATCACGTTTTCTTTAAAAACATAATACAAAGTGTAGTATCTATGTGTCAGTATCTATTTAAATGGTTCATTACTTTGATTACCTTTTTTTTTTTTTGGTTCCATTTATTGCTAGAAGAATTCTGGATTGGAAGTAATTACATTTGTATTGAAAGTTGTTTCATTTTCTTGCAAAATTGTTTTTTGGTTCAACGGCCGTTTTTTTTTTTATTTTAATCATTGGATCTAATTAAGTATTCATATTTTTAATCTGTAGATATGTGGTTTCTGATTATTTAGATTTAAAATATTTAATAAATTATCATTGATTAATAAATTGTAAGCATGCTTACATATTAATTGTATCTTTCTCTTTTCGTATGTTGTTGCTTTGAGTTAAATTGTCTTGGAACCGTACACAGTTTTTATGGATGCAGTATATTAACTATGTATATATATGTATAATCTACATATAGTACAACTAACATCTGCAATACATAGACGTAATATACATATATGTGTGTGTGTTTATATATATATATATATGAATAATTCATGTATTTCCTTATTAGTATTTTAACAACAATTTTAATGGATTGGTGGCTAATTAATTAATACATGCAAAACATAACATGAGGCTTCTTTACCCTTTGTTGGTTTCAATATAGGTCCCCTACAATTTTTTTAATTATGGCATTTTACTTCGATAACACGTTCTGAGATCTACCTACGTTTATATTTTACTCCTGTAGACTTAGGTACATCTTTTCTTTAAATCTTAGACAATCCTATCTATATATATTTATATAGGATATGGATCATATGAGAACACTTTGTTGGTGTGAGAAATGAGAACCCATCTTACACCATCCAATTTAATGATCCAATGGTTGAGATTTAAGGTGGCAATTTCATAAATAATAGGGCAAAAAATTAGGTAAGGAGGGCTATTTTCGTCCAAACCCATTAAAAATGATGATGTCAGCAATTAAAAAAAATCTTAAAAACTTTATCCGACCATAACTTGCTCGTCTTTAATCCAATGCACACAAAAAATATATCAAATTAAAGCTCTCTTCATGCTCTTTCATTTAAGATGTCGAAAGGCTATGTTTAGATGAAAAAATATGAACAAAAAAAAAAAAAAAAAATTTTTTTACGCGTGCCCAGGTTGTAAATGCTTTCGTTAACATATAATAATTCTTCGTCAGCATTATGATAACATATGATAACGCATGCTAACGAAGCATTTGTCATATGCTAACATAATGTATTCGCTGTGCTAACAAAGAATTATCATAATGCTAGCGTAGTATAAATTTATTAGGGTTTATTAAATCTCAATTATGATTTATTTAATCTCAATTATGGTTTATTCCATCTAATTATCATTATTTTTTTAAAATTTAATTTTTTGTTTATAGTTCTTAATTGATTATTATGGTTTATGCCATCCAATTATCATTTATAACGTATGTTGACAGAGTATTGTCATATGCTAACATAGTGTATTCGCAATGCTAACGAAGCAAAACCATAATACTAACGTAGTACAAATATATTATTATTATGATTTGTTCCAACTCATTTAGGGTTTACCACATCCAATCAATGTTTATTTCATCTAAGTAGATTTATTTCATCCAATTATGATTTTTTCCATTTAATTAAGGTTTATTAAATCAAATTAGGTTTATAATTAATTTTTAGAATATTTTTTTCGCTAACAATATTTAAAAACTTTATTTAGCATAACTATAATGCTTCGTTAGCATTATGATAATACTTCGTTAGCATAACGATATGTTATCAAATCCTCCGCGATTTTCATAAGAATTACCAAATTACGTTAATACCCCCGCGCGAAAAACTTTTCAGATATTAAAGAATTGCCACCGCCTTTTTCATCAAATCTGGACCTTTGATTTTTAATGGATGTGTGGTGTGAGATGTGTTCTCATTTCTCACACAAGAGGTTATTTTTATATAACCTCACCCCTATTTATACATATATAAATATACATATATATATATATATATATATGTATATATATACATATATAGGGGAGCTTTGGCATGTGAACATAAGGGATGTGTGTAATTTATGGACAAATCTTGACCGTTAAACTCTTAAGATCAAGGGATATCATTAATCAATTGTTAAGGTTATAATTCTGCTTTTTAACAGATTTCAACTGCATTGAGGGTAAAATTGTACAGTTAACTTTTTTTTTTAATTTTTGGTTGTAACGGTTCTTAAGGGATTTGAGAACGAAAATTAAATGTGCTAATTAAATAATATAATCAATCCCTATATGATCTACATGGTTTTTAATTTAATGAGATATCGAATAATTATTTATTAATTTTGTTGTTTGTTGATTCGGTTTTTTTTAGGTTGTGATTGTGATAATATGAAAGGGGATCAAGTTTTAGTTTTAGCCTTTTAGGGTTATCAGATCATACCTATACTTTTTCGAAGGGGAAACATAAATAATTCGAATAATATAATAAGTTATTGACAAATGTTTTGTATGCCTTTTGTAATGCTTCTTTTTTATTTTACAGTGCTTTTATTTAAAATGTGAATATGCGAATACATAAATAGTATCACCAAGCCTCAATTTAACCATTAACAATAGGAAAAATAGCATTCGCAGATTTTGCTGATGTGTTATCACACACAAAAAATACCTCAATTACGAACAAAAAAAATAGCATTACAAAATCAATGTAAGCACCTAGAATTAGAATTTTGCTGACGTGTTATCACACAAAAAAACGCGTTGATTCCGAAAAAAAATATAGCATTACAAAATATGAATATAAGCACCCAGAATTAGAAAAACAACATATGTTATAAAAAAAACCCCTCAATTTTGAACAATAAAAAACAGAAAACATCATTATAGAAAAATAGCATCACAAAGAATAAATATAAGCATCTGGAATTAGAAAAATAGCATTGCTCACAAATAAACATGCTAGAACATAATTCACAAATGATCTATTGGATATATACAAAGCATCTAATAAGTAAAACAAAATTTAAAAATTGAGGACATATATTTAAGTTATAATAAGGTTGCATGTGCTTATTCTTTTTTTAGATGATATAAACAGTTGAAATAAGAAATTTTTTCAAAAAGAATGAAAATAATTTAGACAATGATGCATTGATGAATGTTATTTATACTTGTGTAATGCTTTTTTTTTTTTTTGTATAGTTTTATTATTGAAACGTTCATTAGTGTATCAATGTGTATAGGATGGACAAAAAATAAACATAGTTTGTCGAGTAGTGGTTCTTAAAAATAAGCACTGCACTACATTGATTTATTGATGCAAATATTTTAATTAAGAGCAGAAAAGCAGACTAATTCATTGAAACAACTTAATTCCAACTAAACATTAGTAAAATAAGTTAAACTAATATAGTGTTGTGTCCTCATCCTAAATTATTTTAATTCAGAAGATGACATGCTTTATTTCATCCTATTTGCAATAATAAATCCCATAAAAATCGTTACTACCAAATATAATAAAAATTGATTGTACAATTTTAACCTTCAGTGCATATGAAATTGGAAAAATAACATTTTTATACCTTTCACCATTGATTAATAGTGACCATTGATCTTAAAATATAAATGGATAGGATTCGTTCATAAATTACACATGAGACATGTGTTCACAAATGAATGAAACTCTACATATATATATATATATATGCATAAATATATAGGGTTAGGTTCTGGTGAGAAAGAAGCTTCATATGAGAAATAAGAAAAAATCTGATTCATCTATTATCAATTGATCAATGGTTGAGATTTAAATTATAGATTATGTATTAATTAGGTGTTATATTAGGCATTACAATCTTGCAGATTTCAAAAGAATACAATTGTAATAATCTCATAATACAATTATGGTAAGGTAATATTACCAATAATAAATTAGGGATACGTTTTTAACCTTGCATGATTATTATTGGATGCAATAATTAAAATCATATCAAATCACTATCATAAAACAAAAGGGTTGAATCCTTTTGGAGAAACTATTAAAGAAGACGAAGTTCCAATCGGGAATCAAGAATCTGGAAGAACTAGGAAAAAAATCATAAATGGCGAATTCCAGATCGAAAGATAATTAATTTTTTTTCTTGTAGATGTAATATGCAGATTTTTTTTAATATGTGCATACATGGTATAATAAACGATATTCAATTAAGCTTAAAACTAATATGAATTAAGCTACAAAATTATATCAATTAAGCAATAGGACACTATATATATAGGGACAAAAAAAATATGATACGTTACAGAATGGATGTAGTACAAGTGAGTGACAACCAATTTATAATTAAAAATAAAATTTTCAATAATCAGGAATACTATTCTTTGGTGTGTAACATGTTCGTCTCAATAATCCAACTGATGTGTGTAAATATGTGTATTTATTTTGACAGAAGCAATGGAGTTGGAATGGTTATGTATATATTGTTTAATGAATAGTATTTTGCTGCTTAATATAAAGTAATATATTTGCATACAACTATGAAGCAATATATAAATATTTAATGAGGAGGGGTTGGGTTCAGGTGAGAAATGAGAAAAATGCTTATTGTATTGTATTTTATTGCTTAATTGTCATAATTTTATTGCTTAAATACTTTATTGCTTAATTGCTATAATTTCATTGCACACGTGGGATAAAATAATTATGCAATAAAGTATGTCTATTAAGCAATAAATTACAATAAGATAAACATTTTCTCATTTCTCACACCAATAAATATTTCTCACCTGAGCCAAAACCTAATGAGGAGAACAGTAATAAGAATTTAGATTTCATTTAGTTAAATGAAGTTAATATTTAACAATTTATTGATATAAATTAAGTTGATAATGGATTTTGATTTTGCAATAAATTAATACACATTAAGCGACAAACAACAAATTAATATGCAGTAAACTTTTATATTTTGTTGTATATGTATAACTTCAGTAGGTATTGTCTTAGATATGCAAAATTTGCAACAGAATTAAGCAGTAAATTAATGTAGATTAGCCTGTGTATATTTGCAAATGGTATTAAGCGGTAAATGTTGATCAATTAAATAATTAATTGGTGTTAATTGAGCAATTAATTTATTGTAATGTGAATTATGATATCCATGGAGTTGTCACGACCCCAAATTAATATCTGATTAATACGAAGTGTGACTGACACGACTCGATCCCAATGAAGGATGAATCAAGGCGCGAATCGGAAATAATTAAATAAAGGAATGAACTACTGTATTCCAGGAACGATATTTGCTGTGAACTCAAATTCTGGACTGATTTCAAGTACTCACAAGGGACAGAATAATAGTAGTACTTAATTGATTATCAAGGTATTGGACTCGTCCAAAATCAAAAGCTGGAATATTAGACTTGTTATATGGCTGAGTTGCGGAAGCAAAAGAAAGACAATAATAATAATGATAATAATAATAATAATATAAGGTCATCTGAGCCTTGTACCAAAGAGAACTCCACTCTCAGCACTTCTCCCTTCCACACCAGCTCAACCTGCACATTTAAAAACAAACATGCAGGGCTGAGTACAAGGGTACTCAGTGAACACATTGCCAAAAATATTTATTGAATTGAACACTGATTTTCTTGTCATGCATCTGAGTAAACACACAGGGGTTTTATCTAAAAAGACCCTATGTTTTACTAAATCACTTTCTGTTTTTGAGCGCTCTTTTCTGTTGTATGATCATCCATATCCCACTGAAAGTCGAGGAATAGCTCCACTCAGCCTTTTCCACGAACGTCGGGGAATAGCTCCGCTCAGCCTTTTCCCTCAAACGCTTAACATAACTAAATGCCGAAGAATAGCTCCGCTCAGCCTTTTCTACGAACATTTAGCATAGTCGATGTCTTAGTCAGGAATAGCTCCGCTCAGCCTTTCCCTCTTCCTAATATCACCGACCAAAGTGTACACTAACCTCGGTTAACACGCTAAGTTAGCACAAGGCTCGATCGATTTATGATATGAACCTTGAACGCAGACGGAAGGCTTGAACGAACCGATGGATGGACGATCCCAAAACCTCTGAATCTAACCCACGAAATGATTTAGGAAGGAAACCCTAAACCCCAACGTGTTATTGACGCATCAACTCGGGGACGATGAATGACACACGAACGAGGGATGGTGGACTCGCCGATTCGTCGATGGTGAATTTGTCTTGGAATAATCAAGATGAATTCGAAAACACTCTAGAGAGAATGTAGAAACTCACGAAAATATTATATATCAAAAACTGATTTTCGTCCATAACAACCCCCTTTATATATAAGGGTGAAAACCTAATGCAACTAGGAAACTAAACATAGGAAATAACTCCTAAACTAATAAGGAAACAAATCCTTAGCCAAAACAAAAGATAAAAGTCAAAACTGACTCAATTAAGGCCTAAATTCGGCCTCCCTAAATAGACCCACGAAAATAACTAAATTAAATACTAAAAATGACTAATTAAATAATCTAAGAGTCTTCATGGATCAGCCCGCACATAAGATATTAAATTAACACATTTTGGGCTTTCTTCTCCAACTTCCCCAATGGGCTTCTTTGAGAACTCTTGAGCCCAAACTTCTTGAATCAATCCTTTTAGCACTTCCTTGAACTTCTTTGCTCGCGCTCTCGTGATTGGCCCAACAGGAACTTGGATCGGACTACGGGCTGCATCATTCCCCTCCTCTTGAAGAGGATTTGGCCTCAAATCCAAAGCGTCACCTACATCAAACGGACTTAAATCAGTAACATTAAAAGATGCACTTACATTATACTCACCGGGCAAGTCCAACTTGTAGGCGTTATCATTGATGCGTTCCAACACTTGAAAAGGTCCATCACCACGTGGAAGTAGCTTGGAGTGCCTTTGCAATGGGAACCTCTCCTTGCGCATATGCAACCACACCCAATCACCGGGTTCAAAAACAAC
The DNA here is from genome assembly GCA_026008535.1 of Perilla frutescens. Taxonomy (NCBI): domain Eukaryota; kingdom Viridiplantae; phylum Streptophyta; class Magnoliopsida; order Lamiales; family Lamiaceae; genus Perilla; species Perilla frutescens. The sequence continues at coordinate 19,514,982 of BRKX01000005.1, forward strand.
CTGTCACCGTCCTTTGTTGGCGTGTGTGGCATACTGCTGTGTTCGCCTCTCAATGTTCAACCTTGCTTTCTCATGAATCTGCTTCACAAAGTCAGCTCGTTTCGAGCCCTCAAGATTAATATGTTCATGCTCCGGCAAAGGAACCAGATCCAATGGGGTCAAAGGATTAAATCCATAAACAATCTCAAAAGGTGAAAACATAGTAGTAGAATGAACAGAACGATTATAAGCAAACTCAACATGTGGCAAACATTCTTCCCAAGACTTAATGTTCTTCTTAATGATTGCTCTCAACAAAGTAGACAAAGTTCTATTTACTACTTCAGTTTGACCATCAGTTTGCGGATGACAAGTAGTGGAAAACAGCAATTTAGTACCCAACTTGCACCACAAAGTCTTCCAAAAGTAGCTCAAAAACTTAGCATCTCTATCAGAAACAATAGTCCTAGGCATGCCATGTAATCTAACAATCTCCCTAAAGAACAAATCAGCTACGTGAGATGTATCATCAGATTTATGACAAGGAATAAAATGCGCCATTTTAGAAAATCTATCCACAACAACAAAGATCGAATCCCTACCACGCTTAGTCGTAGGTAAACCTAACACAAAGTCCATAGAAATATCAATCCAAGGAGCTATAGGAATAGGCAAAGGCGTATACAACCCATGGGAACTTGTCCTAGACTTAGCTTGCTTACAAGTAACACAACGCCCACAAAGTCTCTCAACATCTCGTTTCATATGAGGCCAAAAGAAATGCTCATGCAAAACAGCTAGAGTCTTAGCAATGCCAAAGTGTCCCATCAAACCCCCACCATGAGATTCAAGCAACAACAACTCACGTAAAGAACATTTAGGAACACACAACTTATTCTTCCTAAAAAGATAGTTATCATGCCTAAAATACTCTCCACTAGCAACATGCTCACACGCCCGATAAATCTCACCAAAATCAGTATCATGCTCATATAAACTCTTAATAACTTCAAATCCCAACAACTTAGCATCTAAAGTAGAGATCAAGGCATACCTCCGAGAAAGTGCGTCAACCACCACATTCTCTTTACCTTGCTTGTATTTGATGACGTAGGAAAACGTCTCGATAAACTCCATCCACCTCGCATGCCTCGTGTTCAACTTATGCTGCCCCTTTAAGTGCTTCAAAGACTCATGATCAGTGTGAATAACGAACTCCCGAGTCCACAAATAATGCTGCCACATTTTGAGGGCTCTCACCAAAGCGTACAACTCCTTGTCATACGTGGGGTAGCTCAACGTCGCTCCATTTAGCTTCTCACTGAAATATGCCACAGGCCTTCGTTCTTGCATTAAAATTGCACCAATACCAACACCAGAAGCATCACATTCAATCTCAAAAGACTTAGAAAAATTAGGAAGAGATAATACCGGGGCGTGTGTCAGTTTGTGCTTCAAAAGCTGAAACGCCTCTTCTTGCGCCTTTCTCCACGTAAACTCCACATTTTTCTTGATGACTTCAGTTAATGGTGCGGCAATACTGCTAAAGTTAGGCACGAATCGCCTATAAAAACTAGCAAGGCCATGGAAACTCTTGACTTCTCCAATGCTCTTCGGAGTCGGCCACTCTTGAATAGCTCGTATCTTCTCCTCATCAACCTGTACACCCTGTGCACTAACAACAAAACCAAGAAACACAATTCTGTCCCTACTAAAGACGCACTTCTTATGGTTAGCGAACAACCTTTCTTTCCTAAGTGCAACTAAAACAGCCCTCAAATGAACAACATGCTCTTCATGATTCTTACTATACACAAGGATGTCATCAAAATAAACAACAACAAACCTACCAATGAAAGCACGCAAAACGTGATTCATAAGACGCATAAATGTACTAGGTGCATTAGTTAATCCAAAAGGCATAACTAACCACTCATACAACCCAATTTTTGTCTTAAAAGCAGTTTTCCATTCATCTCCTTCCTTAATCCTAATCTGATGGTATCCACTACGCAAATCAATCTTGGAAAACACGCAAGAACCATGCAACTCATCAAGCATATAATCTAGACGAGGTATAGTATGGCGATACTTTACCGTGATATTATTAATGGCACGACAATCGCAGCACATCCGCATAGTTTTATCCTTCTTGGGCACGAGTAGAACGGGTACTGCACAAGGACTCAAACTCTCCCTCACGTGCCCTTTGGCCAGCAAATCGCCAATCTGTCTCTCCAACTCCTTTGTCTCCTCCGGATTGGTTCGGTAAGCTGGTTGGTTTGGAAGAGTAGCGCCGGGCACAAAGTCAATCTGATGCTCAATCCCTCGAATTGGTGGTAAACCAGCGGGTGTATCCTCGGGAAAAACATCATCAAATTCCTGCAAAACAGAACGGATAGAAGGGGGTAGAGAAGAGAGATCAGTATCAATAACCAAATTTTCCTTGTACAGCAACACAATCATCGGCCTCTCCTCCTGTACGGCCCTCTTCAAATCACTAGGCCTCACAAGAAAGGACTTCTGAATCAACTCACTCTCCCGTTTAGGAGCAATCTGCCCCTTGGGCTGCTCCTTGGATTTCACCTTCTCCGCCTCCTTTTGCATCTGCACTTGATCCTCATAAACTTGTTTAGGTGTAAGAGGAACAAATGATACATTCTTCTGCTTATATTCGAAGGAATACTTGTTGGTAAAACCGTCATGGGTAACTCACCTATCAAACTGCCATGGTCGTCCCAGCAAGATGTGACTCGCTTGCATTGGAATGACATCACACAACACCTCATCCTCATACTTCCCAATGCGAAAATGAACCTTCACTTGTTTCGTTACTTTGATTACACCGGTCTCATTTAGCCACTGCAAACGATACGGCTTGGGATGCTTCACCACAGGCAGCCCCAATCTCTGAACCATGGCCGCACTAGCCACGTTCGTGCAACTTCCTCCATCAATGATAATACTACAGACCTTGTCATGGACATGACATCTCTTGTGAAAGAGATTCTCCCGCTGCTCTCTCTCATCAGGCTGAACTTGGGCACTCAAAACTCGCCGAGCTACAAACAACTGTGCCTTAGGTGCTGAAATCTCCTCAGCCTCATCTTCTTCGTCGGGATCCTCCAATGCTGGCATATCCGGATCTCACTTCTCATCATCAGTCACAACTTCACCGTCATCTCGCATGATCATAATTCATCTGTTCGGGCACTCACTCATAATATGCCCGAATCCCTGACACTTGAAACACTTCTTATCTCGATTACGACCATCAGGAACTGCTGGACTGCCCTGATATGGTGTACTCAAAGTCTCAGTCCGGGACTTATAGAACGGATTCTTCTCATCTCTCGGCGGTGCCTCTTTCCTCCAGGGGTTCCCTTTTGATGAGGAACCACTAGCAATCGGTTGGGATTACCTCCAATTGGTCTGACTCTATCTCTGGTTGCTGTTATTATTGCCCCTCCTCTTGAGTTGATTCTCTATCTTCATGGCCATGTGAACCATATCCTCCAACTTAACGTAATGCTGCAACTCCACCTTATCTCGAATGTCCCAATGTAATCCAGCTAGGAATCGCGCCATAGTAGCCTCTCGATCCTCCACAATATTGGCTCGAATCATGGCTATCTTCATTTCCTTAAAGTAGTCATCCACAGTCCGATTTCCCTGCTTCAAACTCTACAACTTGTTGTAAAGATCTCGGTAGTAATGATTAGGCACAAATCGCTTCCTCATCACAGCCTTCATCTCACGCCAAGTCTGGATAGGTGGTTCATCATTTCTTCTCCGACTGGTCACCAACTGATCCCACCAAACCAGTGCATAATCTGAGAACTCTACCGCAGCCAACTTCACCTTCTTGAACTCTGAATAATTTTGACAGTCGAACACCAGCTCCACCTTTCTCTCCCATTTAAGATACAACTCTGGATCATTTTTCCCATGGAAGGAGGGAATGTTCATCTTAATGTTGCCCAGATTGTTATCTGGTGCTCCCCCTTTATGCCAGCTTCCCACATCCTTTTCTTCATACCCTGTATCCTCGACATATTCTTCATAATCACCACGACCTCCTCTACCACCACGACCTCTACCTCCACGACCTCTACCACCACGGCCTCGAGTGGAATTGGTCTCTCGGGGCTGAGACTGCTCAATCTGGTAGATTTGTTCATACACCATCTCCATCTCGGATTTCATCATCTTTCCCAATTCGGATTTAAGTGCCTCCATCAGAAATTTCGTTTTAAGATCAACAGTAGGTTGATCTTCCGTATCTGACACCTATTCACGTCCACTTGACATAATGACATAGAAAACAAAATAAACGGTTAGTAAACAAAACCTCACCGCCTCACAAGCTCTCGTGTATCACTCAAAAGGAATTCACTCAACACTCGTGTATCACTCGAATATGGCTTTTTTTCACTCAAATAATCTCATTCTCTCTTGCCTTTTTCCACTCTGAATCCTCTCTCAAGAAATTGAATTATCTTAATCTACCACTTGAATCCAACACCAACAAAAACAACGAATCCACAAAATAAACACGTCCGCTTGACAATACACCGAAACAGACCCCCAAAAGATGAAAGGAACGGAAATTAGAAACCCAAAATCAGGCTATACAGAAGCTGACTCAACACGCTCTATACTAGCCATGAAATCCAGAAAGCACGACGAGACTTAACTGACAGTCGGAAAAAGTGCACACAGAAACTGCCCCAGATGACTCTACACGCCCCCAGGAAACTAATGAACAAAATTGCACAAAGCAAAATTCAGAACCTCAATAATCCAATAAAAATATGGCTTTTTTTTTACCTTCAGAACCTCAATAATCCAATAAAGTCAAGAACGAAATGAATATATGAAGTATGTGGCTTTGGCGATTAGTTCGAATCGAGACTGACGTTTGGTTGTGTATGGGCGTGTAAGAGATGTATTATGATCTCTTAGGGATGTTCTATGAGGATACTTAGCAGTCGAACGGTAATCTCGTAGGTAATATTTTATTTTTTTTTATTTTTTTTTTGAATCAAAACGCAGAAAGAAAGACGAACGATGAAGAAAACTGACACAGAAACCACAGAGAAACGAGACGCAACGGAAGCAGAAATTATCAACCCTAAAACTCTACCCTTGACACGAAGAAAGATAAACGGAACCTGGATACGAAACCTGGATGTTTTCGAAACCTGCAAATGATATGAACCTTGAACGCAGACGGAAGGCTTGAACGAACCGATGGATGGACGATCCCAAAACCTCTGAATCTAACCCACGAAATAATTTAGGAAGGAAACCCTAAACCCCAACGTGTTGTTGACGCAACAACTCGGGAACGATGAATGACACACGAACGAGGGATGGTGGACTCGCCGATTCGTCGATGGTGAATTTGTCTTGGAATAATCAAGATGAATTCGAAAACACTCTAGAGAGAATGTAGAAACTCACGAAAATATTATATATCAAAAACTGATTTTCGTCCATAACAACCCCCTTTATATATAAGGGTGAAAACCTAATGCAACTAGGAAACTAAACATAGGAAATAACTCCTAAACTAATAAGGAAACAAATCCTTAGCCAAAACAAAAGATAAAAGTCAAAACTGACTCAATTAAGGCCTAAATTCGGCCTCCCTAAATAGACCCACGAAAATAACCAAATTAAATACTAAAAATGACTAATTAAATAATCTAAGAGTCTTCATGGATCAGCCCGCACATAAGATATTAAATTAACACATTTTGGGCTTTCTTCTCCAACTTCCCCAATGGGCTTCTTTGAGAACTCTTGAGCCCAAACTTCTTGAATCAATCCTTTTAGCACTTCCTTGAACTTCTTTGCTCGCGCTCTCGTGATTGGCCCAACAGGAACTTGGATCGGACTACGGGCTGCATCAATTTAAGAGTTAGAAAGCCCCTTGCGAGCTAACTAAATACGGATAAGGATATCATACAAAACAAAACATTTTATGCATGACAATAATTTATTTGCATCAGAAGAATTAACTGCGGGTGAGTGAAAACTCAAATCATTATTTGGACTAAGAGTCCGTTGAAAAGAAAGTCCACCTTTCACCGATGTTTTAAATGGCAGCTGCTAATTCTTCACAGGTCTTATTCCTTGCGGATCTGCTAGAATTCAATATATAAAAATATACTTAGTATATTGATCCTAAAACTGACAGGACTCAACACGACACGAAGGCCTATTAGGGTCTAGTATCCGTTCTAGATTTTTCTTAGCTTAAGGGTTAATCTCGACCCTAGTTCCAAACCATATAAAGACATTCATCGACATCATTTAAGGTATCAAAAATACCTTAACATCATCACAACTAGATTCTAGGAACAAACTCATCAATAAGTTCGTAGACTAAACGACGTTTTGCACAACGTCTATCTTTGAAAAATTTTCTGTTTTGACTCACTAAGGTGCAGGGGACAAGCCATACACCGTTGGAAAGACACGGAAGTCTAGTTTTCGGAAAAATTAACGGTGAATCCAGATGATAACTAACGAAAAAGTTATAACCGATTGACTATAAGGTGGCGGAACTGCCAGAATTTCTAAAAACAAACTCGTGACCGGACTTTGAAGATTTTTCATGATTTACTCAGAACGAATTAGAAAATGAAACATATACCATTGGAAAGCCACGGAAGTCTAGTTTTCGACAAAATTTACGGTGACTCAATACGATGTATAACGAGGGAGTTATGCTCGTTTTACTGAAGGGTGGCGAAACTGCCAAACAGAACTGCACAGCGCGCCGTCTGCGCGAACTCCAGACAAACTCCGAATCAGTTAGTTAACCGAACTGATGAGTTTCAGTCCGGAACTGATTCACTTCATCAGTTAGTTAACCAAACTGATGAGTTTCAGTTCAGAACTGATTCACTTTATCAGTTAGTTAACCGAACTGATGAGTTTCAGTCCGGAACTGATTCACTTCATCAGTTAGTTAACCGAACTGATTAGTTTCAGTTCAGAATTGATTCACTTCATCAGTTAGTTAACCGAACTGATGAGTTTCAGTTCGGAACTGATTCACTTCATCAGTTAGTTAATCGAACTGATGAGTTTCAGTCTGGAACTGATTCCCTTCATCAGTTAGTTAACCGAACTGATGAGTTTCAGTCTGGAACTGATTCCCTTCATCAGTTAGTTAACCGAACTGATGAGTTTCAGTTCGGAACTGATTCATTTCATCAGTTAACCGAACTGATGAGTTTCAGTCCGGAACTGATTCCCTTCATCAGTTAGTTAACCGAGCTGATGAGTTTCAGTTCGGAACTGATTCACTTCATCAGTTAGTTAACCGAACTGATGAGTTTCAGTCTGGAACTGATTCCTTTCATCAGTTAGTTAACCGAACTGATGAGTTTCAGTTCGGAACTGATTCACTTCATCAGTTAGTTAACCGAACTGATGAGTTTCAGTCTGGAACTGATTCCCTTCATCAGTTAGTTAACCGAACTGATGAGTTTCAGTTCGGAACTGATTCATGTCAGTTCAAATACCAAGCTTTCATCACCTCAAAACATCTCAAACTGGACTACACATGCTTGCACATAATCAACTAATTTTCTAAACATTAACGTTATTTAAAACACCAAAAATCCACACATATACTTCTTAAGCTTAGATCTGAAAATATGTGACTAAAAAGCTCATGGTTTTCGAAAATACCTTTTCCAAAATAACAAAGGAGAAGAGTTGGAAGAAGCTCGAAGGAGATGAAACGACTGAAACAAAGCTTCCAACGACGACGCCGGAAACCCAACAGTGAAGAGCAGATGAGGATAGCTTGAGCTCTTCTCGACAAGGCTGTAACTTCTTGCTTCTACCACTCTCTCTCTTTCTCTAAAATTTATGCAGAAAAATGGGGATGAAATGGAGAAGAAAAAATGAAGAGCTGTTGTGTTTCCTCTCCCTCTTTCTCAAAAATTTTATGGCAAATGAAGAAGTGAAATGGAATGAAGAAATAAGTTGGATGCCTTGCCCCTTTTCTCTCTCTCAACCTCTACGTAAATGCTTGGGTTAGGCTTTACCATTAAATGAGAGTAGGCTAGGCTGCAGCTTTCCCCTTTTTCCCATTAGACCAATAAATGCCACAAGAGCTTTGGTAGATTGGCAAGTGACGAAAAGTCTTCCCAACTTGGAAAAAAACGAGTTGCTAAAATATCGGCACTAGGGGATATCTAATCCACTCTATTCAAAATGCTCTGCTTTAATTATCTGAATTTAATACTTGCATGATCGGAGAATATCTGATTCTCCCAGTCCAGAAAATATTTATCGGAATATCTGGTTCATGATAAACACACACTACAATAATGGAATTGAATTTATCTGAAATTCTGATTCCGACTTTCCATAACTAAAAAGAGGATTAAACCCTAACTGAAATAATTAATTCACCTATGGGAATTAATTGATCTTGAATTCCATGGAACCTAATGGATACTTTCGACCCTAATCTGACTGGAAATTACTATACTAAATAGTAATTGCAACAATTTACTGCAATTAAGCAGTAACTAATTTACGGGGTATTACAGGAGTCGAGAAATTTAGTAAGTATTCGAAGTACATTAAGTGATGAACAATTATTATACATAATTTAATATATTTGTCTTCTTCAAAAGTTTCTGCAAAATGTTGAAGCCGTGTGTTTTTATATATATATATGATACGATTCTGGAACCCCAGGACTTGTATCAGATTGCCAAAGACGGAATCCTCGACCTGAACTTCACAACACGGACGAACTATAGGTATATGAAACCTATAACCCAGCTATGAATGGAAATAAGAACCTTGGATGAAATATGAAGACGCCACAAACAGTTGTGATCTACTGTTTGATAAGTTGGATGAACACGACACACGGTTCAATAAAATCTCCAGAGAGAATTCTCAAATTAATATATCAAAAAGCTGTCTAATGAAATATAATGCAAGCCCTTATATAGGTGGGCAAAATAAAACAACCCTAAAAGTCAAAACCTAATCTAAAAAGGAAATAAATAAATAGAAATCGGATAAATCCGCAACAGTCCAAGTAGGCGCGACTCGGGCTCACTCGTGCCCCTGGTCGCGCTGTAGCTCGCGCCAGGCTCATATCAGGACACGTCACGGGCGCGACCGGCTAACTCGCGCCACCACTCGCGCTGTAACTCGCGCTCATTGGCGCGATCGGATCACTCGCGCCAGGTCTCGCGCTGCCACTCGCGCCAGCCTTCCCGAATGCTCGAACTCGATCATCGGCACCCCGTCCAGGATCGTATCATTCCCCTTCTCTTGAAAAGGATTTGTCCTCAAATCCGTACCTCCTCCTGGATCAAAAACGAACACGATCCGATCATGCACATCTCCCAACACAAGCCGCACAAGATAGATCTCCAAAATCATCCAGCCTGTGTCAAACGGCCGCCACTTCAACACCATTGAATGCCCTATCAAAGGATTCAAAAATAAATCTGGGGGCACTTCTATATTTGGTGGCACATCTCCGTCAACCTGTAGAACAAAAATACTAAAATAAAGAATTTGCTCCAGATTGTTAGACTTTGGAAGATCCTCCATGTTAGCTTGCACGTCCTCCACTTGACCCACAACCACTTCCCAATAGATATCACTCTCCTTTTTAAAACATGGTTGTACTATCAACTTATTCCCTTCAAATTCCTTTTGTAACGGCTCGCTAACAACTTGTTCTTGTACCGCCTCTTCTTTAGGCTTCAATGGAGAACTGCAAATTTGACTACCTTCCAAAGTAGTGTCGTCTACAGTGGTCAACTCCAAATTGGAATCTTCTAGAATAGCCACCTCCAAAATAGGTTCATCCACAATAACTGGAACTGACTCCTCTGAAATCGCCTCAGCCCCAAAAGGTTCATTAACTGATTCGTCTACGGTTGTCTCCCCCATACTCAAATCCTCCTCAACAAGCCCCGTCGAATCAGCAATATCTTCAACCCTCTCATCTTCTCCATTGCAAATGTCTGAATTATAGGATGCCGCCATTTCTAAACCCGACTCTAGCATGCGTGTGATAACACTCCAATCAAATTCTCGAGTAGACGATTTCATCGATGTAGTATCACTCCACCTCTTAAGTCGACTCTCCACATTGATTGCATTTTGCACCATGTCCTCCAGCTCCCGTTGATAAGAATAAGGCACGTGACGCCTTCTCAGCACCCTCTTCATCGCCTGCCACGTATCAATTGGCTCTCCAATACGCCGCCTCATGGAATAAAATTGATTCCACCAGGTAAGCACTTCATCACAGAATCCACTAGTAGCGATCTTAACCTTCCTCCGCTCAGGATAATCGTGACAGTCAAACAACAGTTCTATCTTCCTTTCCCACTCTAGGTACGACTCAGGACCTCTCGTTCCTCGGAACAGTGGAACGCCTGTTTCCCAATACTCCTCACATTCATCTCTATGATATTTTCTACCTCCATAACCAGCAGAACCAATCATCTCTTCTCTTTTTTTTTTCTTTTTTTTTCACGATCTTTTTTTTTTGTTTTTTGTTTTTTTTTTCAACACCAATAATTATCTTTCTCAATACACTCCAAACACCAAAATAGCACTCCCCAGCAAGTTATATCAACACCACAAAACTCAATGAAATTTCCAGCGATAAATTCAAAATAAAACTCAACGATTTTTTTTTTCAGATCAACTTCGTGTTTTTTTTTTCGCTGATTTTTTACTTTTGCTGTTTCTTTTCTTTTTTTTTTATCAGCGTATCCTTTTTTTTTTTTAAATCACGAACAAAAAATTAAATACAGAAATTAAAGGATAAATGGAACCTGATACAAAGCCGAAGCTTTGATACCACTTGATGCGATTCTGGAACCCCAGGACTTGTATCAGATTGCCAAAGACGGAATCCTCGACCCGAACTTCACAACACGGACGAACTATAGGTATATGAAACCTATAACCCAGCTATGAATGAAAATAAGAACCTTTGATGAAATATGAAGACGCCACAAACAGTTGTGATCTACTGTTTGATAAGTTGGATGAACACGACACACGGTTCAATAAAATCTCCAGAGAGAATTTTCAAATTAATATATCAAAAAGCTGTCTAATGAAATATAATGCAAGCCCTTATATAGGTGGGCAAAATAAAACAACCCTAAAAGTCAAAACCTAATCTAAAAAGGAAATAAATAAATAGAAATCGGATAAATCCGCAACAGTCCAAGTAGGCGCGACTCGGGCTCACTCGCGCCCCTGGTCGCGCTGTAGCTCGCGCCAGGCTCAAATCAGGACACGTCGCGGGCGCGACCGGCTCACTCGTGCCACCACTCGCGCTCATTGGCGCGACCGGATCACTCGCGCCAGGTCTCGCGCTGCCACTCGCGCCAGCCTTCCCGAACGCTCGAACTCGATCATCAGCACCCCGTCCAGGATCGTATCAATATATATATATATATATATATATATATATATATATATATATATAGTAATTGAATGATCACAAACCTACCAAATACAAATGATTTTATGTATGGCAATGGGCGGTTGTTATGTATTCCTCAAATAAAATTACAAAAATAGCCTCATTATTATCAAATAATTTGTAAGATTGAATAACATGGTCATTTAATTTAAAAGATTAAAATTAATCTCTATCATTAATCTTATCAAATCCAACGGTCAATAATCATTCCTATTTCTCACCCCAATCAAATTTTCTCACCAGAACCAAGACCTAAATATATATATATATATATATATATATATATGTAGATCTTACATGTTAATCGCCCACAATAAGTATTAATTAGTATAAAATATTGATGTCAATATATAATCTTACATCAAATATATAATCTTAATTATATATATATAAATGATATATATACATATATATATATATATATCATTTTTTTACATATTTTAGTTTCAAAAAAATTATTTATTTAGAAGCAATTACTGATTATTAGTACAAATAATGAATTTTTTTAAATAAAGAAATGATAATTATCGAGCATTGCACAAGCAGCACGAATAAAAATAAAAATATTCGCGCTCAGTTCATGTGGCCACGCAATAGTTTATCGCGAGTGTACTACGCGCGATGCTTGATAATAAAAACTTTCAAAATTTTATCTACCTTACGCTTCATTAATTCTATTTTTGAACATATATGTATTTTGCAAAAAATAATTAACCAGTGCAATGTCTAGTCCATGCGTTTGTCGATATACAAACGCACCACGCAAGCCGCCATCCATTTAATTTAAGCCTTTAATAATTTCATCTTTCGGGTATTCAGTTGGACGATAAAAAATGGGAAAAAAAGATACTACTCCAAAAAGAAAAGAAAAAAAATGTGATTACCTCACGGCATCGACATCCCCCTAATTACATATAGTCTTATTGTTGAATCATTGTTTTCCTATAAAATTACTTAATATTACAACAATTACTCTTACATATATTACCTGCGCATCGCATGGGCGAAATGCTAGTACATATGTCTAATTAAAACATAAAGTTTTCCATCTCATAGGAAGTGGCCATTCTTTCATAAATATTGCCGGACAATATTATTCAACATAAGTTGCAGAATATGAATTGTGAAGCCAGTAGTGGTATCCACACAAAATGCACCCTAACGACTGACTTAATTAGCATATAGGTATATGCTAATTAGCGATTTCAATAGCAATTAACATTTTTTTAGGTTCTTTATTAAGCTTGTCATTTATTTTGACAATTCTTGTGAATTGTTTTCATTTTCAGTTTTTTCCTTTCAAACTGCTCGGCGTCTTCTTTCTTTCATTTCTGTTTTCGATCTTCCCTATTACAAATCTACCCATTTCCAACCTTTTATCTTAGACGAAAATATTTTATAGGCACATATGCCACCACCTGTTTTGATCCTTCGAATCCTGGTTGTTGTGCATCTATTAATAAAGTCTTCATAAAACACTTCAAATCACATCTCATAACTTTCTTCTAATTAGTCATTTATCATGGTTCGTATACCTCTTTACTCCTTTAAAGCTCTCTATCCCGTATGCATATGTTGAGGAGGTCGAGATCAATGGATTGGTGATTTTCATTAACATTGTAGTATGTTTTTGGGGGGACTATGAAAATTAATAAATGCACCACTAATCTGGCTTGTTAATTTGCTTTTTTTTTTTGTTTAATTGTTGGTGTGGTATTTCGTAAAAATGTACTTGAAAATCGTTTAATGTTTTAAAATGTTAAATGTAATTTACGAAATTTGAATAGTGGAGGTGAGCATTAAGTGAAATTATTTACGAGCAGAATGTGCAGTATCCTAATTTTAATCTGCGACCTGTCATCCCCCGCAATTAAGTAGATGAACAATTCCAAAATATTTAACTTAGAATAATTTCCCTCACACTTGTGGTGTTAAAAGTATTGCCATAAATTCATAACAATAATTTGTAAATACATATGGGGCGCCCTCAAACCAAGAATAATTTCCCTCACACTTGTGGTGTTAAAAGTATTGCCATAAATTCATAACAATAATTTGTAAATACATATGGGGCGCCCTCAAACCAAAAAGAAACTAGATGGAATGATGAATAGTGGGAGATTGGGTGAAAAAGGAGATAAACTCCAGGTGAGCATTAACAAGGAAAAAATTACAAGATGGAATTTCGAACCCAGACCTAATGGAATTTATGAGGCCACCATTAGCCACTGTACCAAGTCATATAATAGTGGAAAAATAATTAAACAATAAAATCTTAACACATGATTGAACCCGGACATTTGTACGGACAGATCGACCCCTTCCGGAGATGCCCTCACATATTTCTATATATACATATGCGTAGGTATATACATTTATTTATATTTGTATATATATCTCTGCATCGTTTGATACATCTTTACTTTTACATAAATTAAACTATAAAATCCTCAGACCTGAAAGAACTAAACCGTCCATCTCTTTAATTTGGTATGGGAAAAGCAAAAAATGCGATTGGGTGATAGATAACCAATCACTGTCAGTTTGTACGATGAAGGAGGGTGGGAGCGCCTCCTCGACTTCTGACAAAATGCACAGGGAAAAAGGTAAACAAAAACAGAGAACAAAGGGCACAACACTTCAATTCCGAATTTCTTTTCACCTATTTAGTGTCAATCAGAATCAAACCGCTGATACTGAATAACACGATGAGGGCACCAAAGATTCACAAAACAGGAAACCCGGCGGTATCGGAGCCGGCGGCAGGTGCTGATGACCCACCTTGGGCGGAACTGCTGCGAGACGTGACGGTGAATGTCCTGGGCAGGCTAGCCACTCAAGAAATTTGGAAGAGTGTACGGAAAGTGTGCGCGGCATGGGCGGAAGTTTGCCAGGATCCGGATGTGTGGCGCGTGGTGAAGATCGTAAATTCTGATCCCCTTCAGGCGTGTGAGTGCGCCAACATATGCCGTATCGCAGTGGACCGTAGCCAAGGACAACTAATCAACCTTACGATCGAGAATTTCGGGGATGATGACTTGCTCTGCTACATTGCCCTTCGGTAAAGGGAAATTACTTTTTCATTTATATGTTAAGACGAGAGCAGTGGGTCTCTCAATTTTTAAGTTTTGTGTGCTTCATGCTTGATGTTTACCTAGAACATCTGGTCAGTTTTGTTGCTTCCACATATTTCCGTTATATGAATATGGTCTAATCCTGTATTATTGACTAACAGATCAAGTGAACTCCGACGCCTCACCATTTGTTGTGGTGCCTCCTACCATATATCAGGAACTGCTCTGTCTAGAGCAGTTACCCACTTTCCAGATTTGGAAGAGTTGTACATTCTCACACCTTTTCATTTTGAGGATGGAGAGCTCGAAACTATTGGCGTCGCTTGTCCTAAGCTGAAGTCATTTACATTGAATCGAAGTTACAGTTTGGGAAACAAGGATGCACTGTCCATTGCAAAGCACATGCCTAATTTGTGGCATCTCCGGCTCTTGGGTAGTGACATGAACAACGACGGGCTGGAAGCCATTCTGGATGGTTGCCCCCGTCTGTAGTCGCTTGATCTCCGGTGATGCCCTGGTGTTGATCTTAGTGGGCTGCTAGGCAAATGATTGTGTGCGCAGATTCAAGAGCTGCGACTCCCTTCCGACTCACTTGCTGATTATGATTATGAGGTTTATGATGATGATGCCGATTCTAATTCCGACGACGACGATGATCCTTGAATTGATGTTAATTAGGACTTCGAAATTATTATATGTATCTCCCTCTGTTTCCTTAACCATTAACCATCCACGATTCCAACTTAAAAAGCGGATTGTTTTAAAAATTTCAAACGCCCACTTTTGTACGTGTACTACATTTACGTTTAAGGGTAATCGTGTCGTAGGACCATCTATTTCACTGAGTCAACATATAATATAACCATCCACGAATGTACTATACTTTTAAATGTAGAATATTACTATATTGTATATTAATAGGGTAATATTGGTTTCCATGTATAATATAATTCCATGATAGAATCATGACCGAATTTTACGATCGTTTAATTTTGTATTCCAACTTCCTAAATCAAAGATATTAAAAAATTGTATTGTAGGGTTTAGAAAGAATAAATGTTGCATTTACATAATGGTTTTTTTCCCACCCAAGTTGACGGGTCAATCATGGTCAATTGGTCATTGTTAGTTCGTAGTGGAACATATACGTAAACTAGATGAAAGAAAAAAAAAGAGTAATTCTATTCACAGTCCCCGTTTTTCTTTTTACAGCCCCATAATTTAATAAAATAAAGGGTCAAATATTTTTTTCGACAAAAGTAAATAAGTAACGGAAAAAAATAAGATTTAAAAGTTATGAGTTTTTTCGACAACCTGTACTTATTTTGTACAAAATTCATGCCAAGGGTCCCACAAAATCAGTTTTTATTCTAAAAAACTGACAACATTCTGGACAAGCTGCAAAGGGAATAAATTCTCCCACTTTTGAATTAATCCCCCCCAACAACCCTCTACGTTATCTCTCTCCTCCTCACTCTTAATCACCGTTTTGAATTAGGGAAACAGGAAAAAAAACCTATCCCCACCACGCTTAAAAACCTATTATGTTAATCATGGCTTTTGAATTTAATCGAGGCTTGAATTATGTTATAATCATGGATGATGATGTTAATCGAGGCATATAGTATGTTAATCGTGACTTTTGAATTTAATCGAGGCTTGAATTATGTTAATCGTGGATTATGATATTAATCGAGGCATATAGTATGTTAATCATGGCTTTTGAATTTACTTGAGGCTTGAATTATGTTAATTGTGGATTATGATATTAATCGAGGCATATACTATGTTAATCGTGGATGATGATATTAATCGAGGCATATAGTATGTTAATCGTGGCTTTTGAATTTAATCGAGGCTTGAATTATGTTAATCGTGGATTATGATGTTAATCGAGGCATATAGTTTTATAATTGTGGTTTTAAAATGTAATCGAGGCTTAATGTATGTTAACTGTGGCAAATGATTAATCGAGGCTTAATGTATGTTAACTGTGCAATTCATAATCGTAGCAAATAATTAATATGGTCACGATTATATATGTCCACGATTGACAATGATTAATATGGCCACGATTATATATAAACACAGTTGGCAATGATTAATATGGCCACGATTATAAATTGCACTATTAATCGTAGCATATGACAATTGAAAATATGGCCACGATTATATTTATAAATTGTTACTCTTATATTTTACAAATATAATATTAAATTTAAAGACCACAATTATGAAGTTATGATTATTTAATAAATGGTACAATTATTTAACATACGGTACGATTATATGCTCATAAGCTACGAATAGTGTATAGGTTGTTTTGATAATTTATAATCAATAATCCATTTGATTACACTATAATGTATAGGTTGTATTGGGATTTCACTTGTGATAATCAATTTAATTATATTATAGTGTATAGGTTGTATTATGATTTCACATGTAAGAATCAATTTGATTATACTATAGTGTATATGTTGTTTCGATAATTCATAATCGATAATCAAAGTGATCCTCACAATTAAAATCCCGATACAACATATGTAATATAGTATAATCAAATTGATTATCGATTATGAATTTCTGAAAATTAATCGAGGCTTATTATATTAATCGTGGCTCATTAAATAGTGTATAGGTTGTTTATAGGTTTGTAACACAAATTCCGAGTATTTAAATTAATAAACACCGGAAAATTGTACAAAGAAAATATTTTGGATCGAATTTATAATTCGTAGTTCGATTCTCTTTCTAAATCTTCTGATTCTTCTCTTCAAGATTTTATTCATCGTTGTTCTTCAAGATCTTCAAGATGTTCTTGCTCTTCGATCTTCAGGAACCCGATGCTTTGATGTTTATAACGTCGATTCGAAGGATTTTCATCTTGATTCCGAATCAAACGTGGTTTTTAGGATGATTAGTTGAAGAACGCTTTGAATCTTCAAGTTGTTCTTGAGGATTTGAAGTCGATAACGCCGATCGGAGGGTCGAGCATCTTGAATCCGGATCGAACGTCGAGTTTGGGATGATTTCTGGCGAAGAACACGAAGAACGTCTTGAATCTCCAACTTGAACGCCTTGAAGATTGAAGAGAACTTTCTCTCACGAATCCTTCTCCAAACTTGAGCTCTTGAAGTTGTTGTGGTTTTCTTAGGCCAAACCCTCTATTTATAGGCAAAAGAGGGTGCATTCAGGGCTTATGTGGCGTTATTTCATTGGTGTATTCATTAGGGCTTACGTGGCATCGTTTCATTAGTGCATTGTGTGCCCTTTGTGATTCTCTATAACAATGTGGCCATTTCTTGTGTGAGCTCGTCACGTGTCGCATTTCTATTGGTCGAGATTTTTCCACATATTGACTATCAATTTATTTATTTAATTTAGGAATTTTAATTCCCAAAATATAAATAAATAATATAATTTGGATATTTCAATTGTTTAATTTCCACGTGGCGCCATTTGATTGGTGATGACAATTTAATTGATTACAAATGCCCCCATGAGACGAGTTCATGAGCGAGTTGCTTTGAAGGTGGACGAGTCTCATATTTTGAATTCTTTTTTTTTTTGTTAGATAGTTTTAACTCATATCTAGGAGTTCTTCAATTTATTTTAAAATTTGTCAGATAGTTTACACTCATATCTAGGAGTTCTTGAATTTGATTTTTTTTAAAAAAAATAAAATTAAACGACATGTTTAATTCATAATCTGCGTTGCGGGCTTCATTTCGATTTTTGGACAATTTGATAACTTGATCGACAACCATTTCTTTTTTTTGTTTTTTTTTTTTTAATAAAAAGAAAATTGGGCTACCAACTTAACCAAGTCAAAGCCCAACAGGGATGCTATATATCAAAGATATGATAATGGGATTGAATTGATTTATTTAAATTGAGCCCAACCCCTGTTTTTATTTTTGACCAACCAACTCTTTAAACATTTCTTGTTCCAACTTACAGCAATAGATTTTTGTTCGCATGTTCCCCTAATCTCAACGAGCTTCTGTAATGCATTTAATAGCTCTTTTGTCTTGCTTGGCAGATATATATATGTGTATATATATATTTTGATTTTTTGTGATCCTTGAGTACCAACACTCCATTTAATGTTTTCTGAAAATAGAGGTAGCAATTTGTTTTATTTTGGTTTGTCCCTTTTTGTTTTTAAGAGCACCTGTTTTAACAGCTTCATGGTACCATTTCTGCAAAAGCTCCCCTGGCTGTTTGTTTTTTTTTTTAACCAATTTTGTTTTGTTCTTCATTGCTCTGAGAGCACATGCAGAGTCCATTAATTTCACAAAGGACGTCCAGATGCTTTGAGCTCCTATAAATACCTCGCTCCCATTCACTGCAGGCATACCACTTCCCAAACATTTTGTTCCAGAAACTCTATATATTTTAGCAGCAGCAAAAGAGAGACGTTGAGGGAGAGGGATATTCATTAACTGACCTCCCCTGGTGAAAGAGAAGGGAGGAACCAACTGTGGCCGAGGACCTTGCTTGAGAGGACTCCATCTCGCCTGCTTGAAAGTGGTGAGTTCATCTCTCCTTACTTCAGTATTTTCCTTTCTATTTTTTGATCTTCCTTCAATCTGAAACTTTGTTAATCTTTGCTGTTTCAAAGAGGAGCGTGGGATGACGTTGCTATGTTTTACGGGATTGGCCAAAATCTCACTGCATACACGTTGATGGAGGAGAAGTAAGCATTTTCAAGGCTTTAGGGCTGTAAGTTTATCATCTCCTTCATGCCATCTCTTGCTTCTGTAACTCTAGGCAAACTGCAGTCACTTCTCTTTCCTTTTTGATATATTTTTTTGCTTTCTGGAGTGAAATAAAAAAAAACTTGCTTAAGTATCCCTGCAATTATGTTTCTGTTTGATAATGATTTTGCTGGAAGAATTTGAAACTTCTTGAAACATAATCTGAGTATATGAGCGAACTTGTATTGAACTCCACACTTCCTTGCTATTTCTTTCCTTCCCTCCACTCTGCAATTTTTGTTCCCTTACTTCTGCATGGATCTTGCTTGTATCTCCAGTGAACAGTGCGAGGGATCCTTGTGTTCTGCTTCATAAGTTAAAAAAAACGTACAGTAGCTTCCTCATTTTAGGCTATGCATAGCAACAGTAGGAAACCTTGCACCCTTGACATCCTTAGAGACAGAGCCTGCTACAACTCCATTTTCGTAAGAAAGAACTTCCTTAGCATCCCTATTTCTAATGATGCATATTCCTTACTGTCATTCCCAATGATTAGCAGTCTCCTAATTGCCCAAATCACATAACACCGAAACTCCCAACTCTTCAATGTTAGAGGTAGGCAAGCAGCTCAAAGTCTTTAGTGATGAACTTAGCTTCGACTAAAATTTTAGCCTTTGATAATGCAAAGACAAACCAAAAATGACAGCATCCTTTAAGATATCCTTCTGATCACGTTACAACTAGCAACTTTGATCTTCTTACTCAACTTTAAGATGTAATTCCTCTCCTTCAAAACCTTATCCACCCGTGAACAACCAGAAACCATGATGCTCTGTTCTACATTAGTTCTAGGAGAGGAGATCTGGAATTGAGTCACGGCCACCTTAACATCTTCGACTCCGGCCCATCAGTTGCATAATTTACCTTCCTTCGAGTTCAGAGAAATGGGCGCGGACTTGGCGAGGCGTAGCTGGTGAAGTTTCAGCTCTTCCAATTGTGTTGATGAACAAGGAAGAAATGAACGCAAACCTCTGCTACTGTAAGCCTTCACCTTCATCAGCTCGTCAAATCCAGCGGCGCTGCTTGGAAAGCCGATATCGACGACGTGACTGGCGCCATTATCGAACAACTTCATCCTTCCCGGCACCATGCGCGGTCACACTAACCGGGTTACGGCCATCGCCGCCCCATCGACGACTCCGACACTGCTGTCACCGCCTCCTTGAATTTCTTTAGCAGCTCTTCATTCAATTCCTTCGTCTCCTAAGTTCATCCGCCCATTTCAGAAACTCGCCGGAATTCACCATCTTTCTCCATTTTGAATTGTCAGAAAATGAGAACTCCATTCTTTGGGTATACGGTATTCACAGCGGCATCAACATCTCAGTGGGCCGACTCCATTTCACAAATCAAAAATGCCTCACAGACCTCTATGCGTAATGCAAGACCACACCGAAATCATTCGTATTCAAACTCGGAAACTTCACCACTTTAAGAACCGAGAATGATCTGCTTGCGCCCATCTTCTTCTCCATAAATTTGTTGTTTTGATTAATCCTTTTCTTGAAGCGAAGAATTTTGGGGCTCTGAGAGGGATCGAGAGAATAGAGTTGGAGAGGCAGACCGGGAGTACGAGACAGAAGAGGGAAAGATGGATTAGTTGATTTAGGGCTAAATGATATGGGCCTCTAAAACAACTTGGGCCACGAAAAAAATTCTTTTTCTTTTTTGCCTCTTCTCGTTTTCTTTTGTTTATTTTTTTTTTGGCCTCTTTTTTTTCTTTCTTCTTCCTTTTAAATTTTGGGCCTCTTTTTTCTTTCCTTTTGTTTATTTGGGCTCTCTCTTTTTTTTTTCTTTTTTTTTTTGTGAATAACTAGGGCTTTAATCTTTCTCTCTCCCCCTTTTTTTTTTGCAGGAGTTTGTATTTGATTGGACTTGCTTGTGAATTTTATTGAGACACTCCAAATCTGGGCCAAAGGATTTTTCGAGGATTTTTAAATTGGAGGTAGAACTTTCTTTTTTTGGATACTCCATGCCTCCTTTTTTTTTAGCATATTTCATACTTCACTCATTTTTTCCTTTTGTTTCTAGGGATGGTTCATTTCCAAGACACGAGTGTCTCCGAGAAACAATATTTAGTGATCACGAATGATGACCAGTAGCCCGTGAAGAGAGGTACTTGTCTTCGAGCTCGTAAGCTGCTTATCGGGAACTATGCACGTGAATGGCCTAAGCTTACGAATCCATTCCACAAGCCTCTTTGGTGTTACGAGGTTTCTGATGAAGCCATGAACAACAAAGATGATGAAGATCCGGAGTTACAATTTAGAGGACCAATCACAAGATCAAGAGCTAAGAAGTTACAAGCTTACTTGCAAGTGTTGATTCGAAGAAAGCTCGAGATTGGAGATGAAGAAATCGAGAGAAGCAATTCCAAGATAGTTAATTATGGGGTTTTGTGAAGAAATCGGTCCTATAGTGATTTAATTATGGGGTTGATTTTATCTCGACTATAGTATTTATTTTATTTAATTAGACTATAGTCAAAATCAGATTTATTTAATTAATTTGGTAGCAATTTTCGGTCATTATGTCCAAGAGTCATAGGTTTGACTAGAATTTTAATTAAGGGAAGAAACTACTTTAAATAGAATTCTAGTTTAGGAATTTTCCTATTCTAGTTGGATCACTTTTGGATCCACTAATTTTCGGCCATAATAACAATAGTTTTCGGCCCTTATAGTTCTTATAAATAGGTGTCTCTTGTTACATTGATACTTTAGACATTGTTGAATTAAATTGCTTTTACATACAATTGTGTCTCAAATCTTTTACGTCTTTTGGATACTTTCACTCGAAAATATTCATTCTTGGAGCTAGCAACTTTAAGTCTTACTCAAGGGTATTGCTTAATCCACTTGAGGGATTAACCGGTATTCGCTAACGAAGATCAACTTAGAGGATTCAACCTTGGATACGTTCGAGATTCAAGGAGGCTTTCGGGTTGTGATTCTCATCAATAATAATCAACCATCCACGCCATTCACGACATCCACCAGCCCCTCATCGCACGCCTCAACCCTTCCACAAGTTCGTGTTCGTGTTCTACACCGTATCGTTCATACCGTAAGTCCAATCGTACTCTATCATATTCTATCTACTCCTAGCCATTCTTCACCCTAAACACACGATTCCAACATCCTCATTACAGCCATATAACCGTTCCTATACAACCCTCAATTCCTTGGATTCGTGTTACGTATTTTGTGTCATAGTTTAGGTATTTTAGTTGTCTAGATTAATCGTAATTTTGTGTCGGATTGTTCCCTTTATTAGTTGACGTGTTTCGATTCATAGAAGTCTTCCGCTACGTATTCTTTAGATTCATCCTAGCATAGTTGGGTCGTATCATAAATTTGGCATCAGAGCCACGTTAGCTCTGCTGGTCGTGGTTCAATCCGACGTGTCATTTTTATCCTACGTGTCGTCTTACGTGTCTTGTTATTTTTGTTAATTTTATTTTATCGAGTTGTAATAGCATAGTTGCTCATTGAAAAAAAAAAGCTTCGGTTAAAAAAAAAAGCGACCGAATTTCAAAAATAAAAGCCGATAAAAAAAAAGAGAAAAGAAGCGATCAAAAAAAAAAGAGAGAAAGAATCGACAAAAAAAAGAGGTATATTCATTGTGTTACCATTTGAGTCTTGATCTATTTTGGAACTTTCCTTTTAGTCAAGTTCTATCTTTGGAACTTACCTTGTGAGTTTATTTTAATTTTGGTAATTTCCTTCTAGGATAAATTCCTTAGTTGGTAATTTCCTTTTGAGTCTTATTTTATTTTTGGAACTTTCCTTCCAAAGTTTTATTTTATTTTGGTAGTTTCTTTTTGAGTTGTAATTTATTTTTGGTTCATTCCTTTTAGAGTCTAGTTCAATTAGGATATTTAGATTGTGTCACAATTGTGTAACACTTTCCAAACTTCCTAATATTTCTTTTCTTTTCCTTCCTACTTCTTTCCTTCTACCTTTGGGGATCCATCTAACCCTAATACACCTACCCTACTCGACACCTCCTACCCCACGCCACCTAGACCCACAGCCCACTCCCTTTGCCACCTCATATACCACACGCCACCTACACAAATATACTCCACATCATCCATTGATCCTAGATAGCAATCCTCGTCAATTCTTTGTGCAATTAAGTTGTACCCTCGAAATTCAACAAAGAGTGCTACTCTCACCCTCCATATACACGACACACACACACTTCACCATACACATTGAGTGCAAACAAGAGCAGAAAAATCAAGAGTGAAAACAAACGAGAGAACGTGAGATTATGAGGATCCATCCTTGTTTTCCTTACGTTTGTTCGTTTTGTAGGTACCATGGATAAAGGCAAGAACGAAGCCATCGCTTCAACACCACCCAAAGACAAGAATGAAGCCACTGCTTCAACACATCCCATAGATGACTCGAAGTCGCCCCGTACACCGGATGAACTGTCTTATTCGACTGAATGGGACCCGAAGTACCAGTTTGAAGCCATGTCAAAGTACTTCCTGCGCCAAAATCAGTTGATAAAGGATGAGTTCGGGAATCAAGTAGCCGAGCTAACTGAGCAGATCAAGAAACTCACCGCCCAGTTGACTACGTCTCTAGCAGTCCAATAGCCCCAGCAAAGAGCCGCCCAGAGGCAACCAGCTGCCCAAGAAAACGTTGAAAACAATGCCAACGGACCCGAGTTCGATGCAGCAGGTGGATATGAAGCCGACTTCAATCCACCATGGCAAGCCCATCGCCAGAATCAACAAAGGGCACCCGTCATGCAAGCAGTTCGTTATGAAAGGCCCAGATACGGAGATGGAGACGGTTTGCTTAACAACATCAAAACGAGCATTCCAGAATTTGAAGGCAGACATGGTCCTGATCAATACTTAGATTGGGAGCGGAAAGTGGATAAGATTTTTGACTGCTACGACTTTTCAGAGATAAAAAAGGTGCAGTTAGCAGCATTGGAGTTTATAGGCTACGCAACCTCATGGTGGGAAATGCAGCAAGAAAGGCGACGAAGAGAGAGATATCCACCCGTTGATTCATGGGAAGATATGAAAGGCCTCCTACGAGGAAGATTCATCCTAGTGCATTACGAGAGAGAGCTTGAGAAGAAGCTCAACAAAATCAAGCAAGGCACCCGTTCGATTGAAGAATACCACAAAGAGTTGGAGACCGCCTTGAACCGAGTCGGAAAAGAAGAGTCCTTGAATGCCACCATCATCAGGTACATTGAAGGCATGAATCCTGACATTGCATGTGAAGTCGAGCTCAGAGACTTCACGAGTATAGATGATATGGTGCACTACGCATCAATTGTGGAAAGACAGCTTCGAGAAGGCCGCCGTCGATCTCATCAGACTTCAGCCCCTACTCGACCTGCTTGGAACAAAGGTACACATTCCACATCATCTTCTTCTCCTTCTAATGATCCTACACGACCCCGAGGTCAGCCCGGACCACCCGAACGGCGTTTTGACCGTTCTACACCACCGCCAAGCCGTAGGACCGATCCTACACCCCCAGCTCAAGCAAGGCCGAACTTCACACGGCCAAATCAGCCCAATCCAGCGCCAACTTCAGCCCCCAGTCGAGCCCAAGATGTTCAGTGCCATAAAGGCCAAGGTTGGGGCCATTTTCAGAACCAGTGCCCAAACCGACGAGTTCTAATCATCACGGATCAAAATGAGCTCGAATCAGCCAGTAAGACGACGAACCCTCCAAGGCTGACCCCTCACCTGAAGAAGACGCCCAAAATGAGTTCGAAGAAGAGGAACTCGAGATTCCTCATGTCAGTTTGGTTTCTATCCGCAGTCTGAACATAAACCGAGAAGAAGAGCAACAATCGCAGCGAGAAAACATCTTCTACACAAGAGTTGCTATTCAAGGAAAGACTTGCGCGATGATCATTGATAGTGGTAGTGTAATCAATGCAGTAAGCCAGTATACAGTCGAAAAGCTTGGATTTACCACATTGAAGCATCCAAATCCATACCATTTGCAATGGCTTAGAGATCGAGGCACAGTTCGCGTAACCGGTCAGGTACATGTATCCTTTTCCATTGGTCGTTATTCTGACACTGTATTATGCGATGTTATTCCTATGGATGCAGCACATATACTTTTAAGGAGACCATGGCAATTTGATAGACAAGCTGTACACGACGGGCTCGCGAACACTTACACAGTCAAAAGAGACGACCGAACCACCATCCTAAAGCCGTTAACACCCAAAGCCATTCAAGAAGAGCAAGATATCATGTGAACAAGGTTCAAAGAAGAGCGAGAGAAGACCGCAGCCGCAGCCGTTCGAGCCGCCACCGCCAACGGCCTTCTCACGCCCGAGACCTCTTCACCGTCGCCCCCTCCCTCTTCCACGACCATGGCAGCCCTTTCCCCATCTCATTCCAGCCCCATTGCACATGGAAAAGGCGTGAGTACAGCCCCTATGTCACAAAAGAAGAATCGAGCCCTGTTTTGCACAATTAAAGGTGTTGAAAAAGCTATTAAAGCCGGTTTGCCTTTAGTTCTTTTAACTTGTAAGAATAGTGCTACTAACGATGTTTCTTTGCCTAGTGATGTGCAGCCACTCATGAAGGAGTTTGAGGACATTTTTCCGGAAGAGATTCCAAGTGGATTACCTCCAGTTCGTGGGATCGAGCACCAGATCGATTTCGTGCCCGGAGCCGTCTTGCCGAACCGTCCAGCATGCCGCACGTCCCCTGAAGAAACCAAGGAGATAGACCGCCAAGTTAAGGAGCTTTTGGAGAAGAAGCAAATCAGAGAGTCGATGAGCCCATGCGCAGTTCCGGTGATTCTAGTGCCAAAGAAGAACAACGAATGGAGAATGTGCATGGATTGCAGAGCCATCAACAAGATAACAGTTAAGTATCGTTTTCCTATTCCTAGACTTGATGATATGCTAGATGAATTGAGTGGATCGAAAATCTTTTCTAAAATTGATTTGAGGTCTGGTTATTTTCAAGTTCGCATGCATGAAGGAGATGAATGGAAAACAGCTTTTAAGACTAAGCATGGTTTATATGAATGGTTGGTTATGCATTTTGGTCTCACAAATGCACCGAGCACATTTATGAGATTGATGAACCATGTTTTACGTGATGTTATTGGGAAATATGTAGTTGTTTACTTTGATGATATCCTGATATACAGTCACAGTGCACAGGCACACCTAGATCACCTTAGGCGCGTTTTCTATTTGTTGAGAGATGCTCGTTTGTATGGCAACATGTCTAAGTGTTCTTTTTGCTTGAATGAAGTAGTATTTTTAGGCTTTGTTGTAAGTTTTAGAGGTATTGAGGTTGATCGTTCCAAAATCAAGGCGATTGAGGAATGGCCAACACCCAAAAACGCCTCTGAAGTTCGATCCTTCCATGGATTGGCTGGGTTTTACCGTCGTTTTGTACGGAATTTTTCCAGCATAGCCGCCCCTCTTACTGAGCTAAGTAAGAAGGAGCGCAAGTTTGAATGGGGTAAACAACAAGAGCATGCATTTAATACTTTGAAGTCTTTGTTATGTTCTGCTCCTGTTTTATGTTTACCTGATTTTTCCAAAACTTTTGAGATCGAGTGTGATGCCTCCGGGATAGGTATTGGTGTTGCGTTGATGCAGGAAAAACGGCCCGTGGCGTACTTCAGTGAAAAGCTCAATGGCGCCGCCTTACGCTATTCGACGTACGATAAAGAGCTCTACGCTTTGAAGCGTGTATTGGATACATGGCAGCACTATTTGTGGCCCAAGGAGTTCATCATTCACACGGATCATGAGAGCTTGAAGCACTTGAAAGGTCAAAGCAACTTGAACAAGCGTCATGCGAGATGGGTCGAGTTCATTGAGTCGTTTCCATACGTCATCAAGTACAAGAAAGGAGAAGACAACGTCGTTGCAGACGCCCTCTCTAGAAGATGAATTCGATCAAGATGATGATCCAAATTCGAGGACAAATTCTTTTCAGCAGGGGGGGAATGATGAAGCCATGAACAACAAAGATGATGAAGATCCGGAGTTGCAATTTAGAGGACCAATCACAAGATCAAGAGCTAAGAAGTTACAAGCTTACTTGCAAGTGTTGATTCGAAGAAAGCTCGAGATTGGAGATGAAGAAATCGAGAGAAGCAATTACAAGATAGTTAATTATGGGGTTTTGTGAAGAAATCGGTCCTATAGTGATTTAATTATGGGGTTGATTTTATCTAGACTATAGTATTTATTTTATTTAATTAGACTATAGTCAAAATCAGATTTATTTAATTAATTTGGTAGCAATTTTCGGTCATTATGTCCAAGAGTCATAGGTTTGACTAGAATTTTAATTAAGGGAAGAAACTACCTTAAATAGAATTGTAGTTTAGGAATTTTCCTAGTCTAGTTGGATCACTTTTGGATCCACTAATTTTCGGCCATAATAACAATAGTTTTCGGCCCTTATAGTTCTTGTAAATAGGTGTCTCTTGTTACATTGATACTTTAGACATTGTTGAATTAAATTGCTTTTGCATACAATTGTGTCTCAAATCTTTTACGTCTTTTGGATACTTTCACTCGAAAATATTCATTCTTGGAGCTAGCAACTTTAAGTCTTACTCAAGGGTATTGCTTAATCCACTTGAGGGATTAACCGGTATTCGCTAATGAAGATCAACTTAGAGGATTCAACCTTGGATACGTTCGAGATTCAAGGAGGCTTTCGGGTTATGATTCTCATCAATAATCATCAACCATCCACGCCATTCACGACATCCACCAGCCCCTCATCGCACGCCTCAACCCTTCCACAAGTTCGTGTTCGTGTTCTACACCGTATCGTTCATACCGTAAGTCCAATCGTACTCTATCATATCCTATCTACTCCTAGCCATTCTTCACCTTAAACACACGATTCCAACATCCTCATTACAGCCATATAACCGTTCCTATACAGCCCTCAATTCCTTGGATTTGTGTTACGTATTTTGTGTCATAGTTTAGGTATTTTAGTTGTCTAGATTAATCGTAATTTTGTGTCGGATTGTTCCCTTCATTAGTTGACGTGTTTCGATTCATAGAAGTCTTCCGCTACGTATTTTTTAGATTCGTCCTAGCATAGTTGGGTTGTATCAGTTTCCTTGACGAGGATGATGAAGGCGTGGGCTCTACAATCAGCTCATCATCAACAAGGTGACGGAGCTGATTTCCTCCCGTTTCTAGGGCGCCAGATAGCAGAGGGCAAAGCGAAGTGGCACGAAAAAGTCAAATTTCTTGGAGAATTCCGTCATTTTGGAGGGTATTGGGAATGGATTGAGGACGTGATTAGCCGCTGCCGTGATAAACTCCACGATGCGGGTATATACGACTTTGTCTACGCTTCTCTCTTCACGTATGATCGAAATACCGAGGTCGTCAAAGCCTTTTGTGAAGCATGGTGCCCTTTGACCAATACTTTGCTGACTTCTTCTGGCGAATTATCCATCTCTTTATGGGACTTGCATGTGACATCCGGTCTTCCTTTAACTGGAATTCCTTATAACGAGACGGTGCCCCGGGCGGATAAACTTACTGGAGTTAACAAGAGGGGCAAGTTGTTTGTTCCTACGAGCTGTAGGGATTTGTTCCATGCTTATCACCTTCTCAGAAAGGGGGACGATGACGCCTTGTATCATTCCGTGTCAATTGAGAGATGGGTCGAGTTCTGGTCGAGATGAAAATCAAGGTATCGATCACTTCCACTTCGTAAGGAAAAGAAGAGTCAATGCCCCAATTCGACGCATAATCTTTCTGGAGAAATCAAGGATCACAAAGAGTGGACTATTTTTGAAAGAGCTCCGTTTGCAGAGCTTGGAGTTAAAAAGAAGCATCAAAATGAGACGTATTTGGCCGCCCATCTCACGTGTTGGCTTTGCAGTTTTGTCCTTCCTGAGGGCGATGGTAATTTGATCCGGCCAAGCATCTTCAAGATAGCTAGTGTCATGGCAAGTGGTGAAAGGGTATCTCTTGTTGTACTGGTGTTAGCAAGCATTTACAATGGGCTGAACAAGATCTCGAGCCTTGCTAATCCGCCTCAGGGTCACTTAGCATTTCCCATTCACTTTGTCTACGGTTGGATGGCATGCTACTTTCGGACTCATTTTGGTCTTGAAGGAAAGCCGGATGCCCCCAGAATGGTTCGGTATTCGGGAGAAGGAGGAGCTAGATTCTGTGATCGGACTGAGGCTCGCAAGAGGGTTCATAAAGCCGAGCTTGTTCTTTGGCACTGCCTCATGCCTTCTAGAACCGAGGACTTCATGTTTATTGATGATGAGAATGCCAGCGACTTGGATCGTGGATTTTTCATGGCTATCCGCTCCAACTTTCTACCTAGGAGGATAGATGACCGTTTCATTGTCGAGCCTTACAACTCGCATCGCTTTAGTCGGCAATTTGGCTACCAACAGATGGTTCCAGGGGTTCTTACTAAGGATGTTCGGGAGGCCTCTTTGGCGGGTGGCCTCACGTACTGGCGTATTTGCTTATTGCGCAAGTCTATGGCAAGAGCATGTTTTCCGTCTCCGTCTCCGAATCTGAGGAAGTATCCTGATGTCGAATATAAGAAATGGTGGGATCGAGTCTTCGACAACTTCTTGGAGAGGAATACTGAGCTTCTAGCTCATCCTAAGCCGGATGGCCTCCTACCAGGCCAAGGGGAAGTGGAAGGAGCCAATCCTTCCAGCAAAGGAAAGAGAAAGGTCGATCCGGAGGCCTCTGTTAGCAGCAACGCGGATCGTCATTGGAAGAGGGAAAAGACCAATCGCAAATCCTCCCCTTGTCTTGAGGAACATGGCGGAAATGGCCCTAGTCATGCGGGTGCATCTACCGAAGAGGTTTCTCGTATCTTCATCCCCTTTTTTATTCTCTTTTTGTTTTATATTATTTCCCATTAACCAATAATAATATATTATTTTGCATTTTTAGTTGGTGAAGGAGATGTTCGGGTCTGATGATGAAGGAGATTCTGACGCACCAGTTGAAGCTTGTCACCCTGATGAAGATGCGGCTAGTGAGCACATCCTACCAGTTAGAGCTGTTACTGAGTTTGACGGCAGAGCAGTGTTTGATGACCGTTGCAAATCATTCCTCAAGATGTACTGGGGCGATCTCCGTGATAAGTTGATGAGGACGCCCGTCGATTCCATCTCGTCACTTCGAGACACGGCGCTTGAGGGGCTTTCACTTATGAAGAACACTCCCCACAGCTTCGATCTTACTCATCTAACGAAGAGTTTGGAGACACTTTTTGCAAGTGCCACAACTTATGATGCCGACCTTCCGAGCTTGATGAGGTTTCTGCACAGCTTTATAAGGAAGTCAACGATTGCATTTGTGCTGCTAAAGCCAAGGAGGAAGAAAAGACTCGTGAGATTGATTCTGTTCGAGAAGAGCTTGCTAGCTTAGAGGAGCGGAAGAAGGATTTGATTATGTCCTTGAAAGGGCATGTGGGGTCTCGCCTAGCTCTCCAAAATGAGATTCAGGGGTATGAAGAAGAGCTCTCTAAGATCAGATGTTCTTTCGATGGCAGGGCAGAGAAGAAGTTGAAGAGTTCGAAGTCTTCTTTGGAGCACGCCAAGAAAGCTTTGGAGGATCAAGACCCTTTTATCTAGGACCTTGTTTTGGACTTGTTTGTTCTTTCCCTTTTTTAGTTGTTATCTATATTTCAGTAGTTCCTTATAACGAACATCTCTATCTTTATGCTTTCTTTTGAGACACGTTTAGACTTGCGCACTTTTGGCTTCTTCTTCTTTTTAGTGTCGTAGCCCTTTTTTGTTATAACTATATAACGTAAAAGACATAACACAATTTGTGGAACATGACTGAACTTAGAAAATATCTAAGCTGCCTACGTACCCATAAGAGGGATCAAGTCAAAACGTAGTTCAAATTATCCATTTGTTTTGGAAGGGGTGCCGTACACAGTTTATACTCATGCGGGCCAGGAGTGACTATTTATTTAACCACTATATATAGACAAAGTGGAGTAAATAATAGTTTAACCACATAAATTTTACCATTTTGGTGGGATAAATAATAGTTTAACCACATAAATTTTACCATTTTGGTGGGATAAATAATAGTTTAACCACATAAATTTAACTTTTGGTGGTTACCGTGCACAGTTTATACTCATGCGGGTCAGGAGTAACATGCAGTTTAGGTTCGTGCATCATGGAGCATTTTCTTTCTCTTTTTTTTGTGCATTTTTTTTTGCCCTTTTTTTTGCTCTTTTTTCGCTGTACAAATTTTTCTTCTTTTTTTTTCTTTTTTTTGTTTCATTTCTCTTTTAGGGATAGTAACGCTTCAAGAATTTTCCATTTATCGGGCCAACCCTCACACGGTCTTCAGAGATCAATTTATAAGCCCTGTTCGTGTACACTTCTGTGACGACATATGGACCGTCCCATCTAGGGATGAATTTGTTTCCAACACGGTGGGTGGTGACGATTGGCCTTCTCATTGCTAGCACCAGATCCCCGACTTGGAAAGAGCGTGGCCGCACCTTTTTGTTGAAGGTTCTTGAGATACGAGCTTGATAGCACTCGAGCCTCTGTTGTGCTTCCAACCTCTTCTCGTCTAAAGCTTCCAGTTCTTCGAGGCACAACCTCACATTTTCTTCTTCAGTTAAACCTTCTTGGATTGCGATCCTCAAAGATGGGATTTGTTGTTCGAGGGGAATGATAGCTTCCACACCATATACCAACGAATACGGGTTTGCTTGAGTGGGAGTCCGATGAGTGGTCCTGTATGCCCACAATGCTTCTCCAATTCTTTCATGCCAATCACGCTTCGACTTTCCGACCACCTTTTTGAGCAAATTGCACAGGGTCTTGTTGAATGCTTCAGCGAGTCCGTTGGCGGCAGCATTGTACATTGATGATTTTCTTTGTTTAAATCCAAACTTCTCGCACAACTTATCTATAAAGGCATTGCTGAACGGCTTTCCATTATTAGTGATGATGTATCGAGGGATCCTATAGCAATAGATTATATTGCCTTTGATGAAATCAGCAACATTTTCTTTCTTTACCTCTCTTAAAGGGATAGCCTCATCCCACTTGGAAAAGTAGTCAGTTGCTGCTAGGATATATAAATGCCCCCCTGAGGACTTGGTCATCGGTCCTACAACATCCATACCCCAGACATCAAATGGCTATGAAGCAACAATAGGATGCAAGGGCTCTGGTGGTTGATGGATGAGATTTGCATGAAATTGGCATGGTTGACACCTTTTTGCATAGTCCATGCAATCACTTACCATTGTCGGCCAGTAGTAGCCCATTCTTTTGATACGAAAGTATAGCTTCGGGCCAGATTGATGGGGCCCACAAATGCCGGAATGTGCTTCCTCAATGGCTTGTGCTGATTCTTCATTGCTCAAGCACTTAAGAAGACTCCATCAAATGAACGTCTGTAAAGTGTTCCTTTGAAATAGATGAAGCAAGTGGCGCGACGGCGAACGTCAATTCTTCGACATGGATCATCTGGTAATCTTTCATACTTCAAGTAATCAACAAACACTTGTCTCCAGTCTTCTTGTTCAATTTCAAACACTTCCATGACATTGTTTTCATCTTCTTCACCATCTTCATTCTCGAAGACAGGCAATATAACCTAATTTTTACAAACGGGTATGAGAACCTTGCCATCAGCCATGGCTATTGTGGATGCAAGCTTAGCCAATGTGTCTGCTTGTTTATTTTCTTTTCTTGGAACATGTTCAATTTCCACATTTCCGAGCCATCCAATCATTCATTGGGCATACTCGACATATGGTAGCAATTCGGGCTTTTTCACTTCATATTCCCCGTTGGTTTGATTGATCACCAACTTAGAATCTCCATACACTTTCATGTGCAACCTTTTTGTATCTACTGCCATTTCCAATTCGAGGACAAGCGCTTGATACTCAGCTACATTATTGGAGCAATTCTTTGTCAGGGTAAAGGAATAAGACAATACTTCTCCTTCAGGCGTTACAAACACCACTCTGGCACCAGCTCCTTCTTTATGTACCGCACCATTAAAATACATTAACCAGGGAGGAGAGATCTCAACTGCAAGTGCATCTTCATCTGGGAGGTCGTCGGTGAGTTCCCATTCAGCGGGGATTGGATGATCAGCTAGAAAATCTGCCAGAACTTGTCCCTTCACAGCCTTTTGGGGGACGTATATGATCTCAAACTGTTGCAGTTGGAGATACCACCGTGCAAGCCTGTCTGACAGAACGGGTCTTGACATTACATACTTCAAGGGATTTGTCTTAGAGATGAGACGGACTGTGTGGGCTTGGAAGTAATGCTTTAATTTCTGAATGGAGAATATCAAAGCTAAACATAACTTCTCAATTGGAGAGTAATTCAACTCGTTCGGCGTTATCATTCTACTGAGGTAGTATAGAGCACTCTCTTTACCGTTCTTATTTTCTTAGGCAAGTAATGCCCCCATGGATCTTTCCTGAGCAGTGATATATAAAATCAACGGGCGACCTGGCACTGGTGCCACTAACACAGGAGATTTCATAAGGTAGCCTTTAATGCTTTTGAAAGCATTACTGCATGACTCGTCCCATTCGAAAGGCACACCCTTTTTCATGATCCGGCTGAATGGTTGACACCGACCATCTAGATTTGAGATAAACCTCCGAAGATATGCTAACTTTCCTTGTAGACTCTTTAACTCGTGAAGGTTACAAGGCTCAGACATCTTCATTATCGCATCAATCTTGGCTTTTTTGAATTCTATTCCTTGGTGGTGGACAATAAATCCAAGGAATTTTGCAGACTTCACTCCAAATGCACACTTCAAAGGATTCATCTTAAGTTGATATTTTCTGAGTCGCTCAAAGATCATCCTCAAGTCTTCCACATGATCATTTCGTCATTTTGACTTTACCACCACATCATCCACATAACATTCAATATTTTTGTGGAGTATATCATCGAATATTTTCTGCATAGCCCTTTGATATGTAGCACCAGCATTCTTCAACCCAAATGGCATGACTGTGTAGTAATATATCCCTTTAGGGGTACGGAATGCCGTTAGCTCTTCATCTTCTGGAGACATACGAATTTGATTATAACCAGAAGATCCATCCATGAAAGACAATGCTTCATGTCCCGTAGTAACATCGATCATCAGTTCGGCGATCGGAAGTGAAAAGTTGTCTTTTGGGCATGCTTCATTTAAATCTCTGAAGTCAATACAAACTCGAATTTGCCCATTTTTCTTTCTTACAGGGACGATGCTGGATATCCAAGTTGGATATTTAACTTCTCTAATGAACCCTACTTCAATAAGTTTGTTTACTTCAGCTTCAATGAGTGGGATCAAGTCTGGACAAAATCACCTTTGAGCTTGCTTGACAGGCCTTATCCCCTTTTTCACTGCCAGATGATGAACAACTATCTTTGGATTTAATCTAGGCATCTCTTTGTATGACCAAGCGAACACATCTTTGAACTCCTTTAGCAGTTCAATATACAAGTTTTCCTCATCGGTAGTCAAAAGTGCACTTATGTAGGTAGGTCTTGGGTCATTTTCATCGCCCAAATTGATTTCTTTCAACTCATCGACAATGGACTTGACACCTTCTTCAAATTAAGGAGGGGCTATCTCTGCATCTTCCTCTTCGACAGTCACTTCTTCACTTAAGGTAATGTGATGTGATGAGGCAACTTCTTCATTCATTCCTTCGGGACTTTTGAAATCTATGCATTTTCTCATTGTTCCATCCCTTCGTCTCACCTGAAATATGTGTGCCACATTATTTGTTTTGATCACACCCTTTCTAACCAGACGAGAAATGTCTTGCTGAAACTGATCTTGAACATCACGAGAGATCGCGGTTTGAACACCAATGGAAACATAGTAAGATGAAGCTACACTTTCTTTATCGTCTTCATCTTCAATGTGTTGTGTAAAGATGACAGTCTTCATCTTGGCTTTCAGTTCTCTTCCACATGACACAGTTAATGTAGCGCATCTCTTCATACGGGAAGGGATTAAACTCTTCAACTTTTGAGTTGCCCGAGATTTATTGAATCCATTTGAACTTTCAACTTGTGTGATCTTGCCACCACATTTTCTACCAAGCCTTTTAAAGACAGACACCCTCGGAGTCTTACCAAGTCTCTTGAAGACAGATGTTCTTGGATCTTTCTTTTCGTATTTACCAACTGCACCTTCTGTTGGTGAAAATTCTCCTTCAGAGACATAGTTTGTTGTAGCCCTTTTGATGGTGATACGGACTGGACTTTGTGGGACAAATCCCAAACTTGCCTTAGTACTTGGGATAGCATGGCCGTTCTTTTTCAACATTTTTTATGTGGCATTAAGTCCGTAGTTCTGTTGATCTACAACTTTCGAATGGGACTCCATCACAGGGCTTTCTTGTGGACTGTATCCAGCTTTAACGAGAAGTTTAAATGCTTTTGGACCAAAATGCTGAGCGGCATCACCATTCATACTTTCTCCATGTTCAGTAGTACCGCCTTGTGTTGGTCGAACGAACCCTTTGAGTGGTGGTGGGATTGGCTTCTTTGCATCAATTTTGGTTAGAGGCAAAATGAGTCCTTCCAGTGATTCCGTTCCAGATGCTTCTTTCTTGATCTTTTGGCTGTTTTCATGTTCTTTTTGATGGACTGCCACCCCTTTTCCTGCCTTTGTGTTAGGTAGCTAGTATTTTGAATCGGCAAAGTATGATTCAGCTTCTGTGAAGAGCTTGTGGTCACCAATTACCATTTTTACAATTCCATCCTGACAATACTTGAGGCATTGATGCCATGTTGAGGGGACAACTCCATTCTCATGTAGCCATGGTCGTCCAAGAAGCATGTTATATGAAGTCTTGGCATCAATCACGTGAAACATTGCGGTTGATTTCATATCATCCATTAGCAAATCCAATCTTATGGCGCTAAGAGCCCTTTGTCCTTCATGGTTGAATCCTTGAATCATCAACCGACTACCTGAAAGATCTTCCGTAGGAATTTCCAATTCTTTCAATGTTCTTAAAGGCAAGATATTCACCGCAGATCCTCCATCAACAAGTATTCTATTGACTCATTTTTCACATACATACCCACTCATGAATAAAGGCCTATTGTGAGGATTAGACCCAAGCTGTAAATCTTTATCGGTGAATGTTATTATAGATATGCAATCATTATCAGCTACATGAGTCTCTTTTTCGACTCGCTTGTCATCTTCTTCATCATTCACAACATTACTAGACTCAGTGATGAAGATATTTGTGGTGGCATCATCTTCTTCAAGTGATATTTTCCCTTGACGAGCCAGTTGCATGATTTTGTCTTTCAATATGAAGCAGTCATGAATGGCATGCTTAACCAATCGATGGTATTTGCAGTATTTAGGGTCATCAGTTCTTCCTGCTTCATTAGGACGCTTCATTTCTGGCAACTCAATAAGTCCTTCCTTGAGTAGGTCATCAAAAATCTCTGAGACATCTGAATCCAGGAAAGGATATTGTTTTTGTTGAATCTCTTTCAGGGTCATCCTCTTTTCTGGCTGAACATTCTGTTTTGTATCTTTGTCAGTATCCTTTCTGATGAACTTGACGGGTGTAGCCTTCATTTCCATAGACTCTTTCTTTGGTTCTTTGTCGACGGGCTTGGCATTCATCTTGAAATCTTGCCTTTCTTTGAACTTGCGAGGTTCTTGCATTGGTGGTCCATCAATTCCGCTTGCTGCCATACTCAGCTCCATATCATGAGTTCTTCCTACTTCATTAGGACGCTTCATTTCTGGCAACTCAATAAGTCCTTCCTTGAGTAGGTCATCAAAAATCCCTGAGAAATCTAAATCCAGGAAAGGATATTGTTTTTGTTGCATCTCTTTTAGGGTCATCCTCTTTTCTGGCTGAACATTCTGTTTTGTATCTTTGTCAGCATACTTTCTGATGAACTTGACGGGTGTTGCCTTCGTTGCCATAGACTCTTACTTTGGTACTTTGTCAACGGGCTTGGCATTCCTCTTGAAATCTTACCTTTCTTTGAACTTGCGAGGTTCTTGCATTGGTGGTCCATCAATTCCGCTTGCTGCCATACTCAGCTCTATATCATGAGCTCTGGTGGCTAGTTCTTCAAAAGTTCTTGGTTGAATTCCTCGCAAGATGTATTTAAGACCCCAATGCATTTCTTAGATGCACATTTCTATGGCAGATGCTTCAGACAGACGGTCTTTGCATTTGAGACAAAGATTTTTGTCCACCGATTGATATAATCAATCACGGGCTCTTCTTTCCATTGGCGAGAACTTGTGAGTTCCACCATACTGACGGTTCTTCTGGTACTGTAAAAGCGATTGAGAAACTTATGCTCGAGCTGTTCTCAATTGTCAATTGAGATAGGCTCCAAGTCTGTATACCAGTCGAATGCATTTCTTTTCAGAGAGCGAACAAACTGCTTGACCAAGTGATCTCCATAGGTTCCAGCATTATTGCATGTTTCAACAAAATGGGCTACATGCTGTCTTGGATTGCTCTTTCCATCGAACTGTTGAAACTTCGGAGGTTGATAACCTACAGACATCTTCAAGTTATCGATCCTTCGAGTGTAAGGCATTGAATAAACTACCATTGACTTGGAACTTTCACTGAACCTATCTTTTATGGTGGTTCCTTCAATGAACTCCTTGAGTTGGTTGATTGAAATAGAACCATCAATTGAAACATTCAACTCTTTAGCAAATGATCTTGTATCATCATTCATTTCCAGCTTCTCAGGTGTTTGGTCATCATTATTTTCACCATTTTTCTTCATGATTCTCATCATTTGCACAACTCGCTTCACCCCTTTCTCTCTTGAGCTTTGAGATCTCATCGTCTTGGTGCTACATACGTTTGTGAAGTCCCTCGATGAGTTTAGTTATATTTGCGAGCTGATCCTCTACAGTAGAGTCGTTTGCCATCATGACGGCTGCTTCGAGTGAGCCACTTACTTGTGGTGGAAGATTGCTTTCCATTCCTTCATTGATTCCTACAAAAGGAGGCTCTTCTTCCTCAACAGTAGTCATCTTCAATGCTTTCTTAGTCATGTTTCTCGTAGTCACTCCGACACCTTTTGTAGCAGACTCTGAAGTATTTGAGATGTTAGAAATCTTCAAATTTTGGATATAAGAAAGAGAAGAGATGAGAAGTAGAGCAGTCCCACTGGGCATGCCAGAATTTGTAACACAAATTCCGAGTATTTAAATTAATAGACACCGGAAAATCGTACAAAGAAAATATTTTTGATCGAATTTATAATTCGTGGTTCGATTCTCTATCTAAATCTTCTGATTCTTCTCTTCAAGATTTTGTTCATCGTTGTTCTTCAAGATCTTCAAGATGTTCTTGCTCTTCGATCTTCAGGAACCCGATGCTTTGATGTTTATAACGTCGATTCGAAGGATTTTCATCTTGATTCTGAATCAAACGTGGTTTTTAGGATGATTAGTTGAAGAACGCTTTGAATCTTCAAGTTTTTCTTGAGGATTTGAAGTCGATAACGCCGATCGGAGGGCCGAGCACCTTGAATCTGGATCGAACGTCGAGTTTGGGATGATTTCTGGCGAAGAACACGAAGAACGTCTTGAATCTCCAACTTGAACGCCTTGAAGATTGAAGAGAACTTTCTCTCACGAATCCGTCTCCAAACTTGAGCTCTTGAAGTTGTTGTGGTTTCCTTAGGCCAAGCCCTCTATTTATAGGCAAAAGATGGTGCATTTAGGGCTTAGCTGGCGTTATTTCATTGGTGTATTCATTAGGGCTTACGTGGCATCGTTTCATTGGTGCCTTGTGCCCTTTGTGATTCTCTACAATAATGTGGTCATTTCTTGTGTGAGCTCGTCACGTGTCGCATTTCTATTGGTCGAGATTTTTTCACATATTGACTATCAATTTATTTATTTAATTTAGGAATTTTAATTCCCAAAATATAAATAAATAATATAATTTGGATATTTCAATTGTTTAATTTCCACGTGGCGCCATTTGATTGGTGATGACAATTTAATTGATTACAAGGTGGTTTCGGGAATTTATAATCAAGAATCCATTTGATTATACTAAAGTGTATAGATTGTATCGGGATTTCACTTGTGATAATCAATTTGATTATACTATAGTGTTTAGGTTGTATAGTGATTTCACATGTGAAAATCAATTTGATTATACTATAGTGTATAGGTTCTTTCGAGAAATCATAATCAAGAATCAATTTGATTATACTATAGTGTATATGTTGTTTCGGGAATTCATAATCGATAATCAATTTGAGTATACTACAGTGTATGTGTTGTATCGGGATTTCACTTGCGGGAATCACTTTGATTATACCATAGTAGGTAAGTTGTTTCGAGAATTCATAATCGATAATCAATTTGATTATACTCTAGTGTTTAGGTTGTTTTGGGAATTCATAATCGATAATCAATTTGAGTATACTACAGTGTATGTGTTGTATCGGGATTTCATTTGCGGGAATCACTTTGATTATACCATAGTATATAAGTTGTTTCGAGAATTCATAATCGATAATCAATTTGATTATACTATAGTGTTTAGGTTGTATAGTGATTTCACATGTGAGAATCAATTTGATTATACTATAATGTATAGGTTGTTTCGAGAAATCATAATCAAGAATCAATTTGATTATACTATAGTGTATATTTATTTCGAGAATTCATAATCGATAATCAATTTGAGTATACTACAATGTATGTGTTGTATTGGGATTTCACTTGTGGGAATCACTTTGATTATACCATAGTATATAAGTTGTTTCGAGAATTCATAATCGATAATCAATTTGATTATACTATAGTGTTTAGGTTGTTTCGGGAATTCATAATCAATAATCAATTTGAGTATACTACAGTGTATGTGTTGTATCGGGATTTCACTTGCGGGAATCACTTTGATTATACCATAGTATATAAGTTGTTTCGAGAATTCATAATCGATAATCAATTTGATTATACTATAGTGTTTAGGTTGTATAGTGATTTCACATGTGAGAATCAATTTGATTACACTATAGTGTGTAGTTTGTTTCGAGAAATCATAATCAAGAATCAATTTGATTATACTATAGTGTATATATTATTTTGAGAATTCATAATCGATAATCAATTTGAGTATACTACAATGTATGCGTTGTATCGGGATTTCACTTGCGGGAATCACTTTGATTATACCATAGTATATAAGTTGTTTCGAGAATTCATATTCGATAATCAATTTGATTATATTATAGTGTTTAGGTTGTATAGTGATTTCACATGTGAGAATCAATTTGATTATACTATAATGTATAAATTGTTTGCCACATTAATAATCGAGAAAAAAATAGTTTATTAGTTTCTTAATAATCGAAGTTTTTGCCACATTAAGCTATAATCGAGGCTCATTAGTTTATTAATCGAGTAAAAATTAATCGTGGAATTTAGTTTATTAATCAAGGCACATTAAGTGAATTTAATGTGGCCTCGATTGAATTTAGTTTATTAAATGACCTCGATTGAATTTAGTTTATTAAGTGAAAAATTAATCATTAGTTTATTAATCGAGGAAAAATTAATCGTGGAATTTAGTTTATTAAATGACCTCGATTAACTTTATAAATTACCACGATTAATTGTAAATGACCTCGATTGATTTAAAATTGAATTTAAATTGACCTCGATTAATTTAAAGTTGCCTCCATTAACTTTAAAAATTACCGTGATTAATTGTAAATGATCTCTATTGATTTAAAATTAAATTTAAATTAACCTTGATTAACTTTAAAAATTACCATGATTAATTGTAAATGACCTCGATTGATTTAAAATTGAATTTAAATTGACCTCGATTAATTTAAAATTACCTCGATTAATGGAGACAATGCATTACATTAATCGTGGATCATTGAGGCTCATTGAGAATAAATCGTCTCTCATTTAAATTAATCGTGGTCATCTAGACAATTAATCGTGGCACATAGCAATTTAATCGAGGCCCATTAGAATTAATCGTGAAATTGAAACAATTAATCGTGGCATTTTTCAATATCAAAAGTAATCGTGGTATTAATCGAGGCTCATTTGAAAATTCATCGTGGCTTGTTCAAAATAATCGTGGCTTTTTTTAACTTAATCGTGACTTTTTTTTATTAATCGTGACCTTTGTTTAAAAAAATTAATCGTGACTTCTTTTGAAAATTAATCGTGGCCTTTGTTTAAAAAAAATTAATCGTGGCTTCTTCAAAATAATCGTGGCCATGTGGATAATTAATCGTGGCTCATTTAAATTAATCGTGACTATGTATACAGTTTATCGTGGCATTTCAAATATATATATATATATAGACACACACACACACACATACAAATATAGTTGTTCTGTATGGAAATGTATAAAAAATAGACAAAAGTACACTAAGCCAATGATTGAGTGTGGAGACCAATTGTTTTGAATGACAAATTGCCTACAAAACTCCCTAAATTTAAATGTTGTTGCTTTTTTCCAATCCTTATTTACTTTTGTCGATTTTTATACAATTTGACTAAAATAAAATAATTGATTAAATAGACTTTTTCGCCCTTACAGCCCCACCATTTAAAAATCATAACAAAATAATATAAAACTCATGTATATACCCGGGCCCACTCATGATCGAAAAAAAGAAGAAGAAAGAATCAATTGGAAACCCTAATAAATCGAGTTAATCGTCGTGTTTACGTTCTCTTCTTCATTAATCAATTGAGCTAATAGTTATCGTAAAAAACGTTCCCTTCTTCATTAATCGATTGAGCTCAGTCAGAAAATAAATTTTGGAACTTGAATTAATTGTTTTCTAAAGATTTTATAAATTAATTAACATAATTAAATTTTATTTTCAATCTAACCCTGATTTTTCCCTGTCCCTCCAAACCATTCGATCTCTATTCACATAAAAATTAATGGAAATATTATTCCCCCATTGTTAAACACTTTTTGTTCACCGCTCGATCTCTATATATTCACATAAAATTATTGGAAATATTATTCCACCAATGTTAAATACCTTTTTGTTCACCATCGTTGCATCTCTGTTTCATTGGCGTTCACCATTCTTGAATAAAAGATAATAAAGAAAAGACGACAGTGTTGAGATTTGTCTAATTTTTTACTCTACTCTTTAGATTGAAGGAAAAATAGTGGCGGAAAGAAATTGACATTGGCTAGAAATCATTTTTCTATACGGATGCATTTTTTTAGTTATGAGAGGGTGGGGGCTTTATTTTGGATTTTCTAGAATTAATTAATTGATGGGGCTATGGGGGCAAATATGACTGATAAAATTATAATTATATATTAATTAATATTAGATCTTCTACACGTGCCCAAACCATTTACAGAAGCTGCCACAGGGTGTTGAGAAACGGCTGCATCCGGACTCAAACAGGCAAGTGTGGCTGAAAGATCACGGGGGAAGAAAGTGGGAAGTGATTGTTGAACGAGAAAATGGCGGGAAGGGTGTCAAGTTCAATAGAGGCTGGAATGCATTTGTCGTGGATAGTGCGCTGACTGGGAACGAGATGATCATTTTCATCGAAGATAAGATAAACAATTACACCGTCGAGCTTTATGACTTGGCATGTGGTTTGAAGGGGCTAACTAGTGGGCCATAGTTTCCCCCGGCTGAGCGCGGTCAGAGTCTTCCGGCGTTCGTCATAAGCATGCTGAATGCAAAGTGCAGGAATGAGCACATATTTCACCCGGTAAGACGAAGATGAATTCTCATTTGTCTCGCTCATAAAGTCATGATACATTCGTTAATTAGTCGTGTTGGATGCCCCACTATTATAACATAATACATCTATTGTCCGCAGAGGATCTCCCCGGGATTTGTTGCATGATTTTCTGGATTAGAATCCCCGATGATCCTATATACGAGACGTGATTACCCCAGCTGCGAGGTGCGCATCGAAGCCATACAGGGGGAACTATGCCTGACTAGCGGATGGGACAAATTTGCAGGGGATAACAACATCAAACCCTTTGACCGCCTTTCCTTCAGGAAGGTGGACGATGGAAGGTTATGGTTGGTGACCGTATATGCAGTCGGGGGCATGCTAAGATACCGGTACATTCCACCGTTAGGTTGGAAATTCATAGTCTCTATCATTCATTCCTTATGAGTGACCCTGTTACATCTACAATGGTCTAACTAAGTTCTGCATTCCACATAAAGGTGGCCATCCTCTGGAGACGGGCTAAACCTTACGGGCCCGGCACACAG
Source organism: Perilla frutescens (assembly GCA_026008535.1). Lineage (NCBI taxonomy): Eukaryota > Viridiplantae > Streptophyta > Magnoliopsida > Lamiales > Lamiaceae > Perilla > Perilla frutescens. The sequence continues at coordinate 19,558,603 of BRKX01000005.1, forward strand.
TATACAGGTTCCTGAAACGGTTGCAGGACTATGAGACAACGCACACTTATCTGGTGAGTTGCGACAATGAATGCAGGAAAATCTATTTACGCAGTCCATAATATGATGTATACATCCTGAAAGTGAGAGTGTCGTTAGTCTAACAACACAAACTGTGATATGACCATGACAAGCCTCAAATCGTCCCTTCCAAAGCTGCCATTAAAGGATTCAAAGAGTGTCGTGTTGTTCAAGATTAAAGATTGGAGATCAAGATTTGAAGAGCAATGCATGAAGATAGAACTCATCAAGTTATGCATGTGCATGGATGTTCAACTCGTCGAGTTGTGCATGTGTGCATGTGCATGGAGTTTTCGGCCCTTAGTTATTTAATTAAGGGGTTGAATTTTATTTAGACTATAGTATTTATTTAATTATGTTAGTCTATAGTTTAGTTCAGATTTTTATTTAATTTATTATGTAATTTTGGTCCATTATTAAATAGGTTTGACTAGAATTGTATTTAAGGCAATTTCCTACCTTGAATAGAATTCTAGTTTAGGTATCTTCCTAGTATAGTTAGAGATCCCTTTTGGATAAATTTTTAAGCCTTTTTTGATGATTATTTTCGTCCCCCTATGTATTATAAATAGGGGAACCATTGTACATTATTATTGGAGACGTTGCATGAAATAAAGAGTTATTTTCTCAATTGTCTCACGATCCTTATGTTGATCAAACAACACTTTTGTTGATTTAGTTATAAATCATCATTCTTAGAGGATAGCATATTTAAGTCTTATTCAAGGGTATTTCTTAATTCACTCGAGGGATTAATGGGTACTCGCTATTATCGAAGAGCAGCTTAGAGATTTTGGCCTCGTGGTACGTTCGAGATCGCAAGGCAACTATCGGGTTGTGATTCATTTCAAATAATCAACCGTCCATCATCATCATCGACGCCATCCATCCAGCCACGTCGTCCGTTTCAACCAATTCCACAAGTTCGTGTTCGAGTTCTACACAAGATTCGTCCATTCCGTAAGTTCATTTCATCCCTAACATATCCTATCTACCCAATCCCTTCTTCACCATCAAATTCACGTCCATATACCTTAATCCCAGCCATATTTCGAGTATTTTCAGTTCAAGTCTTCCGCTATTTCGTGTCTTATTTTGAGTCCCAGTATTAGTATAGAACCCTTACACCGTCGTCGTGCGTTCGTTTCTGTCGTTTGCATCTTCTGTTATCCCTTCATGTTTTCGAGCATGGCGGAATCACATCATGTGGTATCAGAGCCACGACGGCAATAGCTATTCGTGGTTCAATACCGGGTCGAGTCTTTTGTTTTATTTTTGTTCATTGTTTATCGAGTTGTAATCTGCATATTCATTGAAAAAAAAAGAAAGGAGCAAAGGGTCGAGCCCTACAGCAAGAGAAAAAAAAAATATCCGATAAAAAAAAACGAAAATTCAATTTTGATTTACCTTTTGAGTTCTATTTTATTTTTGGTACCTTCCTTTTTAGTATTGTTCATTGTTTATCGAGTTGTAATCTGCATATTCATTGAAAAAAAAAGAAAGGAGCAAAGGGTCGAGCCCTACAGCAAGAGAAAAAAAAAATATCCGATAAAAAAAATGAAAATTCAATTTTGATTTACCTTTTGAGTTCTATTTTATTTTTGGTACCTTCCTTTTTAGTACTAAATCATAGTTGGTAATTTCCTAGTGAGTCTTTTCTTATTTTTGGTAGTTTCCTTCTATTTTAATTTTATTTTTGGAACTTTCCTTCCAAGTTCTATTTCTTTTAGGTAACTTCCTTAAGAGTCATATTTTATTTTTGGTTCTTTCTATCTAGAGTCTAGTCTAATTAAGGTATTTAAATTGTGTCACACTAGTGGTACACTGTGACACCCTCAAATGGATGTAGAAGAAAAGACTGACAATGCGAGCGTGCCTTATTTTTTTTTTGAAATAGAAAGAAAAGTATTAGATTACTCGAGAAAGGATAAGATGTACTTTCATACATAATTTACATAAATATATTAAGGGAAGAGAGAGTACTCTGAAGTCAAAAGAGTACAATAGGGAAATAAAAAGTTTATATACAACCAAAAGGTGAACTTCGAAGAAGTTTCACGTTTGAACAAAATAGAGTCAAAAGGTGGTGCGAAAAGCTCATAAACAAAAGCCCATCAGGTCGTCATCCATATACATAAACCCACAGGAACTTGTAGGAACTCCACGTCCCGCACCATGCATTCTCATACTTCATCTGAGTCACCTACAATGCATGAACTACATGAGTTAAAGCTCAGTAAGTAGAAATCATGCATGCGACCTCATACACGACGCATAAAGAAGACACCACACCATGGCTAATGCTCGTGATATAAAATATCTTCATCTCAAAAGCATTTTCATTGTTTAGGAACTTGGCTCCCTTCACCAGACACCAACATGAGTCATGAGCTCATAATATATTCAATATCACTTGGCCTGAATGTGATTAGTGCACTCATGTGGCTCATCCTTCCTGGACCCCAAGGGACACGCCCCCTGCCTGTTCCCTTTGATCCCACATGAAAGTCATCCCACATCAGCCACTCATCACCTCAAAGGTGCAGTCGAAGTGGATCATCCTCCCTGGACCCGAAGGGACACGCCCTCTGCCTGTTCCTTTTGATCCCGCATGGAAGTCATCCCACTCGAGGCACAAATATCAACACAGCACAACACGGTCTGGTGGTGACCAATCCCAAACAAAACATTTTCTCTCTCTCAAAACCATTTCATGCATGCAACTCGACAATATCTACATGACGTGCATGCATATGCTCGTGCTCATGTACAAGATATTCAATGCAAATAGATAGAACGCCACAAGCATATTACATCACACATTTATGAGGTAATAAATTATAACAACATAATAGCAAATAACAATCACATAATAATATATTCATGCATTGTAGTTGCAAATGAATTTTTACTTACCTCGATCGAGTCCAAAGCTTAAAATATTTGAGATCCTAAAACCCGCACTTTTCAATAAAATCTATTCAAACAAATATCATAATATTAATAAATAAAGTATTACCATAAACAGTAGTAACTAACTAATGTTATACAATTATTTCTTTCTTACTACAAGTATTTATTTTAACTTCTAACTTAATTCATTATTTAAGAAATCTTCTTAAAAAAATTCACTTTGTTCTCATAAACAAACCACCACACTTAATCTAAATAATACTACCCGATTATAATTTAATTTATTCAAATAGATTTTAACTAACCAACTTGAATCTAATACTAAAATTCTTTCATTTCTTAAAACATATTTTAACTATGAACAATAAATAACAATTTTACTCCAAATCCATGTATTATATATATATATATATATTGATTCAATACTATAATAATGCAATATACCTCGGTTAATTTAAATTAAATACCTATTACTAAAATATCCAATATTATAAATATTATAAGCTATTGAATTATTCAAAAATCAAAAGAAACTCAAATATTGCAACCATCAAGTTGAACTCCAATTATCAAATATATAATTAATTCCACCATGATATAAAACAAAATAATTTACCCATCGCATGGATTCCTAAGCTTCGAAAGTACAACTAAATAATCAAAATCTAATTAATAGCATCACTAATCTAAGATACCATGAAACAACAAAATCAGTAACCTTTATTATTATTATTATTAAGGAAACTAATAACAAGCTAAAATATAAATAATTGAATTTGCTTAATAATTTTAACTAAACTAACCTGTGTTCGAACTCAAACTTTCTTCTTCACGTCTCTTGATATTTTTCTTTCCTTAAAATTCTTTTTATATGATTACATGATAGGTATGTAAATATATATATATATTACTGTAGTGCCTTAGCTTATAATATTATTAGATTAGGTTATATATACTTATCCTAATCAAAGGTAACATATATATATATATATATATATACACACGTGTACCCATACTAATATATATATACATAACACTAGCCTTACAAGTTACACCTATCATCCATTCCCAAGAAACACGTAGACACACACACACACACTTATATATATATATATATACTACATCTTTCTAGTCTTTCTTAAGGCATGAGTGTGTGTGCGTCAAGTTATATATATATATATACATGCCTTAAGAAAGACTAGAAAGATGTAGTATATATATATATATATAACTTGACGCACACACACTCATGCCTTAAGAAAGACTAGAAAGATGTAGTATATATATATATATATATATATAACTGTGTGTGTGTCTACGTGTTGCTTGGGAATGGATGATAGGTGTAACTTGTAAGGCTAGTGTTATGTATATATATATTAGTATGGGTACACGTGTGTATATATATATATATATGTTACCTTTGATTAGGATAAGTATATATAACCTAATCTAATAATTATATATATACTAAAATTCTATATGTATATATATATACACATACCTTTTATTCTCTATATATAAATGTATCTAGAAATCATTAATATATATATATATATAACATATCTCTAAGACTTACTAGAATACACACACGTATACCTATCTATATATTTTATTCAATTTATTATGTAACTAGAAACTATTATCATATATCTAGTAAACAATTATAGACATAGTCATGCTAAAATCTATACTCAAATAAATGCAATTGACATGTAGATAAAAATATAATAATTTTATCGAGATAATCATTAATTAGTGAGAGGCTGGGGTATTACATACACACATCCTAATCCCTTTCTTTCCTTCTCATCTATTTGTTTCCTTTTCTTTCCTATTTCTTTCCTTCTACCTTTGGGATTTATTTTTGGATTCCTATTCTATTTGGGAACTTCAAAAATACATCTAATTCTTTCCTTATCTAATTTTCTTCCATCCATATCCATCCCAAACCTTCCATATACTCTCCATACCCTATAATTTTCGTTCCTAACACATATATTGGTTCGAAAAACAAAACCTGCCCTACACCACATTCTACACCATACACCACTCATACACCATCCGGACCATAATCCATCCAAGTTACTATGAATCCATACGATGCACCCAAGTCATCCAGTCAGTTCTTTTCATGGGAAACAAAGTACCATTTTGATGCAATAATCAAGAGCATGGAAGAGAATCTACAAATAATGAGAGACGAGCTGATTAATCCACTAGCCAAGTTAACAGAACAACTTAAGCATCTCAACACGCAAAAAGCATCGCCTCCACCACCTAGAGCTCATCGCCAAACAGCCCCATTTCGTTGGAGCAAACCTGAGTCATTCGAAGAGTTTCTACGTACCTATACACCACCTCCACAACCCGCATCACCAGTTCAGCCGGTCATGGATGTGCCAAGCCAAGCCAGCAACATTCAAGAGGAGATCCACATTGAGTTACCATCCAAGATTGTTGCCATCAAAGAAGATCCTATTTCAAAGGTACCAATTGCAGTTGATGCACCTTTTGAAGATTTGGTGGGTGTTGCTATTTGTGAAAGCGTTGGAGAAGAAGAAAAAGACATGGAGAGCGAGATCAAATTGGAAGTGGTTGAAGATAAAGAGGAGTTCGTACAAGCAAACATAGAGAAGCCGCTGATTTCTAAAGTTTTTTGTCAACCATGTACGTTTAATGTCATTATTTTACAGGTTGCCACAGATATGACACATGACCTTGTTGAGTCACCAAAAGAGATTGATAATCAGTTCATGTTCGTTTTCGATCCAGGCCGTTCGAATTCGAGGACGAATTCTTTTCAAGAGGAGGGAAATGATATGACCATGACAAGCCTCAAATCGTCCCTTCCAAAGCTACCATTAAAGGATTCAAAGAGTATCGTGTTGTTCAAGATTAAAGATTGGAGATCAAGATTTGAAGAGCAATGCATGAAGATAGAACTCATCAAATTGTGCATGTGCATGGATGTTCAACTCGTCGAGTTGTGCATGTGTGCGTGTGCATGGAGTTTTCGGCCCTTAGTTATTTAATTAAGGGGTTAAATTTTATTTAGACTATAGTATTTATTTAATTATGTTAGTCTATAGTTTAGTTCAGATTTTTATTTAATTTATTATGTAATTTTCGTCCATTATTAAATAGGTTTGACTAGAATTGTATTTAAGGCAATTTCCTACCTTGAATAGAATTCTAGTTTAGATATCTTCCTAGTATAGTTAGAGATCCCTTTTGGATCAATTTTTATGCCTTTTTTGATGATTATTTTCGTCCCCCTATGTATTATAAATAGGGGAATCATTGTACATTATTATTGGAGACGTTGCATGAAATAAAGAGTTATTTTCTCAATTGTCTCACGATCCTTAGGTTGATCAAACAACACTTTTGTTGATTTAGTCATAAATCATCATTCTTAGAGGATAGCATCTTTAAGTCTTAGTCAAGGGTATTCCTTAATTCACTCGAGGGATTAACGGGTACTCGCTATTATCGAAGAGCAGCTTAGAGATTTTGGCCTCGTGGTACGTTCGAGATCGCAAGGCAACTATCGAGTTGTGATTCACTTCAAATCATCAACCGTCCATCATCATCATCGACGCCATCCATCCAGCCACGTCGTCCGTTTCAACCAATTCCACAAGTTCGTGTTCGAGTTCTACACAAGATTCGTCCATTCCGTAAGTTCGTTTCATCCCTAATATATCCTATCTACCCAAGCCCTTCTTCACCATCAAATTCACGTCCATATACCTTAATCCCAGCCATATTTCAAGTATTTTTAGTTCACGTCTTCCGCTATTTCGTGTCTTATTTTGAGTCCCGGTATTAGTATAGAACCCTTACACCGTCGTCGTGCGTTCGTTTCTGTCGTTTGTGTCTTCTGTTATTCCTTCATATTTTCGAGCATGGTGGAATCACATCAAACTGTGATACCAGGAAATACCGAAGAAGTTCATGGTGGAATCAAGAATCATGGCACCTTTTCAGGTAGAGCTGAAAATGAAAGGAGGATCGAGATGGAGTATGTGGATTGCGGAGCGGCCGAACAACACCAGCACCAGGTTTTACATACCGAACGGGTGGTTGCATTTTGCACGGTCGAACCGTCTGGGAATGGGAGACTATCTGTTGTTCAGCATGACCGAGGTTTTGAAAACGGTGATCAAGATGGTGATCCTACAGAATGAGGAGGGTGAAGCGTTAATGTCGACTGCAGAAAGGGGGGGGATACATTCATCTATAGATATGAATCAGTATTCCAACCAACAAACTTTTGAAAGGCCGTAATTCGTTGCTTGAACTCTGGCCTGTTATAACCTAACTATGTCTAGGGGCAGTGCAGTCCTCTTTCTACATTTAAATTTGCATAGATGTATGTATGATTAATATCACACGATTGAGCTCCAACGTTCTGTAGGTGTGGTAAGTCCAGGACCATGTACTTTTTTTGGCGACCGTAATGGAGAAGGTTGTAAATCATGGGCCAACTCCAATATTAAATGATCATTCATAGCGCCTCTTTAGGGCCGTACATGCTTGCGGCCCAACGCCACTCAGCTTACGATAAATGGAAAATAGGTAGGATATTAAAATATATCAATTTTAATACGAAAGCCCCTCACTTCTATGAAATGAGAGGCATTAACCGACATGTATTTGGTATAAGCGATGATTGGGGACACACTACAGTTGGGAATACTGAAGTAATACTGACACACAAAATTATTCAACGGCAGTCCTCACGTAGTTAGTGAACTAATGTGTATATCAAGTGTCAAGGTTCATTTCCACCTTAATCGCAGGGGGGGAGGGGGGCATTTTCTTATGAACAATAACGCATATGGCGCGGAATAATAATCTTCCCAAGCTCGATAACGGTTCTCAGAAACACCACTGTTGAAGGGTGGCACGAATTGTGAATGTGCAGGACAACGTCAATGGAGGGTGTCAAGAGAAGTAATCAATGATTAATATACGGGGTATTCATGTATAATTGCTTAATTTTACGTACAAATTGATAATCGGAGGACTTTGGCCTACTGTTGTGCATTGGACCTAGTGCCTGATGAAGGTGGTCCCAATGAAATGGTATAACTAGGTTTGTTCACCGTTACTTAATAAGAGGCCAGATCAACAAGGTAACCCATACTTAATATCACCGCAAACTATAACAGCAGCATGCAATGCCAATATCCAAGCATTGTCAGACGAGAATAGTCGTACTCGCGAGGTCTATATGATACGTAACACGAAAATACAAACATCTAAAATAATGAACAAATGCCAAAAAACAAAAGTTCGTGTGTGGGGGGGGGGTTCATGAATTGGCTGATTGCAGAAGAGTACACATCATAAACGTGGCATGACAGTGATGTACTTGGCAAATGGAGAGCGGATCCGGAGTGGCAAAATAAAAAATAAGTGTGCGCCCGGGCCGTTGATAAGAATTTCATAAAAACTAAATAATTGAATTTTTCGAAATAAATATATATAAAATCGATGTGTAAGGACTATGGTGCAATTTTTTTGGTGACAGATAAATTGAAAAAAAGTGAAATATGGAATTTAGGACCAAGAATATATTTACAATCATTTCAGGGACCTGAAACGAAAAAAATCATAGTGCATGGACTGTCATGCAATTTTGCAACGTTGAACTCTAAAAGGAAATAAATGTTGAACTTTCCCGAGCATTGAGGCAGTTCTGGGTAATTAAGATTTTGCCATCAAAGGATCTGGTCCTCGGGGCACTGTGAAAGGGACGCCCAAGCTTACGTGAGGACGTCATCGCGGAATGGATGTGTACACCAGACTGGGGACAACGGTGTAGTATCGGACCATAGGTAATTAAGGAACCCTCTCATTCTGTTATGCGTATGTGTTTGTCAGTGTTTGGCAGACCAAATTTTGCCATTATGAATCCGAATGGTCGAGTATAGGATTCCTGTCCCTAAAGGGCATGGATATTGGTTGTTTATTTTGGGGAACTGATAGATAAATTAGGGAATTCAATGGGTATTTTTTAATTCGGGTGTATTCGGATTGCGATTGATCTGGGTCAAGTATTAAGAATAAACATTGGGGATTACATCGAAGCACGTCCAGAATAAGGATTTGGAAAAACAGGAATGGTAAATGTTGGTGTAGGAGTGTAGACACACGGTGGGCACTGAAGGAGTAGGTGTGGAGTTCAAAATGGATATAGATTTAAATTGCTCCGCTGAGAGTGAGGGGGATAGTTCCGAGAAGATTGTGAAAACGGAATCCGCTGAGAGTGAGGGGTAGTTCCGAGAAGATTATGAAAATAGAATCCACCGAGAGTCGGGGGTACTTCCGAAAAGACTGTGAAAACGGGATCCGTTGAGAGTCAGGGGGATAGTTACGAGAAATTTATGAAAAGGAAAAGTTCATTTGACGATGGATCAAGGAGTTGTACGCCAGACCTACTGTCTCCAAATGAGGAGGGTTTAGCACTTAGACTGCAACCCGACTCAATCATAAAGAGCCTTGAGGAGCCATACACATTGTATTATGAGTATGCAAGGTTGACAAGATTTAGTATGAAAAAAGGAACACGGTCTTACTTCACCAGAACTGGAGATATTAAAATGAAGATGTACCACTGTTCGTGCGAGGGTCATCCGGACACCAAGTCGTCAACATCCAAGATAGCTACATTCAGAAAACAGGTGACGAGAAGTGAGTGCAAGACAAGGTTGCGCATCGTGTGAGAACGTGACAGGCCGTGGACAGTAGCGGTGCATCACGATGAGCACAATCATGAAATGCTCCGGCCAAACATGACTTATCTATTGAGATCGGCCAGACATCTGACACAGGACAAGAAACAAATCCTGGAATCGTTAAATGATGCAGGAATTGGTGTCAGCCGAGCCTTCCGCTGGCTCGAGAAGGAGTCCGGGGGTAGGGAGAATCTAGGGTTCATCCGCAAGGATGCGTATGACCACATCAACTGAACAAAGGATCCCTCCAAAATTGAAAATGGAGATGCACTACTGGAATACTTCTCCAAAAATATGTTGGATGAGCCGTATTTTTTCTGGAAAGCAAAGATGGATGATGACAGGAGGTTGATGCATTTTTTTTCTTCAATGACTGCCAGTGTGCTGATGATTACGAAGTATTCGGTGACGTTATCTCAGTGGACATGACGTTCAAAACTAACAAATATAATTTAATATGTGCACCGTTTGTCGGGATAAATCACCACTGACAGAACGTAATGTTTGGGCTTACATTCTTATCAGACGAGACAACCAAATCATTTCAATGGTTGTTCAAAACATTCCTGGAATCCATGAAAGGAAAAGAACCGTAGGTCATATTCTCTGACCAGGACCAAGCAATGATGAACGAAATTGACTACACCTTCCGTTCTGCTACTCATCGTTTGTGTCAGTGGTACATTAACCAGAATGCTACATCACACTTTGGATCGCTGAATGGGAATAGAGCATTCAAGAAGATGTGGTTGCACTGCATGAGTGGATGTGAGACCGAGGAAGAATTCGATCAGAGTTAGCAGATCATGGTCGGGACATACGACCTGCAAAACAATAGGTGGTTCAAGAGCATGTACAACCTACATGCTAGGTGGGCCGATGTCTTCACTATACACCATTTCAGTGGAGGATTGCATGCGACGTCGCGTAGTGAGGCAACAAATAGAGTTATCAAAGAATTGTGTTGTTTGACTGGTTCGTTGCACGAGTTTGTGGTAAAGTACTAGTAGATACTGTCGGACTAGAGACAGAACGAGCGTGAGGAGGATGCCTTATGTCGTGGAGTGCCGGGCTAATTTGTGGAGCACAACCATTTACTGCAGGATGCGGCTCGAGTGTATACGAGAAATGTTTATAAGATCTTCAAACGCGAAGTGGCAAACAGTATCAGCATGGCGGTCATCAGTACAACAGTTAATGCAGCGTTTGGTGTGGCGAAATACAGGTTAATATTGAATTGTTCATCGACAAAGACCAGGACGGTGGTATATAACCCAGATCTGGAGATGGTGGCATGCACGTTTCGAATGATGGAGACAGAAGGAATGTTTTACAGGCATATGATGAAGATATTCTACACGATTAATCTACATAGCCTTCCAGAGAAGTAAATACTGAGGAGATGGTCACGAAAAGTGAAGAAGAGGAAGACGAACACATGGTTAACGCATCTTTCCTCACAGGGAGGAGTGACGGAGAACGTATTTGTAAGCAGCATTATGCGACGCACATACAACTTGTGCATGGAATGCAAGGAGGACTAAAATTGGAGGTCTCTTCTCCACGACAGAATAAACAGGGTAATGGAGGAAGTGCAAAAGTGAAAGGTTCTAATAGAGGCAAGGGAGAAGATGACTGTGGTGACCATAAGATACCCAGGAGTCGATCCTTCAGAAATCCACGTCGGACGACACACAAATGGTTGCCTGTAATGAGACAACCTAGTAGTCAGACTAAAAATTGGAGCAGAAAGCCAACATCCATCGCCCGAGATCAGGTATGAGTACAATATGAAAATTCAACATGGATTCTAATGAGGCGAACGCTCAAAATGTAAAAAATGCTATTCCCAGAAGCTTGTACGAGGACGAGTGACCGAAAACTGAAAAAAGGTGTATCAGACTCAGCTGCACGGAGGAATAAACATCCAAACCACGATTTCGAGAGTACGGACACAGAGTTGGAGATGTTTTCCGTAAAGAAGATACAATAGGAACCAGGAAGCTGGGTCCATCAAACTTTCAAATTGGCCAGAACTTTATGTTTATATTCCTTTGTGGTTACAACTGCAGGATTCATTCAATTTACTGAATTAAAACTGCATACTCATTTGCAGGAATTGGGGACGCAAAATTCTAGAGCTTCGGGTGTGCGGGTTGATCCATTTGGAGATGGAACGGATGAGGTGTTGCTGTAAAAGAATTTGTGGTTTAGGTTAAGTAAAAACTCCAACTGTGCTTCAAAATGAAAGTTAATAATTGTAATGAAAGGAGTGAATCCTAAAGATGTACTACGGATAAATTGTTGTACAACATTTATTGAATGTATTCATTGTCTGTATTGAATAGAGTCCGGCGGCATTTTTCAGGACACCTTCATTTCGTTCATTCATAATATACACAGGTGTTACTATTGTTGGAATCACAGACGCTGTGTTGTATAATCAACCAGTCAAATGCATATGAGGGGTTTGTCTGTATGTTCAAATTCAGGGAAAATAATATAGTGGAATGGAGATGCTGGAGGTTCAGACAAATTGAACTTATCTGGTGTTAGAAAGTGTGAATATAGTCTGGTTCACTTCCTCAGAAATATTAAATGTAGTCATGATCTTTTACAATGAACTCGGGGAAATAAACACATGAGGCAGCGATGTGGAGGGTGGTAATACAATGTACCCCCTCATTATTTGCTATATTTGCTTAATAATAGTGTCGTTTTCCGCTCAGAATGGACAGGGTTGTATTTATTGTTGCTCACGAGTCATACATTCATAAAATCATCACATCTGATAAGAAATTCTGAATGATGTTTCCAGAAAATAAATCACAGCACAATGAATTTTGAAATGCACATCCCCTTTCCAATCAAGTACCAATTCGTCTACAGAATGTCGGGTTTAGCAAAAGAATGGATTCGTCCGCAGTATGATTGCCGAAAAATGCAACATCTCTCGGGATTGAGCTTTTGAATGTCGGTGCCAGAAACCAGGCACTCCATATACTTCATTGTCATTATGCCACAATCAGATCTATTGCACTATTGAGGAGGGCGCTCGCTGGGAGGGACTATGCACCATTCGTGTCTCACTAAGGCACTGAGGCCCTTCATCTCCTATACACCATATTCATCACATAGGAACGCAAGATTACGGACAATAGTTTCAAACGGTGTGGATACTGTATCAAATGATTTGGATGATGATAGGGAGTCATACACCGTAATCCTTTGATTCTCAAGTGAAACCTCATAATAGACCCAATGATTTCCATTAATGTGCCCAATTCCATAAACATTCTTCGCAAGACCCCAGTGTAGTGGAGCATCTAACGGATAAACACCTTGCACGTATTGACCCATACTGTCACGCACAACTTTCATGTCTTCACTGGTCAGGGCCACCTGTATCCAAAGTTACAAAAATAAAGACTTCAAATGAGGATACTAATGACACACGTGAAATACGTTCGAACATGCCAAGAACGGCAAACAGGGAGCGAGTGAATACCCAGCAGAGCATTTCCAGTGCAGTTCAACCATCCTCAAAACAGAATGGTTCCTTGCGCGAGATAATTAGTAACAAGTAGATCATGGCATTGATATACTGCAAAATACAGAATGAAACAACATTAGTTAAGGAGTTAAAATAAGGATCTGCAATCACACGCACATACAGTAAGTGTTGATTACATCGGTACTCAGCCAGCCTCTGCTTCTCCAGAGATCATGAAACCATCCAACATTAACTTCACGAACCATTGCAAATGGGAGCAGCAAATGACCATTTCTGCAGACCAACAGAACGTGAAGAGGATTATGATGCAGAGTTGAATTTTAGAGGATGGAAATAAAAAATTATTGCTGAAATAAGAAGGGAACGTATGAAACACCAGCTCGTGCTTCCGTTCGCCAAGTCTCAAAAGCTGCAACGTGCGCCGCACTGTATCTGGCCTTGTTAGGCTTATATTTGTTGGGAATAACTGTGGCAGGAACGACCATAATGGGTTGGAAAGTCCGCATGGAGCTCCTCATGGTAGGACGCCGTCCCACGGCCACTGAACGGACCTTAGGCCTACGGTGAGCCTTCGCAGAAGGGATTTTATCGGAAGGTAATACACTGTCCGGGTTCACAGTACTACGTGGGGTGGAAGCCAACGTACGCCTCTTCACAGGGTGTGGGGGAGTGATCACATCCTTGGCACAATCCTCCTCACTGGTAACATCATTTGCACAACACTCGTCATTGGTAGACTCGCGCTTAATACCCTTTAATTCATTCAAGATTCACTCCAGTTCGGCCACGCGTCGCTCTAACAGTTGCACATTAGTTGGCTGCCCAGGTAAGAAGATTAGATTCTTAAGAAAATTATGACACATGCAAGAACAGCCAGGGTTAAAACATCAATAATTTGACAACACGAACATCGGCTGATTGAGGAGGTGGGCTAATCTCGGGTATGGGGTGCGCGCTGATGGGTGTGGAGGACCTCTGCTTCTTCTTGGGATGGTTACCAGTGACGGAAACAACAACATCATTTCTACAGCCATAAGGGCGGTCAACGTTTACGTCAAATTCGAGCTTCATCAAGAATTCCTTCTCTAATTGCGAAAATGAATTACAACATATCTATTCACATTACAAGATAAAAACAGAAGACAACTGAAAGGATGGTAATCATGAATAAATGAATAATATAAAGGACGCTTCAGATTTCAGATTTAACAGGCTTTCAACGGGAGCGCGCAGAAAATATTTATTCACCGTGTCAAATTTGATGGGCATCGAGGTGGACCACCTCAACAGTTTTGGAAGACGCTGTTCTGCACCTACAATTGGCTGGGCACAATTACGTGAGAAAATAGGCATGACCTCATAGACCCAAACTTGCAGCGCAAAAACAAAACCGTTGGCATCAAATGTAAGCCTTAACTTCTTTCGCTCAATGTTTTCCAATATGGCTCTTGCTTGGTGCATGCGGCGTACTAAGCGTAAGTACGCCACGTGCCCCCACGGAAAGGATTTAAATGTGTCCAGGTCATCTATGAGATGGAGGTAAGTTATGTCAATATTGTAAGACTTACCACCCACAACCAGGATGATGCCGTATAAAATTACAAGAAATGCAAGTTGGAGAGATAGGTGAGAGGGGTCACCGGTTTCCCCACATTCTCTATTGAAAGCTTGGACCACGTCATCAATGGTGATGGAACTCTTCTATTGGAATACAGTTCTATGAATTTCAGATTCCACGGGTGGATCAACCCAGTCATTAAATTTCAAACCCATGACAGTGGCAAAGTCGACAAGGGTAAAGTCGACACGACAATCTCTGATATTGAAACTAAGACAATTACAACTGAGAGAAGTCTTATCCAGCTTCCGAAGCAAGATATTGAATAACTGGCCTTGGAATTGAATTCGTGAAATATGGAACAGGTGACCAAAGCACGACGATCACAGGGCATCCATGTTGTCCTTACCCAACTTCTCTCGAATGCTAGCCAACAACGATATATTGCACCTCATAGAGATCAATCTACCTTCCATTATACATTACTATGTTAGGCACATTATGTGAATCAGAAGCAAGCGACCAAAATACAAGGATATAGAAGTATGGGGAGGAGGATCAAAGGTACGATTACGTGGGAACACACTTTGAAAAAGAGACTAATCTGGGAAATTGCGAATTTAAATAGCACAGATGACATTTGCAAAACCAACTTTTACATTACCAATAAGCTTTATCACTAAGATGCACCAAACTTTGCGCGAAAATTTAACATTTTAGGTAAAATAGAGTAAAATGTTTAAGGGATCGGGAATGGGGAACTGGATTAGGGTGATTTCAGGTATGGTAGTATGGGCAACATTTACCTCGACCGGAGCTTCTGTAAGTTCGCCGAGTCATCGTGCCTCCAAGCGTCGTCGTTAGGGGGAAAACGAATTGGTGCGGATGCAAACTTTCAGTACACAAATCAGCGAAATTCACAAATATGAGAGCCCAAGATTGTTGGTAAACGAATTCAATTCTGTAAATTAGTTGACACAAATTATTAATTTTATTTGGTGGACAAATGAATGGCGATACAACTTCCACATCCGAGACGCATGCAACGACGTTGGATAGATTGATATAACAATTAAAATTTACGGAAAAAAAAATTGATGAAAATTGTCAATCCAAGGAAGTCGTCGCAAGGCCTACGCGGGCACGATGAAGAGACAAGAGCAGAAGAACGAACCTATGATTTTCAGGCTCGGAATTAGGGTCAGATGAAAACCTAGGTTCGGATGACTTCAAAGAGTGTATCGATAAAAAATGACATGGTGCAAATCCAACCACTTCTCTTCGTGCGCTAAGCGTAGGATCGATAAAGCCCTCTTCCATAAATCAAGGCCCACTAGTAATTGGACTCTTCAAGTTGCATGAACGAAAAAGTCAATGTACGGTGCCCGATTTTTACATTTAATTTTTTAAAAATATTTTTGTAAAAAATATTTTAAGGACATATCTTACTCCTTAAGTAAATACTAATTTTTTTTCGCCTACTACTACATAAATGATAATGTTATTTTCACATGATATTATTAAAAAAACACATCTATATCATTTACATAGTTAGAGACGAAAAAACCATGAGGAACATAAATAACATCTACTAACTAATGTCATCATTTATATCCCTAAAATATAATTTGCAAAAATAAAATAAAATATCCAAACCTGGTAGGCGCCTGTTTGGGCAGCATCGACAATTCGCGTTAGCAATCCCAAATGACTTGATATATAAACATGCGGCGTCGGCCCATTGCTTTGTCACTTTTCTCATTTGAGCTTACATTCTACTTGAGATTATTATTAATTTTTTTACAGCCTCATTTTTCTCCTTACAAAATCCATATTTTATTTATACAGATCTTTTAACCTTCTAATCTTCATTTTATAGAATTAGATTATTTGTCCGAAAAATGTGTCTCCTATGTGTCCTAACATAAAAAAAAATTATAATTTTAATAATATTTATCATAACAATAAAATTTATTATATTATAGTCAATCATAATTAATATATTTATTGCAAGGAATTAAAATTTTATAAACCGTACTTGGATGGAATAAATCCTAAATAATAACATAAAATGAAACTAAACCAAAAGAAATTGAAATTGAAGAAAAGTTAATAAAATTGATGTTGAACGTGGATGGGACACACAATTCGGATTAGAAGATTTCATGTGTTTTTTGATGATGTACGTTGAATTGGTGAAGTTTGCAGGCAATTATGTTGACAAATCAAGGTTGTGTTTTTTTTTTTAACTCACACACCCGATCAGTAGTATTGTGTTGATTCGAACTCGTGACCTTTGGTTTCCAAGCAACCTCACTCCACCACTAGGCGATCCTCACTGGGACAAATCAAGGTTGTGTTTTCTCAATATAATGATAGATTAGAGTATCTATGTGCGATGCACGAATGAGATATATGTATGATTTTATTTGTTAGAAATTATAATTATGAAAAAATAAAAAAAAATTTATCATAATAAAACAAAACTAATTTGCAACTTTTATGAATTATAGAAATTTTTACATTTGTTATTGTGGTCCTTGAGATTAAGTTCAACCAAAAAAAAGGGGGGAAATGGTTATTTAAACCTAATTTTGAAATTCTAATTAGGTTCGAATTATGAAGAAATGTATGAATGACTACACTGCAACATTATTTTTTGTTTTCAAATCATACATGTTAAGTTTTTGCTAATTAAACTAATTCACAATTATAATAAATTAACATCATTTAGTGGATTGATATTAATAATAAAAAAATTAGTTTCCAAAATTAGCATGACTTTTGGCGGGAAAATTAGTTCTAACAACGATCTTATTACCCCCTTCGTCCTGAATAAATAATCCCTATTATTATTTTGGGGTGTCCCAATTATATAGTCTCATCACTATAATTAATACTACTTTTCATAGTGATGTACAAATACACCCTTATTAAAGTTTGAAAATTAAAAACTAATCATTTAAGTTTTTGAAAATTATAAATTTTAAATGGGGGTAATGTTGGAAATTTAGCTTTTGTATCTTGTTATCATAAATATTTTTAATCTACGTACAAATAAAAATGAGACTACATAAATGGGACGAGAGAGTATTAAATAGATAAAGATAGTATTATTGTTTGTTTAAAATGCCCCGAATAATTTTCAGCTTGTTTTTGTTGTTTTCGATAGTTAGAGGCTTAGAGCTTTGTTGAGAGTATATACAATCCAAATAGGTAAATTTATTGTGGATAACTTATTTGAGTTGCAACAATGTGTGAGATTGGGCTTAAAAACTAAATGATGAGAAAGCTAGCTAGACCATTTGTGTAACTAGTCGATCAATTTGTTCATTTTTGTTTTGCACATCCAGAAAGGTGGTCCCTCTACGTTTTTCTTTTCTTTTCATTTTAGTTTTTTATGTCGAAAAAATTAAACTTGGAACCAAAAATATTTGTTTTAGAACTAAAAGTATTTGGATCCTATTCTTATGGAACCAAAAGTGTAATTTGCCCTAATTAGCTATATATTAATTAAGTAATGAATGTTTATGAAATCATTAACTTATTCTTCTGTTTTTGTTCGGCTTTCACGTTTTGGCTTTGCAATTATGGGAGAGAACTCAAAAAAGACCAACATTAAGCTTTCAAAGAATTGTGACTTTGTTGGGCTTCTCTTTTGATTGTTAGAAATAGATGTCCGGCGTAATTTACTTTTACAAAATTGGCTTGTAATTAAGGAGAGGACTACTCTTATTTTTGCAAAATGACACATGCTACTTTACTCAATTAATATGGGACAATTTTAATATTGATGATTGAATCTATTGTATATATGTAGCGATATTTAACCAATTAATATTTCAAAATCATATTAGCTTTATCTTTGCAACATATGTAATAATTTGTTGATGCTTCTTGGTTGTTTCATCAACACCGAATAAAGATGTGCGGGCATTTTATGTCTGGTTTACTCTGTTGGTAAGTTGCAATTTAATATTTCAGTTTTCATATTAAATTGGCTTGTATAGTTTGTAGATGAGCATTATAATACGATAAATAACCAAGGGCAACTCTCGTGTGGAATGGTTGCAGGTGCCTCCATTTCCTTTTTCTGTTTTCTTTTTTTTTTTCAAAAATATATATCAATTACCGACATTTCGCAAGGTCATAATTAATTTTTTTGAATGAAATATGTATACTATAGTGTCAGCGGAGTCGAGGGGTTTCGGGCGGATTTTGTACCGATTTGATGCGTCTAATGAATAATGATTTCCAACCAACGAACCCATATAAATTTTTATTAATAACAAATTGTAATCAAAAGTTCGTGGTCGGAAAAATAGTCAAAATAGTGCCTGTATAAAGACAATTAAGGACAATTTTTTTGTGGCTTTGTCAAATTCGCTACAAAGCTAACGATGATTAAACTCACACAACTGCATGGTGTAACATATATCATATGTGCATGCACTTAACAACCCCAGCTAATGAACACATACTTACATAGTTACATGACACTAATGTAAGTAAAATATATTTAGATTGATAGAAAAAACTAGAACCACACGACAATTAAGGTAATTTGATTGTTTCCTCTACTTGTGTTTATTGATAGAAATTAACCTACAATACATAAAAAACAGTAGTAACAATATTAATAATAATATAATTCATACCTTAAATGAATACAATATTAACTGAAGCAATAATATATTGATCGATGTTATTATTTAATTAATTTGTTTGAGCGCCTTCGAAACTCAGACATTAAGGCAAGGTTCTCTTGGTGGAGGAGGGAAGCCTGCTTCCTCAGTTTCTCATTCTCTTCAAATATGTTGATGTTTTCCATGTACAGCTTCAAATTCTCCAGTTCCATCTCCTTCCCCATCTTTTCTTCCCGTCGTCTCTTTATGCTACATAACACGTATATTGATAAAATAAAATATTTCGCCAAAAATACATTTTTTTAAGTACATACACATGTCGTACCTTGATAATCGGAGAATACAAACTCTAGCTCGCCTCGGTTTACTCGAAAAAAGGTGCAATTGTATCCTTCCATTGGCACCGCAACACATTGCCTTGGGTAGTTTGTACTTGTGTTTAATGCAGTATGTATATGCTTGATGAAAGATATGAAGAATTATATATATAATAGATGGGGGGTATAGTTAAATAAACATTGTAAAGTTGTGAATTTTGAGAGGTATGTGGAGGGATGTGTGCATAAATAATAAATTGATGGATGGCTTAAATTCAATAATAGCAATGATGGCAATCATTGCAGAAGCTGTCAACCCCATCCATAAGTAATCATGCATGAAGGAAAAAATCCGAAGAAAAAATCACGCACAAATTTTACTATGTAATATTCTTTCATTTCTAATTATAACTCACTAGCTATATACATATATATTTGCATATATAAAATATGGTTTCATCATGTCATGATATTAATATGGAATTTGAAATTGTTGGGTATATTTATCAGAACCACCATATATGTGTATAATTCACACTTAATCAATGAAATTATATATTTCTTTTTTCCAACGCAACATTTTAAAATCACTCTTTAGTTTTTGTCTAATATTTCTGTGTGTTTTAAATTTTAATGACTATATAAATATTATATTGAGATAAAGTCCACATATTTTTAAACACACAATATTCACAACATTTCATGCATGTAACATTGTTAAAATATTTTGGCGTAAGTACGTAATGCAGGATATTTTCCCAACTAAAAAATGAACTTATGAACCGATTTTAATGTTTCATGCGATTTTAAAATCATATTTTCAATAACATTAGCTTAACAGTCTTTGCAACTGCATGCAGTGAGTTTTTAGATAAATTGAAAATGAAATCTCTTACGTACAAATTGTTGGATGAAAACTCATCAATTAAGTTGTAGGGAGAAAACTCACAAATTGCATGTCGATATTTACATTTTGGATTTTTTTAAAAAAAATAACATACATTTTCAAAATTAATATAATGGTACTATTTTTTTTTTAAAAAAAAATACGAATCTAATTTTTAATTTGATCAATATTCTGATCTTAAAATTCTAGGTATTTGATCACATTTTAAGAGTTCTATTTCACTAGCCATGTAAAAAAAATCATCCATTCAAGAAATCCTAAAGTACGTAGAATTTTCGGGTAGAAAATTGATCAAATGTTAAATTTATAAAACTTTTGAAAAAATGGGTATGTACTGTTTTGTTAATTTTGAAAATATGAGTAATTTTTAAAATTCCCAAAATGTAAGTATATCAAAATGCAATTTGATGTTGTGATTACAGTTTTTTTTAATTCATATTATTGGAAATACATTTTAAATCGCGTGAACTAGTATGAGGTTGGGCAAATGTGTCTGTACAATTTTGGCGGGATTAGTTGAATTCAAGTTTTCCTAAATTTTGAATTATTAATTCTGGCATTAACTATTGCCGATTGATTTTTTAATTTTCTTCTTCCCCTTTTACAGGAGCAGGGAAAGGGATGTCCAAGATTAGACTTAATTTGGTTTAGACTATTCTACTAGCTACTTTCGGCAGAATTACTCTTGATTTTTTTATTTTCAATATCATTTCTGGATACAATTTATTGTCTTTTTTTTTTTACTCACACATCCGACCTGTGATATTGAGGTGTTTATGTGATTTATATCATATTAAAAAAGATGCAAATTTTTGGAAATTATCGTGGTATAATTTGAAGGAGAATATTTTAATTTTTTTTTTCCGCATCTTTAAACATCAATGTTTACAAAATCGAATCGGTTTGAGTAGTTCAATTGGTTTAATCACGAGCTGTTCATGTGATCGATCTGGTAATACTAATTGCTTAATTTTCATTTAATTTGATTCAGAGCAAATCGATCAAATTAACTTGCTCTGAATCGGTTACTAAAAAATAATATTTTTAAAAATATAAAAAATCTAAAATATATAATTCCTTTCTAACAATTCTTATTAATTAGTTATTATATATGACCCATAAGTTCTATATTTTATTTGTATGGGAGAAGGTCCAAATTAGCCCCTGAACTATTTCCCGAGGTGTATTCTGGCCCTCGAACTAATTTTGGTCCCAATTAGACCCTTTAACTATTAAACTCGATTCAGTTAAACCCTTCAACTATCAAACTCGTCGAGTTAGGCACTTCTGTTAGCTTCACTCCTAACGCCATTAAATCTACGAGATTTATCGCATAATTTAAGTAGGGTTGCATAATATTTTTTCCTCATATTCATCTACTCCAGTTAGGATCTTTTGCTTTTTGTGGCATGTCAATATGTCATTATGCCAAATAGATCTTTTGAATTATAATTGAACTTATTTGTGTTTTGTAGTTTTAAGTTGAAGGAAAAATTGAAAAAGATCGAAACAAACTTCAAAGAATATATTTATTAAACTAAGAATAAATTATTGAAGGAAAGATTGAAAAATAAAGTTTTGAGCTGCAATGAAAAATAGAGAGAAAATAGAGAAAAAAAATGGAAATGATTAATTTGGGGAAAAAATTATTATGAAACCTGTCTAAATCCATCAAAAAATCCCAACAAACAACCAACTTAATGTAGATTTAACGGCGTTAGAGTGTCACTAACGGAAGTGCCTAACTGGGTGTGTTTGATAGATGAAGGGTCTAATTGGATCGAGTTTAATAATTAAAGGGTCTAACTGAGACCAAAATTAGTTCGAGGGCCAGAATGCACCTCGGGAAATAGTTTAGGGGTTAATTTGGACATTTTCCCTATTTGTATTAATATATACTCAATATATATTTTACAACAGTGGATATTCGTTGTCTATTAATGTATTTGTAGAAGTGATATTTTCTTTTCATTGTTAAAATTATTTTTGTATTTTTGAAACACAATTTAATGTTTAATTTTTGTTATATATTAAAATATTAAATAAGGAGTCATTTAGATTTTCTAAATCTATTTAACCGATCGAATTAATGATCGAATGATCCATTTTATTGATCCGATTAATGTCCGGTACATGATATGGATCCCTTATGGGAAAAAAAAAGTAATTATTTCTATGGAAAAGTTAAGAAACATTGTTTAATATTAATTAATAGAAAATCAATCCATCCGTGCGACTAATCTTTTCCATTCATTACTAACAGAGAAAATTAGGATGATGTGATACAATAATGACTAAACCTTAATTATATTTATCGATATATAATTAGTTCATAACATGGTTCGATTCACTTTACTTTAAGACCAATAGAAGTGCTTGAACACGTCAGCTTGTTAATTAGTTTGGTAAAGTACTATGTTTACTTTTTAGCTGGTGTAGCTTAATTAAATGGATGATAATATGAATTGGATCTGCAATTCATTTTTATTCTTTTTTTTTTTACTCACACACCCGACCTGGTGGTATTGAGAAGATTCGAATTCGTGATTTTTGGTCTCCAAGCAACCTCACTCCACCACTAAGGCATTCTCACCAGACTGTTTGATATATAGTTTGATTTGTTACTCGTGATTTAATAGAAAAGAAATTGTATTTAAAAGTTGGCGGTGAAATTCTAAAGTCAAATATGGTGCCTCTGTTCGTCAATCAAATAAATTAATATCGCAGCTAGATAATCCATGTCTCGAAATTTCGAACCTCTCCTTCAATTTCAACATCTAATTAATGTCAAACTGATGCCTAAATTTCAAGTTTAAACCACAAAATTATTTTGAGATATATATATATCTACACCCATTTATTTCGTCGTCTAACACTCAATTTACGACTCAAAGGGTAGTCATCAGAGAACCCGGCTATGATAAGAGCTTTCAAACCATACACACATTCCACAGTGTCAAGGCATTCAGCTGGAGAACTTTAGCACACAATTTCATCAACTTCCGTTAAATCTAAAAAAAATAGAGAGTTCTAGTTGAGTTTTTTTTTTTTTTTCAAAGTTCGATGGTCTGTTTGGAATCGACAAGAACTTGATGACCTACTGCAATCCTGCCAAATTATGAGGTTTCTTGGAGACCAAAGGTCACGAATTCAAATCTCCTCAATACCATCAGATCGGGTGTGTGAGTAAATAAAAGGTTGTATATATATTATCTATACCGATAACAAACTCAATTATATATTATACATATTTTTCACAGAGAAAATAAAATATATTACTCAATCAAATTCCTTAATCACTGAGAAAAATTTGTGTTCCAAGTACAATACTCGTCACAAGTCTATCCAAATTATGCTAGAATATGAGCCACAATATTCGTCTCCCTATACATATGACAAACATCTCGAATTAATCCATCCGTATAACATCAACAAATATTAATTGGGAGCTCTCGCTCAATGTACCATTCTCCATTAGAATCATAGATAACAAACTCAATTATGATACATATATCTTCAACTATTCAAAATTTCAAATAAGTATTGGAAACCAATAATAGTTGAGAAAATGTATATATACTAACTAAAGTTGCAATTATACCGATGTTGAGCGTTTTGGCTTAAGTGCGCAATCATGGCCACTAAATCTAAATCGACCCAAAATAAATTAATTTATATATGTATATATATGGATAGATACACGTTGCACTTGTGTAAGTACTCATGACTGAAGCTCGAAATGTAACCCTTGGGAAAAATGGTCTTCCATTATCGTCACACAAATGAATTGGTTTTGATTAAGACACATTTAAATAATATTATTTGTGTTGATGAATGTTGATGTAGATCGTAGTCACATATCACTATCTATATCTACATATCAAGTTCAGCCTAGCTACAGGTAATGGATTCATACAAGAGCATTATATTTAAAATGGCATTGCGCTCTCTAGCCTCCCTATTTTTCTTGTTGCAATTGATTACTCATTTAGTCATTTTGTATTCAATTTCATTCCCACCTGATAATTCTCCATACGAAATATTCAATATCACCTTCAACATATACATATGCATATTGTCACACACACAAACATGTATATATATATATATATATATATATATATATATATATATATTCACTTTTCTAATTAATATATGTACTACGTAATTCATACTTGTCTAGCTAGCATAATATATATTTTTTTTATGACAAAAGTAACCGTAATCGCTATCTAAAGGTGCATAGTGGGTAAAGCCCATCCTCACACTTAGCGATGATTGTGAGATTCGAACTCGAAACCTTTGATCTCAAGCTTACACAACCCTGATCACCACTAGGCCATTCATAGTATAATTGTTAGTTATTAGCAAAAAAATGAAATTTACATAAAGCGCCCCACATGATCCTCTAGTCCAAAGTTGTGTGTGCGAACAGTGTATCAAATAACAAAATTACTTTTTTTTTCCTTTCATTTTTTCTTCAATTTTAATTTCTTTTGATTCAGTATAATTTTACATTATTATTCATGATTTATAATTTTTTTAATATTTAATTTTTAATTTTTTTAGTTAATATAATTGATTTTTAGGGTTGATTATTCCAAACTTAAGATATATAATTTTTTAAAATTTAAATTTTTAGCAATAAATATTAATTAGAATTAGTTATAATAATAAAATAAATTTTATTTTTATGAAAATATTATTAAAACTATACAATTTTGATATTGACACATGGATAAGACACATAATTTGGACTAGAGGATCTCATCCGAAAGTATTCAGTTCCAACTTTCTACTTGTAACAAAAAAAGCGCAAACACACACACAAGCACACACAAACCAAATTTATGATACATATGTTTTTTCTTTGATTTAATTTATTGTAAATAATATTGTAACATAAAAATATATATTTAATTTAGTAAAACACAAAACATGTACAAATAAAATGATTTTCGGATCAAAATATATTTATACGGATTCAATCTCTATTTTTCCTCTGATTCTTCTCTTCAGAACTTGATCTTCAAACGATCTTTGAAATCTTTAAAGTAAATTTGTTCATTTGATCTTCTTGGACTTGTTGTTTGAACTTGGTCTTCGAAATTTTCGGGGAGGATTTATATATTCTCGATCTTCTTTGACTTGGTCTTAGGTTTTGATAATGTTAATCCAGAGGGTCGACGCCTTGTTTCCGGATCAAATGCAAATTTTGGGATGAATTTGATGAAGAACGCTTTTGACAGCCTCGCTTATGGATCAAACGCCATCTTCAGGATGAATTTGGTTAAGAACGCCTTTGAATGCCACAAAAACGCCTTGAATATTCGAGAGAATTTCACTTATGGAATTTCTTCTCAAATTCTTGAACTCTTCAAATGAATTTTGGTGTGTTTTTCAACTGATACGGAGACCACTATTTATAATTGTAGGTAGGAGTATCTAGAGATGACATGGCGCGGTCTTATTGACTCTTGAATATTGATATATATCTCTGTGTTAGTGTTATTATTTTGCACTAAGTTTGTTTTGGCGTGATATGTTCGACAATGTGTTCGTGGGTATGTTCCTGAAGTTAAGTGTTGTTTCCGCTGTGCAAACATGAAGAACAGTTGGCGAACTGTTCCCTCTGATGTTCCAGACATACCCCGGAACAGTTTTATTATGGTAGTTTCCATGTTTAGAAGATCTTGTGCCGATCGTGTTTGGGATGTCAAGATCCGTTTGTTTGACTGCCTTGTGGAGTAGATGTTGGGCTGAAATTAACCCTCTTACACAAGAAAATCATCTACACCCATATAGAGAGATCACAAACCCTAATTTACTTACCATGTTGCCGAAGATTGATGATCGACGTCAACAAAGAAGTAAAGCTATAAGAAGACCGATTCTTTGCAGCAATCGGTGGGCGTTTTATTAGATTCTCTTAGCATATTATTTGAGAGTCATTTGGTTTGTGATTTATGTAATAGCTAGAAGTTGTTCCCTAAACTGTTCAACGTGATAGTCTAGCATTTAGTGTTTTTGAGTGAAACACGTGATGAGTTTTGTTTAATCCTTTTTGTACGCAATCTCGGGAGAGATTGTAAGTTGAAATCGTAGGTAGCTAGATAGAGTCTTGTGTCACGGTTGTGAGGGGATCTCACAGCTTTTGTTTAGTGAAAGAGTTCGTGAAGAAGAACGAGAGACATAAGGAGGGAGTCCTTTATGTATAAGTTCCTCAATACATTTCATGAAGGAATAGTGAACGAATCTTCAAGTTTGGGCGAAGTCCACCCAGAGTAGGTTGATTAACCGAACTGGATTACCAATCTCGTGCATTCTTTTACTGCATTTTATTTATTGTTCATGCTTCTGTTCATATCATATCCAAGAACACTTGCACGCAGTATCCTTAAAATACACTTTGCACGGATTGAGGTTTTTCATTTTGTAAAGATATTTACTTGTTGCCAAAGACTCTTGATATTTATCATATAATAATATCTTTATTATTTAAATATTTTATCTAATTTTGGATTACATGTGAATCCAAAACTAAATAAATATATAAAAATTAATAAAAATATTATATATAATATTAAAATTTTGTTATCTACAAATATATATAATCCTATTTTTTGGCAACTTATCTCCTAACTCGTTTAAGGGGGTTGCTAAATGCTCCACCATTTTTACTCTTTGCATTACAAATTATTTTTCATTTTCTTTTATTAGTTATAAATTTATCTAAAATCACTTACTAATAAAAAAAATAATTCCACGTTCCGTTCGAAGTCGAGTTTTTTCGAATATTCTGGATATGTTGTTCGAACGGGATGAATATGTTCTAAGTCTTGTGTTTGAACGGTACTTAAACAAAAATTCATGGAGTCTGTTTGAAAATCCATTTTCGAACGAGACTTATTTTAAAAATCATGTGTGTTCGAAAATGGAATTTCGAACAACCATGGTGAGTTCGAAATTTCATTTTCGAACTACTCTTGATTTTTTTTTTCTTTTTAAGTAAAGGGAATTTAAATAACTTCAAATTTTTTTTCTTTTTTCTTTTTTTCTTTTGTGGTGCAAAGTCTAAAATTAGTGGTGCATTTAGCAACTCCCCGCGTTTACTTTCATAAAATTATGGCATTTTTATTTTGGTTATAATTAATTAAGCTCAATTATATATAAACAAATTTAATTAATACATTAGCATTATATATATATATATATATATAATTTCAAGATTACAATGGTGCCAAACATATATAGAGCTAGTGATTAGATCAAGTTTTTGTCAACTCAAGGCTAAGGAAAACTTGAATGAAATAACTTGGAGGTTTTGTCATTTTTGATTAGGTTAGGGTATTGTTGTACCAATGCAAATGAATTTGGTGCAATGAGGCCATATTTGTCTGGATTATTATGTTTGGAAAGATTTGAATTTCAGCATCTAATAATTCAATTCCTCATGCTTTCTTTTGTCTCCAACCTTTGCTGTTATCATTATATTTGTTTTGAAAATAAATAGGGACCCGTCTATATATTGATATTGAAACCTCCGATCAGTTATAATTAATCATATATATGCATGTATACATATGTGTATCATGGCGACACGAATGTTATCTTATACACCCAAACAACTTTGTTATATAGAACCTTTTTTTTTCTTTTCTTTTTTGCATCATTAATTAAGGTGCTCACAGTTACAGACGTACCCATATATGTGCACTTCAGTATACATGTGCACCGGCATTTAGTAAATTTCATTTTATACGTACGTAGTAGCTTGCGAACTACACAAATTCCAATATAATGAGACTCAAATTTAAAAACTTCATTAGTTAGAATCCACAATGTGATGTTACATTGGATACGATCATCTCATTGGAAAGTTGATATTTTGTCCCTAAATTATATACCAGGAGTATGTATATGTGACGTCCGGGCCGAAGCGTGGAGTGATCACCGGTGCAAGACACGGACAAAAAGCATCTCCTATAAGACTTCCAAGTGAAAAGGCACATGAATGAACCAAATCAACCCGAAAGAGAAGGATTCTGAGGCTATACAGGAATGGGACTGTATAGTCGATGAGAGAGGATTTGATTGGTGCTACTCATACCACAAGGTGCATCTTCTTTTCTGGCACTTGTTCTATTAGAACTCTAAAGTTAAGCGTGCTTGACCTGGGGCAATGGTGGAATGTTTTCTCAGGGAGCGTGCGAATAAGGACAAAGCACGCTGGAAAGACTCGTATTGGTTTGTGGGGACAACTTTCAAGACTCGTGTTGGTTTGTGGGCACAGCTGTCAGTCCGGTAACCGGGTCATTACAGTATACATGCTGACCACCCTACACACACACACACACATTGATGACGGATGAAAGAATCATCTATTATATTTAGTGCAACGCTTTATGTTATACACTTAAAATTATTCATTTTCATTCCTTTTTTTTCTTCAATTTCAATGTCTAGTGTTTTACTTTAATTTTATGCTAGTCGATTAGCTAGAGTTCATTCTTACCCAGTTAGGGTATATAATTATAAACATTTCTTAGGAACTAATCAATTATTAACTAAAAATTGAACATTAAATACTAAAAAATAATTATATATCTTAATTGAGTAGAATGAACCCTAATTAATAATTATAAAACTAAAACTTAAAGCACAAGAAATTAAAACTGGAGATAAAAATGAAATATAAACTGAAGATAATTGCATCGGAGCACTGATGGAGCCACTGCTTCCATATATGAATTGGCTTCATATTTCGACATAAAATCTAAAGTGATAATTAAGATATTTGATTATTTTGATATATAGTCCAAATGTACTCTGTAAAATGTGAGCTAATAATGGCAGTTTGAAATAATATCAGAGAAACACTCAAACCCATCTTTTACTAGTGCAACTACTAATAGTAAGAGAATATGGTGTGCTTAATATTTGATGTAGTCAACTAGAAAATGAGATTTTTTTTTTTTTTTTTGCATGCATCATTAAATTTCTACTCTATTTTCAAGTGTATTGCAGAATTGGAACTCTCCCTAAAATTGATGAGTTTAATTAATTGATCGGCGACTCATGTGACGCAGTTCACATGCATCAATCATCACATGCATACATTTACTGTATAGCTATTGCATGCCTATTGGTCCACGGCTACATCTTCAATTGCATGCTTGCAAATACATTATTTTTTATTTTAATTGTTCACATAAGAGTTGTAAATTAGTGATGGGTGCAAGATTTTAAAATTAAGGGTACGATATCTAATGCATTCATAAATAATTATTTTTCATTGTTTAAAATTCTACAATCGAAATTATGAAATTAATAAAAAAATTAAACATTCAAATAAAAACTACAGTTTTGATTAATTTGGTCCAACAAAATACACAACATTTAAATAAAATTTATAACTTCAATTGGGTCGGACGAGTCTTTATTTTGTGGAAGCGGCCTGTATATGACATCATCATCGCGGACTTGTGGAAAAACGACATTCTCAATTAAAGTGACCAAACAATCATTTAATAATTGGCCACCCATGCTATTTTGCTACTTATTTTTGACTATATAACAACAGTGAAAGTGAAATAAAATAAGTTAAAGTATCAAATTTAGCTAAATCAAATTTTGTTTTAGTTCCAGATTAATTAATAATTAATAAACCAATCTAGTTTATCACATTAATTCATAAATAATTGACTTGAAGATAGTATCAATCATGAGTAATAAAATTGAGGGAAAAAAAGATATTTTGTTCTCTTATGTACTAACGCTTGCTCAAATTAAATTATATAGTTGTAATCATAGTTATCATGCGGACTAATGATTATTCAAATTGAATTAATTTTTTTAATTCAATGGACTAAAGCATACATATAGACTAAATGTTTTCTCTTCTCGTCTCTGAAAATATTATTTATTCCTAATTCAAATTAAATTATCGTTTTTAAATTTAAATCTCTAAAACTCCAATTCAAAATCAAATCCCTTTCACGCTTCTAAAATTAAAATAATGTACATTAACTCAAATTCTTAATTCAAATATAAATCCCTAATATTTAATTGAAATTTTAATTAGACACAAATATAACTATGTAAACAACACTAAACATAAACAACAAATCTAATTAATAATATCCAAAAAACATGAATGAAAGGAAACAAAATCGATCAATAGTGGTGTTGTTTGTGCATAGATTTCTCAATTTAAAATCTTGATGTATTTTTGAGATTGTTATAAATTGTATTTTGAAGACTTAAATAGTTGTACATATATATATATATATTGTTCTTATATTGATATATGTATGAGATTTAAAGAGTAGTAAGATAGAGAGTCACAAATCAATTATTGGTTAATTATTGGTTAATATTATTGAGGGTGTGATTCACCACCTCTTTTTGTTAACATTATTTACTACATGTCAACTAAAGTACTTGACCACCACTTTATTCTCATATATCTTTTCATATGACCTTAAATATGACTTCTTCAATAACAAAGTAGATATAACAATAGCCTTTAATTTTCACACACACACACACACACACACACATGTATCTACTAAAAATAAAAAAATTGGGAGTCTATATATATATATATATGGAGTGATCTACGGCCCAGATTAAAATCTCTATGCGGTGGTATTATCATAATAACATGAAAATTTAATACTTGCGAAGCTTAGTAAGGACAAAATCGGAACATTTTGAAAATATATGCAGATTAGAATTTGTAGAGAGAAGCTCAATCACCATAACTGCTCCAGAGAAAGCTTACTTATGCAAACCAATGCGGAAAAATCAAAGAGAAAAGCAAAACTAGTTTGATAGATTTTTCAAATCTTCTGAAAGAACAACAACACCACCAGCGAAAAGATTAAATTTTCGAACAAGAAAAGATGAAAAATCAAAGTGTTATATTGTTCAATTTTTTTCCATATTCCGTTCATTTTTTTTTTTTTGTAGAAAAATGATTTAAGATTCTATAATGATGATTTAGCAGTTTCTTTCATGTTCTGTTAGCATAACAATACTTTTCGAAACATACAAAACTTAATCTTAAACAAACTCTGTTCGTATTATTTCATGATAATTTATCAGTTTCATTTTGTTCTGTTAGCGACAGGAAACTTGTATGAACATTAAAACCTAACACTGTTGGCAATGTATGATTTATGTGTACATATTTTCAATTTACAGTTTTAGCACTGTCATTTCTAATTTTAGCATTAGCATTAGCACCCCCGTTAGTAGGGATGTCAATTGAGCTCGAAACTGATGGGTTGGCCCGAATAGACAGAAAAAAATATAGGGTTAGGGCTGAAAAATTTTAGCTCGAAAAAAAAAAAAAAACCAAACGGGCCGGACCGTCCGGGCTGGCCCGGTCTGTCAGTAGGTTGGCCTGTCGGGCTGGACCTGACAACCTCCAGTGTTTTGATCATAACTTTTTCTAGAAAAATTCGATTCACAAACGGTCAGAGACATTGGAAAGCTAACTTAATTATCTTTCCATACATATATTATGCATCCATGGATTCCAAGTATGCTAAAAGTTATAAATTTTCAAAGTTACAACCTATAGTAAATGAATCACATTCAATGGTGCCATTTTTGTTAAATGTTATATTTTCATTTACGACATACATTCATGAATTTATCAATGTTATAAGGACTATAAATAATTAGTATGATGTATAAAATATATATTAGAATATTTGATCATTTGTTATTGGAGTTTGTGGATACATTTTGTTTATTCGTTTGTTACTTCTTGAATGTCGAGACTCTCCACTTTAATTTATTTTATTATTTCATTTTTGAGAAAATTATCTTTCATCTCATTATCACTCTATTATTAGATATCATTGAAATTATAAAGTATTAAAATGATATTATTTTCATGTTTTCAATTATTAAATCATATATATATATATATATATATATTCTAATGATCATTTGTTTATGAGAAATAATATGGATATATACGTAATTATGTAGTTGAATTGAAGCATCAAATCTCGTTGAATTTGAAAAAATAATGTAAGTTTCAATATTTAGACCAATGATTCAACATAGTTATTGTGATATAATTTGAAATCATTATTTTTGAAAGAATAAACAAAGGTTGGACATTATTATCATGAAATGTACTTTTGATTTTTCTATATTACTTGAATGTTTTTAGTGCGTGATGTTAATTATATTATTTTTACCCTTTTATTTTATTTTCTCATATATTTTTTTACTTGCTAGCTATGATTTATCATGTTTTAAAGTATTTAATTGTATAATATTATAATGTTGTTATTTCTTTTAATAAATGTTGAAGACTTTGAAAATGAAATCGAACATGAAGTTGAAGGAGATTCAAATATTATAACTGAAGCAGTAGAAGATTGTAATTCAAATTAGTTCGAATATTGAACTATATTTAAATATATGATTTATAGTTTGAAATTGTTGTTTTTGGAAGAACAAATTATGACTGAAAATTATTGTTATTTGTCATTTTATGTAGTGTTGATTTTTTTATGCACTTTGATGTTAATGAAATTTTCTATTCGTCATATTTTTCATGTTATCTTATTTTTTTCGTGTGTTTATTTATTTCAAGAATAAGAGATGCTGATCATTTTTTTAGAGTTATCAAAATATAATTTATACGTGTGAAAAAAATTCATCAACATGTTGGCCCGGCAGGCTAGACCAAAAATCGAAGGGTTAGGGTTAGGGCCAAAAATTTACAACCCGAAGAAAATTTTAACCGAATAGGCCCGAACCGAATAAGCCCGAAATCGAATAGGGTTGGCCCGAAACCGAACGGGTTGGCCCGATTAACATCCCTACTCGTTAGCATTATTGGCAATTCTACCACTGTTGGCAATGTGTAATGTATCTTTACATTTTGTTGCTTTTATTATTATTGTTTATAGTTTTAGCATTGTCATTTCTAATTTTAACATTGTCATTTCTAATTTTAGCATTATCATAACTCTTGTTTAGCTAATGCATCAGCACTGTTGGCAATGTGTGATGTATTTGTGCATTTTGTTGCTTTTAGCATTATCGTTTACAGTTTTAGCATTGTCATTTCTCTTTTTAGCACTAGAATAACCCTTTATTAGCATTAGAATAAAAAACTTGTCAGAGCATAGATAAATCAACCAAGAACAAATGTTGTTATAGTTTGTTGAATTAGCATTATCATGTCAGATGTTAGCATTATCATTACCATTCTTAGCATTAAAACACATATATGTCTTAAAAAAGTTAACATGAACATTATAAACCCAAGGCATGAACATTTTGTGGTACTAGCATTATTGTTCACTTAATTTGCACCATCATATATCATTGTAATATTATCATTGACACTATTGTTCACTAATTTTATCTTTATCATTTAATTATGTTTTTAGCTTTGTTATTTTGCTTATTAACAATATTATGTAAAAATTTATAAGTGTTAAAAGAGCTACATTGGATGAAAGTACAAGGAGAATAAAAGCTAAAACTGTCCTCACTCATCAAGATGATATAAGCAATGAGATATTTTACAAATATCCACCATTACAAATAAAATTCAAACAACTTAGTAAAAATCTTCAAAGTGGTGCCAACACAATCTACATATTAAATAAGACACAACTAATCACGTTAATGCTAAAATTTATATCATCTTCGATAATGCTAAAACTAGTCACAACAATACTAAAATTAATTACAACAATGCTAAAACCTATTATAGCAACGCTATAAGGATTCATAATTGTAGATAACCACATGCTCATTAATCGGGTATATAAAATTCAAACAACTCAGGAGAAATCTCCAAACTGGTGTCAACACAATTTGCTGATTAAATAAGATACAATTAATCACGTTAGTGCTAAAATTTATATCTTCTTCGATAATGCTAAAACTAGTCACAATAATGCTAAAACCTATCATACTAATAGTAAAAAGATTCGGCCCAAATATAATAGAATTTCTAAATTATAAAAAAAAATGCATATATCGTCACTCTATCAATAGAAAGAGAGACGCTACCATAGTCCAAAAACTTTCATTCTCTGAATATCAGAGCAAAATATAGGCAAATAACAACAAATCAAAATATTTTTTGTATTATATTTATAATAATAAACGCTATTTATATATTATGTCGTTTTTATTCCATATTTTACAAGGTGAGTGAAATTTTGATTAAATAAAAAAAACTGAATTGAAGTATTTTTGTTCCTTTTTTAATCGAAAAAAATTAACCAACAAGTCATTTTTTTTAATTTATTTAATGGTGTAAAATATTTTGATTATTTGTAGTTTTTCAATGTTATTATGTAACTGATAGTAAAATATAAAATCTTCAATTGCAGCAGCATTTGACAATACTACTAATATGTGATCGGGTATATGATGTTAGATTAAAATTACCAGCTAATGAATTATTATTTGAATCATTATTTTTTTCTTATAATGAAAATGAGATATTGGGAAAACTTGAGTTTGATTATGATGATTTTGCTTCTCAAAATACCAGAAGATCTAAATTATTTTAATGATTATTCAATACATATATGTATAGGGAGAAATATTTATTTAGACAAAAGTAAATTATATTTGGGAAAAAATAACAAGATTTAAAATTAAGGTGTTATGTGGGCAAAGTGTACTTTATCTTACACAAGGTTGGTCCCACAAAATCTGAAAAGTTATGGAAATTGTACTTCATCTGCAAAAAATCTGCAAGAGGAGAATAATATCTCGAAATAATAAATTGAAGGTATCACATGCAATATTTATGATTAGGGTTTGAAAAAAAACCAACCACCCACTACCCATAACTCTCTCCTTCCAGCGAGGGTTTTCAAAAAAAATCAAAGGCATTAAATTCCATTGATTTTATTCAACAACCACTTCTTCTCCCTTTCCACTTTTGCGGTGATTTCTGGAAAAAAAATTCAAAACCTTGCCCAACTAAAATCGACGGAGATGGAAGGAGGACAAGGACAAGAGGCAGCGACGTCTTCTTCGCAAGTAGGTTTCAAATTTTAACAGTTCTTGAAACTATGAATCGTGATTTGATATTACATTTGTTCATTGTTAGATATGTATTTGATTAATTTTGACATCGATTAGTTTATGGAAATAATTGTCCACCTAATTTAATTTGGTGTTAATTTGCCGTTTTTTTTGTAATTGGTTGTTACTGTTTAAGTTAGGTTAATTGTTGTTGGTTTTGAATTTATGCTTTGAAAAATTATTCGATGCCTCCATCGATGCCGTGCCTTGATTGATTTTTTGATATTAATTGTGGTTTATTTGTTGTTAATTGTGGATTATTTGTTGATAATCGATTACTAGCTTTCTAGCGAGGAGCATAAAACATAATCGAGTAGCATAAAACATAATCGAGTAACATAAAAAATAATCGAGTCCTTCCTCGATAATTTTAATAATAATCGAGGCCTTCCTCGATTAAATTACAAAAGGAAAACAAATCGAGGCCTTCCTCGATTAATTTGAAAAATAAAAACTAATCGATTAGTTTAAAAAAATTAATCGATTTACTAATCGATTAATAGTTTTTTTTTAAACTAATCGATTAATAATTTAATTAAAACTAATCGATTAATAATTAAAAAAAACTAATCGATTAATAGTTTAAAAAAAAAACTAATTGATTAGTAGTTTAATAAAACAAACTAATCGATTAGTTGTTTAATTAAAAAACAAACTAATCGATTGATAGTTTTAAAAAAAACTAATCAACTAGTTTTTATTTAGTAACTCGATTAATTTTTTGAGGGTTCTATAATGTTAACCTAAATATAAAACATAATCGAGGAGCATAAAACATAATCGAGGAGCATAAAAAACAATCGAGGCCTTCCTCGATAATTTTTAATAATAATCAAAGCCTTCCTCGATTAAATTACAAAAACGAAAACAAATCGAGGCCTTCCTCGATTAATTTGAAAAATAAAAACTAATCGATTAGTTTAAAAAAATTAATCGATTTACTAATCGATTAATAGTTTTTTTTGAAACTAATCGATTAATAATTTAATTAAAACTAATCGATTAATAATTAAAAAAAACTAATCGATTAATAGTTTTAAAAAAAACTAATTGATTAGTAGTTTAATAAAACAAACTAATCGATTAGTTGTTTAATTAAAAAACAAACTAATCGATTAGTTGTTTAATTAAAAAACAAACTAATCGATTGATAGTTTTAAAAAAAACTAATCAATTAGTACTTTAATGGATTAATAATTTTAAAAAACAAACTAATCGATTAATAGTTTTAAGAAAAAACTAATCGATTAGTACTTTAATTAAAAACAAACTAATGGATTAATAATTTTAAAAAACAAACTAATCGATTAATAGTTTTAAGAAAAAACTAATCGATTAGTACTTTAATTAAAAACAAACTAATCGATTAATAATTTAAAAAAAAAACTAATCGATGGTGGGTTTAATTAAGAACAAACTAATCGATTAATAGTTTTAAAAGAAACTAATCGATTAGTACTTTCATAAAAAACAAACTAATCGATTAATAGTTTTAAAAATAAATAATCGATTAATAGTTTATTAAAAAAAAAACTAAAAAAGACTAAAATTAAATTTTAAGAAATTCCAATTTATATGAAATATTAAAAGAATTTACTTTATTAGTTTTAATTTTGTAAATGTTGTTAGATTGACTGGGTTAGACTGCCGTTACGGAGCCGGACGCCCTCGGTCGTCGTGTACGCCATCCCAGGTGTTATTGACACGATTAGAGACACACTGCTCGCGATTGGTGATGACGCCATGCGACTATTCAGATCGGGCTGTTTCGGATATTTTCTGGACTACAGAGGTGGTGACGTCCAGAAGAGGGTCATACACGCGCTGATGACGTTCGAGGTGCACGCGCCGGATCGTGCACGTGTAGGGCTGGAGGCATGGTTTCACATTCATCGTTCCCAGCTGCGGTTCGGTCCGAGTGAGTACGCCTTGGTGTCAGGTTTACGATTCGGCAGCTCGACATTCGATCCTCATGGCACACATATTGTTCCGAGGAGATCGGTGTACCACCGTTTATTCGAAGGGAAGCGTACGACAATCAAACAGATGGAGGACAGGTTCACAAAACTGGGGATGGCCAGAGACGCTGCGGATTATGTGAAGGTTGCGAACATATTGTTCGTATACCGGATGATTCTGTGCCTAGATCAGTATCGGGCGGTGGATCCATGGGTGTGGGCGCTAGCGGAGGATGTGGAGCGATGGAACTCATTTCCATGGGGTGCATATTCTTACCAGTCGTTGATGCACTACATTGGCCTCGTCCCCAGGACACGAGAGGCTATGGGCGGGAAAGGATCGGGACAGTATCATTTTTACGGGCCGATCTGGGCACTCCAGGTAATTAGTTTAAATTTAATTGTTCTAAATTAGTTGAGGATCAAGTGAATACGTAACTAATCCATTAATCCACTTTACAGGTATGGGCTTGTGAGGTGATACCGGAGTTGGCTAGTGAGGCCGGTGTGCATAGTGGACAGCTCACTGTGCCTCGATGTTTGAGGTGGACATTCAGTCTCCCTGCCACCGACCCAGCCACCTTATTACAGCGAACGGTACGTTTTGATGTTTCTTGATATATTTAGAATCTTCGATCTATATTTGTTAATTCATCTTAATGATATTATTATTATTTCCATGCAGTCACGTGTGGTTATGTTGGAGCCATCTCCCGAGGAGACGGCAACTTCATATCACATGAGCATGCAGTTGGAGCCTGGAGCTCAGAGCGTGAGATTTGTTCCCGCTCGATCCGGGAACAAGAAGAAGATGCTTGCAAATGTGGCATCTTGTTGTTCCACTTCGGCAGAGGAGGTTGTCCCTCCATCAGCACGAGGCACCAGAGCTGCTCGGACACCACAGACGGGCCGTCAGGAGACCAGTCGACCCTCGAGTAGCCGGGCATTGAGGGACGAGCCAGATCATACTGAGACGACAACTTCATATTAAAATTATTAATCGATTCGTTTGTTTTTAATTAAAGGACTACTCGATTAGTTTTTTTTAAACTATTAATCGATTAGTTTGTTTTTTTATTAAACTACTAATCGATTAAGAGTCGATTTAGTTTTTGTTTCTAAAATTAATCGATTAGTAACTCGATTATTTTTTTTAACTAATCCATTCGTTTTTTTTTTCAAATTAATCGAGGAAGTCCTCGATTGGTTTTAGTTTATGTAATTTAATCGAGGAAGGCCTCGATTATTATTATAATTATCGAGGAAGGCCTCGATTGTTTTTTATGCTCCTCGATTATGTTTTATGCTCCTTGATTATGTTTTATATTTAGGTTAACATTATAGAACCCTCAAAATCACATAAACATGACTAAATTCAAAACCAACAACCATTAACCTAAATTAAACATTACCAACCAATTCCAAAAAAAGGCCGTATCACTCTATTAATCGATTAGTTTTTTTTCAAATTATTAATCGATTAGTTTGTTTTTAATTAAAGTACTAATCGATTAGTTTTTATTGAAAAAATTAATCGATTTGTTTGTTTTAATTAAAGGACTACTCGATTAGTTTTTTTTAAACTATTAATCGATTAGTTTGTTTTTTTATTAAACTACTAATCGATTAATTTAAAAAATTAATCGATTAGTGACTCATTTAGTTTTTGTTTCTAAAATTAATCGATTAGTAACTCCATTAATTTTTTTAATCGATTAGTTTATTTTTAATTAAAGGACTACTCGATTAGTTTTTTTTAAAACTATTAATCGATTAGTTTGTTTTTTTATTAAACTACTAATCGATTAGTTTTAATTAAACTATTAATCGATTAGTTTTTTTTTTCAAATTATTAATCGATAAGTTTGTTTTTAATTAAAAGTACTAATCGATTAGTTTTTATTAAAATTATTAATCGATTCGTTTGTTTTTAATTAAAGGACTACTCGATTAGTTTTTTTAAAACTATTAATCGATTAGTTTGTTTTTTTATTAAACTACTAATCGATTAATTTTTTTAATTAATCGATTAGTAGAGTCGATTTAGTTTTTGTTTCTAAAATTAATCGATTAGTAACTCGATTAATTTTTTTAACTAATCCATTCGTTTTTATTTTTCAAATTAATCGAGGAAGTCCTCGATTGGTTTTTGTTTATGTAATTTAATCGAGGAAGGCCTCGATTATTATTATAATTATCGAGGAAAGCCTCGATTGTTTTTTATGCTCCTCGATTATGTTTTATGCTCCTCGATTATGTTTTATATTTAGGTTAACATTATAGAACCCTCAAAATCACATAAACATGACTAAATTCAAAACCAACAACCATTAACCTAAATTAAACATTACCAACCAATTCCAAAAAAAGGCCGTATCACTCTATTTTCAAAGTAAATCTAACAACACATGCAATATATAATCAAAATAATAAATATTTGCAAAATAAGTTAAAAAAAATGGAGTACAAAACGTACCTTTGAAAATTGGTGAAAATTTCCGAACACTATTTTTTTCTCCAGAAAAATCTTTTCTTTCGCACCTTGCTCGAAAAAAATTCTCCAACTTTTCCTATTCTTCGTCGATTTGTAGTAGTGTGAATAAAAACTTGTATGATTTTAGTGAATGAGATTTGTATTGTAGTGTGAATGAGCTCCGGATTCTACATCTATTTATTCAAAAAATTCACCTACCTCGTTATAAAACATTAGAATGTATTTAATTCGGTACAACATCCTCTTCTTTTCATTAATTCGGTCCTACCTTCCCCTTCTTTTCATTTAATGAAGCCAACAACCTTTTCTTTTTATTTATTGAAACTAGTACCTACCTTAGACAAGAAATAAATGCATTCACTAAAAAAACATGATTAATTGTAGGGAACATTGTCTCGATAAAATTGCATGATCGACGGTAAATAACATTAATCAATAATGGTTAGATATTAATCGTTCATAGTTAATCGAGTAAGCATCGATTAATCTAGGATATACAAGGAAGCAAATGTTAAAAAAGAAATCGAGGAGTTTTTTCTTAATCTATGCTTATTAAATATTAATCGATGAAGCATGATTAATACATAATTAATCGATGAAGCATCGATTTAAGAAGAATTGCTATTTAAATCATCAACTCTTCATAAATCACCATAATCGAGGCTCAACTTAGAAAATTAATCGAGGCTATGAATTAATCGATGCTACTAAATATAATCGAGGCTGTTAGGGTTTCATTTTTAGAATTAGGGTTTGGGCTGTTAGGTGCATTTAATGCCTGCCAAAAGTACAATGTGTCAATCATTGGGTGTGGGGACCAAGTGTAATATAGTACAAATTGCCTAACAAACTACCTATATTTAAAAGTTGTTGTTTTTTCCCAATTATTATTTACTTTTGTTTACTTTTACCTATTTATACTATATGTATATATATGTATGTTTGTAAGTGTTGATTGCACATTTTTAAGATTAGGATGAAAACAACAGCAGAAGAAACTTGAAGATGCCCATGAAAAATATCAGGGGCCTTTTTCTTTTTGTTATGAACTTCTGAAATATCAAGGTTACCACTATGTAAGGCATGCTAGAAAAATCATGTGTGATAGACTCACATCTGATGTTGGTGAGATTTGAACTTACAATATTTGACTTCAACTTCAGTTTATATGTGACGCTACCGATAAGTCATTCTCTATTTTATTTTTATAATTTGTTACATAACTATATCGTGAAAGATGAGCTTTAGCGTTGAAATTATTATGTAACGATTATAAAATATGAAGAATATAAGTGAAACATTACAAGACAAATGTATGAAACCATCAAATTTTTAATGTTAAAATATAATTGAGTTAACATAATAAATTTATACAAATATATATATATATATATATATATATAATATTTTTATATTATTTTACACTTAGTTCCACCCCCCAAAAAAGAAAAAATTATGACTCCGTCACACTGCGCATATCTTCTGCAGGTTCCTATTGTTTGAATGGATAATTTCCCAGTTTGATTGTCAGATATTTTAACCTTTGCTTCTCGGTATTAAACATCAATACAATTATGTTTTACCTTACTAATTCTATTTCGAGATTCTATCACAAAAAAATTTGTACAATCCTGGGAAATTCCTGGGAAATTCAAGGAATTGTGGAAGTCCTAATCAGGGAAGGCGATGAGTTGAAGATTTCCTGTCCAAGCTCATTTATTTTGTCAAGCAGCAGCTTTTGCTCATTTTCAAGTTGAATCGTGTACTCTTCTTGGCTCTCATGGAGGCTTTCAAGCTCACTCAGCGACTTCAGAACCGCTTCTGGACCATCGTCGTCGACCTGTGATCGGAGCTTGATCATCATTTGCTTGATCTGCAAGAGACCAAGAATCATGTTCAGCAAGCATTCAATCAAACCATACAAACGTTCAGGGCTAGAACAGCTGCACGCGTCTCACTCTCACCTGGTTTGAAATTTCGAGGCTGACTTTGGTAGGCGAAGACTCAGAATCAACGCTTGGTTTCTTCTCAAGTTCAGGGATTTTTCTCGTGATCTGAATGTGGATCTCTCCACGTTTTACTCCTTGCAGAGGTATCCATTTGTCGGCCATCTGGTTGGGAGGTAGCATCTGGTACTCGACCACGCAGTCTCCTATGCTGGATGTCGGCAGCAAGGTATTATGATCTTTCACGTGCAACGTGAGGGGACTACCATCATCGGGGAATTCTAAGGTTTGATGCCATTTTGGACTCAGTGTTTTGTACATAACCTGTGGAGACATGATAGTGCATGGTTAGAGAAACTAGGACAGCAAGCCTCTCGTGGAGAAATATGCACGTTCAAACTTTCAGATGCTCGAATCAGAGCCATAGGCAGGACTTTCAAGATTATTATGAACATTATCAAAAGGCAATAGCAAGTTTCTATAATCCATAACGCAGTTTTCTGGTGACGGAAATGGAAAAACATTGGAGATGGACAAAATTTAAAGAAAGGTGCATGAACAATCCTTGTGTATTAGATTGAGCATTAGATTTGATACTTGATGATCCGTGGGAATGCAAACATCACAACCAGCTGAACATC
The DNA here is from genome assembly GCA_026008535.1 of Perilla frutescens. Taxonomy (NCBI): domain Eukaryota; kingdom Viridiplantae; phylum Streptophyta; class Magnoliopsida; order Lamiales; family Lamiaceae; genus Perilla; species Perilla frutescens. Next base: position 19,601,396 of record BRKX01000005.1, read on the forward strand.
AACCTCCAATCGTTTCTTGCAGATTTCATTTTGTTTCATCTTCTAGCATAGGTACGTTTACTGTAATGATATTATGAAGGCACGTAGGCATGGTTTCTATATTCCATTTTGCAATTAAAGATCTAAATTGACGAGATACAGAAAAAAAAGGTACAATGAGGTTTTAGTGAGAAAAATGTAGTATATATGGGAAAATTAAATCAGCTTCTAACTTGAAATTGAGAATTTTTGATGAAAGAGCAATTAAATTAGTAGTTTCCTTGTAAAACATGGGATTCTGCAAGATCAAAATGTAAAATTCTTTATATGCACGGTCAATTTTCGTATTTATGTTTGGACGTATTAACTTTCTTCTAAATTACAGTCAAAAGTGTCTAACCTTAGTACTTCTCTTCAAGTTTCCGTAGTGTATCCTCACATAGGGATCGCTTGTTCCTCGCAGATCAGCAGCAATAAGATCTCTTGCTTCAATTAGAACAAGTTCAATCCAACCATTTGCTGGAGAATGTGAACCCTGGCATTACCAAGAGAGAATGAAGGCAAATCCTCAAAGTGCGAGTTTTCTTCTGGATGGCAAATGGCCAGGATTTACAGGGAAAAGAAATGGAACTAAGATGAAAGAATGACAGTAAACTTGAGCTATGCATACCCTTGAATTTTCATAATCATCAACTTTTATAGCTTCTATCTGAAGCCGCAATTCTCCAGAATTGACTTTCTCAAGGGGAATGTGCACATCTCTTACTGAACCTTCTACAAGTCCTTCCAAATTCACACGTGCACTGCCAATGCTCTCATCGCCAAGTGTTTCCTCAGTAAGGCATTTTATCTTCAAGTATTCCCCACCTCCTATTTCGTCAAATTCAAACTTCTGATTCCATGTAGGATTTGAAGAATGTGGGGCAGGTTTCGTTCTTTGGATAGCCTGGAGAAGTCATACATACAATGAAGAAGTCCATGTTATGTGTGTAGGCGGGCAAATCAAATATCTTCTGAGAAAACATCTATAACCGCGTTCTGGTACCAAGCCACGGAGTTTTAGATGAAGTAAAGTTCACTTTGTAATGACAATGAAAAGAGAACTTAGAAGGCAGAAACATGCATGAGTGGTTGTAAGGGGACATATGTACCTTGCCATACTGCAGTTTAACGTATGGGTTAGATTTCCCAAATTTGTCCTTCACAAGGAGATCCTTGCCCTCAACCACAGTTATACAAATTTTCCTTCCAGTTCTGGGCGAAAAATTTGATGAACCACTGAGTGAACGATGAGAGCTTGCATTGAAATTAGTCGAGCTATGTGAACCATCAGAAAACATCCACTCCTTAAGTACAAGCCTCACGGTCAACTGCAAGATAGTTTCCAAGATGATTGTTAAATGGCTTGATAAATATAAGTTATTCTTCTGCTAGATTATCAGTCAACGGATCAGTTTTTATTATAAATAAAAGTGAACTGGTGACACTATTAGTTGGATTGCATCAAGTTGTTGAGACAGAACAAGGAATTTTTTGGATCAGACAGCTTGTTACAGGAAAGAGTTTGATTTGTAAAAAATTTAAGTTGTCAAACATTCTGATTTTCATATTTCTCAAAGATATTGTAAAAGTTCTTTATAACTCATTGACAGGCCCTCGTCACCAAACATTGTCATCTAAACATGAGTTTCATCATTTGTTAATGGCTGAATAGTCTAGATGAGTGTAAAAAATAGAGCAAAAACAGCAACCTAAGTTCACCATTCCACAAACAGATGAGATGATATCATGATAGCCATCCAAATCAGGCCAAAAAACTGAAAAATAATTCGTGAACCTTGAAATTTCTAATGAACCATAAGTTTGTTATTGACAAGGAAGAGGGTTAGAAAATACCTCTCCTAAATCAGCCCCCTCAAATGGAAGTGTCATTTCAATTTCTTTTCCACAATCATCAGCATGTCTAGCAATGATGCCAGAATCAGTTCCAATGGCCCAAAATATGGTTGAATCATCTGGAACGTATCTAATCTGCATTGTTGGAAACATTTGTGTGAAGTTCTCCATCAAGGTAAAACTGTACCAATTCTGAGAACCCAAAACTTATATGAGGCACAATAACTAATCAGAAAAATATGATAATCAGTTTGAGAACCAGTGTGTCTGAAAATGCCAAACTCCTTGATAATCATGCATTACTATGAGAGAAAACAGTGTTGCATTTGAACATTATGGAATAATACTATGATGACCCTTGGGTTATGCAGGGAAATATTTGTAGGTTGTTGAAAAAAAAAAGAGCCATCCACTAATAATTTATAAATCCACATCACAAAACCGAAAATCGGAGACTAGGCTAGTACAACATTACCTTAACTTCACAGCTTGTAAGATAGTCATACTTAATACTTCCAGGAGTGCATTGATACAGGTGAAATTTAAGAATTCCAGCATTGTCATGCAGGATTAGATTGAATATTGTGTCCCACTTAGGACAAGATCCTGGTTTCACGACTGTTCTCCTGGTTAGTTCCTCAAGTTCTATCTCTACAAATGTCTGAAGGTCTTTACTATCAATGGGAGCATCTGGATTAGGATAGTTGATTTGCTTTGAGGATCCATTGCTCTTCCAGTTATGACCTGAAAGTCTGCTAGCAGAGAGCACTGTCACATATAATATACCACCTACAGCTTTCTTGTGCAAGTCCTCATGTGGCAAAGCAAGACACTGACGGCGGGGCTCAACCATCCTCTTATTTAATGTTTCAGTCGCAAGTTTGACCTGAAAAACAGTATAAATTTCACGTGTCACAAGCACCAACAATACCGTAGGACAAGTCCGTAGTGACAAGTAGGACTCCTAACAAAATTTAGCGCTTAATAAAATATGCATCCTTATTTACCAGCTATTTGTCCTCAGCTAAGTATTAACTAATGTTTTCAGTGAAGGCAGTGTGTCATCTAGTATTTTTAGAGACATCGAAGGGAAATAAAAGGTGCATTAATCAAGATGAAGTTAAATCAGATTCTGCGATTTGCTGTAATTGTTACAAGACAAAAAGTGTTTGATCTTTGTCTTTGGTCATGAACCACAACTGTTATGATGTTTTGGTGGTGGCGGTTGTTTTGTTGTCATGCATCTGCCTTCCTAGTATTTTTTAAGAAACATAGAAGGAAAATAAATGCTGCATTAATCAAGTTGTGAAGTTAAATTAGATTCTGCAATTTGCCATAACTGTTATAAGAAGAAGAATGTTTGATCTTTTTTTTATCATAAACCACCTCAGAAACTATCAAATAAGAAGTTTTTTTATAGGTTTTGGTGGTGATGGTTTTCTTCTTGAAGTACATCTGCGTCATTAATTTAAAATGAGCTCATGATTAAACTGGGACGAGATTAAACTCCTATAAATACATAGAACTTAATAGATTAAGAACCAAGAAATACATAGAACTGGGACGAGATGGAACTCCTATAAATACATAGAACTTAATAGATTAAGAACCAAGAAAAACTAAACGAAAAATTGTTAATTAATTTGAAAAGAAGTTGAAAAGAAATAGAAATCACTACCTGTCCCTTCTGCATTCAGGGGTGTGATTTTATAGGTAATTACATAAATGTATATTAGTCAGCAAGAAAATCTTGCTAATTGAAGATCCATGACCCATGATAGTTAGACCCTCTAATTTATTCTACTAATCCATCCAAAAATCAAGCTAATCATGCTAATTTATTTCCCTTAAGATTAATCTTTCTTCATGAGTAGAACAGTCGGAATCTGTTGCCTTATGTACCTCCATAAGAGTTCATGAAAATAGAAGATTGGGAATTGAAGGAAACAGCATTAAATAGGTATGCGTTTGTCTATACCGAGACAAATTTTGTGGTTAAATATTAAAATTTTCGAAGACCCTTTCATCTATTTCAGCTCTGCTATCTCATTGGTGACAATGTGACAAAAGGATCTTGAGTTTCAAGATATTTCATTAGAAACAACATCGTGCCATGTTAGAAGATCATTTCATCTATATTAGCTCTGCTATCTCATTGGCAACATAAGGGTGGTCTTGAGTTTCAAAATATTTCATTATAATAAACAACATTGGTGAAAAATCACAATTTATATTATTATAGCCGGAAACATACCAGCCATGAAGAAACACCTGGTAGCTCTGTTGCTGGTAGCGACTGGCTTCCACCACTTCCAAAAGCAACACCGAGTCTCACCTCAGGAGTAGTTACAAATGAGTATGCTATTGCTTTACCATCTAATATTGGCATGAAAAGAAGCTGCACAATGCAAATTATGTAATATTTTTCAGAGGCCAAAGTTTTATACCAACTGGGAACGGAACTATAGGACAAGAAAATGTGTGGTTGGCAGTCCAATCAAACTATTGTCAGAATTCATGGCAACAAATTACTTGGTCCTTAAGATTTTTAGGTAAACAATTACATCTGGTGGTAAGCAGGAAAAAAAAGTTTCAAAAATCTTTATATGCTAGTGCTTACAGGAATCGGTTTTCTATTTCCTTTATAGCTGATAGACATTAAAAAGCAACAAAAAGAAAGTACAAACACAAAACAGGAACAAGCAATGAAGATACCAAAATAGATATAACCCACGGGAGAAGCCTGGGAGCATAAATCGTCTTATGTTGATAACGCAGTTACATTAATTTTATTTATTTTATTATTTTATTGCATAACCTTATTAAAGAAATACATTCACAGGAATCAATAACATCTATGAACCAACATTCAAACGGAGTGAAATGAGAACAAGATATCCTACATCAATTACAATTAAGAAAACTGATTTAGGGCATTAGGCTAACATTAGATGAGAGGACACAAGAGAACAGAATACATGAGAAAGAGAGACACAATTCAATTGTTGACAACATGCCAATATTTTATAGTTATTGTTCAGTCCACCTGTAGGGGATGACCAACCAAAAACAGTTGCAAGGGTGGATACATTACAAACACGAAAATCAGAATGGAGGGACTTCATGGACAGACCACTCCATCTAAATATCACCTCAGTTTAGTTAATGCAAGAACAAATTGATAAAAGTACCCAACTCTATCAGCCTTACGACTATGAATATAAGGTTCATCTGGTTGTTCTCTATACGTACATCCTAGTATCAGAAAAATAAATAAGAAAGGACATAACAGAAATCATTGTCACAGATAACATTGTTTACAAATTAATTCAAGATATAAAGCAGATCGTCATAAACACAAACAAGAATCAATCCAAAACAATAATAAGAAACAAGAAAAAAAAAAGAAAATGGTGCGTACATCGCCCTTGACGTGGATGCTGTTTACAACAATTCGAGCTGTCCCCATTAAAGGCATAGCCAACTTAGCAGACAACAATATATTTACATCATCCGTGTCCCAGTCAAAACTCATGCGCATGATTTTCTGCCCCATACAAAAGTATTAGTTATGCATGTGTGTGTGTGTGTGTGTGTGTGTGAGAGAGAGAGAGAGAGAGATTAGGAAGATCACTTGCATAAAACCATGTTAAAATATTTGAGGATTTCAACAATAAATACGACCCCACAGGTTTATACAATTCAAACGAAGATTAACACTTGATTTCACTATATGAAATTATGATAGAATAACACATATGGTTGTGTATGGATAAGGAAATGTCACTCCTTATTCTTTTATTATCTTGCTGAACCACAGTTACAAGAATTTTTCAAGTTTCATTACCTAGTAAGAATATTTTTTCCAAACTATTGCAGGCCAAAACCTGAAAATTTATCACTAAGTATATTGATCATCAATCGAAATTCATCAAACATTGCAGGATATGAGCATGCTCATTCATTAGTTAACAGGATCTCCTTCTGAACATCCAAGGAGATCAAAGTATAGTCTGAAAGCTTCTACGTCAAAAGAACGCAAATTCTTTTTTTACTCAAAGAGTTTCTGCAATCTACTTTTTATCATCACAATGTTGATATAAAACATGAATACTTTGGCATCATTACAATGAAGCAAAATTTGCATATCCATAAGATGAAACCTTCTTTGACAGTTATTATGATTTAAAAATGAAGCAAAATTTGCACTTTGTAAATAAATAATGCCAAACCTGATCACCTGATGATGCCCAACGGGTTCCATGCAGCCCAAATAAAGGAGAACGAGAGCCAAGAGAAAATTCTTGTAACTCAATCCTTTCCTAAAAATGACATATTTCATTAATATTGAGATAATTTTAGCAATCCATAGAAAATAATTTCTTCACATGACAAAAATAGAGAATGGGACTTACAATTAGCCTTGATTTTCGATGCTTCAAGCGCCTCTGTGTAATTATTAGAAGTTAATAAGCAAATTGTTGTGTAACATTTATTCTCTACACATAAAGATGTGTAGGTGCATTCTGTGGATTAATGGTGTAGCACCAGAGCATGCTCTCTCCGTTGCATATATAAATATAATATGTGAGAGAACAATGAATTCTATATTGAAGTACATTAGAGCCATGAAAATGAACACAGACCAAACAGGAAACCATGTTCCATGGACAAACATGCTAATAATGACGGATGCAGGAATTAGTTTTCAAGGGGCGAGTACAAGGAAATACGACAAAAAAATCATGTTTGTAAGTCTAAATAAGGAGGAAAATGTTGGCATATATTTTTACTACAGTTTTATGTCTAAACCTAACAATAACATTTAAACTTCTATACTACATTTGACAATTGAGATTTGTTAGTGATATTATTCTAGGATTGTAGATATATATGGATATTATTCTAGGGTTGTAGATATATATGGTAGTTATTTATTGTGGATTATTTAGTTACCTAGAATAGATCCGTTACTCTTGTATATATATTGATGTAATCTCTTAGTATTGGAATACAATAATATGATTCTCTCGTTCAGTTAACATGGTATCAAAGCCACGTTTCTAGGGTTCCAGATTTCAGTTTTTTTTTTCACGAGGTTCGCCGTCCAGATTCTGACCAGATCCTGGTCCACCTCCACGCGGTTCGCCATCCAGTCCCGCCGTCTGGTCGCCGGAATCCGCGCGTGACTGCCCCGGCGCCGCCCGAAAAAAAAAAAAAAAAAGAAAACAAAACTTCCTATTCAGCGTCCTGACTTCTGTCCTTTTTTTTGTTTTTGCTTTGTCTTTGTGGTATGGCTACCGACCCTCCAAAGAAGGCTATGGAGGTTGTTCCCGTGATGCCTCGGATCACAGATCACAAACTGACTGCGTCCAATTATTTGGATTGGCGCAATACCATCGACTTATACATGTTGAGTGTCTCTATGGATCCACATATGACTGATGATCCGCCTGCTGGTGATTCGGAACTCCCTTGGTTGAGGGATGATGCCCGTCTACTTCTCCAGATTCGGAATTCTATAGATTCTGGTGTTATTGGGATGGTGTCTCACTGTCGTACTGTTAAAGCTCTCCTTGCCTATCTCGATTTCCTGTATTCTGGGAAGGAGAACATCTCTCGTATGTATACAGTATGTCAAGCTTTTTATAAGCCGGAGAAGGGTGACCAGTCCCTTACAGACTACTTAATGGCCTTCACCAAGACCTATGAGGAGCTGAATACGCTTCTCCCCTTCAGTAAAGACATTACGGTTCAACAAGCCCAGCGTGAGAAAATGGCGCTTATGAGTTTTTTGGCTGGGTTGCCTTCTGAATTTGAGACTGCTCGATCTCAAATCCTCTCAGATTCTAAGATTGCCTCGCTGGAGGAAGCCTTTCATCGAGTTCTTCAAACTGAGCCACCTACCTCGTCTTTAACTGTTCCGTCTGCTTTTGTTGGTCGCCGCCCTCCATCTGAGTCTCGGACTCATTTCAAAGGTTCTGGTAGTACTTCGGCGAACCGTTTTGATTGGATTTCTTCTGCTGAATGTCGTTACTGTCATGAGATTGGTCATCTCAAAAACACTTGTCCTAAAAAGAAACGACATCCGTCAGCTCATGTTGCCTCGTCTGGCACTTCGCCAGTTGTTGACAGTGTTCATTTGCCACCTGTGACTGGCCATTCCCCCACTGCTGCCATTGTTGAATCAGGTAAATCAAACACCTGCCTTGTTTCCACGTCCTCTGAATGGGTCATTGATTCCGGTGCCACCGATCACATGTCAGGTAATCCCACCATTTTCTCTTCATTTACGCCTCACGATTCCAGTCCTCCTGTTTCTTTGGCTGATGGTTCGCACTCTCCTGTTGTTGGCTCTGGCACTGTTAATCCAACTCCATCTTTATCTCTGTCCTCAGCCTCCCTCAATTATCATTTAATTTGATTTCTGTTAGCCGTCTCACTCACTCCCTAAACTGTTGTGTTATTTTTTTTCCTGATCATTGTGTTTTTCAGGATTTGTCGACGAAGAAGATTATTGGTAAGGGGCGTAGGTCGGCTGACCTCTATCTTCTGGATACACAGTTACCGAAGCCTGTTGCCTGCACAAATTCTGTCACCCCCTTTGACGTCCATTGTCGGTTGGGTCATCCATCTCTGTCAGTGTTGAGAAAGCTCTGTCCTCAATTTTCCAGTCTGTCATCTTTAGATTGTGAGTCGTGTCAGTTTGCTAAGCATCATCGTCTTAGTTCTAGTTCTAGAGTCAATAAACGAGCCGGTGCTCCTTTTGAGTTAGTTCATTCTGATGTTTGGGGTCCTTGTCCTGTTACTTCTATTCCGGGATTTCGGTATTTTGTTACATTTGTTGATGACTTTTCTCGTATGACATGGTTATATTTAATGAAAAACCGTTCTGAGTTGTTTACCCATTTCTCGTCCTTCTGTGCTGAAATACAAACTCAATTTGAGGTTCCTGTAAAAACCTTACGAAGTGATAATGCCAAGGAATATTTATATGCTCAATTTCGTGACTTTATGCTCCAAAAGGGCATTCTCCATCAAACTTCTTGTGTTGATACTCCATCTCAAAATGGTGTTGCCGAAAGAAAAAATAGGCACCTTCTTGAAACCGCTAGAGCCTGTTGTTTGAGATGCGGGTTCCAAAGAAATTCTGGGTGGATGCTGTGTCTACAGCTTGTTTTCTCATAAATCGGATGTCTTCCACTGTTCTCTCGGGTACGACACCTTATAATGTTTTATTTCCTTCCAAGCCTCTATTTCCTATTGCTCCTAAGATCTTTGGGTGTACATGTTTTGTCCGGGATGTTCGTCCTCACCTCACCAAACTTGATCCCAAATCTCTCAAATGTATATTCCTAGGTTATTCTCGTGTCCAAAAAGGGTATCGGTGTTATAGTCCTGATTTACAAAAGTATGTTGTGTTGGCTGATGTTGTCTTTTCTGAGCGTATTCAATTTACATCTCTTGATCCCCTTCCTCATGAGGGGGAGCTTGACGATGATTTCCTTGTCTATGTGTACCCGCCCGAGCCTACTCCTCCCGTCCCAGTAGTCTGTCCTGTCCGCCCTCCAATCACTCATACCTATTCTCGTAGGCAACAATTGGCGGTACCTGTGCTTCCAGATGTGTCGCCTCCTACCTCCAATGCGCCCATATCTTCGTCTTCAGATCCGCCTTTGAGTGATGATCGTCCCATTGCTCTTCGTAAAGGTAAACGTTCATATACTTATCCTATTTCCTCTTATGTGTCTTATGATCATTTATCCCCGTCGTCTCGTTCTCTTGTTGCTTCTCTTACTTCTGTTCCTAACTCTTTGTCTGAAGCTTTGGCCCATTCTGGTTGGCGTGATGCCATGGTTGAGGAAATGAATGCCTTGGATGCTAATGGGACATGGGAATTAGTTGATCTCCCTCCTGGTAAACGCCCTATTGGGTGTAAATGGGTGTTTACAGTTAAAGTCAATCCTGATGGTTCTGTTGCTCGTCTGGTTGCAAAAGGGTACTGTCAGACCTATGGCATTGATTATTTTGATACATTCTCTCCTGTTGCCAAATTGACCTCTATCAGGCTGTTGATTTCTCTGGCGGCTTCACATCATTGGCCCTTTCATCAGTTGGACATCAAGAATGCGTTTCTTCATGGCAATCTCCGAGAACCTATTTTTATGGAGCAACCAACGGGTTTTATTGCTCGGGGGAGAATGGAAAGGTTTGTTATCTACACAAGTCTTTGTATGGTTTGAAGCAAAGTCCTCGTGCATGGTTTAATACCTTCACTGCAGCAGTTGAGAAATTTGGTATGCAGAAGAGTAAGTCAGATCACTCGGTTTTCTATAAACAATCTGAAGGTGGTCTTATTCTGTTAGTGGTGTATGTGGATGATATAGTGATTACAGGCAGTGACTCTGGAGGCATTGACTCATTGAAGGTTTTTCTTCACACTCAGTTTAATACAAAAGATTTGGGAAGACTACGGTATTTCTTAGGGGTTGAAGTCACCAGGAGTAAGAAAGGCATTTTCTTATCCCAAAGAAAGTACATTCTTGACTTACTCTCTGAAACAGGTAAGTTGGGAGCCAAGCCGTGCAACACTCCAATGGTTCCAAACTTGCAGTTAAAGAAAGAGGGAGAGTTGTTTGGTGATCCCGAGCGGTATAGGAGGCTGGTTGGAAAGTTAAATTATCTTCGGATGACTCGTCCTGATATTGCTTATTCTGTTAGTGTAGTCAGTCAGTACATGTCATCCCCGACCATTGATCATTGGAAAGCAGTTGAGCAAATTTTGTGTTACTTGAAAGGTTCACTTGGGCGTGGAATAGTGTATGGTGATCATGGCCATGAAAATATCGAGTGTTTCTCGAATGCTGATTGGGCAGGATCCAAGGAAGATCGGAGGTCTACATCTGATTATGGAATTATGTTTGGAGGAAACTTGATCTCATGGCAAAGCAAGAAGCAGAAGGTTGTTTCTCGTTCGAGTGCGGAGTCAGTGTATAGAGCTATGGCCACATCCACTTGTGAGATAGTCTGGGTACATCAATTTCTGACTGAGATAGGCTTGAAAGTCTCGATTCCAACCAAGTTATGGTGTGACAATCAGGCTGCGCTACACATCTCGTCTAATCCTGTCTTTCATGAGCGAACTAAGCATATTGAGATTGATTGTCACTTCATTCGTGAGAAGATTCAACTAGGATTGATTGCTACTGGATATATGAGGACTGAAGATCAGTTAGGACTTATGAGATCTTTTCACAAAGGCTCTTAGTGGAACTCGAGTAGATTATCTCTGTGGCAAGTTGGGCATGATTAATATCTATGCTCCAACTTGAGGGGGAGTGTTAGAGATATTATTCTAGGATTGTAGATATATATGGATATTATTCTAGGGTTGTAGATATATATGGTAGTTATTTATTGTGGATTATTTAGTTACATAGAATAGATCCGTTACTCTTGTATATATATTGATGTAATCTCTTAGTATTGGAATACAATAATATGATTCTCTCGTTCAGTTAACAAGATTATTAAAACCAATACAAGTGGTTTCATGAGAAAGGGAAGCCAGATTCCAGTTTCGAACTAGTAATGGTACTTAGAGAGTGAGCATTGTTGAGTAGAAACTAGATTTCTCTCTTATAGAACTAAAGGAGGAAGAGTAAGAGGTGCAAGATTATCGTGGTAGAACCACCTGTTATTCTTGGTAATGAGAAAAAGACAGACATGCATTGACGAGCAGGTTTGCATTAAATAAGAAAATTATGGTATAGTAATGGATACAAATCTATCAAAGCCTGTCTCATAAAAATATCAACACTATTTCCATTGCTTCAGCGTGTTGTACCAAAGGTATGACATCAAATTTTGGATTTCTGCTAAGGCAGGAGAATAGATATCTATAAGTTATATGATTTCTAATTGTATGATTCCACAAATGATAGCGTTGAATGAAAACAGAGCGAGCATAAAACCAAATCATACACAATATGTATGCCATTGGTAAATATAATTTGTATGCGTATATGTATACACTCTGTATGTATATATGTAAAATATATAAGACTATGTGCAAGATATATGACAGTAACTGCATAAATAGACTGATAAGTGAAAAATGAATAATTAATATTTTCCTTTTTTCTCTATTATTACAAGTGTTTCAATGGAAATGCCAAACAACAAAAAAAAGTAAAAGTGGTCCATAAAGATTATAGAGATCAGAATAGTTACCTCAACAATAGATGCAAATCGTGAAGAAAGCTTTGGGTTGAAATAGTTCAGCCAAACTTCCATTAATAGCTTGTTCAGCCATTCACAGTGTTCTAAAGGTGTGACTGGCTGTAGATATATGAAGAAGCAACAGTCATATACAATACCAGTAATGAAAACAAATGTGAACCTAGAAAAATAATGAATGCATACTGAAGTCTGAAGTGTCACTTGTTTCCATTTCTTGTTCAAATCTTCCACAATGTTTCGCTGCTGATAACTTCCATACTGAGAGGAGAAAAAATACAAGTCAGGAAATGCTATGGCAATCTAAATCTGCCTCTAGTTATTGTTCATATCTACTCAAACAGCAGCCCGCATCAACTTGAAAACACACCTGACTTGCAATTCTACACAGTCAGATTAAATTTTCATTTTTAGTTACCATTTCTAGCTTCATTTCCTATGAAAATGAATAAAATTTTAAGATTTCGAGAGAACCTTCATACTTTATTAGAGGAATCTAATTCCTCATCTTCAATTTGAATGGAATAATGATTGGCAATTTTCCTATTTCTTCAGAAGTCCAGGTGACTGGTTCATGAAAGCACCACTTGAAGAACCGTGCCATAATTTCACTCTACATGTTTATAGGTGAAGGGTATGGGAATCTTAATGAACTAGCCAACAATGCAGCAATTGTGAACTTGCTAGGCAAAATACCCAATATATCAGGGACCATTTTCTGCTTTTTTTCAATAGAACGTCATTTATGTCTAAACATTCATAATCAGATACTTTTGATACTTGATCCAAGATTATACAACTACCTGTCTAACATAGTTTTATCATATCTTATCTTATGAGGCATAATTTGACTAAATTATTCAAAATTGCCCATTCTTTGTACTCATTTCCAAAGTGTAGTCAAATTACCTAATGAGTAGTGCACTTATTCGTGCATCATCAGCAAATACCACTTTTGCCACAATTTTTCTGCCCTAAATATTTTGTAACTAAGCATGCCAAGATTTAGGAAAAAAAAAAAAAAGCATGCCAAGATTTAGCTATCACACAAGTATCTCACACCAATACCAGTGTCAGCATTATAATGAGCAACTCATATAAGCAGTTGATATTAGAAACATGAGGCCATAACCAAGTACTCAAATTTAAGCGTAAAGCACAACATTATGTAAAAGGACTCAAAGGTGAAGCAAATTCAAATTAGACTTAAAAAACATTGAAACTAATAGTATAACTTACTCCTGCCTAATGTTTGCTGCAATATCTTCTTTCTAGACCTAGTCGTTGCACTCGATCTTGAGAGCATGGCAAGATGTACATATACAAGTCTCACATGAAAAAATCAAACTTTTCAAGACAAATGAATCCCAAAATTGGGAACATTTTAATATTCTTCCCACAATCTATCAATCTTGCATCAAAGTCCAAGTGGTCCAGTCTTGAGAACATAAAAATGCATTTACATCCTTCCTATGAAATTTTAAACTTTCAAGAAAAAGTGATCCTAAATAAGAAACATAATTAAAGCTTCCCCAGTCATATTCCAATTGCAGATCAAGTCCAAGTACAGAAAGGCGCGATATTCACATTTCTGCTCGTCTTAATTTTACAATTTCCCTTCCTTCTATTGCATCACTTGTCAAACAAAACTTAATTAAACTTTTTCCTTGCAACAGATGCATGGTAGTCTCTCTTTTGAATATTTCCACTTCCTTCCACAAAGATTTGAGGCAACAATCTAAATCAGTAGCAGCAGAACTAAATTAACCTAACCTAACCTAACCTAAACTAAACTAAACAAGCCCCACTGATCAATTCAAGCTAACTACATTCAGTTCACCAACATCAATTCTTGCTACAATCATAAAAACACGTATATTCTGGGCAGAACAAGAACATTGTAACACATATTTCTAAATTCAAAACATTAGATAAAAACATATAATGGCTCATAACACATGATCTGCAACCATAACCACATCAAAAGAGGCGATCGTCGAAACTACCTGAATTGTTGCCCAAACAGCACAAACAAGAAGAACCCAATTAGAGAGAGAGAAAAACCACTTCTCCACCGCCCAAAGGAACAGCAACAGAGGTATCACAAACGGAAGCAGCGGCTGCTCCTCCACCAACTTGTACCAAGATTCCACTGCCCCTTTAACATCAAACAATTTCTTCTTTGTTCTCCCCATTTCTCAATGTGCAAAAAACTCACTTTCCTCCAAAACTGGTCATAATTCTGAAAGATCAAGAAACTCAAGGGTTGCCCGGAAGTAGAAACGATTCTTCTTCTTTCTTCGTGCTTCAAATGGGGAAATAACTAAGTAAACCGTTAAAAGGAGAAAAAGGAAAAAAGGGCCATCAAGAATTCAGTGCGTGTTGTGTCTACTGCAATCTGTTCTTGTTTGGCAGCTGAGAAATTAAAAAAGTAGTTGAAATCATTTGGCTTCAATTTAAGATGAAAAAGAAAAGGTAATGATTTCTCTTTTTCTTTAAATAAATAAATAATATGGAACAACAGAGTTGAAAAGTAGTGGTGGCCAATCAAATCCAACTGAGAGAAAATTTAGTTAAGAACTAGGAAGCAACATGCCAACAGCAGAGAGAGGAAAGGAAAGAAAAGGAAGTGGAGTTGAAGAAGATTCAACTCGAATATTTTTCTATACAGTATCACACGTTCACAAATATGATAGATAATTTGTGTAGGTATCCCTTCGTTTCGAAATGTTTGTTGTTTTATTTTTTTTATCTGAAATTAAAAATTAATTTTGTGACAAATATAATCATGCCTCATATATGCCATAAAATCTAATTCATCTATATTTTTCTAAAAAATAACAATATTTTTTCTCTCCATATATTATAGGTAAGTTAGAATCAAGAAATCTTGTAGGATTTGAAAAGGTTAAAATTGGGAGAGAGGATGTCAAATTATATAAAACAACAAACATTTTGAAACAAAAATAAAACCTAAAACAACAAACATTTCGAAAAGGAGGTAGTATTAAAATTATTAGACTAAAATATCATTTACTATATTAATTAAAACTCTATTATAAAACACTCCCATGGTCACTAATCCCAAAAATAATTATTACAAATATTAGACTAAAATATCATTTACTATATTAATTAAAATTCTATTATAGAAAAGTTCCAGAATAGATGGTAAATAATTAAAGAACATTTTAGGAATTTTAATACTCCCTCTGTTCCACTTTGATAGATTTGTTTTCTTTTTTGGTATGTCTCAATATCAAAGAAATAAATAGAGACATATTAGTAAGTTTGTTGATTAATTATCTTTCCCAATACTTTTCTTAATCCCCGTGCAAAACTCCAATCAGTCTATCAAAATGACACGGAGGGAGTATTATATTTTTATTGGAATATATTTAAATTTAAACATTTTCTTCTATAACAACCATGCTCTATTTCGAATTTAATACTTTTTTAAAGAACGAATTTACTTATAATATTGTTAAAAGAAAAGAGTGGTGAATTTATGAATCAGTGTGAAAATAGATGAAATCCTCAGTTCCCATACTGTGTTTCATTCTTTGTTCCTAATATCAAATTTATCATTTTAATTATAATAATAATAACAACATTATAACAAGACAAAATTGGTTATAAAATAATTGACCTAGTCAATATTTACCAAGAAAAAATTGAAACAAAAAAAAATTATAAATACTAATTATGAAATAATCAACATTTATAATCAATTTTATATCAACTAAAGTTTAAATACTAAAATCTATTATAGAATTCGGTATAATCAACTATAATTAACCGTTATAAAACTAAATTAATTAAAGGACACGAAATTGAAATTTAATAAAATTGGGACCTTAAATTATAAATGTACAGTGAGATTAATGATAGACCACGCACGGTTTGAGAGCAAATAATTTCATGTGGTGTGCAAAATCCAAATTAAAGATAAATACCATTTGTTGCGTGAAAACAAAAATGTTGTCTCATCGTCGGTTAATATTTTCGATGTGGTCCCATGATTTTTTGTGGAATATATTTATTAAATACCAATCAAGAAAAAAGAAGAGGAATTTCGAATTGTTGTTACCTAGAAATAGTATGTATTTATTTTCTTATTATCCTTGGGAAAGTTAATGATATTTATTAATCCAATGCTTAGGTACAATTTTAGGGATGTAGATGCACATGTTTAGCGATTAGGATTATAATATATATTACAACCGAGAGAAAAGGACAGGGTTCCAACTCACAAAGCTCATCTTGATATTGATGTTCATTTGTTTAATACCCAATAACTAAAGGGCAAATTACAATTAATTAATTCTGAATCTTTAATTGTTGTAGCATAAATGATTAAGATTGTAATACAATTCATAACGTTTCTCCGTTCATAAATACTTTTCGATTGATTTTTCAGTAACTAGGTGTGTCGATTTGACTGTTGGCGTTCTACGTAGAATTAAAAACAGTTGTTTTTCTCCGGAGTTCCATATAGAATTATAAGGATCCAATCAGCTCCAATTGTGGGAAAATCGATCAGAGGGTATTTTTTGTAATACGATATGATGTTTTCTGTAGCGCCCCGATCCCGAAAGATCGTGAAAATGGACGCCACGGGGGTGGGAATTAAGAAGCGGGAAAAAAATGGGGTAATTAAATTAATGACGGGGTGTTAATCCAAAAGGATTAATGTTTGGAATAAAATTTAACAACCGAGTATGCCAAAGATAGGTTATACCTTCCGGAAAATTAGACAGCATAACCTCTGTAACTAGAGCGAATCCCCGTTTATAACGTCTTATAAGAGAAGAATGGAAGTTGTAACAATTCAATAAGCCCTTTCATAGGCCAAACGGAAACAAATAACCAGATACCAACAATCAATAAACCCATTCATAGGTCGACAAAAGAAACAGACACCAATATGCTGAACAAATGAAGCTCTTCCATAGGCCAAAATGAATGATCAAATAGACATAACGAAAGACAGGCTTCCTCCCCTTGGAATAATTATATAGCTAAGCATATGATACATGTTAACTAGGAAGTCAACAAATGTTCAGAATCAGAGAAGCAGAATCATATCAACAAAATACCAAGATCAGAGTTCTTAGCATTTAGCAAAAGAATATCATAAGTGCGAAAGCTCAATTCTTAACAGAATACTAATAAAAAGGGACAACGGAAAAATATGTAAATCATAATAGCCCATATCTCAGCCTCGTCACCTCCACACTCCAGCCTACTGACCTGAAAATGTTTGAAAAGATTTGGGCTGAGTGCACTCAGTGGGCAAGTTCTCACAATTTAAGTTATGCAAATCATTTTGTAAAAGTAATCTATCTGTGTCCATGCAGGTAGTGAAGCTTAGAAGGTTTAAAAGTTGGAAGCAACCTAAGTTCACCAAAATATTTTATCGTGAAGTGCTTAAGAGTATAACCCGTCACTGCCCGCAACCCGAACTACATCATCAGCGCATAACGTTGAGTATGGCCATAGTATACCCAAAGAGTATAACCAATAAGTGTTTCATTTTAGTCTTACCGACAAGGAGTAGGACATGACAAATAATGCATGCATACTGTAGCTACTCACATTGACACAACGCTGGTTTATGAGACTCCGACAACATAAAGTAGCATGTAAATATTTAACACAGATAGTCACATATGCAATTTTAGCAAAGCAGAGCTTAATAACTCGAAAGATACAATTTGAAAAGCAGACCTTTCTCGGGATTCTGAAAAGCTAACTCCTGAAGAATCAACTATGATACTCTTTCTCTAGCTCAGCTGGTACTACAGAAGGTAAACTTTAACTTAGGATAAACGCTATATTTTCGAAAATTAATCTACTATAAGCGTAGCTATAATTAATTCTATTCTATTCTAAAATAGATTGCGCGACTCTAGAGACCTCGAATAATTTCGACGAAGAAGGAAATAAATTTCAAAACGTTATTCTTGCTTTACTGGGATCAACTAATTTGACAGAGGTCTCTTTCCAAAACTTGTCATTTATCCAAAGTTTACCAGATCTACGCCATGACACTTTTTAACCGCTCGGAAATTACAAAAATATTCAGGGATGATACTATACATGTCAAGAGTAGAGAATGAGAATTTTAGAATTTTTCGATAACACATGCTCTCGGAAATAAAATAACTGCTTAAATTAAATAATCGATATTATTCAAAACTCATCCGAAAATTACGAAATTCGACGGGAGCATAGGAAATATTATTTCGAGCAACTTTCGAGAAGAAACTTTTTCAATTTGACAACCCAAATGAGTGAAACGGGATAAAAACCGAAACTGATCGGTAACAATATTCACAGATTTTAGCTGAAAATGTATCGGTCTCGATCGAACTCGATACTCGATGAATTTTCACTCAAAAGTACACTTTTTAATAGTGCAGAAAATAAGGAATTTAATGGCGTAATCAGATCAAAGATCGGACGGCTAGAACATAAATTCAAACTGAGCAGATTTATAATATAATATTCGGATCCGGATTTCAAATGACGAGAAATCAAAAATCTATTCCAGTTAACTACAAGATCCAAATGATCAAAGACTATTTATAAAAAGAAGATTTCTAATACGACTATCCAGGAAGAGTAGATCTGAGATTTACATAAAATGAAAACGGGGAAAAATACCGAAAACTCACAACATCAAAAATCAGAATCGGTAGAATTAAAGATAATCGAAGTACAAGCATATTTAGAACTTGAAATTTCTAAATTCATCGGTCCGAATGACCAGAATCGGAGAAAGTACCTTCTCCGAGGAATTGACGGTGGTCACGATGATTTTCCATCGTGATCATCTTTCGTGTCATCATTTCAATCATGTATTCGTGATATACGCGTTGACACCTTCAAAATGACTATTTCAGAATTGAAATAGGAAACTAGAGTTGTACATTCTCTGGAAGCTGCTCAGCGTTTCGATTTTGAAAATGAATGAAAAATGAAACCTTAAGCTCCTATTTATAGAGGAAAAATAAATAAGATAATAATGAATAAAAGAAAGATGATAATGATGGAAAAAGAATAGGATAATTACGAATAAGATAATCTTTTGAAAAAGAAATTGGATAATGACGGATGTGTCTTTTTCTATTAAATTTATTATTTTCCAACTTAAAGTTGTGCCAAGAGTTCATTTGAACTCGAAATTAGAAAATTGAAAGTTTGGCACGATGCTCGAAATTTTTTTCTATCAATCCGAGAAAAATATTAGAACATTTTTTTTTAAAGCAATTTTTGACCAAAACAAAATGTAACAGATTTTCCTGCCTGTGATTTTCCTTTATTTGAATCATTTAAGGACCCAACTTATTTTCTAAATTACCAGAGGGTAACATAAATTGAATTAAACCTTCTAAAATATTTTGGGGTATTACACTTTCATTCGATCTATCTCTTTTTTTTTTTTTTTTTTTTTGTGGATGAGGAAAAAAATGCAATCGCTGCATGTGAATGATGTAACATTCCACTCTTGTGCAATATTCATAAACTACATATATGGATAGAAGAGACAAGCTACACTAGACAAGTCATACGCATGAGCGAGATCACACTAATCATTTTCGAATAATGTTAGCATGTCTTATATTTGAATCTCACTCGCGTCATATAAATCTTGCATGTCGTGCATTATTTTTCTAACGTGGTACATGAACGAAATTTACCTAAATCGAAAGCTTAAATAGCGATCGTGTGAGTAGGGATGTTCACTTGTTACAAAACTCAACACAAAATTGATAACCGAATTGTTGATCAACTATAACTGACCGTTGAAACTATAACCATAATCAAAACAGTGATTTATATATTAAATTTGGTTTCGGTTATGGAAACGAGTTTTCAATTTTTATATAGTTTGTTATTGTTTTGATTATAAATATATATTTAAAAATTTTATGGTTTTTAATTAAGATTGTAAACGTATTTAATATTTAATAATTATAAGTTATATTTGGTAAGATTGTAAATTTGTAATTTGAATTATACACTACTGTCAAATTTCAATAGTATACATTATTGTTTTAAATTTCTTACTTTCTTTCACTCATTTCAACTCAAAACCATCAAAGAAATAAATAATATACTAAATATAAAACTACATAAGAAAATATTAATAAAATAATTAAAAAAGGAAAAGTAGTAAACCGTCGGGATCATTGAAAATAAGTGGTTCAACCGTGACAGTAACCGTCACTCCGACGGTTAAAAGTTAGACACAATGATTTTCTAACCATTCCTTTGTTAATTATATAATAAAATCTAAATTACACATGTCTATATTTTGGTTATTTTTAAAAAATTGCACATTTTATCAGAATTAATAAAATAATACCCATTTTTTAAAAAAAATAAATAAAAAAATACAAATCTAACATTTAATCAATTTATTACGGTCCAAAAATCGTACGTAATTGATTGTATATATTTTAAAATTTCTTGATTGTATGATTTTTTTATGCAACTGGGAAATAAAAATGCTAAAAGACAATCAATTACATATAAGGGTTTTCGGCTGAAAAATTGATCAAATAATAGATTTGTAGTTTTTTTGAAAGAGTGTACTATTTTATTAATTTTGAAAAAATACACTATTTTAAAAAAAGAGCATAAAATGTAGATATCAAAATATAATTTAGTTAAAAAAAAAAAAAAAAAAGGAAATCACGAGATGCTCTATAGACTGATTCGACATAAAACTAACTATGACTTTTTAATATTTTATTACTCTACTAATTAAATCATTTCAAGAGATCCATCATCGATTCATCGTCTTTTTTTTTTATAATAAATATGATTTATTATTCAAACATCTCAATATATTTATTTTACTATATCATTCGGGCTTCATATATTACTTTTTAGCCTCAATTTCATATAACTATTTAAGGGTTTTGAATGAATGTTTTATAGATCGCAAAGATTTCCATGCAGCGGTCTTAAATAGTGCTATTTAAAACGGGTTGAGTCAACCCGTGCTTTGATTTGGGTCAACGCGGGTCAACACGCGTTGACCGGGTCAATCCGCAAAAAAAAAGATAGAAAAAACGTTAAAATCAATATCAACAGTCTCACTAAAAAGTATCATCAAAAATTTAAAAAGTATTATCTGTATCATTAAAAAGTAAGAGGTCTGCTAGTTATTTTATACTAGTTTAATTAGTTCAAATTGTGATTTTTTCCATTCGAATTAACGTTTAGAGCTTAGTAGTTTAGGGTTTTTTAGGGTTCATGGTTTTTTAAAGGGTTCATATTTTTTAGGGATTTTTTTTAGGGTTCATGGTTTTTTAGGGGGAGGGTTTTAGTTTTTTTAGGGGGTTTTTTTAGGGTATATTTTGTATTTTTTAGAGTTTTTTGGGGATGTTTTTAGGGGTTTATTTTGTGTTTTTTAGGGTTTTTTTTGGGGGTATTTTTAGGGGTTTATTTTTTATTTTTAGGGTTTATTAATTCTATTTTAGAATATAAATTCATACTCATTTCAAACAAATTAAATCAATTTATTTTAATTTAAGGGTTTACTAATGTTATTTAAGAGTATATATTTTTGGGGAACAAAATAAAAGGAATAAAGAAAAAATCGGATAAAAAAAATCAGAAAAAAAAACTGAAAAATTGCCAGAAAAAAAAAAATTGACGGGCACATGACGCTCACGCGTGGGCGCGTGAGGGGGCCACACGCCCGCCTTAAATAGTCTTATTTAAGATTGTTGCACGGAATGCCAACTCTTTATAGATATGGTCATGAAATCCAAAGATTATCCAAATTAGATGTATAAATGTATATAATCTACGCTCTGAAAACTTTTAAGTTAAGCAAAAATTTGCATGCACTAGATGTATATAAGCTTATATCAGACGGTCAACATTTTTGATCGGGTCAAACGCGGGTCAATGTGCATGGACCTAGTCAACTCGCAAAAAAAGAAAAATGCTAAAATAGGTGATACTTTTTAATGATACAAATGATACTTTTTGAATTTTGAGTGATACTTTTTAGTGTTACGGCTGATACTGATTTTGATGGTTTTTTTATTTATTTATTTTGGCCGATACTTTTTAATGATACAAGTGATACTTTTGGACTTTTAAGTGATACTTTTTAGCGTTATGGTTGATACTGATTTTGAAGGATTTTTTTTTTTTGGAGTTGATCGGGTCAACGCGCGTTTTCCGGTGTTTACTGGTTAATACGTTGACTCGATCAATCCGCATGATGATGCACCTAGTGCACATAAGTGCTTCTCTTTAAGTTAACTAGTATACCACCTGTTATTAAAAAATATTTATGTACAATAATAAAATTATATTCAATCATGAATTTCACATATAAATATATGAATTATATCGTTTTCATTATAAATTACTTATATATATTTCATCATTGCAGAAATCTGCCTTGGCGACTCTAGTCGTGTTAGAAACACCCAAGTTGCTTGTAAAATCGAGAAGACATAGTCCTGGCTGCCCAGTTGGTCTCGACAGCGATTAATCGGCCAATTAGGCATGAATAATTTTTTCAATTTTTTAAAATATTTTTGTTCAAAATATGATTTATAAAAATTTTGAGGTTTTCCACCCTTTTATAAAAGTTACGAAATTAATTTGAGGTTTCGATTTAAGATTACCCACTCTTTTATAGAACATACGTCCTAATATTTCAATCTAGAATCGATGTGAGATGTAGGGTAAATGAAATTTAATATGTAATAATATATTATAAAAAATATAAAAATGCTTAGACGAAGACAATCAAAATGGATTTTATAAGTAACTTTATGAACCCACTTGTGGAGAAACAAAACATCATAGTCTTGATGATTGATATGTAACTTTAGAACTTGACAAATATATACACGCGCGCGTAGACACAAATGAGTAATGATAGAATATATATATATTATTGAAAAAATCAAATACATTATCTTTAAAAATTTTAACTCATTAAAAAATTTTGGATGTGGATGTTGAATTTTTTAATATATTTAATAAACTTAAAAAAATTTAATATATTTGTTTAATATATTTAATTCAATTTTAATTCAAAAATATTTAATTTCTAAAAATTTAAAATGTATCGTATTAAATTGATAAAATTTAATATCAAATATTATACTTGATCTTAATTTACAGAGATCATTGTTGGGCCTCACAATTTATAGTTTGTTCATATGCAATATAATTTCTTTGTTCTTCAATGTGGGATAAATTTTGGTTAAAATTAAAATATATAAGTTTTAACTATTTAAAACATCTTTAAAGTTGAAAACTTAAATATGATAACTTGAAAATCTTAAAATTATCTAACATTAAAATGATAAGATCAATTAATACATTTCGAGTTTCGACCATTCAAAATTTAAATATATTTAATTTAAAATTTTGTATGCCGATCTTGATTTTTTAAAATATATTTAATCAATTGGCATTTCTAAATACGCCACTTTCTTTATACACCACTATTAAATTTAATTCAAAAATAAATAATTATTAATTTACATAAATATCATTTTAATTTTAAAAATTACTTAAAAAAATCATCTCCTTCTCCACTCAGTGACCACACCTGCCACAATTGCTCTCTCATTTCCCTCCATTTATGCTAATCTTCATTTCTCTCATTTTTCTCCATTTATTTTATTTGTAAAAATTGTCTATGAAATCAAATGTATGTATTGATATCGTATATTTTTTGGGCTAAAAATTGATTTCGTTAACTTCTCCAATCATAGGATTTGTCACATAAATGTTTGGAGAAATACATATATATGATTGAGGGGTTGAAATTTGGAACATGGTGTTGATGATGTTACTTTAAAATCTGGTAACATTGAAGGAAATGTTGGAATATTTTATAAATCTGAAAAAGAATTTTGTCAGAGTTGAAACACAGTGCTGACGGCAACTACGTCATTCTCTATTTTATTTTGGAAAAAAAATTAATTATTGGGGAAGAAAAGCGAATGCGGCAGGTCAGGAAGAAAGGTGACGGCGACGGAGGGCGACATGTATGTACTATGGAGGGGAGAGAGTGAGGTTGGAGAATAATTTTTTTAATTTCTTTTGAATTTTTTTAAATTTATTTTCATCGTAAAATGATAGAAATGACTTTTATTGTTTTGTGTAAAGAAAAAAATGTGAAAATATAAAAAAGATGTGTGGTGTATGAAATAAATGTGGTGTATAAAGGAAAAAAAATGGTGGTGTGTTTAGAAACACTCTTTATCAATTAAAAAGTAGAAAATTTAAATCAATATTTTAAAAATATTTCATTTAAACTATTTAATATATATAATTCAATTCAAATCTATAAAGTTAAAATATATTTAATATTTAATATTAAAATGATAATATCAAATATCTAAATATTACACTTGATCTCAACTTAGAGATCAACAAATGTGGAAATATCATTGTTGGTATTCACAATTTATAATTTGTTCATGCATAATAATATTTGTAAGTTTTTTTATGTGTGATGATTTTTGTTTAAAAAACTAAAAATATAAGCTTTAACTATTTAATTTATATATATATATATATACATACAGGGGTGGGTTCTTGTGAATACATAGGTTATGTGTGTAAAAAAGGAATTAATCGTAGCCATTTATTGCGTAATCTGGACGGTCCTCAATTATTGTGGATTATGATTTTTTTGGTGCTTTCAATTACTCATTTAATCTAAACGAGGGTAAATTTGGTAGTAGATCATTCAACATATCTTCAATTGCCGCCGCTTTTTTCTGATTTAATCGATTTTGGGGATTTATTTTGGAAGGCAAATCTTTTGCCAAAATGAAAGCCGAAGAATCCGAAATTGGATATTCATCGACGACGCTTTTTTATGCCTCTATATTGCTTGAACCCTTTGTATTCACCCAAAATTTTTTATACGAGTGCGCTACAAATACAAAATGAAAGCAGTAGCAGAACGAAGAACGATTGGGAAAGCAGTAGCTATATTGATTAGTTGCTGGGTATAAATGACGATTCGGAAATCGAGAACGGGATTGGGTGTTGGAGGCTCTAAAGGTGCGGTTAGTTTGTCAATTTTGTTGCTATGCTTCTAGTCCTGTTGATACGACCCAAGCCAAGGAGATGTCCGATCCAATCAAAGTACCGGAGGGGCCAGTTACATGGTCAAGAGCTAAGAGATTCAAGGAGAGTCTCAGTGGATTTATACGAGGAGTCTGGACCCAAGAGGCGTCAAGAAGACTCGTCGAAGGAGTTGAAGCCGAGCATCGTTGGAAGACGAAGATCACAGGCGAGTACGGGACGACAGGAGGACGCGGCCTGAGCACAGAGGTGGCGCGACCTAGGCGCGACCCGGGGACAGACACGGCGCGACCGAGCGTCGATGCAGAGGGGTGAAAAGTACCCAGGGAGGCGCGGCCCGGTGACAGACGCGGCGCGACCTCACTCGCGCCCACCGAGGTGCGACCCGACCGAAGGCGGTGTGACCGAGCCCGTGTCGCGCCTGTACGGGCGGTTCCGAATTTTGGCTTATTTTGTTTCCTAGTTTGTGTAGGATTTTATTTTGGGGCTTGATGTTTTGGACCAACTATATAAGACCTTGTCTCTCATTATTTTCATTAGACAACTTTTGATATTAATTTTAAACGTGAGTTTTCACTTTTCTCTTTGAGAGAATTATCCGAGTTTCACAACATAATGTGAGATTCAATCGACTTATCAAACGGATTCACATCCCCGTTTGTGGCGTCTTCATTACAATCCGAGTTCGTGTCTTCAATTGTTCGAGGGTCTCGTCTATGTTGTATACGGGGTTTGATATCGTTAAAGGCTAGGGTTTGGATCATTCCATCCATTATTCCGCGCGAATCTGATACAGTCCTGGACAACAACTGCCGTTCTTGTCGTGTGTCGGCGAGGATCGCATCAAGTGGTATCAAAGCTTCGGTTTTGTATCAGGTTCCAATTTATCCCTTTAATTCTTGTATTTTAATTTCTCGCCTATTGATATAAAAAAAAAAGAAAAAGTCGAATTCAGCAAAAAAAAAAGAGAAAAAGACGCTGAAATTAAAAAAAAATAAGTAAAAAGGCGGGAAAATTTTTGGTGTTTTCGTTATATTTGATTGTGATATTTGGGTTGTTGGAGACGCGTATATTGCCTGGGGAGAAGTCGAATTTTTTTTTGAAAATTTTCAAATTTTCGAAAATTTTCCGACACATATTTTAGTGAATTGTGATTGGTCTTTTGAGGTTTCATTGTTGTGTTTGTGTTCTAGTTTAATTTTCTTTGGAGAGGAAAACGAGTGGTAAAAGGCAAGAGTGTGTGAGAATATTAGAGTGAAAAGAGCCGATTGTGTGATACACGAGAGTAAACACGTGAGTTGAGAGCTAGACTTTATAGGGATTCTTGTTTTTTTGTTGCTCATTTTATTTAATTCACTTATTTGTTTTAA
Organism: Perilla frutescens; assembly: GCA_026008535.1. NCBI lineage: Eukaryota > Viridiplantae > Streptophyta > Magnoliopsida > Lamiales > Lamiaceae > Perilla > Perilla frutescens. The sequence continues at coordinate 19,627,975 of BRKX01000005.1, forward strand.
TTTTAATTCTTGTTTAGTTCATTGAGTATATATAAAAAAAGGACGAAAAAAAAATCGTTCAAAAAAAAAAGAAAGAGTTGATCAAAAAAAAAATCGACATGTCTAACAAAGGTGCAGGTACCAAAGATAAAGTAGTAGGAACGAGTGAAGAGACGCTCACTACATTTGATCCGAAGAATACAGTGGAGGCCATTCAACAACATCTGACGAAGTTGTTCAATACTGAGATGGCAACGTTGAATGAAAGACTCAACAAGGTGGAGACTTCATTAAAGGAGCAATCCCAACAAGCTCCACAAGAGAACCGTGGCGGTAAAGGTGGAAGAGGCGGATGAGGAGCCCGGATAGAAGCTCGACGCTACCCACATGTAGAGAGACAAAGGGCGGAATACTATGACACTGAGGTGGGAGATTCAGATGAGGAGGATAGGTACTCAACTGCCGGAGGTAGGAGATATGGGAGAGCAAAGAATCGAGAAGATGACGACCTCGGCAACATCAAAATGAATGTGCCTTCATTCCAAGGTAAAAATGATCCAGCTTTGTACCTTGAATGGGAGCGCAAGATCGAGATGATGTTCGACTGTCACAACTATTCCAAGCTCAAGAAGGTGAAGTTAGTAGCTGTAGAGTTTTCAGACTATGCCATAGTATGGTGGGATCAGTTGATATCCAACAGACGGCGTAATCTGGAACAACCCATAGAGACATGGGGAGAGATGAAAGCAGTGATGAGGAAGAGGTTCGTGCCAAGCTATTACTACCGGGAGCTATACAACAAGTTACAAAACTTGAGACAAGGTACGAATAGTGTTGATGAATACTTCAAGGAGATGGAGATTTCAATGATCCGAGCAAATGTGGAGGAAGATAGGGAGGCCACAATGGCTCGATTTCTAGCCGGTTTACATAGAGAGATCCGAGAAGTGGTGGAGTTGCAGCATTATGTGGAGATGGATGACATGGTGCAAATGGCTATAAAGGTAGAGAACCAACTCAAGAGGAAGGGTAACAACAATCGAGCGAGTTCATCTACATAGAAGTCGAACTCAAATTTCAACGCAACCCCGTGGAAGACTACAAATCAAGGAAAGAAGGAAGAAAAGCAACCGTTCACTAAGCCAAAGACCGAGACACCTACAGTGATGGGATCGAGTCATCAAGACTCGTCGGGTAACCGAAACCGAGACATTAAGTGTTTTAAGTGTCAAGGTAGAGGTCACATAGCCAACCAATGCCCAAACCAACATGTGATGATCTTGAAGGACAATGGTGAGATCGTGATGGATGAAGAAGAAGTCGATCCGGAGATGCCGGGATTGTCCGAGTCAAGTGAGGACGAGGAGTACGCAGCGCCCAACGCTCTCATTTTGGTTGCACGCAAGTCACTTAGCTTGCACACCAAGAGCGTCGATGAGGAACAAAGGGAGAACATATTCCATACCCGATGCCACATCAAGGATAAGGTATGTAGTATGATTATTGATGGAGGTAGTTGTACTAATGTTGCAAGTGTTGTGATGGTGACAAAATTAGGATTGCCGGTTCTCAAGCATCCTAAGCCATACAAGCTGCAGTGGTTGAACGATAGTGGAGAAACCAAGGTGAACAAGCAAGTTCGAGTGCCATTTCGGATTGGCAAGTATGAAGATGAAGTGTTGTGCGACGTTGTGCCTATGCAAGCGGGACACATTTTGCTAGGACATCCATGGCAATTCGATAGGAGGGTGAAGCATGATGGCTTCACAAATAAGTACTCTTTCGTACTTAACAAGAAGACGGTGACACTAGCTCCTCTAACACTATCCCAAGTGTATGAGGACCAAGTGAAACTACAAGAAGAGGCTGATACCATGAGGAAGAAAGGAAAGGAGGCCAACGTTGGAAAGGAGGTAATCCAACACGCTTGTTTTGCCACAGCTGGCGATGTCAAATGGGCTGTGCAAAATGAGAAGCCAATGTACTTGATGATCCGCAGAGATGTATTAATGAGTACTAACCAATTTGACCCATCTTTGCCTAGTTCCATTATATCTCTTTTGCAGGAATTCAAGGATGTGTTTCTCGAAGAGATGCCACCGGGTTTGCCACCAATTAGAAGAATCGAGCACCAAATTGACTTTGTGCTCGGCACCACATTGCCAAATCGACCGGGCCTATCGGAGCAACCCCGAGGAGATAAAAGAGCTAGAACGTCAAATACAAGAGCTGTTGGAGAAAGGACAAGTGAGGGAGAGTTTGAGTCCATGTGCGAGTCCAGTCTTGCTCGTGCCAAAGAAGGATTCATCCCTACGGATGTGTGTCGACTGCCGAGCCGTCAACAACATTACGGTAAAGTATCGACATCCCATTCCCCATTTAGATGACATGTTAGATGAATTACATGGTGCACACATATTTTCTAAGATAGACTTAAGAAGTGGGTACCATCAAATTCGCATCAAGGAAGGGGATGAGTGGAAAACGACATTCATTACAAAATTAGGATTGTATGAATGGTTAGTTATGCCGTTTGGTTTGACAAACGCTCCTAGTACATTTATGCGTCTTATGAACCATGTTTTACGTGCTTTTATAGGTAGATTTGTTGTGGTTTATTTTGATGACATATTGATTTATAGTAAGAGTGAAGAGAACCATGTAGAGCATTTGAAATTTGTTTTGCAAGCTTTGAGGAAAGAACAGTTGTATGCTAACCTAAAGAAATGCACCTTTTGCACAGATAAGGTTGTGTTTCTTGGTTTTGTTGTTAGTGCAGATGGAGTACAGGTGGACGAAGAGAAGGTTCGTGCCATCCAAGAATGGCCGACGCCAACAAGTGTGGGAGAGGTTTGAAGTTTTCATGGACTTGCGAGCTTCTATCGACGTTTTGTTCCACACTTCAGTAGTATTGCAGCACCCATAACTGAAGTGATCAAGAAGAATGTGGGATTCCAATGGGGAGAAGCGCAAGAAAAAGCATTTCAGACGCTTAAGGAGAAGTTGACACATCCACCGGTACTAATCTCTTCCAAACTTTGCTAAAACTTTTGAGATAGAATGTGATGCTTCTGGTGTTGGAATTGGTGCAGTGTTGATGCAAGAGATCCGACCCATTGCTTACTTCAGTGAGAAGCTTGGCGGCGCCACTGCAAACTACCCGACATATGACAAGGAGTTGTATGCACTAGTGCGGGCGTTGCAAACATGACAACACTATTTGTGGCCCAAAGAGTTCGTGATCCACACCGACCATGAATCATTGAAGCATTTGAAGGGGCAACACAAGTTGAACAAAAGACATGCCCGTTGGATGAAGTTTGTTGAGACATTTCCATACGTCATCAAGTATAAGCAAGAGAAGGAGAATGTAGTAGCCGACGCACTATCGAGGAGGTACGCTTTACTATTCACTTTAGATGCTAAGTTGCTTGGTTTTGAGTGCATTAAGAACATGTACATTGATGATGATGATTTTAAGGATGTATATGTTGCATGTGAAGAATCTGGAGATGGGAAGTTTTATAGGCATGATGGATTTTTGTTTAGAGAAAATAGGTTATGTATGCCTAATTGTTCCATGCGTGAGCTTTTATTGTTGGAGTCACATAGTGGTGGTTTAATGGGGCATTTTGGGGTAGCTAAGACTTTAGCTGTTTTGAATGAGCATTTCTTCTGGCCTCATATGAAACGTGACGTGGAACATATGTGTGCTAAGTGTGTTACATGTAGACAAGCCAAGTCTAGAGTCCAACCACATGGTTTATACATGCCTTTGCCTATTCCTACATCACCTTGGATATATATATCTATGGATTTTGTGTTAGGATTGCCTAGGAGTAAACGTGGTCATGATTCTATTTTTGTGGTTGTAGATAGATTTTCTAAGATGGCACATTTTATTGCATGTTCTAAAACAAATGATGCTTCCTACATTGCTGATTTATTCTTTAGGGAAGTTGTACGTCTACATGGTATGCCTAAGACAATTATTTCTGATAGAGATGCTAAGTTCTTGAGTTATTTCTGGAAGACATTGTGGTGTAAGTTAGGAACTAAGTTATTATTTTCTACTACTTGTCACCCACAAACAGATGGTCAAACAGAAGTAGTAAATAGGACTTTATCTACTTTGTTAAGGGCTTTAATTAAAAAGAACATAAAAACTTGGGAGGAATGTTTGCCGCATGTTGAATTTGCATATAATAGGTCTGTGCATTCTGTATCTCAGTCATATGGGTTTAATCCTTTGACTCCATTGGATTTAATTCCTTTGCCTGTGCATGAATATACTAATCTTGATGGGAAAAAGAAAGCTGATTTTGTGAGACAGATTCATGAAAGAGCTAGAGCAAACATTGAGAGACGGACTGAGCAGTATGCCGAGAAAGCCAACAAGGGGCAAAAGAGAGTAGTGTTCGAACCCGGTGAATGGGTTTGGTTACACATGAGAAAAGAGAGATTTCCGGCTCAAAGGCGTTCTAAGTTACTTCCTAGAGGGGATGGACCATTCCAAGTTGTAGAACGCATCAGTGATAATGCATACAAGTTGGACTTACCAGGTGAGTATAAAGTAAGTTCATCATTTAATGTTGCTGATTTGAGTCCTTTTGATGTAGGTGACGAGCTGGATTTGAGGACAAATCCTTTTCAAGATGAGGGGAATGATACGACCCAAGCCAAGGAGATGTCGGATCCAATCAAAGTACCGGAGGGGCCAGTTACACGGTCAAGAGCTAAGAGATTCAAGGAGAGTCTCAGTGGATTTATACGAGGAGTCTGGACCCAAGAGGCGTCAAGAAGACCCGTTGAAGGAGTTGAAGCTGAACATCGTTGGAAGATGAGGATCACAGGCGAGTACGGGACGACAGGAGGACGCGGCCCGAGCACAAAGGCGGCGCGACCCGGGGACAGACACAGCGCGACCGAGCGTCGATGCAGAGGGGTGAAAAGTACCCAGGGAGGCGCGGCCCGGTGACAGATGCAGCGCGACCTCACTCGCGCCCACTGAGGTGCGATCCGACCGAAGGCGGCGCGACCGAGCCCGTGTCGCGCCTGTACGGGCGGTTCTGAATTTTGGCTTATTTTGTTTCCTAGTTTGTGTAGGATTTTATTTTGGGGCTTGATGTTTTGATATTAATTTTAAACGTGAGTTTTCACTTTTCTCTCTGAGAGAATTATCCGAGTTTCACAACATAACGTGAGATTCAATCGACTTATCAAACGGATTCACATCCCCGTTTGTGGCGTCTTCATTACAATCCGAGTTCGTGTCTTCAATTGTTCGAGGGTCTCGTCTACATTGTATACGGGGTTTGACATCGTTAAAGGCTAGGATTTGGATCATTCCATCCATTATTCCGCGTGAATCTGATACAGTCCTAGACAACAACTGCCGTTCTTGTCGTGTGCCGGTGAGGATCGCATCACCTGTATTGATATTTGATTTTTATGTGTGTGGTTCGTTAATTTCTTGTTAATGTAATACATGTGTGTATTTTTTTAAAAAATTTACATATGACGGAGCTTGTGGATTTGACGATGTATTACTTTTATTTATAGGATTCATGTGATTCACTACCGCTTATTTAAAGGCTATGCGAATTCATTTTTGTTGAGTGTTTGGGTGTTTTTTTTAAAGGGCTACAATGTTTGTTTTGCGAATGTTCATGCTTCATACAGTAAATGAAATTGGGATTGATTTTTATTTTTATTAAATTATTGGTGTTAATTTTTTTGTTACTCATGCTTTTTAAATAAGTAGTTTTCTTAGAAATTCGTATTGTTGTGTTTGAGTTCTGTCAATAATTTTATTTTGTTTGTGTTCGTAATGCTATAGAAATAGTTAGGTTTTTTTTCATAGTGTTACTGTTTTATTTGTTTTTAGTGATGTTGTTTCCTGGGGTGTTAAGTACAGTAAATGAAATTGGGATACCTTTTTATTTTTGTTTAATTGTTGGTGTTTTTTTTTGTTTCTCATGCTTTTTGAATAATTATTTTTTTTTGAAATTCATATTGTTATGTTTGTAAGAGGATTAAGAACACTATTTTGTGTTTTCTCAGTAGTTTTATTTTGTTTGTGTTCATCCTGATATTAAAATAATTAGGTTTTTTTTTCCAAATTGTTACTGTTTTATTTGTGTTTAGTGACGTTTTTTTTTTGTTTTATGTTGGGTTGTATTAATGTTACGTGTTGAGTACTAGACTTTATAAGAGGATTAGCTATATATGTTGTGTTTTGTGATAATGTGTGCCTGTATTAATTTTTTTTTCTTCATACCTGACCATGTGTGCAGATAATGTGGTTGTTATGTCACCAACCGTAGCACAAAAAAAAAGGCGAACAGTAATAGCTCTTACAACTGAAGTTGATACAGATGACATACATGATGTAGGTGAAGAAATCTTAATTAGCGGGTCAGATGGTAGTGAGTCTGAAGAAGAGCTTGATAACGTGGACGCTGAAGTTCAAATTGAGAAGCTCAGAGTTAGGGATTTGAATATTTGATTCCCAATGATAGCGAGCAGGTCCTCCTCTGCTGCATTGGTCAACGCGTTGAAGAGATTGACTGGAAAACAGATAAAAGAGGTTAATGACATGGGATTTGGGCTGCTGGTACATCTTGGAATAGAAAAAGTGCCAACCAGAATTGCATACTGGGTGGTTGATAACTTTGATGCTAGACGGTCAGAGATTAATCTTCAAGATGGGAGACGTTTGCACATTGAAGCCGCTGATGTTTATCGTGTGCTGGGATACCCAAATGGTGATAGACCTATAGTTAGGAACAAAAAGTTTCAGCAGTGTAAAATTTTGGATGATTGGTTGGGGATTTTTGGGAGTAAGAAGAAAAGCATTGTTGCTAAAGATGTCGCACAAGAAATGTTGAAACATATACATAGTGGAGAGGTATTCCGACGACATTTTATTGTGTTGGTGATTGTTTGTTTGATTGAAACAAGTAGCAATGGATACATAACACCACAAATTTTGGATTGCTTAGGTGATTTAACAAGGGTAAAAGAATTTGATTGGTGCGGGTATGTTGTTAAGGGTTTGGTAGAGCACAAGATCATGTGGGAGAAGAATAAAAAGAAGAATTTTAGTGGCCCGATGCTGTTTCTAACGGTATGAGATTTATTTTGTGCGCTCTCAAATCGTTGATATTTTAATTAAGTTGTAGCGTTGTGATTTATTATTTATCCTTACTAATGCGTATCTGTTCCAACATATTGCAGGCTTTTTATGTTGATTGCGTTGTTCTGTATAGTAAAACTGTTGTGCGAGAATTCCCAACTATGAAGAATTGGATTCATCTGCTGATGAAGAATAGGGAGAATGCCGAGATTAAATCTGGTGGATTTGGAGGGGGCTATCCGCGAGAACCGATACCCATTGTGATGGGTAATAATGATACATCTATCCTACAAAACACACCAACTGTTGCAAATTTTGATATTGAAGGTGCAGGTAGTCGTGAAGATATGTTTGCTGAGAGGTTTATTGATGTGACCCGGACAATGTATCCAAGACACGAAGAATACGCAGGCGGAAGACTTTAAGGACTCGAACAACGTCAGCTAAAGAAGGACTCAACCCGACACGAATTAAAAGACAAACTTACTAGAAAACATGAACAATGAATGGGACAACGATGAGGACACGACGAACAACTTGAGGGGGCTGGAATACGGCGGTGGAGGCGGCGGAACTCGGTGAAGGTGGCGGTGGTGTTGATGAAGACGGCGGCGATGTGTTGTTGTGGATTGGATAGATTCGGTGAACCCGTGTTGAATAACCTGAACGCGCACGTCTAGCTTCTCCGGATAGCAATTCTCCCAAGTACTTAATTATACCCTGAAGAACTTAAATAAGACTATTGATTTGCTAGAACAATAGAATTGTAGATAAAGGTTTGATCAACCGAAGGATCGTGAGACAGATTGAGAATAACTCTTTATTTCTTGCAATTGTCTGCTTTTGAAACATAGTGGTACTATTTATAGGGACCTAGGGGGACGAAAATATAACCCTAAATAACTAGATAAACATTGAAAAATATTAATCCTAATCAATCTAGGATAAAATCAAAAGATACAAAAAATAAGATAACAAAAATCTATCTAAATCTAACTAGATAAGGATAAATCCTAACTAACTTTGGGCTTGAACAAATCCACGCCATCTTGGACCTCCAATACTTGATCATGGGCTCAAATAATGGTATTAATTTCGTGGCCCATGTGGATGTAATTCTTGCCACCTTTGCATGAAAAACAACAACTCCCGATTTCCCATGCAAACGCGTATAACTTTTCATGCACACGTCCAAATGGCGTCATTCTTCTTCTCACGTCTTCATGCTACCTTCTTCATCATCAATGGATAGCATGGTGATCAATCTCGAGCTGCCCTTGACTTCATCTTCACCAAGTTCGAATTTGCGACGAATAGAAGCTTGTAAATAAGCTTGCAACTTCTTAGCTCGCAAACGCGTCATTGGACCTTTAAACTGCAGCTCCGGATCATTTTCTTCATTGCCTTGCACGACCTCATCATTTATGCAGAAAGCAAAGCTATTAGCGATTACTATGGTTGAGATAATTGCAATGGTTGAGGGCGCACCATAGCAGCTGGCTGGTACTACTCAGTTACAAAAGTTCCTTGATGCAAGTCATCAATTACTAGGACCAGGTAATGTTGGATCTCGTTCAACGGTGGAGGCTCCTGTTCAAATGGAGTTCATTGACACGCAAGCAGATGAGGACTTTTGGGGAAATCCAGATATGATTGCTATGATTGAAGAGATTGAGTCCGCGATGGTGAAAAGAAATGAATTTATTAAGAATTTACCTGATGGTCCAAGTTTCAGCTTGGGTTTAACACAAGAAGAGGATGCTGGATTGGAATATGAAAATGAGTACTTTGATTTTAGTTTGAGAGATGATGATACAGAGGTAGATAAGTATATTATGTGCTATATTTACCTTTTTATGTTTTCTGTTGCATGAATTTTTATTTGTGTTTGGTGTTTATGGATGATAGGAGATCCAATTTGTGAGAAGTGGTATTCAGAGTAGAGGCATAGTTATTAATGACAATGGTAGTGCTGATGGAGCAATTTTTGATAAACAACGACTAGAGAAAGACCGAATGGTATTGTGTAGTGTTACTTTTTCATATTTGCGAAAAATAATGTGCTAGTATATTCATTAATGTTTTTGTTGGTAATGATGAAGGAGGAACATTTGTATGATTCTTCACAAGGAGAAAGTGATCAATTAAAACGCAAAAGAGAAATTGCTCAGGGTAAAAGAAAAGTGCAGGTATTAATACATATGCTTATGTTAAGTTGTGTGGTCATGTGTTAATTATTCTATCATTATGGTTATATAACATGTATGGTGGTTAGGTGATGATACTTATGGTGTCGTCCAGGATGTGGAACCTTTTGAGGACTTGACCAATGTGATGAGTAAAGAGAAAGAGGTATTAGTTTTTGCAAATGATAAATGATTCAAACAAGTTATATTATTTTTTTTATTTTAAGTAGGTTGTTTTATTTGTTTTATTTTATCGTTTTTATTGAGTTGTATTACAGTATGGGGTTGTGCTACTGTTTGTTTGTGGCATTTTTTTTTAAGAAGAAGGACGTTTGTTTTGTGATTTTGGGGTGCTTAATATATTAACAAAAAATGGGTTGTTTGTTTTGTAATTGGAAAAAACGTTTTCATTTTTTTGGTGGTGGAAGTTTGTTGAGCCCCTACCCCATCAAATGGAAAGGAGGAATAGAGCGAACATGAAGAAAACTGAGAAATTTATGTCGCCATACGTCTTAAGGACAGTTGACATATCTGCTAAAGTTTCAAAACTTGAGAAAGAGCTCTGGTATTGGATTTTTTATAGCGAGGAAGCTAATGAGTAAGTCTGGTTGTTGTTATGACAGTTGGAATTTTTCTCACGCCTTAGTAAGTTTTGCTTTGAATTTAATACATGTGTTTTGTCAAGTGAGGAAATAATGTTTGCTAGTGCTGGTGTGGCTGTCAACTGAGGGGATATGTTGACAATGCGTCAAAATGCTGTGATAAGAAGCAACATTCTTGATGCATGGAACTCGGTAATGAACCACAAGGAACTCAGTCATTCACCAGACTCTCGTTATAGATTTTTTGCTTCAACAAAACCTGCCGTAAGTGGCTGCATTGTCTGATAAGATTTACGTTTACACTTTGCAAGTAAGATATGAATGATTCTTGTTAACAGTGCTTCGAGATTGAGAACTTAAATGGGGCTTATGACAAGAAGAAAGTGATGGACAAGTTTATTCGTGCATTAGATGGTGATCTGAAGAAAACGAAGGGAATCAAAGTGGCAAACATAGAATTGGTAATATGTTCGAACTTGCATAAATTATTATGTTTTTCGTAATTCATTATGGAAATATTTTTATCTGATATAATGTTGTAATACGAGTTGATTGTCAATGTTTCAGTTTGTTTTTCCTGTATATGAAATGGAGCATTATCAGATCGTATGCTTCAATGTTAAAAATTTTCGTTTGGATGTTATTGACGACAAAGTTTCATCGACTAATGTGGATAATATTACATCTGGGGGTGTGCCGTTATTGCTGGTGAGACTGCTTTTATAGTTTGGGTTTGACATGTAACCTTAAAATTAATTGGTTTTTTTCTTCCAGTTTTAATACGAGTTATATTAGTGGTGACTTGTGAGTGTGTTGTTGATGTGTATTGAGTTTTTTTTGTCTTTGTTAATAGTTGGCATTTATTTTGTGTGGTCTGTAGCACCGGATGGTCTAATTTCATGTTGTGGATGTTGTATGTAACTCGTTTTGTTTTTTTGTGAGTGTTGGCTGCAAGTTTTTTTTTCTATGAGTGTTGGCTGCAACTGTTTTTGTTTGAGTGTTGTCTGCAACTTTTTGTGTGTTTTTTTTTAATTCGTAACATTATTATTGGGAGAAGACTATTATGGTGTGAGTTTTTTTGTTGTCGTTTAGCAGTGAGTGTGGTGTAGTTGCTCCATATGGTATAATTTCACACAGACATTGTTGTTTTTTTTGCCGATCATTTTTCATTAGTTATTCACTATATTTGTGTTTGAACAAAATATTTGAGTTGAAAGTAGGCGAATTATGTGGATTACGATGTTTTGTTTTAATCACTGACTGTTTGTTGAATGGATGAAGGTTCTTAGTTCTAATAGTATTATGGTTATTTGGGTTTTTTGTTTGATTTAAAATGTTTCATAGTGGTACAGTTATTTACATTGATTTTGCGTTAGCTGCTACAATGATTCCATTAGTATTAGGTGGTTGACATATTTTATATTTATACAATGCAGAGTGAGGTCTTCACTAATTACCTGCGTGTTAAAGGGATGAGAGCAAAAGCTGATGCACTTTCAAAACTAAAAGTGAATACGCTTGACCTTCCATACAGTGGACAACATAAAAATTCTGATTATTGGATATATGCTCTGCGACATATGAAAACGTATATGGGAGAGGGGTTGAAGAACTGGAAGTGTGGTATGAGGAGCAATTGTGAATCATTGCTGAAAAAGATGAGGATAAAATATTGTGCTGAAATCTTATGTGCAGACATAAATGTTCACAAAGACCGAAACCCAATAGAAGCAAACTTTCATTATAGGACATCTTGTGGGGATGGTCCAATCAACATCGACAAGCTCCTACGTAACAATTGATTTGTTGGTGGTGGTTTATTTTATTTTGAACTATGCATATCAGACATATTTGGGATTATGTCGAATAATTAATAATTGGTAGAAACTTGTTTTCTAGGATGAGAATTGTGGTGGTTTTTTTTTTGTTTGGAATTTGACAATTTTCTAGTCAAAATAAAAATAAATTTAGGAGTGAATACTTTTCAGTTTTTTTACTATTATTTATTTGAAATTAATATGTGAGTTGAGTATTATATATATCTATACTGTTGCTGGTGCAAGAGAGAATTTTTTTTAGAAGCGATGCTTAAGTGAGAAGTGACAGCAGTTGATGTTATTAAGACCCGCATTGCTCCAGCTTCCTGCACTTTTCTTGTGCGCCAGGTGTTCGCAAAATGTCCACAATGGGATCGAAATCACGACATGAATCTGGATCGCTTGCGATGGCCTGCTAACAATTGGATATCGAGATAGAAAATGAAGAGGGCGCTCTGGTTTAATATACGGTGATATGCGATTGAAATGGACATTACCGCGAAGCGCAAGGAACAGAGAAGGAATCCCACTACGAATTCTTCTCATATTTCTTGAAAGAGAAACATCAATGACATTGTAGATAGACTGTTTGATAAATTTTCTGTATGAAGAGACGTCATCAACGACGATTCATTCAAGTTGTTTGAGAAAATGTCCGTGTGAAGGACTACAACTACATCTCCCTCTCTCGCATGTTTCATACATGAAAGACACTGCTCTCTTTGACATTTCAGAAAATTGAATCAGTGATGACAAGTGTTTGAAAAAATGACTGAATGAGAAAATTGGTCTGAAATAATAGGCAAGCGTCGTAAAATTAGGAAAAAACAGACCAATAGTATGGAATGTAATAAAATAATAACATAAGTAGATTTGTTCACCTGTAGCTCAATGCATTCGCTGAAGGATAATTATGATGAAATGAAATTTTGACCAAAACATGACATAGGAAATTAGGATTTTCTCTCTCTGTGATCTCTAAGTTGAAGATCTATTATATACATTTTTATGAGATCGGACATTTTTATGACACAATGAAATTTGAACCACGAATTTGATTGAATCCGCGACCCTCGATCAATTGGAAACACGAACTCGGATTGTATGGATGACGCCACAAACGGGGATGTGAATCCGTTTGATAAGTCGTTTGAATCTCACGTTGTGTTGTGAAACTCGGATAATCCTCTCAGAGAGAAAAAAGTGAAAACTCACGTTTAAATTTAATATCAAAGTTGTGTCAAAAGTTGTCTAATGAAATATAATGCAAGCCCTTATATAGGTGGGCAAAAGTTGTCTAATGAAATATAATGCAAGCCCTTATTGTGTTCTACTCCTGATTTATGTTTACCGGATTTTTCTAAAACCTTTGAGATTGAGTGTGATGCCTCCGGGATAAGTATTGGTGCTGTTTTGATGCAGGAAAAATGGCCCGTGGCGTACTTCAGTGAGAAGCTCAATGGCGCCGCCCTACGCTATTCGACGTACGATAAAGAACTATACACTTTGAAGCGTGCATTGGATACATGGCAGCACTATTTGTGGCCCAAGGAGTTCGTCATTCACACGGATCATGAGAGCTTGAAGCACTTGAAAGGTCAAAGCAACTTGAACAAACGTCATGCGAGATGGGTCGAATTCATCGAGTCGTTTCCATACGTCATCAAGTACAAGAAAGGAGAAGATAACGTCGTCGCCGACGCCCTCTCTCGAAGGTACACGTTTGCTTAACCTAATGCATGCTAAGATGCTTGGTTTTGAGTCCATTAAATCCTTGTATGAAATGGACGATTATTTCAGCCCCATTTATGCTAAGTGTTCGAATTCTACTAGGTCTTATGATGGATTTTATGTGCATGATGGGTTTCTGTTTAGAGAATCTAAGTTGTGCATTCCTACTTGTTCTATGCATGAGCTACTTGTTTTAGAATCGCATGCGGGAGGATTAATGGGACATTTTGGTGTGCATAAGACATTATCCTTGTTGCATGAGCATTTCTTTTGGCCACATATGAAACATGATGTTGAACGCATGTGTAGTAGATGTGTTACTTGTCATAAGTCTAAGTCTACTTCACATCCATTTGGTTTGTACACGCCTTTACCTGCTCCATCTAGTCCTTAGATTGATTTATCTATGGATTTTGTTTTGGGATTACCTAGATCTAGATCGGGTAAAGATTCTGTGTTTGTTGTAGTTGATAGGTTTTCCAAAATGGCACATTTCATTGCATGTAGGAAAACTGATGATGCTGTTCAAATAGCCAATTTGTTCTTTGTGCATGTTGTTAGATTGCATGGGATTTCTCGTACTATTGTTAGTGATAGGGATTCTAAATTTTTGGGACATTTTTGGCGCGTTCTTTGGGGAAAGCTAGGTACTAAGTTATTGTTTTCTACTGCATGTCATCCACAAACCGATGGTCAAACTGAGGTTGTGAATCGTACTTTAGGAACATTTCTTAGGTCATTGATTAAGAATAATGTGAAGTCATGGGAAGAATGTTTACCTTATGCTGAGTTTGCTTACAATCGTGTTATTCATTCTTCTACTAACATGTCTTCATTTGAGGTTGTTTATGGTTTTAATCCACTAACGCCTAATGATTTGATTCCTTTACCTGTTGAGCATCTAACAAGTGTTAAAGGATTGAAGATAGCTGATCTTATCAAGGAGATGTATGAGAAAGTAAGAGCCCGGATCGAGCATAAAGGAACTCAAACCGCCGCCGCCCGTAACACACACCGCAAACGTGTTGTATTTCAGCCCGGTGATTGTGTTTGGATTCATTTGAGCCCCGGAAGGTTTCCTAATCTAAGGAAATCGAAGTTGTCACCAAGAGGAGATGGTCCTTTCACCGTCTTAAGCCGTGTCAATGACAATGCATACCGCATTGATCTACCTGGTGAGTATAAATATTCTTCAACATTTAATGTTGCTGATTTATCTCCCTTTGATGCAGATGAATTCGATCAAGATGATGTTCCAAATTCGAGGACGAATTCTTTTTAGCAGGGGGGGAATGATGAAGCCATGGACACCAAAGATGATGAAGAACCGGAGTTGTAATTTAGAGGACCAATCACAAGATCAAGAGCTAAGAAGTTGCAAGTTTACATGCAAGTGTTGATTCGAAGAAAGCTTGAGATTGGAGATGAAGAAGTCAAGAGAAGCAATTCCAAGATAGTTATGGTATTAACTATTGAAGATCAAGAACACACCATGGAGTATTAATCTTGAAGAGATGAAGATGAAGAGTTCAAGACCATGTGTGCATGTGCATGAAATTGTCGTGCATGTGTGTGCGGGTTTTTAGTGAAGAAATTAGTCCTGATACGACCCGGACTATGCTAGGACGAATCACGTAGCGGAAGACTTCTGGATACGAAACACGTCAACTAATTGAAGGGTTCCAATCTGACTCAACTAGACGAACAAAACTAAAAAAAATACCTAGACTATGACACACGAAATTAACATAAAAATCCAAACAAAGAGGGCTGATTTGGAAGGAAGTAGGGACGGTGATGATGATGGTATTTGGGCGTGAGGTTTAGATGAAGAAGGGCTAGAGTAGATAGGATATGATAGAGTTGTAACGAACTTACGGTTTGAATGGAACGAAGATGAACTTGAACTCGATCTTGTGGACTTGTTGGTGATATGGGTGATGGTGAAGATGGATGTCGTCGATGATGGCTGGACATTGGTGTTGAGGTAGATACGAATCACAACCCGAAAGTTGCCTTGAATCTCGAACGTACACAAGGCCAAATTCTTTAAGTTGCACTTCAAGTAGCGAGTCTCCGACGATCCCTCGAACGTGGATGGCGAATTCCCTTTGTAAAACTTAGAGATGCTAATTCTAAGAGTATGAATTTAAAATCTAAACTCACAAAGATTAATCGGGGTTGAGACAATATTGAAAGCAAAGCTTAAATTATCAAATATGGTCTAAAGTATGAATGTCACAATGAGCCTCTATTTATAATAGAGGTGGTCGAATCCAACTAGGATAAGGACCGAAAAACTGACTCCAAAACAAACTAGAATTAGACTAGGAAACTTCCTAAACTAGAATTCTATTTAAGGTAGAATTTGTAGATCTTGCCTTATCTAAAATCCTAGTCAAACTATGACTCAATATGACCAAAAATTACTCAAATAAATAAATAAAAATATGACTTTGACTATAGTCTAAATTAAATAAAAATAATACTATATTTAATTCTCGAACAGGTGCCTCTGGTAAATCAGACATGGTCACGCCTTATTCGCCATAACCTCCTGGAATATCATCAACTTTAAATCTTCCAATTTTCGACCAAGTAAGCTTCAATCCTCCAAGGCTTGGTCTTCATCTTCAATTGAGAGCATCGTAATCACCTTGGGGTTGCTTTGATCATTCATCTCTTCCTCGAGCTTCTTTCGCACATATCCTTGAAAGTAACCTTGAAGTTGAATAGCTCGTAACCTTATAATTGGACCTTGAATTTGCAACTCCGGGTTTGAACCATCAATGCTATGCACGTTCTCATCATTCCCCCCCTGCTGAAAAGAATTCGTCCTCGAATTTGACTCATCATCTTGGTCGAATTCATCTGCATCAAAGGGAGATAAATTAGCAACGTTAAACATGGAAGAACACTTATACTCACATGGAAGATCAATACGATACGCATTGTCATTGACGCGGCTTAGGACGGTGAATGGACCATCTCCTCTAGGTGAAAGTTTCGACTTTCTCAAGTTAGAAAATCGGCCGGGACTCAAGTGAATCCAAACACGATCACCGGGCTGGAAGACAACTCGCTTTCGCCGTGTGTTGCGATTGGCGGCGACTTGTGAACCCTTTTGCTCGATCCGGGCTCGAACTTTCTCATGCATCTCCTTGATAAGATCAGCTCTCTTCAATCCTTTAACACTCATTAGATGCTCAACGGGTAAAGGAATCAAATCACTAGGTATAAGTGGATTAAAACCATATACAACCTCAAATGGAGACATGTTAGTAGAAGAATGAATGACACGATTATAAGCAAATTCAGCATATGGTAAACATTCTTCCCATGACTTCAAATTCTTTTTAATTAGAGACCTAAGTAAAGCTCCTAATGTACGATTCACAACCTCAGTTTGACAATCGGTTTGTGGATGGCATGCAGTAGAAAACAATAACTTAGTTCCTAATTTTCCTCACAAAACACGCCAAAAATGTCCTAAAAACTTAGAATCCCTATCACTAACAATAGTACGAGGAATTCCATGCAATCTAACAACATGAACAAAGAACAAATTGGCAATGTAAACAGCATCATCGGTTTTCCTACATACAATGAAATGAACCATCTTGGAGAACCGATCAACTACGACAAACACCGAATCTTTACCCGACCTAGACCTAGGTAATCCCAATATGAAATCCATGGAAATATCGATCCAAGGGGCTGAAGGGGCGGGTAAGGGCGTGTACAATCTAAACGGGTGTGAAGTGGACTTGGCTTGACGACAAGTAATACAACGACTACACACATTCTCTACATCCCTACGCATATGTGGCCAAAAGAAGTGTTCATGCAGCAAGTTTAATGTCTTATGCACACCAAAGTGACCCATTAAACCTCCCGCATGCGATTCTAACACAAGTAGCTCACGCATAGAACAAGCAGGAATGCATAACTTAGACTCCCTAAACAAGAACCCATCATGCACATAATAACCATTATTAGCACGTGACTTTGACATACATGAAGCATAAATGGGGTTGAAATAGGCGTCCTCTACATACAATGACTTAATGAAGTCAAAACCTAGTATCTTAGCATGCATTAAGTTCAAGAGTGCGTACCTTCTAGACAATGCGTCAGTACAACACTCAACAAAACAATCAACTATCCAACGTGTAATATATAATGGATCTAACATGGTATAATAAACAATTATGCAATTTCCAGCATGTTCAACACTATGAATAGCTTTCGGATGAGCAATGGAAAAACACAAACTAATCGAATTCAAGTACCATGCTCGCATCTTACACTTGGTTGGAACAAACAATGGTTTTCTACTATCCAACCTTTTCATGCAATTCAAGTCAAATCCAAATGTTAAATTAATTCTAAAAAGGAACATGGATTCAACTACACACATCAAGTACCCATCAATGCTAGAATAGGTTAGATGGTACTTACCTCTCTCGATTTCAAGTAACACATCCTTAAGATAAACAATGGGGGTATTGGATGACTTATCTAGAACAAGCTGATCTCTAAGTCGAACATCATCGTGCTCCAACTTCAGCTCTTCGTTGATCTCCTCTTGAGAGTTGGAAACTTCTTCCGAGCTGCTATCAGAGTTGAATGTAGCTATTCCAGGCTGCTCAATCTCGAACTCTCTCTTCTCGATCTGCACATCACTAGAAAACACAAGATCATGAGTAGCACTGTTATGAGAAATTAACAGATTATCTGACTTACCCAAATCAAGTATGGGATCAATGCATGTGGGCTGGGACGGAATTGTAGCTTCACTTATCATATCTGAATTTAACTGGTGATCTGCGTTGGATGAACTAGGCGACATGTCTTGATGTGAACAAGACTCCAACGGTGTCATAGTATGGCTAGGGATGGTGGCGTTTGATTCACACTGGGTAGCTGCGGCCTTCCTTTCCCTTTCGGCTTTAAACTTTTCTTGCATCCGCTTCTGATCCTCAATGACGTCCTCGGGCGCCAAAGGCTTCAGTCTGGTGGTCCATCCATTCCAGGCAAAGGAATAAGTGTTGGCGCGACAATCGTGCACTACTCTTCGATTGAATTGCCACGATCGACCTAGAAGAATGTGTGTTGCCTCCATAGGGACGACATCACATAAAACAGTGTCAGTATATTGACCAATAGTAAATCCGACACTTACCTGACTGGTGACTCTGAATTCGTCACTATCTGTAAGCCACTGCAACTTATAGGGCTTGGGATGCTTCTGTGGTACGAGGCCGAGCTTGTCCACTGCATATTGACTAACAGCGTTTACTACACTTCCACTGTCAATAATCATGGAACAAATTTTGTCTTGGATGGAACAACAGGTGTAGAAAATATTTTCCCATTGATCTAGCTGTGGTGGCTGAGCTATAGCCATTTGTCCTGCAAAACGAACAAACATGACGGAAAACAAGGTAGGACCTCACAATCTCACTTCACTCGTTTGTTTTCTCTCTTGATTTTACCACTCGTGTATCACTCAATATATGGGTGCACAGTGTGTGAAAATCGTGTATATGAAGGTAAGGGAATCGTGTGTCTTGTGCTGAGGAAAGATGGGAATGCTACTCTCGGAACACAGATGAATTTTGGTGTGTATGGATGAGATACGGGCTGAGTGTGTGTATGGAAGGGGGCTGTCGAAATTGGTGTATGGAGTAGGGTGGTGGTCGAGTATGGTAAGGGAAGAAAAAGAAAGAAATAGATCAATTAATGAAGTTCCAATTAGATTAGGAAATCCAAAAATAAATCTAGGTAGAACAAGGAAAGAATTAGAATGGATAAGGAAGGGAGAAGGAGATTAGGTAATTGGGTGATTTGGATATGTATCAATCTATGTGACACAATCTAAATACCTTAATTAGCCTAGACTCTAGAAGGAATGAACCAAAAATAAAACAAACTTAGAAGGAAATTTCCAAAAAGAAAATAGAATCTAAAGGAAATAACCAACTATAGAATTGTACCACAAGGTAGGTACCAAAAATAAAATAATACCAAAAGGAAACAATGGATATACTTTTTTTTTTTGAATTTCGGATCTTTTTTTTTGTCCGAGTTTTTTTTTTATCGTTTCTTTTTTTTTATACGATCTGTTTTTTTTATACTATGAATGGTACGGAAATTAAATTACAACTCGATCAACACGTAAGAAAATAAATAACACGTACGATGACACGTAGGATAAAATTGACACGTCGGATTGAACCACGACCAGCAGAGTTGACGTGGCTCTGATGCCAAATTTATGATACGACCCGGACTATGCTAGGACGAATCTTGAGAACGTAGCGGAAGACTTCTGGATACGAAACACGTCAACTAATTGAAGGGTTCCAATCCGACTAAACTAGACGAACAAAACTAAAAAAAATACCTAGACTATGACACACGAAATTAACACAAAAATCCAAACAAAGAGGGCTGATTTGGAAGAAAGTAGGGACGGTGATGATGATGGTATTTGGGCGTGAGGTTTAGATGAAGAAGGGCTAGAGTAGATAGGATATGATAGAGTTGTAATGAACTTACGGTTTGAATGGAACGAAGATGAACTTGAACTCGATCTTGTGGACTTGTTGGTGAAGATGGATGTCGTCGATGAAGGCTGGACGTTGGTGTTGAGGTAGATACGAATCACAACCCGAAAGTTGCCTTGAATCTCGAATGTACACAAGGCCAAATTCTTTAAGTTGCACTTCAAGTAGCGAGTCTCCGACGATCCCTCGAACATGGACGGCGAATTCCCTTTGTAAAACTTAGAGATGCTAATTCTAAGAGTATGAATTTAAAATCTAAACTCACAAAGATTAATCGGGGTTGAGACAATATTGAAAGCAAAACTTAAATTATCAAATATGGTCTAAAGTATGAATGTCACAATGAGCCTCTATTTATAATAGAGGTGGTCGAATCCAACTAGGATAAGGACCAAAAAACTGACTCCAAAACAAACTAGAATTAGACTAGGAAACTTCCTAAACTAGAATTCTATTTAAGGTAGAATTTGTAGATCTTGCCTTATCTAAAATCCTAGTCAAACTATGACTCAATATGACCGAAAATTACTCAAATAAATAAATAAAAATATGACTTTGACTATAGTCTAAATTAAATAAAAATAATACTATATTTAATTCTCGAACAGGTGCCTCTGGTAAATAAGACATGGTCACGCCTTATTCGCCATAACCTCCTGGAATATCATCAACTTTAAATCTTCCAATTTTCGACCAAGTAAGCTTCAATCCTCCAAGGCTTGGTCTTCATCTTCAATTGAGAGCATCGTAATCACCTTGGGGTTGCTTTGATCATTCATCTCTTCCTCGAGCTTCTTTCGCACATATCCTTGAAAGTAACCTTGAGTTGCCTAGCTCGTAACCTTGTAATTGGACCTCGAATTTGCAACTCCGGGTTTGAACCATCAATGCTATGCACGTTCTCATCAGGTCCTATAGTAATTTAATTATGGGGTTGATTTTATTTAGACTATATTATTTAATTTATTTAATTATAGACTATAGTAGATCAGATTTATTTAATTATTTTGGTAGTAATTTTCAGTTTTAATGTTGAAGAGTCATAGGTTTGACTAGAATTTTAATTAAGGGAAGAAACTACCTTAAATAGAATTCTAGTTTAGGTCCTAGTCCAATTGGAGATCTATTTGGACTCCAAATTTCGGTCCTTATAGCTTTAATTTTCGGTCCCTTAGTGCTTATAAATAGGGGATCATTGTCACATTGATACTTTAGACATTGTTGAATTAAATTGCTTTTGCATTCAATTTGTGATGAGGACATCCATAGCAATGAGGAACTCAATGAAGAGCTTCAATTCAAAGGACCCGTCACAAGACTACGAGCTAAGAAGTTGCAAGATTATTTGCAAGCTACAATTCGCAAGAAGCTCGAAGAAGAAGACAGAGTGCAAGGAAGCTTGAAGATGATGACCTTGTTGACATTGGAAGATGGAGATCAAGATATGGAGAACACAACATGAAGATGTGCACGTGTGCATGTGGATGTGTGCATGAGCTCGAGTTGAAGACAATTCGGCCGAAATTGAAGAAGACCAATTTTCGGTCCTTTTAATTTTATCTAGTAGTTATTTTATTTTAGACTATAGTATTTATTTTATTTAATAAGACTATAGTCTAGATCAGTTTTATTTAATTAATTTGGTTGTAATTTTCGGTTATTTAGAGTCAAAGTTTGACTAGGATTTTTGATAAGGTAAGATCTACAAAGTTCTACCTTAAATAGAATTCTAGTTTAGAAAACTTCCAAGTTCAATTCTAGATCAATTTGGACTCCTAATTTTCATCCATTAGCATAGGATTTTCGGTCACCTATGTCCTATAAATAGGTGATCCATGCTTCATTGTTACTTTAGACTATATTTGATTATTAAGCCTTTGCTTTCAATATCGTCTCTCCCCTTTAAATCTTTTGTGAGTTTAGATAATTAAATTCATACTCTTAGATTTAGCACCTCTAAGTTTTACAAAGGGAATTCGCCGTCCACGTTCGAGGGATCGTCGGAGACTCGCTATCGAAGAACAACTTAAAGAATTTGGCCTTGTATACGTTAGAGATCCAAGGTAACTTTCAGGTTGTAATTCACATCACCTCCACCGCCGCCGTCCATCATCCACGACGCCACCATCACCGCCGTCGTACGCCTCCAAGATCAGCCACCATCGTGCCCAAGCTCATTGTCATCCCGTTCAATCCGTAAGTCCGTCACAACTCTATCATATCCTATCTACCCTAGCCCTTCTAAACCCATACACCATATTCGAAATTCTCTCCTAATACCGTCCATATAACCGTCCCATAACAGCCCTATCTTTGTTGGATTTGTGTTATTTTGTGTGTCATAAGTCTAGATATTTTATTTAGTTTTAGTCGTTTAGTTTCTTCCGCATATTTTTATTTTGATTGTTTGAGTCATCGAAGACACAAAACTTACGTGTGTCGACGTGTGTTCGTTCCTAGAGTCCGGGTCGTATCATAAAAGTGGTATCAAAGCCACGTCGGCTTTGGTTCGTTTTTGTGTCTTTATTTTATTTTACGTTTGATCGAGTTGTAATTTAAATTCCGCATTGTTCATTGTTCAAAAAAAAAAAACAAAAACAAAAAAAAAAGAGGCACGATCCATTGATAAAAAAAAAGAGGAGAAAAAGCCGATCGAAATTCAAAAAAAAAAAGTCGGATAAAAAAATAAATAAAAAAAATCCGAAATTAAAAAAAAAAAAAAGAATATTCATTGTTTCCTTATAGTTCAATTTTTATTTTGGTACTTTCCCTTTTGAATTAGATCATAGTTGGTAATTACCTAGTGAGTCCCATCTTATTTTGGTAGTTTCCTTCTAAGTTTGATTTTATTTTTGGAACTTTCCATACAAGTTCTATTTCTTTTTGGTAACTTCCATAAGAGTCTTATTTTATTTTTGGTTCATTCCTTCTAGAGTCTAGGCTAATTAAGGTATTTAGATTGTGTCACATAGATTGATACATATCCAAATCCCCTACTTACCTTATCTCTTTCTTCTTTCCTTTTCTCTTCTACTTCTTTCCTACCCTACCATACTCGACCACCTCTCCTACACACCTCAACCAATCGGTCACCCCCATCCACACTACTACTACTACATTCGGCCACTCCCATACATACATACTCAACCCGTATCTCATCTATACATACCAAATTCCTCCGTGTTCCAAGCATAGCAATCCCGTCCTTCCTCTGAACAAACCACACGAGTTCCTACTCCCATATACACGATTTCTCACACACTGTGCACCCATATATTGAGTGATACACGAGTGGTAAAATCAAGAGTGAAAAAAAAAGAGTGAACGTGAGATTGTGAGGATCTTCCTTGTTTTCTTTTACGTTTGTTCATTTTGTAGGTACCATGAAGAAAGGAACCCGCACCGAATCAACCTCTACACCACCAGTCGACCCCCAGTCGACCTTGCCGCCTTTGGATCCGTCCAAAGATCCATCCAAAGCACCCATGGAGTCTTCCTCGGATCCACCCGCACCGTGGGATCCTAAGTATCACTTTGAAGCGCTGTCCAAACACATTCAAAGACAACATCAAGCTCTATCCGACAAGATAGACGATTTAGTGCATGCCCTTGAACGCACTAAAATAATGCCCATTTTTTCTCCACCAATTTGAGGAAATCAGCGCCTCGAGCGTCAAAACGAGCCAGAAGAGGAGTACTTTGATGAGAATACTGAAGAATTCGATCGAGGCCGTCGCCCGAGACTTGGGAATAGTCGAGATGACTATGATGAAGATCGAATGCTCAACAACATCAAGACAAGCATTCCAGAGTTTAAAGGCCTTCACGATCCCGATATCTATCTTGATTGGGAACGTAAGGTAGAGAAGATTTTCGCATGCTATGATTTTTCAGAAGCTAAAAAGGTGCAATTAGCATGTTTGGAGTTTAAAGGCTACGCAACCACTTGGTGGGAGATGCAGCAAGAAAGAAGATAAAGGAACAGAAATCCGCCCATCGACAATTGGGAAGAGATGAAAGGTTTCATGCGTGGACGCTTCATTCCAGTCCACTATGAAAGAGAGCTTGAGAAGAAGCTCAACCGGATCAAGCAAGGCACCCGTTCGATTGAAGAGTACCACAAAGAGCTCGAGACTGCCTTGAATCGAGTCGGAAAGGAGGAGACCTTAAATACTACCATCATTCGGTACATTGAAGGTATGAATCCTAACATTGCCTGTGAAGTAGAACTCAAAGAGTTCACCAACATAGAGAGAATGATGCAGTACGCATCGATTGTGGAAAAACAGTTGTGAGAATGCCGCCGTCGATCCAGTCAAACTTCAGCCCCTACTCGACAACCTTGGAGTAAAGGTACACCTTCCATATCACCTTCTACTCCTTTTGTTGATTCCACACGACCCCGAGGTCAATCCGATCCTCCGGAATGCCATTTCGACCGTTCTACACCGCAAACAAGTCGTAGACCCGAGTCTATACCCAGGCCGCCATTCCAACGGCCCAATTAGCCCACTCCAACACCGAATTCAGCCCCTAGTCGAGACCGTGACATCCAGTGTCATAAATGCCAAGGTTGGGGTCATTTTCAGAACCAGTGTCCAGTCATCCCAGTGCCAAAGAAGAACAACGAATGGAGGATGTGCATGGATTGCCGCACCATCAACAAAATAACAGTTAAGTACAGATTTCCTATCCCTAGACTTGATGATATGCTAGATGAATTAAGTGGTTCTAACATGTTTTCTAAGATAGATTTGAGATCTGGTTATTTTCAAGTTAGAATGCATGAAGGGAATGAATGGAAAACTGCGTTTAAAACAAAGCATGGTTTATATGAGTGGTTAGTTATGCCTTTTGGTCTCACTAATGCACCGAGCACGTTTATGAGGTTAATGAATCATGTTTTGCGTGATGTGATTGGTAAATTCGTGGTTGTATACTTTGATGATATTTTGATTTACAGTCACAGTGCACAGGCGCACCTAGAACACCTTAGGCGTGTATTTTGCTTATTGCGTGATGCTAAGTTGTATGGAAACTTGTCTAAGTGTTCATTTTGCATGGATGAAGTCATGTTTTTAGGCTTTGTCGTCAGTTCACGAGGTATTGAGGTAGACCGTTCCAAAATCAAAGCGATTGAGGAATGGCCAACCCCGAAAAATGCCTCTGAGGTTCGATCCTTTCATGGATTGGCTGGGTTTTACCGTCATTTTGTACAGGATTTCTCTAGTATAGCCGCCCCTCTTACTAAGCTAAGTAAGAAGGACCGAAAATTTGAGTGGGGTAAACAACAAGAGCATGCTTTTAATACTTTGAAATCATTGTTATGTTCAGCTCCTGTTCTTTGTTTACCTGATTTTTCTAAGACTTTTGAGATCGAGTGTGATGCCTCCGGGATAGGTATTGGTGCTGTTTTGATGCAGGAAAAATGTCCCGTAGCTTACTTCAGTGAGAAACTCAATGGCGCCAGTTTGCGTTATTCGACGTACGATAAAGAGCTATACGCTTTGAAGCGTACATTGGATACATGGCAGCACTACTTGTGGCCCAAAGAGTTCGTCATCCACACGGATCATGAAAGCTTGAAGCACTTGAAAGGGCAAAACAATCTGAACAAGAGACATGCGAGATGGGTCGAGTTCATCGAGTCTTTCCCGTATGTTATCAAGTACAAGAAAGGTGAGGATAATGTCATCGCCGATGCTCTATCAAGAAGGTACGCTCTTTTGACCTTAATGCATGCTAAGATGCTTGGTTTCGAGTCCATTAAAGCATTGTATGTTGAGGACGCCTACTTCAGCCCCATATATGCTTCATGTAGTTCGAAATCTAGGTCTTATGATGGTTATTATGTGCATGATGGTTTCCTGTTCAAAGAGTCGAAGTTATGCATCCCTACTTGTTCTATGCATGAGCTATTAGCGTTAGAATCACACGCGGGGGGTTTAATGGGTCACTTTGGTATGCATAAGACATTGAACTTGCTGCATGAACACTTCCTTTGGCCGCATATGCGTAAGGATGTAGAGAATGTGTGTAGTCGTTGCATTACTTGTCGTCAAGCCAAATCCACTTCACACCCATTCGGATTGTACACGCCCCTACCCGTCCTTTCAGCTCCTTGGATCGATATTTCTATGGATTTCATCTTTGGATTGCCTAGATCTAGGTCGGGTAAGGATTCTGTGTTTGTTGTAGTTGATAGGTTTTCCAAAATGGCTCATTTCATTGCATGTAGGAAAACTGATGATGCTATACATGTTGCCAACTTGTTCTTTGTGCATGTTGTTAGATTGCATGGAATTCCTCGTACTATTGTTAGTGATAGGGATTCTAAGTTTTTAGGACATTTTTGGCGTGTTTTGTGGGGAAAATTAGGTACTAAGTTATTATTTTCTACTGCATGTCATCCACAAACCGATGGTCAAACTGAGGTTGTGAATCGTACTTTAGGAGCTTTACTTAGGTCTCTAATTAAGAATAATTTGAAGTCATGGGAAGAATGTCTACCATATGCTGAATTTGCTTATAATCGTGTTGTGTATTCTTCTACTAACATGTCTCCTTTTGAGGTAGTTTATGGATTTAATCCATTAACTCCTACTGATTTGTTACCTTTACTCGTTGAGCATCTAACGAGTGTTAAAGGTATGAAGAGAGCTGATTTCATTCAAGAGATGCATGAGAAGGTACGTGCCCGGATTGAGCACCAAGGCTCACGAATCGCCGCCGCACGCAACACGAGGCGCAAACGTGTGATCTTCCAGCCCGGAGATCGTGTTTGGGTTCGCTTGAGTCCTGGCCGATTTCCCAACTTAAGGAAGTCGAAGTTGTCGCCCCGTGGAGATGGTCCCTTCACCGTTCTAAGCCGTGTTAATGACAATGCATACCGCATTGATCTACCTGGTGAGTATAAGTGTTCTTCTACGTTTAATGTAGCTGATTTATCTCCTTTTCTTGCAGATGATTTCGACCATGATGAGGATCCAAATTCGAGGACAAATTCTTTTCAACAGGGGGGGAATGATGAGGACATCCATAGCAATGAGGAACTCAATGAAGAGCTTCAATTCAAAGGACCCGTCACAAGACTACGAGCTAAGAAGTTGCAAGATTATTTGCAAGCTACAATTCGCAAGAAGCTCGAAGAAGAAGACGGAGTGCAAGGAAGCTTGAAGATGATGACCTTGTTGATATTGGAAGATGGAGATCAAGATATGGAGAACACAACATGAAGATGTGCACGTGTGCATGTGGACATGTGCATGAGCTCGAGTTGAAGACAATTCGGCCGAAATTGAAAAAGACCAATTTTCGGTCCTTTTAATTTTATCTAGTAGTTATTTTATTTTAGACTATAGTATTTATTTTATTTAATAAGACTATAGTCTAGATCAGTTTTATTTAATTAATTTGGTTGTAATTTTCGGTTATTTAGAGTCAAAGTTTGACTAGGATTTTAGATAAGGTAAGATCTACAAAGTTCTACCTTAAATAGAATTCTAGTTTAGGAAACTTCCAAGTCCAATTCTAGATCAATTTGGACTCCTAATTTTCGTCCATTAGCATAGGATTTTCGGTCACCTATGTCCTATAAATAGGTGATCCATGCTTCATTGTTACTTTAGACTATATTTGATTATTAAGCCTTTGCTTTCAATATCGTCTCTCCCCTTTAAATCTTTTGTGAGTTTAGATAATTAAATTCATACTCTTAGATTTAGCACCTCTAAGTTTTACAAAGGGAATTCACCGTCGACGTTCGAGGGATCGTCAGAGACTCGCTATCGAAGAACAACTTAAAGAATTTGGCCTTGTATACGTTCGAGATCCAAGGCAACTTTCGGGTTGTAATTCACATCACCTCCACCGCCGCCGTCCATCATCCACAACGCCACCATCACCACCGTCGTACGCCTCCAAGATCAGCCACGATCGTGCCCAAGCTCATTGTCATCCCGTTCAATCCGTAAGTCCGTCACAACTCTATCATATCCTATCTACCCTAGCCTTTCTAAATCCATACACCATATTCGAAATTCTCTCCTAATACCGTCCATATAACCGTCCCATAACAGCCCTATCTTTGTTGGATTTGTGTTATTTTGTGTGTCATAAGTCTAGATATTTTATTTAGTTTTAGTCGTCTAGTTTCTTCCGCATATTTTTATTTTGATTGTTTGAGTCATCGAAGACACAAAACTTACGTGTGTCGACGTATGTTCGTTCCTAGAGTCCGGGTCGTATCAATTTGTGTCTCAAATCTATTTGTCTTTTGAATACTTTTCACATGAAAATATTCATTCTTGGAGCTAGCAACTACAAGTCTTATTCAAGGGTATTGCTCAATTCACTTGAGGGATTGACCGGTATTCGCTATCGAGGAGAAACTTGGAGATTTCAACCTTGAAGACGTTCGAGATTCAAGGAGGCTATCGGGTTATGAATCACCACACCAACACCACTCATCCAATACCATCCACGACGTCAAAACCACCCTCTATCGTCGCCCATCATCCACGGCAGCCACTAAGATCAAATTCTACACCCGTTCATTATATCCGTAAGTTCGTTTAAACGCTAACATATCCTACCTTCTCCAAGCCCTTCTTCACTAACCTTTACACACGAAATTCAACCAATTTCTAGCCCTATAAAACCGTTCCATTCAGCCCACAATTCCTTTGGTTTGTGTTATTTAGTTGTGTCATAATTCTAGGTATTTTAGTTGTCTAGATTAGTCGTATTTGTGTCAGATTGAATCCTTCTTAATTCTGACGTGTTTCGATTCTTAAGTCTTCCGCTACGTTGTTATTATCGTCCTAGTTCGTTTGTCTGGGTCGTATCAATGTTGGACGAATTTCCAGCTGCATTGGGACCTTTAGGGGGCTGCCTTGAAGTGTTGTTAGAAGGAGATGGAAGAACGGCGGCCGTTGAGGTGGTGATACGACCCGGACTGTGCTAGGACGAATCTTGAGAACGTAGCGGAAGACTTCTGGATACGAAACACATCAGCGAATGAAGGGCTTCAATCCGACTCGATAAACAACGGAAAATAGACAATCTAGACAACTAAACTACCTAGAAAAATTACACAAATTATGTAACACAATACCAAAGGTTAAAGGGCTGAATAAGGACGGTTTTGAGGGCTGAATTTGTAGGGAAAATCGTGTGATTATGATGGTGAAGAAAGGCTTGTAGTAGATAGGATATGTTAGGGATGAAACGAACTTACGGATAAAATGGAACGGTGTAGGACTTCGAACACGAACTTGTGGGCTGAATTGAAGCGTGCGTTGATGGAGTATGGATGACGTCACTTATGGTTGATGGATGATGATTCGTTGATGTGAATCACAACCCGATAGCCTCCTTCAATCTTGAACGTTTCCAAGGATGAAATCTCTATGTTGATCTTCAGATAGCGAATACCGGTTAATCCCTCAAGTGGATTAAGCAATACCCTTGAATAAGACTTAAAGTTGCTAGCTCCAAGAATATGAATTTTCAATCAAAACTCACAAAGATTTAAACGGGGTTGAGACAATATTGAAAGCAAAGCTTAATAATTCAAATAAAGTCTAAAGTATCAATGTAACAATGATCCCCTATTTATAATACTATGGGGGACGAAATTTAGCATAAAAAAGGCTTAAAAATTGATCCAAAAGGGATCTCTAACTATACTAGGAAGTTCCCTAAGCTAGAATTCTATTCAAGGTAGGAAATTGCCTTAAATACAATTCTAGTCAAACCTATGCTTATTATGGACGAAAATTACTCCCAAATAATTAAATAAATCTGATTTGACTATAGTCTTAATTAAATAAAATAAATACTATAGTCTAAATAAAATCAACCCCATAATTAAATTAATTAAAGGGCCAAAAATCTGATCTCGTGCACGCATGCACAACTCGACGAGTTTTTCATGTTCTCTTCTTCAAACTTTGATCTCCAATCTTTAATTACTAGCAAAGTAACAATTTTGGAGTTGCTCTCAACAGCTTTGTCATCTTCGAATTTCTTACACACAAATGCTTGGAAAAATCCTTGCAATTGTATTGCTCGAAATCGTGTAATTGGACCACGTATTTGCAGCTCCGGATTAAGTTCTTCAAGGCTTTTCGTGGCTTCATCGGGTGGAATCGGCCGAAACTTCGCCGGTGGTGGTGGCGGATCTACGGGCTGCTGCGGCTGCCCTTTCACGTTCTTCTTTGAGCTTCTCTTACATACTTTGTTGATCTTCGGCTACAGCTTTAGGGGACAGAGGCTTTAAAATGGTGGCTCGACCGTTTCGCGTAACAGTGTAAGTGTTCGCGACGCTGTTGTGAACTGCTTGGCGGTCGAATTGCCAAGGTCTCCCTAAGAGTATATGGGCTGCATCCTGATGAGGACATCCATAGCAATGAGGAAGTCAATGAAGAGCTGCAATTCAAAGGACCCATCACAAGACTACGAGCTAAGAAGTTGCAAGATTATTTGCAAGCTACAATTCGCATGAAGCTCGAAGAAGAAGACGGCGTGCAAGGGAGCTTGAAGATGATGACCTTGTTGACATTGGAAGATGGAGACCAAGACTTGGAGAACACTACATGAAGTTGTGCATGTGTGCATATGGACGTGTGCATGTGCATGAGATGAAGAGAAGTTTCGGCCAAGTGAAGGAGAGACCAATTTTCGGTCTTGTTGATTTTATCTAGTAGTTATTTTATTTTAGACTATAGTATTTATTTTATTTAATTGGACTATAGTATGGATCAGATTTATTTTATTATTTTGGATGTAATTTTCAGCCCCTTTAAGTCATAGTTTGACTAGGATTTTAGATATGGCAAGATCTACAAGTTCTACCTTAAATAGAATTCTAGTTTAGGAAATTTCCAAGTCCAATCCTAGTTTGATTTGGACTCTATATTTTCGGCCATAGCATAGGATTTTCGGTCCACCTATTATTATAAATAGGGGATCCATGTGACATTCATACTTTAGACTTTATTTGATTAATTAAGCTTTGCTTCAATATTGTCTCATCCCCATTAAATCTTTGTGAGTTTAGATATTAAATTCATACTCTTAGAACTAGCAATTCTAGGTTTTACAAAGGGAATTCGTCGTCCACGTTTGAGGGATCGCCGGAGACTCGCTAATTGAAGCACAACTTAAAGAATTTGGCCTTGTGTACGTCGAGATTCAAGGCAACTTTCGGGTTGTGATTCACTTCTACCCAACATCACCACCGACCATCATCACGACGCCACCATCAACCACCGTCGTCCATTCCAAGTCAGCCCCTCCGTGTTCAAGATCGTGATCCGTCCGTTCAAACCGTAAGTCCGTTACAACTCTATCATAACCTATCTACTCAAGCCCTTCTTCACCTAAACCTCACGTCCAAAATACCTCCCTCATTCTCGTCCATCTTGCCGTCCAAAACAGCCCCATAATTCATTGGATTTGTGCTATTTTGTGTGTCATAGTTTAGGTATTTTTAGTTAGTTCTAGTCGTCTAGTTTGTCCTGTTAATTTCCGCATATTTTCCATTATTTGTTTGAGTCGTAGAAAGGCACAAAACCTTACGTGTGTCGATGTGTGTTCGTTCCTTCATCCTGGGTCGTATCATAAAAGTGGTATCAAAGCCACGTCGGCTTTGGTTCGTTTTTGTGTCTTTATTTTATTTTACATTTGATCGAGTTGTAATTTAATTCCGTATTGTTCATTGTTAAAAAAAAAGGCACGATCATATATAAAAAAAAACAAAGAGCCGATCGTACAAAAAAAAAAAATCGGATAAAAAAAAAGAGAAATCCGAAAATCAAAAAAAAAAGAGAGAGAATATTCATTGTTTCCTTTTAGTTCAATTTTTATTTTGATACTTTCCTTTTGGAATTGGATCATAGTTGGTAATTACCTAGTGAGTCTTTCTTATTTTTGGTAGTTTCCTTCTAGATTAATTTTATTTTTGGAACTTTTCATACAAGTTCTATTTTCTTTTTGGTAACTTCCATAAGAGTCTTATTTTATTTTTGGTTCATTCCTTATAGAGTCTAGGCTAATTAAGGTATTTAGATTGTGTCACATAGATTGATACATATCCAAATCACCCAATTACCTTATCTCTTTCTTCTTTCCTTATCCCTTCTATTTCTTTCCTTTCCTACCCTACCCATTCGACCATCACCATTCCTAAACACTACAACATTCGGCCACTACCACACACACATACCCAACCCGTATCTCATCTATACACTCCAAATTCATCCTTGTTCCTAGAGTAGTGAATCCGTTCCATTCCCAATACCGTGACACCTATTCCCCGAGTTCAAGAGCCGCATTCTTTAGCTAGTTCCTCCACTTCAAATACACAATACACACACATCACCATACACTTTGAGTGCAAAACACGAGTGGTAAAATCAAGAGTGAAAACAAAAAGAGTGAACGTAAGATTGTGAGGTCCTACCTTGTTTTCTTTTACGTTTGTTCATTTTGCAGGTATCATGAAGAAAGGAACCGGCTCCGAATCATCCTCTACACCTCCAGTCGACCCCCAGTCGACTTACCCACCTTTGGACCCGTCCAAAGACCCATCCAAAGCACACATGGAGTCTTCCTCGGATCCACCCGCACCATGGGATCCTAATTATCACTTTGAAGCGCTGTCCAAACATGTTCAAAGACAACACCAGGCTCTATCCGACAAGATTGATGATTTAGTGCATGCCCTTGAACGCACTAAAACAACGCCCATCTTTCCTCAAGCCATTCGAGGAAATAGGCGCCTAGAACGTCAAAACGAGCCAGAAGAGGAGTACTTTGATGAGAATACAGATGCCGGAGATGACACTCTAGATCGTGGGCGCCGCTGATACGACCCAGACATGAACTAGGACGATAATAACGACGTAGCGGAAGACTTTAGGATACGAAACACGTCAACTAAAAGAAGGGAACAATCTGACATAAAATTATGGCTAATCTAGACAACTAAAATACCTAGAACTTTGACACAACTAAATAACACAAACCAAGGGTTCAAGGGGCTGTATGGGACGATTATGAGGGCAGGAATAAGGTAGGAATTTGTGTGTGAAGGTTGGTGAAGAAGGGCTTGGAGAAGATAGGATATGTTAGTGTTTGAACGGACTTACGGATAAAACGAACGGTGTAGGACTTCGAACTTGATGGTGGCAGCCGTGAGATGGACGTGGGTGGCTGATTTGGAGGTCGTCGATTGATGAATATGGGCGTGTGATATTGTGGTGATTCACAACCCGATAACCTCCTTGAATCTCGAACGTCTTCAAGGTTGAAATCTCCAAGTTGTTCCTCGATAGCGAATACCGGTCAATCCCTCTAGTGAATTGAGCAATACCCTTGAATAAGACTTGTAGTTGCTAGCTCGAAGAATGAATATTTTCATGTGAAAAGTATTCAAAAGACAAATAGATTTGAGACACAAATTGAATGCAAAAGCAATTTAATTCAACAATGTCTAAAGTAACAACATAACACATGACCCCTATTTATACTACTTAATGGCCGAAAATTAGAGTCTAAAGGGGGCCGAAAATCTGATCCAAAAGCAAGTCCAATTGGACTAGGAAATTTCCTAAACTAGAATTCTATTTAAGGTAGTTTCTTCCCTTAATTAAAATTCTAGTCAAACCTATGACCATGTGACATTATGACCGAAAATTGTACCTAATTAAATAAATAAAATCTGATCTACTATAGTCTATAATTAAATAAATTAAATACTATAGTCTAGATAAAATCAACCCCATAATTAAATAACTATAGGACCGATTTTCTTCACTAAATCGCACACACATGCACACGGCAATTACATGCACATGCACACATGCACTTGAACTCTTCATCTTCATCTCTTCAAGATTAATACTCCATGGTGTGTTCTTGATCTTCAATAGTTAATAAATTAACTATCCTGGAATTGCTTCTCTTGACTTCTTGATCTCCAATCTCAAGTTTTCTTCTAATCAACACTTGCATGTAAACTTGCAACTTCTTAGCTCTTGATCTTGTGATTGGTCCTCTAAATTGCAACTCCGGTTCTTCATCATCTTTGCTATCCATGGCTTCATCATTCCCCCCCCTGCTGAAAAGAATTCGTCCTCGAATTTGGATCATCATCTTGATCGAATTCATCTGCATCAAAGGGAGATAAATCAGCAACATTAAACGTTGAAGAACATTTATACTCACCAGGTAGATCAATGCGATAT
Organism: Perilla frutescens; assembly: GCA_026008535.1. Classification (NCBI taxonomy): domain Eukaryota; kingdom Viridiplantae; phylum Streptophyta; class Magnoliopsida; order Lamiales; family Lamiaceae; genus Perilla; species Perilla frutescens. The sequence goes on from BRKX01000005.1 coordinate 19,662,252, forward strand.
GCATTGTCATTAACACGGCTTAAGACGGTGAAAGGACCATCTCCTCTTGGTGACAACTTTGATTTCCTTAGATTAGGAAACCGTCCGGGGCTCAAATGAATCCAAACACGATCACCGGGCTGAAATACAACACGTTTGCGATGTGTGTTTCGGGCGGCGGCGGTTTGAGTCCCTTTATGCTTGATCCGGGCTCTAACTTTCTCATGCATCTCCTTAATAAGATCAGCTCTCTTCAATCCTTTAACACTTGTTAGATGCTCAACAGGTAAAGGAATCAAATCACTAGGCGTTAGTGGATTAAAACCATAAACAACCCCAAATGGAGACATGTTAGTAGAAGAATGAATAACACGATTGTAAGCAAACTCAGCATAAGGTAAACATTCTTCCCATGACTTCACATTATTCTTAATCAATCATCTAAGCAATGTTCCTAAAGTACGATTCACAACCTCAGTTTGACCATCGGTTTGTGGATGACATGCAGTAGAAAACAATAACTTAGTACCTAGGTTTCCCCAAAGAACGCTCCAAAAATGTCCTAAAAATTTAGAATCCCTATCACTAACAATAGTATGAGGAATTCCATGCAATCTAACAACATGCACAAAGAACAAATTGGCTATTTGAACAGCATCATCAGTTTTCCTACATGCAATGAAATGCGCCATTTTGGAAAACCTATCAACTACAAAAAATACGGAATCTTTACCCATCTAGACCTAGGCAATCCCAAAATAAAATCCATAGATAAATCAATCCAAGGACTAGATGGAGCAGGTAAAGGCATGTACAAACCAAAAGGATGCGAAGTAGATTTAGACTTATGACAAGTAATACATCTACTACACATGCGTTCAACATCACGTTTCATATGCGGCCAAAAGAAATGTTCATGCAACAAGGATAATGTCTTATGCACACCAAAATGTCCCATTAATCCACTTAATTCATCTAGCATATCATCAAGTCTAGGAATAGGAAAACGATACTTAACTATTATCTTGTTGATGGCTCTGCAATCCATGCACATTCTCCATTCATTGTTCTTCTTTGGCACTAGAATCACTGGAACTGCACATGGGCTCATCGACTCTCTGATTTGCTTCTTCTCCAACAGCTCTTTAACTTGACGGTCTATCTCCTTTGTTTCTTCAGGGGACGTGCGATATGCAGGCTGGTTCGGTAAGACGGCGCCGGGCACGAAGTTAATCTGGTGCTCGATCCCACGAACCGGAGGTAATCCACTTGGAATCTTGTCCGGAAATACGTCCTCGAACTCCTTCATGAGTAGCTACACATCACTAGGCAAAGAAACATCGTTAGTAGCACTGTTCTTACAAGTTAAAAGAACTAAAGGCAAACCTGCTTTAATAGCTTTCTCAACGCCTTTAATTGTGCAAAACAGGGCTCGATTCTTCTCTTGTAACTTAGGGCCTGAACTCACGCCTTTTCCATGTATAATGGAGCTGGTATGAGGTGTGGAAGGGGCTGCAATGGTTGTGGAAGAAGTAGGGGGCGGCGGTGAAGAGGATTCGGCCGTGAGGGGGCTGTCCGCGGCGGTGGCTCGGACAGCGGCTGCGTCAGTCTTCTCACGCTCCTCTTTGAACCTTGCTCGCATTATTTCTTGCTCCTCTTGAACGGCTTTGGGTGTTAACAGCTTTGGGTGTTAACGGCTTTAGGATGGTGGTTCGACCATCTTTCTTCACTGTATAGGTGTTCGTGAGTCCGTCGTGTACAGCTTGTCTATCGAATTGCCATGGTCTCCCTAAAAGTATATGTGCTGCATCCATAGGAATAACATCACATAATACAGTGTCAGAATAACGACCAATGGAAAAGGATACATGTATCTGACCGGTTACACGAACTGTACCTCTTTCGGTAAGCCATTGCAAATGGTATGGATTTGGATGCTTCACAGTGGAAAGTCCAAGTTTGTCGACTGCGTACAGGCTCACTGCATTGATAACACTCCCACTATCAACTATCATCGCACAAGTCTTGCCTTGCACAGCAACTTTCGTGTAAAAGATATTCTCTCGCTGTGATTGTTGCTCTTCTTCTCGGTTTATGTTCAGACTGCGGATAGAAACCAAACTGACATGAAGATTCTCGGGTTCTTCTTCAAGCTCATCTTCGGCGTCTTCTTCAGGTGAAGGATCGGGCTTGGCTAGTTCATCATCTTCACTGGCTGATTCGAGCTCATTCTGGTCCGTGATGAATAGAACGCGTCGGTTTGGGCACTGATTCTGAAAATGGCCCCAACCTTGGCATTTATGACATTGAACATCTTGGGCTCGACTAGGGGCTGAAGTTGGCGCCGGACTGGGCTGATTGGGCTGTTGGAATGGTGGCCTTGGTGTAGACTCGGGTCTACGGCTTGATTGCGGGGTAGAACGGTCGAAACGGCGTTCCGGAGGTCCGGATTGACCACGGGGTCGAGTAGAATCAACATAAGGAGTAGAAGGTGATGTGGAAGGTGTACCTTTACTCCAAGATTGGCGAGTAGGGGCTGAACCTTGACTGGATCGACGGCGGCCTTCTCGCAACTGCTTTTCCACAATTGATGCGTACTGCACCATTCTCTCTATGCTTGTGAATTCTTTGAGCTCCACTTCACATGCAATATCGGGATTCATACCTTCAATGTACCAAATGATGGTAGCATTTAAGGTCTCTTCTTTCCCAACTCGATTCAAGGCAGTCTCGAGCTCTTTATGGTACTCTTCAATCGAATGGGTTCCTTGCTTGATCCGGTTGAGCTTCTTCTCAAGGTCTCTTTCATAGTGGATTGGAATGAAGCGTCCACGCATGAATCCTTTCATTTCTTCCCAATTGTCGATGGGTGGATTGCGATTTCTACACCTTCTTTCTTGCTGCATCTCCCACCAAGTGGCTGCGTAGCCTCTGAACTCCAAACATGCTAATTGCACCTTTTTGGCTTCTGAGAAGTCATAGCATGCGAAAATCTTCTCTACCTTACGTTCCCAATCTAGGTAGACATCGAGATCGTGAAGGCCTTCAAACTCTGGGATGCTCGTCTTGATGTTGTTGAGCATTCGGTCTTCTCCATAGTCATCATTGTAGTTCCCACGCCGTTGGCGGCGTCCACTATTTGGAGTGTCATCTCCGGCATCTGTATTCTCATCAAAGTACTCCTCTTCAGGCTCGTTTTGACGCTCTAGATGCTGATTTCCTCGAATGGCTTGAGGGAAAACGGGTGTTGTTTTAGTGCGTTCAAGAGCATGCACTAAATCATCTATCTTGTCGGAAAGAGCCTGGTGTTGTCTTTGAACATGTTTGGACAGCGCTTCAAAGTGATACTTAGGATCCCACGGTGCAGGTGGATCCGAGGAAGACTCCATGGGTGCTTTGGATGGATTCCGAGGTGGGTCTACAGGTGGGGTGTCGGCTGGGAGAGTCTGGGATGACTCGGAACGTGTACCTTTCTTCATGATACCTACAAGATGAACAAACGTAAAGGAAAACTAGGTAGAACCTCACAACCTCACGTTCACTCGTTTGTTTTCACTCTTGATTTTACCACTCGTGTTTACACTCAAGGTGTATGGTGAAGTGTGTGTGTCGTGTATAATGAATGATGAGGAGTAGAACTCTTGTCGAATGTCGAGGGTACAGATGAATTGCACGAAGGTGTAGACGAGTATCACTAACTAGGATCAATGTATGAGATGGTATGATGATGTGTAGGAGGCATGTAGCTTATGTGGCAAAGAGGGTGGGGACGTGTGGGGTAGGTGACGTGTGGGGTAGGTGGGGTCGAGTAGGGTAGGGTAGCTTAGGGTTAGATGGATCCCCAAGTGTAGAAGGAAAGATGTAGGAAGGAAAATGAAAGAAAGAATAAGTTATTTGGAAAGTGTTACACAATTGTGACACAATTCTAAATATCCTAATTGGACTAGACTTTAAAAGGAATGAACCAAAATTAAATTACAACTCAAAAGGGAACTACCAAAAAGAAATAAAACTTGGAAGGAAGGTTGCAAAAATAAAAGAAGACTCTAAAGGAAGTTACCAACTAAGGAATTATCCTAGAAGGAAACTACCAAAAAGAAAATAGAACTTAGAAGGAAAGTTCCAAAAATAAAATAGACTCACAAGGTAACTACCAAATAAGATGAAATACCAAAAGGAAATTACCAAAATAAATCAAGACTCAATTGGTAACACAATGAATATACCTCTTTTATTTGTTTTTTTTTTTTGAATTTTCGGATTTCTTCTCTTTTTTATCCGATTTTTTTTTTATTTTCGGTCTTTTTTTTTAGACCATTTGTTTTTTTTTTAAATGATAGCTATGCTATTACAACTCGATAAAATAAAATTAAAATAACGAGACACGTAAGACGACACGTAGGATAAAATTGACACGTCGGATTGAACCACGACCAGCAGAGCTGACGTGGCTCTGATGCCAAATTTATGATACGACCCAGACACGAACTAGGACGATAATAACGACGTAGTGGAAGACTTTAGGATACGAAACACGTCAACTAAAAGAAGGGAACAATCCGACACAAAATTAGGACTAATCTAGACAACTAAAATACCTAGAACTTTGACACAACTAAATAACACAAACCAAGGGTTCAAGGGGCTGTATGGGACGATTATGAGGGCAGGAATAAGGTAGGAATTTGTGTGTGAAGGTTGGTGAAGAAGGGCTTGGAGAAGATAGGATATGTTAGTGTTTGAACGGACTTACGGATAAAACGAACGGTGTAGGACTTCGAACTTGATGGTGGCAGCCGTGAGATGGACGTGGGTGGCTGATATGGAGGTCGTCGATTGATGAATATGGGCGTGTGATATTGTGGTGATTCACAACCCGATAACCTCCTTGAATCTCGAACGTCTTCAAGGTTGAAATCTCCAAGTTGTTCCTCGATAGCGAATACCGGTCAATCCCTCTAGTGAATTGAGCAATACCCTTGAATAAGACTTGTAGTTGCTAGCTCCAAGAATGAATATTTTCGTGTGAAAAGTATTCAAAAGACAAATAGATTTGAGACACAAATTGAATGCAAAAGCAATTTAATTCAACAATGTCCAAAGTAACAACATAACACATTACCCCTATTTATACTACTTAATGGCCGAAAATTAGAGTCTAAAGGGGGCCGAAAATCTGATCCAAAAGCAAGTCCAATTGGACTAGGAAATTTCCTAAACTAGAATTCTATTTAAGGTAGTTTCTTCTCTTAATTAAAATTCTAGTCAAACCTATGACCATGTGACATTATGACCGAAAATTATACCTAATTAAATAAATAAAATCTGATCTACTATAGTCTATAATTAAATAAATTAAATACTATAGTCTAGATAAAATCAACCCCATAATTAAATAACTATAGGACCGATTTTCTTCACTAAATCGCACACACATGCACACGGCAATTACATGCACATGCACACATGCACTTGAACTCTTCATCTTCATCTCTTCAAGATTAATACTCCATGGTCTGTTCTTGATCTTCAATAGTTAATAAATTAACTATCTTGGAATTGCTTCTCTTGACTTCTTGATGAGGACATCCATAGCAATGAGGAACTCAATGAAGAGCTTCAATTCAAAGGACCCGTCACAAGACTACGAGCTAAGAAGTTGCAAGAATATTTGCAAGCTACAATTCGCAAGAAGCTCGAAGAAGAAGACGGCGTGCAAGGAAGCTTGAAGATGATGACCTTGTTGACATTAGAAGATGAAGATCAAGACATGGAGAACACAACATGAAGAAGTGCACGTGTGCATGTGTGCGTGTGCATGCAAGTTTCGGCCAAGATAGTGAAGCCCAAAATAATCAGCCCTTAATGATCCAATTAAGGGGATTGATTTATTAGACTATAGTATTTTATTTATTTAAATTAAGACTATAGTTTAATTCAGTTTATTTAATTTATTTGGATGTAATTTTCGGTTATTATAAGTCATAGGTTGACTAGGATTTTAGATAAGGTAAGATCTACAAGTTCTACCTTAAATAGAATTCTAGTTTAGGAAACTTCCAAGTCCAATCCTAGTTTGATTTGGACTCATTATTTTCGTCCCTTATAGCTTGTATTTTCGGTCCTCCTATACTTATAAATAGGGGATCCATGATACATTGATACTTTAGACTATATTTGATTATTAAGCCTTTGCTTTCAATATCGTCTCTCCCCTTTTAATCTTTTGTGAGTTTAGATAATTAAATTCATACTCTTAGATTTAGCACCTCTAAGTTTTACAAAGGGAATTCGTCGTCCACGTTCGAGGGATCGCCGGAGACTCGCTATCGAAGATCAACTTAAAGAATTTGGCCTTGTGTACGTTTGAGATTCAAGGTAACTTTCGGGTTGTGATTCACATCGACAATGCACCATCCACCGCCGCCGATCGATGTCAACCATAAGCCATCCACGTCCGTCCCAAGCTCAGCCACCGTTCGTGTCCAATTCATCATCATCCCGCTCAATCCGTAAGTCCGTTATAACTCTATCATACCCTATCTACTCAAGCCCTTCTTCAACCATTCCACACGCCCAAAATACCTCCCTCATACTCGTCTATAAAGCCATCCAAAACAGCCCCTATCTTTGTTGGATTTGTGTTATTTGGTGTGTCGTAGTCTAGGTATTTTTATTAGTTTAGTCGTCTAGTTATTCCATTATCTTCCGCATATTTTACTTTGATTGTTTGAGTCGTAGAAGACACAAAACTTACGTGTGTCGACGTGTGTTCGTTCCTAGAGTCTGGGTCGTATCATAAAAGTGGTATCAAAGCCACGTCGGCTTTGGTTCATTTTTGTGTCTTTATTTTATTTTTGCGTTTGATCGAGTTGTAATTTAAATTCCGTATTGTTCATTGTTCAAAAAAAAAAAGAAGAAAAGGCACGATCAAAAGCTATAAAAAAAAAAGAAAAGAGCCGATCGAGAGATAAAAAAAAAACAAAATCGGATAAAAAAAAAGAATCCGAAAAAAAAAGGAATATCCATTGTTTCCTTTTAGTTCAATTTTTAATTTTGGTACTTTCCTTTTGGAATTAGATCATAGTTGGTAATTACCTAGTGAGTCTTTCTTATTTTTGGTAGTTTCCTTCTAGATTAATTTTATTTTTGGAACTTTCCATACAAGTTCTATTTCTTTTTGGTAACTTCCATAAGAGTCTTGTTTTATTTTTGGTTCATTCCTTCTAGAGTCTAGGCTAATTAAGGTATTTAGATTGTGTCACATAGATTGATACATATCCAAATCCCCTACTTACCTTATCTCTTTCTTCTTTCCTTATCTCTTCTACTTCTTCCCTTTCCTACCCTATTCGACCACCACCACCCACACTACTCCTACATTCGGCCACCCCATACATAAACATACTCAACCCGTATCTCATCTATACATACCAAATTCCTCCGTGTTCCAAGAATAACAATCCCGTCCTTCCTTTGAACAAATCACACAAGTTCCTACTTCCATACACACGATTTTTCACACACTGTGCACCCATATCTTGAGTGATACACGAGTGGTAAAATCAAGAGTGAAAACAAAAGAGTGAACGTGAGATTGTGAGGTCCTACCTTGTGTTCTTTTACGTTTGTTCGTTTTGTAGGTATCATGAAGAAAGGAACCCGCACCGAATCATCCTCTACACCACCAGTCGACCCCCAGTCGACCTTGCCACCTTTGGACCCATCCAAAGATCCATCCAAAGCACCCATGGAGTCATCCTCGGATCCACCCGCACTGTGGGATCCCAAGTACCACTTTGAAGCGCTGTCCAAACACGTTCAAAGACAACACCAAACTATATCCGACAAGATAGATGATTTAGTGCATGCCCTTGAACGCACTAAAACAACGCCCGTTTTTCCTCCACCAATTCGAGGAAATCAGCGCCTTGAGTGTCAAAACGAGCCAGAAGAGGAGTACTTTGATGAGAATACTGAAGAATTCGACCGAGGCCGTCCCCCGAGACGTGCCAATAGTCGAGATGACTATGATGAAGACCGAATGCTCAACAACATCAAAATGAGCATTTCGGAGTTTGAAGGCCTTCACGATCCAGATATCTACCTAGATTGGGAACGTAAGGTGGAGAAGATTTTCGCATGCTATGATTTTTCAGAAGCTAAAAAGGTGCAGCTAGCATGTTTGGAGTTTAAAGGCTACGCAGCCACTTGGTGGGAGATGCAGCAAGAAAGAAGACGAAGGAACAGAAATCCACCCATCGACAATTAGGAGGAAATGAAAGGTTTCATGCGTGGACGCTACATTCCAGTCCACTATGAAAGAGATCTTGAGAAGAAGCTCAACCGGATCAAGCAAGGCACCCGTTCGATTGAAGAGTACCACAAAGAGCTCGAAACAGCCTTGAATCGAGTCGGGAAGGAGGAGACCCTAAATGCTACCATCATTCGGTACATTGAAGGTATGAATCCTGACATTGCCTGTGAAGTAGAACTGAAGGAGTTCACCAGCATAGAGAGAATGGTGCAGTACGCATCGATTGTGGAAAAACAGTTGCGAGAAGGCCGCCGTCGATCCAGTCAGACTTCAGCCCCTACTCGACAACCTTGGAGTAAAGGTACACCTTCCACATCACCTTTTACTCCTTCTGTTGATTTCACACGACCCCGAGGTCAATCCGGTCCTCCGGAACGCCGTTTCGACCGTTCTACACCGCAAGCAAGCCGTAGACCCGAGTCTATACCCAGGCCACCATTCCAACGGCCCAATCAGTCCAATCCAGCACCGAATTCAGCCCCTAGTCAAGCCCGTGACATCCAGTGTCACAAATGCCAAGGTTGGGGTCATTTTCAGAACCAGTGTCAAAACCAGCGTGTTCTGTTCCTCAATGAACATAATGGACTTGAATCAGCTAGTGAAGATGAAGAAGAGCTTCAGGCCGCTGCCCCTGAAGCCGTTGAAGTCTCTGAAGTCGAGCCAGATGATGAGGAAGTCGAGCTACCTCATGTCAGCTTAGTGTCTATTCGCAGTCTGAATATCAGTCGTGAAGAAGAAGAACAATCGCAACGAGAGAACATCTTCTACACTCGAGTTGCCATCAAAGATCAGACTTGTGCGATGATCATTGACAGTGGGAGTGTAATCAACGCAATCAGCCAGTATGCCGTTGATAAACTCGCCCTTACCACAATAAAGCATCCAAAACCGTACAAGTTGCAGTGGCTCACTGATAGAGGTTCCATTCGAGTAACAGGTCAGGTACACGTTTCTTTTTCTAAAGGTCATTATTCTGACACTATTTTTTGTTATGTTATTCCTATAGAAGCAGCCCACATTCTTTTAGGAAGACCCTGGCAGTTTGATAGAAAAGCGGTTCATGATGGTTTAGCCAACACCTATTCGATCAGAAGGGATAGCCGCACCACTGTACTCAAGCCACTCACTCCTAAAGCCATTGCAGAGGATCAAGAAAGGATGCAAGAGAGATTCAAGCAAGAACGGGCAAAGCAAGCAGCAAACGCCGCCCGAACCAGTTCGGCCGCCACCTGTCAGCCGAATACCATACCAAGTTCGACCAATGCAGCACCTAAGATGCCTTCCAATGATGCCTTAGCTCGTGGAAAAGCATCTGGATCAGCCTCTACAGTTGAACAAAATCGGTCCCTGTTCATCTCAGTTAAAGGCGTAGAGAAAGCACTAAAAGCAGGTTTACCTTTTGTTCTTTTATCTTATAAGGATAGTGCTACTAATGGTGTTTCTTTGCCTTGTGATGTGCAGCCACTTATGGAGGAGTTCGCGGATGTGTTCCCGGAAGAGATTCCAAGTGGATTACCTCCAGTTCGTGGGATCGAGCAACAGATCGACTTCGTACCTGGCGCCGTCTTGCCCAACCGACCGGTGTACCGCACTTCACCCGAGGAGACGAAGGAGATCGACCGCCAAGTGAAGGAGTTGCTAGAGAAGAAGCAAATCAGAGAGTCGATGAGCCCTTGTGCAATTCCAGTCATCCTAGTGCCAAAAAAGAACAACGAATGGAGGATGTGCATGGATTGCCGCGCCATCAACAAGATAACAGTTAAGTACAGATTTCCTATCCCTAGACTTGATGATATGCTAGATGAATTAAGTGGTTCTAACATGTTTTCTAAGATAGATTTAAGATCTGGGTATTTTCAAGTTAGAATGCATGAAGAGGATGAATGGAAAACTGCGTTTAAAACAAAGCATGGTTTATATGAGTGGTTAGTTATGCCTTTTGGTCTCACTAATGCACCGAGCACGTTTATGAGATTAATGAATCATGTTTTGCGTGATGTGATTGGTAAATTCATGGTTGTATACTTTGATGATATTTTGATTTACAGTCACAGTGCACAGGCGCACCTAGAACACCTTAGGCGTGTATTTTGCTTATTGCGTGATGCTAAGTTGTATGGAAACTTGTCTAAGTGTTCATTTTGCATGGATGAAGTCGTGTTTTTAGGCTTTGTCATCAGTTCACGAGGTATTGAGGGAGACCGTTCCAAAATCAAAACGATTGAGGAATGGCCAACCCCGAAAAACGCCTCTGAGGTTCGATCATTTCATGGTCTAGCTAGGTTTTACCGTCATTTTGTACGGGATTTCTCCAGTATAGCCGCCCCTCTTACTGACCTAAGTAAGAAGGATCAGAAATTTGAGTGGGGTAAACAACAAGAGCATGCTTTTAATACTTTGAAAACTTTGTTATGTTCTGCTCCTGTTTTGTGTTTACCTGATTTTTCTAAAAATTTTGAGATCGAGTGTGATGCCTCCGGGATAGGTATTGGTGCTGTTTTGATGCAGGAAAAACGTCCCGTAGCTTACTTCAGTGAGAAAATCAATGGCGCCAGTTTGCGTTATTCGACGTACGATAAAGAGCTATACGCTTTGAAGCGTGCATTGGATACATGGCAGCATTACTTGTGGCCCAAAGAGTTCGTCATCCACACGGATCATAAAAGTTTGAAGCACTTGAAAGGGCAAAACAATCTGAACAAGAGACATGTGAGATGGATCGAGTTCATCGAGTCCTTCCCGTATGTTATCAAGTACAAGAAAGGCGAGGAAAACGTGGTCACCGATGCCCTGTCCAGAAGGTACGCTCTTTTTAACTTAATGCATGCTAAGATGCTTGGTTTCGAGTCCATTAAAGCATTGTATGTTGAGGACGCATACTTCAGCCCCATATATGCTTCATGTAGTTCGAAATCTAGGTCTTATGATGGTTATTATGTGCATGATGGTTTTCTGTTCAAAGAGTCGAAGTTATGCATCCCTACTTGTTCTATGCGTGAGCTATTAGTGTTAGAATCGCATGCGGGGGGTTTAATGGGTCACTTTGGTGTGCATAAGACATTGAACTTGCTGCATGAACACTTCTTTTGGCCGCATATGCGTAAGGATGTAGAGAATGTGTGTAGTCATTGCATTACTTCTCGTCAGGCTAAATCTACTTCACACCCATTCGGATTATACTCGCCCCTACCCGCCCATTCATCTCCTTGGATTGATATTTCTATGGATTTCATCTTAGGATTGCCTAGATCTAGGTCGGGTAAGGATTCTGTGTTTGTTGTAGTTGATACGTATTCCAAAATGGCTCATTTCATTGCATGTAGGAAAACTAATGATGCTATACATGTTGCCAACTTGTTCTTTGTGCATGTTGTTAGATTGCATGGAATTCCTCGTACTATTGTTAGTGATAGGGATTGTAAGTTTTTAGGACATTTCTGGCGTGTTTTGTGGGGAAAATTAGGTACTAAGTTATTGTTTTCTACTGCATGTCATCCACAAACCGATGGTCAAACTGAGGTTGTGAATCGCACTTTAGGAGCTTTACTTAGGTCTCTAATTAAGAATAATTTGAAGTCATGGGAAGAATGTCTACCATATGCTGAATTTGCTTATAATCGTGTTGTGCATTCTTCTACTAACATGTCTTCTTTTGAGGTAGTTTATGGATTTAATCCACTAACTCCTACTGATTTGTTACCTTTACCCGTTGAGCATCTAACGAGTGTTAAAGGTATGAAGAGAGCTGATTTCATTCAAGAGATGCATGAGAAGGTACATGCCCGGATTGAGCACCAAGGCTCACGAATTGCCGCCGCACGCAACACGAGGCGCAATCGTGTGATATTCCAGCCCGGAGATCGTGTTTGGGTTCATTTGAGTCCTGGCCGATTCCCGAACCTTAGGAAGTCCAAGTTGTCGCCCCGTGGAGATGGTGCCTTCACTGGTCTAAGCCATGTTAATGACAATGCACACCGCATTGATCTACCTGGTGAGCACAAGTGTTCTTCTACGTTTAATGTTGCTGATTTGTCTCCTTTTCTTGCAGATGAGTTCGACCATGATGAGGATCCAAATTCGAGGACGAATTTTTTTCAGCAGGGGGGGAATGATGAGGACATCCATAGCAATGAGGAACTAAATGAAGAGCTTCAATTTAAAGGACCCGTCACAAGACTACGAGCTAAGAAGTTGCAAGAATATTTGCAAGCTATAATTCGCAAGAAGCTCGAAGAAGAAGACGGCGTGCAAGGAAGCTTGAAGATGATGACCTTGTTGACATTAGAAGATGAAGATCAAGACATGGAGAACACAACATGAAGAAGTGCACGTGTGCATGTGTGCGTGTGCATGCAAGTTTCGGCCAAGATAGTGAAGCCCAAAATAATCGGCCCTTAATGATCCAATTAAGGGGATTTATTTATTAGACTATACTATTTTATTTATTTAAATTAAGACTATAGTTTAATTCAGTTTATTTAATTTATTTGGATTTAATTTTCGGTTATTATAAGTCATAGGTTGACTAGGATTTTAGATAAGGTAAGATCTACAAGTTCTACCTTAAATAGAATTCTAGTTTAGGAAACTTCCAAGTCCAATCCTAGTTTGATTTGGACTCATTATTTTTGTCCCTTATAGCTTGTATTTTAGGTCCTCCTATACTTATAAATAAGGGATCCATGATACATTGATACTTTAGACTATATTTGATTATTAAGCCTTTGCTTTTAATATCGTCTCTCCCCTTTTAATCTTTTGTGAGTTTAGATAATTAAATTCATACTCTTAGATTTAGCACCTCTAAGTTTTACAAAGGGAATTCGTCGTCCACGTTCGAGGGATCGCCGAAGACTCGCTATCGAAGATCAACTTAAAGAATTTGGCCTTGTGTACGTTCGAGATTCAAGGCAACTTTCGGGTTGTGATTCACATCGACAATACACCATCCACCGCCGCCGATCGACGTCAACCATAAGCCATCCACGTCCGTCACAAGCTCAGCCATCGTTCGTGTCCAATTCATCATCATCCCGCTCAATCCGTAAGTCCGTTATAACTCTATCATACCCTATCTACTCAAGCCCTTCTTCAACCATTCCACACGCCCAAAATACCTCCCTCATACTCGTCCATAAAGCCATCCAAAATAGCCTCTATCTTTGTTGGATTTGTGTTATTTTGTGTATTGTAGTCTAGGTATTTTTATTAGTTTAGTCGTCTAGTTATTCCGTTATCTTCTGCATATTTTACTTTGATTGTTTGAGTCGTAGAAGACACAAAACTTACGTGTGTCGACGTGTGTTCGTTCCTAGAGTCCGGGTCGTATCACTTCTTGATCTCTAATCTCAAGCTTTCTTCTAATCAACACTTGCATGTAAACTTGCAACTTCTTAGCTCTTGATCTTGTGATTGGTCCTCTAAATTGCAACTCCGGTTCTTCATCATCTTTGCTATCCATGGCTTCATCAGCTGCCAACGGCGTGGAAACCACAATGATGACTATGGAGAAGACCGAATGCTCAACAACATCAAAACGAGCATTCCGGAGTTTGAAGGCCTTCACGATCCCGATGTCTACTTAGATTGGGAACGTAAGGTGGAGAAGATTTTCGCATGCTATGATTTTTCAGAAGCTAAAAAGGTGCAACTAGCATGTTTGGAGTTCAGAGGCTACGCAGCCACTTGGTGGGAGATGCAGCAAGAAAGAAGACGAAGAAACCGAAATCCACCCATCGAAAATTTGGAAGAGATGAAAGGATTCATGCGTGGACGCTTCATTCCAGTCCACTATGAAAGAGAGCTCGAGAAGAAGCTCAACCAGATCAAACAAGGCACCCGTTCGATTGAAGAGTACCGGAAAGAGCTCGAGACTGCCTTGAACCGAGTCGGGAAGGAGGAGACCTTAAATGCTACCATCATTTGGTACATTGAAGGTATGAATCCTGATATTGCATGTGAAGTAGAACTCAAAGAATTCACGAGCATAGAAAGGATGGTGCAGTACGCATCTATTGTGGAAAAGCAGCTACGAGAAGGCCGCCGTCGATCCAGTCAGACTTCAGCCCCTACTCGACATTCTTGGAGTAAAGGTATGCCTTCCACATCACCTTCTACCCCTTCTATTGATTCTACACGACCCCGAGGTCAATCCGGACCCCCGGAACGGCGTTTCGACCGTTCTATACCGCAAGCAAGTCATAGACCCGAGTCTACACCGAGGCCACCATTCCAACGGCCCAATCAGCCCAATCCAGCACCATATTCAGCCCCTAGCCGAGCCCGTGACATCCAGTGCCATAAATGCCAAGGTTGGGGTCATTTTCAGAACCAGTGTCCAAACCGGCATGTTCTGTTCCTCAATGAACAGAATGGACTTGAATCAGCCAGTGAAGATGAAGAAGAGCCCCAGGACATCGCCCAAGAAGCCGTCGAACCACCCAAAGTCGACGAGAAAGACGAGGAAGCCGAGCTACCTCATGTCAGCTTAGTGTCTATTCGCAGTTTGAACATCAGTCGTGAAGAAGAAGAGCAATCGCAGCGAGAGAACATCTTCTACACTCGAGTTACAATCAAAGATCAGACTTGCGCGATGATCATCGACAGTGGGAGTGTAATCAACGCAATCAGCCAGTATGCCGTTGATAAACTAGCCCTTACCAGAACAAAGCATCCAAAACCATACAAGTTGCAGTGGCTTACTGATCGAGGTTCCATCAGAGTTACAGGTCAGGTACACGTTTCGTTTACTAAAGGTCATTATTCTGACACTGTTCTTTGTGATGTTATTCCTATGGAAGCAGCCCACATTCTTTTAGGAAGATCGTGGCAGTTCGATAGAAAAGCGGTTCACCATGGTTTAACCAATACCTACTCGATCACGAGAGAAGGTATGATACGACCCAGACAAATAATCTAGGACGAATCTAGAGACGTAGCGGAATACTTCTGGATACGAAACACGTCAGCGAATGAAGGGTTTCAATCCGACTCAACTATACGAATAAAACAAACAAATCTAGACAAATAAAATACGTAGACTCCGACACGAATTATATAACACAATACCAAGGTTAAAGGGCTGAATAGGGATGGATTTGAGGGCTGAATTTGTAGGGAAAATCGTGTGTGACGGCTTGTGAAGAATGGTTTGGAGTAGATAGGATATGATAGAGTACGATTGAACTTACGGTAAAATGGAACGGTGGAGAACTTGAACTCGAACACGAGCTGAATTGAGGCGTGCGTCGATGGAGTATGGATGGCGTCGAATGGTGTTGATGGATGATGATTCGTTGATGTGAATCACAACCCGATAGTGATGCGATCCTCACCGGCACACGACAAAGAAAGCTTTTAAACTTCCCAGGACTTGTATCAGTTTCGCCGATTTGGATGGATGGATCCAAACCCTAGCCTCACAACGATGTTGAACCACGAATTAGTAGAATTCATAACCCGTGATCAATTGGAAACACGAACTTGGATTTGATGTAGACGCCACAAGCGGGGATGATGAACCCGTTTGATAAGTCGAAGTTGAATCTCACAAATATTATGAAATTCAGATAAAAGTTCTCCAAAGAGAAAATAAACTCACAAGTTTATAATTGAATTCAATAATGGTGTGTTCAATAATGTTCACAATGGATCCCTATTTATAGTGTAGGGATGGATGAAATCCAATACTAAAAGGACTTAAAAATCTGCTCCAAAAAGAATTCTATCTAGACTAGGAAACTGCCTAACTAGAATCCTATCCAAAGTAAGAAACTACCTTAAATAAATCCTAGTCAAACTATGACTCTTAAAAATCGAAAATTAAGAAATAAAATAAATAAAAATCTGACTAAATAAATACTATAGTCTAATAAACCAATCCCCTTAATTAAAATATTAAGGACCGATATTACTCCTAGTCAGTATGGGCATACTGACTGTCGCGCGGTATGGGCATACTGACTGATTTCCATCTTCATGCAATGCACTCTAACTCCAACCCTTGATAACCTTGTGCCGCTATCAACACCTTCCAGCTTGGTTCCCCCTCATTGGTTCCTTCCATGGGTTTCCTTGACGCCTCCTGTTCCCAAACCTCTCGTATGAACCCGTTGAGGTTTTCGTTGAACCTCTTAGCTCGCGATTGCGTCACGAGACTTTCAGGCACCTTGATTGGATCCGACACCTCCTTAGCTCGGAGCGTATCATTCTTCTCCTCTTGAAAAGGATTTGTCCTCAAATCCAGCTTGTCACCTACATCAAAAGAACTTAAGTTAGCAACATTAAATGTAGAACTAACCTTGTACTCACCGGGCAAGTCCAATTTGTAAGCATTGTCACTAATGCGCTCAAGGACTTGAAATGGTACATCACCTCTAGGTAACAGCTTGGATCTCCGTTGAGCCGGAAACCTTTCTTTTCTCATGTGCAACCAAACCCACTCGCCGGGTTCGAACACGACCTTCCGTCGCCCTTTGTTAGCTTTCTCGGCGTACTGCTCGGTTCTCCTTTTGATGTTTGCTCTAGCCTTCTCATGGATCTGTTTAACAAATTCAGCTTTCTTTTTCCCATCCAAATTAGTGAATTCTTGCACAGGCAAAGGAATTAAATCCAAGGGAGTTAAAGGATTAAAACCATATGCAATTTCAAATGGTGAAAACTGAGATGCAGAATGAACAGGCCTATTATATGCAAATTCCACATGCGGCAAACATTCTTCCCAAGTTTTTATGTTCTTTTTAATCAATGCCCGCAACAACGTAGACAAAGTCCTATTTACTACTTCTGTTTGACCGTCAGTTTGTGGATGACAAGTAGTAGAAAATAACAATTTAGTTCCTAACTTACACCACAAAGTCTTCCAGAAATAACTCAAGAACTTAGCATCACGATCAGACACAATTGTTTTAGGCATACCATGCAAACGCACAACTTCCCTAAAGAACAAATCAGCTATATGCGACGCATCATTAGACTTAGAACATGCAATAAAATGCGCCATTTTAGAAAATCTATCAACAAACACAAAAATAGAATCATGACCACGTTTACTCCTAGGCAATCCTAACACAAAATCCATAGATATGTCAATCCAAGGCGATGTAGGAATAGGCAAAGGCATGTATAAACCATGTGGTTGGACTCTAGACTTTGCTTGTCAACATGTAACACATTTAGCACACAGTTTTTCCACATCATGCTTCATATGAGGCCAAAAGAAATGTTCTTGCAAAACAGATAAAGTCTTAACTACTCCAAAATGCCTCATAAAACCTCTACCATGTGACTCCAACAATAATAACTCACGCATGGAACAGTTAGGCACACACAATTTATTCTCCCTAAACAAATAACCATCTTGCCTATAAAACTTTCCATGTCCAGATTTCTCACATGCAACATAAACATCTCGAAAATCATCATCATTCCCATACAATGCCTTAATGCACTCAAAACTTAGTAATCTAGCATCCAAAGTAGAAAGTAACGCGTACCTTCTAGACAATGCATCAGCTACTACATTTTCCTTACCTTGCTTGTATTTGATGACGTATGGAAATGTCTCGATGAATTCCATCCATCTTGTATGTCTTTTGTTCAACTTGTGCTGCCCCCTCAAATGTTTCAACGACTCATTGTCAGTATGGATCACGAATTCCTTGGGCCACAAGTAGTGCTGCCACGTCTGCAATGCCCGTACTAATACATACAACTCCTTGTCGTACGTCGGATAATTTGCAGTGGCGCCTCCCAGCTTCTCGCTGAAGTATGCAATTGATCAAACCATTTGCATCAAAACTGCACCAATACCAACATCGGAAGCATCACACTCAACCTCAAAAGTTTTAGAGAAGTCAGGAAGAGATAGTACCGGTGGGTGTGTCAATTTTTCCTTGAGTGTTTGAAAAGCTCGTTCTTGAGCTTCCCCCCATTTGAACTCCACGTTCTTTTTGATCACCTCAGTCATTGGGGCTGCAATGCTACTGAAGTGTGGCACAAAACGGCGGTAGAAACTCGCCAATCCATGAAAACTCCCTACCTCTCCAACAGAGGTGGGCGTCGGCCATTCTTGGATGGCTCGCACCTTCTCTTCGTCCACCTGCAGAACAAAAACACTAAAAGAAAGAAATTGATCAATGTTGTCAGAATTCAGAAGATCCTCCACGTTTGCTTGCACATACTCCACTTGACCCACAACTGCTTCTCAACAACTACCATTCTCCTTTTTAAAACATGGCTGTACTATCAGCTTATTTCCTTCAAATGCCTTTTCTAACGGCTCATCAACAACTTGTTCATGTACTGCCTCTTCTTCATGCTTCAATGGAGAACTGCAAAGTTGACTACCTTCCAAAGTAGTGTCGGCACGAACTAAGTAATCTATAGTTGTCAACTCCAAATTGGAAACTTCTAGAATAGCCATCTCCAAAACAGGTTCATCCACAATAACTGGAACCGACTCTTCTGGAGTTGTTTCAGCCCCAAAATGTTTAGAAACTGATTTGTCTTTTGTTGTCTCTCCCATATGCGAATCCTCCTTAACAAGCCCCTCCGGATCAAAAACATCTTCAACAATCTCATCTCCTCCCTTGCAAACGTCCGAATTGTATGATGTCCCCATTTCCAAACCTGACTTCAGCATACATGTGATACCACTCCAATCAAATTCTTGAGTAGAGGAGTTTGTCAGTGTAGTATCACTCCACTTCTTAAGTCGATTCTCCACATTTATTGCATTTTGCACCATGTCCGCCAACTCCGCATAGTGCTGCAAAGCCACTCTCTCTCTAATCTCCATGCGCAAACCTGTAACAAATCTAATCATGGTATCCTCTGGAGATTCCTCCATATCAGCTCGACGCATGGCATGCATCAATTCCTCGAAGTACTCTTCTACTTCCTTGCTTCCTTGCCTCAGGTTCTCTAGCTTCCTTTCTAGCCGTCGATGGTAGCGATAAGGCACATATCGGGCTCGCAACACCATCTTTATCTCTCTCCACGTGTCTATTGGTGGACTTCGATAACGTCTATTGTACGTGAATTGCTCCCACCAGGTGGCAGCATCTTCACAGAACCCACTAACAGCGATCTTGACCTTCCTCCGCTCAGGATAATCATGACAGTCAAACAACAGTTCAATCTTCTTTTTCCACTCTAGGTACAACTCGGGATCACTCGTACCTCGGAAGAATGGGACGTCTATCTCCCGGTACTCCTCCCATCCATCTCTGTGGTATTTCCTCCCTCCATATCCAGCAGAACCAATCATCTTCTCCTCTTTTTTTTTTCCGTTCGTTTTTTTTTTCTTTTTTTTTTAAAACTATAAAATCAATTCGGAACAGAAATAAAAATTACAACGGGAAATTGACTGAAAACAGAACAATTAAATCCTAACAAGATTTCTAAGCAATAAAACGCCTACAATTATCTTATGCACTCAGTTCCTACGGATGTCTAAACTCTCAATTTCCTCTCCAAAGAAATCAAATCCAAAAATCAAAAATATCCGAATCAATTCAAACGACCTATCTAAGGTTCAACAACCAAATAACGGAATGCGTCTCCAAAATCCAACAAGAACGAAAAACTAAGATTGAACAACAATTTTTTTTTTTTACTGTTCACGTGTACTGTTCATGGTACTGTTCACGCCTCTTCTTTTTTTTTTTTTTTTTTTTGGTGAACGGCTTTTTTTTTATAAAGAACGAAAATTTAAAGACAAAATTTAAAGGATAGATGGAACTTGATACAAAGCCGAAGCTTTGATACCACTTGATGCGATCCTCGCCGGCACACGACAAAGAAAGCTTTTGAACTTCCCAGGACTTGTATCAGTTTCGCCGATTTGGATGGATGGATCCAAACCCTAGCCTCACAATGATGTTGAACCACGAATTAGTAGAATTCGTAACCCGCGATCAATTGGAAACACGAACTTGGATTTGATGTAGACGCCACAAGCGGGGATGATGAACCCGTTTGATAAGTCGAAGTTGAATCTCACAAATATTATGAAATTCGGATAAAAGTTCTCCAAAGAGAAAATAAACTCACAAGTTTATAATTGAATTCAATAATGGTGTGTTCAATAATGTTCACAATGGATCCCTATTTATAATGTAGGGATGGACGAAATCTAATACTAAAAGGACTTAAAAATCTACTCCAAAAAGAATTCTATCTAGACTAGGAAACTGCCTAACTAGAATCCTATCCAAAGTAAGAAACTACCTTAAATAAATCCTAGTCAAACTATGACTCTTAAAAATCGAAAATTAAGAACTAAAATAAATAAAAATCTGACTAAATAAATACTATAGTCTAATAAACCAATCCCTTTAATTAAAATATTAAGGACCGATATTACTCCTAGTCAGTATGGGCATACTGACTGTCGCGCGGTATGGGCATACCGACTGATTTCCATCTTCATGCAATGCACTCTAACTCCAACCCTTGATAATCTTGTGCCGCTATCAACACCTTCCAGCTTGGTTCCCCCTCATTGGTTCCTTCCATGGGTTTTCTTGACGCCTCTTGTTCCCAAACCTCTCGTATGAACCCGTTGAGGTTTTCCTTGAACCTCTTAGCTCGCGATCGCGTCACGGGTCCTTCAGGCACCTTGATTGGATCCGATACCTCCTTAGCTCGGAGCGTATCAGATAGCCTCCTTGAATCTCGAACGTATCCAAGGTTGAAATCTCTAAGTTGATCTTCGGATAGCGAATACCGGTTAATCCCTCAAGTGGATTAAGCAATACCCTTGAATAAGACTTAAAGTTGCTAGCTCCAAGAATATGAATTTTAAATCAAAACTCACAAAGCTTTAAAAGGGGGTTGAGACAATATTGAAAGCAAAGCTTAATAATTCAAATAAAGTCTAAAGTATCAATGTAACATGGATCCCCTATTTATAGGGTTAAAAGGCACGAAAATAATAAGAAAAAAAGGCCTAAAAACTGATCCAAAAGGGATCTCTAACTATACTAGGAAGTTCCCTAAACTAGAATTCTATTCAAGGTAGGAAATTGCCTTAAATACAATTCTAGTCAACCTTGACTATAATATGGACGAAAATTACATTAAATTAAATAAAAATCTGAACTAAACTATAGACTAACATAATTAAATAAATACTATAGTCTAAATAAAATTCAACAAGGCCGGAACTACTCGGTATGGGCATACCGACGGGTTCACGCACTTCAACTCTTCATCTTCATGTATTATTCTTCAAACCTTGATCTCCAATCTTTGATTGTTAACAAGGTAACAATCTTGGGGCTGCATTTAACTTCTTCTAATTCTTCAAACTTCTTGCGAATAATTGCTTGGAAACAACCTTGCAATTTCTTGGGTCGAAATCGTGTAATTGAACCTCTAAATGGTAGCTCCGGATTTAATTTATCAAGGCCTTGAATGGATTCATCATTCCCCTCCTCTTCAAAAGAATTTGTCCTCGAATTCAATTCTCCGGGATCAAAGACAAACAAGAACTGACCATCGAACTCCTTTTGCACAAGCTGCATAAAACACATCTTCATAAATGTACACATCAACTTGGTGTCAAATGGCCGAAACTCTAGCTCCATAGTTTGCCTTGACATGGCATTCACGATCAAATATGGTGGTACATCAACTTCCAATGGAATTTCTTTAACAACCTATAAAATAAAGACATCACAAGAAAACGGTTGACAAAAAATGTTAGAACTCAGCGGCTTCTCCATGTTTACTTGTACAAACTCCTTATGATCTTCAACCATTGCCTCACGGATGTCATTCTCCTTTTTAAAATAAGGTTGTATCTCCAACAACTCTTCAACTTCTTCGGCTTCCTCAACTGCTTCATGGATCTCCAAATTCACAATTTGTAGTTTATCCTCCATACAATCTTTAGGACTTATCATCTCCATGGACAAAACATCCAAACTGCAATCTTCTATACTTGTCTTCTCCGGATTAGTAATTTCGAGAATGGGCACCTCTTCATCGATATGAATGGAAACCGGCTCCTCTTGATTACAATCGTCTTGAACTAACTCCTCCAAAACTGGCATATTCTCATTGGTTGTTTCTATCATGTCCAACTCTGGCTTAGATTCTTCAACTATCTCATCTTCTAAGCACATAGAAACATATGGTAATGAGATAAAAGGTACTTCAATGAAATCTAGAATTGGTACCTTGGAAGTGGAATCGGCATTGATGGTGATGAACTCAGATGGTAACTCAACATTAATTTCCACTTATTCTTTCTTGACTTCAACTGGCTTTTCCTCCGGTTTGGCATCGGTTGGGGGCTGCATTGATGGTGTAGGCCATGTAGGTGGTGTAGCAATAGGTGGTCGAACAATTGGTGTAAGCCGAGCATATACGGGTGTTGTAGGGTTGGGCCTATAGCTAGACTGTTGTGCAACACGTCCCAAACATTTCTCAACTTGTTTAGCATAGTACACCATGTCTTCTATCTCCTCGTAGTGATATACTGCGACCTCTTCTCGGATTGACCGTCGTAGACCAGCTAGAAACCTCTCCATTGTATCCTCTAGATACTCATCTACATCAGCTCGTCTCATGGCTTCAATCATTTGGTTGTAGTAATCATCTACAGTATGGCCTCCTTGTCTAAGCTTATGTAGCTTTTCTTCCAACTCCCATTGGTAGTGGTCTGGAATGAAGCGTTTCCGCATCAAATCTTTCAACTCATGCCATGTGTTGATAGGTGGAAGGTGATCTCTGTGGCACCGGTTCTGCTGGAATTCCCACCATGTTTTTGCGTAGCCTTTAAACTTTGACGAAACTAGTTGCACTTTATTTTTCTCGGGGAAGTCATAGCACTCAAAAAGTTTGTCTACTTTGCGTTCCCAATCCAAATAGATGTCGGGATAGTATAGATCTTCAAACTCGGGTATGATCATGTTATTGTTGCGGTAGAGATGGTGAGAATTTGGTGTATAGGGTGTATGGGTATACGGAGTATGATTGGTGTATGGTGCATGGACCGGATGGTACATGGGTGCATATGTGTATGGTCCGGATGGTGTATATGAGTGTGAACAGATGATATATGTGGAATAAAATGAATTTTCGATCCCTTTGATGATGGTGGACGAAAATTTGAAGGGAGGAAGTGTATATGCAAGGTTTGGAAGGATTTGGATGGAAGAAAGCTAGAAAAGGAAAGAATTAGATGTATTTTTGAAGTTCCCAAATAGAATAGGAATCCAAAAATAAATCCAAAAGTATGGAAGGTAAGAATTAGAAAGGAAAAGGAAAAAGGGATTAGGTAATTTGGAAAGTGTTACACAATTGTGACACAATCTAAATATCCTAATTGAACTAGACTCTAAAAGGAAAGAACTAAAAATAAATTACAACTCAAAAGGAAACTACCAAAATAAAATAAAAACTTGGAAGGAAAGTTCCAAAAATAAATAAGATTCTAAAGGAAGTTACCAACTAAGAAATTATCCTAGAAGGAAACTACCAAAATTAAAATAAGACTCATAAGGTAAATACCAACTATAGAGTAGTACCAAAAGGAAAGTACCAAAATTAAAGAAACACAAAAGGAAACAATGAATATACCTCTTTTTTTTTTGATTTTCGGTCTTTTTTTTTTTTAATAAGCAACTATGCTATTACAACTCGATAAAATAAAATTAAAATAACAAGACACGTAAGACGACACGTAGGATAAAAATGACACGTCGGATTGAACCACGACCAGCAGAGCTGACGTGGCTCTGATGCCAAATTTATGATACGACCCAGACAAATAATCTAGGACGAATCTAGAGACGTAGCGGAATACTTCTGGATACGAAACACGTCAGCGAATGAAGGGTTTCAATCCGACTCAACTAGACGAATAAAACAAACAAATCTAGAGAAATAAAATACGTAGACTACGACACGAATTATATAACACAATACCAAGGTTAAAGGGCTGAATAGGGATGGATTTGAGGGCTGAATTTTAGGGAAAATCGTGTGTGACGGCTTGTGAAGAATGGTTTGGAGTAGATAGGATATGATAGAGTACGATTGAACTTACGGTAAAATGGAACGGTGGAGAACTTGAACTCGAACACGGGCTGAAATGAGGCGTGCCTCGATGGAGTATGGATGGCGTCGAATGGTGTTGATGGATGATGATTCGTTGATGTGAATCACAACCCGATAGCCTCCTTGAATCTCTGATGAGGACATCCATAGCAATAAGGAACTCAATGAAGAGCTTCAATTCAAAGGACCCGTCACAAGACTATGAGCTAAGAAGTTGCAAGATTATTTGCAAGCTACAATTCGCAAGAAGCTCGAAGAAGAAGACGGCGTGCAAGGAATCTTGAAGATGATGACCTTATTGACGTTAGAAGATGGAGATCAAGATATGGAGAACACAACATGAAGATGTGCACGTGTGCATGTGGACGTGTGCATGAGCTCGAGTTGAAGACAATTCGGCCGAAAGTGAAGAAGGCTAATTTTCGGCCTTGTTGATTTTATCTAGTAGTTATTTTATTTTAGACTATAGTATTTATTTTATTTAAATAGACTATAGTATGGATCAGATTTATTTAATTAAATTGGTTGTAATTTTCGGTTATTATAAGTCATAGTTTGACTAGGATTTTAGATAAGGTAAGATCTACAAGTTCTACCTTAAATAGAATTCTAGTTTAGGAAACTTCCAAGTCCAATCCTAGTTAGATTTGGACTCTAATTTTCGGTCAAGTAGCATAGGATTTTCGGTCACCTATATCCTATAAATAGGTGATCCATGCTTCATTGTTATTTTAGACTATATTTGATTATTAAGCCTTTGCTTTCAATATCGTCTCTCCCCTTTTAATCTTTTGTGAGTTTAGATAATTAAATTCATACTCTTAGATTTAGCACCTCTAAGTTTTACAAAGGGAATTCATCGTCCACGTTCGAGGGATCGCCGGAGACTCGCTATCGAAGAACAACTTAAAGAATTTGGCCTTGTGTACGTTCGAGATTCAAGGCAACTTTCGGGTTGTGATTCACATCTACAATACACCATCCGCCACCGCCAACCGACGTCAACCACCTCCAACACCGCCGTCCAAGTTCAGCCACCGATCGTGTCCAATTCATCATCATCCCGTTCAATCCGTAAGTCCAACACAACTCTATCATATCCTATCTTCCCTAGCCCTTCTAAACCAACCCATCACCATCGAAACTCCTTCATATTTCCCATCATCATAGCCGTCCAAAACAGCCCATAATTCATTAGATTTGTGTTGAATTTGTGTGTCATAGTTTAGGTATTTTATTTAGTTCTAGTCGTCTAGTTTGTCTTGTTAATCTTCCGCATATTTTCCTTTGATCATTTGAGTCGTAGGAGACACAAAACTTACGTGTGTCGACGTGTGTTCGTTCCTAGAGTCCGGGTCGTATCAATCTCGAACGTATCCAAGGTTGAAATCTCTAAGTTGATCTTCGGATAGCGAATACCGGTTAATCCCTCAAGTGGATTAAGCAATACCCTTGAATAAGACTTAAAGTTGCTAGCTCCAAGAATATGAATTTTAAATCAAAACTCACAAAGATTTAAAAGGGGGTTGAGACAATATTGAAAGCAAAGCTTAATAATTCAAATAAAGTCTAAAGTATCAATGTAACATGGATCCCCTATTTATAGGGTTAAAAGGCACGAAAATAATAAGAAAAAAAGGCCTAAAAACTGATCCAAAAGGGATCTCTAACTATACTAGGAAGTTCCCTAAACTAGAATTCTATTCAAGGTAGGAAATTGCCTTAAATACAATTCTAGTCAACCTTGACTATAATATGGAAGAAAATTACATTAAATTAAATAAAAATCTGAACTAAACTATAGACTAACATAAATAAATAAATACTATAGTCTAAATAAAATTCAACAAGGTCGGAACTACTCGGTATGGGCATACCGACCGAAACTAGTTGGTTTGGGCATACCGACGGGTTCACGCACTTCAACTCTTCATCTTCATGTATTATTCTTCAAACCTTGATCTCCAATCTTTGATTGTTAACAAGGTAACAATCTTGGGGCTCCATTTAACTTCTTCTAATTCTTCAAACTTCTTGCGAATAATTGCTTGTAAACAACCTTGCAATTTCTTGGGTCGAAATCGTGTAATTGAACCTCTAGTTGCCAGCTCCGGATTTAATTCATCAAGGCCTTGCATGGCTTTATCAAGGTCGAACCACCGTGCTCAAGACACTCACTCCTAAAGCCGTTGTAGAGGATCAAGAAAGGATGCAAGAAAGATTCAAACAAGAACGGGCAAAGAAAGCTGCAGCCGCCGCCCGGACCGCCGCCGTGAATGGCCGAGACTCGGCCGAGAGTTTCAAACCGGAGACTTCTTCAAAGTCGACCAACGCAGCCCCTAAGATGCCTTCCAATGATGCCTTAGCTCGTGGGAAAGCATCCGGATCAGCCCCTACAGTTGAACAAAATCGGTCCTTGTTCATCTCAGTTAAAGGCGTAGAGAAAACACTAAAAGCAGGTTTACCTTTCGTTCTTTTATCTTATAAGGACAGTGCTACTAATGGTGTTTCTTTGCCTTGTGATGTGTAGCCACTTATGGAGGAGTTCGCGGACGTGTTCCCGGAAGAGATTCCAAGTGGATTATCTCCAGTTCGTGGGATCGAGCACCAGATCGACTTCGTACCCGGCGCCGTATTGCCCAACCGACCAGCATACCGCACTTCGCCCGAGGAGACGAAGGAGATCGACCGCCAAGTAAAGGAGTTGCTAGAGAATAAGCAAATCCGAGAGTCGATGAGCCCTTGTGCAGTTCCAGTCATCCTAGTACCAAAGAAGAACAACGAATGGAGGATGTGCATGAATTGCCGCGCCATCAACAAGATAACAGTTAAGTATAGATTTCCTATCCCTAGACTTGATGATATGCTAGATGAATTAAGTGGTTCTAATGTGTTTTCTAAGATAGATTTGAGATCTGGTTATTTTCAAGTTAGAATGCATGAAGGGGATGAATGGAAAACTGCGTTTAAAACAAAGCATGGTTTATATGAGTGGTTAGTTATGCCTTTTGGTCTCACTAATGCACCGAGCACGTTTATGAGATTAATGAATCATGTTTTGCGTGATGTTATTGGAAAATTCGTGGTTGTATACTTTGATGATATTCTGATTTACAGTCACAGTGAACAGGCGCACCTAGAACACCTTAGGCGTGTATTTTGCTTATTACGTGATGCTAAGTTGTATGGAAACTTGTCTAAGTGTTCGTTTTGCATGGATGAAGTCGTATTTCTAGGCTTTGTCGTCAGTTCACGAGGTATTGAGGTAGACCGTTCTAAAATCAAAGCGATTGATGAATGGCCAACCCCGAAAAATGCCTCTAAGGTACGATCCTTTCATGGATTGGCTGGGTTTTACCGTCGTTTTGTACGGGATTTCTCCAGTATAGCCGTCCGTCTTACTGAGCTAAGTAAGAAGAACCGGAAATTTGAGTGGGGTAAACAACAAGAGCATGCTTTTAATACTTTGAAGTCTTTGTTATGTTCAGCTTCTGTTCTTTGTTTACCTGATTTTACTAAGACTTTTGAGATCGAGTGTGATGCTTTGGGCATAGGTATTGGTGCTATTTTGATGCAGAAAAAACGACCCGTTGCATACTTCAGTGAGAAGTTAAATGGCGCCTCCCTTAGGTATTCCACGTACGATAAAGAGCTCTACACTTTGAAGCGTGCGTTGGACACATGGCAGCACTATCTCTGGCCTAAGGAGTTCGTCATCCACACGGATCATGAAAGCTTGAAGCACTTGAAAGGGAAAAACAATCTGAACAAGAGACATGCGAGATGGGTCGAGTTCATCGAGTCTTTCCTGTATGTTATCAAGTACAAGAAAGGCGAAGACAATGTCGTCGCCGATGCTCTATCAAGAAGGTATGCTCTTTTGAACTTAATGCATGCTAAGATGCTTGGTTTCGAGTCCATTAAGCCATTATTTGTTGAGGATGCCTACTTCAGCCCTATTTATGCCTCATGTAGTTCGAAACCTAGGTCTTTTGATGGTTATTATGTGCATGATGGTTTTCTGTTCAAAGAGTCAAAATTATGCATTCCTGTTTGTTCAATGCGTGAGCTATTAGTGTTGGAATCACATGCGGGGGGTTTAATGGGTCACTTTGGTGTGCATAAGACATTGAACTTGCTGCATGAACACTTCTTTTGGCCGCATATGCGTAAGGATGTAGAGAATGTGTGTAGTCGTTGCATTACTTGTCGTCAAGCCAAATCCACTTCACACCCATTCAGATTGTACACGCCCCTACTGATACGACCCATACATGAACTAGGACGATAATAACAACGTAGCGGAAGACTTTAGAATCGAAACACGTCAGAATTAAGAAGGATTCAATCCGACACAAAATTACGGCTAATCTAGACAACTAAAATACTTAAAACTATGACACAAATTAAATAACACAAACCAAAGGATATAGGGGCTGTATGGGACGAGTTTATGGGCTGGATTAAGGGTAGAAATCGTGTGTGAGGATTGGTGAAGAAGGGCTTGGAGAAGATAGGATATGTTAGTGTTTGAACGGACTTACGGATAAAATGAACGGGTGTAGAACTTGATCTTGATGGTGGCAGCCGTGAGTATGGTCGACGGTGGAGGGTAGATGTCGTCGTTGATGGTGTTGGACGGTGGTGATGTTGTGGTGATTCACAACCCGATAACCTCCTTGAATCTCAAACGTCTTCAAGGTTGAAATCTCCAAGTTGTTCCTCGATAGCGAATACCGGTCAATCCCTCAAGTGAATTGAGCAATACCGTTGAATAAGACTTGTAGTTGCTAGCTCCAAGAATGAATATTTTGTGTGAAAAGTATTCAAAAGACAAATAGATTTGAGACACAAATTGAATGCAAAAGCAATTTAATTCAACAATGTCTAAAGTAATAACATAACACATGACACCTATTTATAAGTGTCAAGGGCCGAAAATTAAAGCTAAAGGGGACCGAAAATTAGAGTCCAAATTGATCTCTAATTGGACTAGGAAATTCCCTAAACTAGAATTCTATTTAAAGTAGTTTCTTCCCTTAATTAAAATTCTAGTCAAACCTATGACCATGTGACATAATGACCGAAAATTCCTACCAAAATAATTAAATAAATATGATCTACTATAGTCTATAATTAAATAGATTAATTACTATAGTCTAAATAAAATCAACCCCATAATTAAATACTATAGGACCGATTTTATTCACTAGCACACATGCACACGTCGATCTTCTTCCATACACTTCATGCACACGTGCACTTGCTCTTCAACTTCATCTCTTCAATATTAATACTCCATGGTGTGTTCTTGATCTTCAATAGTTAATAAATTAACTATCTTGGAATTGCTTCTCTTGACTTCTTGATCTCCAATCTCGAGCTTCCTTCGAATCAACACTTGCATGTAAGCTTGCAACTTCTTAGCTCTTGATCTCGTGATTGGTCCTCTAAATTGCAACTCCAGTTCTTCATCATCTTTGTTCTCCATGGCTTCATCATTCCCCCCCTGCTGAAAAGAATTTGTCCTCGAATTTGCATTTTCATGTTGATCGAATTCACCTACATCAAAGGGAGATAAATCAGCAACATTAAACGTGGAAGAACACTTATACTCACCAGGTAGATCAATGCGGTATGCATTGTCATTGACACGGCTTAAGACGGTGAAAGGACCATCTCCTCTTGGTGACAACTTCGATTTCCTTAGGTTAGGAAACCTTCCGGGGCTCAAATGGATCCAAACTCGATCACCGGGCAGAAACACAACTCGTTTGCGATGAGTGTTACAGGCGGCGGCGGTTTGGGTACCTTTGTGCTCGATCCGGGCTCTCACTTTCTTATGCATCTCCTTGATAAGATCAGCTCTCTTCAATCCTTTAACACTTGTTAGATGCTCAACAGGTAAAGGAATCAAATCATTAGGCGTTAGTGGATTAAAACCATAAACAACCTCAAATGGAGACATGTTAGTAGAAGAATGAATAACACGATTGTAAGCAAACTCAGCATAAGGTAAACATTCTTCCCATGACTTCACATTATTCTTAATCAATGACCTAAGCAATGTTCCTAAAGTACGATTCACAACCTCAGTTTGACCATCGATTTGTGGATGACATGCAGTAGAAAACAATAACTTAGTACCTAGCTTTCCCCAAACAACGCACCAAAAATGTCCCAAAAATTTAGAATCCCTATCACTAACAATAGTACGAGGAATTCCATGCAATCTAACAGCATGCACAAAGAACAAATTGGCTATTTGAACAGCATCATCAGTTTTCCTACATGCAATGAAATGCGCCATTTTGGAAAACCTATCAACTACAACAAACACAGAATCTTTTCCCGATCTAGACCTAGGTAATCCTAAAATAAAATCCATAGATAAATCAATCCAAGGACTAGATGGAGCAGGTAAAGACGTGTACAAACCAAAAGGATGCGAAGTAGATTTAGACTTATGACAAGTAATACATCTACTACACATGCGTTCAACATCACGTTTCATATGCGGCCAAAAGAAATGCTCATGCAACAAGGATAATGTCTTATGCACACCAAAATGTCCCATTAATCCTCCCGCATGTGATTCTAAAACAAGTAGCTCACGCATAGAACAAGTAGGAATGCACAACTTAGATCCTTTAAACAAAAACCCATCATGCACATAAAATCCATCAAATGACTTGCTAGAATTCGAACACTTAGCATAGATAGGGCTGAAATATTCGTCCACCTCATACAATGATTTAATGGACTCAAAACCAAGCATCTTAGCATGCATTAGGTTAAGCAACGTGTACCTTCTAGAGAGGGCGTCGGCGACGACGTTGTCTTCTCCTTTCTTGTACTTGATGACGTATGGAAACGACTCGATGAATTTGACCCATCTCGCATGACGCTTGTTCAAGTTGCTTTGACCCTTCAAGTGCTTCAAGCTCTCATGATCCGTGTGAATGACGAACTCCTTGGGCCACAAATAGTGCTGCCATGTATCCAATGCACGCTTCAAAGCGTATAGCTCTTTATCGTACGTCGAATAGCGTAGGGCGGCGCCATTGAGCTTCTCACTGAAGTACGCCATGGGACGTTTTTCCTGCATCAAAACAGCACCAATACCTATCCCTGAGGCATCACACTCGATCTCAAAAGTTTCTGAAAAGTCAGGTAAACACAAAACAGGAGCAGAACACAATATAGATTTCAAAGTATTAAACGCATGTTCTTGTTGTTTAACCCATTCAAACTTACGATCCTTCTTACTTAGCTCAGTAAGAGGCGCGGCAATGCTAGAGAAATCGCGCACAAAGCGACGATAAAATCCGGCCAGACCGTGAAAGGATCGAACTTCAGACGCAGTTTTGGGTGTTGGCCATTCCTCAATCGCTTTGATTTTGGAACGATCAACCTCAATACCTCTACAACTCACAACAAAGCCTAAGAATACTACTTCATTCAAGCAAAAGGAACACTTAGACAGGTTGCCATACAATCGAGCATCTCTCAAAAGTAAAAATACGCACTTAAGGTGATCTAGGTGCGCCTGTGCACTGTGACTGTATATCAGGATATCATCAAAGTAAACAACAACATATTTCCCAATAACATCACGCAAAACATGGTTCATCAATCTCATAAATGTGCTCGGTGCATTTGTGAGACCAAAAGGCATAACCAACCACTCATATAAACCATGCTTAGTCTTAAAAGCTGTTTTCCATTCATCTCCTTCATGCATGCGAACTTGAAAATAACCAGATCTCAAATCAATTTTAGAAAAAATCTTAGATCCACTAAGTTCATCTAGCATATCATCAAGTCTAGGGATGGAAAAACGATACTTAACTGTTATTTTGTTGATGGCTCTGCAATCCATGCACATTCTCCATTCATTGTTCTTCTTTGGCACTAGAATCACTGGAACTGCACATGGGCTCATCGACTCTCTGATTTGCTTCTTCTCTAATAGCTCCTTAACTTGACGGTCTATCTCCTTTGTTTCTTCAGGGGACGTCCGATATGCAGGCCGGTTCGGTAAGACGGCGCCGGGCACGAAGTTAATTTGATGCTCGATCCCACGAACTGGAGGTAATCCACTTGAAATCTCATCCGAAAATACGTCCTCGAACTCCTTCATAAGTGGCTGCACATCACTAGGCAAAGAAACATCATTAGTAGCACTGTTCTTACAAGTTAAAAGAACTAAAGACAAACCTGCTTTAATAGCTTTCTCAACGCCTTTAATTGTGCAAAACAGGGCTCGATTCTTCTCTTGTGTCTTGGGGGCTGAACTCACGCCTTTTCCATGTGTAATGGGGCTGGAATGAGGTGAGGAAGGGGCTGCAATGGTTGTGGAAGAAGTAAGGGGCGGCGGTGAAGATGTTTCGGCCGTGGAAGGGCCGTTGGCGGCGACGGCTCGAACGGCTGCGGCTGCGGTCTTCTCCCGCTCTTCTTTGAACTTTGCTCGCATTATTTCTTGCTCCTCTTGAACGGCTTTGGGTGTCAAAGGTTTCAACACAGTGGTGCGGCCGTCCTTCTTAACTGTATAGGTGTTCGTGAGTCCGTCGTGTACAGCTTGTCTATCGAATTGCCATGGTCTCCCTAAAAGTATATGTGCTGCATCCATAGGAATAACATCGCATAATACAGTGTCAGAATAACGACCAATGGAAAAGGATACATGTACCTGACCGGTTACACGAACTGTGCCTCTTTCGGTAAGCCATTGCAAACGGTATGGATTTGGATGCTTCACGGTGGATAATCCAAGCTTGTCGACTGCATACTGGCTCACTGCATTGATAACACTGCCACTATCAATTTTTATCGCGCAAGTCTTGCCTTGAACAGCAACTTTCATGTAGAAGATGTTCTCTCGCTGTGATTGTTGCTCTTCTTCTCGGTTTATGTTCAGACTGCGGATAGAAACCAAACTGACATGAAGATTCTCGGGTTCTTCTTCTTCAAGCTCATCTTGGGCATCTTCTTCATGTGTAGGGTCGGCCTTTGATGGTTCATCATCTTCACTGGCTGATTTGAGCTCATTCTGATCCGTGATGAATAGAACTCGTCGGTTCGGGCACTGGTTCTGAAAATGGCCCCAACCTTGGCATTTATGGCATTGAACATCTCAGGCTCGACTGGGGGCTGAAGTTGGCACCGGTGTGGGCTGGTTGGGCCGTTGGAAGGGTGGCCTTGGTGTAGACTCGGGTCTACGGCTTGATTGCAGTGTAGAACGGTCGAAACGGCGTTCCGGAGGTCCGGATTGACCACGGGGTCGAGTATTATCAACAGAAGGAGTAGAAGGTGATGTGGAAGGTGTACCTTTACTCCATAACTGGCGAGTAGGGGCTGAAGTCTGACTGGATCGACAGCGGCCTTCTCGCAACTGTTTTTCCACGATTGATGCATACTGCACCATTCTCTCTATGCTTGTGAATTCTTTGAGCTCCACTTCACATGCAATATCGGGATTCATACCTTCAATGTACCGAATGATGGTAGCATTTAAGGTCTCTTCTTTTCCAACTCGATTCAGGGTAGTTTCGAGCTCTTTATGGTACTCTTCAATCGAACGGGTACCTTGCTTGATTCGGTTGAGCTTCTTCTCAAGCTCTCTTTCATAGTGGACTGGAATGAAGCGTCCACGCATGAATCCTTTCA
The DNA here is from genome assembly GCA_026008535.1 of Perilla frutescens. Lineage (NCBI taxonomy): Eukaryota > Viridiplantae > Streptophyta > Magnoliopsida > Lamiales > Lamiaceae > Perilla > Perilla frutescens. Next base: position 19,696,288 of record BRKX01000005.1, read on the forward strand.
TTTCTTCTCAATTGTCGATGGATGGATTGCGATTTCTGCGCCTTCTTTCCTGCTGCATCTCCCACCAAGTGGCTGCGTAGCCTCTGAACTCCAAACATGCTAATTGTACCTTTTTGGCTTCTGAGAAGTCATAGCATGCAAAAATCTTCTCTACCTTACGTTCCCAATCTAGGTAGACATCGGGATCGTGAAGGCCTTCAAACTCTGGAATGCTCGTCTTGATGTTGTGGAGCATTCGATCTTCATCACAGTCATCTCGACTATGGCCTCGTCTCGGGCGACGTCCTCAGTCAACTTCTTCAGTATTCTCATCAAAGTACTCCTCCTCTGGCTCGTTTTGACGCTCAAGGCGCTGATTTCCTCGAATGGCCTGAGGGAAAACGGGCGTTGTTTTAGTGCGTTCAAGAGCATGCACTAAATCATCTATCTTGTCGGAGAGGGCTTGGTGTTGTCTTTGGACATGCTTAGACAACGCTTCAAAGTGGTACTTGGGATCCCACGGTGCGGGTGGATCCGAGGAAGAGTCCATGGGTGCTTTGGAGGGATTCCGGAGTGGATCGACAGGTGGTGTGTCGACTGGGGGAGTCTGGGATGACTCGGAACGGGTGCCTTTCTTCATGATACCTACAAGATGAACAAACGTAAAGGAAAACAAGGAAGAACCTCACAACCTCACGTTCACTCGTTTGTTTTCACTCTTGATTTTACCTCTCGTGTTTGCACTCAAAGTGTATGGTGAAATGTGTGTGTCGTGTATATTGAATGATGAGGAGTAGAACTCTTGTCGAATGTCGAAGGTATGGATGAATTGCACGAAGGTGTAGACGAGTATCACTATCTAGGATCAATGGATGAGATGGTATGATGATGTGTAGGAGGCGTGTGGCTTATGTGGCAAAGGTGTGGGGGACGTGTGGGGTATAGGTGGCGTGGGGTAGGTAGTCGAGTAGGGTAGGGTGTATTAGGTTTAGATGGATCCCCAAGTGTAGAAGGAAAGATGTAGGAAGGAATATGAAAGAAGAATAGGTTATTTGGAAAGTGTTATACAATTGTGACACAATTCTAAATATCCTAATTGGACTAGACTTCTAAAAGGAATGAACCAAAATTAAAATATAACTCAAAAGGAAACTACCAAAAAGAAATAAAACTTGGAAGGAAAGTTCCAAAAATAAAACAAGACTCTAAAGGAAGTTACCAACTAAGGAATTATCCTAGAAGGAAACTACCAAAAAGAAAATAGAACTTAGAAGGAAAGTTCCAAAATTAAAATAGACTCACAAGGTAACTACCAAATAAGATGTAATACCAAAAGGAAATTACCAAAATAAATCAAGACTCAAATTGGTAACACAATGAATATACCTCTTTTCTTTTTTTTTTGTCGATTTTCTTTGTTTTTTTTTTTTTTTTTCGGCTTTCTCCTTTTTTTTTGTTCGACTTTTGCTCTTTTTTTTTGAATTCAATGAACAACTATACTATTACAACTCGCTAAATAAAATTAAAATAACAAGACACGTAGATTGACACGTAGGATAAAAATGACACGTCGGATTGAACCACGACCAGCAGAGCTGACGTGGCTCTGATGCCAAATTTATGATACGACCCAGACACGAACTAGGACGATAATAACGACGTAGCGGAAGACTTTAGAATCGAAACACGTCAGAATTAAGAAGGATTCAATCCGACACAAAATTACGGCTAATCTAGACAACTAAAATACTTAAAACTATGACACAAATTAAATAACACAAACCAAAGGATATAGGGGCTGTATGGGACGAGTTTATGGGCTGGATTAAGGGTAGAAATCGTGTGTGAGGATTGGTGAAGAAGGGCTTGGAGAAGATAGGATATGTTAGTGTTTGAACGGACTTACAGATAAAACGGACGGGTGTAGAACTTGATCTTGATGGTGGCAGCCGTGAGTATGGTCGACGGTGGAGGGTGGATGTCGTCGTTGATGGTGTTGGACGGTGGTGATGTTGTGGTGATTCACAACCCGATAACCTCCTTGAATCTCGAACGTCTTCAAGGTTGAAATCTCCAAGTTGTTCCTCGATAGCGAATACCGGTCAATCCCTCAAGTGAATTGAGCAATACCCTTGAATAAGACTTGTAGTTGCTAGCTCCAAGAATGAATATTTTGTGTGAAAAGTATTCAAAAGACAAATAGATTTGAGACACAAATTGAATGCAAAAGCAATTTAATTCAACAATGTCTAAAGTAATAACATAACACATGACCCCTATTTATAAGTGTCAAGGGCCGAAAATTAAAGCTAAAGGGGACCGAAAATTAGAGTCCAAATTGATCTCTAATTGGACTAGGAAATTCCCTAAACTAGAATTCTATTTAAAGTAGTTTCTTCCCTTAATTAAAATTCTAGTCAAACCTATGACCATGTGACATAATGACCGAAAATTCCTACCAAAATAATTAAATAAATCTGATCTACTATAGTCTATAATTAAATAGATTCATTACTATAGTCTAGATAAAATCAACCCCATAATTAAATACTATAGGACCGATTTTATTCACTAGCACACATGCACACGTCGATTTTCTTCCATACACTTCATGCACACGTGCACTTGCTCTTCAACTTCATCTCTTCAAGATTAATACTCCATGGTGTGTTCTTGATCTTCAATAGTTAATAAATTAACTATCTTGGAATTGCTTCTCTTGACTTCTTGATCTCCAATCTCGAGCTTCCTTCGAATCAACACTTGCATGTAAGCTTGCAACTTCTTAGCTCTTGATCTCGTGATTGGTCCTCTAAATTGCAACTCCGGTTCTTCATCATCTTTGTTCTCCATGGCTTCATCGTTCCCCCCCTGCTGAAAAGAATTCGTCCTCGAATTTGCATCTTTATCTTGATCGAATTCACCTACATCAAAGGGAGATAAATCAGCAACATTAAACGTGGAAGAACACTTATACTCACCAGGTAGATCAATGCGGTATGCATTGTCATTGACACGGCTTAAGACGGTGAAAGGACCATCTCCTCTTGGTGACAACTTCGATTTCCTTAGGTTAGGAAACCTTCCGGGGCTCAAATGGATCCAAACTCGATCACCGGGCTGAAATACAACACATTTGCGATGAGTATTACGGGCGGCGGCGGTTTGGGTGCCCTTGTGCTCGATCCGGGCTCTAATTTTCTCATGCATCTCCTTGATAAGATCAGCTCTCTTCAATCCTTTAACACTTGTTAGATGCTCAACAGGTAAAGGAATCAAATCATTAGGCGTTAGTGGATTAAAACCATAAACAACCTCAAATGGAGACATGTTAGTAGAAGAATGAATAACACGATTGTAAGCAAACTCAGCATAAGGTAAATATTCTTCCCATGACTTCACATTATTCTTAATCAATGATCTAAGCAATGTTCCTAAAGTACGATTCACAACCTCAGTTTGACCATCGGTTTGTGGATGACATGCAGTAGAAAACAATAACTTAGTACCTAGCTTTCCCCAAAGAACGCGCCAAAAATGTCCCAAAAACTTAGAATCCCTATAACTAACAATAGTACGAGGAATTCCATGCAATCTAACAACATGCACAAAGAACAAATTGGCTATTTGAACAGCATCATCAGTTTTCCTACATGCAATGAAATGCGCCATTTTGGAAAACCTATCAACTACAACAAACACAGAATCTTTACCCGATCTAGATCTAGGCAATCCCAAAATAAAATCCATAGATAAATCAATCCAAGGACTAGATGGAGCAGGTAATGGCGTGTACAAACCAAAAGGATGCGAAGTAGATTTAGACTTATGACAAGTAATACATCTACTACACATGCGTTCAACATCACGTTTCATATGCGGCCAAAAGAAATGCTCATGCAACAAGGATAATGTCTTATGCACACCAAAATGTCCCATTAATCCTCCCGCATGTGATTCTAAAACAAGTAGCTCACGCATAGAACAAGTAGGAATGCACAACTTAGATCCTTTAAACAAAAACCCATCATGCACATAAAATCCATCAAATGACTTGCTAGAATTCGAACACTTAGCATAGATAGGGCTGAAATATTCGTCCACCTCATACAATGATTTAATGGACTCAAAACCAAGCATCTTAGCATGCATTAGGTTAAGCAACGTGTACCTTCTAGAGAGGGCGTCGGCGACGACGTTGTCTTCTCCTTTCTTGTACTTGATGACGTATGGAAACGACTCGATGAATTTGACCCATCTCGCATGACGCTTGTTCAAGTTGCTTTGACCCTTCAAGTGCTTCAAGCTCTCATGATCCGTGTGAATGACGAACTCCTTGGGCCACAAATAGTGCTGCCATGTATCCAATGCACGCTTCAAAGCGTATAGCTCTTTATCGTACGTCGAATAGCGTAGGGCGGCGCCATTGAGCTTCTCACTGAAGTACGCCATGGGACGTTTTTCCTGCATCAAAACAGCACCAATACCTATCCCTGAGGCATCACACTCGATCTCAAAAGTTTCTGAAAAGTCAGGTAAACACAAAACAGGAGCAGAACACAATATAGATTTCAAAGTATTAAACGCATGTTCTTGTTGTTTAACCCATTCAAACTTACGATCCTTCTTACTTAGCTCAGTAAGAGGCGCGGCAATGCTAGAGAAATCGCGCACAAAGCGACGATAAAATCCGGCCAGACCGTGAAAGGATCGAACTTCAGACGCAGTTTTGGGTGTTGGCCATTCCTCAATCGCTTTGATTTTGGAACGATCAACCTCAATACCTCTACAACTCACAACAAAGCCTAAGAATACTACTTCATTCAAGCAAAAGGAACACTTAGACAGGTTGCCATACAATCGAGCATCTCTCAAAAGTAAAAATACGCACTTAAGGTGATCTAGGTGCGCCTGTGCACTGTGACTGTATATCAGGATATCATCAAAGTAAACAACAACATATTTCCCAATAACATCACGCAAAACATGGTTCATCAATCTCATAAATGTGCTGGTGCATTTGTGAGACCAAAAGGCATAACCAACCACTCATATAAACCATGCTTAGTCTTAAAAGCTGTTTTCCATTCATCTCCTTCATGCATGCGAACTTGAAAATAACCAGATCTCAAATCAATTTTAGAAAAAATCTTAGATCCACTAAGTTCATCTAGCATATCATCAAGTCTAGGGATGGAAAAACGATACTTAACTGTTATTTTGTTGATGGCTCTGCAATCCATGCACATTCTCCATTCATTGTTCTTCTTTGGAACTAGAATCACTGGAACTGCACATGGGATCATCGACTCTCTGATTTGCTTCTTCTCCAACAGCTCCTTAACTTGACGGTCTATCTCCTTTGTTTCTTCAGGGGACGTCCGATATGCAGGCCGGTTCGGTAAGACGGCGCCGGGCACGAAGTCAATTTGGTGCTCGATCCCACGAACTGGAGGTAATCCACTTGAAATCTCGTCCGGAAATATGTCCTCGAAGAACTACTATAGTCTATAATTAAATAGATTAATTACTATAAATCTGATCTACTATAGTCTATAATTAAATAGATTAATTACTATAGTCTAGATAAAATCAACCCCATAATTAAATACTATAGGACCGATTTTATTCACTAGCACACATGCACATGTCGATCTTCTTCCATGCACTTCATGCACACGTGCACTTGCTCTTCAACTTCATCTCTTCAAGATTAATACTCCATGGTGTGTTCTTGATCTTCAATAGTTAATAAATTAACTATCTTGGAATTGCTTCTCTTGACTTCTTGATCTCCAATCTCGAGCTTCCTTCGAATCAACACTTGCATGTAAGCTTGCAACTTCTTAGCTCTTGATCTCGTGATTGGTCCTCTAAATTGCAACTCCGGTTCTTCATTATCTTTGTTCTCCATGGCTTCATCACCTACCCGCCCCTTCAGCTCCTTGAATCAATATTTTTATGGATTTCATCTTAGGATTGCCTAGATCAAGGTCGGGTAAGGATTCTGTGTTTGTTGTAGTTGATAGGTTTTCCAAAATGGCTCATTTCATTGCATGTAGGAAAACTGATGATGCTGTTTACATTGCCAACTTGTTCTTTGTTCATATTGTTCGTTTGCATGGAATTCCTCGTACTATTGTTAGTGATAGGGATTCTAAGTTTTTAGGACATTTTTGGCTTGTTTTGTGGGGAAAATTAGGTACTAAGTTATTGTTTTCTACTGCATGTCATCCACAAACCGATGGTCAAATTGAGGTTGTGAATCGTACATTAGGAGCTTTACTTAGGTCTCTAATTAAGAATAATTTGAAGTCATGGGAAGAATGTCTACCATATGCTGAGTTTGCTTATAATCGTGTTGTGCATTCTTCTACTAACATGTCTCCTTTTGAGGTAGTTTATGGATTTAATCCACTAACTCCTACTGATTTGCTTCCTTTACCCGTTGAGCATCTAACGAGTGTTAAAGGTATGAAGAGAGCTGATTTTATTCAAGAGATGCATGAGAAGGTACATGCCCGGATTGAGCACCAAGGCTCGAGGATCGCCGCCGCACGCAACACGAGGCGCAAACGTGTTATCTTTCAGGCCGGAGATCGTGTTTGGGTTCACTTGAGTCCTGGCCGATTTCCCAACCTGAGGAAATCCAAGTTGTCACCCCGTGGAGATGGTCCCTTCACTGTTCTAAGCCGTGTTAATGATAATGCATACCGCATTGATCTACCTGGTGAGTATAAGTGTTCTTCTACGTTTAATGTAGCTGATTTATCTCCTTTTCTTGCAGATGAATTCGACCATGATGAGGATCCAAATTCGATGACGAATTCTTTTCAGTAGGGGGGGAATGATGAGGACATCCATAGCAATGAGGAAGTCAATGAAGAGCTGCAATTCAAAGGACCCGTCACAAGACTACGAGCTAAGAAGTTGTAAGATTATTTGCAAGCTACAATTCGCAAGAAGCTCGAAGAAGAAGACGGCGTGCAAGGAAGCTTGAAGATGATGACCTTGTTGACATTGGAAGATGGAGACCAAGACTTGGAGAACACTACATGAAGTTGTGCATGTGTGCATATGGACGTGTGCATGTGCATGAGATGAAGAGAAGTTTCGGCCAAGTGAAGGAGAGACCAATTTTCGGTCTTGTTGATTTTATCTAGTAGTTATTTTATTTTAGACTATAGTATTTATTTTATTTAATTGGACTATAGTATGGATCAGATTTATTTTATTATTTTGGATGTAATTTTCGGCCCCTTTAAGTCATAGTTTGACTAGGATTTTAGATAAGGCAAGATCTACAAGTTCTACCTTAAATAGAATTCTAGTTTAGAAAATTTCCAAGTCCAATCCTAGTTTGATTTGGACTCTATATTTTCGGCCATAGCATAGGATTTTCGGTCCACCTATTATTATAAATAGGGGATCCATGTGACATTCATACTTTAGACTTTATTTGATTAATTAAGCTTTGCTTCAATATTGTCTCATCCCCATTAAATCTTTGTGAGTTTAGATATTAAATTCATACTCTTAGAACTAGCAATTCTAGGTTTTACAAAGGGAATTCGTCGTCCACGTTCGAGGGATCACCGGAGACTCGCTAATCGAAGCACAACTTAAAGAATTTGGCCTTGTGTACGTCGAGATTCAAGGCAACTTTCGGGTTGTGATTCACTTCTACCCAACATCACCGCCGACCATCATCACGACGCCACCATCAACCACCGTCGTCTATTCCAAGTCAGCCCCTCCGTGTTCAAGATCATGATCCGTCCGTTCAAACCGTAAGTCCGTGATACGACCCGGACAATTAATCTAGGATGAATAAAAGACGTAGCGGAAGACCTCTAAGAATCGAAACACGTCAACTAATGAAGGGAACAATCAGACACAAAATTACGGCTAATCTAGACAACTAAAATACCTAGAACTTTGACACAACTAAATAACACAAACCAAGGGTTCAAGGGCTGTATGGGACGATTATGAGGGTCGGAATAAGGGTAGAAATCGTGTGTGAGGCTTGGTGAAGAAGGGCTTGGAGAAGGTAGGATATGTTAGTGTTTGAACGAACTTACGGATAATACGAACGGGTGTCGAACTCGGACTTGGTGGCTGCTGTGATGATGGAAGACGGTGGAGGGTGGTTTGACGTCGATGAGAGTGTTGGACGGTGGGTGGTGGTGAAGTGATTCACAACCCGATAGCCTCCTTGATCTCGAACGTCTTCAAGGTTGAAATCTCCAAGTTGTTCCTCGATAGCGAATACCGGTCAATCCCTTAAGTGAATTGAGCAATACCCTTGAATAAGACTTGTAGTTGCTAGCTCCAAGAATGAATATTTTCGTGTGAAAAGTATTCAAAAGACTAATAGATTTGAGACACAAATTGAATGCAAAAGCAAATTAATTCAAGAATGTCTAAAGTAACAATGTGACACATGACCCCTATTTATACTACTATAAGGGCCGAAAAATAGTGTTGTTATGGTCAAAAATATTAGGATCCCAAAGTGATCCAACTAGACTAGGAAATTCCCTAAACTAGAATTCTATTTAAGGTAGTTTCTTCCCTTAATTAAAATTCTAGTCAAACCTATGACTAATCAACATTGTGACCGAAAATTCCTACCAAAATAATTAAATAAATCTGATCTACTATAGTCTATAATTAAATAAATTAAATACTATAGTCTAGATAAAATCAACCCCATAATTAAATAACTATAAGACCGATTTTAATCCTCTTGCACGTCGATCATCATCCATGCATATTCATGTACACGTGCACTTCATATCTTCAACTCTTCAAGTGTAATTCTCCATGGTGTGTTCTTGATCTTCAATAGTTAATAAATTAACTATCTTGGAATTGCTTCTCTTGGCTTCTTGATCTCCAATCTCAAGCTTTCTTCGAATCAACACTTGGAAGTAAGCTTGCAACTTCTTAGCTCTTGATCTTGTGATTGGTTCTCTAAAATGCAACTCCGGTTCTTCATCATCTTTGTTATCCATGGCTTCATCAGTCCGTTACAACTCTATCATAACCTATCTACTCAAGCCCTTCTTCACCTAAACCTCACGTCCAAAATACCTCCCTCATTCCCATCCATCTTGCTGTCCAAAACAGCCCCATAATTCATTGGATTTGTGCTATTTTGTGTGTCATAGTTTAGGTATTTTTAGTTAGTTCTAGTCGTCTAGTTTGTCCCGTTAATTTCTGCATATTTTCCATTATTTGTTTGAGTCGTAGAAAGGCACAAAACCTTACGTGTGTCGACGTGTGTTCGTTCCTTCATCCCGGGTCGTATCATAAAAGTGATATCAAAGCCACGTCAGCTTTGGTTCATTTTTGTGTCTTTATTTTATTTTACGTTTGATCGAGTTGTAATTTAATTCCATATTGTTCATTCTTAAAAAAAAAAGGCACGATCGTATATAAAAAAAAAACAAAGAGCCGATCGTACAAAAAAAAAATCGGATAAAAAAAAAGAGAAATCCGAAAAAAAAAAAAAAGAGAGAGAATATTCATTGTTTCCTTTTAGTTCAATTTTTATTTTGGTACTTTCCTTTTGGAATTGGATCATAGTTGGTAATTACCTAGTGAGTCTTTCTTATTTTTGGTAGTTTCCTTCTAGATTAATTTTATTTTTGGAACTTTTCATACAAGTTCTATTTTCTTTTTGGTAACTTCCATAAGAGTCTTATTTTATTTTTGGTTCATTCCTTATAGAGTCTAGGCTAATTAAGGTATTTAGATTGTGTCACATAGATTGATACATATCCAAATCACCCAATTACCTTATCTTTTTCTTCTTTCCTTATCCCTTCTATTTCTTTCCTTTCCTACCCTACCCATTTGACCATCACCATTCCTAAACACTACAACATTCGGCCACTACCACACACACATACCCAACCCGTATCTCATCTATACACTCCAAATTCATCCTTGTTCCTAGAGTAGTGAATCCGTTCCATTCCCAATACCGTGACACCTATTCCCCGAGTTCAAGAACTACATTCTTTAGCTAGTTCCTCCACTTCAAATACACAATACACACACATCACCATACACTTTGAGTTAGTTCTAGTCGTCTAGTTTGTCCCGTTAATTTCCGCATATTTTCCATTAGTTGTTTGAGTCGTAGAAAGGCACAAAACCTTACGTGTGTCGACGTGTGTTCGTTCCTTCATCCCAGGTCGTATCACATCCATAGGAATAACATCACAGATAACAGTGTCAGAATATCTACCAATTGAAAAATCGACACTTACCTAGCCACCTACACGAATCTCGCCTCGATCAGTAAGCCATTGCAGCTTATATGGCTTGGGATGCTTCATCACAGTCAGCGCTAGTTTATCTACAACATACTGACTAACGGCATTGAACACGCTCCCACTATCAACTATCATTGAGCATGTCTTGTCTTTGATCATGTGATAAGGACATCCATAGCAATGAGAAAGTCAATGAAGAGCTGCAATTCAAAGGACCCGTCACAAGACTACGAGCTAAGAAGTTGCAAGATTATTTACAAGCTACAATTCGCAAGAAGCTCGAAGAAGAAGACGGCGTGCAAGGAAGCTTGAAGATGATGACCTTGTTGACATTGGAAGATGGAGATCAAGACATGGAGAACACTACATGATGTTGTGCACGTGTGCAAGTGTGCGTGTTCAAGAGTTCATGGCCGAGAGTGAAGAGAAGCCAAAGTTTCGGCCCTTAGTTATATTAATTAAGGGGTTATTTTATTTTAGACTATAGTATTTATTTTATTTAATTAGACTATAGTATGGATCAGATTTATTTAATTAATTTGGATGTAATTTTCGGTCACTTTAAGTCATAGGTTGACTAGGATTTTAGATAAGGCAAGATCTACAAGTTCTACCTTAAATAGAATTCTAGTTTAGGAAATTACCTAGTCTAGTTCAAGTTTGGTTTGGGCAAGTAATTTTCGGCCCTTATCACCTTATTTTCGGCCCTCCCTATACTTATAAATAGGGGATCCATGATACATTGTTACTTTAGACTTTATTTGATTAATTAGCTTTTGCTTCAATATTGTCTCATCCCCATTAAATCTTTGTGAGTTTAGATATTAAATTCATACTCTTAGAACTAGCAATTCTAGGTTTTACAAAAGGAATTCGTCATCCACGTTCGAGGGATCGCCAGAGACTCACTATTCGAAGAGCAACTTAAAGAATTTGGCCTTGCGTACGTTCGAGATTCAAGGAAACTTTCGGATTGTAATTCACAACACTTACACCACCACCGTCCAACCTTCCCGACGCCACCATCATCACCACCGTCATCTACCTCGAGTTCATCCACCATTCGAGTTCAAGATCGTGTTCCTTCCGTTCAATCCGTAAGTCCGTTACAACTCTATCATATCCTATCTACCCTAGCCTTTCTAAACCTTTTCACCATCATCGAATCACCTTCATCTTTACCCCTTTTCTAGCCGTCCAAAACAGCCCCTTGCCCTCTGGATTTGTGTTATTTTGTGTGTCATAAGTCTAGGTATTTTTATTAGTTTTAGTCGTCTAGTTTGTCCCGTTATCTTCCGCATATTTTCCATTAGTTGTTTGAGTCGTAGAAGACACAAAACCTTATGTGTGTCGACGTGTGTTCGTTCCTTCATCCCGGGTCATATCATCATGACTCGGGTATAGAAAATATTTTCTCGCTGATTTTGCTGGTCCTCGTCGCGAGTGATGCTCAAATTGCGAATAGAGACAAGGCTAACTCGAGGAGTCTCGGGCTCCTCTTCTTCAGGCTCAACTATGGACGTCTCCTCAGCCTTAGGGATGCCCACGGGCTGCTCTTGTTCATCCTCACTGGCTGACTCGATCTCATTTTGATCTGTGATGATCAAAACGCGCCTGTTTAGGCACTGGTTCTGAAAATGGCCCCAACCTTGACATTTGTGGCATTGGATGTCTCGAGCACGGTTAGGGGCTGAATTTGGAGGTTGTGAGGGCTGATTTGGCCATTGAAACAGTGGCCTTACGGGTGCGGGTGCAGTAGAAGCGAGTCTACTGTTGTTTGGCGGTGCAGAGCGATCAAAACAGCGATTGGGCTATCCAGGCTGACCTCGGAGTCGTGTGGGATCAGATGGAGGAGTAGAAGACGTACCTTTATTCCATGAAGGTCTAGGGGTGGTGGCACTATGATGGCTGCGCCGCCGTCCTTCTCGCAACTGTCTTTCTACTATAGTGGCGTAGTGCACCATCTCTTCAATGCTGTGAAAGTCCTTTAGTTCAACTTCACAGGCTATATCCGGATTCATCCCTTCAATGTACCGGATGATGGTGGCATTTAGCGACTCCTCTTTGCCCACTCGATTGAGCATGATTTCAAGCTCTTTATGATACTCTTCAATCGATTGAGTACCTTGCTTGATCCGGTTCAGTTTCTTTTCTAATTCTCGTTCATAGTGAACTGGAATGAATTGCCCTCGCATGATATCCTTGATATAAACCCGAAAAGCATAAAAGAATCAAATCCAAGAAAGCCATTGAGAGCTTCAAAGATAATCATGTTGTTCAAGATTAAAGATTGGAGATCAAGATTTGAAGAACACAAGTGCATGAAAATATTCAGATATTTTGGGCAGTCCATGAAGATCAAATATTCAGCCCGAGATTGGTCAACATGATAGCCATTGATGATGAAGAATGAAGCATGAAGATGTAAGAAGAAGAAGGAAGCCATTTGGACGTGTGCATGAAAAGATATACGCGTTTGCATGTGAAATCGGGAGATGCTGTTTTTCATGCAAAGGTGGCAAGATTAATTATGTCATGGGCCACGAATTTAATTCAATTAATTCAGCCCATTTTCATTATTAATAAGGTCCAAATAGGCGAGAATATCCAGCCCAAATCCACTTTGGGATTTATCCTTATCTAGTTAGATTTAGATAGATTTTTGTTACCTTATTTTTGGTATTTTTTTATTTTATCCTAGTTTGATTAGGATTAGTATATTTTCGGTTTCTTTAGCTTTTAGGACTCTAATTTTCGTCCATATACACTCCTATAAATAGGAGCACCATGTGACATTCATAATTTAGACGTTGCATGAAATAAAGAGTTAATTTCTCAATTGTCTCACCGATCCTTTGGTTGATCACTCAAACACAATTCTATTGATCTAGCAATTCAATAGTCTTATTCAAGTTCTTCAGGGTACATTGAGTACTTGGGAGAATTGCTATCCAGAGAAATTAGACGTGCGCGTTCGGGCTTACAATACGGGTTCGCTGATCCTTCTACCAAACTTCACCACCGCCAAAGCCACCTTCAACGACATCCATCCTTCATCAATTCATCCATATCACCATCATCCATCAAGTTCATCAAGTTCCCAAGCTGATTCCACCAATTTTAAGCATACGTGCTATTCGCGCCGAGTTAAGCACCTATATTGTAAGTTTTTCTATTTTCTTATCATAACCTATCTACACCAGCCTTTCTTCACCCCCTATCATCATACTATACGACTATACCCTTTTTCTTTCATATTCGAGTCTTAAATATCAAGTTTAGTCGTTAGTTTAGTTTATTCATAGTGTCGGATTGAATCCTTCATTCGCCTGACGTGTTTCGATCTAAAAGTCTTCCGCTTGCATATTCCTCGTGTCTTGGATTCATTGTCCGGGTCACATCAATCCTTCATCTCGCACCATGTATCAATAGGCGGATATCGATCACGACGCCTTCTCTGCTGCTGATTTTCCCACCAAGTGGCGGCGTATCCTTTGAATTCTAAGGAAGCGAGCTGCACCTTCTTCAGCTCTGGAAACTCATAACATTCGAAGATCTTGTCGACCTTCCTTTACCAATCGAGATATACATCAGGATCGTGCAATCCCATGAACTCTGGAGTGGTGGTTTTGATGTTGTTCACCATTGAGTTGTCTTCCTCGAATCTGGGTCTATCGATGAAGAATGCACGTCTGTATAGGGCTCGGGGTCACGGCAGTTTCCCCTTTGGGGAGGTTCGAAATTATCTTCGAACTCCTCATGATAATCAGACTCAGGTCTGAAATCATCATCCTCTAGCTCAGGTGGCGGCTGGGGGCGTCGGTTGGCAGCTCTGGGCGGTGCTGCGGCTCCTTGAGGCTCAACTTGCCTCTCTACTGCGCCTGGGGGTTCATTGGGCCTCTCAGGAGGTCCTTGAACTGTCTGAGCTTCAGTTAACTGGGTTTTGAGGCTCCCAATCTGCTCAGCTAACTTGGCTAGTTGTTCACCAAGTCTATTTTCCATCTCACGATTTTGACGGTTGACGTAGGAGGTCAGTGCGTCAAAATGTTACTTGGCGTCCCATGTCGGCATGTTGGAAAAGGACACCTCTTCTTCCGGTGTGAGGAGTGACTTCGGGTCGTCCTCACTGATCTTGGGCAACTCACTTTTGTTGCCCTTCTTCATGGTACCTGCAAAATGAACAAACGTGAAGAATAAAGAGATCCTCACCAACTCACAAGTCACTCGATTTTGACGCTCTTGTTTTTACCACTCGTGTATCACTCAATATGGGTGGTGCACGTGTGTAATAGTATAAAAAGAAAGTGCCGAAAACTAGAGATGAAAGCTGCTCCCTTGCAAGTCTTCTTCTTGATCACGAACTAGTTGCACCGTGGGTGTAGGATGGATGCTCTCGATAATCTGAACCGATGGTGTATGTCGTGGGCTTTGGGTGCACGGGTGCACGGTTGTATGGTGTATGGTGTATGGTGTAGGTGCGTGGTGTATGCACCTGATTGGGTGTACGGGTGTATCAAAGGGTGTAGATGGATCAAGGTCAGAAAATTTTGTTCCCTTTAAGTGGAGGAACGAAATTTAGGGTGTGGGGGTGGTTTATGGTGTGTAGGAATGGTATATGGAAGGTTGGAAAAGATTAGGATGAAAATAGACTAGTATGGAAAGAATAGGATCTAGATAAGCTTAAAAGATTTAGTTGTGATCTATTCAATGTGGACACAATCTAAATAACTTAATCTAGATGGTGGAAGTCTATCCTAACTAGGAAAGAACAAGAATATCGAAAATAACAAACTGAATTTTTTTTTTTTCGGCTTTTTTTAGTTTTTTTTTTTGATCGGCTGTTCTGCCTTTTGCTCTTTTTTTTTTATACTATGAATGATCAAGAACGAAAATTACAACTTGATAAAATAAAATAAAAGACTCAAACGAATAAACCACGAACCAGAATGAATCACAACACCTTGGTTTGTGGATAACCAAGATCGAACACACGTCGACAAGTAAGGGTTCAACAAGATTCAACGGACTCAATTAAATTACCTAGACTATGACACGACACCAAATAAAACACAACTAAATAGGATGTGGAAGGGGTTGTTTTGGTTTGAATCGAAAGGATATGACTATGGGCGTGTAGTATGATGTTATGTGGTGAAGAAGGGCTGTAGTAGATAGGTTATGACAAAGAAATAGGAAACTTACGATATATGTGTACAACTCGGTGCGAATAACACGTATACTTGAAATCAGCGGAAACAGCTTGGAAACTTGTAGAACTCGATCCAATCTTGATGTATGATAGTGTTATGGATGAAATATGATAGGTGGGTGATGTTGATGATGATCGGCGGTGGTGTTGGTAGAATGTGAGTCGAAAACACAGCTGCAAACCCCGTGAAGATCACCTCATGAAACGTACAACAATCGGTTGTCTTCTCGGTAGCAATCTAACCCTATTCCCACAAGTGAAATAGAACGAGATTTAAAATAAAACTTGGATGTTGCTAGGCTTTCAAGAGTTCAATTTTCGGCTGAAAATTAAGAAAAGAGGTTCTTGGGTGAGACAATATTGAAAGGTAAATTCTTCTTAATCAAATATGGTCTAAATATCAATGTAACAATGATCCCCTATTTATAATAGAGGGATGGACGAAAATTTAAAGTAAAATCCTAAGAGAAATCGAAAATAAAAAGCTATCCTAATCTAACTAGGATTCCTACCTTAACTAGAACTCTATTTAAGGCAAATCCAAAAAGACCAAAAATAAAATAATAAAAATCTATCTAATGGATAAATAAAACCCAACACTTTTGGGCCTTCATAATTGGGCTCTAATATTTCGAATTTGGCTGAATTAATTGAATTCCATGGGCTGCCCAAATATCCGAAATAATTCATGCATGAGTTCGACGTGCACGAGCCATGCAACACGTCAAAATCCTTCTTCTCTCTTTAAGTACTCGTCTCCAACTTCATGCCTTCATCTTTATCTTGAATAGACAACATGGTAATCCATTTAGGGCTGCATTGCATGAACTCTTGTTCGTCTAACTTGCATCGCACATAGGCTTGGAAATAGCCTTGCAATTTCTTTGCTCTTAGTCTTGTGATCGGTCCAATCATTTGCAGCTCCGGATTATCTTTTTCAATCTTAGGCATGGCTTCATCAAAAACAGTGTCAGAATAGCGACCTTTAGTAAAAGAAACGTGTACCTGACCTTTAACTCGAATAGATCCGCGATCTGTGAGCCACTGCAGCTTGTAGGGCTTCGGATGCTTTGTTGTGGTGAGGGCGAGCTTATCAACGGCATACTGACTGATTGCATTGATCACGCTCCCACTATCTATAATCATCGCGCATGTCTCATCTTTGATGGCAACTCGAGTGTAGAAGATGTTCTCTCGCTGCGATTGTTCTTCGTCTTCACGATTGATGTTCAGATAAAAAAAAAGAAGAGCCGATCGAATTCAAACAAAAAAAAGACAAAAAAAAACAAAATCGGATAAAAAAAAAATCCGAAAATACAAAAAAAAAAAGAATATTCATTGTTTCCTTTTAGTTCAATTTCTATTTTTGGTACTTTCCTTTTGGTACTAGTTCATAGTTGGTAATTACCTAGTGAGTCTTTCTTATTTTTGGTAGTTTCCTTCTAGATTAATTTTATTTTTGGAACTTTCCATACAAGTTCTATTTTCTTTTGGTAACTTCCATAAGAGTCTTATTTTATTTTTGGTTCATTCCTTCTAGAGTCTAGACTAATTAAGGTATTTAGATTGTGTCATATAGATTGATACATATCCAAATCACCCAATTACCTTATCCATTTCTTCTTTCCTTATCCATTTTACTTCTTTCCTTTCTACCCTAATCGACCACCACCTATACTACCCCTACACATTCGGCCATCCCATACACACACATACCCAACCCGTATCTCATCTATACACTCCAAATTCATCCTTGTTCCTAGAGTAGTAAAACCGTTCCATTCCCAAAACCGTGACACCTATTCCCTGAGTTCAAGAACCGTATTCTTTAGCTAGTTCCTCCACTTCAAATACACAATACACACACATCACCATACACTTTGAGTGCATACACGAGTGGTAAAATCAAGAGTGAAAACAAAAGAGTGAACGTGAGATTGTGAGGTCCTACCTTGTTTTCTTTTACGTTTGTTCATTTTGTAGATATCATGAAGAAAGGAACCCGCTCCGAATCATCCTCTACACCTCCAATCGACCCCCAGTCGACCTTACCTCCTTTGGACCCGTCCAAAGATCCATCCAAAGCACCCATGGAGTCTTCATCGGATCCACCCGCACCGTGGGATCCTAAGTATCACTTTGAAGCACTGTCCAAACATGTTCAAAGACAACACCAGGCTCTATCCGACAAGATTGATGATTTAGTGCATGCCCTTGAACGCACTAAAACAACGCCCGTCTTTCCTCAAGCTATTCGAGGAAATAGGTGCCTAGAGCGTCAAAACGAGCCAGAAGAGGAGTACTTTGATGAGAATACAGATGCCGGAGATGATACTCCAGATCGTGGGCGCCGCCAACGGCGTGGGAACCACATTGATGACTATGGAGAAGACCGAATGCTCAACAACATCAAGACGAGCATCCCGGAGTTTGAAGGCCTTCACGATCCCGATGTCTACTTAGATTGGGAACGTAAGGTGGAGAAGATTTTCGCATGTTATGATTTTTCAGAAGCTAAAAAGGTGCAACTAGCATGTTTGGAGTTCAGAGGCTACGCAGCCACTTGGTGGGAGATGCAGCAAGAAAGAAGATGAAGAAACCGCAATCCACCCATCGACAATTGGGAAGAGATGAAAGGTTTCATGCGTGGACGCTTCAGTCGAGTCCACTATGAAAGAGAGCTTGAGAAGAAGCTCAACCGGATCAAGCAAGGCACCAATTCGATTGAAGAGTACCACAAAGAGCTCGAGACTGCCTTGAACCGAGTCGGCAAGGAAGAGACCTTAAATGCTACCATCATTCGGTACATTGAAGGTATGAATCCCGATATCGCATGTGAAGTAGAACTCAAAGAATTCACCAGCATAGAAAGGATGGTGCAGTACGCATCAATTATGGAAAAGCAGCTGCGAGAAGGTCTGAAATGACCCGGACTCTAGGAACGAACACACGTCGACACACGTAAGGTTTTGTGTCTTCTACGACTCAAACAACTAATAGAAAATATGCGGAAGACAACGGAAATAACTAGACGACTAGGACTAAATAAAAATACCTAAACTATGACACACAAAATAACACAAATCCAATGAATGTTTGGGGCTGTTTTGGACGGTATTAGGAACGGTATGGATGAAGGAATTTCGATGGTGATGGATGGGTTTAGAAGGGCTAGAGTAGATAGGATATGATAGAGTTGTGACGGACTTACGGATTGAACGGAATGGACACGATCTTGAACACGATGGGGCTGGTCTTGGAACGGCGATGGTGGAGGTGGTTGACGTCGGTTGGCTGTGGTGGATGGTGTATTGTCGATGCGAATTACAACCCGAAAGTTGCCTTGAATCTTGAACGTACACAAGGCCAAATTCTTTAAGTTGCTCTTCGATTAGCGAGTCTCCGGCGATCCCTCGAACGTGGACGATGAATTCCCTTTGTAAAACCTAGAATTGCTAGTTCTAAGAGTATGAATTTAATATCTAAACTCACAAAGATTTAAATGGGGATGAGACAATATTGAAGCAAAAGCTAATTAATCAAATAAAGTCTAAAGTATTAATGTAACATGGATCACCTATTTATAAGACATAGGTGACCGAATATCCTATGCTATATGGCCAAAAAAATAGAGTCCAAATCAAACTAGGATTGGACTTGGAAATTTCCTAAACTAGAATTCTATTTAAGGTAGAAATTGTAGATCTTACCTTATCTAAAATCCTAGTCAAACTATGACTTAAAGGGGCCAAAAATTACATTAAATAAATACTAAAAATCTGACTTAATACTATAGTCTAAATTAATTAAATAAAATACTATAGTCTAATAAATCAATCCCCTTAATTGGATCATGAAGGGCCGAAATCTTTGGGCTTCACCATGATTGGCCGTGGCTTCCAATTACACGCACACATGCACACGTACACGTCCTCATGCATTGCACTCTATCTTCCTGCGAATTGTAGCTTGCAAATAATCTTGCAACTTCTTAGCTCGTAGTCTTGTGACGGGTCCTTTGAATTGAAGCTCTTCATTGACTTCCTCATTGCTATGGATGTCCTCATCAAGGTCGCCGTCGATCTAGTCAGAATTCAGCCCCTACTCGTTCTTCTTGGAGTAAAGGTACGTCTTCCACATCACCTTCTACCCCTTCTAATGAGTCTACATGACCCCGAGGTCAATCCGGACCCCCGGAACGGCGTTTTGACCGTTCTACACCGCAAGCAAGCCGTAGACCCGAGTCTACACCGAGGCCCCCATTCCAATGGCCCAATCAGCCCAATCCAATGCCGAATTCAGCCCCTAGTCGAGCCCGTGACATCCAGTGTCATAAATGCCAAGGTTGGGGTCATTTTCAGAACCAGTGTCCAAACCGGCGTGTTCTGTTCCTCAATGAACAGAATGGACTTGAATCAGCCAGTGAAGATGAAGAGGAGCCCCAAGACATCGCCCCTGAAGCCGTCGAACCACCCAAAGTTGACGATGAGGATGAGGAAGTCGAGCTACCTCATGTCAGCTTAGTGTCTATTCGCAGTCTGAAAATCAATCGTGAAGACGAAGAGCAATCGCAACGTGAGAACATCTTCTACACTCGAGTTGCAATCAAAGATCAGACTTGTGCGATGATCATTGACAGTGGGAGTGTAATCAATGCAATCAACCAGTACGCCATTGATAAACTTGCCCTGACCACAACAAAGCATCCAAAACCATACAAGTTACAGTGGCTTACTGATCGAGGTTCCATCAGAGTTACAGGTCAGGTACACATTTCATTTACTAAAGGTCATTATTCTGACACTGTTCTTTGTGATGTTATTCCTATGGAAGCAGCCCACATTCTTTTAGAAAGACCGTGGCAGTTCGACCGAAAAGCGGTTCACAATGGTTTAGCCAACACCTACTCGATCACAAGAGATGGTTGAACCACTGTCCTCAAGCCACTCACTCCTAAAGCTGTTGCAGAGGATCAAGAAAGGATGCAAAAGAGATTCAAACAAGAACGGGCAAAGCAAGCCGCAGCCGCCGCCCGGACCGCCGCCGTGAACGGCCGAGACTCGGTCGAGAGCCTCAAATCGGAGACTTCTTCAAAGACGACCAATGCAGCCCCTAAGATGCCTTCCAATGATGCCTTAGCTCATGGGAAAGCATCCGGATCAGCCCCTATAGTTGAACAAAATCGGTCCTTGTTCATCTCAGTTAAAGGCGTAGAGAAAGCACTGAAAGCAGGTTTACCTTTCGTTCTTTTATCTTATAAGGACAGTGCTACTAATGGTGTTTCTTTGCCTTATGATGTGCAACCATTTATGGAGGAGTTCGCGGACGTGTTCCCGGAAGAGATTCCAAGTGGATTATCTCCAGTTCGTGGGATCGAGCACCAGATCGACTTCGTACCTGGCGCCGTTTTGCCCAACCGACTAGCATACTGCACGTCTCCCGAGGAGACGAAGGAGATCGACCGTCAAGTGAAGGAGTTGCTAGAGAAGAAGCAAATCCGAGAGTCGATGAGTCCTTGTGCAGTTCCAGTCATCCTAGTGCCAAAGAAGAACAACGAATGGAGGATGTGCATGGATTGCCACGCCATCAACAAGATCACAGTTAAGTATAGATTTCCTATCCCTAGACTTGATGATATGCTAGATGATTTAAGTGGTTCTAATGTGTTTTCTAAGATTGATTTGAGATCTGGCTATTTTCAAGTTAGAGTGCATGAAGGGGATGAATGGAAAACTGCGTTTAAAACAAAGCATGGTTTATATGAGTGGTTAATTATGCCTTTTGGTCTCACTAATGCACCGAGCACATTTATGAGATTGATGAATCATGTTTTGCGTGATGTGATTGGAAAATTCGTGGTTGTATACTTTGATGATATTCTGATTTACAGTCACAGTGCACAAGCGCACCTAGAACACCTTAGGCGTGTATTTTGCTTATTGCGTGATGCTAAGTTGTATGGAAACTTGTCTAAGTGTTCGTTTTGCATGGATGAAGTCGTGTTTCTAGGCTTTGTCGTTAGTTCACGAGGTATTGAGGTAGGCCGTTCCAAAATCAAAGCGATTGAGGAATGGCCAACCCCGAAAAACGCCTCTGAGGTTCGATCCTTTCATGGATTGGCTGGGTTTTACCGTCATTTTGTACGGGATTTCTCCAGTATAGCCGCCCCTCTTACTGAGCTAAGTAAGAAGGACCGGAAATTTGAGTGGGGTAAACAACAAGAGCATGCTTTTACTACTTTGAAGTCATTGTTATGTTCAGCTCCTGTTCTTTGTTTACCTGATTTTATTAAAACTTTTGAGATCGAGTGTGATGCTTCGGGCATAGGTATTGGTGCTGTTTTGATGCAGAAAAAACGACCCGCTGCATACTTCAGTGAGAAGTTAAATGGAGCCTCCCTTAGGTATTCCACGTACGAAAAAGAGCTCTACGCTTTGAAGCGTGCGTTGGACACATGGCAGCACTATCTCTGGCCTAAGGAGTTCGTGATCTACACGGATCATGAAAGCTTGAAGCACTTGAAAGGGCAAAACAATCTGAACAAGAGACATGCGAGATGGGTCGAGTTCATCGAGTCTTTCCTGTATGTTATCAAGTACAAGAAAGGCGAGGATAATGTCATCGCCGATGCTCTATCAAGAAGGTACGCTCTTTTGAACTTAATGCATGCTAAGATGCTTGGTTTCGAGTCCATTAAGTCATTGTATATTGAAGACGCCTACTTCAGCCCCATTTATGCCTCATGTAGTTCGAAACCTAGGTCTTTTGATGGTTATTATGTGCATGATGGTTTTCTGTTCAAAGAGTCGAAGTTATGCATTCCTGTTTGTTCTATGCGTGAGCTATTAGTGTTGAAATCGCATGCGGGGGGTGTAATGGGTCACTTTGGTGTGCATAAGACATTGAACTTGCTGCATGTACACTTCTTTTGGCCGCATATGCGTAAGGATGTAGAGAATGTGTGTAGTCGTTGCATTACTTGTCGTCAAGCCAAATCCACTTCACACCCATTCGGATTGTACACTCCCCTACCCGCCCCTTCAGCTCCTTAGATCGATATTTCTATGGATTTCATCTTAGGATTGCCTAGATCTAGGTCGGGTAAGGATTCTGTGTTTGTTGTAGTTGATAGGTTTTCCAAAATGGCTCATTTCATTACATGTAGGAAAACTGATGATGCTGTTTACATTGCCAACTTGTTCTTTGTTCATGTTGTTCGTTTGCATGGAATTCCTCGTACTATTGTTAGTGATAGGGATTCTAAGTTTTTAGGACATTTCTGGCGTGTTTTGTGGGGAAAATTAGGCACTAAGTTATTGTTTTCTACTGCATGTCATCCACAAACCGATGGTCAAACTGAGGTTGTGAATCGTACATTAGGAGCTTTACTTAGGTCTCTAATTAAGAATAATTTGAAGTCATGGGAAGAATGTCTACCATATGCTGAGTTTGCTTATAATCGTATTGTGCATTCTTCTACTAACATGTCTCCTTTTGAGGTAGTTTATGGATTTAATCCACTAACTCCTACTGATTTGCTTCCTTTACCCATTGAGCATCTAACAAGTGTTAAAGGTATGAAGAGAGCTGATTTTATTCAAGAGATGCATGAGAAGGTACATGCCCGGATTGAGCACCAAGGCTCGAGGATAGCCGCTGCACGCAACCCGAGGCGCAAACGTGTTATCTTTCAGCCCCGAGATCGTGTTTGGGTTCACTTGAGTCCTGGCCGATTTCCCAACCTGAGGAAATTCAAGTTGTCGCCCCGTGGAGATGGTCCCTTCACTGTTTGATACGACCCAGACACGAACTAGGACGATAATAACGACGTAGCGGAAGACTTAAGAATCGAAACACGTCAGAATTAAGTAGGATTAAATCCGACACAAAATTACGACTAATATAGACAATTAAAATACCTAGAACTTTGACACAACTAAATAACACAAACCAAAGGTTCAAGGGCTGAATTGGACGGTTTTATAGGGCTATAAATTGGAAGAATTTCGTGTGTGAAGGTTGGTGAAGAAGGGTTTGGAGAAGATAGGATATGATTGTGATCGTACGAACTTATGGATATGTCGAACGGATGTAAAATTGGACTTGGTGGCAGCCGTGATGATGGACGACGGTGGAGGATGGTGTGACGTCGATGAGAATGTTGGACGGTGGTGGTGGTGAAGTGATTCACAACCCGATAGCCTCCTTGAATCTCGAACGTCTTCAAGGTTGAAATCTCCAAGTTGTTCCTCGTAGCGAATAGCGGTCAATCCCTCAAGTGAATTGAGCAATACCCTTGAATAAGACTTGTAGTTGCTAGCTCCAAGAATGAATATTTTCGTGTGAAAAGTATTCAAAAGACAATTAGATTTGAGACACAAATTGAATGCAAAAGCAATTTAATTCAAGAATGTCTAAAGTAACAATGTGACAAGAGGCACCTATTTATAAGCTCAATAGGGCTGAAAACTATGCTAAAGGGGACGAAAATAAAGGGTCCAAATTGATATCCAATTGGACTAGGAAATTCCCTAAACTAGAATTCTATTTAAGGTAGTTTCTTCCCTTAATTAAAATTCTAGTCAAACCTATGACTCTTTGACATTATGACCGAAAATTATACCAAAATAATTAAATAAAATCTGATCTACTATAGTCTATAATTAAATAAATTAAATACTATAGTCTAGATAAAATCAACCCCATAATTAAATAACTATAGGACCGATTTTAATCATCGTGCACGTCGATCATCATCCATGCATATTCATGAACACGTGCACTCCATATCTTCAACTCTTCAAGTGTAATTCTCCATGGTGTGTTCTTGATCTTCAATAGTTAATAAATTAACTATCTTGGAATTGCTTCTCTTGGCTTCTTGATCTCCAATCTCAAGCTTTCTTCGAATCAACACTTGCAAGTAAGCTTGCAACTTCTTAGCTCTTGATCTTGTGATTGGTCCTCTAAATTGCAACTCCGGTTCTTCATCATCTTTGTTGTCCATGGCTTCATCATTCCCCCCCTGCTGAAAAGAATTCGTCATTGAATTTGCATCTTCATCTTGATCGAATTCACCTACATCAAAGGGAGATAAATCAGCAACATTAAACGTTGAAGAACACTTATACTCACCAGGTAGATCAATGCGATAAGCATTGTCATTGACACGGCTTAAGACGGTAAAAGGACCATCTCCTCTCTGTGACAAAGTCGATTTCCTTAGATTAGGAAACCTTCTGGGGCTCAAATGGATCCAAACTCGATCACCGGGCAGAAACACAACTCGTTTGCGATGAGTGTTACAGGCGGCGGCGGTTTGGGTACCTTTGTGCTCGATCCGGGCTCTCACTTTCTTATGCATCTCCTTGATAAGATCAGCTCTCTTCAATCCTTTAACACTTGTTAGATGCTCAACAGGTAAAGGAATCAAATCATTAGGCGTTAGTGGATTAAAACCATAAACAACCTCAAATGGAGACATGTTAGTAGAAGAATGAATAACACGATTGTAAGCAAACTCAGCATAAGGTAAACATTCTTCCCATGACTTCACATTATTCTTAATCAATGACCTAAGCAATGTTCCTAAAGTACGATTCACAACCTCAGTTTGACCATCGATTTGTGGATGACATGCAGTAGAAAACAATAACTTAGTACCTAGCTTTCCCCAAACAACGCACCAAAAATGTCCCAAAAATTTAGAATCCTTATCACTAACAATAGTACGAGGAATTCCATGCAATCTAACAGCATGCACAAAGAACAAATTGGCTATTTGAACAGCATCATCAGTTTTCCTACATGCAATGAAATGCGCCATTTTGGAAAACCTATCAACTACAACAAACACAGAATCTTTTCCCGATCTAGACCTAGGTAATCCTAAAATAAAATCCATAGATAAATCAATCCAAGGACTAGATGGAGCAGGTAAAGACGTGTACAAACCAAAAGGATGCGAAGTAGATTTAGACTTATGACAAGTAATACATCTACTACACATGCGTTCAACATCACGTTTCATATGCGGCCAAAAGAAATGCTCATGCAACAAGGATAATGTTTTATCCACACCAAAATGTCCCATTAATCCTCCCGCATGCGATTCTAAAACAAGTAGCTCACGCATAGAACAAGTAAGAATGCACAACTTAGATTCTCTAAACAAAAACCCATCATGCACATAAAATCCATCAAATGACTTGGTAGAATTCGAACACTTAGCATATATGGGGCTGAAAAATTCGTCCATTGCATACAAGGATTTAATGGACTCGAAACCAAGCATCTTAGCATGCATTAGGTTAAGCAACGTGTACCTTCGAGAGAGGGCGTCGGCGACGATGTTGTCTTCTCCTTTCTTGTACTTGATGACGTATGGAAACGACTCGATGAATTCGACCCATCTCGCATGATGCTTGTTCAAGTTGCTTTGACCTTTCAAGTGCTTCAAGCTCTCATGATCCGTGTGAATGACGAACTCTTTGGGCCACAAGTAGTGCTGCCATGTATCCAATGCACGCTTCAAAGCGTATAGCTCTTTATCGTACGTCGAATAGCGTAGGGCGGCGCCATTGAGCTTCTCACTGAAGTACGCCACGGGCCATTTTTCCTGCATCAAAACAGCACCAATACCTATCCCGAAGGCATCACACTCGATCTCAAAGGATTTAGAAAAATCTGGTAAACACAAAACAGGAGCAGAACATAACAAAGATTTCAAAGTATTAAACGCATGCTCTTGTTGCTTACCCCATTCAAACTTGCGATCCTTCTTACTTAGCTCAGTAAGAGGCGCGGCAATGCTAGAGAAATTGCGCACAAAGTGACGATAAAATCCGGCAAGGCCGTGAAAGGATCGAACTTTAGACACGGTTTTGGGCGTTGGCCATTCCTCAATCGCCTTGATTTTGGAACGATCAACCTCAATACCTCTACAACTCACAACAAAGCCCAAGAATACTACTTCATTCAAACAAAAAGAACACTTAGACATGTTGCCATACAATCGAGCATCTCTTAAAAGCAAAAATACGCGCCTAAGGTGATCTAGGTGCGCCTGTGCACTGTGACTGTAAATCAAAATATCATCAAAGTATACAACCACATATTTCCCAATAACTTCACATAAAACATGGTTCATCAATCTTATAAATGTGCTCGGTGCATTTGTGAGACCAAAAGGCATAACCAACCATTCATATAAACCATGCTTAGTCTTAAAAGCGGTTTTCCATTCATCTCCTTCATGCATGCGAACTTGAAAATAACCAGACCTTAAATCAATTTTAGAAAAGATTTTTGATCCACTTAATTCATCTAGCATATCATCAAGTATAGGAATGGGAAAACAATACTTAACTGTTATCTTGTTGATGGCTCTGCAATCCATGCACATTCTCCATTCATTGTTCTTCTTTGGCACTAGAATCACTGGAACTGCACATGGGCTCATCGACTCTCTGATTTGCTTCTTTTCCAACAGCTCCTTAACTTGACGGTCTATCTCCTTGGTTTCTTCAGGCGACGTGCGGTAGGCTAGATGATTCGGCAAGACGGCTCCGGGCACGAAATCAATTTGGTGCTCGATCCCATGAACTGGAGGTAATCCACTTGGAATCTCATCCGGAAATACGTCCTCGAACTCCTTCATGAGTGGCTGCACATCACTAGGCAAAGAAACATCGTTAGTAGCACTGTTCTTACAAGTTAAAAGAACTAAAGGCAAACCTGCTTTAATAGTTTCTCAACGCCTTTAATTGTGAAAACAGGGCTGGTTCTTCTCTTGTGTCTTAGGGGCTGAACTCACGCCTTTTCCAAGTGTGTTGGAGCTGGAATGAGGTGTGGAAGGGGCTGCAATGATTGTGGAAGAAGGAGGGGGCGGCGGAGATGAGGATTCGGCCGTGAGGGGGCTGTCCGCGGCGGTGGCTCAAACGGCGGCTGCGGCGGTCTTCTCACGCTCTTCTTTGAACCTTGCTCGCATTATTTCTTGCTCCTCTTGGATGGCTTTGGGTGTCAACGGCTTCAAGATGGTGGTTCGGCCGTCTTTCTTCACTGTGTAGGTGTTCGTGAGTCCGTCGTGTACAGCTTGTCTATCGAATTGCCATGGTCTCCCTAAAAGTATATGTGCTGCATCCATAGGAATAACATCGCATAATACAGTGTCAGAATAACGACCAATGGAAAAGGATACATGTATCTGACCGGTTACACGAACTGTGCCTTTTTCGGTAAGCCATTGCAAACGGTATGGATTTGGATGCTTCATAGTGGAAAGTCCAAGCTTGTCGACTGCGTACTGGCTTACTGCATTGATAACACTCCCATTATCAATGATCATCGCGCAAGTCTTGCCTTGAACAACAACTTTCGTGTAGAAGATGTTCTCTCGCTGTGATTGTTGCTCTTCTTCTCGATTTATGTTCAGACTGCGGACAGAAACCAAATTGACATGAAGATTCTCGGGCTCTTCTTCTTCAAGCTCATCTTGGGCATCTTCTTCATGTGTAGGGTCGGCCTTTGATGGTTCATCATCTTCACTGGCTGATTTGAGCTCATTCTGATCCGTGATGAATAGAATTCGTCGGTTTGGGCACTGATTCTGAAAATGGCCCCAACCTTGGCATTTATGGCATTGAACTTCTCGGGCTCGACTAGGGGCTGAAGTTGGCGCCAGACTGGGCTGATTGGGCCGTTGGAATGGTGGCCTTGGTGTAGACTCGGGTCTACGGCTTGATTGCGGAGTAGAACGGTCGAAACGGCGTTCCGGAGGTCCGGATTGACCACGGGGTCGAGTAGAATCAACAGAAGGAGTAGAAGATGATGTGGAAGGTGTACCTTTACTCCAAGATTGGCGAGTAGGGGCTGAAGTCTGACTGGATCGACGGCGGCCTTCTCGCAACTGCTTTTCCACAATTGATGCGTACACCATTCTCTATATGCTTATGAATTCTTTGAGCTCCACTTCACATGCAATATCGGGATTCATACCTTCAATGTACCGAATGATGGTAGCATTTAAGGTCTCTTCTTTCCCAACTCGATTCAAGGCAGTCTCGAGCTCTTTATGGTACTCTTCAATCGAACGGGTTCCTTGCTTGATCCGGTTGAGCTTCTTCTCAAGCTCTCTTTCCTAGTTGACTGGAATGAAGCATCCACGCATGAATCCTTTCATTTCTTCCCAATTGTCGATGGGTGGATTGCGATTTCTGCGCCTTGTTTCTTGCTGCATCTCCCACCAAGTGGCTGCGCAGCCTCTGAACTCCAAACATGCTAATTGCACCTTTTTAGCTTCTGAAAAGTCATAGCATGCGAAAATCTTCTCTACCTTACGTTCCTAATCTAGGTAGACATCGGGATCGTGAAGGCCTTCAAACTCCGGAATGCTTGTTTTGATGTTGTTGAGCATTAGGTCTTCATTATAGTCATCTCGACTATTGCCACGTCTCGGGCGACGGCCTCGGTCGAATTCTTCAGTATTCTCATCAAAGTACTCCTCTTCAGGCTCGTTTTGACGCTCTAGGCGCTGATTTCCTTGAATGGCTTAAGGGAAAACGGGCGTTGTTTTAGTGCGTTCAAGAGCATGCACTAAATCATCTATCTTGTCGGAGAGAGCCTGGTGTTGTCTTTGAACGTGTTTGGACAGCGCTTCAAAGTGATACTTAGGATTCCACGGTGCAGGTGGATTCGAGGAAGACTCCATGGGTGCTTTGGATGGATTCCGGGGTGGGTCTACAGGTAGGGTGTCGACTGGGGAGTCTGGGATGACTCGGAACGTGTACCTTTCTTTATGATACCTACAAGATGAACAAACGTAAAGGAAAACAAGGTAAAACCTCACACCTCACTTTCTCTCGTTTGTTTTCACTCTTGATTTTACCTCTCGTGTTTGCACTCAAAGTGTATGGTGAAGTGTGTGTGTCGTGTATAATGATGGTGAGGAGTAGAACTCTTGTCGAATGTCGAGGGTACGGATAAATTGCACGAAGGTGTAGACGAGTATCACTAACTAGGATCAATGTATGAGATGGTATGATGATGTGTAGGAGGCGTGTGGCTTATGTGGCAAAGGGTGGGGACGTGTAGTACTAGGTGGCGTGGGGTAGGTGGTGTCGAGTAGGGTAGGTGTATTAGGGTTAGATGGATCCCCAAGTGTAGAAGGAAAGATGTAGGATGGAAAAGGAAGGAAGGAATAGGTTATTTGGAAAGTGTTACATAATTCTAAATATCCTAATTGGACTAGACTCTAAAAGGAAAGAACCAAAATTAAAATACAACTCAAAAGGAAACTACCAAAAAGAATTAAAACTTGGAAGGAAAGTTCCAAAAATAAAATAAGACTCTAAAGGAAGTTACCAACTAAGGAATTATCCTAGAAGGAAACTACCAAAATTAAAATAGAACTTAGAAGGAAAGTTCCAAAAATAAAATAGACTCACAAGGTAACTACCAAATAAAATGTAATTCCAAAAGGAAATTACCAAAATAAATCAAGACTCAATTGGTAACACTATGAATATTCCTCTTTTTTTTTTTGAATTTTCGGATTTTTCTCTTCTTTTATCCGATTTTCTTTTTTTTTTCTTTTTTTTTTTGATTTTTCGGTCTCTTTTTTTGTTTTTTTTACCGTTTCTTTTTTTTTTCAATGAGCAACTATGCTATTACAACTCGATAAAATAAAATTAAAATAACAAGACACGTAAGATGACACGTAGGATAAAAATGACACGTCGGATTGAAACACGACCAGCAGAGCTGACGTGGCTCTGATGCCAAATTTATGATACGACCCAGACACGAACTAGGACGATAATAATGACGTAGCGGAAGACTTAAGAATCGAAACACGTCAGAATTAAGTAGGATTCAATCCGACACAAAATTACGACTAATCTAGACAATTAAAATACCTAGAACTTTGACACAACTAAATAACACAAACCAAAGGTTCAAGGGCTGAATTGGACGGTTTTATAGGGCTGGAAATTGGAAGAATTTCGTGTGTGAAGGTTGGTGAAGAAGGGTTTGGAGAAGATAGGATATGATAGTGATCGTATGAACTTACGGATATGTCGAACGGATACGTCAATGAGAGTGTTGGACGGTGGTGGTGGTGAAGTGATTCACAACCCGATAACCTCCTTGAATCTCGAACGTCTTCAA
This sequence comes from Perilla frutescens, assembly GCA_026008535.1. Lineage (NCBI taxonomy): Eukaryota > Viridiplantae > Streptophyta > Magnoliopsida > Lamiales > Lamiaceae > Perilla > Perilla frutescens. Next base: position 19,726,933 of record BRKX01000005.1, read on the forward strand.
GGTTGAAATCTCCAAGTTGTTCCTCGTAGCGAATACCGGTCAATCCCTCAAGTGAATTGAGCAATACCCTTAAATAAGACTTGTAGTTGCTAGCTCCAAGAATGAATATTTTCGTGTGAAAAGTATTCAAAAGACAATTAGATTTGAGACACAAATTGAATGCAAAAGTAATTTAATTCAAGAATGTCTAAAGTAACAATGTGACAAGAGGCACCTATTTATAAGCTCAATAGGGCTGAAAACTATGCTAAAGGGGACGAAAATAAAGGGTCCAAATTGATATCCAATTGGACTAGGAAATTCCCTAAACTAGAATTCTATTTAAGGTAGTTTCTTCCCTTAATTAAAATTCTAGTCAAACCTATGACTCTTTGACATTATGACCGAAAATTATACCAAAATAATTAAATAAAATCTGATCTACTATAGTCTATAATTAAATAAATGAAATACTATAGTCTAGATAAAATCAACCCCATAATTAAATAACTATAGGACCGATTTTAATCATCGTGCACGTCGATCATCATCCATGCATATTCATGCACACGTGCACTCCATATCTTCAACTCTTCAAGTGTAATTCTCCATGGTGTGTTCTTGATCTTCAGTAGTTAATAAATTAACTATCTTGGAATTGCTTCTCTTGGCTTCTTGATCTCCAATCTCAAGCTTTCTTCGAATCAACACTTGCAAGTAAGCTTGCAACTTCTTAGCTCTTGATCTTGTGATTGGTCCTCTAAATTGCAACTCCGGTTCTTCATCATCTTTGTTGTCCATGGCTTCATCACTGTTCTAAGCCGTGTTAATGATAATGAATACCGCATTGATCTACCTGGTGAGTTGATACGACCCAGACACTAGGAACGAACACACATCGACACACGTAAGTTTTGTGTCTTCTACAACTCAAACAATCAAAGTAAAATATGCAGAAGATAACGGAATAACTAGATGACTAAACTAATAAAAATACTTAGACTACGACACACAAAATAACACAAATCCAACAAAGATAGGGGCTGTTTTGGACGGCTTTATGGATGAGTATGAGGGAGGTATTTTGGGCGTGTGGAATGGTTGAAGAAGGGCTTGAGTAGATAGGGTATGATAGAGTTATAACGGACTTACGGATTGAGCGGGATGATGATGAATTGGACACGAACGGTGGGTGAGCTTGGGACGGACGTGGATGGCTTATGGTTGACGTCGATCGGCGGCGGTGGATGGTGTATTGTCGATGTGAATCACAACCCGAAAGTTGCCTTGAATCTCGAACGTACACAAGGCTAAATTCTTTAAGTTGATCTTCGATAGCGAGTCTCCGGCGATCCCTCGAACGTGGACGACGAATTCCCTTTGTAAAACTTAGAGGTGCTAAATCTAAGAGTATGAATTTAATTATCTAAACTCACAAAAGATTAAAAGGGGAGAGACGATATTGAAAGCAAAGGCTTAATAATCAAATATAGTCTAAAGTATCAATGTATCATGGATCCCCTATTTATAAGTATAGGAGGACCGAAAATACAAGCTATAAGGGACGAAAATAATGAGTCCAAATCAAACTAGGATTGGACTTGGAAGTTTCTTAAACTAGAATTCTATTTAAGGTAGAACTTGTAGATCTTACCTTATCTAAAATCCTAATCAACCTATGACTTATAATAACCGAAAATTACATCCAAATAAATTAAATAAACTGAATTAAACTATAGTCTTAATTTAAATAAATAAAATACTATAGTCTAATAAATCAATCCCCTTAATTGGATCATTAAGGGTCGATTATTTTGGGCTTCACTATCTTGGCCGAAACTTGCATGCGTGCACTTCTTCATGTTGTGTTCTCCATGTCTTGATCTTCATCTTCTAATATCAACAAGGTCATCATCTTCAAGCTTCCTTGCACGCCGTCTTCTTCTTCGAGCTTCTTGTGAATTGTAGCTTGCAAATATTCTTGCAACTTCTTAGCTCATAGTCTTGTGACGGGTCCTTTGAATTGAAGCTCTTCATTGAGTTCCTCATTGCTATGGATGTCCTCATCATTCTCCCCCTGCTGAAAAGAATTCGTCCTCGAATTTGGATCCTCATCATGGTCGAACTCATCTGCAAGAAAAGGAGACAAATCAACAACATTAAACGTAGAAGAACACTTGTACTCACCAGGTAGATCAATGCGGTATGCATTGTCATTAACACGGCTTAGAACAGTGAAGGGACCATCTCCACGGGGCGACAACTTGGACTTTCTAAGGATCGGGAATCGGCCAGGACTCAAATGAACCCAAACACGATCTCCGGGCTGGAATATCACACGCTTGCGCCTCGTGTTGCGTGCGGCGGCAATTCGTGAGCCTTGGTGCTCAATCCGGGCACGTACCTTCTCATGCATCTCTCGAATGAAATCAGCTCTCTTCATACCTTTATTACTCGTTAGATGCTCAACGGGTAAAGATAACAAATCAGTAGGAGTTAGTGGATTAAATCCATAAACTACCTCAAAATGAGACATGTTAGTAGAAGAATGCACAACACGATTATAATCAAATTCAGCATATGGTAGACATTCTTCCCATGACTTCAAATTATTCTTAATTAGAGACCTAAGTAAAGCTCCTAAAGTGCGATTCACAATCTCAGTTTGACCATCGGTTTGTGGATGACATGCAGTAGAAAACAATAACTTAGTACCTAATTTTCCCCACAAAACACGCCAGAAATGTCCTAAAAACTTAGAATCCCTATCACTAACAATAGTACGAGGAATTCCATGCAATCTAATAACATGCACAAAGAACAAGTTGGCAACATGTATAGCATCATTAGTTTTCCTACATGCAATGAAATGAGCCATTTTGGAAAACCTATCAACTACAACAAACACAGAATCCTTACCCGACCTAGATCTAGGCAATCCTAAGATGAAATCCATAGAAATATCAATCCAAGGAGATGAAGGGGCGGGTAGGGGCGAGTATAATCCGAATGGGTGTGAAGTAGATTTAGCCTGACGACAAGTAATGCAACGACTACACACATTCTGTACATCCTTACGCATATGCGGCCAAAAGAAGTGTTCATGCAGCAAGTTCAATGTCTTATGCACACCAAAGTGACCCATTAAACCCCCCACATGCGATTCTAACACTAATAGCTCACGCATAGAACAAGTAGGGATGCATAACTTCGACTCTTTGAACAGAAAACCATCATGCACATAATAACCATCATAAGACCTAGATTTCGAACTACATGAAGCATATATGGGGCTGAAGTAGGCGTCCTCAACATACAATGCTTTAATGGACTCGAAACCAAGCATCTTAGCATGCATTAAGTTAAAAAGAGCGTACCTTCTGGACAGGGCATCGGCGACCACGTTTTCCTCGCCTTTCTTGTACTTGATAACATACGGGAAGGACTCGATGAACTCGACCCATCTCGCATGTCTCTTGTTCAGATTGTTTTGCCCTTTCAAGTACTTCAAGCTTTCATGATCCGTGTGGATGATGAACTCTTTGGGCCACAAATAGTGCTGTCATGTATCCAATGCACGCTTCAAAGTGTATAGCTCTTTATCGTACGTTGAATATCGCAAACTGGCACCATTGAGTTTCTCACTGAAGTAAGCTACGGGACGTTTTTCCTGCATCAAAACAGCACCAATACCTATCCCGGAGGCATCACACTCGATCTCAAAAGTCTTAGAAAAATCAGGTAAACACAAAACAGGAGCAGAACATATCAAAGATTTCAAGGTATTAAAAGCATGCTCTTGTTGTTTACCCCACTCAAATTTTCGATCCTTCTTACTTAGCTCAGTAAGAGGGGTGGCTATACTGGAGAAATCCTGTACAAAACGACGGTAAAACCCAGCCAATCCATGAAAGGATCGAACCTCAGAGGCGTTTTTCGGGGTTGGCCATTCCTCAATCGCTTTGATTTTGGAACGGTCTACCTCAATACCTCGTGAACTGACGACAAAGCCTAAAAACATGACTTCATCAATGCAAAACGACACTTAGACAAGTTTCCATACAACTTAGCATCACGTAATAAGCAAAATACACGCCTAAGGTGTTCTAGGTGCGCCTGTGCACTGTGACTGTAAATCAAAATATCATCAAAGTATACAACCACAAATTTACCAATCACATCAAGCAAAACATGATTCATTAACCTCATAAACGTGCTCGGTGCATTAGTGAGACCAAAACCCATAACTAACCACTCATATAAACCATGCTTTGTTTTAAACGCAGTTTTCCATTTATCCCCTTTATGCATTCTAACTTGAAAATAACCAGATCTCAAATCTATCTTAGAAAACATGTTAGAACCACTTAATTCATCTAGCATATCATCAAGTCCAGGGATAGGAAATCAGTACTTAACTGTTATCTTGTTGATGGCGCGGCAATCCATGCACATCCTCCATTCATTGTTCTTCTTTGGCACTAGGATGACTGGAACTGCACAAGGGCTCATCGACTCTCGGATTTGCTTCTTCTCCAGCAACTCCTTCACTTGACGGTCGATCTCCTTCGTCTCTTCAAGGGAAGTGCGGTACGCCGGTCTGTTGGGCAAGACGGTGCCGGGTACGAAGTCGATCTGGTGCTCGATCCCACGAACTGAAGGTAATCCACTTGGAATCTCTTCCGGGAACACGTCCGCGAACTCCTCCATAAGTGGCTGCACATCACAAGGCAAAGAAATACCATTAGTAGCACTGTCCTTATAAGATAAAAGAACGAAAGGTAAACCTGCTTTTAGTGCTTTCTCTACGCCTTTAACTGAGATGAACAGGGATACGACCCAGACTCTAGGAACGAACACACGTCGACACACGTAAGTTTTGTGTCTTCTATGACTCAAACAATCAAAGTAAAATATGCAGAAGATAACGGAATAACTAGACGACTAAACTAATAAAAATACCTAGACTACGACACACAAAATAACATAAATCCAACAAAGATAGGGGCTGTTTTTGACGGCTTTATGGACGAGTATGAGGGAGGTATTTTGGGCGTGTGGAATGGTTGAAGAAGGGCTTGAGTAGATAGGGTATGATAGAGTTATAACGGACTTACGGATTGAACGGGATGATGATGAATTGGACACGAATGGTGGCTGAGCTTGGGACGGACGTGGATGGCTTATGGTTGACGTCGATCGGTGGCAGTGGATGGTGTATTGTCGATGTGAATAACAACCCGAAAGTTGCCTTGAATCTCGAACGTACACAAGGCCAAATTCTTTAAGTTGATCTTCGATAGCGAGTCTCTGGCGATCCCTCGAACGTGGATGACGAATTCCCTTTGTAAAACTTAGAGGTGCTAAATCTAAGAGTATGAATTTAATTATCTAAACTCACAAAAGATTAAAAGGGGAGAGACGATATTGAAAGCAAAGGCTTAATAATCAAATATAGTCTAAAGTATCAATGTATCATGGATCCCCTATTTATAAGTATAGGAGGACCGAAAATACAAGCTATAAGGGACGAAAATAATGAGTCCAAATCAAACTAGGATTGGACTTGGAAGTTTCCTAAACTAGAATTCTATTTAAGGTAGAACTTGTAGATCTTACCTTATCTAAAATCCTAGTCAACCTATGACTTATAATAACCGAAAATTACATCCAAATAAATTAAATAAACTGAATTAAACTATAGTCTTAATTTAAATAAATAAAATACTATAGTCTAATAAATCAATCCCCTTAATTGGATCATTAAGGGCCGATTATTTTGGGCTTCACTATCTTGGCCGAAACTTGCATGCACACGCACACATGCATACGTTCACTTCTTCATGTTGTGTTCTCCATGTCTTGATCTTCATCTTCTAATGTCAACAAGGTCATCATCTTCAAGCTTCCTTGCACGCCGTCTTCTTCTTCGAGCTTCTTGCGAATTGTAGCTTGCAAATATTCTTGCAACTTCTTAGCTCGTAGTCTTGTGACGGGTCCTTTGAATTGAAGCTCTTCATTGAGTTCCTCATTGCTATGGATGTCCTCATCATGAGTATAAGTGTTCTTCTACGTTTAATGTAGCTAATTTATCTCATTTTCTTGCAGATGAATTCGACCATGATGAGGATCCAAATTCGAGGACGAATTCTTTTCAGCAAGGGGGGAATGATGAGGACATCCATAGCAATGAGGAAGTCAATGAAGAGCTGCAATTCAAAGGACCCGTCACAAGACTACGAGCTAAGAAGTTGCAAGATTATTTGCAAGCTACAATTCGCAAGAAGCTCGAAGAAGAAGACGGCGTGCAAGGAAGCTTGAAGATGATGACCTTGTTGACATTGGAAGATGGAGATGAAGACATGGAGAACACTACATGATGTTGTGCACGTGTGCAAGTGTGCGTGTTCAAGAGTTCATGGCCGAGAGTGAAGAGAAGCCAAAGTTTCGGCCTTAGTTATATTAATTAAGGGGTTATTTTATTTTAGACTATAGTATTTATTTTATTTAATTAGACTATAGTATGGATCAGATTTATTTAATTAATTTGGATGTAATTTTCGGTCACTTTAAGTCATAGGTTGACTAGGATTTTAGATAAGGCAAGATCTACAAGTTCTACTTTAAATAGAATTCTAGTTTAGGAAATTACCTAGTCTAGTTCTAGTTTGGTTTGGGCAAGTAATTTTCGGCCCTTATCATCTTATTTTCGGCCCTCCCTATACTTATAAATAGGGGATCCATGATACATTGTTACTTTAGACTTTATTTGATTAATTAGCTTTTTGCTTCAATATTGTCTCATCCCCATTAAATCTTTGTGAGTTTAGATATTAAATTCGTATTCTTAGAACTAGCAATTCTAGGTTTTACAAAGGGAATTCGTCATCCACATTCGAGGGATCGCCGGAGACTCGCTATTCGAAGAGCAACTTAAAGAATTTGGCCTTGCGTACGTTCGAGATTCAAGGCAACTTTCGGGTTGTAATTCACAACACTTACACCACCACCGTCCAACCTTCCCGACGCCACCATCATCACCACCGTCGTCCACCTCGAGTTCATCCACCATTCGAGTTCAAGATCGTGTTCCTTCCGTTCAATTCGTAAGTCCGTTACAACTCTATCATATCCTATCTACCCTAGCCCTTCTAAACCTTTTCACCATCATCGAATCACCTTCATCTTTACCCCTTTCCTAGCCGTCCAAAACAGCCCCTTGCCCTCTGTATTTGTGTTATTTTGTGTGTCATAAGTCTAAGTATTTTTATTAGTTTTAGTCGTCTAGTTTGCCCCGTTATCTTCCGCATATTTTCCATTAGTTGTTTGAGTCGTAGAAGATACAAAACCTTACGTGTGTTCGATCCTTCATCCCGGGTCATATCATCACGACTCGGGTATAGAAAATATTTTCTCGCTGATTTTGCTGGTCCTCGTCGCGAGTGATGCTCAAACTGCGAATAGAGACAAGGCTAACTCGAGGAGTCTCGGGCTCCTCTTCTTCAGGCTCAACTGTGGACGTCTCCTTAGCCTTAGGGACGCCTACAGGCTGCTCTTGTTCATCCTCACTGGCTGACTCGATCTCATTTTGATCTGTGATGATCAAGACGCGCCTATTTAGGCACTGGTTCTGAAAATGGCCCCAACCTTGACATTTGTGGCATTGGATGTCTCGAGCACGGTTAGGGGCTGAATTTGGAGGTTGTGAGGGCTGATTTGGCTGTTGAAATGGCGGCCTTACGGGTGCGGGTACAGTAGAAGCGAGTCTACTATTGTTTGGCGGTGTAGAGCGATCAAAACAGCGATCGGGCTGTCCAGGCTGACCTCGGGGTCGTGTGGGATCAGATGGAGGAGTAGAAGACGTACCTTTATTCCATGAAGGTCTAGGGGTGGCGGCACTATGATGGCTACGCCGCCGTCCTTCTCGCAACTGTCTTTCTACTATAGTGGCGTAGTGCACCATCTCTTCAATGTTGTGAAAGTCCTTTAGTTTAACTTCACAGGCTATATCCGGATTCATCCCTTCAATGTACCGGATGATGGTGGCATTTAGCGACTCCTCTTTGCCCACTCGATTGAGCATGGTTTCAAGCTCTTTATGATACTCTTCAATCGATTGAGTACCTTGATTGATCCGGTACAGTTTCTTTTCTAATTCTCATTCATAGTGAACTGGAATGAATCGCCCTCGCATGATATCCTTGGTATAAACCCAAAAAGCATAAAAGAATCAAATCCAAGAAAGCCATTGAGAGCTTCAAAGATAATCATGTTGTTCAAGATTAAAGATTGGAGATCAAGATTTGAAGAACACAAGTGCATGAAAATATTCAGATATTTTGGGCAGTCCATGAAGATCAAATATTCAGCCCGAGATTGGTCAACATGATAGCCATTGATGATGAAGAAGGAAGCATGAAGATGTGAGAAGAAGAAGGAAGCCATTTGGACGTGTGCATGAAAAGATATACGCGTTTGCATGTGAAATCGGGAGATGCTGTTTTTCATGCAAAGGTGGCAAGATTAATCATGTCATGGGCCACGAATTTAATTCAATTAATTCAACCCATTGTCGTTATTAATAAGGTCCAAATAGGCGAGAATATCCAGCCCAAATCCACTTTGGGATTTATCCTTATCTAGTTAGATTTAGATAGATTTTTGTTACCTTATTTTTGGTATCTTTTGATTTTATCCTAGTTTGATTAGGATTAGTATATTTTCGGTTTCTTTAGCTTTTAGGACTCTAATTTTCGTCCATATACACTCCTATAAATAGGAGCACCATGTGACATTCATAATTCAGACGTTGCATGAAATAAAGAGTTAATTTCTCAATTGTCTCACCGATCCTTTGGTTGATCACATTTATCGATCCTTTGGTTGATCAAACACAATTCTATTGATCTAGCAATTCAATAGTCTTATTCAAGTTCTTCAAGGTACATTGATTACTTGGGAGAATTGCTATCCGGAGAAGTTAGACGTGCGCGTTCGAGTTTACAATACGGGTTCGCCGATCCTTCTACCAAACTTCACCACCGCCAAAGCCACCTTCAACAACATCCATCCTTCATCAATTCGTCCATATCACCATCATCCATCAAGTTCATCAAGTTCCCAAGCTGATTCCACCAATTTCAAGCATACGTGCTATTCGCGCCGAGTTAAACACCTATATTGTAAGTTTCCTATTTTCTTATCATAACCTATCTACACCAGCCTTTCTTCACCCCCTATCATCATACTATACGACTATACCCTTTTTCTTTCATATTCGAGTCTTAAATATCAAGTTTAGTCGTTAGTTTAGTTTATTCATAGTGTCGGATTGAATCCTTCATTCGCCTGACGTGTTTCGATCTAAAAGTCTTCCGCTTGCATATTCCTCGTGTCTTGGATTCATTGTCCGGGTCACATCATAAATTTGGCATCAGAGCCACGTCAGCTCTGCTGGTCGTGGTTCAATCCGACGTGTCATCTACGTGTCAAATACGTGTCAGTTATCTATCGTATGTGTCATTTAATTTCCGTTTGTTTCGAGTTGTAATCTGATTCATATTCATTGAAAAAAAAAGAGAGAGCAAAGGGATCGAAATCCCTACAGCAAAAAAAAAAAAGTCAAAAAAAAAAAATCCGAAAAATAAAAAAATGAAAATCAGATTGTTTATTTGATTTCAATTTTAATTCCTTGTTTTTAGATTTGTTTCCATATATTTAGGGATTCTTAGATCGTGTTCACACATCCAAAATCCTTATTCCCTTATCAATTAGATTTCTTACCTTGTTTAGATAGATTTCATCCTAATCTACATCTATTCAAGATCCTTCCATCCTCATCCATATCTAATCAAATCTTCCACCCTTATCCATCATAGAATTCGATCCTACACACCTCTAGGGTTCGAAATTCTCATCCCAAATATCCATACACCCGGTTCACCTTATACACCACATAGTCCATACACCCATACACCCGTACACCCGTACACCCATACACCCGTGGTCCACATACACCATACACCAAAACAACCGGTTTATCTACACCATTCATACAACAGCCCCACATCATCAAGTTAGATGGATCCGGTCCGAGTCCGCCCAAATCGATTCAGAGATGCCGATGGTTTACACCGCAACAAGATAACCATCCCAGAGTTTGAGGGTCTATACGATCCAGAAGTGTACCTAGATTGGGAACGCAGAGTTGATAAAATTTTTAAGTACTACTACTTTCCCGAGCCAAAGAAGGTGCAATTAGCCACATTGGAGTTTAAAGACTACGCAGCAACATGGTGGGAATTCCAGCAAGATCGATGCCACCGAGATCACCTTCCACCTATCGACACATGGTGTGAGTTGAAAGATTTGATGCGGAAACGCTTCATTCCAGACTACAACCAATGGGAGTTGGAGGAGAAGCTATACAAGTTAGGCAAAGATATCGAAGTGTAAATGACTACTACCACAAAATGATTGAAGCCATGAGACGAGCTGATATAGAGGAGTATCTAGAAGATACCATGGATAGATTCCTAGCTGGTCTACGAAGGGAAATCCGAGAAAAGGTAGCATTGTATCACTTCGATAAGTTGAAAGACATGGTGCAATATGCCATTGAGATAGAGAAGTGGTTGGAGAGTCTAGAGATGAGGCAAAATGAAGTGGTTCAAGTAGAGTCAAATGTAGAGTTGTCACCTAGAGCTCATCGCCAAACAGTCCCGTTTCATTGGAGCGAACCTGAGTCATTCGAGGAGTTTCTACGTACCTATATACCACCTACACGGCCTACATCACCAGTTCAGCTGGTCATGGATGTGCCAAGCCAAGCCAGCAACATTTAAGAGGAGATCCACGTTGAGTTACTATCTGAGATCATTGCCATCAAAGAAGATTCTACTTTTGAGGTAACAATTTCAGTTGATGCACCTATTGATGAATTGATAGACGTTGCTACTTGTGAAAATGTTGGAAAAGTTGAGGAAGAAGAAATAGAGATTATTGCCGTCGTTGAGGAAGTTGAAGTAGTTGAGAAATTGATGGAGATGCAGCTTTGTTTTGAAGAGGAAACCGACATCCATGAGAAAATGATCGTAGATCATATGGAGCTCGATCAAGCTAGCATGGAAATGCAGTCAAATTCTAACATCATTTGTCAACCATTTTCTCGTGATATCTTTATTTTACAGGTTGCTAAAGATGTGTCCCATGTTATTGATCTTGTGCAAAAAGAGATTGATGTTCATTTCGTGTTCATCTTTGATCCTGGAGATTTGAATTCGAGGACGAATTCTTTTCAAGAGGAGAGGAATGATATGAACCCGAAAAGCATAAAAGAATCAAATCCAAGAAAGCCATTGAGAGCTTCAAAGATAATCATGTTGTTCAAGATTAAAGATTGGAGATCAAGATTTGAAGAACACAAGTGCATGAAAATATTCAGATATTTTGGGCAGTCCATGAAGATCAAATATTCAGCCCGAGATTGGTCAACATGATAGCCATTGATGATGAAGAAGGAAGCATGAAGATGTGAGAAGAAGAAGAAAGCCATTTGGACGTGTGCATGAAAAGATATACGCGTTTGCATGTGAAATCGGGAGATGCTGTTTTTCATGCAAAGGTGGCAAGATTAATTATGTCATGGGCCACGAATTTAATTCAATTAATTCAGCCCATTGTCGTTATTAACAAGGTCCAAATAGGCGAGAATATCCAGCCCAAATCCACTTTGGGATTTATCCTTATCTAGTTAGATTTAGATAGATTTTTGTTACCTTATTTTTGGTATCTTTTGATTTTATCCTAGTTTGATTAGGATTAGTATATTTTCGGTTTCTTTAGCTTTTAGGACTCTAATTTTCGTCCATATACACTCCTATAAATAGGAGCACCATGTGACATTCATAATTCAGACGTTGCATGAAATAAAGAGTTAATTTCTCAATTGTCTCACCGATCCTTTGGTTGATCACATTTATTGATCCTTTGGTTGATCAAACACAATTCTATTGATCTAGCAATTCAATAGTCTTATTCAAGTTCTTCAGGGTACATTGAGTACTTGGGAGAATTGCTATCCGGAGAAGTTAGACGTGCGCGTTCGGGTTTACAATACGGGTTCGCCGATCCTTCTACCAAACTTCACCACCGCCAAAGCCACCTTCAACGACATCCATCCTTCATCAATTCATCCATATCACCATCATCCATCAAGTTCATCAAGTTCCCAAGCTGATTCCACCAATTTCAAGCATACGTGATATTCGCGCCGAGTTAAGCACCTATATTGTAAGTTTCCTATTTTCTTATCATAACCTATCTACACCAGCCTTTCTTCACCCCATATCATCATACTATATGACTATACCCTTTTTCATTCATATTCGAGTCTTAAATATCAAGTTTAGTCATTAGTTTAGTTTATTTATAGTGTCGGATTGAATCCTTCATTCGCCTGACGTGTTTCGATCTAAAAGTCTTCCGCTTGCATATTCCTCATGTCTGGGATTCATTGTCCGGGTCACATCAATCCTTCATCTCGCGCCATGTATCAATAGGTGGATATCGATCACGACGCCTTCTCTGCTGCTGATTTTCCCACCAAGTGGCAGCGTATCCTTTGATTTCTAAGGAAGCGAGCTGCACCTTCTTTAGCTCTGGAAACTCATAACATTCGAAGATCTTGTCGACCTTCCTTTCCCAATCGAGATATACATCAGGATCGTGCAATCCCATGAACTCTGGAATGGTGGTTTTGATGTTGTTCACCATTGAGTTGTCTTCCTCGAATCTGGGTCTATCGACGAAGAATGCACGTCTGTATGGGGCTGGGGGACGATCTCGGCGGTTTTCCCTTTGGGGAGGTTCAAAATTATCTTCGAACTCCTCATGATAATCAGACTCGGGTCTGAAATCATAATCCTCTGGCTCAGGTGGCGGCTGGGGGCGTCGGTTGGCAGCTCTGTGCGGTGCTGCGGCTCCTTGAGGCTCAACTTGCCTCTCTACTGCGCCTGGGGGTTCATTGGGCCTCTCAGGAGGTCCTTGAACTGTCTGAGCTTCAGTTTACTGGGTTTTGAGGCTCTCAATCTACTCAGCTAACTTGGCTAGTTGTTCACCAAGTCTATTTTCCATCTCACGATTTTGACGGTTGACGTAGGAGGTCAGTGCGTCAAAATGGTACTTGGCGTCCCATGTCGGAGTATTGGAAAAGGACACCTCTTCTCCCGGTGTGAGGGGTGACTTCGGGTCGTCCTCACTGATCTTGGGCAACTCACTTTTGTTGCCCTTCTTCATGGTACCTGCAAAATGAACAAACGTGAAGAATAAAGAGATCCTCACCAACTCACAAGTCACTCGATTTTGACACTCTTCTTTTTACCACTCGTGTATCACTCAATATGGGTGGTGCACGTGTGTAATAGTGTAAAAAGAAAGTGCCAAAAACTAGAGATGAAAGCTGCTCCCTTGCAAGTCTTCTTCTTGATCACGAACTAGTTGCACCGTGGGTGTAGGATGGATGCTCTCGATAATCTGAACGGATGGTGTATGTCATGGGCTTTAGGTGCACGGGTGCACGGTTGTATGGTGTATGGTGTATGGTGTAGGTGCGTGGTGTATGCACCGGATTGGGTGTGTGGGTGTACGGGTGTATCAAAGGGTGTAGATGGATCAAGGTTAGAAAATTTTGTTCCCTTTAAGTGGAGGAACGAAATTTAGGGTGTGGGGGTGGTTTATGGTGTGTAGGAATGGTATATGGAAGGTTGGAAAAGATTAGGATGAAAATAGACTAGTATGGAAAGAATAGAATCTAGATAAGGTTAAAAGATTTAGTTGTGATCTATTCAATGTGGACACAATCTAAATAACTTAATCTAGATGGTGGAAGTCTATCCTAACTAGGAAAGAACAAGAATTTCGAAAATAACAAACTGATTTTTTTTTTCGGCTTTTTTTTTTTTTTGATTGGCTGTTCTGCCTTTTGCTCTTTTTTTTTTTATACTATGAATGATCAAGAACGAAAATTACAACTTGATAAAATAAAATAAAAGACTCAAACGAATAAACCACAAACCAAAGCCGACGTGGCTTTGATACCACTTTTATGATGTGACCCGGAATGAATCATAACACCTTGGTTTGCGGATAACCAAGATCGAACACACGTCGACAAGTAAGGGTTCAACAAGATTCAACGGACTCAAGTAAGGGGCTGTTTTGGTTTGAATCAAAAGGATATGACTATGGGCGTGTAGTATGATGTTATGTGGTGAAGAAGGGCTGTAGTAGATAGGTTATGACAAAGAAATAGGAAACTTACGATATATGTGTACAACTCGGCGCGAATAACACGTATACTTGAAATCGGCGGAAACAGCTTGGAAACTTGTAGAACTCGATCCAATCTTGATGTATGATAGTGTTATGGACGAAATATGATAGGTGGGTGATGTTGATGATGATCGGCGGTGGTGTTGGTAGAATTTGAGTCAAAAACACAGCTGCAAACCTCGTGAAGATCACCTCATGAAACGTACAACAATCGGTTGTCTTCTCGGTAGCAATCTAACCCTATTCCCACAAGTGAAATAGAACGAGATTTAAAATAAAACTTGGAAGTTGCTAGGCTTTCAAGAGTTCAATTTTCGGCTGAAAATTAAGAAAAGAGGTTCTTGAGTGAGACAATATTGAAATGTAAATTCTTCTTAATCAAATATGGTCTAAATATCAATGTAATAATGATCCCCTATTTATAATAGAGGGATGGACGAAAATTTAAAGTAAAATCCTAAGAAAAATCGAAAATAAAAAGCTATCCTAATCTAACTAGGATTCCTACCTTAATTAGAACTCTATTTAAGGCAAATCCAAAAAGACCAAAAATAAAATAATAAAAATCTATCTAATGGATAAATAAAAACCAACACTTTTGGGCCTTCATAATTGGGCTCTAATATTTCGAATTTGGCTGAATTAATTGAATTCCATGGGCTGCCCAAATATCCGAAATAATTCATGCATGAGTTCGACGTGCACGAGCCATGCAACACGTCAAAATCCTTCTTCTCTCTTTAAGTACTCGTCTCCAACTTCATGCCTTCATCTTCATCTTGAATAGACAACATGGTAATCCATTTAGGGCTGCATTGCATGATCTCTTGTTCGTCTAACTTGCGTCGCACATAGGCTTGGAAATAGCCTTGCAATTTCTTTGCTCTTAGTCTTATGATCGGTCCAATCATTTGCAGCTCCGGATTATCTTCTTCAATCCTAGGCATGGCTTCATCAAAAATAGTGTCAGAATAACGACCTTTAGTAAAAGAAACGTGTACCTGACCTTTAACTCGAATAGATCCGCGATCTGTGAGCCACTGCAGCTTGTAGGGCTTCGGATGCTTTGTTGTGGTGAGGACGAGCTTATCAACGGCATACTGACTGATTGCATTGATCACGCTCCCACTATCTATAATCATCACGCATGTCTAATCTTTGATGGCAACTCGAGTGTAGAAGATGTTCTCTCGCTGCGATTGTTCTTCGTCATCACGATTGATGTTCAGACTACGGATTGAAACTAGACTGACATGAGGTAACACGGATTCCTCCTCATCTGGCTCGACTTCAGGGACGTCGACTTCTTCAGGGGCGGCGGCCTGGGGCTCTTCTTCATCTTCACTGGCTGATTCAAGTACATTCTGTTCATTGAGGAACAGAACACGCCGGTTTGGACACTGGTTCTGAAAATGACCCCAACCTTGGCATTTATGACACTGGATGACACGAGCTCGACTAGGGGCTGGATTCGGCGTTAGATTGGGCTGATTGGGCCATTGGAATGGTGGCCTTGGTGTAGACTCGGGTCTACGGCTTGCTTGCAGTGTAGAACGATCGAAACGCCGTTCCGGGGGTCCGGATTGACTTTGGGGCCGTGTAGACTCATTAGAAGGGGTAGAAGGTAATGTGGAAGGCGTACCTTTACTCCAAGAATGGCGAGTAGGGGCTGAAGTCTGACTGGATCGATGGCGGCCTTCTTGCAGCTGTTTTTCCACAATTGATGTGTACTGCACCATCCTTTCTATGCTGGTGAATTCTTTGAGTTCTACTTCACATGCGATATCGGGATTCATACCTTCAATTTACCGAATGATGGTAGCATTTAAGGTCTCCTCCTTCCCGACTTGGTTCAAGGCAGTCTCGAGATCTTTGTGGTATTCTTCAATCGAACAGGTGCCTTATTTGATCCGGTTGAGCTTCTTCTCAAGCTCTCTTTCATAGTGGACTGGAATGAAGCGTCCACGCATGAATCCTTTCATCTCTTCCCATTTGTCGATGGGTGGATTTCGGTTTCTTCATCTTCTTTCTTGCTGCATCTCCCACCAAGTGGTTGCGTAGCCTCTGAACTCCAAACATGCTAGTTGCACCTTTTTAGCTTCTGAGAAATCATAGCATGCGAAAATCTTCTCCATCTTACGTTCCCAATCTAGGTAGACATCGGGATCGTGAAGGCCTTCAAACTCCGGGATGCTCGTTTTGATATTGTTGAGCATTCGGTCTTCTCCATAATCATCATTGTGGTTCTCACGCCTCTGGCGGCGCCCACGATCTGGAGTTGATGAAGCCATTTCCAAGCAATTATTCACAAGAAGTTTGAAGAATTAGAAGAAGTTAAATGCAGCCCCAAAATTGTTACTTTGTTAACAATTAAAGATTGGAGATCAAGATTTGAAGAGAAATGCATGAAGATAGAACTCATCAAGTTGTGCATGCATGGCAGATTCGCGTTGCATGGAATTTTCGTCCCTTAGTTGATTGAATTAGAGGTTGAATTTTATTTAGACTATAGTATTTATTTAATTATATTAGACTATAGTTTAAATCAGATTTTTTGTTAATTATTTGCTAATTTTCGTCAATTATTTAAATAGGTTTGACTAGAATTGTATTTAAGGCAATTTCCTACCTTGAATAGAATTCTAGTTTAGGGAACTTCCTAGTATAGTTAGAGATCCCTTTTGGATCAATTTTTAAGCCTTTTTTATGCTAAATTTCGTCCCCCATAGTATTATAATTAGGGGATCATTGTTACATTGATACTTTAGACTTTATTTGAATTATTAAGCTTTGTTTTCAATATTGTCTCAACCCCCTTTTAAATCTTTGTGAGTTTTGATTAACAAATTCATATTCTTGGAGCTAGCAACTTTAAGTCTTACTCAAGGGTATTGCTTAATCCACTTGAGGGATTAACCGGTATGCGCTATCGAAGAGCAACTTGGAGATTTCATTCTTGGATACGTTCGAGATTCAAGGAGGCTATCGGGTTGTGATTCACATCAACGAATCATCATCCATCTACACCAAACGACGACTCCCATCAAGCCATCCACGTCCGTATCCATCCAGCCACCAATCGATCGAGTCTCTTCCACAAGACGAGTTCGAGTTCTACCCGTTTCATCTACACGTAAGTTCGATTCATCTCTATCATAACCTATCTACTCCAAACCATTCTTCACAAGCTATCACACATGAAATTCCTCTCCAATTCAGCCCACAAAACCGTTCCCATACAGCCCCTCATTCCTTTGAATTGTGTTATATAGTTTGTGTCATTTTTCTAGGTATTTTAGTTGTCTAGATTGTCTATTTTTCGTTGTTTATCGAGTCAGATTGAAGCCCTTCATTTGTTGACGTGTTTCGTATCCAGAAGTCTTCCGCTACGTTCTCAAGATTCGTCCTAGCATAGTCCGGGTCGTATCATAAATTTGGCATCAGAGCCACGTCAGCTCTGCTGGTCGTGGTTCAATCCGACGTGTCATTTTTATCCTACGTGTCATCTTACCTGTCTTTTTCATTTTTATTGTATCGAGTTGTAATAGCATAGCTATCAATTAAAAAAAAAAGAGAAAAACAAACGGTCAAAAAAAAAAGAGACCGAAAATCAAAAAAAAAAAAATCGGATAAAAAAAAAGAAAAAAAAATCCGAAAATTAAAAAAAAAAAGAGGAATATTCATTGTGTTACCATTTGAGTCTTTATTTATTTTGGTACTTTCCTTTTAGTCAAGTTCTATATTTGGAACTTACCTTGTGATTTTATTTTAATTTTGGTAATTTCCTTCTAGGATAATTCCTTAGTTGGTAATTTCCTTTTGAGTCTTATTTTATTTTTGGAACTTTCCTTCCAAGTTTTATTTTTATTTTGGTAGTTTCCTTTTGAGTTGTAATTTATTTTTGGTTATTTCTTTTTAGAGTCTAGTTCAATTAGGATATTTAGAATTGTGTCACAATTGTGTAACACTTTCCAAATTACCTAATATTTATTTCCTTTTTCTTTCCTATTTCTTTCCTTCTATCTTTGGGATTTATTTTTGGATTCCTATTCTATTTGGGAACTTCAAAAATACATCTAATTCTTTCCTTTTCTAGCTTTCTTCCATCCAAATCCTTCCAAACCTTCCATATACACTTCTTCCCTTCAAATTTTCATCCACCATCATCAAGGGGATCGGAAATTTATCTTATTCCACATATATCATCTGTTCTTACCCATATACACCATCCCGACCATACACAACTAGGATAATTCCTTAGTTGGCAACTTCCTTTAGAGTCTTGTTTTATTTTTGGAACTTTCCTTCCAAGTTTTAATTCTTTTTGGTAGTTTCCTTTTGAGTTGTATTTTATTTTTGGTTCATTCCTTTTAGAGTCTAGTCCAATTAGGATATTTAGAATTGTGTCACAATTGTGTAACACTTTCCAAATAACCTATTCTTTCTTTCCTTTTCCTTCCTACATCTTTCCTTCTACACTTGGGGATCCATCTAAACCTAATACACCCTACCCTACTCGACCACCTACCCCTCGCCACCTATACCCCACACGTCCCCCACACCTTTGCCACATAAGCCACACGCCTCCTACACATCATCATACCATCTCATCCATTGATCCTAGATAGTGATACTCATCTACACCTTCGTGCAATTCATCCATACCCTCGACATTCGACAAGAGTTCTACTCCTCATCCTTCATTATACACGACACACACACTTCACCATACACTTTGAGTGCAAACACGAGAGGTAAAATCAAGAGTGAAAACAAACGAGAGAAAGTGAGATTGTAAGGTTCTACCTTGTTTTCCTTTACGTTTGTTCATCTTGTAGGTATCATGAAGAAAGGTACACGATCCGAGTCATCCTATACCCCTCCAGTCGACACTCCACTTGTAGACCCACCCCGTGATCCATCCAAAGCACCCATGGAGTCATCCTCGGATCCACCCGCACCGTGGGATCCTAAATACCACTTTGAAGCGTTGTCTAAGCATGTTCAAAGGCAACACCAGGCTCTCTCTGACAAGATAGATGATTTAGTGCATGCCCTAAAACGCACTAAAACAACACCTGTTTTCCCTCAAGCCATTCGAGGAAACCAGCGCCTGGAACGTCAAAACGAGCCAGAAGATGAGTACTTTGATGAGAATACTGAAGAAGTTGACCGTGGACGTCACCCGAGATGAGGCCATAGTCGAGATGACTATGATGAAGATCGAATGCTCCACAACATCAAGACGAGCATTCCAGAGTTTGAAGGCCTTCACGATCCCGATGTTTACCTAGATTGGGAACGTAAGATAGAGAAGATTTTTGCATGCTATGACTTCTCAGAAGCCAAAAAGGTGCAATTAGCATGTTTGGAGTTCAGAGGCTACGCAGCCACTTGGTGGGAGATGCAGCAAGAAAGAAGACGAAGAAACAGAAATCCACCCATTGACAATTGGGAGGAGATGAAAGGATTCTTGCGTGGACGTTTCATTCAAGTCCACTATGAAAGAGAGCTTGAAAAGAAGCTCAACCGGATCAAGCAAGGAGCCAGATCGATTGAAGAGTACCATAAAGAGCTCAAAACTGCCCTGAATCGAGTTGGAAAAGAAGAGACCTTAAATGCTACCATCATTCGGTACATTGAAGGTATGAATCCCGATATTGCATGTGAAGTGGAGCTCAAAGAATTCACAAGCATAGAGAGAATGGTGCAGTACGCATCAATTGTGGAAAAGCAGTTGCGAGAAGGCCGCCGTCGATCCAGTCAAGGTTCAGCCCCTACTCGCTAGTCATGGAGTAAAGGTACACCTTCCACATCACCTTCTACCCCTTCTGTTGATTCTACTCGACCCCGTGGTCAATCCGGTCCTCCGGAACGCCGTTTCGACCGTTCTACACCGCAAGCAAGCCTTAGACCCGAGTCTACACCAAGGCCACCATTCCAACGGCCCAATCAGCCCACCCCGGCGCCAACTTCAGCCCCTAGTCGAGCCCGAGATGTTCAATGCCATAAATGCCAAGGTTGGGGCCATTTTCAGAATCAGTGCCCAAACCAACGCGTTCTTTTCATTACGGATCAAAATGAGCTCGAATCAGCCAGTGAAGATGATGAACCACCCAAGGCCGACTCTTCACCTGAAGAAGACGCCCAAGATGAGCTTGAAGAAGAAGAACCCGAGAATCTTCATGTCAGTTTGGTTTCTATCCGCAGTCTGAACATGAACCGAGAAGAAGAGCAACAATCACAGCGAGAGAACATCTTCTACACGAAAGTTGCTGTTCAAGGCAAGACTTGCGCGATGATAGTTGATAGCGGCAGTGTTATCAACGCAGTGAGCCAGTATGCAGTCGACAAGCTTGGATTATCCACCGTGAAGCATCCAAATCCATACCGTTTGCAATGGCTTACCGAAAGAGGCACAGTTCGTGTAACCGGTCAGGTACATGTATCCTTTTCCATTGGTCATTATTCTGACACTGTATTATGCGATGTTATTCCTATGGATGCAGCACATATACTTTTAGGGAGACCATGGCAATTCGATAGACAAGCTGTACACGACGGACTTACGAACACCTATACAGTTAAGAAGGACGGCCGCAACACTGTGTTGAAACCTTTAACACCCAAAGCCGTTCAAGAAGAGCAAGAGATAATGCGAGCAAGGTTCAAAAAAGAGCGAGAGAAGACCGCAGCCGCAGCCGTTCGAGCCGCCGCCGCCAACGGCCCTTCCACGGCCGAAACACCTTCACCGCCGCCCCCTACTTCTTCCACAACCATTGCAGCCCCTTCCACACCTCATTCCAGCCCCATTACACATGGAAAAGGCGTGAGTTCAGTTCCTAAGACACAAGAGAAGAATCGAGCCCTGTTTTGCACAATTAAAGGCGTTGAGAAAGCTATTAAAGCAGGTTTGCCTTTAGTTCTTTTAACTTGTAAGAATAGTGCTACTAACGATGTTTCTTTGCCTAGTGATGTGCAGCCACTTATGAAGGAGTTCGAGGACGTATTTCCGGAAGAGATTCCAAGTGGATTACCTCCAATTCGTGGGATCGAGCACCAGATTGACTTCGTGCCCGGCGCCGTCTTACCGAACCGGCCTGCATATCGAACGTCCCCTGAAAAAACAAAGGAGATAGACCGTCAAGTTAAGGAGCTGTTGGAGAAGAAGCAAATCAGAGAGTCGATGAGCCCATGTGCAGTTCCAGTGATTCTAGTGCCAAAGAAGAACAATGAATGAAGAATGTGCATGGATTGCAGAGCCATCAACAAGATAACAGTTAAGTATCGTTTTCCCATCCCTAGACTTGATGATATACTAGATGAACTTAGTGGATCTAAGATTTTTTCTAAGATTGATTTGAGGTCTGGATATTTTCAAGTTCGCATGCATGAAGGAGATGAATGGAAAACAGCTTTTAAGACTAAGCATGGTTTATATGAGTGGTTGGTTATGCCTTTTGGTCTCACAAATGCACCGAGCACATTTATGAGATTGATGAACCATGTTTTGCGTGATGTTATTAGGAAATATGTTGTTGTTTACTTTGATGATATCCTGATATACAGTCACAGTGCACAGGCGCACCTAGATCACCTTAGGCACGTATTTTTGCTTTTGAGAGATGCTCGATTGTATGGCAACATGTCTAAGTGTTCTTTTTGTTTGAATGAAGTAGTATTCTTAGGCTTTGTTGTGAGTTGTAGAGGTATTGAGGTTGATCGTTCCAAAATCAAGGCGATTGAGGAATGGCCAACACCCAAAACCGTGTCTGAAGTTCGATCCTTTCACGGCCTTGCCAGATTTTATCATCGCTTTGTGCACGATTTCTCTAGCATTGTCGCGCCTCTTGCTGAGCTAAGTAAGAAGGATCGCAAGTTTGAAAGGGGTAAACAACAAGAACACGCGTTTAATACTTTGAAGTCTTTATTGTGTTCTGCTCCTGTTTTGTGTTTACCTGATTTTTCCAAAACCTTTGAGATCGAGTGTGATGCCTCCGGGATAGGTATTGGTGCTGTTTTGATGCAGGAAAAATGGCCCGTGGCGTACTTCAGCGAGAAGCTCAATGGCGCCGCCTTACGCTATTCGACGTACGATAAAGAGCTATACGCTTTGAAGCGTGCATTGGATACATGGCAGCACTACTTGTGGCCCAAGGAGTTCGTCATTCACACGGATCATGAGAGCTTGAAGCACTTGAAAGGTCAAAGCAACTTGAACAAGCGTCATGCGAGATGGGTCGAATTCATCGAGTCGTTTCCATACGTCATCAAGTACAAGAAATGAGAAGACAACGTCGTCGCCGACGCCCTCTCTAGAAGGTACACGTTGCTTAACCTAATGCATGCTAAGATGCTTGGTTTTGAGTCCATTAAATCATTGTATGCTATGGACGCCTATTTCAGCCCTATCTATGCTAAGTGTTCGAATTCTAGCAAGTCATTTGATGGATTTTATGTGCATGATGGGTTTTTGTTTAGAGAATCTAAGTTGTGCATTCCTACTTGTTCTATGCGTGAGCTACTTATTTTAGAATCGCATGCGGAAGGATTAATGGGACATTTTGGTGTGCATAAGACATTATCCTTGTTGCATGAGCATTTCTTTTGGCCGCATATGAAACGTGATGTTGAACGCATGTGTAGTAGATGTATTACTTGTCATAAGTCTAAATCTACTTCGCATCCTTTTGGTTTGTACACGCCATTACCTGCTCCATCTAATCCTTAGATTGATTTATCTATGGATTTTATTTTGGGATTGCCTAGATCTAGATCGGGAAGAGATTCTGTATTTGTTGTAGTTGATAGGTTTTCCAAAATGGCGAATTTCATTGCATGTAGGAAAACTGATGATGCTGTTCAAATAGCCAATTTGTTCTTTGTGCATGTTGTTAGATTGCATGGAATTTCTCGTACTATTGTTAGTGATAGGGATTCTAAGTTTTTGGGACATTTTTGGCGCGTTCTTTGGGGAAAGCTAGGTACTAAGTTATTGTTTTCTACTGCATGTCATCCACAAACCGATGGTCAAACTGAGGTTGTGAATCGTACTTTAGGAACATTGCTTAGATCATTGATTAAGAATAATGTGAAGTCATGGGAAGAATGTTTACCTTATGCTGAGTTTGCTTACAATCGTGTTATTCATTCTTCTACTAACATGTCTCCATTTGAGGTTGTTTATGGTTTTAATCCACTAACGCCTAATGATTTGATTCCTTTACCTGTTGAGCATCTAACAAGTGTTAAAGGATTGAAGAGAGCTGATCTTATCAAGGAGATGCATGAGAAAGTTAGAGCCCGGATCGAGCATAGAGGAACCCAAACCGCCGCCGCCCGTAATACTCATCGCAAACGTGTTGTATTTCAGCCCGGTGATCGAGTTTGGATTCATTTGAGCCCCGGACGATTTCCTAATCTAAGGAAATTGAAGTTGTCACCAAGAGGAGATGGTCCTTTCACCGTCTTAAGCCGTGTCAATGACAATGCATACCGCATTGATCTACCTGGTGAGTATAAATGTTCTTCAACATTTAATGTTGCTGATTTATCTCCCTTTGATGTAGGTGAATTCGATCAAGATGAAGATGCAAATTCGAGGACGAATTCTTTTCAGCAGGGGGGGGAATGATGAAGCCATGGATAACAAAGATGAAGAAGAACCGGAGTTGCAATTTAGAGGACCAATCACAAGATCAAGAGCTAAGAAGTTGCAAGCTTACATGCAAGTGTTGATTAGAAGAAAGCTTGAGATTGGAGATCAAGAAGCCAAGAGAAGCAATTCCAAGATAGTTAATTTATTAACTATTGAAGATCAAGAACACACCATGGAGTATTAATCTTGAAGAGATGAAGATGAAGAGTTCAAGTGCATGTGTGCATGAGCATGGAATGGCCGTGCATGTGTGTGCGATTTTTAGTGATGAAATCGGTTCCATAGTAATTAATTATGGAGTTGATTTTATCTAGACTATAGTATTTAATTTATTTAATTATAGACTATAGTAGATCAGATTTTATTTAATTATTTTGGTATAATTTTCGGTCTTAATGTCAAAGAGTCATAGGTTTGACTAGAATTTTAATTAAGGGAAGAAACTACCTTAAATAGAATTCTAGTTTAGGGAATTTCCTAGTCCAATTGGAGATCTATTTGGACTCCAATTTTCGGTCCTAATTAGCTTAATTTTCGGCCCCCTTAACACTTATAAATAGGGGAACATTGTTACATTGTTACTTTGGACATTCTTGAATTAATTTGCTTTTGCATTCAATTTGTGTCTCAAATCTATTTGTCTTTTGAATACTTTTCACACGAAAATATTCATTCTTGGAGCTAGCAACTACAAGTCTTAATCAAGGGTATTGCTCAACTCACTTGAGGGATTGACCGGTATTCACTAACGAGGAACAACTTGGAGATTTCAACCTTGAAGACGTTCGAGATTCAAGGAGGCTATCGGGTTGTGAATCACAATATCACAACATCATCCACTCCACGCCGTCGACGACTTCCCCAAGCCATCAACGCCCGCCACCTTGCAACCCACGAGTTCGAGTTCAATTCTACTCCCGTTCGTTTTATCCGTAAATCCGTTCAATCATTAACATATCCTATCTTCTCCAAGCCCTTCTTCACCAAGCCTCACACACGATTTACCATCCTTAATACAGCCCTCAATACCGTCCCATACAGCCCCTATACCCATTGGTTTGTGTTATTTAGTTGTGCCATAGTTCTAGGTATTTTAGTTGTCTAGATTAGCCGTATTTTGTGTCGGATTGAATCCTTCTAAATTCTGACGTGTTTCGATTCATAAGTCTTCCACTACGTCGTTATTATCGTCCTAGTTCGTGTCTGGGTCGTATCACATATGCACCCATGTACCATCCGGTCCATACATGATGTGATCTTCGCCGGCACACGTCAAAGAAAGCTTTTGAACTTCCCAGGACTTGTATCATTTTCGCCAATTTGGATGAATGGATCCAAACCCTAGCCTCACAACGATGTTGAACCACGATTTAGTAGAATTCGTAACCTACGATCAATTGGAAACATGAACTTGGATTGGATGTAGACGCCACAAGCGGGGATGATGAACCCGTTTGATAAGTCGAAATTGAATCTCACAAATATTATGAAATTCGGATAAAAGTTCTCTAGAGAGAAAATAAACTCACAAGTTTATATAATTGAATTCAATAATGTTGTGTTGAATAATGTTCACAATGGATCCCTATTTATAGTGTAGGGATGGACGAAATCTAATGCTAAAAGGACTTAAAAATTTGCTCCAAAAAGAATTCTATCTAGACTAGGAAACTGCCTAACTAGAATCCTATCCAAAGTAAGAAACTACCTTAAATAAATCCTAGTCAAACTATGACTCTTAAAAATCGAAAATTAAGAAATAAAATAAATAAAAATCTGACTAAATAAATACTATAGTCTAATAAACCAATCCCCTTAATTAAAATATTAAGGACCGATATTACTCCTAGTCAGTATGGGCATACTGACTGTCGCGCGGTATGGGCATACCGACTGATTTCCATCTTCATGCAATGCACTCTAACTCCAACCCTTGATAACCTTGTGCCGCTATCAACACCTTCCAGCTTGGTTCCCCCTCATTGGCTCCTTCCATGGGTTTTCTTGACGCCTCTTGTTCCCAAACCTCTCGTATGAACCCGTTGAGATTTTCTTGACGCCTCTTGTTCCCATCGGAGCGTATCAATACACCATACACCAATCATACTCCGTATACCCATACACCCTATACACCAAATCCTCGCCATCTCTACCGTAACAACAACATGATCATACCTGAGTTTGAAGGTCTATACTATCCCGACATCTATTTGGATTGGGAACGCAAAGTAGAAAAACTTTTTGAGTGCTATGACTTCCCCGAGAAAAAGAAAGTGCAGCTAGTTTCGTCAAAGTTTAAAGGCTACGCAACAACATGGTGGGAATTTCAGCAGAACCGGTGCCATAGAGATCACCTTCCACCTATCGACACATGGCGTGAGTTGAAAGATTTGATGCGGAAACGCTTCATTCCAGACCACTACCAATGGGAGTTGGAGGAAAAGCTATACAAGCTTAGACAAAGAGATCGAAGTGTAAATGACTACTACAACAAAATGATTGAAGCCATGAGACGAGCTGATGTAGAAGAATATCCAGAAGATACCATGGATAGATTTCTAGCTGGTCTACGAAGGGCAATCCGTGAAAGAGTAGCATTATACCGCTTCGACGAGTTGGAAGACATGGTGGAATACGCCATCTGGATAGAAAAATGGCTAGAAGAACTAGAGATGAAGTCAAAAGAGGAGGTTCAAGTAGAGTCGAGCATTGCCACCCATGATGCTTCTATTTCCAAGGTACCAATTCTAGACTTTGTTGAAGTACATTTTATCTCATTACCATCTGTTTCTATGTGCTTAGAAGATGAGATAGTTGAAGAATCTAAGCCAGAGTTGGACATGATAGAAACAACCAATGAGAAGATGCCAGTTTTAGAGGAGTTAGTTCAAGACGATTGTAATCAAGAGAAGTCGGTTTCAATTCATGTCGATGAAGAGGTGCCCATTCTCGAAATTACTAATCCGGATAAGACAAGTATAGAAGATTACAGTTTAGATGTTTTGTCCATGGAGATGACATGTCCTAAAGATTGTATGGAGGATAAACTACAAATTGTGAATTTGGAGATCCATGAAGCAGTTGAGGAAGCCCTTGAAGAGTTGTTGGAGATACAACCTTGTTATGAAAAGGAGAATGATATCCGTGAGACAATGGTTGAAGATCATGAAGAGATCGAACAAGCTAGCATGGCGAATCCATCGAGTTCTAACATTTTTTGTCTACCATTTTCTTGTGATATCTTTATTTTACAGGTTGATGAAGATGTTCCATTGGAAGTTGATGTACCACCAAGTTTCAATGTGGATACCATACCGAGGCAATCTATGCTAGAGTTTCAGATGATTAACACAAGTGGAATGTTCTCGTTCATGTTCATGAAGATGTGTTTTTATGCAGCTTGTGCAAAAAGAATTTGATGGCCAGTTCGTGTTCATCTTTGATCCCGGAGAATTGAATTCGAGGACGAATTCTTTTCAAGAGGAGGGGAATGATGAAGCCATTTCCAAGGAATTATTCACAAGAAGTTTGAAGAATTAGAAGAAGTTAAATGCAGCCCCAAAATTGTTACTTTGTTAACAATTAAAGATTGGAGATCAAGATTTGAAGAGCAATGCATAAAGATAGAACTCATCAAGTTGTGCATGCATGGCAGATTCGCATTGCATGGAATTTTCGTCCCTTAGTTGATTTAATTAGAGGTTGAATTTTATTTAGACTATAGTATTTATTTAATTATGTTAGACTATAGTTTAAATCAGATTTTTTATTAATTATTTGCTAATTTTCGTCCATTATTTAAATAGGTTTGACTAGAATTGTATTTAAGGCATTTTCCTACCTTGAATAGAATTCTAGTTTAGGGAACTTCCTAGTATAGTTAGAGATCCCTTTTGGATCAGTTTTTAGGCCCTTGTTCCTTCTTATTTTCGTCCCCCTATGCCTATAAATAGGGGATCCATGTCACATTGATACTTTAGACTTTATTTGAATTATTAAGCTTTGCTTTCAATATTGTCTCAACCCCCTTTTAAATCTTTGTGAGTTTTGATTTAAAATTCATATTCTTGGAGCTAGCAACTTTAAGTCTTATTCAAGGGTATTGCTTAATCCACTTGAGGGATTAACCGGTATTCGCTATCCGAAGATCAACTTGGAGATTTCATCCTTGGGTACGTTCGAGATTCAAGGAGGCTATCGGGTTGTTATTCACATCAACGAATCATCATCCATCAACACCATTCGACGCCATCCATACTCCATCTGATGAAGCCATGCAAGGCCTTGAAGAACTAAATCCAGAGCTGCCATTTAGAGGTTCGATTACACGATTTCGAGCCAAGAAATTGCAAGGTTGTTTCCAAGCAATTATTCACAAGAAGTTTGAAGAATTAGAAGAAGTTAAACGCAGCCCCAAAATTGTTACTTTGTTAACAATTAAAGATTGGAGATCAAGATTTGAAGAGCAATGCATGAAGATAGAACTCATCAAGTTGTGCATGCATGGCAGATTCGCGTTGCATGGAATTTTCGTCCCTTAGTTGATTTAATTAGAGGTTGAATTTTATTTAGACTATAGTATTTATTTAGTTATGTTAGACTATAGTTTAAATCAGATTTTTTATTAATTATTTGCTAATTTTCGTCCATTATTTAAATAGGTTTGACTAGAATTGTATTTAAGGCAATTTCCTACCTTGAATAGAATTCTAGTTTAGGGAACTTCCTAGTATAGTTAGAGATCCCTTTTGGATCAGTTTTTAGGCCCTTGTTACTTCTTATTTTCATCCCCCCTATGCCTATAAATAGGGGATCCATGTCACATTGATACTTTAGACTTTATTTGAATTATTAAGCTTTGCTTTCAATATTGTCTCAACCCCCTTTTAAATCTTTGTGAGTTTTGATTTAAAATTCATATTCTTGGAGCTAGCAACTTTAAGTCTTATTCAAGGGTATTGCTTAATCCACTTGAGGGATTAACCGGTATTCGCTATCCGAAGATCAACTTGGAGATTTCATCCTTGGGTACGTTCGAGATTCAAGGAGGCTATCGGGTTGTTATTCACATCAACGAATCATCATCCATCAACACCATTCGACGCCATCCATACTCCATCTGATGAAGCCATGCAAGGCCTTGAAGAACTAAATCCAGAGCTGCCATTTAGAGGTTCGATTACACGATTTCGAGCCAAGAAATTGCAAGGTTGTTTCCAAGCAATTATTCACAAGAAGTTTGAAGAATTAGAAGAAGTTAAATGCAGCCCCAAAATTGTTACTTTGTTAACAATTAAAGATTGGAGATCAAGATTTGAAGAGCAATGCATGAAGATAGAACTCATCAAGTTGTGCATGCATGGCAGATTCGCGTTGCATGGAATTTTCGTCCCTTAGTTGATTTAATTAGAGGTTGAATTTTATTTAGACTATAGTATTTATTTAGTTATGTTAGACTATAGTTTAAATCAGATTTTTTATTAATTATTTGCTAATTTTCGTCCATTATTTAAATAGGTTTGACTAGAATTGTATTTAAGGCAATTTCCTACCTTGAATAGAATTCTAGTTTAGGGAACTTCCTAGTATAGTTAGAGATCCCTTTTGGATCAGTTTTTAGGCCCTTGTTACTTCTTATTTTCATCCCCCCTATGCCTATAAATAGGGGATCCATGTCACATTGATACTTTAGACTTTATTTGAATTATTAAGCTTTGCTTTCAATATTGTCTCAACCCCCTTTTAAATCTTTGTGAGTTTTGATTTAAAATTCATATTCTTGGAGCTAGCAACTTTAAGTCTTATTCAAGGGTATTGCTTAATCCACTTGAGGGATTAACCGGTATTCGCTATCCGAAGATCCACTTGGAGATTTCATCCTTGGGTACGTTCGAGATTCAAGGAGGCTATCGGGTTGTTATTCACATCAACGAATCATCATCCATCAACACCATTCGACGCCATCCATACTCCATCTGATGAAGCCATGCAAGGCCTTGAAGAACTAAATCCAGAGCTGCCATTTAGAGGTTCGATTACACGATTTCGAGCCAAGAAATTGCAAGGTTGTTTCCAAGTAATTATTCACAAGAAGTTTGAAGAATTAGAAGAAGTTAAATGCAGCCCCAAAATTGTTACTTTGTTAACAATTAAAGATTGGAGATCAAGATTGGAAGAGCAATGCATGAAGATAGAACTCATCAAGTTGTGCATGCATGGCAGATTCGCGTTGCATGGAATTTTCGTCCCTTAGTTGATTTAATTAGAGGTTGAATTTTATTTAGACTATAGTATTTATTTAATTATGTTAGACTATAGTTTAAATCAGATTTTTTATTAATTATTTGCTAATTTTCATCCATTATTTAAATAGGTTTGACTAGGATTGTATTTAAGGCAATTTCATACCTTGAATAGAATTCTAGTTTAGGGAACTTCCTAGTATAGTTAGAGATCCCTTTTGGATCAATTTTTAAGCCTTTTTTATGCTAAATTTCGTCCCCCATAGTATTATAAATAGGGGATCATTATTACATTGATACTTTAGACTTTATTTGAATTATTAAGCTTTGCTTTCAATATTGTCTCAACCCCCTTTTAAATCTTTGTGAGTTTTGATTAACAAATTCATATTCTTGGAGCTAGCAACTTTAAGTCTTACTCAAGGGTATTGCTTAATCCACTTGAGGGATTAACCGGTATTCACTATCGAAGAGCAACTTGGAGATTTCATTCTTGGATACGTTCGAGATTTAAGGAGGCTATCGGGTTGTGATTCACATCAACGAATCATCATCCATCTACACCAAACGACGACTCCCATCAAGCCATCCACGTCCGTATCCGTCTAGCCACCAATCGATCGAGTCTCTTCCACAAGATGAGTTCGAGTTCTACCCGTTTCATCAACACGTAAGTTCGATTCATCTCTATCATAACCTATCTACTCCAAACCATTCTTTACAAGCCATTACACACGAAATTCCTCTCCAATTCAGCCCACAAAACCGTTCCCATACAGCCCCTCGTTCCTTTGAATTGTGTTATATAGTTTGTGTCATTTTTCTAGGTATTTTAGTTGTCTAGATTGTCTATTTTTCGTTGTTTATCGAGTCGGATTGAAGCCCTTCATTCGCTGACGTGTTTCGTATCTAGAAGTCTTCCGCTATATTCTCAAGATTCGTCCTAGCATAGTCTGGGTCGTATCAGGAGTATCATCTCCGGCATCTGTATTCTCATCAAAGTACTCCTCTTCCGGCTCGTTTTGATGCTCTAGGCGCCTATTGGGTCCTCGAATAGCATGAGGAAAGACTGGCGTCGTTTTAGTGCATTCAAGCGCATGCACTAAATCATTAATCTTATCGGATAGAGCTTGGTGTTGTCTTTGAACGTGTTTGGACAGCGCTTCAAAGTGATACTTAGGATCCCACGGTGCGGGTGGATCTGAGGAAGACTCCATGGGTGCTTTGGATGGATCTTTGGACGGGTCCAAAGGTGGTAAGGTCGATTGGGGGTCGACTGGATGATACGACCTGGACTCTAGGAACGAACACACGTCGACACACGTAAGTTTTGTGTCTTCAATGACTCAAACAATCAAAGGAAAATAAGCGGAAGATTATCGGACAAACTAGACGACTAGAACCAAATAAAATACCTAAACTAGGACACACAAAATAACACAATATCCAAAAGGATGAGGGCTGATTTGGACGAGAATATGGATGATATGGAGGAGGATATTTCGATGGTGTTGGATGGGTTGAGAAGGGCTAGAGTAGATAGGGTATGATAGAGTTGTATTGGACTTACGGTATGAACGAACGATGACGAATCTCGGCACGGTAGTGGCTGGACTTGGGACGGACGAACGGTGGTGATGGTGGTGTCGTGAATGATGAACGGCGGTGGTGATAGGTGTTGTGAATTACAACCCGAAAGTTGCCTTGAATCTCGAACGTACACAAGGCCAAATTCTTTAAGTTGTTCTTCGATAGCGAGTCTCCGGCGATCCATCGAACGTGGATGACGAATTCCCTTTGTAAAACTTAGAGGTGCTAAATCTAAGAGTATGAATTTAATTATCTAAACTCACAAAAGATTAAAAGGGGAGAGACGATATTGAAAGCAAATGCTTAATAATCAAATATAGTCTAAAGTAACAATGAAGCATGGATCACCTATTTATAGGACATAGGTGACCGAAAATATAAGCTAAAGGGGCCGAAAATCTAGAGTCCAAATCAATCTAGGATTGGACTTGGAAGTTTCCTAAACTAGAATTCTATTTAAGGTAGAAATTGTAGATCTTACCTTATCTAAAATCCTAGTCAAACTATGACTTATCATAACCGAAAATTACAACCAAAATAATTAAATAAATCTGATCCATACTATAGTCTAATTATATAAAATAAATACTATAGTCTAAAATAAAATAACTACTAGATAAAATCAAAAGGACCGAAAATTGGTCTTCTTCAATTTCGGCCGAACTTCTTCATTCCATGCACATGCACACGTCCATATGCACACATGCACATCTTTATATTGTGTTCTCCATGTCTTGATCTCCATCTTCCAATGTCAACAAGTTCATCATCTTCAAGCTTCCTTGCACGCCGTCTTCTTCTTCGAGCTTCTTGCGAATTGTAGCTTGCAAATAATCTTGCAACTTCTTAGCTCGTAGTCTTGTGACGGGTCCTTTGAATTGAAGCTCTTCATTGAGTTCCTCATTGCTAGGGATGTCCTCATCACTGGAGGTGTAGAGGATGACTCGGAGCGGGTTCCTTTCTTCATGATACCTACAAAACGAACAAACGTAAAGAAAACAAGGTAGGACTTCACAATCTCATGTTCACTCTTTTGTTTTCACTCTTGATTTTACCACTCATGTTTGCACTCAAAGTGTATGGCGATGTGTGTGTATTGTGTATATGAAGTGGAGGAACTAGCAAAAGATTCGGTTCTTGAACTCGAGGAATAGGTGTCACGGTTTTGGGAATGGAACGGATTCACTACTCTAGGAACAAGGATGAATTTGGTATGTGTATAGGGTAGTAGTCGAGTATGTGTGTGAATGGGGGTGGCCGATTGTATAT
Organism: Perilla frutescens; assembly: GCA_026008535.1. Classification (NCBI taxonomy): domain Eukaryota; kingdom Viridiplantae; phylum Streptophyta; class Magnoliopsida; order Lamiales; family Lamiaceae; genus Perilla; species Perilla frutescens. Next base: position 19,760,002 of record BRKX01000005.1, read on the forward strand.
GTGTAGTATAGGTGGTGATCGAATGGATTGGAGTAGGGAAAAAGAAAGAAATAGAAGGGATAAGGAAAGAAGAAAGAGATAAGGTAATTGGGTTATTTGGATATGTATCAATCTATGTGACACAATCTAAATACCTTAATTAGCCTAGACTCTAGAAGGAATGAACAAAAAAAAATAGAACTTGTATGGAAAGTTCCAAAAATAAAAGCAAACTAGAAGGAAACTACCAAAAAATAAGATGAGACTCACTAGGTAATTACCAACTATGATCTAGTACAAAAAGGAAAGTACCAAAATTAAAATTGAACTCAAAAGGAAGCAATGGATATTTTTTTTTTTTTTTTCGGATTCTCTTTTTTTTTATCCGATTCTTTTTTTTTGAACGAACGATCGGCTCTTTTTTTTTTGTTAAATAACGACCGTGCCTTTTTTTTTAACAATGAACAATACGGAAATTAAATTACAACTCGATCAAACGTAAAATAAAATAAAAACACAAAATACGAACCAAAGCCGACGTGGCTTTGATACCACTTTTATGATACGACCCGGGGTTTAGGAACGAACACACGTCAACACACATAAGGTTTTGTGACTTCTACGACTCACACAACTAATGAAAAATATGCGGAAATTAACGGAACAAACTAGACGACTAGAACTAAATAAAATACCTAGACTTATGACACACAAAATAACACAAATCCAAAGAGTGAGGGGCTGTTTTGGACGATGGTATGGACGAGAATGGTGAAGGTATTTTTGGACGCGAGGGCTTGAGTAGATAGGATATGCTAGAGTTGTAACGGACTTACGGTTTGAACGGGATGAACACGATCTTGAACACGAAGGGGCTGACTTGGGACGGACGTTTGATGATGGTTGATGGTGGCATCGTGTATGATGGACGGCGGTGATGTTGGTAGAAGTGAATCACAACCCGAAAGTTGCCTTGAATCTCGAACGTACGCAAGGCCAAATTCTCTAAGTTGATCCTCGATTAGTGATACGACCCAGACATGAACTAGGACGATAATAACGACGTAGCGGAAGACTTTAGGATACGAAACACGTCAGCGAATGAAGGGCTTCAATCCGACTCGATAAATAACGGAAATTAGAGAATCTAGACAACTAAAATACCTAAACTATGACACGAACTATGTAACACAAGAACCGAAGGATAGGGGCTGTATAGGGACGAAATATAGGCTGGAAATTGGGTGAAAATTTGTGTGTGATAGCTTGGTGAAGAAAGGTTTGGGTAGATAGGATATGTTAGGGATGAAACGAACTTACAGATGAAACGGAACGGCGTAGAATTTGAACTCGAACTTGTGGGCTGAATTGAGGCATGCGTTGATGGAGTATGGATGACGTCGATTATGGTTGATGGATGATGATTCGTTGATGTGAATCACAACCCGATAGCCTCCTTGAATCTCGAACGTACCCAAGGATGAAATCTCTAAGTAGATCTTCGGATAGCGAATACCGGTTAATCCCTCAAGTGGATTAAGCAATACCCTTGAATAAGACTTAAAGTTGATAGCTCCAAGAATATGAATTTTAAATCAAAACTCACAAAGATTAAAAAGGGGTTGAGATAATATTGAAAGCAAAGCTTAATTAATCAAATATAGTCTAAAGTATCAATGTAACATGGATCCTGATACGACCCGGACTCTAAGAACGAACACACGTCGACACATGTAAGTTTTGTGTCTTCTACGACTCAAACAATCAAAGTAAAATATGCGGAAGACAACGGAATTAACTAGACGACTAAACTAATAAAATACCTAAACTATGACACACAAAATAACACAAATCCAAAGAGACAAAGGGGCTGTTATGGACGGTATTTGGGACGGTTTTAAAGATGATGTTTCGAAAATGATGGATGGGTTTAGAAGGGCTTGAGTAGATAGGGTATGATAGAGTTGTGTTGGACTTACGGCTTGACGAACGATTGGAACACGATCTTGTGGATGATGGTGTGATGGACGACGGCGACTATGGGTGGCGTCGAAGGTGGCTGATCGGCGGTGGTGAAGTTGTAGTGAATTACAACCCGAAAGTTGCCTTGGATCTCGAACGTTTACAAGGCCAAATTCTTTAAGTTGCTCTTCGATTAGCGAGTCTCCGGCAATCCCTCGAAAGTGGACGACGAATTCCCTTTGTAAAACTTAGAGGTGCTAAATCTAAGAGTATGAATTTAATTATCTAAACTCACAAAAGATTTAAAGGGGAGAGACGATATTCAAAGCAAAGGCTTAATAATCAAATATAGTCTAAAGTATCAATGTAACATGGATCCCCTATTTATAAGTATAGGAGGACCGAAAATTCTAGCTAAAAGAGGCGAAAATATTGGAGTCCAAATAGATCTCCAATTGGACTAGGAAAATTCCTAAACTAGAATTCTATTTAAGGTAGTTTCTTCCCTTAATTAAAATTCTAGTCAACCTATGACTTGGACTAAACATGACCGAAAATTACTCTAATTAAATTAAATAAATCTGATCTAGACTATAGTCTAATTAAATAAAATAAATACTATAGTCTAAAATAAAATAACTACTAAAATAAAATAGATAAGGACCGAAAATCGGTCTTCTCTTCACTTGCTTGGCCGCGGCTCATCACCATTCACACATGCACACGTGCACATCATCATGTAGTGTTCTCCATGTCTTGATCTCCATCTTCCAATGTCAACAAGTTCATCATCTTCAAGCTTCCTTGCACGCCGTCTTCTTCTTCGAGCTTCTTGCGAATTGTAGCTTGTAAATAATCTTGCAACTTCTTAGCTCGTAGTCTTATGACGGGTCCTTTAAATTGAAGCTCTTCACTGAGTTCCTCATTGCTATGGATGTCCTCATCAGATCCCCTATTTATAAGCTATGGGGAACGAAAATAAACAGAAAAAAGGCTCAAAAATTGATCCAAAAGGGATCTCTAACTATACTAGGAAGTTCCCTACACTAGAATTCTATTCAAGGTAGGAAATTACCTTAAATACAATTCTAGTCAACCTTGACTATAATATGGACGAAAATTACATTAAATTAAATAAAAATTTGAACTAAACTATAGACTAACATAATTAAATAAATACTATAGTCTAAATAAAATTCAACCCCTAATTAAATCAACTAAGGGACGAAAATTCCATGCAACGTGAATCTGTCATGCATGCACAACTTGATGAGTTCTATCTTCAAGCATTGTTCTTCAAATCTTGATCTCCAATCTTTAATTGTTAACAAAGTAACAATTTTGGGGCTTCTCTTAACTCCTTTGTCATCCTCGAACTTCTTACACGCAAATGCTTGGAAATATCCTTGCAATTGTATTGCTCGAAGTCGTGTAATTGAACCACATATTTGCAGCTCTGAATTAAGTTCTTCAAGGTTTTTTGTGGACGTATCATTCCCCTCCTCTTGAAAAGAATTCGTCCTCGAATTCAAGTCTCCGGGATCAAAGACGAACACGAACTGATCATCGAACTCCTTTTGCACAAGCTGTATAAAACACATCTTCATGAATGTACACATCAACTTGGTATCAAATGGCCGAAACTCTAGCTCCATAGTTGGCCTTGACATGGCTTTCACGAACAAATCTGGTGGTACATCAACTTCCAATGGAATTTCTTCAACAACCTGTAAAATAAATACATCACAAGAAAATGGTTGATAAAAAATGTTAGAACTCGGCAACGTCTCTAAGTTCACTGGTTCGAACTTTTTGTGATCATTAACCATTGCTCCATTGATGTCAATCTCCTTTTTAGAACATGGTTGTCATTCCTCCAACTTTTCATTTACTTGAACTTCCTCAACTGCAACATTGATCTCCATTTCTTCTTCTTTACTCAAAGGTTGATCCGACTCTTCTAGATTAAGCTCTTCAACAACCTTCTCTTCTTCTTCAACATTCTGACAAGTTGCAACATCGATCAGTTCTTCAATAGATGCATCAACTGAAATTGTTACCTCTAAAGTAGAATCTTCTTTGATGGCAATGATCTCAGATGGTAACTCAACGTGGATATCTTCTTGAATGTTGCTGGCTTGGCTTGGCACATCCATGACTGGCTGAACTGGTGATACAGGTCGTGTAGGTAGCACATAGGTACGTAGAAACTCCTCGAATGACTCAGGTTCGCTCCAACGAAACGGGGCTGTTTGGCGATGAGCTCTAGGTGACAACTCTACATTTGACTCTACTTGAACCTCTTCTTTTGACTTCATCTCTAGTTCTTCTAGCCATTTTTCTATCCGGATGGCGTATTTCACCATGTCTTCCAACTCGTCGAAACGGTACAATGCTACTCTTTCACGGATTGCTCTTCGTAGACCAGCTAGAAATCTATCCATGGTGTCTTCTGGATATTCTTTTATATCAGCTCGTCTCATGGCTTCAATCATTTTGTTGTACTAGTCATTTACACTTTAATCTCTTTCCTAAGCTTATATAGCTTTTCCTCCAACTCCCATTGGTAGTGGTCTGGAATGAAGCGTTTCCGCATCAAATCTTTCAACTCACGCCATGTGTCGATGGGTGGAAGGTGATCTCGGTGGCACCGGTTCTGCTGGAATTCCCACCATGTTGTTGTGTAGCCTTTAAACTTTGACGAAACTAGCTGCACTTTCTTTTTCTCGGGGAAGTCATAGCACTCAAAAAGTTTGTCTACTTTGCATTCCCAATCCAAATAGATGTCGGGATAGTATAGACCTTCAAACTCAGGTATGATCATGTTGTTGTTGCCGTGGAGATGGTGAAAATTTGGTGTATATGGTGTATGGGTATACGGAGTGTGATTGGTGTATGGTGCATGGACCGGATGGTACATGGGTGCATATGTGTATGGTCCGGATGGTGTATATGAGTGTGAACAGATGATATATGTGGACTAGGATGAATTTTCGATCCCCTTGATGATGGTGGATGAAAATTTGAAGGGAGGAAGTGTATATGGAACGTTTGGAAGGATTTGGATGGAAGAAAGCTAGAAAAGGAAAGAATTAGATGTATTTTTGAAGTCCTAAATAGTGTAGGAATCCAAAAATAAATCCCAAAGGTAGAAGGAAAGAAATATGAAGGAAAAGGAAGAAGGATTAGGTAATTTGGAAAGTGTTACACAATTGTGACACAATCTAAATATCCTAATTGAACTAGACTCTAAAAAGAAAGAATCAAAAATAAATTACAACTCAAAAAGGAAACAACCAAAATAAAATAAAAACTTGGAAGGAAAGTTCCAAAAATAAAATAAAACTCAAAAGGAAATTACCAACTAAGGAATTATCCTAGAAGGAAATTACCAAAATTAAAATAAGACTCACAAGGTAGATACCAACTATAGAGTAGTACCAAAAGGAAAGTACCAAAATTAAAGAAACACAAAAGGAAACAATGAATATACCTCATTTTTTTTTAATTTTCGGATTTTTTAATTTTTTTTATCCGATTTTTTTTTTCTTTTTTTTTATTAACGGCTTTTTCTCTTTTTTTTTCGATGCTCTTTTTTTTTCAATTGATAGCTATGCTATTACAACTCGATAAAATAAAAATAAAGAAGACACGTAAGACGACACATAGGATAAAAATGACACGTCGGATTAAACCACGACCAGCAGAGCTGACGTGGCTCTGATGCCAAATTTATGATACGACCCAGACACGAACTAGGACGATAGTAACGACGTAGTGGAAGACTTTAGGATACGAAACACGTCAGCGAATGAAGGGCTTCAATCCGACTCGATAAATAACGGAAATTAGAGAATCTAGACAACTAAAATACCTAAACTATGACACGAACTATGTAACACAAGAACCGAAGGATAGGGGCTGTATAGAGATGAAATATAGGCTGGAAATTGGGTGGAAATTTGTGTGTGATAGCTTGGTGAAGAAAGGTTTGGGTAGATAGGATATGTTAGGGATGAAACGAACTTACAGATAAAATGGAACGGCGTAGAATTTGAACTCGAACTTGTGGGCTGAATTGAGGCGTGCGTTGATGGAGTATGGATGGTGTTGATTGTGGTTGATGGATGATGATTCGTTGATGTGAATCACAACCCGATAGCCTCCTTGAATCTTTAACGTACCCAAGGACGAAATCTCTAAGTTGATCTTCGGATAGCGAATACCGATTAATCCCTCAAGTGGATTAAGCAATACCCTTGAATAAGACTTAAAGTTGCTAGCTCCAAGAATATGAATTTTAAATCAAAACTCACAAAGATTAAAAAGGGGTTGAGATAATATTGAAAGCAAAGCTTAATTAATCAAATATAGTCTAAAGTATCAATGTAACATGGATCCCCTATTTATAAGCTATGGGGAACGAAAATAAACATAAAAAAGGCTCAAAAATTGATCCAAAAGGGATCTCTAACTATACTAGGAAGTTCCCTAAACTAGAATTCTATTCAAGGTAGGAAATTGCCTTAAATACAATTCTAGTCAACCTTGACTATAATATGGACGAAAATTACATTAAATTAAATAAAAATCTGAACTAAACTATAGACTAACATAATTAAATAAATACTATAGTCTAAATAAAATTCAACCCCTAATTAAATAAACTAAGGGACGAAAATTCCATGCAACGCGAATCTGTCATGCATGCACAACTTGATGAGTTCTATCTTCATGCATTGTTCTTCAAATCTTGATCTCCAATCTTTAATTGTTAACAAAGTAACAATTTTGGGGCTTCTCTTAACTCCTTTGTCATCCTCGAACTTCTTACACGCAAATGCTTGGAAATATCCTTGCACTTGTATTGCTCGAAGTCATGTAATTGAACCACATATTTGCAGCTCTGAATTAAGTTCTTCAAGGCTTTTCGTGGACGTATCAATTAGCGAGTCTCCGGCGATCCCTGAAACGTGGACGACGAATTCCCTTTGTAAAACCTAGAATTACTAGTTCTAAGAGTATGAATTTAATATCTAAACTCACAAAGATTTAATGGGGATGAGACAATATTGAAGCAAAGCTTAATTAATCAAATAAAGTCTAAAGTAACAATGTAGCATGGATCCTCTATTTATAAGCTTATAGAGGACCGAAAAATAAGGTGGATAAGGGCCGAAAATTACTTGCCCAAATCAAACTAGAACTAGACTAGGTAATTTCCTAAACTAGAATTCTATTTAAGGTAGAACTTGTAGATCTTGCCTTATCTAAAATCCTAGTCAAATCTATGACTAAATAACCGAAAATTATCATCCAAATTAATTAAATAAACTGAATTAAACTATAGACTAAATTAAATAAATAAAATACTATAGTTTAATAAATTAATCCCCTTAATTGGATCATCAAGGGCCGAAATCTTTGGGCTTCACCATCTTGGCCGTGGGCTTCTTCAACACGTACACATGCACATCCACATGCACACGTGCACATCTTCATGTTGTGTTCTCCAAGTCTTGATCTCTATCTTCCAACATCAACAAGGTCATCATCTTCAAGATTCCTTGCACGCCGTCTTCTTCTTCGAGCTTCTTGCAAATTGTGGCTTGCAAATAATCTTGCAGCTTCTTAGCTCGTAGTCTTGTGACGGGTCCTTTGAATTGCAGCTTGATACGACCCGGACTCTAGGAACGAAGACACGTCGACACACGTAAGTTTTGTGTCTCCTACGACTCAAATGATCAAAGGAAAATATGCGGAAGATTAACAAGACAAACTAGATGACTAGAACTAAATAAAATACCTAAACTATGACACACAAATTCAACACAAATCCAATGAATTATGGGCTGTTTTGGACGGCTATGATGATGGGAAATATGAAGGAGTTTCGATGGTGATGGGTTGGTTTAGAAGGGCTAGGGAAGATAGGATATGATAGAGTTGTGTTGGACTTACGGATTGAACGGGATGATGATGAATTGGACACGATCGGTGGCTGAACTTGGACGGCGGTGTTGGAGGTGGTTGACGTCGGTTGGCGGCGGCGGATGGTGTATTGTAGATGTGAATCACAACCCGAAAGTTGCCTTGAATCTCGAACGTACACAAGACCAAATTCTTTAAGTTGTTCTTCGATAGCGAGTCTCCGGCGATCCTTCGAATGTGGACGACGAATTCCCTTTGTAAAACTTAGAGGTGCTAAATCTAAGAGTATGAATTTAATTATCTAAACTCACAAAAGATTAAAAGGGGAGAGACGATATTGAAAGCAAAGGCTTAATAATCAAATATAATCTAAAATAACAATGAAGCATGGATCACCTATTTATAGGATATAGGTGACCGAAAATCCTATGCTACTTGACCGAAAATTAGAGTCCAAATCGAACTAGGATTGGACTTGGAAGTTTCCTAAACTAGAATTCTATTTAAGGTAGAACTTGTAGATCTTACCTTATCTAAAATCCTAGTCAAACTATGACTTATAATAACCGAAAATTACAACCAATTTAATTAAATAAATCTGATCCATACTATAGTCTATTTAAATAAAATAAATACTATAGTCTAAAATAAAATAACTACTAGATAAAATCAACAAGGCCGAAAATTAGCCTTCTTCACTTTCGGCCGAATTGTCTTCAACTCGAGCTCATGCACACGTCCACATGCACACGTGCACATCTTCATGTTGTGTTCTCCATATCTTAATCTCCATCTTCCAACGTCAACAAGGTCATCATCTTTAAGCTTCCTTGCACGCCGTCTTCTTCTTCGAGCTTCTTGCGAATTGTAGCTTGCAACTTCTTAGCTCGTAGTCTTGTGACGGGTCCTTTGAATTAAAGCTCTTCATTGAGTTCCTTATTGCGATGGATGTCCTCATCATTCCCCCCCTGCTGAAAAGAATTCGTCCTCGAATTTGGATCCTCATCATGGTCGAATTCATCTGCAAGAAAAGGAGATAAATCAGCTACATTAAACGTAGAAGAACACTTGTACTCACCAGGTAGATAAATGCGGTATGCATTATCATTAACACGGCTTAGAACAGTGAAGGGACCATCTCTATAGGGCGACAACTTCGACTTCCTCAAGTTGGGAAATCGGCCAGGACTCAAATGAACCCAAACTCGATCTCCGGGCTGGAATATCACACGTTTGCGCCTCTTGTTGCGTGCGGCGGCAATTCGTGAGCCTTGGTGCTCAATCTGGGCACGTACCTTCTCATGCATCTCTTGAATAAAATCAGCTCTCTTCATACCTTTAACACTCGTTAGATGCTCAACGGGTAAAGGTAACAAATCAGTAGGAGTTAGTGGATTAAATCTTAAACTACCTCAAAAGGAGACATGTTAGTAGAAGAATGCACAACACGATTATAAGCAAATTCAGCATATGGCAGACATTCTTCCCATGACTTCAAGTTATTCTTAATTAGAGACCTAAGTAAAGCTCCTAAAGTGCGATTCACAACCTCAGTTTGACCATCGGTTTGTGGATGACATGCAGTAGAACACAATAACTTAGTACCTAATTTTCCCCACAAAACACGCGAAAAATGTCCTAAAAACTTAGAATCCCTATCACTAACAATAGTACGAGGAATTCCATGCAATCTAACAACATACACAAAGAACAAGTTGGCAACATGTATAGCATCATCAGTTTTCCTACATGCAATAAAATGAGCCATTTTGGAAAATCTATCAACTACAACAAACACAGAATCCTTACCCGACCTAGATCTAGGCAATCCTAAGATGAAATCCATAAAAATATCGATCCAAGGAGCTGAAGGAACGGGTAAGGGCGTGTACAATCCGAATGGGTGTGAAGTGGATTTAGCTTGACAACAAGTAATGCAACGACTACACACATTCTCTACATCTTTACGCATATGCGGCCAAAAGAAGTGTTCATGCAGTAAGTTCAATGTCTTATGCACACCAAAGTGACCCATTAAACCCCCCGCATGCGATTCTAACACTAATAGCTCACGCATAGAACAAACAGGGATGCATAACTTGGACTCTTTGAACAGAAAAGCATCATGCACATAATAAGCATCATAAGACCTAGATTTCAAACTACATGAAGCATATATGGGGCTGAAGTAGGCGTCCTCAACATACAATGCTTTAATGGACTCGAAACCAAGCATCTTAGCATGCATTAAGTTCAAAAGAGCGTACCTTCTTGATAGAGCATCGGCGACGACATTATCTTCGCCTTTCTTGTATTTGATAACATACGGGAAAGACTCTATGAACTCGACCCATCTCGCATGTCTCTTGTTCAGATTGTTTTGCCCTTTCAAGTGCTTCAAGCTTTCATGATCCGTGTGGATGACGAACTCTTTGGGCCACAAGTAATGCTGCCATGTATCCAATGCAGACTTCAAAGCGTATAGCTCTTTATCGTACGTCGAATAACGGAAACTGGCGCCATTGAGTTTCTCACTGAAGTAAGCTATGGGACGTTTTTCCTGCATCAAAACAGCACCAATACCTATCCCGGAGGCATCACACTCGATCTCAAAAGTCTTAGAAAAATCAGGTAAACACAAAACAGGAGCAGAACATAACAAAGATTTCAAAGTATTAAAAGCATGCTCTTGTTGTTTACCCCACTCAAATTTCCGGTCCTTCTTACTTAGCTCAGTAAGAGGGGCGGCTATACTGGAGAAATCCCGTACAAAACGACGGTAAAACCCAGCCAATCCATGAAAGGATCGAACCTCAGAGGCGTTTTTCGGGGTTGGCCATTCCTCAATCGCTTTGATTTTGGAACGGTCTACCTCAATACCTCGTGAACTAACGACAAAGCCTAAAAACACGACTTTATCCATGCAAAATGAACACTTAGACAAGTTTCCATACAACTTAGCATCACGCAATAAGCAAAATACACGCCTAAGGTGTTCTAGGTGCGCCTGTGCACTGTGACTGTAAATCAGAATATCATCAAAGTATACAACCACAAATTTACCAATCACGTCACACAAAACATGATTCATTAACCTCATAAATGTTGATGCGACCCGGCTATGCTAGGATGAATCTAGAGAAATGTAGCGGAAGACTTAAGAATCGAAACACGTCAGAATTAAGAAGGATTCAATCCGACTCGACAAATAAAAGAAAAATGACAATCTAGACAACTAAAATACGTAAACTATGACACAAAATACGTAACACAAATCCAAGGAATTGGGGGCTGTATAGGGACGGTTTTATGGCTGTAATGAGGGTGTTTGAATCGTGTGTTTAGGGTGAAGAATGGCTTGGAGTAGATAGGATATGATAGAGATGAAATGAACTTACGGTATAAACGAAACGGCTTAGGACTTGAACTCGAACACGGGGGCTGAAATTGAGCCGTGCGTCGATGAGTATGGATGGCGTCGAATGGTGTTGATGGATGATGATTCGTTGATGTGAATCACAACCCGATAGCCTCCTTGAATCTCGAACGTACCCAAGGATGAAATCTCCAAGTTGATCTTCGGATAGCGAATACCGGTTAATCCCTCAAGTGGATTAAGCAATACCCTTGAATAAGACTTAAAGTTGCTAGCTCCAAGAATATGAATTTTAAATCAAAACTCACAAAGATTTAAAAGGGGGTTGAGAGAATATTGAAAGCAAAGCTTAATTAATCAAATATAGTCTAAAGTATCAATGTAACAATAATCCCCTATTTATAATACTATGGGGGACGAAATTTAGCATCAAAAAAGGCTTAAAAATTGATACAAAAGGGATCTCTAACTATACTAGGAAGCTCCCTAAGCTAGAATTCTATTCAAGGTAGGAAATTGCCTTAAATACAATTCTAGTCAAACCTATGCTTATTATGGACGAAAATTACTCCCAAATAATTAAATAAATCTGATTTGACTATAGTCTTAATTAAATAAAATAAATACTATAGTCTAAATAAAATCAACCCCATAATTAAATTAATTAAAGGGCCAAAAATCTGATCTCGTGCACGCATGCACAACTCGACGAGTTCTTCATGTTCTCTTCTTCAAACCTTGATCTCCAATCTTTAATTACTAGCAAAGTAACAATTTTGGAGTTGCTCTCAATTCCTTTGTCATCTTCGAACTTCTTACATACAAATGCTTGAAAAAATCCTTGCAATTGTATTGCTCGAAGTCGTGTAATTGGACTTGGTATTTGCAGCTCCGGGTTAGGTTCTAGAAGGCTTGTCGTGGACGTATAAAATGTGCTCGGTGCATTAGTGAGACCAAAAGGCATAACTAACCACTCATATAAACCATGTTTTGTTTCAAACGCAGTTTTCCATTCATCCCCTTCATGCATTCTAACTTGAAAATAACCAGATCTCAAATATATCTTAGAAAACATGTTAGAACCACTTAATTCATCTAGCATATCATCAAGTCTAGGGATAGGAAATCTGTACTTAACTGTTATCTTGTTGATGGCGCGGCAATCCATGCACATCCTCCATTCGTTGTTCTTCTTTGGCACTAGGATGACTGGAACTGCACAAGGGCTCATCGACTCTCGGATTTGCTTCTTCTCCAGCAACTCCTTCACTTGACGGTCGATCTCCTTCATCTCTTCAGGGGAAGTACGGTACGCCGGTCTGTTGGGCAAGATGGCGCCGGGTACGAAGTCGATCTGGTGCTCGATCCCACGAACTGGAGGTAATCCACTTGGAATCTCTTCCGGGAACACGTCCGCAAACTCCTCCATAAGTGGCTGCGCATCACAAAGCAAAGAAACACCATTAGTAGCACTGTCCTTATAAGATAAAAGAACGAAAGGTAAACCTGCTTTTAGTGCTTTCTCTACACCTTTAACTGAGATGAACAGGGATCGATTCTTCTCTTTGTTTGGGGCTGATCCGGATGCCTTTCTATGAGCTAAGGACTCGTTGGGAGGCGTCTTAGGAGCTTCATTGGTCGAACTTGGTGTGGAACTCGGCTGAGAAGTGGCGGCCGAATTGGTTCGCGCTGCGGCTGCGGCTTGTTTTGCCCGTTCTTGTTTGAATCTCTCTTACATCCTTTCTTGATCCTCTGCAACGGCTTTAGGAGTGTGTGGCTTTAATACTGTGGTGCGGCCATCCCTAGTAATCGAATAGGTGTTGGCTAGACCATCGTGAACTGCTTTTCTGTCAAACTGCCACGGTCTTCCTAAAAGTATATGGGCTGCTTCCATAGGAATAACATCACAAAGAACAGTGTCAGAATAATGACCTTTAGTAAAGGAGATGTGTACTTGACCTGTAACTCTGATGGATCTGCGATCTGTGAGCCACTGCAACTTGTACGGTTTTGGATGCTTTGTTGTGGTGAGGGCGAGTTTATCAACGGCATACTGGCTGATTACGTTGATTACACTCCCACTGTCAATGATCATCGCACAAGTCTGATCTTTGATGGCAACTCGAGTGTAGAAGATGTTCTCTCATTGCGATTGCTCTTCTTCTTCACGACTGATGTTCAGACTGCGAATAGAAACTAAGCTGACATGAGGTAGCTCGACTTCCTCATCATCTGGCTTGAGTTCAGGGACTTCAACGGCTTCAGGGGCAGCGGCCTGAGGCTCTTCTTCATCTTCACTGGCTGATTCAAGTCCATTCTGTTCATTGAGGAACAGAACACGCCGGTTTGGACACTAGTTCTGAAAATGACCCCAACCTTGGCATTTATGACAATGGATGTCACGGGCTCGACTAGGGGCTGAATTCGGCACTAGAGTGAACTGATTGGGTCATTGGAATGGTGGCCTGGTTGTAGACTCGGGTCTACGGCTTGCTTGCGGTGTAGAACGGTCGAGACGGCGTTCCGGAGGTCCGGATTGACCACGGGGTCGTGTAGGATCAACAGAAGGAGTAGAAGGTGATGTGGAAGGTGTACCTTTACTCCAAGATTGGCGAGTAGGGGCTGAACCTTGACTGGATCGACGGCGGCCTTCTCGCAACTGTTTTTCCACAATCGATGCGTACTGCGCCATCCTCTCTATGCTGGTGAACTCCTTGAGTTCTACTTCACAGGAAATGTCAGGATTCATACCTTCAATGTACCGAATGATGGTAGCATTTAAGGTCTCCTCCTTCTCGACTCGATTCAGGGCGGTTTCGAGCTCTTTGTGGTACTCTTCAATCGAACGGGTGCCTTGCTTGATCCGGTTGAGCTTCTTCTCAAGCTCTCTTTCATAGTGGACTGGAATGAAGCATCCACGCAAGAATCCTTTCATCTCCTCCCAGTTATCAATGGGTGGATTTCGATTTCTGCGCCTTCTTTCTTGCTGCATCTCCCACCAAGTGGCTGCGTAGCCTTTAAACTCCAAACATGCTAATTGCACCTTTTTGGCTTCTGTGAAGTCATAGCATGCGAAAATCTTCTCTACCTTACGTTCCCAATCAAGATAGATATCGGGATCGTGAAGGCCTTCAAACTCTGGGATGCTCGTCTTGATGTTGTTGAGCATTCGGTCTTCTCCATAGTCATCATTGTGGTTCCCACGCCGTTGGCGGCGTCCTCGATCTGGAGTATCATTTCTGGCATCTGTATTCTCATCAAAGTACTCTTCTTCTGGCTTGCTTTGACGCTCTAGGCGCCTATTTCCTCGAATGGGTGGAGGAAAAACGGGCGTTATTTTAGTGCGTTCAAGGGCATGCACTAAATTATCTATCTTGTCGGATAGAGCTTGGTGTTGTCTTTGAACGTGTTTGGACAGCGCTTCAAAGTGATACTTGGGATCCCACGGTGCGGGTGGATCCAAGGAAGACTCCATGGGTGCTTTCGATGGGTCTTTAGACGGGTCCAAGGGTGGCAAGGTCGACTGGGGGTCGACTGGAGGTGTAGAGGATAATTCGGAGCGGGTTCCTTTCTTCATGGTACCTACAAAATGAACAAACGTAAAAGAAAACAAGGAAGATCCTCACAATCTCACGTTCACTCTTTTGTTTTCACTCTTGATTTTACCACTCGTGTATTACTCAATATATGGGTGCACAGTGTGTGAAAATCGTGTATGTGGAAGTAGGAACTCGTGTGATTTGTTCAGAGGAAGGACGGGAATGCTATTCTTGGAACACGGATGAATTTGGTATGTATAGATGAGATACGAGTTGAATATGTGTAAGTATGGTAGTGGCCGATTGTTGTTGTGTGTAGGGTGGTGATGGCCGAATGGTAGGGTAGGAAGGAAAGAAGTAGAAGAGATAAGGAAAGAAGAAAGAGATAAGGTAATTGGGTGATTTGGATATGTATCAATCTATGTGACACAATCTAAATACCTTAATTAGCCTAGACTCTAGAAGGAATGAACCAAAAATAAAAGAAGACTCTTATGGAAGTTACCAAAAAGAAAATAGAACTTGTATGGAAAGTTCCAAAAATAAAATCAATCTAGAAGGAAACTACCAAAAATAAGAAAGACGCACTAGGTAATTACCAACTATGATCTAATACCAAAAGGAAAGTACCAAAAATAAAAATTGTACTAAAAGGAAACAATGAATATTCTTTTTTTTTTTTTAATTTCGGATTTTTTTTTATCCGATATTGTTTTTTTTTTTTGTACTCGATCGGCTCTTTTTTTTTTATAACAATGAACAACGGAAATTAAATTACAACTCGATCAAACGTAAAATAAAATAAAGACACAAAAATTAACCAAAGCCGACGTGGCTTTGATACCACTTTTATGATACGACCCGGACTCTAGGAACGAACACACGTCGACACACGTAAGTTTTGTGTCTCCTACGACTCAAATGATCAAAGGAAAATATGTGGAAGATTAACAAGACAAACTAGACGACTAGAACTAAATAAAATACCTAAACTATGACACACAAATTCAACACAAATCCAATGAATTATGGGCTGTTTTGGACGGCTATGATGATGGGAAATATGAAGGAGTTTCGATGGTGATGGGTTGGTTTAGAAGGGCTAGGAAAGATAGGATATGATAGAGTTGTGTTGGACTTACGGATTGAACGGGATGATGATGAATTGGACACGATCGGTGGCTGAACTTGGACAGCGGTGTTGGAGGTGGTTGACGTCGGTTGGCGGCGGCGGATGGTGTATTGTAGATGTGAATCACAACCCGAAAGTTGCCTTGAATCTCGAACGTACACAAGACCAAATTCTTTAAGTTGTTCTTCGATAGCGAGTCTCCGGTGATCCCTCGAACGTGGACGACGAATTCCCTTTGTAAAACTTAGAGGTGCTAAATCTAAGAGTATGAATTTAATTATCTAAACTCACAAAAGATTAAAAGGAGAGAGACGATATTGAAAGCAAAGGCTTAATAATCAAATATAGTCTAAAATAACAATGAAGCATGGATCACCTATTTATAGGATATAGGTGACCGAAAATCCTATGCTACTTGACCGAAAATTAGAGTCCAAATCTAACTAGGATTGGACTTGGAAGTTTCCTAAACTAGAATTCTATTTAAGGTAGAACTTGTAGATCTTACCTTATCTAAAATCCTAGTCAAACTATGACTTATAATAACCGAAAATTACAACCAATTTAATTAAATAAATCTGATCCATACTATAGTCTATTTAAATAAAATAAATACTATAGTCTAAAATAAAATAACTACTAGATAAAATCAACAAGGCCGAAAATTAGCTGTAACACCCCAGAAAGATATAGTATTTAAAATTTATTTTATAGCTAGAAATTCCATGAAATTAGAATCCAAATTATTTTGGATAGTTAATTATGGGCTTAGAGACGCAAAAACATTAAGAAGTCTCGACCTTAGTTGAGTTTCTTATTAATATTAGAAGCCATATTATAAAAATAGATATTAATGGGATTTTTTATATCAAGTTCATCCAATTCGAATTTTATTTGACCTTCCAATGGAATTTATTTCATCAAACACACTTTGAAATCAATTTATTCCACCAAGCTCAATTTTATAAATCCAAGCCCAATCAGTTACTCATTTTCGGCCCGTCCATTTCCAACCATTTTATAATCAAAATACACATATGATATATCTATGGAGGGGTCTATATCTATGAGAGAATAAATTGGTTAATTTGGATAATTATGTTATCCGCCAAAACAATTGCTACCATTTGAAAGTGTTTTGGTAGGGATTAGTGTATATATTAGATTAGGCACACATGTATATGTATATATATATATATATAATAGGGGGGTTTGGCTTTGATAAAAAGAAAAATCAACCAAAAAGCAAACAAAAAAAAGAAAAAAAAAAAGAAAGCTTAGTCATCATTTACACTTGGAACTAATTTGTTAATCAAAGTGTACATGTGTACACGTGGGGCTTGATGAAGTCATATATATATATACTAGTTGGTTTCTTGAGAACCAAGGTAATCAAAGAATTTATAAAAAGAAAAAGAAAGGAATCGAAGAAAGAGGGAAGAAAAATCAGAAAGGAAAAAGAAAAAGAAAGAGAGGAAAAATATAAAACGAAAGAGAAAAGAAGGAGAAGGGTGAGTTCCTTATCACTAAATGTTAGTCGTTCAAATTCCATAATACTTTTATGTTATCCTAAATTTCTTGTTCAAATTTTATCTTCGTCATTTTCACATTTATTTATTTATTATCCTTAATATTAGTTTAATGTCATGAAAATTAAATTAAGATTGTTATAAATTGAAATTAAGTTATATAATCTCCAAATGTTATATTTTTACTTAAAAAGAAATTCTAAATATTATAATTCACTCCTAGGTACTAAACCAAACTTCCTGCTAGTCATGGAATTCCAATTTACCTTTTGTATTTGTTCAATTCAGCCCAGAAATGTTGATAAATTTTCAAATAGAATTGCTAATTTGATTCAATCCGACAAATGCACATTATTCGCTCATTTGACTCTATTTCAATTCCAAACGATCCCTAGGCATAGGAAATTATTATTTAAGTTATTTAGGATCTAAGTTATTACCTTTATTAACCTATTGAGGATTCTAAGTTAGAATTTCAATTTTATAGGTCGAGACGAGCTGAAAGCATAGTAGCATTTCACACATAAACTGCACTGCATATTGAGATCATCCAGGTGGGTTTTTCTATAACTCACAACTATGTTTTAAATTCGTCCATGAAAAGCATGTTAAATGTTTTAATAGCATTGTTTACGCAATGATTGGATGTGTTGAGACTTCATGCATAGAGGAATTCCGACTTACAAGCAAGACGGTTTACTTTGTGACTAAATGTCTAGATAAGTAACCGTAAAGTATCATGTGATCACATCGGGTCTCTCATCCAATAAAGAAGAGTAAACTATGTTATAAAGTATGTTTATGATTGATTTTAAAGTATGACTTGGACGAATAAAAATGCCCACTGAGTGTTTTCTGGCACTCAACCCAAATATTTTCAAATGTTTTCAGGTCCTGGAGATCAAGCTGGTTGAGGGCGAGCTGTTGGAGTGGGTTAAATGGTTGACCCTTGTATGATTTTTGTTTAAAACCATCTTTAAACTTATGTTTGTATATTAGATATTAAATGCTTTCGTTGATACTCTGCAAAACCTTTAAGTTTGAAAGTTGTTTACCTCTGTGGTCAATTTTGACTGTATATACAAGTATTTTGAATGTATATAAGGGTTGACCGTGGAGTTTTTGAATGAGAGACTTGATTGCCTATGTGTATTTTCTTGTTGACAGGTCATAGTTTGGTTATATGTGAGTTTGTGATTTTGAAAAGCCTTGTTGAAAGTTGACTTTGAAAGCACCTGAGTGCATGGTTTGAACATTTTTAAGTTGAGGTGCTGTCCGTTTATAAATTAGTTATAAAGTTAATTTAATTTCTTGAAAATATTTATCACGTAAGCATGTATGCATGTCTTTTGGTGACGTTTTGGTCCTAGTGGGACTAGGGCGTTACAGGTGGTATCAGAGCAGGTCTACGTGATTGTAGGCCTGTGATGTTTTTGAAATTGAAATGTTTTGAGTCCTGTGTTATTAAAATGGTTAACCATAACCCAGCAGCTATCGTCTTAGCCGAGCTTACTCCGGGAAGGTACTAAAGTTTATGTTTTAAATTTCTTTAGTGCCTTATGAAAAGTATATGTGTATAATTGTATGCAAGGTATATAAATACAAGTGATCTCAATGTGTTATTTAAAGCATGGTGAAAAGTATGATTTACAAAGCATTTTGAAAGTTATGTTTTACAAAGCATGGATATCAGTGTTTTCATGTCAAATCCATTTGATGCATAAACATCATCTGAGCTAGTTTTAGACAAGAACTTAGCTGGGATTTGAACATAGATGCACTGAACATAAGTACCTAGCATGACTTTAGAGCTTCTTTAGCTCACTAGAATTATAGGATCTATACGAATCTAAGTGCGATGTCTCGTTGCCTTAGAATCTTATAAGTGTATTTGTCGATCAAAAGAATCTGATGTATGAAATACATGTATAGGATGCCGCCAAGACGTCAAAATAATCAGGCTCAAAATCCTCCACAAGAAGATACGGCACGTGTTATTGCTCAGTTTCGAACATACCAACCGCCGACCTTTAATGGTCAAGGCGAACCAACTGAGGCTGAAGAATGGCTACGAATGATGGAACGCACATTCGCATACATGGTGTGTACCGACTCTCAGCGCATTGCATGTACAATCTTCCAGCTCACTGGTGATGCGGATCATTGGTGGGAAACGCATAGGAGGTCGATGACGCCTGAACAATTTGCAAATATGACTTGGGAGGATTTCAAGCAAGCGGTTATGCGGAAGTTTATTCCAATGTGTTATCAGGATCAGAAAGAAACTGAGTTCTTACAGTTAACTCAGGGAAATATGACAGTGAATGATTATGAACGGAAGTTCAATCAGCTGTCTAGGTATGCTCCACACCTGACAGACACTGATGAGAAAAAAGCTCATAGATTCAAAAGAGGCTTACGAGCTGAAATTAGCAGTATCATAGCGGGACACGGTATGGCCACATATGCTGAAACTCTTGAACGAGCTCAAGATGTAGAATCATCACTTCGCAAGAATGAGAACAAGGTTGATGAGCCGAAGGGGAAAAGAAAGTGGGATGATAACAAGAATAAGGGTCGCAGTTTCGATAAAAAGGCTAGGATGGGAGGAGGATCAAATTCCAAAGCACAACAAGAAAAACCATTATGTCGAACTTGTGGAAAGAAACATAATGGTGAATGTATGAAGGGAAGGAATGTGTGTTATAGGTGCTGGCAACCAGGACATATGGCATATAATTGTCCAATGAATAAGGGAAAAGAAGTGGCTAGGCCAAGTCAACCTCCGGCAAGAAATGCTCGAGCCTTTGCTCTAAATCGACAGGATGCTGCACGGGAGCCTGGAAATATGGCAGGTATGATTAGTATATCAAATATGCCTGTACTTGCATTATTTGACACTGGAGCTTCACATTCATTTATATCTGCCGCATTATGCTCTAAGCTAAAACTGACTAAGAAAAAACTTAGTGAGGCCTTAGAAGTAAGTATACCTTCGGGGAGGATCTTAATTACTGATCAAATATGCAAAAATATAGATTTGAACCTTGGGAATAGATCACTAAGTGCAGATCTACATGTCTTAGACTTGAGAGACTTTGATATTATCCTCGGAATGGATTGGTTAGAGGCTAACCATGCCACAATTAAGTGTCTTGAAAAGGAGCTAACCTTCCAAAGACCGAAAGAGCCGGAATTCACTTTTCATGGATCAAAGTTGGGAACTAGAGTAAGAGTTATTTCCGCAATGAAAGCAATGAAGATGCTTAGAAGAGAAGGATGTGAATCGTTCTTAGTAAGTTTGATAATGAGCAAGTCATAAAAGGTGACAATTGATGATGTACCTGTGGTGCGGGACTATAAAGACGTGTTTCCAGAGGACTTGCCAGGTCTGCCTCCAGACAGACAGGTTGAGTTTACAATAGACTTGCTACTGGGAGCTGCTCCAGTATCAAGAGCGTCGTATCGTATGGCACCAAAGGAGTTAGAGGAGTTAAAGGTTCAGCTACAGGAACTCTTATACAAGGGTTATATTCAACCCAGCGTCTCACCGTGGGGAGCACCTGTGTTGTTCGTTAAGAAGAAAGATGGAACACTCCGAATGTGCATAGACTACAGAGAGTTGAATAAATTAACTATCAAGAACAAATATCCACTTCCCAGAATTGATGACTTATTTGACCAATTAAGAGGAGCAGGAGTATTTTCCAAGATTGATTTAAGGTCTGGGTATCATCAACTTAAAATTCGGAAGGAAGATATACCCAAGACTGCATTTCGTACACGCTATGGTCACTATGAGTTTATAGTGATGCCTTTTGGTCTTAGCAATGCACCTGCAGTTTTTATGGGCTTAATGAATCGAGTTTTTCACCCATATTTAGATAAATTTGTAATCGTCTTCATCGATGACATACTGATATATTCCAAAAATGAAGATCAACATGTTGAGCATTTGAAAATTGTGCTAGACACACTACGAAGGGAAAGACTTTATGCCAAATTCAGCAAATGTGAATTTTGGCTAAAGGAAGTGGTGTTTTTGGGACACATTGTCTCAGACCAGGGCATTAAAGTGGATCCTGCCAAGGTGAATGCAGTTAGTGAATGGAAATTCCCAATAAGCGTACATGAGATATGTAGTTTCTTGGGTCTAGCTGGGTACTATAGAAGATTCATTGAAGGATTCTCCAAGATAGCAAGGCCTATGACTCAGCTATTGAAAAAAGAGAATAAATTCAAATGGACTGATGATTGTGAGAGAAGCTTCCAAGAATTGAAAAAGAGGTTAGTTACTGCACCAGTACTAGCTATACCAGAAGAATCTGAAGGGTTCGTGGTTTTTACAGATGCATCAAAGCAGGGTTTAGGTTGTGTTTTGATGCAAAATGGAAAGGTGATTGCGTATGCATCACGTCAGTTAAAGCCACATGAGAATAACTACCCAACACATGATTTGGAATTGGCCGCAGTGGTGCATGCATTGAAAATTTGGAGACACTATTTATATGGTGGAAAGAGTGTGATTTACTCGGATCACAAAAGTTTAAAATATCTGTTCGAACAGAAAGAGCTCAACATGAGGCAAAGAAGATGGTTAGAGCTGGTCAAAGATTATGACTGTTCCATCCAATACCATCCAGGAAAGGCAAACGTTGTTGCTGACGCTCTAAGCAGGAAGAATCGAGTAGAATTGAGTTATCTGATCACTCAACAAGAACAAATCACTAGAGACTTTGCCAAACTTAGCATTGAAATTGTAACTCCACCAGATAGCATAAGTGCGCATATAACAACGATGATAATGAAGCCTAACTTGCGAGGCCGAATCGTCGAGGCTCAACAAAAGGATGTCTATCTTGGGAAGATAAAAAGAAGAATAGGTCAAGGAGCCCCAGGAGAATTCGTGGTTGCAGACGATAATGCATTGATGTATGGGAATAGAATTTGTGTGCCACGAAATGAAGAATTGATAAGAGAAGTTTTAGATGAAGCTCATTGCACGCTTTATACTGCTCATCCAGGGAGTACTAAAATGTATAGAGATTTGAGGATGACATTCTGGTGGCGAAATATGAAGAGGGACATTGCAGCGTATGTTGGAAGATGCATGACTTGTCAACAAGTCAAGGCAGAACATCAAAGGCCATCTGGATTGCTCAAACCCCTAGAAATTCCTGAATGGAAGTGGGAGCATATCACAATGGACTTTGTCGTTGGTCTACCAAAGTCATTACGTGGAAATCATGCCATATGGGTTATCATTGACCGTTTGACCAAGTCGGCGCACTTCTTACCGGTCAAGATGACTTTAGGATTGGATAAACTGGCACAAATTTATGTAAAAGAAATTGTAAGACTTCATGGTGCACCTGTGTCAGTGACATCAGATCGTGATACGCGATTTACATTTAAATTTTGGCAAAGCTTACAAAATGCAATGGGCACAAAATTGAATTTCAGTACAGCTTTCCACCCACAAACGGATGGACAGTCTGAAAGAACAATACAGACCCTAGAAGATATGCTCAGGGCTGTGGTCATAGATCAAGGGGGAAACTGGGAGGAATATTTGCCTTTAGTTGAATTTGCTTACAACAACAATTTTCAAGCGACCATTGGAATGGCACCTTATGAGGCTCTATATGGTCGAAAGTGCAGATCACCACTTTACTGGGATGAAGTTGGTGAAAGAAAAGTTTTGGGCCCTGAAATTATACAGAAAACTGTTGAGGTTATTGAAAAAGTAAGACAAAGAATGAAAGAGGCCCAAGATCGACAAAAAATGTATGCAGATAAAAGAAGGAAGGATTTACAATTTCAGGTAGGAGATAAGGTGTTCCTGAAAATATCTCCTACAAGAGGCATTATGCGATTTGGAAAGAAAGGAAAGTTGCGGCCCAGATACATTGGACCGTATGAAATTCTTGAACGAATTGGAGAAGTTGCCTACAAGTTGGCATTACCGCCAAAGTTAGGAGGAATTTATGACGTGTTTCATATTTCAATGCTTCGAAAATATATTTTCGATCCAAGTCACGTCGTAAATCAGGAAGAAATAGAAGTAAATCTTGATCTGACATACGACGAGTTTCCTATAGCTATTCTCGACAGAAAAGTCCAAAAGCTGCGGAATAAAGAGCTAATGATTGTGAAAGTTCAATGGAGCAGACACGGACAAGAGGAAGCTACATGGGAACTTGAGAATCAGATCCTGGCAAAGTATCCAACCCTCGTCATAGCAGGTATATTCAATTTCGAGGACGAAATTTTTTTAAGGAGGGGAGGATGTAACACCCCAGAAAGATATAGTATTTAAAATTTATTTTATAGCTAGAAATTCCATGAAATTAGAATCCAAATTATTTTGGATAGTTAATTATGGGCTTAGAGACGCAAAAAGATTAAGAAGTCTCGACCTTAGTTGAGTTTCTTATTAATATTAGAAGCCATATTATAAAAATAGATATTAATGGGATTTTTTATATCAAGTTCATCCAATTCGAATTTCATTTGACCTTCCAATGGAATTTATTTCATCAAACACACTTTGAAATCAATTTATTCCACCAAGCTCAATTTTATAAATCCAAGCCCAATCAGTTACTCATTTTCGGCCCGTCCATTTCCAACCATTTTATAATCAAAATACACATATGATATATCTATGGAGGGGTCTATATCTATGAGAGAATAAATTGGTTAATTTGGATAATTATGTTATCCGCCAAAACAATTGCTACCATTTGAAAGTGTTTTGGTAGGGATTAGTGTATATATTAGATTAGGCACACATGTATATGTATATATATATATATAATAGGGGGGTTCGGCTTTGATAAAAAGAAAAATCAAACAAAAAGCAAACAAAAAAAAGAAAAAAAAAAAGAAAGCTTAGTCATCATTTACACTTGGAACTAATTTGTTAATCAAAGTGTACATGTGTACACGTGGGGCTTGATGAAGTCATATATATATATACTAGTTGGTTTCTTGAGAACCAAGGTAATCAAAGAATTTATAAAAAGAAAAAGAAAGGAATTGAAGAAAGAGGGAAGAAAAATCAGAAAGGAAAAAGAAAAAGAAAGAGAGGAAAAATATAAAACGAAAGAGAAAAGAAGGAGAAGGGTGAGTTCCTTATCACTAAATGTTAGTCGTTCAAATTCCATAATACTTTTATGTTATCCTAAATTTCTTGTTCAAATTTTATCTTCGTCATCTTCACATTTATTTATTTATTATCCTTAATATTAGTTTAATGTCATGAAAATTAAATTAAGATTGTTATAAATTGAAATTAAGTTATATAATCTCCAAATGTTATATTTTTACTTAAAAAGAAATTCTAAATATTATAATTCACTCCTAGGTACTAAACCAAACTTCCTGCTAGTCATGGAATTCCAATTTACCTTTTGTATTTGTTCAATTCAGCCCAGAAATGTTGATAAATTTTCAAATAGAATTGCTAATTTGATTCAATCCGACAAATGCGCATTATTCGCTCATTTGACTCTATTTCAATTCCAAACGATCCCTAGGCATAGGAAATTATTATTTAAGTTATTTAGGATCTAAGTTATTACCTTTATTAACCTATTGAGGATTTTAAGTTAGAATTTCAATTTTATAGGTCGAGACGAGCTGAAAGCATAGTAGCATTTCACACATAAACTGCACTGCATATTGAGATCATCCAGGTGGTTTTTTCTATAACTCACAACTATGTTTTAAATTCGTCCATGAAAAGCATGTTAAATGTTTTAATAGCATTGTTTACGCAATGATTGGATGTGTTGAGACTTCATGCATAGAGGAATTCCGACTTACAAGCAAGACGGTTTACTTTGTGACTAAATGTCTAGATAAGTAACCGTAAAGTATCATGTGATCACATCGGGTCTCTCATCCAATAAAGAAGAGTAAACTATGTTATAAAATATGTTTATGATTGATTTTAAAGTATGACTTGGACGAATGAAAATGCCCACTGAGTGTTTTCTGGCACTCAACCCAAATATTTTCAAATGTTTTCAGGTCCTGGAGATCAAGCTGGTTGAGGGTGAGCTGTTGGAGTGGGTTAAATGGTTGACCCTTGTATGATTTTTGTTTAAAACCATCTTTAAACTTATGTTTGTATATTAAATATTAAATGCTTTCATTGATACTCTGCAAAACCTTTAAGTTTGAAAGTTGTTTACCTCTGTGGTCAATTTTGACTGTATATACAAGTATTTTGAATGTATATAAGGGTTGACCGTGGAGTTTTTGAATGAGAGACTTGATTCCCTATGTGTATTTTCTTGTTGACAGGTCATAGTTTGGTTATATGTGAGTTTGTGATTTTGAAAAGCCTTGTTGAAAGTTGACTTTGAAAGCACCTGAGTGCATGGTTTGAACATTTTTAAGTTGAGGTGCTGTCCGTTTATAAATTAGTTATAAAGTTAATTTAATTTCTTGAAAATATTTATCACGTAAGCATGTATGCATGTCTTTTGGTGACGTTTTGGTCCTAGTGGGACTAGGGCGTTACAGGTGGGACTAGGGCGTCAACAAGGTCATCATCTTCAAGCTTCCTTGCACGCCGTCTTCTTCTTCGAGCTTCTTGCGAATTGTAGCTTGCAAATAATCTTGCAACTTCTTAGCTCGTAGTCTTGTGACGGGTCCTTTGAATTGAAGCTCTTCATTGAGTTCCTTATTGCTATGGATGTCCTCATCACAGCTCTTCATTGACTTCCTCATTGCTATGGACGTCCTCATCACATATAGACTATTAGGATTGGATAATATAAATACATCTCCCATCATAGAGAAAAAAATTTATGTAACTGATTTCTAATTTATAATTTATAAAAATGATAGAAAGAATTAAAATAGTTGACGTTTTTAGCATTGTTATAATTGATTTGAATACATTGATTAATGATTAATATTACGTCTATATATATATATATATAGACATATACACTATTAGGATTGGATAATATAAATACTATTTCGAAAATCGAACATCAATTGATTAATTAATATTAATTATTAATTATCTTAATATATATAATTATAAATAAATCATTATATATATCTTATTTAAAGACAATATGATATGATTAATTAATTATAACACTTATATTATTTATTCATTCTGAAACCACCAATTAATTTAATGATTGATGAAACCACCAATCAATATTTAATATTGATATTGATTTGTTAATAAATATTAATATATTAATATTTTAATTATTATTTCAATTTTATATGAAGATTTCCATTTTTGATAATGTGTTTTTGACGGGAAACTGGGTTACTATTTTTATTATAACTTCTTGTCTTTATATATATTAAGATTGGCTAGTCTAAGATATTTTGAATCCGACCTAAGGATTATTAATTAATTCATGATATAAAAAATTAAGATAAATACATGACACAATCATTAATTGACTAGAGATAATTGGCTAGTCTAAGATATTTTGAATCCGACCTAAAGATTATTAATTAATTCATGATATAAAAATTAAGATAAATACATGACACAATCATTAATTGACTAGAGATTTTAAATTGTTTTAAAAAATTAAGAATATAAAATAAATGTTAATTAATTAGAGATTTTAACTTGTTTTAAAATATTTGATATTTCTTCAAAAACTAAAAAAAAGTAAAAAGAATTAATATTTACCATATTTTCACATACTCTCTTTCTTAATTTTACCCTTATGTAAATAAAAAATCTGCATTTGTTAAGAAGAAAAGGAGAGTATAATTGTCACAATAATTTTTTAAATATAAATTGTATAAATGAAAAAAAGAGACCAATCCTAGAAATCTCAAATATCACAAGATGATAACTTGAGGACCGGAGCCTCATCAAAACGAACCTTAAAAACCCATTATGAGAAAAATCAAATTGGGAAAAGAGTACTCCTCATCGAAATCCTGAAATAACCAGTACCATATGAATTAGAATGAACAAGAGAACCAATACTAGATAACACATACAGCCAATCACCCGAAGGAGAAGGAGAGACCATCAAATCAGCAGTCTGGTTACCCTCTCGATAAATAGACGAGACCGTGAAGTGAATGCCACCCAAACACGCATATGAACAAGCTTGAGGACCCCCTCAAATATAGGAAGGCTAAGATATAAAGTGGAAAAAGATCCATGAGTGAATCCCAAAGAGTTCTGAAACAAAGAACAAACATTAGACGTACCTCCTTTGCTATAAAAAACTATTGACTTAATTTGATTTATAGTGCTACCCTGAGACCTCTGCATAGTAAGTTAGAATGTCTGAAATAATTCGAACATTACTAACAGTAGCACAAGAAAATGAAAAAATACCATCAGTATAAAGAATGTGAGTCGGGAAATCTACAGCTCAATAATAAGATATTGGCTGTAAGAAGCGTTGCTCCACCGCCTGTCGGAAAAGATAGCTAAGAACCTCCTCAGCAATACCAAATAACAATGGGGACAAATGATCTCCTTGCCGCACTCCCCTGGACCATGCAAAGTACCCTTTAAGAAAAATAAAAAAAATGGAACCCTCTAAATTTAGAGGTCCTGTGCAAGAGCTCTCTTTGCACACCCCAATAGATGGCCATGCTATCTATGAATCCCCCGCTATCTATCAAACAAAATAAATATTAATACATAGGACAAAAAATGTCCTGAAACTAAAGCACAGTTAACAACCATAAGAATAATTACCCAAAACCTTTTATATGAGAAATAAACAAATGCTCAAATTTCCTCAAAATCCACACCAAACGAACCTATAATATAGATTGGAAACAAAATAAAGAAACAACTAAACCATAAATCTGTTACTCTTTTAGTAACATTTATGCATTCCTCTTCAAGAGACAAAAAATTCAATTCAAAAAGCAATTCCCATAATTAGACAACTTATAAAATCTAATTCTAAAATATTCCGAGAACCGACCTATAACAGAGAAATTTCTTAGCTTCTTCTCTTCCTCGAGCTTCTTTCGTACATATCCTTGAAAGTAACCTTGAAGTTGCTTAGCTCGTAATCTTGTAATTGGACCTCGAATTTGTAACTCCGGGTTTGAACCATCAATGCTATGCACGTTCTCATCAAGATTTGATCGTGAATGCCATGTCAAGGCAAACTATGGAGCTAGAGTTTCAGCCATTTAACACCAAGTTGATGTGTACGTTCATGAAGATGTGTTTTATGCAGCTTGTGCAAAAGGAGTTCGATGATCAGTTCTTGTTTGTCTTTGATCCCAGAGACTTGAATTCGAGGACGAATTCTTTTCAAGAGGAGGGGAATGATGAAGCCATGCAAGACATTAAAGAACTAAATCCGGAGCTTCCATTTAGAGGTTCAATTACACGATTTCGAGCCAAGAAATTGCAAGGTTGTTTCCAAGCAATTATTCGCAAGAAGTTTGAAGAATTAGAAGAAGTTAAATGCATCCCCAAGATTGTTACCTTGTTAACAATCAAAGATTGGAGATCAAGGTTTGAAGAATAATACATGAAGAATTGAAGTGCGTAAATCCGTCGGTATGCCCAAACCGACTAGTTTCGGTCAGTATGCCCATACCGAGTAGTTCCGGCCTTGTTGAATTTCATTTAGACTATAGTATTTATTTAATTATGTTAGTCTATAGTTTAGTTCAGATTTTTAATTAATTTAATGTAATTTTCGTCCATATTATAGTCAAGGTTGACTAGAATTGTATTTAAGGCAATTTCCTACCTTGAATAGAATTCTAGTTTAGGGAACTTCCTAGTATAGTTAGAGATCCCTTTTGGATCAATTTTTAAGCCTTTTTTATGCATAATTTCGTTCCCTATAGCTCTTATAAATAGGGGAACCATGTTACATTGATACTTTAGACTATATTTGATTAATTAAGCTTTGCTTTCAATATTGTCTCACCCCCTTTTAATCTTTATGAGTTTTGATTTAAAATTCATATTCTTGGAGCTAGCAATTTTAAGTCTTATTCAAGGGTATTGCTTAATCCACTTGAGGGATTAACCGGTATTTGCTATCCGAAGATCAACTTGGAGATTTCATCCTTGGATACGTTCGAGATTCAAGGAGGCTATCGGGTTGTGATTCACATCAATGAATCATCATCCATCAACCATCATCGACGACGCCCATCCCCATCGACGCACGCCTCAATTCAGTCCCCCAAGTTCGAGCAATCAACCACCGTTCGTTTTATCTGTAAGTTCGTTGCATCCCTATGATATCCTACCTTCTCCAAGCTATTCTTCACAAGCCGTCACACATGATTTTCCCTACAAATTCAGCCCTCAAATCCGTCCCTATTCAGCCCTTTAATCTTTGGTATTGTGTTATATAATTCGTGTCGTAGTCTACGTATTTTAGTTGTCTAGATTGTCTAAATTTCGTTGTTTATCGAGTCGGATTGAAGCCCTTCAATTAGTTGACGTGTTTCGTTCCTAAGTCTTCCGCTACGTTCTCAAGATTCGTCCTAGCATAGTCCGGGTCGTATCATAAATGATGAAGCCATGCAAGGCATTGAAGAACTAAATCCGGAGCTGCCATTTAGAGGTTCAATTACACGATTTCGAGCCAAGAAATTGCAAGGTTGTTTCCAAGCAATTATTCGCAAGAAGTTTGAAGAATTAGAACAAGTTAAATGCAGCCCCAAGATTGTTACCTTGTTAACAATCAAAGATTGGAGATCAAGGTTTGAAGAATAATACATGAAGAGTTGAAGTGCGTAAATCCATCGGTATGCCCAAACCGACTAGTTTCGGTCGGTATGCCCATACCAAGTAGTTCCGGCTTTGTTGAATTTTATTTAGACTATAGTATTTATTTAATTATGTTAGTCTATAGTTTAGTTCGGATAATTTAAATTCTAGAATGACCATAAAGGTTTTATTTAATGAGGGTAAAATTAATTTATGGGGTATTTTTTATTCCAAAAATAATTTATAATAAGAGACCAAAAGAAAATAATGACGGAAAATTCTATTAATATACTCAATCTGTTTTTGAATAAGTGTCATTCTAGTATTTTAATTTTGTTTCACAAAAAATGTCATTCTACAAATTCAAGATATAAAATTCATATTTTTCTCACATTTGCCATCATTTAATGCATTAAAACATACTACCTCCGTTTCATAATGTTTGTTGTTTTGTTTTTTTTATCTGGAATTAAGAATTAATTTTGTGGACAAATATACTCATCCCTTATATATGCCATAAAATCTAATTCATCTATATTTTCCTAAAAAATAACAATATTTTCTCTCTCCATATATTTTTCTCTCTTCATATATTATAGGTAAGTTAGAATCAAAAAATCTTGTAGGATTTGAAAGGGTTAAAATTGGGAGAGAGGATGTCAAATTATATAAAACAACAAACATTTTGAAACTAAAAAAAAAACCTTAAACAACAAACATTATGAAACGGAGGTAGTATATATTTAACTCATTTAATGTATTCACACAAGAGTGTATTTGGTAAGTTAATTAATTTATTAATTTGTGTGCATTTATCTAGAATGACATTTAAACAGAAACGGAAGGAGTAATAACCTATGGTGAGGGAAACCCAATGGTATAATGACAAAAATTTATCGTGATTAAAATTCATTTTAGTGACCATATAATCCCATTGTATGATAACAATAGTGAAGCTACTCCATACTCTCACTATTTATCATTAGCTAGAGAGGTCATAACCATGGCCGCTCCTTGTATGAGGCGAGTGAGTCGGTCGCCTCAGGCCCCGAAAAATACGAAAAATTTAGGGGCCCCAAATTTTTGATAATATTATATATATATAAACATAGTTGTAAAATCTGCTAAATATGAACATGGCCTAGTGGTAATGATCCTTGATTTAGTCAAAGAGGGCATGTGTTCGAACCTGTATACGAAGCCCTTTACTTTTTTCCTTTTATATTTTGCAAGATTTTCTTTTGTTCCTTTATTTTTACAAGGCTTTTATTTTACAAGGATTTTCTGCCAATCCTTTATTTTTACAAGGCTTTTCTTCCTTTGTTATTTAAGATGACACATGCTTGTTATTTAAAAAGAGCAGTAAGCCACCTGCAAAGTCAAAACACGTCTTTTTTAATTATTATTTAATTTTTTATTATTTAAACTCAAAATATATTTTTTATTATTTAATTCTAAATCCATCTATGTTAAAAGATACAAATATTAAACAGGAGGAGAATATTAAACATAATCATCCCCCACTTTTTTATTTATTTTTTTGAATTTGTAATCCTAAAGGCATGCCAACGGTGAAGATTGTAAGTTTTTGGAGCCAACAATAGTTAATTTATTTGTATATTGGTATGTTTTCTTTATTTGTGATGGATAATTTCAATTTTGTTCATTTGATTTGATTAATAATTTCATATTTTTTTTCTTAGAATTGTGAATAAATATTTTGCATATGGTGTATATATTGTTCAATTTATTTATGAAATTATAAAACGAAAATCGGAGGCCTCATTTTTTATCTCGACTCAGGCCACCAAATCACTAGGATCGGCCCTGGTCATAACCAATGGCCATTTTGATAATTAGCCTCATAATTTCCTCTCACTATAGAACAACTTTCTTGTAGAGAAATTAGAGCTGCAATTCGATAAAATCGATGGGAATTTCAGGGGAGATATTAATTAGGGATCGAATCATGTTATTGTGTTATTGTGTATTTTCATTTAATGGATATGTGCTTCTCACGTGATCGATTCCCAATAATATTTGACAAATTTACAAAATTTGGGATTAAAAGTGCTTGAATGTACTCCTAGGACGGTCATTTATACACATTTTTTTTTCTTTCGGAATCAAAAGTGAGACTATTTCTAAATGGATGCATATTCTGTGGGACTGCATATTTCTCTCTCCCATTACTCTTTTTTACTTTTTTTTTTTTTTTTTTTGGGGGGTTGGGGATATGGAATGGTTGCAGTGAACTTCAAAGTGAAGAACCTACTTCATGTAATGGAGATCGATAAAATGTTGACCTAAAAAGAAGAAAAAAATTAAAGGGAGAGTCGAACCTTGGAATTAATTAATAGTCTTTCAAGACTATGGATAATCTTTAAAAATGGTAGCAACATATGGGCTGTTGCACAATGAGGAAGCAAAATATTTAAAGGGTTTTTTGTATGAATTCAAAGAATCTGATCAGATTATTGTCTCCTGATTTAAATCTCGGAGTTGTTGATCGATCTAACATAAAAATTAAATAAACCTGAATTTCAAGAACCCGGAAATAACGCTCAAGGCATGCACATTATATTGTCCCTGCTGGCACCTGCTTCTTTACAGTCTTTTTTTTTTTTAAATTTATTTTTTATTTTTGTAATTTGCCTCGAAAAAGAGCTACTCCCTCATAACTGCGCACGTGCATACCAGTACCTATATACATATTGTCACACACAATTTGAACATATGACATATATATACATTGCCCATGCTTGATTTTGAGGGATGGACAACATTTTGCCTAATCTGCACTTTTGGGAAATTTGAATATTTAGACATGTTTTCACATCACAAATAGGGTTTTAAAGTGATCATTTTTCTACTATTAAAATATTAATGAGGTCACGATTAGTCGATCGAGATCTAAAATTAAAGCCCCATAAACTGTGGATGAAATCTTGGAAATTATGCCCTCTTAATTAATTTGTATCTCGTGAAATATTTTGAAAGATTCAATGGCTTTAATGAAGGCCTTCCTCAATGTAAGCATGTGTTACTTAGGAGGGTTACAGTAATCTCACGGATTACTATAAAAATATGATGATTAACCAGATTTGAGGTAAATGACACTATAATTAGGTCTAGTGCTACTGGAGTATCTCGAGAAACTAAACTTAATCTTTACGCTCGTTATATCGATTCAAAATACAATTGGAATCTTTCGTTTCAATTCATGGAATATGCATGCCAAGCTTAGTAAAAATATTAAAATACTTCATTGACTCTACATGGACAAAGGGTAAATAAACAGACTGAAATATATCCACATTTCTAATTCATGCATTCTGATCATATATATGAACAAAAAAATAGAACTTGTATGAGATCATTTTACGGGTCAAAATTAATAAGACGAGTTAAAATATTTGAATCTAAACCCATATCATGATTAGTAACATATTTATACCTTTATTTGAATTTGGATCTTAACCAATCTTATAGAGTTTGACCACTAAGACAAACTCACACAAGACCTTCCCGATAGCTAATACAAGAATGCTATATGGATAATTCACATAAACACTATTTCATTAGTGATAATGGAAATAAAAGCTCCCCATATAATGTTTACTAAGATGACATAAGCTCTTAATCAAGAAGAATAAAATTAAGAAATTAATCATACCAAAATCATTATTATCACCATCATCAAACTGATCAAAATCCACATAAAAACCTAAATTGCAATAAAAATAAACTGGTCATCATAGTGAGAAGCAAAAAGAATGAGTTCCCCAACAATCTACTCAACGTCAAAAGGGGGGAAACCACAATTCTCTCATCTAAAATATACTCAAAAAACGAGTCATTAATTCTTAATTAACCATCTAATTAAAATCACAAATCAAAACAAGAAAAAAAAGCTACCTCAAATGATCAAGTTAATCTCATCATCAACTAATCAAGCTAGCTAGAACGGCTGCCTTCCGGTGGCCCAAAACTCCTCATGATTCGGCATCTGAACTGCGTTGAGTAGATTCGGCGGCATCCCTTGAAACAACGAAGGGTCTGCCAGCATCTGCGGTGGCGCCGCCTGCCCTCCGACACCCCCTTGCGGCGGTGACCCCATCGAATTCCCCTGACCTCCAACTGCATTCTCCTCATTTTCAAGAGGCAATCTTTCATACGCTGCATTGCTAAATGAAGCTGCCATGATTATAACTGGCCCGGACGCCAGCAGCTGCCCGACCACGCTGCCCCCCACCACTTGCCCCTGCCCGCCGGCCAGATACACGGTCAGCCCCGTGGCGCTAGGCGGAGCAGGCGGCGGGAGAAAGGAGCCCGCCAGCGACAAGATCTCGAAGCGGCCGTGCAGAGTCACCACCGCCCCGGGCGACGCTGGCTGCCTTAGGGTTACATTGGTGACGTTGCCGGTGCCGCTCATAATGCAGACGCCGCGCTGCCGACTGCGGGCGAATCCGGCGACGCCATCCATGATGTCGCCGCCGTCGGATATTTCCATGACGTGGGTCCGGAGCGCGTTGGCGCTGTCGCGCGTGATGATGATCGGCGGCTTGGCCTTGTTCTTGGATCCGGTGGGGCGTCCTCGTGGCCGCCTGTTGGCCGACATCTCTCCCTCCGCAGCTGAGCTTCCTCCGTCCTTGGTGCCCGAGTCGCCGCCTCCGCCGTCGTCTAGGGTGCGCTTGAGCCCCATGTTTAGGCCCGGGGATTCGCTTTGCTCATCTTCGGAATTCTGGTGGAATTGGTGCTGCAGATTGAAGTGATCCCTTGTGTGGAACGGCGGTGGAAGTGAGTGATTTTCCATCTATTTTTCGAGCTCGATTGCTAAATCTGGAAATTGAAGATGAAGGAAAGGAAGGCAATCAAGAATCTAAAGAGGATTGATTTGAGGTTTTTAATTTCTTTTGCTCGAGGTGGTTGCTTTTTGTAGATAAATTTGCTGGCTTTTTTAGGGTTGTTTAAAGAATTGAGCTACGCATTCACCATCAACAAAACAAGTGGGCTTTCCAGCTGAATCACCACCATTTCTGCTCACTTTCCAGAATCATTGACGGCGGCGTTTAGCTAATTAAGATCTATGGTGGATATATGAGCTCAGCTAGATTTGGTTGTTTTCTTGGATTTCAAAGACTTTGGATTAGGGTTTGATGATTCCGGAAAAAAAGAGTATTATTTGGCTCGCTCGTGGCACTTTCTCTCTCTCTCTCTATCAGACAGACGCACACGCACGCACGCGCACACACATCTCAAGTGTAACTATATGAGCGAGCTAGTTGTATCAACGCATCATGAAATTGTATGATTGAAGTTAAATAATAAAATAACTCGTGTCCAAAATATTCAACTTCTGCTGTCTGTATGTTTCACAAGGATCTCAAATCAAGCTAAGGGGAAAAAAGGAAAGTGACATTTCTTTTGTCTATGTATTTGCTTGAACTCTTGCAGTGGACTGATGATAGGTGATTGGTTAAGGTTTCCAATAATATGGTGACAGATTTTGACAACATATTTTATCATTAGTATTTGATGCGGAACTCTCAACCGTACCTAGTTAGAAAGATAAAGGGTAATACTTTTTAAGAAAATAATTCAAAAATCTAGTTAGCTAGTGACGAACAATTATAATTGTGTTGCCTTTAATTTGGTGTTCATTAGTGTTGGAATAGGTGAACTACTTAAGGTCGAATGTTAAGAGTGAATTATCAACATTCTAACTCGATATCGTCGTATATGGCTATCATCTAGTGTTACCTCTTGCACATGATTTGTACACAATTATACATGAAGCAAGACTTATAATTACAACACATCGAAAAAATACTCATAATGACATTAAAATATACTTATAATATATAGCATGAAAAATACTCATAAAACATGTCAATTTATTCGTTAGCATCTATGTTATTTATTCATTTTAGCATAATTATATGTTTATAATATCATGTATTTATATTCATATTAACATTATATTGCTTTCATTTTAGAATGATAAAATTGAATTAAGATTAAAAATACGATAATTATTGAATTATATATTATGTTACCCACCTTAATTAAAATTGTAATATATTACAAAATTGTCATCCTCACTTTAACTAAAATTTAAGTGATATGTTCTATATTAGAATAAATCAAATATATATCCTGCCTACAGAGGAAAAAGTAGGCTTAGTGGGACAACTACTGGCATTTGTAAGATATGTAGGAAGGACCCTTTATTTTTATCGGATAAACTTAATTGAATGATTATTAATGGATAAAAAATTATAAGAAGAATATTCTGTCATACGAACTCAAGTACTTCAATATATCTATGTCGCAACATGTTCAAAATACATCTCATAAGTAAAGTCCGTCTAATGATTGGTCAGATTTAGATTTAAACCCAAGTAAAATTATCTACTACTATTATAAAAGAGTCATGTTTTATAAATTTTAGTTTAGTAATTATATCCGTATTATACTTTCAATTTAAGGATAATAATATAATATAAGATATAATATTTATGAG
Source organism: Perilla frutescens (assembly GCA_026008535.1). Lineage (NCBI taxonomy): Eukaryota > Viridiplantae > Streptophyta > Magnoliopsida > Lamiales > Lamiaceae > Perilla > Perilla frutescens. Next base: position 19,796,691 of record BRKX01000005.1, read on the forward strand.
AAATATAATAAAACTATCTTGTTCAAAGAAGGTAATAATGTATATTATATATATGTGCGTGCCCCAATTTATGTGACATATAATTAAGCTTATAAATTTTTTACTTTCCACTCTATAAAATTCAACACCGATAATTTATAGACAAGAGAAGCACTTGTGTGCACTAGGTGCATCATCAGGTGCATTGACCGGGTCAAGCGTTGACCGATCAATACCGAAAAATGTGTGTTGACCCAGTCAACTCTAAAAAAAGAAATGCTTCAAAATCAGTATCAACTGTAATACTAAAAAGTATCACTCAAAAGCCCAAAAGTATCACCTATATCCTTAAAAAGTATCGGCCAAAATAAATAAATAAAAAGAATACCATCAAATCAGTATCAACCGTAACACTAAAATATATCACTCAAAATTCAAAAAGTATTGTCTGTATCCTTAAAAAGCAAAGTCTACGCAACACAGGCATAACACACCAAGGGATCAAATATGAAGCTAAAAACACTAAAACAACACGAAAATAAGAAAACACACGCACAAAAGACATACAATCCATATAAGAAAAACATCACAAATAAACACTAAATATTAGCTACTCTCAATCATCCCCTAGAAATCACTGCAAATAGACAAATCTCAGCAGAACTAATATTTATTCAGTTCCCTTCTCCTTTCCAATTATGAAATATATAAACCAACAGATCATGCTATAATCCACAGATAAAAGAACAGGTGTTGGGCAAATCTTTTATGTTCTCTTTTCTTCTTTTCTCTCTTTTTTTTCGAAAATACACATATATAGACATACACATATTTTTTTTTCAGAGCTTATAAGACTTATTTTGACAATCCCCATAGCACTCTAAATATAAAAAGCATGATACATGATCTCATAACATTAGTTCTCACCAAAACTTTACCAATCATCCGAATATGAAACCTCAGTTCCCCGACTATCGAAAGAATAGACTTAAAGTAGGCTCAAACGGGCTGACTAGAGAATCTTTCCGAGATAAGCAAAAAATATGGGCGAAAATAATGGGTAACAAAGACAGCCTAAAATCATTTTTCCAATTCAAGTAAACATGTAATTTTGAGATAGAAACTAAAGCAAATTCTAGGGATTGACTGCATAATCCGACACACTCAAAACAATAAACCACGCTAAGTTATGATATAGCAATCAAGGCTCAAAAAGATTTCACATGCTTATATGCATAATTCAAACAATTCATATCCATACTACTAATTCCCACCATCAACAATCAACCATGCTCATCAAGTACATCAAAAATCGAGAAAAATGAGCAGAAATTTTCGATACCTAAAAAACCATGAATCCTCATTGAGAGTTCCAATCACACCAATATCACAACCTTACCAATGCCCTCTCCTCGTTGATCAAAACGTCGCAATAATGAAAGAATCGAAGATGAAAAGCCGCTCGAAAATCAAAACGACAAAAGGTTACTTCAAACAAAAACAAACACACTAAAAAAATGAAAGCAAGCAAGGTAAAGAAACAAATAAAAAAATAGTACGAGAGCCAGAAAAATATATCAAATTATACATACAACCATATCGAATAAGTATGAATAAAAATAAAAGTAGTGTAGAGAAAATATCATGATAAAATACAGGCCACAGATAAAAATAAATCAATCTTAACCTCCCCACACCCCCCCAAACTTATTCAAGACTCCAGCATGAATAAGTTTTCAAAGAGGAAGGGTTAAGATAGACTACCTGAAAAATCACTAAGGTCCTGGAGGTGGGTACTGGAATCGAAGATCATAGAAGTGGGAGTTCCATCGTTGCATCATCGTCATTAGCTCCGACATGCTCGTGCTTTGTGACTGATACGACCCGGGTTTTAGGAACGAACACACGTCGACACACGTAAGGTTTTGTGACTTCTACGACTCAAACAACTAATTGGAAAATATGCGGAAATTAACGGAATAAACTAGACGACTAGAACTAAATAAAATACCTAGACTTATGACACACAAAATAACACAAATCCAAAGGAATGAGGGCTATTGTGGGATGGGTATATGGACGGATAGGATGAAGAAGATCGATGATGGTGAATGGGTGAAGAAAGGCTAGAGTAGATAGGATATGATAGAGTTGTGTCGAACTTACGGATTGAATGGTATGAACACGATCTTGATCACGAAGGGGCTAACTTGGAACGGACGATTGATGAAGGGTGGTTGATGTGAAGGCTGGACGGTGGTGATGAATGTGTTGTGAATTACAATCCGAAAGTTGCCTTGAATCTCGAACGTACGCAAGGCCAAATTCTTTAAGTTGCTCTTCGATTAACGAGTCTCCGGCGATCCTCGAACGTGGACGATGAATTCCCTTTGTAAAACCTAGAATTGCTAGTTCTAAGAGTATGAATTTAATATCTAAACTCACAAAGATTTAATGGGGATGAGACAATATTGAAGCAAAACTTAATTAATCAAATAAAGTCTAAAGTAACAATGTAACATGGATCCCCTATTTATAACAAATAGGAGGGCCGAAAATAAGGTAATAAGGGCCGAAAATTACTTGCCCAAATCAAACTAGAACTAGACTAGGTAATTTCCTAAACTAGAATTCTATTTAAGGTAGAACTTGTAGATCTTACCTTATCTAAAATCCTAGTCAAATCTATGACTAAATAACCGAAAATTACACTTAATAAATTAAATAAATCTGATCTAGACTATAGTCTAATTAAATAAAATAAATACTATAGTCTAAAATAAAATAACTACTAGAATAAAATCAACAAGACCGAAAATTGGTCTGATACGACCCGGCTATGCTAGGACGAATCTAGAGAAACGTAGCGGAAGACTTAAGAATCGAAACACGTCAGAATTAAGAAGGATTCAATCCGACTCGACAAACAACGGAAAAATGACAATCTAGACAACTAAAATACGTAAACTATGACACAAAATACGTAACACAAATCCAAGGAATTGGGGGCTGTATAGGGACGATTTTATGGCTGTAATGTGGGTGTTTGAATCGTGTGTTTAGGGTGAAGAATAGCTTGGAGTAGATAGGATATGATAGAGATGAAACGAACTTACGGTATAAACGAAACGGCGTAGGACTTGAACTCGAACACATGGGCTGAAATTGAGGCGTGCGTCGATGGAGTATGGATGGCGTCGAATGGTGTTGATGGATGATGATTCGTTGATGTGAATCACAACCCAATAGCCTCCTTGAATCTCGAACGTACCCAATGATGAAATCTCTAAGTTGATCTTCGGATAGCGAATACCGGTTAATCCCTCAAGTGGATTAAGCAATACCCTTGAATAAGACTTAAAGTTGCTAGCTCCAAGAATATGAATTTTAAATCAAAACTCACAAAGATTTAAAAGGGGGTTGAGACAATATTGAAAGCAAAGCTTAATAATTCAAATAAAGTCTAAAATAACAATGTGACATGGTTCCCCTATTTATAAGCCTATGGGGAACGAAATTAATCATGAAAAAGGCTTAAAAAATTGATCCAAAAGGGATCTCTAACTATACTAGGAAGTTCTCTAAGCTAGAATTCTATTCAAGGTAGGAAATTGCCTTAAATACAATTCTAGTCAAACCTATGCTTATTATGGACGAAAATTACTCCCAAATAATTAAATAAATCTGATTTGACTATAGTCTTAATTAAATAAAATAAATACTATAGTCTAAATAAAATCAACCCCATAATTAAATTAATTAAAGGGCCAAAAATCTGATCTCGTGCACGCATGCACAACTCGACGAGTTCTTCATGTTCTCTTCTTCAAACCTTGATCTCCAATCTTTAATTACTAGCAAAGTAACAATTTTGGAGTTGCTCTCAACATCTTTGTCATCTTCGAATTTCTTACACACAAATGCTTGGAAAAATCCTTGCAATTGTATTGCTCAAAATCGTGTAACTGGACCACGTATTTGCAGCTCCGGATTAAGTTCTTCAAGGCTTTTCGTGGCTTTATCATGGTCTCTTCTTCACTTGGCCGTGACTTCTCTTCAACTCATGCACACATGCACGTCCATATGCACACGTGCACATCTTCATGTTGTGTTCTCCAAGTCTTGATCTCCATCTTCCAACGTCAACAAGGTCATCATCTTCAAGCTTCCTTGCACGCCGTCTTCTTCTTCGAGCTTTTTGCGAATTGTGGCTTGCAAATAATCTTGCAACTTCTTAGCTCGTAGTCTCGTGACGGGTCCTTTGAATTGTAGCTCTTCATTGATTTCCTCATTGCTATGGATGTCCTCATCATTCCCCCCCTACTGAAAAGAATTCGTCCTCGAATTTACATCCTCATCATGGTCGAATTCATCTGCAAGAAAAGGAGACAAATCAGCAACATTAAACGTAGAAGAACAATTATACTCACCAGGTAGATCAATGCGGTATGCATTATCATTAACACGGCTTAGAACAGTGAATGGACCATCTCCACGGGGTGACAACTTCGATTTCCTCAAGATCGGGAATCGGCCAGGACTCAAGTGAACCCAAACACGATCACCGGGCTGGAATATCACACATTTGCGCCTCGTGTTGCGTGCGGCGACAATCCTTGAGCCTTGGCGCTCAATCCAGGCACGTAGCTTCTCATGCATCTCTCGAATAAAATCAGCTCTCTTCATACCTTTAACACTGGTTAGATGCTCAATAGGTAAAGGAAGCAAATCAGTAGGAGTTAACGGATTAAATCCATAAACTACCTCAAAAGGAGACATGTTAGTAGAAGAATGCACAACACGATTATAAGCAAACTCAGCATATGGTAGACATTCTTCCCATGACTTCAAGTTATTCTTAATTAGAGACCTAAGTAAAGCTCCTAATGTACGATTCACAACCTCAGTTTGACCATCAGTTTGTGGATGACAAGCAGTAGAAAACAATAACTTAGTACCTAATTTTCCCCACAAAACACGCCAGAAATGTCCTAAAAATTTAGAATCCCTATCACTAACAATAGTATGAGAAATTCCATGCAATCTAACAACATGAACAAAGAACAAGTTGGCAATGTAAACAGCATCATCAGTTTTCCTACATGCAATGAAATGAGCCATTTTGGAAAACCTATCAACTATAACAAACACAGAATCCTTACCCGACCTAGACCTAGGCAATCCTAAGATGAAATCCATAGAAATATCGATCCAAGGAGCTGAAGGGGCGGGTAGGGGCGTGTACAATCCGAATGGGTGTGAAGTGGATTTGGCTTGACGGCAAGTAATGCAACGACTACACACATTCTCTACATCCTTACGCATTTGCGGCCAAAAGAAGTGTTCATGCAGCAAGTTCAATGTTTTATGCACACCAAAGTGACCCATTAAACCCCCCGCATGCGATTCTAACACTAATAGCTCACGCATAGAACAAGTAGGGATGTATAACTTCGACTCTTTGAACAGAAAACCATCATGCACATAATAACCATCAAAAGACCTAGGTTTCGAACTACATGAAGCATAGATGGGGCTGAAGTAGGCGTCCTCAACATATAAAGGCTTAATAGACTCGAAACCAAGCATCTTAGCATGCATTAAGTTCAAAAAAGCGTACCTTCTTGATAGAGCATCGGCGACCACATTGTCTTCGCCTTTCTTGTACTTGATAACATACGGGAAAGACTCGATGAACTCGACCCATCTTGCATGTCTCTTGTTCAGGTTGTTTTGCCCTGTCAAGTGTTTCAAGCTTTCATGATCCGTGTGGATGACGAACTCTTTGGGCCACAAGTAATGCTGCCATGTATCCAATGCACTCTTCAAAGCGTATAGCTCTTTATCGTACGTCGAATAATGCAAACTGGCGCCATTGAGCTTCTCACTGAAGTAAGCTACGGGACGTTTTTCCTGCATCAAAACAGCACCAATACCTATCCCGGAGGCATCACACTCGATCTCAAAAGTCTTAGAAAAATCAGGTAAAGACAAAACAGGAGCAGAACATAATAAAGATTTCAAAGTAGTAAAAGCATGCTTTTGTTGTTTACCCCACTCAAATTTCCGGTCCTTCTTACTTAGCTCAGTAAGAGGGGCGGCTATACTGGAGAAATCCCGTACAAAACGACGGTAAAACCCAGCCAATCCATGAAAGGATCGAACCTCAGAGGCATTTTTCGGGGTTGGCCATTCCTCAATCGCTTTGATTTTGGAACGGTCTAGCTCAATACCTCATGAACTAACGACAAAGCCTAAAAACACGACTTCATCCATGCAAAATGAACACTTAGACAAGTTTCCATACAACTTAGCATCACGCAATAAGCAAAATACACGCCTAAGGTGTTCTAGGTGCGCCTATGCACTGTGACTGTAAATCAAAATATCATCAAAGTATACAACCACGAATTTACCAATCACATCATGCAAAACATGATTCATTAACCTCATAAACGTGCTCGGTGCATTAGTGAGACCAAAAGGCATAACTAACCACTCATATAAACCATGCTTTGTTTTAAACGTAGTTTTCCATTCATCCCCTTCATGCATTCTAACTTGAAAATATCCAGATCTCAAATCTATCTTAGAAAACATGTTAGAACCACTTAACTCATCTAGCATATCATCAAGTCTAGGGATAGGAAATCTGTACTTAACTGTTATCTTGTTGATAGCGCGGCAATCCATGCACATCCTCCATTCGTTGTTCTCCTTTGGCACTAGGATGACTGGAACTGCACAAGGGCTCATCGACTCTCAGATTTGCTTCTTCTCCAGCAACTCCTTCACTTGGCGGTCGATCTCCTTCGTCTCCTCGGGTGAAGTGCGGTACGCTGGTCGGTTGGGCAAGATGGCACCGGGTACGAAGTCGATCTGGTGCTCGATTCCATGAACTGGAGGTAATCCACTTGGAATCTCTTCCGGGAACACGTCCGCGAACTCCTCCATAAGTGGCTGCACATCACAAGGCAAAGAAACACCATTAGTAGCACTGTCCTTATAAGATAAAAGAATGAAAGGTAAACCTGCTTTTAGTGCTTTCTCTACGCCTTTAACTGAGATGAACAGGGATCGATTCTTCTCTTTGTTTGGGGCTGATCCGGATGCCTTTCCATGAGCTAAGGAGTCATTGGGAGGCGTCTTAGGGGCTGCATTGGTTGAACTTCATGTGGAACTCGGCTGAGAGGTGGCGGCCGAATTGGTTCGGGCTGCGGCTTGTTTTGCCCGTTCTTGTTTGAATCTCTCTTGCATCCTTTCTTGATCCTCTGCAATGGCTTTAGGAGTGAGTGGCTTGAGCAAAGTGGTTCGGCCATCTCTTGTGATCGAATAGGTGTTAGCTAAACCATCGTGAACCGCTTTTCTATCAAACTGCCACGGTCTTCCTAAAAGAATGTGGGCTGCTTCCATAGGAATAACATCACAAAGAACAGTGTTTGAATAACGACCTTTAGTAAAAGAAATGTGTACCTGACCTGTCACTCGAATGGAACCCCTATCAGTAAGCCACTGCAACTTGTATGGCTTCGGATGCTTTGTTGTGGTAAGGGCGAGTTTATCAACGGCATACTGGCTGATTGCGTTGATTACACTCCCACTGTCGATGATCATCGCACAAGTCTGATCTTTGATGGCAACTCGAGTGTAGAAGATGTTCTCTCGTTGCGATTGCTCTTCTTCTTCACGACTGATGTTCAGACTGTGAATAGAAACTAAACTGACATGAGGTAGCTCGACTTCCTCATCATCTGGCTCGACTTCAGGTACTTCAACGGCTTCAGGGGTGGCGGCCTGAGGCTCTTCTTCATCTTCACTGGCTGATTCAAGTCCATTCTGTTCATTGAGGAACAAAACACACCGGTTTGGACACTGGTTCTGAAAATGACCCCAACCTTGGCATTTATGACACTGGATGTCACGGGCTCGACTAGGGGCTGAATTCGGCGCTGGATTGGGCTGATTGGGCCGTTGGAATGGTGGCCTGGGTGTAGACTCGGGTCTACGGCTTGCTTGCGGTGTAGAACGGTCGAAACGGCGTTCCGGAGGACCGAATTGATCTCGGGGTCGTGTGGAATCAACAGAAGGAGTAGAAGGTGATTTGGAAGATGTAGCTTTACTCCAAGAATGTCGAGTAGGGGCTGAACCTTGACTGGATCGACGGCGGCCTTCTCGCAACTGCTTTTCCACAATCGATGCATACTGCACCATTCTCTATATGCTGGTGAACTCCTTGAGTTCTACTTCACAGGCAATGTCAGGATTCATACCTTCAATGTACCGAATGATGGTAGCATTTAAGGTCTCCTCCTTTCTGACTCGATTCAGGGCGGTCTCGAGCTCTTTATGGTACTCTTCAATCGAACGGGTGCCTTGCTTGATCCGGTTGAGCTTCTTCTCAAGCTCTCTTTCATAGTGGACTGGAATGAAGCGTCCACGCATGAAACCTTTCATCTTCTCCCAATTGTCGATGGGCGGATTTCTGTTCCTTCGTCTTCTTTCTTGCTGCATCTCCCACCAAGTGGCTGCGTAGCCTTTGAACTCCAAACATGCTAATTGCACCTTTTTAGCTTCTGAAAAATCATAGCATGCGAAAATCTTCTCTACCTTACGTTCCCAATCAAGATAGATATCGGGATCGTGAAGGCCTTCAAACTCCGGGATGCTCGTCTTGATGTTGTTGAGCATTCGGTCTTCTCCATAATCATCATTATGGTTCCCACACCGTTGGCGGCACCCACGATCTGGAGTGTCATCTCCGGCATCTGTATTCTCATCAAAGTACTCCTCTGCTGGGTCGTTGTGATGCTCAAGGCGCTGATTTCCTCGAATGGGTGGAGGAAAAACGGGCGTCATTTTAGTGCGTTCAAGGGCGTGCACTAAATCATCTATCTTATCAGATAGAGCTGTCTTTGAACGTGTTTGGACAGCGCTTCAAAGTGATACTTGGGATCCCAAGGTGCGGGTGGATCCGAGGAAGACTCCATGGGTGCTTTGGATGGGTCTTTGGACGGGTCCAAAGGAGGCAAGGTCGACTGGGGGTCGACTGGTGGTATAGAGGATGATTCGGTGCGGGTTCCTTTCTTCATGGTACCTACAAAACGAACAAACGTAAAAGAAAACAAGGAAGATCCTCACAATCTCACGTTCACTCTTTTGTTTTCACTCTTGATTTTACCACTCGTGTATCACTCAATATATAGGTGCATAGTGTGTGAAAATCGTGTATATGGGAGTAGGAACTCGTGTGGTTTGTTCAGAGGAAGGACGGGAATGCTATTCTCGTAACACGGAGGAATTTGGTTTGTATAGATGAGATACGGATTGAGTATGTGTAGGTATGATGGTGGTCGATTGTAGTAGGGTATAGGGATGGGGTGGCCGAATGGGTAGGGTAGTATGGGTGGTGGTAGGAAAGGAAGGAAGTAGAAGAGATAAGGAAAGAAGAAAGAGATAAGGTAAGTAGGGGATTTGGATATGTATCAATCTATGTGACACAATCTAAATACCTTAATTAGCCTAGACTCTAGAAGGAATGAACCAAAAATAAAACAAGACTCTTATGAAAGTTACCAAAAAGAAAATAGAACTTGTATGGAAAGTTCCAAAAATAAAATCAATCTAGAAGAAAACTACCAAAAATAAGAAAAGACTCACTAGGTAATTACCAACTATGATCTAATTCCAAAAGGAAAGTACCAAAATAAAAATTGAACTAAAAGGAAACAATGGATATTCTTCTTTTTTTTTTATCGGATATTTTTTTTTGTACCGATTTTTTTTATCTGGATCGGCTCTTTTTTTTTCTTGTTTTTTTTTTTGCTTTTGATCGTGCCTTTTTTTTTATAACAATGAACAATACGGATAATAAATTACAACTCGATCAAACGTAAAATAAAATAAAGACACAAAAACGAACCAAAGGCGACGTGGCTTTGATACCACTTTGATGATACGACCCGGACTCTAGGAACGAACACACGTCGACACACGTAAGTTTTGTGTCTTCTACGACTCAAACAATCAAAGTAAAATATGCGGAAGACAACGGAATTAACTAGACGACTAAACTAATAAAAAAATACCTAAACTATGACACACAAAATAACACAAATCCAACGATGAAGGGGCTGTTTTGGACGGCAATATGGACGAGTATGAGGGAGGTATTTTGGGCGTGTGGAATGGTTGAAGAAGGGCTTGAGTAGATAGGGTATGATAGAGTTATGACGGACTTACGGTTTGAACGAGATGAAGGACGATTGGAACACGATCTTGTGGTTGATGGTGTGATGGACGACGGCGGCAATGGGTGGCGTCGAAGGTGGCTGATCGGCGGTGATGAAGGTGTTGTGAATTACAACCCGAAAGTTGCCTTGGATCTCGAATGTATACCAGGCCAAATTCTTTAAGTTGTTCTTCGAATAGCGAGTCTCCGGCGATCCCTCGAACGTGGACAACGAATTCCCTTTGTAAAACTTAGAGGTGCTAAATCTAAGAGTATGAATTTAATTATCTAAACTCACAAAAGATTAAAAGGGGAGAGACGATATTGAAAGCAAAGGCTTAATAATCAAATATAGTCTAAAGTATGAATGTCACATGATACCTCTATTTATAATAGAGGGAGGGCCGAAAAATACTAAGCTAAGGCCGTAGATATTGAGTCCAAATTGATCTAGAATTGGACTTGGAAGTTTCCTAAACTAGAATTCTATTTAAGGTAGAAATTGTAGATCTTACCTTATCTAAAATCCTAGTCAAACTTTGACTCTAAATAACCGAAAATTGCACCTAATTAATTAAATAAAATCTGATCTAGACTATAGTCTAATTAAATAAAATAAATACTATAGTCTAAAATAAAATAACTACTAGATAAAATTCAAAAGGACCGAAAATTGGTCTTCTTCAATTTTGGCCGAAACTTCTTCACTTCATGCACATGCACACGTCCATATGCACACGTGCACATCTTCATGTTGTGTTCTCCATGTCTTGATCTCCATCTTCCAACGTCAACAAGGTCATCATCTTCAAGCTTCCTTGCACGCCGTCTTCTTCTTCGAGCTTCTTGCGAATTGTAGCTTGCAAATAATCTTGCAACTTCTTAGCTCGTAGTCTTGTGACGGATCCTTTGAATTGAAGCTCTTCATTAAGTTCCTCATTGCTATGGATGTCCTCATCATAAGGTCTCCTCCTTCCCGACTCGGTTCAAGGCAGTCTTGAGCTCTTTATGGTATACTTCAATCGAACGGGTGCCTTGTTTGATCCGGTTGAGCTTCTTCTCAAGCTCTCTTTCATAGTGGACTGGAATGAAGCGTCCACACATGAATCCTTTCATCTCTTCCCAATTGTCGATGGGTGGATTTCGATTTCTTCGTCTTCTTTCTTGCTGCATCTCCCACCAAGTGGCTGCGTAGCCTCTGAACTCCAAACATGCTAGTTGCACCTTTTTAGCTTCTGAAAAGTCATAGCATGCGAAAATTTTCTCTACCTTACGTTCCCAATCTAGGTAGACATCGGGATCATGAAGGCCTTCAAACTCTGGGATGCTCGTTTTGATGTTGTTGAGCATTCGGTCTTCTCCATAGTCATCATTGTGGTTCCCACGCCGCTGGCGGCGCCTATGATCTGGAGTGTCATCTCCGGCATCTGTATTCTCATCAAAGTACTCCTCTTTCGGCTCATTTTGACGCTCTAGGCGCCTATTGGGTCCTCGAATGGCTTGAGGAGAAACTGGTGTCGTTTTAGTGCGTTCAAGGGCGTGCACTAAATCATCAATCTTGTCGGATAGAGCTTGGTGTTGTCTTTGAACGTGTTTGGGCAACGCTTCAAAGTGATACTTAGGATCCCATGGTGCGGGTAGATCTGAGGAAGACTCCATGGGTGCTTTGGATGGATCTTTGGACGGGTCCAAAGGTGGCAAGGTCGACTGGGGGTCGACTGGAGGTGTAGAGGATGACTCGGAGCGGGTTCCTTTCTTCATGATACCTACTAAACGAACAAACATAAAGAAAACAAGGTAGGACCTCACAATCTCACGTTCACTCTTTTGTTTTCACTCTTGATTTTACCATTCATGTGTTGCACTCAAAGTGATACGAACTTGAAAAGCATAAAAGAATCAAATCCAAGAATGCCATTGAGAGCTTCAAAGATAATCATGTAGTTCAAGATTAAAGATTGGAGATCAAGATTTGAAGAACACAAGTGCATGAAAATATTCAGATATTTTGGGTAGCCCATGAAGATCAAATATTCAGCCCGAGATTGGTCAACATGCTATCATTTGATGATGAAGAAGGAAGCATGAAGACGTGAGAAGAAGAACGACGCCATTTGGACGTGTACATCAAAAGTTATACGCGTTTGCATGGGAAATCGGGAGATGCTGTTTTTCATGCAAAGGTGGCAAGAATAATGAAGACATGGGCCATGAAATTAAATCAATTATTTCAGCCCATGATCGAGTTTTTAAGGTCCAAGATGGCGTGGATTTGCAAGCCCAAGTCCATTGGGATTTATCTTTATCTAGTTAGATTTAGATAGATTTTTCTTATCTTATTTTTTGGTATCTTTTGATTTTATCCTAGATTGATTAAGATTATTATTTTTCAATGTTTATCTAGTCATTTAAGGTTAGATTTTCGTCCATATGCTCTCCTATAAATAGGAGCACCCTGTGACATTCATAATTCAGACAATTACATGAGTTTTGAGATTTATTCCTCCTTTTGTCTCCGATCCTTTGGTTGATCACTTATACACAAACCATTCTATTGTTCTAGCAAATCAATAGTCTTATTTAGGTTCTTCAGGGTATTTATCAAGTACTTGGGAGAATTGCTATCCGGAGAAGTTAGACGTGCGCGTTCGGGTTATTCAACACGGGTTCGCCGAATCTATCCAATCCACAACACATCGTCACCGCCGCCAATACCATCACCACCGATGCCATCCGCCGTCCACACCGCTGTATTCCAGCCACCCTCGAGCCATCCTACGTGTTCCACTCGAGTCCTAGTTCGTGTCTACGTAATTCTAGTAAGTTTTATCGTGTTTTGAGTCGGATTGATTCCATTGTTTTCTAGCTGACGTTGTTCGTTCTTGAAGTCTTCCGCGTGCATAAAGCTTGTGTCTTGGATATATTGTCCGGGTCACATCACAAAGTGTATGGTCATGTGTGTGTATTGTGTATATGAAGTGGAGGAACTAGCAAAAGATTCGGTTCTTGAACTCGGGGAATGGGTGTCACGGTTTTGGGAATGGAACGGATTCACTACTCTAGGAACAAGGATGAATTTGGAGTGTATAGACGAGATACAGATTGGGTATGTGTGATACGACCCGGACTGTGAGCCTTGAAGAACTTAATCCGGAGCTGCAAATACGTGGTCCATTTACACTACTTCGAGCAATACAATTGCAAGGATTTTTCCAAGCATTTGTATGTAAGAAGTTCGAAGATGACAAAGGAATTGAGAGCATCCCAAAGATTGCTACTTTGTTAATAATCAAAGATTGGAGATCAAGATTTGAAGAACAATGCATGAAGATAGAACTCATCAAGTTGTGCATGCATGGCAGATTCACATTGCATAGACAAGTTGCATGGAGTTTTCGTCCCTCTTAGTTATTTAATTAAGGGATTAATTTATTTAGACTATAGTATTTAATTAGACTATGGTATTTAATTAATTAGATCAGATTTTTATTTATTTATTAGTGTAATTTTCGTCCATATTATAGTCAAGGTTGACTAGAATTGTATTTAAGGCAATTTCCTACCTTGAATAGAATTCTAGTTTAGGGAACTTCCTAGTATAGTTAGAGATCCCTTTTGGATCAATTTTTAGGCCTTTTTTTGATGCAAATTTCGTTCCATTATGTCTTATAAATAGGGGAACCATGTCACATTGTTACTTTAGACTTTATTTGATTAAATTAGCTTTTGCTTCTATATTGTCTCAACCCCATTTAAATCTTTGTGAGTTTTGATTGAAAATTCATATTCTTGGAGCTAGCAACTTTAAGTCTTATTCAAGGGTATTGCTTAATCCACTTGAGGGATTAACCGGTATTCGCTATTCGAAGATCAACTTGGAGATTTCATCCTTGGGTACGTTCGAGATTCAAGGAGGCTATCGGGTTGTGATTCACATCAACGAATCATCATCCATCAACCATCATCGACGTCTTCCATCCTCATCGACGCACGCCTCAATTCAGCCCCCAAGTTCGAATTTCATCAACCGTTTCATTTATACCGTAAGTTCGTTTCATCTCTATCATATCCTATCTACTCCAAGCCATTCTTCACCCTAAACACACGATTCAAACACCCTCATTACAGCCATAAAACCGTCCCTATACAGCCCCCAATTCCTTGGATTTGTGTTACGTATTTTGTGTCCTAGTTTACGTATTTTAGTTGTCTAGATTGTCATTTTTCCGTTGTTTGTCGAGTCGGATTGAATCCTTCTTTATTCTGACGTGTTTCGATTCTTAAGTCTTCCGCTACGTTTCTCTAGATTCGTCCTAGCATAGCCGGGTTGTATCATAAATTTGGTATCAGAGCCACGTCAGCTCTGCTGGTCGTGGTTCAATCCGACGTGTCATTTTTATCCTACGTGTCGTCTTACGTGTCTTCTTTATTTTTTATTTTATCGAGTTGTAATAGCATAGCTATCAATTGAAAAAAAAACAGAGCATCGACAAAAAAAAGAGAAAAAGCCGTCGAAAAAAAAAAGAAAAAAAAATTCGGGTAAAAAAAAAAAAGAAATCCGAAAATTAAAAAAAAAAAGAGGTATATTCATTGTTTCCTTTTGTGTTTCTTAATTTTGGTACTTTCCTTTTCGTACTACTCTATAGTTGGTATTTACCTTGTGAGTCTTATTTTAATTTTGGTAGTTTCCTTCTAGGATAATTCTTTAGTTGGTAACTTCCTTTAGAGTCTTATTTTATTTTTGGAACTTTCCTTCCAAGTTTTTTATTTTTATTTTGGTAGTTTCCTTTTGAGTTGTAATTTAATTTTGGTTCATTCCTTTTAGAGTCTAGTTCAATTAGGATATTTAGATTGTGTCACAATTGTGTAACACTTTCCAAATTCCCTAATATTTCTTTCCTTTTCTTTCCTATTTCTTTCCTTCTACCTTTGGGATTTATTTTTGAATTCCTATTCTATTTGGGAACTTCAAAAATACATCTAATTCTTTCCTTTTCTAGCTTTCTTCCATCCAAATCCTTCCAAACCTTCCATATACACTTCCTCCCTTCAAATTTTCGTCCACCATCATCAAGGGGATCGGAAATTTATCTTATTCCACATATATCATCTGTTCTTACCCATATACACCATCCGGACCATACACATATGCACCCATGTACCATCCGGTCCATACACCATACACCAATCATACTCCGTATATGATGAAGCCATGGATAACAAAGATGAAGAAGAACCGGAGTTGCAATTTAGAGGACCAATCACAAGATCAAGAGCTAAGAAGTTGCAAGCTTACATGCAAGTGTTGATTAGAAGAAAGCTTGAGATTGGAGATCAAGAAGCCAAGAGAAGCAATTCCAAGATAGTTAATTTATTAACTATTGAAGATCAAGAACACACCATAGAGTATTAATCTTGAAGAGATGAAGATGAAGAGTTCAAGTGCATGTGTGCATGAGCATGGAATGGCCGTGCATGTGTGTGCGATTTTTAGTGATGAAATCGGTTCCATAGTAATTACTTATGGGGTTGATTTTATCTAGACTATAGTATTTAATTTATTTAATTATAGACTATAGTAGATCAGATTTTATTTAATTATTTTGGTATAATTTTTGATCTTAATGTCAAAGAGTCATAGGTTTGACTAGAATTTTAATTAAGGGAAGAAACTACCTTACATTGAATTCTAGTTTAGGGAATTTCCTAGTCCAATTGGAGATCTATTTGGACTCCAATTTTCGGTCCTAATTAGCTTAATTTTCGGCCCCCTTAACACTTATAAATAGGGGAACATTGTTACATTGTTACTTTGGACATTCTTGAATTAATTTGCTTTTGCATTCAATTTGTGTCTCAAATCTATTTGTCTTTTGAATACTTTTCACACGAAAATATTCATTCTTGGAGCTAGCAACTACAAGTCTTAATCAAGGGTATTGCTCAATTCACTTGAGGGATTGACCGGTATTCGCTAACGAGGAACAACTTGGAGATTTCAACCTTGAAGACGTTCGAGATTCAAGGAGGCTATCGGGTTGTGAATCACTTCATCAACACCACACGCCAACATCATCTTCGACGTCAACCACTCCACCGTTGTCCATCTCCACGGCAGCCACCATCAAGATCAAGTTCTACACCCGTTCGTTTTATCCGTAAGTCCATTCAAACACTAACATATCCTATCTTCTCCAAGCCCTTCTTCACCAAGCCTCACATACGATTTACCATCTTAAATACAGCCCTCATACTCGTCCAATTCAGCCCCTTGAACCTTTGGTTTGTGTTATATTTTGTGTCATAATTTTACGTATTTTAATTGTCTAGATTAGCCGTAATTTTGTGTCGGATTGAATCCTTCTAAATTCTGACGTGTTTCGATTCATAAGTCTTCTGCTACGTCGTTATTATCGTCCTAGTTCTTGACTGGGTCGTATCATAAATTTGGCATCAGAGCCACGTCAGCTCTGCTGGTCGTGGTTCAATCCGACGTGTCAATTTTATCCTACGTGTCATCCTACGTGTCTTATTATTTTAATTTTTATTTTATCGAGTTGTAATAGCATAGTTGCTCATTGAAAAAAAAAAAAGCAAAAGTCGAACAAAAAAAAAAATCGGCAAAAAAAAAAGAGAGAGAAAGCCGAAATCAAAAAAAAAAAAAAAAGAAAGAGAATTCGACAAAAAAAAAAAGGAATATTCATAGTGTTACCAATTGAGTCTTGATTTATTTTGGTAATTTCCTTTTGTTATTACATCATATTTGGTAGTTACCTTGTGAGTCAATTTTATTTTTGGAACTTTCCTTCTAAGTTCTATTTTCTTTTTGGTAGTTTCCTTCTAGGATAATTCCTTAGTTGGCAACTTCCTTTAGAGTCTTGTTTTATTTTTGGAACTTTCCTTCCAAGTTTTAATTCTTTTTGGTAGTTTCCTTTTGAGTTGTATTTTATTTTTTGGTTCATTCCTTTTAGAGTCTAGTCCAATTAGGATATTTAGAATTGTGTCACAATTGTGTAACACTTTCCAAATAACCTATTCTTTCTTTCCTTTTCCTTCCTACATCTTTCCTTCTACACTTGGGGATCCATCTAAACCTAATACACCCTACCCTACTCGACCACCTACCCCTCGCCACCTATACCCCACACGTCCCCCACACCTTTGCCACATAAGCCACACGCCTCCTACACATCATCATACCATCTCATCCATTGATCCTAGATAGTGATACTCGTCTACACCTTCGTGCAATTCATCCATACCCTCGACATTCGACAAGAGTTCTACTCCTCATCCTTCATTATACACGACACACACACTTCACCATATACTTTGAGTGCAAACACGAGAGGTAAAATCAAGAGTGAAAACAAACGAGAGAAAGTGAGATTGTGAGGTTCTACCTTGTTTTTCTTTACGTTTGTTCATCTTGTAGGTATCATGAAGAAAGGTACACGATCCGAGTCATCCTATACCCCTCCAGTCGACACTCCACTTGTAGACCCACCCCGTGATCCATCCAAAGCACCCATGGAGTCATCCTTGGATCCACCCGCACCGTGGGATCCTAAATACCACTTTGAAGCGTTGTCTAAGCATGTTCAAAGGCAACACCAGGCTCTCTCTGACAAGATAGATGATTTAGTGCATGCCCTAGAACGCACTAAAACAACACCTGTTTTCCCTCAAGCCATTCGAGGAAACCAGCGCCTGGAACGTCAAAACGAGCCAGAAGAGGAGTACTTTGATGAGAATACTGAAGAAGTTGACCGTGGACGTCGCCCGAGACGAGGCCATAGTCGAGATGACTATGATGAAGATCGAATGCTCCACAACATCAAGACGAGCATTCCAGATTTTGAAGGCCTTCACGATCCTGATGTTTACCTAGATTGGGAACGTAAGGTAGAGAAGATTTTTGCATGCTATGACTTCTCAGAAGTCAAAAAGGTGCAATTAGCATGTTTGGAGTTCAGAGGCTACGCAGCCACTTGGTGGGAGATGCAGCAAGAAAGAAGACGAAGAAACAGAAATCCACCCATTGACAATTGGGAGGAGATGAAAGGATTCTTTCGTGGACGTTTCATTCCAGTCCACTATGAAAGAGAGCTTGAAAAGAAGCTCAATCAGATCAAGCAAGGAGCCAGATCGATTGAAGAGTACCATAAAGAGCTCGAAACTGCCCTGAATCGAGTTGGAAAAGAAGAGACCTTAAATGCTACCATCATTCGATACATTGAAGGTATGAATCCCAATATTGCATGTGAAGTGGAGCTCAAAGAATTCACAAGCATAGAGAGAATGGTGCAGTACGCATCAATCGTGGAAAAGCAGTTGCGAGAAGGCCGCCGTCGATCCAGTCAGACTTTAGCCCCTACTCGCCAATCTTGGAGTAAAGGTACACCTTCCACATCACCTTCTACTCCTTCTGTTGATTCTACTCGACCCCGTGGTCAATCCGAACCTCCGGAACGCCGTTTCGACCGTTCTACTCCACAAGCAAGCCGTAGACCCGAGTCTACACCAAGGCCACCATTCCAACGGCCCAATCAGCCCACCCCGGCGCCAACTTCAGCCCCTAGTCGAGCCCGAGATGTTCAATGCCATAAATGCCAAGGTTGGGGCCATTTTCAGAATCAGTGCCCAAACCGACGCGTTCTTTTCATTACGGATCAAAATGAGCTCGAATCAGCCAGTGAAGATGATGAACCACCCAAGGCCGACCCTTCACCTGAAGAAGACGCCCAAGATGAGCTTGAAGAAGAAGAACCCGAGAATCTTCATGTCAGTTTGGTTTCTATCCGCAGTCTGAACATAAACCGAGAAGAAGAGCAACAATCACAGCGAGAGAACATCTTCTACATGAAAGTTGCTGTTCAAGGCAAGACTTGCGCGATGATAGTTGATAGCAGCAGTGTTATCAACGCAGTGAGCCAGTATGCAGTCGACAAGCTTGGATTATCCACCGTGAAGCATCCAAATCCATACCGTTTGCAATGGCTTACCGAAAGAGGCACAGTTCGTGTAATCGGTCAGGTACATGTATCCTTTTCCATTGGTCGTTATTCTGACACTGTATTATGTGATGTTATTCCTATGGATGTAGCACATATACTTTTAGGGAGACCATGGTAATTCGATAGACAAGCTGTACACGACGGACTCACGAACACCTATACGGTTAAGAAGGACGGCCGCACCACTATGTTGAAACCTTTAACACCCAAAGCCGTTCAAGAAGAGCAAGAGATAATGCGAGCAAGGTTCAAAGAAGAGCGAGAGAAGACCGCAGCCGCAGCCGTTCGAGCCGCCGCCGCCAACGGCCCTTCC
This sequence comes from Perilla frutescens, assembly GCA_026008535.1. NCBI lineage: Eukaryota > Viridiplantae > Streptophyta > Magnoliopsida > Lamiales > Lamiaceae > Perilla > Perilla frutescens. The sequence goes on from BRKX01000005.1 coordinate 19,816,228, forward strand.
ACGGCCGAAACACCTTCAGCGCCACCCCCTACTTCTTCCACAACCATTGCAGCCCCTTCCACACCTCATTCCAGCCCCATTACACATGGAAAAGGCGTGAGTTCAGTTTCCAAGACACAAGAGAAGAATCGAGCCCTGTTTTGCACAATTAAAGGCGTTGAGAAAGCTATTAAAGCAGGTTTGCCTTTAGTTCTTTTAACTTGTAAGAACAGTTCTACTAACGATGTTTCTTTGCCTAGTGATGTGCAGCCACTTATGAAGGAGTTCGAGGACGTATTTCCGGAAGAGATTCCAAGTGGATTACCTCCAGTTCGTGGGATCGAGCACCAGATTGACTTTGTGCCCGGTGCCGTCTTACCGAACCGGCCTGCATATCGGACGTCCCCTGAAGAAACAAAGGAGATAGACCGTCAAGTTAAGGAGCTGTTACAGAAGAAGCAAATCAGAGAGTCGATGAGCCCATGTGCAGTTCCAGTGATTCTAGTGCCAAAGAAGAACAATGAATGGAGAATGTGCATGGATTGCAGAGCCATCAACAAGATAACAGTTAAGTATCATTTTCCCATCCCTAGACTTGATGATATGCTAGATGAACTTAGTGGATCTAAGATTTTTTCTAAGATTGATTTGAGGTCTGGATATTTTCAAGTTCGCATGCATGAAGGAGATGAATGGAAAACAACTTTTAAGACTAAGCATGGTTTATATGAGTGGTTGGTTATGCCTTTTGGTCTCACAAATGCACCGAGCACATTTATGAGATTGATGAACCATGTTTTGCGTGATGTTATTGGGAAATATGTTGTTGTTTACTTTGATGATATCCTGATATACAGTCACAGTGCACAGGCGCACCTAGATGACCTTAGGCGCATATTTTTGCTTTTGAGAGATGCTCGATTGTATGGCAACATGTTTAAGTGTTCTTTTTGTTTGAATGAAGTAGTATTCTTAGGCTTTGTTGTGAGTTGTAGAGGTATTGAGGTTGATCGTTCCAAAATCAAGGCGATTGAGGAATGGCCAACACCCAAAACCGCGTCTGAAGTTCGATCCTTTCACGGCCTTGCCGGATTTTATCATCGCTTTGTGCGCGATTTCTCTAGCATTGCCGCGCCTCTTACTGAGCTAAGTAAGAAGGATCGCAAGTTTGAATGGGGTAAACAACAAGAACACGCGTTTAATACTTTGAAGTCTTTATTGTGTTCTGCTCCTGTTTTGTGTTTACTTGATTTTTCCAAAACCTTTGAGATCGAGTGTGATGCCTCCGGGATAGGTATTGGTGCTGTTTTGATGCAGAAAAAATGGCCCGTGGCGTACTTCAGTGAGAAGCTCAATGGTGCCGCCTTACGCTATTCGACGTACGATAAAGAGCTATACGCTTTGAAGCGTGCATTGGATACATGGCAGCACTACTTGTGGCCCAAGGAGTTCGTCATTCACACGGATCATGAGAGCTTGAAGCACTTGAAAGGTCTAAGCAACTTGAACAAGCGTCATGCGAGATGGGTCGAATTCATCGAGTCGTTTCCATACGTCATCAAGTACAAGAAAGGAGAAGACAACGTCGTCGCCGACGCCCTCTCTAGAAGGTACACGTTGCTTAACCTAATGCATGCTAAGATGTTTGGTTTTGAGTCCATTAAATCATTGTATGCTATGGACGCCTATTTCAGCCCTATCTATGATAAGTGTTCGAATTCTAGCAAGTCATTTGATGAATTTTATGTGCATGATGGGTTTTTGTTTAGAGAATCTAAGTTGTGCATTCCTACTTGTTCTATGTGTGAGCTACTTGTTTTAGAATCGCATGCGGGAGGATTAATGGGACATTTTGGTGTGCATAAGACATTATCCTTGTTGCATGAGCATTTCTTTTGGCCGCATATGAAACGTGATGTTGAACGCATGTGTAGTAGATGTATTACTTGTCATAAGTCTAAATCTACTTCGCATCCTTTTGGTTTGTACACGCCATTACCTGCTCCATCTAGTCCTTGGATTGATTTATCTATGGATTTTATTTTGGGATTGCCTAGATCTAGATCGGGAAAAGATTCTGTATTTGTTGTAGTTGATAGGTTTTCCAAAATGGCGCATTTCATTGCATGTAGGAAAACTGATGATGCTGTTCAAATAGCCAATTTGTTCTTTGTGCATGTTGTTAGATTGCATGGAATTCCTCGTACTATTGTTAGTGATAGGGATTCTAAGTTTTTGGGACATTTTTGGCGCGTTCTTTGGGGAAAGCTAGGTACTAAGTTATTGTTTTCTACTGCATGTCATCCACAAACCGATGGTCAAACTGAGGTTGTGAATCGTACTTTAGGAACATTGCTTAGATCATTGATTAAGAATAATGTGAAATCATGGGAAGAATGTTTACCTTATGCTGAGTTTGCTTACAATCGTGTTATTCATTCTTCTACTAACATGTCTCCATTTGAGGTTGTTTATGTTTTTAATCCACTAACGCCTAATGATTTGATTCCTTTACTTGTTGAGCATCTAACAAGTGTTAAAGGATTGAAGAGAGCTGATCTTATCAAGGAGATGCATGAGAAAGTTAGAGCCCGGATCGAGCATAGAGGAATCCAAACCGCCGCCGCCCGTAATACTCATCGCAAACGTGTTGTATTTCAGCCCGGTGATCGAGTTTGGATTCATTTGAGCCCCGGACGATTTCCTAATCTAAGGAAATTGAAGTTGTCACCAAGAGGAGATGGTCCTTTCACCGTCTTAAGCCATGTCAATGACAATGCATACCGCATTGATCTACCTGGTGAGTATAAATGTTCTTCAACGTTTAATGTTGCTGATTTATCTCCCTTTGATGTAGGTGAATTCGATCAAGATGAAGATGCAAATTCGAGGACAAATTCTTTTCAGCAGGGGGGGGAATGATGAAGCCATGGATAACAAAGATGAAGAAGAACCGGAGTTGCAATTTAGAGGACCAATCACAAGATCAAGAGCTAAGAAGTTGCAAGCTTACATGCAAGTGTTGATTAGAAGAAAGCTTGAGATTGGGGATCAAGAAGCCAAGAGAAGCAATTCCAAGATAGTTAATTTATTAACTATTGAAGATCAAGAACACACCATGGAGTATTAATCTTGAAGAGATGAAGATGAAGAGTTCAAGTGCATGTGTGCATGAGCATGGAATGGCCGTGCATGTGTGTGCGATTTTTAGTGATGAAATCGGTTTCATAGTACTCCCTCCGTCCCATAATTATAGTCCACTTCCCATTTTCACACAGATTAAGAAATCACATTTAATATGTATTGGAAATATACAATTTACAATAATTATCCTATATTGCCCTTATTTTTTACTATATTAATTGCATTCATACTATATTAAATAGGGTTATATTTGTAAAATAATATTTAAATACAATCCCAATTTAGAATAGGACTATAATTTTGGGACATCCCAAAAAGGAATAATAGACTATAATTATGGGACGGAGGGAGTAATTACTTATGGGGTTGATTTTATCTAGACTATAGTATTTAATTTATTTAATTATAGACTATAGTAGATCAGATTTTATTTAATTATTTTGGTATAATTTTCGGTCTTAATGTCAAAGAGTCATAGGTTTGACTAAAATTTTAATTAAGGGAAGAAACTACCTTACATAAAATTCTAGTTTAGGGAATTTCCTAGTCCAATTGGAGATCTATTTGGACTCCAATTTTCGGTCCTAATTAGCTTAATTTTCGGCCCCCTTAACACTTATAAATAGGGGAACATTGTTACATTGTTACTTTGGACATTCTTGAATTAATTTGCTTTTGCATTCAATTTGTGTCTCAAATCTATTTGTCTTTTGAATACTTTTCACACGAAAATATTCATTCTTGGAGCTAGCAACTACAAGTCTTAATCAAGGGTATTGCTCAATTCACTTGAGGGATTGACCGGTATTCGCTAACGAGGAACAACTTGGAGATTTCAACCTTGAAGACGTTCGAGATTCAAGGAGGCTATCGGGTTGTGAATCACTTTATCAACACCACACGCCAACATCATCTTGGACGTCAACCACTCCACCGTTGTCCATCTCCACGGCAGCCACCATCAAGATCAAGTTCTACACCCGTTCATTTTATCCGTAAGTTCATTCAAACACTAACATATCCTATCTTCTCCAAGCCCTTCTTCATCAAGCCTCACACACGATTTACCATCTTAAATACAGCCCTCATACTCGTCCAATTCAGCCCCTTGAACCTTTGGTTTGTGTTATATTTTGTGTCATAATTTTACGTATTTTAATTGTCTAGATTAGCCGTAATTTTGTGTCGGATTGAATCCTTCTAAATTCTGACGTGTTTCGATTCATAAGTCTTCCGCTACGTCGTTATTATCGTCCTAGTTCGTGTCTGGGTCGTATCAGTATACCCATACACCCTATACACTAAATCCTCGCCATCTCTACCGCAACAACAACATGATCATACATGAGTTTGAAGGTCTATACTATCCCGACATCTATTTGGATTGGGAATGCAAAGTAGAAAAACTTTTTGAGTGCTATGACTGTCCCAAGAAAAAGAAAGTGCAGCTAGTTTCGTCAAAGTTTAAAGACTATGCAACAACATGGTGGGAATTCCAGCAGAACCGGTCCATAGAGATCACCTTCCACCTATCGACACATGGCGTGAGTTGAAAGATTTGATGCGGAAACGTTTCATTCCAGACAACTACCAATGGGAGTTGGAGGAAAAGCTATACAAGCTTAGACAAAGAAATCGAAGTGTAAATGACTACTACAACAAAATGATTGAAGCCATGAGACGAGCTGATATAGAAGAATATCCAGAAGACACCATGGATAGATTTCTAGCTGGTCTACGAAGGGCAATCCGTGAAAGAGTAGCATTGTACCACTTCGACGAGTTGGAGGACATGGTAGAATATGTCATTCGGATAGAAAAGTGGCTAGAAGAACTAGAGATGAAGTCAAAAGAGGAGGTTCAAGTAGAGTCGAGCATTGCCACCCATGATGCTTCTATTTTCAAGGTACCAATTCTAGACTTCGTTGAAGTACCTTTTATCTCATTACCGTCTGTTTCTATGTGCTTAGAAGATGAGATAGTTGAAGAATCTAAGCCGGAAGTAGACATGATAGAAACATCGAATGAGGAGATGCCAGTTTTGGAGGAGTTAGTTCAAGACGATTGTAATCAAGAGGAGCCGGTTTCCATTCATATCGATGAAGAGGTCCCCATTCTAGAAATTACTAATCTGGAGAAGACAAGTATAGAAGATTGCAGTTTGGATGTTTTGTCCATAGAGATGACAAGTCCTGAAGATTGTATGGATGAGAAACTACAAATTGTGAATTTGGAGATCCATGATGCAGTTAAGGAAGCCGAAGAAGTTGAAGAGTTTTTGGAGATACAACCTTCTTATGAAAGGGAGAATGACATCCGTGAGACAATGGTTGAAGATCATGAAGAGCTCGAACAAGCTAGCATGGCAGATCCATCGATTTCTAACATTTTTTGTCAACCGTTTCCTTGTGATATCTTTATTCTACAGGTTGTTAAAGATGTTCCAATGGAAGTTGATGTACCACCAGATTTGATCATGAATGCCATGTCAAGGCAAACTATGGAGCTAGAGTTTCAGATGATTAACACAAGTGGAATGTTCTCATTCATGTTCATGAAGATGTGTTTTATGCAGCTTGTGCAAAAAGAATTTGATGGCCAGTTCGTGTTCGTCTTTGATCTCGGAGCTTTGAATTCGAGGACGAATTCTTTTCAAGAGGAGGGGAATGATGAAGCCACAAAAAGCCTTGAAGAACTTAATCCAGAGCTGCAAATACGTGGTCCATTTACACTACTTCGAGCAATACAATTGTAAGGATTTTTCCAAGCATTTGTATGTAAGAAGTTCGAAGATGACAAAGGAATTGAGAGCATCCCAAAGATTGCTACTTTGTTAATAATCAAAGATTAGATCAAGATTTGAAGAACAATGCATGAAGATAGAACTCATCAAGTTGTGCATGCATGGCAGATTAACATTCCATAGACAAGTTGCATGGAGTTTTCGTCCCCCTTAGTTATTTAATTAAGGGATTGGTTTATTTAGACTATAGTATTTAATTAGACTATGGTATTTAATTAATTAGATCAGATTTTTATTTATTTATTAGTGTAATTTTCGTCCATATTATAATCAAGGTTGACTAGAATTGTATTTAAGGCAATTTCCTACCTTGAATAGAATTCTAGTTTAGGGAACTTCCTAGTATAGTTAGAGATCCCTTTTGGATCAATTTTTAGGCCTTTTTTTGATGCAAATTTCGTTCCCTTATGTCTTATAAATAGGGGAACCATGTCACATTATTACTTTAGACTTTATTTGATTAAATTAGCTTTTGCTTCAATATTATCTCAACCCCGTTTAAATCTTTGTGAGTTTTGATTGAAAATTCATATTCTTGGAGCTAGCAACTTTAAGTCTTATTCAAGGGTATTGCTTAATCCACTTGAGGGATTAACCGGTATTCGCTATCCGAAGATCAACTTGGAGATTTCATCCTTGGGTACGTTCGAGATTCAAGGAGGCTATCGGGTTGTGATTCACATCAACGAATCATCATCCATCAACCATCATCAACGTCTTCCATCCTCATCGACGCACGCCTTAATTCAGCCCCCAAGTTCGAATTTCATCAACCGTTTCATTTATACCGTAAGTTCGTTTAATCTCTATCACATATCCTATCTACTCCAAGCCATTCTTCACCCTAAACACACGATTCAAACACCCTCATTACAGCCATAAAACCGTCCCTATACAGCCCCCAATTCCTTGAATTTGTGTTACGTATTTTGTGTCATAGTTTACGTATTTTAGTTGTCTAGATTGTCATTTTTCCGTTGTTTGTCGAGTTGGATTGAATCCTTCTTAATTCTGACGTGTTTCGATTCTTAAGTCTTCCGCTATGTTTCTCTAGATTCATCCTAGCATAGCCGGGTCGTATCATTTTGAGTCGGATTGATTCCATTGTTTTCTAGCTGACGTTGTTCGTTCTTGAAGTCTTCCGCGTGCATAAAACTCGTGTCTCAGATATATTGTCCGGGTCACATCACAAAGTGTATGGTGATGTGTGTGTATTGTGTATATGAAGTGGAGGAACTAGCAAAAGATTCGGTTCTTGAACTCGGGGAATGGGTGTCACGGTTTTGGGAATGGAACGGATTCACTACTCTAAGAACAAGGATGAATTTGGAGTGTATAGACGAGATACAAATTGGGTATGTGTGATACGACCCGGACTGTGCTAGGACGAATCTTGAGAATGTAGCGGAAGACTTCTGGATACGAAACATGTCAGCGAATGAAGGGCTTCAATCCGACTCGATAAATAACGGAAAATAGGCAATTTAGACAACTAAAATACCTAGAAAAATTACACAAATTATGTAACACAATACCAAAGGTTAAAGGGCTGAATAAGGACGGTTTTGAGGGCTGAATTTGTAGGGATAATCGTGTGATTATGATGGTGAAGAAAGGCTTGGAGTAGATAGAATATGTTAGGGATGAAACGAACTTACGGATAAAACAGAACGGTGTAGGACTTCAAACACGAACTTGTGGGCTGAATTGAAGCGTGCGTTGATGGAGTATGGATGGCGTCGCTTATGGTTAGTGGATGATGATTCGTTGATGATACGACCCGGACTCTAGGAACGAACACACGTCGACACACGTAAGTTTTGTGTCTTCGATGACTCAAACAATCAAAGTAAAATATGCGGAAAATTAACGGGACAAACTAGACGACTAGAACTAAATAAAATACCTAAACTATGACACACAAAATAACACAAATCCAACAAAAGGAGGGCTGTTTTGGGACGGCAATATGAAGGGTATGGAGGATGGATTTCGTGTGTGTGGATTAGGTGAAGAATGGCTTGGGTAGGTAGGATATGTTAGGGATGGATTGAACTTACGATTTGAATAGGATGAAGGACGATTGGAACACGATCTTGTGGATGATGGTGAGATGGACGACGGCGGTGATGGTGGCGTCGTGGATGATGGACGGCGGCGGTGGAGGTGTTGTGAATTACAACCCGAAAGTTGCCTTGGATCTCGGACGTATACAAGGCCAAATTCTTTAAGTCGTTCTTCGGATAGCGAGTCTCCGGCGATCCCTCGAACGTGGATGACGAATTCCCTTTGTAAAACTTAGAGGTGCTAAATCTAAGAGTATGAATTTAATTATCTAAACTCACAAAAGATTTAAAGGGGAGAGACGATATTGAAAGCAAAGGCTTAATAATAAAATATAGTCTAAAGTAACAATGTCACATGGATCCACTATTTATAATAGTAGGATCGAAATTCCTAAGGCTAAGGGACGAAAATTAGGAGTCCAAATTGATCTAGAATTGGACTTGGAAGTTTCCTAAACTAGAATTCTATTTAAGGTAGAAATTGTAGATCTTACCTTATCTAAAATCCTAGTCAAACTTTGACTCAAAATAACCGAAAATTGCACCTAATTAATTAAATAAAATCTGATCTAGACTATAGTCTAATTAAATAAAATAAATACTATAGTCTAAAATAAAATAACTACTAGATAAAAATCAAAAGGACCGAAAATTGGCCTTCTTCATGTTCGGCCGAAACATCTTCACTTCATGCACATGCACACGTGCACATCTTCATATTGTGTTCTCCATGTCTTGATCTCCATCTTCCAATGAGAACAAGGTCATCATCTTCAAGCTTCCTTGCACGCCGTCTTCTTCTTCGAGCTTCTTGCGAATTGTAGCTTGCAAATAATCTTGCAACTTCTTAGCTCGTAGTCTTGTGACGGGTCCTTTGAATTGAAGCTCTTCATTGAGTTCCTCATTGCTATGGATGTCCTCATCATTCCCCCCCTGCTGAAAAGAATTCGTCCTCGAATTTGGATCCTCATCATGGTCGAATTCATCTGCAAGAAAGGGAGACAAATCAGCAACATTAAACGTAGAAGAACACTTATACTCACCAGGTAGATCAATGCGGTATGCATTGTCATTAACACAGCTTAGAACAGTGAAGGGACCATCTCCACGGGGCGACAACTTTGACTTCCTCAAGTTAGAAAATCAGCCAGGGCTGAGGTGTACCCAAACACGATCTCCGGGCTGGAATATCACACACTTGCGCCTCGTGTTGCGTGTGGCGGCAATTCTCGAGCCTTGGTGCTCAATCCGGGCACGTACCTTCTCATGCATCTCTTGAATAAAATCAGCTCGTTTCATACCTTTAACACTCGTTAGATGCTCAACGGGTAAAGGCAACAAATCAGTAGGAGTTAGTGGATTAAATCCATAAACTACCTCAAAAGGAGATATGTTAGTAGAAGAATGCACAACACGATTATAAGCAAATTCAGCATATGGTAGACATTCTTCCCATGACTTCAAATTATTCTTAATTAGAGACCTAAGTAAAGCTCTTAAAGTGCGATTCACAACCTCAGTTTGACCATCGGTTTGTGGATGACAAGTAGTAGAAAACAATAACTTGGTACCTAATTTTCCCCACAAAACACGCCAAAAATGTCTTAAAAACTTAGAATCCCTATCACTAACAATAGTACGAGGAATTCCATGCAATCTAACAACATGCACAAAGAACAAGTTGGCAACATGTATAGCATCATCAGTTTTCCTACATGCAATGAAATGAGCCATTTTGGAAAACCTATCAACTACAACAAACACATAAACCTTACCCGACCTAGATCTAGGCAATCCTAAGATGAAATCCATAGAAATATCGATCCAAGGAGCTGAAGGAACGGGTAGGGGCGTGTACAATCCGAATGGGTGTGAAGGTGTGAAGTGGATTTGGCTTGACGACAAGTAATGCAACGACTACACACATTCTCTACATCCTTACGCATATGCGGCCAAAAGAAGTGTTCATGCAGCAAATTTAATGTCTTATGCACACCAAAGTGACCCATTAAACCCCCCGCATGCGATTCTAACACTAATAATTCACACATAGAACAAACAGGAATGCATAACTTCGACTCTTTAAACAGAAAACCATCATGCACATAATAACCATCAAAAGACCTAGGTTTCGAACTACATGAGGCATAAATGGGGCTGAAGTAGGCGTCCTCAACGTATAAAGGCTTAATGGACTCGAAACCAAGCATCTTAGCATGCATTAAGTTCAAAAGAGCGTACCTTCTTGATAGAGCATCGGCGACAACATTATCCTCGCCTTTCTTGTACTTGATAACATACGGGAAAGACTCGATAAACTCGACCCATCTCGCATGTCTCTTGTTCAGATTGTTTTGCCCTTTCAAGTGCTTCAAACTCTCATGATCCGTGTGGATGACGAACTCTTTGGGCCACAAGTAGTGCTGCCATGTATCCAATGCACGCTTCAAAGCGTATAGCTCTTTATCGTACGTCGAATATCGCAAACTAGCACCATTGAGTTTCTCACTGAAGTAAGATACGGGACGTTTTTCCTGCATCAAAACAGCACCAATACCTATCCCGGAGGAATCACACTCGATCTCAAAAGTATTAGAAAAATCAAGTAAACAAAGAACAGGAGCTGAACATAACAATGATTTCAAAGTATTAAAAGCATGCTCTTGTTGTTTACCCCACTCAAATTTCCGGTCCTTCTTACTTAGCTCAGTAAGAGGGGCGGCTATACTGGAGAAATCCCATACAAAATGACGGTAAAACCCAGCCAATCCGTGAAAGGATCGAACCTCAGAGGCGTTTTTCGGGGTTGGCCATTCCTCAATCGCTTTTATTTTGGAACGGTCTATCTCAATACCTCGTGAACTGACGACAAAGCCTAAAAACACGACTTCATCCATGCAAAATGAACACTTAGACAAGTTTACATACAACTTAGCATCACGCAATAAGCAAAATACACGCCTAAGGTGTTCTAGGTGCGCCTGTGCACTGTGACTGTAAATCAAAATATCATCAAAGTATACAACCACGAATTTACCAATCACATCACGCAAAACATGATTCATTAACCTCATAAATGTGCTTGGTGCATTAGTGAGACCAAAAGGCATAACTAGCCACTCATATAAACCATGCTTTGTTTTAAACGCAGTTTTCTATTTATCCCCTTCATGCATTCTAACTTGAAAATAACCAGATCTCAAATCTATCTTAGAAAACATGTTAGAACCACTTAATTCATCTAGCATATCATCAAGTCTAGGGATAGAAAATCTGTACTTAACTGTTATTTTGTTGATGGCGCGGCAATCCATGCACATCCTCCATTCGTTGTTCTTCTTTGGCACTAGGATGACTGGAACTGCACAAGGGCTCATCGACTCTCGGATTTGCTTCTTCTCTAGCAACTCCTTCACTTGGTGGTGGATCTCCTTCGTCTCCTCAGGGGATGTGCGGTACGCCGGTCTGTTGGGCAAGACGGCACCGGGTACGAAGTCGATCTGGTGCTCGATCCCACGAACTGGAGGTAATCCACTTGGTATCTATTCCGGGAACACGTCCACGAACTCCTCCATAAGTGACTGCACATTACAAGGCAAAGAAACACCATTAGTAGCACTGTCCTTATAAGATAAAAGAACGAAAGGTAAAACCTTTAACTGAGATGAATAGGGATCGATTCTTCTCTTTGTTTGGGGCTGATCCGGATGCCTTTCCATGAGCTAAGGACTCGTTGGGAGGCATCTTAGAGGCTGCATTGGTCGAACATGGTGTGGAATTCGGCTGAGAAGTGGCGGCCGAATTGGTTCGGGCTGCTGCTGCGGCTTGTTTTGCCCGTTCTTGTTTGAATCTCTCTTGCATCCTTTCTTGATCCTCTGCAACGGCTTTAGGAGTGAGTGGCTTGAGCACAGTGGTTCGGCCATCTCTTGTGATCGAATAGGTGTTGGCTAAACCAACGTGAACTGCTTTTCTGTCGAACTGCCATGGTCTTTCTAAAAGTATATGGGCTGCTTCCATAGGAATAACATCACAAAGAACAGTGTCAGAATAACGACCTTTAGTAAAGAGACGTGTACCTAACCTGTAACTCTGATGGTTCCGTGATCTGTGAGCCACTGCAACTTGTACGGTTTTGGATGCTTTGTTGTGGTAAGGGCGAGTTTATCAATGGCATACTGGCTGATTGCGTTGATTACACTCCCACTGTCGATGATCATCGCACAAGTCTGATCTTTGATGGCAACTCGAGTGTAGAAGATGTTCTCTCATTGCGTTTCCTCTTCTTCTTCACGACTGATGTTCAGACTGCGAATAGAAACTAAGCTGACATGAGGTAGCTCGACTTTCTCATCTTCCTCGTCGACTTTAGGGACTTCAACGGCTTCAGGGACGGTGGCCTGAGGTTCTTCTTCATCTTCACTGGCTGATTCAAGTCCATTCTGTTCATTGAGGAACAGAACACGCCGGTTTAGACACTGGTTCTGAAAATGACCCCAACATTGGCATTTATGACACTGGATGTCACGGGCTCGACTAGCGGCTGAATTCGGCGTTGGAGTGGGCTGATTGGGCCATTGCAATGGCGGCCTGGGTGTAGACTCGGGTCTACGACTTGTTTGCGGTGTAGAACGGTCGAAACGGCGTTCCGGAGGACCGGATTGACCTCGGGGTCATGTGGAATCAACAGAAGGAGTAGAAGGTGATGTGGAAGGTGTACCTTTACTCCAAGGTTGTCGAGTAGGGGCTGAAGTTTGACTGGATCGACGGCGGCCTTCTTGCAACTATTTTTCCACAATCGATGCGTACTGCACCATTCTCTCTATGCTGGTGAACTGTTTGAGTTCTACTTCACAGGCAATGTCAGGATTCATACCTTCAATGTACCGAATGATGGTAGCATTTAAGGTCTCCTCCTTTCCGACTCGATTCAAGGCAGTCTCGAGCTCTTTGTAGTACTCTTCAATCGAACGGGTGCCTTGCTTGATCCGGTTGAGCTTCTTCTCAAGCTCTCTTTCATAGTGGACTGGAATGAAGCGTCCACGCATGAAACCTTTCATCTCTTCCCAATTGTCGATCGGCGGATTTCTGTTCCTTCGTCTTCTTTCTTGCTGCATTTCCCACCAAGTGGCTGCGTAGCCTTTAAACTCCAAACATGCTAATTGCACCTTTTTAGCTTCTGAAAAATCATAGCATGCGAAAATCTTCTCTACCTTACGTTCCCAATCAAGATATATATCGGGATCGTGAAGGCCTTCAAACTCTGGAATGCTCGTCTTGATGTTGTTGAGCATTCGATCTTCATCATAGTCATCTCGACTATTCCCACATCTCGGGCGACGGCCTCGATCGAATTCTTCAGTATTCTCATCAAAGTACTCCTCTTCTGGCTCGTTTTGACGCTCGAGGTGCTGATTTCCTCGAATTGGTGGAGGAAAAACGGGCGTTGTTTTAGTGCGTTCAAGGGCATGCACTAAATCGTCTATCTTGTCGGATAGAGCTTGATGTTGTCTTTGAACGTGTTTGGACAGCGCTTCAAAGTGATACTTAGGATCCCACGGTGCGGGTGGATCCGAGGAAGACTCCATGGGTGTTTTGGATGGATCTTTGGACGGATCCAAAGGCGGCAAGGTCGACTGGGGGTCGACTGGTGGTGTAGAGGATGATTCGGTGCGGGTTCCTTTCTTCATGGTACCTACAAAACGAACAAACGTAAAAGAAAACAAGGAAGATCTTCACAATCTCACGTTCACTCTTTTGATTTCACTCTTGATTTTACCACTCGTGTATAACTCAATATATGGGTGCACAGTGTGTGAGAAATCGTGTATATGGGAGTAGGAACTCGTGTGGTTTGTTCAGAGGAAGGACGGGATTGCTATGCTTAGAACAAAGAGGAATTTGGTATGTATAGATGAGATACGGGTTGAGTATGTATGTATGGGAGTGGCCGAATGTAGTAGTAGTGTGGATGGGGGTGACCGATTGGTTGAGGTGTGTAGGAGAGGTGGTCGAGTATGGTAGGGTAGGAAAGAAGTAGAAGAGAAAAGGAAAGAAGAAAGAGATAAGGTAAGTAGGAGATTTGGATATGTATCAATCTATGTGACACAATCTAAATACCTTAATTAGCCTAGACTCTAGAAGGAATGAACCAAAAATAAAATAAGACTCTTATGGAAGTTACCAAAAAGAAATAGAACTTGTATGGAAAGTTCCAAAAATAAAATCAAACTTAGAAGGAAACTACCAAAATAAGATGGGACTCACTAGGTAATTACCAACTATGATCTAATTCCAAAAGGAAAGTACTAAAATAAAAATTGAACTATAAGGAAACAATGAATATTCTTTTTTTTTTTTAATTTCGGATTTTTTTTTATCCGACTTTTTTTTTGAATTTCGATCGGCTTTTTCTTCTCTTTTTTTTTTATCAATGGATCGTGCCTCTTTTTTTTTTGAACAATGAACAATACGGAATTTAAATTACAACTCGATCAAACGTAAAATAAAATAAAGACACAAAAATGAACCAAAGCCGACGTGGCTTTGATACCACTTTTATGATACGACCCGGACTCTAGGAACGAACACACGTCGACACACGTAAGTTTTGTGTCTTCGATGACTCAAACAATCAAAATAAAAATATGCGGAAGAAACTAGATGACTTAAACTAAATAAAATATCTAGACTTATGACACACAAAATAACACAAATCCAACAAAGATAGGGCTGTTATGGGACAGTTATATGGACGGTATTAGGAGAGAATTTCGAATATGGTGTATGGGTTTAGAAGGGCTAGGATAGATAGGATATGATAGAATTAGTGACGGACTTACGGATTGAATGGGATGACAATGAGCTTGGGCACGATGGTGGCTAATCTTGGAGGCCTACGACGGCGGTGATGGTGGTGTCGTGGATGATGGACGGCGGTGGTGGAGGTGATGTGAATTACAACCCGAAAATTACCTTGGATCTCGAACGTATACAAGGCCAAATTCTTTAAGTTGTTCTTCGATAGCGAGTCTCCGACGATCCCTCGAACGTGGACGGCGAATTCCCTTTGTAAAACTTAGAAGTGCTAAATCTAAGAGTATGAATTTAATTATCTAAACTCACAAAAGATTTAAAGGGGAGAGACGATATTGAAAGCAAAGGCTTAATAATCAAATATAGTCTAAAGTAACAATGAAGCATGGATCACCTATTTATAGGACATAGGTGACCGAAAATCCTATGCTAATGGATGAAAATTAGGAGTCCAAATTGATCTAGAATTGGACTTGGAAGTTTCCTAAACTAGAATTCTATTTAAGGTAGAACTTTGTAGATCTTACCTTATCTAAAATCCTAGTCAAACTTTAACTCTAAATAACCGAAAATTACAACCAAATTAATTAAATAAAACTCATCTAGACTATAGTCTTATTAAATAAAATAAATACTATAGTCTAAAATAAAATAACTACTAGATAAAATTAAAAGGACCGAAAATTGGTCTTCTTCAATTTCGGCCGAATTGTCTTCAACTCGAGCTCATGCACACGTCCACATGCACACGTGCACATCTTCATGTTGTGTTCTCCATATCTTGATCTCCATCTTCCAACGTCAACAAGGTCATCATCTTCAAGCTTCCTTGCACTCCGTCTTCTTCTTCGAGCTTCTTGCGAATTGTAGCTTGCAAATAATCTTGTAACTTCTTAGCTCGTAGTCTTGTGACGGGTCCTTTGAATTAAAGCTCTTCATTGAGTTCCTCATTGCTATGGATGTCCTCATCATAACTCCTCCAAAACTGGTATATTCTCATTGGTTGTTTCTATCATGTCCAACTCTGGCTTATATTCTTCAACTATCTCATCTTCTAAGCACATAGAAACAGATGGTAATGAGATAAAAGGTACTTCAATGAAGTCTAGAATTGGTACCTTGGAAGTAGAAGCATCATGGGTGGCAATGCTCGACTCTACTTGAAACTCCTTGATACGACCCAGAAACGAACTAGGACAATAATAACGACGTAGCGGAAGACTTTAGGATACGAAACACGTCAACTTAATGAAGGATTCAATCCGACACAAAATTACGGCTAATCTAGACAATTAAAACACCTAGAATTTTGACACAACTAAATAACACAAACCAAGGGTTCAAGGGATTGTATGGGACGATTATGAGGGCTGGAATAAGGTAGGAATTTGTGTGTGAAGGTTGGTGAAGAAGGGCTTGGAGAAGATTGAATATGTTAGTGTTTGAATGGACTTACGGATAAAACGAACGGGTGTTGTGCTTGGACATGTAGGGGCTGCCGAAAGGTGGACGTTGGTGGCTGATTGGAAGTCGTCGAAGATGGATGATGGACGTGTGAAATTGTTGTGGTGATTCACAACCCGATAGCCTCCTTGAATCTCGAACGTCTTCAAGGTTAAAATCTCCAAGTTGTTCCTCGTTAGCGAATACCGGTCAATCCCTCAAGTGAATTGAGCAATACCCTTGGATAAGACTTGTAGTTGCTAGCTCCAAGAATGAATATTTTCGTGTGAAAAGTATTCAAAAGACAAATAGATTTGAGACACAAATTGAATGCAAAAGCAATTTAATTCAACAATGTCTAAAGTAACAATGTAACATGAGGCACCTATTTATAAGTGTTAATAGGGCCGAAAACTATGCTATAATGACCGAAAATTTGGAGTCCAAATAGATCTCCAATTGGACTAGGAAATTCCCTAAACTAGAATTTTATTTAAGGTAGTTTCTTCTCTTAATTAAAATTCTAGTCAAACCTATGACTCTTTGACATTATGACCGAAAATTATACCAAAATAGTTAAATAAAATCTGATCTACTATAGTCTATAATTAAATAAATTTAAGACTATAGTCTAGATAAAATCAACCCCATAATAAAATAACTATAGGACCGATTTTATTCCTCTTGCACGTCGATCATCATCCATGCATATTCATGCACACGTGCACTCCATATCTTCAACTCTTCAAGTGTAATTCTCCATGGTGTGCTCTTGATCTTCAATAGTTAATAAATTAACTATCTTGGAATTGCTTCTCTTGATTTCTTCATCTCCAATCTCAAGCTTTCTTCGAACCAATACTTGCAAGTAAGCTTGCAACTTCTTAGCTCTTGATCTTGTGATTGGTCCTCTAAACTGCAACTCCGGTTCTTCATCATCTTTGCTATCCATGGCTTCATCATTCCCCCCCTGCTAAAAAGAATTCGTCCTCGAATTTGCATCTTCATCTTGATCGAATTCACCTACATCAAAGGGAGATAAATCAGCAACATTAAACGTTGAAGAACACTTATACTCACCAGGTAGATCAATGCGGTATGCATTGTCATTGACACGGCTTAAGACGGTGAAAGGACCATCTCCTCTTGGTGACAACTTTGATTTTCTCAAGTTTGGAAAGCGGCCGGGACTCAGATGAATCCAAACACGATCACCAGGCTGAAAGACAACACGTTTGTGACGTGTGTTACGGGCGGCGGCGGTTTGAGACCCTTTGTGCTCGATCCGGGCTCTAACTTTCTCTGCATCTCCTTGATAAGATCAGCTATCTTCAATCCTTTAACACTTGTTAGATGCTCAACAGGTAAATGAATCAAATCATTAGGCGTTAGTGGATTAAAACCATAAACAACCTCAAATGGAGACATGTTAGTAAAAGAATGAATAACACGATTAAGTTCAAAAGAGCGTACCTTCTTGATAGAGCATCGACGACCACATTGTCTTCGCCTTTTTTGTACTTGATAACATACGAGAAAGACTCGATGAACTCGACCCATCTCGCATGTCTCTTGTTCAGATTGTTTTGCCCTTTCAAGTGTTTCAAACTTTCATGATCCGTGTGGATGATGAACTCCTTAGGCCAGAGATAGTGCTGCCATGTGTCCAACGCACGCTTCAAAGCGTAGAGCTCTTTATCGTACGTGGAATACCTAAGGGAGGCACCATTTAACTTCTCACTGAAGTATGCAACGGGTCATTTTTTCCTGCATCAAAACAGCACCAATACCTATGCCCGAAGCATCACACTCGATCTCAAAAGTCTTAGAAAAATTAGGTAAACAAAGAACAGGAGCTGAACATAACAAAGACTTCAAAGTAGTAAAAGCATGCTCTTGTTGTTTACCCCACTCAAATTTCTGATCCTTCTTACTTAGCTCAGTAAGAGGGGTGGCTATACTAGAGAAATCCCGTACAAAACGACGGTAAAACCAAACTAGACCATGGAATGATCGAACCTCAGAGGCGTTTTTCGGGGTTGGCCATTCCTCAATCGCTTTGATTTTGGAACGGTCTACCTCAATACCTCGTGAACTAATGACAAAGCCTAGAAACACGACTTCATCCAAACAAAATGAACACTTAGACAAGTTTCCATACAATTTAGCATCACGCAATAAGCAAAATACACGCTTAAGATGTTCTAGGTGCGCCTGTGCACTGTGACTGTAAATCAAAATATCATCAAAGTATACAACCACGAATTTACCAATCACATCACGTAAAACATGATTCATTAACCTCATAAATGTGCTCGGTGCATTAGTGAGACCAAAAGGCATAACTAACCACTGATACGACCCGGACTCTAGGAACGAACACACGTCGACACACGTAAGTTTTGTGTCTTCTACGACTCAAACAATCAAAGTAAAATATGCGGAAGACAACGGAATTAACTAGACGACTAAACTAATAAAATACCTAAACTATGACACACAAAATAACACAAATCCAAAGAGACAAAGGGGCTGTTATGGACGGTATTTGGGACGGTTTTAAAGATGATGTTTCGAAGATGATGGATGGGTTTAGAAGGGCTTGAGTAGATAGGGTATGATAGAGTTGTATTGGACTTACGGCTTGACGAATGATTGGAACACGATCTTGTGGATGATGGTGTGATGGACGACGGCGGCTATGGGTGGCGTCGAAGGTGGCTGATCGGCGGTGGTGAAGTTGTAGTGAATTACAACCCGAAAGTTGCCTTGGATCTCGAACGTATACAAGGCCAAATTCTTTAAGTTGTTCTTCGATTAGCGAGTCTCCCGCGATCCCTCGAACGTGGACGATGAATTCCCTTTGTAAAACTTAGAGGTGCTAAATCTAAGAGTATGAATTTAATTATCTAAACTCACAAAAGATTTAAAGGGGAGAGACGATATTGAAAACAAAGGCTTAATAATCAAATATAGTCTAAAGTATCAATGTAACATGGATCCCCTATTTATAAGTATAGGAGGACCGAAAATTCTAGCTAAAAGAGGTAAAAATATTGGAGTCCAAATAGATCTCCAATTGGAATAGGAAATTCTTAAACTAGAATTCTATTTAAGGTAGTTTCTTCCCTTAATTAAAATTCTAGTCAAACCTATGACTTGGACTAAACATGACCGAAAATTACTCTAATTAAATTAAATAAATCTGATCTAGACTATAGTCTAATTAAATAAAATAAATACCATAGTCTAAAATAAAATAACTACTAAAATAAAATAGATAAGGACCGAAAATCGGTCTTCTCTTCACTTGCTTGGCCGCGGCTCATCACATGCACACATGCACACGTGCACATCATCATGTAGTGTTCTCCATGTCTTGATCTCCATCTTCCAATGTCAACAAGTTCATCATCTTCAAGCATCCTTGCACGCCGTCTTCTTCTTCGAGCTTCTTGCGAATTGTAGCTTGCAAATAATCTTGCAACTTCTTAGCTCGTAGAAGCTCTTCATTGAGTTCCTCATTGCTATGGATGTCCTCATCATTTCCCCCTTGCTGAAAAGAATTCGTCCTCGAATTTGGATCCTCATCATGGTGGAATTCATCTGCAAGAAAAAGAGACAAATCAGCTACATTAAACGTAGAAGAACACTTATACTCACCAGGTAGATCAATGTGGTATACATTGTCATTAACATGGCTTAGAACAGTGAAGAGACTATCTCCACGGGGCGACAGCTTGGATTTCCTCAGGTTGGGAAATCGGCCAGGACTCAAGTGAACCCAAACACAATCTCCGGGCTGAAAGATAACACGCTTGCGCCTCGTGTTGCATGCGGCGGCAATTCTTGAGCCTTGGTGCTCAATCCGGGCACGTACCTTCTCATGCATCTCTTGAATAAAATCAGCTCTTTTCATACCTTTAACACTCGTTAGATGCTCAACGGGTAAAGGAAGCAAATCAGTAGGAGTTAGAGGATTAAATCCATAAACTACCTCAAAAGGAGACATGTTAGTAGAAGAATGCACAACACGATTATAAGCAAATTCAGCATATGGTAGAAATTCTTCCCATAACTTCAAGTTATTCTTAATTAGAGACCTAAGTAAAGCTCTTAAAGTGCGATTCACAACCTCAGTTTGACCATCGGTTTGTGGATGACAAGTAGTAGAAAACAATAACTTAGTACCTAATTTTCCCCACAAAACACGCCAAAAATATCCTAAAAACTTAGAATCCCTATCACTAACAATAGTACGAGGAATTCCATGCAATCTAACAACATGAACAAAGAACAAGTTGGCAACATGTATAGCATCATCAGTTTTCCTACATGCAATGAAATCAGCCATTTTGGAAAACCTATCAACTACAACAAACACAGAATCTTTACCCGACTTAGATCTAGGCAATTCTAAGATGAAATCCATAGAAATATTGATCCAAGGAGCTGAAGGAACGGGTAGGGGCGTGTACAATCCGAATGGATGTGAAGTGGATTTGGCTTCACGATAAGTAATGCAACGACTACACACATTCTCTACATCCTTACGCATATGCGGCCAAAAGAAGTGTTCATGCAGCAAGTTCAATGTCTTATGCACACCAAAGTGACCCATTAAACCTCCCGCATGCGATTCTAACACTAATAGCTCACGCATAGAACAAACAGGGATGCATAATTTCGACTCTTTGAACAGAAAACCATCATGCACATAATAACCATCATAAGACCTAGATTTCGAACTACATGAAGCATATATGGGGCTGAAGTAGGCGTCTTCAACATACAATGCTTTAATGGACTCGAAACCAAACATCTTAGCATGCATTAAGTTCAAAAGAGCGTACCTTCTTGATAGAGCATCGGCGACGACATTATCCTCGTCTTTCTTGTACTTGATAACATACGGGAAAGACTCGATGAACTCGACCCATCTCGCATGTCTCTTGTTCAGATTGTTTTGCCCTTTCAAGTGCTTCAATCTTTCATGATCCGTGTGGATGATGAACTCTTTGGGTCACAAGTAATGCTGCCATGTATCCAATGCATGCTTCAAAGCGTATAGCTCTTTATCGTACGTCAAATAACGCAAACTGGCGCCATTAAGTTTCTCACTGAAGTAAGCTACGAGATGTTTTTCCTGCATCAAAACAGCACCAATACCTATCCCGGAGGCATCACACTCGATCTCAAAAGTTCTGGAAAAATCAGGTAAACACAAAACAGGAGCAGAACATAACAAAGATTTCAAAGTATTAAAAGCATGCTCTTGTTGTTTACCCCACTCAAATTTCCGGTCCTTCTTACTTAGCTTAGTAAGAGGGGCGGCTATACTAGAGAAATCCCGTACAAAACGACAGTAAAACCCAGCCAATCCATGAAAGGATCGAACCTCAGAGGCATTTTTTGGGGTTGGCCATTCCTCAATCGCTTTGATTTTGGAACGGTCTACCTCAATACCTCGTAAACTAACGACAAAGCCTAAAAACACGACTTCATCCATACAAAACGAACACTTAGACAAGTTTCCATACAACTTAGCATCACGCAATAAGCAAAATACACGCCTAAGGTGTTCTAGGTGCGCCTGTGCACTGTGACTGTAAATCAAAATATCATCAAAGTATACAACCACGAATTTACCAATCACATCACACAAAACATGATTCATTAACCTCATAAACGTGCTCGGTGCATTAGTGAGACCAAAAGGCATAACTAACCACTCATATAAACCATGCTTTGTTTTAAACGCAGTTTTCCATTCATCCCCTTCATCCATTCTAACTTGAAAATAACCAGATCTCAAATCTATCTTAGAAAACAAATTAGAACCACTTAATTCATCTAGCATATCATCAAGTCTAGGGATAAGAAATCTGTACTTAACTGTTATCTTGTTGATGGCGCGGCAATCCATGCACATCCTCCATTCGTTGTTCTTCTTTGGCACTAGGATGACTGGAACTGCACAAGGGCTCATCGACTCTCGGATTTGCTTCTTCTCTAGCAACTCCATCACTTGGCGGTCTATCTCCTTCGTCTCTTCAGGGGAAGTGCGGTACGCCGGTCTGTTGGGCAAGACGGCGCCGGGTACAAAGTCGATCTGGTGCTCGATCCCACGAACTGGAGGTAATCCACTTGGAATCTCTTCCGGGAACACGCCCGCGAACACATCCATAAGTGGCTGCACATCACAAGGCAAAGAAACACCATTAGTAGCATTGTCCTTATAAGATAAAAGAACGAAAGGTAAACCTGCTTTTAGTGCTTTCTCTACGCCTTTAACTGAGATGAACAGGGATCGATTCTTCTCTTTGTTTGGGGCTGATCCGGATGCCTTTCCATGAGCTAAGGACTCATTGGGAGGCATCTTAGGGGCTGCATTGGTCGAACATGGTGTGGAATTCGGCTGAGAAGTGGCGGCCGAATTCGTTCGGGCTGCGGCTGCGGCTTGTTTTGCCCATTCTCGTTTGAATCTCTCTTGCATCCTTTCTTGATCCTCTGCAACGGCATTAGGAGTGAGTGGCTTGAGCACAGTGGTTCGGCCATCTCTTGTGATCGAATAGGTGTTGGCTAAACCATCATGAACCGCTTTTCTGTCAAACTGCCACGGTCTTCCTAAAAGTATATGGGCTGCTTCCATAGGAATAACATCACAAAGAACAGTGTCAGAATAATGACCTTTAGTAAAAGAAATGTGTACCTGACCTGTCACTCGAATGGATCCGCGATCTGTGAGCCACTGCAACTTGTACGGTTTTGGATGCTTTGTTGTGGTAAGGGCGAGTTTATCAACGGCATACTGGCTGATTGCATTGATTACACTCCCACTGTCAATGATCATCGCACAAGTCTGATCTTTGATGGCAACTCGAGTGTAGAAGATGTTCTCTCGTTGCGATTGTTCTTCTTCTTCACGACTGATGTTCAGACTGCGAATAGATACTAAGCTGACATGAGGTAGCTCGACTTCCTCATCTTCCTCGTCGACTTTAGGGACTTCAACGGCTTTAGGGGCGGCGGCCTAAGGCTCTTCTTCATCTTCACTGGCTGATTCAAGTCCATTCTGTTCATTGAGGAACAGAACACGCCGGTTTGGACACTGGTTCTGAAAATGTCCCCAACCTTGGCATTTATGACACTGGATGTCACGAGCTCGACTAGGGGCTGAATTCGGCATTGGAGTGGACTGATTGGGCCGTTGGAATGGTGGCCTGGGTGTAGACTCGGGTCTACGGCTTGCTTGCGGTGTAGAACGGTCGAAATGGCGTTCCGGAGGACCGGACTGACCTCGGGGTCATGTGGAATCAACAGAAGGAGTAGAAGGTGATGAGAAAGGTGTACCTTTACTCCAAGGTTGTCGAGTAGGGGCTGAAGTCTGACTGGATCGACGGAGGCCTTCTCGCAACTGCTTTTCCAAAATCGATGCGTACTGCACCATTCTCTCTATGCTGGTGAACTCCTTGAGTTCTACTTCACAGGCAATGTCAGGATTCATACCTTCAATGTACCGAATGATGGTAGCATTTAAGGTCTCCTCCTTTTCGACTCGATTCAGGGCGGTTTCGAGCTCTTTGTGGTACTCTTCAATCGAACGGGTGTCTTACTTGATCCGGTTGAGCTTCTTCTCAAGCTCTCTTTCATAATGGACTGGGATGAAGCGTCCACGCATGAAACCTTTCATCTCCTCCCAATTGTCGATGGGCGGATTTCTGTTCCTTCATCTTCTTTCTTGTTGCATCTCCCACCAAGTGGCTGCGTAGCCTTTAAACTCCAAACATGCTAATTGCACCTTTTTGGCTTCTGTGAAGTCATAGCATGCAAAAATCTTCTCTACCTTACGTTCCCAATCAAGATAGATATCGGGATCGTGTAGGCCTTCAAACTCTGGGATGCTCGTCTTGATGTTGTTGAGCATTCGTTCTTCATCATAGTCATCTCGACTATTCCCATGTCTCGGGCGACGGCCTCGGTCGAATTCTTCAGTATTCTCATCAAAGTACTCCTCCTCTGGCTCGTTTTGACGCTCAAGGCGCTGATTTCCTCGAATTGGTGGAGGAAAAACGGGCGTTGTTTTAGTGCGTTCAAGGGCATGCACTAAATCGTCTATCTTGTCGGATAGAGCTTGATGTTGTCTTTTAACGTGTTTGGACAGCGCTTCAAAGTGGTATTTGGGATCCCACGGTGCAGGTGGATCCGAGGTAGACTCCATGGGTGCTTTGGATGGGTCTTTCGACGGGTCCAAAGGAGGTAAGGTCGACTGGGGGTCGACTGGAGGTGTAGAGGATGATTCGGTGCGGGTTCCTTTCTTCATGATACCTACAAAACGAACAAACGTAAAGAAAATAAGGTAGGACCTCACAATCTCACGTTCACTCTTTTGTTTTCAGTCTTGATTTTACCACTCGTGTATCACTCAATATGTGGGTGCACAGTGTGTGAAAAATCGTGTATATGGGAGTAGGAACTCATGTGGTTTGTTCCGAGGAAGGACGGGATTGCTATTCTTGGAACACGGAGGAATTTGGTATGTATAGATGAGATACAGGTTGAGTATGTATATGTAGGGGAGTGGCCGAATGTCGTAGTAGTGTGAATGGGGGTGACCGATTGGTTGAGGTGTGTAGGAGAGGTGGTCGAGTATGGTAGGGTAGGAAAGAAGTAGAAGAGAAAAGGAAAGAAGAAAGAGATAAGGTAAGTAGGAGATTTGGATATGTATCAATCTATGTGACACAATCTAAATACCTTAATTAGCCTAGACTCTAGAAGGAATGAACCAAAAATAAAAGAAGACTCTTATGGAATTACCAAAAAGAAAATAGAACTTGTATGGAAAGTTTCAAAAATAAAAACAACTTAGAAGGAAACTACCAAAATAAGTTGAGACTCACTAGGTAATTACCAACTATGATCTAATCCAAAAAGGAAAGTAACAAAATAAAAATTGAACTAAAAGGAAACAATGAATATTCTTTTTTTTTTTTAGTTTCGGATCTCCTTTTTGTTTTTTGTCCGATTTTTTTTTTTTTTTTGACTTCGATCGGCTTTTTTTTGTTTTTTTTTTATCAACTGATCGTGCCTTTTTTTTTTGAACAATGAACAAACGGAAATTAAATTACAACTCGATCAAACGTAAAATAAAAACAACGACGCAAAAACGAACCAAAGCCGACGTGGCTTTGATACCACTTTTATGATACGACCCGGACTCTAGGAACGAACACACGTCGACACACATAAGTTTTGTGTCTTTGTTGACTCAAATAATCAAAGTAAAATATGCGGAAGAAACTAGACGACTAGAACCAAATAAAATACCTGATGAGGACATCCATAGCAATGAGGAACTCAATGAAGAGCTTCAATTCAAAGGACCCGTCACAAGACTACGAGCTAAGAAGTTGCAAGATTATTTGTGATGCGTCCACGAAAAGCCTTGAAGAACTTAATCCGGAGCTGCAAATACGTGGTCCATTTACACGACTTCGAGCAATACAATTGCAAGGATTTTTCCAAGCATTTGTATGTAAGAAATTTGAAGATGACAAAGATGTTGAGAGCAACTCCAAAATTGTTACTTTGCTAGTAATTAAAGATTGGAGATCAAGGTTTGAAGAAGAGAACATGAAGAACTCGTCGAGTTGTGCATGCGTGCACGAGATTAGATTTTCGGCCCCAATTTATTTAATTGAGGGATTGAATTTTATTTAGACTATAGTATTTATTTAATTATAATAGACTATAGTTTAGTTCAGATTTTTATTTAATTTAATGTAATTTTCGTCCATATTATAGTCAAAGTTGACTAGAATTGTATTTAAGGCAATTTCTTACCTTGAATAGAATTCTAGTTTAGGGAACTTCCTAGTATAGTTAGAGATCCCTTTTGGATCAATTTTTTAAGCCTTTTTGATGCATAATTTCGTTCCCTTATGTCCTATAAATAGGGGAACCATGTCACATTGATACTTTAGACTATATTTGATTAATTAAGCTTTGCTTTCAATATTGTCTCAACCCCCTTTTAAATCTTTGTGAGTTTTGATTTAAAATTTATATTCTTGGAGCTAGCAACTTTAAGTCTTATTCAAGGGTATTGCTTAATCCACTTGAGGGATTAACCGGTATTCGCTATCCGAAGATCAACTTGGAGATTTCATTCTTGGGTACGTTCGAGATTCAAGGAGGCTATCGGGTTGTGATTCACATCAATGAATCATCATCCATCAACCATCATCGATGACGCCCATCTCCATCGACGCACGCCTCAATTCAGCCCACAAGTTCGAGTTCAAGTTCTACGCCGTTCCATTTCATCCGTAAGTTCGTTTCATCCCTAACATATTCTATCTACTCCAAGCCATTCTTCACCCTAAACACACGATTCCAACACCCTATTTTCAGCCACAAAACCGTTCCCATACAGTCCCTCGTTCCTTTGAATTGTGTTACATAGTTTGTGTCATTTTTCTAGGTATTTTAGTTGTCTAGATTGTCTATTTTTCCATTATTTATCGAGTCGGATTGAAGCCCTTCATTCGCTGACGTGTTTCGCATCCTTAAGTCTTCTGCTACGTTCTCAAGATTCGTCCTAGCATAGTCCGGGTCGCATCATAAATTTGGCATTAGAGCCACGTCAGCTCTGCTGGTCGTGGTTCAATCCGACGTGTCATTTTTATCCTACGTGTCTTCTTTATTTTTTATTTTATTGAGTTGTAATAGCATAGATATCAATTGAAAAACAAAAGAGCATCGACAAAAAAAAAAGAGAAAAAGTCGTTGAAAAAAAAAATCGGATAAAAAAAAAAGGAAAAAAAATCCGAAAATTAAAAAAAAAAAAAGAGGTATATTCATTGTGTTACCATTTGAGTCTTGATTTATTTTGGTAATTTCCTTTTAGTATTTCATCTTATTTGGTAGTTACCTTGTGAGTCTTGTTCTATTTTTGGAACTTTCCTTCCAAGTTTTAATTCTTTTTGGTAGTTTCCTTTTGAGTTGTAATTTAATTTTGGTTCATCCCTTTAAGAGTCTAGTCCAATTAGGATATTTAGAATTGTGTCACAATTGTGTAACACTTTCCAAATTACCTAATCTTTCTTTCCTTCTTCTTTCCTATTTCTTTCCTTCTACCTTTAGGATTTATTTTTGGATCTCCTACACTATTTAGGACTTCAAAAATACATCTAATTCTTTCCTTTTCTAGCTTTCTTCCATCCAAATCCTTCCAAACCTTCCATATACACTTTCTCCCTTCAAATTTTCATCCACCATCATCAAGGGGATCGAAAATTCATCCTAGTCCACATACACCATCTGTTCTTACTCAAATACACCATCCGGACCATACACATATGCACCCATGTACCATCCGGTCCATGCACCATACACCAATCATACTTCGTATACCCATACACCATATACACCAAATTCTCACCATCTCTACCGTAACAACAACATGATCATACCTGAGTTTGAAGGTCTATACTATCCCGACATCTATTTGGATTGGGAATGCAAAGTAGAAATTTTTTTTGAGTGCTATGACTTCCCCGAGAAAAAGAAAGTGCAGCTAGTTTCGTCAAAGTTTAAAAGCTACGCAACAACATGGTGGGAATTCCAGCAGAACCGGTGCCATAGAGATCACCTTCCACCTATCGACACATGGCGTGAGTTGAAAGATTTGATGCGGAAACGCTTCATTCCAGACCACTACCAATGGGAGTTGGAGGAAAAGCTATACAAGCTTAGACAAAGAGATCGAAGTGTAAATGACTACTACAACACAATGATTGAAGCTATGAGACAAGCTGATGTAGAAGAATATCCAGAAGACACCATGGATAGATTTCTAGCTGGTCTACGAAGAGCAATCCGTGAAAGAGTAGCATTGTACCGCTTCGACGAGTTGGAAGACATGGTGGAATACGCCATTCAGATAGAAAAATGGCTACAAGAACTAGAGATGAAGTCAAAAGAGGAGGTTCAAGTAGAGTCGAGCATTGCCACCCATGATGCTTCTATTTCCAAGGTACCAATTCTAGACTTCGTTGAAGTACCTTTTATCTCATTACCGTCTGTTTCTATGTGCTTAGAAGATGAGATAGTTGAAGAATCTAAGCCAGATTTGGACATGATAGAAACAACCAATGAGAATATGCCAGTTTTGGAGGAGTTAGTTCAAGACGAATGTAATCAAGAGGAGTCGGTTTCCATTCATGTTGATGAAAAGGTGCCCATTCTCGAAATTACTAATCCGGAGAATACAAGTATAGAAGATTGTAGTTTGGATGTTTTGTCCATGGAGATGACAAGTCCTAAAGATTGTATGGAGGATAAACTACAAATTGTGAATTTGGAGATCCATGAAGCAGTTGAGGAAGCCGAAGAAGTTGAAGAGTTGTTGGAGATACAACCTTATTTTAAAAAGGAGAATGACATCCGTGAGGCAATGGTTGAAGATCATAAGGAGTTCGTACAAGCAAACATGGAGAAGCCGCTGAGTTCTAACATTTTTTGTCAACCGTTTTCTTGTGATGTCTTTATTTTACAGGTTGTTAAAGAAATTCCATTGGAAGTTGATGTACCACCAGATTTGATCATGAATGCCATGTCAAGGCAATCTATGGAGCTAGAGTTTCAGATGATTAACACAAGTGGAATGTTCTCGTTCATGTTCATGAAGATGTGTTCTATGCAGCTTGTGCAAAAAGAATTTGATGGCCAGTTCGTGTTCGTCTTTGATCCCGGAGCTTTGAATTCGAGGACGAATTCTTTTCAAGAGGAGGGGAATGATGCGTCCACGAAAAGCCTTGAAGAACTTAATCCGGAGCTGCAAATACGTGGTCCATTTACACGACTTCGAGCAATACAATTGCAAGGATTTTTCCAAGCATTTGTATGTAAGAAATTCGAAGATGACAAAGATGTTGAGAGCAACTCCAAAATTGTTACTTTGCTAGTAATTAAAGATTGGAGATCAAGGGTTGAACAAGAGAACATGAAGAACTCGTCGAGTTGTGCATGCGTGCACGAGATCAGATTTTCGGCCCCAATTTATTTAATTGAGGGATTGAATTTTATTTAGACTATAGTATTTATTTAATTATAATAGACTATAGTTTAGTTCAGATTTTTATTTAATTTAATGTAATTTTCATCCATATTATAGTCAAGGTTGACTAGAATTGTATTTAAGGCAATTTCCTACCTTGATTAGAATTCTAGTTTAGGGAACTTCCTAGTATAGTTAGAGATCCCTTTTGGATCAATTTTTTAAGCCTTTTTGATGCATAATTTCATTCCCTTATGTCCTATAAATAGAGGAACCATGTCACATTGATACTTTAGACTATATTTGATTAATTAAGCTTTGCTTTCAATATTGTCTCAACCCCCCTTTAAATCTTTGTGAGTTTTGATTTAAAATTCATATTCTTGGAGCTAGCAACTTTAAGTCTTATTCAAGGGTATTGCTTAATCCACTTGAGGGATTAACCGGTATTCGCTATCCGAAGATCAACTTGGAGATTTCATCCTTGGGTACGTTCGAGATTCAAGGAGGCTATCGGGTTGTGATTCACATGAACGAATGATGAGGACATCCATAGCAATGAGGAACTCAATGAAGAGCTTCAATTCAAAGGACCCGTCACAAGACTACGAGCTAAGAAGTTGCAAGAATATTTGCAAGCTACAATTCGCAAGAAGCTCGAAGAAGAAGACGGCGTGCAAGGAAGCTTGAAGATGATAATCTTGTTGACATTAGAAGATGAAGATCAAGACATGGAGAACACAACATGAAGAAGTGGATGTGTGCATGTGTGCGTGTACATGCAAGTTTCGGCCATGATGGTGAAGCCCAAAATAATCGGCCCTTGATGATCCAATTAAGGGGATTGATTTATTAGACTATAGTATTTTATTTATTTAATTTGGACTATAGTATTAATTCAGATTTTTGGTATTTATTTGATGTAATTTTCGGCCCCTTTAAGTCATAGTTTGACTAGGATTTTAGATAAGGTAAGATCTACAATTTCTACCTTAAATAGAATTCTAGTTTAGGAAACTTCCAAGTCCAATCCTAGATTGATTTGGACTCATTATTTTCGGCCATATAGCATAGGATTTTCGATCCACCTATTATTATAAATAGGGGATCCATGTCTCATTGTTACTTTAGACTATATTTGATTATTAAGCCTTTGTTTTCAATATCGTCTCTCCCCTTTTAATCTTTTGTGAGTTTAGATAATTAAATTCATACTCTTAGATTTAGCACCTCTAAGTTTTACAAAGGGAATTCGTTGTCCACGTTCGAGGGATCGCCGGAGACTCGCTATCGAAGATCAACTTAAAGAATTTGGCCTTGTGTACGTTCGAGATTCAAGGCAACTTTCGGGTTGTGATTCACATCGACAATACACCATCCACCGGCCCGATCGACGTCAACCATAAGCCATCCACGTCCGTCCCAAGCTCAGCCACCATTCGTGTCCAATTCATCATCATCCCGCTCAATCCGTAAGTCCGTTATAACTCTATCATACCCTATCTACTCAAGCCCTTCTTCAACCATTCCACACGCCCAAAATACCTCCCTCATACTCGTCCATAAAGCCGTCCAAAACAGCCCTTATCTTTGTTGGATTTGTGTTATTTTGTGTGTCGTAGTCTAGGTATTTTTATTAGTTTAGTCGTCTAGTTATTCCGTTATCTTCCGCATATTTTACTTTGATTGTTTGAGTCGTAGAAGACACAAAACTTACGTGTGTCGACGTGTGTTCATTCCTAGAGTTCGGGTCATATCATTTTCCCCAAAGAACGTGCCAAAAATGTCCTAAAAACTTAGAATCCCTATCACTAACAATAGTACGAGGAATTCCACGCAATCTAACAACATGCACAAAGAACAAGTTGGCAACATGTATAGCATCATCAGTTTTCCTACATGCAATGAAATGAGCCATTTTGGAAAACCTATCAACTACAACAAACACAGAGTCCTTACCCGACCTAGATCTAGGCAATCCTAAGATGAAATCCATAGAAATATCGATCCAAGGAGCTGAAGAAATGGGTAGGGGCGTGTACAATCCGAATGGGTGTGAAGTGGATTTGGCTTGATGACAAGTAATGCAACGACTACACACACTCTCTACATCCTTACGCATATGCGGCCAAAAGAAGTGTTCATGCAGCAAGTTCAATGTCTTATGCACACCAAAGTGACCCATTAAACCCCCCTGCATGCGATTCTAACACTAATAGCTCACGCATAGAACAAGTAGGGATGCATAACTTCGACTCTTTGAACAGGAAACCATCATGCACATAATAACCATCATAAGACCTAGATTTCGAACTACATGAAGCATATATGGGGCTGAAGTAGGCGTCCTCAACATACAATGCTTTAATGGACTCGAAACCAAGCATCTTAGCATGCATTAAGTTCAAAAGAGCGTACCTTCTTGATAGAGCATCGGCGATGACATTATCCTCGCCTTTCTTGTACTTGATAACATACGGGAAATACTCGATGAACTTGACCCATCTCGCATGTCTCTTGTTCAGATTGTTTTGTCCTTTCAAGTGCTTCAAGCTTTCATGATCCGTGTGGATGATGAACTCTTTGGGCCATAAGTAGTGCTGCCATGTATCCAATGCACGCTTCAAAGTGTATAGCTCTTTATCGTATGTCGAATAACGCAAACTGGCGCCATTGAGTTTCTCACTGAAGTAAGCTACGGGACATTTTTCCTGCATCAAAACAGCACCAATACCTATCCCTGAGGCATCACACTCGACTTAAGGTATTCTAGGTGCGCCTGTGCACTGTGACTGTAAATCAGAATATCATCAAAGTATACAACCACAAATTTACCAATCACATCACGCAAAACATGATTCATTAACCTCATAAACGTGCTCCTGTTTTGTGTTTACCTGATTTTTCCAAAACTTTTGAGATCGAGTGTGATGCCTCCGGGATAGGTATTGGTGCTGTTTTGATGCAGGAAAAACGTCATGTGGCTTACTTCAGTGAGAAACTCAATGGTGCCAGTTTGCGTTATTCGACGTACGACAAGGAGCTATACGCTTTGAAGCGTGCATTGGATACATGGTAGCATTACTTGTGGCCCAAAGAGTTCGTCATCCACACGGATCATGAAAGTTTGAAGTATTTGAAAGGGCAAAACAATCTGAACAAGAGACATGCGAGATGGGTCGAGTTCATCGAGTCTTTCCCGTATGTTATCAAGTACAAGAAAGACAAGGACAACGTGGTCGCCGATGCTCTATCAAGAAGGTACGCTCTTTTGAACTTAATGCATGCTAAGATGCTTGGTTTTGAGTCTATTAAAGCTTTGTATGTTGAGGACGCCTACTTCAGCCCCATATATGATTCATGTAGCTCGAAATCTAGGTCATTTGATGGTTATTATGTGCATGACGGTTTTCTGTTCAAAGAGTCAAAGTTATGCATCCCTACTTGTTCTATGCGTGAGTTATTAGTGTTAGAATCGCATGCGGGAGGTTTAATGGGTCACTTCGGTGTGCACACGACATTGAACTTGCTGCATGAACACTTCTTTTGGCCGCATATGCGTAAGGATGTAGAGAATGTGTGTAGTCGTTGCATTACTTGTCGTCAAGCTAAATCCACTTCACACCCCATTGGTTTATACTCGCCCCTACCCGCCCCCTCATCTTCTTGGATTGATATTTCTATGGATTTCATCTTAGGATTACCTAGATCTAGGTCGGGTAAGGATTCTGTGTTTGTTGTAGTTGATAGGTTTTCCAAAATGGCTCATTTCATTGCATGTAGGAAAACTGATGATGCTATACATGTTGCCAACTTGTTCTTTGTGCATGTTGTTAGATTGCATGGAATTCCTCGTACTATTGTTAGTGATAGGGATTCTAAGTTTTTAGGACATTTCTGGCGTGTTTTGTGGGGAAAATTAGGTACTAAGTTATTGTTTTCTACTGCATGTCATCCACAAACCGATGGTCAAACTGAGGTTGTGAATCCCACTTTAGGAGCTTTACTTAGGTCTCTAATTAAGAATAACTTGAAGTCATGGGAAGAATGTCTACCGTATGCTGAATTTGCTTATAATCGTGTTGTGCATTCTTCTACTAACATGTCTCCTTTTGAGGTAGTTTATGGATTTAATCCGTTAACTCCTACTGATTTGTTGCCTTTACCCGTTGAGCATCTAACGAGTGTTAAAGGTATGAAGAGAGCTGATTTTATTCAAGAGATGCATGAGAAGGTACGTGCCCGGATTGAGCACCAAGGCTCACGAATTGCCGCCGCATGCAACACGAGGCGCAAGCGTGTGATATTCCAGCCCGGTGATCGTGTTTGGGTTCATTTGAGTCCTGGCCAATTCCCGAACCTTAGGAAGTCGAAGTTGTCGCCCCGTGGAGATGGTCCCTTCACTGTTCTAAGCCGTGTTAATGATAATGCATACCGCATTGATCTACCTGGTGAGTATAAGTGTTCTTCCACGTTTAATGTTGCTGATTTATCTCCTTTTGTTGCAGATGAATTCGACCATGATGAGGATCCAAATTCGAGGACGAATTCTTTTCAGCAGGGGGGGAATGATGAGGACATCCATAGCAATGAGGAAGTCAATGAAGAGCTTCAATTCAAAGGACCCGTCACAAGACTACGAGCTAAGAAGTTGCAAGATTATTTGCAGGCTACAATTCGCAAGAAGCTCGAAGAAGAAGACGGCGTGCAAGGAAGCTTGAAGATGATGAACTTGTTGACATTGGAAGATGGAGATCAAGACATGGAGAACACAACATGAAGATGTGCACGTGTGCATGTGGACGTGTGCATGAGCTCAAGAAGTGAAGAGGATCGACCGAATTGAAGATGACCAATTTTCGATCCTTTTGGATTTTATCTAGTAGTTATTTTATTTTGGACTATAGTATTTATTTTATTTAAATATACTATAGTATAGATCAGTTTTTATTTAATTAATTAGGGTCAATTTTCGGTTATTCAAAGTCATAGGTTGACTAGGATTTTAGATAAGGTAAGATCTACAAGTTCTACCTTAAATAGAATTCTAATTTAGGAAATATCCAAATCTAATCCTAGATTGATTTGGACTATAATTTTCGGCCCTTAGCTTATAGTTTTCGATCCACCTATTATTATAAATAGGGGATCCATGTCTCATTGTTACTTTAGACTATATTTGATTATTAAGCCTTTGCTTTCAATATCGTCGCTCCCCTTTTAATCTTTTGTGAGTTTAGATAATTAAATTCATACTCTTAGATTTAGCACCTCTAAGTTTTACAAAGGGAATTCGTCGTCCACGTTCGAGGGATCGCCGGAAACTCGCTATCGAAGAACAACTTAAAGAATTTGGCCTTGTGTACGTTTGAGATTCAAGGCAACTTTCGGGTTGTAATTCACATCGACAATACACCTTCCACCGCAGCCAACCGACGTCAACCACCTTCATCACCGCCGCCCAAGTTCCGCCACCGATCGTGTCCAATTCATCGTCCATCCCGTTCAATCCGTAAGTTCGTCACAACTCTATCATATCCTATCTACCCTAGCCCTTCTAAACCAATTCCACACCATCGAAATTCCATCCTCAATACCATCATCATAGCCGTCCAAAACAGCCCCTTGATCATTGGATTTGTGTTATTTTGTGTGTCATAGTTTAGGTATTTTATTTAGTCCTAGTTGTCTAGTTTGTCTCGTAATCTTCCGCATAATTTACTTTGATTAATTGAGTCATCGAAGACACAAAACTTACGTGTGTCGACGTGTGTTCGTTCCTAGAGTCCGGGTCGTATCAAAGCAGTACAATGCTACTCTTTCACGGATTGCTCTTCGTAGACCAGCTAGAAATCTATCCATGGTGTCTTCTGGATATTCTTCTATATCAACTTGTCTCATGGCTTTAATCATTTTATTGTAGTAGTCATTTACACTTCGATCTCTTTGTCTAAGCTTGTATAGCTTTTCCTCCAACTCCCATTAGTAGTGGTCTGGAATGAAACGTTTCCGCATCAAATCTTTCAACTCACGCCATGTGTCGATAGGTGGAAGGTGATCTCTATGGCACCGGTTCTGCTGGAATTCCTACCATGTTGTTGCGTAGCCTTTAAACTTTGATGAAACTAGCTGCACTTTCTTTTTCTCGGGGAAGTCATAGCACTCAAAAAGTTTGTCTACTTTGCGTTCCCAATCCAAATAGATGTCGGGATAGTATAGACCTTCAAACTCAGGTATGATCATGTTGTTGTTGCGGTAGAGATGGTGAGAATTTGGTGTATATGGTGTACCGGCCATAGGGAGCATGGTGCATGGGTGTATGTGACTAAGGCTGAAATTTTCGAACTCTATAGGGTATAGGGGACGAAAATTAATGGGTATGGGGGAGTATATGGAAGGTTTGAAAGGATTGGAATGGAAGAAATCAAGATAAGGAAATAATTAGATGTATTTTTGAAGTCCTAAATAGTGTAGGAGATCCAAAAATAAATCCCAAAGGTAGAAGGAAAGAAATAGGAAGGAAAATGAAAGAAGGATTAGGTAATTTGGAAAGTGTTACACAATTGTGACACAATCTAAATATCCTAATTGAACTAGACTCTAAAAGGAAATAACTAAAAATAAATTACAACTCAAAAGGAAACTACCAAAATAAAATAAAACTTGGAAGGAAAGTTCCAAAAATAAAATAAGACTCTAAAGGAAATTACCAACTAAAAAATTATCCTAGAAGGAAACTACCAAAATTAAAATAAGACTCAGAAGGTAAATACCAACTATAGAGTAGTACCAAAAGGAAAGTACCAAAATTAAAGAAACACAAAAGGAAACAATGAATATACCTCTTTTTTTTTTTTAATTTTCGGATTTTTTTTTCTTTTTTTTTTATCTGATTTTTTTTTTTCGACGGCTTTTTCTCTCTTTTTTTTGTCGATGCTCTTTTTTTTTCAATTGATAGCTATGCTATTACAACTCGATAAAATAAAAATAAAGAAGACACGTAAGACAACACGTAGGATAAAAATGACACGTCGGATTGAACCACGACCAGCAGAGCTGACGTGGCTCTGATGCCAAATTTATGATACGACCCGGCTATGCTAGGACGAATCTAGAGAAACGTAGCGAAAGACTTAAGAATCGAAACACGTCAGAATTAAGAAGGATTCAATCCGACTCGACAAACAACGGAAAAATGACAATCTAGACAACTAAAATACGTAAACTATGACACAAAATACGTAACACAAATCCAAGGAATTGGGGGCTGTATAGGGATGGTTTTATGGCTGTAATGAGGGTGTTTGAATCGTGTGTTTAGGGCGAAGAATGGCTTGGAGTAGATAGGATATGATAGAGATGAAACGAACTTACGGTATAAACGAAACGGCGTAGGACTTGAACTCGAACACGGGGGCTGAAATTGAGGCGTGCGTTGATGGAGTATGGATGGCGTCGAATGGTGTTGATGGATGATGATTCGTTGATATGAATCACAACCCGATAGCCTCCTTGAATCTCAAACGTATCCAAGGTTGAAATCTCTAAGTTGATCTTCGGATAGCGAATACCGGTTAATCCCTCAAGTGGATTAAGCAATACCCTTGAATAAGACTTAAAGTTGCTAGCTCCAAGAATATGAATTTTAAATCAAAACTTACAAAGATTTAAAAGGGGGTTGAGACAATATTGAAAGCAAAGCTTAATAATTCAAATAAAGTCTAAAGTAACAATGTAACAATGATCCCCTATTTATAATACTATGGGGGACGAAATTTAGCATCAAAAAGGCTTAAAAATTGATCCAAAAGGGATCTCTAACTATACTAGGAAGTTCCCTAAGCTAGAATTCTATTCAAGGTAGGAAATTGCCTTAAATACAATTCTAGTCAAACCTATGTGATAGGACCCGGACAAATAATCTAGGATGAATCTAGAGACGTAGCGGAAGACTTCTGGATACGAAACATGTCAGCGAATGAAGGGCTTCAATCCGACTCGATGAACAATGAAAATACGGAAAAATCTAGACAACTAAAATACCTAGAAAAATGACACAAACTATATAACACAATTCAAAGGAACGAGGGGCTGTATGGAAACGGTTTTGTGGGCTGAATTGGAGAGGAATTTCGTGTGTGATGGCTTGTCAAGAATGGTTTGGAGTAGATAGGTTATGATAGAGATGAATCGAACTTACGTGTAGATGAAACGGGTAGAACTCGAACTCGTCTTGTGGAAGAGACTCGATCGATTGGTGGCTGGACGGATACGGACGTGGATGGCTTGATGGGAGTCGTCGTTTGGTGTATATGGATGATGATTCGTTGATGTGAATCACAACCCGATAGCCTCATTGAATCTCGAACGTACCCAAGGATGAAATCTCTAAGTTGATCTTCAGATAGCGAATACCGGTTAATCCCTCAAGTGGATTAAGCAATATCCTTGAATAAGACTCAAAGTTGCTAGCTCCAAGAATATGAATTTTAAATCAAAACTCACAAAGATTTAAAAGGGGGTTGAGACAATATTGAAAGCAAAGCTTAATAATTCAAATAAAGTCTAAAGTAT
The DNA here is from genome assembly GCA_026008535.1 of Perilla frutescens. Taxonomy (NCBI): domain Eukaryota; kingdom Viridiplantae; phylum Streptophyta; class Magnoliopsida; order Lamiales; family Lamiaceae; genus Perilla; species Perilla frutescens. Next base: position 19,854,110 of record BRKX01000005.1, read on the forward strand.
CAATGTGACATGGTTCCCCTATTTATAACACTATGGGGAACGAAATTTAAACATAAAAAAGGCTGAAAAATTGATCCAAAAGGGATCTCTAACTATACTAGGAAGTTCCCTAAACTAGAATTCTATTCAAGGTAGGAAATTACCTTAAATACAATTCTAGTCAAACCTATGTGATAGGACCCGGACAAATAATCTAGGATGAATCTAGAGACGTAGCGGAAGACTTCTCCAACCTTGGAAAAATCCTTGCAATTGTATTGCTCGAAATCGTGTAATTGGACCATGTATTTGTAGCTCCGGATTAAGTTCTTCAAGGCTTTTCGTGCCTTCATCATTCCCCTCCTCTTGAAAAGAATTCGTCCTCGAATTAAAAGCTCCGGGATCAAAGACAAACACGAACTGGCCATCAAATTCTTTTTGCAAAAGCTGCATAAAACACATCTTCATGAACGTACACATCAATTTGGTGTCAAATGGCCGAAACTCTAGCTCCATAGTTTGCCTTGACATGGCATTCACGATCAAATCTGGTGGTACATCAACTTCCAATGGAATTTCTTCAACAACCTGTAAAATAAAGACATCACAAGAAAACGGTTGACAAAAAATGTTAGAACTTGATAGATTCTCCATGCTAGCTTGTTCGAGCTCTTCATGATCTTCAACCATTGTCTCACGGATATCATTCTCCTTTTCATAACAAGGTTGTATCTCCAACAACTCTTCAACTTTTTCGGCTTCCTCAACTGCTTCATGGATCTCCAAATTCACAATTTGTAGTTTATCCTCCATACAATCTTTAGGACTTGTCATCTCCATGGACAAAACATCCAAACTACAATCTTCTATACTTGTCTTCTCCGGATTAGTAATTTCAAGAACGGGCATCTCTTCATCGACATGAACGGAATCCGGCTCCTCTTGATTACAATCGTCTTGAACTAACTCCTCCAAAACTGGCATCTCCTCATTCGATGTTTCTATCATGTCTACTTCCGGCTTAGATTCTTCAACTATCTCATCTTCTAAGCACATAGAAACAGACGGTAATGAGATAAAAGGTACTTCAACGAAGTCTAGAATTGGTACCTTGGAAATAGAAGCATCATGGGTGGCAATGCTCGACTCTACTTGAACCTCCTCTTTTGACTTCATCTCTAGTTCCTCTAGCCACTTTTCTATCCGAATGGCGTATTCCACCATGTCTTCCAACTCGTCGAAGCGGTACAATGCTACTCTTTCACGGATTGCTCTTCGTAGACCAGCTAGAAATCTATCCATGGTGTCTTCTGGATATTCTTCTACATCAGCTCGTCTCATGGCTTCAATCATTTTGTTGTAGTAGTCATTTACACTTCGATCTCTTTGTCTAAGCTTGTATAGCTTTTCCTCCAACTCCCATTGGTAGTGGTCTGGAATGAAGCGTTTCTGCATCAAATCTTTCAACTCACGCCATGTGTCGATTGGTGGAAGGCGATCTCTGTGGCACGGATTCTGCTGGAATTCTCACCATGTTGTTGCATAGCCTTTAAACTTTGACAAGACTAGCTGCACTTTCTTTTTCTCGGGGAAGTCATAGCACTCAAAAAGTTTTTCTACTTTGCGTTCCCAATCCAAATAGATGTCGGGATAGTATAGACCTTCAAACTCAGGTATGATCATGTTGTTGTTGCGGTGGAGATGGCGAGAATTTGGTGTATATGGTGTATGGGTATACGGAGTATGATTGGTGTATGGTGTATAGGCCATGGGGAGCATGGGTACATGGGTGTATGTAGGTATGTGTGTCGTGTATGTGTGTGACAAGAGTGGTATGTTGGTGTAATGATCGAGTATCAAGTATGGTAGGTGGGGTCGAGTAGGGTGGGTGAATTAGGGTTAGATGGATCCCCAAGTGTAGAAGGAAAGATGTAGGAAGGAAAAGGAAAGAAAGAGTAGGCTATTTGGAAAGTGTTACACAATTGTGACACAATTCTAAATATCCTAATTGAACTAGACTCTAAAAGGAAAGAACTAAAAATAAATTACAACTCAAAAGGAAACTACCAAAATAAAATAAAACTTGGAAGGAAAGTTCCAAAAATAAAATAAGACTCTAAAGGAAGTTACCAACTAAAGAACTATACTAGAAGGAAACTACCAAAATTAAAATAAGACTCACAAGGTAGATACCAACTATAGAGTAGTATCAAAAGGAAATTACCAAAATTAAAGAAACACAAAAGGAAACAATGAATATACCTCTTTTTTTTTTTTAATTTTCGGATTTTTTTTTCTTTTTTTTTATCCGATTTTTTTTTTTTTTCTGACGGCTTTTTCTCTTTTTTTTTGTCGATGCTCTTTTTTTTTCAATTGAAAGTTATGCTATTACAACTCGATACAATAAAAATGAAAAAGACGGGTAAGACGACACGTAGGATAAAAATGACACGTCGGATTGAACCACGACCAGCAGAGCTGACGTGGCTCTGATACCAAATTTATGATACGACCCGGACAAATAATCTAGGACGAATCTAGAGACGTAGCGGAAGACTTCTGGATACGAAACACGTCAGCGAATGAAGGGCTTCAATCCGACTCGATAAACAACGAAAATACGGAAAAATCTAGACAACTAAAATACCTAGAAAAATGACACAAACTATATAACACAATTCAAAGGAACGAGGGGTTGTATGGAAACGGTTTTGTGGGCTGAATTGGAGAGGAATTTCGTGTGTGATGGCATGTGAAGAATGGTTTGGAGTAGATAGGTTATGATAGAGATGAATCGAACTTACGTGTAGATGAAACGGGTAGAACTCGAACTCGTCTTGTGGAAGAGACTCGATCGATTGGTGGCTGGACGGATACAGACGTGGATGGCTTGATGGGAGTCATCGTTTGGTGTAGATGGATGATGATTCGTTGATGTGAATCACAACCCGATAGCCTCCTTGAATCTCGAACGTACCCAAGGATGAAATCTCTAAGTTGATCTTCGGATAGCGAATACCGGTTAATCCCTCAAGTGGATTAAGCAATATCCTTGAATAAGACTCAAAGTTGCTAGCTCCAAGAATATGAATTTTAAATCAAAACTCACAAAGATTTAAAAGGGGGTTGAGACAATATTGAAAGCAAAGCTTAATAATTCAAATAAAGTCTAAAGTATCAATGTGACATGGTTCCCCTATTTATAACACTATGGGGAACGAAATTCAAACATAAAAAAGGCTCAAAAATTGATCCAAAAGGGATCTCTAACTATACTAGGAAGTTCCCTAAACTAGAATTCTATTCAAGGTAGGAAATTACCTTAAATACAATTCTAGTCAAACATATGCTTATTATGGACGAAAATTACTCCCAAATAATTAAATAAATCTGATTTGACTATAGTCTTAATTAAATAAAATAAATACTATAGTCTGAATAAAATCAACCCCATAATTAAATTAATTAAAGGGCCAAAAATCTGATCTCGTGCACGCATGCACAACTCGACGAGTTCTTCATGTTCTCTTCTTCAAACCTTGATCTTCAATCTTTAATTACTAGCAAAGTAACAATTTTGGAGTTGCTCTCAACATCTTTGTCATCTTCGAATTTCTTACATACAAATGCTTGGAAAAATCCTTGCAATTGTATTGCTCGAAATCGTGTAATTGGACCATGTATTTGCAGCTCCGGATTAAGTTCTTCAAGGCTTTTCGTGGCTTCATCACTATGCTTATTATGGACGAAAATTACTCCCAAATAATTAAATAAATCTGATTTGACTATAGTCTTAATTAAATAAAATAAATACTATAGTCTAAATAAAATCAACCCCATAATTAAATTAATTAAAGGGCCAAAAATCTGATCTCGTGCACGCATGCACAACTCGACGAGTTCTTTATGTTCTCTTCTTCAAACCTTGATCTCCAATCTTTAATTACTAACAAAGTAATAATTTTGGGGCTGCATTTAACTTCTTCTAATTCTTCAAACTTCTTGTGAATAATTGCTTGGAAACAACCTTGCAATTTCTTGGCTCGAAATCGTGTAATTGAACCTCTAAATGGCAGCTCCGGATTTAGTTCTTCAAGGTCTTGCATGGCTTCATCATCACCATACACTTTGAGTGCAAACACGAGTGGTAAAATCAAGAGTGAAAACAAAATAGTGAACGTGAGATTGTGAGGTCCTACCTTGTTTTCTTTTACGTTTGTTCATTTTGTAGGTATCATGAAGAAAGGAACCTGCTCCGAATCATCATCTACACCTCCAGTCGACCCCCAGTCGACCTTGCCTCCTTTGGACCCGTCCAAAGACCCATCCAAAGCACCCATGGAGTCTTCCTCGGATCCACCCGCACCGTGGGATCCTAAGTACCACTTTGAAGCACTGTACAAACACGTTCAAAGACAACACCAAGCTCTATCCGACAAGATAGATGATTTAGTGCACGCCCTTGAACGCATTAAAACAACGCCCGTTTTTCCTCAAGCCATTCGAGGAAATAGGCGCCTAGAGCGTCAAAACGAGCCAGAAGAGGAGTACTTTGATGAGAATACAGATGCCGGAGATGATACTCCAGATCGTGGGCGCCGCCAACGGCGTGGGAACCACAATGATGACTATGGAGAAGACCGAATGCTCAACAACATCAAAACGAGCATTCCGGAGTTTGAAGGCCTTCATGATCCCGATGTCTACCTAGATTGGGAACGTAAGGTGGAGAAGATTTTCGCATGCTATGATTTTTCAGAAGCTAAAAAGGTGCAGCTAGCATGTTTGGAGTTTAGAGGCTACACAACCACTTGGTGGGAGATGCAGCAAGAAAGAAGACGAAGAAACCGCAATCCACCCATCGACAATTGGGAAGAGATGAAAGGTTTCATGCGTGGACGCTTCATTCCAGTCTACTATGAAAGAGAGCTTGAGAAGAAGCTCAACCGGATCAAACAAGGCACCCGTTCGATTGAAGAGTACCACAAAGAGCTCGAGACTGCCTTGAACCGAGTCGGGAAGGAGGAGACCTTAAATGCTACCATCATTCGGTACATTGAAGGAATGAATCCTGACATTGCCTGTGAAGTAGAACTCAAGGAGTTCACCAGCATAGAGAGGATGGTGCAGTACGCATCGATTGTGGAAAAGTAGTTGCGAGAAGGCCGCCGTCGATCCAGTCAAGGTTCAGCCCCTACTCGCCAATCTTGGAGTAAAGGTACACCTTCCACATCACCTTCTACTCCTTCTGTTGATTCTACACGACCCCGAGGTCAGTCCGGACCTCCGGAACGCCGTTTCGACCGTTCTACACTGCAAGCAAGCCGTAGACCCGAGTCTACACCCAGACCACCATTCCAACGGCCCAATCAGCCCAATCCAACGCCGAATTCAGCCCCTAGTCGAGCCCGTGACATCCAGTGTCATAAATGCCAAGGTTGTGGTCATTTTCAGAACCAGTGTCCAAACCGGCGTGTTCTGTTCCTCAATGAACATAATGGACTTGAATCAGCCGGTGAAGATGAAGAAGAGCCTCAGGCCGCCGCCCCTGAAGCAGTCGATGTCCCTGAAGTCGAGCCAGATGATGAGGAATCCGAGTTACCTCATGTCAGTCTAGTTTCAATCCGTAGTTTGAACATCAATCGTGAAGATGAAGAACAATCACAACGAGAGAACATCTTCTACACTCGAGTTGCCATCAAAGATCAGACTTGTGCGATGATCATTGACAGTGGGAGTGTAATCAATGCAATCAGCTAGTATGCCGTTGATAAACTCGCCCTTACCACAAAAAAGCATCCAAAGCCCTACAAGCTGCAGTGGCTCACAGATCGCGGATCCATCAGAGTTACAGATCAGGTACACATTTCGTTTACTAAAGGTCGTTATTCTGACACTGTTCTTTGTGATGTTATCCCTATGGAAGCAGCCCACATTCTTTTAGGAAGACCGTGGCAGTTCGACAGAAAAGCAGTTCACGATGGTTTAGCCAACACCTACTCGATCACGAGAGACGGCCGAACCATTGTGCTCAAGCCACTCACTCCTAAAGCCATTGCAGAGGATCAAGAGAGGATGCAAGAGAGATTCAAACAAGAATGGGCAAAGCAAGCCGCAGCCGCCGTCCGGACCGCCGCCGTGAACGGCCGAGACTCGACCGAGAGTTTCAAACCGGAGACTTCTTCATAGTCGACCAGTGCAGCCCCTAAGATGTCTTCCAATGATGCCTTAGCTCGTGGGAAAGCATCCGGATCAGCCCCTACAGTTGAAAAAAATCGGTCCTTGTTCATCTCAGTTAAAGGCGTAGAGAAAGCACTAAAAGCAGGTTTACCTTTCGTTCTTTTATCTTATAAGGACAGTGCTACTAATGGTGTTTCTTTACCTTGTGATTTTCAGCCACTTATGGAGGAGTTCGCAGACGTGTTCCCGGAAGAGATTCCAAGTGGATTACCTCCAGTTCGTGAGATCGAGCACCAGATTGACTTCGTACCTGGCGCCGTTTTGCCCAACCGACCAGCATACCATACGTCACCCGAGGAGACGAAAGAGATCGACCATCAAGTGAAGGAGTTGCTAGAGAAGAAGCAAATCCGAGAGTCGATAAGCCCTTGTGCAGTTTCAGTCATCCTAGTGCCAAAGAAGAACAACGAATGGAGGATGTGCATGGATTGCCACGCCGTCAACAAGATAACAGTTAAGTACAGATTTCCTATCCCTAGACTTGATGATATGCTAGATGAGTTAAGTGGTTCTAATGTGTTTTCTAAGATAGATTTGAGATCTGGTTATTTTCAAGTTAGAATGCATGAAGGGGATGATACGAACTCGAAAAGCATAAAAGAATCAAATCCAAGAATGCCATTAAGAGCTTCAAAGATAATCATGTTGTTCAAGATTAAAGATTGGAGATCAAGATTTGAAGAACAATACATGATGATCAAAATCACACCATGGGATATCATACTTGAAAAGTTGAAGAATGAAGGCATGAAGACAGTCGGTATGGGCATACTGACCAGATTGCATGAAGACAGTTGGTATGGGTATACTGACTAGGTTGACGTTGAAGATAACGTGTCGATTCATCCAATAATAGTCCAACACGTTAATTATGAGGCCCAAGTCCAAGATATGCGAGTTGTTCAAGCCCAAAGTTAGTGATGAGGACATCCATAGCAATGAGGAACTCAATGAAGAGCTTCAATTCAAAGGACCCGTCACAAGACTACGAGCTAAGAAGTTGCAAGATTATTTGCAAGCTACAATTCGCAAGAAGCTCGAAGAAGAAGACGGCGTGCAAGGAAGCTTGAAGATGATGAACTTGTTGACGTTGGAAGATGGAGATCAAGATATGGAGAACACAACATGAAGATGTGCACGTGTGCATGTGCATGAAGTGAGACATGAAGATGTGCACGTGTGCATATGGACGTGTGCATGTGCATGAAGTGAAGAAGTTTCGGCCGAAATTGAAGAAGACCAATTTTCGGTCCTTTTAATTTTATCTAGTAGTTATTTTATTTTAGACTATAGTATTTATTTTATTTAATTAGACTATAGTCTCGATCAGATTTTATTTAATTAATTAGGTGCAATTTTCGGTTATTTAGAGTCAAAGTTTGACTAGGATTTTAGATAAGGCAAGATCTACAAGTTCTACCTTAAATAGAATTCTAGTTTAGGAAACTTCCAAGTCCAATCCTAGATTGATTTGGACTCAATATTTTCGGCCCTTAGCTATAGATTTTCGGCCCCTCTATTGTTATAAATAGAGGTATCATGTGACATTGTTACTTTAGACTATATTTGATTATTAAGCCTTTGCTTTCAATATCGTCTCTCCCCTTTTAATCTTTTGTGAGTTTAGATAATTAAATTCATACTCTTAGATTTAGCACCTCTAAGTTTCACAAAGGGAATTCGTCGTCCACGTTCGAGGGATCGCCGGAAACTCGCTATCGAAGAACAACTTAAAGAATTTGGCCTTGTGTACGTTCGAGATTCAAGGCAACTTTCCGGTTGTAATTCACAACATAATCACCACCACCGTCCATCCATCTTCGACGCCACACATCACCGCCATAGTTGGTACTTTCCTTTTGGTACTAGATCATAGTTGGTAATTACCTAGTGAGTCTCAACTTATTTTGGTAGTTTCCTTTTAGATTAATTTTATTTTTGGAACTTTCCATACAAGTTCTATTTTCTTTTTGGTAACTTCCATAAGAGTCTTGTTTTATTTTTGGTTCATTCCTTCTAGAGTCTAGGCTAATTAAGGTATTTAGATTGTGTCACATAGATTGATACATATCCAAATCCCCTACTTACCTTATCTCTTTCTTCTTTCCTTATCTATTCTATTTCTTTCCTTCTTCTACCTAGATTTATTTTTGGAATTCCTACACTTATTTGGAACTTCATTAATTGATCTACTTCTTTCCTTTCCTACCACCACCATACTCGACCAACACACCTACACTCTTCAAAACAATCGGCCACCTCCATACACCCTCCTACTACATTCGGCCACTACTATTACACACATACACAACCCGTATATCATCTATACATACCAAATTCATCCTTGTTCCTAGAGAAGTGACTCCGTTCCATTCCCAAAATCGTGACACTCATTTCTCAAGTTAAGAACCGATTCTTTAGCTCGTTCCACCACTTCAAATACACGATTTTCACACACATCACCATACACTTTGAGTGCAAACACGAGTGGTAAAATCAAGAGTGAAAACAAAAGAGTGAACGTGAGATTGTGAGGTCCTACCTTGTTTTCTTTTACATTTGTTCATTTCGTAGGTATCATGAAGAAAGGAACCCGCTCCGAATCATCCTCTACACCACCAGTCGACCCCCAGTCGACCTTGCCTCCTTTGGACCCGTCCAAAGATCCGTCCAAAGCACCCATGGAGTCTTCATCGGATCCACCCGCACCGTGGGATCCAAAATATCACTTTGAAGCGCTGTCCAAACACGTTCAAAGACAACACCAAGCTCTATCCGACAAGATAGATGATTTAGTGCACGCCCTTGAATGCACTAAAATGACGCCCATTTTTCCTCCACCCATTCGAGGAAATCAGCGCCTTGAGCGTCAAAACGAGCCAGAAGAGGAGTACTTTGATGAGAATACTGAAGAATTCGACCGAGGCCGTTGCCCGAGACATGGGAATAGTCGAGATGACTATGATGAAGACCGAATGCTCAACAACATCAAGACGAGCATCCCAGAGTTTGAAGGCCTTCACGATCCCGATATCTATCTTGATTGGGAATGTAAGGTAGAGAAGATTTTCGCATGCTACGATTTCACAGAAGCCAAAAAGGTGCAGTTAGCATGTTTGGAGTTTAAAGCCTACGCAGCCACTTGGTGGGAGATGCAGCAAGAAAGAAGATGAAGAAACCGCAATCCACCCATTGATAATTGGGAAGAAATGAAAGGATTCATGCGTGGACGCTTCATCCCAGTCCACTATGAAAGAGAGCTTGAGAAAAAGCTCAATCGGATCAAGCAAAGCACCCGTTCGATCGAAGAATACCACAAAGAGCTCGAGACCGCCCTGAATCGAGTAGGGAAGGAGGAGACCTTAAATGCTACCATCATTCGGTACATTGAAGGTGATGAGGTCGTGCAAGGCAATGAAGAAGATGATCCGGAGCTGCAGTTTAAAGGTCCAATGACGCGTTTGCGAGCCAAGAAGTTGCAAGCTTATTTACATGCTTCTATTCGTCGTAAATTTGAGTTGCATGAAGATGAAGTGAAGAGCAGCCCAAGATGGATCACCATGCTATCCATTATTGAAGAAGAAGGAAGCATGAAGACGTGAGAAGAAGAATTATGTTCTGCTCCTGTTTTGTGTTTACCTGATTTTTCCAAAACTTTTGAGATCGAGTGTGATGCCTCCGGGATAGGTATTGGTGCGGTTTTGATGCAGGAAAAACATCCCGTAGCTTACTTCAGTGAGAAACTCAATGGCGCCAGTTTGCGTTATTCGACGTATGATAAAGAGCTATACGCTTTGAAGCGTGCATTGGATACATGGCAGCACTACTTGTGGCCCAAGGAGTTCGTCATTCACACGGATCATGAGAGCTTGAAGCACTTGAAAGGTCAAAGCAACTTGAACAAGCATCATGCGAGATGGGTCGAATTCATCGAGTCATTTCCATACGTCATCAAGTACAAGAAAGGAGAAGACAGCGTCGTTGCCGACGCCCTCTCTCGAAGGTACACGTTGCTTAACTTAATGCATGCTAAGATGCTTGGTTTTGAGTCCATTAAATCTTTGTATAAAGTGGACGATTATTTCAGCCTCATATATGCTAAGTGTTCGAATTCTACCAAGTCTTTTGATGGATTTTATGTGCATGATGGGTTTTTGTTTAGAGAATCTAAGTTGTGCATTCCTACTTGTTCTATGCGTGAGCTACTTGTTTTAGAATCGCATGCGGGAGGATTAATGGGACATTTTGGTGTGCATAAAACATTATCCTTGTTGCATGAGCATTTCTTTTAGCCGCATATGAAACGTGATGTTGAACGCATGTGTAGTAGATGTATTACTTGTCATAAGTCTAAATCTACTTCGCATCCTTTTGGTTTGTACACGCCTTTACCTGCTCCATCTAGTCCTTGGATTGATTTATCTATGGATTTTATTTTGGGATTGCCTAGATCTAGATCGGGTAAAGATTCTGTGTTTGTTGTAGTTGATAGGTTTTCCAAAATGGCGCATTTCATTGCATATAGGAAAACTGATGATGCTGTTCAAATAGCCAATTTGTTCTTTGTACATGTTGTTAGATTGCATGGGATTCCACGTACTATTATTAGTGATAGTGATACGACCCGGACTCTAGGAACGAACACACGTCGACACACGTAAGTTTTGTGTCTTCTACGACTCAAACAATCAAAGAAAAATATGCGAAAGACAATGGAATAACTAGACGACTATAACTAATAAAATACCTAGACGTATGACACACAAAATAACACAATATCCAAGGGAAATAAGGGCTGTTATGGACGGCAATATGGACGGAATTGATGAAGGTATTTTGATGGTAATGGATGGGTTTAGAAGGGCTTCAGTAGATAGGGTATGATAGAGTTGTGACGGACTTACGGATTGAATGGAATGTCGATGAACTTGGGCACGAAGGTGGCTGATCTTGGAGGCGTACGACGGTGGTTGATGGTGGCGTCGTGATGATGGACGGCGGCGGTGATAGTGTTGTGAATTACAACCCGAAACTTGTCTTGAATCTCGAACGTACACAAGGCCAAATTCTTTAAGTTGCTCTTCGGATAGCGAGTCTCCGGCGATCCCTCGAACGTGGACGACGAATTCCCTTTGTAAAACTTAGAGGTGCTAAATCTAAGAGTATGAATTTAATTATCTAAACTCACAAAAGATTAAAAGGGGAGAGACGATATTGAAAGCAAAGGCTTAATAATCAAATATAGTCTAAAGTATCAATGTGACATGGATCCCCTATTTATAATAATAGGAGGACCGAAAATCCTATACTATATGGCTGAAAATAATAAGTCCAAATCAATCTAGGATTGGACTTGGAAGTTTCCTAAACTAGAATTCTATTTAAGGTAGAAATTGTAGATCTTACCTTATCTAAAATCCTAGTCAAACTATGACTTAAAGGGGCCGAAAATTACATCAAATAAATACCAAAAATCTAAATTAATACTATAGTCCAAATTAAATAAATAAAATACTATAGTCTAATAAATCAATCCCCTTAATTGGATCATCAAAGGCCGAAAACTTTGGGCTTCACCATCTTGGCCGCGGCTTCCAATCACACGCACACATGCACATTCTCATGCACACGTGCACATCATTATGTAGTATTCTCCATGTCTTGATTTCCATCTTCCAGCATCAACAAGTTCATCATCTTCAAGCTTCCTTGCACGCCGTCTTCTTCTTCGAGCTTCTTGCGAATTGTAGCTTGCAAATAATCTTGCAACTTCTTAGCTCATAGTCTTGTGACGTGTCCTTTGAATTCAAGCTCTTCATTGAGTTCCTCATTGCTATGGATATCCTCATCATTCCCCCCCTGCTGAAAAGAATTCGTCCTCAAATTTGGATCCTCATCATGGTCGAATTCATCTGCAAGAAAAGGAGATAAATCAGCTACATTAAACGTAGAAGAACACTTATACTCACTAGGTAGATCAATGCAATATGCATTATCATTAACACGGCTTAGAACAGTGAAGGGACCATCTCCACGGGATGACAACTTGGACTTCCTCAGGTTGGGAAATCGGCCAGGGCTTAAATGAACCCAAACACGATCACCGGGCTGGAATATCACACGTTCGCACCTCGTGTTGCGTGCGGCGGCAATTCGTGAGCCTTGGTGCTCAATCCGGGCACGTACCTTCTCATGCATCTCTTGAATAAAATCAGCTCTCTTCATACCTTTAACACTCGTTAGATGCTCAACGGGTAAAGGTAACAAATCAGTAGGAGTTAGTGGATTAAATCCATAAACTACCTCAAAAGGAGACATGTTAGTAGAAGAATGCACAACACGATTATAAGCAAATTCAGCATATGGTAAACATTCTTCCCATGACTTCAAGTTATTCTTAATTAGAGACCTAAGTAAAGCTCCTAAAGTGCGATTCACAACCTCAGTTTGACCATCGGTTTGTGGATGACATGCAGTAGAAAACAATAACTTAGTACCTAATTTTCCCTACAAAACACGCCAAAAATGTCCTAAAAACTCAGAATCCCTATCACTAACAATAGTACGAGGAATTCCATGCAATCTAACAACATGCACAAAGAACAAGTTGGCAACATGTATAGCATCATCAGTTTTCCTACATGCAATGAAATGAGCCATTTTGGAAAACCTATCAACTACAACAAACACAGAATCCTTACTCAACCTAGATCTAGGCAATCCTAAGATGAAATCCATAGAAATATCAATTCAAGGAGCTGAGGGAACGGGTAGGGGCGTGTACAATCCGAATGGGTGTGAAGTGGATTTGGCTTGACGACAAGTAATGCAATGACTACACACATTATCTACATCCTTAGTCATATGCGGCCAAAAGAAGTGTTCATGCAGCAAGTTCAATGTCTTATGCACACCAAAGTGACCCATTAAACCTCCCGCATGCGATTCTAACACTAATAGCTCACGCATAGAACAAACAGGGATGCATAATTTCGACTCTTTGAACAGGAAACCATCATGCACATAATAACCATCATAAGACCTAGATTTCGAACTACATGAAGCATATATGGGGCTGAAGTAGGCGTCCTCATCATACAATGCTTTAATGGACTCGAAACCAAGCATCTTAGCATGCATTAAGTTCAAAAGAGCGTACCTTCTTGATAGAGCATCGACGACGACATTATCTTCACCTTTCTTGTACTTGATAACATACGGGAAAGACTCGATGAACTCCACCCATCTCACATGTCTCTTGTTCAGATTGTTTTGCCCTTTCAAGTGCTTCAAGCTTTCATGATCTGTGTAGATGACGAACTCTTTTGGCCACAAGTAATGCTGCCATGTATCCAATGCACGCTTCAAAGCGTATAGCTCTTTATCGTACGTCAAATAACGTAAACTGGCGCCATTGAGTTTCTCACTGAAGTAAGCTACGGGACGTTTTTTCTGCATCAAAACAGCACCAATACCTATCCCGGAGGCATCACACTCGATCTCAAAAGTCTTAGAAAAATCAGGTAAACACAAAACAGGAGCAGAACATAACAAAGATTTCAAAGTATTAAAGGCATGCTCTTGTTGTTTACCCCACTCAAATTTCCGGTCCTTCTTACTTAGCTTAGTAAGAGGGGCGGCTATACTGGAGAAATCCCGTACAAAACGACGGTAAAACCCAGCCAATCCATGAAAGGATCGAACCTCAGAGGCGTTTTTCGGGGTTGGCCATTCCTCAATCGCGTTGATTTTGGAACGGTCTACCTCAATACCTCGTGAACTAACGACAAAGCCTAAAAACACGACTTCATCCATGCAAAACGAACACTTAGACAAGTTCCCATACAATTTAGCATCACGCAATAAGCAAAATACACGTCTAAGGTGTTCTAGGTGCGCCTGTGCACTGTGACTGTAAATCAAAATATCATCAAAGTATACAACCACAAATTTACCAATCACATCACGCAAAACATGATTCATTAACCTCATAAACGTGCTCGGTGCATTAGTGAGACTAAAAGGCATAACTAACCACTCATATAAACCATGCTTTGTTTTAAACGCAGTTTTCCATTCATCCCCTTCATGCATTCTAACTTGAAAATAACCAGATCTCAAATCTATCTTAGAAAACATGTTAGAACCACTTAATTCATCTAGCATATCATCAAGTCTAGGGATAGGAAATCTGTACTTAACTGTTATCTTGTTGATGGCGCGGCAATCCATGCACATCCTCCATTCGTTGTTCTTCCTTGGCACTAGGATAACTGGAACTGCACAAGGGCCCATCGACTCTCGGATTTGCTTCTTCTCCAGCAACTCCTTCACTTGGTGGTCGATCTCCTTCATCTCCTTGGGAGAAGTGCGGTACGCCGGTCTGTTGGGCAAGACGGCGCCGGGTACGAAGTCGATCTGGTGCTCGATCCCATGAGCTGGAGGTAATCCACTTGGAATCTCTTCCGGGAACACGTCCGCAAACTCCTCCATAAGTGGCTGCACATCACAAGGCAAAGAAACACCATTAGTAGCACTGTCATTATAAGATAAAAGAACGAAAAGTAAACCTGCTTTTAGTGCTTTCTCTACGCCTTTAACTGAGATGAACAGGGATCGATTCTTCTCTTTGTTTGGGGCTGATCCGGATGCCTTTCCATGAGCTAAGGACTCGTTGGGAGGCATCTTAGGAGCTGCATTGGTCGAACTTCGTGTGGAACTCGGCTGAGAAGTGGCGGCCGAATTGGTTCGGGCTGCGGCTGCGGCTTGTTTTGCCCGTTCTTGTGATGAGGACATCCATAGCAATGAGGAACTCAATGAAGAGCTTCAATTCAAAGGACCCGTCACAAGACTACGAGCTAAGAAGTTGCAAGATTATTTGCAAGCTACAATTCGCAAGAAGCTCGAAGAAGAAGACGGAGTGCAAGGAAGCTTGAAGATGATGACCTTGTTGACGTTGGAAGATGGAGATCAAGATATGGAGAACACAACATGAAGATGTGCACGTGTGTATGTGGACGTGTGCATGAGCTCGAGTTGAAGACAATTCGGCCGAAATTGAAGAAGACCAATTTTCGGTCCTTTTAATTTTATCTAGTAGTTATTTTATTTTAGACTATAGTATTTATTTTATTTAATAAGACTATAGTCTAGATCAGTTTTATTTAATTAATTTGGTTGTAATTTTCGGTTATTTAGAGTCAAAGTTTGACTAGGATTTTAGATAAGGTAAGATCTACAAAGTTCTACCTTAAATAGAATTCTAGTTTAGGAAACTTCCAAGTCCAATTCTAGATCAATTTGGACTCCTAATTTTCATCCATTAGCATAGGATTTTCGGTCACCTATGTCCTATAAATAGGTGATCCATGCTTCATTGTTACTTTAGACTATATTTGATTATTAAGCCTTTGCTTTCAATATCGTCTCTCCCCTTTAAATCTTTTGTGAGTTTAGATAACTAAATTCATACTCTTAGATTTAGCACCTCTAAGTTTTACAAAGGGAATTCGCCGTCCACGTTCGAGGGATCGTCGGAGACTCGCTATCGAAGAACAACTTAAAGAATTTGGCCTTGTATACGTTCGAGATCCAAGGTAACTTTCGGGTTGTAATTCACATCACCTCCACCGCCGCCGTCCATCATCCACGACGCCACCATCACCGCCGTCGTACGCCTCCAAGATCAGCCACCATCGTGCCCAAGCTCATTGTCATCCCGTTCAATCCGTAAGTCTGTCACAACTCTATCATATCCTATCTACCCTAGCCCTTCTAAACCCATACACCATATTCGAAATTCTCTCCTAATACCGTCCATATAACCGTCCCATAACAGCCCTATCTTTGTTGGATTTGTGTTATTTTGTGTGTCATAAGTCTAGATATTTTATTTAGTTTTAGTCGTCTAGTTTCTTCCGCATATTTTTATTTTGATTGTTTGAGTCATCGAAGACACAAAACTTACGTGTGTCGACGTGTGTTCGTTCCTAGAGTCCGGGTCATATCATCTTGTTTGAATCTCTCTTGCATCCTTTCTTGATCCTCTGCAACGGCTTTAGGAGTGAGTGGCTTTAGTACTGTGGTGCGGCCATCCCTAGTAATCGAATAGGTGTTGGCCAAACCATCATGAACCGCTTTTCTGTCGAATTGCCACGGTCTTCCTAAAAGTATGTGGGCTGCTTCCATAGGAATAACATCACAAAGAACAGTGTCAAAATAACGACCTTTAGTAAAAGAAACGCGTACCTGACCTGTAACTCTGATGGAACCTCGATCGGTAAGCCACTGCAACTTCTATGGTTTTGGATGCTTTGTTGTGGTGAGGGCGAGTTTATCAACGGCATACTGGCTGATTGCGTTGATTACACTCCCACTGTCGATGATCATCGCACAAGTCTGATCTTTGATGGCAACTCGAGTGTAGAAGATGTTCTCTCGTTGCGATTGCTCTTCGCCTTCACGACTGATGTTCTGACTCGATTCAGGGCGGTTTCGAGCTCTTTGTGGTATTCTTCGATCGAACGGGTGCCTTGCTTGATCCGGTTGAGCTTCTTCTCAAGCTCTCTTTCATAGTGGACTGGAATGAAGCGTCCACGCATGAAACCTTTCATCTCCTCCCAATTGTCGATGGGCGGATTTCTGTTCCTTCATCTTCTTTCTTGCTGCATCTCCCACCAAGTGGCTGCGTAGCCTTTGAACTCCAAACATGCTAATTGCACCTTTTTAGCTTCTGAAAAATCATAGCATGCGAAAATCTTCTCTACCTTACGTTCCCAATCAAGATAGATATCGGGATCGTGAAGGCCTTCAAACTCCGGAATGCTCGTCTTGATGTTGTTGAGCATTTGGTCTTCTCCATAATCATCATTGTGGTTCCCACGCCGTTGGCAGCGCCCACGATCTGGAGTGTCATCTCCGGCATCTGTATTCTCATCAAAGTATTCCTCTGCTGGCTCGTTGTGACGCTCAAGGCGCTGATTTCCTCGAATGGGTGGAGGAAAAACGAGCATTGTTTTAGTGCGTTCAAGAGCGTGCACTAAATCGTCTATCTTGTCGGATAGAGCCTGGTGTTGTCTTTGAACGTGTTTGGACAGTGCTTCAAAGTGATACTTAGGATCCCACGGTGTGGGTGGATCCGAGGAAGACTCCATGGGTGCTTTGGATGGATCTTTGGACGGGTCCAAAGGAGGTAGGGTCGACTGGGGGTCGACTGGAGGTGTAGAGGATGATTCGGTGCTGGTTCCTTTCTTCATGATACCTACAAAATGAACAAACGTAAAAGAAAACAAGGTAGGGCCTCACAATCTCACGTTCACTCTTTTGTGTTCACTCTTGATTTTACCACTCGTGTATCACTCAATATATGGGTGCACAGTGTGTGAAAATCGTGTATATGGAAGTAGGAACTCATGTGGTTTGTTCAGAGGAAGGACGGGATTGCTATTCTTGGAACACGGAGGAATTTGGTATGTATAGATGAGATACGGGTTGAGTATGTGTATGTATGGGGTGGCCGAATGTAGTAGTAGTGTGGATGGGGGTGACCGATTGGTTGAGTAGAAGAGGTGGTCGAGTATGGTAGGGTAGGAAAGAAGTAGAAGAGAAAAGGAAAGAATAAAGAGATAAGGTAAGTAGGGGATTTGGATATGTATCAATCTATGTGACACAATCTAAATACCTTAATTAGCCTCCTCTAGAAGGAATGAACCAAAAATAAAATAAGATTCTTATGGAAGTTACCAAAAAGAATTAGAACTTGTATGGAAAGTTCCAAAAATAAAATTAATCTAAAAGGAAACTACCAAAAATAAGAAAGACTCACTAGGTAATTACCAACTATGATCTAATTCCAAAAGGAAAGTACCAAAATTAAAAATTGAACTAAAAGGAAACAATGAATTTTCTCTTTTTTTTTATCAAATTCTTTTTTTTTTAACCGATTTTTTTTTTTATATCACGATCGCTTCTTTTTTTTTTTTTTGATCGTAGCTTTTTTTTTATAACAATGAACAACAGAAATTAAATTACAACTCGATCAAACGTAAAATAAAATAAAGACATAAAAACGAACCAAAGCCGACGTGGCTTTGATACCACTTTTATGATACGACCCGGACTCTAGGAACGAACACACGTCGACACACGTAAGTTTTGTGTCTTCTACGACTCAAACAATCAAAGAAAAATATGCGGAAGACAATGGAATAACTAGACGACTATAACTAATAAAATACCTAGACGTATGACACACAAAATAACACAATATCCAAGGGAAACAAGGGCTGTTATGGACGGCAATATGGATGGAATTGATGAAGGTATTTCGATGGTAATGGATGGGTTTAGAAGGGCTTGAGTAGATAGGGTATGATAGAGTTGTGACGGACTTACGGATTGAATGGAATGTCGATGAACTTGGGCACGAAGGTGGCTGATCTTGGAGGCGTATGACGGTGGTTGATGGTGGCGTCATGATGATGGACGGCGGTGGTGATAGTGTTGTGAATTACAACCCGAAAGTTTCCTTGAATCTCGAACGTACACAAGGCCAAATTCTTTAAGTTGCTCTTCGGATAGCGAGTCTCCGGCGATCCCTCGAACGTGGACGACGAATTCCCTTTGTAAAACTTAGAGGTGCTAAATCTAAGAGTATGAATTTAATTATCTAAACTCACAAAAGATTAAAAGGGGAGAGACGATATTGAAAGCAAAGGCTTAATAATCAAATATAGTCTAAAGTATCAATGTGACATGGATCCCCTATTTATAATAATAGGAGGACCGAAAATCCTATACTATATGGCTGAAAATAATGAGTCCAAATCAATCTAGGATTGGACTTGGAAGTTTCCTAAACTAGAATTCTATTTAAGGTAGAAATTGTAGATCTTACCTTATCTAAAATCCTAGTCAAACTATGACTTAAAGGGGCCGAAAATTACATCAAATAAATACCAAAAATCTAAATTAATACTATAGTCCAAATTAAATAAATAAAATACTATAGTCTAATAAATCAATCCCCTTAATTGGATCATCAAAGGCCGAAAACTTTGGGCTTCACCATCTTGGCCGCGGCTTCCAATCACACGCACACATGCACATTCTCATGCACACGTGCACATCATTATGTAGTGTTCTCCATGTCTTGATCTCCATCTTCCAACGTCAACAAGTTCATCATCTTCAAGCTTCCTTGCACGCCGTCTTCTTCTTCGAGCTTCTTGCGAATTGTAACTTGCAAATAATCTTGCAACTTCTTAGCTCGTAGTCTTGTGACGTGTCCTTTGAATTCAAGCTCTTCATTGAGTTCCTCATTGCTATGGATGTCCTCATCAGATAGGGATTCTAAATTTTTGGGACATTTTTGGCGCGTTGTTTGGGGAAAGCTAGGTACTAAGTTATTGTTTTCTACTGCATGTCATCCACAAACCGATGGTCAAACTGAGGTTGTGAATCGTACTTTAGGAATATTGCTTAGATCATTGATTAAGAATAATGTGAAGTCATGGGAAGAATGTTTACCTTATGCTGAGTTTGCTTACAATCGTGTTATTCATTCTTCTACTAACATGTCTCCATTTGAGGTTGTTTATGGTTTTAATCCACTAACGCTTAGTGATTTGATTCCTTTACCTGTTGAGCATCTAACAAGTGTTAAAGGATTGAAGAGAGCTGATCTTATCAAGGAGATGCATGAGAAAGTTAGAGCCCGGATCGAGCACAAAGGGTCTCAAACCGCCGCCGCCCGTAACAAACATCGCAAACGTGTTGTCTTTCAGTCCGGTGATCGTGTTTGGATTCATCTGAGTCCCGGCCGCTTTCCAAACTTGAGGAAATCGAAGTTGTCACCAAGAGGAGATGGTCCTTTCACCGTCTTAAGCCATGTCAATGACAATGCATATCGCATTGATCTACCTGGTGAGTATAAGTGTTCTTCCACGTTTAATGTTGCTGATTTATTGTTGGTTTTGTATACTGGAAGACTTGTCTTTGTATACTTTTCTGATGATATGATGATATGAAATGAAAGTTATTGCAGTCACTGTTTGCATTTAGATTATGTTCTATAATTGTTCTATGCAATGTTCCATATACTTACATTGTAGATGATATGGTGTGGGGAGTCACACGGTAAAGATCATATCATTAGAACCTTGTAATGTATTAAAGAGCTCACGGCTTAGATGGTCCTGAACATACCATCGGTACACCGTAGAATGATCTGATACGTTAGTTTATCTTGGCTAACTGATTATTCTAGTACACTGGTTAGTGTATTGAGGAGGATCACGATAGGATACTATTCTCTGTCTCTGACCCAGTTACTAAGAGAATAAAGATCCACAGAGTTCGGGTTCTGAACTCATGTGATATTGGCAAGCATATGTGTGCGTTGTTTATTACTTTGATTTATCAATGGGTGAGATCTTTTCGTAGATCGAATTCGATATCTTGGGTAATAACAATGTATACATGATGTCTCGAGCAGTATGCATGAGCACTGTGTCCTGGTGCGCCAGGTTGATGATGTTCTCTTGAGGAAGCACAAGTTCATGTTGAAACCCTGCAGGTGGAATTTATTCCTTACATGAATAAAGCTTGTGTGGTACTACTCAAGGTTTTAGATGTTAATTAATTATAGCTGTCAGAGGCTTACATAATTAATTAATGAACATTATATCTTAAACACGGGGAATGGCTGGACTAAAGGAGAAAACATATTCGTAAATATGTATTAAATTGGTAGGTCAGTTTTACTTCTTTAGTGGAATAAAAGTAAAACTTAATTTATTTAATTATATCCTAGGTTTATTGGATATTGGATATTAAATAAATTAGTGGGCCAATTTAATATTCTTCTAGATCCCTGTTGTAGCCCAATTGACTGATAGTGGACTGGATATTGAACTTGAGATAGAGGCCCAAGCCCATTAGGGCTGGAACATGAAATTTCGCCCCTCCCTATATATAAGGGGAGGGGGGGCACGAAATTTAATGAATTTATTCATAGGAAATCAGCCCCTCTTAGTCTCTCAAAGTTATCCATAGATTTCACAATTCTATCTAGTAGATTTCAGCCCACTCTGAATCTAGATACAGTCCGGGAATACAACATAAGATCTTGGAGTGGAATATTGTGGTGCACGATTTTGAGGTCATAGGTGGCGCCATTACTGTGTTCATTCAACAGCAAGATTAGATCTTTAATCTTGTCCACAGACCGTCTATCGATTTGTAAGTAGATTCGTTTCTATGTCTTTCGCTTTATTAGATTCGAATCTGCTTTGCATGCTTTTTGTATAGACTGTGATAAACATGCATGTTACATAAAATTATGATTTTCATGAACACGGATTAATGAACAACCAAATGATCCTGCGGTGGTTTAATTCGAAAAAAACCCCAACAACTGGTATCAGAGCGGGTTTTGGCACTGTTCTAGGATTAATCCGGGCATGAATTCGAATTGCATAATTAAATTTGTTGATAAATTTATGGTGTTTAAATTTTTAGATTTAATTGGCATGTGTTTCGATTTTATGGTATTCAAAACTTGGAAGAATTTGAGATCTAAAAATCGAAAATTCTAGTTTTGAGGTATATGAATTTTCGGCCACTGTGGAATAAAGATTTGGGATGATATTTGATGATCTTCAAATTTTTCAGATTTTATTTCACATGGTTCGAAAATTTGGATGTCAAAAATTTTGATTTTTGATGTGTATAAAATTCCCTAATTTGGTGTAGTAATTTTCGGCACTTTTGGAATTAAGTTTGGATGATGTTTTGATCAAGATCAAATTTCCAGATTTATTTCCTAGTGTGGTTCGAAAATTATGATGATTAGATTTGGATTTGGTGATTTTTGATGTATATCAAAGATTGCCTAATTCTAATCTAGATAGGTTTGAAATTAGAATTTTAAATTTGGTAATTTTTGAAGTGGATCAAAATTTCCAGATTTTTATTCTTGAAAATTTCGAAACCTATAGCTATATAATTTGGAATAGTTTTTTGATTAATGTCAAAATTTCCAAATGTGAAATATAGTGTAATTTTCGATTTTTAATAAATTAATTTGGAGAAGATTTTGATGAAAATCAAATTTCCAGATTTATTAATTAATGTGGATCGAAAATTTGGTTGTTGGATTAAAGATTTGATGTTATTTGATGTATGTCTTAATTTACCTAATTTTAATCTAGATAGATTTGAAAATAGAATTTTTAATTTGGAAGAATTTGAAGTGGATCAAAATTCCAAATTTATTATTTGGTAATTTTCGAAATCTATGGATTAAAAATTGGATAAGGTGATTTTGGATATATACAAATAATTATCAAAATCCAATTGTGATAAGAATTTAATTTTGGATAAGTTTTGGAAGATTTTGGATTGGAATCAAATCTCCAAACCTTATCCTTAAAGATTTAGATTCTTATGGATAATATTTTGATTAGATTTTTGATTTATATCAATATATCCAATTATTATTTAATTAGGGTGGTTAGAAAATATTAAATAAATTTGGTGGATAATTATAAATAATTTCCAGATTTATTTAAGTGATATTTTCGAAATATATAAGATTAAAATTGGTGGATAATTATTTTAATTTCCAATTTTTATCTTGTGGATAATATCGAATTAATTAATTTAATTAATTGTAAAATTCGAATATTATTTAATATTCATGCATAGATATCATATGTTATTTTATGTGGATCATATTATACATGATTGTTGGATTTGTAGACTGTGTTTGTTTGCAGGTTTACCAACTATCATGGCTCCTTTATTTTATGTGATGTATGTTTATGTTGAATGAATGTTGGCCGTATGCCGGTTTGGCTACGTGATTTTAATCCATGGAAAATCCATGGATTAGGTCTAGGTTTTATTTTACGTTGGTTTAATGTAATAGATATAAAGCTGTTAGACCGAGTTTTTTGAGTTGTAATTTTTATTCTAGCAATATTAGATTTTTCCTTTCGGAATAGATAGTCTGTATTGAATAAAGATCGGAGATCAACTCAAAAGAAGGAAAGTGGTTCAGCACAAAAAAGGAAGGTTCACCGGTTCACGTCCCGAAACCCTAAATGGAGCTAGGATTTTCGGCGAGGCGCGGTGAAGGGGCGGCGGTTTCAAAGCCTGTTTCCGGAGCTGACTTTCCAGTTTTATCTCATCAATCAACATGAGATATAAGCCATGATAGTTGGAATATTACTGTTGCTTATTATGTTGAAGCATGCAATGGATGTTTATCATTTAATGTGATGTTTGCATGTTCGATAATGGGATAAAATGAAACCTCAAACATAAATAACTAAGTGGGAGAGATTCATACCAAAGTATGTAGAAATCTCATACGGTCTCCATTAAAATCTGGTTTAATTGAGAAGTGATGGGCATGCGCGTTGACATCGGTCTTCCTCCATATCGGATGTGTCATATCACAGATTTCTCTAGAAATTAAATCTCCTAAATGGATAGTTGTAGAACACTATTAGGACTAACTGACTCCTCCATCTGGAGCGGTTAAATTCGAGTAGTGATCTTGGTGCGAAGATAATGGTGTGCACACTTAGATGTAATTTATTGATAAACGTCCACACGATCGTGGCTTATCAGTTAGACGATTACATGACCGTGTTAATTATCCGGCTATTAATTTGCTTGTTGTAAGGAAACTCAACTGGAGGCAAATTAAAGGTTTAACCTATTTAAAGATGTTTTTTATAAACGTCCACACTATCGTGGCTTATAAAAGATGTTTTTAAAGTGTCGGTGGAAAAGTATATAATTTTTATGAGGCTTTCGATTATATACTGTTTATCCTAAACGTGTTTTGTGACTGTACTGCATGTTTAATTTCAGTTATTTCATATCATCAATGGCACTCTCCAATCTGTCCTCAATCCTCAAAGAAAACAAACTTGTCGGTGAAAACTACAATGACTGGATTCGTAACCTTAACCTAGTTCTAGTTGCTGAGGGACACAAGTTTGTACTTGAAGAGATATGTCCTGACAAGCCAGATGAGGGTTCTGACGAAGCCCAAAGGGCTGTGTATGACAAGTGGGTCAAGTCTGATGAGATAGCGCGCTGCTACATTCTGGCTTCCATGTCGAATGTGTTGCAACATCAGCATCAGACTATGAAGACTGCTTATGATGTCATGCTCAACCTTAAGGAGCTCTTCGGTTATCAGAACCGCTCGGCTCGCCACTTAGCAATGAAGAAGAGAGGTACATCTCACACTCTGGTTGTAGAAACATGTTTAGCAACTTGTTCTACCCAGTCATGGGTAGTAGATACTGGAGCTACTGATCATGTTTGCATGTCTTTACAGGGGTTCCTGGTAAAAAGACAGCTGAGTGAGGACGAGATCACCGTCTACATGGGCAATGCTACGAGAGTGGCAGCTGTTGCAGTGGGAGACGTTGTTTTACCTTTCAGTAGTGATAGAACTTTGGTTTTGAAATATTGTCTTTATGTGCCTGGTTTTAGGCGAAACTTGATTTCAGTTTCTAAATTGATTATGGATGGATATTCTGTTTCTTTTGATAACAAAGTAGTTATCTTTAGTGGTAAACATTTTATCTGTTCTGGCATATTGGATGGACACTTATACTTTCTTAAACCAACTGAAAACACTACGCAAAGACAACTGTTGAATACATCGATCATAAACCCTAACAAGAGAAAAGAACCTTCAGAATTGAATCAAACCTATCTTTAGCATCTAAGGCTAGGTCACATTAACCTTAAGAGGATACAAAGGCTTGTAAACGATGGACCATTGTCTTCTTTGGTACTGGAATCGTTTCCTTTGTGTGAATCCTATTTGGAAGGTAAAATGACCAAGCGTCCTTTCCAGTCAAAAGGAAATAGATCCGAAGGGCTATTAGATTTGATTCACTCTGACCTATGCGGCCCTATGTCAGTTCAAGCTCGAGGAGGGTTCGAGTATTTCATCACTCTCATTAATGATTACTCTAGATACGGTTATATCTACCTGTTACGTCGCAAGTCTGAATGCTTTGAGAAATTCAAAGAGTTTAAGGCGGAAGCGGAGAAATGAACAGGCAGAAGTATCAAGTCACTACGTTCTGATCGTGGTGGCGAGTACCTCTCAAGCGAATTTAGGGATTACATGGCAGAGAGTGGGATTACATCCCAGTTGACGGCGCCTGGAACGCCACAGCAGAATGGCGTGGCGGAAAGAAGGAATCGTACATTGTTAGAGATGGTTAGATCGATGATGAGTTATTCTGAGTTGCCCATTTCGTTCTGGGGATATGCCCTGGAAACGGCAGCCTATATTCTTAACTTGGTTCCATCGAAATCAGTTCCTGCTACACCTACAGAACTATGGACTGGACGAAAGCCCAGTTTGAACCATATTCGGATTTGGGGTAGCCCAGCACACGTGTTGGACAAGGAAGCTGATAAGCTGGCTTCTCGTACTGATGTAAGGCTATTCGTTGGATATCCTAGAGGAACGAAAGGTGGTTTATTTTATAGTCCTAAGGATCAGAAGATCATTGTTAGCACCAATGCTCGATTCTTAGAGGAAGACTATGTCATAAACCACAAACCAAGGAGTCATATTATCCTTGGGGAGTTAAGGGGAGGATCGAATCCTACACCGGTTGTACAAGAAGAGGAACCACCAAACACTGCACAACGTGTCACAGAAGTACAGGAACTGCCTCGTCGCAGTGGGAGGGTTATACGCCAACCTGATAGATTCATTAGTCTGGGAGAGGCTTCAGATTTCCCAGAGGGTCTCAATGAATTGGATCCCAGGACCTATGACGAGGCAATTCGAGATAAAGATGCAGATTCTTGGAAAACTGTAATGGAGTCTGAGATTGGATCTATGGATCACAATCAAGTCTGGGAACTTGTAGAACCACTAGATGGGGTAAAACCCATTGGCTGTAAGTGGATCTACAAGCGCAAGAGAGGATCTGATGGGAAGGTTGAAACCTTCAAAGCTAGATTGGTGGCAAAAGGGTATACTCAGAAAGAAGGGATCGATTATGAGGAAACCTTTTCGCCGGTAGCCATGCTTAAGTCAATCCAGATTCTCTTGTCTATTGCCGCTCATTTGGATTATGAGATCTGGCAGATGGATGTCAAGACAGCTTTCCTAAACGGAAGTCTTGAGGAAAACATTCACATGAAACAACCAGAGGGATTCATTACTAAAGGCCAAGAGCACTTGGTGTGTAAGCTTAAGAGATCCATTTATGGACTTAAGCAGGCATCGAGGTCTTGGAACATCCGATTTGACGAGGTTATCCAGTCATATGGATTCGTGCAAAGTCCGGATCAGAGCTGTGTGTACAAGAAATGTGACGGAAACATGGTGGCATTCCTCGTACTTTATGTTGATGACATCTTGCTTATTGGAAACAGTAAGAAGGCGTTATCAAACATTAGGGTGTGGTTGTCCGAGCAGTTCGATATGAAGGATCTGGGTGAAGCCGGACATGTCCTTGGCATCAAGATCATTCGTGATCGCCAGAAAAGGATGTTATGTCTGTCCCAGGCGACTTATATCGATACAGTGCTAGCTAGATTTGGCATGCAAGATTCCAAGAAAGGTTTTATACCTTACAGGCATGGAATTCATCTATCCAAGGAAATGTGTCCCCAAACACAGTCTGAGATAGAGGAAATGAAGAAAGTACCATATGCTTCGGCTGTGGGAAGTTTGATGTATGCTATGCTATGCACTAGGCCTGATATATGCTATGCCGTTGGCATGGTAAGCAGATATCAGTCTAACCCTGGACAAGGTCACTGGACTGCGGTCAAAAACATTCTCAAGTACCTTAAACAGACTCGAGACTACATGTTGGTTTTCCGCTCTGATAGTCTAGTACCTTTGGGTTACACGGACTCAGATTTTCAATCCGACAAAGATCAGAGTAAGTCCACCTCGGGCTATGTGTTTACATTAGGAGGTGGAGCCATCGCATAGAGGAGCATTAAGCAGAAATGCATTGCGGATTCCACCATGGAAGCTGAGTATGTAGCTACCTCTGAGGCTGCAAAAGAGGCTGTCTGGCTCCGCGGGTTCCTAGTGGGCTTGGGCGTGGTTCCTGATTTGCCTAAGACTATCACGATATACTGTGATAACTCTGGTGCAGTGGCAAATTCGAAGGAACCCAGAGCCCACAAGGCAAGTAAACACATAGAGAGAAAGTACCATCTTATACGAGAAATCATTAAGAGAGGAGACGTGGCGGTGGTCAAGATTGCATCTGAGGACAACCTGGCTGATCCATTCACGAAGAGCCTGGCGGCTAAGACCTTTGATGTTCACGTGGAGAAAATGGGAGTGAGATGCAGACCCGGTAGCGCAGTTTGAGTTGATAGTTTTAGATTGGAGAGTTTGCCAGTTAGTTATTATGCTTAAAAGACATGCTTCAAGTATAAGTGGGAGATTGTTGGTTTTGTATACTGGAAGACTTGTCTTTGTATACTTTTCTGATGATATGATGATATGAAATGAAAGTTATTGCAGTCACTGTTTGCATTTAGATTATGTTCTATAATTGTTCTATGCAATGTTCCATATACTTACATTGTAGATGATATGGTGTGGGGAGTCACACGGTAAAGATCATATCATTAGAACCTTGTAATGTATTAAAGAGCTCACGGCTTAGATGGTCCTGAACATACCATCGGTACACCGTAGAATGATCTGATACGTTAGTTTATCTTGGCTAACTGATTATTCTAGTACACTGGTTAGTGTATTGAGGAGGATCACGATAGGATACTATTCTCTGTCTCTGACCCAGTTACTAAGAGAATAAAGATCCACAGAGTTCGGGTTCTGAACTCATGTGATATTGGCAAGCATATGTGTGCGTTGTTTATTACTTTGATTTATCAATGGGTGAGATCTTTTCGTAGATCGAATTCGATATCTTGGGTAATAACAATGTATACATGATGTCTCGAGCAGTATGCATGAGCACTGTGTCCTGGTGCGCCAGGTTGATGATGTTCTCTTGAGGAAGCACAAGTTCATGTTGAAACCCTGCAGGTGGAATTTATTCCGTACATGAATAAAGCTTGTGTGGTACTACTCAAGGTTTTAGATGTTAATTAATTATAGCTGTCAGAGGCTTACATAATTAATTAATGAACATTATATCTTAAACACGGGGAATGGCTGGACTAAAGGAGAAAACATATTCGTAAATATGTATTAAATTGGTAGGTCAGTTTTACTTCTTTAGTGGAATAAAAGTAAAACTTAATTTATTTAATTATATCCTAGGTTTATCGGATATTGGATATTAAATAAATTAGTGGGCCAATTTAATATTCTTCTAGATCCCTGTTGTAGCCCAATTGACTGATAGTGGACTGGATATTGAACTTGAGATAGAGGCCCAAGCCCATTAGGGCTGGAACATGAAATTTCGCCCCTCCCTATATATAAGGGGAGGGGGGGCACGAAATTTAATGAATTTATTCATAGGAAATCAGCCCCTCTTAGTCTCTCAAAGTTATCCATAGATTTCACAATTCTATCTAGTAGATTTCAGCCCACTCTGAATCTAGATACAGTCCGGGAAT
This sequence comes from Perilla frutescens, assembly GCA_026008535.1. Lineage (NCBI taxonomy): Eukaryota > Viridiplantae > Streptophyta > Magnoliopsida > Lamiales > Lamiaceae > Perilla > Perilla frutescens. Next base: position 19,882,946 of record BRKX01000005.1, read on the forward strand.
ACAACAGAAGATCTTGGAGTGGAATATTGTGGTGCACGATTTTGAGGTCATAGGTGGCGCCATTACTGTGTTCATTCAACAGCAAGATTAGATCTTTAATCTTGTCCACAGACCGTCTATCGATTTGTAAGTAGATTCGTTTCTATGTCTTCCGCTTTATTAGATTCAAATCTGCTTTGCATGCTTTTTGTATAGACTGTGATAAACATGCATGTTACATAAAATTATGATTTGCATGAACACGGATTAATGAACAACCAAATGATCCTGCGGTGGTTTAATTCGAAAAAACCCCAACATTTATCTCTCTTTGATGTAGGTGAATTCGATCAAGATGAAGATGCAAATTCGAGGACGAATTCTTTTCAGCAGGAGGGAATGATGAAGCCATGGATAGCAAAGATGATGAAGAACCGGAGTTGCAATTTAGAGGACCAATCACAAGATCAAGAGCTAAGAAGTTGCAAGCTTACTTGCAAGTGTTGATTCGAAGAAATCTCGAGATTGGAGATGAAGAAGTCAAGAGAAGCAATTCCAAGATAGTTAATTTATTAACTATTGAAGATCAAGAACACACCATGGAGTATTAATCTTGAAGAGATGAAGATGAAGAGTTCAAGAGCATGTGTGCATGTGCATGAAATTGTCGTGCATGTGTGTGCGGTTTAGTGAAGAAATCGGTCCCATAGTGTTTAATTATGGGGTTGATTTTATCTAGACTATAGTATTTAATTTATTTAATTATAGACTATAGTAGATCAGATTTATTTAATTATTTTGGTAGTAATTTTCGGTCACATTGAGTCCAAGTCATAGGTTTGACTAGAATTTTAATTAAGGGAAGAAACTACCTTAAATAGAATTCTAGTTTAGGGAATTTCCTAGTCCAATTGGAGATCTATTTGGACTCCAAATTTTCGGTCCTTATAGCTTTAATTTTCGGCCCCTTTGACACTTATAAATAGGGGATCATTGTCACATTGATACTTTAGACATTGTTGAATTAAATTGCTTTTGCATTCAATTTGTGTCTCAAATCTATTTGTCTTTTGAATACTTTTCACACGAAAATATTCATTCTTGGAGCTAGCAACTACAAGTCTTATTCAAGGGTATTGCTCAATTCACTTGAGGGATTGACCGGTATTCGCTATCGAGGAACAACTTGGAGATTTCAACCTTGAAGACGTTCGAGATTCAAGGAGGCTATCGGGTTGTGAATCACCACAACATCACACGTCCATCCTCATCAATCGACGATATCCAAATCATCCATCCATACAGCCCCTACGCACGTCCCAATTCCAGCCACAAGTTCGAGATCAAGTCCTACCCGATTGTTCATACCGTAAGTTCATTCGTGCTCTATCATATCCTACCTTCTCCAAGCAATTCTTCACCACCCTTCACACACAAATTTCCTCTATAATTCCAGCCCTATAAACCGTCCCTATACAGCCCTATAATCCTTTGGTTTGTGTTATTTAGTTGTGTCAAAATTCTAGGTATTTTAGTTGTCTAGATTAGTCGTATTTTGTGTCGGATTGTTCCCTTCATTAGTTGACGTGTTTCGATTCTTAAGTCTTCCGCTACATTGTTATTATCGTCCTAGTTCGTGTCTGGGTCATATCACCATTCTCGAAATTACTAATCCGGAGAAAACAAGTATAGAAGATTGCAGTTTAGATGTTTTGTCCATGGAGATGACATGTCCTAAAGATTGTATGGAGGATAAACTACAAATTGTGAATTTGGAGATCCATGAAGCAGTTGTGGAAGCCGAAGAAGTTGAAGAGTTGTTGGAGATACAACCTTGTTATGAAAAGGAGAATGATATCCGTGAGGCAATGGTTGAAGATCATGAAGAGCTCGAACAAGCTAGCATGGCGAATCCATCGAGTTCTAACATTTTTTGTCAACCGTTTTCTTGTGATGTCTTTATTTTACAGGTTGTTGAAGAAATTCCATTGGAAGTTGATGTACCACCAGATTTGATCGTGAATGTCATGTCAAGGCAAACTATGGAGCTAGAGTTTTGTCCATTTAACACCAAGTTGATGTGTATGTTCATGAAGATGTGTTTTATGCAGCTTGTGCAAAAGGAGTTCGATGGTCAGTTCGTGTTCGTCTTTGATCCCGGAGATTTGAATTCGAGGAAGAATTCTTTTCAAGAGGAGGGGAATGATGAAGCCATGCAAGGCCTTGAAGAACTAAATCCGGAGCTGCCATTTAGAGGTTCAATTACACAATTTCGAGCCAAGAAATTGCAAGGTCATTTCCAAGCAATTATTCGCAAGAAGTTTGAGGAATTAAAAGAAGTTAAATGCAGCCCTAAGATTGTTACTTTGCTAGTAATTAAAGATTGGAGATCAAGGTTTGAAGAACAAAACATGAAGAAGTGAAGACCAAGACTTGGAATGTGCGTATACCTGTCGGTATGCCCATACCGAGTAGTCTCGGCCTTTAATTTATTTAATTGAGGGATTGAATTTTATTTAGACTATAGTATTTATTTAATTATGTTAGACTATAGTTTAGTTCAGATTTTTATTTAATTTTGATGTAATTTTCGTCCATTAATTAAGTAGGTTTGACTAGAATTGTATTTAAGGCAATTTCCTACCTTGAATAGAATTCTAGTTTAGGAAACTTCCTAGTATAGTTAGAGATCCCTTTTGGATCAATTTTTGAGCCTTTTTTATGTTTATTTCCGTTCCCCATAGTCCTATAAATAGGGGAACCATGTCACATTGATACTTTAGACTATATTTGATTAATTAAGCTTTGCTTTCAATATTGTCTCAACCCCCTTTTAAATCTTTGTGAGTTTTGATTTAAAATTCATATTCTTGGAGCTAGCAACTTTGAGTCTTATTCAAGGATATTGCTTAATCCACTTGAGGGATTAACCGGTATTCGCTATCCGAAGATCAACTTAGAGATTTCATCCTTGGGTACGTTCGAGATTCAAGGAGGCTATCGGGTTGTGATTCACATCAACGAATCATCATCCATCTACACCAAACGACGACTCCCATCAAGCCATCCACGTCCGTATCCGTCCAGCCACCAATCGATCGAGTCTCTTCCACAGGACGAGTTCGAGTTCTAGCCGTTTCATCTACACGTAAGTTCAATCGTACTCTATCTACTCCAAACCATTCTTCACAAGCCATCGCACACGAAATTCCTCTCCAATTCAGCCCACAAAACCGTTCCCATACAGCCCCTCGTTCCTTTGAATTGTGTTACATAGTTTGTATCATTTTTCTAGGTATTTTAGTTGTCTAGATTGTCTATTTTTTCCATTGTTTATCGAGTCGGATTGAAGCCCTTCATTCGCTGATGTGTTTCGTATCCAGAAGTCTTCCGCTACGTCTCTAGATTCGTCCTAGATTATTTGTCCGGGTCGTATCATCCACATCATCAAGTTAGATGGATCCGGTCCGAGTCCGCCCGAATCGATTCAGAGATGCCGATGGTCTACTGATACGACCCGGACAATTAATCTAGGATGAATAAAAGACGTAGCGGAAGACTTCTGGATACGAAACACGTCAACTAAATGAAGGGAACAATCCGACATAAAATACGACTAATCTAGATAACTAAAATACCTAGAACTATGATACAAATTAAGTAACACAAATCCAAGGCTTATATGGTTGTATTGGACGTGTAAGAGGGCTGGAATTAAGGGTAGGAATCATGTGATTTTGATGGTGAAGAAAGGCTTGGAGTAGATAGGATATGTTAGGGATGAAATGAACTTACGTCGAAGATGGTGTTGGACGAGTGGTGTTGTTGTGGTGATTCACAACCCGATAGCCTCATTGAATCTCGAACGTCTTCAAGGTTGAAATCTCCAAGTTGTTCCTCGTTAGCTGATGTGATGAGGACATCCATAGCAATGAGGAACTCAATAAAGAGCTTCAATTCAAAGGACCCGTCACAAGACTACGAGCTAAGAAGTTGCAAGATTATTTGCAAGCTACAATTCGCAAGAAGCTCGAAGAAGAAGACGGCGTGCAAGGAAGCGTGAAGATGATGAACTTGTTGACATTGGAAGATGGAGATCAAGACATGGAGAACACTACATGATGATGTGCACGTGTGCATGTGTGCATGGTGATGAGCCGCGGCCAAGCAAGTGAAGAGAAGACCGATTTTCGGTCCTTATCTATTTTATTTTAGTAGTTATTTTATTTTAGACTATAGTATTTATTTTATTTAATTAGACTATAGTCTAGATCAGATTTATTTAATTTAATTAGAGTAATTTTCGGTCATGTTTAGTCCAAGTCATAGGTTTGACTAGAATTTTAATTAAGGGAAGAAACTACCTTAAATAGAATTCTAGTTTAGGAATTTTCCTAGTCCAATTGGAGATCTATTTGGACTCCAATATTTTCGCCTCTTTTAGCTAGAATTTTCGGTCCTCCTATACTTATAAATAGGGGATCCATGTTACATTGATACTTTAGACTATATTTGATTATTAAGCCTTTGCTTTCAATATCGTCTCTCCCCTTTAAATCTTTTGTGAGTTTAGATAATTAAATTCATACTCTTAGATTTAGCACCTCTAAGTTTTACAAAGGGAATTCGTCGTCCACGTTCGAGGGATCGCCGGAGACTCGCTAATCGAAGAGCAACTTAAAGAATTTGGCCTTGTATACGTTCGAGATCCAAGGCAACTTTCGGGTTGTAATTCACTACAACTTCACCACCGCTGATCAGCCACCTTCGACGCCACCCATAGCCGCCGTCGTCCATCACACCATCATCCACAAGATCGTGTTCCAATCGTTCGTCAAGCCGTAAGTCCAATACAACTCTATCATACCCTATCTACTCAAGCCCTTCTAAACCCATCCATCATCTTCGAAACATCATCTTTAAAACCGTCCCAAATACCATCTATAACAGCCCCTTTGTCTCTTTGGATTTGTGTTATTTTGTGTGTGGTTTAGGTATTTTATTAGTTTAGTCGTCTAGTTAATTCCGTTGTCTTCCGCATATTTTACTTTGATTGTTTGAGTCGTAGAAGACACAAAACTTACGTGTGTCAACGTGTGTTCGTTCCTAGAGTCCGGGTCGTATCATAAAAGTGGTATCAAAGCCAGGTTGGCTTTGGTTCGTTTTTGTGTCTTTATTTTATTTTACGTTTGATCGAGTTGTAATTTAATTTCCGTTGTTCATTGTTAAAAAAAAAAAACAAGAGGCACGATCAATTAAAAAAAAAGAAGAAAAAGCCAATCGAAAAAAAAAAAAAAAATTCGGATAAAAAAAAAATCCGAAATTAAAAAAATAAAAAAAAAAAGAGAAAATTCATTGTTTCCTTTTAGTCAAGTTTTTATTTTGGTACTTTCCTTTTGGAATTAGATCATTGTTGGTAATTACCTAGTGAGTCTTTTCTTATTTTTGGTAGTTTCCTTCTAGATTGATTTTATTTTTGGAACTTTCCATACAAGTTCTATTTTCTTTTTGGTAACTTCCACAAGAGTCTTGTTTTATTTTTGGTTCATTCCTTCTAGAGTCTAGGCTAATTAAGGTATTTAGATTGTGTCACATAGATTGATACATATCCAAATCCCCTACTTACCTTATCTCTTTCTTCTTTCCTTATCTCTTCTACTTCCTTCCTTTCCTACCACCACCCATACTACCCTACCCATTCGGCCACCCTATCCCTATACCCTACTACAATCGACCACCCTCATACCTACACATACTCAACCCGTATCTCATCTATACATACCAAATTCCTTCGTATTCCAAGAATAGCATTCCCGTCCTTCCTCTGAACAAACCACATGAGTTTCTACTTCCACATACACGATTTTCACACACTGTGCACCCATATATTGAGTGATACACGAGTGGTAAAATCAAGAGTGAAAACAAAAGAGTGAACGTGAGATTGCGAGGTCCTACCTTGTTTTCTTTTACGTTTGTTCGTTTTGTAGGTATCATGAAGAAAGGAACCCGCTCCGAATCATCCTCTACACCTCCAGTCGACCTTGCCACCTTTGGACCCATCCAAAGATCTATCCAAAGCACCCATGGAGTCTTCCTCGGATCCACCCGCCCCGTGGGATCCTAAGTACCACTTTGAAGCACTGTCCAAACACGTTCAAAGACAACACCAGGCTCTATCCGACAAGATCGATGATTTAGTGCATGCCCTTGAATGTACTAAAACAACGCCCGTTTTTCCTCTACCCATTCGAGGAAATCAGCGCCTTGAGCGTCACAACGAGCCAGCAGAGGAGCACTTTGATGAGAATACAGATGCCGGAGATGACACTCCAGATCGTGGGCGCCGCCAACGGCGTGGAAACCACAATGATGACTATGGAGAAGACCGAATGCTCAATAACATCAAGACAAGCATCCCAGAGTTTGAAGGCCTTCACGATCCCGATATCTATCTTGATTGGGAACGTAAGGTAGAGAAGATTTTTGCATGCTATGACTTCACAGAAGCCAAAAAGGTGCAATTAGCATGTTTGGAGTTTAAAGGCTACGCAGCCACTTGGTGGGAGATGCAGCAAGAAAGAAGACGAAGGAATAGAAATCCACCCATCGACAATTAGGAGGAGATGAAAGGATTCTTGCGTAGACGTTTCATTCCAGTCCATTATGAAAGAGAGCTTGAGAAGAAGCTCAACCGGATCAAGCAAGGCACCCGTTCGATTGAAGAGTACCACAAAGAGCTCGAAACCGCCCTGAATCGAGTCGAAAAGGAGGAGACCTTAAATGCTACCATCATTCGGTACATTGAAGGTATGAATCCTGACATTGCCTGTGAAGTAGAACTCAAGGAGTTCACCAGCATAGAGAGAATGGTGCAGTACGCATCGATTGTGGAAAAGCAGTTGAGAGAAGGCCGCCGTCGATCCAGTCATGGTTCAGCCCCTACTTGACAACCTTGGAGTAAAGGTACACCTTCCACATCACCTTCTACTCCTTCTGTTGATTCCACACGACCCCGAGGTCAATCCGGTCCTCCGGAACGTCGTTTCGATCATTCTACACCGCAAGCAAGCCGTAGACTCGAGTCTACACCCAGGCCACCATTCCAACGGCCCAATCAGTCCACTCCAGCGCCGAATTGAGCCCCTAGTCGAGCCTGTGACATCCAGTGTCATAAATGCCAAGGTTGGAGTCATTTTCAGAACCAGTGTCCAAACCGGCGTGTTCTGTTCCTCAATGAACAGAATGGACTTGAATCAGCCAGTGAAGACGAAGAGGAGCCTCAGGCCGCCGTCCCTGAAGCCGTTGAAGTCCCTGAAGTCGAGCCAGATGATGAGGAAGTCGAGCTACCTCATGTCAGCTTAGTTTCTATTCGCAGTCTGAACATCAGTCGTGAAGAAGAAGAGCAATCGCAACGAGAGAACATCTTCTACACTCGAGTTGCCATCAAAGATCAGACTTGTGCGATGATCATCGACAGTGGGAGTGTAATCAACGCAATCAGTCAGTATGCTGTTGATAAACTCGCCCTCACCACAACAAAGCATCCAAAACCGTACAAGTTACAGTGGCTTACTGATCGAGGTTCCATCCGAGTTACAGGTCAGGTACATGTTATTTTTACTAAAGGTCATTATTCTGACACTGTTCTTTGTGATGTTATTCCTATGGAAGCGGCCCATATACTTTTAGGGAGACCGTGGCAGTTTGATAGAAAAGCGGTTCACGATGGTTTAGCCAACACCTATTCGATCACAAGAGATGGCCAAACCACTGTGCTCAAGCCACTCACTCCTAAAGACGTTGCAGAAGATCAAGAAAGGATGCAAGAGAGGTTCAAACAAGAACGGGCAAAACAAGCCGCAGCCGCAGCCCGAACCAATTCGGCCGCCACTTCTCAGCCGAGTTCCACACCAAGTTCGACCATTGCAGCTCCTAAGGCACCTCCCAACGAGTCCTTAGCTCATGGAAAGGCATCTAGATCAGCCCCAAACAAAGAAAAGAATCGATCCCTGTTCATCTCAGTTAAAGGCGTAGAGAAAGCACTAAAAGCAGGTTTACCTTTCGTTCTTTTATCTTATAAGGACAGTGCTACTAATGCTGTTTCTTTGCCTTGTGATGTGCAACCACTTATGGAGGAGTTCGCGGACGTGTTCCCGGAAGAGATTCCAAGTGGATTACTGATACGACCCGGACTCTAGGAACGAACACATGTCGACACACGTAAGTTTTGTGTCTTCTACGACTCAAACAATCAAAGTAAAATATGTGGAAGATAACGGAATAACTAGACGACTAAACTAATAAAAATACCTAGACTACGACACACAAAATAACACAAATCCAACAAAGATAGGGGCTTTTTTGGACGGCTTTATGGATGAGTATGAGGGAGGTATTTTGGGCATGTGGAATAGTTGAAGAAGGGCTTGAGTAGATAGGGTATGATAGAGTTATAACGGACTTACGGATTGAGCGGGATGATGATGAATTGGACACGAATGGTGGCTGAGCTTGGGACGGACGTGGATGGCTTATGGTTGACGTCGATCGGCGGCGGTGGATGGTGTATTGTCGATGTGAATCACAACCCGAAAGTTGCCTTGAATCTCGAACGTACACAAGGCCAAATTCTTTAAGTTGATCTTCGATAGTGAGTCTCCGGCGATCCCTTGAACGTGGACGACGAATTCCCTTTGTAAAACTTACAGGTGCAAAATCTAAGAGTATGAATTTAATTATCTAAACTCACAAAAGATTAAAAGGGGAGAGACGATATTGAAAGCAAAGGCTTAATAATCAAATATAGTCTAAAGTATCAATGTATCATGGATCCCCTATTTATAAGTATAGGAGGACCGAAAATACAAGCTATAAGGGACGAAAATAATGAGTCCAAATCAAACTAGGATTGGACTTGGAAGTTTCCTAAACTAGAATTCTATTTAAGGTAGAACTTGTAGATCTTACCTTATCTAAAATCCTAGTCAACCTATGACTTATAATAACCGAAAATTACATCCAAATAAATTAAATAAATTGAATTAAACTATAGTCTTAATTTAAATAAATAAAATACTATAGTCTAATAAATCAATCCCCTTAATTGGATCATTAAGGGCCGATTATTTTGGGCTTCACTATCTTGGCCAAAACTTGCATACACACGCACACATGCACACGTGCACTTCTTCATGTTGTGTTCTCCATGTCTTGATCTTCATCTTCTAATGTCAACAAGGTCATCATCTTCAAGCTTCCTTGCACGCCGTCTTCTTCTTCGAGCTTCTTGTGAATTGTAGCTTGCAAATATTCTTGCAACTTCTTAGCTCGTAGTCTAGTGACGGGTCCTTTGAATTGAAGCTCTTCATTGAGTTCCTCATTGCTATGGATGTCCTCATCAATTACCTCCAGTTCATCGGATCGAGCACCAGATCGACTTCGTACCCGGCACCGTCTTGCCCAACAGACCGGCGTACCGCACTTCACCTGTAGAGACGAAGGAGATCGATATCCAAGTGAAGGAATTGCTGGAGAAGAAGCAAATCCGAGAATCGATGAGCCCATGTGCAGTTCCAGTCATCCTAGTGCCAAAGAAGAACAACGAATAGAGGATGTGCATGGATTGCCGCGCCATCAACAAAATAACAGTTAAGTACAGATTTCGTATCCCTAGACTTGATGATATGCTAGATGAGTTAAGTGGTTCTAACCTGTTTTCTAAGATAGATTTGAGATCTGGTTATTTTCAAGTTAGAATGCATGAAGGGGATGAATGGAAAACTGCGTTTAAAACAAAGCATGGTTTATATGAGTGGTTAGTTATGCCTTTTGGTCTCACTAATGCACCGAGCATGTTTATGAGGTTAATGAATCATGTTTTGCGTGATGTGATTGGTAAATTCATGGTTGTATACTTTGATGATATCCTGATTTACAGTCACAGTGCACAGGCGCACCTAGAACACCTTAGGCGTGTATTTTGCTTATTGCGTGATGCTAAGTTGTATGGAAACTTGTCTAAGTGTTCGTTTTGTATGGATGAAGTCGTGTTTTTAGGCTTTGTCGTTAGTTCACGAGGTATTGAGGTAGACCGTTCCAAAATCAAAGCGATTGAGGAATGGCCAACCCCGAAAAATGCCTCTGAGGTTCGATCCTTAGATCTAGGTCGGGTAAAGATTCTGTGTTTGTTGTAGTTGATAGGTTTTCCAAAATGGCTTATTTCATTGCATGTAGGAAAACTGATGATGCTATACATGTTGCCAACTTGTTCTTTGTGCATGTTGTTAGATTGCATGGAATTCCTCGTACTATTGTTAGTGATAGGGATTCTAAGTTTTTAGGACATTTTTGGCGTGTTTTGTGGGGAAAATTAGGTACTAAGTTATTGTTTTCTACTGCATGTCATCCACAAACCGATGGTCAAACTGAGGTTGTGAATCGCACTTTAGGAGCTTTACTTAGGTCTCTAATTAAGAATAACTTGAAGTCATGGGAAGAATGTCTACCATATGCTGAATTTGCTTATAATCGTGTTGTGCATTCTTCTACTAACATGTCTCCTTTTGAGGTAGTTTATGGATTTAATCCACTAACTCCTACTGATTTGCTTCCTTTACCCGTTGAGCATCTAACGAGTGTTAAAGGTATGAAAAGAGCTGATTTTATTCAAGAGATGCATGAGAAGGTACGTGCCCGGATTGAGCACCAAGGCTCAAGAATTGCCGCCGCACGCAACACGAGGTGCAAGCGTGTTATCTTTCAGCCCGGAGATCGTGTTTGGGTTCACTTGAGTCCTGGCCGATTTCCCAACCTGAGGAAATCCAAGCTGTCGCCCCGTGGAGATAGTCCCTTCACTGTTCTAAGCCGTGTTAATGACAATGCATACCGCATTGATCTACCTGGTGAGTATAAGTGTTCTTCTACGTTTAATGTAGCTGATTTGTCTCCTTTTCTTGCAGATGAATTCGACCATGATGAGGATCCAAATTCGAGGACGAATTCTTTTCAGCAGGGGGGAATGATGAGGACATTCATAGCAATGAGGAACTCAATAAAGAGCTTCAATTCAAAGGACCCGTCACAAGACTACGAGCTAAGAAGTTGCAAGATTATTTGCAAGCTACAATTCGCAAGAATCTCGAAAAAGAAGACGGCATGCAAGGAAGCTTAAAGATGATGAACTTGTTGACATTGGAAGATGGAGATCAAGACATGGAGAACACTACATGATGATGTGCACGTGTGCATGTGTGCATGGTGATGAGCCGTGGCCAAGCAAGTGAAGAGAAGACCGATTTTCGGTCCTTATCTATTTTATTTTAGTAGTTATTTTATTTTAGACTATAGTATTTATTTTATTTAATTAGACTATAGTCTAGATCATATTTATTTAATTTAATTAGAGTAATTTTCGGTCATGTTTAGTCCAAGTCATAGGTTTGACTAGAATTTTAATTAAGGGAAGAAACTACCTTAAATAGAATTCTAGTTTAAGAATTTTCCTAGTCCAATTGGAGATCTATTTGGACTCCAATATTTTCGCCTCTTTTAGCTAGAATTTTCGGTCCTCCTATACTTATAAATAGGGGATCCATGTTACATTGATACTTTAGACTATATTTGATTATTAAGCCTTTGCTTTCAATATCGTCTCTCCCCTTTAAATCTTTTGTGAGTTTAGATAATTAAATTCATACTCTTAGATTTAGCACCTCTAAGTTTTACAAAGGGAATTCGTCGTCCACGTTCGAGGGATCGCCGGAGACTCGCTAATCGAAGAGCAACTTAAAAAATTTGGCCTTGTATACGTTCGAGATCCAAGGCAACTTTCGGGTTGTAATTCACTACAACTTCACCACCGCCGATCAGCTACCTTCGACGCCACCCATAGCCGCCGTCGTCCATCACACCATCATCCACAAGATCGTGTTCCAATCGTTCGTCAAGCCGTAAGTCCAACACAACTCTATCATACCCTATCTACTCAAGCCCTTCTAAACCCATCCATCATCTTCGAAACATCATCTTTAAAACCGTCCCAAATACCGTCCATAATAGCCCCTTTGTCTCTTTGGATTTGTGTTATTTTGTGTGTCATAGTTTAGGTATTTTATTAGTTTAGTCGTCTAGTTAATTTTGTTGTCTTCCGCATATTTTACTTTGATTGTTTGAGTCGTAGAAGACACAAAACTTACGTGTGTCGACGTGTGTTCGTTCCTAGAGTCCGGGTCATATCATGATGTGACCCGGACAATGTATCCAAGACACGAGATTTAGGCACGCGGAAGACTCAAGAATCAAACTACGTCAGCTAGGATAAATGAAATTCAATCCGACTCAAAACAGGATAAAACTTACTAGAATTAAAGGACTCGAACAAGGACTCGATGAACAACTTGACGGTGGCTGGAAACGGTGGTGATGGTGGCGGACGGCGGCGGTTGAGGTGGTGATGGCGGCGGCGGTGTGGTAGAAGGATAGGTCAAAGCGGTGAACCCGTGTTGAATCAACCCGAACGCACTCGTCTAACTTCTCCGGATAGCGATTCTCCCAAGTACTTAATTATACCCTGAAGAACTTAAATAAGACTATTGATTTGCTAGAACAATATAATTGTAGATAAAAGTTTGATCAACCGAAGGATCGTGAGACAGATTGAGAATAACTCTTTATTTCTTGCAATTGTCTGAATTATGAATGTCACATGGTACTCCTATATATAGGAGAGAGTAGGGAACAAAATTTAACCCTAATTAACTAGATAAACATAAAAAAATACTAATCCTAATCAATCTAGGATAAAATCAAAAGATACCAAAAACAAGATAACAAAAATCTATCTAAATCTAACTAGATAAGGATAAATCCCAAACTGATTTTGGGCCTTCAAAATTCTCGCCTATTGGACTTCTAATTAACACAATATGGGCTTCAATTTATCATAATAATTCATGGCCCATGTATGCATTAATCTTGCCACCTTTGCATGAAAAACAGCATCTCCCGATTTCCCATGCAAACGCGTATAACTCTTCATGCACACGTCCAAATGGCGTCATTCTTCTTCTCACGTCTTCATGCTTCCTTCTTCATCATCTATGGATAGCATGGTGATCAATCTTGAGCTGCCCTTGACTTCAACTTCATGCATTTCGAATTTGCGACGAATAGAAGCTTGTAAATAAGCTTGTAACTTCTTAGCTTGCAAACGCGTCATTGGACCTTTAAACTGCAGCTCCGGATCATTTTCTTCATTGCCTTGCACAACCTCATCATTTCCCCCCCCTGCTGAAAAGAATTCATCCTCGAATTCGGGGACTCATCATCATCGAACTCATCATCTGCAGAAAAAGGAGATAAGTCAGCGACATTAAATGTAGACGAACACTTATACTCACCGGGTAAATCAATGCGATATGCATTGTCATTGACTCAACTCAGCACGGTGAACGGTCCATCTCCTCTTGGCATCAATTTTGATTTTCTCAAGTTAGGAAATCGTCCAGGACTCAGATGAATCCAAACGCGATCTCCAGGCTGGAAAATCACTTGCTTGCCCCGTTTGTTCTTTTAAACTGCAATACGTGCACCAACGGCTTCAATACGCGCACGTACTTTCTCATGCATCTCCTTAACTTGTTCCGCTTTTCTTGTACCTTTAACACTTGTTAGATGCTCAACAGGTAAAGGCAACAGATCATTAGGCGTTAGCGGATTAAAACCATAAACAACTTCAAATGGAGACATATTGGTAGATGAATGCACAACTCTATTATAAGCAAATTCAGCATATGGCAAACAATCTTCCCATGATTTCAAGTTGTTTTTAACTAAAGAACGCAGCAAAGTACCTAAGGTGCGATTAACTACCTCAGTTTGACCATCCGTTTGGGGATGACATGCAGTAGAAAACAACAACTTGGTACCTAATTTTCCCCATAGTACACACCAAAAATGTGCTAGAAACTTAGAATCCCTATCACTAACAATAGTTCTAGGTATTCCATGTAAACGCACAACATGTATAAAGAACAGATTGGCTATGTGTACTGCATCATCAGTTTTCCTACATGCAATGAAATGAGATATCTTGGAAAACCTATCAACTACGACAAATATGGAATCTCGACCAGACCTAGACCGTGGTAAACCTAATATGAAATCCATAGATAAATCAATCCATGGGGAAGACGGGGCTGGTAGAGGAGTGTATAAACCAAAAGGATGTGAAGTAGATTTCGACTTCTTGCATGTAATACATCTACTACACACATTCTCAACATCATGCTTCATACGTGGCCAAAAGAAATGTTCATGCAGCAAGTTTAACGTCTTAGACACACCAAAGTGACCCATTAAACCTCCCGCATGTGATTCAAGAACTAACAACTCACGCATAGAAGACTTAGGAATGCATAACTGTGAACCCTTGAACAAGAACCCATCATGCACGAAATAACCATCATAAGCACGAGATTTTGAGCAACAATCAGCATATATGGGTGCAAAAAACTCATCACATGCATATAACGCCTTAATTGCATCAAATCCCAACAACTTAGCATGCATAAGGTTCAAGAGAACGTACCTTCTCGACAATGCATCAGCAACTACGTTTTCGGCACCTTTCTTGTACTTGATGACATGCGGGAAAGACACGATAAACTCTACCCATCGTGCATGTCGCTTGTTCAGATTTTGCTGGCCTTTCAAATGCTTCAAACTCTCGTGATCCGTGTGAATCACGAACTCCTTAGGCCATAAATAGTGCTGCCACGTTTCTAAAGCTCTCTTGAGTGCGTACAGCTCCTTGTCATAGGTAGAATAACGAAGGGCTGCATCATAGAGCTTCTCACTAAAATAGGCGACTGGACGCCGTTCCTGCATCAAAACAGCACCAATCTCTTTGCCCGAGGCATCACATTCTATTTCAAACGTTTTATTGAAGTCCGGAAGAGCAAGAACAGGCGCATTACATAAACAAGACTTTAAAGTGTTAAACGCATGCTCTTGAACAGGACCTCATTCAAACTTTCGATCTTTCTTGCTTAACTCAGTAAGCGGCGCAGCTATGCTGGAAAAATCACGCACAAAGTGACGATAAAAACCAGCAAAGCCATGGAAAGATCTCACATCACTTGCAGACTTAGGAGTGGGCCATTCCTCAATCGCTTTGATTTTGGAACGGTCTACTTCTATACCACGTAAACTCACAATGAAGCCTAGAAAAATGACTTCACTCATGCAAAAAGAACACTTAGACAGATTACCATATAGCTTCGACTCTCTAAGCAATTCAAAAACGTGTCTAAGGTGCTGCATATGTGTATGTGTAGTGTCACTGTAAATCAGGATGTCATCAAAATACACAACTACATACTTTCCAATCACTTCACGCAAAACATGATTCATCAAACGCATAAATGTGCTTGGTGCATTAGTGATGTGACCCGGACAATATATCCAAGACACGAATGAAACGCAGGTGGAAGACTTTAAGGACTCGAACAATGTCAGCTAAAGAAGGACTCAACCCGACACGAATTAAAAGACAAACTTACTAGAAAACACGAACAATGAATGGGACAAGGATGAGGACACCACGAACAACTTGAGGGGGCTGGAATACGGTGGTGGAGGCGGCGGAAGTTGGTGAAGGTGGCGGTGGTGTTGATGAAGGTGGCGGCGATGTGTTGTTGTGGATTGGTTAGATTCAGCGAACCCGTGTTGAATAACCCGAACGCGCACGTCTAGCTTCTCCGGATAGCAATTCTCCCAAGTACTTAATTATACCCTGAAGAACTTAAATAAGACTATTGATTTGCTAGAACAATAGAATTGTAGATAAAAGTTTGATCAACCGAAGGATCGTGAGACAGATTGAGTATAACTCTTTATTTCATGCAATTGTCTGAATTATGAATGTCACAGGGTGCTCCTATTTATAGGAGAGCATATGGACGAAAATTAAACCCTAATTAACTAGATAAACATTGAAAAATACTAATCCTAATCAATCTAGGATAAAATCAAAAGATACCAAAAATAAGATAACAAAAATCTATCTAAATCTAACTAGATAAGGATAAATCCCAACAACTTGGGCCTTCATAAATCTCGCCTATTTGGACTTAATTAATCACAACAATGGGCTGATTTTATTGATTAAATTCGTGGCCCATGTTATAATTAATCTTGCCACCTTTGCATGAAAAACAGCATCTCCCGATTTCCCATGCAAACACATATAACTTTCCATGCACACGTCCAAATGGCGTCATTCTTCTTCTCACGTCTTCATGCTTCCTTCTTTATCATCTATGGATAGCATGGTGATCAATCTTGAGCTGCCCTTGACTTCATCTTCATGCATTTCGAATTTGCGACGAATAGAAGCTTGTAAATAGGCTTGCAACTTCTTAGCTCACAAGCGCGTCACTAGACCTTTAAACTGCAGCTCCGGATCATCTTCTTCTTTGCCTTGCACGACCTCATCATGTGGGGACGTGGGTCTAGGTGGCGTGTGGTAGGTGGGGTCGAGTAGGGTAGGGTGTAATAGGGTTAGATGGATCCCCAAGTGTAGAAGGAAAGATGTAGGAAGGAAAAGGAAGGAAAGAATAGGTTATTTGGAAAGTGTTACACAATTGTGACACAATTCTAAATATCCTAATTGGACTAGACTCTAAAAGGAATGAACCAAAAGTAAAATACAATTCAAAAGGAAACTACCAAAAAGAATTAAAACTTGGAAGGAAAGTTCCAAAAATAAAATAAGACTCTAAAGGAAGTTACCAACTAAGGATTTATCCTAGAAGGAAACTATCAAAATTAAAATAGAACTTAGAAGGAAAGTTCCAAAAATAAAATAGACTCACAAGGTAACTACCAAATAATATGAAATACTAAAAGGAAATTACCAAAATAAATCAAGACTCAATTGGTAACACAATGAATATACCTCTTTTTTTTTTGAATTTTCGGCTCTTTCTTTTTTTTTGCCGATTTTTTTTTTTGATTTCGGTCTTTTCTCTCTTTTTTTTTCTTTTGACCGTTTGTTTTCTCTGTTTTTTTTAAATGATAGCTATGCTATTATAACTTGATAAAATAAAAATAAAATAGCAAGACACGTAAAGATTGATGTTCATTTCGTGTTCATCTTTGATCCTGGAGATTCGAATTCGAGGACGAATTCTTTTCAAAAGGAGGGGAATGATACGAACTCGAAAAGCATAAAAGAATCAAATCCAAGAATGCCATTGAGAGCTACAAAGATAATCATGTTGTTCAAGATTAAAGATTGGATATCAAGATTTGAAGAACACAAGTGCATGAAAATATTCAGATATTTTGGGCAGCCCATGAAGATCAAATATTCAGCCCGAGATTGGTCAACATGTTATCCATTGATGATGATGAAGGAAGCATGAAGACGTGAAAAGAAGAACGAAGCCATTTGGACGTGTGCATGAAAAGTTATACGCGTTTGCATGGGAAATCGGGAGATGCTGTTTTTCATGCAAAGGTGGCAAGATTAATTATGTCATGGGCCACGAATTTAATAACTTAATTCAGCCCATTGTTGTGATTAATTAAGTCCAAATAGGCGAGAATAATGAAGCCCGAGTCCATTGGGATTTATCCTTATCTAGTTAGATTTAGATAGATTTTTGTTATCTTATTTTTGGTATCTTTTGATTTTATCCTAGATTGATTAGGATTAGTATTTTTCAATGTTTATCTAGTTATTTAGGGTTAAAATTTCGTCCCCTATGTATTCTATAAATAGGGCCACCATGTGACATTCATAATTCAGACAATTGCAAGAAATAAAGAGTTATTCTCAATCTGTCTCCTAGATCTTTTGTTGATCGAGTTTTTACCAACAATTCTATTGCTTTAGCACTTCAATAGTCTTACTCAAGTTCTTCAGGGTACAATCGAGTACTTGGAAGAATTGCTATCCGGAGAAGCTAGACGAGTGCGTTCGGGTTGATTCAACACGGGTTCACCGATCTGTCCTATCCTTCTACCAAACCACCGCCGCCATCACCAACACTCCACCGCCGTCCACCGCCGTTCACCATCAGATTCCAGCCTCCCTTCGACGTATCAAGTGTGTTCATCGAGTCATAGTTCGTGTCGTTTAATTCTAGTAAGTTTTATCCTGTTTTGAGTCGGATTGATTCCTTTCTTTTCTAGCTGACGTAGTTCGATTCTTGAGTCTTCCGTGTGCATAAATCTCATGTCTTGGATACATTGTCCGGGTCACATCAAGAAGGTACGCTCTTTTGAACTTAATGCATGCTAAGATGCTTGGTTTCGAGTCCATTAAGCCATTATATGTTGAGGACGCCTATTTCAGCCCCATTTATGCTTCATGTGTGTCAAAATCTCGTGCCCTAGATGGTTATTATGTGCATGATGGGTTCTTGTTTAAGGAGTCTAAGTTATGCATTCCTGTTTGTTCTATGCGTGAGCTATTAGTGTTAGAATCGCATGCGGGGGGTTTAATGGGTCACTTTGGTGTGCATAAGACATTAAAGTTGCTGCATGAACACTTCTTTTGGCCGCATGTGCGTAAGGATGTAGAGAATGTGTGTAGTCGTTGCATTACTTGCCATCAAGCCAAATCCACTTCACACCCTTTTGGACTATACACGCCCCTACCCGCCCCTTCAGCTCCTTGGATCGATATTTCTATGGATTTCATCTTAGGATTGCCTAGGTCTAGGTCGGGTAAGGATTCTATCTTTGTTGTAGTTGATAGGTTTTCCAAAATGGCTCATTTCATTGCATGTAGGAAAACTGATGATGCTGTTTACATTGCCAACTTGTTCTTTGTTCATGTTGTTCGTTTGCATGGAATTCCTCGTACTATTGTTAGTGATAGGGTGATGAGGACATCCATAGCAATGAGGAACTGATGAAGCCACGAAAAGCCTTGAAGAACTTAATCTGGAGCTGCAAATACATGGTCCAATTACACGATTTCGAGCAATACAATTGCAAGGATTTTTCCAAGCATTTGTATGTAAGAAATTCAAAAATGACAAAGATGTTGAGAGCAACTCCAAAATTGTTACTTTGTTAGCAATTAAAGATTGGAGATCAAGATTTGAAGAGCAATGCATGAAGATAGAACTCATCAAGTTGTGCATGCATAGCAGATTCGCGTTTCATGGAATTTTCGTCCCTTAGTTGATTTAATTAGAGGTTGAATTTTATTTAGACTATAGTATTTATTTAATTATGTTAGACTATAGTTTAAATCAGATTTTTTATTAATTATTTGCTAATTTTCGTCCATTATTTAAATAGGTTTGACTAGAATTGTATTTAAGGCAATTTCCTACCTTGAATAGAATTTTAGTTTAGGGAACTTCCTAGTATAGTTAGAGATCCCTTTTGGATCAGTTTTTAGGCCCTTTTTCCTTCTTATTTTCGTCCCCCTAAGCCTATAAATAGGGGATCCATGTCACATTGATACTTTAGACTTTATTTGATTAAATTAGCTTTTGCTTCAATATTGTCTCAACCCCATTTAAATCTTTGTGAGTTTTGATTGAAAATTCATATTCTTGGAGCTAGCAACTTTAAGTCTTATTCAAGGGTATTGCTTAATCCACTTGAGGGATTAACCGGTATTCGCTATCCGAAGATCAACTTGGAGATTTCATCCTTGGGTACGTTCGAGATTCAAGGAGGCTATCGGGTTGTGATTCACATCAACGAATCATCATCCATCAACCACATCGATGACGCCCATCCCCATCGACGCACGCCTCAATTCAGTCCCCCAAGTTCGAGCAATCAACCACCGTTCGTTTTATCCGTAAGTTCGTTGCATCCCTATCATATCCTACCTTCTCCAAGCCTTTCTTCACCAATATCACACACGAATTTACACCCAATTTCCAGCCTATATTTCGTCCCTATACAGCCCCTATCCTTCGGTTCTTGTGTTATATAGTTTGTGTCATTTTTCTAGGTATTTTAGTTGTCTAGAGTATCTATTTTCCGTTGTTTATCAAGTCGGATTGAAGCCCTTCATTCACTGACGTGTTTCGTATCCAGAAGTCTTCCGCTACATTCTCAAGATTTGTCCTAGCATAGTCCGGGTCGTATCATAAATTTGGTATCAGAGCCACGTCAGCTCTGCTGGTCGTGGTTCAATCCGACGTGTCATTTTTATCCTACGTGTCGTCTTACGTGTCTTCTTTATTTTTTATTTTATCCAGTTGTAATAGCATAGCTATCAATTGAAAAAAAAAGAGCATCGACAAAAAAAGAGAGAAAAAGCCGTCGAAAAAAAAAAGAAATACAAAATCGGATAAAAAAAAAGAAAAAAAAAATCCGAAAATTAAAAAAATAAAAAGAGGTATATTCATTGTTTCCTTTTGTGTTTCTTTAATTTTGGTACTTTCCTTTTGGTACTACTCTATAGTTGGTATCTACCTTGTGAGTCGAATTTTAATTTTGGTAATTTCCTTCTAGGATAATTCTTTAGTTGGTAACTTCCTTTAGAGTCTTATTTTATTTTTGGAACTTTCCTTCCAAGCTTTTGTTTCTTTTTGGTAGTTTCCTTTTGAATTGTAGTTTAATTTTGGTTTATTCCTTTTAAAGTCTAGTCCAATTAGGATATTTAGATTGTGTCACAATTGTGTAACACTTTCCAAATTACCTAATCCTTCTTTCCTTTTCCTTCCTATTTCTTTCCTTCCACCTTTGGGATTTATTTTTGGATTTCTATTCTATTTGGGAACCTCAAAAATACATCTAATTCTTTCCTTATCTAGCTTTCTTCCATCCAAATCCTTCCAAACCTTCCATATACACTTTCTCCCCCCAAATTTTCATCCACCATCATCAAGGGGATCGAAAATTCATCCTAGTCCACATATACCATCAGTTCACACTCATATACACCATCCGGACCATACACATATGCACCCATGTACCATCCGGTCCATACACCACTCATACTCCGTATACCCATACACCATATACACCAAATTCTCGCCATCTCTACCGCAACAACAACATGATCATACCTGAGTTTGAAGGTCTATACTATCCCGACATCTATTTGGATTGGGAACGCAAAGTAGACAAACTTTTTGAGTGCTATGACTTCTCCGAGAAAAAGAACGTGCAGCTAGTTTCATCAAAGTTTAAAGGCTACGCAACAACATGGTGGGAATTCCAGCAGAATCGTGCCACAGAGACCACCTTCCACCTATCGACACATGGCGTGAGTTGAAAGATTTGATGCGGAAACGCTTCATTCCAGACCACTACCAATGGGAGTTGGAAGAAAAGCTACATAAGCTTAGACAAGGAGGCCATACTGTAGATGATTACTATAACTAAATGATTGAAGCAATGAGACGAGTTGATGTAGATGAGTATCTAGAGGATACAATGGAGAGGTTTCTAGCTGGTCTACGACGGTCAATCCGAGAAGAGGTCGCAGTATATCACTACGAGGAGATAAAAGACATGGTGTACTATGCTAAACAAGTTGAGAAACGTTTGGGACATGTTGCACAACAGTCTAGCTATAGGTCCAACCCTACAACACCCGTATATGCTCGGCCTACACCAATTGTTCGACCACCTATTGCTACACCACCTACATGGCCTACAACATCAATGTAGCCCCCAACCGATGCCAAACCGGAGGAAAAGTCAGTTGAAGTCAAGAAAGAAGAAGTGGAAATTAATGTTGAGTTACCATCTGAGTTCATCACCATCAATGCCGATTCCACTTCCAAGGTACCAATTCTAGATTTCATTGAAGTACCTTTTATCTCATTACCATCTGTTTCTATGTGCTTAGAAGATGAGATAGTTGAAGAATCTAAGCCAGAGTTGGACATGATAGAAACAACCAATGAGAAGATGCCAGTTTTGGAGGAGTTAGTTCAAGACGATTGTAATCAAGAGGAGCTGGTTTCCATTCATGTTGATGAAGAGGTGCCCATTCTCGAAATCACTAATCCGGAGAAGACAAGTATAGAAGATTGCAGTTTGGATGTTTTGTCCATGGAGATGACAAGTCCTAAAGATTGTATGGAGGATAAACTACAAATTGTGAATTTGGAGATCCATGATGCAGTTGAGGAAGCCAAAGAAGTTGAAGAGTTGTTGGAGATACAACCTTGTAATGAAAAGGAGAATGACATCCGTGAGACAATGGTTGAAGATCATGAAGAGCTCGAACAAGCTAGCATGGCGAATCCATCGAGTTCTAACATTTTTTTCTACCATTTTCTTGTGATATCTTTATTTTTCAGGTTGATGAAGATGTTCCATTGGAAGTTGATGTACCACCAAGTTTGAATGTGGATACCATACCGAGGCAATCTATGGAGCTAGAGTTTCGGATGATTAACACAAGTGGAATGTTCTCGTTCATGTTCATGAAGATGTGTTTTATGCAGCTTGTGCAAAAAGAATTTGATGGCCAGTTCGTGTTCGTCTTTGATCCTGGAGCTTTGAATTCGAGGATGAATTCTTTTCAAGAGGAGGGGAATGATGAAGCCACGAAAAGCCTTAAAGAACTTAATCCGGAGCTGCAAATACATGGTCCAATTACACGATTTCGAGCAATACAATTGCAAGGATTTTTCCAAGCATTTGTATGTAAGAAATTCAAAAATGACAAAGATGTTGAGAGCAACTCCAAAATTGTTACTTTGTTAACAATTAAAGATTGGAGATCAAGATTTGAAGAGCAATGCATGAAGATAGAACTCATCAAGTTGTGCATGCATGGCAGATTCGCGTTGCATGGAATTTTCGTCCCTTAGTTGATTTAATTAGAGGTTGAATTTTATTTAGACTATAGTATTTATTTAATTATGTTAGACTATAGTTTAAATCAGATTTTTTATTAATTATTTGCTAATTTTCGTCCATTATTTAAATAGGTTTGACTAGAATTGTATTTAAGGCAATTTCCTACCTTGTATAGAATTTTAGTTTAGGGAACTTCCTAGTATAGTTAGAGATCCCTTTTGGATCAGTTTTTAGGCCCTTTTTCCTTCTTATTTTCGTCCCCCCTAAGCCTATAAATAGGGGATCCATGTCACATTGATACTTTAGACTTTATTTGATTAAATTAGCTTTTACTTCAATATTGTCTCAACCCCGTTTAAATCTTTGTGAGTTTTGATTGAAAATTCATATTCTTGGAGCTAGCAACTTTAAGTCTTATTCAAGGGTATTGCTTAATCCACTTGAGGGATTAACCGGTATTCGCTATCCGAAGATCAACTTGGAGATTTCATCCTTGGGTACGTTCGAGATTCAAGGAGGCTATCGGGTTGTGATTCACATCAACGAATCATCATCCATCAACCACATCGATGACGCCCATCCCCATCGACGCACGCCTCAATTCAGTCCCCCAAGTTCGAGCAATCAACCACCGTTCGTTTTATCCGTAAGTTCGTTGCATCCCTATCATATCCTACCTTCTCCAAGCCTTTCTTCACCAATATCACACACGAATTTACACCCAATTTCCAGCCTATATTTCGTCCCTATACAGCCCCTATCCTTCGGTTCTTGTGTTATATAGTTTGTGTCATTTTTCTAGGTATTTTAGTTGTCTAGAGTATCTATTTTCCGTTGTTTATCAAGTCGGATTGAAGCCCTTCATTCACTGACGTGTTTCGTATCCAGAAGTCTTCCGCTACATTCTCAAGATTTGTCCTAGCATAGTCCGGGTCGTATCATAAATTTGGTATCAGAGCCACGTCAGCTCTGCTGGTCGTGGTTCAATCCGACGTGTCATTTTTATCCTACGTGTCGTCTTACGTGTCTTCTTTATTTTTTATTTTATCCAGTTGTAATAGCATAGCTATCAATTGAAAAAAAAAGAGCATCGACAAAAAAAGAGAGAAAAAGCCGTCGAAAAAAAAAAGAAATACAAAATCGGATAAAAAAAAAGAAAAAAAAAATCCGAAAATTAAAAAAATAAAAAGAGGTATATTCATTGTTTCCTTTTGTGTTTCTTTAATTTTGGTACTTTCCTTTTGGTACTACTCTATAGTTGGTATCTACCTTGTGAGTCGAATTTTAATTTTGGTAATTTCCTTCTAGGATAATTCTTTAGTTGGTAACTTCCTTTAGAGTCTTATTTTATTTTTGGAACTTTCCTTCCAAGCTTTTATTTCTTTTTGGTAGTTTCCTTTTGAATTGTAGTTTAATTTTGGTTCATTCCTTTTAGAGTCTAGTCCAATTAGGATATTTAGATTGTGTCACAATTGTGTAACACTTTCCAAATTACCTAATCCTTCTTTCCTTTTCCTTCCTATTTCTTTCCTTCCACCTTTGGGATTTATTTTTGGATTTCTATTCTATTTGGGAACTTCAAAAATACATCTAATTCTTTCCTTATCTAGCTTTCTTCCATCCAAATCCTTCCAAACCTTCCATATACACTTTCTCCCCCCAAATTTTCATCCACCATCATCAAGGGGATCGAAAATTCATCCTAGTCCACATATACCATCAGTTCACACTCATATACACCATCCGGACCATACACATATGCACCCATGTACCATCCGGTCCATACACCACTCATACTCCATATACCCATACACCATATACACCAAATTCTCGCCATCTCTACCGCAACAACAACATGATCATACCTGAGTTTGAAGGTCTATACTATCCCGACATCTATTTGGATTGGGAACGCAAAGTAGACAAACTTTTTGAGTGCTATGACTTCTCCGAGAAAAAGAAAGTGCAGCTAGTTTCATCAAAGTTTAAAGGCTACGCAACAACATGGTGGGAATTCCAGCAGAATTGGTGCCACAGAGACCACCTTCCACCTATCGACACATGGCGTGAGTTGAAAGATTTGATGCGGAAACGCTTCATTCCAGACCACTACCAATGGGAGTTGGAAGAAAAGCTACATAAGCTTAGACAAGGAGGCCATACTGTAGATGATTACTATAACTAAATGATTGAAGCCATGAGACGAGCTGATGTAGATGAGTATCTAGAGGATACAATGGAGAGGTTTCTAGCTGGTCTACGACGGTCAATCCGAGAAGAGGTCGCAGTATATCACTACGAGGAGATAGAAGACATGGTGTACTATGCTAAACAAGTTGAGAAACGTTTGGGACATGTTGCACAACAGTCTAGCTATAGGTCCAACCCTACAACACCCGTATATGCTCGGCCTACACCAATTGTTCGACCACCTATTGCTACACCACCTACATGGCCTATACCATCAATGCAGCCCCCAACCGATGCCAAACCGGAGGGAAAGTCAGTTGAAGTCAAGAAAGAAGAAGTGGAAATTAATGTTGAGTTACCATCTGAGTTCATCACCATCAATGCCGATTCCACTTCCAAGGTACTAATTCTAGATTTCATTGAAGTACCTTTTATCTCATTACCATCTGTTTCTATGTGCTTAGAAGATGAGATAGTTGAAGAATCTAAGCCAGAGTTGGACATGATAGAAATAACCAATGAGAAGATGCCAGTTTTGGAGGAGTTAGTTCAAGACGATTGTAATCAAGAGGAGCTGGTTTCCATTCATGTTGATGAAGAGGTGCCCATTCTCGAAATCACTAATCCGGAGAAGACAAGTATAGAAGAATGTTTACCATATGCTGAGTTTGCTTATAATCGTGTTGTGCATTCTTCTACTAACATGTCTCCTTTTGAGGTAGTTTATGGATTTAATCCACTAACTCCTACTGATTTGCTTCCTTTACCCGTTGAGCATCTAACGAGTGTTAAAGGTATGAAGATAGCTGATTTTATTCGAGAGATGCATGAGAAGGTACGTGCCCGGATTGAGCACCAAGGCTCGAGGATTACCGCCGCACGCAACACGAGGCGCAAACGTGTGATATTCCAGCCCGGAGATCGTGTTTGGGTTCACTTGAGTCCTGGCCGATTCCCGAACCTGAGGAAATCGAAGTTGTCACCCCGTGGAGATAGTCTCTTCACTGCTTTGAGCCGTATTAATGATAATGCATACCAAATTGATCTCCCGGGTGAGTATAAGTGTTCTTCTATGTTTAATGTTGCTAATTTGTCTCCTTTTCTTGCAGATGAATTCGACCATGATGAGGATCCAAATTCGAGGATGAATTCTTTTCAGTAGGGGGAATGATGAGGACATCCATAGCAATGAGGAAATCAATGAAGAGATGCAATTCAAAGGACCCGTCATGAGACTACGAGCTAAGAAGTTGCAAGATTATTTGCAAGCCACAATTCGCAAGAAGCTCGAAGAAGAAGACGGCGTGCAAGGAAGTTTGAAGATGATGACCTTATTGAAGATGGAAGATGGAGATCAAGACATGGAGTACACAACATGATGAAGTGCACATGTGCATGTGGACGTGTGCATGTGTGCATGTGTTGCAAGTCACGACCAAGAAGAGAAGTGAAGAAATCGGCCCTTAATATTTTTAATTAAGGGGATTGATTTATTAGACTATAGTATTTTATTTTATTTAATTAGACTATAGTTTAATTCAGTTTATTTAATTATTTTGGATGTTATTTTCGGTCATAATAGTCATAGGTTTGACTAGGATTTTAGATAAGACAAGATCTACAAGTTCTACCTTAAATAGAATTCTAGTTTAGGAAATTACCTAGTCTAGTTCTAGTTTGATTTGGGCTTGCAATTTTCGGCCCCTATCTCTTTAATTTTCGGTCCTCTATAGCTTATAAATAGAGGATCCATGTGACATTCATACTTTAGACTTTATTTGATTAATTAAGCTTTGCTTCAATATTGTCTCATCCCCATTAAATCTTTGTGAGTTTAGATATTAAATTCATACTCTTAGAACTAGAAATTCTAGGTTTTACAAAGGGAATTCGTCGTCCACGTTCGAGGGATCGCTGGAGACTCGCTACTTGAAGATCAACTTAAAGAATTTGGCCTTGCGTACGTTCGAGATTCAAGGCAACTTTCGGGTTGTGATTCACTGATACGACCCGGACTCTAGGAACGAACACACGTCGACACACGTAAGTTTTGTGTCTTCTACGACTCAAACAATCAAAGTAAAATATGCAGAAGACAACGGAATAACTAGACGACTAAACTAATAAAAATACCTAAACTATGACACACAAAATAACACAAATCCAAAGGGTGAAAGGAGCTGTTTTGGACGACTATTATGATGGTAAAGTTGAAGGATTTTCGGTGGTGATGGATAGGTTTAGAAGGGCTAGGGTAGATAGGATATGATAGAGTTGAATTGGACTTACGGTTTGAACGGAATGGAACACGATCTTGAACTCGAACGGTGGTTGAAATTGAGGTGGACGAAGGTGGTGATGGTGGCGTCGTGGATGATGGACGGCGGCGGTGTTGGTGTTGTGAATTACAACCCGAAAGTTGCCTTGAATCTTGAACGTACACAAGGCCAAATTCTTTAAGTTGTTCTTCGATAGCGAGTCTCCGGCGATCCCTCGAACGTGGACGACGAATTCCCTTTGTAAAACTTAGAGGTGCTAAATCTAAGAGTATGAATTTAATTATCTAAACTTACAAAAGATTAAAAGGAGAGAGACGATATTGAAAGCAAAGGCTTAATAATCAAATATAGTCTAAAGTAACAATGAAGCATGGATCACCTATTTATAATACATAGGTGACCGAAAATATGAAGGATAAGGGCCGAAAATCTATAGCCCAAATCAAACTAGAACTAGACTTGGAAGTTTCCTAAACTAGAATTCTATTTAAGGTAGAACTTGTAGATCTTACCTTATCTAAAATCCTAGTCAAACTTTGACTCTAAATAACCGAAAATTACAACCAAATTAATTAAATAAATCTGATCCATACTATAGTCTAATTAAATAAAAATAAATACTATAGTCTAAAATAAAATAACCCCTTAATTAAAATAACTAAGGGCCGATTTCTTCACTACTCAACTTGGTCGTGACTTGCGACAATTGCACACATGCACACGTCCTCATGCACACGTGCACTTCATCATGTAATGTTCTCCATGTCTTGATCTCCATCTTCCAACGTCAACAAGGTCATCATCTTCAAGCTTCCTTGCACTCCGTCTTCTTCTTCGAGCTTCTTGCGAATTGTAGCTTGCAAATAATCTTGCAACTTCTTAGCTCGTAGTCTTGTGATGGGTCCTTTGAATTGAAGCTCTTCATTGAGTTCCTCATTGCTATGGATGTCCTCATCATTCACAATGACAAAACACCTCCACCACCGCCATTCGACGTGATCCACCACCACCACCGTACGTGCCAAGTCCAGCCACCAATCGAGTTCGTGTTCATCTTCATCCCGTTCAAACCGTAAGTTCAATACAACTCTAACATATCCTATCTACTCTAGCCCTTCTAAACCTATACACCACCCTCGAAAATCCATCCTTATTATCGTCCATATAGCCGTCCAAAACAGCCCCTTCTTCATTGGATTTGTGTTATTTTGTGTGTCATAATTCTAGGTATTTTGTTTAGTTCTAGTCGTCTAGTTTGTCCCGTTATTTGATTACGTATTCCACATAGTTTCATTAGTACTTTGAGTTGTTAAACCCTTACTTGTCGACGTGTGTTCGTTCCTAATCTTGGATCACATCATCAACGCCCTCTCAGGAACATCCTCAGCCCTAGTATTCGATGATGTTGCTCCTCCCGTCATACCTATCAGTCGCCCTCTACCCCCTATCGAGCGAATCTAGCCACAAAACTCCATATACAATGATTCGAGCAAAGTTGATATGTCGTTCTCCTCTTCATCTTCATCAGTAGAGGGCATCTCTATATCTTCTTTGACTTCTTCTTCTACTTCTTCTTCTTCTCCTACATCGTCATCAACATTCTGCTCAGGGGCCTCATAGTGGTGCGTATCGTCACGAAAATCATCTCTAATCAGATCTCTTTCCTCTAGCACAATGTGAGAAATGACCCTGGAATTACTGCAACCTCTGAGCTCTGTTCGTGGAGTAGGTCAAGTAAATCTACATCATCTTTCAATCTTGTCTTGATCTGTCTGCCACTATTGGTGCTCGACAGATAAGATAACTGATACTCGATAGATGTGGGATCAATCTCCAGCAGATCATGAATCTCTCTAAGCAGCGACCTAAAACACAACTGCTCCGATGACATGGTGAAAAGCTCCTCATCACCATCTACGTATTGAGCTATCTCCCATCGGCCACTATGTCGTACAATAATACAACGTCTAACCATCTGCATCATGATATCATAACGACAGGTTCACGCACTTCAACTCTTCATCTTCATGTATTATTCTTCAAAACTTGAACTCCAATCTTTGATTGTTAACAAGGTAACAATCTTGGGGCTGCATTTAACTTCTTCTAATTCTTCAAACTTCTTGCAAATAATTGCTTGGAAACAACCTTGCAATTTCTTGGCTCGAAATCGTGTAATTGAACCTCTAAATGGCAGCTCCGGATTTAGTTCTTCAAGGCCTTGCATGGCTTCATCATTCCCCTCCTCTTGAAAAGAATTTGTCCTCAAATTCAAGTCGCCGGGATCAAAGACGAACAAGAACTGACCATCAAACTCTTTTAGCATCAGAGCCACGCCAGCTCTGCTAGTCGTGGTTCAATCCGACATGTCATATTTTATCCTACGTGCCATTTTATTTTTATTTTATCGAGTTGTAATAGCATAGCTATTCATTGAAAAAAAAAACAAAAAAAAAGAGAATGATGTGACCCGGACAACTAATCCAAGACACGAGATGAACGCATGCGGAAGACTTAAGGACTCGAACAACGTCAGCGAATGAAGGGATACAATCCGACTCAAAAATGAAGTAAAAACTTACTAGAATATAAGGACTCGAACTAAGACTCGATGGATGACACTTGGAACACGTTGATGATGGCTGGAAAATGGTGGTGGTGGCGGCGGAAGGCTGCGGTGTAGATGGACTTGGCGGCGGCGATGGTAGTGTTGTGGATTGGATAGATTCGGCGAACCCGTGTTGATAACCCGAACGCGCACGTCTAAATTCTCCGGATAGCAATTCTCCCAAGTACTCGTTGTACCCTGAAGAACTTGAATAAGACTATTGAATTGCTAGAACAATAGAATATGATAAATGGGTGATCAACCAAAGGATCGTGAGACAATTGAGAAATTAATCTTTTATTTCATGCAACGTCTGAAAAATAAAGTTCACAACTGATCCCTTTATATAGATATAAGGGATGGACGAAAATTAAAGATAAAATCCTAAGAGAAATAAAAAAATAAAGATATCCTAATCTAATTAGGATTCCTACCGTAATTAGAACTCTAATTAAGGTAAATTCAAAAAGGCCAAAAATAAAATAATAAAATCTAAACTAGATAAAGATAAATCCCAACAACTTGGGCCTCCAAAATTCTCGCCTATTTGGACTTTAATTAACACAATATGGGCTGCATAATTTCGTCCATAATGTGTTCAAAATATCCACCACCTTTGCATGAAAAACAACATCTCTCGGATTCCCATGCAAACGCGTAGAACTCTTCATGCACACGTCCAAATTGACTCGAACTTCTTCCTAAGCTCTTGAACAAGCTTCCTCATCATTAATGGACGTAAACTTGATCCATCTTTGATGCCTAGGCTGCTCGTCGTTCACTGGAGTTTTCCAAAGACTTGTGTTCTTCATGCCTTGATATTCTTCAAATCTTGATCTCCAATCTTTAATCTTGAACAACATGATTATCTTTGAAGCTCTCAATGGCTTTCTTGGATTTGATTCTTTTATGCTTTTTGGGTTCGTATCATGGATTGATGTTCATTTAATGTTGGCCAACTAATACATTATTTATTATCATTTCGTTATGCATTAACTTTAGTGCAACGTCAATTTTTAATTTCGTTTTTAAAAATTTCATTTTTAAACGTTACATACATTAATTTCGTTACATACATTAATGTTACATACATTAATTTCATTTTTAAAAAATTCGTTATTTTAGACGTTTGACCCTTTCTAACCCTAACCCTAAAATTCATGAAATTGGATTTTTATATGTTAGGTGTGTGCATTTATTGGGTAGTTATTAAAAGTATAAATAGTATACTTAAAGCATCCACTATGGGGGGTGCTTATATCGATGTGGCAAAATAAGCACCAGGTTTCACCATAGTGGAACACAAGTCAAGGTAGCAAAATAAGGAATGAGTCCCTTATGCAAGTACCTGGTTCTTGAATTAAATAATGGGCCCAAAAATTTTCTCTCTCCTCCCCTTTTACATTTTTGGTGCTTTCTCTCTCCTCCCCTTTTGTATTTTTGGTTCTTGAATTAAATAGTGGGGTTCATGAATAGTTAAAAGTGAGGTAGCACTATAGTGGAGAAAATATTGAGTAATTAAAAAAAGAAGTGGTTGATAATGTGGCACACATGTGGCATCACTATGGGGTAGCACCATAGTGGATGCTCTTATACAATGATTGAAATGTGGGGACAAGTGTGTCATAGGGGTATTGTAGACATTTACACTCCAAATTATCCAAATAACTCCCTATCCTTATATCTTGTTTTTTTCCCAATTAAAATTTTATTTTGCCTCTTTTTATACATTTATACTATATATATATATATGATGTATAAAAGTGAGATCCTTTTAGAAGTTACTTATTGATTTTTGCATTGTAAAAAATTATATTAAAAATTAATAGGAGTTAAGTTTTAACATGGCGCTATTGTGACAATTAGAAATTAAGATTTCTGGGTAGTGGATTGCAACCACCCTAATCTATTCCCACAGTCTAAAGGCTAATCTATTCCCACAGTCTAAACGATACAAAGGTAATTGAACTCGTTTTCGAGCACATCTAACCGTTCGTTACATTTATTAGACGTTTCTAGATTGAAAACTGAGAAGGGATTTTGTTCACAACTTTCAAGTCACACGACTCTACATTCATCAACATCATTACTGTCATGGATTCTGCATTGCTTATCAGAGTGAATTCCTCTCTCCCCAAATACAATGATGGCAGATTTAGCTCAACTAGTCGGAAATTGGGGCCGTAGATGCTGCCTGCATTGCAACGACTCCGAAATTCCGTCGGCGATTCACTCATGCTTCTTCTGTGGAGCAGAGATGTTTAAAGCAATTTTTTGTTCGGCAGGTGTATATATGTCATTTGGCCTTGACCTGGCAGAACCAATTTTGTGCCTTGGAATCATCGCCAGCCGTTTGTTGGCATCATCGTGAGAGTGAGAGCGAGACAACTCCAATTTTTCTTGGTTGCTTCAGGTACGTTCTTCTGTTTGTTTATTTGATAAATAATCAATAATGATTGGAATTAATATTTTTGATTGCTTTTCTCATGATTTTTTTTTGGCTGTTTAATCGTTTGTTGATGCTTGTGCATTGCATGCATTTGACTTTTGGTGGTGCAATTTTGTGTTCTGTTTATGTTTCGTGAGACCCTTCTCTTTCTTGCGACGGAAATGAAAATGGGAAAAACCATATATTTGGTGGTGTGTGGACCCGTTGATAGATTCAACCTAACACGTTAGAGAACGTTATGAAAATATGAGAGTAAATTTATTGTTCTTGCCAGCTTCTGATTTCCTTGTTTATCATTATTGATTGGTGGAGCGTGTTTTTTAGTACTTGATTTCAGTGAAAATGAGCAAGAAAATGCGCGATATGGGTGGATACTAGATTCATACTCTAATTTTTTTAATATGAATAAGATGAGCATGTATCTCAGAGGGGTGTAATGCAAATGGGCCAATGGCATATTGCCAGATGATAGTTATTTCACTTATTTGTATAAATTTTGTGTATCATTAATATGTCAGGAAAATGAAACTGAATGAACTCTGCAGGAGCTTCTTAAGTCGGATGATCGGAGAAGTGGGTGCAAAATTGTTGAGCTATGGTGTCTTTTCTTGGTGCTCCAGTACAATACAGGTGAGAATGCATGGTCATAACTCAGTTTATCAAGTTAGTAGCATGCCATGCCACATATTATCTTATGGGAATCCTGATACTTGTTTATTCTCGCAGTTACTTGAGTTTCCCTTTTCTTGGGGAGGCAAATGGAATTCGATTATGTAAAGGTTCTGTTTCTTCGGCTGCTTTTATCAGAATGAGTGGCAAAGGCAAGGAATGTGGAAAACTGAAAACAATGACTTCCAATATGACGCTTAAAAAAGCAATCCGAAGTTGGAAAATAAAGGGCTCCTCAAGACAAGTTCTGATCACATTCCCACACAATGGATATGTTGATAGAGAATATACTGAATTTCTTGGGATAAGGAAGTCAATGGATGCAAGAACCAGCCAAACAAATAGTTTATCCAGGTACAATTACACCGCAGTTTCAATCTCTGTGCTACACTATATATTGTTAGTTCCCGACTTCTCCTCTAAAGGCATACTTCTTATATAGTCTCTGAAAAAAGTGACTTTAACATAGTAGTAGTGACTAGTGATCACTGATCAACATAATTGGGACTCTGTCTAATGTCTTAGGAATGATGGCAGGGACAGTTGTAGGTTGTGAATATATAGAATAAAATGTTGTCAAAGCCTTTTCAGGTTACAAGTACTTAGCAAGATTAGTTCTTTTTCCCTCTTAGAACTAAAAGTTTCTTCTCCGGTTCTACTCGCTAATGGCTTATACGAGTTCAAAACCATAAAAGCTAGAAGAAGAGGCTGGAAAATTATGTTGAACCAGCATAGACCATTGGTCTCAAAGAAGACTGCAAAGTTTATATCTGAATTGTGGACATGTAGTACTGGATCTGGAATTGATTAGAGAGAAAATTAAGAGTTGAGATAAATCAAGGCCAAATTCAGAAAGCATTTTACCAAATGAGAATTGTGCATGCATCCACTAAAATTTCCTTATCTTTCTACAAAACTATGAAAGCAATTTTTTAATGAGCTGTGAGCTTGAGAAGTTCTACCTGGAAGCTATTTGGAACTCTGGTTTCTCACTTCAAAATGTTAAATCGAATAGACTGGATGGTTGGTTTCCCCAAATAAACTCTTATGAATTTCCTTTACGACCAATCACAATAATATTCTTGATGCTTTTTTTTTTCTAGTACTTAAGATTTTCTGTTACACTTATTTTCAAGATACTCTCACAATTACCCAAAATCCATCCAGCTTTCCTGTATGAAGTATGAACTACACCATAGGGTAGTTATGGAATTTTCTGGTTTCGAGATTCTCCCATTTCCTGGAATTCATTTTCTATTCATCTTTGAGGAAGCCACTTTGTTTCCTAGGAATTGTTTTGCTTCTCTTAATTTCCCAAGCTACACTTGCACTGTTATAAATATTTATCTTAGTTGTGACAGGTAACATTACTCCACAATTGAGTAATGTTGTATATAAACTCATTCATGACTGCCAATATGCCTATACATTTCATTTTGACTAGTCTAATATTGGCTAGTTGTGAAGCAGGAACTGTGGCTCTCTGGCTCCCTTAATAAACTTGAATTTTAATGTCAAATTGCTTGAAAAAATAATTAGTGTGGTTGATTAAATATTCAGAATTATGATGAAGTTGCTCACTTTCTAAGCATTCTGATTTTATCACTTTCTTATTGGCTAGTTGTGCAGCAGAAACTCTGACTCCCATGATAAATTTGAAATGTGTCAATTTTCTTGAAAGTAATTGTGGGGGTGATTGAAAATTCAGAATTACGATGCAGATACTCAGTTTCATAAGCAATCTGATTTTATTTTATGTGTTTCCAGAAGAATATTAAAAAAGTTTCTATTACTTAAGTATTCTACACTCACCCAAGATGACCTAAATACCAATCATGATTAAATGTCTAAAGCTACAATGTGTGAATGGAAGAACTGAAATTCTTGATTCTGAATTAGGATCATGTTCCGATCATATCAACTCGCAGAATAGTAAAATTATTTTAGTTCCCTTCTAGCACATCTCTCATTTTTGGCCTGGTTCCCGGCTATCCTGTTGGAATTGGTGTCAGTGTGTCGCCAAGGCCCTCAAAAGCTAACATAAAGGAATTACTGCCAGGTTAAAGCTTGAGAATTTTGTATTTCTTGTAAGGACTGAATGCTTGAGAGCATGAAGTCCCAAAAGGGGTCATGGGAACTGACTCAATTAAGATAGTAGCTTGTATAATCTTTGAAGTGCTTTTGGGACGATAGATTACTTGTATAATCAATTCCATGTCTCTTCTTATTATTTAAGTTCTTGAAATTGAAGTTATTTACTTTTGTGTTGGTATATGACTCTCATTTTCAAGTAACCACTAACCACCTCCAATTTTGTGAGTAGTTGGAGATCAACATCCATAATTCCTACTCCTTGGAGGTTGTGATACTTTGGGTTCGTTGGTATCCAAGTTACTGGGATTTGCTTCAACTCTTGTGAGGATATTTATAGCTTGAGTCATTCTCTCCCTTCACCTCTGCTCATATCTCTTGTTTTGTTCATCTTCTCCCTCCTCTTTTATGCTTTATGTTTCCAATAAGCTAAACCTTTAGCAATGTAAAATTTCCTATGTTTTGCTGTCGTCTCATTATTTAAGTAAGTCCTATCACGTATGTTTGATATCTCTTGGAGTATATAGAAAGATATCTGATGTTCAACAATTGGATAGAGGTAAGTTGATTAAGTTCTTGTTTTCCATGGAACATTGAAACTCTGTAGTGATTGGGGTGGTTCAATCAGTTCTCGGCCCCCAACCTGTGGGCTTGTGGGATTCATTCTTAAAATTCTTATTTAATTGTCAAAAACACTGATTATTGTTCTTAAAATGTTTTGCACTATCTTTATATTCAGTTGCAACTTCTTTGCTCTGTTAGAACTGAGCATTGATAAGGCCCTCATTATCAGGACCTCAGGCAAGTCTTTAAAAAAAGCTGAAAGCATTGGAGGATTTTTAGCATCTCTAAAATTCGGATTTCTCGGCTGCTTTTCCATTGTAACTTGCAAAAGCATACTAATGTCAAGACCTAACTGGGAAAGTCACCCAAACAATCTCTTTATAGAGTAATTTGATACAGTCTTATTCAGTGCATCACTCATGTCTGATAGTGATTTTTAGTGAAATTGTCCATTGTGTCTTCATGCATGTATGATATGAATAACTCACTGATAAGCCTTTTGTAGTATTCACTTGTTAATGCTGATTGGGGAATTTTAGACCCAGGCATTGCTTAATTTTCCTGGTAACCACCCTTGATTATGGCATCAATATATCGATATATCAATATATCAATATATATATATATATATATATATATATTTGAGCCTGTATTGGTGAGCTGCCTATTAAGTAGACATGTGTTGGTAGTCTGGCTCTTGCCTCAGTTGCCTTCTAAAACTTTTTATGATATATTACAATATTAAAAGAATAGAATTCATGAAGTGGTTCTTTTTGGTTACTAAAAATGAGGGTTTTTGCGTTCAGAGATGTCTCAATTTCTTGTGCCAAAATATGTTTTCAATTTTTTGGCTTGTCAATTATAACTTGTTCACTATGTTGACCTGCTTTTATTATTTAAGCAAACGTTGAAATGCCCTTCAAAGTAAGTCAAACTTTCTTTTTATTTAATTGTCCCATAAGAAATAGTTTTGCTTACCTGGGAACTCTCTGTCTTGCTCTTGCCCTCTTATTTTCTGATCACTTACTGGAATTACTAATCTACAGGTCATCATGGCCTATCTCTTAGTGTTTTTTTTTCTTTTTCTTTCTTATAGCTCAGCTATCTAAGAAACTCTTACATATATATAATTGCAGTAGGAATCCTATAGTGTATTGCAAAGCAACCACCTCCGGAGATTGTTCCAGCATTACTCCTAGTCAAATGAGCCAATATGAGAGAATAATTGAGACATTGATGACTCTGTTTCCAGTATGGGTATGTCTTTACCATTTTGTTGCAGCTAGCATATTTGATTATGGTACTTGTTTTCGTCATATAACTCGTTACGGAAAAATGTTCACATTTCTTTATTCATTGCAGGTCATTTTAGGTACCATTATTGGCATCTACAAGCCTGCAATGGTAAGTTTTTTCAGTTGAGTTGGCCGAAATTAGAAATTTGACTAACCGGTTGAGCCTTCAATCTCTTTCAGGTTACTTGGTTGGAAACAGACCTATTCACTCTTGGCTTAGGTTTCCTTATGCTTTCAATGGGGTTGACTCTGAAATTTGAGGACTTCAGACGATGCTTACGGAATCCGTGGACTGTAAGTAGTAATTCACTTTTGAACCTCAAAAAATATTAGTCTTACTTCTTTCATCATTTTGAGTTGCTGATTGCTGTCTTTTCAGGTAGGCGTAGGATTTTTGGCTCAATTCATCATCAAGCCGATGTTGGGATTTTTCATTGCAATGGTATGTCATGTTTTGTACAAATATTTACTGAGTTCTATAATGATTGTTTTTACTGGTAAGTTCTAATAAGAATTTGAGTCTGAAATTTCTCTTAACAGCAATATTTTTGCTATGTTGCTATGCTAATGTACTTGTCATAACATTCCACAAAATGTGATTTTATTGTCCCCCAAGTTGTAGCATGATAAGGGGCACTTGATTTTGAATCATGATTTCCTGCACCAACTGATGGTTATGTATTTTTTTTCAATGTTATACAGATGCTGAAATTGTCTGCTCCTCTGGCAACTGGACTTATTCTGGTTTCATGTTGCCCTGGTGGTCAGGCCTCGAATGTTGCTACATATATATCTAAGGGCAACGTTGCACTTTCAGTTCTCATGACGACGTAAGCTTTATTTTCGATGCTTCTAAATTTTCCTGTCACAATGCAGTTACTCTGTCTGCTATTTAGCATGAAACATTTGTATTAATTTTGAAGAAGTTGGTGGGATTCTTATGGACTAGTAGATTCTGCACACTTTAAGAGTGAGCATCTTACTAATTCTGTGGCTGTATGACTTCAATAGTCGCAGTTAGGCAATCAGGGGTAATCAGTTTCTTCTTTGCGGTGGCTTATTTTGTTGTATGTCTATCTGGAAGCTTAGCTTCAGTCTTCTAATATAATGTTTAGGACAAAGGAGGTTATAGCGGAGAAGTTCAGCTTGAAACTCTTTGATAAGTTCACGAAACCTATGTTAATGCCTCAGTTCTGCAGTTTAAGATTCTCGTTAGCTGTTTTATAGGGAATGAATGCATGTGAAGTTGGTATAGCCAATCATCCCTGACGATGGGAAATAATATAAACATATACTTACAAAAAGTAAATTTGATCATACTTAGAATTAAGTTTCCCTCTTTTACACTAAAAAAAAATTAAAAAAAATTCCTCTTTTACGTGGGATGGGATTGATTGTTTCACAGCTGTCAAATTGCTCAGAGCTTTCAATAATACACCACAGTCACAATGTTAGGAAACTGTTCAAAAAGCAGTTCTAGCTTCAAAAATAGTTTTGATCATGTTAACGAAGAATGTTGGATTATTGCATGGTAGGAAGCTACTACGCTGGGAGACTGCCTGTTGTATGTATGCTAACATATAAAGAAAAAGGTGACGCTACATAGGTAAATTGAACTCAGTTTTGTTTTGGTGTTGCAGCTGTTCAACCATTGGTGCTATTGTGATGACTCCGCTACTGACTAAACTTTTGGCCGGTCAACTTGTGCCAGTTGATGCAGCTGTAAGTTTCTCTATTTTGGTGTTATGTCTGTATAATCTATCTTATGAAACAACCTATGTACTTCCACATCTTCTAGACTATTACAAAATCTAGATGTTGGAATAACATTGTACGCGGTAAAGTAATTAGTTCTTGGGTTCACGGGGTTCATCCCACCAGTGTGTGATATTATGATGTTAGCTGATGAAAAATCTTAATCTAAAAGGCATCCTCTCTATCTGTTATGCACCATATCATGCAGTTGAGATAAACATGGGAGTTTTCTACCCTGCTTTCTTAATTTTTTAATTTAACCATGCAGGGCCTAGCTCTCAGCACTTTTCAGGTTGTCCTAGTACCAACAATTATTGGGGGTAAGTTCTAATATCCTGGGAGAAAAAATAATCTGGTCAATCTTGACCCTTCTAGATCTCCCTGAAGGTTGATTATGATCTTGTCCAGCTCGACTTGTTCTCTGTTTTGCAGTTCTATCAAATGAGTTTTTTCCGAAGTTCACCTCGAAAATAGTTACTATCACACCTTTAATTGGAGTTATCCTAACCACCCTTCTCTGCGCGAGCTCGGTAAGTTCACAAGTTACAAATCAATAATAGACTTTCATATTACTTAGCGGACAAACGTCTTCTACCCGTTTATTTATTTCTTTTTTCTGGGTCTTCTTTTTCATATTGAAACTACTGTTTCTGTTGTCAGACCGGAAAAGTTTCCGAAGTCCTGAAAACTCAGGGAGCACAATTATTATTTCCAGTGGCCCTCCTGCATGCTGCAGCATTTTTCCTCGGTTATTTGCTGTCGAAAATATCATTTGGTGAATCAACTTCGAGGACAATTTCTATAGAATGTGGGATGCAGGTATGTATCACATTCAATAGCTATCTTGGCAAGAATCCACACACGATAGTGATCACTTCCGAAACCCCTACGTATCTCTGCATGATATGTTGGTGTAAAAATCAAGCTGATGCTTTGAGTAATCTGATGATCTCATAATTGGATCAGGGGAATCCCTACATATTTCTCTTCTTTCTGCATGAACAACATCGTTTTACTGTCAGTATATGTCGATCTTTATCTACAAACAGCTGACGAGACATTCTCAATAATCTCCATAAACTCCTATCACATTTCTTGGCCATACAGAGTTCTGCACTTGGAGTTCTACTAGCCCAGAAGCACTTCACAAATCCCCTCGTCGTCGTTCCCTCTGCTGTGAGCGTCGTCTGCATGGCGGTGGGTTTGCAGTCGTTAAGCTTTGTTCGAGTATTTCTGGTCTTTTCGATTACTTTCAACCATGATTCCAATCAATTTAGAATTGGTTACTTTTTTCAATATTACAGCTAGGTGGAAGTGCTCTTGCAGTATACTGGAAGAACCAGCCAATTCCTGTTGATGACAAAGACGATTTCAAGGAATAGCAACAAATCCAATCAAGATCTTCAACTGTAAAAGTATACCCAAGCGATTGAGATCTATGTGTAAAAAGTAGATGTCTAGCGTTCGAAATCCACCGTGTCCCTTTCTTCCAACTGAAAGAACAAGTGCATGTTTCAAAATTTTGGCCTACCTCATTCGTATGATTGACTAACACTTTTGGGTCAAAACCTGAATTCAAATACAATTAAACACGAATAAAATTACAAATGTACCATTGAATATGTGTTTGAATTTGAATCTTCACCCATATCTTATAGATTTTGTCTAGTAAGATGGTATTGCACAAGTTTTTGTTTGGACGTTTTCCCCTTTTCTGTTGAAAAATAGTAACCAAAATAACATTTATGCTTGGTTGAAAATGAGGATAAATATAAGTAATTAAACAATGATTTAGTTTTATACTGAGTACCATTGAGTTTGAGCTTGGCTTATTTAGGTATTATTGGGCTCGAGCTGAGCTCGATAGAAAAAAAAATGGGCTTCAACTCGGTTCAGGCTCGGCTTGATTATTTAAAATTCGAGCTTGAACTCGAGCTCGACTTGATCATGTGAAATTCGAGCCTGAACTCCACAACTCGTTTATTTTATTATTTTTATTTTTATTTTTATTTTTCTTTTCTATTCCTCTCTTTTCGTTTTCTTATATAGTTATATTTATACATTATGCACTGTAATTTATAAATTTATACTGTCTATATTGGTTACTTTACATATATTTATACACACGCGAGTGGTAGTTATCGCCTTATCAAGTGTGTATCATAAGATTCATAAATCATAAATTATAACTCATAAGTCATATATATCCTATTCCAAGATATTAAGATAATTTAAAAATTAATAATTCTATATTATTTAAGAGACTATTAATTCTTAATTTTTTTTAATTATTATTCTTACTTTAGCTTATTTAATGTTAATCTTATTTTTTGTTAATTTTCTTCTTTTTTTCTCTCATTGTTATGTACATATTAACTAATATATATATATATATATATATATATATATACTATAATACTAATGACATGATTGGTATGATGGAATAGAATA
Organism: Perilla frutescens; assembly: GCA_026008535.1. Classification (NCBI taxonomy): domain Eukaryota; kingdom Viridiplantae; phylum Streptophyta; class Magnoliopsida; order Lamiales; family Lamiaceae; genus Perilla; species Perilla frutescens. The sequence goes on from BRKX01000005.1 coordinate 19,924,079, forward strand.
GGAATAGAATCACGATTCTCACGTCCGGTCCCAATCTTATGACTGGTATGATTTTCCAGTTGAAAACGGTCATACCCGAAGTAATCCCCATTGCCATATACATGAGATTAGTCATTACTCCTCACCCCCACGGTAAGCATTCCCAATTATTGAAATAATTTTTTTTTTGTTTTGCAAAAATATACTTTATTTTTAGTATTGATAAATGAAATCTCATATCCTTATAAAATATTTCATTAAAAATAATATTATAATAAATTTAATATTTTTCTATAATATTAAAAATAAATTAAATTGTAAAAAAAAAACTAAAGAAAATTATATAAAAATTCAAAAGTCATCCATCATTTTTAAAAATTATTACGAAAAAATTGAAAAACTTCAAAATTTTTTGATGATAAATAATATAAAATATTTCAATTTGAGAAATTTATGAATTTTTTTAAAAACTCGTTAATAATTTATTAAAGATTCATAGAATTTTGTAATATTTAACAAAATTACTAATGATATTATAGGAAAAACATTGCATAAAATATACAAACTCACTAATCGTTAGTTAATACTTATGTTAGGAAAAAAATGAATATGTGATATTTTTACACACAATCATGTCTTATAATATTATTTTATCATATTTCGTAAAAATAATTGAAAACTAGATTAAATATTATTATTATTATTTCATAATTATTTTTATATTATGTATTTATTTTGAAATAATAAAAATATATATTAAAATAAAATTTTGATAGTTTGTAAAATTTTATTGAAGAAAAAATGAAACAGATAAATATATTCTAATAAAAAATGAAAAATATTTATATGTTTGCTAAAATTTAATATATTCGAATGGAAAATTGAAACGATAAACTCTTTTCTATGAAGTAAAAATATTTTTACTATGGTACACATATTGTTATATATGTATTAATTAAATACATTAGAATATTTTTTTCATTAAATAAATAAATTATAATTTGTTAAAGAAAAATTACATACTAAAAAAGAAAAATGCAATCTAGAAACATATGAAAAAAATTACGGCATGTTTTGATAATATTAGTTATTGCACTTTATTCAATTTTAAAGAAATTTGAAAGTACATAAAATATTCATTTTGTAAAATAAAAATAAATTAATTAATATTTCATTTCGTAGACATATCAATCGTAAAAATTATCATTTTATTCATACCATCATTCCATTAATACCTAATTCTATTCTTTCATACCAATAACCTCCTATGAATATTCTTCCTCTTGAACATTTGATCTCTTAATCTTGATAAGATTTTTTTTTTAATATCATTATTTCATTTCATATTTCTTATTTAATGAATTGAGAATGATTATTTCATCAATATTAGTCTTTTTTTTTTTAATTTCATTTTCTTTTTATTAGGATGGTCATTTTAACTAATATAGAATGTGTGTATATATATATATATATATATATCTCAATATCTCAATATCTCATTCTCTCTCTCTCTCTCTCTCTCTCTCTCTCTCTCTCTCTCTCTCGTAGTCGTCAACCATTGTTGAGCCACTGTAGATCACCGTCTAAGTTACGAAACTGACATAGAACCAAATTTAAATATTTTAAGCTACAAAATTTAACATCATAAGCAACAAATTCCCCATTGTTAGTAAGAACATCGAAAATAAGAAATTTGATTGCATTTTATATAATGTGGCAATGCATATTATCAACAATTCTATTTATTATTATGTACTATTTCAATGATTATAATATTATAATTTCTTAAATTTCAGTAAAAAATTGCTTGTTTTGTAACATTTTATTGCTTCTCCAAATACCATTTCATTGCATGATGCGTAACAATTCGATTTTTTTTTTAAAAATAGTATATATGATGACAATTGATGCTTTGTTAATGTAACACCCCGGAAAAATATAGTATTATTTTATAGCTAGAAATTTTATGAAATTAGAACCCAAATCATTATGGCTAGTTAATTATGGGCTTAGAGGTACAATAAGACTAAGAAAAGTCTCGACCTTAGTTGAGTTTCTAATTAATATTAAAAATTATATTATAAAAATAGACATTAATGAGATCATTTTGGTACCAAGATCATTCAAATTGGACTATATTTGACTTTCCAACAAAATTTATTTATCAAATTTAAACCCAAGAATTCTATTTAAACCTGAGTAGTACAATTATTTTTCTCCAAGCTAAATCAAATTATTCCCAACTACTTAATTAAGATATATATATATATATATATACACATATATATAACACGTAGATATAGATAGGCAAGTGAAACCATTTTGAATATATCAAGAAAACATCTAATTATAATTAATCATTTTGGGAAATGATTAGTCATCAACCAAACCTTTCCACTTGGAGATTGGTTAAAGTTGCAAGTGTACACTTATGTACACGTGTGATGTTTGTATAAATGGAATATATAACTATGAATACATCAATTTAGAGATGGAATTTATTTGGGGAAAGTTAGCAGCAAGTTAAAAGTGAATAGCTTGAGAGGTAAGTAAGCTTAAGTTCTCGTCTTCTTTACTTTGTCACCATCGTTCACTATTACAACAGTGGAAAAACCTCATGGAATTTGTATCTAAATTTGTACCCTAATAAATAGATTACATATGTGTGTAAAATATATTCAAGCTAATTCCCAGAAAACTATAAACGAGCCAAATATTATTGTTCATCGCCGTGCGCTATTTTTCTTCGATGTAGCCTTATGAGATCATTCTTATTTGATCCAACTAATTTATTCTAATAAGTCCTACACCGCTTTGAACTCCTCATAATACGATACATTTATTTGGCCTTAGATATTGAATCTATCATAATTTAGTTTATTGTAATTGTGATACCAAAAGAAATTTAAAGAAAATAAAAAAATAAAATAAAAATAATAATTCATTCCTGGGTATTAAACCAAGCTCCATATTAGTCCTTGAATTTAATCCGATTCATCTTTTGTAGTTGTTCAAATTCGGCCAGAAAGTCTGATAAATTCTTAAGTAGAGTCACTCAATTGACTCAGTCCGTCAAATGCGCATTATTTCGTCTGTTTGACTCAATTTCAATACCAAACGATCCCATGGAATAGGAAATTATTATTTAAGCTATTTATGACCTAAGTTATTATTATATTGGCCTATATTAGGATTCTAAGTTAGAAATTTCAATTTTGTAGGTCGAGACAACGAAAGAGCATAGTAGCATTTCACGCATAAATTGCACTACACTTTGAGGTCATCCAGGTGGATTTTTCTATAACTCACAACTATGTTTTAAATTCGTCCATGAAAAGCATGTTAAATATTTTAATAGCATTGTTTACGCAATGATTGGATGTTTTGAGACTTCATGCACAGAGGAATTCCGAATTATAAGCATAGACGGTTTACTTTGTGACTTAATGTCTAGATAAGTAACCGTAAAGTATTCATGTGATCACATTGGGTCTCTCATCCAATGAAGAAGAGTAAACTATGTTATAAAGTGTGTTCATGGTTATTTTCCATGATTTATGCAGTATAACAGTTTTAAAGCATGAAAGTTTATCTTGGACGAATGTTAATGCCCACTAAGTATTTTCTGGCACTCAACCCAAATATTTTCAAATGTTTTCAGGTCGTGGAGATCGAACTGGTTGATGACATGTTGCTGGTTTGGGTTTTGATGGTTGACCTTTATGTGGTTTTTGCTTAAAACCATCTTTAAACTTATGTTTGTATATTAAATATTAAATGCTTTCGTTGATACTCTGCAAAACCTTTAAGTTTGAAAGTTGTTGACCCCCGTGGTCAATTTTGACTGTATATACAAATATTTTGAATGTATATAAGGGTTGACCGTGGTGCTTTTAAATGTGTGGCCTATTTGGCTATATATATTTCTTGTTAACAGGTCATTTGGTTATGTGTGAGTTTGTGATTTCGAAAAGCCTTGTTGGAAGTTGACTTTGAAAGCACCTGAGTATGTGGTTCGAATATTTTTAAGTTGAGGTGCTGCCCGTTTACAAATTATTTATAAAGTTAATTTAATTTCTTTAAAAATATTTATCACGTAAGCATGTACGTACGTCTTTTGGTAATGTTTTGGTCATAGTGGGACTGGGGCGTTACAGTTAAGTATTGTTTGTTACTTATTTATAAGAAAATCATTATTGCCATAAATTTTTTTAAAAATTATAATGACGGGATATCTAATCATTGCTTATGTAGAATCAATACATTGCCTGCAAAACACTATTATTGCTAAATTCATATCGATAGCCCTATGGATTAAAGATTTTTTTTATCTATTGTGACATTTTATTGCTTCTCAAATATAATTTCATTGCACAATGTGTGACCTTTTATTTTAAAATAAATAATAAATTATGACAATTTCTAAATAACTCATAACAATCAACAAATAAGAAAAATGAATTAATTAATTCCGAATACAAAAAATAACTCATTATTTTTAACACAACAAAAAAAATACAAAAAATAGCAAAAATATATATTAAATGAATCATAAAAGAAATATATATATATAAGCAGTGTTGGTGGATGATAAAAATTGTGGTGAATGAAACCAAAAAATGAAGAACTCCGATAAAAATCGTAGAGAAGATAAAACAGATAAAAAAATTCTACATAATAAACATAAAATCACGTTGTAGTGGGAGAGATAAATAAGAAAATAAAAACAAATATAGATATGGCTTGACCTATTATTGTAGGATTGAATTATCAATACACTATGATACCCATATCTAATTAAAAAAATTATAATTAAAAAGAAATATTAAATCTCAATCTAAATCTGCATCATTAAATTTAATAGATCTAACAGCTGTAAATAATTCATATTTCTCATGCAAAGATGCGTTCTCATTTGAACCAACTCATATATATAGGGGTGGGGTTATATAAAAATAACCCCTTGTGTGAGAAATGAGAACACATCTCACACCACACATCCATCAAAAATCAAAGGTCCAGATTTGATGAAAAAGGCGGTGGCAATTTTGTAATATCTGAAAAGTTTTTCGCGCGGGGGTATTACTGTAATTTGGTAATTCTTATAAAAATCGCGGAGGATTTGATAACAGATCGTTATGCTAACGAAGTATTATCATAATGCTAACGAAGCATTATAGTTATGCTAATTAAAGTTTTCAAATATTGTTGGCGAAAAAAATATTCTAAAAATTAATTATAAACCTAATTCGATTTAATAAACCCTAATTAAATGGAAAAATCATAATTAGATGAAATAAACCTAATTAGATGAAATAAACATTGATTGGATATGGTAAACCCTAAATGAGTTGAAAGAAATCATAATAATAATATATTTGTACTACGTTAGCATTATAGTTTTGGTTCATCAGCATTGCGAATACACTATGTTAGCATATGACAATACTCTATCAACATATGTTATAAATTATAATTGGATAGGATAAACCATAATAATCAATTAAGAACTATAAACAAAAAATTAAATTTCAAAAGAATAATGATAATTAGATGTAATAAACCATAATCGAGATTAAATAAACCATAATTGAGATTTAATAAACCCTAATAAATTTATACTATGTTAGCATTATGATAATTTTTTGTTAGCACATCGAATATATTATGTTAGCATATGACAAATGCTTCATTAGCATACGTTCATATGGTATCATAATGCTGACGAAGAATTATTATATACCAACGAAAGCATTTACAACCTAGGTACGCGTAAAAAAATTTCTTTTTTATTTTTCGTTCATATTTTTTCATCCAAACATAGCCTTTCAACATCTTAAATGAAAGAGCATGAAGAGAGCTTTAATTTGATATATTTTTTGTATGCATTGGATTAAAAACGAGGAAGTTATGGTCGATTAAAGTTTTTAAGATTTTTTTTAATTGCTGACATCATCATTTTAATGGATTTGGACGAAAATAGCCTTCCTTCCTTTATTTTTTGCCCTATTATTTATGAAATTGCCACCTTAAATATCAACCATTGGATCATTAAATTGGATGGTGTAAGATGTGTTCTCATTTCTCACACCAACAAAGTATTCTCATATGATCCATATCCTATATATATATATAGAGGGGTGGGTTACAATGTTTACCACCCTCCTATGTAGGAAATAGGAACAAATTTGATACCATAGATCTACCACAAATAAACGGTCTAGATTCAATTAGGATTTTAGGGATCAAATAGCAATTTTTTTACTCTTCTTTATTATTTCTGGTTAAAAAAGGGCAAAAAAGGGTAAAAAAAAATCCCGCAAATCAAGCCAATGTAAGTATGGAAACCGCCTAAATCTATGAAATTGCTTCAGATTTCGAATTGGTTTCATTTAGGAGCAAAAAAATCTAGGGTTTAGTTTGAGCAACCTGTGAGCAGACGACATTTTGCATCAACCCCAAAATCACAGTCGGAGACGGCGGCAACATATATAGCAAAGGAGGATGCCCGACAGCCGTTCAACCAGAAGTAACCCAGGTTTTAGTTCGCGATTTTTTTTCTGTCATTTTGGTTGCTAACAGTCGTATTTTTTGTGTGTTTTTTCATCTAGTGGTTTCCTTTTTTTTGCATTGTTTTTTACAGAGGAAGTTACGAGTTTTGATTTTGGTTCTTTTGATTTTTTGCTGTATTTTTTTTATGCAGAGATTGTTTTTTACAGAGGAAGTTACGAGTTTTGATTTTGATTTTTGGTTCTTCTGGTTTTTTGGTTCTGCTGGTTTTTTTGCTGCATTTTTTTATGCACTGGTTATTTGTTTGCTAGCTTTTTTTTATGCAGAGATAGCAATTAATTTGGTTATAGTTAGCATATTAATGTGTTATATGTAGCAAATATTATTGCTTGAGATTGCATTCTTTTCGTGTTTTGAATTTATCAAAATTATGAATGTTAGTAGCAGATTGCAGTTTTATTTGGTTAAAGATTTCAAATATATTGGATAGTACTAGCAAACTAAATTGTTTTATTAGCAAATGATGTTGAAATTGATAGCATTCTTGTTTGCTTGCTTTTCTTATGCATGGATAGCAATTTATTTGGTTATCGTTAGCATTTAGAATATAGACTAATAGAAAATGACAGATTATTATAAATTCTATTAAATCACCAGTTTAAATTATTTCTCTGTTTATGATTTGGGCTGCTTTTATTGTTCGACTGATCCTTCAACGGTTCAGAGATATTGGTCATTTGCAATGGGTAGAATTAAATAGTACCAATTATGATTATTAGCAAATAATTATGACGAAATAGCATATGTTAGCATTTCCGTTAGCAAATATGTTTAGTGATATCATTAGCAATTAAAATACGGATTATCATTTGCAGTTGTATATTATGAAATGTTCAGTGATATCATTTGCAGTTGTATATTATGAAATGTTTTTCAAGTTAGCAAAAGCTAATGATATCATTAGCAATTAAAATACGGATTGCTAGCAAATGAGATATGATTGTAATTTTGACTAGTTGTGTTGTGTTTAGGTTCGCTCTTAATTTCTATGTTAGCAAATGCTAAATATATATTTATCTTTTAAAATGTGTTATTAGCAACCGAATTGTACTATGTCAGTCAATATTTAGAGGGATGATCATAATAATTTTATTTGCCTATTTTGAATAAAGATTAATTTTCATTCTATTAAATCACCAGTTTAAATTATTTCTCTGTTTATGATTTGGGTTGTTTTTATTATTCGACTGATCTTTCAACGGTTCAGAGATATTGACCATTTGCAATTGGTAGAATTAAATAGTACAAATTATGATTATTAGCAAATAATTATGACGAAATAGCATATGTTAGCATTTCCGTTAGCAAATATGTTTAGTGAACTGTATGCTAGTACTTTTATTATGAAAATATGTTAATTAGCAAATAATATTCTTTTCAGCATATATGGTGAATAATTTCAGCATAAAATATTATATTGCAATTGGTTGATTTTAGAAGGCTAGATATAATGTATGTTTTTTAAGAATGGCATTCTAATTTTGTATGTTACTGTTAGCGATTATGTATGTTTGTATAAGCAATTATGTGAATATGATATCAATTTAGTGTACATTATTAGCTAGATATTTATGAACCAGTTAGCAAATACATAGTTGATTATATAGCAAATAAAAATGAATATGTTAGCATTTCTGCATGACGCGATTAGTAGCAGATTCATATTTGTGTCTTGGTAAAAAAATAGTTTAATGGTTTCAATTCTTTGGTTTTTTTGTTCCGTTTGGCTCTTGGTAGGTTTGTGGAAGGTGTTTTTTCTTACCTTAAATTTTCTTTTGGTGGCGAACTCCTGTTTATTTATTGTTATAGAAACAAAAAGTGTAATGTTTGCAAATTTATTGGATTGCGCTAGCAAATAAAAGATTTGTTGTTAGCAAATATTCAGTCGCCTGTTAATTAAAAATGTTTAATTCAGTTTATCATATTTTGCTGGTTTGGATATTAGTTAATTTGTTAATTTCTGTTTCCTTTTGTTGGATGTTTGTTTATTTAGGTGGGAGCCATCAAGGTGATCACGGCTTGAGGAGCAAGTAACGGAAAAAGTATTGTATTAGCAAACCATATTGCAATAGTTAGCAAATATTATTTTATAGATAACAATTGTCTGACAATAACTATAAAACAAACACAACCTGCAATAGTTAGTCATGATTCTATAAAAAGTATTGTATTAGCAAACCTTATTGTAATCTTTAGTTTAAAAATTATATTGCAACAAAAATGGAAATGGCGGATACAATCTCACCTTTTGAATCAATAAACCTTCAAATCTTATAAATTAGCAAATCGTATTGCATTAGATAGCAAAATATTATTTTACGGATAGCAATTACCTCACAACTAATTATAAAACAAACACAACTGTACGTAGGTTAGTGTCGTGTTGATACATTTGATTTTTTTTAAATATAATATTATTACCTTGCGAATACAATACAATAGCATAAATAAATTTTGTTTGTTTGTAAAAAATATTGAATTAGCAAAACTGATGCGACCCGAACTATGCTAGGACGAATCTTGAGAACGTAGCGGAAGACTTCTGGATACGAAACACGTCAACTAATTGAAGGGTTCCAATCCGACTCAACTAGATGAATAAAACTAACTAAAATACCTAGACAATGACACACGAATTTAACACAAAATCCAAATATATGGGGCTGTTTTAGAAGGGTATAGGGACGGCTAGTATGAAGGTGGCTCGATGGTGATGTATAAGGTGAAGAAGGGCTAGAGTAGATAGGGTATGATAGAGTTGTAACGGATTTACGGATTAAATGGAACGAAGATGAACTTGAACTCGATATTGTGGACTTGATGGTGATATGGGCGATGGTGAAGATGGATGTCGTCGATGATGGCTGGATGTTGGTGTTGAGGTAGATACGAATCACTACCCGAAAGTTGCCTTGAATCTCGAACGTACACAAGGCCAAATTCTTTAAGTTGCTCTTCAAGTAGCGAGTCTCCGACGATCCCTCGAACATGGACGGCGAATTCCCTTTGTAAAACTTAGAGATGCTAATTCTAAGAGTATGAATTTAAAATCTAAACTCACAAAGATTAATCGGGGTTGAGACAATATTGAAAGTGATGAGGACATCCATAGCAATGAGGAAATCAATGAAGAGCTGCAATTCATGATGAAGCCATGGACAACAAAGATGAAGAAGAACTGGAGTTGCAATTTAGAGGACCAATCACAAGATCAAGAGCTAAGAAGTTGCAAGCTTACTTGCAAGTGTTAATTCGAAGAAAGTTCGAGATTGGAGATGAAGAAGTCAAGAGAAGCAATTCCAAGGTAGTTAATTTATTAACTATTGAAGATCAAGAACAAACCATGGAGTATTAATCTTGAAGAGATGAAGATGAAGAGCTCAAGAGCATGTGTGCATGTGTATGTGTCGACGTGCATGTGTGCAACATGTGTGATCAAGATTTTCGGCCCTATTGATTTAATTATGGGGTTATTTTATTTTAGACTATAGTATTATTTTTATTTAATTAGACTATAGTCAAAATCAGATTTTATTTGATATATTTTGGTAGGTTTTCGGTCACAAGGTTGAATAGTCATAGGTTTGACTAGAATTTTAATTAAGGGAAGAAACTACCTTAAATAGAATTCTAGTTTAGGGAATTTCCTAGTCCAATTGGAGATCTATTTGGACTCCAAATTTTCGGTCCTTATAGCTTTAATTTTCGGTCCCTTAGTGCTTATAAATAGGGGATCATTGTCACATTGATACTTTAGACATTGTTGAATTAAATTGCTTTTGCATTCAATTTGTGTCTCAAATCTATTTGTCTTTTGAATACTTTTCACACGAAAATATTCATTCTTGGAGCTAGCAACTACAAGTCTTAATCAAGTGTATTGCTCAATTCACTTGAGGGATTGACCGGTATTCGCTAACGAGGAACAACTTGGAGATTTCAACTTTGAAGACGTTCGAGATTCAAGGAGGTTATCGGGTTGTGAACCACCACAACAACACCACTCGGCCAACACCATAATCGACGACATCCACCCTTCCACCGTTGACCATACTCACTGCTGCCTCCATCAAGTTCGAAGTCCTACACCGTTCGTTTTATCCGTAAGTCCGTTCAAACACTAACATATCCTATCTTCTCCAAGCCCTTCTTCACCAACCTTGACACACAAATTCCTACCTTATTCCAGCCCTCATAATCGTCCCATACAGCCCCTTACACCCTTGGTTTGTGTTATTTAGTTGTGTCAAAGTTCTAGGTATTTTAGTTGTCTAGATTAGCCGTAATTTTGTGTCGGATTGTTCCCTTCAATTAGTTGACGTGTTTCGTATCCTAAAGTCTTCCGCTACGTCGTTAATATCGTCCTAGTTCGTGTCTGGGTCGTATCATAAATTTGGTATCAGAGCCACGTCAGCTCTGCTGGTCGTGGTTCAATCCGACGTGTCATTTTTATCCTACGTGTCGTCTTACGTGTCTTGTTATTTTAATTTTATTTTATCGAGTTGTAATAGCATAGTTGTTCATTGAATTAAAAAAAAAAGAAACGGTAAAAAAAAAAGACCGAAAAATCAAAAAAAAAAAAAAAGAAAATCGGATAAAAAAAGAGAAGAAATCCGAAAATTCAAAAAAAAAAAAAGAGGTATATTCATTGTGTTACCAATTGAGTCTTGATTTATTTTGGTAATTTCCTTTTGGTATTTCATCTTATTTGGTAGTTACCTTGTGAGTCTATTTTATTTTTGGAACTTTCCTTCTAAGTTCTATTTTAATTTTGGTAGTTTCCTTCTAGGATAATTCCTTAGTTGGTAACTTCCTTTTGAGTCTTGTTTTATTTTTGGAACTTTCCTTCCAAGTTTTAATTCTTTTTGGTAGTTTCCTTTTGAGTTGTATTTTAATTTTGGTTCATTCCTTTTAGAGTCTAGTCCAATTAGGATATTTAGAATTGTGTCACAATTGTGTAACACTTTCCAAATAACCTATTCTTTCCTTCCTACATCTTTCCTTCTACACTTGGGGATCCATATAACCCTAAGCTACCCTACCCTACTCGACCCCACCTATCCACGCCACCTAGTACTACACGTCCCCACACCTTGCCAGATAAGCCACACGCCTCCTACACACTAAGCAAACCATCTCATACATTGATCTTAGTTAGTGATACTCGTCTACACCTTCGTGCAATTCATCCGTACCCTCGACATTCAACAAGAGTTCTACTCCTCACCATTCATTATACACGACACACACACTTCACCATACACTTTGAGTGCAAACAAGAGTGGTAAAATCAAGAGTGAAAACAAACGAGTGAACGTGAGGTTGTGAGGTTTTACCTTGTTTCCTTTACGTTTGTTCATCTTGTAGGTATCATGAAGAAAGGCACACGATCCGAGTCATCCCAGACTCCCCCAGCCGACACCCCACCTGTAGACCCACCCCGGAATCCATCCAAAGCTCCCATGGAGTCTTCCTCGGATCCACCTGCACCGTAGGATCCTAAGTATCACTTTGAAGCGCTGTCCAAACACGTTCAAAGACAACATCAGGCTCTCTCCGACAAGATAGATGATTTAGTGCATGCTCTTGAACACACTAAAACAACGCCCGTTTTCCCTCAAGCCATTCGAGGAAATCAGCGCCTCGAGCGTCAAAACGAGCCAGAAGAGGAGTACTTTGATGAGAATACTGAAGAATTTGACCGAGGCCGTCGCCCGAGACGTGGCAATAGTCGAGATGACTATAATGAAGACCGAATGCTCAACAACATCAAAACGAGCATTCCGCAGTTTGAAGACCTTCACGATCCCGATGTCTACCTAGATTGGGAACGTAAGGTAGAGAAGATTTTCGCATGCTATGACTTCTCAGAAGCTAAAAAGGTGCAATTAGCATGTTTGGAGTTCAGAGGCTACGCAGCCACTTGGTGGGAGATGCAGCAAGAAAGAAGGCGCAGAAATCGCAATCCACCCATCGACAATTGGGAAGAAATGAAAGGATTCATGTGTGGACGCTTCATTCCAGTCCAATATGAAAGAGAGCTTGAGAAGAAGCTCAACCGGATCAAGCAAGGAACCCGTTCGATTGAAGAATACCACACAGAGCTCGAAACCGCCCTGAATCGAGTCGGAAAAGAAGAGACCTTAAATGCTACCATCATTCGGTACATTGAAGGTATGAATCCCGATATTGCATGTGAAGTGGAGCTCAAAGAATTCACAAGCATAGAGAGAATGGTGCAATACGCATCAATTGTGGAAAGCAGCTGCGAGAAGGCCGTCGTCGATCCAGTCAGACTTCAGCCCCTAATCGCCAATCTTGGAGTAAAGGTACACCTTCCACATCACCTTCTACTCCTTCTGTTGATTCTACTCGACCCCGTGGTCAATCTGGACCTCCGAAACGCCGTTTCGACCGTTCTACTCCGCAATCAAGCCGTAGACCCGAGTCTACACCAAGGCCACCATTCCAACGGCCCAATCAGCCCAGTCCGGCGCCAACTTCAGCCCCTAGTCAAGCCCAAGATGTTCAATGCCATAAATGCCAAGGTTGGGGCCATTTTCAGAATCAGTGCCCAAACCGACGAGTTCTATTCATCACGGATCAGAATGAGCTCGAATCAGCCAGTGAAGATGATGAACCGACCAAGGCCGACCCTTCACCTGAAAAAGACGCCCAAGATGAGTTTGAAGAAGAAGAACCCGAGAATCTTCATGTCAGTTTGGTTTCTATCCGCAGTCTGAACATAAACCGAGAAGAAGAGCAACAATCACAGCGAGAGAATATCTTTTACACGAAAGTTGCTGTTCAAGGCAAGACTTGCGCGATGATAGTTGATAGCGGCAGTGTTATCAACGCAGTAAACCAGTACGCAGTCGAAAAGCTTGGACTTTCCACTGTGAAGCACCCAAATCCATACCGTTTGCAATGGCTTACCGAAAGAGGCACAGTTCGTGTAACCGGTCAGGTACATGTATCCTTTTCCATTGGTCGTTATTCTGACACTGTATTATGCGATGTTATTCCTATGGATGCAGCACATATACTTTTAGGGAGACCATGGCAATTCGATAGACAAGCTGTACACGACGGACTCACGAACACCTACAAAGTGAAGAAAGACGGCCGAACCACCATCCTAAAGCCGTTGACACCCAAAGCCGTTCAAGAGGAACAAGAAATAATGCGAGCAAGGTTCAAAGAGGAGCGTGAGAAGACCGCCGCAGCCGCCGTCCGAGCCACCGCCGCAGACAGCCCCCTCACGGCCGAAACACCTTCGCCGCCGCCCCCTACTTCTTCCACAACCATTGCAGCCCCTTCCACACCTCATTCCAGCACCATTACTCATGGAAAAGGCGTGAGTTCAGCCCCTAAGTCCCAAGAGAAGAATCGAGCCCTGTTTTGTACAATTAAAGGCGTTGAGAAAGCTATTAAAGCAGGTTTGCCTTTAGTTCTTTTAACTTGTAAGAACAGTGCTACTAACGATGTTTCTTTGCCTAGTGATGTGCAGCCACTTATGAAGGAGTTCGAGGACGTATTTCCGGATGAGATTCCAAGTGGATTACCTCCAGTTCGTGGGATCGAGCACCAGATTGATTTCATGCCCGGAGCCGTCTTGCCGAATCATCCAGCCTACCGCACGTCGGCTGAAGAAACCAAGGAGATAGACCGTCAAGTTAAGGAGCTGTTGGAGAAGAAGCAAATCAGAGAGTCGATGAGCCCATGTGCAGTTCCAGTGATTCTAGTGCCAAAGAAGAACAATGAGTGGAGAATGTGTATGGATTGCAGAGCCATCAACAAGATAACAGTTAAGTATCGTTTTCCTATTCCTAGACTTGATGATATGCTAGATGAATTAAGTGGATCAAAAATCTTTTCTAAAATTGATTTAAGGTCTGGTTATTTTCAAGTTCGCATGCATGAAGGAGATGAATGGAAAACAACTTTTAAGACTAAGCATGGTTTATATGAATGGTTGGTTATGCCTTTTGGTCTCACAAATGCACCGAGCACATTTATGAGATTGATGAACTGTAATACCCCGGAAATTTTATTATCTAAATTTAATTAGGAATATATATATATATATATCTAATAGTTAGAATAAGTGAAATATCCCAAAAATTTATATGTAAAGAATAGTTTATGTTACCCTTAAGAGTAAGCTAGGAAAAAAAAAATAGACCGTTATAGATCCCTTTCTAGGTAAAGTAAATCGTTTAGTAGATTAGAGATACCTAAAATATTCTTGTATTTTACTGAGAATCCTAGATACGTACATATATTGATTAATTAAAATTTATTTTGAATGCAACTATATTTAATTAGTGTCACATAAATATATACATATGTAATTAAATAATATTTACATATATGTTGGAATAAAAAATAAAAAAACGTAATATATATAGTATATTATATTTAGATATGTACACTTTTCCTTCTAGGATTAGATGTAAATTTTATTTAAATCATGATACACGTGTCATTAAGAAGAAGAAATAGCTAGGCTTATGTGTCCTCAACATATAATTTCAAGTGTGACTCATACTCTTTAAAAATTTAAACAATTAGAAAATGTAATTGTAGTCAATAAAATTTGAATATCATTAAGCCATGTTCTCTCACATCATATTCAAAGGAAAAGGGGTTCTCATTAACAAAGTAGGTTTCGGTAAGATAATTTTTGTTTTCATTCTTAATTTAGTTTAATTTATAAATTCAAAATCTTAGATTATGATTGCAAAATATTAATGTCTAATTTGTATTCTAACGTGAAATGTAAATCCCTCAATTTATATTTATAGCATATTATTATTATTATTATTATTATTATTATTATTATTATTCTTATTCTTATTATTATTATTATTATTATTATTATTATTATTATTATTATTATTATTATAGAGAATTCAAACCAATTCTATTCATGTTAATTAACCTTGAATCATATGTTAGAATTTGGATTCATTATCTCTTATTAACATGAGAACATTTATTAGAGTTATATATTACTTATAACAATAATAGCCAATATATATATATATATATATATATTAATTTCATTTGCCTCTACCCGCAAAGATGGATACAAATTTGGTAGATTTAGATTTATTGGCCCTTTGAGATGTTTATTCTTATCATTTAATTGATATACCTGATTAAACAGCTTAAGTATCACTTCACTGAACTAAGTAAAATTTAAATGAATCTGTATCATATTAGAGATATAGTTTATATATGGGTCATTTAGTTAAATTAAGCAAATGCTGGTTATTGTAGGCCTAGAAGAGCTAGCAGAACCTGAGCAGAACCAACTCAGAGATTGAAAGATTATTTGTGTTACAAATTTATCATCCAGGTGGGCTATTATATTTTTGCAAATTGTATCTTTCGAGCTATTAAGCTCTGTTTTGTTAAAATTGCATATGTGACTATCTGTGTTAAATATTTACGTGCTACTGTATGTTGTCGGAGTCTCATATACCAGCGCTGTGTCAATGTGAGTAGCTACAGTATGCATGCTTTATTTGTCCTGCCCTACTCCTTGTCGGTGAGACAAAAATGAAACACTTATGGGTTATACTCATTGGGTATACTTGGCCATACTCAACTTTACGCGTGGTGATGTAGTACGGGTTGCGGGTAGTGACTGGTTACACTCTTAAGCGCTTCACGATAAAATATTTTGGTTAACTTAGGTTACTTTAAATTTTAAAACCTCCTAAGCTTCACTACCTGCATGAACACAGATAGATTACTTTAATAAAATGAGTTGCATAACCCGAATTGTAAAAACTTGCCCACTGAGTGCACTAGTACTCAGCCCAAATATTTTCAAATATTTTTCAGGTTAGTAGGCTGGCGCGTGGAGGTGACGATGCTGAGAGATGGGCTTTTGTTGTTTATGTATTTTCCCATTGTCTCTTTTTGTTAAATATTCTGTTGATAATGAAGTCTCCGCGCTTGTAATATCCTTTTGTTAAACACTAAGAACTCTGATCTTGGTGTTATGAATATGTATATAATATTATACAGCATGTTTGACTATTCTGAGTCTTCTGTTGAGATTTTATTATTCAGGTTACCCCTTTTCTTTCCCGCTTCTTAATTCCAACCCCCGTGGCGTCCATTTCCACGGTCTTTCGGGACCGGGGCGCTACAGAGTGGTATCAGAGCAGGTCTTGCAACTCTGCAAACCTGTTGGGTCAACTTATTTTGTTTTTCTTTTTCATTAAATTCCCGTGTGATATTATATAAGCCCTCAGCTCGTCACTCACGCAACAGCCAAAAGGTACGCATGTTTTTATGCTGTTTTTGGATTTTAAAAGTTTACATTAATTGGTGAAATGTTAAGTGTATTTGGAAATGAAAGATTGTGATTTGCCATGTTAGCGGGAATGCCTTGAAAGATTGAGTCTTATATTGATTACTTACTGGTTTTGAGAATGAAATATGCATGTGAGCATACTTATGAATGATTGACATATGTTGATTCCACACATTGATAGTTGGTTTGTATTTGATGTTTGTGCTCTAGATGAGTATTTTGACTTGGAGTTTGAGAACTTAAGATGAACTTAGCCTGTAGTTGCTAAACTTAGGCTGAACTTGTAAGAATTTGTGAAAATGTTTGAACATAGACTGATTGAGAAGTTGTGCTAATTAGATGGCGGGATGGCAGGTGAGACCTCGAAAGAGGTGTCGTACTCGTGTTACGATGGATGAGCGGATAGAGAGGTTTCGTGCATGTATCAGTAGACCAGGGGAGGATGTGCCAGAGTTCACTGCACGTTTTGTGACTTTGTGGATGACTGTCTCGGGTATCGGTGGTATTACAGAGGTAGAGGCTACGGCGAGATATATTATTGGACTACCTCAAGCCTGGAGACCATGGGCTGCAAGAGTTGCTGATATTTTCTCAGAGAGATCTCCGCCTACTTTTGCAGAGAAAGTCTATTTCTCGAGATTCTTCACGTATGTGCTACGGACTTGGGCAGATAGACGATGTGTGGCTCCACAATTACCCATAGTGGAGGAGGATATGGATATGTTTAGAGTACCATTTACATCGGTCTTACCAGAGGAGAGGATGATCGAGATGGATCGTTCGGCACCACCTGCACCAAAGCCGCCACTTATCACGATAGCATCGCATGATGATGAGGCTGGTCCATCTGGGACCCAGTTAGAGCCCATTGCAGAGGAGGACCCGGAGGAGGATCCCAATGAGGAGCCAATGGAAGTAACTGATGGAAGTACGACGCTCCACTTTCGACGTGATTTCGATGCGGAGGGGCGTCCTGGGCACTGGTATATTCCGTCGTCTCCATAGATAGATGTATAGTTGTAGCAGTTTGAGTAGTTTAGTATATACTGACGCTGACATTTTGTTGTATCATTAGCTCAGTAGCTTTTGTTAGTCGGAAACGTTGTCGTTCTTATAAGACCGTTCCGACATGAGGCATTCGGTAGTTAGCCTCCTTTTGACTTAGTGGACTAGATGGTATATTATATTTTTGATGTATAGATGATGTATGTGTGGTACTCCACTCTTTTATATAAAAGTTCTGTTTCAGGATATCTTTTAGATTTATATATATATCCTGTATATATTTTTGGAAGACTTTGCATATATATATTTCATTTTCTTTACGAGATGAGTGGTTATTATTTTTATTTTCTTTTCGAATCTTTACGCAAGTGTTGATCGATTGGAGATTTGACTAGTTGCAGAATGCCAAGAGGAAGACCAAGAAATGTGAACTTGGCGGTACCGGAAGTACCGAATATTCCGCAGGGTCAGGGACCACAAATTGAAATGGAGTTCAGACGCCATAACCCCCCAACTTTCAATGGAGAAGGGGATCCACTCACAGCCGAACGTTGGGTTCGAGCACTTGAAAAGATATTTGGGTTTTTGCATTGTAGTGATAAAGAAAGGGTGGCCTGTGCCCTGTATCAACTTGTGGATGATGCTGATTTCTGGTGGGAGTCAGTTCGAAGGACAATATCTGATGCAGATTGGGAAGTGTTCACATGGGAGAACTTTAAGACGATCTTATATCAAAAGTACATACCGGCTCATTATCAGCATCAAAAGGCTAATGAATTCTGGAATCTCAAACAGGGGAGCAAATCAGTCGCAGAATATGATTTGCAGTTTAATAGGTTATCTCGATACGCACCACAGACCGTAGACACAGAAGCAAAGAGGATTGAAAAATTTCGCATGGGTTTGAAACCAGAGATAGGCACTGCATTGATTGGAAAGGATGAAGTAAACTATGGTCAAATACTGAGTTGGGCACTTAGTATTGAGGCAATGCAAGGAACATCAAAGGCTTCACCATCTCAATCAATAGCTGGGGATCAGAAGGGAAAACGGAAGTGGGATGGACCACAACGAGGTTATCAAGGGAAGAATTTTCAGCATAACTATCAAGGAGGAAGGAACTTTGGACCAAGGCCTGCAGGGCAAGTGAATGTTGCACCAAAATCTAAGGGCTATCAAGGAAATTCACCGTTGTGTGCAACTTGTAACAGATATCACTTTGGACCATGTGTCCAATGCTATCGATGTGGTCGACAGGGTCATTATGCCAATAAATGCCAACAGAATTCTGGAGCACAAGAACAGCAACAGAGGCCACAATTCAGACAGGACATGAGAAATACGAGACCACAAGGTGGAGGAGGTCGAGGGAATAACAACAATAGAAGTAATCCCAGACCTCAGCAAAATCAAAATCAAGGTCCTCGTGCACCACAACAAGCCAGAGCGTATGCTCTCAACCAGCAAGAGGCAGCTGGAAACTCTGGGAATTTGGCAGGTATGATTAGTTTGAGCAATATACCTGTGCTTGCTTTATTTGATACTGGAGCTTCACATTCCTTTATATCTAGAGATGTATGTAAACGTCTTAATCTAGAGCTAGAATTAGCAGGAGAAGCCCTAGCAGTAAGCATTCCTTCAGGGCAAACACTTTTAGCTGATTGTGTTTGTAAGAACTTAGACTTGGTAGTAGGTGAAAAGAATTTAACAACTGATCTCTATGCTCTTGAGATGCGGGACTTTGACATTATATTTGGGATGGATTGGCTAACAAAGGAGAGTGCAACAATACGCTGCCATGAGAGAGAGATAATATTTCAGAAGCTAGGCGAGGAAGAAGTGAAGTTTTATGGAGCAAAAATGGGAAATATAATTCCCATCATTTCAGCATTTAAGGCTGTAAAGTTGTTACAAAAAGGAGATTGTCAGGCGTTTCTAGTAAACCTTGTAAGCAAGAAAGAAGAAGGTTTAACAGTGGATCAGGTACCAGTGGTACGGGAATATGAAGATGTATTTCCAAACGATTTGCCAGGTCTGCCACCAGACAGACAAGTAGAGTTCACCATAGACCTAGAACCGGGAGCAGCACCGGTATCCAAAGCCCCATATCGGTTAGCACCGAATGAGTTACAAGAGTTAAAAGTGCAACTGGAGGGATTATTGGAATTAGGTTTTATAAGACCCAGTGTATCGCCTTGGGGAGCACCGATTCTATTCGTAAAAAAGAAGGATGGTACTATGAGAATGTGCATCGACTATCGGGAGTTGAACAAGTTGACAGTGAAGAACAAGTATCCACTTCCGAGGATAGATGATCTTTTTGATCAGTTGACTGGTGCAAAAATCTTTTCCAAGATTGATCTACGATCTGGGTATCATCAAGTTAAAGTAAGAAAAGATGACATACCCAAGACTGCATTCCGAACAAGATATGGCCACTATGAGTTTCTAGTGTTTCCTTTTGGGTTAACCAATGCACCTGCAGTCTTTATGGATTTAATGAATCGAGTTTTCCATGAATATTTGGATAAGTTTGTGTTGGTCTTTATTGACGACATACTGATCTACTCAAGAAATGAAGAAGAACACGAAAAACACTTGAGACTAGTGTTAGAAACACTAAGGAGAGAAAAGTTATATGCCAAATTCAGCAAGTGTGAATTTTGGCTAAATGAAGTAATGTTTCTCGGGCACATTGTGTCAGCAGAAGGCACCAAAGTGGATCCTACAAAGGTTGAGGCAGTGAAGAGGTGGAAATCACCAACCAACATTCATGAGATAAGAAGTTTCCTCGGTTTAGCAGGATATTACCGGAAATTCATTAAAGATTTTTCGAAGATAGCAAGGCCAATGACACAACTTTTGAGGAAGAAGATTAAGTTTGAGTGGACTGATGCGTGTGAACAAAGTTTTCAGGAACTAAAGACAAGATTAACAACTGCACCAGTCTTAACCTTGCCAGAAGGAGTAGAAGGATTCGTGATATACACTGACGCATCTAAATTGGGTTTAGGATGCGTGCTGATGCAAAATGGGAAGGTAGTAGCATATGCTTCACGACAATTAAGACCTCATGAACTGAACTACCCAACCCATGATTTGGAGCTTGCTGCCGTCATACATGCACTCAAGATTTGGAGACATTATCTTTATGGGGTAAAATGTGAGATTTACACTGACCATAAGAGTTTGAAGTATATCTTCGAACAGAAAGAGCTTAATATGAGGCAGAGAAGATGGTTAGAGTTAGTGAAAGATTATGACTGCACGATACACTACCATCCCGGGAAAGCAAATGTAGTAGCCGACGCATTGAGCAGAAAGAAACAAGGAGTGATGGGATATCTACTGACAAATAAGGAGGAGCTTGTGAGAGAAATAGAAAAGATGGAATTAGAGTTGGTGTTTGCACCAAGTTCTACAACAAGTGTGATAGCTGCAGTGGTAGCCAAGCCAGAACTACGATCGAGAATCATAGAAGCTCAGCAAAAAGATGAACGATTGGAGAAGATAAGAGAAAGAGTCAAAGCGGGCGAACCAAAAGAATTTAGGGAAGATAATGATGGTGCTTTAATGTTCCGTGACAGATTATGCGTTCCTAGAGTTGACACATTGAAGCAAGAAATTATGAGAGAGGCTCATAATACTCCCTACACGGCACATCCAGGCAGCACAAAGTTATACAAGGACCTGAAGCAATATTTCTGGTGGAATAATATGAAAAGGGAGATAGCCACATTTGTGGAGAGATGTTTAACATGCCAGCAAGTGAAAGCGGTACATCAACGACCTTCGGGATTATTGCAGCCGTTGGAAATTCCAGAATGGAAATGGGAGCATATAACGATGGATTTTGTAGTAGGCTTACCGCGATCAGCGAAAGGAAACTCATCAATCTGGGTCATTGCAGATCGATTGACCAAATCAGCACATTTCGTGCCAATCAAAACAACAACAGAATTAAGCAAGCTGGCGCAAATTTATGTGAAGGAGATTGTTCGACTACATGGAATTCCAGTTTCTATCACGTCAGATCGTGATACTCGCTTCACATCAAGGTTTTGGAAGAGTCTTCAAGAAGCAATGGGAACGAAGCTGAACTTCAGTACTGCTTTTCATCCTCAAACAGATGGTCAATCAGAGAGAACGATACAAATTCTGGAGGACATGCTACGAGGAGTTGTGTTGGATGGAAACACAAGTTGGGAAGATGTTCTACCCTTGGTGGAGTTCGCTTATAACAACAGCTACCAATCAACTATAAAGATGGCACCATATGAAGCCTTGTATGGTCGCAAATGCAGATCGCCCCTATACTGGGATGAAGTTGGAGAAAGAAAAATTTTGGGTCCAGAGATCGTGCAAACCACTGTCAAAATGATCGACCAAATTCGAGCAAGAATGAAAGAAGCACAAGACAGACAAAAGGCTTATGCAGACAAGCGCAGGACAAACCTAGAGTTTCAAGTTGGTGAAAAGGTTTTCTTAAAGGTATCTCCAACACGTGGTGTTGTGAGATTTGGAAAACCAGGCAAACTGAGACCAAGATTTATTGGTCCATTCGAGATATTAGAAAGAATTGGTGAGGTAGCTTACCGATTAGCTCTTCCACCAGACTTGTCACAAGTTCACGATGTGTATCACGTTTCAATGCTCAGGAAATACGTGTTTGACCCAGAACACGTTGTCAAAGAAAGTGAGTTAGTTCTACATTCCGATATGACGTACGAGAAAAACCTCACGAAATTCTTGATAGAAAAGTTCAAGTCCTAAGAAGCAAGCAAATTCCATTAGTTCTTGTGCAATGGAATCATCATGATCGAACTGAAGCAACATGGGAACTAGAAAGCAAAATGAGACAGCAATATCCTGAGTTATTCGAAGGTACGTGAATTTCGGGACGAAATTCTTTTAAGGGGGGAGGAGTGTAATACCCCGGAAATTTTATTATCTAAATTTAATTAGGAATATATATATATATATATATCTAATAGTTAGAATAAGTGAAATATCCCAAAAATTTATATGTAAAGAATAGTTTATGTTACCCTTAAGAGTAAGCTAGGAAAAAAAAAATAGACCGTTATAGATCCCTTTCTAGGTAAAGTAAATCGTTTAGTAGATTAGAGATACCTAAAATATTCTTGTATTTTACTGAGAATCCTAGATACGTACATATATTGATTAATTAAAATTTATTTTGAATGCAACTATATTTAATTAGTGTCACATAAATATATACATATGTAATTAAATAATATTTACATATATGTTGGAATAAAAAATAAAAAAACGTAATATATATAGTATATTATATTTAGATATGTACACTTTTCCTTCTAGGATTAGATGTAAATTTTATTTAAATCATGATACACGTGTCATTAAGAAGAAGAAATAGCTAGGCTTATGTGTCCTCAACATATAATTGCAAGTGTGACTCATACTCTTTAAAAATTTAAACAATTAGAAAATGTAATTGTAGTCAATAAAATTTGAATATCATTAAGCCATGTTCTCTCACATCATATTCAAAGGAAAAGGGGTTCTCATTAACAAAGTAGGTTTCGGTAAGATAATTTTTATTTTCATTCTTAATTTAGTTTAATTTATAAATTCAAAATCTTAGATTATGATTGCAAAATATTAATGTCTAATTTGTATTCTAACGTGAAATGTAAATCCCTCAATTTATATTTATAGCATATTATTATTATTATTATTATTCTTATTATTATTATTATTCTTATTATTATTATTATTATTATTATTATTATTATTATTATTATTATTATTATTATAGAGAATTCAAACCAATTCTATTCATGTTAATTAACCTTGAATCATATGTTAGAATTTGGATTCATTATCTCTTATTAACATGAGAACATTTATTAGAGTTATATATTACTTATAACAATAATAGCCAATATATATATATATATATATATATTAATTTCATTTGCCTCTACCCGCAAAGATGGATACAAATTTGGTAGATTTAGATTTATTGGCCCTTTGAGATGTTTATTCTTATCATTTAATTGATATACCTGATTAAACAGCTTAAGTATCACTTCACTGAACTAAGTAAAATTTAAATGAATCTGTATCATATTAGAGATATAGTTTATATATGGGTCATTTAGTTAAATTAAGCAAATGCTGGTTATTGTAGGCCTAGAAGAGCTAGCAGAACCTGAGCAGAACCAACTCAGAGATTGAAAGATTATTTGTGTTACAAATTTATCATCCAGGTGGGCTATTATATTTTTGCAAATTGTATCTTTCGAGCTATTAAGCTCTGTTTTGTTAAAATTGCATATGTGACTATCTGTGTTAAATATTTACGTGCTACTGTATGTTGTCGGAGTCTCATATACCAGCGCTGTGTCAATGTGAGTAGCTACAGTATGCATGCTTTATTTGTCCTGCCCTACTCCTTGTCGGTGAGACAAAAATGAAACACTTATGGGTTATACTCATTGGGTATACTTGGCCATACTCAACTTTACGCGTGGTGATGTAGTACGGGTTGCGGGCAGTGACCGGTTACACTCTTAAGCGCTTCACGATAAAATATTTTGGTTAACTTAGGTTGCTTTAAATTTTAAAACCTCCTAAGCTTCACTACCTGCATGAACACAGATAGATTACTTTAATAAAATGAGTTGCATAAACCGAATTGTAAAAACTTGCCCACTGAGTGCACTAGTACTCAGCCCAAATATTTTCAAATATTTTTTAGGTTAGTAGGCTGGCGCGTGGAGGTGACGATGCTGAGAGATGGGCTTTTGTTGTTTATGTATTTTCCCATTGTCTCTTTTTGTTAAATATTCTGTTGATAATGAAGTCTCCGCGCTTGTAATATCCTTTTGTTAAACACTAAGAACTCTGATCTTGGTGTTATGAATATGTATATAATATTATACAGCATGTTTGACTATTCTGAGTCTTCTGTTGAGATTTTATTATTCAGGTTACCCCTTTTCTTTCCCGCTTCTTAATTCCAACCCCCGTGGCGTCCATTTCCACGGTCTTTCGGGACCGGGGCGCTACATGAACCATGTTTTGCATGATGTTATTGGGAAATATGTTGTTGTTTACTTTGATGATATCCTGATATACAGTCACAGTGCACAGGCGCACCTAGATCACCTTAGGCGCGTATTTATGCTTTTAAGAGATGCTCGATTGTATGGAAACATGTCTAAGTGTTCTTTTTTGCTTGAATGAAGTAGTATTCTTAGGCTTTGTTGTAAGTTGTAGAGGTATTGAGGTTGATCGTTCCAAAATCAAGACGATTGAGGAATGGCCAATGCCCAAAACCGCGTCTGAAGTTCGATCCTTTCACGGCCTTGCCGGATTTTATCATCGCTTTGTGCGCGATTTCTCTAGCATTGCCGCGCCTCTTACTGAGCTAAGTAAGAAGGATCGCAAGTTTGAATGGGGTAAGCAACAAGAGCATGCGTTTAATACTTTGAAGTCTTTATTGTGTTCTGCTCCTGTTTTGTGTTTACCTGATTTTTCCAAAACTTTTGAGATCGAGTGTGATGCCTCTGGGATAGGTATTGGTGCTGTTTTGATGCAGAAAAAACGGCCCGTGGCGTACTTCAGTGAGAAGCTCAATGGCACCGTCTTACGCTATTCGACGTACGATAAAGAACTATACGCTTTGAAGCGTGCATTGGATACATGGCAGCACTACTTATGGCCCAAGGAGTTCGTCATTCACATGGATTATGAGAGCTTGAAGCATTTGAAAGGTCAAAGCAACTTGAACAAGCGTCATGTGAGATGGGTCGAATTCATCGAGTCGTTTCCATACGTCATCAAGTACAAGAAAGGAGAAGACAATGTCGTCGTCGACGCCCTCTCTCGAAGATACACGTTGCTTAACCTAATGCATGCTAAGATGCTTGGTTTTGAGTCCATTAAATCTTTGTATGAAGTGGACGATTATTTCAGCCCTATATATGCTAAGTGTTTGAATTCTACCAAGTCTTTTGATGGATTTTATGTGCATGATGGGTTTTTGTTTAGAGAATCTAAGTTGTGCATTCCTACTTGTTCTATGCGTGAGCTACTTGTTTTAGAATCGCATGCGGGAGGATTAATGGGACATTTTGGTGTACATAAGACATTATCCTTGTTGCATGAGCATTTCTTTTGGCCGCATATGAAACGTGATGTTGAACGCATGTGTAGTAGATGTATTACTTGTCATAAGTCTAAATCTACTTCGCATCCTTTTGGTTTGTACACGCCTTTACCTGCTCCATCTAGTCCTTAGATTGATTTGTCTATGGATTTTATTTTGGGATTGCCTAGATCTAGATCGGGTAAAGATTCTGTATTTGTTGTAGTTGATAGGTTTTCCAAAATGGCGCATTTCATTGCATGTAGGAAAACTGATGATGCTGTTCAAATAGCCAATTTGTTCTTTGTGCATGTTGTTAGATTGCATGGAATTCCTTGTACTATTGTTAGTGATAGGGATTCTAAGTTTTTGGGACATTTTTGGTGATACGACCCGGACAAATAATCTAGGACGAATCTAGAGACGTAGTGGAAGACTTCTGGATACGAAACACGTCAGCGAATGAAGGGTTTGAATCCGACTCGATAAACAATGGAAAAATAGACAATCTAGACAACTAAAATACCTAGAAAAATTACACAAACTATATAACACAAATCCAAAGGTTTATGGGATGGAAAGGACGTGTATAGGGGCTGGAATTATGGAGGTTTTCGTGTGTGATGGCTTGTGAAGAATGGCTTGGAGAAGGTAGGATATGATAGAGTACGATTGAACTTACGGTATGAACGATACGGTGTAGAACTTGAACTCGAACATGGGCTGAATTGAGGCGTGCGTCGATGGAGTATGGATGGCGTCGAATGGTGTTGATGGATGATGATTCGTTGATGTGAATCACAACCCGATAGCCTCCTTGAATCTCAAACGTACCCAAGGATGAAATCTCCAAGTTGATCTTCGGATAGCGAATACCGGTTAATCCCTCAAGTGGATTAAGCAATACCCTTGAATAAGACTTAAAGTTGCTAGCTCCAAGAATATGAATTTTAAATCAAAACTCACAAAGATTTAAAAGGGGGTTGAGACAATATTGAAAGCAAAGCTTAATAATTCAAATAAAGTCTAAAATATCAATGTGACATGGTTCCCCTATTTATAGGACTATGGGGGAACGAAATTAAACATAAAAAAAGGCTAAAAAATTGATCCAAAAGGGATCTCTAACTATACTAGGAAGTTCCCTAAACTAGAATTCTATTCAAGGTAGGAAATTGCCTTAAATACAATTCTAGTCAAACCTATTTAAATAATGGACGAAAATTAGCAAATAATTAATAAAAAATCTGATTTAAACTATAGTCTAACATAATTAAATAAATACTATAGTCTAAATAAAATTCAACCTCTAATTAAATCAACTAAGGGACGAAAATTCCATGCAACGCGAATCTGCCATGCATGCACAACTTGATGAGTTCTATCTTCATGCATTGCTCTTCAAATCTTGATCTCCAATCTTTAATTGTTAACAAAGTAACAATTTTGGGGCTGCATTTAACTTCTTCTAATTCTTCAAACTTCTTGTGAATAATTGCTTGGAAACAACCTTGCAATTTCTTGGCTCGAAATCGTGTAATCGAACCTCTAAATGGTAGCTCCGGATTTAGTTCTTCAAGGCCTTGCATGGCTTCATCATTCCCCTCCTCTTGAAAAGAATTCGTCCTCGAATTCAATTCTCCGGGATCAAAGACGAACACGAACTGGCCATCAAATTCTTTTTCACAAGCTGCATAAAACACATCTTCATGAACATGAATGAGAACATTCCACTTGTGTTAATCATCCGAAACTCTAGCTCCATAGATTGCCTTGACATGGCATTCATGATCAAATCTGGTGGTACATCAACTTCCAATGGAATTTCTTTAACAACCTGTAAAATAAAGACATCATAAGAAAACGGTTGACAAAAAATGTTAGAACTCAGCGGCTTCTCCATGTTTGCTTGTACGAACTCCTTATGATCTTCAACCATTGCCTCACGGATGTCATTCTCCTTTTTAAAATAGGGTTGTATCTCCAACAACTCTTCAACTTCTTCGGCTTCCTCAACTGCTTCATGGATCTCCAAATTCACAATTTGTAGTTTATCCTCCATACAATCTTTAGGACTTGTCATCTCCATGGACAAAACATCCAAACTACAATCTTCTATACTTGTATTCTCCGGATTAGTAATTTCGAGAATGGGCACCTCTTCATCAACATGAATGGAAACCGACTCCTGTTGATTACATTCGTCTTGAACTAACTCCTTCAAAACTGGCATATTCTCATTGGTTGTTTCTATCATGTCCAACTCTGGCTTAGATTCTTCAACTATCTCATCTTCTAAGCACATAGAAACAGATGGTAATGAGATAAAAGGTACTTCAATGAAGTCTAGAATTGGTACCTTGGAAGTAGAAGCATCATGGGTGGCAATGCTCGACTCTACTTGAACCTCCTCTTTTGACTTCATCTCTAGTTCCTCTAGCCACTTTTCTATCCAAATGGCGTATTCCACCATGTCTTCCAACTCGTCGAAGCGGTATAATGCTACTCTTTCACGGATTGCTCTTCGTAGACCAGCTAGAAATCTATCCATGGTATCTTCTTGATATTCTTCTATATCAGCTCGTCTCATGGCTTTAGTCATTTGGTTATAGTACTCATCTACACTACGGCCTCCTTGTCTAAGCTTGTATAGATTTTCTTCTAACTCCCATTGGTAGTGGTCTGGAATGAAGCGTTTCCGCATCAAATCTTTCAACTCACGCCATGTGTCGATAGGTGGAAGGCGATCTCTATGGCACCGGTTTTGCTGAAATTCCCATCATGTTGTTGCGTAGCCTTTAAACTTTGATGAAACTAGCTGCACTTTCTTTTTCTCGGGGAAGTCATAGCACTCAAAAAGTTTGTCTAATTTGCGTTCCCAATCCAAATAGATGTCGGGATAGTATAGACCTTCAAACTCGGGTATGATCATGTTGTTGTTGCGGTAGAGATGGCGAGAATTTGGTGTATATGGTGTATGGGTATACGGAGTATGATTGGTGTATGGTGCATGGACCGGATGGTACATGGGTGCATATGTGTATGGTCCGGATGATGTATATGAGTGTGAACAGATGATATATGTAGAATAAGATGAATTTCCGATCCCCTTGATGATGGTGGACGAAAATTTGAAGGGAGGAAGTGTATATGGAAGGTTTGGAAGAATTTGGATGGAAGAAAGCTAGAAAAGGAAAGAATTAGATGTATTTTTGAAGTCCTAAATAGTGTAGGAGATCCAAAAATAAATCCCAAAGGTAGAAGGAAAGAAATAGGAAAGAAGAATGAAAGAAAGATTAGGTAATTTGGAAAGTGTTACACAATTATGACACAATCTAAATATCCTAATTGAACTAGACTCTAAAAAGAAAGAACCAAAAATAAATTACAACTCAAAAAGGAAACTACCAAAATAAAATAAAAACTTGGAAGGAAAGTTCCAAAAATAAGATAAGACTCTAAAGAAAATTACCAACTAAAGAATTATCCTAGAAGGAAAGTACCAAAATTAAAGAAACACAAAAGGAAACAATGAATATACCTCTTTTTTTTAATTTAATTTTCGGATTTTTTTTCTTTTTTTTTATCCGATTTTTTTTTCTTTTTTTTTCGACGGCTTTTTCTCTTTTTTTTGCCGATGCTCTTTTTTTTCAATTGATAGCTATGCTATTATAACTCGATAAAATAAAAAATAAAGAAGACACGTAAGACGACACGTAGGATAAAATTGACACGTCGGATTGAACCACGACCAGCAGAGCTGACGTGGCTCTGATGCCAAATTTATGATACGACCCGGACAAATAATCTAGGACGAATCTAGAGACATAGCGGAAGACTTCTGGATACGAAACACGTCAGCGAATGAAGGGTTTCAATCCGACTCGATAAACAATGGAAAAATAGACAATCTAGACAACTAAAATACCTAGAAAAATGACACAAACTATATAACACAAATCCAAAGGTTTATGGGCTGG
Organism: Perilla frutescens; assembly: GCA_026008535.1. Lineage (NCBI taxonomy): Eukaryota > Viridiplantae > Streptophyta > Magnoliopsida > Lamiales > Lamiaceae > Perilla > Perilla frutescens. The sequence goes on from BRKX01000005.1 coordinate 19,954,086, forward strand.
AAAGGAACGTGTATAGGGGCTGGAATTATGGAGGTTTTCGTGTGTGATGGCTTGTGAAGAATGGCTTGGAGAAGGTAGGATATGATAGAGTACGATTGAACTTATGAACGATACGGTGTAGAACTTGAACTCGAACATGGGCTGAATTGAGGCGTGCGTCGATGGAGTATGGATGGTGTCGAATGGTGTTGATGGATGATGATTCGTTGATGTGAATCACAACCCGATAGCTTCCTTGAATCTCAAACGTACCCAAGGATGAAATCTCCAAGTTGATCTTCGGATAGCGAATACCGGTTAATCCCTCAAGTGGATTAAGCAATACCCTTGAATAAGACTTAAAGTTGCTAGCTCCAAGAATATGAATTTTAAATCAAAACTCACAAAGATTTAAAAGGGGGTTGAGACAATATTGAAAGCAAAGCTTAATAATTCAAATAAAGTCTAAAATATCAATGTGACATGGTTCCCCTATTTATAGGACTATGGGGGAACGAAATTAAACATAAAAAAAGGCTAAAAAATTGATCCAAAAGGGATCTCTAACTATACTAGGAAGTTCCCTAAACTAGAATTCTATTCAAGGTAGGAAATTGCCTTAAATACAATTCTAGTCAAACCTATTTAAATAATGGACGAAAATTAGCAAATAATTAATAAAAAATCTAATTTAAACTATAGTCTATTAAAATTAAATAAATACTATAGTCTAAATAAAATTCAACCTCTAATTAAATCAACTAAGGGACGAAAATTCCATGCAACGCGAATCTGCCATGCATGCACAACTTGATGAGTTCTATCTTCATGCATTGCTCTTCAAATCTTGATCTCCAATCTTTAATTGTTAACAAAGTAACAATTTTGGGGCTGCATTTAACTTCTTCTAATTCTTCAAACTTCTTGTGAATAATTGCTTGGAAACAACCTTGCAATTTCTTGGCTCGAAATCGTGTAATCGAACCTCTAAATGGCAGCTCCGGATTTAGTTCTTCAAGGCCTTGCATGGCTTCATCATTTGGCGCGTTCTTTGGGGAAAGCTAGGTACTAAGTTATTGTTTTCTACTGCATGTCATCCACAAACTGATGGTCAAACTGAGGTTGTGAATCGTACTTTAGGAACATTGCTTAGATCGTTGATTAAGAATAATGTGAAGTCATGGGAAGAATGTTTACCTTATGCTGAGTTTGCTTACAATCGTGTTATTCATTCTTCTACTAACATGTCTCCATTTGAGGTTGTTTATGGTTTTAATCCACTAACGCCTAATGATTTGAGTCCTTTACCTGTTGAGCATCTAACAAGTATTAAAGGATTAAAGAGAGCTAATCTTATCAAGGAGATGCATGAGAAAGTTAGAGCCCGGATCGAGCACAAGGGTACCCAAACCGCCGCCGCCCGTAACACACGTTGCAAACGTGTTGTATTTCAGTCCGGTGATCGTGTTTGGATTCATTTGAGCCCCGGAAGGTTTCCTAATCTAAAGAAATCGAAATTGTCACCAAGAGGAGATTGTCCTTTCACCGTCTTAAGCCGTGTCAATGACAATGCATTTCACATTGATCTACCTGGTGAGTATAAGTGTTCTACAATGTTTAATGTTGCTGATTTATCTCCCTTTGATGCAGATGAATTCGATCAAGATGATGATCCAAATTCGAGGACGAATTCTTTTCAGCAGGGGGGGAATGATGAAGCCATGGACAACAAAGATGAAGAAGAACCGGAGTTGCAATTTAGAGGACCAATCACAAGATCAAGAGCTAAGAAGTTGCAAGCTTACTTGCAAGTGTTAATTCGAAGAAAGTTCGAGATTGGAGATGAAGAAGTCAAGAGAAGCAATTCCAAGGTAGTTAATTTATTAACTATTGAAGATCAAGAACAAACCATGGAGTATTAATCTTGAAGAGATGAAGATGAAGAGCTCAAGAGCATGTGTGCAACATGTGTGATCAAGATTTTCGGTCCTATTGATTTAATTATGGGGTTATTTTATTTTAGACTATAGTATTATTTTTATTTAATTAGCCTATAGTCAAAATCAGATTTTATTTGATATATTTTGGTAGGTTTTCGGTCACAAGGTTGAATAGTCATAGGTTTGACTAGAATTTTAATTAACGGAAGAAACTACCTTAAATAGAATTCTAGTTTAGGGAATTTCCTAGTCCAATTGGAGATCTATTTGGACTCCAAATTTTTGGTCCTTATAGCTTTAATTTTCGGTCCCTTAGTGCTTATAAATAGGGGATCATTGTCACATTGTGATATGACCCGGACTCTAGAAACGAACACACGTCAACACACGTAAGTTTTGTGTCTTCAATGACTCAAATAATCAAAGATAAAATATGCGGAAGACAACGGAGTAACTAGACGACTAAACTAACAAAATACCTGAACTATGACACACGAATTAACACAAATCCAAAGGGTGAAAATGGGTTGTTTTGAACGGCTATGATGATGGTAAAGATGAAGGAATTTCGATGGTGATGAATAGGGTTAGAAGGGCTAGGGTAGATAGGATATGATAGAGTTGTGATGGACTTACGGATTGAACGAAGGCGACACGATTTGAACTCGAAGGTGGCTGATCTTGAGACGAACGTGGATGATGATGTTTGACGTCGATTATGGCTGGATGAACGATGGTTTGTAGATGTGAATTACAACCCGAAAGTTGCCTTGAATCTCGAACGTACACAAGGCCAAATTCTTTAAGTTGCTCTTCGGATAGCGAGTTTCCGACGATCCCTCGAACGTGGACGGTGAATTCCCTTTGTGAAACTTAGAGGTGCTAAATCTAAGAGTATGAATTTAATTATCTAAACTCACAAAAGATTAAAAGGGGAGAGACGATATTGAAAGCAAAGGCTTAATAATCAAATATAGTCTAAAATAAAATAACTACTTAGATAAAAATCAAAAGGACTGAAAATTGGCCTTCTTCATGTTCGGCCGAATTGTCTTCAACTTGAGCTCATGCACACGTCCACATGCACACGTGCACATCTTCATGTTGTGTCCTCCATGTCTTGATCTCCATCTTCCAATGTCAACAAGGTCATTATCTTCAAGCTTCCTTGCACGTCGTCTTCTTCTTCGAGCTTCTTGCGAATTGTAGCTTGCAAATAATCTTGCAACTTCTTAGCTCGTAGTCTTGTGACGGGTCCTTTGAATTGAAGCTCTTCATTGAGTTCCTCATTGCTATGGATGTCCTCATCATTCCCCCCCCTGCTGGAAAGAATTCGTCCTCGAATTTGGATCTTCATCATGGTCGAATTCATCTGCAAGAAAAGGAGATAAATCAGCTACATTAAACGTAGAAGAACACTTATACTCACCAGCTAGATCAATGCGGTATGCATTGTGATTAACAAGGTTTAGAACAGTGAAGGGACCATCTCCACGGGGCGACAACTTCGACTTCCTCAAGTTCGGGAATCGGCCAGGACTCAAATGAACCCAAACACGATCTTCGGGCTGGAATATCACACGTTTGCGCCTCGTGTTGCGTGCGGCGGCAATTCGTGAGCCTTGGTGCTCAATCCGGGCACGTACCTTCTCATGCATCTCTTGAATAAAATCAGCTCTTTTCATACCGTGTGCATGTGAGTGTGCATGTGTGCGTGTGATTGAAGCCCACGGCCAAGATGGTGAAGCCCAAAATAATCGGCCCTTGATGATCTAATTAAGGGGATTGATTTATTAGACTATAGTATTTATTTTATTTAATTAGACTATAGTATGGATCAGATTTATTTATTTAATTTGGTTGTAAATTTCGGTTATTTAAAGTCATAGTTTGACTAGGATTTTAGATAAGGTAAGATCTACAAGTTCTACCTTAAATAGAATTCTAGTTTAGGAAATTTCCAAGTCCAATTCTAGTTTGTTTTGGACTCCAATTTTCGGTCAAATAGCCTTAGATTTTCGGCCCCTCTATTGTTATAAATAGAGGATCCATGCTACATTGTTACTTTAGACTTTATTTGATTAATTAGATTTTGCTTCAATATTGTCTCATCCCCATTTAAATCTTTATGAGTTTAGATATTAAATTCATACTCTTAGAACTAGCAATTCTAGGTTTTACAAAGGGAATTCGTCGTCCACGTTCGAGGGATCATTGGAGACTCGCTAATCGAAGAGCAACTTAAAGAATTTGGCCTTGTGTACGTTCGAGATTCAAGGCAACTTTCGGGTTGTAATTCACATCGACTTTACACCGTCCATCATCGCCGTTCGACATCATCCAAGCATCATCAACGTTCGTTCCATGCCAGCCCTTGTTCGAGTTCAACAACATCTCATCTCGTTCAAACCGTAAGTCTATCACAACTCTATCATACCCTATCTACTCAAGCCCTTCTAATCCCATCCATCATCATCGAAACTTCACCCATAATACCGTCTCAAATACCGTCCATAACAGCCCCTCAACTCATTGGATTTGTGTTATTTTGTGTGTCATAGTTTAGGTATTTTTATTTAGTTCTAGTCGTCTAGTTAGTCCCGTTGTCTTCCGCCTATTTTTCCAATTAGTTGTTTGAGTCATAGAAGACACAAAACCTTACGTGTGTCGACGTGTGTTCGATCCTAGAGTCCGGGTCGTAGCATTTCCTTTTGGAATTAGATCATAGTTGGTAATTACCTAGTGAGTCTCATCTTATGTTTGGTAATTTCCTTCTAGATTAATTTTATTTTTGGAACTTTCCATACAAGTTCTATTTCTTTTTGGTAACTTCCTTAAGAGTCTTATTTTATTTTTGGTTCATTCCTTCTAGAGTCTAGGCTAATTAAGGTATTTAGATTGTGTCACATAGATTGATACATATCCAAATCACCCAATTACCTTATCTCTTTCTTCTTTTCTTATCTCTTCTACTTCTTTCCTTCCTACCCTATTCGACCACCATCTCTATACACTACAATAATCGGCCACCCCCATATACACTCATACTCGACTACTACTCTATACACATACCAAATTCATCCTTGTTCCTAGAGTAGTGACTCCGTTCCATTCCCAAAACCGTGACACCTATTCCCCGAGTTCAAGAACCGCATCCTAGCTAGTTCCCACACTTCAAATACACATTACACACACATCACCATACACTTTGAGTGCAAACACGAGTGGTAAAATCAAGAGTGAAAACAAAAGAGTGAACGTGAGATTGTGAGGTCCTACCTTTGTTTTCTTTTACGTTTGTTCATTTTGTAGGTATCATGAAGAAATGAACCCGCTCCGAATCATCCTCTACACCTCCAGTCAACCCCCAGTCGACCTTGCCTCCTTTGGACCCATCCAAAGACCCATCCAAAGCACCCATGGAGTCTTCTTCAGATCCACCCGTACCGTGGGATCCTAAGTATCACTTTGAAGCACTGTCCAAACACGTTCAAAGATAGCACCAGGCTCTATCCGACAAGATTGATGATTTAGTGCATGCCCTTGAACGCACTAAAACAACGCCCGTGTTCCCTCAAGCCATTCAAGAAAATAGGCACCTAGAGCGTCAAAACGAGCCAGAAGATGAGTACTTTGATGAGAATACAGATGCCGGAGATGATACTCCAGATCGTGGGCGCCGCCAACGGCGTGGGAACCACAATGATGACTATGGAGAAGACCGAATGCTCAACAACATCAAGACGAGCATTTCGGAGTTTGAAGGCCTTCACGATCCCGATGTCTACCTAGATTGGGAACGTAAGGTGGAGAAGATTTTCGCATGCTATGATTTTTCAGAAGCTAAAAAGGTGCAGTTAGCATGTTTGGAGTTCCGAGGCTACGCAGCCACTTGGTGGGAGATGCAGCAAGAAAGAAGACGAAGAAACCGAAACCCACCCATCGACAATTGGGAAGAGATGAAAGGATTCATGCGTGGACGCTTCATTCCAGTCCACTATGAAAGAGAGCTTGAGAAGAAGCTCAACCGGATCAAACAAGACACCCGTTCGATTGAAGAGTACCACAAAGAGCTCGAGACTGCCTTGAACCGAGTCGGGAAGGAGGAAACCTTAAATGCTACCATCATTCGGTACATTGAAGGTATGAATCCTGACATTGCCTGTGAAGTAGAACTCAAGGAGTTCACCAGCATAGAGAGGATGGTGCAGTACGCATCGATTGTGGAAAAGCAGTTGCGAGAAGGCCGCCATCGATCCAGTCAAGGTTCAGCCCCTACTCGCCAATCTTGGAGTAAAGGTACACCTTCCACATCACCTTCTACTCCTTCTGTTGATTCTACACGACCCCGTGGTCAATCCGGACCTCCGGAACGCCGTTTCGACCGTTCTACACCGCAAGCAAGCCGTAGACCCGAGTCTACACCCAGGCCACCATTCCAACAGCCCAATCAGCCCAATCCAACACCGAATTCAGCCCCTAGTCGAGCCCGTGACATCCAGTGTCATAAATGCCAAGGTTGGGGTCATTTTCAGAACCAGTGTCCAAACCGGCGTGTTCTGTTCCTCAATGAACAGAATGGACTTGAATCAGCCAGTGAAGATGAAGAAGAGCCTCAGGCCGCCGCCCCTGAAGCTGTTGAAGTCCCTGAAGTCAAGCCAGATGATGAGGAAGCCGAGCTACCTCATGTCAGCTTAGTATCTATTCGCAGTCTGAACATCAGTCGTGAAGAAGAAGAGCAAACGCAGTGAGAGAACATCTTCTACACTCGAGTTGCAATCAAAGATCAAGCTTGTGCAATGATCATCGACAGTGGGAGTGTAATCAACGCAATCAGCCAGTATGCCGTTGATAAACTCGCCCTTACCACAACAAAGCATCCAAAACCATACAAGTTGCAGTGGCTTACTGATCGAGGTTCCATCAGAGTTACAGGTCAGGTACACGTTTTGTTTACTAAAGGTTGTTATTCTGACACTGTTCTTTGTGATGTTATCCCTATGGAAGCAGCCCACATTCTTTTAGGAAGACCGTGGCAGTTCGACAGAAAAGCAGTTCACGATGGTTTAGCCAACACCTACTCGATCACGAGAGACGGCCGAACCACTGTGCTCAAGCCACTCACTCCTAAAACCGTTGCAGAGGATCAAGAGAGGATACAAGAGAGATTCAAACAAGAACGGGCAAAGCAAGCCGCAGCCGCCGCCCGAACCGCCGCCGTGAACGGCCGAGACTCGACCGAGAGTTTCTGATGAAGTGATGTGATCCGAAATGAATCACAACACCTTGGTTTGTGGATAACCAAGATCGAACACACGTCGACAAGTAAGGGTTCAACAAGACTCAACGGACTCAATTAAATTACCTAGACTATGACACGACACCAAATAAAATACAACTAAATAGGATGGGAAAGGGGCTGTTTTGGTTTGAATCGAAAGGATATGGCTATGGGCGTGTAGTATGATATTATGTGGTGAAGGAATGGTATATGGAAGGTAGGAAGAGATTAGGATGGAAACAAGCTAGTATGGAAAGAATAGGATCTAGATAAGGTTAAAAGATTTAGTTATGATTTATTTGGTTGTTTTTTTTTTTTGGTCGGCTGTTCTACCTTTTGCTCTTTTTTTTTATACTATGAAAGATCAAAAATGAAAATTACAACTCGATAAACAAAATAAACAACTCAAACGGATAAACCACGAACCAAAGCCGACGTGGCTTTGATACCACTTTTATGATGTGACCCGGAATGAATCACAACACCTTGGTTTGTGGATAACCAAGATCGAACACACGTCGACAAGTAAGGGTTCAACGAGACTCAACGGACTCAATTAAATTACCTAGACTATGACACGACACCAAATAAAACACAACTAAATAGGATGGGAAAGGGGCTGTTTTGGTTTGAATCGAAAGGATATGGCTATGGGCGTGTAGTATGATGTTATGTGGTGAAGAAGGGCTGTAGTAGATAGGTTAGGACATGAAAATAAAGAACTTACAAAATAGATGCTTATCTTGGCGAGTTGAGCACGTATGAGCGAACTAGACTCGAACAGCTTGTATATTTGCACAACTGGACTCGAACTTGATGGATGATAGTGTAATGGATGAAATTTGATGGATGGATGATGTTGGTGATGATCGGCGTTGATGGAGGATAGAATTTGAGTCGAAAACACAGCTGCAAACCCCGTGAAGATCACCTCACGAAACGTACAACAATCGGTTGTCTTCTCGGTAGCAATCTAACCCTATTCCCACAAGTAAAATAGAACGAGATTTAAAATAAAACTTGGAAGTTGCTAGGCTTTCAAGAGTTCAATTTTCGGCTGAAAATTAAGAAAATGGGTTCTTGGGTGAGACAATATTGAAAGGTAAATTCTTCTTAATCAAATATGGTCTAAATATCAAAGTAACAATGATCCCCTATTTATAATAGAGGGATGGACGAAAAATTAAAGTAAAATCCTAATAGAGATCGAAAATAAAAAGCTATCCTAATCTAACTAGGATTGTTACCTTATCCAAAATCTGGTTTTAAGGTAAGAATCAAAAGATACCAAAAATAAAGTAAGAAAAATCCTTCTAGATAAAGATAAATCCCAACAACTTGGGCCTTCATAAATCTCGCCTATTTGGACCTATAACACACGATTATGGGCTGAAATATTGATGAATAATTCGTGGCCCATATCATGTATGATTCTTGCCACCTTTGCATGAAAAACAGCATCTCCCGATTTCCCATGCAAACGCGTATAACTTTTCATGCACACGTCCAAATGGCGTCATTCTTCTTCTCACGTCTTCATGCTTCCTTCTTCTTCATCTTGAATAGACAACATGATAATCCATTTAGGGCTGCATTGCATGATCTCTTGTTCATCTAACTTGCATCGCACATAGGCTTGGAAATAGCCTTGCAATTTCTTTGCTCTTAGTCTTGTGATCGGTCCAATCATTTGCAGCTCCGGATTATCTTCGTCAATCCTAGGCATGGCTTCATCATGAAGCCATGCAAGGCCTTGAAGAACTAAATCCGGAGCTGCCATTTAGAGGTTCGATTACACGATTTCGAGCCAAGAAATTGCAAGGTTGTTTCCAAGCAAGCCATGCAAGGCCTTGAAGAACTAAATCTGGAGCTGCCATTTAGAGGTTCGATTACATGATTTCGAGCCAAGAAATTGCAAGGTTGTTTCCAAGCAATTATTCACAAGAAGTTTGAAGAATTAGAAGAAGTTAAATGCAGCCCCAAAATTGTTACTTTGTTAACAATTAAAGATTGGAGATCAAGATTTGAAGAGCAATGCATGAAGATAGAACTCATCAAGTTGTGCATGCATGGCAGATTCGCGTTGCATGGAATTTTCGTCCCTTAGTTGATTTAATTAGAGATTAAATTTTATTTAGACTATAGTATTTATTTAATTATGTTAGACTATAGTTTAGTTCAGATTTTTAATTATTTATTATGTAATTTTCGTCCATAATATAGTCATAGTTGACTAGAATTGTATTTAAGGCAATTTCCTACCTTGTATAGAATTCTAGTTTAGGGAACTTCCTAGTATAGTTAGAGATCCATTTTGGATCAATTTTTAGGCCTTTTTTTGATGCAAATTTCGTTCCCTTATGTCTTATAAATAGGGGAACCATGTCACATTGATACTTTAGACTTTATTTGAATTATTAAGCTTTGCTTTCAATATTGTCTCAATCCCCTTTTTAAATCTTTGTGAGTTTTGATTTAAAATTCGTATTCTTGGAGCTAGCAACTTTAAGTCTTATTCAAGGGTATTGCTTAATCCACTTGAGGGATTAACCGGTATTCGCTATCCGAAGATCAACTTAGAGATTTCATCCTTGGGTATGTTCGAGATTCAAGGAGGCTATCGGGTTGTGATTCACATCAACGAATCATCATCCATCAACCATCATCGACATCTTCCATCCACATCGACGCACGCCTCAAAGTCAGCCACAAGTTCGAGCAACCTTCCACCGTTCGTTTATTCGTAAGTTCGTTACATCCCTATCATATCCTACCTTCTCCAAGCCATTCTTCACTAGCCTACACACACGAAATCCTACATAATTTCCAGCCCATATCCGTCCCTTTTCAGCCCCTTTTTCCTTGGTATTGTGTTACATAGTTTGTGTCATTTTTCTAGGTATTTTAGTTGTCTAGATTATCTATTTTTTTCATTGTTTATCGAGTCGGATTGAAGCCCTTCATTCGCTGACGTGTTTCGCATCCTTAAGTCTTCCGCTACGTTCTCAAGATTCGTCCTAGCATAGTCCGGGTCGTATCATAAATTTTGGTATCAGTCCCCCAAGTTCGAGCAATCAACCACCGTTCGTTTTGAATGATGAAGCCACGAAAAGCCTTGAAGAACATAATCCGGAGCTGCAAATACGTGGTCCAATTACACGATTTCAAGCAATACAATTGCAAGGATTTTTCCAAGCATTTGTATGTAAGAAATTCGAAGATGACAAAGATGTTGAGAGAAACTCCAAAATTGTTACTTTGCTAGTAATTAAAGATTGGAGATCAAGGTTTGAAGAAAAGAACATGAAGAACTCGTCGAGTTGTGCATGCGTGCACGAGATCAGATTTTTGGCCCTTTAATTAATTTAATTATGGGGTTGATTTTATTTAGACTATAGTATTTATTTTATTTAATTAAGACTATAGTCAAATCAGATTTATTTAATTATTTGGGAGTAATTTTCGTCCATAATAAGCATAGGTTTGACTAGAATTGTATTTAAGGCAATTTCCTACCTTGAATAGAATTCTAGCTTAGGGAACTTCCTAGTATAGTTAGAGATCCCTTTTGGATCAGTTTTTAGGCCTTTTTTTCTTATTATTTTCGTGCCTTTTAACCCTATAAATAGGGGATCTGTAATACCCCGAAATATTTTAGAAGGTTTTATTCAACTTATGTTACCCTCTGGTAAGTTAGAAAATAAGTTGGGTCCTTAAAGGATTCAAATAAAGGAAAATCGCAGCCAGGGACATCTATTAAAATTTAATTTGGTCAAAAATTGCTTTAAAAATATGTTCTGATATTTTTCTCGAGCTGATAGAAAAATTTTCAAGCATCGTGCCAAACTTTGAATTTTCCAATTTCGAGTTCAAATGAACACTTGGCACAATTTTAGGGTGAAAGGTAATAGATTTGGATAACTAAGGCACATCCGTCATTATCCAATTTCTTTTTCGAAATATTATCCTATTCGTAATTATCCTATTCTTTTTCCATCATTATCCTATTCCATCATTATCCTCTTTCTTTTATTCGTTATTATCCTATTTATTTTTCTTCTATAAATAGGAGGTTAAGGTTTCATTTTTCATTCATTTTCAAAATCGAAACGCCGAGCAGCTTCTAGAGAAGGTACGACTCTAGTTTCCTATTTCATTTCCGAAATAGTCATTTTGAAGGTGTCAACACGTAGATCACGAATACGTGATTGAAATGATGACACGACGGACGATCACGATGGAAAATCGCCGTGACTACTGCCAAAAGTCGCAACCACCCTCTCAAATCGGTGACTCTTTCGGGTCGCCGGATCAAAAAGTGTCTTTAGGGTTTCATGTTCTATGTATATTTTTATACATTTTCCATGTTGTCACTTTTTAATTTCGGGTATATTTTGGGTATCCGATTATTAAATTGTAGTCTTTTTCAGATCTATCCTTCGTGGATAGCCCTATCGTATTTTTAAGCTCAAAAGTTGTTCCGTGTCAAAATATAGTATTTTTATTTAAAGTTTCATATTTTTCCAATGGGCAGATCTTGCGGTATGAATTTATTTGTACCGAGTTAAGTTTAGGATACGGGTTTGACCACCCCGTATGCCAAAACTTCCAAAAGAGTTTTTCTTTATAAAAATGCCCTGAGTAAAGTTCCCTCAAGAGTCAAAATATTTTGATGACCTGGGTGCTGCGTGTTAAAATTGTAGATATTATAATATTTACTTCATAGCTAAGAAATGTTAGATTTTGACCTAATGGTAGTCTTTCATCGAAACTAAGTTGCCGGATAATCTTGTAGGCACAGAAGAAGGAGACTTCTAGTTGAGACCAGAATCAGAATCTAGATCTAGCTATTTCAGATCTGATTATCAGGTGGGTTTTTATTATATAAAAATATATATTTCGGGTTATTAAGCCCTGATATTTATAAAATGAACGTGATTGAATATCCAACTCATGACTGTATTTGATGTGCTCTCCTGACTCATGTAAGTCTTACTACTGTTTTTGGTGACGAAACTACAATGGTTCACGATATCGAGCCCCAAGCAAACAGGGCAGTGTCCAACCTTAAGCAGCCGGGTTGTGTACACGAACCGACTCACCGTAAGCGTTCTAGGGGAGAGTGGCGCGCAATGATGGAAATAAAATGATTTTGTATACATGGAATTCACAAATTTTCTGTTTTAAAAGCTTTCCATGATATGCTTAAAATATGATTGGATATTCTGTTTTATAAAATGATTTTGAAGGTTTTTCTCAAAAGTACCTACTGAGTGCATTAGTACTCACGCCCAAAATCTTTTCAAATATTTTCAGGATAAGCTGCGGGATGGCGGACGACTGTGCTAAGGTTGAAGGGCTATTGTTTGATGTATATGTTTCCTTTTCCGCTCTGGAGTCTAACTGAGAACATGCTTTCTTTTGAGTCTGAATAAATGCACTACGTTCTTTCCGCTTACTCTGATTATTGTTACGGAGTGTTCGGTTCTCCGAATCCCGTTTACTTTCCGTTCCTGACAGGCGAAAGCCTGGCATTTATTTACTTTCCTTATTCAGACAGGCGCAATCCTGGCTTTACATTGTTTTCCATGTCAAGGCAAAAGCCTGGCTTTATATTGCTTTCACGACAGGCGGGAGCCTGGCATCTCTTTACTTCAAGTATTTGGACAGACATCAGTCTAGCCTTTTTCATGCCTAATCTATTAACAGTTAACCTTTGAACTGTTATTATTTACATTGAAGTTTGCCTTTGTTATTCTTTCTTGGATTCATCCTAAGAGTCATGGTATCTGGTTTGAGTCATTTCATACGCTTTAAAAGCGTGGATTGATCCATTTATAGAGGTTATGCTGCCCAAATTTTTAGGGCACTAACCTTATTTCTTTGATTGCTTCTGTTCAACAACCCCTTCCCCCTTCCCCCAAGTAGCGCACCGGTCCCCTGCCCTTCTCCCGGGACCGGGGCGTTACAGGATCCATGTTACATTGATACTTTAGACTTTATTTGAATTATTAAGCTTTGCTTTCAATATTGTCTCAACCCCCTTTTAAATCTTTGTGAGTTTTGATTTAAAATTCATATTCTTGGAGCTAGCAACTTTAAGTCTTATTCAAGGGTATTGCTTAATCCACTTGAGGGATTAACCGGTATTCGCTACCCGAAGATCAACTTAGAGATTTCAACCTTGGATACGTTCGAGATTCAAGGAGGCTATCGGGTTGTGATTCACATCAACGAATCATCATCCATCAACACCATTCGACGTCGTCCATACTCCATCAACGCACGCCTCAATTTCAGCCCCCATGTTCGAGTTCAAGTCCTACGCCATTTCGTTTATACCGTAAGTTCGTTTCATCTCTATCATATCCTATCTACTCCAAGCCATTCTTCACCCTAAACACACGATTCAAACACCCTCATTACAGCCATAAAACCGTCCCTATACAGCCCCCAATTCCTTGGATTTGTGTTACATATTTTGTGTCATAGTTTACGTATTTTAGTTGTCTAGATTGTCGTTTTTCCGTTGTTTGTCGAGTCGGATTGAATCCTTCTTAATTCTGACGTGTTTCGATTCTTAAGTCTTCCGCTATGTTTCTCTAGATTCGTCCTAGCATAGCCGGGTGGTATCAAGAGACGTGAGAGAGAGTAAGGAGAATTGTTTTGGGATTTGAGCTTTGACTATATCAATATATCCATATATATATATATATACATATATATATATAGGGGTGAGTTAAAATGAGAACCATACCCTGTGTAGGAACTAGGAACCATTTACATCCATAGATCTCTGCATTTTTAATGGTCAAGATCTATTACAGATTTTAGGGGTTAAATTGCAAAATGATAAATTTATACCAAAAGCTGAATTATAGTAAGGGTATTATTGAGAACCCCAAATATCCATTTTAAAAAATTTACAAAATAAAAAGATTTTTATATACTCAAAATCGGTTGTTTTAACAAAATAATCCCATTTTTAATTCCAAAGCATTTGAAAACCCTAGAAAAGAAGTTCTGCCGCTCGTCTATAGCACAGCCGAGGAACGCCTGCGCCGCCGCGCCTACGTCGTCGTCGCCGTGCCTACGCCGTCGTCTCAGCCTCTACGTCGCCGTTGCCACGACTGCTCAGTCGCGAGTCTCCATTGTCTGGCACCGCGATGGGTGGCGACGCGTCTTCGCCGCTCCTTCGCCGTCCATCGCGGCGCCTACGTCGCCGTCGTCGCGCCTACGCTGCCGCCGCCGCTCCTGCTTCTGCACCGCTCGTTGCTCGCCGGAACAAAGATGAAGGGGTCGAAGTCCATACGAACAGGTATTTAGTCCGCCATTTTTTCAAATTATTAATAGATAATTAGAGTGGTTTAATGTTTTTAGCAAATTGAAAAGGACTAAATAACATTACAATCCAGTTACATTTAAAAAGATTTGCAAATGAATATCGTGTTTTTAGCATTGTTGATATTGGTTTAGAGAAAATTATTACGACATTATTAACAAATGTTGCAGTTGTATATATTGGTTTTAGGAAATTGATAATTTATTTTTAGCAATTTTAGATCGTGTTTATAGCAAATTATTACGATATTATTAGCAAAAATTGTGCTCCTTTCAGCCAGAAAACACCTCTATCATCTTCTTACATCTGTATATCCTATTTTTAGCAAATTGATACGTAATTATTAGCAATTTGTCATGTTGTTTATAGCAAAATATCCTGTCTTTATATCAAAGAATTTATTGTTTTGCATCGAATAATTCTGATTAGCATTTTATTCGAATTTTTAGTTAACAACAAGAAGGGGGTTCTGCGAAAGAAGAAACGTCAGGTAGTCGCGCAAAAGGTAGTTTCTTTATATCTAATTGATATGTCATTATAACAAAATAATATATTGGTCTAGTGTATTATATTTTATTTAATTTTTAAAGCGAAACTAAGAAGATATAATTAGCAAATCAGTTAGAAATACTTAGCAAATTAGTACTATATGATTAACGAATTAGTATTTTATGATTAGCAAATTTAGAGTTATCTTCCATTTGCTAGTGGGGAATACCGTCTTTATGATTGAGTTATGTGGTCTGTATGATTGATTTACGTGTCCACTGTTGGAATTTTGTCAAGAAATGTGGTGTTGTTGTCTTCATCTCGTGATATGTTGACTGTTGGTATTGTATGAATATTTATTATTTATGTCATATTGGGGAAGTTTATAACATATTTATATTATTTTATAGCAAATTTGGCATATATGATTAGCAAATCGTGAGGCTGGATGATTATAGAGGTGAAGATAAACCATTCAGGCTTTGTGTCTAGCAAATTATTACGATATTATTAGCAAATGTTAAAACTATGAAAATTTGCTACTTGAAATCGTGTTTTATCAACCTGATGTTCTGTTTATAGCAAATTAGTGATTTAAAATTAGTAAATTATTAAGACATGATTAGCAGATTATTGAGATAAGTAATGCTTGGTGTTGTCAGACCATTTTTTAATGTTTTCACTGATTTTGTGAAGCAAATTTTGATGTTATGAATTGAATACTTGTGCTTTCATGTCTTTAATATATGTTTCTGTATTTAAATGCGGGAATGAATTATTGATTTCATGTATTGAATACTTGAAATTTTTATGGCTGTAAGTTGTGGTTATATGAAAATTATTTAGTTATCTGATATTGGGGTTCTATATATCATATTTAATTTATGGGTATCGTGTATTGTATCTATATGGTCAATCTTTGTTTGTCATTTTTTATTGATATATTTTAGCAAAATTACTTTTGGCATAAGATGTTTATAATGTTGTCTTTTTTTTTCTTTTATTGTGATACAGAAGCACAATCAAGGCAGCCGACACGAGAGGATAAAAAGAGAAGCCGAGAGAATATGAATAACAGTAAGTTTATCATTCCATGGTATCATAATAAAATAATTAACTGTTTATATCTTGCTTCCGTCCTTCAATTCCCTACTAGTTGGCCTCATGTAATATGTAATTTATTTCTTCAAATGATTTTATGTAATATAGTCAAGTGTATTAAAAAGTTTATTGATAGATAATCAACACAAATTAGGGATTTTTGGTTATGGTGTGATCGTTTTATTTGTTGATTTTGGTTTGATTGGAAATGACATCTTTAGCAAATTAGAAAGGTTATATTAGCAAACTATTAATATATATTTAGCAGATTAGATTTTCAAATATTGTTATTTTATATAGACATGTTATCTGGTTTGGTTGCATTCGTCGTTTGTAGCAAATTAGTAAGGTTTGATTAGCAAATTATTAATATATGAATAGACTGTTGTGAAGTATATGACAAATTGTGAAGGTATAATTAACAAATTATCTCGAAATCAAAATAGCAAATTAGGAATATATTGTTATGGTGTAGGGGTGTATTTTTGTTCGTATCAGATATACATCATTATAATAGCATGTTGGTATTGATTTTTTTATTAATAATTCAAATATGGCATTTGTTATGTTTTTAAAATTGTTAGCTTTTAACGTGATAATTTTCTTTTTTGTTTTAGCAGGTGATGACGACTGAGATCGCGAGGCTATGTCAAAGCGACGACATAATGTGAATGTAGCTGAATGCGCTACAGCAAGTCCACCTTTGCAAACTTTTATTGTAGGGCAACATGTGAGGATGTACCACACAATATTGATGCCATAGTAATGAATATTGTCTAGGTTTAATTACACGTGCTAACATTCTTTAATTATTACTTACATTGAACTGTTGTGATAAAATTATTCAGTCGATTTTAGCAAATTATTATTCCAATAATAGCATGACGTGAATGTTTCAATAGCACAATTTTCATTCTTTAATATATAGTTGTTATGTTCTTTATAATAAACTAATTATACAAGGCATTCATTTTAAGTACAGACTAATATTTTTTTGATAACAAACTAAAATTTCCTTAAGTACGAACATCCTAGTTCTTGAAAATCATATTCAAACCAGTTAAAAAAAATGACCATATTATCAACAGTGAAACGAATTATGTTTTTCTGATAAAAGTATTATCGATGTGCTTTTAACATATATATAATTTGCTAATTATATCGAACAAATTTGCTAAAATTAGTATATACGAGCCTTTATTAATGTAGTCGGAAAATAAAATTACTAGCTACCTCACGCATGAAAACTTATTTACAAATAACAATGTTTAAAACTCTCCAATTTATCGTATCAGATTATTATTCATTTCCTATCAAATCATTCAATCGACTCATTATCCACTTAAACTATAATACATGTGACATGTGATATAACGAGAAAATTGTAAAAATCTGATCGCATAAAATCTGCTAATCCATGTACAAATATGTGCTAATTCATGATAAATGAATTGCTAACAATAACAAAACGTAACAATGTTCATGCATTGATGTTGGAAAAAAATTCATTAAAAACAAAAGATAACATCAAAAAGAGACCATCCTATGATCAAAATAAAAAAAATATATTTTCACATAAAATATTACCGATATGCTATTAACATATCAATAATTTGCTAATTATGCGAAATAAATTTGCTACACGTCATACATACGAGTCCCTATCGGATTCCACCCATATCACTACGCATACAAAGAAACATTAACAGATGACACAATACTTGTATCTTGTATAATCAGACGAAAACCGGTGTAATGCTAATATAAGATGGAGTAAGAAATTATGAAAAAAAAAATCTTATTTTACACAAAACAATTCGTAGCATTTTAACTTTTTTTCTTTTTTTTTTCTAACTTGAAAACTTACACAACCACATACGAAAAAGCATGTATCATCTATACTAAATATGAAATGCTCATTCTATACAAACATCTGACTATCATGCAAAGCACATTGAAACCAATTAAAAAAAGTCAAATTTTCACATAAAAATATTCCGGATTTGCTATTAAGAACACTATAGTTTGCTAATTCTGAATAAAAAATGTGCTAAACGTCAGACATACGCGTCCCTACCAGATTCTGCCCATATCCCTACACAAAGATACATTAACATATAACACAATACATGTATCTTGCATAATTAGACGATAACCGGCGTGATGATAATATAAGATGAAGTAAGAACTTCCGAAAAAAAAACTTTCTTAGTTTACACTCAACAATTCATGGCATTTTTACTTTTTTTTTTTAATTACTTGAAAACTTCCACAACCAAATATAAAAAAACATCTATCATCTATAATAAATATGAAATTCCCATTCTTTAAAATATCTCACTATCATGCAAAGCACATTGAAACCAAATTAAAAACAAATTCGAGTTTTCACATAAAAATATGTCGAGTTGCTATTAACAACTCTAGAATTTGCTAATTCCACATAAAAAATTTGCTAAACGTCAGACATACGCGTCCCTATCAGATTTTACCAATATTTCTATACCATTAATGGAGAACATAATACTTGTATCTTCCATAATCAGACGAAACCTGCAGTGAGACTGACGAAATCTAACGACTCCTTAAACCGTAACATACCCAATCAATAAGAATTTTGAACAGATTTATGATTAATTAAAATATGAAACACCGATAGATACAACTCTGTAGAAAAAAGAGTTGAATCTATCGTCCAAAAAATTAAAAAAAAACGTCCAATCTAAAAAAAAAACCGTTCAATATAATCCCACTATATATGGAACAGATATATTTACTGCAGATAATTGATATCCAATACAATGACATATATACCCTTAACTTAATATAACTCTTAAGATATTACATTTTTTACCCCATTTTTTCGAGATTGATCTGAGCCTTAGAAAAATATTGATCCAACGCTCCATATTGGTTCCTAGTTCCTACACAGGGTATTGGTTCTCATTTGATCTCTATACTATATATATATATATATATATATATATATATATATATATATATATATATATCCACACACATACATACATATATATATATATGTACTCAATCCCTTTTTGTATTAATTAATTAATAAGGCCTAGGAAACTTGTAAATCATTCATCATTTGATTCCTAGCTCACCAACCGAGATTAAGAAATCTGTTATGTTCTAAAATTGTAGAATTAATTCCGATTTATATGGATTAATTAGATAAAATATTTAGTAACTATTTCTAGTGCAGAATGTTACAAAATCTCTCTCTTAGTTCTTTTTGCCCGAATTAATTAGCTAGATTATTTAATTTGGTGTTAATAGAATTATTCGTATATGCTTAAATAGGTGCGACGCAATTTGGATCCTCGTCCAACATGTGTTTTTCGTGATTATTTTATTAGCTCTACTTGTTGAGGTGGGTAAAGAATTTAAAGTTACGAGTCTGAGTGGGTAATAATTTTAAAGTTATGTGTGTGGGTAAATGTATTTAAATTATGTCTTTAAGTGGGTAACCTATTTAAAGTATTCCTTTATATGGGTAATCAATTTAAAATTACATTTTGAGTGGGTAAATGCATTTTAATGTGAGTCTTTATCCTTGTGATTTAGAAATTTATTTAAAGTTGATGCTTTGAAATTGTGTTTGAAATAGATGAATCATTGTTTATTATTGAAAGTTATAAGATATGTTTGGATGTGTTGAGAAATATTTTATTGTCCAACATAAATTGTCGTTCATGAATTGTGGTGGTATAACTATGTGATTGAATATGTCCTGTGCACAGTCGATGTATGAGTCTATTATTCTTCCTGTGTGATGTGGAATAATATGATTTAGATTCCTCCTTCGTGATGTGGAATCATTCCTCCTTAGTGATGTGGAATGCTATTTTCTATAATTCTTCCTTTGTGATGTGGAATTATAGATGGGTTATACCACTATTCTACGATTTATTTTATTGTTGGACAAACAAAGAAAAAAAAATGAGAATTTTTTTAAATCACATCCCGTGTATCCCCCTCACTGAGTACGATTTATAAGTACTCATCCCACATTTTTTTGAAATATTTTTCAGATAATTGAGCTTGGAGCTGCGAGGAGGAAATGGGGTGGTCGTGGTTATATGTTTTTACTTATCAAAATAACTAATAATTAGACTTTATTGCTTTAATTAAAACTTCTAGACATGGAAATCCTTTGGTTCTTCGCTTTGATTGAGTTAATTATTGCTAGACATTAGTGGGAATATTTCTATGTATTTATTTATTATATAATTTGGGATTTAATCATCAAATTAAGATTTTTATTGTTTTGCTTTTGTAATAAAAAAAATTATTGATTTTATTTTATTTTATTCCGCATTTAAATAATAAAGAAAAAGTAGCATTTTTAATTATTAAATTTAGGGTGTTACATTTAGTGGTATCAGAGCGGGTCTACTTTCCTGTAGACTTGAATTGTGTTAAGTGTTTAATTTATTTATTTATGTTTCATAACGTGTTACACCACCCATTTCCGCCACGCGCTCCTACTCAGAGGTACATTGTTTGATTTATGTATTTACTTTTGTTTTAGAGCATGAGGAAAGATGGTATTTGTGTATCATTGTTTAAATTATATTTTTTGTTGTTGACAACTGGTAATCGTGGAATTAGAAAGAACATAGAATCGTAATTTATTAGACTTTTTTTCCCCCTTATTTTGTCGAGAGCTAGATGGCCGCCGCACCACCACAAGCGCCACACCTGCATACGTTGAGCATTGCTCGATTCAAAGCTAGAACATGGAATGTCGCTGAGCCTTTGCAAGAGATAATTTGATCAGATGGAGAACCATGTGAAGGGAAACAGGTCATTTTGGCCCACATTTAGACCCATTCGAGGCTTCCTGGAGGGTCATCTATAGCATACCATTAGGAGTTCGAGATGCCGCGATTACCTTATACTACCAGTTAGCGGTTCAGGTGCCCTTCCAAGTGGATATGATAGATTTTGACGTGTACATGGCGGAGCTCATCCAACAATATGCCGACATATTTCGAGAGATCCAGGTGATTGAAGACAATGAAGAAAACCAAGCACCACCCCCAGCGGAAGAGCCAATGATTGAGGATCCAGCGCCAAAAAATGAGACTGAAGAAGATCCCGAAGAAGAACCCGAGGAGGAGCCTGAGGAGAATCCCGAGGAGGACCCCGAGTGGAAACCCAAGGAACCAGAAGTCGTTGATGTCAGTATCGATGACGATTAGGAAAAAAAAATTCCCATTCCCATAAGATGGAAGTTTCCCTTTTCTATTTAGAATTCATGTCTAAGGAATACTTTAATGGTTGCGTATTGTTCTTTCTGTGTTTGCCCACTTTTGGGGTAGTTTTGCAATACATTATAATTTGATATTTGATCTGAATAAATGAAGTTTTCTTTGTGATTTTCTAAGTGTGATTTCTTGCGGGTAATGTTTGAGAGAACATATTATTACTCGGCTTTAGTTTATCAACCAATTAATTTAAAAATAAATGTTGTAATAATTATAGGGTTATGGCTCGACAACCTAACAACCGAAATTAGGAGGACACTCCACTACCAAACACGGGGGCTGAACAGTTCGTGCCACAACTAATCATCGCACTACAAAGTTTTGTTCAACAACAAACTACAGAGAATGCTAGAAATGCTACACCCGCTGTACCAAGTACTAATAAAGTGATCGAGCAGTTTCGCCGCTACACTCCACCCCGATTTAATGGTCGGAGTGGACCGCTTGCCTTGGAAGAGTGGATCATGGAGCTGGATCGGATATTTGAACATATTGAATGTGCCGAAGCACATAAAGTTTCATGTGTTGTTTTTCAATTCATTGAGGATGCGGGCCATTAGTGGAAATCTTATAGGAATGGCATGGCAGCTGAAGAGAGGCAAGAATTAACCTGGGATAGGTTCAAACAAATTGTTATGGAAAAGTACTTCTCCATTTCTTTCCGCATTCAGAAGCAGACTGAATTCCTGGAACTCAAGTAAGGAAACCTATCTGTTACGGAATATGAGCGGAGATTTAACCAGCTATGACGTTATGCAGCACGTTTATTGGAGACTGAAGAGCAAAAGGCTGAATGGTTCATGAGAGGCCTTCGACCGGAGATATGTGGTATCTTGGCTGCACCAAGGATCACTGAGTATGGCCAAGCAGTTAGACAGGCCCATGAAGTAGCTACTGGACTGAAAGGTGATAGAGTTGCCCCTCGGAACTCTGATCACAATGGGAAGAGGAAGTGGAATGATCGGAATAGAGGACGAGGAAATTTTCCTGCAAAAAGAGAAAAGACTGATGCCCGTCCCCCGAATGGACCACCAGCGAGAAATCTACTCTGTCCAGATTGTAAGAAGCCACACACGGGACCATGTTTCTGGCGCAACCGTGTTTGTTACCACTGTCATGAATCGGGGCATATCGCACCAAATTGTCCAAAGAAAAGAGCTGAGGAACCGAAAAGAGGTGGAAATGCTAGACTCTTTGCTTTTACACACCAAGATGTGGGAGATAGCAGTGGCACGATGTCAGGTATGATATCTATTTTTGGAATGCCAGCGTTAGCTTTGTTTGACTCCGGAGCATCACACTCCTTTATCTCTTCTGAACTTTGTGCTAAAGTAGGAATGGACATTAAGGTAGCGAACTTAGCTCTTGATGTAAGAATCCCTTCAGGAGAGACGTTAAGGACTAATAAAATGGCTAAGAATGTTAGAACGAATTTGGGAGGAAAGGAATTAGTTGCCGATCTTTATACCCTTGAGATGAGAGATTTTGATTTAATCTTGTGAATGGATTGGTTAAGCAGCAATTTTGTGACAATACGTTGTCATGATCGAGAAGTGGTATTTCAAAGGCCTGAGGAAAAGTAGTTGCTTATGCCTCTAGACAATCGAAGCCGCATGAGTTGAACTACCCTACACATGATTTGGAATTGGTCGCAGTTGTTCACGCATTGAAGATTTGGAGGCACTACCTTTATGGAGGTAGGTGTGAGATCTACACAGATCACAAGAGCCTGAAATATTTCTTCACTCAGAAGGAATTGAATATGCGTCAAAGGAGATGATTGGAGTTGGTCAAAGACTATGATTGTGCTATCATGTATCATCCCGGAAAAGCTAATGTTGTTGCTGATGCGCTCAGTCGAAAGAGAGAAGCAAACCCAGCAAGGTTATTGACGCAACAAGAAGAGTTAATTAAGGATTTCGAGAAGTTAAACCTCGAGGTTTTGGCAACGCATAGTGATTCTAATGCAGTGATTGCAGCTTTGGTTATCAAACCAACACTCCGAGATCGAATTAGGAACACTCAAAAGGATGATGAATTTTTGGAAAGAATTAGAGTGAAAGAGGTTTCAAACGATATAAAGGGTTTTACAGTGTCCTCAGATGGGGTACTTCTATTTGGAGGAAGGATTTGTGTTCCCAATAATGAGTTGAGAAAAAAATTTTAGACGAGGCACATCGCACGCCGTACACAGCCCACCCTGGAGGAACAAAGATGTATCAAGATTTGAGGAGAAGCTCCTGGTGGTATGGTATGAAAAGAGCAATTGGGGATTATGTTGCTCGATGTTTGGCATGTCAACAAGTGAAAGCGGAGCACCAAAGACCGTCTGGGTTATTGCACTCTTTGGAGATACCGGAATGGAAATGGGAACAAATTACAATGGACTTCGTGGTTATACTTCCTAAAACCGTGAAGAATCATGATGCAGTTTGGGTCATAGTTGATCGTCTGACTAAGTCAGCTCACTTCTTGCCAATAAGAATGACGTTTACAATGGATCAGTTTGCTCAACTCTACATTCGAGAGATAGTTCGATTACATGGAATGCCAGTTTCAATAATATCAGATAGAGATCCTCGTTTCACCTCCAGATTTTGGAATAGTTTGCACACAGCTTTGGGGACCAAGTTGAAATTTTCAACTGCCTATCACCCACAAACGGATGGCCAGTCGGAGAGAACTATACAAACTCTAGAAGATATGCTTCGAATGTGTGTCATGGATATTGGGGGCAGTTGGGAGACCCATTTGCCATTGATAGAGTTTGCCTACAACAACAGTTTCCATTCGAGTATTGGCATGGCTCCATATGAAGCACTTTATGAAAGAAAGTGTAGATCACCGGCTTATTGGGAAGAAGTTGGATAGATGAAGATTTTGGGCCCTGAGATTATCGAGAGAACAGTCGAAGTAGTTGAGAAGATCCGTAACAACATTAAAGCTGCTCAAGATCGGCAAAGATCATACTCTAATAAGAGGAGGAAGGATTTACATTTTGCCGTTGGTGATAGGGTGTTTCTGAAAGTCGCTCCTATGAAAGGAGTGTTGCGTTTTGGTAAAAACAAAAAGTTAAGACCTCGTTTCATCGGACCCTTTGAAATTTTGGAACGGATTGGAGATGTCGCTTATCGCCTAGCTTTGCCTCCTGGCTTGTCCTTAGTTCACAATGTGTTCCACGTTTCTATGTTAAGGAAGTATCTACATGAACAAGGACACACCATCAACCATGAAGAGGTGCAACTCAACAAAGATTTAACTTATGAAGAGGAACCGATTGCCATTCTCAACCGAAAAACGCATGAGTTGAGGAATTGTCAAGTAAAGTTAATTAAAGTACAATGGAGTAGGCATGGAGCAGAAGAGGCAACTTGGGAACGTGAAGAGGAGATCCTAGCGAAGTACCCATCACTAGGACAACCCGGTAAGACAAATTTTGAGGATGAAATTTCTTTTAAGTTGGTAGGATTGTAGCATCTCGTTTTTATTTATTTATTATTATTTAATATTTTTAATTAATTAATAAATAAATTTAAATTGCTCTAGTTGATATTTTGTTTAGTGGAGATTTGGGCCTAGGATTTTTTTTTATGTAGGTTTGAAATTCCTTGTTGGGCCAAATAGTGTTGTAAAATAATTTTCTATGTATCTTAATAGACTTTGGGTTTGGTATTAGTGGGGTTTAGTTATAAAAAAAAAAAAGATACTCTCGGATAATCTTTAGGAAAATATTTTCTTTTCCTTTCTTTCACCGGTAAGAACCTAGTCATTATTTCATATACAATTCATAAAAGATCCATCTTGCAATATAATTAAAAGGGGAGATCGTATTTCAAGGGCATGATTTTTGGTTATTCATGTGAGGTCAACTTTAAAATTTAGGAAAAAATCTCATTTTGAATCTTGGTAATTTTAGAATGGATAGGTAAGAATGTTTTCCTAAAATTTCATGATGAAAAATTCTAATAACAAAATGGTCATACGCTGAAACAAAATAATTTACACTTCACAACAATTTTTTTCGGAAAAAAATAATAATATAGCAGCCAGAATATCAAGGTTTTCACGAAGCACACATCTGGTAAAATTTTCCAGCTTTTCCCTTATAGTATGCAATTCATTTTTGCTTAATGTTGAACGTATTAACAATAATCTGAGCTTCTTCTATCCAAATCTAACATAGTGAAATAATAAAAGATGATAAATGATAGTAGCCCTATTTTGTTCACTTTATTGAAGTGTAGAATGCAGAACTTAGACAACCCATTTTTTTTTTACAAATCTTCATAGAGACACATGCATCACCAACTCCTATTTTAAAATCACCAGATTTCCACCATAAACATGCTCTATCGATTTCATTTTAACCAAAACATCAAAGCAACTCTAAACAAAAATTTAACTTCACATGCTGGACTCAAGATCTAGAGACTAAGATATTACAACAATAAATAAATTAATAAATATGAGAGACTTTTCTTTTATATATACGTTGGAAGGGAGAGAGAGTGTTGAGTAGACTAGAGTCGAGTCTTGAAGTGGGAACGGCGTCTAGCTTCCATTTCCGCCGAAGAGGGCTGTCGAATTAGGAGTTGTGGTAGTTGCCGGTGTCGAGAGAGTAGAGTCGGCTACAATAGGATCCTAAGTTCTTCGAGCATACTCTTGCTGTAATTAGTTCTGAGGTGGGTAGGGGTCGAAGGACGACGACAGTGGCGAAAGGTGGCCGGAGAAGTTGAGGGGAGATAAGGGAATTTGAGGCCTGTATCTTGAGAAAAAATTTAGGGATCTTGGATTTTTTCCCCTTCTCTGGTTTGCTGTAGACGAAAGAGAGAGAGGAGTGAAGTTTTAATTTTTGTTTTGGTTGTTATACAGAAAAAAGAGAAAAGATACAGTTTTATTTATTTTCTCTTGGTGGTTGTGCACATAATAGAGATATAGAGAGAGAGAGTGAACTTTATTTGTGTTTCTTTTCCTTGGTTAGGTGTAGAGATATGAGAGAGAGTAAGGAGAATTGTTTTGGGATTTGAGCTTTGACTATATCAATATATCCATATATATATATATATATATATATATATATATATATATATATATATATATCCACACGCATACATATATATATATATATGTACTCAATCCCTTTTTGTATTAATTAATTAATAAGGCCTAGGAAACTTGTAAATCATTCATCATTTCATTCCTAGCTCACCAACCGAGATTAAGAAATCTGTTATGTTCTAAAATTGTAGAATTAATTTTGATTTATATGGATTAATTAGATAAAATATTTAGTAACTATTTCTAGTGCAGAATGTTACAAAATCTCTCTCTTAGTTCTTTTTGCCCGAATTAATTAGCTAGATTATTTAATTTGGTGTTAATAGAATTATTCGTATATGCTTAAATAGGTGCGGCGCAATTTGGATCCTCGTCCAACGTGTGTTTTTCGTGGTTATTTTATTAGCTCTACTTGTTGAGGTGGGTAAACAATTTAAAGTTACGAGTCTGAGTGGGTAATAATTTTAAAGTTATGTGTGTGGGTAAATGTATTTAAATTATGTCTTTAAGTGGGTAACCTATTTAAAGTATTCCTTTATATGGGTAATCAATTTAAAGTTACGTTTTGAGTGGGTAAATGCATTTTAATGTGAGTCTTTATCCTTGTGATTTAGAAATTTATTTAAAGTTGATGCTTTGAAATTGTGTTTGAAATAGATGAATCATTGTTTATTATTGAAAGTTATAAGATATGTTTGGATGTGTTGAGAAATATTTTATTGTCCAACATAAATTGTCATTCATGAATTGTGGTGGTATAACTATGTGATTGAATATGTCCTGTGCACAGTCGATGTATGAGTCTATTATTCTTCCTGTGTGATGTGGAATAATATGATTGAGATTCCTCCTTCGTGATTTGGAATCATTCCTCCTTACTGATGTGGAATGTTATTTTCTATAATTCTTCCTTTGTGATGTGGAATTATAGATGGGTTATACCACTATTCTACGATTTATTTTATTGTTGGACAAGCAAAAGAAAAAAAAATGAGAATTTTTTTAAATCACATCCCGTGTATCCCTCTCACTGAGTACGATTTATAAGTACTCATCCCACATTTTTTTGAAATATTTTTCAGGTAATTGAGCTTGGAGCTGCGAGGAGGAAATGGGGTGGTCGTCGTTATATGTTTTTACTTATCAAAAAAACTAATAATTAGAATTTATTGCTTTAATTAAAACTTCTAGACATGGAAATCATTTGGTTCTTCGCTTTGATTGAGTTAATTATTGCTAGACGTTAGTGGGAATATTCCTATGTATTTATTTATTATATAATTTGGATTTAATCATCAAATTAAGATTTTTATTATTTTGCTTTTGTTATAAAAAAAAATTGTTGATTTTATTTTATTCCGCATTTAAATAATAAAGAAAAAGTAGCATTTTTAATTATTAAATTTACGGTGTTACATTTAGTAGTATCAGAGTGGGTCTACTTTCCTGTAGACTCGAATTGTGTTAAGTGTTTAATTTATTTATTTATGTTTCATAACGTGTTACACCACCCATTTCCGCCACGCGCTCCTACTCAGAGGTACATTGTTTGATTTATGTATTTACTTTTGTTTTAGAGGATGAGGAAAAATGGTATTTGTGTATCATTGTTTAAATTATATTTTTTTGTTGTTGACAACTGGTAATCGTGGAATTAGAAAGAACATAGAATCGTAATTTATTAGATTTTTTCCCCCTTATTTTCTCGAGAGGTAGATGGCCGCCGCATCACCACAAGTGCCACACCTGCATGCGTTAAGCATTGCTCGGTTCAGAGCTAGAACATGTAACATCGCTGAGCCTTTGCAAGACAATTTGATCAGATGGAGAACCATGTGGAGGGAAACGGGTCATTTTGGCCCACACTTGGACCCATTCGAGGCTTGCTGGAGGGACATCTATAGCATACCATTAAGAGTTCGAGATGCCGCGATTACCTTATACTACCAGTTAGCGGTTCGGGTGCCCTTCCAAGTGGATATGATAGATTTCGAGGTGTACATGGCGGAGCTCATCCAACAATACGCCGACATATTTCGAGGGATCCAGGTGATTGAAGACGATGAAGAAAACCAAGCACCACCCCCAGTGGAAGAGCCAATGGTTGAGGATCCAGCGCCAGAAAATGTGCCTGAAGAAGACCCCGAGGAGGAGCCTGAGGAGGATCCCGAGGAGGACCCCAAGTGGGAACCCAAGGAACTAGAAGTCGTTGATGTCAGTAGCGATGACGATTAGGAAAAAAAAAATTCCCATTCCCATAAGATGGAAGTTTCCCTTTTCCATTTAGAATTCATGTCTAAGGAATACTTTAATGGTTGCGTATTGTTCTTTCTGTGTTTGCCCACTTTTGGGGTAGTTTTGCAATACATTATAATTTGATATTTGATTTGAATAAATTAAGTTTTATTTGTGATTTTCTAAGTGTGATTTCTTACGGGTAATGTTTGAGAGAACATATTATTACTCGGCTTTAGTTTATCAACCAATTAATTTAAAAAGAAATGTTGTGATAATTATAGGGTTATGGCTCGACAACCTTACAACCTTCTATGTGTCTTAATAGACTTTGTGTTTGGTATTAGTGGGGTTTAGTTATAAAAAAAAAGATACTCTCGGATAATCTTTAGGAAAATATTTTCTTTTCTTTTCTTTCACCGGTAAGAACCTAGTCATTATTTCATATACAATTCATAAAAGATCCATCTTGCAACATAATTAAAACGGGAGATCGTATATCAAGGGCATGATTTTTGGTTATTCATGTGAGGTCAACTTTAAAATTTAGGAAAAAATCTCATTTTGAATCTTGGTAATTTTAGAATGGATAGGTAAGAATGTTTTCCTAAAATTTCATGATGAAAAATTCTAATGACAAAATGGTCATACGCTGAAATAAAATAATTTACACTTCACAACAATTTTTTTCAGAAAAAAATAATAATATAGTAGCCAGAAGATCAAGGTTTTCACGAAGCACACATCTGGTAAAATTTTCCAGCTTTTCCCTTATAGTATGCAGTTCATTTTTGCTTAATGTTGAACGTATTAACAATAATCTGAGCTTCTTCTATCCAAATCTAACATAGTGAAATAATAAAAGATGATAAATGATAGTAGTCCTATTTTGTTCACTTTATTGAAGTGTAGAATGCAGAACTTAGACAACCCATTTTTTTTACAAATCTTCATAGAGACACATGCATCACCAACTCCTATTTTAAAATCACCAGATTTCCACCATAAACATGCTCTATCGATTTCATTTTTACCAAAACATCAAAGCATCTCTAAACAAAAATTTAACTTCACATGCTGGACTCAAGATCTAGAGACAGAGATATTACAACAATAAATAAATAAATATGATAGACTTTTCTTTTATATAGACGTTGGAAGGGAGACAGAGTGTTGAGTAGACTAGAGTCGAGTCTTGAAGTGGGAACGGTGTCTAGCTTCCATTTCCGCCGAAGAGGGCTGTCGAATTAGGAGTTGTAGTAGTTGCCGGTGTCGAGAGAGTAGAGTCGGCTGCAATAGGATCCTAAGTTCTTCGAGCATACTCTTGCTGTAATTAGTTCTGAGACGGGTAGGGGTCGAAGGACGACGGCAGTGGCGAAAGGTTGCCGGAGAAGTTGGGGGGAGATAAGGGAATTTGAGGCCTGTATCTTGAGAAAAAATTTAGGGATCTTGGATTTTTTCCCCTTCTCTGGTTTGCTGTAGACGGAAGAGAGAGAAGAGTGAAGTTTTAATTTTTTTTTTGGTTGTTATACAGAAGAAAGAGAGAAGATACAGTTTTATTTATTTTCCCTTGGTGGTTGTGCACATAATAGAGAGAGAGAGAGAGAGAGAGTGAACTTTATTTGTGTTTCTTTTCCTTGGTTAGGTGTAGAGACGTGAGAGAGAGTAAGGAGAATTGTTTTGGGATTTGAGCTTTGACTATATCAATATATCCATATATATATATATATATATATCCAAACACATACATATATATATATAGGGGCACACTTGTGTGAGACCGTCTAACGGGTCTCTTACGTTAGACGGATCTCCACCTGACCCGGTTATATATATTAAAAAAATATCAGCTTATCCTCTCTCTAAGTTGCCCTAATCAAATTCACATCTTCTCCACCCCGATTCTTCTTCTTCTCTCCCTTTCTTCACCGCCAATTTGATAGAAAAAAGCTAGAGAGATGATGAAATGAGAGGCTACGAATCAAGAGAATTTATCGAGCAGCGGCAACTGCAGCTCCTCCAGCAAAGTTGTGCCGATTTGATCTCCGGCCTCAATCCGATGCCGGATTTCGATGCCTTCCTCGAATTGTCCGCCAATCGAACGGTATCAGATTCAAATTTCACCACCATCCTGAAGAAGCCGTGAGCAAAGCACCGTCGGTGAAGAAATTGAAACGCTCGCTGACTTGTCGTCGTCCTGGTTGACTCGCGGGAGGAAAGAATTAGGTTGGTTCATTCATTTCTCACCCATCCGTCGACTCTTATTTCATCGGAGATCTTGTAAGTGTTTCCAAATTCTGAAATAATTCATAGTTTATATTGATGTAGATGTTGAATTGTTCATTGATTATATTTCTAATTTTGAGGTGAATTCTGTGATTTTTCGTTTTGGAGATTAATGATTTTGTTGTGTTGAGTTTTGCTTGGATTATTGATAATGATGTATTAAAAGAGGGGATTAAGTGGTTTTTGTATGTGAATGAGGATGTATAATAACAGATGAGTTTTGCTTGGATTATTGATGATGATGTTAAACGAGGTAGCTTGAAGTGTGGGAAAAGAGGTCTCTCTCTCTCTTCTTCAAGCATCAAGATTTTATTTTTGTTTATTGATCTCTCTTTATACATCACTAGTTGAAGTTTCAGATTTCTTCTCTATAAAAACTATAGAGAAGGTATTTCATGCAGCGGGCCTATTTCAAACTATTTATATACAGTAGTAATACTTCTATGGTATTCAGTAATACTTGCTATGATGATAGTAATTCTTCACTAGCTATTATTCATATTTTGCAACTGTTTCACTTGAAAACATAATTATAACTCACTCGATAGTAATAATACTTCTATGATATATAGTGATACTTTCTAGCGTAATAGTAATCCTTCCCTTAAAACGTAACTATGATTCAATAGATAGTTATTTCTGCGTGAATAGATCAACAAAAGTACATATCACATGCATATATTGAATTCTGTAGACTAGTAATACTTCTATGGTATTATTTTATATTTATATGTAGTAGTAATACTTCTATGGTATTCAGTAATACTTGCTATGATGATAGTAATCCTTCACTAGCTATTATTCATATTTTGCAACTGTTTCACTTGAAAACATAATTATAACTCACTCGATAATAATAATACAGTTGGAGCGTTGAGGTTGGCCTCCTGATGAGGAGCTCGACTCGATTCGTTTGCACCCTCAAATGGGACGCCATAAGGAAGAAGTTTGAGGCCTTTCGAGCCAGTCGGAACAGGTATAGGTGTGGTGTTGCCGCACAATGCCTTTGACTCGTTAAAGAAGATGGCTTTTATTTCAGCAATAATGGGGCTCATTGGATTAAAGATTTTTCATGGTTGTCATAATAATCTCTCTCTCTCTCTTTCTTTCTTTTTCTTTCTCTTTTTTTTTTTGGAGATAATGAATGTAATCATAGGCTTGTTTGCCTATAAATATTAAATCTAGCTAGATGAATAAGAGGTTGGAGTTTCTTTCTTTTTCTTTTCTATTTTTCATTTTGCACTATATGCAAGTTAACTATGTTGTCTTCAAGGAGTTCCAACCATTAATCTTTGGTTTAATTTGATGACGAACTTCATTTTCTGAATTAAATTGTCGATTTCGTTTTATGAAAAATAATTATAAAGCTTAATTGGATCACCCTATATTTGCAATGAGTTTGACGACGATATCACTAAAGAATGTAAAAGTATCACTAAATAAACATAAAGTATCACTAAATAAGAATAAGTATCTCTAACTAACATAAAAGTATCACTAAAAAAATACAGTATCACTAAAGAATGTAAAAGTATCACTAAATAAGAATAAGTATCACAAACTGATGTAAGTATCTCTAACATAAAAGTATCACTAAAAACCTGTCAAGTATCAATATTTCAAAAATGCAGTATCACTGAAGAATGTAAAAGTATCACTAAATAATGTAAAAGTATCACTAAATAAACATAAAGTGTCACTAAATAAGAATAAGTATCACAAACTGATGTAAGTATCTCTAACTAACATAAAAGTATCACTAAAAACCTGTCAAGTATCAATATCTCAAAAATACAGTATCACTAAAGAATGTTAAAGCATCACTAAATGATGTGACCCGAACAATGTATCCAAGACACGAAGAATACACAGGTGGAAGACTTTAAGGACTCGAACTACGTCAGCTAAAGAAGGACTCAACCCGACATGAATTAAACGGTAAACTTACTAGAAATTGAACAACGGATGATGGACTCGATTAGAACACGTAGGATGGCTCGAGGGTGGCTGGAATACGGCGGTGTGGACGGCGGATGGCGGCGGTGGTGATGGAATTGGCGGCGGCGATTATGTGTTGTGGATTGGATAGATTCAGCGAACCCGTGTTGAATAACCCGAACGCGCACGTCTAGCTTCTCCAGATAGCAATTCTCCCAAGTACTTAATTATACCCTGAAGAACTTAAATAAGACTATTGATTTGCTAGAACAATAGAATTGTAGATAAAAGTTTGATCAACCGAAGGATCGTGAGACAGATTGAGAATAACTCTTTATTTCTTGCAATTGTCTGAATTATGAATGTCACAGGGTGCTCCTATTTATAAGAGACATAATGGACGAAAATTAAACCCTAATTAACTAGATAAACATTGAAAAATACTAATCCTAATCAATCTAGGATAAAATCAAAAGATACCAAAAATAAGATAACAAAAATCTATCTAAATCTAACTAGATAAGGATAAATCCCAAAGTTGAATTGGGCTTCAATCTCGCCATCTTGGACCATTATTATTCACGACATGGGCTGAATTACTTGGATAAATTTCGTGGCCCATGTATCATAACCTTGCCACCTTTGCATGAAAAATAGCATCTCCCGATTTCCCATGCAAACGCGCACAACTTTTCATGCACACGTCCAAATGGCGTCATTCTTCTTCTCACGTCTTCATGCTTCCTTCTTCATCATCAATGGATAGCATGGTGATCAATCTCGAGCTGCCCTTGACTTTATCTTCACCAAGTTCGAATTTGCGACGAATAGAAGCTTGTAAATAAGTTTGCAACTTCTTAGCTCGCAAACGCGTCATTGGACCTTTAAACCGCAGCTCCGGGTCATTTTCTTCATTCCCTTGCATGTCCTCATCATTCCCCCCCTGCTGAAAAGAATTCGTCCTCGAATTCAAGGACTCGTCATCATTGCACTCGAACTCATCATCTGCAGAAAAGGGAGATAAGTCAGCAACATTAAATGTAGATGAACACATGTACTCACCGGGTAAATCAATGCGATATACATTGTCATTGACTCGACTCAACATGGTGAATGGTCCATCTCCTCTGGGCATTAATTTCGATTTTCTCAAGTTAGGAAACCGTCCAGGACTCAGATGAATCCAAACGCGATCTCTAGGCTGGAAAATCACTTGCTTGCGCCGTTTGTTTTTTTGAACAGCATTATGTGCGCCAACCGCTTCAATACGCGCACGTACTTTCTCATGCATCTCCTTACTTTTTCCATTTTTCTTGTACCTTTAACACTTGTTAGATGCTCAACAGGTAAAGACAACAGATCATTAGGCGTTAGCGGATTAAAACCATAAACAACTTCAAACGGAGACATGTTGGTAGATGAATGCACAACTCTATTATAAGCAAATTCAGCATATGGCAAACAATCTTCCCATGATTTCAAGTTGTTTTTAACTAAAGCACGCAGCAAAGTACCTAAAGTGCGATTAACTACTTCAGTTTGTCCATCAGTTTGTGGATGACATGCAGTAGAAAATAACAGTTTGGTACCTAACTTACCCCATAGTACACGCCAAAAATGTGCTAGAAACTTAGAATCCCTATCACTAATAATAGTTCTAGGTATTCCATGTAAACGCACAACATGTATAAAGAACAGATTGGCTATGTGTACTGCATCATCGGTTTTCCTACATGCAATGAAATGAGACATCTTGGAAAACCTATCAACTACAACAAAGATAGAATCTCGACCAGACCTAGACCGTGGTAATCCTAATATGAAATCCATAGATAAATCAATCCACGGGGAAGACGGGGCTGGTAGAGGAGTGTATAAACCAAAAGGATGTGAAGTAGATTTCGATTTCCTACAAGTTATACATCTACTACACACATTCTCAACATCATGCTTCATACGTGGTCAAAAGAAATGTTCATGCGGCAAGTTTAACATTTTAGACACACCAAAGTGACCCATTAAACCTCCCGCATGCGATTCAAGAACTAACAACTCACGCATAGAAGACTTAGGAATGCATAACTGTGAACCCTTGAACAAGAACCCATCATGCACGAAATAACCATCATAAGCACGAGATTTTGAGCAACAATCAGCATATATGGGTGCGAAAAACTCATCACATGCATATAACTCCTTAATTCCATCAAATCCCAACATCTTAGCATGCATAAGGTTCAAGAGAACGTACCTTCTCAACAATGCATCAGCTACCACATTTTCGGTGCCTTTCTTGTACTTGATGACGTACGGGAAAGACTCGATAAACTCTACCCATCGTGCATGTCGCTTGTTCAAATTTTGTTGGCCTTTCAAATGCTTCAAACTCTCGTGATCCGTGTGAATCACGAACTCCTTAGGCCATAAATAGTGCTGCCACGTTTCTAAAGCTCTCTTGAGTGCGTACAGCTCCTTGTCATAGGTGGAATAACGAAGGGCTGCATCATGGAGCTTCTCACTGAAATAGGTGACTGGACGCGATTCCTGCATCAAAACAGCACCAATCCCTTTGCCCGAGGCATCACATTCTATTTCAAACATTTTATTGAAGTCTAGAAGAGCAAGAACAGGCGCATTACATAAACAAGACTTTAAAGTGTTAAACGCATGCTCTTGAACAGGACCCCATTCAAACTTTCGATCTTTCTTGCTTAACTCAGTAAGCGACGCAGCTATGCTGGAAAAATCACGCACAAAGCGACGATAAAAGCCAGCAAGGCCATGGAAAGATCTCACATCACTTGCAGACTTAGGAGTGGGCCATTCCTCAATCACTTTGATTTTGGAACGGTGTACTTCTATACCACATAAACTCACAACGAAGCCTAGAAAAACGACTTCACTCATGCAAAAAGAACACTTAGACAGATTACCATATAGCTTCGACTCTCTAAGCAATTCGAACACATGTCTAAAGTGCTGCATATGTGTGTGTATTGTGTCACTATAAATCAGAATGTCATCAAAATACACAACAACATACTTTCCAATCACTTCACGTAAAACATGATTCATCAAACGCATAAATGTGCCTGGTGCATTAGTGAGACCAAAAGGCATAACAAGCCATTCATACAAACCATGCTTAGTTTTAAATGTAGTTTTCCATTCATCACCTTCTTGCATACGTACTTGAAAATAACCAGAACGCAAATCAATTTTAGAAAAAACACGCGAACCAGATAACTCATCAAGGATATCATCTAATCTAGGGATGGGAAAATGATACTTTACCGTGATTTTGTTGATTGTACGGCAATCCATGCACATACGCCATTCGTTGTTCTTCTTTGGCACTAGAATCACTGGAACGGCGCACGGGCTCAAGCTCTCTCGAATTTGATTATTCTCCAACAGCTCCTTGACTTTCCTATCTATCTCCTTAGTCTCGTTGAGAGACGTCCTATAGGCTGGTCGGTTGGGAAACACGGCTCCGGGGACGAAATCGATCTGATGCTTGATTCCTCGCACTGGTGGAAGTCCTCCGGGTATCTCCTCAGGAAAAACGTCTTTGAACTCATCAAGTAAGGGCTGCACATCACTAGGCAAACAATCATTAGTAGCACTACTCTTAAATGTGAGTAGAACAAGGAGTATATCTGCTTTAACGGCTTTCTGAACTCCTTTTGCTGAAATAAACAAGCTCTTCACATGAGGCTTGTTTGAACTCGACTCCGACTTCTTTTCCACAGCTAGAGAGATCGAATGAGGTGGTTTGGGAGGGTTAAGGGCGACGGCAAGGGGCTGCTCGGGGGCTGAGGTCTCGGTCGTGGCCTTCGGGGCCCGTTTTGCGGCTGCTTGCTTCGCCTTTTTCTCTTTGAACCTCTCTTGCATGCGTTGCTAATCCATAGCAACGTCTTTAGGTGATGACGGCCTTAAGGTGCTGATTCGGCCATCAATGTCGACGGTATAGGTGTTCAGACATCCATCGTGGACAACACGTCGATCATATTGCCAAGGTCTACCTAACAACAAGTGTGCCGCATCCATAGGGATAACGTCGCACAAAACAGTGTCAGAAAACTTATGGATTGAGAATGAGACACTTACCTGGTGAACCACGCGTATCTCGCCTCTTTCTGTAAGCCACTGCAATCTGTATGGTTTTACATATTGTTGGACGGGTAGACCAAGCTTTTCCACTGTATACTGACTGATGGCATTGATTACACTGCCACTGTCAATAATCATAGAACACGTGTGACCTTGAATCACTGCATAGGTGTAGAAGATGTTCTCCCATTGGTGTTCTTGTTCCTCTTCTCGAATGATGCTCAAACTCCGAATTGTGACCAAACTGAGCTGAACTTCCGGATCGACTGGGTTAGGGGCTGCATCATTCTCGACTTCTTCTTTAAGTGTGGTGTCGCCCACAGGCTCTTGTTCATCCTCACTGGCTGATTCGATTTCATTTGATTCCGTTAAGTATAGAATCCACCGATTTGGACATTGAGCTTGGAAATGGCCCCAACCTTGACACTTATGACATTGGATGTCACGAGCACGATTAGGGGCTATATTGCCTTGGTTTGGCCTTGGAGGATTCGGCCGAGGCTGGTTGGATGGTGTAGACTCGGGTCTACGGCTTGACTGCGGTGTAGAACGGTCGAAACGCCGTTCGGATGGTCCGGATGGACCTCTGGGACGTATAGAATCAGTAAAAGGAGTAGAAAGTGATGTGGAAGGTGTACCTTTACTCCAAGTAGTGCGTGTAGGGGCTGCACTGTAATGGGATCGACGGCGGCCCTCTCTTAGCTGCCTTTCCACAATCTATGCATACTGCACCATCCTTTCTACACTGGTGAAGTCTCTGAGCTTGACTTCACACGCAATATCAGGATTCATACCTTCAATGTACCGAATGATGGTAGCATTTAGGGTCTCCTATTTTCCAACTCGGTTCAATAGCGTCTCCAACTCCTTATGGTACTATTCGTATATGCTTAAATAGGTGCGACGCAATTTGGATCCTCGTCCAACATGTGTTTTTCGTGATTATTTTATTAGCTCTACTTGTTGAGGTGGGTAAAGAATTTAAAGTTACGAGTCTGAGTGGGTAATAATTTTAAAGTTATGTGTGTGGGTAAATGTATTTAAATTATGTCTTTAAGTGGGTAACCTATTTAAAGTATTCCTTTATATGGGTAATCAATTTAAAGTTACGTTTTGAGTGGGTAAATGCATTTTAATGTGAGTCTTTATCCTTGTGATTTAGAAATTTATTTAAAGTTGATGCTTTGAAATTGTGTTTGAAATAGATGAATCATTGTTTATTATTGAAAGTTATAAGATATGTTTGGATGTGTTGAGAAATATTTTAGTGTCCAACATAAATTGTCGTTCATGAATTGTGGTGGAATAACTATGTAATTGAATATGTCCTGTGCACAGTCGATGTATGAGTCTATTATTCTTCCTGTGTGATGTGGAATAATATGATTGAGATTCCTCCTTCGTGATGTAGAATCATTCCTCCTTAGTGATGTGGAATGTTATTTTCTATAATTCTTCCTTTGTGATGTGGAATTATAGATGGGTTATACCACTATTCTACGATTTATTTTATTGTTGGACAAGCAAAAGAAAAAAAAATGAGAATTTTTTTAAATCACATCCCGTGTATCCCCCTCATTGTGTACGATTTATAAGTACTCATCCCACATTTTTTTGAAATATTTTTCAGGTAATTGAGCTTGGAGCTGCGAGGAGGAAATGGGGTGGTCGTGGTTATATGTTTTTACTAATCAAAAAAACTAATAATTAGACTTTATTACTTTAATTAAAACTTCTAGACATCGAAGTCCTTTGGTTCTTTGCTTTGATTGAGTTAATTATTGCTAGACGTTAGTGAGAATATTTCTATGTATTTATTTATTATATAATTTGGGATTTAATCATCAAATTAAGATTTTTATTATTTTGCTTTTGTTATAAAAAAAAAATTATTGATTTTATTTTATTCCGCATTTAAATAATAAAGAAAAAGTAGCATTTTAAATTATTAAATTTAGGGTGTTATAAGTTTTCTAGCCCAATTATGATTTTAATTATTTACGGCCCAACTATTATCCGATCGAGATGAACGAATATGTTAGACGATAGTGCTCGTCGATACAAATCTGTAAAACTTGGTTTCACTAATATAGGAATTCAATTGACCGAGATATGATTTTTTCTCTAATTTAAATTCTAATTAGGGTTTATTTAACAGGGAGTATAAATACCCCTATCACCACTTTGAGCCTCATTTTTCCATTTCACAATTCTCTCAAAGGGCAACAGCCCCTTCCCCCTCTCTCTTGACCCCTCCCCTCGCCACCACCACCTCCGCCGCCGGCCACCACCGCCGCCGGATGCCGCCGCCTCTTCCATCGCCGAAAAATATTTTCCGGCGAAATTTTTGTCATGCAATATCATTTTTGCAATCTTCTTTTCTTCCTCTATATGATTCTTAAGTTATTTTTATGATTTATCTATGATAAGGCCTCTAATTTTCGGATCTAAAAATGGGAAAATCCCTAGCCTTTAAGAAATTTATTTCTACTATCTCTCTATCTTTTTTTCGGAGTTTTTGAACTATTCTTTGAATTCTTGGGGCTGTTTTATTATGTTAAATAAAAATATGTTGGAAAAATTTATGTGCATGTGTGTGGGTTTGTGTAGATCGACGAAAATGATGTGAGTTCATGTGGTTTAATGGTGGATTGGTGAAAATGGAATTTTGTAGATATTTTTGGTTGAAAAATAGTGCTGGAAATTGAGAAGTGTGAGTTTGATTTTTTTTTTTTTTTTTTTGTGGTGTGTGTGTGTGTGTGTGTGTGCGCGTGTGATGTGTGTGTGCGTGAGTTGCTATTCTTTTTTTTCTTTATCTTTTGCTTATTTTATTTTATTTTTATTCTAATACATATAGTATTGATTTATATAATTAAAAAGATTGGATTAAAGTCTAAATTGAAACTTTAGCATAATGGATAATCATTTAATTTTATATGCAAAGGTCTAATGTTTAAATCTACTTGATGTAATTTATTATTTTAATTAATTCATGTATTCTCTAAGTTATTAAATTTAAAACATGATGTAAGTTTTGAAAATGACATCTTGCTTAATGGTTGGAGTCTTGATTTAATAATGATAGGTCTAATGTTTGAATCTTATGAAATGCAATTTTTAAGACCCATTTTTTTATGTTATGCAACCTTATTTAATTAAAAACATACTTTAAATTTTGAAAATTATCTATGGTCTAATGGTTGATGTACAAATTTTATGTTGGGAGATCTATAGTTCAATTCTCCTTGGGCAATTTAATATTTTAATTAATTGATGGATGTATTTATGATTTTATTTAATTAAAAGCTTGTTTTAATTTTGAAAATGAGGTTGGTGTAATGGTTTGTGTTCCAATTTAATTGTTTAATGATCTAGGGTTCAAATCTCTTTATAAACATATTTTATTCTTTTTAAGATCCATTGTATTTCATTTCAAGATTATGCTTTATTTAATTAAAATCATATTAATAATTTCGAAAATAGTACTTAGCCTAATGGATATGTTTCAAATTTATTAATAAGAGATTAATGGTTCAAAACCACTTAATTATAGTTTTTTTTTAACTCATTTTTATCTAAGATAATTTTAAACCTTATATGATTAATTACACCTATTAAAATTCGAAAATGGTATTTAGTTAAATGGGTGGAGTCTAGGTTGTTGTTTGAGAGGTCTAAGGTTCAAAACCTCTTTTATTTTACTTTAATTAATGCATGCATTACTGTCTTTATTTAATTAAAACCATGTTTTGATTTTTGAAAATGGTCTTTGGCCCAATGGTTATATTCTCCATTTTATTATGATAGGTCAAGGGTTCAAAACCTCTAGAATGTATTTTATTTATTTTTATTACAAGATAATTATAAACTATATTTAATTAAAATTGCTAAACAACTTTCAAAAATATTGTTTAGTCTAATGGTGAGAGTTTAGATTTTATGCTAGAGGTCTAAGGTTCAATCCACTTTGATGCATTTTTATAATCCTCTTTTTACTCAAGCATTTATGAGTGTACTTAATTAAAGCAGTTTAATTAATATTACATAAATTCTTCTAGCTTAGTGGTTAAGTGCTTACTATTTCACTTCTGTTTTGGTAAGTGTTCAAGCCCTCTTTACTACATAATCATATTATATTTTTACCTTATTTTTATTTGGTCTATTTTGCTTAATTTAGATTAAATTCAAAATTAAGTGTATGATATAATAAATCAATATTTTCATATTAATATTCTATGATCCTTTAAATCTTAAATTAAGTTTTATAATTTCCCCCTATGAATTTAAGTCATCTATTTGTATGATCGAGAACTCCGATATATTTTAAGCTAGGATCCCGTTCAACTTTTAGGCGACGTCAGGGTACGCTCTTACCTTAGGGACTCGTTTCCTAGATCCTTATTTACGTTATGGTATATGTTTAGAAGATTAATATGTTATTAAGACATAGTTCTTATGTATAGGTCCTAACCCGAGACTCGTTTAGGACAACGATTAAGGCGATTCATATATTTTAAGCATAAGGTCCTAATCCGACAGCTGGCTTCGGATGAGAATTTATGAATAAAGCTACAACTAATCTAGCTATAAGGTGGGTTTACTTACTAAAATGCTTTCGAAAATATATTTAAACTTCCGCCCGCTATGAAAAATGATTTATGCTTATGTTGCTCAATGTGGATTGACACGACTCATATGAGGAATTCCGAATATGGCACTCCAGTGAAATTACTTATGAATATGTTCATGTTATGAATATGTTATAGTTTATATGTGATCACATTAGGGTCGGTCTCCACTATGTTTATTGAGCGTATGATTTATGACATGTCAAATATGGATTCATTGATACTCTTATTGCAAACTATTGGACGAATGTATGAGTATTCCCACGGAGTGTTTTCTGGCACTTAGCCCCACTATTTAAAAATATTTTCAGGTAATTGATGACGGCAGGTGGCAGACGTGGACTAATGTGGACATTTTGTATGGTTGACCATACTTTATTTTTGAAATATTTACTCTATTTAGTTTTGGTCAACAAATATGATTATTTATGCTTCCGCTGTATGTTTATGGAATATTTAAATATTTTATGGACGTGTGTCATCGTCGTGGCCTTGCTGGCATAATTTGAATATTGAATCATGGATTTTTGACTAGTCAAGGTTGAACATGTTTTAATTGGTGGTTCGAATTGAAAGGTGTGATTTTGAAACGATATGTTAGTTGAAAAGTCTTATCTTATGTGATTGGTTGTTGAATGGTAAACGCCTATGGGCGTGGAATTTATTAATATTTCAAACGAAGTGTTGTCCGAATTTTTATAATTCGAGAAAATGATTTATGTTAGTTTGCGAAAATTTTATTGTGATTTTATATCATCGTGTGTGTTCTCGTTAGCGCACTGGGCCTCTGGGTTCGGGGCGCTACACACACATAATATATATATATATATTATATAACTAATAGACATATAGTGTAAATTTAAAAATATATAAAAAATTAGAGAATTGAAAAAATATCAATATTAACAAATAAATAAACGAGCCGAGCTCGAGTTCGAGCTCGAATTTTAAATAATTGAGCCGAACCCGAGTCGAGCTCGGGTTCAGGCTCGAATTTTAAAAAAACGAGCCAAGCCGAGCTCGAGTTTTTTCTGTTGAGCCGAGCTCGAGCCTGAGTTCCGAGCTCGAGTCGAACTCGAGCTCACGGATACTTAAACGAGCCGAGCTCGAGCTCAACAGTACTCAGCTCCACTCGGCTCGTTTACACCCCTAAGTACACGTGTAAGAAAAGAGGTAAATTTTCAAATAGTCATTTTGAAACTTAGCAAAAAATGTTTCTAACCACTATTTAAAAAAAATATATGTTTTAGCCACTTGGAGAAAATAACACTTTGTCTTGCACCCTAGTCAAGAAACATTGTAAAATTATAATACTATATGAATATACTTAGTCGTGTGACTCTATTCGTGTAGTAGTGTAAATTTGAATTGTTGCACAACTACACTCAGTCGGTATCCTCAATTCGTGTAACAATATATAAATTTATAATGTTGCACGAATGTACTTAGTCGTGCACCTCATTTGTGTAGCAATATTAATTTGTACGGTTACACGATCATATTTCATTCGTGCACCCAAATAGTACACTTTAGTCGTGCAACCCACAATTTTAATGAAGGATAATTAAGTATTTTTAATGAAAAAGTGGCTATAAATAATTTCTTTTATAAAGTGGCTAAAACATAATTTACTAAATGAAAAGGACTATTTCTATACATTACCACCTTTTTAATGCGTTTTCCTAATTTTGTTTAAAGGAGGTTTTAATTTCAAAAGAGTGTTTATTTTTCACTCTTTTTTTTATGTTAAGGTAACCCACAGCCACTATCGAAATGCGCAGGTAATCCGCAATTGCTACCGAGATGCGCATTGGGTAAACCGGTGTGACAAGCTCACACGACCTAATGGGGGAGGTAAACCATACTTGCAGGTCAGGTCTGACATAATGGGGGAGGTAAACCACACTTGACAGGCCAGGTGTGACAGGCTCACACCTAATGGTGTTGGTGGTAGATTCAAACTTGAAACCTTTGGTTTCAAGATAACACCACAAAGTCATCCCAAGGGGACATTTTTTTTTTATATAATTACAATTATGCATTGATGCATCATGATTAAAATTGTTATAAATTTTTTTTAAAAAATGAAGGGTTTATATCAAACAGGGTAGAACAAATCATTGATTCACAAACTAAACTCAACTAAACTAGTATGGTTTGCAATCTGAGTAAGAAATCGAACAAGGGAGAGACCAGGGCTAATCCCTTTTGTGGCAAACATGGAGCTAGCTAGGACCATGAAGCCACACGGGCTCATCTCGTGGCAGCAGAAGATTACGAAGCCACACGGGCTAAGTCACATTCAAAGAGAGCTGCACTTGCACATAACCTTTAAGCTACAGACCCCACCTTTTTATAATTTACCCTTAATTAAAGCCTCTTAAAAAATCATAATAAAATAAAACAAAACTCGATCGTATAAACCCCACCTTTTATAATTAATTAATTATATATATATATAAACCCCAATAATCGCTAGCTCGATCAAGAGTCAAGACACAAAGGAAAAAATATTTTTTTTACTGATTTTTTTCATGATTTTAAGAGCCACTCACAATATAAGGAATATGTTAATTATTATGAGTGACGATTCCGGAGGGTTTGGGCATGCATATATATATATATATGATGCACGGATAATTATTATTTTTTAAATTTGTAATATATATTATGATTATTCTTGAATTCTTTGTTTTTAATTTTTAAATATGAATAAAACGTTATGCACATGTATTAATTAGATAAAAAAATCAATTTTGTGTAGTCACGACAAACAAATCCATGTTAGAAAGATTAAATTGGAATATTTAAAACGATACGATATGATGTTATAAATATCAATGCATAATGTCCACGATTAAAGAACATTTGATTTATTTTTTTAATATATGATAGATATAAAAA
This sequence comes from Perilla frutescens, assembly GCA_026008535.1. Taxonomy (NCBI): domain Eukaryota; kingdom Viridiplantae; phylum Streptophyta; class Magnoliopsida; order Lamiales; family Lamiaceae; genus Perilla; species Perilla frutescens. Next base: position 19,998,671 of record BRKX01000005.1, read on the forward strand.
ATATAATTATTTAATTATTTTACAGTTCATAGAAAATAGTCTCTTACCTAATTGCTTATATATACATTCATGCAGAAACCATAATTAATAGTACATGCACAAAAGCAGAACTTTTTTGTTCAAGAGTCTCATAATCTACGAAGATGAAGCTGATAATTAACTTCCTCCATTTTTGCAATTCGATTTTTGTTGAAGTTCCAAATCTGAGGAACTGTGCGGCTTTTTCTTGGGCTGTATTCGTTTAGTTCCTTCAAAGCTATGATCACTGCATTGTAAACCTCATCTCCCCATTCTTTTTTCAGTGCTCGTAGCTGTTCATCCTCATTTGTTCAGCAATCTCTGCATGCATGCGATTAGTTCTAGTGTTAAACAAAACAATCAGTGTGTGTGTGTGTGTGTATCATCATGTTTTGAGTTTGAAAGTTCATTCAACTTTGAATGTGTCTTCCTAGCTAGATATAAATGTAGTGTAGTATTACCTTCTTCTCATCTTCCAGTCTGCGTCTCTTGTGCTGTAAATCTGGAGTCAAAAGAGTTTATTAATGAACAACGTAATCGTAAAGTTTGAATCAATCAAGAACTCAAATGAGGATTAAACATAAAGCAGGCATGCATATGAATGTGAAAAAAATGAATCTTGATGGGATATGTAGTGTGTATATGTATGTAACCATTGCATAAATGAGGGGACTAAATCTAATTCTTGAATTATTGATATCTGAGGTGCTTCTGTTAGCCAAATCCTAGCCCAAAAATAGATTCCTCAAATCCTGCAAAAATCAAATCAAAAGGGATTAGCTCCTAGTTTAGTTATTTTCCATAATTATGTTTTACCTTGTATTATACATAGTGGCGTAGCCGTGTATTAAGATTTATCAGAACAGAAATACAATCTCAACACATCTTGAAAGCTTTTCAATTATGTCTAATATCGTTTATTCATCATGGTATCAGAGCAGTAGCGGTCCTTAAACGGATCCTGCTGTTCTGCGTCATCATCTACCAATACAAACCTGTTCACCATGGCCGGTGAAGAGGAAAACCAGATGAGCACCCAGACGCCACTGCCCGGAGCCGAGGCTCTGGCACAACAACTATCAGCCCTCTTCCGGCAGTTCAACCAACCAAACTCCGACATTCAATCAACAGAAACCAACCAGAGTCAATATGTTACCGTCAGCATCAAATTGAACGAGTTTAACTACTCCCTTTGGTCTCGAATGATGCATCTCGCGATCGGAGGGAGGGGTTGCCTTAATCACATCACAGGCCATCCTCCTCCCCCCGAATCGATAGATCCAACATACCACAAATGGTACCAAAACGACCTCACTGTCATCTCCTGGATTATCCAAAACATGGAGCCCAAATTAGCAAGCAATTACGTACAATATAAGACAGCACAAGGACTTTGGAAGGGACTGGCGACAACCTACAGTGTCGGCCGTGATGCTGCTCAAATTTTCGAACTTACGATCAAAGCTAATAGTCTCAAACAGGGGCAGGGGACTATTGAAAATTTCTATAGTAATCTTCAACGCTTATGGGCAGAGATAGATGAAAGTCAATCAAATCCCATGGAATGTGAAAAAGACATACGTACATACAATCGAATCCAATCAGAGAACCGGTTGTTTCAACTTCTCGCCGGAGTTAGTGAAAGGTACGAACCTGAACGCCAGGACATCTTGAAGATGGAGCCTCTGCCGAATGTGGAAGCTGCCTATGCCCTTCTCCGACAAGGGACGGCAAGGAGGGGTATCTGGGGATCCGACGGTGAAAGTACCGGGACACCAGATCACGAAATTGGGAGTGGATTCTCAACTACCACCATTTCCCAATCGGAGGAGGCTCTGGGCATGGCAGTACGAGGATATCGACCCTCCAATCGGTCAGTTCCGCCGTCGAAGAACGCCGGCGCATCATTCCGAGAACGAGAAAAAATCGATAAATCCAAATTGAAGTGCTCACACTGTGGGATGTCAAAGCACACGAAAGAATCATGCTTCAGGCTTGTGGGCTACCCGGATTGGTGGGAAGATAATCACAAGACAAAAAATGACGGTCACGGATTAGGAGACAAATCAATCGGTAGCAATATCACCGGGGTGGGCAACGCGGCAGTCGCCGGCACCCACGGTGACAGAGGCGAACACAGCCACGACAGTCGGGCAGCAGGTGTGGTGGAAATGGAGAACTCGGCGGCTAGGGTTTTTTCTGTGGAAGGAGACGGGTACAGTGAAGGTAAATGGTCGGTCTTTTTCAAGACTAATGCCCACCATCCGTGTTTTAATAATAATAAACCCAATGCATATGTGTCCACCGCAAGTAATACAAGTTCAAATAAAAGTGCTACTTGGATTTTCGACTGTGGAGCTACAGACACGATGACATACGATGCGTCTGATTTTTGTACTTCATCTCCACCTCGAAAAACTCATGTTCAGACGGCAAATGGTGCTCTCACTCCTGTTGCAGGAGCTGGAACAGTGGTTATTTCTCCCACTTTGACTATCTCCAATTGTTTACATGTTCCTGGATTATCCCATAAATTGCTCTACATCAATCATGTTACTAAAGAACTCAATTGCACTGTTCTAATGCATCCCACTTTCTGTCTATTACAGGATATCTGGACGGGGGAGATCATTGGGCGTGGCACTGAACGTTGTGGGCTGTATTATGTGGATGAAATCTCTCAACAAGGCACTGCAATGCTGGCTCACGGAACTACTACACAGGATACTTGGCTTTGGCACCAACGGCTTGGGCATCCCTCTACGGGTTACCTTAAACTTTTATTTCCTACCTTGTTTAGTTCAAAAAAACTGTTTCGTGAGACATGTGTTTTGGCCAAAAACCATAGACAAACTTTTCGACCTTCTCATTCTCGTGTTGAGACCTGTTTTTCTCTAGTTCATACTGATGTTTGGGGCCCTGCACCTATTGTGGGAGGTCAGGGATTTAAATATTTTTTAATATTTGTTGATGATCATTCTCGTATGACATGGGTTTATTTTTTGCGGCACAAATCCGAAGTTTTTTCTAAATTCACCCTATTTTATGCAATGATCAAACGTCAATTCCATATCACTATCCAGATCCTAAGATCAGATAACGGGGGTGAATTTGTCAATTCTTCCATGACCCAATTTTTCCATACCAACGGGATGATTCACCAAACCACTTGTCCTCACACTCCGGAACAAAATGGCGTCGCTGAAAGGAAAAATTGGATCATTCTTGAGATCACACGGGCCCTTCTTATTGAGTCACGTGTTCCCAGTCATTTCTGGCCTGAAGCCATTACTACTGCCGTTTACCTTCTAAACCGACTTCCTACCCGAAGCCTAAATCTCCAAACCCCACTCACCTGTCTCTCTAAGAAAACCAATGTCCCTTCCTCTCTTACCCTTCAACCCCGAGTTTTTGGATGTTTTGTGTTTGTTCACATACCTAAACACGAACGATCCAAGCTCGACCCTTGTCTCGTCAAATGTGTTTTTGTTGGATATGGTATCAACAAAAGGGGGTATCGGTGTTACGATCCCAAATCTCGTCGCATGTTCACCACTATGAACTGTGACTTTCTTGAGTCTGAGTTTTTTTATCATCACCATCTTAGTCGTCAGGGGGAGAGTGTCATTGACCCACTAAGTTGGTTGCCAAATCCAAGCTCCTCACCTGATGTGGTTCCAACCGAGACAGTTAGCAGCTCCGCTGAGCAGACTTCAGAACCATCTTCACAGTCCACGGAACTAAGTGTACCGATCCAAGGAACTCTTTCCAACTTGATATCCGAGGTAAGAGATATTGAAAGTTTTGATGTTTCTGATATTCCTAGTTCTCCTAACCATCATTTATCAGAGAATAGTGAACAGATAGTGGAAAATACTGGAGAAGAACAGGAAGATACTGGAGAACAGATGGTGGAAGATACTGGGCGGTATGTTTTTCCGCCTAGAAGCAATATGGGAGTCCCTCCCAAACGGTACTCGCCAGAAAGAATCACAAAAAAATCCAGATATCCAATAGGAAATATTGCTCAAGGGAGACTTTCAAGAGAGGCAAAAGCATTCCAAGTTGCCTTGTATGGAGAAGAGGAGATTCCAAGAACAGCAGAAGAAGCATTTCAGTCAAGACAATGGACTGATGCGATGAAGAAAGAAATGGATGACTTGAACCGAAATAAAACGTGGGAAATTTGTCACCTCCCTCGAGAAAAAAAACCTGTGGGATGCAGATGGGTCTTTACAATCAAGAGGAAACCAGATGGATCTATTGAAAGATACAAGGCTCGCCTTGTAGCTAAAGGATACACACAAACCTACGGAGTCGACTATTCAGAGACCTTCTCCCAGTTGCAAAAATGAACACAGTTAGAGTGCTTTTCTCGATTGCAGCAAATCAAGACTGGCCTCTACATCAGTTTGATGTCACTAACGCTTTCCTGCATGGGGAATTGAAGAAAGAAGTCTATATGGAAGCACCCTCTGGTTTTGAGTCTGGATTTGGGAAAGGACAGGTATGCAGGTTGAGGAAGACACTGTATGGGCTTAAACAGTCACCAAGGGCGTGGTTTGGGAGATTCACTGGTGCAATGAGAAGCTATGGGTTCAGACAAAGCAATTCCGATCATACCTTATTCCTTAAGTCACGAGGTAATCTCGTTACCTTCTTGATTATCTATGTCGACGATATGATCATCACTGGTAGTGATACCGAGGAAATTGAGAAGCTGAAAAAGAGTCTGTTTACTGAGTTTGAGATGAAAGATTTGGGAGCTCTGAAATATTTTCTTGGCATCGAAGTTCTCAGATCAAAAAGAGGGATTTTTATATGTCAGAAAAAATATACTCTTGATCTTTTGGCAGAGACAGGAATGGTGGATTGTAGACCAGCAGACACACCCATTGTTGTTAATCACAAACTTCAGATCAAAGAAGGTGTTAACTGTACAGACAGAGAACAGTATCAACGGCTGGTAGGTAAGCTGATTTATCTATCCCATACCAGACTAGATATTGCGTACGCAGTAGGAGTTGTTAGTCAGTTTATGCACCAGCCACAACCGGATCACCTAGAAGCAGCCCTGAGGATTGTGAGATATCTCAAAGGGACTGTGGGATATGGCCTTCAATTTGGGAAACAAGGACACACTGAAATATATGGCTACACTGATGCGGACTGGGCCGGTAATCCTGTAGATAGAAGGTCCACAGCAGGGTATTTCACCTTTGTTGGTGGGAATCTTGTAACATGGAGGAGTAAGAAACAGAAAGTGGTAGCCCTCTCGAGTGCTGAGGCAGAATTCAGGGGAATTAAGAGTGGTCTAACCGAAATTCTGTGGCTCAGAAAACTGTTAAGGGAAATCGGTTTTACACTAGACCGATCCTCTCAACTTTTTTGTGACAACAAGGCAGCAATCAGCATATCTGAAAATCCAGTGCAGCACGACAGAACAAAGCATGTTGAGGTGGATCGGCACTTTATCAAAGAAAAGATTGAAGCTGGGATTGTTGAGCTACCGTTTATCTGGTCAGAGAATCAGTTGGCAGATATCCTTACTAAAGATGTGCCTTCGAAGAATTTTGTAAACATACTCGACAAGTTGTGTGTTGGTGACCATACCACTCAACTTGAGGGGGAGTGTTAGCCAAATCCTAGCCCAAAAATAGATTCCTCAAATCCTGCAAAAATCAAATCAAAAGGGATTAGCTCCTAGTTTAGTTATTTTCCATAATTATGTTTTACCTTGTATTATACATAGTGGCGTAACCGTGTATTAAGATTTATCAGAACAGAAATACAATCTCAACACATCTTGAAAGCTTTTCAATTATGTCTAATATCGTTTATTCATCAGCTTCCCATCTTAGAGATATCTGCATGGAAATTTTTGGTGTTTTCAATTATATTGTTGAGGTTAAATCACTTTTGTTAAATTATAAATTTTAAATAAATATGTTATCTAATTCCGTTTGAAAAATAGATAAAATTGATCCCAGTCTTCCCAATTCTCACCGCTAACGATCAATATTATAAATTATCAAATCATCTAACTTAAACTTACCAAAACCATCAATTAATAACATGTTTCATCTTCTAAGATTAAGCCAATTCGTATTATAGATAAATCAAGAATGTTTAAATTTAATTAAAAATAGATTCATCAATATAATAGCAAGGAGCCTATTTATAAGTTGTGTTGTTTTTAAAAGATGGTGAACAGAAACAAAAACATAGCAATACATTCAAGAAATCAAAAGTCTCAAACAAACAGCATTCAAGCATATAATATTATCAAGAAATTCATGGGTAGAAGAAGTGCTAGAATCAGCAATACAAAGCCAAATCAACACACACACACACACAGAAGCATAATGAAGGAAGTTCTTGGCCACAAAAAGTGTCCAAACTAGCAATACAACCATAGATTGTCTTGGTTTTCAAAAGCATGAGCTAGCTACACAAAAAAATAAGATCATATCGATCAACAGCCCTTCGTGTCGGGGCTGCACACACGGCTTCTTATTACCTTTAACAAGCATTGCCTTCCACTGCTCTTTAAAGTTCCACAGCCCGCTCGGATTGTGTTCCTGCACCTCAATCAGGGCATTCACCACTGCCCCATTCCTCCTTGAGCGCTCGCAATGTTAAGTCAACCTCTGATCAAAATTCGAAAGAAGGCAAATGATTGGGAGCTAGGCGGGGCGTAGAGTCCACCAACCTGAAATGGATATCAATGTGGATCCTTAATCTTTTCTTGCCACAAGGTGCACATCTCAACACCTCTCATCACAATAATGTCTGATTTCTGAGGAGATTTCTCTTGCAGTTCGCGGATAAAGTCACCAAATTTCTTTACCCCGATCTCAACATCGACAATATTGTTGCCGCCATGGATTTTACCCAAGCCCTGTAAAGAAATTGGAAAATTATATTCAGCATTAATTTTTTTGATTTAGAGATTAGATATCTCCATTATGTATATGTATGTATACCTCCATTAGTTCTTTTCGAATCCCTTGCAGCTCATCATTACTCATCCGCTCTTTTGTAATCAGAGCATTCATCTCCTCCGTCATCTCACTCATCTTTTCTTCCAACTCACGAGCCTCCTTCTCCCGCTGCATATCAGCAGCAGTGCAAACATAAGACATAAGCCGGATTAATGTGCACGTGTGTGTGTGTGAATCAAAATACCTTCTCTGCCATGGCCAATTTTTGGACATTAACATAAACCTTTGGTTGCCTCTTCCTTGAAGAAGGCGTTCGAACTGCCTTCCTTTTAGAATTATTCTGAAAAATACATGTTATAGCATCAAATAAATGTATACATATATATAGAGATGTAAAGGAACCTAGCTCCTCTGTGGTATGATCTAGATCAGATCTGGATCTCTTCCTAGCAACATCAGCATCGTCGTCAACAGCGTCGTCATCATCAGAATAGGCTAAGTCAATGGCCAAGTATCTAGCCATTGCCGAATGCTTTGCTTTCTGCTTTCGACTAATGGAGCCTTCAGCAACTCGAATAGCATGTCGAAGAAGATGAGTATATTGACAGTTGAAGGGGCATCTAAATTCAGCATTGCAGCCCCTGACTTTGAAATCTCCAACCTTGAATAACTTATAATAGTTTTCCTTGTACCCTTCCACTTCTGAATCATTGATGTCCACGAACTGCTCCAGCTCCTTCGACCTCCACACGATTTCCCGACCTCAATTCACCACGTCTTGAAACATTCATGTTTTAACTTTTCTTTTCTGAAACAAAATTAACATCAAAGCAGATCAAAATGCATGCATGCATGCATGTTCTTAACTATAAAAGTAGAAGGAAGATTAATTACCAAGTTTGAAAACTCCCAAAAACAAGGCAAGGAGATGGAATTTAAGAGTCAACTCCAACAACAACATGCAATATATTCAATTCCCCTATCGATCAAAATATTCCAAATACTAAAAATGAACATTTTTCTCGCCTCAATTAAAAATGTTTTATGCTCTCTCTCTCTCTCTCTCTCTCTCTCTCTCTCTCTCTCTAATGATACAGTAGTAATTGCATGAAAAATAAATAAATAAACATCACCTGACCTGGATCAGAATATCTATCTGTGTGGAGGATCTGAGGAAATGTTGATAGTGATGGAGGAATTGAAGGAAAAGAGTGAGATATATATGCAACAACGTAACAATCAACATGGAGGGAGCTACAAAAGCAGTTTCTCTCTCCCTCTCCCATGCATTTATTTACATTTACTTGTGCAGGCTTATAGAGAGACGGGTTCTTTCAATTGATCTTGTCTTGGAAAAGTAAAAAAGTAAAAAAAGTTTTATTAAATTTTACCTTCCTGCAAAAGTAGGAATATTTACTTCTGCAGGTTGAACCGTTGAAGAGGCGGAACGGAAGGGTCCCTTCACTTCATTATTTCATTCTTAACTAGACTGGAGCTATATAATTTTATTTGTTAAAAATTATAGTTATAACAAAAAGTTAATTTATAATTATTGTGAATTATAAAAGTTTTGGTATTATTTACTTTTTGGGTTAATTATAGCATTTATTTGCATTTATGGTCATTGATAAAACAAAAATGATGATTTAAACCTAATTTGGAAATTCAAATCTAGTTGTAATTATGAAGAAAAATGCATTAATTGCTACATTATACAATCTATTTATAAATATATTAAAGCAAAATTGCAGGGATAAAATTGTCATAATAAAACTCCAGTCAAAAATTTGTGAAAAATAATTATTTTGCCGAAAATTCAAAAGATAAAAGTTTGTGGCATAGTTAGTTATTCCAGCATCATTCCGCCTAATTGTACACGGGTTCGATTCCTCCTAAATGTACATTCATCTATTAATTTTTAGTTTTGCTTTCTTTTTTAATTATTCTATTAATTTTTAACTTTTTTAGTTTTGCTGCAACATACGTTTCTTTTTTAATTATTCTATTGAATTAATTTAATCTGGTGGCTTATGTACAGATTGCGGTTTTTATTTTAATTAAATTTTGTATTTTTCTTAAATGTTATTGTAGCACACGTTTATTTTTTAATTATTATATTAAATTTAATTTAATGATCTAATTATATATTAGATTTTTTTTATTGTATTGATTGAAAAAAATTAAATGCAATGTCTATTGAGTTCCATTTGTTTAATTTGTCATTAATAAAAACTGTTGGTTATCCATTAACTACAAGAAAATTGGTTTCTAGTGAACTAGAGTAAGAGTTATTTCCGCAATGAAAGTAATGAAGATGCTTAGAAGAAAAGGATGTGAATAATTTTTAGTGAGCTTGATAATGAACAAGTCAGAGAAGGTGACAATTGATGATGTACCTGTGGTGCGGGACTATAAAGACGTGCTTCCAGAGGACTTGCCAGGTTTGCCTCTAGACAAACAGGTTGAGTTTACGATAGACTTGCTTCCAGGAGCTGCTTCAATATCAAGAGTGTCGTATCGTATGGCACAAAAGGGGTTAGAGGAGTTAAAAACTCAACTACAAGAACTCTTAGACAAGGGCTACATTCAACCCGGTGTCTCACCATGGAGAGCATATTACTATGGATTTTGTGGTTGGTCTATTCGACAACCCATTATTTCTTTTGTGTAGGATTTTGTTGAATGACTGGCTTTCTGTTCTTGTTGCTGGAATGCTGAGTCACATATCTCCTCATTCTTTTGAGATCATAAAGATACTTCTCACAATGTGGTCGAATGTGACATTTCTCCTCACAATAATGGCAGATGATTCTCTGTTTGTTGCTATTATAAGCATTCATCTTCTTGTCAGTAATGTTCTTCCAGATATGCTGAACATTCTCTTGTACATGCATTGGTTTGCTTGTACTTTCTTTGACAAACACTGTCTTGGACTGTCCACCACTGTATCCAAGACATGGATGACTCTTTTCTGAATGTCCTTAAGTTGTGAGAATCTTATCAAGATTCTTTATACCATTGTTCAACATGTTGACATTTATTTTTATGGATTTGAGCTCTGCAGACAATTCGTCAATCTCCTTCTTTTGCTGTTGAATAGTATTCTTTTGTTCAGCATCATATTTGATCAGCTTCTCTTTCTCATTAAGAAGATCTTTGTTATGAGATTGAAGAGTCTTGTTGATCTCCACTACTTCCAGCCATCTTTCATACATCTCTTTGTATTTCTTAACAAGTTCTTCTTAGTTGAAGACTTCATTGTCTGACTCATCCTCTTCTGCATTGTTGAAAGGATCCTTGATTTCTGAGATTTTTGCTGTAAAGGCAATAATTGTTTCATCTGAATCACTGCTGCCTTTGTCAGGGTCATTGTCACTGAGAGAAGCATTGTAATTCTTTTTGTTTCTCTTTAGTGTGTTTGCACACTCAACTTGAATGTGCCCGAATCCATCACATTCTCTGCACCGAATTCCTCTTCTGAATTTTGAAGCTTGAAACTCTTTCTGCTCACTACTTGAGTTTCTATCTTGTTGAGAATTACCATGTGGTTGTCTTTTGTTGTTGGCCCTTCTAGAAGACTGTTTATTGACTATTTTTATTATACGACTGAAGTTCTTGATGATCCGGACCATATTATTCATTGTATCTGAATCAAGTACAATTTTTACTTCTGCACATATTCCGGTACATCTTCTGAGACTTCAGTTTTAAGAGCAATATCTCTCTTCCTTGAGCTGCTATCTTCATCTTCTAAGTTCATCTCAAATGTTCTTAACGACCTCATTAGCTCATCAAACCTCATACTCTTGATATCATTGGCTTCTTCAATTGCAGCAACTTTGTATGCAAACTTCTTTGGAAGAGATCTGAGAACCTTTCTTACAAGCTTCTCATTGTTAATAGGCTCACCAAGAGCAAAACTCTCATTGGATATGCTTCTTAGTCTGGGATTAAACTCACCTATGGACTCAGTATCCTCTATTCTGAGGGTTTCAAACTTAGAAATAAGGTTTTGAAGCCTTGACAACCTTACTAAACTAGTCCCTTCAAATGTGGTTTCCAGAATATCCCATATAGCGTTAGCAGTCTCACAAGTTGAGATTAGACTGATGTTTCAAGATAAACTGCAGAGAATATAGCATTGAGAGTTTTAGAGTTGACATTGTATCAGTTCTTTTATGGCATAGTCCACTCTCCTTCTTCAATATTCACCTAATTTCCTTTCTTGGCAACAGTTGGCTTTTCCTATCCTTCATTGACGCGTTTCCATGCAAGCTCATCTATTGATTTCAGAAACGCCCTCATCCTTGCTTTCCAATAAGGATAGTTGTTGCCTTCAAGCAATGGTGGTCAGATCGTAGATTCTCCTTCTTTGATTGAACTCAACTAAAACCTTTGTGTTCTTTGATATTGCCATATAGATCATGATAATCTCGAACACTTTAGTGTGGATAGCACTAACAAAAGAAATTGTAAAACTTGATGGTGCACCTATGTCAGTGACATCAGATCGTGATACGCTGTTCACGTCAAAATTTTGGTAAAGCTTACAAAATGCAATGGGAACAAAATTAAATTTCAGCACAGCTTTTCACCCACAGACTGATGGACAGTCTGAAAGAACAATACAGGCCCTAGAGGATATGCTCAGGGTTGTAGTTATGGACCAAGGAGGAAGCTCGGAAAAATATTTGCATTTAATTGAATTTGCTTACAACAACAGTTTCCAAGCGCCCATTAGAATGACACCTTATGAGGCTTTATATGGTCGAAAGTGCAGATCACCACTTTACTGGGATGAAGTGGGTGAAAGAAAAATTTTGGGCCCGGAAATTATATAGAAAACTGTTGAGGTTATTGATAAAGTAAGACAAATAATGAAAGAGGCCCAAGATTGACAGAAAATGTATGCAGATAAAAGAAGAAAATGTTTGTAATTTCAAGTAGGAAATAAAGTATTCCTAAAAATATCTCCTACAAGAGGCATTGTGCGATTCGGAAAGAAAGAAAAGTTGCGGCCTAAATATATTAGACCGTACGAAATTCTTGAACGAATTGGAGTAGTTGCTTACAAGTTGGCATTACTGCCAAAGTTAGGAGAAATTTATAACGTGTTCCATGTTTCAATGCTTCGAAAATTTATTTTTGACCCACGCCACGTCGTAAACTAAGAAGGAATAGAAGTAAATTTAGATCTGACATACGATGAGTTCCTATAGCTATTCTCGACAGAAAGGTCCAAAAGCTGTGAAATAAAGAGCTAATGCTTTTGCAAGTTCAATGGAGCAAACATGGACAAGGGGAAGCTACATGGGAACTTGAAGAGCAGATCTTAGCAAATATCCCACCCTCGTCATAGCAGGTATATTCAATTTCGAGGACGAAATTTTTTTTAAGGAGGGGAGGATGTAACACCCCAGAAAAATATAGTATTTAAAATTTATTTTATAGCTGGAAATTTCATGAAATTAGAACCCAATTTATTTTGGTTAGTTAATTATGGGCTTAGAGACGTAATAAAACTAAGAAAAGTTTCAACCTTAATCGAGTTTCTAATTAATATTAGAAATCATATTATAAAAATAGATATTAATGGGATCGTTTTGGTACCAATAACATCCGATCCGGACTTCATTTGATCTTCCAATGAAATTTATTTCATTAAACATTTTGAAATCAATTTATTCTACCAAGCCCAATTAATTACTCCCTTTCGGCCCACCCTTTTCCAACCATTTTATAATCAAAATATATATATGATATATATATTGATGGACCTATCTAGGAGAGAATAAATTTATACTAATTGATTTAATTTTATTTGGATGAGTTTGAAAGTTCGGCTAATCCAATTTGTCAATTTTGAACTCATATGAGAGTGATTAGTGGATTATATACATATGTGGAGTTACGAGAATATATATATATATATATATATATATATTTACATAAAAGTAGTTGATAGTAGCTGTGATTAAAAAAAAAGTAGCAAGGATAATTGAAAATAATAATAATAATAAAATAATATAACTAATCAACTCTTTCCATTTGGAGGCCAATCCTCCAAATGATCAAGCACTTGTGTACTTTAAGAGTACACGTGCATATCTATATTTTGGTGTATATATGTAACTTTAGGTTGTGTGGCATAGAAGTTAAAGAAAAAGAAAATCAAGCCAAAAAGTAACTAAACAAAAATGGAGAAAAAAAAGAAAAAGGCAGAAGGGTTAGTATAGAGGTAAGATTCCATCATCATTTTTAGTCGCAGTAGCTTTCTTTCATGTGATATTCGATCGATCTAGCCTTTCAAATCTTATAATCTTTAGGTTATTCTAAATCTCTAATTAAAGACTTTATTCTTATGGTTTCAAATTTATTTATATTAATTATAATTTCGTACTTGGGAATTAAATTAGGATTTTCAGAAAATGCTATTAAATTCTATAATTCCTAAATTTTATATTTTGTTTCAAAAGAAATTCTAAATATTATACTTCCCTCCTAAATGTTAAATCAAACTTATTAGCCATTGAATTCAGTTCGATTCATCTTTATCCGTTCATTTTGGTCTAGGAAGTCCGATAAATTTTTCAATTAGAGTCACTCAGTTGATCTATTCCGTCAAATGCGCATTATTCGCCCGTTTGACTCCATTTCTATTACAAACGATCCCAAGTTATAGGAAAATTCTTATTTAAACTATTTATGACCTAAGTTATTATTTTATTGGCCTATATTAGGATTCTAAGTTAGAATTCTAATTATGTAGGTCGAGACGAGCTGAAAGCATAGTACCATCTCACGCATAGATTGCACTATTTATTGAGATCATTCAGGTGGGTTTTTCTATAACTCACAACTATGTTTTAAATTCGTCCATGAAAAGTATGTTAAATGTGTTAATAACATTGTTTACGTAATGATTGGATGTGTTGAGACTCCAAGCATAGAGAAATTCCGACTTACAAGCAAGACGGTTTACTTTGTGATTAAATGTCTAGATAAGTAACTGTAAAGTATCATGTGATCACATTGGGTCTCTCATCCAATGACGAAGAGTAAACTATGTTATATAGTATGTTTATGATTGATTTTAAAGCATGAAAGTATGTATTGGATGAATATTAATACCCACTGAGTGTTTTCTGGCACTCAACCCAAATATTTTCAAATATGTTTCAGGTCCTGGAGATCAAGCTGGTTGGTGACGAGGTGCTGGAGTGGGTTTGAATGTTGATCCTTGTGTGGTTTTGCTAAAACCATCTTTAAACTCCCGTTAGTATTTAAATATTAAATGCTTCTGCCAATACTCTGCAAAACTTTTAAGTTTGAAAGTTATTGACCTCAGTGGTCAGTTTTTGATTGTATACAAATATTTGAATGTACAAAAGGGTTGACCGCCGAACTTTTAAACGTGTGACCTGATTGGCTATATATATTGCCAGGTCATAATTTGGTTATGTGTGCGTTAGTGATTTTGAAAACCTTGTTGAAAGTTGACTTTGAGAACGCCTGAGTGGTGGTTTGAACATTTTTAAGTTAAGGTGCTGCACATTTACAAATTATTTATAAACTTAAATCTTATTTTTGAAAAGTATTTATCACATAAGCATGTAAGTATGTTTTTGGTGACGTTTTGCTCCTAGTGGGACTGGGGCGTTACACATTATATGTTATTATATTGATAATTAATAATCATTAAATGATGATGTACTCATATTTAATACTTTCAACAATTAAATTTGAATACATAACATATTTTATATAACCAACAAGATGAAAATTTATTTGTACATTACAAATATACATAAGTAAACTTTGCTCATTATTAAAGTATAAATGGGGTGACATGCTGGGCGGATGACGACGACATTCTAGATTTGTAAATTATATGCAAATATATGAAAAAAATTGTAGAAATGTGATTTTTTATGAAGGATTTTTCGTGGATGAAATAACTATTAATGGAAAGAGAGTAGTTGTGGAAGAACCGAAGAAGTGCGGCATTGATAAATTTAAGGTTATATGGTTTGAATTTTTTTTATTTGTTTTAATCTATTTTTTTTTGTTCATATTGATAATTTTTATCATTGTATTTGGTGGATATGTATTTGTAGTGTTGGCTCAAATACAATAAAATCAATTTTGATGATATTTTTATATGTACTAGGGTTAGTTTTGCTAGCTTTTTTATTTATTTCGTACCGTTTGTTCAATAATTATTTACTCAAAAGTGCTATTAAGTTATTGATCAGTTTAAACAATGTTAATTTTTTTTATAATTCTGAGGAATTGCATTAAATTTGAGGTCTGTTAAGAAAACACACGCCTTGCTTTGTAATTTATGATAATTATTATTTATATATGCAAGAAAAAATTATTTTTGTGCTCTTATCAAAATTTAATTTATTTGATCCGTTTGACATGCTATAAATAGTGATTCTCTAGTTTTTTTTTTTTTTTTGAGAAAGATTCTGTAGTTTAAAGTAAACAAGATATATGTGATAACTATTTTACTATATTATGTATGTATAAAAATAGACTACTTACTATAGTGTACATATTTATATGTATGTATATATATACACACAAAAATCAGTTTTAAATAATGAAATTTTACTTTTATGTTACAGTTTTTTACCTTTTTTTAGATAATTTGATTATCACTGTTTGACACTTATTGTAGTTTTATTAGGTAAGGTTAGGGATTGTAACACCCCAGAAAGATATAGTATTTAAAATTTATTTTATAGCTAGAAATTCCATGAAATTAGAATCCAAATTATTTTGGATAGTTAATTATGGGCTTAGAGACGCAAAAAGATTAAGAAGTCTCGACCTTAGTTGAGTTTCTTATTAATATTAGAAGCCATATTATAAAAATAGATATTAATGGGATTTTTTATATCAAGTTCATCCAATTCGAATTTCATTTGACCTTCCAATGGAATTTATTTCATCAAACACACTTTGAAATCAATTTATTCCACCAAGCTCAATTTTATAAATCCAAGCCCAATCAGTTACTCAATTTTGGCCCGTCCATTTCCAACCATTTTATAATCAAAATACACATATGATATATCTATGGAGGGGTCTATATCTATGAGAGAATAAATTGGTTAATTTGGATAATTATGTTATCCGCCAAAACAATTGCTACCATTTGAAAGTGTTTTGGTAGGGATTAGTGTATATATTAGATTAGGCACACATGTATATGTATATATATATATATAATAGGGGGGTTCGGCTTTGATAAAAAGAAAAATCAAACAAAAAGCAAACAAAAAAAAGAAAAAAAAAAGAAAGCTTAGTCATCATTTACACTTGGAACTAATTTGTTAATCAAAGTGTACATGTGTACA